>OX387349.1:6732500-11532500 GCA_947563465.1 Archips xylosteana
TTTAAAAGTGCCTTCCAGCCTTTCTTTATACATTTTGTCATTAAATTTCGGTGACTGGGTAAAACAACTCGCATTTTAACTACAGGGTGGTTAAAATACAGACCTGTGTTGCTGGCGGCTTTCCCTTTGAGAAATAATAAAGAATTTGCTAGTTCCTTATCCCGTTGGAATTTTGAAAAATCCCTTCTTGGTACGCGTTTAAACTAGGTACAGTCAACCAATTTGATTTCGAGGTCTCTGTAGAACCTTGTCGCATATTACTAGATAATTACAATGTCAGTGCAGGTCAAAGGATTATCAACTTTTCGATCACAACATGCAATAAACCTAAACAGTTTAAAAACGTATTTGCTCTATGACATGAGAAGAAAAAAAACCGGCCAAGTGCGAGTCGAACTCGCGCACCGAGGGTTCCGTACAAATTTATATTTATCTATGAACATCCAGTCTTAGCAGACCCCTGCTCCTAAGCAAAATGTACGCAGTGTGTGGGATCATTGTAGATTGGTTACTGATATAGACAGATAGAGAAAAAAAATTATGTTTTTCGCAATTTTTCCTTTATCTGTACTACAAGACCTTGCTTCGTACCAATTTTCAAGTTTCTGAGTTCACGGGAAGTACCCTGTAGGTTTTGATTCCCTTGCGAGTAGTTGCGAGTTTGAAAATATGCGGCTTAAATTGCTGTTTCTTTTGATTGCGTTGACATAGAAGTTTGATTTTGTTACAGCTTAAAGGTATTATAGACTTGAGTATTTGATATGAATTTCAATTTAATACCTCTACGCGTTCATGAGTAAAGAGGTAGAAACTTTAAAATTATTAAAAACATTTTTATTACATGATGTAACTAAAAATTTACGGTTTTCGCAATTTTTCCTTTATTTGTGCTATGAGACGTTGCTTCGTACCGAATTTCAAGATTCTGAGTTCACGGGAAGTACCCTGTAGGTTTTGATTCCCTTGCGAGTGTCGAAAATTTGCGGCATAAATAGATTAGTTACTGATATAGACAGACATACAAAAAATTATGCTTTTCGCAATTTTTCCTTTATCTGTGCTATAAGACCTTGCTTCGTACCAAATTTCAAGATTCTGAGTTCACGGGAAGTACCCTGTAGGTTTTGATTCCCTTGCGAGTGTCAAAAATTTGCGGCATAAATAGATGGTTACTGATATAGTGATATAGACAGACAGACAAAAAAATGTGTGCTTTTCGCAAATTTGCCTTTATCTGTGCTATAAGGCCTTGCTTCGTACCAAATTTCAAGATTCTGAGTTTACGGGAAGTAGCCTGTAGGTTTTGATTCCCTTGCGAGTGTCGAAAATTTGCGGCATAAATAGATTGGTTACTGATATAGACAGACAGACAAAAAAAAATATGCTTTTCGCAATTTTTCCTTTATCTGTGCTGACCTTGCTTCGTACCAAATTTCAAGATTCTGAAACCACGGGAAGTATCCTGTAGGTTTTGATTCCCTTGCGAGTTTCGAAAATATGCGGAAATTTGCATTATAAACGGCTGTATCTTTTGATTGCATTGTCTTAGAAGTTTGATGTTTTCACAGCTCCAAGGGACAGTAGACCTGAGTATTTGATATAAATTTCAGCTTGATACCTCCACGCGTTTCTGAGAAAAAGGGTCTTGACAGACAGACGGACGGACGGACGGACAACAAAGTGATCCTATAAGGGTTCCGTTTTTTCCTTTTGAGGTACGGAACCCTAAAAATAGAAGTAAAGTTTTGATAGACGGACAGTGACAATTCAAGTTGTAAGTTATAAGCAAACTCCTTTCCTATTCATTATAGTTGACAAAATGTTCGCAAAGATCGAGATGTCATCATGGCATACTTCACGCTATAATAACCTTTCGTAGAAGATAAACAAATTAACTCATTATGACATGGTTCTATAGTGGCCTAGAAATCAAATTGGTTGACTGTACGTAAGGAATTGGGAATGTCTAAAAAAAATTACCAGTGGTTTTTATATATTTTTTTTGTATAGAAAAGTCAATTATAAGAAACTAATTTCAATATTTTGTCATTTAGTTCTCTACTTTTTTCAAAATTAATTATTGAAACTATTTTAGTTGATGACGTCAGATTATAATTGAGGGCTCCCACAATGCCAAATTTCTAAATCCATCTAAATGCGTACGATAAGGCAACCCCTTTAATTATTTTTTGCGTAGTGGTACACTATACACTGTGTCACTTTACTGGCACTGACAAAGTGCTAGATGTCAGACAGCGGGCCAAATCAAACTCCGTAGTATAATCCACGCGTAAATTGTGAAGAATTCTAACCACACAGAATAAAGTACGACTTGGACCGGTCACGCAATTTACACCAATGTCAAATGAAGGTCATTGCTTATTCGTTGTATAATAAATTCATTACATAATATTAAAATGAAATAACTACAGAAAACGATTTAAAAAGCATTTATTTCGAAATGGTTTTCGATTTTCTATACATTGCAAAAAAATAGACATCCCCAATTGGTTCAAATTTCAGTTTTTTAGACTAAGTAGTTTTGAATGTGCGTTGATAGATCGGTCAGTCAGGATAAAAGATTTAAAAAAATATCTTTTTTGAACTCAACATACTTAAAAAGTACAAAAAATACAGTACATTGTGAGAATTCATAAGGTAAAGTCATAGGCGTCATTAGAAATAGAATTTATTGGTACATACAAAATCTTCTAGGCCACCTTTTGACCTTCACAAAGAAAAGAAAGAAGGAACTGATTAAAACTGGTAGTGAAGTTACCAGTATAACTTTTCATAAGAATAGATTTTTATGAAATGGGGTAAGATTGCGTGACGGCAACCTGCCAGCAAAATGAGCTACTGATTTTCTTTGTTTTTTGTTACCTACTGTCAATTATAGAGTTCCACATAGTCAAAAGGCACACGATCAATATTGAACTCCTTTCGGCAAAGTTCGCGAATAGCTACTAAATAAGTACCTACAATAGCACAACCAGCGCCACGTGATTACTCTGGGGCTCAGTTAGTCTCCTGGGATCCGCATTATAAATTTAATCTATGTGTTACATGCTCTGTTAGTATATTGTATCTTCAACGTTAAAATGTAATAGACAATTTAAAAATTATACCTTAGCTTACATTGTATACTGCACTTCAAACAAACACCTTCCTCCTTATTTATATGTATGTAAGCAAAATAAAGGCGAATGTCGAAGTAACATTTAAAAATAAATCAATTTTAAACTAGCAGATGCAAGTAACAATATGTTTAATAATAAAGGAGTATGCGCTTTTAAGAATGGCCGTTTTGATTCTGGCGTTACTTTGCGGGGTTCATATCGGTTTCACATCACTGATAAGATCTGCAGATAAGAGAAACAATTGAAAGGAATAAAGCCAAACTAACTTGAAATCATTTCATTGTTAGGATTAATTAAAATTAGTAACGGTGGTAACGGGACCTTATTACTTACGGCTATGCTATTCTGTCAGGCCATTTGTCATAGAACTGCATCTATTTGACTCTATTAGGTAGAGCAGTGTTTTTCAATATTTTTGAATCTAAGTCGACTTAAAACTGAAAACTTGCCATTTTTTTTACAGTTTGAAAAACACTGAGGTAGAGGCTTAAAAGGTGCCTAGTACATAAATAAACCTTAGCCAGCCCTCTTACCTACCTGTAGCTAGCCGCTGTAAAATAAAAAAATAAACTGAAAATTAAAGGGGGTGAATTTTGGTTGATCTTAGGCGAGGCTAACTCGCACTATTGGCCGCTTTTTTCCTTTTCTCGTAGCTCCCTTATATAATGCAATATTCATTGGTAGTTAAGTGTAAGATTCATGTTTATTAAGTAAACCTGCGAGCGCGTTAGAATCGAACGGTTGTGCAAAGAGCCGATAGCGTGGACATGAATAAATGGAATTGGCGCTAGAATCACTAAGCGGTCTCTAAACTCATTCCGTTCCGCGCCGTCTATGCTAGTGACGTCCTTTCAACTGTGTTCCACTTAACAAAAGACAAATTGTCTATATTAACATAGACAAGACCGTTTGCATACCACGCCCAGCCGGGACTGAGTTGGGTTGCCATAAATCTCAAATAAAATAACAGTAATAAGGATTCGATTCGATGTCTCAAGGCAAAAACGAATAGCTGCCACATCTTGTTCTGTCTGTGTTGAGATAAAAAGACAAATGATGGTTCCATATGAAATCGTTCTTCGATTTGTCAGGCAATGGGCATAAGAAACTTAGATTGAAAGGTGCGACTTTCTCATGAATGCATGAGTCAAACATTTTGCTACTCTGCTGTTTTTTTACATTTGCTGTGATTTCAAACAATCTCATTATTGTTTTAAGGAAAACATTTGATTGAAATTAATAAATGAATGGGCAACCATACCTGACAAAGCATGTGAGTGACTAGAGTTTATTGCAAAAGGTTAGATATTTTAACAAGAGGCTTCACGCCTCGACTGTATCAAAGTCAAATTTTTTATATCCAAGTAATCATTATCATATCATCATCATCCCGCCCGGTAGACGTACATTGTTGGCAATACCCAAGGGTTTGACGATTGATTTTGTCTTACCTATAATCTTTGCTAAATTTCCCCCCCCCCCCCCCCGGTACTTAAATGAGTAGAAGTCTAACTGTGATAGGGTTAAAACGCTCCATTGTCAAAATGTACATTGTTTAAAAAGTGTATTTATTAGCATTTCTTACAAAAAACAAATGCCAAATTATGTACGAGTCGAAATCCGCATGCGGAGAAACGTGTCTATGCCATAATGTGCTTGCGATAAAATGTACAATAAAGGAACTCTAAAGTTAATATTATATAAGGGGTTATTGTTATAAAAAGTGATTCTTGATAACAGAACTCCTTGAAACCAATTGGCAGCTGCCTTAGAAATCATTGTGTACCTACTTGTCACTGATAAAATTATAACTATGATTATAACCGACAGTATTATTTTCAGAGGTTGACAGTATAGGCCTTGAGACAATTTGACCATTACACGTTAGGTCGATTGCACATTTTGGCATTGTAGTATTCAAAGTCAAAGTCAAAGTCAAAATTCTTTATTCAATTTAGGCATCAAATTGATGCTCCTATGAACGTCGAAAAATCTACCACCGGTTCGGAAAAAACCCTGTTGAGAAGAAACCGGCAAGAAACTCAACAAGGTATATTTTTTTCAAACAGATCTACATTGTTATTAAATGACATACATCTAAAGTATTTAATACAATTAAATTTTTTAACACAGTAGATACGCTATTTGAGACTAGGGATCGCCAATGCGGATCGGAATTATTTCCAAACATCCCTGTCCATGATATAGTATTTTGTCATATAGGATCATTCAGGCCGCGAGAACATTATGAATGTATGACCATAGCATATTTTACATTTTGACGATGTAGCGTTTTAACCCAAGCACAATTA
This sequence comes from Archips xylosteana, assembly GCA_947563465.1. Lineage (NCBI taxonomy): Eukaryota > Metazoa > Arthropoda > Insecta > Lepidoptera > Tortricidae > Archips > Archips xylosteana. Next base: position 6,737,953 of record OX387349.1, read on the forward strand.
GACTTCTACTCATTTAAGTACCAGGGGGCTAAATCGTCCGTCCACCTTGCGGTAGGGCTTCTAACACTTTTCATCTTCGGCATGCGATCGCTACTCCAGAAGTATTGTTCTAGGAACTAGGGCCCCAACGGCTATCAGTTTTATCTATGTGCCTACTACTACTACTGCAATTTATGTGGATAGTTTTGTCGGTAACTTTCATTGTTCTACGGATCTCTTCAATTCTTACCCTTAAAGTGACTTTGAACAATCAACAATTAAAAAAAGTCTAGACGAAGACAAGAAAAACCAGTCTATAAGTAGGTATTAGCTGCACAAAGAGAATGCTTAAATTATTTAAGTCAGTCAGTTTTTCAATAAAACACAAACATTATATTCAAATCACTTACCTACTCGAACATTGCAATTCAATATTGATTCATTTAGAGCCATTATGTAACCAATTGGCGTATAATTTCGGTGAAAATCAATTGAAAAACCACAAACGTGCTATTAGCCTGTTTGGTGAAACAATGACCTAGTTTGATTTTGTAGCATCTGTATTGGCTCAAAAATCGACCAACTTTGTTAATAGAATTGTAACGTTTTAAATCTTTCAATATGGTCATTAAAAATCAAACAGGTAGTTTAACTTTGGTTGCTTAGAATATAAAATAAATCAGAAGCTGCGTTATAATATTCCGCGTACTATGACAAGTGTGTTTAGAATGAAAATGGAAAATAATATGCGCGGAATAACCTCTAATTTGGTTTTCTCGTCATTTATGTAGATCGTTGAAAGTTGCTACAGGGCCAAACCCCTAGGGTTCCTCGTAGATAACCAAGTTTGATAACTAGTATTCTACTAGGAAAAATAATTCTTCCTAGCCAACTCGGTTATCAAACGGGATTATTTTTTCTTCGTAGAAAACTACGGACAAAACATATATTCTAAACTAGAGTTGCTAAGTTGAAAAATTGATCCCGTTTGATAACCGAGTTGGCAAGGAAGAATTATTTTTCCTAGTAGAATACTAGTTATCAAACTTGGTTATCTACGAGGAACAAGGGGTCAAACCGTCTAGAATGCCGTTTCTCTTCACTTGCCAGAATTTCATCTGCTATTTAAAACGTTTGTTATAAAATAAATAGAAGCGCGCATGTTTCAAAATTTTTTGAAATGTGAAGAATAGTAGGTTAGGTTAGATTTGTTTTATAACAACTCTGAAAAAAATAGTTTCAGAAAAAAATAAATTATGTCAAATGAATATTATGGGAAACGATACATTATGACATATGAAATTCGGGCAAATAATAGAGAATCATAGCGGTGGCCAAAGTACTGTTAGCCCATGGGGCCAAAAGGTTGTCGAATAGCGTCCTCGGACCAAGAGACGCAATGTTGATAGGCCTCCAACAAGTTGAAGCGACGGCCGGGTTAAGTTTGCGGGAGCGCATTGGATGCGGATCGCACAGGACTGGTCTGTTTGGCGAACTTTAGAGGAGGCCTATGTTCAGTAGTGGAAGTTTTTCGATTAAAATGATGTTGATGACAACCCCATTTAAAAGGCGCGTCATCACGCTACAAACTATTACAATATTTACGAGCACAAACGTGACAATTGTAGTTTTTAACAGCTACGTGTAATAACTTCGCGGTATGTTATTATTATTAATATTAAATAATAATCGCAGGTTCAAGACCAAAGTATCGATTAACAATTGCTTGCCCTTGAAAACGGTACAATAACACAGAGTCCGTTGTACCTACTGGTAATTTGCCCCCATTCATGACAAGCTGAAGTTTAATAGGAATACATACTTAATGTTTGTTAAACGGAAACAAGGATCCGAGTTTAGTTTAGAGTACGAAAATTGCCATGTTTTTACAAGTATTCAGTTAACTTGCGATATTCTTCTTAAGCCGAGTTTAGACTTGCAAGAAAAAACGTGCTAGTTAGTTTACATTGCGAGGCAGTAAGGCGAACGAGATTAAGGTGGTCAATCAAGCGCCACAATGTAATGCAACTTGCACGGTTCTTCTTGCATGTCTAAACTCTGCTGCAAGTTGTTCGTTTTCAGATTCATTTAAACTTTCCTGTATGTATAAAAGTTTAAAATGGAATAATAATGGATTTTCAGTAGAAAAGCCCGTGATAAAAAGAAATTTTCACGAAAAAAAAATAGTTCAATTAAAATTAACGCTAGAAAACATTAGCACCAGTTGAATATTGAGATTCATCGGGTAGCACAAATAATGCACGTGTAGGCTAGCTTCATGAGTGATTTCTATTCACGAGCTGCCGAACTCAATGTAGGCCAAGCCAAACGTTGTACTCGTATCAACTTGACTGAAACTTTTCTTGTCATCGGTTGAATCCGACTCGGCTGGGCAGCGTTCGGGAAGCTCCGCAATATCTTGTCATCCTATTTAACGCAATATCTCAAGTTAAAAGTCTTTGACCAGTGTGTGTTGCCAGCAGTGTTGACTTATGGCACTGAGACGTGGCCGCTAACGATGGGCCTCATAAGGAAGCCAAAGTCACTCAGAGGGCAATGGAGAGGGCTATGCGCGGAGTTTCTCTGCGGGATCGCATTAGAAATGATGAAATCCGCGCAAGAACTAAAGTCACCGACATAGCTCGAAGAATTGCCAAACTCAAGTGACAGTGGGCAGGGCACATAAATAAAAAATAAATAAAATAAATATCACGGGACAATTCACACCAATTGGCCTAGTCCCAAAGTAAGCTAGGCAAAGCTTGTGTTATGGGTACTAGGCAACGGATAAATATACTTATATAGATAAATGCATACTTAAATACATATTAAACACCCAAGACCCGAGAACAAACATTCGTATTTTTCATACAAATATCTGCCCCGACACGGGAATCGAACCCGGGACCACAAGCTTCATAGTCAGGTTCTCTAATCACTAGGCCATCTGGTCGTCTAAACATCGCTCGTAGAACTGATGGCCGATGCACGCGATGGGGCAAAAAGGTTCTCGAGTGGCGTCCACGGACCGGAAGACGCAGTGTAGGTTTTTTTTTATGTCAGTGAAGCCAGACAAACGAACTAGTGGGTCACCTGATGTTAAATGAACACCACTGTCCATAGACACTCGCAGCGCTTTCAACAGGATGGAGCGACGACCTGGTTAAGGTGTCGGGATCGCGTTGGATGTGGATGGCACGGGACCGATCTGTTTGGCGAGCTTTAGGGAGGCCTATGTTCAGCAGTGGACGCCTTTCGGGTGGAGTGATGATGATATTTACTTCAGTATAATTTAGGTACGAGTAGCAACGCAATTGTTATTTTTAAACTGCTAATGTTTTACTTTAACTTTACGTTCCATATATTCATGAATCATTTAATAATCATAGACATATCAGGATTGATTTATATTTGTATACTTACTACTACTTAGTGAGTAAGTCCACGAGTGAAACATGATCGATGCGACGGAAAACCTAATTAATAAATGCGAGGGATAGCTAACGATCGTTCCAACTCGCTATTTTTTTTAATTAGATAATTGTTTTAATGAAATAAGGATAACGTGAGCTAATGGCATTTATGAAAAATGATGACCTTTGCCTTATTATCGACAAAGGTCATCATTTGTCATTGATTCATATCGATGAAATGATTATGCCAAAGAAGCTAAATACTTGATCGGTTCTAATAGCGTTTCAACCGCTGTCGGTACACTGTCGTAAATATTATTATTGAAGAAATTAGCCACACCTAGCACATTGAGTGCCAAGTACTACACGCCAGGCGTGTTCTGAGTACGTAGGAAGTTTTAGCTACAAAGCGGAAAAACGATGCTACTGGTTACGACCGTAGCGCATAGCAATGCGTGGCATTGAAAGTGCTAGCGGAAGGTTTTCATAAGACGACACAGTGTGCTTGATTAAAATTTCAAACTAACTGTATCTTATTAATTCCATGTTGGCGACTGGAAACTAATAGTGGTTGAAACGTTGTAGAACTACCGTACCGAAAAATATAAAACTTGAGTGAAATGAGATTACCTGTCATCACTTCGAACTTGTACAAGAAGCCGCACTGTTGGTCACGTTGCGTCATAAATAACTTTTCACTTCTCATACTCTTAAAATGTTACTTTAGTCTCTGCATATCGGGACTAAAGCTCTGTTTTGATCTCTAGGGATTAAAGTAATTTTTTTTTAATTTACTTTGGAAACCCCTAAACTGCCAATCACGGTGTTGGTGGATGGAGGAATATTGCCGTTTTCAGTGACTGGGCATAGACAATTTTAAAGCTTTCCACAGACCGCAGCACGCTGCGGACGCTCCGAAGCGCTCCGTAACGTCCGCTCCGTAGCGCCCTGCGCTTCGGTCTGTGGAAGCCTTTATGGCGTGGAAATAACCTCAAAATGACAACTGCATAAAAATATTTTAAATATAATAATTTCGTGAAACACTATGAATAATTAGGAATATTAATCTATTTAATTATATTAGATGAATTCATTTTATTATGCATACTTAGTTCAATTAGCTATGAAATAATTTTCATGTTTGAATCTGTTGGCTAAATATGCAAACATTTAAAGCGTCACTCAACAAAAAAAACCGCGGGACAAATTTAAATTGCTATTTGAATTCGGAACAGACGTCCATTGCTCGTATTGAGCGTACGTTGTATAAAATAAAAGTAATATTGTAGATTAGTATACCTAAAACATCGTTTTTTCCTCGCATTCAAAGTGAAAAGTAGAGTGTTTAACGCGAGACTAAACTGCATAATGACACGCGAATTATAGCCACCCTCGCTCTGCTCGGGTGGCTAAATATTTTGTGTCATTATGGCTTGTTTTAGTCCCTTGTTGAACAATCTACTATAACACTATAGCACCTTGTTACTTACATTCCCTTAAAAAAGTCCTTAGACGATTCATTGCTATATTAGATTCCTAACGTAACGAAATTTATGACGCTGTCGTAGCTCCAGCGAGGTAGAAAAATAGAAACATCAAAAACACGATTTGGCTTTTACTTTTTTATGTGACGGCTCGATCAGTGTAGGTACTAGAAATGAACCGATTCTTCACGTACCAGCTAAGTAACGTTAGACAGACACTTTGCGTGTTGGACGTGTGGCACGCGTAGAGCGTCTACGCCGTAGAATGTCTACGGAATGTTGAAATGCTGGTATTGATACGGGTATCTTTCGAACATGGCGTGAAATGTTAGTATAACTGTTGTTTGCTATTAAATTGGGAAAACAAAAACTATTCAATATTATAAAACTGTATTGTTCACATTTCGATAAATAACGCGTTTGATATATTTAAGGGTCAAGACGGAACGTCAATACGCCAATTTCGCTTTACAGTTTTTCTTTGCTTATCTGATATATTTAAAATACTTTTACTATTATGTGGATATAGCTGCGCAAATCTTTTTTATAAATTTAGATAGGTAGGTATTTTATTAGTCCATATTATTATCATCGTGACTCTAGTTCTAGAACAGAACACATTATTAATAAGGACATACCTACATAAACGCGTCCTTTAACACGCCAATTAAACTTAGAAGATTCAATCCCCCTTGTTTCTTAAATTTACATCCACTAGATACAGGCAAAACAGCTTTCTCAGGCGTGCTAGTGGTAATCTAAACAACCTGGTGAAGGAAATGGATATTGACATATTCAACTGTAGCATCCCGTCAGTGAGGCAAGGATTGGCGATGAGGTGCTTTGATTGAGCGTGCCGTTGCATTGCTGCGTTATATGTACTAGTTTGCTGTAGGTCCTACTCCGGTTTTTTCTGGGTAGTGCAGCGTCTACCTAATTTAATCAGATGAAATATTACCTGCAAAATTGTTCAGTGTGTATCATGAAATGCGAGAATTCCATTTGAGATTTTGTGGTGTTGTTTTGCATGATGTGTCGATTGTTTTGTGCGCGACACCTCGTTTAAGTTTAAGCTTAAACATATAATCAGTCACTATCTGTGAGATCCTGTAATTGGCTCTGTGTTACTATTGTTAATACCTATATTATGTTATAAGCTGTTGGTTCTCCTTAATAAATAAATAAATAAATAAATAAATATATTTACTTAGAACTCTCAAAAGTGACAATATCAAGAATAAAACCTTCGCGAGTCACTGTTGACCCATTAGGACAAATAACTGTTATTAATTATATGCTGGGTAATTTTCAAACAATGCTCATGTCGCTCCATGAATTTGAATAAATCGTCTGGCCAAATTACTATGAACAATTAGAAATTCAAATCGATAAAAGTACACGAAGAGTATTTAGTAGGTATGTGTTCTGATTATTTTTTTTTATAAAATGTTTGTTTTTTTTTTGCAGCAATTCGACGCAATGTGCAAAGCGGAGATATCATTTTTAATACCAAGGATACTTTTAAACGTAAGTTCTTATCCAGTTTGTATCATTAAATTTACCTTTTAAGAATCTGACGTAGCGTAACGGAGAAAAAATGTTCTGTTTTTAGCGAGACTCAAACAATATTTTGATGTCCGTTTTTACAGTGCTCGGGAAAGATAAAGATTCAAAGCCTCCGAAAAGGAAACTTTGTTTTTCTTTGCGGATTAAAAGTACAAGGCTAATTAAAATGACTCTAGTTTTTTCAAGGAAGGCTGAATGGAGCTTATCTTGTCAGTTAGGCTTTTGATACTTGTCATTAATTTTACAGCAACCGGTGTGTAATGATGGACTGTATTTATTTTATAAACTTTTCTTTTAAAATAGAGAAGAGGTACTGTTTTCGATAAAAATATTTTTGTGTTCGAAAGGAATAACTATAGTGAACTTGGTTGCTTTATAGTTATATTGCAGATAACATTTGCAATTATAGCGAAAACCTTTTTAATTAGGTAATGGATATGACATTTTTATTTACAATTTTTTCGTAAAATGGAAACCTATTACTAAATAACATCTGTACGATGTTTTTGTACAGAATTAATTTTTATTTCACTGAATAGAAAATAACAATACTAGACCAGACGTAATAGATATTTATGATGGTCCAGCACTTGGTTTTAAATAAAAGAGGGATACAAGATAGCAGGTAATCTAATGTAAAGCAATCACTCATGGACACCTGCTAAACAAACAATTTGTCCGCAGTGTCTATGCATCGGCTGCGTTTTGCGGCTGTACCACCTTCTCCGAGCCGGAGTGACCTGGAAGGGTGCGGCCGCCATTGAGCTGTGACTATTGAAGAGCGAGCCTCCCCCCGGCACCCCTGTGACGCAGCCCTGCGAGTCCACACTCCTACTGGGAGGCGCTGAAAGTGACACTGACGCGAGTCTACACTCGCTCTGACTACGACGTTGTTCGAGCCTGAGACACATTGTCGCTGTGTCTTTCTAGTTTGAGAACGTTATTTCGAGCGACTACCGAATGGTAAACGTGCTTGTTACAACTCATGAGTGCGCTTGACCTTTGATTGTGGGAAGGTAGTGTGCGTCTATCATAAAGTTCAGTTACGAGCAAGTGCCGTTTATGAAATCTGAAATCACATGTCTCCAAGAAAATAATTGCAGAAACTATGACTCTTTCGCGTAGTGTCTGCGGTGTGCCTTTGCGTTTATAATGAGAATAATGACGTACATGGATAACTAAAAAATGACTCTCCTTGGACGTCTTAAAAAGAAAGCACAATTATTCCAAACTAAAACAGCATTAGTTGATTGATTCAGACGTTACTTTGTGGAGGTCTATATAAACTACACTCTTTTATATTGCCACTTCGCAACCACGTTGCCATTGTGTATTTAGTTGTAGTTTTGAAGGTAAAAAGTTGTTATCTGTTGTCACGGGTATGTCCCATTCCATTAGTTCTATAGAATTGAGAAATTGTGAAGTAAGGGCCTAAGCACACGGCGTATTTTTAACGCGCAGACGACGCACAGATGACGCGCGTATACGCGCTTCAAGCGAGATTGGAACGCAGCCTTTTAACCTGAGCACACGGAGCGATGGTGAACCGCGCGTCTACTGCGCGTATACGCGCAGATACAGCGATACAGACACGCTGTAGCCGCTCGTACCTTCCGCGTTTTGATCATCAGACTCCGAGACTCGTCAGTCGTACAATGGCGTCGGTTGAGACTATACTGCTTACGCTGGCTTTAGTACTGCTTTTAAAAAGGAAAAAACGTAAAATAAGCGAATGTATTGGATAGACCCATTTACGAGTGAAAGAAGATTGTTTGGCGCGCCCATCCTCTGCCCCCCCTCCCTCCCCCGTTTATACGCGCTTCAAACGAGTTTCGAACGCGCTTCACACGCGCGTTTGTATCGCGTTTTAAGCGCGTTAAGCGCGTACAAACGCAAATCGGGGCATCTACGGCGCAGACGACGCGCGTTCCTGAAACGCGCGTCGTCTGCGCGTTTAAAATACGCCGTGTGCTTAGGCCCTAACAGACTTCAAAATAGTATCATAAGAATATATCAGTTGTATAAAAACAAATTGTACATTCCCTTTGTTACAAACACTTATAAATTTTTTCGTTTTATCGTTTTATCGATTTGAGATGTATTTTTTTTATATCCAGATCACAATGGTTAGTTGGTAGAAGACTAACCTATACCACTGGTTTGAAATGTGGCTTCTGTATCAGATGGAGTATTTCGAATAGAAACTTTAATGTTGGCTAGCATGGATTGAATTGAATATTAATATCAAAATATCAAATAACGACGGGTAGGATACTCCCCTCTATAATACCGTTCCTCTATTTATTCTAACAAAGTAAACAGAGAATCAAGAACTTAGGTACCAGATTGTGGTGCAACATGCCCTTAATGTTAAAGGGGACCGATATATGACTTCTCAAAAATTGGACTGGTAGTGATCTGTCGAAGTCACTGACATTAGATATTTGTTAGCAGTACTTTATCCACGAAATAAAATTGAAACTAAATTGTATTTATGAGGCAAAAAAGTGTTTGAAAAGGTTTGGGTAAATATTTCCACTGCAGTGTCGGCCGTTCTGTTTTTAAAAGCGTTGCAAGTTTTTTTTTATTTGCTCTGTAAACATAATGTAAATTATTGTCCGCTTCAACATTTGCAAACAATTTTTCGACCACTTGTCGGGTTTGATGCGGATTGTAGTTTGGATGACAATCCAAGTACTGTTACCAAAAAAGCTTGTATTTAAATTTTTTTACAAAAACTTGTTACTTTAAGCCTTGGCTAGACGCTGTCATGTCTCTTTATAATTTTTGACTACATTTTAATAATGATCGCTTATTTTAAGACTTTAGTTAGCAAAAGATAATACAACATTCACACAATTAGTAAGTGTAATGGCCGCTTGTTTAGTTATCCGTGTTTGACGGTCATAAATAAATTACAACGTACAAGCGGAATGAAAAGGTTCGACTCTATGTCAACGAGTTATGGTCGAAAAGTGACGAACCTTTTAATTCCGCTACTAAATATACAACGTACCAGAGAAAACTTTTAATGACAGAAAATTAACAAAGTGAAAGAAATCGAAGTCAAGCTGTCCTCGGCAGCGATTGGAGTGAAACAAAGTGAACAGAAAGCCCTACAGGGTGATTCTGGAGACGTTATCGTGTTTACCATCGTATTTATGTCAAACATTCACATTTCTGTTTTTTTTTATCGATTGGTGTGGTAGGTTTGTCTGATCGAAGGATACCGGTCGATAAACGATTGGTCGAATGCCGATCGTTGCTTTTGTTCGACGTCGATCGATTGATGTGCTAGGTGTTGGTGTGGTAGAAATGGTCGTTCGACGTCTACCAGGCGTTTATTCAGAAATAGCTGTAGATTTTGATAGGGCTTAATAATCTTCTACCCATTACTTAAAAAATGTGGCCAGATAAATGAGGCGGTTGAAGCGCTCGAATAAACGACCTACCAATCCATTCTACCATCGATTGATAGCATCGATCGTCAATCGATAGATACACTACCACTCTAATTATTGCTACGAAACTCGAGCATTTCTGGAGGCATGATCAAGACTTACTCAGTTAATTTATATTTAAGTATTTCGTAACATTAATGTATGTTATGTTATACACTTTATTGTAGATACACAAAACACGTGAAATTAACAGATAACAAAAGAAACAGATGCACAAAGGAAAACTTATCCGTCAATGTGATCTTGTCTAGTTAAACTTTGAACTATTGGCAGGGCATCAGAAAAAAGAGTAAACATGGAATGAAAGGTAAAGAGATCCAGAATCTAAAATTAACGTGAGCAAATAGTGAATTAAAATTATACGTACATGCATACAAAGAAAGAACAGTAAAGTAATATATGTCTAATAATCAGCACAGATCTAATAATCATTGACGTCAGTTTCTTTGGTTTTTGTTTTTTTTTTTCGTGTGGGGTGTGGGTTAGTAACACTCCTGAAAAGTTTATCAAAAACAAAATGTGAATAATTCACTTGTGAGAGGTTGATTCCGAACAAGTCCCCAGAATCGTCCTGTACAAAGCTGGACAAGGCTCGTTGTTACATATTATGTCTGTAAATACTGTTCGTCTAACTGTAAATGTTCGCATTGTATATATGTAATAGTATTTGTTATAGTAAAACTATTCTTAAAAGGTAGCCGCTTGCCGCTTGTAAATACAGGGAGGTTGTTTAGCGAGATATTGTTATCACCGATTTTTGTTACGATGTAAATGTTATTTTACAGTGTTACTATATAAAGAGATTTAAAAAGAACATTTTATGTAAAATATAACTCATTCAAAGACATGTAATAAACGTCTATTAATGAAAGGTGGTTTTATTAAAGGATCATACGGTTACCTTTATAAAAATTAAGTGCCATATTGGTGTTCGGGCCTTTTCGAACCGATCGAGTTCGCCAGATTTCCAGGAAAGGTCGAAATATTCAGAGAAAATGTGAAAAAGTTATTTGGGTAGCAACGGGCCAGTATATAGGATTTTTCATTTATAACTTTCATAATCTTAGTTTATCAATACAGAATCATGGGTTACTTTGCGGGAGGTCATCCGCAATTAATGACTTTTGTTAACGATTAATATCAATTGATAGATTACTTATTGTATATTTGTCGATATAAATTTGAGATAAGGGTACTTTAATAAACAATTCCGTAGGCCCAAGTAGCCAACAAAATAGGGGACTATTGGAGCTGACATTCCTTGTCAGTTACATAAACCAATTTAAATTAACAATTTTGATCCAATTTCGATGAAGTTTGAGTAACTATCTACGTCCAGCGTTAGAAGGATGCTTAAACGTTGTAATTATCATTGATTGGCAGCTCAGCATAAATTTCATATAACATGACTCAGACATCGGGGTTTTCGGTGCGGGAATGATTTGAGAAAGAGTAGAAATAAACAAATAGGTTAGTCTAAGAAAATCTAATATATAAAAATCTCGTGTCACGGTGTTTGTTACCAAACTCCTCCGAAACGGCTCCACCGATTTTTATGAAACTTTTTCTCCATATTTGGCAGGTCTGAGAATAGGTCGTAGGCTATATTTTATTCTTCGCAGACGGGGTCGCGGGCGACAGCTAGTATCATATACAGTGATCGGAGTTTTGGGAGCTAAACTTTAACAAAACTTGTAAAGCTGACATTAAGGAGAAAAATAAGAATATTATTGGCAGATTAGTGTTCAATTTTTAGTAGTTTATTAATATTTTCATGCCTGTAAGCACTGTTTCATGTCCGCTTGGCAAGTTTTGTTAAAGTTTAGCTCCCAAAATTCCGATCACTGATCATATTATTATGCCTAATGATTAATGAAGAACTACTGCTCTGCGAATTGTATTTTGTATTCATGTAGTACTTTAGCTTTACTACCAAGCCTTATGAGATAATAATAAAAATAACTTAAATTAATTACATGTAGTAAATTTAGTAGTCTTTGACACAATTTTCAAAATAAATTATTAATATTTTTTCTATATTTGGAACCGTTAATCTGCGGCGTCTTGCTGTAAACATCAATAAATTGCTGTACGAAAAGTTTGCGATCGCAGATCTATTTCTTTGCTTTGTAACAATTCGTTCATAGTTTTTAGTGTGCAACTTCAGTTCATTAGGTAGAAACCTGCTAGACTAAATTATGTTTTTTAAGTCAATACAGACTCTTTGGCTAATGTCAAACATTCCCGCACCAAAAACCCCGATGTGTGAACATGAAACATAAACATGACACACAAATAAGTAGAATTAAACCAAACTAAAGGTGATATCAGACGGGTCATATTTCTTTCATTTTTTTTGTTTAATTTTGCATCTTTCACTCGAAATTACTCGTCTAAACGCACAAACAAAAATGTCGAATGAATTCATTAGTGATCTGTAAACTGAACAATGTTAGATATTTTCATTCGCCATCATATTAATGATCTACTCCGAATGAATGAAAAATGAATAGCCTGAACGTAGAGAGAACGTTCACTCGGATTCGGCCATTTAAACTTATTCCAACACGCACGACTTCATTCGACGCCAAATTTAAAGAAACTACGGATGAATGTTCATTTCTACGTCATCGCATCATTTCAGTTAAGCCGTGTGAACATGGAATAAAAGAAAAATGAAGCATGCCCAAGCACTCTCATTCTGAGAGGAGGCTTGTGCCCAACAGTGGGAAGTATATAGGCTGGGATGATGATGATGATGAAGCATTCACTCGAGTGAATTCAAATGAACCATCTGATATCATCTTAACTATATGCCGTGAAAAATTAACGAAATTCAGTTAGATCTTTCCTTTAACAATAAAATTGCGAAATGTAAAAAGCGGCAAACGCAAAAAATCAGTCAGTACCCTGAGGTGCACAGTGATGAAATAAAATCAGGAAGTCGGTTTAAAAACAAACTATTTAAAGATAAAAAAAATATATATCAGCATCGTCATAATCCCAGCTTATAACGTCCCACTGCAGTGCACAGGCCTCCTCTCAGAAAATAAAATACAAAATCTAGTTAATAGCATCGCTAATGTCAAGAGTGGTTGTAGCATACGAGTGCTCTTCATTCATTCAACGAATTTAGAAAAATCTCGGTATTTCAATTCGATTGCTAGACCCATGGTTTACATTACAATAATGTACTATTTCTCAAACATGCTTTGAAATGTATGCGTTAATGTCACGAAATGAAGCCATGAAGTTTGTTGTTTATGGCTCCCTACATTACTTCTTGGCTTAGGCCATAAAAGAAAGTATGAAAAACCATTATTGTCTGCTGCTGTAACTTTTTAAATTTGCTTACTAACACTAAACTGACACAGGAAAAATTACATACAGCCAACTTACGACATTAAAAAAATCTATCTTCTTTTATTTCTATAAAACCGCCTAAACTACTGGTGATGGATGGATGGATGTATGGATGTATGGATGGATGTATGGATATATGGATGTATGGATGGATGTATGGATGTATGGATGTACGGATGGATGTATGGATGTATGGATGGATGGATGTATGGATGTATGGATGTATGGATGGATGTATGGATATATGGATGGATGTATGGATGGATGTATGGATGGATGTATGGATGGATGTATGGATGGATGTATGGATTGATGGATGGATGGATGGATGGATGTATGGATGGATGTATGGATGGATGTATGGATGGATGTATGGATGGATGTATGGGTGGATGTATGGATGGATGTATGGATGGATGGATGGATGGATGGACGGATGGATGGATGGTTGGATGGATGGATGATGATGATGATGATGATGATGATGATGATGATGCATGTTTGAGAAAAGCTCTATACAATCCTCGGCCGGAAGAGGGATTGCTGGACTCGTTTTATCCGTCCCAAATCTCGTCCGTCAATCCCTTTCTTCACGGCCTCTGCAGTAATGTACTATTATATTGTTTTTTTTTATGCTATAATAATATAGGCTTGCGTTTGACCACTGACGACAGTCACGCCTGATGAAAAGCGAAGATGAGGCCTAAGATCGAGCACGCTCGCCTATTAAATGCTCATTCACCCTAGACTTGAAAACCGCCAGATTGTAGTGTTCAGGGAACACAGTCGCAGATAGGGAATTCCACTCCTTAGCTGTACGGTTGATAAAAAAAGAGCGAAAACGCTTTGTGCGTATTTTGTATTGTACAGACAGCTGCAGAGAAAAGGTATCCCCCCCTGGTACGGCGGTAACCAAGCTGAAGGGGGAGAGGGGGGTTGCCTTATCTCTGCAGCTGACCGTACATAAATTGAAAAAAAGCTTGGGATGTATTGTGCCATTTTGCGGCGGAGGCCAAGATCCATATCGGGCTACTGAGCTATTAATCGATTCAAAAGAATCGACGGAATGCGGCACTCAAATATTATAGCTCTACCAGTAACGTCAGAATAGCGTTACGAGTATACGATCTCTTTTTTGTCACTTTTAAGCAAGATAAGCGCTGCGACTTTACTCGTTCTTTAAGTAAGTATTCAGCTATTTTTTTGTACTCAATATGAAGTTAATTAAGCCTGACTGAACACTGCGCAACTCTACATTAAGTTCTCATTTTATTATCATTATACTTAGTAGTCTTTTGACTTTTTGTCGTTCTCATAATGGTGATAGATAAGTTTTTTGCATGAGTAAATTTTTGAGCAAAAACTTTATTCCATTTTATACCTCTAAGTTGACGTTCCTCCAAAATCTGCGATGAAGGAAAAGTAAAGTTTTCTCACTGGTTGCTTGTCTGCTCATTTTCCTCACGCAGTGATGGTAAAAACCACCTTCAATAGATTCCGGAAACAAAAGAAACTCCAAACAAAGCAATGTTACATGTAAAAGAGGTTCTTGCTGGAGATTTGTTTTTAATTCACTACTAACGCGCAACGAACTAAAAAAATAAAAAACTTTGTGTAAGGCATGCATTACATTGCATCCAGAAGACAAGTCATTGTTTTTTACTTTTTTTAGGGGATTTATTATTATTATATGCAATAAGGTATTTACAACATCACAAGACATATCATAAAAATTAAAAGTAGTAAAATTAAAAACTAGACTTAAAAATAAAAGTTTTCCCCAGATCGCTGCCTATGGGTGGCGTGCCCAGAAGGCTGGCAGCATTGCCACGTTGGATGGCAATGCTGATCCTCTGTGATATACTTACTGGAGTTAATAATACTTGTTAGGTATAATGTTTTAAACTTTCGTGATTTTTACTCATAACTATTTCCACTAAAACGGGACTTATCACGCAAATAACATTTCGTATTCACCTCGACGTTTCGGTGCAGTGGCCGTGGTCACGAGTCGAGTCGAGTTTATTTGCGTGACAAGTCCCGAGAGTGGTACTAAATTATATGTTATTTATGTGAGTCTAAGTATGCCTCCAAATTATACTTGCAAGATATAGCACCACATTTGCGAAAATTTAACGGTCTCATTAAATTCTCAAAGGCCTTAGAAATGTTGAAATTTAACCCACATTGCTGAATTTTATTGTTTCATCTCAGAATATAATAATTGCGAAGCACTCAGAAAATATTTGCAACAAAGATGTTTCCCGGCTGTAGGAGAAAATCAACGTACTAATTGTTAAATATTATTTATTAATGAATAAGTACTTACTTATTTTAATAATGTTAAATTTAATATAAATTTCACGAACGTCAAGTATTTTGTCTTATCGTCTGTTTATTTTATTAAATACGTATAATAATTTAAAATATATGTACCTACAAATAAATATTTCCATTTCAGAACTACCTGCTGAAGTTTGCTCGTAAACGTAAGACTTGATATACCTAAAGTTTAGTCCGTTTATGTGAATTTTGAATTTAAAGTATACCATCTCTTTCTCTCTCTCTCTCTCTCTCTCACTTCTTCTTTCTTTCTTCATCTTTTTTTTTCTTCGGGTGTCCGTTTCTTTTGTCCACTGTTAATTTTCATATTTTTATGAGCAATAAAGAGTTTTACATACATACATACCATTTACTTTTTTTTGCAGTGAAGAAATTTTGGGGTGTTCCTATTAAAAATCATGAGTAGGTACTGTTTATTTGAAAAAAGAAGAAAAGTGTCCTTATTTTTCGAGCCAGTTTTTTTACTTTTTAGGGTTCCGTACCTCAAAAGGAAAAAACGGAACCCTTATAGAATCACTTTGTTGTCCGTCCGTCCGTCAAGCTGAAATTTATATCAAATACTCAAGTCTACTGTCTCTTGGAGCTGTGAAAAAATCAAACTTCTGAACCGACGCAATCAAAAGATACAGCCGTTTATGCCGCAAATTTCCGCATATTTTCGACACTCGCAAGGGAATCAAAACCTACAGTGTACTTCCCGTGAACTCAGAATCTTGAAATTTGGTACGAAGGAAGGTCTTATAGCACAGATAAAGGAAAATTGCGAAAAGCATAATTTTTTTGTCTGTCTGTCTATATCAGTAACCAATCTATTTATGCCGCAAATTTTCGACACTCGCAAGGGAATCAAAATCCGGGTACTTTCCGTGAACTCAGAATCTTGAAATTTAGTACGAAGCAAGGTCTTATAGCACAGATAAAGGAAAATTGCGAAAAGCATAATTTTTGTCTGTCTGTCTATATCAGTAACCAATCTATTTATGCCGCAAATTTTCGACACTCGCAAGGGAATCAAAACCTACAGGGTACTTCCCGTGAACTCAGAATCTTGAAATTTGGTACGATGCAAGGTCTTGTAGCACAGATAAAGGAAACATTGCGAAAAGCATAAAAATTTTCTTGTCTTTCTGTCTATATCAGTACCCAATCTACAATGATCCCACACTGCGCACATTTTGCTTAGGAGTAGGGGTCTGCTAAGACTGGATGTTTATAGATACAAATAAATTTGTACGGAACCCTCGGTGCGCGAGTCCGGCTCGCACTTGGCCGGTTTTTTCATTATTATTAAGTTTATCTAGCTCGTAACAAAACTGGCACAAAGAATTGTATGGGGCAATGGAGATATTAATTTTAATCATCAATATCAATGATTTTGAGTAAGAAAACTCTAAAACTACCAAAATCTGAAATGTCCATTTAGGGTTCTATACTTTAGGAAAATAACCACAATATATGCTTGTTCTAAAAATGAGAAGAAAGAAGAATTTTACACTTAATAGATTAAAATTTTGCAAGCAAATTCGCAGAAACAATAATTTTCCTAAGCAAAAATTTCCAATCATCCGTCAATTTCAGAAACAAATAGTAATCCAGGATTTGTTTCGCTAATCGCAATATCCAGCTTAAACAAAATTGTTAAGCGTCGTCCCTAAATCGAGCAATACACCGTTTTCGTGGAACATTTATTTTCTGTGCCGATTTTCGAGTCGGGCTATTATCATTTTCGCTTTTCCGCACGTTATAACTTGCAAAAATGAGAAAATGTTTTTCAGGCGGACGCGGTGACTTGTAATTACAGGAGTTGCTGCATGCTTTACATCCGAACTGATTTTAAATTATAGTACATACAGGGTGTAAAAACCATACTACAAAGGGAGCGTATTTACTACTATTTTTTGAAGACAATAAATACATTGAGTGTCGAAAAGATGCCGTTCGTGTACTGATCTAAGGCGTGAGCCTGGGTGCGACTGTCTGCTTGAGATACCATAGCTGAAACTAATGTGCTAGTATGCCTTATGTAATAGGCCTTAACATCTGTGTCAGATGATTTAAGTAGCACCCTGGCGACACTTGCGCTCGTGGCTAAAAAGACCGATACGGGATAGGATCTCTCGGCCGCACTCGCGACAAGTGTACGCAGCCCCAGATGGTCGAGGGTTGGTGGTCCGGTTGTGGCGCTTTATGCTTTTTTCCCTCAGCAACTCAAACCAGGCATCGTCGTGCTTTGATTGGCCTTTGTGAACAAGTTGTCGCCACTTGCCACGATTTTCGGCTAGCTCTTCCCATTGGTTGCTAGGGATATTAAAAGCAACCATGTCACGCTTGACGCAGTCTTTAAAGCGCAACATGGGTCGGCCTATGGACCTTTTTGCGTCTGCGACCTGTCCTAGCAAGATTTGCCTAGGCCTTAAGTAGTACTATAAATTTACCTAAGTACTCACGGTGTGATTGCAATTAGAATTATTAAACCTTGATCAGAAAGACGAAAACAAACTAATATCAGTCCTAGATGACGATACCGAATAACTGTGACTGGAATAGCTCCTTAACTGGGCACTATTCGACACACGAGTACGAATAAACTTCCAGCGTTGGATATGTTCTTTAGATTTGCGGAACTTGCGCCCAAGTTCTGACATTGATGTAGTTGATTTTAAGGGTTGGATCGAGTAGTTTGTTGAGTTTTATGAACTTTCGTACAACGTTATGAATGCATACGATGATGGTAGCATACATTTTTAGATTTCCCATGGTATGAGAAACGATAGTTTGTTAAGGTCCTCGATAAATATTGGTTAAATTAAATGCAGTACCTGAAGCTTCATCACTTCAGCGAAAGACGTCCACTGCTGAACATAGGCCACACCCAAAGCTCGCCATACAGATCGGTACTTGGCCATCCGCATCTAACGCATTCCCGCAACCTTAACCAGGTTGTCGCTCTATTTTGTTGGAGGCCTGCCTACACTGCGTCTTACGGTCCGCGGACGCCATTCGAGAACCTTTCGGCCCCATCGGCCGTTAATTCTAGGAACGATGCGCCCTGCCCACTGCCACTTAAGTCTGGCGATTCTTCGACCTATGCCCGTGACTTTAGTACTTGCGTGGATTTCATCATTTCTAATGCGATCCCGCAGATACTCCAAGTACAGCCCTACCTAACCTAAAGCTTAAACTTAACTATTTGAAGATATAATTATATTGCTTTAGTAGGAGTCAGCTTAATTTTTTTTTGCCTGTCACGGTAGCTACGCATAAGTTCGAAGAATTACAATTTCAAATGCTTTCCATCCCTTGAACTTTGTACGGTGACTTTCAGAGAAAAGACAGATCTCTTAGTCAATATTAGTCGAGGCGACGAAAGATGAAGTACCTAATGGTGCAAAGCGAGCCTACCGTCTCATTAGAGGCACTCGGAGAAAAACCGTTCTCTGTTCCATTTGTGCCTTTTCATGGCTGTTTCCCCTATTCATTGGGTTCACTGCGTTCCAATACAATATTTACGTCATTTGCTCTTCTTTTATTATGCTCCCTTTGATATCCCCAACAAAGTGTTTTACGACAACAGATTCTGATACTGTTTCTAAAGGAAATTGCAAATGATAAATGTGGTGGGCGACTGTTTAAAAGTTCATTGGTGACTGTTTGACGCTGTAAGCTCTGCTGACATCATCATTTTACAGGGTACCCAAGTAATACTGTTGTAGGTACTAAATATTTAACAGGAACTACAATGTTATGTTCTCTATATTCATACGTAAGTTGTCCATTTCAATGACAATGGAAAAATTAACATCAGGATTTTTTTTTAACAAAAACTCATTTCAATAATTATATTTATAATGATTTTAGGTGTCGTTTGAATAATTTTAAATAATCGTTTTAATTGACTTTTGGTTTACGGTTTATATGATACCTACCTAGGTATTTCCCGCGACTTCGTCTGAACTGGGACCACGATTTCTTTCTCCGACTACAATTATTTCCGGGATTAAAGTATCATGTGTCGTTCCCAGGGTCTCAAACTATCTCCATCTAAATTGGCTCAGCGGTTTAAAAAAAATAACAGACAGATAGAGTTATAATGTTAGTAGTATATAAGTATGGATATATATTTTGATATTTGACTGAGCATTGCATTGCCCTAAATAGAAGGAAACTAAACTTACATAAAGTACATTTTGTTATTACGATTATGGGAGTAAACGTCTGTCCAACAGCGTTCTGGACGAGTAAGTAGCAGTTAATGTCAATTAAATATCGACCCAGAACTTGGGAAACAATTCCTTCTGCCATTAGTAAAAGAGTATTAGGATCAAGTTAACGGAAGTAAAATTGACTTTATTTTTGAAGAGTCAATTTTGTCAATCAACTGTTAGTAGTATTAGGGGCGAGTAGCAGTTTGCAAATGTTTCTTCAATGTCTCAGTATAATAATAAGCTTAAACTGATGAATAAATTATAAAAATATATTCAGGAGTACGGCCAATGATTAAGCTTACTTAACTGCCTAGGAAGTAAATTTGTCTTATTCTTATTATGATTCGTAGGATACGATATAAAGCAAATTAAAATTAAGGAGCATTGAACCGAAAGTGATATAAAAACATATACGACCATTTAATTGTTTTGAGTAAGATAACATGAAGGTTACATGTAACAATAGATGTTAATACACGACCTTTCAGACTATGAAAAGGATCCAAGCGTCCTTGAGCCGGCCTGTTTAGCATACAAATGTTTCCTGCTCCTACTCCCGCATGTAATTATAAGAAAACAATATGTGGGTTTTTCAAGAGTTTGAAATATGAAAAAATAAAGTACGGTTATAAATAATTCGTATGGAAAAACTTGTAGTAACAACATGACCTGATAATGCCATAGCTGGAGCAAAATACACGATTACTTTGTAAAAGGTGTAGAATATTTGTAACCGGGTGAACACTTGAGCGTTTTGAATGCTCGGTTAAGAGTCATTCCCGTCCTATGATTATTGCCATGACGAAAGGACAAGTCATAACAGCTTTGATCAAACTAGATATTGGTATTGTCTTTATTTTCATAAATGAGATGTTCACTTTTAGCGACATTTTCTGAGCCAGTAATGACAAAGAAAAAGCTGCTCAAAAATGCTGTTTAAGTAAAAATAAATTATTGTTGACTTCAATACCTATCTTAAAAAATTACAACAATTAGGTACTCGTTTAAAGGAATTAGATAAGTCATAAGATCTTAAAAAACTACAACAACCTTTTACCTTTATCGTACTGGCGATTTGCGGACGCGTTAAAATCGAGGCGAGCGCGCAGTGCGCTTTAAATAAAAATAAATAAATAAATAAATAAGTGTTCATTGCGTCTAGGGCTGGGATTCCATGATGTACAAAAACTAAAGCGGATAGAAAAAGATAGTGCGTGGAGTCCCTCCACGCGGAAGAAGTGAAACTTCATAATAAAATAAAAAATAAAATAACCAGGCGGTCACCCATCCAAGTACTGACCGCGCCCGACGTTGCTTAACTTCGGTGATCGGACGAGAACCGGTGTTTTTGTCAAATATCTTGAAAACGGTGCATCCTACGGCAAAATCAATGAAATTTTGACCCCCCTTTGAAACACCCGCACCCCCTACCCCACCCCCCACCCCCCGGTGTTTTTGTCAAATATCTTGAAAACGGTGCATCCTACGGCAAAATCAATGAAATTTTCATCCCCCATTTGAAACCCCCGCACCCACCCTCACCCCTCCTCACCCCTCACCTCACCCCCCCAACGCAACATTTTTTGGAAGTCGCATTAGAAGTTTCACTTCAAAAATCTTACCATGTAAGACTTTTTTTGTACGGTAAAGTCATCATACCCAACGTATTGGTCGGGTTGTTATTGTATGACTTTAAGCTTGTGGTTTTGCGTTAGTCAAAGTACTCGTCGCCGCCCCCGCAGAATAAAGCCGCAAGTGAAAAAAGACAATTTTACAGGAATAAATAAAAACCGAAATTTATCCACAACTTTATAATTATAAGCAGTAGGAGGTAAGTTTTAGTGGCATTCAAAAGCTAATTTTTCCCCCCACTTATTTCAATATCTATTTTGGATAAAGTTTTCATAATTTAAAAGTTATTGATAAAAAAACGACTTACAAAACTTTTTGCGTTTTCTAGTATTTGTAAAATTACTTTACGGCTTTGTTCGTCTATTTTTATTTATTTTTTAGTTTTGTAATGAACAGTAACTTTTATGTTCTTTGTATTTTTTACAATATGGTTGTAATGGCAACACAATATTACTGTTTTATTCTGGTCCATTTATAATATTACTGATAAAGTAATAAATGGTTAATGTTTTTTTCAGAATTTCATAGAATCTTTTTGTATTTGTAACATCATTTTACAAAATACCAGAAGGGGAACGAGTTAAAATGTTAAAGTAATAAAAATCTTTTAGTAGAAAAAAACGTAACTTTAATACTTTTAAGAAACAACAAAACGTAATCTTTCATTAACACTGGCCTTTAGGATAAGTAGCCAGCATAAAACTTAAAAATACTCCTAAAAATGTTATCATAAACAAGTGTTTCCGATTGGTTACCTTAATCTCTTTAATTGTTAATAAACTTAGTTATTCTTCTGTATTTATTTGTAATGAACAACTTAACAATCACAACAATAGTCAATTTACTCTAAAATTAATGAACTGAAACAATTACTTTGCTCACCCGCGGCCTAACGATAGTGACGTTTATGTAAGAAATTAGTGCTCATGCAGTTCCTTCCTCCACCTCCACATTGTACGAACACACACAATCCCAACTATCACCACCACCAAACTACACTGACACGTTTCGAACTCAACCAAAGCTCATCTTCAGAGTTGGCTAGTTGTACGCTATGCTACTAAATCTTAGACTAACAAGCCAAAACAAATGTTTGAACTTGTGTGTGTTGTGTTTGTTTTGGCTTGTTAGTCTAACATTTGGCGTACGGTTGTGGTACCAACTCTGAAGATGAGCTCTGGTTGAGTTCGAAACGCGTCAGTGTAGTTTGGTGGTGGTGATGGTTGGGTTTGTGTGATTTGTGTGTGACCGTACAGTGCTGAGGTGGAGGAACTGCATGAACACGCCTTTCTTACATAAACGTAACTATCGTAAGGTTGCGGGTGAGCAAAGTAATTGTTTCACTTCATTAATATGGGTAAAGTAACGCCTGATTCAATAAATTACTCTAAACTTAACAAAAAAAATACACTTTGGTTATATTAGCACATTAATTTCAAGAGATCAATAATTTAAGTACAGCCTTGAAAACCTAGTTGTACAGTTGCAATCTAAGTGTTTAGCATTTAAACTTCACTTAACATTTATGCTACTTATGCTACTTTTACTTATAAAAGCACAAAAACAATTAGACTTAAATTAAAAACAAGTAGGTAAAAACGTTTTAAAACTCTGCATTAAATGTAAGTGATAAGGATCAAATAATAGGTTCCAAAGTTTTAACGCTCATCTACATCAGAATCAGCTTCTTCATTATTGTTATCACAATTCAAGGCTCTGTAAAATTCTTGATAGTGTCGAGGAATAGCCTCAGTTCGACACAAACTCATTAAATCATTGTAAAGAGCCTTCGGCACAGGAATAGGCTGGCTATAAGCAGGTTTTAAATTTTGCACCAAACCAGTAGTAGTTTCGATGCCTATACCACGACCAGCTGAACTATTGCCAGTGTTGGTTGCAGTTTTTCTTCCGCGGGGTGTTCTGGCATTACCTCTTGAGGGTCTGGTGGCTATCTCAGTGTTAACCACGACATAATCTTCAGAAAAATTTAATTTAATTTTAATCTGATTTGGTGTTGTGCTTGAAACGCCTACCTCCTTTACTTGTGACCATTTGACTTTTTCGTTATTACCGTCGCGATCCTTCCTGCCTGAAGTTCCAGGATCAAGATCCTTCCTGCGGGGAAGTTTCTGAAAACAAAAACAAAATGAAATTGAAATATTGGATCGACACTACTTATGTAGTAAGCAAAACAACTGATCTGTTTATCACCTTCTAATAATACATCATCGACAGTAACTACATCTTTGCTTTTATTCAGAGATTTAAGTGATGAAACAATATTAAAAAAACAGCCAAGTGCGAGTCGGACTCGCGCACGAAGGGTTCCGTACAATTATCTATAAAAAACGGCAAAAAAATCATGTCTGTTGTATGGGAGCCCCCCTTAAATATTTATATTATTCCGGTTTTTAGTACCTATTTGTTGTTATAGCGGCAACGTAAATACATAATCTGTGAAAATTTCAACTGTCTAGCTATCACGGTTCATGAGATACAGCCTGTTAACAGACAGACAAGACAGACAGACAGACAGACAGACAGGCAGACAAGACAGACAGATGGACAGACAGCGGAGTTTTAGTAATAGGGTCGCGTTTTTACTCTTTGGGTACGGAACCCTAAAAAGGATAACCTGGCTGTGCTATTATATTAATTAAAAATCAATAATTAAAAAAACATACCCTTTCTCGTACTTGAATACTCGTTAGGAACATTATGACCATTATTAGGTTGCAATATTTTGCTATTCCCTTCGTAATTTGTTTCGCAAGACGTTTTTTCTGCAAATTACAACAAGACACACATGTCAACAAGTTTTATTCGAGATTATAATTTGATTAACTTGAGATCATAACAGGGTTAAAATATTAAGTAGCTATTTATCTTACCTTGCTCTTCTGGTCCAATTGACATTATCAACATCCTTCTTGTACGCGGGTTTATGTTGCGATAGCATAGTTTTCTTTTATCCATGGCAGTTCAATCTCATAACTCACTCAAGTGTCGATCGCAAATAATAATTATAGGTACCTACAGAAGTCGTAATGTATCACAACACACTGAGTTAGCAGCGGTATGCTTAGTATAGGTTTTACTTCACCAAAATACTTCTCGATCGCGTTTACGTAAAAATTTCAATTCTATGGAAACAAGGACGCGCGCGCGCGGAGGCGCTGTCTATGTTTCCTTAGTAATTGATTTTTTTACGTAAATGCGATCGAGAAGTATTTTGGTGAAGTAAAACTTATACTAAGCATACTGAAAGCGGAGTGAAGGGTCACTTGCGTCCGCGACGCAGTTCGCGCTATGGTAGAAAGAGACAACAACATCACTTGCTTCGTAAAAAATTGCTTATTCGGTTTGGCAACGGCTTTTACACTAAAGATTTAGGTAAAACAGAAACGTAAAGGATGTTATCGTATTAAACTATCTAGATTTTTTTTGTAAGTGGATGTTACGGAATTTTAATATTAAAACTTGCACCAGAAGAAAACGGCAAAGGGTTTTGCAATAAATTTTCTATTTGAGTTGCACCTTAAAACTAAAGTTTGATACTTTACACGAAATATTGCTTCAATTCTGATAAGCAATAACACATTGCTGATTTTTCGGGTTTTGTCTGTGACAAAGAATAATGTCTTTATTTTTTGTATCTTCGTAAATACTTAATAAAAAAATGTGGAAAAAATTGAGGTGATGTATTTTAACGCGGAGATGCCAAAACTGCATGAACAATAAAAAGCAGGTAAGTGCACTTTGCGGCTTTATTCTGCGGGGACGGCGTCGTATTCTCCATCACACACTGTCTATCGTTAGATTACTTATACTGCCGTGCTCAAGCTAAAAGGCGGCTAAGTGACAAAACCAACTTTTGAGTAAACGGCGAAAAACGTCACAAAAATTTCAAATCGATGCTGGTCAATTTCCTTAAATCTTTAGCTATGTTGTCATATACCAAACGGTAGATCTTTTTTTAATTTATGATTTGATTTTAGTCACTCTTGTTATATTATAGTTTTTGTGCCATTAAAAGTCATTTTTTCCTTTATAGTTATGAAAATAAAATAAAATCCTTTTTACATTGCAGTACAAAAAGGCGGTTATCGGATCTTAACTGCTTTATAGACATGTATTTTTTGTTAATGATATAGGAATTGTTTTGAAATAGATAGTTAACTACAATTACGTAACTAGAAAGCAGTTATCTGTTTTAGTGGCATTTTAATCTAGGTTAGTGAGTATAATTGTTGACCCAGTCCATAACTATAAAGCGGCAAAGGGCACATTGCCGCCTTTTAAACTAATTCACTGTTTCTTGTTTACTTTCCGATATACTGGAACATAGCTTAAAAGCGGTTAACTTACAAACCTTTTGGCGTCACTGCTTTTAAGTCTTGTACGAGTCCCAATATTTTTTTAAGAATCCTGCAAAATTGGCCGTAACTACAAATTCAAATAAACATTTTACTGTGAATTATTCGTTTATTTCGATGTAAAATCGACATTCAAATAGCTCGTCATTGCTACCATAGTTAATACTTCATTGTGATATTAAAATAGAACAAATATGGCACACTGCGCAAAAATCAAAAGGATAGTTACAATCTCAAAAAAAAGCAACTTAGTCACAGTAATTTAGAATTATGTCCATTTGAATAAACCTCACCTGCCCGTGGTGCACCCTGCAAGCAACTGACGAGGCTCTGGTGACCGACAGATGGCGGAATAACCATCCAAAAGCAAGTAGGCAAAATTAAGTAGGCCAGCAACGGGCAGCAGCGTTGCTGGTGCAAGTGGCCTAATTCTGCGATCACCAATCCGCCTGCCCAGCGTGGTGATTATGGGCAAAACCTTTTATAACCAACCATTTTTTAACCATTACCCCGGCCCCCAGTTCTCGGCAGCCCTACTATTCCTGGTTACGGTAGGGCGGGGGGTGCTAAGAATCACGGAGCTACGGACAGCTACCAAAACAAACGACTTTACCTGACTACCTATAACGGACGTAATGTGAGGAATGACGATAGGATCGCAGAACTCGAAGTGGAATTAGGTCACATCAACTGGCATATCTTGGGTTTGTCGGAGGTCCGTAGAGACGGAGAGGATACGATAACCTTAAGCTCCGGTAACCTATTCTACTTTCGGGAGGGCGAACAGCAGTCCCAAGGTGGAGTCGGCTTCCTTATCAATAAAGCTGTCTGTAACAACGTTGTGGAGATTGGTAGCGTGTCGGCAAGGGTAGCATACCTTGTACCTAAGTTGACTGTTAGGTACTCCTTGAAAGTTATACAAGTGTACGCGCCGACCTCGGCATACTCCGACGACGAAGTGGAAGCTATGTATGAGGACATAAGTAAAGCCATGCATAGCACCACTAGAACACATTACAGCGTTGTTATGGGAGACCTCAACGCTAAGGTGGGGGGAGTACAGGCATGCGACGATTCGATTATCGGACCGCACGGATTTGGAGTTAGAAACCACAGGGGACACATGCTGGTCAGCTTCCTGGAAAGCCAAAAGCTTTTTCTAATGAATTATTTCTTTAAGAAGGGGCCTCACAGGAAGTGGACTTGGAGAAGCCCCGACGGTAAGACGCGAAATGAGATCGATTTTATCATGACGGATACAAAGCATATATTCAGGGATGTCTCAGTGTTCAACAGGTTTAACACAGGCAGTGATCACCGACTTGTTCGAGGCACTCTGAATATACGTCATAAGCTGGAGAGAGTCCGCATGGTGAGATCTGTTTTGCGTCCAACACAACTCTTGTTGATTTGTTGGAAACCACCAACGATGTTGATAAAGAGGCCGACCAGTTGGTGAGGACGATTCGGGATGTGGGAACAACGTGTTTCCCAAAGCAGCGAAGTGTATTGCAGTCTAAACTCTCTCGCGAGACTCTAGAACTCATGAGGCGGCGACGAGAAATGGCGGCGCAGACTGTTTCGTTAGGTGAAAAAGAGCTCTCCAAGCATGTTAGAAAGCTGATAAGGCGAGATCTCCGTAGCTCCAATACTCGCTCTATTATGGAGGCAATAGAGCGCAACCGGGGATCGAAAGTCTTTATGCAGCAACTTGGAAGGAGCAACCTAATGAAACTAAAAACTGCAAATGGCCAAACCATCTCCTCCTAGCCGGAAATCCTCGCCGAGATTGAGAGCTTTTATGGACAGCTGTATGCTTTCCATGCTGCACAGCCTCTTCCCGATCCAAATCACATCAGAGCCTCACTAACACGCCACTACAGATAATTATCCCGGACGTCGAAATGAGCGAGATTAGGATTGCCCTGGGGCAGCTTAAAAACAACAAAGATCCGGGTGAAGACGGAATTAGAAGATGGAAGACGGAATATTAAGTATGCGTATTGTTGGTCGAAGTTGCAAAATGTCAGCTCAATCGGTAACCAGGAAGTGGGTCAAATTTAACGTACAAGATACATACCTACATAGCCAATCATATGCTTTGTGCAACCACGGTTGCCAATTTATTTATTTATTTCAATCATATTTATTCCTTAAGTCAGTAATGACCTTGTTTGAAATCACTTGTCAATAAATGATAGTAATTGGAAAAAAGACACGTGAGTGGCTAATTGTAATATATGTACATACTCTACTAGTCAACCGAGTACATTACAAATCTTGTAAAACTAATTCTAATTCTGCGATTACACAAAAAGAAAATAATTAACTTACAGACCTCATAATATGTTTATTGGCCATAATGTTATTTGGTGGGAATGCGTCGCCGCCCGCCCGCGAAACGTCTTCCTACACTAAGAGCTTACTGCACATTGACACATCTACTTCTTTATTATGGTAAGTTTTCTGGTTTCGCGAGGGTACAGAAGAAAGAGGCAGGCGTAGTTAGCTGCATTTTAGCCATGTATTGTAGAATAGCCCCCTTTTAGTTATGCAAACAATTAAATAAAATATGTCGTTTACTTTGCGCACGGACCAATGCCGCTTTCAACCGTAGGTTTTTTACTGGAATTGTGGCATGAATACAGGACTAAAAGGCGGCAATGTGATTTTAACTGCTTTTTAGTGATGCATTGTCGTATAATCGCCTTGTAGTCAGGTATCAGCGAAGTATTTTATTCAATGAAACCTAGTTAAATAGCGGTTAAAGACGTTTAGCCGCCTTTTAGTGTACCCAAAAATAATAACCGCTTTTAAGTTTGGCATTTATAATAAAAATGGAAAAACAATCCAAACGTTAAAGTACTTTAGTAGCTTTTTAGTTAAGTAATGTGGTTTAGTCGCCTTTAAGCATAGCAAAGTCCATTTTTTATGTATTTAACCGCTTTTTTTGAAAAATTATTTTCGAAACGGTAAAAGATAGAAAAACCGTTCCTAGACAGATCGATAGAGATTTTTTTTCTAAGCAGAATGGTATTGAAAAGTCGAAATTGACCAAATGTCACTTAGCCGCCTTTTAGCTTGAGCACGGCAGTATAGCGTATGTACTTTATTTTTCTATTCATAAACCGTAGGTAGAATTTTTTGTAGGCATTACGTGTTTATGCAGTTGACGTCGTTAAATGGAAAACCAAGATTTAGCCATTACGAGACAGAAGTCTACAAGTGTCCTATAATTCAACTAAGTTACCGAACTCCGATCGCGTAGCTCGGGGCAAATTGCAGCGCTCAATGCCACTTTTAACGAATTTCCCGACTGCTGCAAGTCTTGTTCTAGATTAACTTTATGATTTATGCGATCCTAGTAGTCATCCCTTACTGTTCAAGATAAAAACTAAAGACCTCAGAGATTATTGTTTGTCAATTACTATTTAATTGTACCTATGTATATTAATGTCAATTTTTCATGCGAAATTTCAAAATGCAACAAATTTCAAATAATTTTGACGACCGGATGGCCTAGTGGTTAGAGAACCTGACTATGAAGCTTGAGGTCCCGGGTTCGATTCCCGGTCGGGGCAGATATTTGTGTGACAAATACGAATGTCTTGGATGTTGCTCGGGTCTAGGATGTTTAATATGTATTTAAGTACGTATTTATGTATATAAGTATGTTTATCCGTTGTCTAGTACCCATAGTACAAGCTTCGCTTAGTTTGGGACCAGGTCAATTGGTGTCAATCGTCTCACGATTTATTTATTTAATTATTTTAGTTGGGCGGTTGGATTGTAATATCATAATTTCCGATTTATTTTTAAATCGTGTTATAAAGTGAAAATCTTATTGACTTGTGTACCTAACCATAAGCAAACAAAACCATAATAGTAATATCATTCCTATTTAATCCAGCATTGTAGGTACCGTCTTTGTGCCTGGGATAAGCTTTGATTGGCTGCTGGTTGATTGTTACTGGGAGACTTTATTTTTTGTATTTACCTGTATTACGAAGCAAAGCAAGCATAGCAAGAGATCCTTTGTTTGTCGTAAGCTCATAACTAATCTGCAATCTAATTTCATTATCTGCGTGATAACTGAAGTCTGCAGTCCGCTGGGATCGCTAGGATTCTTAAAAATTCCAGATCTGTTCAATATTTTGCAAGCCGTTATAAACACGTGGCAAGACTATACAAACCTGATTAATTGCAGTAATTAATGCCACGATTAATTTCCCTCTTTTTGCACCAAAGGCAAAAAATCTTTTTCGCAAGCGTAACTTCTTAATGATTCCGTGTTTCATCCGGCTGCTGAATTAGGATGCAAGTTATCAACGGGTTTAGTCAGGATATTTTTGGCTTTAGTCAGCTTTCCAAAATAAAACAATAAAACTGTTTGAAAGGGCTTTTAACTTTATGTAGACTACTCGGTTCTACCTCTACTTTTCGACATCATTTTCCACTGAACAAACTCTTCAATGAACTCAAATCACACATTACAACATTAATACGGGAAGCTAATCGGGAAGACAAAGGAGCAATCCACGAAAGTGATGGAGGGGGTGGCAAATGGTGTGAAAGTTAGCAACGTTCCCCAAGCGCGAACACAAAACGGTGATGTATGAGTTCTAAAAATAGTACCAGGACACGCTAGACTGAACAGCGAGACGAGCAAGAACTGTTTTCATTTGTCATGGTCACGAACACTTACGAATGTTTATGTGCAACAAAGGCATCATTACGGTAAGTTTTTATTTAACCGTAATATGCAGTAATAAAATAATGTGATTTTTTTAACAATGGCAGAGAGTAATTAACTTCCAAATGACTTGACCGTAGCAGACATATTAAATTACTATTAAACTAGCTTTTGCCCGCGACTCCGTCCGCGTGGAATTAGTAATTTGGGCAGCTTATTTTTTTATCCAATTTGCTTTTTCATCAATTATGGCTCTCCTTAGTTACTCGATATAAAAAAAATACCCCCCCGCACCCCACCCCCCACAACCCCCCACCCTCGCACCCCGCACCTCTCCCAACCCCCCCCCCCATATATCCTATATAGCCTTCCTCGATAAATGGGCTATCTAACACTGAAAGTATCGTATCTTTCTTATTTGTCAACCGATTCAAATGAAACAAACATTAAATGTTAATCCAAAAAAATACCGACATATCAGTGAAAAGCGCATCCTTCTAGGTTAAGCCGCTTCTGAGATTAGCGCGCACAAACGCACAGAGAAACAGACAAACAGATAAACAGACAAACAGACAATAATTCTAAAAATCATTGTTTTGGGTTCTATTGCGCTAATGACAGTTTTTCTCAAATATCTTCAATGTGCAGACACCGACTTGTTACAGATTTATTATAATGTATAGATATAGATAGAATAGAAGATAGAAGAAGATATAGATTACTCAAACGTAAGAAAACAATAAGCGAGTAAAAAATAACAAATAAACAGGCCAAAATGTTAGCCAAAATCACTCGTTCTCGAACATTCCCTTCTAAGGCTTGACCGTAAATTAAATTTCACTAGGTTTTATAGACAAATTATATCAATCGAGATTTGGCATCTTTTTAACAGCAAGTTTTTGTTGGGATTAATATTTCAAAATTAAAAATAACCATGTCATGGAAAGCATGAACATACTGCGCAAATTTCACCTTGGATTTTTTCTTCCATATCTATTCCAATGTCAAAGAAAATTATACATCCTTAATTATTTTTGTAAGAAATCAATGGACATCATGCCATAAAAAAAAAAACATCACGATCCACTTCCCCGTGTAACTTTTTCTTACTTTTTGTGACTTACAAACGAGCCTCCAAACGGCTGGCTGATATATTTTTAAACAGAACTCCTGTGCATGAGAGGACCAAGCTTTCGCCCTCTTATACATTATTAATGGCCGCTAATGAAGTTGCGTGAAAAAGTTCTTTGATCACGGAAATAAATATTTGGAAGAGATTTTTAGTTTCAATTCTGTTAAACTCTTTTATTGAATAGTTCCAAACATTTGTAAAGCAGCTGTAATTTTTTATTTCAAATAGGTAAATATTACGTCCCTGGCGTGAAAACAACGTTTTATCGTGGGTACATAACGTGTGTTCAATTGGCAGCTGACTCGTATTTTTACTATCGGTTCTTTTTTTTACAAGCACCTACTTAGTACAGTTATTTTGTTTTATAACTAAATATTTTGGTTTTGATGAATAAAGTAAGGATATCATTAAGAGGAAATACTATTACGGTTAAATGTACGTCTATTTCGTGAAAAAAGAGATAAAATGTGTACCAGTAAAACTTCTCTTCGCGGACAGTCACGAGATACGCGTTTTTCACGCACATTTCCGCTGCTCGTACAATTTTTCTCAATTTGTATGTACTTGTGGCGTTTTAGGAGCATTCTGTCAAGGGGGAATTGCAAGACTGACATAATGTGATGGTTTGGCCATATATTATCTTTAACTTTGCTACACAGAAGGACGTAAAAAATGCATAAATTTCATGTTTGTGACCATTCGCGGTTATTTGAAATGTTTCTTTCAAAGGGCTACAGTGGAACTTATTCTTAAATGCATAACTACTTACTTTGGCTTACTTTGCATTTGTAAAAATCTTTTGAGACTGCACTCATAGGGTGGTGAACCAAAATATCTATATATTTGAGTGGATAACTGAAACAAATTCGTTTAATTACCAAGCTCTCAACACATTCACTGCCACGTAACGCTACGCGCTACTTAAAGGTTTTAGGTAATTTGCTATTATCGTCAGTACATATCATTAAGTTCAATCTACACACGTACTCGTCAATTTGACATCACTTAGCAAATTACCTACTAGGTAAATAATCGTACGATCGTTTTTACGTGCAATTACCGAAACTCACACAAACGTTCCGTTTCGAAATGCCCCATTAAGTCGTTAAACACAGAGTAACGAAGTTCTGAAGACCAATTAATCTACTTGCAAAACTGCAACAGAACGCCAACCCGATCGCGATCGTGGCAATTAACTGAACTCCAAAACCGGTTCATGCATATTAAAAGGAAGTAAGGTGAGCTGCTTAAATTCAGCTTTAACGAATTCATGTTATGTAAATTGAATGACTCTAATACCTTATTTATGGATTGAAGGCCGCCGTTTTCTTGTTCATTAGGTATAGTCGACCAAGAAATTCCTTTACCACCTAAGGTTCAATGTCAGCTGTATGGCTTAAAATATCAAAAGCTATTTTCACTTTACAAGTCAATGTGACAATCAGCCTTATTGTCTTTATTCTGATGTGGGAACTGTCATTAAAAATGGTAAAGCACTACTTGGTCGACTATACTTCTCTATCCGGTCTTTTCTTACTGACTCTGTAAGAAAGGGACACATTAAACAAGAAGCGAAAACAAAACGTTTTAGTAACAATGGGGTAGTATTTAGCACTATGGCAAGACATTTCACCCAAAATTTTCACCATAACTTGGTTCCAAACAGTGTATTATTCTCAAAAACGAGATAATGTTCTTTTCACGCCATTTGAAATCACATAGGTAGGTAGTCAATTACGTTTTTTACAATATTTTCTATTAAGAAATACTTTACTTAAAAACAGTGTGTATATCCACTTACTTACCCTGTTTAGATAACGTATAGTACATTACCCATACCAGTCATTATTATGTACAATGTTAGACATAAACAGATAACTAACTACAGTAGCTTACATGAAGGGGTTGACTTAAGATAAGTTACATACAAGCCACCATTGTTTGCCAGATCACTATCGAGTTGATGATGTAACTCATGATAGCTCTGCCATAAAAACGTCACTGAGTGGATATCAGATTACCCAACTGATGGAGGCGACGAGCTATTAACAATCTTGCAACACTCAAGCGTGATTGAAAGGATTCAATGGATTTCAAAGGTTTTGATTTTATTTTCAAACTAAATTTTGAGCTTATTAAGTTACTAGTCTTTACGTACGCTTTCAGACACGACCATCTTTAAATTGGGCACTTCACTTAAAATTCGGAGATTTAATAGAATATTATAGAATAGAACAGATTCTCAAAAATTACACAGTCATCCTACATACAACATCACAGCTTGTATGTAGAATTGTAGAACGTCCGTCTAAAATTTAATATTTTGACATTTAGTGATTGAGATTTTGTGATTTCACATGCCTATATGTATATATTATTATGTCGAAATAAAATAAATAAATAACTCTCACGTTTAAATAATATTAGTAGGACTAGGATTATTTTTTCACAGTAAGCCAGATACCTACTCAGTGAGAGTATCAGTCAGAGATATTCAGTATGGTTGCATTTCGTCACAACTTTGAAAAATATGGCACCTCAAAATCGATAATCTTGCAAAATTAACTTTACTACGTCGCTTTAAGATTCCTTTTTTAAGTTCTGATATGGATTTAAGTTATGTGCCACGTTCGAAGGTTAACTGGGAGATATCCGTTTAAGGGGTAAATTGGCCTTTGTAGATCTATTTCTCTAGTTATCTGTTAATCTCATGTGTTTTATGTACAGTATGAAGATAATATACATATGTACAGTATACAGACATACATATGCACAGTCGCGAACTTTAATTTGGGACCCACTTAAGGTTATTCCCACGTAAGGAATTCAAAGGATATTTTTTCGAAATGGGTCCCAAATTGAAGCACGCGACCGTACTTCCGCTTACGAAATAATATATTGTGACACTGCTCGATACTGTTCCAGTTGTACATCACTTAGGGGGCTCGCGATGGCTTCAGAACTAAAACAAGGCGCATTCCAGTCTGCTCTACGTCTCAGTAATGAGGTGGAGGTGGAAGCGCTCGAGACGAATATACTCCACGTCGGGAAATGATTGATTGCTCCTCGATTGTTCCTCTGCCAATACGACTGACGCACGCTGTTTATCATTGTTTATTGTGTAATTTGCGATGTGAGACGAAATATAAGTATGTTCCACAGAATTAACAGGTAAATATAAGAGGAATAAAAATGTTACCGTATATATTTCCTTCCAATGTCAAAGACGAGCACACAATGTCTTCCTGTTTTCATAGTTTATCTATATACATATAATAAATCTGTAACAAGTCGGTGTCTGTACATTGAAGATATTTGAGAAAACACAACAACATACTAGGGCTATTTACTAGCGCAATAGAACCCAAAACAATGTTTTTTAGAATTATTGTCTGTTTGTCTGTTTGTCTGTGCGTTTGTGCGCGCTAATCTCAGAAACGGCTTAACCTAGAAGGATGCGGTTTTCACTGATATGTTGGTATTTTCTTGGATTAACATTTAGTGTTTGTTTCATTTGAATCGGTTCACAAATAAGAAAGATACGTCTATTTTAAGAATTTATAGAACAGTTTTTAGAAGTAGTGACTTGGGAGTAGGTACGGTGGTGAATGTGAACGCGGGTGTGCGGGGGGGGGGTTCGGTGGGGGGACGGTGACGGGGGGAGGGGGGTTGCGGGGGGCGGGGTATTTTTTTTTTATATCGTTGAACTAAGGAGAGCTATAATTGATGAAAAAGAAATGTATTTATAAATCTGTTCCAAAAACGATATATAGTGGCGTTCCACAGGGTAGCGTTCTCGGTCCCCTTCTATTCCTGCTGTACATCAATGACTTACCGACATCCCTAAGTCACAACTGTATACTTTTTGCCGATGATACTACCTTAATCATTAAGAGTAAGGATAGGACTAAACTGGAAACCGAAGCAAATAATGAATTATGTAAGACTATTAAATGGCTAGAGGATAATAAACTCAAATTGAACGCAGATCCCGCAGGTCCCGGGTTCGATTCCCGTGTCGGGGTAAATATTTGTATGAAAAATACGAATGTTTGCTCTCGGGTCTTGGGTGTTTAATATGTATTTAAGTATGTATCTATCTATATAAGTATGTTTATCCGTTGCCTAGTACCCATAACACAAGCTTTGCCTAGCTTACTTTGGGACTAGGTCAATTGGTGTCCATTGTCCCGTGATATTTTATAAAACTAAAATAATACATTTTCAGAACTACAATTCTCCTAATCTAGATCTTAAAGTTAGTATAAATTCCAACTCAATAAATACTGTTGACTCAGCTTCCTTCCTTGGTTTGACAATAGATAAGCATCTAAACTGGAAACAACATATTGATAACGTATGCGGTAGACTAGACAGATTTGTGTTTGCTCTACGAAAGCTTTACATTCTAAGCTCTAGAGAGGCCGCCCTCTCTGCATATCATGGATATGTATCGTCTGTGTTGCGCTACGGACTGATCATTTGGGGAAACTCAGTTGATATACAGAGAGCACTTATAACTCAAAAAAATGTGTTCGAGCTGTATCTGGCGCTCAATACTTAGCCCACTGCAGACCAATATTCAAGGAGTTAAAAATTCTTCCCTTACCCTGCTTGTACATATACGAGGTAGCTAAATTTGTCAGGAAGCACCCGGACCTATTTCCTCTACATGATGCCGTTCGTAATAAAATAAATGGAAGATATCCGAATAAATTGTATGTTCCCAGACAAAAAATTAAAATATTTAGTAAAAATGTATACGTAATGGCTATTAAATTGTATAATAAGATTCCAAATGATTTAAAATCGCTAGATACAAGTAAATTTCAGAAAAAATTATTTGATTGGTTACTTGACATGTGTTTCTATTCAATTAATGAGTTCCTGAATAATTAATGAAGCATTTATCTTAATTATCTTAATTATTTTAATGTAATCTGAAAAATTGTGTAGGTATTTTATTGTTATTGTAATTGTAAATAGACATTAGCTATTATTGCGCCAATTATTAAGTAGCTATAAGATTTAGAAGAAATTGATACCTGATACAGTACCTATAATGAATCATTAGCAATATCTTTGTGAATAACTAGTGCTTAATTGTAACATTTCTACGCCAATAGAGGCAGGATATGACGCACTAATTATAATTCGACCATCTTTTGTACCATGTTCTAAGAAATAAATATATTATTATTATTATTATGTTGGTACGGATTTCCGATCACGGGCCCATGGGGACCCGGTCATTTGAAAGGCATTCATGGGGCCGAAGCCAACATGAAGAGGCCTTTGGTACCATATAATATAAATGAGATGATATCATTGTTCCCAAAAAACTGGCAGCGTTTCCTAGTTGAATAGCGATGAAAATTTTTTGAAAGAGATAGCTGCGGATCCTTTAGTCGCTGGTTGTACTGACCAGGCGTTTTTGCAACTCTCTGATGAGACTATGTGCGCCAGGACTCTATGGGCCCTGGGTCTCAAAGCCGACTAGCGCAATGTAAGTTATTTATTTTTATCACAGCGTAGCGAATTTTAGATGAAGCTGCTACTTAACTCATTTCTAATGAGAAATTATTTTATCTTTGATCTTTATCCATCTTGTATTATATTTAATTTATCAAAGTTCCTAATTCATCGCGATAACACGCTCTAATATTTTGTAAAGTGCGTAGCAAAATATGCAATTATTTACGTTGTATCAAGAGCGTAAATTGTTTACTTTCAACAGCGATTTCAGCTTACATTTCTTACACGGCATTTTCGTGTGAGCGAACACGATAAGTCACTTAGAACGTAAGAAGCTTCGGTATCAATTATGTAAATGTGGAAATAAACAGGTAGGTACACAAACACGAGAGTAAAATTTGATAAGAAATTAAAAAGCGCCAGGAGTAAAGTACGTACCTAAGTAAACTTCACCTTTTTTGAAGAAAAACGTAAAGCCCTAGAGTTATTGTTAGGTTGATCAAAAAGAATCTCTTTCTTTTATTGACTCCCTAATTTAACCAAACTTGTAAACGACGTTCATTTGTATGTATGACGAAGAAATTGTAATGCAAATTCTAGAGTAGCAAGTCCATTTAATTCTTTATTCATACAACGAGTCCTTGGCTAACAACCGTTCCCTTTTACAGTAACAGATGAAGGTCGTTCGTTCCAAAATCACACAACGCGTATAATACTCAATAGTTTTTTTTTACTACAAATAGGTGAGCTTTGTATTCCACAGCTTTGTCTGCAAGCTTTTATCCCCCATCGTTTCAAAAAACGGGGAATTTCACTCTAAATCAAGGGCCCTACTTCAAAGGCCCTTATAGGGTAACTAAGTGCCGTAAGACCTTTGTAGGTGTTATCAATTTGACCGTGCAAATCCTCACTTTGAGCTCCTGTTTACAAGATAAAATAGTAGATCGTTAGTTACGCCTTTAGTTCAAATAGGCAAGTTATCAGACACAGACATTTCAAACAAATGGTTTGAATCCTATCTTAAACAACGGGAACAATGTGTTTTAGTATCAAACCTAAATCATAAAAATAGCACAATATCAAATACTAAATCTGACATCTCATGCACAGAATCTGGTGTGCCCCAAGGGAGTATACTGGGACCCATTTTGTTTCTTTTGTATGTAAATTACTTGCCAGAGCTATTATCCAACAAAATAATTATGTTCGCTGATGATATTTCAATGCTATTTAAATTTAAGAGAAATGAAACTAAAGACCTTAACAATATTATTTCAAATAACTTGTCCACTGTTGTCAATTGGTTAAGGATGCTCAATCTGACTGTAAATATAAAGAAAACTAAGTGTCTACATTTTAGAAACGTTAGGACTAAAAGTACTAGGTTAGATATAAAATCAAATAATTTGTCGATTCTGGCTGTAAATGAAGCAAAATTTTTAGGTATTTACATTGATGAACATTTAAATTGGAAGAAACATGTGGACTTTCTCTGTAACAAACTTAGTAGTTTTACTTTTGCTCTGAAGCGCTTGAAAAAAATGTCTACTATAAAAGCGGCCTTACAAGCGTATCACGCGTTCTTCCAGTCACACGTTCTATATGGATTGGCAGTGTGGGGAAGTTGTACTGAAGCCCATCGGCTGTTTATACTTCAAAAGAAATGTGTACGTATACTAGATGGCATTCAGTCAAACCGAGAGTCATGCAGAGCCTCGTTTAAAAAACTAGGTTTGCCGACTCTTTCAGCACTGTATATTATAGAGCTCTGTAAACTAGTTAGCCGAAATGTAAATAAATTCCCTGCAAGAAATAATTTTAATAGCGACAGACTAAAATTGAAGTTTGCCCACGATGTTCGGGCCCCTACTGCTACGACAGCAATATACCAGCACAGCACTATCTATATTGCTGCAAAAGTGTATAATTCATTGCCTGCAGAAATTAAGACACTTAAATATACAAAATTTTTGACAGCCTTAAAAAAATTTGTGATCGGGTTATGTCCCTACAACTTAAATGAATACTACGAGTATGATTCTAGCTGTTAGTCATTATCATTAAGTACCTACAAGTATATTGTGTAGCTACACCCACTGGGTAAAATTGTATTGTTTCCTCTTTATATTGCACAACATCTGCATGTACTTTACTTTATACATACAATTTATGGCTTTTAAATATATAAAAAAAAAAAAAAAACGATGTCACGTAACGATCGTGTATGAATTCAGACCAGTAATTGGACGCATCCTGGCCGTTGCGAAAAATTGTACGCTTTCAAGCAGGCGAAAAAGGAAAAGAAAATTATACAAGGCTGGAGAAAACGTTGCCTTGTTGAAATATCACGAAAAGGCAGCTTAAACTACTTTATTTGCTGTGGGCGTGATATGCTCGCATATTCAGTAGGTGTATAGTGCTCGTTCACGCAAATGCCTCTATTTCCATAGGTGCAAAAGTAGGCTCCTGTCCTGGACTACTCTTTGAGGCTGATGGAATGTAATTTAGACGGTCAACAGTATAATGTTAATTTGAGTTTACCTGGAACACTAAAGCTAAACATTGAAAACCTGTTAATAGATGAAAGCCTGAGTCAACATTGTGATATATAAAAAAATCTGATCTCATGGTTAATTTTAATCATCATCATCATCATTTCATCAACATAGGCCTCCCCAAGGCTCGCCAAACAGATCGGTTCCGTGCCATTCGCATCCAACGCAATCCCGTAACCTTAATCTTTTCAACACTCTGCCAAATACATCAGCTCTCACTCATACGCCATGACATCGGATTGTCAAACGCGAAGAAGAACCCTTCAGAAATGCATGTAAGTAGATATCGCTCTGCATGCCGTGACTGATATTATATCAGTCGTTGGCGTAGAACCTGCGGTGCTGATATACTTATGTGTCGTTGGCGTTGAAAAGGTTAACCGGGTCGTCGCTCCATCTTGTTGGAGGCCTATCTACACTGCGTACTGTTTAATTGTAATAAACATCC
This sequence comes from Archips xylosteana, assembly GCA_947563465.1. Lineage (NCBI taxonomy): Eukaryota > Metazoa > Arthropoda > Insecta > Lepidoptera > Tortricidae > Archips > Archips xylosteana. The sequence goes on from OX387349.1 coordinate 6,778,078, forward strand.
AAAAACACAACATAATCCTTGAAAAGTCTATTCAGCTTTAATAATTTGACGGTGAAACAGCTTACGTTGGGTGAAAGTAATTTACGAGAAACAGTTAATCAAGCTAATCTTACAGCGATCGGAACTCGCAAATGGCCGGATAAGAATAAAAATACTCTAATTACGACATTACGCGCTCGAAAAATAAATGGACGAGCTGGCAATTTGTCTCCGAGGCGATAACCGCCGTAATATCCGTTTGCGTAACAGCGAAACAGACGTGCATTCGTAAATTACTGTCAGAAGCTGGTTGAGTTGGCTGCTGAATTGCAGCGGATAAACGTGGTATTTTAGCGTTTATCGTGGACATTTTTTCATTCAATTTTTCATTTTTGCCGAAAGACGTTCACTGCTGAACATAGACGCCCCCCAAGGTTCGCCAAACAAACTGGTCCCTCGCCATCCGCATCCAACGCGTTCCGCAACCTTAACCAGGTCGTCAGCCAGGTCCTTAGCCAGGTTCATCTTGTGGGAGGCCTACCAAAGCTGCGTCTTCCATTCCGTGGACGCCATTCAAGAACCTTTTGGCTTCACGGAGCGATGTGCCTGCCCACTGCCACTTGAGCCTGGCGTTACTTCGAGCTTTATCTGTGACTTAAGTTCTTGGACGGATTTCATCATTCTAATGCGATCCCATAGAGAGTTTTGCAGATGGAGTTGTCGCTCCCTTCACATTTTGGACATTATTATAGTGTAATGTTTACACAGTAAAACATGCATCAATGATTAATGAGAAACTGCATTTGATTTACTTTGTTGTGTTTTTGTATTCTTATTTCAGTACGATTCGAGGAATAATCTCTTACAGGTAAATCGTAAAGTAACGAAAACCGGATTTTTAAGCATTCATCCCTTACGGCCAGGTATCTAAGCATGGAATATTTGCTTAGTGTCCACAAAAAGGTTAGCATGCTAGGCTCCCTGGTCGTAAATTCCAAAAGGAATATTCATCTTTAAATTTATACGAAAAGAAGAAAAAGGGAATAGGTACACTAAGTGTCAAATAAGTAGACAAAAAAACTACTGTATATCTATATTGTGCCGCATCTGATTAGACACTTGCAGGAATCACTGTTATCTAGTTTTTTGAAGCTTAAGTGGATCGCTTATAGTGAGGACTCGTCAGTTGATGCAAATGATTTGGCATATCATGATATAAATGATGCCTATGAGAGCGGGCGTAGTATCACAATAGGAGTAATGTATGGCCCGCGTCATAAGAATTCCTCTGGCGGCAATAATTCCTACATTACTTGCAGACGGAAATTTTAATAATAAATGCCCATTTATTAAAGCGAGAGAAACATTACGCATATTTCTGACACGTGACTTCGAGAGACACCGACTCTTAATGAAAGAGTTACTTTGAGTATATGGTCTTAAATTCTATTTTTGAGTGATAAATCTAAGCTTTTTCTTTATCAGCATTATCTTTTGGCTTAAAACCTTACAAGGTGACTCTTTTTGGATAAGTATCCTTGTGCTGCTGAACTCAAAATAAAATATCACAAAATGATATTATTGAACTTGAAATACATTATTATCATTCTCGATTCTGACACAAAAACTAGTACCTGATATTTAGTTTATAATTTTACTTGTTTAAAATAACACAAAAATGTTTGAGTGATAGAACATAAAACTGAAAGTGGAACCGCCTCTTCCAATAGGCCCAGACACAATAGTGACATATCATTTTCTGCCTACATATCACTAAGCGATCGCACTTAGACGTAATGTTTAAGGAGATAACGAGCGTGCGTTTAAATCTGCGCCACATGTGGCTGATCGCTTCAAATTCAGGTCTGCTATGTAAAATCGAATACTTTTTTATATGGTAATATTTTTTCTTGCCTTTGGCAAATTCTCTGTACAGTTTATCACTAATGTAGCGAGTGAGCCCCTTTTTAGTGTTTCGGAGCCAAAATGGCAAAACAGAACACTTATAGTTTCGTCATGTCTGTCTGTCCGTCCGTCCGTCTGTCTGTCTGTCTGCGGCTTAGCGCAGTGGCTATTAGTGCTAGAAAGCTGTAATTTTGCATGGATCTAGCAATTACCCTGACAAAGTGGTAAAATAAAAAGTAAAAAAAAAATTTAGGGTACCTCCCATAGACGTAAAGTAGGGTTGATTTTTTTTCTCGTCTAACTTTATAGTGTGGGGTATCTTTGGATAGGTCTTTCAAAGTCATTACGGGGCTATGCAGACGATTTTTTGATACAGTGATTCGTTTGCAAAATATTCAACTTAAAAGTGTTTTTTTTTTGTTAAAATCGAGCGTCCCCCCCCCTCTAAAAGCTAAACTCTGTTGGTATAAATTTTTGAAATATCAGGATGGGAGTAAATATCTCAAATTAACTAGGGAAACTACAGGGTTATTTGTAATTCACTGACATCCTCTTAACCCTGAATTCCTATCACTCAAACAAATGTTTTTTGTTCTACGACTTTTTAAAATGAAGCACTTTTTTTCCCATACAAATACACAGAGTATCGTAAAAATAAGAGGAAATCTCAAATTTTCAAAACGTTATTACACCAAAAATATTAAGTTATGACAAAAGCCGTAAAACAAAAAACGTTTGTTTAAGTGGTAGGAGTTTAGGGTTAAAAGGATGCTAGTGAATTACAAATAACCCTGTATAACAGCTATGTTTGTTTGAGAATTATTAGTAGTTTAAGAGTAAATAGCGCCCGACCTATAAAATATTGCTTGTTTAATACGGACAGTGTAATCTACATCTACACTAATATTATAAAGAGGAAAGATTTGTATTTTTGTATGTTTGTATTTTTGTATGCAATGAATAAACTTAAAAACTACTGGACCGATTTCAAAAATTCTTTTGCCGTTCAAAAGCTACATTATCACTGAGTAACATAGGCTATATTTATTACTAGAAAAAATTAGAGATCCTCAGAAAATCTTACTAAAACCAACCCAAGGTGTAAAAAAGTTAGCCATAAAATGTCTTTCATCGCATGCGCTGCAGAAAGTATTGATGATAGAACAAAAAAATGTTTTACAATATTATAGAACGTATCAACATCTACAAAAAACTTCGCGAGACCATACGTGCAACTATTGTAGTTATGTCACTATTACTACTTTTTTACATTTTAAAAGATGATAGAAATGCCTATCAAAATCAGATCATGTTATCCACACCTTTGTATTCATTCTTATCCAAATAAATTATTTCGTATGCAAGACAGGTTCAATACCTGTTGATTGTTTTTTGAATTATTGAAATCGGACATGCCATTCAAAAGATAATACGAAATTAAAAATGTCAATATAAATTAATGTCAATTTTTAATTTTGAAAATTTGGGCCTCCTGCTTGGATTCTCGCTAGCATGCCTGCTTGCTTGCTTGCTTGCATGCTTGCTTGCTTGCTTGCATGCTTGCTTGCATGCTTGCTTGCATGCTTGCTCGCATGCTCGCTAGAATCCTGCTTGGATTCTCGCTTGCATGCTTGCTTTCATGCTTTCTTGCAAGCTTGCTTGCTTGCTTGCATGCTTGCTTGCATGACTGCTTGCTTGCATGACTGCTTGCTTGCTTGCGTGCTTGCTTGTGTGCTTGCTTGCGTGCTTGCTTGCGTGCTTGATTGCGTGCTTGCTTGCATGCTTGCATGCTTGCTTGCATGCTTGCTTGCATGCTTGCTTGCATGCTTGCTTGCATTCTTGCTTGCATGCTTGCTTGCATGCTTGCTTCAGGCTTGCTTGCTTAATTGCATGCTTCTCTGAAATATTTATGGTTAACGCGAGCGAAGCCGCGGGTAAAAAAGCTAGTTAATAGTAAAATTAATAAGATTTGCAAGGATTTTCCCTAATCCTAACCCTATCCTGGACGTGTCCAACACGCTCTTGTTACAGATATTGGTACGGAACCCTTCGTGCGTGAGTTCGACTCGCATTTGGCCGGTTTTCATATTTATTTTGGAACTAAAATCAGCTGTTATTCATTTGGACAGTAACTATAAGTACAAAGATTTTGTTTGAAATAAATAAAATTCTGGCTGCAACACTTGCTCCGCAAAAAAATCTGAATATTTTTAACTGTGTAACTATTATTAGGTAGCAATTTTGCGCACGACTGTTTATTATGCAGATACAAGCTGGCTGCTTGTAACATTATGTACCTGCATAATAAACAGCCGTGTTGCTAAATAGATGCTTGGTCAGCAAGATTTCACAATTGATCAGTAGGGAGGTATATTTAAGAAGTGGGGACGTTTCTGAAAATCGAAAGTTATTTTATCGAATTAATTAATAATTGAACGGGTTTATACCTAATACAAAATCGAAAAGTTTTTTTTACTGGAGTTTACACTACTCAGAATTTATCAATTCGACATCGTATACCTACATAGAACCTATTAATTAAGGTTAGATTAGGTTTTGTAACAATCTTAAAAAAGTACAGTTTTAGGAAATAAAACCTTTTCAATATTATAATCATCATTATCATCATTTCAGCCGTAGGACGTCCCCTGCTGGCCATAGGCCTCCCTCATTGATACCCAATCGTTACGGTTGGAAGCGGCTTACATCCACCTAGAACTAGCGGCCTTTACCAAATTGTTTCCTGTTAAAAATAATACGAATAACTTGCTAATCGTTCATATAAAACCCATTTAAAAAGTATACAATAAGTGCAATAACAAAACACGCGCTAGTGGTAATTTTTAAAAATTCATTTATTGTGCAATGCCTTATGTACAGGCAGTCAGACACTGTACTTTTTATGGGTAGGTTTTTACCCTTTCAACGCCACGCCTCGACAAAATGTAAACCTGCTTTGAATCTTATGTCATTGTGTCAAGATCACTTTGACACTGTACTAAGTAAATAAATAAATAAATAAATATTAGGGGACAATCTTACACAAATCGATCTAGTTCCAAACTAAGCAAAGCTTGTACTATGGGTACTAGACGACGACAAACATACTTATATAGATAAATACATACTTAAATACATAGAAAACATCCATAACTCAGGAACAAATATTCGTGCTCATCACACAAATAAATGCCCTTACCGGGATTTGAACCCAGGACCTCTTGCTTCGTAGGCAGGGTCACTACCAACTAGGCTAAAGCGGTCGTTAAAGTGACACCTATATGTGTCGTTGGCGTTAAAAGGGTTAAGTAAGGTATAAATCGAATATAAAACTATCAATAAAAGACTTGGAAGTGTCTAAAAGTCAATATTGAAGTAATATCATGTAAATGGGCAGAGCTAGCATCAGCACAGGAACGGCAGACGAAGTTTAAACTAGTTCCGTCTAGTAACGATATTGGATCAGAACTTAGTGATAATAAAGATTTTTTTGTCAAAAAAACTTTCCGTATTTCCTGCGCTCCATTGGAATAAAGTAGTTGTGAACTATGTATGTATTTTACCGAACATTCTTTTTTAAACTTACTTATGAATTGACTTTATTAACCAATCACATATTATAAAATATAAATAATGTTTACTTTATAATGCAATATATAGTGTTACGGAGATGGGTCAATGAGAAACTCGCAAAAACATTTTTATGAAATTAGTGGCACTTGCAGTCCTTTTCAGCAGGCTGAAATCTGATTTCAGGCCGTTCTGGAAGAAGTCCTAACACATAACGGTAAATCAGAAATTACCCTAAGTTAGCATTATTTTCAGCAGGCTGAAACCCGTTTTCAGGCCGTTTCAGGCCAAGTTACAGTCCACCTGTATCTGTGTGTGAGAGAGACAGACGATATTGTCTCTGGAACATTCTAGAAGGTGTGTGACAAGAGTAGCCTATATGTGTGAAAGAGACAGACGATCTTGTTTCCGGAACATTCTGGAAGGTGTGTGACAAGGATAGCCTATATGTGTGAAAGAGACAGACGATCTTGTTTCCAAAACATTCTAGAAGGTGTGTGACAAGGATAGCCTATATGTGTGAAAGGGACAGACGATCTTGTTCCGGAACATTCTAGAAAGTGTGCGAGCGAGATAGCATAGCGTACTCATGAAAGAGACAGACAGATGATCCTGTTTCCGGAATATTCTAGAACTATACTGTGCCAGAGAGTTCTAGCTGGAATGTTCTCGAACTTTGTGGACCGATTCACTGGACCTATATAAAGGCAGACAAGGTTCCGACAGTTCAGTTTCTGAAGAGATACCGACAGATAAACATCGAAGAGAGATCAAAGTGATTACTAAGTGATTTGAGCGAATAAGTGTAGTGTTGAAAGAGATTCCTTTTTGTTCAATTAAATTAGTTTTACGTTAAAGGCGTATTATCTATCTAACGAACCCTACGGCTCGCAACAATATTATGTATTCGAAACAAATTTCACTGGAAATGGGTTAAATTCTACTTCTGAAGCCCAGTTTCGACTTGCAAGAAAATAGGCAAAGTTAGGCAAGGTTCCGAAGATATAGGCAGCATTTCTTCTTTGGATAGCTAAGCTTATTCTTTGACAGAGAAAACTGTCAGCTCGTCGATCTGACAATCTCTCTCTCTCTCTCTCTCTCTCTCTCTCTCTCTCTCTCTCTCTCTCTCTCTCTCTCTCTCTCTCTCTCTCGGTCTCTTTTAGTAGTGGTAGAGCCATGTTGTAGCTAGCCGCTGCATCACGAATGGGCCGGCTCGTCCGGGGTAGTACCACCCTCTCACAGAACACCGGCGTGAAGCAGCAGTACTCCCTGCTGCGTTTCGTACGGTCAGTGAGAGCGCCGGGGGCCCAATACCTCTCCCCCTCTCCTATTCCCTCTCCTTTTTCCTTAGGGCTGACAACGCACTGGCATCGCGTAAAGCGCTGCGGGTGTCTATGGACAGTGGTGTTCATTTAACATCAGGTGACCCACTAGTTCGATTGTCAGACCTCTCTATCATAAAAAAAAAAAAATCTCCTGTGACATCGACTTACTTACGAGTACATCCATAAGTTCCATACAAAACAAGTTGAATAAAAGTTTGTTAAAATCAGAGTAAAAATCGTGCTTGCGCGATATCATTTTAGTAAATGGGTTCAATTCCTCTTATTGGTTTATTTGCGGTAGTTCCTTTTGCTGTTCCTTTGCAGGAACTATTGCGCTATTTTTCGTACTAGTTCCTTCTCATTCTCAAACGCGTTTATTTTATCTATTTAGAAAATTTTTGATAAGAGTATTTTGATTTGTTTTTGATGTATTTTGGGTTATATGCCGGTCCCACACTGCCGCGTTTTAGGGCAAACGAAGAGGCTCACGCGAACCTGGCATTAGCATTAGACAAACGAACAACGGCTATTTTCATAAATGTAACGATCCGAAACAACGGTCGTCGCGTGCGGAACCTTTCGATGGTTTGAGTCAGAAATGACTAGTAATGTTTATGGTTATGAGTTTAATTAGTAACATTTCTATTTTAACAAGAAAGCAAAACACGTTTAAACAAGTTTTTAGGGTTCCGTACCCAAAGGGTAAAAACGGAAACCCTATTACTGAGACTCCGCTGTCCGTCCGTTTGCCACCAGGCTGTATCTCGGGAACCGTGATAGCTAGACAGTTGAAATTTTCACAGATGTTTGATTGCGGTTGCCGCTATAACAACAAATACTAAAAAATGGAATTAAATGAATATTTAAGGGGGCTCCTATACAACAAACATGATTTTTTTGCTCGTTTTTGCTCGATATTGATAACGGCAACAGGTAGACACTTGAAATATTCACAGAATATTTAATTATATAGGTATTGACTTTAAAATTTTTTTTTTTTTTTTTTTAAAATAGCCTATACAGTGTCCCACTGCTGGGCAAAGGCCTCCCCTTTCTTCTTCCACTCATCCCTGGCTTTTGCAAAGTGTTGCCAGTCCGGCTGGAATCGCTCCAAATCGTCCCGCCACCTCCTTTTAGGCCTACCTCTGCTCCGGTGCCCGTCGTTTGGAACCCAATCAGTAGTGACTTTAAAAATAAATCATTAAATTAAAATAAAAAAATATTTAAGGGGGGCTCCCATACAACAAACGTGATTTTTATAGATAATTGTACGGAACCCTTCGTGCGCGAGTCAGACTCGCACTTGGCTGGTTTTTTTTCTGTCTGCCTGTTCCTGTTATTTTTTCTGTTGTACAATCGGTCGGAAATATAAGTAAAGGATTTTAAGTTGAGGTGAAAGATTACACGCAGAGCTTCGAAATTTGCAAACGGTTATTTGCATAGCTCATTTTTAGGATTCCGTACCCAAAGGGTAAAAACGGAAACCCTATTACTGAGGCTCCGCTGTCCGTCCGTCTGTCTGTCACCAGGCTGTATCTCGGGAACCGTGATAGCTAGAGAGTTGAAATTTTCACAGATGATGTATTGCAATTGCCGCTATAACAACAAATACTAAAAAATAGAATAAAATAAATATTTAAGGGTGCTCCCATACAACAAACATGATTTTTTTGCTCGTTTTTGCTCGATATTGATAACGGCAACAGGTAGACACTTGAAATATTCACAGAATATTTAATTATATATTGACTTTAAAAATAAAGCATTAAATTAAAATAAAAAAATATTTAAGGGGGGCTCCCATAGAACAAACGTGATTTTTATAGATAATTGTACGGAACCCTGTAGCATTTCACTTCATACTTACAGTTATATCGTGTTTTAGCTTCCTTATCGTATCTTTTTCACGTCCGGTTGTCGATCTTAATATCATTAAAATCGCGTCACCTTCATTTCTGCAGGGTCCTGCGAAATCACAAAAGCTAAATAACACAGTTTCACTTGGTTTTCACTACGTATTTTCACGTTACAATCACTTTTTGATTCGATGAAAACGGACACTAACTTTTTCGGTCTTTTTCTATGTGTTGCGGTTATGCTAGAGATTCGGGCTTCGCACGTGCTGATGCGTGACATTTTTTCCTGTGTTTTTAATCTAATAACAATTATTTTCATGGCTCCTTATAATTGCTATAGTCTTCAATACAAAAACTGACATGTTATGACAAGCTTGTTTATTCGGTTGTCATGACAAATATTTTCGTTTTTCATGTCAGAAAAACAATATTTTAGATTAAACCTCCCTCTAAAACGAGTAAATATATTTGGCCACGTGTACAAATTTACTTTTAATTTAAAATTTCATACGTTCTGATTTCCGAGTCGCCCTCGGGAGCGGAGCTCCGCCAGACGGCTATATAAGCCAGTACAAATTCCGACTTTAGTCAGTTTATCGTCAGCTTCCTAATAAGGAACAAGTCGAAAAGGCCTAATCCCGGGGCCGAAGTGGTCCCGGGGTCCTGCTAGCCTCGCGTCATACGTCAAAGTCTTGTCCGAAGTCTCCGCGTCCTGTCCGAAGTCTCCGTGACCTGCCCGAAGCCTCCGCGAGTGCCAAATCGCCGCCTTCACCAAGCGCTGTGTCCGCCATCTCCAGGCGTCGTCTCCGCCTTCACCAAGCGCTGTGTCCGCTATCTCCAGGCGTCGCCTCCGCCTTCACCAAGCGCTGTGTCCGCCTTCACTAGGTGCCATCTCCACCTTTATCCGCCTCCATCTATATCCGCATCTGTGCCGTGCACCGTTCGTGCCCACACCGTGTCTGCTGCCTGCACCTAGTCTGTGCGTTGCTCCGTCTGCAAGTCTGCTGTTCCTCGTGTAGTGCTGACCGCGCCTGGTCTGCGCGCTGTCAAGCCTAGTTCGGGCACTGCCCGAACCTGCTCCGAGTCCTGCTCCTGTTCTGTTGACGCTCCTACTCCGTGCCTGCTGCCACATCGCTGCGCTATCAGCGCAGCCTGCCCAAGCGCCAACAGCGCTTTCTCCGAAGCTGCCCTTCATCATCACCGGAATCCCTAAATATCTCCACTCTTACCGACACACACACACTCATCCACCTACTACCGCACACCACTCTACACCTATCCCCTCCTTTTATATTCATCTGTAAATATCTTTTAAATATATTGTAAATAAAATTTCAATTTTTAAATCTTATTTTTCATTTAATAGTTTAGGTTAGGTTTCTTTTCATTTTGACTGTCGCTTCACGACAACCCTTCGTGCGCGAGTCCGACTCGCACTTGGCCGGTTTTTTTATTTAATTATATAGATGAAACTGAAATAAAATACAAAACGATATAATTAAACAAATTTTTATTTAACATTACGGTATCTTGTGGCATAATCTCTATGTATGTACTGTCCCGAACTTACAAATCGAGCTTGGTGAATCATAGCGGCAAGATATAGAACAGTATAATCAAAAAAATACAAACAAAGTATTTGGATTGATTAATTTTGACAGTCAATTTGGTTAATCATTCATGGTCTACCAAAACCCGCCCACTACTGAAAATGGGTCTTCCTCGAAGAACGCTTCGGACTCCTGCGAACTTCAACAGACCAGTTGTCCACCTTGGGACTACCCGTTATGCGCCTTCGGGTGCGTGGTCATTTTTATTTACATATACAACGCTCTAATAACCATTAATATTGAGACAGTGTCTGAGTAAGGCGATACGCATTAAGATTAGTAACTATCCTTTACGGCACTCATTAAATGTGTAATGACGTCATTATGATATTTTGACACCTGCAGTTAACCCTTTCAACGCCAACGACACATATAGGTGTCACATAATACAGTGTCAAAGTGATCATGACACAATGACATAAGATTCAAAGCAGGTTTACATTTTGTCTAGGCGTGACGTTGAAAAGGTTAAAACAGCAACTGGACACTCTTCTTTGCAATTAACTTTAAACAAGTACCTATAGTTTGGGAATTAGTCTCCTGGGCCAAAGAAAATCGGTACCTATTGTGGAGCAGCTAATAGCTACTTTTACAGAGGCTTCATCTTTATGTTGAAAAATATTGCTTAGATTGCTTGTTTTAAGTTTTATTGTTTAAGCTCGAATGACAGGATACATAATAAGAATGAAAAAAGACCCGCTGCATGTTAGAGCTCATGAAAACTTAATACAAACTTGACTGTATGCATGTAACGTGTGTACTTCATAGTTGGTTTGGTGCCGTTACTGAAAGAGAGCTGATAATATTTACAGCGTTTTTGGTTAGCTCCGAATGCCTCATTATCTTGCTCGTACATCACATACAACTACATTAACAATTCAAGCACCTGATCTAACCACAAACATCAAAACTTAGGTACTTACGAGGAATCCTATCGAATGGCTGTTATCGCACGAGAATAAAACAAGTGATCTTCAAATTCTACCCAATTGCTACGTTCGTGTGGACAATGGGGTAAATAATAGTGTCCATTTTCGGACAAAGCCCCTGGGTCGTAGTAAATGAGACGTTTCTCCTGAGATTAATAGGGACGCTAACAACCCCGTGCTTTATAAAAAGTCGGGATAGTGCTTAAACAGACCGATATACAGCGGCCACCACTGAAACTCGGCTTGTCAGGCGTGTTGATGACTCTTTTTTAGGCGAGCTGGCAAATGTTAAACTGAACATACCTTACACCGAGGGTATTCGGTTGTCAATGACAAGTCAGGCCGTGGCAGTCAAGACTCTTCTTTTGGCCTTTGCCCGACTGTGGGACACCAAAACACATAAAAAAAACACAATTGATAAAAAATTAGACTGAAAGTAACGTGAAGATAAATAAATAAAATGATGGTGTAAACAAATCATCGGCAGGCAGGCAGTAAGATGCACACGAGATGTCCTATAAGGGTTCCGTTTTTCCTTTCGAGGTACAGAATCCTAAAAAGTACGTACGTAAGTACAAATCCAGCTCTGCTAATATCCACGCAGAAATTATTAACGCATAGCGGACCTTTTATTTCCACTTCCCTTGATAAAACTCGTTAAAACGATGTTTGCCGTTTAATTAGAAAAGGAAGCAACCGTGTAATTATGATCAAAGGAGAATGAAAGTCTGAAATAAATTGCGTGCTATTTGATGAAACTAAAGTTAACTCGTTACGTGGTTCCTGAACTTTCCTGAATTAATTTACTATGAAATAAAATAAACTTTAAAGTTTCATTTCTCAGTTTTGTTAGTGAACTCTTTATTAAGTACAACCCTGCAAGGAACTATTAAGAGTAAAGATGTTTTATATCACGAACACCATACTGGGAAAGAAAAGTAAACATACATAATTCTGTATTCATAGCATACTAACTCTTGTCTGTCTTCATTCGTGGGAATATATGGTTTGACATAAGCTTTTTAACATCCATATACATACGTAAAAAAAATTAAAAATACAGCAACCACGTGTGCCTGCATAATAATTATAATAAAAGCTCATAAAACATTTATATGACTGTGTATTTTAAATAAATTTTACTGTAACACGTGACGCTACTTAGTGGTGTGATGTATAGTCGACCAATTAAGTGCTTTAGAAAGAAAGAAAGGAAGAAAATACATTCATTTACAACAACACAAGACACAGCAATACAATTACAAATAGACAACATTGAAGGATTACCATTTTTTTGACAGTTCCTACCACCAGAATAAAAGTAATAAAGCTGATTGACGTATTTAAGAGAAAATAGCATTTAATGTTTTAAGCCATACAAATGACATTGAACCTTAAGGTTTTAAAGGCATTATTGGTTGACTATACCTACCGGAGAAAAGTTAACTTAAGTTACGAGTACTTACTAGTTAACTCTCAACCAAGGAAGATATAGACTGGATTGGCAGTCGCCATAGTACGGATCGGCCGCGGTTTTTGTAGTTCGATTATTAAATCTAGATGGCGCTGAAATATAGCCAGAGGCTTTGAAGGCAAAACAATAAGACTACAGATGTTTCATATTACTGCAAATGTATTATTTTTCAAAAATATTGCATAATAATACATTTGCAGTGATATGAAATATCTGCAGTCTTATTGTTTTGCCTTCAAAGCCTCTGGCTATATTTCAGCGCCATCTAGATTTAATAATCGAACTACAATAATCGCGGCCGATCCGTACTATGGCGACTGCCAATCCAGCCTATATCATCTTTGCTCTCAACCTTATTTGCACAGAGGTCCCGAGTCCCGACTCATAATGCTTCAACTCGTTTTGTACAAAGACGTAATGGTTCTCGCATTGTCGTTCAGCGAACAGAAAAAAATGCTCCATGCCTAAAATACGTACATTTTAACGTATTTGATTCAAACTGTATTAACATTAAAGTCTAATGAAATAGTGCCGAAGCTTTGTGGTTAGAACTATATGTCTTATTTGACTAAACGATTCGTAGTGCCTTTGCCAAAGTTTTGTGGTTGGTGGTTACACGATTAATATGTAACCAGTAAGTACTTGGTAACTTATCGAAATTCGCAAAGTGATATTTCAATTTGGAGGTCTTGCTATCAGTAAAGAGAATAACGAACATACAAAACAGTGAAAAAAATGATTGTCAAACTAACTAACTATTTTAAAGGTGATTTCTAATAATAATAATTATTATAATCCCATTTAGCTAAGTAGTTCATAAGAAAATTAATTATTGTACGCCTGACTGGCAGATTATAGCGGTTCTGATAGTGACAATAATATGTCTAACATGTATATGTACCTATAATAACAATAAATGAGTTTGAGTTTTATTGTGTGAACGATACTCGTATTTATCAGTACTGCTCAACAAAATTTAAGGTTGTGATTGTAGTCGGCATGGATAGCACACGCCACTATTAGCGTCTGTAAGTGTTCAAAAATGGCTGCGACCCTCTGGTGTCACTTGGTCACCGATTTCATAGTCTAGCAGCGTGCATGGAAAGGAATTGGAGTAGTATTTTGATTCGGTGACAGAAAAAGCGAGAGGAAGATTATTACATGACCGCAACCGGTTCCCGGACCCAGTAGCCAAGTAACTGAAATTGTTTTAAAGGTAGAATCATTAGCTCTACTTTGCGTTACACTCCATTAAATATTATGAAGTTGCCTATCGTTTGTCACTTGTTATTGATTAATGCGGTGACCATCGAGGCCAGTCAGTGCAACGACCGTGAAACAACTGCAAGCTACTAGTGTGCCCATAAACAAACAGAACCAAACCCTCTTATCATCGCTATAGGTTCAAATTCCACTGTTAATCTACACACACGCTGTGCACTAGCCGAAGCGAAAATTGCTAAGGTCACCATCTTTATGGAAAATGGATGGATGAGTGGGCAAACTGATAAATGAGGAGCTGGGAGCTTATGCAGGGAGTGATAAATGATGCGTTTAACGCAAGGGAGTTTTAATTAAAAAAGTAAAGCGTGAAGCACAAGTTTGTAATTCTTTCCTAACACATTTTATTTAACTTCCAGGGCACACAAGATATTGCACTGTATAAGTATAAAAGTAAAAGTGATAAAGTATATTTTACACTAATTGAACTAGTCCTAAACTAAGCAAAGCTTGTACTATAAGTACTAGAAAATGGATAGACATATTTATATAGCTAAAAACATATCTAAATACATATGAACATCTAAAACTCGAGCATAAAAAATTCGTACGTTTTATAAAAATACCTACCCGATCGGGAATCCATCCCTGGACCTCAAGCTTCATAGTCTCGTTCTCTAACTACTCGACTATCCGGTCGTCAAAATAAATATAAAATGAAAAGGTCTCTTAGGTGCACTATCGGATTTGGAACTCTTATTTCTTCCTTTACTAGGCTAAGCGTGCTTTGTAAACTACGACAAAGTGCGGCCACTCATTCCCAAAAACCGTGATTTTGTCGCACCCCCATTAGTCGCAATTTAAGAATTTGTCGGGCCAACGTTCCGCTTACGAAAACAAAAACAAAACTGTTAAAAGGTTGTTAATTGAATAAGCTACGTGATTTGTAGTCAGGAACTGTAAATAATCATAGAAATGGTTGTGAAGTTGTAGCTGCGCAGCTGACGCATGCCATTACGTAGCCGTAGCACGATTGTAATATTGAAATACAGCCGCCTGTTCGTGTAGCAATACGTAACACTCCGTAGGTACTTACAATTGGAAAATGTATGCTTTGTGTGTAGTTACTAAAATATACGTCGCATCAATTATAGTTGCGTAGAATAAATTACAGTGGAGACGATTTAGTAAGAAAATTGTGTATTACTTTGAAATTAAAAAGGACCGATGAATTATAAAGAAATCGGTAAATTTGGTTTTATGGTTATGAATCTTTACGTATCATGGGATGCATGGTTTCCGCGGGATTGCGATAAGCATAACCTGGCAGACGAAGTCGTAAGTAATTTGTTTGCCATTTTTGTATTTGTTTGCTGAGAATGGGTTAGGTGCACATTCTCGTTTTTCTTTTTCTTAGTCGTAGTTTTTTGCATGCATGTATGTTGCTTTTACACCCGTTAGATACCTATATTATCATTATTAAGAGTTAATAACCTGTGGCAACTTTGTTGGTTAATTTTTTAATGTAACTGTTTGTAGTATAAGTTTTACATAAATAAATAAATAAATATTTTTTTCACCAATATTAAAATACAGACATAACAAAAATACGGCAACCTATTGCATGCTATTTATTTTGTTAGTTTATTTAGCTAATAGATCTATTTTTACTCTACTATGTATAATCTCCAAGAATAAGCTAATGAAATTGAACAAAAGTTTGTCGGACACGAATTAACTGGTAGAGTAAACTTTACCGATGTATTGACAACATTGCATACCATTTTTAACCCAATTCAATGAGAAAAATATTTTTGCAAGGTTAACAATGGCGTACAAAGAACCCTTTCACTTGATATTTCACTGCGTGGGTAGGTAGTAAAGTTACTCGAGTATAAGTCAAGTTCCCGTCTTTATCTACGTTTGTGCGAAGAGGCAGGTAAGATGAATTATTACCCCGTTCCGGTCGACGCCCATTAAGGCGTTTTACACAGGGTAACATAACATTTTCCACGGTAAATGAAAACGCTGGTTTATTAAGTAGGCGTTCTGTTGAAACAATTACTGTTATGTAAACGATTAAGCTACCTGATAAAGCTATACTGCTAAAGTAGATGGTAATTTTTTAAGTGTTATGTTTTTGTGTGTTTATGTTTAAGTTATCGCCTGTGTTTGTGAAATAAGTAATTAGTTATGAATTTCCCTGTCTAGTGCTAGCAGTAGGTACTATACTATGTATGAGAGAGAGAGAGAGAGATTTACACAAAAATCGAATAGTATTAAATTGGGCCTCACTCAGCATAATGTATTCAAATACAGACAAAAAAAACATATGTATACAACACAGAGACAGTACGTATTAACAACACTTTTGTAAAATGAGGGTCTTCTGAAACTGCACTTGTCAAAACGCTTGAGTGATAACAGAAATTGATTGAATCAGGTTTTACTTTGCGGAGATCCACATTATCATCGCAATGATAATATATTATATTTTTTACGAGAGCAAATGAAATATCTACCAAAATATAACACGCAAAACCAGGATTCCTTTCCAAAAAAAAATTGATCACCAATAAGAAATAACGAGCTCCAAAAGCTGCTAAAATTGTGTAATTCCACCTCCGTACTTTCAGAGCATCATTATTGCCATATTAGACCGTCTACTCGTCTACACGTCTACGCGTGATCATGATGCATGCAACTGCGTCAAAATATCAGGAGCTCATTAAAGTATTCCCGTAACAAATTTATCTGATGTACCTACCTAAGTAACCGTGAACCATTAAAAACTGTTTACCATATTAACTCTCAGTGTAAATCAACTTAACTGCCACAGCCATATCAAGGCACTCTGTTTACATTGCTACGAATATCAACGGGGTGATTGTTTTTCAAGATAAGTATTTATATGTTTGTCAACAACCTAGAAATTAAGTATGATGTGATGCTGTGCTACCATTCATATTTATAAATTGCCAAAGAGGAAACAAAAGCTAGTCGAAAGTAGATCGACGGACCCCTTGATGAGCCCTTGTGAGATAGCTTGATGAATACATCTTAAACAGACGGGGTCGGGGTCTTTTCCCTTTCACTTAAAACGTAGAACACACAAATTTTTCCACTTTAGTATTGTAATAATGATGAATAACACACCTCATCATCCATCATCTTCTTGGCATATAATCTCACATCAGGGCACAGAAACACAGGGCTCCTCTGAGAATGAAAGAGCTTGGGCCGTAGTTCCCACGCGGGACCAGTGCGGATTGGGAACTTCACACACACCGTTAAAATTTTCTCAGGTGTGTGCAGGTTTCTTCACGATGTTTTCCTTCACCGTATAACTCATGGCAAATTTCAAATATAATTTCGCACATAAATTTCGATAAACTCAGAGGTGCGAGCCCGGATTTAATAAATAATAATAATAATAATAAATATCACGGGACAATCTTACACAAATCGACCTAGTCCCAAACTAAGCAAAGCTTGTACTATGGGTACTAGACGACGATAAACATACTTATATAGATAAATAAATACTTAAATACATAGAAAACATCCATAACTCGGGAACAAATATTCGTGCTCATCACACAAATAAATGCCCTTACCGGGATTCAAACCCAGGACCTCTTGCTTCGTAGGCAGGGTTACTACCAACTAGGCTAAAGCGGTCGTTAATTTGAATACGACCCTCTGCTTGAGAGGTAATAGGTAGGTTAAGCCGCTAGGCTACCACGCCTCCACACACCCAGAAGATTTAAATCTACCTATTGTAAACAATGCACGTTGAGCTAGCAGGATAACGATACAGTTTTACTATTTTATTTTCCATCCCAGTATACGAGTACCGCCTAAAATTTGCATACAACGGCTTACCTACGATATGATAAACACATTTGAATATGAATAAGTTGGCGCAGTAAACAATACTGTAGCGTGTTGGATTTTATTCCTATTTTATTCACTTTACAATATCTCGGAGTTGTACACAAAGTAAAAATATCTCGTTGGTTTGACTTGTTTAAATAAAATTTTAACATCCACTCATGTTTGATAAAGGATTGATGACGTTAGGAAACCTTTCAAATAATTCAACAATAGCACTGTGATCAGTTGCATATCAATATATATATATAAAATAATCTGATAAATAATCTCGTAGACACTTAATTATATATTTCATACTAAATACAAACTGAAACATAGATGCACAGAAAAAACCCCAGAAAAAAGACCAATGCTGGGAATCGAACCCAGGTCCTCGGCATTCCGTGCCGCGTGCTTGCTTACCCCTGTACCACCACTGGTCAGGAGTTTACACGCAAATTTTTCCTATGCATCATGCATTCCAGCCTGCCATCATCACTTATGCAGTGATACAGCGCCATCTATGTTCAGATCTCAACGAGAAACATTAACACTCCTTCGGAACTAATCGCTCACCCGGACAAGAGATGTCGCTACAAGGCCATACTTTTAACAAGTTTGGTTTGAAGAATCTTTTTGTATTTTTTATTTTTTAACTTCAATTTTTTACTTTTTACAGTCATCCCGTGAAATCCATATTATATACTTACTTAATTATAGCCAACTGACAAGGACAATGAATTGATTAGGTCCCTAGTGATACCAATAAAATCTTTTTAATTGTTGGTTTTCGATTATAATCATATCTTTAGGAACCTAAACAATCAGGTGTCCATGGCAGTTGGCTATAGGTATCTAAAAGATTGTTAGATTCTATTGAAATTAAACTTTACCAGCTTTTGTCACGACTCACTCTGAATCGAACATATAAATCCCATTCATTCCGTGCCCCGTAGAAATTTCAACAAATACTTTCTTATTTTTTGTCTACATCATAAAGGCAATCTCTGTGCAAAATTTCAGCTTTTTAGGGCCAAGAGTTTTTCAATTTGTCAGAACTCTTTTTTATATATGTATGGATTGTTGAAAGTCCATTATGTCAAGATATGGCTGTTTGAATCATAAAAATTCCGAACGTAAAACATAATCTTTTTAAAATTCTGAACTTGACATCCACAATCTAAGTTTAAAATATCCTCAAATAAATTTCAAAATCTATTGAGATTTTTCAATTAAATGATATTACAATAAGCCACGGGCAACAATTGAGACGGTTAATAATCCGCCTCGGGGGAAAGTAGGTACCTACCCATCGAAATCTGCTTAATAACATCAGTGTCGCTAAAACGCCGCCTTTTTATTTAATTTCGATCAATGACGATTGAATTACGTAGATCGTGATCAAATTAAACTTAGTATAAATCCGTGAACAAGAAGAGCTCCGAGATTAGGGTTCGTCGTAAATCGTGGACATTTCAATGGAAATGGGGCGTTACGCTCTGAGTGCACGCGATCATAAAAACGAACGTAACACTATGTTTGTAAAGAAATACGAGCACACAATGCAAATTCCACTAGAATGAAGAGTGACTGTTATGTTAATACAGGAACCTTCAGGTACCTCTTGGGTAAACGTGAAAAAATTTAGATGCATTACGATCATCGATACATAATAAGTAATTATAAAATATACTCAAGCGTACCCAAAATCGGCGAACATGTATGAAAATACTAAAGAACGTTGTGGAAGCAAAAGATGTACGTCTGGATCGTAGCAGGTGGCAGGTGGAAACAAATAGTCTCAGCTGGAAAGGAGGTGTGATTGTGTGTATGTATACTTAAGCGTTGTTCCGAGAGCCTCATGCTTTTTGCGGTTAAAAATTACAAATGATCTAAAGTAACCGCAGAATATTTTCAGTGAAAGTTTGTAAGAACCAACTCTAAAAACATATGACAAGAATTTATCATTAAGTACGTGTAATAATCGCTAAAAGATGAAGAAAACAAGTTCATCTTTGCATTGCTGTGCACTTCAAAATTCTAGGTATATTCGTGCTCAGCTTTATTCTAGCATCTTTTTAATATTTTACTGAAACGATGCATATTTAATCAGTTTCGTGAATCCAGTACCTCGAGTCTTTTAGGATATCATGCAACTAACTCCAATTAATACCTCCGCGTAATACTCGTATGTCATATTCAGAGGTTAACCCAAGCGCGGTGATGCGATACTCTGAACTCGTGTTCAGCTCACATGAAAATCGAGTTGGAGTTCAATTTTGAAGTTCTGACCTATCCTCGTATCCCGGGAAGATATTGCTGGCAAGTTAGATAGCCTCCGGATATTGGTTGGTGCGATTGCTCCGAACGAATTGCGAGGTAGTTTCCAATTAACTCGTAGCACTGCACGTTTGTTCTAGTTGTATGACTTGCTTGATTGGGAATCTTTGATAGTCTCCGAATACCTAGTTAGTTAAGACAGTCATTATTTAGTTAAGGCAGGCATCGGGTTGGAAAGTTACAGATGTGCTCAGTTTGTGACAATTTTGTTTGGAATAGGATGTTTATTAAACACTTAAATAAATAAGAATAAAGTACAATAAAGGTTAAAAGAAGAGGATAACCTTCCATCATCTTAGTTAAAGTAAAAAGAAATAAAGAAAAGAAACATTGCACTTGTGATGTGCTTGAAAAATGATTGATTGATACCATAAATGCATAAAATTATGAACCTGTAATTCTTTCAGCTTAAATAATGCTATTTCGAATATATTTTACGAGCATGAATGTTTAAACGTACTTACTTAAGTGGCCTTAAATTAGGTGCAAACCTTCAATAATAAATTGCCAGCTTTCGAACTCGAGTTAGAATTATTACCAGAGCGGAATCGTCCAAGGAATTCAGTTTTAGAGTTTTGCAATCATCAATCAATATAAGAATCTTTGTGTCAACACCTTTTTTGAAGTGATGATATTATTTGGAAACATGAGAGATTTCGTCAGTTTTGAAATGGATATTTGTATTACGGATTCGGATTTGTTGAAATAGGTATGTAGAGTAACAAAATTTTCAATTGTAAATTCACGGCACGACTCTCATTTTGTCACTTATTTAATAAATGCTAAGCTTTTTTAATAAGAATTTGCGAAATTATTCGTTAAATGTTACGTAAAATTAAATAGACACTATAAAGTTAGGTACCTATTATCAGTTTTTAACCGGTAGTGTACCTTCAGTATATTGAATTTATGTATGCAAACCAAGAAACCCATTTAAGATTTATCGGAGCTCCCAAGCATTTAACAGAGCGTTGTCACGCCGCATTACAACTGGGTCCAAAGTTCCCGCACAAACGAACCGAGAGCGAATGTAAATTCGGAAAGCAGATTAAGGGTTAAATTCACCGAGCGCCGGTGTCTACATTAAAATTATTTTCCGCGGCGACCACTCATGCATTATTCACTGCTCCTCAGCGTTGGTAATCTTCACCGCTGTTTTGCCTTAACGCGGTTCTGCCAGACCTTAGCTCACTAGCGATCGTGACTGGCAAACATCACCTATCTCCTTTGTACTGCAAGCGTTGTAATGCAGTGCAAAAGAGACGGGTGCTTTTTTCTTCATGGTGTTTTAATAAACGGCTAATGCCGGCTAGGCGTTCTAAACTTATGGATGGCTAATGCGCACAAATTAGCTCAAGCCACATATAATATTTGTCAGCACTTCGTTTGAGTTAGACCTAGGTAATTAATTTTGAATAGGCAATTCTCTGCGAGCTTGGAGCGGAAAAGAACGAGTTCGTTAAAAATAATGGAGACCTTGTCCTGTTTGTTGCGTACAAGTCATCCGTATTTTTGTCAGGGTATCCTTGTAAACATTGAAAAACATTGAGTGTACTTATTTGTTTTGTTTTTAAGACGACATGTAAGCGTGTTTCGTTTTGATCCATTTATTTATCTATTGCAAAAAGTTACCAAACCAACTAGTCCACTTTGGGTCCTTGTTATAACTAAACCTGTCTCAAGTATTTCCATTTTAAAAGCAAACACAGGAGGCGGACATATATACCTAGAAAGATGGTGGAGATGTATGAAACAATCACGAACAAGAACTGTCGAAATAATTATGTTAAGTCTTTAAACTTGATCTCGGCAACATTCAAACAACAACTATTTAACGCAAATGGCACGCGGTCAGAATATTGTATCACTTTTAGGCTCGAATTAAACTATTCAAAATACGGCAAGCAAAAGTTAAGCGGCGGCCACAACTATTACCATCGTACCGGATTCTGACGCTGCTTGGCTTTCTCATACAACGTTTCAATTACAAATAAAGTTACTAAAATTTATTGGGAATGAAGTGGTTACTTGAGTAAATTCGTTAAAAGAGCCTAAAAAATTAAAGTCAACATACATAATTCTTTTTGGGCAAGGTATACCTATTATTACAACACCCAATATGGTAGAAGAAATTGGTCTAATTACCTGCCGCACGCTCTGAACAGCTTCCCAAAAAAAGTCATTGATAATGTTTTGAGTAAGCCAAACTCATTTAAATATGTATTAAAAAAGGCACTTATTGATTGTACTTAACTTTGAAGACGCACACACGTGTCCTTCACAGGTCCGTTTTTGTATCCGTGTGCACCCCCATTATAGCTTACCACAATCTTAAAATATAAAGATTTTTGTAGCTATTGGTTTTTTTGATGTATTTGTTTTTTTTTTTATTGAATTAAACAGTTTTAAAATAAAAAAAATAAATATTCAGCCAGTGGTTAGGCATTTAGCCGATTTTTTTTGTTATAAGAGGGATACGAACAATCTAACCTGATGGAAATTAATCACTACCGCCCATGAATACCAACAACCTAAGGAGAGTCACTGATCTGTTGCCGACCTTTAAAGGAAGTATAAACCCTTTTCTTGAAGTCCTGATGTCATAATTGTCTGGAATCACTGCTCCGGAAGTTGATTCCACAATTTGCCTGTAGTGAAGTATAACATGTGAAAAATTCTAAATAAAAAGCTTTGCAGGGATAATTAAGAGATCATTTCGACTCACTCAACAATTCCAGGAATTATGGATTTATTTTCAGATGCCTTCTATATTTATGTTACTTAGTTATGTTATGAATTACTTGTAGTTTTATCTGATCCAACTTGTATGAGTCATCTCAAAAAGCGACAGCCAAATTTCACAGCCGAATATTGAACAGGAAGCGCTCGACTGTTAGGCTTGTCCCTTTCTAAATGAATTACGGACCACAGAGCAACGTGGCGCCCCATTAATTATTCATCGTATGTTTTGTAACCTTCGCCCCGTCGAGATGTGAATGACGCCTACGTAAATAACTTGCGTTTAAAAATGCCCTTTCAACTGCCCATGCCAGACTAACTGTTATGTTATTTATGTTTCAAGTCAGAATGAGTTTATTTAAAGAAGTCTGCAATGGGCGGTCAACAGTATCTATCTGCAACTGCATTGATGATTGAATTGGTTCATTTGTCTAGGCGTCACGTTTTGGCTTTGTACTTGAATCAGACAGAAAAGCTAAGTGCTTTTTGTGTCCCTAAACTAGACGTGTATGTAAAGGTAGGTACTATCAAACCATTTGATTCTTGACCCACCGCAGAATACATATTCTCACAGTAAGGTTTTATAATTAATGGAATTGGTCTACTTCTGAGAGTTAATATTGTCCTCAATGTCTGCTCCGTTCGTAGACGGCAAGGCTGGTTACCTACCAGAAACTACCAAAGTACTTTGAAATCAGTTCTTGAATTTATATCGCAAGCTAGCCACACTCACACGACGTGACGCAGCATAATTTAACTGTCAATGATTAAGTAGTAGTTAAAGAGGTAAGTATGCAATAAATAGCGAATGCGCCAGTTAGGTACTTATAAATTTGTTTTTAATATAAATATCGCACAAAGGTTAATTGGAAGAGATCTCTTTAAGGGATAAGTTCGCTTTCATAGATCTGTTTCTCTTGTTAACTGTTAATTTCATATCTTTATGCACAATAAAGAGTTTATCATACATAATAATAATCTTTATTTATTTAGGGATGAAATTGACCCATTAAATTTCATTATACAGCACATTAGCTTATTATCTTAACCTAAACAAGCGAGCTTATGTGCACAGGACCGAGGCCTTATTCGTGATATTATTGTTTTTCTTAGCAGTGTGTTTACTCAACACGAGTTCTATTAAGATATTTTGAAACTAAAAATTTTTTCGTGTATGCTAGTGAGTATGCTACCAAATGCAAAATATCGCCCACAAACGCGAAATATCAGATCGCTCGCGTACACCAAAAGTGGCATGTAGTCAATCGCAACCATTGACGTAGTGTATAGATAGTACGTCCATGATGGCAACTATCATCATAAGTCACGACTCCTTCGGTCCAAATTGCATTGAAAAGGTGAAGATACTGATGATGTACCACTTCTTTTTTTTCTAATATTATTTCTTCATATTAGAACGTTTGCTGAATGAATTCTAAGTTGTTTTTATTATTATTTATTAGCCTATATTAGTGTCCCACTGCCTTGCAAAGGCCTCTCATAACTCCTTATGTCCGGACAGTCATCCGAGAACGTGTTTTTTTAAGAAAGTTTTTTATCAAGAACGAAACAATTTTTTGGGCGAGGACGTGATTCGGCCCCGCATCGCACACACAATTTGTGTTTATATTTTTGTCAAATTAGAATTAAAGTATGAGCGTATTTCGTAGTGCCATGCATGTCACGAAAGGTCAGTGTTCCTACTTAGTCTAGACAACGGGTTTAAATTTAATTTAAAAATTTAAATCCTTCTTTCTCCGTTAGTGTAGTGGTTTCCATGAGTGAGGTCAAAGGGTTTATAACTGATGTAAAGTAGTGAATAATGTAACAACAGACTAAGCATATAATTCCTAATATTTGTACTAGCTCTAAGTACTGTTTACGCAAACACGCAATATGTAGGATTACGCCACATTACTCGGGGATTAAATGGAAAGTAAATATGTACGTGCGTAATCTGTCGTACTTAGACTAGCTTTTGTAGGGTTGCTAACCGTACTACGTAGATAATTTTATTAATCTCCAGTCCGTTCCTCTTAGCATAAGTTCATTTACTTCCTGGTATAGTCGGAATTGAGCTGTGACTCACTCACAATGGAACCTTTAAACATTAAATATTCCAATACCATTGTAATTTGTGACAGAAAAAATCGCAACATGGTTACTGGTATTTGTACGTAGTTTACGATTCAAATGACTCGTAGCAAAGTTCTTGAGGAGCAAAAAAATTTTTACAGTACCTTTAAGCTGTCTTATTATTAGGAGTATAAGTTACTTTACTAGGTTTTAGCAATTCAAATAATAGGTATATATAGAAAGTACGCCGCTGTCCTTGCATGGAGCAGAGGCTGCAGTCTTCTGGTAGAGCCGTAAAGTGTGCTTTGCATGGTAGTGCAAGTAAGGTAGAAAGCAGGATTCAGGAAAAAAGTAGGGAGAGGCAGAATACACTGTAGTGGATTGCACATGAAGATAAAAAGTAATGAGGATAGGTATGTGCAAGAGTCATGCAGTCATTGGCTGCATCAATATCATCATCAGCATCATTTCAGCCAAATGACATCCACTGCTGAACATAGGCCTCCCCTAAGGCTCGCCAAACAGATCGGTCCCGCGCCATCCGCATCCAACGCGATCCCGCAACCTTAACCAGGTCGTCGCTCCATCTTGTTGGAGGCCTACCTACACTGCGTCTTCCGGTCCGTGGGCGCCACTCGAGAACCTTTTTGCCCCATCGGCCATCAGTTCTACGAGCGATGTGCCCTGCTCATTGCCACTTGAGTTTAGCGATTCTTCGAGCTATGTCGGTGACATTAGTTCTTGCGCGGATAACATCATTTCTAATGCGATCCCGCAGAGAAACTCCGAGAATAGCCCTCTCCATTGCCTGCCCTCTAAGTGACTTTGAGCTTCCTTTTGAGGCCCATCGTTAGCGGCCACGTCTCAGTAACGTAAGTCATCACTGGCAACACACACTGGTCAAAGACTTTTGACATGAGACATTGCGGTATATTAGATTACAAATATCTGCATCAATATACTATGGTCTAATCGAAAGGGCACTTAGAATTATTATTGCGAACTAGCATGAAGAGACTACATTATAAACAATATTAAAATTATTGATATATATAGCGCCAAAACCTACAAATAAACTACCATTATTAAATTTACAGATATTACTTACAGATACATAGAAGTATGCGACACTTTAGTTAGGGTCCTTTACCACACACATTATAATAGTATAAGAACTTGTTTAAACAATGCATTAACCCGTCATGCGTCCACCGTACTAAAATTAGTAAAATTTATTTTTATGCGGGATATGTCCTAGAGACTACAGTAGAAGTCTCTAGGACATTTCCCGCAAAAAAAAAGTTAGGGACTAACGTAGTCCCTGGGACGCGTGACGGGTTAATCAATAAATTGTATTGATAGGCGCTCGTATATTTGCAACGCGCAGAAAAACAAAAGATGGACGTCTCTTTGTTTTAATCTGACGCTGCGTTTTGACCAGCACCGTTTTAAGCGGCCAGTTTTTTTATCAAATAGGTAAATGCGTTAAGGTGCTACGATTTTGCCAGGTTTCAGTGGAAGTCATTAAAAATCCATTAAAAACGGACGCGTCGGTGCGGTGTTTCCAAAGTTCGTACAGATTGAGACGTATGAACGAAAATTAGATAGTCATCGCGAATAATCGCTATACCTAGAGATTTTTCTAGCACGAACGAATACTTTTCCTTGTAATACTTAGTTTATCGATGTCTTATAAGTGGCATTATATCAATGAGACACGTTTGAAAATATAGAACAAGAATACTAAATCGAATCGATGTTATTTTATGTCAAACACCAACCACATGTTGTTCGTGCTAGAAAAATCTCTAGGTATACTAATCACTAAGATCGCCAGTACCAGTTGCTGATTTTTACTATAAAAAATGACAACGTTCTTAAAAATCGTGACATCCCTAGTATCGTGATCATGGCCGACCGTGTTTACTCGACAGATTGGAAATGTGACAAGAACTGATGCTGATATGATACTGTTATCTACGAGTACAAGGAAATTGTGGTAAGTTATTTTAACGCATTCACTGCCACCGACGCATATATGCGTTTTCGGGACTTCGCCCAGTGCCGCTGTCATAATTATTCATACATTTTGAACGCACATGTGCGTCGGTGGCACCTGTGGAAGTCAGGTGGCAGTGAATGCGTTAATTATGTGGCAGATCACCGCAGCGCTGGGTGGACGACATTCGACGACACGGAGGCCAGGACTGGATGAAACGGGCACAGGATCGCCAAGAGTGCCTGAGTAAGTGCCTACATTTATCATTAACCTGCAAGGCTAGTTTTACATCAATTTAGTTCCGACGAACATAGCTACATTTGCAAGCTCCGGCATTTGAGGTGGAAAAAAAATGGCGACCTGAAACTGAAACTTGGATAATTAAATAAAGCCCGTCCGGACGACGGAAATATCCAGCTCTGGAACTAAAAAACTGACTATTAATAACAGAGTTATTTGCATAACTCAATTAAATAGGCAAGAACAGTGACATTTTACTTGTAGGTTTATCCTAGAGTTGTTCACTCAAGTTAAGTTTCAAGATGTCAAACGCGTAAAATTATTCATACGTAACTGGTGTTTAGTTCATTTAAGAAATATTAAAGTAATTTTTTTAAATTATTTTTAAAATACGTCTACAAAATATTCGCTCATGTAGAAGAACACTGACACAATTACAAATTATTGTCATTTAGAAAGAAAGAAAGAAAGAAAATACATTTATTTACAACAACACAAGACACATAAATATTTTTACAAAAAGAACAATACAAAGGCTAAACAAAAAAAGTGTCATTGCGGTTGTAAATTGGACACTGGCTCAGCATAATGCTGAGGCGTTCATAACACCCCAGCGCTGATTTTCAGCCAGCACCGTCGGTAATACCCGGAACGCCACACAGATAGATAAACTGTACACTTATAAATATAAAGCGATAAACTACATAAACTACATGCGTAAATTGATAATTTGTAGATCATAAAAGCAAATAATTTCAACAAAATTACGTAATAATAAATTACTATAACTCACTTGCCAAGTATACAACTCTGCGCGGACTAAAACAAAAAGTGAAATAACAAGTGAAAAGTGAAATTTCAAAACTAAAATTATTTTTCTTTTTACATAGAGTTTAGTTTTGAAATGACAATAATTTGTAATTGAGTCAGTGTTCTTCTACATGAGTGAATTATAAAAGGAAAAGTCTTGACTGATTGGCTGTCTGACTCACTTACTCACTGACTCATCAACGCCCAGCCAATACCTTTGGCTAAGGTCAGTCTCTAGGGAAGCCTGAAATTTATGCATGATGTTAGTAGGCAAGGAATAAGGACGGTTTTGTTAGAATTTTGATGTGATAGGGAATAAACGGGATGCATGTTCAATTCAGAGTAACCCTATCTCCGTAACTCTTCGTATTTTGCCTACAAGTACATAGATAATTAAAATTACAGCAGTAAAAACTAATTTCACAAGTTTTATGAATTTTTACGTGATAAGATACATCGGAATTTATGTTTTCAATTCAACGGGACCCTACTTCCGTAAATGAGTACTAATGTAATAAAAATGTACAATATTAAGGGATTTAATTAAAACAACACTTAATTGATTCCTTTGTGTACCGAAAGTTAAGTTTTAGTTTGAAGTTAAGTTTTGACGACCGCTTTAGCCTAGTTGGTAGTGACCCTGCCTACGAAGCAAGAGGTCCTGGGTTCAAATCCTGGTAAGGGCATTTATTTGTGTGATGAGCACGAATATTTGTTCCTGAGTTATGGATGTTTTCTATGTATTTAAGTATTTATTTATCTATATAAGTATGTTTATCCTCGTCTAGTACCCATAGTACAAGCTTTGCTTAGTTTGGGACTAGGTCGATTTGTGTAAGATTGTCCCCTAATATTTATTTATTTATTTATTTATTTAAGTTATTTTGTACGTCTAACTTTCGTATACAAAGGAAGCGATCGCGATTTTGTTTTGATTAATCCCTTATATAAGACCTCTCATCCGGAGAGGAGGCCTGTGCCCTGCAGTGGGACGTATAAAGGCTGGGATGATAAAGCCCTTAAATATGTATTTTTTTTTTCTGAAAGTGATGAATTTACGACTACTTACTAGACTCTTCAAAATTAGCATGCAAGTAAGTAATTAAGACAACTAAAAACTAATTACAGGATCCCACAGGATAAGGTCAAAAGAAAAATCATATGTTCACTAACTGATATTGAAGATGATGTTGATGAATTTTTGGGTGTTGCTTTGCTGAATTGCTTCATTCAATAAATGAAAGAGATGAGGAAGCTTTCCCACAGAAGGCTGCATGGACGAAGTCGCAGGCAAAAGTTAGTGAGTTACACAAGTCTCATGTAAATATTAGTAGACAAAAGCTCGGACACCGAGACGAAAACAAGCACTTACTGATTCCAAGTTATTTGTGGCACAGTGTAAACTAGGGATGTCACGAATGTCAAAATTTACACACGAATGTCCAGGATGCGAATGTTCGAATGCGAATGCGAATGCGAATGTTTGGAAAAAAAATTGAAATACCACAGATGAATTATCTACCGTTTTTCATCCCATACTTTAGATACCTAATAATTAATAATTAATAGTAATTTTTAATAAAATCAAACATAAAAAAGTTATTGTTACTAAATCAACATTGTAATTGAATACTAAAAGTATTTTTTAATGAAATCTAACATAAAAAAATTATTGTTACAAAATCAACATTATAATATTTGTAATTGAATACAAAAAGATTTTTTTAATGAAATCTAACATAAAAAATC
Source organism: Archips xylosteana (assembly GCA_947563465.1). Taxonomy (NCBI): domain Eukaryota; kingdom Metazoa; phylum Arthropoda; class Insecta; order Lepidoptera; family Tortricidae; genus Archips; species Archips xylosteana. Next base: position 6,807,776 of record OX387349.1, read on the forward strand.
AACATTGTAATTTAATACAAAAAAAGTTATTTTAATATTTGTAATTTTTACCAAGTAATATTTTTTATTGCAACATAATTTACTCTCAATAAAATTATTAATCAAAATTAAAGAGTGGAATGTTAAATTTTAAAAATAATAGTTTTGCCGCTTTTTCTCTCACTATACGATTTCGAAGAGGCTGGTATATGAGCCCAGCTACACTGAAAAGTTGTTCGCTTGGCACACTAGCCGGTAGAGCGCTCAAGCGAGCGAGACAAGACGCGACCTTTACACATTCGCATTCGCAAAACATTCGCATCATTTGATGCGAATGCGAATGTTAAAAATGATGCGAATATTCGCATTATGCGAATGCGAATGCGAATATTCGTGACATCCCTAGTGTAATGTAAACATAACCACTAGCTTCGTTATAGTCAAACCTTTAACCATTCAGGGTAAATATTACTGTTCGTTATCTATTTGGAGAAAATAACAGTTGATTTTCATAATATTTATGTACTTTACATCAGCTAAATTGGCCGCAAGTATTTTGCGAACCTACTATATGCCGTGACGTCATATGGAAAAACGATGCTTCTGACATATTTTTTGGAAATTGAGTTACATGCATATTCGGAATCAGTGCATCCGAATAAATACGTAACTCAAAATAGGAAAAAAGCCTAAATAGGAAGACAGTTTTGACGTTTTTCCGTATGATGGCAGTATAAGCATAAACATATTAATAAACTAAAGGAAAAACACTCCTTAATATATAAAACTGCTTTTTACAGTTAAATAAACGAAAGAAACAAGAAAACAGGAAGATTGTCTATGAGATTAATTAACTGAAACTTTGTTGAATACTAATCGCAAGAAAGCCTCTTATAAAGCCTCTTTTGTTTTGGCTTTTTTAATTAACTTTGCGAAGATATTTACAGCTATAAGTAACCTTTTGTTAAATATAGCACGCCCCTTGGCCAAGGTTCTAAGCTTTTCCCTTTCCGAGTTACGCCAATTGCGAATAAAAATGGCAGGGCAGGGTCATATCGACCTCTGATGATTGAGTGTAGAAATAACTTTTTTTTATGTTCTCTAACATAGCCAGCCAGCCAAACAAACTAGTGGGTCACCTGATGTTAAATGAACACCACTGTCCATAGACTTAATCTACCTAACCTGGTCACAGAGCTACAGTTAACTTGAATGTCATGCTATTTACTAAAGTGAACTCAGACCTTGAGTAAGGACTTTGAGTTAAGCACTACTTGAAATAATAATGAAGTTTTATGGTTTAAGATGCTCACCTACGACGCCTTACAATTAAGAATAGTGACTGTAGTAATTCCTTCTATTCCAAACAAAGCATGACGTAGACAACATGCTGCAAAATTTACTGCACCTTCTCCTCAACCAACCAAAAATAAAGGACCGAGATCCAACGGTCTGACTGGTACGAAAATAAAAATAAAATGGTCCTCTTACATTTTTTTAATAGAAAATAGGGTAAAACGTAAGCATCAGATGAGTATGTCGGTTGTTAATATTGTACGAAAAGTTATAAAAGCAATCATAGCCTCAGCAAAATTGCTAGGAGGCGGGACCTCATCTCGCCAGCGGAAGCAAGTTTTAATATCTTGGCACGAGCCAAACCGGAATCTCAAACGAAACCGCAATAAAAACGAAGAAAAACAAATGAGGATTTTAATCTGCATTTTTTCAGTCTAACAATAATGGTAAGAGTCTTTAATAAAAGGAAATCCTAGCGCATTGTTTTGTGCCTATTCTTTTATGAAATGCATTTGTTAAATTTAAAAATTGATTAATAGTAGATTGTTCAACAAGGGACTAAAACAAGCCATAATGACACGAGATATTTAGCCACCCGAGCGATAGCGAGGGAGGCTATAATTCGAGTTGTCATTATGGTAGTTTAGTCCCGCGTTAAACACTCTACTTTTCACTTTGAATGCGAGGAAAAAAACGACGTACAAAATTACTTTTTTACAACGTATGCTCAATACGAGCAATGGACATCTGTTCAAAATTCAAATAGCAAAAAAAATACCGCTGTCTTTTCTTTTCTTTTATATTTTTTTGTAAAGTGACGCTTTAAATGCTTGCATAATTAGCCAACAGATTCTAACTTAAAGACTATGTTAAAACTAATTGGACTATGCATGTAAGAATGATAATTGTTCATTCATTAGAATCGGCAAATAAATTAACCTAATTGATCCAAGTTCACACATAAAATATATTGTTAACTGAAACACTTACCCGTGAATAAAGAAACGACTTTTTATGTTTATTTTCTATATGCCAATTCTTTGTTAAATTATATCTAATTATACTTTCTATTTACTATTAAATGCAACTGACATCGCATTATTTTGAAGTCACGCCATATTAACATTCAAACGTAACTGCTCTATCTACCGTACACTCCAGCACTGCTTTGCCGACAGTGCGGATTGCTATTTTATCGACAGAGCAGGGAACTGCTTTGCCGACAGCGTTTTTAAAAAAAAAACAAATTAATAACACCTAAGCTAAAGGAAATCTTTCTTTACGTGCAAAATAAAATGAATGCATCTTTAATATTTTATAATTAAATAGATTAATATTCGTAATTATTCAATGTGTTTCACGAAATTATTATTTTTTAAATAATTTTAAAACAGTTGTCATTTTGAGGTTATTTCCACGCCCTACAAGCTTCCACAGACCGAAGCGCAGGGCGCTACAGTGCGTCCGCAGAGCGCTTCGGTCTGTGGAAAGCTTTAAAATTGTCTATACCCAGTTACTGAAAATGGCGATAATCCTCCATTCACAAACACCGTGATTGGCAGTTTAGGGGTTTCCATAGTCAATTAAAAAAATTTTACTTTAATCCCTTGAGATCAAAAAAGAGCTTTAGTCCCGATATGCAGAGACTAAAGTAACATTTTAAGAGCATGAGAAGTGAAAAAATATTTAAACAAGCGACAAGTTCACTTACCTATAGAAAAAATACTGAAGGAGTCTCCAAGAATATGCTTTTAAGCCAGTTAATAACTAACGCAACAATGAATAAAGCGTTTCAAAAGAAAACGTTACATAAGCGAAATGGAACGAGCCAACACTTTGACATATGTCAGATTCTCTGACGTTTACCTTTTGTTGCAATAAAAGGTTTTGCTTCTGAGCTTGAACGAAAGCCTGAAATTCAGAATTTCTCGGCAGAAAATTCAGCTCAGCTTTTAAAAATTCTGAAATGGGTTACGATTAAGTATTTACTAATTCAAGGTAGGATGTCTAAAGTATGTTCCTAGAGTATTATCGCAGTAGTACGCACTGCGTTATTGTAAATAAGTAGACAACATTTCCACAAGCATTTTTATTGAAGCGGAGACGTGTAAAATTAAACATCTTTAGTTGAAACTGAAAATACTAACGTATTATCACATTAAAAGAGGAGCGAGAAGAGCAGAACGTGTTTTATAGAGTTCCGTACCCAAAGGGTAAAAACGGGACGCTATTAGGTACTGAGGCTCCGCTGTCCGTCCGTCTGTCCGTCTGTCACCAGGCTGTATCTCATGAACCGTGATAACTTGACAGTTGAAATTTTCACAGACGATGTATTTTGGTTGCCGCTATAACAACAAAAACTATAAACCAGAATAAAATAAATGTTTAAGGGGGCTCCCATACAACAACTGAGATTTTTTTTGCTCGTTTTTGCTCGATATTGATAACGGCAACAGGTAGACGCTTGAAATATTCACAAAATATTTAGTTATATATTCACTTTAAATATAAATAATTTAATTAAAATAAAACTAATATTTAAGGGGGGCTACCATACAAAAAACGTGATTTTTTGCCATTTTTATAGATAATGGTACGGAACCCTTCGTGCGCGAGTCCAACTCGCACTTGGACGGTTTTTAATTAATCGAAGTGGTTGAAATCTAGGTCTCCGCTTTGTTCTACTTCAACTATATAGAACTAAACGCAGACTCTGCGCTAGACAAAGTGAGTGTTCACATCCTTACACATCCATTGTTGAACCCTCCGGCAATCAAAATCAAAACTATTATTTAGTCAGTAGGCTGTAAAAGTTTTTTTTACGTCTTTGAGTGTGGTGTGGTCTAGGGTTAAGAAATTAAATTGTTAAACCTGGGTTAGCAGTTAACTCGGAGTTACATAGCTAACCCAGGTCAACGCAAGCCCGCCTTAGGCGCAAGCCACACAGGAGAAACGGGGGACGGGGGCGTGTCGCAGTCGCGGCGCCCCTTGATTAATTTTTTATACTAAATGTATAGAAACGTTGCGATCCAAAGCAGACAGAAAAGACGAGGCGGAGACGCGACGCTTCTATACAAATATTATTTAGTATGAAAACTGATTTAAGGGGCGACGCGACTGCGACGCGCCCCCGTCTTACGTCTCTTCTGTGTGGCTTTCGGAAAGGCTATCACTGCCAAAAAGAACGCGCCGCAAGAAACTTGGCAATAAAAAAACCGGTTGCGTGCAGTTCCTCCGCGCGGAAGAAGTGAAACTTCGTAATGTGGAAATGAAAAAGGCACTCATACATCAATATGAACCTTATTGCAATAACTTAAAGAACTAAATTTACTTATGCATCTATGTGTTTAAATTACTCACTAGATGGCGCTTTTATCAAGTCTCATTCATTTGCGGCTGGCAAGCAACCAACTTCAGCGCTAGCGAAACAAGTTACATAACTCGTCGCTAGATGGCGTTGCTTCTCGTGCGCACGTTATTTTCAATAATTTTTCTTGATTTTTCGTAATTCTCAAAGATATTCAATACTTTTTTACTAAATACGTTTAAAATACTTTATTCTAAGATCTACTATTAAAATAGTTTTGATTTTTACAAGTTTTCATACTAAACCACGGAACTGTTCTAGATCGCACTGACGAAGTTTTTAACATCCGTTAGTTTAAGTATATACAACGCGAACGTCTCGCAAACGTCAACTAGCGTTGCGTATTTAAGGCAACGCATTTAACGCAACGCTAGTTGGAAGTCGCATTACAAGTTTCACTCCAAAAATATTACTGTCTGCTAGCGCTGCTCTGTTATTTTTGACACAAACCTCGCCTGCGTAATCAGCGCGCGAAGCAACGTCGACCAATGTGGAGGCACCTGACTTCGTATTAACACCAGCGATCAAACGGGTCCAGTTATGGTAGTTTGTACGTAGCATCTATATACGGACAAAGTTTGTTTAGAGAATAAAACCCTAGAATTGAAAAGCATAGGTACTATAGGTAGGCACAATGTAATTTTCAAAAATATCAGATTCGCAAGCCCGGGCTATACACAACCCATTTGATATAGGTATACATTGTCGTTAAAACCAAATATAAGTTGTTAGAAAGTTACTTAGGTAGTTCAAGCACGAGAAAACAGGCGAAACGAGTGATAGAACATCATTACTGAAAGTGGGATACAATCGATCTTCGTTGAATGATATTTACCGAGTGAATTCTTCTGCGTTTGCCGCGCGCGACGTCTCGGCTGATTCAAGTCAAGGATGCTTGGATACGATACCTCCTAATTCCATTGGAGTGAAACAAATTGCTGAGTTTTTATCAATCAGTTTCAAAGGCGTTTTGTAGGAATTAGATTTAGTGTGGGAGCTTTGCGTGGTCTTCAAAATGTTCGTTACGATCCACAATGCGTTGAAAAGCCATAAAAGTAAGTATTATGATGATAGCTGTAGCTCGTCACTCCGTCTGCGAAGAATACGCTCATTGCTATCCCACGGGAACTATGAGATTTCCGGGATAAAACTATCCTTAATATCCTTTGTCCTTTCTCGGGATTTAAACTATCTAGACACTTTCGCATTTATAATATTAGTATGGATTTACTTTGTTTTTATAAATTGGAGTGTGACAATAATACCTAGCGTTAAGAGGGAGAGTGGATAAATGGTGTCTTGTCATTGGCCTCTCATTGAAACCGTAATAATGATTCCATGACATACCGGAAAAAATACTGAAGTGCGATTTTATTTTTGTGTCTAATATCCTCGAACTGACATGTGACAAGAATGATAAAGAAACAACTCAATACCTCTGCAAATTAAATAGTCTATACTTATTCAGCCGTAGTGGTCTAGCGCTTTGACCTATGGCCTCTCATGCTGAGGGTCGTAAGTTCAAATCCCGGCTCGCACCTCTGAGTTTTTCGGAATTTATGTGCGAAATTACATTTGAAATTTACCATGAGCTTTACGGTGAAGGAAAACATCGTGAGGAAACCTGCATACGCCTGCGAATAAATTCAATGGTGCGTGTGATGTTCCCAATCCACAGTGGGCCCTGCCCATGCCCTGCCCACGGCCTGCATGCATGGGCCTATCCAGACCCTACTTTAGGCTTTTTGTAACACCTTGTATTCGAGAGCCATGTACTCTTTTTCAAATTTTGAGCAATTCGTTCGAATCGTTTTAATTGTTCTTGACTATAAATTATTCATTTGCGTTGTCAAGTGGTCTTTGTGTTGCAAAAAGCAATATATTGTAAGCTGCAACTAACGATTTTGAAGAAAGATACGAGCCGTAGGTACCAACAAATAGAAGCATCTAACATTTTACTCAATTGTTCCACACTCAATTCACTTCTCTGCTAAGTCCAGTCGGTGTAAAAGAAATATCTTCCGGCACCGACCGCAAGGGACTCATAAATTCCATGTGAGCTCCACTTGTAGGTATAATAAGTCTAGGGCAATAAACGGAACTTAAGAATTAATGCAACTTCCTTGTTTTGTACTTCGCAGAGAAAAGATGTTAATAAATATTTAAGTAGGTTTCAATTTGCATTTTTTTTACGCGTGAAACTCTGTTCTAAATGTTTGATTAAGTTCAAAGGTTAGGTTAGGATACGCTTTTAAAGAAAAATAAGAGTTTCAAAATGTCTGAATTTGGAGATTGCTTGACAATACTTAAATGGTGTCTGGCTGTATTCCCACTTTCAGTATTGTCATTGGAATTATTCCGGACATGTTCCGCATTGGAAATAACTTTGTGCCAAATATTCTTAGGTATATTGCATGGCTCCAATTTTAAACAATATTATGATCACTATCATCATCATCATTATCAGCCAAAAAGACGTCCATTCTTGAATGAAGGCCTTCTCCAAAGAGCCCCACACCGATCTGTTCTGCGATGCAATATTCATCATTAACAAATTAAAAAATTGTACTTCCTGATTTTTGTAAAATTTTTAGGGTTTTCCGATAAGATGATTTAAAAAAAAAACAACAATGGTCTGACCTGGCATATTTACAAGCAAACATTAACACATTAATCATTGGTCTATTGAAACCATAAGTATGTGTTATTCAGATGTGGCTGTTTTGCAAATTTGTGGCTGTTTTTGAAAAGATGTGGCTGTTTTGATCACAGTTTTGATAGTAAATGTTGAAGCTCATTGTTATGGGACCATTGTTATGGACACAAAGTAACATCGAATCAATCAATCATTAATTTAATAAATTCATTTTTATAAATATCTACTAAATTACATTTTTAATTTTAGATTACTTGATGACGTTATGTTACTTACGTACGTAAAATATAAGTAGAGTTCAAATGCAATCAAAGCGAATGTCCACCGAATAGCCCTCGTGACCACGCTTGTATTGACACTCGCCACCGAAATGCTATCAACTACGGCCTCGGCCCACGCTTTATCTTTCTCGAATTTTCTGGAAACTCCGCTGATCGTGGCTGTTCGGAGAATTGCTTTGTTTGTTAAAGCGGTTACTTTAATTTTCTCTCCCGAGGTTTCCACGCAGCGCCCTTACTTTGCTTTAAGGATTAGTGGCTTACGTTGTTTTTAACAAAAGTACGGCCCTTTGTTCTAATAAGGTTCTCTGGACAACAATGATAGACCCCTAGGTTTGTTTCATCTTTTTTTTTTTAATTAAGCTTCATTAATTCAATCTAAAAGAATTTTAGAAACTACATGAATTATTCATATTTGAAGTATTTGAACAGCCTGTGAAAAAATCCTTCGAGCGAGATTGAGTATTAAATAATGTTTTCCCTAGAAGAGCTAACTTAGCGAATGCGTAATATCCTTCATCCATCAAAGGATTCAAAGGATATTAAACAAAAAAACGATATTAAACAAAGAGAACGTTCTGTACATTATACATTAAATTTAACACTACTTAACTAAAACGTAGTTTTAATGTCTTATTCAAAACCCTCACGAGTGAAGCAGCAGAATATCTTAGGTAGTTTAAATTTAAGTTACGATTTAAGCGTAATTTGTAAGCCATACGATAAATAAACGTTAAAGTGTTTAAGATTTTGCTATTTTATTTGTTTAGAGTTAAAAAAAATTGTAAAATATAAAAGTATTATAGTAGTATTGGTTGTCTGGAAGAGATCGCTTTTTAGCGATAAGACCGCCTATTGTCTACCTGAATTTTTATTTTTGTAATGTTACTGTACTGTTTTTGGTGATCAATAAAGAATATTTGTATTGTATTGTATTGTATTTTTAATTTGTATTTACACATACTGCTTTATTACTACAATTTATAAATGAAATAATATATACTAACACAATAATATATTCAAGCTACAATAGAGAAATATTTTTCTTGGCAGATGTTATGAAGCTACAATAGAGTAATATTTCTCTAGATTTGCAAATCATGGTAAGTTCTTAGCCTAGGTAGCAGAGGGTCGTGGGCTTAAAACCCGGGCTTGCGCCTCTGAGTTTTTTGAAAATGTGCGAAATTACATTTGGTGGAATGAGCTTTGCGGTGAAGAATTCAATGGTGTGTGTGAAGTTCTTAATCCACGCTGGGCCTAACTGCCTTATAACCATTAATCTAGTTTTATTATTAGTTGTGATTTTCTGTTAATTCAGTACAAGGTATATAGTCTATAAACAGCAACCACTCGTTACAGAAGTTGTCTTAAGGCATCAATTCACCAGTTTATTTTAATATAAATTCCATTTTACTGAAATCGAACTTTTACTTGCCGTTAAACTCTTCAATGTGTCGTAAAATAAACGGCAAGAAGGGTCGGTGTAAAAATATCGGTCTATTTGTTGCCGGCGCGTGAATGGTGGTAGTTTCTCAATGACCAAAAAACTTGGAATTCCGCGATCTGTATATTTCCTTGTCATTAGTATAAACATTCTATAAACATCAATCATTGCACCATTATATTATGTAGGTGTGTACAAACTTTAAATGTTAACCAAACATGTTAAACTTTTTAATTTAAATAATATAATGCGAAGGTACTGGTATACAAAAGTGGTGAAATATACACACACACACACACACACACACACACTTTTTCCATTATTCACAGACAATGCAAATATTCAACTAATCATCAATGCAAAATTAGGTTTAATTTAGGCAAAATTTAATCTAATACCTATATAAAAATCTCCTCCGAAACCGGTTGACCGATTTTTATGAAACTTTTTTTCTCTATACTCGGTAGGTCTGAGAATGGGTCGTAGGCAATTTTTTATTTTCGCTGACGGAGGCGTGGGCAACAGCTTCTATCAAGTATAAAATTGTTTGATTTTAGGACTTAAACTTAAACCATTTAAATCACATATAGAAGAAAAAAATAAATTAAATGGAAAGGTATCACTTCCTTTACCTTTTGTATGCGGTTTTAAGTAAAACATCTGCATTTTACAAAATGTACTGATAAAAGTAAAATTACTAAAAGCAAAATACTTTGACACTAGTCAGTGCTTACGCATAAATACCAAAGATAAACCTTCTTGCTAACGAAAATAAAAACTTAGTAGATCATAAAATAAGAAAGCCAATACACCGCTGGACACGAACAATGCATTATTGATACTTTCAATAGAGCGAGTTACAATACGTTTACTTTTAGTTTACCACTGACGGATGGCTTGCCTTCATTTCATTTCCAACTTTAACACCATACAAATAAAGTAGCTAATACAAAATCTGCAAACGTGGGTAACAGTATTCTAAAATTGGCTTTATTTGTAAGTCGTTAAAGTTGAATATGAAATGAAGGCAAACCATCTGTCAGTGGTAAAGTTTATGTAATTTGACTGTAAGATACTCTGTAGCTTATAGTTAAAGATTAACTTTATTTGACTTAAAAAAAAAGTAAGCAAAGTATGTAAACTAGTAAAGTAAGCAAGCAAAAGTGTTTCTAAATTATTGTATTTTTTTTAATGAACTAAAACAATTACTTTGCTCACCCGCGACCTAAAGCGCGGTCTTAGGTCGCGGGTGAGCAAAGTAATTGTTTTAGTTCATTAATATGGACCTCCGCAAAGTAACGCCTGATTCAATATTTTTTTTTTATTTGTAAATGTTTTGTTCATTGTTCTTGATATTGTTTTATTTATGTTTTGTTTTGTGGCAATAAAGCAAATTCTAATTCTTATCTTATTCTTAAGTAGGTTAAGTACCTAGTAAGTAGTTTTATGTTCAAAGTTTTAAAAAGTTGTAAAGAAAGATAAAAAACGCGATGTATATATAGTAAGGCTACTTTGCCATATTTTGATAATTTAAGGAATCATTTATTGCTGCCAAGCAAGCATTTAGTAAACGCCCGCTTAAAAAATATTTAGCAAAACTTTATTGCCACGAATCAAAATTTGTAACTATTAATTTACTCCAAAACACTATTAAGTCGCTTAACTGTTCAATGAATTGGCAAAGAAACTAATTAAAAGTTGGCTTTTATTTTTAAGTACATATTTATTAATTATCAAAGTTTTAATGAAATTCTCTAAGCAGTGTTGCAGACTAACAAATTATTAGCAATTGGCTATGTTTATTATTCGGACCGAAAAGGTTTTTGTTTTATTATTATCGTCACTGTCTAGCTGGATTTGTTATTTTTTTTTTTTTTTTTTTTATGTTTGAAAGGCCAGACAAACGAACTAGTGGGTCACCTGATGTTAAATGATCACCACTGTCCATAGACACCTGCAGCGCTTTACGCGATGCCAGTGCGTTGTCGGCCCTTAAGGAGAGGGAATAGAGGAAGGGGGAGATGGAGGGGAGAGGGAAGGGGTGAGGTATTGGGCCCCCGGCACTCTCACTGACCGTACGAAACGCAAGCAGGATTACTGCTGCTTCACGCCGGTTTTCTGTGAGAGGGTGGTACTGCCCCGGACGAGCCGGCCCATTCGTGATGCAGCGGCTAGCTACAACATGGCTCTACCACTACTATTTGTAGAAATTCATTTATAAATCTCTTAGTTTATTATTAAACCAACAGAATCGATGAAATATAAACTTTAGGTACTCTGAGAACTAAAAAAGCCGTGGTGGCCTAGTGGTTTGACCTACGGTCTCTCAAGCAGAGGGTCGTGGGTTCGAGTCCGGGCTCGCACCTCTGAGTTTTTCGGAATTTATGTGCGAAATTACATTTGTAATTTACCATGAGCTTTACGGTGAAGGAAAATATCGTGAGGAAACCTTCATACACCTGAGAAGAAATTCAATGGTGTATGTGAAGTTCCCAATCTGCACTGGGCCCTCGTGGGAACTACGGCCCAAGCCCTCTCATTTTGAGAGGAAGCCTGTACCCTGCAGCATTGGGACGTATATATAGGCTGGAATGATGATGATGATGATGAATCTGAGAACGAAATGGTTCGATAGCACTAACCCCTTTAAGTATTCTCAATACCAAAAATGATGGTAATGATTAATTTTATGATGTTATATGTACGGTCAAGTGCAAAACTAAGTATCGATTTAATCCTTCCATCGTTATATACTATACCTTAACTCGACGACATAAGAGCTATGGGACATATTTATGAGCAAGTTGTGTGCACCCATATTTTTACACTTGACTGTGCACGCCCAGTTTAACCAAGTTTCTTGCAGCGCATTCTTCTTGGCAATTATGGTCCTTATGAAAGCGCTGGTAGTTTCAAAAAAGTGACATGTATAAGAACCCTTTGCGGCCTGCTTGCAGAATAAACGTTTTGATTTTGATTTGGTAACTACGTACAGTCAACGTCATAAATAAGTGATCACTTTTGTACCTTATCGCTTTCAATCGTTACATAATTTCGTATGGCTTTTCAAACATGACGTTAAAGTGACAAGGTACAAAAGTAATCACTTATTTATGACGTTGACCCTACGGCGGCTGCTTCAGCATCCCAATTAATGGAGCCCTTGTGATGCATTCTAATAATAATAGTAAGTGTTTTTTGTAGTGGTAGAGCCATGTTGTAGCTAGCCGCTGCATCACGAATGGGCCGGCTCGTCCGGGGCAGTACCACCCTCTCACAGAACACCGGCGTGAAGCAGCAGTAATCCTGCTTGCGTTTCGTACGGTCAGTGAGAGTGCCGGGGGCCCAATACCTCACCCCTTCCCTCTCCCCCTTCCCCTATTCCCTCTCCTTTAGGGCCGACAACGCACTGGCATCGTGTAAAGCGCTGCGGGTGTCTATGGACAGTGGTGTTCATTTAACATCAGGTGACCCACTAGTTCGTTTGTCTGACCTATCTAACATAAAAAAAAAAAAAAAAAAAAAAAAAAAAAAATATAGTAATTTGGGCAGCTTATTTTTTTTATCCAATTTCATTTTCTTCAATTAGTTCCTCAATATAAAAAAAAATTACCCGCCCCCCCCACAACCCCCCCCCCCGCACCGGTGGTTAAAATATCGAAAAGTTTTTTTCAGAAACCGTACATTTTTCAACATTGCTATAAAACTTACTTAACCTAACATAGTGAACGCTTTGGATGTGGATAGCGTAGGATCGGTGTTTCGCGAACCTTAGGGGGAGGCCTACGTTCAGCAGTCGACGTCTTACGACTGAAATAATGAAACCTAACATAATGTGATATTATTATAGACGACGCCGTATTAAAAACTTATTCATATAAATAAATAAATAAAATAAATAAATAAATATCAGGGGACAATCTAACACAAAACGACCTAGTCCCAAACTAAGCAAAGCTTGTACTATGGGTACTAGACGACGATAAACATACTTCTATAGTGCCCGATTTCACCCTGGTGCGCGATGAATTTCCTTCAACTGTTCTTTAGGTTTTAAAGCTTCACCAAAACTTAGCGTTCGGGAGAATCTTTCCTACTTTAGATTTCAACTTTATAACAATTTATCGCGTAATTAATAGGCGGAGTTGTAATTTATCGCTTCACGGCGTATCTCTAGGTCGTGACCGAAGACCGCGCAGTACGCTTAGTATAAGTTTTACTTCACCAAAATACTTCTCGATCGCGTTTACGTAAAAAAATCAATTCTATGGAAACATGGACGCGCGCGCGCGGAGGCGCTGTCCATGTTTCCATAGTAATTGATTTTTTTACGTAAACGCGATCGAGAAGTATTTTGGTGAAGTAAAACTTATACTAAGCGTACAGTATGCTTAGTATAGGTTTTACTTCACCAAAATACTTCTCGATCGCGTTTACGTAAAAAATTCAATTACTAGGGAAACATGGACAGCGTCTCCGCGCGCGCGCTTCCATGTTTCCATAGAATTGAAATTTTTACGTAAACGCGATCGAGAAGTATTGAAGTGAAGGAAAACTTATACTAAGCATACAGTACGCTTAGTATAAGTTTTACTTCACCAAAATACTTCTCGATCGCGTTTACGTATAAATTTCAATTCTATGGAAACATGGACGCGTACGCGCGGAGGCGCTTTCCCTGTTTCCCTAGTAATTGATTTTTGTACGAAAACGCGATCGAGAAGTATTTCGTGAAGTAAAAACTTAAACTAAGCATACAGTACGCTTAGTATAAGTTTTACTTCACCAAAATACTACTCGATCGCGTTTACGTAAAAATTTCAATTCTATGGAAACATGGACGCGCGCGCGCGGAAGCGCTGTCCATGTTTCCATAGTAATTGATTTTTTTACGTAAACGCGATCGAGAAGTATTTTGGTGAAGTAAAACTTATACTAAGCGTACAGGTTTGCTCGTTAAACATGGCGAGAACCGAATTTAATAACTGTCCTCGGATGTAATTTAAGGCCGCACCGAGCTTTTGGCGCATTCATTTAATCCATTGCTGTATCATTACTAGCAAAAGCTTTAGTTCTGAAATTCATGTGTAAGATATTTGAGGATTAGATAGATAGATAGATAGATAGATATAATCTTTATTCTTCAAAACAAAACAAAGACATGGCTCACATGAGCCATGAAGACATGATTCACTCTAATGACCAGTGATTTTTGAAATATGATTACAAGTAGTTTGCTCGATAGAAAAAAAATCCAAAGTCGTCTCTAAAAAAAATTCCTTAGTACGGCGTAAATACTGCACGGCATTATGAATGTTAATAAAAAAAAGATGTTTTCTAGGGCCTAGTGATTTTAAAATATGTATTTGCTTTAGTAATTCTATGAAAATACCTAAATACACGCGCGGTCTGACCAAACTATCTTGAGCCGTCGTGCTTGCCCCTTGTCCGTATAGTTGCGTTAGTTCTCCTTCGTCCATCGGATGGGGAACTTGTGTCGCTTTGATTCTAGCCACTCTCTCTCACGCACACATATACGAGTGCATAGAATACTTAATATCGATTAGCGTAAGACACTCGGTGCGGCCTTAAATGGAAAGTACCTGGGCGACCGAGCTCTGCTCGGGCAGAAACTCGGTACCAAGCGTTTTCCCAGAGATAAGACCAAGCTAGATCAATTTTTCATCCCCGAAAACCCCCAAATACCAAATTTCATCGAAATCGTTGGAACCGTTTCCGAGATCCTGATTATATACACCGGAGGGGTGGGGGGGTGAGAGGGGGGGGGAGGGGATGCGGGGGAGGGAGCGCGGGGGTATTAAAGGGGGGATGAAAATTTCATTGATTTTGCCGTAGGATGCACCGTTTTCAAGATATTTGACAAAAACACCGGAGGGGGTGGGGGGGGGTGAGTCACGTTAAACTATCGTCCGTAAACCGACTTTACAGACAACCGGCTTTTCCTGTTCTGTGCTCCCAATAGGGAACGTGCACATAGACGGTGCTGCCAACTGGTGCCATAAGGGTGCCATCAATTTGAATGTTTTACCTTGATAAGTTTGTTTTACTGTCCGCATAGTGTCTCTTCTGTCGCATTAGTGCTGCCGCCTATAGTTACTGCACGTTCCCTATGATACTTTTTCTAACAAAAAAGTAACTTTTTCTCACAAAAGAAGAAACTTGACGTTTTCTCATAAAAAAAAACTTGAAAAAAAAAACTAAAAATCTTGAATAAAAACGTGGTATCGAACCGAGGTCGGCTGAATCCGCGACCACCCGATTTCTAATGTGCCATTATGATCTGCTCGAAGTCGGCGAAATTTAGCTTTATATTCTAATGCAAACAAAAATAGCCGGAAAACACGAGTAAAAGCGATTTTCTGAAAATGAAACATAGCTAGATCAGTTTTTCATCCCCGAAAACCCCCACATACCAAATTTCATCGAAATCGTTGGAGCCGTTTCCGAGATCCTGATTATATATATATATACAAGAATTGCTCGTTTAAAGGTATTAGATATTACCAGCGGGTGTAGGGTGTAGCTAAACGTTCGTGGATGGGGAATGTTCCGTATGATTTCTAATAACATATTGAGTAATGCCGAGGTTAGGTTTCATTTCAATTACGTATTTCTGAGGCAAATAAAATCGTCAAAGTCGTGGAGATATGACAGGTTTCTGGTTTTCATTTGCTATGCAGGGCTTAGTATAAATTATTTTTTCAAATATCGTTACATAATAAATCATTATCATCATCCCAGCCTATTCCTCTGCAGGGCACAGGCCTCCTTTCATAATGATAGAGCTTGGGCTGTAGTCTCCCGCGGGCTCAGTGCGTATTGGGAACTTCACACGCACCATTGAATTTCTTCGCAGGAAGAATAAAACGAATTAATATTAAAACTATTTAGTACTAAATATTACATATGTAATAGTGAAATAAAAATATCAAAACTTTACGAAAGTATTTTTAAAAACTCATAGCGTAACTTAATTAAGTACCTACTGTTAAAGATAATAAATATTTTATTACCAAGACATTATTGCTTGTGGGTTATGACAGTTAGAGACCGTTACAAAAGGAAAAACAGAAATGGCATGGAATAATGCAAAGGATTGTGGGAGCCGTCCTCCGTCGCGAAATGTCCTCAAATAATAAATAAGAAGTGCCATTATCGTTACCCTTCTGAATGTACGGGATGAGGTGAAAGTCACACAGCCAACATATAAAAAAAAAAGTTTTTCTTTTTTCAATTTTATTGGCCAATCCTGGAATTCGTTGATTATTTTATTGTACTCGTAATGTAAATGTCATCACTTTGCTAGCGTCTTAAGTGAAAAAATATTATTGTTATTAGTCCATCGGTTAGATTATTAAAAAAATATTGGACACACATTTTTTCCCATTTTTTTAGCCAATTAAACAAAAAGATAAAGCGCGTCAAAGTTCAGGAGTAAAGCCCATGACGACATGTGTAGGTATACCAATGGGTAACATGGTGGGCTATATCTTCACCACTTTTTGTTTAATTGACAAAAGAAAAAAATACGTTTCCAATATTTTTTGATAATCTAACTAACGTGACAAATTATATTGTTTTAGTACAAAATTGTTCTATTGACAAATGCAATTGATTGAATGGATGACCAGATAGCTTAGTTTTCTGCGAGCCTGATATTAACAATGCAAGGGCCAGTTCATACAGAGAGTTCATTGAGAATATTAGCCTACTATGAAGAATATTACTTACTAGAAGAACAGATAAACTTAGGGGGATAAAAGTTTACGAGTGGCGACCACGAAACGGAAGACCCAGCATTGGGAGGATTCCACTAGGCGGACCAACGACGACGTTGTCGTGAGAGTCACGGACAGTCAGTGAATGCGGGTGGTAAGCTGTGGTTTATGCTGGCATTCTAATTAGGGAAATCCTTGTTCAACAGTGGACGGCTAGGACGGATAGGCATAAATGCGATTGCTTGAATTGGCGACGAGATATCCTAGTGGTCAGTGACCGTGATATTAATTTAATATTAGGATCAGTTCATGCGGAGACGTAACGCGTTTCGACACATTTTATCAAAGAATATCAGTTGACGTATTTTATCCATAAAATTTGCAGCGTTGCGTCTCGGTGACATTGAAATGACACTAACTATGCACAAACCGTCTATTTTCGCGATGAATTTCGCAGCTCTGCTTTGTCAACGTCAAAGTCAAAATACCTTTATTCAATTTAGGCTATAACAAAAAATTGTTCAATTGGACAGGATGTCATTTATTAAAAAAAAAGCATTTGAATGTTCAGAAAAAACCTGTTGAGAATAATGTGGCAAAAAATTCAAACAAACAGATCTAGAATGTTATTTAATTACTGACATCTAAAATATTTAACATATAATTAATTTTTTAACGCTGTAGAGACGCTATTTTAAACTAGGGATCACCAATGCGGATCGAAACTGTATTTCCAAAGATCCTTGTCCATGATGCAATCATTAATTTTATAATACCTATGCCTTATGTATTAGTGTCTTCTTCACGATTGACTTAAAGTTCTGATTAGGGTTGACTAAAAAATATTGCCTATAGACCCTGAATTTTTGCCATGTATGCAGGAGAGACGCGAACAAAAAAATATGTATGTAATTTCAATTCAATTCAATTAAATTCAATTCAATTAAATTAATTTTAATTCATTACAATTCAATTCAATTTATTTGCATAGAATAAGACATTTGTTGACAACTACAAAACATTAGTGTCTATTCGGCGCGGTGTAACAGTAGCCGATCACATTAACGCCGGTCAAGACGTGAGCAGCCTGTGGATATTGCTAAATGTTTTCCGATAACTATGGGCTTCAATTCAAGCCCTACTATCCATACATAGGAGATTCCCCTTCTCCCTATTACAAAAAAACTTCTAAAAAGTTTTAACTTACGTCGACACACAAATATCATTCGAGTTTCAAAAAGTGTATTCACTTAGTTAATACAATATTAAGTTTTTCAAATTTAATGGTTAATAAAATTGCTGAAAAAAAAAATCTCAATTTAGTGTTAAGCTTCATTTGGTAGTGACCAAAGGTATGGGACCGTAAAAAAAATAAGCCAAGCTTAAAAACTAAATCGATGTTTGTAGTGGTAGAGCCATGTTGTAGCTAGCCGCTGCATCACGAATGGGCCGGCTCATCCGGGGCAGTACCACCCTCTCACAGAACACCGGCGTGAAGCAGCAGTAATCCTGCTTGCGTTTCGTACGGTCAGTGAGAGTGCCGGGGGCCCAATACTTCACCCCTTCCCTCTCCCCCTTCCCCTATTCCCTCTCCTTTAGGGCCGACAACGCACTGGCATCGCGTAAAGCGCTGCGGGTGTCTATGGACAGTGGTGTTCATTTAACATCAGGTGACCCACTAGTTCGTTTGTCTAGCCTATCTAACATAAAAAAAAAAAAAAAAAAAAAAAAAAAATTTTCAACAAAAGTGGTCATAAAAGGTTACCTGATATTAAATGTGGATAGAATTATAAATTACAAAACCGATTTTGATATAGTTTAGCGTGACTCTGACTATCCTGAGACAGGTACCCTGTAGAATCATCGAAATCGGTTTTCAAACGCCGGATATATCGGAGACGATACATAGGTACGTACTGAGATAAAAAATAAACTGTCGCATTGAGAACCATTTCCTTTTTTTTACGTCTGTTCAAACTAGAGACTAAACTATCTTACTCGTATATATATATGTACTTAAAAATTATAAATGATACATTATAACTTAATAGGTACTGTAAGTAACTTTACTGTAACTACCATCAGGTCATACCTAAGACTTAAGGTAAGTCTACATTATGCACGAAAGTGGAAGCAATTTGCGAGTAGGTCGTAACTTAGGCTGTACATCATCCCTTATACAGGGTGTTTGGTACATACGTGCAAAGCTTTAAGGGGGTGATAGCCGAGGTATTTTTGAACATTTTTAGCCATATATGTCTTAGCCGAAATTTGTTTTTTTTTTAAATTGAAGACTAAGAAATTTTAGGAAAATACCCAGAATTTGATAGTCACGAGTCAATATTACCCCAATAAGCGTTAATTTAGAAATTTTAAATATGGCACAGAAAAATGACGTAGACTTGTCTTTTTCACATGTTATTTACTAGTAAAATTTCAAGACTAGTGCATTCTTAGCGAGTGCTCCCTGAGTTTGGTTTTTACTTTTTATCTCTGATTTAGCAAGCAATGTTAATGAGTGATACCTTAAAAGAAAGAACAATAAACAGGCATGTTTCTAAAAATGTTTGAACATTTCAAGGATTTTTTTTTATTTTTTTTTATGGCACAGAAAAATGACTCTGTTCGAACCTAAGACATTTTTAGTAATTTCGAATGCCTCCATTTTGTTTTTGTGGCAAGAAAGACACTTAAAAATTATTTAATTTGGTCTAATACACATTAAACTATCCGAAATAAAAGTTTTGGTTTCCAAATTAACGCTCATTGGGGCAATATTGACTCGTGAATGTCAAATTCTGGGTATTTTCCTAAAATTTCTAAGTCATCAATTTTAAAAAAAATATCAAATTTCGGCTAAGACATATATAGCTAAAAATGTTCAAAAATACCTCGGCTATCACCCCCTTAAAGCTTTGCACGTAGCTACCAAACACCCTGTATAACTTGCTCAGTTTAATTTAGGTTAGCAGACGTGAACGTGTGCTGTAGTTGCATGCAGTGTAAACACAGCTTTATGTAATTAGGTAAACGCCTTAACTAGATTTGGAGGAATCGTATCTAGGTCAACAGTGTTGCTTTAAAAACAAGCTTGCACACTAAACGTAAGATTTAGTTAAACTAAAGCAATTAACGTAGAAGCTTTCAGGCAGATTGATTTACTAGAATACAAATGTTTCTTTCTTTCCTCGGCCAGCGTATTGGCATTGCCATACAACGAGGGAACGCAGTCAGTCTTCTGGGCACGCTGCCCAATAGCTGCGATCTGGGCGTCATTTGTAAATAAAAAGTAAAAATTTATTATGAAAAGTAATATAAAGACATTACAATTTGTATGATTCTTCTGTTAATTAACAGTAAATAGTAAAATATAGGTAAGTATTTAGGTTTAGATTGAGTTAGCTTAAGTTTTTTTTCTTTTTTACAAAACTTTCTGTTGTTTTTTGTATGAAAAAAAATCTGCTTTATCGATTGCAATATAAAAAAAGTCTAAGTTCGAGTCGGATTTTCATGCTGAGGGTTTCATATAATATTTAAAGTAAGCAAAAAATGTGTTTGTATTCTACGAAAAACAAAATAATTTATAACGGATCAGGCTTTCGGACTTTTTCCTTTACTTGTACGTACTTGTTGAAATACTGCCTGATTTCTTGCCAAATTTCATAACTTTGTGTCAACGGGAAGTAGACCTTAAAGTTATTGACAAAAACATAGTATAACAAGTTTGGGAATTCAAAGGTCAAAAAAATTAAAGTCTTTTTTCATGGCAGCAAAAAGACCTCTGTATCTGATACTCCGCAAAAAGTAAAGTCGGCAAAGTTTGAAAATTCTATAATAGAACGGTTTTTCTCGACAACATTATGTCGAAAATTTTAATATAAAGTAACTTTGCTCAAAGAATTTTTTGTAGCAAATAAGCGGAGTTTTTTTTTGCAATATCGCCACACGATCAAAGCAAGCATTAGGCCCAAAAAGCCCTTTAATAAGTATGCTAATCCAATTTGCGTCACCCTTTCACCAGGCCTTACTTTGAATGAATTTAAAGTACCTTAATTGACCAAATATATAAACAAAACCTTTGTTATTATGTACTTTATCTAACCGGGCCGACTTTTATGGGGTTGTTGAGTTCTACGGGATAGAGTTTTGATCTTCTTTTTCTTCGTCGTCGACTCGATGCATCTTTTATTTTATTTTACTTGCTAAGAATATTCATTTTTATCAAAAAAAGCTGCTTCCAACGCTTACAAAATGTATAGTGCCGTAATGGTGTAAATGAAAAGCAGATCGAGCTAAGACTGATTTTTATTTCACAAAATCTACCCACACCAATACGTTTTTATCAAAACATGCAACATCTCCCCTTTTTATACATAACAAACAATTTATTTGTAGCTGTTTACAAAACAATTAAATAGCAAACAATATTATTTTAACATAGTAGAATAGATTAGTTTAGCTAATCACTTCACAATAATCTAAGTATAATCCAAGCAAATTATTTATTCATAACTTTATACAATATTGGAAATGTAACTGCTATGAAACACAACTACATTACATAGTAACACACTAACAAGAGAAAAACTTAATCAGGTCGGTATATATTGGTGAATCAATTTCTCTTGTAAATCGATCGCAATATAGATAGATACAATTAATTTTATGATTATAATACTTTAAAATTATAGCTAGGTATAATAGTAAAATTATTAAAGCACAGTAAAGTTATGTTTATCAATATTTAATTATGTTATTTTTTTTTTTTTTTTTTTTTTTTTATATACATATATATATATCTTTTTTATTTTTTATTTAAAGCAAGTTCTTTAATATTACTAAGAGCTTTTAGTGCCGCCGGTCTGATTTCGCGCTCGTGGAATGATTGCCGTGGCGTGTGTGTGTCAGGGTGCGCGGCGCTCGAAGGCCCGGGAGCCGCACCGGGTGCGCCGGCGTCGGCCAAGGAGGGCGCGTCGCCGCTATCTGCGTTGAACCAAGCGTCTTCACCTCTCGCGGTGTTGTGATCCAACTCACTGTTAAGTGAACTTGTGTCCTGTTTTATAAGGTGACGCCTATTGCGTCTTAGAGATTTATTGGATTGATCCTTCACAATGTAGGAGCGTGGCTCTTTGGCCCGCGCTGCTACTCGTGCCATTCTTCGTGTTTCCCCTTCCATGACCATAACGGGGTCTCCCGGTTGAAGCTCTGGTAATACACGTGATCGCCGGTCATAGTATTCCTTGCTGGTCGCTTGCTTGTGAATAATGTTCTGGTAATCACGGTTATTATCGCGACTAGGTCGCAGCTTGTTATCGTGCGCTGGTAGACGCGTATTGAGCGTTCGACCCATTAACAACTGAGAAGGCGAGCTTAAGTTATCCCGCGGCGTTGTTCTAAAGTTTAATAGGCCCAAGTAGAAATCGTTACCAGAATTCAAAGATTTTATCAAAATATCCTTCACGGTGCGTATACTTTTTTCGCTGCGTCCATTCGACTGTGGATAGCGGGGTGATGATGTGATGTGATCAAACCCCCAGTCTCGTTTAAATTCTGCGAATTCCCTTGACGCATAAGCAGGCCCATTGTCCGTTATTAGCTCCTTTGGTATTCCATGCCTCGCGAATTGGTCTTTCATCACAGCTACCACTGCTTTACTTCCTATACTTTTCATTGGACTCACTTCTATAAAGTTCGAGAAGTAGTCTACTAGTAACAGGAAGTAGTTCGCACCATGCTGAAATATATCAGAACCGACTTTGGCCCATGGCAGGTCGGGGATAGCATGCGGCATCATCGGCTCGCGCGACGGGCGCGGGGCGCGCTCTGCGCAGGCGCCGCAGCGCCGCACGCGCGCCTCCACGTCGCGGCTCATGCCCGGCCAGAACATCACATCTCGCGCGTGACGCTTGCAGCGGTCGATGCCCATGTGTCCATCATGGACGCGGTTTACCATTTCCGGACGTAGTGCCAACGGAATGTACACTAAATCGTCCTTGAAGATTATACCGTCGACGTATTCAAAGCTATCTCGATATGACCAGTGTTCACGCACACGATCGTCGACTTCGTATTTGTTGTTCGGCCAACCGTGTTCTATATAACTGATTAGTACTTGACAATTGTCATCTCGTTTGACTTCTCTCTTGATCATTCGCAATTTGGAGTCACTGAATCGTATGTTTTCTATCAGAAAACACGACTGTTCTGCTATTTCATCTGATATTTTGTCACTTACACGTTCAGGTAACGGTGCCCGGGACAACGCGTCAGCCACAAACATGTATTTTCCCGGTTTGTAAACCACTTTAAAAGCATAGCCCTGGATGCGAAGCATCATTCTCTGCAGGCGCGCCGGGACCGAATTCAATGGCTTCAAAAATAAACCTTCCAAGGGTTTGTGATCCGTCTCGATCGTGACGTTATCGTGAGCGTACACGTATTGGTGGAAGCGTTCGAGCCCAAAGACTATCGCGAGAAGTTCTTTCTCTATCTGCGCGTATCTGGTCTGTGTGTCCGTGAGCGTGGCGGACGCAAACTCGACCGGGCGGCCGCCCTGCAGCAGCACGGCGCCCAGCGCGCCGGCGCTCGCGTCCACTGACAGCAGCACGGGCGCGCGCGGCGCGAACAGCGCCAGCACAGGCGCGCTGCACACCAGCTCCTTCAATCGTCGCGACGCCGCCTCGTGCACTTCATCCCAGCACCACTCCGTGTTTTTTTTTAATAGGCTCCGCAATGGGGAAGCGACCTCTGAATAGTTAGGTATAAACTTGGATAGGTAATTCACCATTCCTAAGAACCGCTCGAGAGACGGTCGGTCATTCGGCGTCGGCATCATCTGGATAGCCTTCAGCTTCGTAACATCGATGCGCATACCCTCGGCACTGAATGTGTGCCCGAGGTAAGTGATCTGTTGCACGCGAAACTCGCATTTCTCCTTATTAAATTTAATACCCACTTCGCGTGCCCTTTCCAGTAAGAGTTTTAACCTGTAACGGTACACGTACATATATTATTATTGTTAAAATATAATGGCAAATAAGTCATTAATTTAATTTATATTTAATTATAAAAACAATAATAATAACAATAAAACACTTAAAATCTTAAATATAATCTTATAATTTAAAATAATAACTTATAAACTAACTAAAATACTAATCTACATAATACTATTTAACATTAATTAAACCTAAAAAAAATAATAATATTACTAAAACATAATAATCAAATCAACACCCTATTTTAACACTTGTCCGCGCGACTATAAACTACCTCCAGAGTACGGTGCACGGATTTTCGATGCACCCGCCCGCGCTCCGCATTATGAGCTATCGCCCTGTCTACGACAAACCTGTGCCGGCTGCGTTCACTAGCTTCGCTACGTGTCGTCATACGCGCTGACATTTAATAATATTTAATTTAATTGTCGTTCTTCCAACGTAATTGGAACTAAATATTATAATTTTAAAAAGTTAATAAAATCCGTGAAGTGTCGTCTCGCGCCCCAATGTAGGGTAAGTGTTGAACAAGTATTAAGTGTATTCAGTGCTTAGCTATAAGTTAGTGTTCAGTTCAAACCCTAGTGCTTTAGTTATTAATATTATCTCATCTCATTGCATTCGATCCCGCTTAGTAAATAACTCATATTACCGTAGGTAATTTCACACGGCTTAAATCACCAGCGGAATGTTTACGAAACTTTGCTTATTATCGATGCCGTTGTGGTGCACGGAACATCATATGCTTAGCTCTGCTTAAGCCATGTACTAAGTGCTAGGTCAAACAGTAATAAAACCTATCTTTTATTTTTTTAAATGCATTTTAAAAGCCATCCATATGTAGTGCTACCTTCATATTAAAAAAATAAATAACTTTATATACAATTTCCTTCTAAAACATGTAACTCCGTTCTGATAGTGAACACCTACACCAACTGCTTTTGGCACTCCTCAATCTTAGGTAGAATATCATCACGGGGTTCACTATCAGCGGAGGAGCTCGGATAAATATTAACTGTGGACGTTGATCTACAGGGTGCTACCTTACGGGTAAAGAAATTACACCGGTCCCGCAACTGAAACCCACACACTCGTCTGCTGCCCCGGCGCTCCCCGGGCCGTACCTCATCAGCCTTGCCCATCCGTGGCTGCCTTCGCCGACGCCGTCAGGGGAGTACCCATCTACGGAGGCTAGACCAGACGGCATAGAACCCTATATTAATTTTAAAATAAATTATTTAATTTTTGTTGTTGACTTCGGTTGTTTTTTTTATTATCTATCGAAAACCACATCCTGGGACCGAACGTCACACTGGCGCCTCAAACGTGGTTTTTTTTAAAGGTCTGGTTTAGCTTCGTAGAAGTAGTTGTGTGTTTTGTGTTTTTATTTTTGTGAAACGTTTTTATTATTTTTGGTTGCCTGTAACTTAGGTGTATCTTTATAATATTATTTGGTTTTGACAATTTTTTTTATCATTAAAAAAAATTGTTCAAAAAAAAATTGTTATAATAATAAACTAATGATGTCAAAGTAATAAATTATAATCAATAATGTATTTATAATCTTAAACTGTTTGTTAATTAATGAACACTCTGTACGCGCAAAGTGCAATCTTATCACAAACCAGTAACTTGAGTTACAATCGCGTACAAAAGTGCTAATTTTATTTAATATTTTTGTTGATATTTTTTTTGAAATGCGTATTATTTTCGCAAAGTGATACACATAAGTTACAATTATTTTAACGCTTCTTTTGTTTTATTTTGGTGATTGTTGTTTTTTTTTCTCTCTTTATTTTTGCTTCATCGCATCAACCATAACGTTACTTTTAGTCTGCTTTGTAACAGAACGGAGTAGATTAGTTAATCTTGTTCAACACTCCCGTCATTGTAGTGCGTTGTATTTTTTTTTGTCGCAAATTATTATTTATTTTTACTTTTTACTTTTTGAAAATTAATATGGCACATCCTGTGAAATTTTTATCGCTGCAAAAGGCAGAGCTGGAGTACGAAGTTCAAATTAGAGGTAGTACTCCTGCTGCCACTGTCCAGGATTTACGGAGGCAAATTGCCAAACTGGGTCTTACATTTCCTTCCGAGGATATCCTGGAGAGTCCACTAGAAATTAGCGATGACTTGAAAGGCGTCACTGATGTACTCACTAAGATCAAAACCTTACTTGATTCCCCTTTGGACAGGAATGCATTGATTCGTGCTGAAAATTATTTACATCACCTTTATCACCGACTTAATCGTATGATCTTTGATGATAAGACGCAGAACGCACATGAAACCTGTGTGAAGGAGTTTCAAACTCTGTTTGATCGCTTTGACTCTGTTAAAGACACGTCTGTCGTAGATAGGTTAATTGCGCCTGTTGATAATAGTACTACCGAGCAGCTGTCAACCGTGCCGCCCTTAAATATTAGCGTGTCTTGCGACCGTGGCGTGGTTGGTGAGCTTACCAGGATCAGGTTTGACGGGAAGTCGTGCGTGCGCTCCTTTATTCAGCGCATAAATGAGTTTAGCAGGGCCAGGAATATCTCGTCATCAAAGCTGCTTTCATTCGCTACGGAGATCTTCACTGGTGATGCCTTACACTGGTACCGTGGTATCCAAGACCAAGATCAGGTGTTAGATTGGGATGCATTAGTTACGCAACTTAAAAAAGACTTCGATCAAGCGGGTTACGACTATCGACTGCTCTCGGAGATACGTGCCAGGAGTCAGGGTGAATCAGAGAATATAACCATTTATTTGGCGATAATGTCTGGTCTGTTCTCGCGTTTATCAGAACCTTTATCTAGCAAGGACAAATTAGAAATACTGCTTCATAACATCAGACCATGCTACGCGAGCACCTTAGCTTCAGCCACAGATATTCCTGACCTTGACACTTTGAGAACCTTGTGCCGTAATTACGAAAACATCCAGGCACGTCTTGCTGGCTTTCGTGAACCCCCCAAAAAGACGTCTGATACCATGGCGCCAGAATTTGCTTACAGTGGTCAGTCATCATCATCATCACATAGGTCGTACAACTTCAATCACAATCATGTCCATAACTCTTACAGTGGCAATTACAATAAAAATAGATCTTACACTAATAACAACGCAAACCCAAATAAAACTAATCAATCTAATCAAACATATAATTTGTACAATAATAATTACAACAGAAATAAATCTTATCCTAATAACAACTTGAATGCAAATAAAACTAATAACAATAA
Organism: Archips xylosteana; assembly: GCA_947563465.1. Lineage (NCBI taxonomy): Eukaryota > Metazoa > Arthropoda > Insecta > Lepidoptera > Tortricidae > Archips > Archips xylosteana. The sequence goes on from OX387349.1 coordinate 6,834,766, forward strand.
TAATAGATATGTACATGCAATGCAAACTTCCAGTCCTAAACCGTTATTTTGCCCCCGGTGTCGTGTCAACACCCATAATCTACGTCAGTGCAAAGCGAACAAGGACAAGATATTTTGTTTCATTTGTGGACATGAGGATGTTAAAACTCCACAGTGTCCTAACTGTAATAAAAATAACTCGGGTCCATCAAAAAACTAGTTGACCCGCGGAATTGTGATACGGCTAAACAAAATAGTAAATTCCATAACGAAGACTGGGCTAATTGGTTACAAACCATAAAATTCTATTTTAAATCGTATAAAATCGGCACAATTCTGCGGAATCAACCCGTTAATGACCCTCGACCTTACGCATCCATACTCATCTATAACACATCAATGTCGGGTCTTTTAGATTCTGGATCAGCGGTCACCATTCTAGGAAATAATACTCATCGTACTTTAGAACAGCAAGGCCTTGTAGTTCAACAGGAACATAATATCACTGTCACAGCTGCTGGAGGACAAATAATGACCAGCATTGGCTATATGAACCTGCCTATAAAATTTGAAGACACTTTTCATGTCATTAAAGCTTTTATAGTGCCAGATATTAACATAGATCTAGTGTTAGGTATCGATTTTTGGCACAAATTTAATATTTTCCCGAAACACCTTTCTAGCATTACTTTTTCTAATGTCGGTATTTCTAACGCTAGTCTTGATATAGACCGTCCTTCTGTTATACAGGCCTATGATCACTTAAATATCTCAGAAAGATCACTTGCTGATAACATTATCGCTCAATTTTCCGATATCTCTGCCGAGACGAAGGGTTTAGGTGAGACTAAGTTGATCGCTCACCGAATTGATACTGGAGACGCCTTGCCTATTCGACAACGCTACTACCGTATGTCCCCGGAAAAACAACGCATTCTTGTCGAACAGGTAGACGAGATGTTAGGTCTCGACGTGATCGAGCCATGTGAGAGCGCTTGGTCGTCACCAGTGCTCATAGTCACCAAGAAGAATGGCCAGCCCCGTTTTTGCCTCGATAGTCGGAAACTAAACTCCGTTACAAAACGCGACGCGTACAGTTTGCCCTACGTGTCTGAAATTTTGGACAATCTTCGGGATGCTCGCTACCTCTCTAGCATAGATTTGTCCAAGGCGTTTTGGCAAATCCCAATAGTTTCCGAAGATCGAGACAAGACGGCGTTCTACGTGCCGGGACGTGGCACGTTTCGTTTTAAACGTACCGCGTTCGGCCTGACTAACGCGCCTGCAACTCAGCAGAGATTAGTAGATCTGCTTTTTAGGGAATTCGACCTCAAAGTCTTCGCTTATCTCGATGACATTATCATCGTCTCGAATGACTTCAATTCCCATGTCTCCCTTTTACTCCGCGTGTTGGATAAATTAAAGCAGGCCAACCTTACTATAAATTTGGAAAAATGCCGTTTCTTTCGGAGTCAGCTTAGGTACTTGGGCTATGTTGTTGACAGTTGCGGACTTCGTACCGATCCAGAGAAAGTGCAAGCTATTCTCGATTATCCGACACCTACTTGTCGCAAAGATATTAAGCGCTTTCTCGGGACCGCTACATGGTATCGTCGTTTCGTCCCCAACTTCAGCACTATAGCAGGCCCTCTTAATAGGCTGACTTCGAACAAAAAAGGTGGATCGCCGTTTTTCTGGTCTCCGGAAGCCGACACTGCGTTCCGAAGACTGAAGGAATGTTTGGTCTCTGCTCCTGTTCTTTCCTGCCCTGACTACGACAAGTCATTTGAGGTGCACACCGATGCCAGTAACTACGGTGTGGGTGCTATGCTCACCCAGATCGTGGATGGTAAGGAGCACCCTATAGCTTACATGAGCAAGTCGTTGTCAGCAGCGGAAAAGAACTACAGCATAACAGAGCGCGAAACTTTGGCTGTTGTTATAGCTTTAGAGCATTGGCGGTGTTATTTGGAGAACGGAAAGCCCTTCACTGTCTATACAGACCACAGTGCGTTAAAATGGTTCCTGTCTCTAAATAACCCGACCGGTAGGCTGGCTCGTTGGGGTGTCAGATTGTCAGCGTTTCATTTTGAACTGAAACATCGTCGAGGCGTTGATAATGTCATTCCAGATGCCCTTTCAAGAGCGGTTCCAGTTAACGCAATTAGTACTTCAGACTATTTCTCAAAGACTACTGATCCTTGGTATAGAAATGTCTATAATTCTTGTCTGACGAAACCTCAAAATTTTCCCAATTTTTTAATAAAAAACAACTCCCTTTATAGACTGACAAAGAATAAACACGACTTGACTGACTTAAATTCAGAATTTTCTTGGAAAGAGGTTGTACCGCGTGAGCTACGTGACCAGGTAATTAACGAAAATCACGCTGAGCCTACAGCCGGACATCTTGGTGTTTTTAAAACGTACCGTCGTCTTGCATTACGCTATTTCTGGCCAGGTATGCACCAGGACGTCGTGAATTTCGTTGGCTCATGTTCCAAATGTCTCTCGTACAAAGCTCAGAACCACCAAGTCTTGGGTGAAATGGGACGCCCGAAGCACTGTAGTCGCCCATTTCAAACAATTTCAATTGACCTTATGGGTCCCTTGCCTATAACTAGGAAGCAAAACAGCTACATTCTAGTTGTTACTTGCTGCTTTGCCAAATTTTGCCTAATTAACCCTTTGCGAGCTGCTACATCTACTGCTGTGTGTAAATTTTTGGAGGATTCAGTCTTTTTAGTACATGGAACTCCTCAAACTATTTTCTTAGACAATGGTAGCCAATTTATCAGTAAAATCACAGAATCTCTCTTTAAGCAATACAACGTTCCTAATGTTTTTTTCTCGCCTAAGTATACACCACAAGTCAACCTCGTGGAACGTTACAATCGCACAATTATAACATGTCTGTCAACATACGTCGAAGACGACCATAGAACATGGGATATTTTTATTCCGAAGGTACAGTTCGCCATTAATAATTCGGTGAACGAGGCGACTGGCTTTACACCTTCATTCTTGGTATACGGCAGGGAGATCGTAACGTGTGGCACACACTATGTTGATAATGACTTGGGCGATGACGTCATTTTCCTCCCACGTGACATTTATGCTGAAAATCTGGGTTGTCTTTCTGAGATATTTAATAAAGTTCAAGCAAAACTATGGCATGCTCATACTAAAAACACGGCTCATTACAATCTCCGTCGAAAAAATATGGAATTTAAAGTTGGTGACATTGTAATGAAGCGAGCATATGTGTTGAGCAACAAAGACAAATATTTTAGCAAGAAACTAGCTCCTAAGTACATAAAGTGTCGCGTCATAGAAAAGAAGTCTCCATTAGTCTATGTGTTGGAAGACATGTCAAGAAAAAACATTGGCAAGTGGCACATAAAAGATTTAAAATTAATTGGCCTAAATAAATAGTTAGAATAACATGAAACATCCTGTACATTTCTCTAGCTCACATTATTCCATCTAGTATTTACAATTTTCGTATGGGTCACTATTTTAACTAAATATAATAATAGTAACCTAAATAATTGCTCGGTTGCGTTAGGAACCTTTAATATGGTCACTATGGCTTGTTTGTTTGCGTGAAATATGAAAGATTGAATTTTAAAAGGAGAAAATACGAGAATAGAACTTAAAATGCGGATTTTATTTTTTTATTACAATAAAATCCTTTTGTGACGCGCGGGGTAATGTAACGGTACACGTACATATATTATTATTGTTAAAATATAATGGCAAATAAGTCATTAATTTAATTTATATTTAATTATAAAAACAATAATAATAACAATAAAACACTTAAAATCTTAAATATAATCTTATAATTTAAAATAATAACTTATAAACTAACTAAAATACTAATCTACATAATACTATTTAACATTAATTAAACCTAAAAAAAATAATAATATTACTAAAACATAATAATCAAATCAACACCCTATTTTAACACTTGTCCGCGCGACTATAAACTACCTCCAGAGTACGGTGCACGGATTTTCGATGCACCCGCCCGCGCTCCGCATTATGAGCTATCGCCCTGTCTACGACAAACCTGTGCCGGCTGCGTTCACTAGCTTCGCTACGTGTCGTCATACGCGCTGACATTTAATAATATTTAATTTAATTGTCGTTCTTCCAACGTAATTGGAACTAAATATTATAATTTTAAAAAGTTAATAAAATCCGTGAAGTGTCGTCTCGCGCCCCAATGTAGGGTAAGTGTTGAACAAGTATTAAGTGTATTCAGTGCTTAGCTATAAGTTAGTGTTCAGTTCAAACCCTAGTGCTTTAGTTATTAATATTATCTCATCTCATTGCATTCGATCCCGCTTAGTAAATAACTCATATTACCGTAGGTAATTTCACACGGCTTAAATCACCAGCGGAATGTTTACGAAACTTTGCTTATTATCGATGCCGTTGTGGTGCACGGAACATCATATGCTTAGCTCTGCTTAAGCCATGTACTAAGTGCTAGGTCAAACAGTAATAAAACCTATCTTTTATTTTTTTAAATGCATTTTAAAAGCCATCCATATGTAGTGCTACCTTCATATTAAAAAAATAAATAACTTTATATACAATTTCCTTCTAAAACATGTAACTCCGTTCTGATAGTGAACACCTACACCAACTGCTTTTGGCACTCCTCAATCTTAGGTAGAATATCATCACGGGGTTCACTATCAGCGGAGGAGCTCGGATAAATATTAACTGTGGACGTTGATCTACAGGGTGCTACCTTACGGGTAAAGAAATTACACCGGTCCCGCAACTGAAACCCACACACTCGTCTGCTGCCCCGGCGCTCCCCGGGCCGTACCTCATCAGCCTTGCCCATCCGTGGCTGCCTTCGCCGACGCCGTCAGGGGAGTACCCATCTACGGAGGCTAGACCAGACGGCATAGAACCCTATATTAATTTTAAAATAAATTATTTAATTTTTGTTGTTGACTTCGGTTGTTTTTTTTATTATCTATCGAAAACCACATCCTGGGACCGAACGTCACATCGTGCGTCGCGTCGTGCTCCGCTAAGGTTCGACCCCAGCAGATGATGTCATCTATGAAAGATTCCACTCCTTCCAGATCTTCCAGAAATTGACGAACTTTCGAGTGAAACACTTCTGAGGCACAATTGATACCATATGGCAGCCTCAGAAATTGATATCTACCGAACGGCGTCCCGAACGTACATAAATCAGCACTGGCGTCGTCGATCTGCACCATCCAGAAGCCGGAGCGCGCGTCGAGCTTGCTGAAGTAGCGCGCACCCTGCAGCCGCGCGGCGATGTCGGTGAGCGTGGGCAGCGGGAAGCGCGCGCGCCGCACCACGCGGTTGAGCGGCCGCGGGTCCAGGCACACGCGCAGGCTGCCGTCCTTCTTGGCGGCTACCACGATCGCGTTCACCCACGGGGTGGGGTGGCGGACTTTTCTGATCACTCCCATTTTTTCCATGCGATCGAGTTCACCTTGCAACCTGTCACGCACACCGATAGGTATTTTTCGCACCGGACAGACCGACGGCTGTGCGTTTTCCTCGACATCAATAGTGTATTGGCCTGGCAGCTTACCGAGGCCGTGAAAAAGGTCCTCGTATTGATCTACACTTAGTGAAAAAATTCGTTTAACGAGGCCTAACGTTTCACAAGCATTCTTACCTAGGACACTTTGACAATTATATTTTGCTATTACAAAATGCAACGGGTACGATTGATTTTTATATTGCCAGTCAATGACACAGGAACCCAAAATGGGTATGTAATTGCCACAGAATGATTGAGCTCTGATACCCTCAGATTTCAGATTAACAATATCGAGGCCCAACCTCTTAAAGGTATTTATTGACAACACGTTTAAATCAGAGCCCGTATCGAGTTTAAAAGTTTCTTGCTCACCATTAATATTTAATAATAAAGTCTCATACCATTTTTTCGAGTCCTTACTGCAATTGCCGTCAATCACATTAACGTAATACAGTTCGTAATCACTGCAGTCGTCGTCTTCTTGTATATGATACACTTTACTTGCACTAAACGCACTCGACCCCTGAAAGGGGCATCTCACTTTAAAGTGACCTATTCCACCACACAGTAAGCACTTGGCACTTTTCGCCGGGCAACGATATGCTCCATCACAATAGATACTAGCACAGGCGTTGCAGGAGCGGGCCGGCACGGCCGGGCCGGGCCCGCCGCCGCCGCGCGCCGCCGCGCCCCGGCGCGCGCCGCCGCGGCCCCGCCAGTGCTGCGGGCGCCGGCCCCGGTGCCCCAAGGACCGCTGCGCCTGCGCCGAGAACACGGCGTCCACCGCCGATGACGACGCTGCTTCAACCTTGGTCTCCTCGATTTGCCGCTTCTCTTCTTTTGACATTTCGTTTGCTTGGCACGTTTGTATCGCCTTTTCGAGAGTTAGCTCCACGGTACGAAGGAGACGATCACGCACCTTACTATCTGCGACACCGCAAACGATGCGATCGCGTGTCAAACTCTCTTCGAGATCCCCAAACTCACATGACTGAGCGAGTATCTTTAACTCCGTTACGTATTCATCGATCGATTCCCCGTTTTCCTGGCTCCTAGTAAAAAATTTAAAACGGGCCATCGTTGTGTTTTGCTTCGTTCCAAAGTGCTGATTAAATTTATTCACTAGCGTTTCTAGATTATCACGATTTTCCTCCTTAGCAAATTTAAAAGTCAAAGAAGACTGGCTTGCACGTCGGTTGGTTCTTTGGATACACCAGAAGCCCTCAGGAACACTTGGAACATAGTATACCAACGACGCCACGCGTCGGCGCGGCTGGCCGGGCCGCCCGCTAGGCTCAGCTCCGGCGGAGGTCGAGCGTGCTCCATATCTAATCGTATTATTGTTTACGTAACAACACGCGTCCAATACACACTCTCGATATTACAAAGATTCAAAACTCGCACTAATTCACCAATTTATTTAAGCACCGCTGTCACCATGTTGTAAATGAAAAGCAGATCGAGCTAAGACTGATTTTTATTTCACAAAATCTACCCACACCAATACGTTTTTATCAAAACATGCAACACATTAAGTTCACCCTATATCCTCAAAACGTTGTGTTAAATATTTGTTACATTTTCATCATCATCCCAGCTTATATACGTCCTACTACAGGGCACAGGCCTCCTCTCAGAATGAGAGAGCATGGGCCGTATTTCCCACGCGGGCCAGTTCGGTTTGGGAACTTCACATACGCCATTGAATTTCTTCGCAGGTGTATGCAGGTTTCCTCACGATGTTTTCCTTCCCCGCAAAGCTCATGGTAAATTTCAAATGTAATTTCGCACATAAATTCCGAAAAACTCAGAGGTGCGAGCCGGGATTTGAAGCCACGACCCTCTGCTTTAGAGACCATAGGTCACACTACTAGGCCACCACGGCTTCATAAATATTTGTTACAATGTTGTGATAAATGTTTGCTGTAACAAAAGTCAAAATTAGGTATCTATTTTTTTAACTCCCGAAGTTAAACTCCCTCGAAAGCTCTGTAATAAAATAAATGCCAAATCAAAATAAAATTGAAAATATCATGAACGTTTCTGTGTAATTCTGATTGAAATAGCCAATGGAGCACACTGAATATCAAGCAGTCACCACAGGCTTTTGTCCAATAAAACGAAGGCATAAAATTTAAGTGCGGCCTAAGAAGAGAGCGGCACAGTGCCGTTTGCATGGTTCGCTCGTAATATAAAAAAAAACCTTCAATTCATCCCGCCACCGTCACTGAACTTAGTAACAAATTTTTATAACGTAGGTTGGTATCCCGTAAGTAAAATTTTAGATATTTGGATGTTTGTTACTCAATCACGCAATAATGGCTGAAAGGATTTACATCAAATTTGGTATGGACATAGTTTGAGATCTTAGAAATAACAAAGGATAGTTTTTATCCCGGAAAATTGCATTGTTCCCGCGGGATAGCGATAAACGAATTCTTCACGGACGGAGTCGCGGGCAACAAATAGTTAGATACAGACCTCTCAGAATGAGAAGGCTTGGGCTTTAGGTCTCACGTGGGCCCAATGCTGATTGAGAACTTAACACACACCATTGAATTCCTCGAAGGTGTGTTCAGGTTTACTCACGATTTATTCATTCATTTTTGTCTCACGTTAAATTTCAAATGTAATTTCGCACATAAATTTCGAAAAAGTCATAGTTGCGTTAACCTTCTGCTTGATAGTCATCATCATCATCATCATCACAGCCCATAATATAGGTCCCACTGCAGGGGACAGGCCCCTTTTCAGAATGAAAGGTCTTGGGCCGAGTTCCCACACGGGCCCAGTGTGGATTCGGAAATTCATACACACCATTGAATTTCTTCTCAGGTGTGTGCAGGTTTCCTCACGATGTTTTCCTTCACCGTAGAGCTCATGGTAAATTTCAAATATAATTTAGCACATAATTTCCGTAAAACGCAGAGTTGCGAGCCCAGATTCGAACCCACGACCTTCTACTTGAGAGACAATAGGTCAAACCACTAGGCCACCAAGGCTGCTTGATAGTCCATAGGGCTTTATCACTCACTATAAATATTGTGATTACTCTTTACTTCTACATTATAGAGTTGCTGTTGTTGACTTTGTATTAGTTGCAAATCTAGAAAACTCTGCTGTTTTACTATTCAAAAATTTTAACACTAGCCAAAATCGTCACCCGAGAGCGGTCAGCTGACTCACAGTTTACATAACGTTGTTATTTTTGCTCCGAGTAGAGGTTATACTAACAAGAACACGCTTCATTAAGTTTGTAATCAGCGTTGGATTGTTTAACCGAACAGTCTGATATTTTGAGGCAACGGCAAAGCCAATTGCTCATTTGGGAGCAACTTTCCTCACAATCTCGCTAGCAGCAAGCCATTAGGCAACTTACCTGTGACTTGTTTACTAAGTTCGTTAAGTTTTTAAACAAAGTTCGCGTATTTGTTCATTAAGGTTGATTATGTCAATTGTTTTACGTTAAAGGAGAATGCCCATAAAATGCCTGGAATGTACAGAGATAACAAAAATATGTAATAATTAAATATAAAATACCCATTAAATTGTTGTCTAGTAATGATGTGAATTTAGTCGCTCACAGACATTATCTGTACTTCGTTTTTTTAGCATTAGAAAGAAAAGCGATTTTGATGTATTTTTTATTGAAAAACGCTTTTGAAAAATACATCACAGCAAATACACGCACAAGCAAGCACACGCACTATTAAAATGTTTGCTTATAAATACGCAGTAGGTATTTATGTTTCGATTATAATGTTTATGAAATAAAATAAGTAGGTATATATATATATGTAGATAGTAATAGTTACTATTTTTTTATTACGTTTTTCTTCAAAATGACTCAACAAGATTGTTTACCCCATTTCTAATGCTAAAAGAAACGAAGTAAGTGGCGTGAGACGTCACTTCTGTCTACAGGGTGTTACATTGAACGTAATACAACTCTTGTTTTTTAATTTCGTCTCCCTGATGCTAAACGCCTCTACTAGGTCTCGTGTTGTTAAAGTCATCTTAATTAATTAATATTGCTGTTTAAATTTTTCCTATTTTTTGGTCTCATCGTGGTTACCCTAATTAGAGAGTTAAAAGAAAAAAGTTTGAATCTAGTTTTGTAGTGAACACTTACCTTTTTGCTTTCCTATGTTGATAATTTATGAGTAAAATTCATTCTGACACATTACTGAAGTTATTTGTCATAACAAACCAGCATTTTGTTTGATTCTTTACTGTCGCAGTTTAATTTTAAACAGAAGTCATGCCTCCTGCTTATCCGTTTACTAATATTCAGCGATCAGTGATGGTAGAACTTTATTTCACATCGCAGAGTACGATGAGGGCACAAGAACTATTTCACGAGCGATACCCGGAGAGTCCAATCCCCACTCGTCAATTGATCAACACAAGTGTACAGAATTTGAGAGACTATGGACAGTTTACGGTCCCAGCTCATGCCCAAGGTAGAGGTCGACGTCCAAGGTACTCAGGGGTTTTTAGAACAAGAGTACTTAGGTATTTTATCCGCCACCCAGAAGCCAGCACCAGAGAAGCCGCGGCACGATTTGGTACAACCCACATTTTTATTTGGAGACTTTTGAATGCCGAAGGATTACACCCGTTTCACTTTCAACGGGTGCAAGATATTGTCTTAGCAGATTATTCCAGGAGAGTACGGTTTTGTCGTTGGCTATTACAAAACCAACACCTTAACATTTTATGGTCAGATGAAGCTACCTTCACCAGAGTAGGACTGTTTAACATACACAACGAGCACTGGTGGAGTGATGTCAATCCTCATGTGACACGGCGAGACTCGTTTCAAACACGCTTCTCAGTTAATGTTTGGGCGGGTATTCTCAATAATATGTCATAGGACCTTATTTCATTGAAGGTAATTTAAATGGAATTAAGTACGAAGCCTTTTTAAGAAACGAGTTGCCAATGCTGTTGCAACAAATTCCCGAACAAAATTTGCAAAACATGCACTATCAACAAGACGGAGCTCCAGCACATTTTTCCCTGCGGGTTCGGAGTTACCTGGACCAAGAGTTCCCTGGACGTTGGATAGGACGCAGTGGTCCAGTGGAATGGCCGCCTCGTAGCCCGGATCTAACTCCACTGGATTATTTTTTGTGGGGTGAGCTCAAAAGACTGGTATACAAACGAGAGTCTGGTACTGTTCTGGAGCTCCGCCAAAAAATAATCCAGGCGTTTGAGGTAGTAAAAACCAACGAGTTCGTACTCGGCAGAGTGCAAAGAAATCTTCAACGACGTGCAGAGCTATGTGTTCAGGAAGGAGGTGGACATTTCGAACACTTGCTGAAGTACGTTTGAACTTAACAGTTAATTTTACTTTCTAATAAAAAAATATTTTTAACAGATATCACTTGTTGCTCCTTATCATTTGTTTTGATGTTTTGACACACTGATAACTGATAACAAAGCTTGAGGAATAGATACGTCAAGTAAACGTGACGTCATGATGGGTGAAAACACTAGGAGATTTTAATTTCTTTATTCTGTTAGCAAATAAGCAAAAGTTAAATACGAAGTATTTTAATTACTCAATTCGTGCATTTTGTTCTCTATCGTTAACTGAGCCGGAATTACTTAATTTGTACTACGTGTTTGGGTGGTTATTAATCTGACTCCAATAGATTTTTCACGAATTTATTATATACTTCACAATACAAACAAGTTAGTTATTATTTCGTTACGATACGTGACGTGCTCTCGACACTGGTGAATATCGGTGTGTGGCGCGGAGGGCGCGGCAGTCGCCGTCGGCGCGCGTGCTCGGAACCGCTCGGGATCGTTCGGGAAACATCGGCGTTAACATACTCCCCCCCCTCGAGTAGGTTGAGGCTCGAGCAGCAAGGACGCAGTAGACGACGATGATGAAGGTTCAATCGACGTAACTGATGGTTTAGTCTTCGTAGTAGACAATGATGACGGAAGTGTAGGTGTCATTGAACTCGATGAAGATACAGGAGATGTTGCAAAGGATGTTGATGAGTCGTTAGGTAATGCGCAAAGCTTATGCACAGCGCGGCGCACTGTGCCTCTTGTAGTCAAGACATCGGCTACTCTAGCGATGTCATCACGTCCAGGATATAACTTGATAATGCGCCCTAAACGCCAATTCATGGGAGGAACATTATCTTCCTTGATGACGACCATGTCATGAACTTGTAGACCTTCTTGATTGATCTGCCATTTCATTCTTTGCTGCAACTCTGATAGAAATTCCTTGTGCCAACGGGACCAGAACTGCTGTCGCATTCGTTCTATATGCTGGTATCTCTTGAGTCGATTAGGATTTATTTCTAATAGTGACGGTGATGGTAATGACGTCAAGGCTTTACCGATCAGGAAGTGACCTGGAGTTAACGGTTCTAAATCGTTGGGATCAGATGACAATGGTGTAAGAGGTCGCGAATTCAGAATAGCCTCTATTTGTGCGAACAACGTAGATAGCTCTTCATACGTCATGTGTGTGTTTCCTAACACTCTTAAGAGGTGGAATTTGGCACTTTTTATACCGGATTCGTGCAAACCTCCGAAATGTGGAGAGTAAGCTGGCGAGAACTTAAAGGTTATACCTTCATTTTCTGCGTAAGAAGCAATGGAATCGCTATTTGTTTTAAAAAATCTATTTATTTCGTTGCTTGCACCTACAAAATTAGAGCCGTTATCTGAATACATAACGCTTGGTTTCCCCCTGCGGGAGATGAATCTCCTCAGACACTGGATATAACATTCTGACGTGAGGTCACTAGCCAATTCTAAATGTAGTGCTTTTGTTGAAAAGCAAACGAATAACGATAAGTAGCATTTAGTAATACGACAACCACGGCCTTTACGATCCGTGATTTGAAAAGGGCCCGCATAGTCGACGCCACAGACTTGAAAAGGAATGTTTGGTGTTACACGTGACTGTGGTAAGTTACCCATGAGTGGGTTTATATTTTTCGCTTTCATGATTCTACATATCTTGCAATTGTTAACAGTGCTTCTCGCTAAAAGCCTACCATTCAAAGACCAGAATCTTTCTCGTATATTACTCAACAAAAGTTGTGGACCAGCGTGTAGTAATTTTAGATGTTCATGTTTAAAAATTAGCTTAGTAAACAAGTGGTTTGGATCCAATATAATAGGATGTTTTTTGTTATAATTTTCAGGTGCATTTTGAATGCGTCCACCAACACGAAGTAGACCAGATTCATCAATAAAAGGGGTCAGTGACAGAAGGCGAGACTTCCCAGGTAAGCTTTTATTATTTTGTAATAGATATAATTCATTACTAAAAGATTCTTGTTGAGATTGTTTACTTAAATACATAAGCGAAGCATTCAATTCATCGCTGGTTAAATAACCCGACAACTTTGAGTTAGGATTTCGCGTATTGAAAATAAATCGTTTCACATAGGCAAAGGCTCTTTGCAAGGTGGAGATTTTAGAATATCTAGTAAACTCAAACACCTTGGAAAGAGCGCTTGCTGAATCAGTATCGCTTTTAGATTTAGTATTTTTCATGTTTAGAGTAGTTTCATTCAAGTTTAGTGTGTAAGCTTTCATTTCAGGTACTTCACTATTAGCATTGCTCCGAGCTAACTGAGGCCAATATGACATATCTTTTTCTAAAAACGAGGGACCATGCCACCACAAGGCTGAGTTACAAAGTTGTTGAGGATCAACTCCTCTGGAGGCCAGATCCGCGGGATTGATATCGCCGGGAATGTGTCTCCATATCCCATGAGGTGACAGGTCCTGAATTGCTCCTACACGATTTGAGACGAATGTTTTTAAACTACGTGGATCAGCCTCCAGCCAACTCAAGACCACAGTGGAATCGGACCAGTGAAACACATTATCAATATGGCAGCGTAAAGAATCTTTAACTTTAATATACAATCTCACGGACAGTAACGCACCCAGCAGTTCCAGGCGTGGTATTGACGTTGGCTTCAATGGCGCGACTTTAGCCTTAGCGCACAATAAACGTGTAAGTGTATTACCTTCACTATCAGTCGAAGTTAAATAAACACAAGCAGCATACGCTAGTTGAGAAGCATCTGAAAATGTGTGTAAGGTAATCGCTTTAGTTTTCTCACACAAAACGCCTCTGGGGATGTTAATGCCGACGAGATATTTTAGATTTTCTACATAATCTAACCATTTTTTGGACAATTCTGCGGGAATCAAATCATCCCAGTCTAATTTAGTTAGCCATAATTTCTGTAATAATATTTTAGGCGTAATCGTGATTGCACTTAACAGGCCAAGTGGATCAAATATTTTGGCTGAATTTGACAGTATCCTGCGTTTTGTTGCTGGTGGCGTAGTATCTATATCCACCGAGAAAGTCAGATTATCAGCTGTAGGATGCCATGTCAGACCTAAAACACTTGACTCCGCAGAAATGTCCAAATCCTTAGGTATCATTGAACCTAGACTGTTTTTTACAACCAACGGAGCGTTCGTGTGGAATTTCCGAAGAGGAAAACATGCTGATTTTAAAGTTTTAGTTACTGATTCGCAAATGTGACTTAATTCGGCTTCTGTGTTGGCCCCAGTTAAGAGGTCATCCATATAAAAATCATGCTGTATGACTTGAGCAATGTTTTCGTCTTCACACTCTTTGGCTAGCTGCAACAAGCATCTAGTACTTAAATATGGAGCAGCCGCAGTTCCATACGTTACCGTGTTTAATTGTAATACTCTAATTGGTTGTGATTCATGGTCTCTCCATAAAATTAATTGTAAGTGGCGCTGGCTAGGCTCTATGAGTATTTGCCTATACATTTTTTCGATGTCTGCCGTAACTACGTAATTATGCTGCCTAAATCTGAGTAAGATGGCTAACAGATCATCTTGAACGGGAGGGCCAATATGTTGGATATCGTTGAGTGATACCCCGGTAGTAGATTTGGCAGAGGCATCGAAAACTACTCTCAACTGCGTTGTCTCACTCTTTAGCCTAATAACGGCGCGATGCGGAAGGTAGTAACCGAAAATTGGCCTTGAGATTTCTGTCAGATGCCCGAGTTTCTCGTATTCATGAATGAATTCGGAATAAGCTTGTTTCAGATTAGTATTACTTGACATTCGTCTTTCACTATTAATGAATCTTTTTTCGGCCATTTTGTAAGAATCACCAAGGGCATCTGTCGAATCTCGCAGAGGAATTGTGACAACAAATCTCCCATCCATATCGCGGTGCGTAGTTTTGTCAAACAGTTCTTCGCAATAGGCGTCTTTAGGCGAAGTAGCCTTTGTTATTGGCAATTCCTCGAGTTCCCAAAATTTTGACAATTGGTCTTTAATGTCTTGAGAAAATTTACATTTTATGGTTTGTGAACTCGAAGAATCACCGTAGCTCCCCCCCGTGGGGCCAGCTACTATCCATCCCAACTTTGTTTCCGTCAGTACAGGTTTTTGATGTCCTAGCTTAATCTGTTGGGATTCGATAAGGTCCCAGAATATATCTGACCCTAATAAAATATCGACTTCTGACGGGTGACAAAACTGAGGATCAGCTAGGTTTAAATTGGTTGGAATACCTAACTGTGATTTAATCTTTATGTTGGGCAGTTTGTCTGTAATAGTTGGGACTATATAAAATTTGACAGCTTTGGTAAAGTCATTGTACATTGAATGTATAGTAAGATCGCAATATCCATTTATTTTTAATGTAGAATTATTGATGCCTGATACGGCGCGATTGACTTGAGTAATATTGCAATTAATCCTTTGTTTTGTTGTTTCAGATATAAATGACGACTGACTTCCGCTGTCTAATAATGCACGCAAAGTATATGTTTTACCTTGACTTGTAACGTTGACAAGCGCTGTTGAAAGCAAAACTTGATCACAAGATACGGCAGACATTGTGACTGAAGTTTTATTTTTAATTGGAATTTCATGTTGAGGAGCAGGTGTGGCAGAGGAAGACGCCGTTTCTTGAGAAAGGTTTGTATTATTTTTATTTTGTCCTTCCACGGTCTCTTGAGTATTTATATTATCTTGAAACTGTACTACTTTATGTAACATAGTACTATGTTTTCTTTTGCAGATCCTGCATCCACCAGAGCGGCATTGGTAAGTAAGATGACCGGGGCGAAGACAATTTTTGCATAACTTCCACTGGCTCACCTGCTGATAACGGTCATCTACGGATAATGTTTTAAATTTAGGGCACTCAATTAATCTGTGATTTTGTTTACAGGATATGCATTGATAGCTAGTAGATGGCATTTGAGATGATGAAGCAATAAAAGATTTAGTTTTTGGGATAAATGGACGTTTTTCATTTTTTACATCTGAACGAGTAGACTGAACAGTTTCCAGAACATCAGCCCTATTACGCAAGAATTTATAAAACTCAATCAAAGTAGGCGATTTATCAAAGTCGTTTCTACACTCTTCCCATCTCCTAGCAGTAATGCTGTCAAGTTTCATAGATACCATGTAAATAATAAGGGTATCCCACTTATCTGTGCATTCCCCGAGGGTCTTAAGCGCTTGTAAGTTTTTTGAAATAGAATCAATTAGGTTGCGTATACCCTTATCAGTTTCCCTTGACAAAGGTTCAATATTAAAAAGGCACTTGAGGTGCTGATTAACCAGCAAGCGTGTGTTATCATATCTTTCACATAAGAGAGACCAAGCAATAGCATATGTGTCCCCAGAGACAGACACTGACTTAATTACGGCACTTGCCTCCCCCTCCAAGTATGACTTTAAATAATGGAATTTACATATGTCATCCATTTCATCATTTTTATGAATAAGCGATAAGTATGTATCGCGAAATTCTAGCCACTTACTTGTATTACCATCAAAAGGAGGAAGTTTCAATGGTGGCAGCTTTATCCTAGTGGCACCATTGCGGCTAGAAATATTTGAAACTTCGTCCCTTTCTTGGCAAACCTTCCACTTTTCTGTTAACTCTTGGGCCTGCCCAAAACTGACATAAAATAAATTTTCAGTTGTTTCCCGTTCTTGTAATTGTGTTTCGGATGTATCTAGCAGCTCAATTTTGTTTTGAATCTCATCAAAATCATTCAACACCGATTGCATTTTATTCATACGTAATGACAACTCTTTTATTTCAGCACATGAAATTTCCTTTAAATTATTTACGAGTAAAGAAGACAAGTGCTTTTTAAATAACGTCAATCGAGATCTAATCAACCCTCTCTGCTGCACAAGTGTCTTTAAATCCTCCATCTTGTAAGTGCAAGCAAGCAACGTAAATAATAATGTTTACCTACTAGAATACTTGTAGTATAGGTATAGGTACATTTATTCGTAAGTATTAAATGCCGCAAATACTTTCTCACATCAGCAAAAGTAAAATAAATGTAATACTATACCGATTCCATACCTTAATTACGCCGCTTTAATTGTAGACAAAAGAATCCAATCAATCCTTGCTTGCTTACTTAGGTATCTGGCACAGGCAATATACAGCGTCCGCCAAGAAGTATTTATGTATTTCTCGTCCTCGTCAACTTACTTCCAACTGAATTATCGTTAAGGTTGAGATCTGAAATAGTCGGCAAATCAAATTAAAATATATGTTAAAACATATTTTCCTTTCGGTTGGGAAAGCCTAAGAAAAGGTTGAATTTAAATAGTTAAGTAAGTATGTACTTTGTCTTGCAAATAGATTGAGAGGTAAACTGTAGCGTTTATCATACACGCAGAAGAACAGATAGGTTTATAGAAAATACGTCTGCAAAGAGAAATGCAAAGCTTTGTTTTTTACCGTAGTATTAAAATGAGTGAAATTAGGTTAGTTATGCTAAGAAGTTTGCATATTTCACGCTTATAAATGCATAGACACACACACACAACCGAGATCGTAAGCACAATAATTATAAGTTATAAAAATATAACTGAGAAGCTTATTTGCAAATGGCCGTCACCACTTTGCTTAGCTTGTTTTGGTACTTTATTTTGTTGTACCACGTAACGTAAATTGACTATCACCGCTGTTGACACAAAACACTGGCTAAGATTGCATTAAACTTATGATAAAATAAAAACAGGTCAACTTCCTTCGTATTTAGCACTCGTCATCTATCACGGAGCTTTGTATAATCCCATTTTTCTTGCTTTGAACTTAGATGCTTTGAAGTTGAATCTTAGCCGGCCGCGTCGTCTTGTCTTGTTGAGAATGATGCGTAGGTTATGAAGCGTAGCGTGTTCAGTTATTATCACGTCGAGGGTCACCAAATGTTTGGGTGGTTATTAATCTGACTCCAATAGATTTTTCACGAATTTATTATATACTTCACAATACAAACAAGTTAGTTATTATTTCGTTACGATACGTGACGTGCTCTCGACACTGGTGAATATCGGTGTGTGGCGCGGAGGGCGCGGCAGTCGCCGTCGGCGCGCGCGCTCGGAACCGCTCGGGATCGTTCGGGAAACATCGGCGTTAACACTACGTTCAATGTAACACCCTGTATAACACTGACACTGAGGTGCGGGTAGACGTTATGCTTTCGTTGGATTTCAAATATGAGCAGTGACCAGCATTGCATTAATTGCAATATTAATGTTACGAGTATGCAATTATCGCTTCATCATTTTACTGTTGCAAAAATAATGAAGTGCACCAACTAATACAGGAGTGGATAACACCACAAACGGTAAGTGGCGGCCTACCATTTATACTTTTACTTCTTTAAACTCTTACAGCGTTTTCCCATCTTTTTGAGTAATCACTGTAGGTACTTAAGTGTTTTCGAAACTTGCAATTTCGTAGCAACTTTGGCGTAGGTAGGTATAATTGGTTCTTGTACAGCTCAGGATTTTTTGTAGGGGAGATGGGCATTCCCCTTTTGTTGTTATGGGTATGTCAGATGAAATGACGAAAGTCCCTGATTACAGTGTGAGCTGCGTTGGGATAGAAATATCGAAAAAAGATAGATACATAAAAGCAGAGGGCCCTGACTATGAGCCTGGGCTCACACCTCTGACTTTAGCGCAATTTATGTGCGAAATTACATTTGAAATGTACCATGAGCTTAATGGTGAAGCCCGCACACAGCTGAGAAGAAATTCACTAGTATGTGCGAAGTTCCCAATGCGCACTGAGCCCGCATGGGAACAAACGCCTCAAACTGTTTCGTTCTGCGAAAAGGTTGTGCCCTGCAGTAGTGGGACGTATAATAGGCCGAGAATGATGGCAATGAGACTGTAAAAGATTATTTGAAGACATAAAAACATGAATATATAGGAACGACCGCTTTAGCCTAGTTGGTAGTGACCCTGCCTACGAAGCAAGAGGTCCTGGGTTCGAATCCCGGTAAGGACATTTATTTGTGTGATGAGCACGAATATTTGTTCCTGAGTTATGGATGTTTTCTATGTATTTAAGTATTTATTTATCTATATAAGTATGTTTATCGTCATCTAGTACCCATAGTACAAGCTTTGCTTAGTTTGGGACTAGGTCGATTTGTGTAAGATTGTCCCCTAATATTTTTTTTTTTAAATATACTCGGTACCTAACCTCACCTTATGACGATCAATAAATCAATGCTAGATCTTAAGCGCCCGCTAAAACATTTTTAATATCACTAGAAGATACATGAGTTTTTCTTAACATGTACTCTCTGGTAAATGGCCAAACTTCGATGAGTTTTTTTAAGCTTGAAATTTTTTCCACCGTAAATTTTCAGCAGCATAATTAATGTGAGATCTGATGAGAATTATGGAAAAAGTACAGCCGTGTGCTTCGTAGCCCATTTCCATAAGCATATGTAAAATTACTATCAAAGCTCCAAGAACCGCCCGTACATCCGACTTCAATAGCACGGTAGCATCTGACAGGGGTCCACCTATTTACATTGTAGGCGCGTACGTACGATGCTGTACATGTATTCTCATAAATTCTTTCATATTGACACTTAACCGAACCCTTACGGGAGGAAATCCTCGTATCTTTTGTTGAATGTTTCCCAAATATTACCAAATTCCCTAAAATGCCTCGCCAAGATTCAATATATCGCGGGCAGAGGGTCACTTTGAGATCACATTGTATCTTCACAAGAATAATGGTGTATTGACGCCACGGTGCTTCCACGTTAAAGGTTTCCCTTACTTATCTTTATTTATTGATGCTTTTGTTTTTCTAAGTAATAGGTAGTGCTGAGAAATATTAGTTCACGTAAACATTGTTTACGATGAAATATAGTCGACCAAGAATTTTCTGTACCCTGAAATGGCCTTCACTGAACTGGGGTTTAAGCCTGCAAAAAAAACAGTGCAAGTTGCACAGGTCTAAGTAAACTCGACTTAAGTTTCAATGTTAGTTGTACAGCTAACAACATTAAAGACTACAGCCAGTTACCAAGTAAATATGACATTCAGCTTTATCGAATTCGTTTTGATGCAGGAACTGTCAAAAGATAACCTACCTACCTACTTTAAACATGAAACTACCGTGAGACTCACTCATAGTGAAAATAAACGAGTTAAACTCGTTTTAAGACGTGAGTGATCCGTTTATTTCCACTATGAGATACCTACTTGGTCGACTATATAACCGACACGATCAGTTTGGAATTTTTTAGGAACTTCTTAAATGTTGAAAACAGATTTTAGAAATGAATTCATTGAGATCAGTTAATTGAGTTTCTTGCTGGATTCTTTTCAACAGAGTTTTTCCGAACCGGTGGTAGATTCTTCGACATTCATAGGAGCATCAATAAAATTGATGCCTAAACTGAATAATTTTTTTTTACTATGATTTTCAATTTTCTTTGCTATTCCATAACCACAAACACACGCACACCCAAAATGTTTGCTTATAAATACGCAGTATTTGTGTTTCGATTTTAATGTTTATGAAATAAATAAGTAGGTAGATGTAGATGGATATGAATTATTCGATATTTTATCTAAAACAATAAACAAACATAGACCAGATAGGTCCACATAAAGCTGTATCTCAAGCAAAACCTCATTTGTAACTGAGGCGAGCAAGTGTTATTCATAAATATTTATCTGAAGATTTATTTGCTGTAAAGAGCAAACAATAAATATACAAAGGGTTTGACAAGGTTGGGTTATATAAACTGTATACACTTATTTTTCTTACCAGCCTTTTGTAGTTCGTATACCTATTATTCATAAATTCGTGCTCACACTAGATATCTTACAGAGTATTATTTGTTTCAATACACGTTTAATCTGAGGGTTTTCTTAGTATTTGTTAGCACATAAATCTCATATAACTTCATATTTTAAATGAGTAGCTTCTGCTTGATGTTTCTATTTGATTTGAATGACAGCTAATGGGATTTCAAAATAACGGAATACCAATCTCTTAGACATTTCGGAAACTGAACTGGCAACTAATAACGATGACAATTGGTCTAATTTTTGTGAGCTAATAAGGAAACATAATAAACTTTTTAAGACAGCAACTCTGTACCTACCGTATTAAAAAAGGAGGTTATCAAATGAAACAGATGTTCGGATTCATTTAAAATTCACACGAAAGTCGAATTTATTGTAGAAAGTTATTTTTTATCCTCAATCATTGATTGAGCCAACAGGTATCGAATAAACGCAAATAACGGTAGGTAAGCCCATTAAATTTATTTTTCACCTCACTAGCTCGGAAAGCCCTTTTTGTTTGTTTGACATCTATTGAGAAAATCGCTTTTTATCCACATGTGAAGAAAGAGTTTTGACATTTGAAGGCAGCTTACGTGATATTTATTTGACAGCTAACAAAACGTAAAACGTTAAAAGTGCTGAATTTTTAACATCACAATTAATGAATTGCATCGAGTAAAAAACACTAAATACAGTCTTACAACTTTATTTTAATTCATAAATATCAGCATTCATCATTAACCTTCATTCTTGTTGCAAAAACGGATAAAATGTTCTGACAGTCTAAGTAAGTCGATGTGCGAACAAAACGCATCCGAAATAATAAAAAAAAACTTAAGTCAAAACTTTTCAATTAATTATTTTGAGTGAATAAATAAATAATAATTGATAGTACAAACCCTTTTTCTTATTTTCCTCGCTGTAGTGAGGTGAAAAGTTTTGTGTTATACACGGGTGAAAAGTTATTTTACGTCTCGTGTGTTGAAACACTCGCTATCGAAAGGATTCTATTTTTGAACCACTCGCTTCGCTCGTGGTCAATCATAGAATCCTTTCGATAGCTTGTGTTTCAAATGGACACTCGCAGGTAAAATACAACTTTCCCCCCTTGTATAACAAATAACTATTATAATATTATTTTTCACATGATTACACATTCACAAAAGTTTATCGCCGAGAGGAAAGTATCGCTTGAACAAATTCCTGAAGTATTTTGTACATACCGTCTCACGTTTAATTGAGAACCGAATAACTACGTAGAACAAACTTCCTCGCAGCAAACTCCTGTGCGAGTAGGTAATTTACTCATAATTACTTTCAACGGTGTTGGCAATCAAGTAAATACGTTACACGGGTCTTTTAAAAGTATCTTTAAGGCGAGTACGAAGTTAGGTAATATTCTACTTTAAACACTGTTGAAGTTTGGCATGTGGCAGTACAGCGCAATTACAATCGTTGGGAGTTGAGGCTTAAAACTCCACATCATATAAATACAATTTAGAAGCAAAAGTTTCATTAAAATTCAGAGGATAGATCCTCTTAGTGAAAAAGGGGTTAAGTCTGCAGAAATTAAACAGCTATTTTCTATTTTATGTGTAAAGGGGGTTAAGTCGAAATCAGCTGTTCAACTTCTGCAGAATTAACCCCTTTTTCACTAGGACCCCAGAATTGTAGACAATGTCGTGGCTTTTATCCACATATTGTTTTGACGTTTTCAAGAAAATAGGCTGTAGATAATACAAAGGAATGAGCATTCTCGGCAAGCAATCCTCTGTTTACTGAACGAATACTTACTGTCGAATAAAAACACGTCTGCATTACCAATACTGCATTTTACACATAAAAAAATATCAAACATCAACATACAAGCAACTTGCAGTCTGGAAGATTTTTGATGACACTTTTTTTATCTGTGTACGTTATGTATTCGTTTAATGCAAAGTGCGTACGTACAGAACAGCGATTACCCCGACAAAAGGATCGGAGTCATGAGGACTCTTCAGTTTCCAGTCTGTGACTGAAATGCTAACGTTAGGTGTTTACCTACTTTTATGGACTGGGACTTGGCTATTAGTAAAATACTTGGCTATTAGTAATATACGATGGCTTAGTAAAGGTTACTTTAGTCTACGAGGTGCAGATACATGCCTACAGTATATTTGCCTTGCTTTTCTGCTATCAAACTTGCACCACTGCTATGTTACTGCGACACAATCTTCATTATCCCAGCCTATACACGTCCCACTGCAGGGCAAAGCCATCCTCTTTGAACGACAACTTGGGCCGGAGTTTCCACGTGAGCCCACTTCACACACACCATTGAATTTCTTTGCTATATAGCGTAGTGGTTTGGTCTATGGTGTTTCAAAGTTTTTTAAAATACTTATTTACGTAGAATATTTTGTAGAACCTTACTAAGTACCTACTGTAATTCGACTGGATATATTTCATTACAGACGTATTTGAAAATTTGTAAAGCAGTGAGAATAAATGCCTGATGTTATGTGGACATAATTTTCAAAACCACAGAACCGGAAATTATCTATTAAGTCCCTACTTTTGAACTGACGAGGATAAAGCAATATAATAATATAAATCCATATAAATAAGTTTTATAAAATTGCTAGCACGAATTTTCATCCCTCTTTGATTAAAAAGATTGTCTCTTCCTCATTACACCGGAAAGAAACGAATATTCGACTCGACTACTTTTAGTAACTGTGGAATAGTATGAAGCAACTCGTTAAAGTATGAACAGAGTATAAATTAAACCCTGGCTGAATCCAGAGAGTACTCATAAGGAACATTCATACAAAATAACGAGCTAGCTTGATTCACGCACTGAATAGCCTACTATAAAAATAAAAAAACCAGCCAAGAGCGTGTCGGACACGCCCAAGATAGAGTTCCGTAGCAGGTACGAAAAAATCTTTGCATACTTTATTAATGTGGTTGTTTTGGTCCCAACTCCCACCGCGCGCTAGGGTTAACAACAGCGCGATGTATGTTTACCTAGAATTACAACGTCGCGGTACAGCGCCATCTATCGGCGAATTGAGTAACTAATCTAATCTGCAGTCTACTAGAACTAGTATGTATGTTGATGGTTTTTCAGATGTAATTCTTTATTATATGAACCTTCAATTTTTTTTTTATTTGATAGAAGATACTGTTAGCGTGATCTTATAGTACTCAAAGAAAAGAAAATGCTTGAGGTGGTGGTTAAATTACAATCTTAGTTTAGAAATATTTTGTTTACAAAAACTTAAGAACTGCTCAACTGATTAAGTTGAAAAATCATTTTCCTAGAAAATTTTCATTAAGTTTAACTTACGTGATTATTTTCATATTTTTTAAACGTGCGGTTCAAAAGTTAGAGGTGGGTGACACATTATTTTGAACTGTCGGAGTGAATGTCTCCAAAAATATTCACTTAATCACAAAATGGTTTTAGCAAACCCGGCTATTTATTTTCAAATACTGGTCCAATGATATCCCACACTATAGGATAAGTCGAGAAAAAAAATCACCCCCACTTTAAGTCTACAACTCTATGGGAGGTACTCTAAAAAATTTTATTTAGTTTTTTTTACTTAACCACTTTGTCGGCGTGACTGATATATAATATATTCATGCCAAATTACATCTTTCTAGTACAAACAGTCTCTGAGCTTAGCCGCGGACGGACGGACAGACAGACAGACAGACAGACGGATAGACATGGCGAAACTACAAGGGTTCCTAGTTGACTACAGAACCCTAAAAAGACTCAAACAGAAATTAGTTCTATGCATATCTATGCAAAAAGATATTTTGTCGAAATTAAACAAGCAATGCAATAGTGAAACAGTTACTTAAATACAGGCATTTAGAATGTATTAAAATATTTTTCTAGGTGGATACATTAAATCGTGAAAATTTTCATAATTGGATCCATGTGAACATACTGAAAGCCTCTCGGTTTTGATTGCATGTAATTTGTGTAATTTTAGCATTGTAATTATTCTTTATGTTGCTCTAATTATTACACAAAGCACGCTAGAACATTATTTTTACAATACACGGTAGAGATAATCCATGTTAGCTACGTAAACACACTATGAGGACAAAGTGCGCAGAGACGCGACGTGCTTACAATAAATCAAGTTAATAAACACAATATTATTTTAACAGATAGACGAGGCAACCACTTGGAATGATTTCTTTTATCGGTGGGAAAAATATCCGCATTAAAGCTTCACCTTCAGTTTATTGATTTTCGCTAAGTTTTTTGGAAACTTAGTCGCGTACCTATGTTTGATGATGTATTTAAGGTATTACGTATTTATGAACCATAACACAGAAATAATTAAATTGAATATGCACCTAAGTATTAGTTCAATAACATGAAATATATTTTACATTGATTGTTTTCCTTGTAAATAGTTTTTAAATAAGTTTTTGATTTAGTGCCTGGGCACTCGAGTTTTGCTTGGCGTCTTTCAGTTTGGCCGTTAAAGATGTTTCTAAAGAATCAATTAGGTACAAGTAAGTATACGGGAATTACTCTTTTAAATAAAGATTTCTGAAAGGCCTTCCTCATACATAAAGAAATAGCGCTGTAGGGACTCCAAATAAGTATTTAAAATATTATGTGTCTAAATAATTTATTTTTTCAAAAATAATAATTACTTTTAGTAGGTTTTGTTCAAGGTACATGTTAAGTAGTTATAGAGCAGAACGCGTTACAAAGGTTCGTAGCACGTCATAAGAATAATTAAATAGTAGGCGACGCATGTACAAAGTTTATAAAAAAGTTTACATACAAACGTCTAGCAAATGACCATGGCCACCAATAAAATTAAAAAACAAGAAGCGCGGGCAGGAAACAAAAGAATATCGTGTGTCCTCTGTCATAGCCCTCGTCCGTGTTGCTTGTTAACCTTTTCAACGCCAACGTTTACGTTTTGTCGAGGCGTGGCGTTGAAAGGGTTAATTTTTATGTTATTATTAAATATTGTTTCAGTTTCATTATTTTCCACCCCAAAGGTCAGTTTACGGTCTAAAAGCACCACAATTAATTTCCAAGAAAGCCTTCGCATGTATTTGAATTATTCAAGTAGACCTTGATTCAGAAACGGGTATCATGTACATAATTCTAAAACTGGTTGTTCGCAGGCTTCGCAGGATAAGTGAACAAAGGTCGGCAAGTGGCCTAGGGCACAGCGTTGCGGGATGAAAGGGTACGTCAGTAAACAGTGGGGGAAGCCCTTTGTGTTTTTTAAACCTGGTTGCTTCCATCCTATCATGTGTCTGCAGACGGTATCTGGTTACACGCTTATTTGGATTAGACAAAGGTAAAGCTTTCAATTTAACATATCCCGGCTTATATAAATCCCACTGTGGGGCACAGGCCTCCTCTCAGAATGAAAGTGCTTGGGCCTTAGTTTTCGCACGGGCCCAGTGTTGATTGGGATTATAGGTGTGTGTAGGGTTCCTCATAATGATGTTTTATATTACTGTAAAGCTCATGGTACAAATGTAATTTCGCACGTAAATTCCGTAAAACTCAAGAGGTGCGAGCCCGGACTTAAAACTATTATTATTATGTTGGTACGGATTTCCGATTACGGGCCCATGGGGACCCGGTCATTTGAAAGGCATTCATGGGGCTGAAGGCAACATGAAGAGGCCTTTGGTACCATATAATATAAATGAGATGGGCGCAACTATGGAGGTCTATCCCCTAATACACCATGAGGTTGTGCTAGCGGATAGTCCTCCACAGTTGCCAATCTATTGCCAGGTAGGAAGCGACATGGAATATGGGGTTGGGATGTTGTGGACAGGATTACCGGGCTATGGAGTGAAATAACGGACACCTACCATTTCAATATCTCATAAACTGAACTTTTGGTAGGCGGTGACTCGCCATTCACTAAATGGGCCCCTCAAACTATTGCCCGCTCGGGGCAACGAGGCGGCAACATTGGTGTGAGCGGCTAAGGATGGAGAGGTGTCCCTGGACTTTAAACTTCAAAATGCCAACTCGCCACTTACGGCCAAACACATCCATCCTTCGAGCATTTAGCTCTTGCGCTCCACTCTAGGCGGCCAACAAAGGCAAACTAGAGGCGGGGTGGGTGTGTAACTGTGTGTGAGTGT
Organism: Archips xylosteana; assembly: GCA_947563465.1. Taxonomy (NCBI): domain Eukaryota; kingdom Metazoa; phylum Arthropoda; class Insecta; order Lepidoptera; family Tortricidae; genus Archips; species Archips xylosteana. The sequence goes on from OX387349.1 coordinate 6,861,587, forward strand.
GTGTATAAGCGCATGTGTGTATGTGTACCCCTGGGGGTCTCGGGTTCATGGTGTCGCTACGCACATGTGTTTCCTCACGATGTTATTATTATTATTATTATTATGTTAGAGAAGCTATAAGTCAAACTACTTAGCTAGGCTAGTACTACGTTTTTCAGTTTTAGTAATTGTTAAGAGGATACGAAACGCACCATTTCTCCATACAAACGTAATCCCCTGTTTCCTCCCTGGATAATGGCTTTAGTGCCAAAATTTTTTTACTGTGTAATCTGTATCTACCACAGCTATGCCCCTATGTTTCGTTTTTTTCCATATTTCAATTAACATAAGAAATATGAGCTTTCAAAAACTGAAAAAATTGCCCAATTTCAACGTTATTTTCAGACACTCATCAGAAAAGAATCCCTCATATAAACAAAAAAAAGAAAATATAGGGGCATAGCTAAATCTGTCCTTTAATTATTTTTTCAAAAATAATTTTATTGGTCTAGTTTTCGAGAAGAAAACAGGGGACTACGAAATGCTGTTTTGATCAATTTTACGCGCCTATTAATGGTCTGAGTTGCAGTTGTCCCGCTATCGCTGTACTGACACGGAGGGGTCCGGGCGAGACAGCGACATTTCATTAAAATACCTATTTCTCTAAAGTCTCTCAGCCATCGTATCCTCTTAATTAGAAATAGGTTTTGATAGAGGTTCATTTGTTAACATATAATTATTATAAATTTATTATATTTACAAAGGTAAAAAAGTTAAACTAAATGTACATTAATAATTTGTTTGTCAATCTGAAGCTCAAGCAGCTTTAGTTTCTTCAATTGCGTTAAATGAAAGTGAGGACATCAAACTAACTATTTTTAAAGAATTAATTGATAAAGTCTTTACTTTGCGGATGTCCATAGCAATGAACAACAACATTTTTGCCTTTTTCCATCACTACCAAACGTGCAACTATGTATGTATTATAGTGCATACACTACTTACCGTCTATTTCCACATACATGACATCTTATTAATTATTACAAACAGGCTATAAAAAACTATCGCCTTGCGAACTCTCTACGAGTTCATTTTCAAAGCAAGAACGAATGTCGTAAAACTAACTTCCTCCTCCCACCGTATACACGTCCTATTGCAGGGCCTCCTCTCAGAATGAGAGGGGTTGGGCTGTAGTTCCCACGCGGGCCCTGTGCAGATTGGGAACTTCACACACACCATTGAATTTCTTCGCATGTGTTTCCTCACGATGTTTTCCTTCACCGTATAGCATGGCAAATAGCAACAGTCATTTCGCACATAAATTCCGAAAAACTCACAGGTGCGAGACGGGATTTGAACCCACGTCCCTCTGCTTGAAAGGCCATTAAGCCAATTCTTGAACTGCACAGACATAATGAGTTAGATCAGAAAAAACTCGTATCAAATTCTTTTTTGTGCCATAAAGAGCCATTTATTAGGAAAGTTAACATTTATTACCCGGCTAAGCTGTTCGAGATCGACTTGGCTGTGCTTTATATCAACGTCGACAAAACTAACTTGTCCATTCGTCTAAACTTTACCTGCGAGTGAGTTATTGATACTAACTGTCCAATTTCACGTATTGCGCAGGTTTGTTATTCCCTTTGTCAAAGTTTCAATGTTGCGCCGCAAATCTCGAATTAGCAGTAGGTACCTAACTATGAAATTAGTTCGGCTACAAAAATAAATAAATAAATAAGTAAATCATAGAAAGTTTGACACCAATTATTGACCTTGTACAAAGCTTGTACTATGGGTACTAGACAACGGATAAAAATACTTATATACATAAATACATTATTAAACATCCAAGACTCGAGCACAAATATCTGCCCCGACCGGGAATCGAACCTGGGACCTCAAGCTTTGCAGTCAGGTTCTCTAACCACTCGGCTATCCGGTTGGCAAAGGAACAAAAGGTAATTAATTTTGTTTCAAAAATTATATTGACACTAACCCTGACCCGAGGTTTTCTATGTTATATGTGAGCCATTAAATCTGGCAGCAGAAGTTTCGGGATTTTACTTAATTCTCACAGGAATTCCCTTAAATCACATTGTGTTCTTCATTTATGTTGTACGAACGGAACTCTTGTAAAATTTCTAGCTGATGATTTTGTGATTGTGATTTTAGGATTTTACACTATTACATCGCTATCCCGTGAGGATATCGGGATAAAAAGTAGACTTTGTGTTGTTGCAATTACATACACTACCTACTTTGTGGAGGTTCATATTAACAACAATATTTCGCACGTTTATAACGATACTGACACTATACGAAATTATTCTCATTTAAAAAATTAACTTCAAGTTAAAAGAAAATCAGGTTTATTTTTGAAAAGAAAATAATTTCGTATAGTGTCAGTATCGTTATAAACGTGCGATTTGAATTAAATTTGTCTAGACGTTTTTGTTTCAAAGAGTAACAAATATAATACTATCGTCATTGTCCAACAGTTTAAGTCTTCCGGGCTAAAATTGTAAGACACGAAAAAAATCCATTTAACTAAAGGAAACATTACAAAGTCTTGCATTTAATTTATAAATTCAGTACTTATGCTGACATTTAAATACTGAAGAGCACAAGGATTGGGCGGAGCACATTGAAACCTGAATTACAATGGGGAGGGCCGTAACTTACAATAAAACACGGCTCGATTATGCCTAGCTCTGAGAAAAGGACTGAAACATGTTTACGTCACTTCATTATCATACCGCCTACTGAAGACAATACTAAATAAGTAATGTATGTGTCATGGACCAAGTGATAAATCGAGCATTTTTCATAATGACCGGGCACTATGAATAATGTCCAATATGAGAGGGCAATTTGATAATAATTATTCAAATAATCAAATTGACTGGGCATTATACATAATGCCTATCACATTTTGGGCAGGGTAATACAAACATATTTTAATTACTATTTTTTTATTTTTGCAGTCATTTAACTTAAAATAAATTAAATGTTAAACAATTGAAATAATCAGACTCATTATTTGAACTGTATATTTATTGACTAATTATATATTTTCCGGGTGGTCATAAAAAAAATAACTAACACCAAAGGCTAATGCGGGAGCGTCACTCCGCTACACTCCCGCATTAGCCTTTGAACCTAACCATTCCGAGTTGCTTCCGCGCCGTACACCCTTGCTCGCTCGCACTGCGTCAAAATTAGCTTTGTTATCAAATTGCCCATTTGTCACGTAGCAATATAATAATGACCGGGCAATATGGTAATAATGAAGTTAAGATAGTAATTAATCACTTTGCCCGATAGCGGTAGACATTATTAATAATGCCCGCATTAATCACTTGGTCCATAAAATATGCAATGCCCCATAATAATTTTCCTTGTCAATCAGTGCGATGTCATTGTGACTTTTTCTGTGAAAGGGTTCTATTCAGTTGATTTGACTGGACGTCACTGAACGAACGGCTGGATCGATAACTGGAAACATCGAGATCATTTTAATTTTAGAATGTCATCCCGGACGTTGTATTTACAATTAGCAATGATTTAATTTATGCCATCCATCACTCTGCTATCACTAATCCAACACTAAAATATTATTACAATAAGTTAGACAAAGTCTTAGCGGTGGCCTAATGAAAAAATACCTAATTATGCTTGGAGAGCAACAGGCGAGAGCAACACTGACGCAGCAAAACAGCAAAAGTTCGTAATCAGCATTCAGGGAGTTAGTGTTTCTGCCGCGGTAAACTTTACTTAATAGTTAGGGCTCACAATACGCGTTTTACTGTTTTATAAAACAAAGTAAAGTATACTACGTACGTAGTTACGTAGTCATCAGCTAGCCAAGTGGCTTTTTAGTGGAAAGACTAAATGTTATTTTTGTTCGATGTGACAAAGTCACGTTCAATTGGGGATGTCTAAAAAAAAATACCCATGGTTTTTATATTTTTTTTGTATAGAAAAGTCAATTATAAGAAACTAATTTCAATATTTTGTCATTTAGTTCTCTACTTTTTTCAAAATTAATTATTGTAACTATTTTAGTTGATGACGTCAGATTATAATTGAGGGCTCCCACAATGCCAAATTTCTAAATCTATCTAAATGCGTACGATAAGGCAACCCCTTTAATTATTTTTCACTTCTCATGCTCTTAAAATGTTACTTTAGTCTCTGCATATCGGGACTAAAGCTCTTTTTTGATCTCAAGGGATTAAAGTAAAATTTTTTTAATTGACTATGGAAACCCCTAAACTGCCAATCACGGTGTTTGTGAATGGAGGATTATCGCCATTTTCAGTAACTGGGTATAGACAATTTTAAAGCTTTCCACAGACCGAAGCGCGCTGCGGACGCACTGTAGCGCCCTGCGCTTCGGTCTGTGGAAGCCTTTAGGGCGTGGAAATAACCTCAAAATGACAACTGTATAAAAAATATTTAAAAAATAATAATTTCGTGAAACACATTGAATAATTACGAATATTAATCTATTTAATTATAAAATATTAAAGAAGAATTCATTTTATTTTGCACGTAAAGAAAGATTTCCTTTAGCTTAGGTGTTTTTAATTTTTTTTTTTTAAAAAACGCTGTCGGCAATGCAGTTCCCTGCTCTGTCGATAAAATAGCAATCCGGACTGTCGGCAAAGCAGTGCTGGAGTGTACGGTAGATAGAGCAGTTCCGTTTGAATGTTAATATGGCGTGACTTCAAAATAATGCGATGTCAGTTGCATTTAATAGTAAATAGAAAGTATAATTAGATATAATTTAACAAAGAATTGGCATATAGAAAATAAACTTAAAAAGTCGTTTTTTTATTCACGGGTAAGTGTTTCAGTTAACAATATATTTTGTGTGTGAACTTAGATCAATTAGGTTAATTTATTTGCCGATTCTAATGAATGAACAATTATCATTCTTATATGCATAGTCCAATTAGTTTTAACATAGTCTTTAAGTTAGAATCTGTTGGCTAATTATGCAAGCATTTAAAGCGTCACTTTACAAAAAAATATAAAAGAAAAGACAGCGGTATTTTTTTTGCTATTTTAATTTTGAACAGATGTCCATTGCTCGTATTGAGCATACGTTGTAAAAAAGTAATTTTGTACGTCGTTTTTTTCCTCACATTCAAAGTGAAAAGTAGAGTGTTTAACGCGGGACTAAACTACCATAATGACAACTCGAATTATAGCCTCCCTCGCTATCGCTCGGGTGGCTAAATATCTCGTGTCATTATGGCTTGTTTTAGTCCCTTGTTGAACAATCTACTATTTTGCGTAGTGGTACACTATACACTGTGTCACTTTACTGGCACTGTCAAAGTGCTAGATGTCAGACAGCGGGTCCAAATCAAACTCCGTAGTATAATCCACGCGTAAATTGTGATGAATTCAAACCACACAGAATAAAGTACGACTTGAACCGGTCACGCAATTTACACCAATGTCAAAGAAGGTCATTGCTTATTTGTTATATTATAAATTAATTACATAATATTAAAATTAAATAACTACAGAAAACGAGTTAAAAAGCATTTATCTCGAAATGGTTTTCGATTTACTATACATTGCAAAAAAATAGACATCCCCAATTGTGTTATTAGTAACATTTTCGCCTTACAAAACTAAACTAGTGTTGTTATTATACTCCGTTATATCAAGCAGGCAGTTTGGTGGCTGGGCTACCTAACATTAGTGATGTGCAAGACAAACTAACCAAGTCTCGACGTTGTAGCTACGTATGGGAACTCCAAAATTTATTAAACCTCATTTAAAAGAAAGTTTTTTATTGACATCATTGAACATCACTTATATTAGATAGCCATTAAACTGCCTGTTTGATAACGGAGTAGGTATAGTTATAAGAAAGAACGTTTTTGTTATAACGTAAAATAAAGTCGGGATAAGAAAAGGTTCGTCACCTTAAAGTTGACAATTGCTTGCACCAAGGCAATTGTCAGTCCTGTCAACATTTTATTTCAGTGTAACAATATCTCATTGACGTTCTCATTTTTCAAAAGGTTACAATTTGATAAAATAATCAGTTTAATACTGCTTCAATTTTAATACAAGCTTTTTAGCAAGAATATAATAAAAATTTCATGGGATTGAGATAAGCCTACGAAGTGGTCTAGTGTAAATTTCCTACAGAATGTTAATTATTATTCAATCACACAAAACCATAGAAGGGCCAATCAACTTTTAAACCGACGTTTTTGGCGTCTCCTGCGTTACCAAAATTGTCTCTGGCGTTACCAAAAAATCGTACTTCCAACAAGATATTTCACGGTTTAATAGGTTAAACTTACGTAGGACGGCATGTATTCATGCTATTCATCTATTAAATTACAGAAAAAACATGTTTACTTACAAAAATCTGCAATTGTTTGAAAAATGTCGCGGACAGATTATAGTCGGTTTAAAAGTTGATTGGCCCAGAATCGTTTGTCAATTGTCTTATTGTCCCACAACTTCTAATGCGATTTCCAACAAGGTCGCGTTAAACGTTTAACGCTACCATGAAGGGGGTATGAAAGCTAGTATATGTACTGCCGAAGCAAGTAATCTCGCATTGTATATATATTAACGGATGTTAAAAACTACGACAGTGCGATGCAGAACTCATATTGTCTGTGCAAATTTGTATGAGACTTGGTAAAAGCGCCATCTAGTGAGTAATTTAAACACATAGATGCATAAGTAGATTTAGTTCTTTAAGTTATTGCAATAAGGTTCATTTTCATTTCCACATTACGAAGTTTCACTTCTTCCGCGCGGAGGAACTGCACGCACGTTTTTTTTTTATAACGTCAATATGAGACACAATGAGCGATTGCTTTGTCCTTTGTGTGGTTTTTATGTAGGAACTAAGTACCTAATTTAGATTTACACCATTTTGTTATTTTGTTTGTGGCTATACTTAAATCCTTAACTTACCTACTGAAAGCGCGTCGACTACAAAAACTTTATACATATACCTATTTTTGGTCCACTTGATATTTGCATGAGTTTTTGAGTCACCTGGCATGAAACTATTAAAATTGACTTAATTTTTGACCGAACGAGAGCGTTCTCCGCTACAGCTTGGGTAAAAATGCTTTCGTAAGTTTATTCAACTGTCTGTTTTTCTCTAAATGCCACATTTCTCGCCGATTCTAGTGAAATTTTTTGAGCAGGCTCGATAATTATATATGTTTTTTTTGTCGACTATTTTTTCAGAAATATTTCTAAATGGTGATGTTATTAAAATGTCAAAGACTAACAGAACCACTAGTATTTAATAGATAGAAGGAGAAAAACAATAGTAACGGCAACCCTAAATCCTACCTAATGAGCCTTGTAAGTTGTATCCACGAAACTGCGGGATTAGTAGCAGTTATTCGTCTTAACTTGAGTTTGTTCCAACTTCTCTCATACATTTTTCAAGCGGAGCCGCTAACGTGGCAACTTCCAACTCCCTCAACTTTTTACAGGATTGTGTATTACGCACATTGCCGAAAAACTGAGTTGAGTGAGTTTGCGGGAGAAGAGTTTTCTTGTGAGTTGTTTTGAGCCAATACCCGATGTTTATCACCGATGGAAACCGGTTGAATCCAATAAAATCTGCCTAAAGTATACGAAGTTTAAGTACTCAGATTATCGGAAAGGGCATTCGTATTGCCTGACAATAAAATGAATAGAGAAATATGATTGATTAAAGAATATAATAATATTATACAGTAAGTATTTACACAGTCGATTACAAAAAAGATCGAAACGGCCAAAGTTACAAAAATATGTTTACTCGACTTTATCGAGTTAACATTAAGGTAAGGTTTCCTCATGATGTTTTCCTTCACCGTAAAGCTCATGGTAAAAACAAACAAGTAGGTAAATAGTTACGAATATGTCATAGCTAAATGAATGTTTTGTCACTGTCTCGCAAAGCCAAATGCTAAAATGACAGATAAAGGTCAACGAATGTCTAGGTAATATGGACCTCATTAGCCTTTACGAATAATGGGAATGGGATTAGATTATTATTCTGCTTTAGCTTTAATATTGCAAGCTTGTCTTCATCGCTGCGGCAGAAAAAATTAGGCGTGTCCCTAGCAATGAGACCAATGTAGTTCCCAGATCCTCCTACCTTACCTGAATGTCCTATGTCCCCTGGATGGGGCAGAGGGCGTTCACAGTACGTTGCCATCTCGATCGGTATTGAGCTTCGCTTTTTACTTCGCTCTAAGTCATTTCTATCGCCTTCGCGTCTGCGGCGATCGGCGGCCACGTTTCCTAGATGATGTTTGCAAAATACTTGAAAATCCCCTTGATGGGTAAAACAATAAACTCATTAAATTATTACGAACTGTTCTTGTACACGTACCTTAGTATGTTTCTTCAATTAACCATATTGCTCTTAGCAGAGTAACTTAAGTAAGATCGAATTACTCGAACATGATTACTACATGAAGTAATGAACCGTGAACGCTTTGTTAATCTACTGGTGAAAAAATTATATTTGAAACAAAAGGAGTTTGCAAAAATCTTACGAGTTTTTACACTGAAGATTTATGCTATTTTATAGCTAAAACGTTTCAATGAGTCCTCGCCCGCGCTTTATAGGGTCTGGGGGGTAGAACGACAAAGGAGGCAGGGAGAGGTGGTTATTTATACGGTATTTAAACGGTCTAGCTATATTGTGGTTGATACTTTAAGTCGTAAAATGTAAAGTTTTAAGAGTTTGAGTGACAATCTTAATCTTAACTAATACGTAATTTTGTTTAGTACAATGTCCTGTCAGAGTAAATATTTTCCAGATGATTGACGAATTGCTCAAAACTCAACTTTACGCCACAGAGTTCCCTTCTATCCTCCCTGTCGCGCCCACATAAAATTTTGTTTCATTGAACTTTAAACTTTATGTCACTTATTGAGTGAGTTCGGTGTCACATTACAATAAGTCCTATATATAGGTCACTGGGCAGCAAAAGGCGTCGTGAACCCTTAGAGTTTAGCTAAGTAAATAGGAAAACCCTTAAAGTTGTACTCACAGTCGCACCGACTTATAATAAATCTAAATCATCATCCCAGCAGCAGCACCATCATACGTCTGCAGGGCAGAGGTCCCCTCTCAGGATGAAAGAGCTTGGGCTGTAGTTACCAAGCGGGCCCAGTGCGGATTAGGAACTTCACACATAACATTGAATTTCTTCGCAGGTGTATGCACGGGTTTCCTACACAGATGTTTTCATTTACCGTAAAGATCATGGTAAATTTCATATATAGTTCCACACAGACGTGCAAGCCCGGACTCGAAACCACGACATTCTGCTTGAGAAACCATAGGTCAAACCACTATACTAAACGTTACCACTAGGCTACTATGTAAAGCTAAATAAAATAATGTATTCGCTTGGTCGCTTATATCCGATTTATTGTATTACTAGCTGTTGCCCGCGACTTTTTTTAAGAATTCCTATATCGCTATTTCGCGGAAATTACGTAATTTTCCGCGATAAAAAGTAAGCTATGTGTTAATCCAGGTTATAATCTAAATATATATATGGTTATATGTGTGATAAATTTCATTGGAATCCATCAAACCGTTTTAGCGTGTAACAAGCATCCAATACATCTATCCATGCAAACTTTCGCGTTTTCAATTTTAGTGAGATATCTTAGTTATCTTAAATCTTAAAAATCTTAGATATCTTAGCTTACAATAAATTTAACAGCTCTATCACTTTTATAAATCGGTACAGTACGAAATGCATTCATCCTTGAAGAAGGTCTTCCGAACACCGAAAGTAGTCGATTTTTTTGCGAATTATATCGTAAGTTAGTCTTTTAATTTTTATTACCTAATTGCAAATGATATATCGGAAGATTTTTTTTAAACTATACTACATATGTCTTATCTTGACAGTCAGTATTGATTTATGTGTATTAAGACATTTTGTACCCGCAGTCAAAGCTATAAAATTTTAGCGTGTGTTTTATCTTATATCATAAACTCATTATTTTATACTCCGTTAACTCCTGGCCCCGATAAATAGCAAAATATCTTAGGTATAATTCAAAGTTACTAGTTATATGAAAAGATAGATAGCTTCATTTATTTTAATGTAAAACGTGTCTCAACATTTCTACATTTTTGCCTTTCTAACACGTGCGTTTTCAAAAGCATCCTAGCGACAGCTTCGACAACAGAACTGATGTCTGAACTGACATGATGTGTCAATCAATGTGTCCATGTCTTCAGCGCAGTTAAGACCTGTAAGATAAATCATGCAAGTTGCATTAATTGCTGCGCTCTATCGAACACTTCAAACTCGTTCTCTTTACGACCTCGCAATTTAGAAATATTTGAATGAATTTTGTTGCTGTTCTATGTCCTGGGCTTTAAATAGTATGAAATTGAATACAAACTTACTGAATCATCCGTCATATAGCATCTATGTATAAATAATTCGCCAACATCCAAGCGCCCTCGGGAACGCTGTAAGCAATATAACCGCTGGAGCTTAATAGACATTGTTATTTTAGGCACCTCTGGAACTCCACACTCTCATATTTAGTTTTAATAACGATCCGCCCGAGGTTGCGAAGCGTTCGTACGTTATTTTGGCCGCATAATTTCGACACGTCGTCGTGATAATGTATCATAATTAAATTAAATAGTTCCGTATTCAATTTCGCGACGCGCCCCGGCGTTTTATTAAACTTAATGCGGTGAGATGAAGTGGCGAAATGTTTGCTCGAAATATTAATGCCGAGGTTGCCCGTTAATGGTAGCATATTGGCAGCTATTTTTATTCGGTTTTTATAAGTATGAACCTGTGGGTATAAAGCTGGTATCAGTATACTTTAGTTTATACCCGTGGCTTTGCCCTGTAAAAAACTAAATAAAGGCTAGTTAAATATCGCACAGGAATTAACAACAATCTCTTTCAAGTGCACCTCTATGAATGCCAAATTTCAACTGTCTACTCCCAGCGGTTTAGGCTGTGCGTTGCCATCAGTCAATTAGTCAAACGGTCACTCTCGTTACCGTAAGGACCATTACATTTGGCCCATGTTAAAACCACATACAGAAGAGTAATAATAACAGAAGAGGAATGAAAAACAAACGTCAACTGTCAGCTAAATCCAACCACATGACAATGTGCCATAAATTAAATGCAATAATAAATCTGAATCGAGTTTAATTTCAATAGCCAAAATTACCTTTTAGAGTCAAAATAATTCGAATTTAAGTTACTCTTTTATTGTTAGGTAGGTATAGAAAATGTCATCATGCAGAACTATGCAGAATGCAAATAATATGGTCTATGGTCTAACTAAAAATATAGATTAGAATAATTATTTTGCCCGTTTCACTATTTGTGCATACCACACTGCTACCCTATTTTTCTGTTATGCAACAAAATGTATTGATGCAACTTATTTTTAGCCTGGCAGCTACAACCGCAGTAAATTGGGTGGTTAGCATCTATGGGTTAGCAGCTATTTATTACGTTTCATTCCTCACTACTCAACCTGAGCGTTATTAAAGGTAATAGAGCTGTGTTAACATGCTTGAAAATTAAAATATTTTTTCGCTATGGCAAAAAAGCATTAAAATATTAATAATTAGTTTCCCAAGTTTTTTGAAAACACTGCTTTTGCAAGCAAAGTGGAAAATTTAATCATAATCAATCAGCGTTAAGCTGTGTCAAAAATTTAACGTTTGACTTCCTGACTAAAGTATAAAGGTTCGTTAAAAAATTGACATTTTCTCGAAGTTTTTGACACGTTTTTGAAAATTCTTAGCTAAATTAAAAAAGTTTCTTCACAAGGAAATTTTTTGAAGACACATCTATATTATATAACACGCTTCACGCGAATTACGCGTTGAGTTGTACGCCCGCGGGTCGGTTCCGCTCGTTTCATTTTTCCTACGTGCCTGAGGTTTCGTTCCGGCAGTTCATCAGCGTGAACAAAGGTATACGTCGTGTTCCATATATTCATGAAGGACGCGATTTAGAGCACACCTGGTCGCAATTCTGGGACTTGGGGAAAAGGGGTTAAGTTGAAGCGTTGAAATTTAACTCATTTATGTACCTATTTGTGGTAGAAAGCAATAATCGAACGAAAAAAACGTTTACGTTTATTCTGTAAGTAGGCCGCAAAGGGTTCTTTTACATGTCACTTTTTTCAAATTAACAAAAGGAGTTGTTATTAAAATCCTCACTCGAATACCTAAGTCATCAAAGATGTACCTACCGTCTGAACCTTTTATTTTAAGTATTGAATTAATGAAGGACTGCGCTGAATTTAGTGATAGCGATTTTTTAGTAGGTTGAAAGGTTTATAGTTTTTTGGTTTTATGTTTGTTCGAATGCCACCATCACTATTGCGCTAGTTTACTTAGCTATATTTGTATTTACTTTAATTATCTAACTGCCATATAAAGCTGTAAGTATTTGTGAAAAGGTTTTTTTTTTAATCTGTGTCTTAAAGTACTTAAGTGAGTGAGCTGCAATCCAGTTCTCTCTTTTTCACTGTTAGCTTAAGTTAGTCTAGACGAGATCACGTTAACGCAGACGATGCACTTATTGTTCATCCTACTAATAATATTATAAATGAGAAAGTTCGTAAAGATGTTTGGGTTTCGATATTTTAAGATGACTTGTTTACTTCACAAACGTAAATGGCGTAGTCCAAGCCAATGTTGTGCTTTAAAAATGTTCCCGTAACATTTTTTTATACGACATGGGCAAAGTGGCGGGATAAAGTTAGGTATATTATTTTGCGAATTTTTACAATTTTCATCGGGCGTGATTGTGGTCAAACGCAAGCCTATATTGTAGGTTTAAAGACATTTATTCTCAAAAAAGACACAAGTCACTTACATGAGAACAATAATTAAAAGTATAAATAAACATAATCGTTCGCTTCGTAACAAGTTACATTCACTAAATGCATTTCTTTAAAATATGTCGGTAGTTAAATACTAGTTAGTAATAGTTATTGCGAATATACTGTGATAAATTTGTTTTGAATGCATTAAATGAACTCAAACGCTTTAAAGCAGACGGCAATTTATTATAAATCTGTGCACCCTCAAAGGTAAACATTTTTTTCCCTAACTGGGTTCTTGTCTTCGGTAATACCAAAAAGCTTGCGCGGCGGGTAGGTCGTTTAGTTATTTGTTTCAACTTAGTAAAGGATAGGTTAGTATGGAGTGAGCTGTTTAATATTTTCCTAACAAGAATGCATGTGTTAAAAGTGTACAATTGTTTTAAATTCATAAGTTTAGTTTCCTCATATATTTGTTTAGTAGGCGTTAAGAAGTGATAGTGGAATAATATTTTTATAATTTTGTTTTGAAGTATTTGAAGATCAGCTAGTTTTGTTTTGGCGGCGCTGCCCCAGAGTTCTATTAAATAAAGTAGGTGAGGTTTAACCAATGAATTATATAGGGTATAGCGTATTCGACGTGGAATACAGCGAACGATGCGTCGAAGAGACCCGATCAAAGACGACAGTTTAGCTCTTATATGCTCAATTTGGTAATTCCACGTCAAATTGCTATCTATTCGAAGGCCAAGGTATTTTTCATATGTTTTTTCGTGTATAATTATGTCATTGATTTTTAATGGATTGTGTGGGGGTATAAATTTATTCCTTGATTTGAAAATTACGTAACAAGTTTTTGATATGTTTATTGTCAAAAGATTGTACTGAAACCAAGAGAATAATTTATTTAGATCTTCTTGAGCGTTCGATATTATATCTTGAATTGAAGTTCCGAAGTAGAATAAACACGTGTATTTTTTATATAAAACTTATATTTTGACTTTTACTCCAGAACTGTGTCGCTGATACCATTTCTAATTAATTAGATTTCCAGAAGCTACCTACTACTAAATATCCAATTTAACGACGAGAGCAAAAACAATTCACAGTGTTGTGAGAGGTGTGCTAAAGTCTCGGTTATTTGAAGCGAAATTATTTTTGCGTTAAGTTTCTAAAGTAGTAGATTAGCGCCGGCTAACGCTTACCGAGTTGCTTGCAAAAATAGAAAGAATAACCAGCTTATTATTTTAAATGGAGCTCCTGTTGGTTCTTACAAAGTGGCTTTAATAAAATCGGGACAATTTCTACCGTGCCTTATTAAAGTTGGTTTTGTTTAATACTATTTTCAGTGCTCGTGTAACTAACGTTGTTAATTAATCTTGCTATGTACCTACCTAGTACTAATTTGCATTAGCCAACTTCTAAAAATTGTAATAAAGTTGTTACAATACTTAATGTATGCTCGTACGGTTTCTTTAGGAATATAACTTATAAGACTTAACAAATAATTTCAATTCACATTTTCTTTTAACGAAAGATCTGAAATTCCGCAATAAAAAACTAGGATCGTTAATTTTTTTCGATCATTCGTACGTAACATGTTTTTTTTAATCTTACACTTTGTGTTAGAAGATGAAAAGCAATAGCCAAAGGCTGAATTAATTGAATCATCTAATTTTAATTTTCTAAAATAAGCATTCGTTTATAAAAAATCACAAACAATCAAAATCCGCTCTCGCGGCGTGCGATTAGTCTTGACTGGAAGGACCCATAATGCCCCATTGGATGATGGACGCATGTCAATGTTATAAGCGCCTGCCTATTTTTTTGGAGAAAAATTGGTACGAGTGAGACTGAAGAACAAAAATGCGATGTTTAATTTTCGGGAACAATCATTTTAACTATTTAGCATTAGCGCGCCAATGGCCTTGAATAGGTGACAAATTTTGACTAATGACAAGATTTTTATGCGAAAAGTAAATCTAACAATTATTAAATCTTTAGTGTCGAATTTGCATCTACAAAGTCTCTAGTATTAGCCAGAATTATCCTCACTAACTACGGCCAACAACTGCTCGAAGACATTATTGAAAGCCTTAGCTTACACGCCCAAGATAATTCTGATTATGCAAGATTAATCTGCTACGCTTAGAAGGTAAACTAGTAGCAGGTTATGGGGCTTACCAATAGGGGATTTGAAATGGAAACTTAGTGACAAATCTGTTAACGTTGAGAGGTCTAAGCCTTAAAGGTATGCACCTGCGGTAATCCTGGGGTGTTGTTTTACCGCAAGATAAACATTACTTTTAACCCCCGACACACACAAATAGAGGGGTGTTATAAGTTTGACCGCGATGTGTGTGTGTGTGTGTGTGTGTGTGTGTGTGTGTGTGTGTGTGTGTGTGTGTGTGTGTGTGTGTGTGTGTGTGTGTGTGTGTGTGTGTGTGTGTGTGTGTGTGTGTGTGTGTGTGTGTGTGTGTGTGTGTGTGTGTGTGTGTGTGTGTGTGTGTGTGTGTGTGTGTGTGTGTGTGTGTGTGTGTGTGTGTGTGTGTGTGTGTGTGCGTGCGTGCGTGCGTGCGTGCGTGCGTGTGGGTGTGTGTACCTGTTTGTCTGTCTATGTATCTGTCTGTGGCATCAAAGTTACGGGTGAACCGATTTAAAAATAAAAGAACAGCAAAAACAAATTTGCAGCTGTCCTTTAATAGCTATCACAATAAAATTGCTCAAAAAATGCTTTTAAAAATGGTATGTATAGTTTGTAACTGAACGAAGAGCAAAGCTGATAAGTACCTGGGTCATTCTCTGGTCTCACGTTTTTTCGTGTTCTCAACTTCAAGTAGTTGTAAAAATTTAATTTTAACAGATATATTTATAATTAAAATATCTCATATAGTAAATACTTTGTTCTGCTTAAAAAACTTCTAACAGTTTTATATTAGCTATATCTAATGGGAGAAAAAAAATCTAAAGTCGCTGGAATCCCCATTTTGGCCTTGTCCCACCTCCAATTTTCACTATGTGTTACCGTTTATTTCAAAAACCAAGCAAGAATAGCAATAAATGTTACTGTTCACAGGAAGCCAACTACTTTATGAATTAGATTAAATTATCTAAATATTCCTTTTTACCTTATCTTTTTTTTTAAACCATATTACATAAATCTGCCGTGTCATGACAAAACACTGTAACTCGAGTTACAGTGTTTTGTGCTAACACCGTTAAATTAACTATTCGGACCCTCATCTATATATGCATGCTTAGAGTAACTGATTTTCTATCAAAAAATCGAAAAACGTCATTGCAATTTACACTGTAACTCTTAAAACGAAGGGTCTTGATTCGACTAAACACTGTATTATCTCCAGATACCGTGTTTTGCCAAAACAAACTCACATTTTCTTAGTATAGTATCAAGAGTTACAGTGTTTTGTCACAACAATCACACGAGAAATTAGTCCAAGTGTAAGTCGGTACTTCACCAAGGTAATCATCCTTTCTAAAGACTAAGAAACATATTAAGATGAGAATGTTAGTTTTATGAATTGTGATGTTAGTAATATATTACTAAATTAAATTTAAAGTAGCATTTTCATATGAGTATAATGTCATTAAGTATCACGTTACAGTGTTTTGTTATAACAACTCTCATACATTATTGATAAAGCACATTACGACATAACACGTTTTTGCTTGAAAATTCATGTAAAAAGTAAAAAAAATAATAATATTTTTCTTTGTCCACTACTAGTAGCACATTATCCGTAATTTGTCCAAATTTTATTGCAATCAGATCAATATTCACTGTTCTGTAGCCAATTAAAGAAATCAAAAGTTTTTTGCGATTTCTGAAAAATAGGTGTTTTTTAGATACAGTGTTTTGTCATGACACGGCAGAAATGTCCCGAGAAAAGCGAAAATCCAATTTCGTTCTCTTACGCACACTTCAAGAACATTTGTCGATGGCTTGCCAGAAAGAACCATCCACGCTGCGTCGGCTGAATAGGGCGGACTTAAGGTTTTTTGCGTCACTGCCGAATTATGAGGGTAAGAATCACGTATGAAATTTTTGGTACCTCTGAAAGTGATATCAGTGGAAATTTTTTCTCGCTTGAGTTGTTGATATATTGAACTGAAATTAATTTGGCATATTAAACAATGTTATTACTACTTCTAGAAAAAAAAATTGAGTTTCTATTGTTAACCGTTTTGAAGTAATTCGTTAAAAACTAAATTGCTCATGTGAATTCGGTGGCGGTGAATTCGGTGATTTGAATGAATCCGGTGGTATTACAGTTAGTCATGGATTTTTGAAACTGTTAAGTTTATTTCCTGTACATATTTATGTAAAATAATCCAAGTCAGTTGGTAAATATTAATGATTTTACGAAAAAAACTTTGATTTTTGAATGTGTTTTCAGCTTTTATTAAATAATTATTTAATTATGTATTGATGGTGGATTAAATATAGGTTAAATATTTCTGAAATTTATATCTTTTTTGTTTCATTATTTATTTGTTTCGCAAAAAAATTTTAGTTTGGGTTTAGCCGATTTTTGATATCATAAATACTGTTGAAATAAATAATAAGTAGGGAATGATTATTGTTTTTAAGAGACTATTTGTTTTTATGAATGTGTGCTTTAACTACGTTAAATAATTATACTAATAGCTACTATTTAAAGCATAATTGCTTATGAACGAGAGCAAAGTTATGTAATTACCTTAGATACTTATTTAACTAGTGAAACGTTCCAAAAAATATGGTGATAATTGTTTAATTATAGTTTAAGTCCCTCATTGTAAGTTTGTAGTTATTACACATTGTCATATTAAACAGTAAAAGTAATTTACTTCCATAATTCGCAGTTTTGTGATTCCGGTGGCATATGAAAATTTGAAATTAATTATCTCGATAACTGTGAGGACTAAAATGGTGCCTCCTTCTGCAAAACATTTTAAATAAACACTAGTTTTCGATGTAATTATAAAAAGTTGGATAATCATAAAAAAAAATCGTGCCACCGAAGGTCACGCAAAACTGACTTGCTCAGAGAACGACCCACCTGGTTTATGGCAAAGTGTATGTAGAGGTAGTATGATGGAATGGTATAGGTACTTTTAATTGACTTTCAGTACTTTTTTTGGTTAATCAATATAAAATTAGATTAAATATTAAGTAACTTTAGATGGACCAAACGAAAAAGAAAATTGCTAAAAAGTTAAGTGATACCATATCGAGGGAGTTGTGAAAAAATAATGTAATCCGCCATTTTCGTAGTAGCAGCCATCTTGGATTTACAATGATACTGAATATATTAAATTATATAATCATCAGGACTAAAGGTGTGTAGAATACACATCAATCTGTCGAGAGCAAGGGGGTGCAATTTCAATTAAGTACTAAATTTGACCTAAATATTATAATGTAGAAAGTAACATATCAGCATTTTTGTAATTACAAGAAGGTAAAATGCTGGGTATGCTAAGTTTGAGATCACCTTATAGCAATTAAAATGAATTCAATTTAGTTAGACTGAATTGCATCCGCAGAGTACATTCGCTTCAACAACGTTTTGCCACAAATGCCACAATTCAATTTGATCTCGGGTTGTGTTCAGGCAAACTAAACTGCATTAGGGAATTTAATATCCCCCGTATCGTACCTTCTGGGAAAGCAAAGCATAGCAAATTCACAAAGACGTTAGCGTTGCACTCTAGTCCGATGATTCGTTTTTAGTTCTGTGTTAGTACTGATTAATTGCATCGTGTAAAGTTTTGCTCGCATAAAATGTGGTTAGGATAACTCTAAAGTAAAATTATTTTATTGTAAATTGTAGTAATGCCTACACAATAATACTTACTACACAATAATAATTACCTGCCTGCCTTGCCTGCCTATATAATAATTACACTTGTAAAATTTATGATTTTATCAATAAATAAATAATAATAATAAATATTAGGTGTACCTGTTTTCTGTATCGCTTACTATTTCTGGTGTACAATAAAGTGTCATTGTATTGTATTGTATTGTATTGTATTAGGGGACAATCTTACACAAATCGACCTAGTCCCAAACTAAGCAAAGCTTGTACTATGGGCACTAGACGACGATAAACATACTTATATAGATAAACAAATACTTAAATACATAGAAAACATCCATGACTCAGGAACAAATATTCGTGTTCATCACACAAATGAATGCCCTTACCGAGATTCGAACCCAGAACCTCTTGCTTCGTAGGCAGGGTCACTACCAACTAGGCTAAACCGGTCGTCAGATGAATATGAATATAAATATTCTTTATTCTAATGGGTCGAAATTTCACCATTTGTAAAGTACGTACTTTACGTGACTTGAACTGAATATATATACATTCAAGAGTAATTGTTTTAGGTAAACGAGAAAGAGATTTTTAAATATTGGATCTTTAAACAGTTCTAACATAACATGCAAGTAGACAATACAACGTGATTGTTTTTACCACATTTTTTTCATAAAGCAAGCATCTCTCCGCACTAAGAAGAATCGTTTTGAAGCTGTATGTAGATAATAAAAATCTGAACCGCACTCCTCCCTGGGGACAAATTGAATTCCCTGTGACGTCACAAAGTGAGTACAAATGTGATCGCTACGAGCCGCGGAGACGCGTTTTATTCCTCAACAAATGTGTAAACAAAACCGAATCATATTATATACGAGACTCCATAAAATAACGTTATTTATTCATCTCTTAGGAATTAGTAACGTTGAGAACGTTTCGTACATACAAACGTCTTCGTGCCTAATAATGGAAAGTACTATCTGTGACATGATGATGCTGAAGGTTAATGTGCTTCTGATATTTCCTTATTGATCAGGAATTGATGCAATTACTAATGCTGTCAGTGAATATAAATAATATTTCCTTGCAATGCTTACTCTCTCATCGCAAACTTTTATTGGAAAACGTGTTTTCATTGAGTTCTTTTGACGATATGACAATTAATGTGCATTACGATATAAAAAAAATATAAGATTAAAACCCTGAATACACCCGCGAAGAAATTCAATGGTGTGTGTGAAGTTCCCAATCCACACTGTGCCCGCGTGGGAACTATGGCCCAACCCCTCTCATTCAGAGAAGAGGCCTATGCCCATCTGAATAATAAGTTCGCTTTTCACACAGCGACATTAAATTATTATTATTTTTATTTGCGGAGTCGGGCGGTAAAGCTCGAAATTCAGTTGCCTAAATTTTATGCACAGCCGATCATCGAGTATGAGTTTTACGACAACATATAAAATATACAAAATTTTATGTCACTCGGCTTTCTAATATAAATATTTGGCGAAGTCCTTTTAATAACCGATTTACGATGAGTGCCGTGATTATGCATAATTTAACCATGGGATTTGGGACATAAATCTACAAGGTTACTGCAATGGGAAAGGTTTAGCAATAAATTTTCAAATAAGTCATAAACATAAACCTCAATCAATATCTAAAGACGTTATTTGACACTAGCTTACTTTAACCACTGCAGTGTAATCTTTTCTACGTAAATCAAGTCAGTTGGCTTGATGTAAAAAAAAAAACTTTTACGTCTAGGAACAGACAAGATAAGTACAGTACGTGGGTCGAATGATAAAGTTTATCTCTAAATATTAAGCTCTGTCTACCTCTTCTTCTAGAATATTTATGACTAACATGAGTGCGCGCCTACCCCAAAAAATAGAAAAAGATATTAAATGTAACTTTGTGTAACCAAGCTAAGAACTTTTCCCGACAAACGTATGTGGCTGACAGCAAGTACGAAGTACTTAAGAAGCGCAAAACTGATTACCTACTAGATGTATCGTATGTGGCTGAAGTGCACTGGCAAACGACGTGGAACTAATGCACTCACCGCCACCGGCATCGTTCAGACCAAGTGTGTTTGAAAGACTCCTTCTAACGCGGTGTCCATACAAGCGGAATTTTATTACAGTTCTAAAAAAAGAATTATCAAAATTGGACTACTCTGTAAAAAGTTATGCTTGGTCATACAAAAAAAATATATATACGCGTCGACTTGAGAACCTCCTCCGTTTTTTCGGCGCTTGAAAATAGCAAAACTAGAATCGCTTGTATAAATGCTAAATGTTTCACTTTATATCGCTGCGATGGTTATAAGAACGTGCATTTGTACTTAACTAGTTCTGATCCATGGCTTTGCCCGCGTTAGACATACCTTCACGAGAAACGTTAACAGAACTATTTTACAATATGGACGGTAAAACACCGGTTTTCTATAAAGTCGGTTTACGGACGATAGTTTAACGTGACAACGTCTAACAAAACATTCAAAACACATTCAAACCCCCCCACCCCCCCCACCCCGCATTGTACATCCTGGCGTTCGCCGCTCTCTTGCAACTGGCCCTCGCCGCTCTCTTGCAACTGGCCTTCGCCGCTCTCTTGCAACTGGCCTTCGCCGCTCTGTACGTACCTTTACGTACATGTACGTAAATGTACGTTACATTGCGTCACCCTTTTTCGTGGATGCAGCCGGCGTTCAATTATATCATACGTATGTTTGAACATAAAGTAAATCCCCATAAGTAAGATCCCTTCCACAGCTAACAAAAGAGCTGATAACTTTGGAACGGCTGAACCGATTTTGATGAAACACATCTAAGAAAGAACCATCGCCAAGAAAACTGCTTTCTATTAAAAAAAACCGCATCGAAATCGGTTCATCCGTTTAAGAGCTATGATGCCATAGATAGACAGACACACACGGTCAAACTTATAACACCCCTCTTTTTGTGTCGGGGGTTAAAAAGACGTATACTTAAGTCCAGTAGTTATCGGGCGCCGGTCACCTGATGTGTGTAAGTAATGTAGTAGTAGTTGTAGTGGCGACCACGGACCAGAAGACGCAGTGTAGGTAGGCCTCCAACAAGATGGAGCGACGACCTGGTTGAGGTTGCGGGATTGCGTTGGATGCGGATGGTACGGGACCGATCTGTTTGGCGAGCCTTGAGGAGGCCTATGTTCAGCAGTGGACGTCTTTCGGCTGAAATGACGATGATGATGATGAATCAAAAGTATAAAAAGAAAATCTTTCTTGCTTTTCTTCGACTGCCCTGTACTAGCACCCTAATACAGACTACTTTTCCATCTCGCTCTCACTAGGAAGGTTTGAAGAGATGGCTAAACGGTTTATGCACACGATAAACGCTAGTGTGCCACAGCTAGGCTGGCCAAAACTCATATTTTTTTGGGACTTCCTGAAAAAAAAACTGAGTCGGCCAAGTCATATCGGTTAGTACATTTGTTAGTACGCAGAGACGAAATACGCACGAAATCACTTTAACTGCTTGGTATTGGTCTTAAATAAATATTCGACGTGCTTTTTCTTTTTTTATTATTTTTAGATGATGAAAATCGAGACAATCATCGTCTGGCTAGCCCCTTTGGTCTTGACTCGGGACATAAGGGTCTAAAATTGGAATATCCCCACTCAATTGGGACAGTTGGCCGCCCTAGTCATAGCCTCTGAAGCCTTAAGGATGCATGGCAGCGGCGTGACGGGTGAAGTGTTCACAGTTCATTGGGCGGACTGGCTCGCTCGCTGAACATGCCCTTTGTATTTGTTAGCCTGTACTAGAAAAATAGCAGCCACTTTATTAGATTGTTAGTTGTTGTTTTTTTGTGTGGAAAGAACTAATGGTTAGAAGTTGACTGTCGAACTTCGTGACAGCCATTCATTCTGTTTGTTTGAAATTCTCTTGGTTGAAGGGTTTTTCACAAGATTTTATTTCCTTAAACCTTTCCCGGTATCAGTGTGTCTGTAATGAAATCTTGCGAGTCTAATTGGTCTCATTTCTTGCCGTCGAATCAACTTGAAGTTTAGTATACATTATTATTATGTGGCTTGAATGACAATCCAAGTATAGTTAGCTGAAAGTACAGCCTGTAAAAAAAAGTTTGTATAAAAAATATACATGGTAAAATTAGGTTTGTCCGATTGCCTTTGAAGTAGAGGATCTTGAGTTCGAGTGCGGGATTGCACTTCTGAGTTTTCGGTGGTGCAATTTAATGACGCACATAAAGTTCCCGATTTTTTCACTCAGCCCGTGGGAATAAGACTCATTCTGAAAGTAGGCCTGTATCCAGCACTGGGATAAATAATGCAGAATAATGACATATTGAAACTTTTAAAATTGTTACATTAAATCCTTATACTTAGTTCAGTGTTATCCTGTGATTAATATTTGAAAAGTGGACCTCGTCATGACTTTCGATTTAGTCAGGGGTTTTTAAGATTGTTTGAATTAACTTCAAACTAAGTCAGGTGTTTCCGAGGTAACCAGTAATTAAAGGGATTTACCACTGTGGAACTTCTTAGCTGATCTTAAGAATTAGGTATGTACCTACTTAGTTTTAGATAAAATTATTCGTCAAAATTTGACTACCTACGAGTACCTATTACACTTAATTCTGGTACTCAATTCACTTCAATATTTTAATAATGTCGACTGACTCTTCTATATTCGAAGCTGCTTTGTTTCGTTACCTTAAATATCATCATCATCATCATCCCAGCCTATATTACATCTCACTGCAGGGCACAGGCCTCCTCTCAGAATGAGAGGGCTTGGGCCGTAGTTCCTACGCGGGCCCAATGAGGATTATGAACTTCACACACACTATTGAATTTTCTTGCAGGAGAGTTCGTTTCCTCACGAAGTTTTCCTTTACCGTGAAGCTCAGTGGTAAATTTCAAATGTAATTTCGCACGTATTAGCTTATAATTAAATATGCATCAACCTACTGTTGTCGTACAAATTGCCGGACCGTCTCCCGGCACGAAATAGGCGGGCCGTATCGTACGTGCCGCTGACACTTAGCGGGATTTACTACCACTACCATTGTATGATGATAATGCAGTTCTGTGAACTGTGAGCGTTGTGGAAGAGTACGATGCATGTCAGGGTCGTAGCAGGCATAAACAAATAGTCTCTGCCTACTCCTTTGCTGGGAAGGAGGCGTGATTTTATTTATGTATGTGTACAAAGTCATTCACAGAACAATGGAGAGGATTGTGTTCGATGTTTCTCTGCGAGATCGAATCACAAATATGGAAATATGGAAATCCTTAAAAAAAAACCAAAGTAAGCGGTATAGCCCGAAGAACTGTCAAATTTAAGTGGCAAAAGGTGGGGTGCATTGCTTGAGGCTTTGATCAAATTATAACTGAAGATACACATTGCCGAACAAAATCCCCTTCAAAAAATGTCCGAACTTTTTTATTTGTTTGCATAACAATTAAAATCATCACCTACACAGAAATTTGAACCTAGTCTTTACTTCATTACAGTCGAATTTCGGTTGACACTTGACAGCTAAACTTGACAATTTCACGCAACGTACTGAGAAAAAAGAAGGCCACTTTTATCAAAGTGGCGCTCATTTGGCTCGGACATTTTCGGGCGCGCGACTGTGGATCTACAGTTATAATTGATCAAAGGCTTGAGGCCTCGTTTTAGAATAAGAGGGCTTGGGGCACAGTTAGGATAAATTTCAAATGTAATTTTGGGGTGCGCAACGATCGCTATAAAAACTTTTGATATAACTTCAGTCGCTATAACGCTCATTTGATATAATTATTGAATCTTATAACAACACTTAATATATTATCATTTGATATAATCAACTTTTCACATAACGTTCATAAGATATAATGATGGTTATATTAATGGATGTAAGAATTATGTATCTAACAAAATATGGACATTGTCTGAATTAAACTATTATTATTATTATGTTGGTACGGATTTCCGATCACGGGCCCATGGGGACCCGGTCATTTGAAAGGCATTCATGGGGCCGAAGCCAACATGAAGAGGCCTTTGGTACCATATAATATAAATGAGATGGGCGCAACTATGGAGGTCTATCCCCTAATACACCATGAGGATGTGCTAGCGGACAGTCCTCCACAGTTGCCAAACTATTGCCAGGTAGGAAGCGACATGGAATTGGCTATGGGGTTGGGATGTTGTGGACAGGATTACCGGGCTATGGAGTGAGATAACGGACACCTACCATTTCAATATCTCATAAACTGAACTTTTGGTAGGCGGTGACTCGCCATTCACTAAATGGGCCCCTCAAACTATTGCCCGCTCGGGGCAACGAGGCGGCAACATTGGTGTGAACGGCTAAGGATGGAGAGGTGTCCCTGGACTTTAAACTTCAAAATGCCAACTCGCCACTTACGGCCAAACACATCCATCCTTCGAGCATTTAGCTCTTGCGCTCCACTCTAGGCGGCCAACAAAGGAAAACTAGAGGCGGGGTGGGTGTGTAACTGTGTGTGAGTGTGTGTATAAGCGCATGTGTGTATGTGTACCCCTGGAGGTCTCGGGTTCGTGGTGTCGCTACGCACCAACAGCTCGCCACAAGCCGCCCTGCGATGACTGACTGCACTGGTGACACGACAACACCAGCGGGCGATGGGGTCGTCACATCCCTACGCCTTTTGACTGACTGCGCTGGTGACACCACAACACCAGCGGGCGATGGGGTCGTCACATCCCTACGCCTTTATTATTTATTATTATTATTATTATTATATAATAATGGTTGTATTTAATGCCAGAAAAGTAGGTTAGGTTAGGTTAGAACTGCAACCCCCTACACAAAACAAATGGTTGCGTCTCACGAGATGTAACAACAAAATATATAATAACGTTATACCATTTTTGATTATATATTTTAAAATTATACCAAACGCTATTTATATCAAATGAGTGATTATACCATTTGAAAATATATCAAATGTTGTTATATGAAAAGAAGATTATATCAAAATGTTGTTATATCGATCATTACACACCCGTAATTTTGCACATAAATTCAGAAAAACTCAGAGATGCGAGCCGGGGCTCTTGAACCCACAACTTGAGCAGCCATAGGTCAAACTATCAGGCTATCACGGCTTTTTAAACTTTTTCTGCCGTTAGCTATGTCTATTTCATCAGACTTGTAGTTTCGTTCATTTAACTATGTATAAATTATAATCAGATATTCTCAAAAACCTTCTCTTGAATATAAATTACCGGACGGTTTCTTGCACGGAACAGACGGGACGTGTCGTTCGTGCCGCTGATATTTTACGGAATTTACTCCCTACCTTTGTTCGATGATGCTGCAGTCCCGCGTATTTAAGTAGTATAAAATTGGGCATTTTAGACCAAATTACTTCGGATAGCTTCGCTATCCTCGGATAATTTGTTCCAAAACACCCAATTTTGAATTACTGCTCATTTTTAAAAATTTGAATCAATACCTTATTAATATTGGATATCGACGTATCGGGCGGTACTCCGTTCAGCGTTCCGTTCAAAACCACTTCGATTGCGTTCGCGTTACGTATCGGGCGGTACTCCGTTCAGCGTTCCGTTCAAAACCACTTCGATTGCTTTCGCGTTACGTATCGGGCGGTACACCGTTCAGCGTTCCGTTCAGAACCACTTCGATTGCTTTCGCGTTACGTATCGGGCGGTACTCCGTTCAGCGTTCCGTTCAAAACCACTTCGATTGCTTTCGCGTTACGTATCGGGCGGTACTCCGTTCAGCGTTCCGTTCAAAACCACGTCGATGGCGTTCGCGTTATGTATCGGCTGGTACTCCGTTCAACGTTCCGTTCAAAACCACTTCGATTGCTTTCGCGTTACGTATCGGGCGGTACTCCGTTCAGCGTTCCGTTCAAAACCACTTCGATTGCGTTCGCGTTAAGTGTACCTATGAGGCATCCCGTTCAGCGTTCCGTTCAGCCTTCGGTTTAAAAACCACTTCGATTGCGTTCTTTGGAATCAATCATTCATTTTCATCATGGAAGCTTATATTTTTCTGAACCGTTACTACCAAACTCGATGAGGTTACTTTACTTTAAATCTACGATTCGATTCGATTTACGATCTTGAGTTCTAAGTATCGACGCCTACCAAGTTCGATGCGAGCTAAAATTTGCCCGCAAACCATGATCAGGCGCGCATTGCTAACGGAGTTGGGTTGTCAACGCGTTTTGTGTTGCGTTCAGGTTGTTTCGCGCAATTGCTTTGTTCCGATCGCGTTGCGTTCGGGTTGATAAGAGTTTTCCGTTTGAGGTACTTGCCCATTTCAGTTGTCTGTA
The DNA here is from genome assembly GCA_947563465.1 of Archips xylosteana. Taxonomy (NCBI): domain Eukaryota; kingdom Metazoa; phylum Arthropoda; class Insecta; order Lepidoptera; family Tortricidae; genus Archips; species Archips xylosteana. The sequence continues at coordinate 6,888,581 of OX387349.1, forward strand.
TCGAATCTGATTCTATCGAGGAATAGATAAACAACATGACTTCATCGCATTGCTTAATGCGATGTTTTTTGTTCGACGCAAAGTGTAGTTACCATTTTCAATTGCATCAAACATGATTGCATCGCTACGGTGACGCGCTGGACTGATATAAAATAGTCTGTTAACTACAACGATACTCCGAGTTAGTTTGACTGACTCATTTAACGATAAATTCCAAATAAGTGGAATTTTTATGTTTCAAAAACAAAAGTACACACCACACACACCGGGTTGATCAGGTCCGATGTGTATGAGGCTTAAGCCACTGAGCGCATCACGGTCTGCTCGCAAGCTGACGTTAGATTTGCTCAGGTGTTTGCACAACTTGACTGCGAAGCTGATCAGACTCCACAACCAAGATCGAAGGCCACCCAGGATGCTGAGTTCCCGGTGCTCTTTTTGAGCATGTCGATATGACCCCGCTTTTGGCGTGCATGGTGGTTTTGACGCCTCCCACCGAGGCTTTACACAACTCGTCCGCAAAGCTGATCAGACTTCGCAGTCAAGCATGAGCCACCCGGGACGATAACATTCCCGGCGTCCTCTGTGGACGTTTCTATATGGCTGCTTTTTACGTGTACAATGATGAGGATGTCGGGTTTATTTATACCGAACAATCTAAAAACATCGTTAGCGTGAGTTAGGTTTAAACTAATTTACGCCGAAATTAACCGTGAAGTATAAATTATTTAAATTACGAAAGTATACAAATGTGTATCACACTACAATAGTGACTACCAAAATATGTTTTAAAATCGGTATTGGGAAAAACTAAGTGAAATTGTGATTTTATTGGTGTTTAAAGCACCGTTGCTCCATCTATGTATTGGCAATATTTTATTACACTTTTTAAATGTCGTATCTCACTTTATCGCGTAGACGTAAAAATTGTCTTGCTGGCTTACAATATAAGGTTTAATCAAAAAGGCGTTGTAAATTGATATACATGTTTATGTTCTTCAGTCATTTAAACTCGAAGACATGTGGGAGTCAGATTACATAGCATGCTATATTCATAGATGGGACGACCTCTATCGAAATTGTTCGGAACCATTGATGTTCTATCGATACGAAACCAGTAGTCTAACAAAGGTACTTATTAGTTAGTTCAGCGTTTAACCAACAGACAGCGTGTGCACTATAATATACATATTATACATATTATTATATGATTGTAAAATTAGGTGCCCGCAATGAAAGGAATGAAATATGAATTATCGCAGCACCAAATGAAATAATATACTTAAAAGTCAATAGAAGAAAATTCTCCACCAGCATTTAAGCTGGGCATTTAAATATTCCGTATTGTTTATAATTTTAGTGATATTTTTATTACATGATACATTTTTACAAGACAATACCTTGGTCTACAGAATCCATGCTGCAAATTTGATAACAAGTATAGTTGAGCGCTGTATCGAACAGTGATGAACATACATCTTTATCGAGGGAGCTCTGTACTGGACTATGCCACATGGAGGGAAAGTACCTTGAATATTGTAGATTGAACATTTTATTGAAAGCAGACATTATTTTAATTAAAAACAATTTAAAACTGTAGTCATAGATTTTTAAATAATTACATGGTTGAACCGGGAATCGAACCCGCTACACGAGAAAAAAATTGTCCTGTGGCTTTGTTATACCGATCGAAAGACTTTATCATAAGGATTATTTTTTGCTAAATAACATAGCGTCAGAAATAAAAGGAAGACCATGACATTTTAATATTTTTATACTAAATACAAACTGAAACATGGATACACAGAAAAAACCCAGAAAAAGAGACCAGCGCTGGGAATTGAACCCAGGTCCTCAGCATTCCGTGCTGCATGCTTTTACCCCTACACCACCTCTGGTCTAGAGTTTAAACACGGATTTTCCTTATATATCAACATTTTTCAGTTTGTCTTTCAATAGCCTCTTAATGCAGAGACACCTAGCAAGATCTATGTTTTATGTTCACAAACGAGAAACGACAACACTCCTTCGGAACTATCACCCTTTAAACAATCTTATCAAGATTGGTTTTTGGAGTCTTTTTGTGTAGATAATCATTTCCATTATAAAGTACTAGGTTTTTTATTTAACACTCGCTAGTCTAAACCAAAATTTGTTTATAAGTCGAAATGCAAAAAATTACACAAACATGTATTTTTCTTAACATATTATACTACAGTAACGCCGTCTGTGTTTGAGCAATCCTTCATTGTGCTTTCTATAAGTATATCTCACATTAACTTGTTGATGTAAAAACAACTTTGATAACTCAAATATAAAGCATACTTTAAAACCTGATAAGAAGTGATATACAGTACATTGTAATAACAACTCGAAGGCATGCATTGCGATCAAATTACATGCCGGCCATCGAGCGGAAGGTGGCTAAATTATTTAGATACGTAAAAATAAGTAAGGAATTCATTAATATAAAAAAGCTGTTATTAGTTTTTTGCTACGATCATTATTTCTGAAATATTAGTGCCAGCTTTTAAATCATTACTCCCATAACAAAACATTCTAAATTTTTTATTTGGATTCTAAGAAACTTATTTTGAAACAAAAAATATTTGTTATTTTTACCTTTTTGGTAACTTTCTGTCGCTATAATTTTTAAAATATCGTTTTTTCCAAACGTTGTGTGTAAAATTGGAACTAATGAGATGAATGGTTGTCAACGACATCGATCGTTATTCTTAATAAGCAAACCATCTAGTACGTCCAATGAAGTGTAGATTGCTATTGCTAACGCTAAAGCTTACTGATATTGCTATAGGTGGTGACGATCTCTATCGAAACCAGTAGTCTAACAAAGGTTCTTATTGGTTAGTCTGTTACGTTTTATAGTATTGTATAGAGTTCTCGACTTTGCTAACAGATGACGCTGTAATAAAACCAAATCAATACTAATCAGTATAAATCTATAATCTTTAATTGATGTTATCGGAACCGTTATTAGTATGTACCTATGTATGTATGTTTGTCTATTATGTTATCGGGATAGTATGGCAATTGGTCATTTTTAATGTTAGTAATCACACATTAGTGTACTGCTTGTATCAGTGACAACCCATATGTACATATATAATCTAAAGTTGGTATAATAGACACGCTCTTGACATATAACCATCAACTAGGTATCCCAACTCCAATCCATCACATAATATTACAATTTCTAATTCGGATATTAATTCTAACTTGACTCCAGTTTTTAGGGTTCTGTACCCAAAGGATAAAATCGAGACCCTATTACTGAGACTTCGATGTCCGTCCGTCTGTCATCAGGCTGTAACTCACGAACCGTAATAGTTAGACAGTTGAAATTTTCACCGGTACCGTCAGTCAATAATAATTTAACTTTCAAATGAACCGCAGTTGAAATTTCGCCGATGTATTTTGGTTGTCGTTATAACAACAAATACTAAAAAATAGAATAAAATAAATATTTAAGGGGTTCTCATACAACAAACATTATTTTTATCATCTGCATTAAGAGGCTATTGAAAGACAAAAATGTTGATATATAGGGAAAAATTCGTATCTAAACTCCTGACCAGTGGACTCCTGATTTTTTTTTTTACTTTTACGGTCATCCCGTGAAATCTTAATATTTTTATAATCTGCATTAAGAGGCTATTAAATAAAATAAAATAAATAAATAAATATTAGGGGACAATCTTACACAAATCGACCTAGACCCAAACTAAGCAAAGCTTGTACTATGGGTACTAGACGACAATAAACATACTTATATAGATAAATAAATACATAGAAAACATCCATAACTCAGGAACAAATATTCGTGCTGCTCATCACACAAATAAATGCCCATACCGGGATTAGAACCCAGGACCTCTTGCTTCGTAGGCAGGGTCACTACCAACTAGGCTAAAGCGGTCGTTAGCGGTCGGTATTGAAAGACAAACTGAAAAATGTTGATATATAGGCAAAATTCGTGTCTAAACTCCTGACCAGTGGTAATGTAGGGGTTTAGCATGCAGCACGGAATGCTCAGGACCTGGGTTTGATTCCCAGCGCTGGTCTCGATATGCTCGTGCTAATAACGAATACATGGAAACTTATAAAAAGGGTACACCAGATTCGTTTTTAATATATATCGATTGCAATAACTTATACGGATACAGTATGTGTCAATCGTTGCCAATGTCTGATTTTATTTTCCTAAATCACCATGAAATTACCCAACTAGATATTTTATCTGTTGAGGATGTTGCTGAATTTGGATTTATTCTGGAAGTTGATTTGTTATATCCGGAATATTTGCATCATAGCCATAACGACTATCCATTTTGTGCTCAAAAATGTATTCCTCCAGGAGGGAAAACTTCTAAATTAATCCCAAATTTATATGACAAATTCGAATACGTCATTCATTATGTTCATCTGAAAACATATTTACGCAATGGTCTAACTCTTAATAAAATCCATCGCGTTCTTAGATTCCGTCAAAGACCCTTTTTAAAACAGTATATCCAATTAAATACAGAACTGAGAAAAAAAGCAAATACTCCTTTCCAACAAGATCTTTTTAAATTAATGAATAACTCTGTTTTTGGAAAAACACTTGAAGACAGTGAGCGGCGCGTTGACGTCAAATTAGTAAATCAGTGGTGCGATAGCCAAAACAAAACAAGAAAGTTTACTTCTGCCAATAAATTAATAACTAAACCGAATTTCCATAGTGCAACAGTGTTATCTGAAAATTTAGTTGCAGTACAAATGAAGCCTAAAAGAGTAATTTTGGATAAACCAATTTACGTAGGTTTCTCTGTACTTGAGCTTTCTAAAAACCATATGTACCAATTTCATTACTCTGTAATGAAACCTCACTACCAAGATCAAATTACTCTGTGCTACACTGATACTGACAGTTTTATTTACAAAATTGAGACTAAAGACTTTTATAGCGATTTAAAAAAAAAACACTTTTTAAATTTTTTTGATACAAGCAATTATAATCCTGAAAATGAATTTCAAATATCATTACGTCACAAGAAGATTCCTGGGTTATTTAAAGATGAGTTAGGAGGAGAACTTATTACCGAGTTTGTAGGGTTACGTTAATAGGCGCCACCATTAGGTCTGAGCTGCAGTTGTCCCGCTCTCGCTGTACTGACGCGGAGGGGTTCGGACGAGAGAGCGACATTTCATTAAAAAACCTATTTCTCAAAAGTCTCTCAGCCATCGTATCCTCTTAACGCGCTGCATACCTCTGCTCCACTCAAGATACGTATAGTATAAATCTTCCCAGGTGAATTTTTCGCTTCGAGCTCTAATCTTTCAAACAAAGGCCATTGTCTCTATTATCGCAAAGCCGCTAGCTACCGAGTTAGCACGTGTCACTACAACATTCATATAGAAAAACAATATGAGTGCTGTATTGTCTCGAAGCGGTCTATCGTCCTACACTACCAAAACGTAATATCTAGAATATCAGTGACTTTGAATTTGAACCTTAATACTATGACGATACCGTTTGTTTTTCAATATGAATGTTGACAATCGTCAGCGAATTTTAACTAAGTATGTCTAGATATTAAGTAACATGCGTTTGTTTTTTTCCTGTCACCTCGGAGGGAAATGGACTTACGATGAGGGGTAGTATGGCAATTGGACATTTTTAATGTTAGTAATCACACATTAGTGTACTGCTTGTATCAGTGACAACCCATATATACATATATAATCTAAAGTTGGGATAATAGACACGCTCTTGACATATAACCATCAAGTAGTTATCCCAACTCCAATCCATCACATAATATTACAATTTCTAATTCGGATATTAATTCTAACTTGACTCCAGTTTTTAGGGTTCTGTACCCAAAGGATAAAAACGAGACCCTATTACTGACACTAAATAATTATCATAGTATACGTAATATTATTATAGTATACGCATCGCTAAATCAAAGGAATAAAACAACAAAATAATTGACTATATTTATTACATAACAAAATTATAAATAAACAATTATAAAGTTAATAACTTGCACTATATCCACACAACTTCTTTGAAATTTTATTTATTACACTTTCTGTATTGTTTATTATCTCATCCATCATATCCGTCACTCGTCACATATTGTGCACTAAGCAGAACGTTTTCACTGGTTTCATCGTTTTGTTTCAAACTCACTATTCATACGTCTCTGTCTTACATCAATAAAATCACGCATTCTGTCTCTTTCGCACCCTGACGTTCCTATTAAATATCACCTTACAAAGGAATAAAAAAGCCTGCAGTTCAAGAGTTAACATTAAATGACTATCAGGACGTGCTGTTTAATGATAAAATAATCCGGAAAAAAACATATTATTTAAATCTATTAAGCACGAGATCTTCACTCAAACTGTCAATAAAGTTGCTTTATCTAACAAAGACCATAAACGACATATATTATCAGACAAAATATCAACAAAAGCCTGGGGGCACAGGTCTATTTTTTAGTGCAGTACTTAGTTATGCAAGCGATCTTACCTTGAGCTGTAATTTTATTTAGTATTTAGAGCGCGCGCAGACAGAGAGCGGTCTGGAGTTCTAAGTTCCACGTTCAGAGTTCTGTGTATTGACCGCTCGAGAGTTCCGACCGCCTGCTGTGTGCGTTATCGTAAGGGACTCAGTACATTCAAAAGAACGCAGAACTCTGAACGCGGAACGTGGAACGCCAGACCGCTCTCTGTCTGCGCGCTCTTATGTACAGTCGCTGCATATTTTTGACGCTATAACACATTTATCTTTTTAGTGACAAGGTACAAAAGTAGATAGCGACTTTAGACATTGACTGTACCAAGAAATTAATTTGGCATAGATTCTAAAATGTTATTTGTGTACATCCGTATTTGTCGAATAAAATGTATGATTTAATTTTTTATAAATAAATACATTTATAAGGTCATTATTATTTGGTTTTCTTTTTTCACCTGTGTACCTATACCAGACCCCTAAAGTTCACATATGCAGAAATTATTGTTTCTTTGACGTGACCCAGATTATAGTTTGTTTTAGTTAAAATGACGTAACCAACTCCAACATCTATTGTTTAATTGTTATCTTCAAGTAAGGTTGTAAAACAATTACGCAGGTGTGTCGGTAGGTCCAAAGTATACTGTGAACAAAAAATTGAGCCACTCCAGGACACGTGCCAGACTTCAGTCAGTTTTATTGTGTCTTTGTTATCTTTCCCTTTCATATTAAGCAACAAAAGAAGTTGTAAAATCCCACTTTAAGTGCATTTTCGTCATTTTACTAAAACAAACTATACATGAACATTGTCTTGCAATGTCAACTACAAAATATTAGCTGCTCTACGTAAACAACTAATTGATCTAAATGCTTACGTCGCATTGTTTTCATTATTAAGTAGGATTAAAACATGTTGTTACGTGTTCTTCACAACCTTAGGTCAATCAACTCACCTACAATACCGAGTCAGCAATGACCGCGTAACGATTTGTCATCATTAACTATGTGCGGCGCGTAGTATGATTTTCTTACACATGAAATTACTATAATTATAAATAGCAGCTGTTATAGCGAGTTACCATTCTCAATTCTGCATCCATTCATAACTTAATATTCTATAAATTCGTTCCAAAGTTTTGAAAATTAACACGAGCTAAACCGGTCACGATTTGGTAAGTAAATTTGTATTATATCGAATAGAGTGTATTTAGATTAGTTAAAGCAGAAAATTTGGTTTTAACGTCTGTGTTAATGATTAATAATCATTATTGTTAACAAGTAACAACCTTAAATTGTAATATTCTGTTCTTATGTACTTATTTAATAGTTAAATATAAAATAAAATATTGCTTGCTGTTCGGTTGTACAAGTTACTATACTGTATAGTGGTAAAGATTGATGTGTAATTTTTGCATATACTATGTGTTTACAACATACTCGGCATGGTTCTACCTTGCCATCTTTTGTTTTCCTTCTTTCTTATGTTACGCCTACCCGTGTTTGGGTGATCGTTTACATGTAATTGAATAGTTTTGTTTGGTTTTGTTTAACTTTAATAGATTTTAGGTAAAGTTAAAGAGGACGGCGAATCCTGTTCCACCGTGATACAGTTTTATACTAGTACGGGGAACAGAAGACGCTTACTCGCAAACTAATGAGGAGTAAACAATTAAGTCTTAAGTAAAGAATAATGTATACTTACATAGCATTATACCTCAATTAGTGTAGCTTATTTGTAAGTAAGCAGTTGTTACATTTATGGTACTGAATAAAGATAATTATTATTATTATTATTATTATTAGATAACCAGATGGCCTAGTGGTTAGAGAACCTGACTATGAAGCTTGAGGTCCCGGGTTCGATTCCTGAGTCGGGCAGATATTTGTATGAAAAATACGAATGTTTACTCTCGGGTCTTGGGTGTTGTGTTAAGTATGTATCTTCTATATAAGTATGTTTATCCGTTGTCTTAGTACCCATAACACAAGCTTTGCTTAGCTTACTTTGGGACTAGGTCAATTGGTGTGAATTGTCCTGTGATATTTATTTATTAAGTCGTAAATCGAAAACATCGTTGATGATATTTTTAGTCGTTATTATTGTTTATAAGCGTATAAAAACGGTATAATGTGTTGTCAAATGCAAAACAGTGCAAGCATGATTACGTTTAATTTGATTTTGTTTTGTTTTAGAATATGGAAGGAACACAAGACACGGAAATAATATTTTCTCAATATGCACAGGATCCATTAGGATTCCCAGAAATCTAATAAACAAAAATTAAGGCTAAATAAAGTAGTAAAGCGGACTGTACGAGGACATCCACCGTCGTTTGTTATAAATAATGAAGCAGCTAAGGGGAATAGACTTATTAAAATCCAAATAATTAACATAAGTGACTGCGTGCCCGATCAAAATGATGAAACCAGTGAAAACGTTCTGCTTAGTGCACAATATGTGGCGAGTGACGGATATGATGAGATAATAGACAGTACAGAAAGTGTAATAAATAAAATTTCAAAGAAGTTGTGCGGATATAGTGTGAGTTATTAACTTTATAATTGTTTATGTATAATTGTGATATGTAATAAATATAGTCAATTATTTTGTTGTTTTATTCCTTTGATTTAGCGATGCGTGTACTATTTTTAGCTACAGGTATGAATCTTTACCATTTATTTTGTATTTTTAAACAAAAAAAAACATTTAAAATGGATTAATATAAAAAATCTTTATTTGAAATAAATGGTAACTAATTTTGACTGGGTAATAAAAAACTGAATTAAACGTAAATATTTATTTTTGTACAGTAGGTATATTATTTATTACATTGGTAAATAAGTATGCAAAATATCGAAATAACATTTTTTCAGACATATAACGTTTTTTAACGCGCAAGATTTTTTATGATGTGCACAGTTGTACGATTTATTGTCGATACAATATATAGTATACAAAGATTGAAAATTTGGACAACCTTCTTCACCCATGTCTATTACAGTGCAATCAGCACACACATTTTTAACCCATTCAATTTTTTCTAAACCTTTTACAAGTATAATCTTACGTGTCAAGTAACTATGAATAAATCTTTTAAATTCTCTGTAATCAACATATCCCTCGCGCCACAAAATGCCAAGGTTTTTCTGTATCCATTTCACATGTCTTTTTTTCATTTTCGGATAAAGTAGAAAATGAATACGGAGGTTTTATTAAAAACGTTTGTGTGTATTCATTGGTACTGAACGCAAATTCTTTAATAATAAACTCATTTTTAGACGTTTTAAACCCCTGAACATCTACGAACAGATGATCTAGATTCATGATACCTTCTTTGTTAAATTGGTTAACGGTTTATACTCTATAATACTATCATTCAGAATAAGACAATAAACCGCTGTATTATCAGGTATATCTGTTTCACACTCTAATTCTAACTCAATTTGAAAAATCAGTAACTGACATCTGGGTTCATTCTTTAAGGGATAAAATTAATTACCGCTTATAACTTGGAAAATTAAGTTTTTCGTTTCGATTTAGCAATTAGAGCTTATACCGCTCGTAACTTAAAATCTTAATCTATTCAACTAAGTAATCGTTGACTGCGATTATAATCAAATTAATCATTTTGTTAACAATGACATCATCGTCTGAATTATCAACTCCTGTAAAATACATAGATGGTAATTGCTTAATTAAAATAATCCATTTTTCAAAATTTACATTCATATCTCCATAAGGTTCTTCCAATAACATAGTAAAATTATTCCACATATCTTTTAAAAGGTGAGTGTTAGACAGCTCAAATATTTCATTAGCTTCTTGCTCGTTATGATACACACGAAAAAGTAGTTCAGTCACTCTGTTATTAAATAATTTTAAAGGTAATGGTGTACGCCACCTTTTTAAAATCTCATTCGATTCTATATAAATTAAAAATAACCTTTTAGGCATCTTAATAAGACTCGTTTTGGTAAACTTTGAGCTGTTGTTGGTGCTGTTCCATCCGACGTTGTTGTAACGACGAATGTTGTTGTTATTGTTGACTGCTGTTGTTGAGGCTGTTCCGTATGTTGTTGTGGTTCTAAAGTTTGAGTTTGTTTATCGAAGATCGTAGTAAAGATTCTGATATTTTTTAGTGTTTATATACTCTTTAGTCTGAACAATTGTTTAAAATGGTAGCAGAGAAAGAGTTTTTATTTAATTATTAATTATCAATTCAATACCAATTAGTATGATGTAACTCCTCTTGCGATTAAATTCAAGTGCGATAGGCATAATTCATCAACTCGCTTTTATGTAATTTGGTTATTTAATAAATATAATTTAAAGTTTTAATTTTTTTTTTCACCCACCTAGTTTTATTATCAGAATATACCTCTCCGTCCAAGATTAATGTCAACTATACAAAATCAGTGAAAATACATTTTACTTAAATTGAATGTCTGTAAAATGACGAACTTACAATGTGTTATATAAATCAAATACAATTCGAAGTTAATCAATTTAATTTATCAAAAGCTTAAAATGAGTGGCGACCATCTTATTCCTCATGTCACGGATTTCATTGAGATCTAATGACATAATATGTTAAAAACCATCAAGCCGTTTACAGAACTTGCTAATAGACAAACATACATACATACATACATACATACTAATAACGGTTCCGATAACATTAATTAAAGATTATAGTTTTTTTACTGATTACAGCGCCACCTGTTAGCAAAGTCGAGAACTCATTACAATACTATCAACATCAATCAATTAGTTTAGCCACCTAGTTCCTAACATCAATGGTTCCGAACAATTTCGATAGAGGTCGTCCCATCTCTGAATATAGCATGCTATGTAATCTGACACCCACATGTCTTCGAGTTTAAATGACTGAAGAACATAAACATGTATATCACTTTACAACGCCTTTTTGATTAAACCTTATGTTGTAAGCCAGCAAGACAATTTTTACGTCTACGCGATAAAGTGAGATACGACATTTAAAAAGTGTAATAAAATACTGACAATACATAGATGGAGGAACGGTGCTTTAAACACCAATAAAATCACAATTTCACTTAGTTTTTCGCAATACCGATTTTAAAACATATTTTGGTAGTCACTACTGTAGTGAGATACACATTTGTATACTTTCGTAATTTAAATAATTTATACTTCACGGTTAATTTCGGCGTAAATTAGTTTAAACCTAACTCACGCTAACGATGTTTTTAGATTGTTCGGTATAAATAAACCCGACATCCTCATCATTGTACACGTAAAAAGCAGCCATATAGAAACGTCCACAGAGGACGCCGGGAATGTTATCGTCCCGGGTGGCTCATGCTTGACTGCGAAGTCTGATCAGCTTTGCGGACGAGTTGTGTAAAGCCTCGGTGGGAGGCACCAAAACCACCATGCACGCCAAAAGCGGGGTCATATCGACATGCTCAAAAAGAGCACCAGGAACTCAGCATCCTGGGTGGCCTTCAATCTTGGTTGTGGAGTCTGATCAGCTTCGCAGTCAAGTTGTGCAAACACCTGAGCAAACCTAACGTCAGCTTGCGAGCAGACCGTGATGCGCTCAGTGGCTTAGGCCTCATACACATCGGACTTGATCAACCCGGTGTGTGTGGTGTGTACTTTTGTTTTTGAAACATATAAATTCCACTAATTTGGAAATCAAACTAACTCGGAGTAGCGATGCATTATGTTTGATGCAATTGAAAATGGTATCTGCACTTTGCGTCGAAAGAAAAACATCGCATAAAAGCAATACGATGAAGTCATGTTGTTTATCGATTCCTCGACATGAGTTATGACAGAAGTGCCTGATCATGGTTTGCGGGCAATTTAGCTCGCATCGAACTTGGTAGGCGTCGATACTTAAAACTCAAGATCGTAAATCGAATCGTAGATTTAAAGTAAAGTAACCTATCGAGTTTGGTAGTAACGGTTGTGAAAAATGTAATTGAACATTCAACTCACTGCGAGATCGTGAGGGCGAAAGCTATTTGGATATTTATGGTATTGATTCAAATTTTTAAAAATGAGCAGTAATTCGAAATTGGGTGTTTTAAAACAACGCGACTAAGGGGTAGCTAAAGCTACCCCGAAGTAAGTTGGTTTAAAATGCCCAATTTCCTACTACTTATTTACTTAATGTGACCTGGCACTAAAGTAAAATGGAAGTGCTAACTTGGTGAACAGTTATTTTTGTGATTATTTAACTCGTTCAGTGCTAGTTACTGACACAACGTCTGTGAAAACTAGATGGCGTTGCTCCTCGTGCGCACGTTATTTTCAATAATTTTTCTTAATTTTTCGTAATTCTCAAAGATATTCAATACTTTTTTTTACTAAATACGTTTAAAATACTTTATTCTACGATCTACCATTAAAAAAAATTTGATTTTTACAAGTTTTCATACTAAACCACGCAATTGTTCTGGATCGCACTGACGGAATTTTTAACATCCGTTAGTATAAATATACAATGCAAACGTCTCGTAAACGTCAACTTGCGTTGCGTTGCGTTGCGTATATAACGCAACGCTTGTTGGAAGTTGAAAAAAAATCTTACTCCCATGCCAGTGACACGCACCAGTGACACGCATATGTGTCAACAGAATTCGTACTCCTATGTCAGTGACACTCATTCGTGACTACGATCATTTCGGCCAGCACAGGGTAAGGGTTTAACTGAACGTTACCAAAGCCAAATGTGTTAAATTGACGCTTATAATTATAATAATGATCCGAAACAGAAAGTTTACATTGCATAGTTTATAAAAACTAGTTTTTCAGAATCCCAAGATACTTATCATTAAAGTTTAAAATGAAATTTGTGAGAGTCGTGGGATTCCAACTTTGCAATAGATATTCTAAGTTTCCAGAACAAAGCCGATCACAGAACACAGGTAAGGTGATATTTTATGAGAAGGTCTAAATCCATTTTGGCTTTACAGTCCAATCCTGCTAGGAGCAAATTGATGAAATAGTTTGAGCAAAATATTTATAACATACTACTTAGCTATTGCCCGCGACTCCGTCTGCGAAAAATAGGGGTATAAAAATTAGCCTACGACCTATTCTCAGACCTACCAAAATAGACAAAAATTTTTCATAAAAATCGGTCAAGCCGTTTCGGAAGAGTTCGACGAGTAAACACCGTGACACTAGATTTTTGTATATTAGAGTAAAAAATGAGGCACATATCAACATCATCATCCCTGCTTATAATACGTCCCACTGCAGGGCACAGATCTCCTCTCAGAATGAGAGGGCTTGGACCGTAGTTCCCACGCGGGCCCAGTGCGGATTGAGAACTTCACACCCACCATTGAATTTCCTCGGAGGTGAGTACCTAAAGGTATCCTCATGGCATGATGATTTCATTCGCCAGAAAACTTTTAGTAGATTTGAAATTTAATTTCAATCGCAAAAATCAAATCAATTTCAAAACTCAGTAGCCGCGAGCACGGGTAACGACCCTCTGCTTGAGACACAAAACTACCACGGCTTTTATTTGCGGTATATGCCTAATATTGTTAAAAAACTCTATACAACATTCCAGAGCAGTGAATATTGTATAAAATCTGACTTGTATAGATAATGGTAGCTCTTTGTCGCATTTTATATCTTCAGAAAGAATCTAAATCCCGCGTAAGAAGCGCTACTCTCAGTTCGTTAAACACTTCACTTTGATTTTTTTCGTATATTCGTCTGTTACAAAGTTCAAAGGTACATATGCCTGAGGGAGTGCAAATGTTTGTGAATCCGTCTTGGCAATTTAGTTGTGCTGAGTTTTTGAGGTGTTTGCAGAAAATTTGCTTCACTTGTCGCAAAAAATGCTTCTGTTGACGTCTTTCCTTCGAGTTTAATAAAGGATGTTTAACCATACGCGGCATTTTTCCAAGTGTAGATTTCTCGATGGGATTGTTACGATACTTACTTCTTTAGATGTTTGTTTAATAAAAGTTCAAACTTTACTAAGACTAATCAGTCAAAATTTCTTAATTTTGTCACTCACTGACTGTCTGACTGACCGATCATCAAAACTCTAAGGCACTTCTAGCAGACATAGAAGCTTCAAATTTAGAATACAATTAGTGTTTAGTTTATTAATCAAGGAAAAACTAAAATATTTTATAATTTCGGTCACTAAGGACTAATTGAGCGTGATGGATGTCCTAATATTTAATAGTTTTGAAGCAGAAAAAATTCATAACAGCTAAAACCAACAAATCAGCTATAATTACATACAATGCAATAACATAAATTGAACCGAGTTAATTCTAGTTTCCAAAGTTACCCCTCCAAAGTAAACTGACCGTACTAAGACCTAATATTAAGAAAATATGTGAAAAACTGAAGCTACTAAAAGTAATGTTAGCGCGTTAATTTTTAACTCAAAGATTTTGCTGAACACGTTTTCACCTCAGTTCTGGGTCATATCTCGTTTCTCCTTAACCCCTACGTGGCCCACACTTTACGCTCCTATTTCCAATTTTGGTCACGTTTCAATACTCACATTCACAAGAGAAGTTAATTTAAAGTTTTATCTACGCCAAAACTTTAATTTTGTATTTCTACATTTTACTACGGAACATCCAGTGCAATCCTGTTTGGTTGGAGTTTGGCGGATATTTTTAAATTGAATTTCGTCTTTATTGGATGAAGTCGGGGCCCCACTTTGTAAATTGTACGATTTGACTCCACGGCGGATTGGAATAAAAAGTACCCAGCAGATACCGAACACGCCCAGAGAGAATTCTTTATTTAGCACGGGAGTTGTTTTTGAGTTTGAATAAAAACCATCACCAGACATAGGAATTTCTAGGAAGTTCTTTTATGAATGAACTCAACTATCGACGCTTTGCCCATTTACTAGAATTGCTCCAAGTTCTTTTTATAAAATTACTAGCTGTTGCCCGTGACTCCGTCCGCGAAGAATAGGGATATAAAAATAGCCTACGACCTATTCTCAGACCTACCGAATACAGAAAAAAAAGTTTCATAAAAATTGGTCAAGCCGTTCCGGAGGAGTTCGATAACAAACACCGTGACACGAGATTTTTATATATTAGACTAGCTGTTGCCCGCGACTCCGTCCGCGATGAATAGCGATATAAAATATAGCCAACGACCTATTCTCAGACCTACCGAGTATAGAGAAAAAAGTTTCATAATTATCGGTCAAGCCGTTTCGGAGGTGTTCGATAACAAACACCGTGACACGAGATTTTTATATAATATATTAGATAATTTTATAGAAAGTGTAAAAATGAAACAAAATAATAATGATGATGAAACTTTTTTGTCTACATTCGGTAGGTCTGAGAAAGGTCGTGGGCTATTTTTTATACCTACCCCCATTCTTCGCGGACGGAGTCGCGGGCAAAAGCTACTTTAAAATTTTCACATTCACACGCACACGCACACACAAAAAGGAAAAAAGATAATTATACCTGACTGGTGGACTGACTGACTAACTCATTAACGCTCAGCCAACAAGCCAGTCAGCCAACTTTTACTTTGACTTTGAATAATGTTTTTGTTGAAAATCTTACGTGATAGATAGAGATAGCACACAGTAGTGCTCCCGCCAAGACGATCCAAGGGAAGCGCAAGGGCAACTACTACCTTTTCTCGAAGCGCTTCGTAGTTTTTTTTTCATCCTCATAACTTGTCTTGAGTTTGGATTATACCAGACAAACAAAATTTATTCGGTATGTGGGGGTTTTCGGGGATGAAAAATTGATCTAGCTTGGTCTTATCTCTGGAAAAACGCTTGGTACCGGGTTTTAGCCCGAGAAAAGCTCGGTCGCCCAAGTACTGATAGAAAATTAATGAATAGGAATAAATTGATATTAATAAATAAGAATAAAATTTTCACTTTACATGTGACGATAGCCAAACGGCCAAGCCAGATATTTTGACTAAGGTCTAAAGTTTGTGAAGTTCGAACGTGTAGAGTTAGGAAACTTGGCTCTATATGAGATCTGATAAATTTTCACTTTACGTGTGACGGTAGCCAAACGGCCAAGCCAGATATTTTGACTAAAGTCTCAAGTTTGTGAAGTTCGGATGTGTAGAGTTAGTAAACTTGGCTCTATATGAGATCTGATAAATTTTTGACAGTGCAAGGAATATTGTCTCGTTTTGGCAAAATTTTACATGAAAATATTTTTGGTGGGATGGGCTTTTTCAAAAATCGATAAATGCAATTTTTCTTATTTTTAAAAATAGAGAAAAGTTCTCTTTAGACAGATTGTGCTATTTCCAACATTTAAGGTAGTTCTTAACATTTGGCGTTTGTTTTACCTGTATATACAGGATATTTAGAGTATAAAAGAGTGTAGGTATAACCTTTTACACTCTAAATTTGTAAATACTTATTGTCTGTAGGTAGTTCAGATATTGATAGCTTATTAGTTTAGTTTAGTTTCTCTATACTTAATAACCTTAAATTTTAAACATCAAAAGAATAACTGAAAAGTATCTACTTAAGCATATTTTAAACGATAAAAATCACGTATCAAAGCACACTGATTAACATTTCTTTCTTCATATTACGTAGCCATAACTCCTATAATATAAATGCAATCAATTTCTTACACTAAAAGTAAATAATTAGCAGCGATTAGAAGATTAATCTTTTGGGATCAATCATTATAAAATTGTTCATAAATCACGTCGATTAGGTACGTGTAATAATCAAAATTATCAACGAAATACATCAGTCATTCATTCAATCAAAATAAAACACTCCAAAAAACCAATCTTGATAAATTATATTAGTTTAGCATTCTGCAAAAAAATAATTTAATATAATATTTATTCTTTTTATTGCGACAATGTTGAACATTTTGTTTTTAATCCAAGCCTAATTGTTGACTGTACGTACTGTCATTGTCATCTTATATCCGTGCCAAATTTCAAGTCAATGTGATCATTAGAACTATTGAAAGCGGATTAATAAATCGATTATGATCAACGGTTCATAGTTAATAATCGCTAAATTTGACTTATGTATAATCGATAAACAAACAAATGTCAAATTTGTGAACTTAACAAAATATAATGGTAGTATGGTAGAGATACTTTTCTGTATTTATTATTATTTATTCATAAATTATTTACACGATTTAGATTTATTAACTTTATGCGTAAAACAAAATTATTTCAGGTTTAATGGACATTATTATTTACAGGGTGATTGTGTGAATAATGAATCAGACTCTGAGTCCTGTAATGGCAAATTTATTTGTGGTTAATTTTGAGAATCAGTATATTGTGGATAATAATAATTATCGTGTACTATTTTAGGTATGTTGATGATTTAAACTAGCTTATTTCCATTGCTATGTTCGTAGATTGTTAACTGTACCTCTTTCCAAGGAGCATTTTGATTTAGAGTTGAATACTTTTTATCAGATAGCTATGTCAAATGGTTAAAATACTCAATGGTAAATAGTTTAGTTCAAAAAAAGCAGGCACTGATAGTGAATAGCATGCTTTACGCCGCATTGCCTTCTCAATCTGCTAACAAATATAGATCTAGCATTTCTTACGTTGGCCGTTTGTCTGATAGGATTTATGGGATAGGATTTGAAATCCTGTATGTCAAATGCGCTGGTGGGGCGCGTCATTTTAAATTAGACAAGCTCTACTTTGAAATCAAACTATATTGCCTTTAAGACTAACAACTCTTTGTACCTACTCTAGGCTATGTAACCACAAAGACAAGGTGGATAAAGGAACTAGAATTGGTATATACAAGTAGTATACTTGTACTGACTGCAATAAAATATATGTAGAGCAGACGGGTCGTAGTTTAAATGCTAGATTTAAAGAGACTGTTTTGGTATATAGAAATGAGCATCCAGACAGATCGAATTTTGCATAAAATTGTCAGAATCAAATCATTTATTATTAAACTCGGGTTCTTATGAAGTGTTACATTGCGGCTAGGGGTTGCGTCTAGATGCTCTGGAATGCATGGAAATAATTAGGCAATTATTACTATACTAAGGGCCACTTGCACAGTCCAGGGTTTAAAAATTAAATCGTTAACTTTGGGTTAAGAATGACATTTCCTTATATTTTGACACTTCTTAACCCTGGGTTAGAAGTTAACACGGAGTTAAGTAGCTAACCCAGGTCAGCGCAAGTGGGCCTAAACGGAACTTATCACGCAATAAATATTTATTTATTTACCTAGACGTTTCGGCCACATTGCAGCAGCCGTGGTCACGAGTTAACTGCAATGTGGCCGAAACGTCGAGGTAAATCTTTGATCAATTATAACTGTAGATCCACAATCGCGCGCCCGAAAATGTCCGAGCCAAATGAGCGCCACTTTGATAAAAGTGGCCTTCTTTTTCTCAGTACGTTACGTGAAATTGTCAAGTTTAGCTGTCAAGTGTCAACCGAAATTCGACTGTAATGAAGTACTAGGTTCAAATTTCTGTGTAGGTGATGATTTTAATTGTTATGCAAACAAATAAAAAAGTTCGGACATTCTTTGAAGGGGATTTTGTTCGGCAATGTGTATCTTCAGTTATAATTGATCAAAGAGGTAAATAAATAAATTTTTATTGCGTGATGTCCCGTTTAGTATAGTAATTATGAGTGAAAATCACGAAAGTTTAAAACAGAATAATTAGGTACAACAGAATGGGGTCTATTATTAATGAACAGGTAAATTTAGTATCTGATCCCTTACTGCGGCTTTGGTCTATTTTGAGCAATAACAGTTAGGATTAATAAAACATGCCTTAACAGTAAAAAAAAAATTCAAGAGTTTTATGTGATAAGTAAAGTTCATTAATTTTTGTGGATAGTGTGAGAAAAATAAAGTGGGTACTTAAATTAAATTAAATTAACTTTTATTTAAAGCTCGTGGCTCATAATATTATGTTAGTTAAATAAAACTTAAAAACTATGTTAGTGATAATCTTAGGTGATAATTTATAATGTAATTCACAAGACTCCACTATTGTTACTGGGCCTGTGAAGTCCACAACAGTGCATAATATACGGACAGTCAATCCTGTCCGCAATCATTGATAGCACATGAATAGATAAACGGAACAGAATAAATGCTTCAAACAACGCCGCGCACGCATTACACTACAACACGCACAACATTATGTGTGCGTGACCTGTCACAGACAGGACGGAGGGGGCGTGCACCGGCGCCCGCTCGGAGACAAACCGGTTTGAACTAGCTCAGTGAGTAGACAAAGTTCAGGTGTGCCGCCAGCGACGACGCGACCGTTTAGCGGTTAGCTACATAGTTCGGGTGTTCGGTTTTTTTTAAAGATGCCTACCTGTTGTAGTATTGAAGATATACAAATATTAGATACTTAAGTACTTGTTTGAATAAAATATTTTGATTTTTAATTTTTTTTTTACCGAGTGACAACCCTATGATAATAGGTAATAATTTCGAGCTCTGTTCGACAGCTTTTATTCTGTTCCGTTTATCTATTCATGTGTTGATAGGATGGTGTTGGGGCTGTCACGCACGCGCCGCACTAGCGACGCAGCTCGCAGGCGCATTGTCGCTTTAAAACAGGTTACGCGCGCGTCGGCGAACATCTGTGAGTGACAAATTAAAACGTTTTTTTTGGTTTGTTAGTCTAACATCTGGTAGCATAGTGAACGGTTGCGATACTCTGAGAATGAGCTCTGATTGAGATCGAAACGCGTCAGTGTAGTTTAGTTTTGCATAAACGTAGCTATCGTAAGGTCGCGAGTAAGCAAAGTAATTGTTTCAGTAAGACCTAATTCTAACAAGCTCATGTTACAGATTTCTTATATTAGTTAGACCCACAGACTATCGATAGTCATTCACGGACCACATGAAAAAAGCAAGAAGAAAAGAAAAAAAGAAAGGAAAGGAAGGAAAGTAAGTACACAATCTTTGGTTTCCCTAAGAAAAGACTCAAGATAAACCTATACCTATAAAACAGTACCGTGACTGATTGATTGGTGACTGACTGACAGCCAACGCGCAGCCTAAACTAGTGGTGCTAGAAGCTTCAAGTTTGGCATGCATGTACCTTGAGTATTTTAGAGCTTGCACTACCTATAAGGAAGGAGTTTTTCGAAATTCCCACGTGATAGGGAAATATCTAAACTTTCTTTGTTTGTAGCAGAACCTCTAAACTTTTAAGAAATTTTAAAGATTAAAAATACTTGGTGTGTAGTGCCACTGCATGGTTTTAGTTAATGTATTAATAGCTTGAATACGATTACCCATGTAAGCAGGGACCTTCACAGCTGATGTTGCCATCCAAGCAAGTACAATCTTGGAGTCGCAAAAGAGATGTACATTATGAATATCAATGACAGTTGACACATGTGAAACTAATTCAGCTAAAAAATGAGCTTAATTCCATTATGAAACTTGCAAATTTTAAACTTCATAAATGGGTTTCAAATTGTTCAGAATTGCTCAAAGATATCCCTCAGGAAAGTTTAGGATTCAACTGTAAGGAGTTAGATCAAGATAAATTGGTGGTTAAGATTTTGGGGTTATCATATGATGCAGAAGATGATGCATTCCAGTTGAGCGGTCGAGGAGTAACCACACTTAATGAACTTACAACAAAACGGAATGTCTTGAGTTCCATTACTGCCGTGTCACGCCTAAGTAACGTAACTTGAGATACGTTAGTTACGCTTAACAGTGCTAAATCGACATTTTTGACGCTATACTATCTGATACATATCGAAGATTTTCATTTTTTGCCATAATTCAATAAAAACACCGATAGCCGAACTAACGTATCTGGGAATTTTGTACGCACTTGTAATGGATATCTCCCGTATTTCAAATACGTTAGATAGGTCATACAGAACTCGCCCGCAGAATCGAAATTGAAAAATCTTTTGGTGCAGTTTAATTCAAATCAGGTTGTTGTTATATGTTATAATAGGCATTTTAATTATATTTCATAAACCTTCTGAAACGGGAACGTATCAAAATATATAAAGTTTTAAACGAATAATGGACGAAATACATAATGGTCATAATAATATACTAAAATTTTCTATAAAACTATTGATAAAACGAACTTTTTTAATCGTGTAATCTACGGGAACGTATCAAAATATATAAAGTTTAAAACGAATAATGGACGAAATACATAATGGTCATAATACATACTAAAACTTTCTATGAAACTATTGATAAAACGAACTTTTTTAATCATGTAATCTACAGATTGGTTTAGGTTAGGTTAGGTTTATTTTATGAAAATCCTGTAAAGTTGAGAATTTCCAAGAAAATTGCATTATATCAAATGCATTATTTAGTAAAAAAAGATAACTAAAAGTTAAGAATTAATAAAAATCCTGTTGCTGTGATAAAATTCAATTAAGTAAAAGTTTTCAAGCTTTCACTTTACTTATTATTAACCTTCTTACCTATTTGTATATTAAAAAATAAAATAACGGGACTAGATAAAAGAGTCAACCCACTTTTAATTTACTTAAATGTTCTGTTTCTTGGTTCCAAAAAGTAATGTAAGTAAAGATACAGGTCATAGCCATTACACAGTTTTGGGTAATAAAAAGAGCATGGTCAATCTTAACTAACGTATATGCAGATACGCAACTTCGCGTTACAGAATTTTCTATGAAAAATAAGGCCGCGTAAACTTTAAAAACCGTCTTTTTTCAAATTGATTCATAGCACAGTGTTAAAATTTAAAATACATCGTCACAATAATATTTCTAACCTACTGTATAAATTTCAAATTTTAAACTTCATTGGTAAACAAGCAATGAGATGTGAATAAACAAAATCTTTGATCGCGTTTTTCTCTAATCGTCGTTTTTGGAGATACGTTACTTAGGCGAGACACGGCAGATTAGCAGATTATTTGATCCTATGGGTTTCGCAGGTCCTGTCACTATGAAAGCAAAGATTATACTGCAGGAGATTTGGAAACATAATTTAGATTGGGATACACCTTTACCTGAGACATTAGTTGAAATCTGGAAAGGATTCTATACAAGTTTAATAAACATGCCAGTATTAAAAATACCACGATATGTACAATTAGCCGAAGCTGAGGACATTCAGCTTATTGGGTATTGTGATGCATCTGTTACAGGCTACGGCTGCTGTATTTACATAAAAGTTAAAGTTGAGGGCCGTTATCACGTTCACCTGCTTTGTTCCAAGTCTAGATTGGCTGGAATTGATTCAAAACTGACAATACCTAAGTTAGAATTAAACGGCGCACTTATTTTAGCTAAGCTAGTTTCACATGTGTCAACTGTCATTGATATTCATAATGTACATCTCTTTTGCGACTCCAAGATTGTACTTGCTTGGATGGCAACATCAGCTGTGAAGGTCCCTGCTTACATAGGTAATCGTATTCAAGCTATTAATACATTAACTAAAACCATGCAGTGGCAATACACACCTAGTATTTTTAATCCTGCTGATATAATTTCAAGGGGGGCAGATCCTCTCGAAATTGTAAATAATATACTATGGGAGCATGGACCTGATTATTTGCTCGAATGTTCGGAGTATAATTTTTATTTATCTGATGTTGAATTACCTTTGCCGATCTGCAATACTTATCTACAGAATTTATGTTATACAGTAATGGATAATGAACCCATCTGTTCCATTTTTGAAAATTATTCCTGTCTATTTAAGACAATACGGGTCATGTCTTACATGTTACGTTTCATAAATAGGTGCAAAGGAAATGTTACTGAACAGGGAGAAATTACTTTGAAGGAGTTTAAGACAGCTTTTAATATCTATAGCAACCATTATTGTTTATGTCAATTCTGTCTGTACATCTTATCTTATCCAAATATAGTTCTCAAATACAATTATTATAATTTTAATTCAATACATCTCCATTTATCAATTTATAAACTTAAACATGGTAACCGGCTAGCCGGTCGGAGAAATAAGAGACTATGTAGTAGGTAAATAAAATATAATACAGTATAAAATATGTATGTACAAATTGTTCCAGTCAGCACTGCTCTTTAATAAAATAATAAAAAAACACTGGCCTAGGTTTTCTGGACAGGTGGGAAGGCAGGGCAGGGTATTCGAGTAGCCTCGGAGCGTCCAATAGGGGGTTCAGGCTTCACCGGCGGTCTGCTCCGGGGCAGTAAAGCAGAAAGTTCGTAGGTAGAAGCGGAAAAGGAAGGGCTGGAAGAAATACCCTGCTTTACTGCTTGCTTGAAGCACCCATCCAAGTCTCGTTTTAGTGCCTAGGTCAGTGAAAGAAAACTAAACGAGACTTGGATTAGGTTTCACAATTTATGTATAAGAAAATACAGAGAAAGAACTTAACAAATAATATTTACAGTACCTGCAATAGCGGCAGCCCTTTAAAATACAAGCAACTCGGTAAATTAGTATTATTACCGAGTATAAATTATAATTATATATTGATGAAATCAAATTTCTTTTCTTCTCTCGGAGCGTCCAATAGGGGGTTCAGGCTTCACCGGCGGTCTGCTCCGGGGCAGTAAAGCAGAAAGTTCGTAGGTAGAAGCGGAAAAGGAAGGGCTGCAATAGCGGCAGCCCTTTAAAATACAAGCAACTCGGTAAATTAGTATTATTACCGAGTATAAATTATAATTATATATTGAGGAAATCAAATTTCGGCATAAGCCTTGCCAAATTGTAGAGCCAAACTAATAAACCGATTGTAAAAATTCTTTCACCATTAGAATGCTACACTATTATTAATTGATATAAGTTACTTTTTATCTAGGAAAATGCAAAATTCCCACGGGATAGAAATAAATAATTCAATTTCGTTGCTGATTTTTAAAATTCTTTCATATTTTGTGATATAACCATCCCTGATTGACAGAGGCTACTTTTTCTTCGGAAAAATACAAAATTTCCAAGGGACGGGACAGAAAATAATGAATTCAAATTTGTGGATGATTTTTAAAATTATTTTCTTAATAAAAAGCTACACTGTCTCTGACTTTCAAAATAGGTCTAATTTGTTATTTCTGTCCCGCAGGAACTTTAATTTGCACATGCCCGGGATAAAATTTGGGCCGTAGTTCCCACGCGGGTCCAGTGCGATTTGGGAACTTCACACACACCATTCATTCATTTCTTCTCAGGTGTGTGCAGCTTTCCTCGCGATGTTTCCCTTCACTGTAAATTCATGGTAAACTTCAAACGTAATTTAGCATATGAATTCGGAAAAGCTCAGAGGTGCAAGCCCGGACTTAAACCCACGACCCTCTGCTTAAGAGACCATGGGTCCAACCACTAGGCCACCACGGCTTAGCGGCTATAGAATTCACTTACTCCTATCCCGCAGGAACTTTGCATTTTCCTGGCATTATCCTATGTGCTGATGTAATAAACTACCTGTGTGCCAAATTTCAAACAAACAACTAACGTTATTGTCTTCGTGTACGAAGTACGTTATGTTAAGACTTATCGAACAGTGATTAATGTGATCTTATCTTGAGATAAAAATGAGCGCAGTGATTATGTACATATTATAAATTTATGAGATTGTTCAACTATTGGTCACTACTGTTCGTCATCTCGATTCAAAATGGAGCAGTGTTGGATATTTGTGTTCAGCATTTTTATTTCCACATTTTGCATTGTTGGAGCTGTTCCAAGTATTCCATTGGAAGATGATGGCCTAGTGGTAAATACTAACGTCGGTCCCATACGAGGAATGAGGGCAGAAGATGGAGACTACACCATGTTTCTCGGAGTACCGTATGCTGATGTTGACGCAGAAAACCCTTTTAGTGTAAGTATTAAGACTATCCTGATCATAACTACTTATTAAAATTTTGGACTGAATAGGATTTTTTCCTAATTAATGTAAGCTGCCAGAGCCATGTCTAGTACCTATTTTGCTAGTATATTTTAACAGTACAATGTTTGCTCGACTTTAATTTTAACTTGTTCCTAGATTAATTAATTTCCATGAACTTACGACAAATTACGTGCACAATTGGTCGTGGCGTGGAGTTGCAAGATTGGGTTAAGTTAATGGATCTGGATCTCCGCGAAATAACGTCTGATTCTATAAACAATTTATTTAGGTACTTATCCAAAACTTAACATTTTACATCTTTTCAGCCTGCGATACCACATCCAAAATTTGAAGACGTATTTGATGCATACAACGACTCGGTAATATGTCCTCAAACAGGCAGAAGAGCTTCATACTCATCACTCGACTGCTTGCATCTTCATATTTACGTCCCAAACTCTGCCAGCATACAAAACCCTCTCCCAGTATTGATCTGGATTCATGGTGGCTCATTTACTGTAGGAAGTTCAAATCGATTCGAGGTCGGACCCAGTTTCATCGTCAGACACGACGTCATTTTAGTATCCGTCAGCTACCGACTAGGAGTTTACGGCTTCATGTGTCTTGATACACCTGAGATGCCTGGTAATCAGGGACTAAAAGATCAAGTGTTAGCGCTAAAGTGGATCAAACAAAATATTGCAGCGTTCGGGGGAGACGACACAAAAATAACTTTATCTGGAAACAGTGCTGGCGGAATGTCAACAGATTATCACTTGCATTATAACCAGGAAGAACTATTTCACCAAACGATACACCAAAGTGGTGTGACTTCCGTACAGACTTCAATGGCGGATTCGGATCCCACTGTGCCTTTAAGATTAGCAGAGTATTTAAACTATGCTCCGAATGACATATCGGATGCTTTAGCGTTTCTCGCCACTTTAGACGTTCACCAAGTTCTTGAGGCTACCAACGCATTGCGTATTACCTTTAGACCTTGCGTTGAAAAACAGTTTGATAACGTTGAACACTACATTACTGAATATCCTGTTAATAAAAATGTACCAAGAGTGAAAGATATAAAAGTCTTAATTGGTTTTAATAACGATGAACAGTTTCTTGGAATGATTAATACTGACGCTGAGACATTTGAAAATACAGATTATGTAACCAGTTTGTTTAATATTAATTTTAATTTTGAAGGCGAAAATGAACTATTTGACAGCATGAAAAATATCGTAACGCATTTCTACTTAGCAGATGATGGTAACAATGCAGAAAACCGAAGACCAGTTATAGATATGTCTTCAGATTTGCGTTTCAATCATCCAACGATAAGAAGCGTAAAAAAATTTTTAGATAATGGTGTTGAGAATATGTTTTTGTATCTATTTTCGTACTCAGGTGGAAGAAATTTAAGGAAAGTATCATTTAATGTAGCAGGTGGCGGTGCAGTTCATCAAGATGAACTGGGATATCTGTTTGATGTTTCTTTCTTGGAGAAGCCTATGGATCCTGCAGATGAACTCATTGTAAATAGAATGACAAGTCTTTGGACTAACTTCGTTAAATACGGGTACGTAAGATGTTTTTTTCTTTCTAATGGTGATGCAAATTTGCAGTCACGGTCAATTAGTCTAGTATTAGTTATATGATAGAGCGGAAAAGCACATTTTGTTCATCAAACATACAATAGGTAATAAAGATATAAAAGTTTTAATTGGTTTAATTCGAATGATTAATACTGACGCTGAGACATTCGAAAATACGGATTATGTAACCAGTTTGATTAATATTAATTTTAATTTTGAAGGCGAAAATGAACTATTTGACAGCATAAAAAATATCGTAACGCATTTCTACTTAGCAGATAATGATAACAATGCAGAGAATCGAAGACCAGTTATAGATATGGCTTCTGATTTGCGTTTTAATCATTTTCGATCAACTATGACAAATCTCCTTATTATCAGAGCTCGGATTAATCATCGTAAAACAATTACAACTCGGAAGTAAAAAGGGTTCTAGTTCTAGTAGAGCTGTATTATGTACAATACAATATTCTTAATTATATTTATAATTATATTTAGATCGAGCCAAATGGAAAACTCTTCTACGAGGCCTATGTCCCTAACGAGGGATAACAGGAACGCATCATCATCATCATTATCATATTTATAACCGTAATTTACCATAAAACAGCTCAGAATAGTTTTTAATTCCTCAATCATCATACAACCTATTGAAAAATCACGAAAAATAGTTTTATTAATTTTTGTTAGCTTGAAATATCACTGGCTCATCACTGTGACAAAGCTGGCAGAAATGCAATTAAATAGGTCAAATGCTAAGTGGGAAAATGAACTCTTTAGATGATAATAATCATAAACATAATATGATACTCTGTAATCTGTTTCATCTTGTTCTATTTCCGTATTTGTTTTGCGATGATTTGTCTGAGATTTGTCTGTCTTATAGACGCGTGGAACTCGCTGCGTGTTCGCAGCGAATACGTTGCGCATTCGTAGTGGTCTAAGAGCCGTTGAAGATCGACCTTCACCGATCTGATAACTCGATGAGACATATTTTTATAAAATATAATTTATGAACAAATATGCCTATGATAAATATGATATCTTGCCTATCGAAAAGTGTTCATAGCTATTTTTTTTGTTTTTTTTTTGTGGAGTGTCTTTAACCATCTTTAGCCATCTTCCAGCTCCATTATCAGACCCTGGTTACTATCTGGGATCAAAGTACTCGTCAAGACGAATCAAACGAGTCCAAACTCGATGGGGTTGTTTCGTTTTACTGTGGAGTGCCTTTGGCCATACTGAATTAATGAAATTACGAATTACCCCATTGAGTTTGGACTCGTTTGATCTATCTTGACGAGTACTTTGATCCCAGATGGTAACCAGGGTCTGATGATGGAGCTGGAAGATGGCTAAAGGCACTCCACAATAAAATAAAATAAAAAAATCTATGAACACTCTTCGATAGGCAAGTTATCATAGGCATATTTGTTTATAAATTATATTTAATAAAAAATATGTCTCATCGAGTTATCAGATCGGTGAAGGTCGATCTTCCACGTCTCCTCTACTAAAGCGAATCCGTTGCGCGGTTGCGGCGAAGAAGCTGCGCATTCGCTCCGGTTCTAATACGTTCGCAAATCGCCAGTGTGAATGGCTCTTAGACAACTTCATTTATTCAGCCCGCCATAAACAGCCAGTATTTTAATAAGTATTAATTCCACGAAGATATATAAAAAAGGATATTTTACAGGAACCCTACGCCGGAGGTAACAGACCTGATTCCGATGCTATGGCCATCAGTGACTCAGGACAAATGGCACTTCCTCGAGATCGACACAGAACTACAAGTCTCCACCAGACCTTTCCATGACCGCATGGCATTCCTTGATCTCTTCTACAAAAAGAACGAGCAGTACCAAATTGGCTTCAAGAGAGAACAAGCACAATCCTCTGGAAGAAATGCCATGTTAGACATTAGCTTACCATTGTTGTTTGTTATTAAATACTTTGTATAACTGGAAAGCTTTTTATCAACTTCGAAATGGAGGTTTTATTGTCTGTATCTGTTTTTAGGGTTCCGCACCTAAAAAAAAAGGAAACCCTTGTCACTTAGCTGACCATCCGTCCATCTGCCTGTTTGTCACGATCCTTTATCTCGGTAACGCGTGGAGGTATCGATTGTCTTTATTGTATCTATTCGTCGAACCTTGGGGGAGGGCTAGGGAGGGGAGGGCACTGATGCCTATACTGGCGGGCGTGGCATCGTAACAATTCGATTCCAACCGGGGTGCCTACATTTTTTTACGTGATGCCAGTGATAACAAATATGCCAACGCTTCAACATCATTTCAGCCGAAAGGCGATCACTGCTGAACATAGGCGGGTCATACACATTTTTTGTCCTCGTCTCTCCTGTGGACATGGCAAAAGTTAAGGGTCTAAAGTCAATGTTTTTTACACAAGTTTACATCGGCATGTGGGACGCCTGGCCAACTTTCAGCCCAATTCAATTGGCTAAGTAAAGTTTTTTGAAGAGGTGCTAATTATATTTTTTTTCGACAGTGGTCGACTTCAACACTAAGAAACTGCAGGTGTTTTATTTTTATCTCCTTTTATTTATTGGAAATATTTTTTTAAGTGTTCGAGATGACATTTGTGAGATTTTACGGCTGACAAGCGGTTCGTGCTCAGTACTAAGAAGAAATAGAAAAAAAAACTAAGTCAACTGTCGCTTCTGTCAATGTCAAATAAAAATATAACCGTTTGCGTTTCGTTTGCTTTGCGTTGTCCGAGAAGCAGTTCCAAAATAGTGATCGAAAGTATTCAATCGTGATCCAATTAACATGCATAGGTCGTGGAGAAATGCGGTAAAATTGAAAGTCCGGATTTTATGCGGAGGTCGATAAAAATAGTCCAAAAATCACACTGAGCACACCAAAACGCAAAGCAAACGAAACGCAAACGATTTGACATTGACAGAACTGACAGTTGACTTCGTTTTTTTTTCTATTTCTTCTTAGTACTGAGCACGAACCGCTTGTCAGCCGTAAAATCTCACAAATGTCGTCTCGAACACTTAATTAGCACCTCTTCAAAAAACTTTACTTAGCCAATTAAATCAATGAAAGCCTCAAACGCCGCAAATATGCCGCCCTAGGAACCAGCTACATGTTTGCGGCGTTTGGCGTTGAAACCTTAGGGCCATGGGGGCCAAGTGCGCGTCGTCTATACAAAGATTTGTCGACGCACCTAATAGAGGCCTCAGGCGACCAGAGGGCTGGCCACTATTTCGCACAGCGAATTAGTATCGCTATACAGCGGGGAAATACGGCCAGCCTTCTGGGCACCTTGCCCATTGACGGCAATTTAGGCCAAATTTTCTATTTATACTTTAAGTTTTATTATGTTTGTTGTTGTTTTTTAACCTGTTATATGTAAGTAAAACTAAAATAAAATTATTAAAATGCTATTTAACTATCACAACAGAACATCAACAAATAAAATTTATAGCGAAACAAAATTAATGACCCTTAAACAACTATACATATACAGCAGTTGCATTTTTATAAGAAAAGCTATTAACACGGACGTACACACTAACCTATTATTTACTAAGCTTAAAAATGTTTGTAATCCCTGCACTCGCCTGCGCCGCGCCAGCTTCCTTGTTTTACCTAAAACCAGAACAAGTTATGGTCGAAAGACAATTACTTGTGAAGGTGTGCAATAAGATACCATTATTTATAAAGAGAGCAAACTCGTTTAACTCATTCAAAAAACAACTTGCCCAGTATGTTACTGACAATAAATTACTATTGTAAAACGTCAAAGAATGAGTTGAACGGCCAAGTATTTGCCTACTACCTACCTATTAATTGTTGAACGAATGTACTTACCTAACTACTTACTATGTTAACTTTTACCGACGAACCGATCTTGTTACTTATATTTCATAATTACTTAGGTATAATTTGAACTATTGTTCTCATGAAAGTGATGTACTTAATGTCTTATATGGGAATAAATGTCTTTAAACCTAAACCTAAGTAATAAAATTGAGACTATCAAATAAATCTAAAGTTTCCAGACTCGGTGTCGCTAATTTTATGTCCACAGAGGACACAATAACTGTATTCAAAATTTTCTTCATTAAACCGATTATTTTGTAAAGTAAAATAGGAAGCTAGAAGCAGATTAAGTTACCCACTTACCGGCGCTAAGTAGGTACAAGACATCGTTTGTTTATGCTAGAATATTAAATTTTCCGTTCATAAAATGTTTTATCTGAAGTGAGGATAACAAGGTTAATATAGCGTTTTTATTTTCTATTGTCAGCTGAGTGCTTCCTAAACGAGAAAGATGAATATCTATTTAATCTATCTATCTATCTAATACCTTTAAACGAGTATTCTTATATATATAATCAGAATCTCATAACCGGCTCCAACGATTTCGATGAAATTTGGTATGTGGGGGATTACGGGGATGAAAAATTGATCTAGCTTGGTCTTATCTCTGGGAAAACGCTTGGTATCGAGTTTCAGCCCGAGCGGAGCTCGGTCGCCCGTACAGGTACTCTAAGTAATATTAGAAATGCGAATATTATAAGCATAATATATGTGCTAATTCGGGGCCCGAATACTAAGGAGATGTAGACAAACATTTTTGCAGGAAAAAATAAATAGATGTTACTGCCAAGACTAAAATTTTATTCAAAATTAATAAATTTTACTTTTTAAATTCTCATCATTTTAAAATAAAAACCAAAAACAAGAGATACATTTTTTGTTGAGTCTAGATCCCTAGTGCACGTTAGAGGGGTAATCTATTCTCGATGGTTCCTTCAATAAAACGTGGACTGTATTAAAAAAGAGTATAATAAAAATAATCGAACTGAGAAACAATTATAATGCCAGTGCAAGCGCGGCGCGTACAGAGATGCGGTAGCGTACGGAGGGTAATCTCTTGCAATACGAAAGGGTCCAAGGTCCGAGGCGCGAGGTGGCGGCCGGGTACGTATCCGCGCCCCCCGCGCTGTAGCGTCGATGCGGCCTGGTGATGCGGGCATCAGGCGCTTGGCCTTAACATTTTTTGTGGTTTTCATAGTAAACAAATGGTACCCACCATGGTATAAAGATTGCTATATTAATGACAACCGCATCAAAATCCGTTGCATGGTTTGGATTAGGTAGTTAACGGATAAACGGACAGACAGAAAGTGACGTTGTTCAATACTATGTACTTAATTGATTGTTGCTGTGTTGAAATCTTATTTATCGATATCAAATGACACACAATATGTTTATAAACCTGTGCGTGCGTGAGTATGTGTGTTTGTTCCCTTACACGCTAAAACGCTGGACGGAAGAAATTTGGTACGTAGATAGCTAGACGTCTGGTCTGGAATAACACGTAATCTACTTTTTATCCCGATATTCTATCTAGCCTACGTAAATCCCACGTAAACGAACCCGGAACAAATCGGTACTTTTTTTGGGAATTCCTGTGGGAGTTTACTAAGATTTCAGAATTTCAAACACTGCGGATAAAGGTAACTACAAACGATTCCTAAGTTATGATACCTATCACTAACTTAATTAAGCCTGTGGCATTGCCCTCTGTAGAAATATATTCACAAGAAACATCTACCATCTTAGAGCTCCGCCTCAAAAAAGAAAAATTTAAAAAAATAATGCGCAATATTATATAATCGAACAACACCCATCTATTGATTGCATTGACATCTTGAAAGCAGACATCTACCTCTACGTTCTTAGACGGCGCCCTCTATACTTGTTTAAAGTTAAACTACTATCCCAAGGAAACACATTACCGTGATATTATCCTATGAATATTCTAACGTCTCAATCCATATTTTTCCTTTCGGAACGTTCTGTCCGTTTCCCAAAACACCCGTTCCCAAAATATCCGTTCCCGTCACCGCGTTTTCCCAAATAATCCATTTCCCGAAATAAGCGTTTCCCAAAATGTGCTTCTCCCAAAAGATACGTTTGTCTTGGTATCCGTTTCCCAAAACACCCGTTCCCAAACCATATGTTCCTGTCACCATGAAGACGGATCTTTTGGCATACGGATGCTATGAGAACTGGGTGTTTTGAAATACTGATGCGATGATAAACGGGTCTTTTGGGAATACGGGTGTCATGAGAGATGAACCTTTTGGCATACAGATGCTATGAGAAACGAGTGTTTTGACATTCTGATGCGATGAGAAATGGGTCTTTTGGTCTACGTTCATTTTAAGAAACTTTTATTTTGGATCGGATGTTTTGGGAACGGATGTTATAGGAAACGGACAGAATGTTCCGAAAGGATATTTTTGTATAATCTGTATGCCAAGTTTCATCCAACATACAAATTTTTTTATAATAATATTTGTACCTAAGATAGTAGGGAGATATTTTAATACTCGTATATTATAAATAACATATTATTATATCCGTTATTCATAATTTGTGGCCAAGCCAATGAAGCACATCTATTGGATAAAATCATTAGATTTATTTGTTGCGCGAGACCATTTTGTGTCATTCATAAAATATGTGTAATGTACTTCATTTGCTTGGCCACAAACTATGAATAATGGACATCCATTAGTCATTATTTTAGTTAAACGAGCGGTAAATGCCGCATCGTGATAAATTTCAACTAAATTTTCCGACTTCCCAACCGATATCCATCTTCAGCTTAGACGAATCATAAATTTTAATATTTATAAGACGCATAGCCTCAGTAGAGTATAAAAATACAATGTATATTACAGCGTGAAGTTTTGATCAAGTTATAGCAAAGTTGTAACAATGTGCCTCAGGGTAAAGAGGTCGGAATTATTTATGAGACTTTTGATAATGTGGTTAGGTTGCAAAATTATATTCTATTCTAATTTTGTTGTTCTAGCGTTAGGTTATTAAACTTATAAAGCCTTTTTATAAGTTTTTGAACAATCTAAAGCTGCGTACGGACTGCGCGCACATTACGCGTACCTACCCGGGTACGCGTAAAGTGCGCGCAGTCCGTACGCAGCTTTAGATTTCGTTGAGCAAATGGCCTGCTATTAAAAACAAGAATATACTACGAATATACTAAGTAATATTATAAATGCGAAAGATTGTATATAATGTCTGTGTGCGTGCTGCTTGCGTGCGTTTGCCCTGATGCTAAAACGTAGAGCACTTTTTTTTAATTTTCACATTAAATTAAAACTTGCTGAGTATAAAGTGGAACAAAATATTTGGAAAGCCCATTCGTTTTTTTCTCCAGAAATCTCTTACATCTGAAAAATGAACATTACTTTGTATTGAATTATGAGTAAGTACTTTCTTTGTTTTATAAAATCAAATAGTAAAAAGGCATAGTACCGGAAAAAAGTAAGAAAGGAAGATGTTGAGGGAATTAATAAAAGATTTTATCTTTTACGGAATATTCCCAGCTTCCCGTTCATCTATCGCAGTATTTCCGGTTCAATCGGTTTTCTTGTGATTTATTATTCACACCGCTGTAGAGCATCCAAGCTGTAACCTTATCCTGTACTAAGGAGAATTTTTGATATCTTATTAATATTAACTTATCTGTGGAATACTTGTGATAAAAAAAGACGACATACTGTTGCTTAAACCGTAGTGGGCTAGTGGTTTGACACATGGGCTCTCAAACAGAGGATCGTGGGTTCGAGCCCGTATCTACTAGTACATCTTAGTTTTTCGGAATTTATGTGCGAAATTACATTTGATATTTACCATGAGCTTTACGGTGAAGGAAAACAGTGTGAGAACTACGGCCCAAGCCCCTCATTATGAGTGGAAGCCTCTGCCCTGGAGCGGGACGCATAGAGGCTGGGATGATGATGGTGATGACTATTGCTTCATGGAATCATGGATTAGTGCGTAAAAATAAAAAAATATATAAAATAAAAATTGAACCGACTCCAAAAATAAAAACAATAATTTTCTACTGATCGGTGCCACAGCACGAGCCAGCAGGAGTGGACCAAGTCATCTACCTTACCTACGTAGGTACAGGTAACGCCATCAGAGTTGAGGTCACGCACACAACAACACGTCATGTAATGACAGCGGGTTTTTGACAATTATTCAAGTTCGACAGACTCAACATAGAATTACAAGACTGACTAAAAATTTCTTCAACCTATTTCTTTAAGAATAATTTAGGAAAATACATCTAGTTCAAACAAAACAAAAAAAAATATTTTGATTTATTTTATATAAATCAGATAAGCATATTTTTCGCTATTTATAAAGAACCGATTTTTTTTCTTGCGAATATATCTTATCAGTTTCAAATTGTTTTATTTCAAAAAGAGGTTACATAAAAAAAAGAAAAATTATAACTCACACTCAAGTCAGTCATTTCATTCATTCACTATCTTTTTTGCAATCAGTACTTTATGTAGCAGTGTGTGTAATCATTCACCTCAACCCTCGTGGCGTTACCTATACTATTTGTTAGTTAGGCTTTTATTCTTCTTGCTGGTTCTTACGAAATAATACACGTTCCTCTTTTGAAAGTTTATCAAAATTTCGTCATGTTAAAAATTAAGTTTTCAGTGCTGTCATTGGATAAGACGCAATGATCGCGCTCTGTCCAGCCAATCAGAGCGTGCCACGTAGCTTCCGCACAACACCCGCTTTCCAGAGAATCCGGTTCTTCCATGTAGCACTCTGAAGTTGTCCATGGCCATTACAATTCCTGAAATAAAAAGTGATCAACAAGGTAAAGATGATTGACAGTAAATTAGAAACTGGGTGAAGACCAAAAAGTTGCACACTGTTAAAGCTGCGTTAGCAGGTAGTTAAAATTATCATTAACTTTTTCCATTGTGACACGAAAATTATCAGGTTTTAAAATTTCGCCATGTTTAGATGGTGTTGGGTAAGGCTGCAATTGCGAACCCATACAAATGTATGGTTAATTTTCGTGTCACAATGGAAAAAATTAATGGTAATTTTAACGGTAGCAGGTATGCTAATGCAGCTTTAACAGTGTGCATCTTTTTGGTCTTTACCCAACTACCATCTGGCTCACAGTCGAAACAGTTGAACAGTAACCCACCTTAAAAGATTACCAAAGTTTTATGGTTTTACTTATTAGTCAGTTCGATGTAATTATTCTGTTTATTATGATGAAATTAGCGCAAGAACTAAAGTCACGGATATAGCTCAAAGAATCGCCGGACTTAAGTGGCAGTGGGCAGGGCATATCGTTCGTAGAATTGATGGCCCATGGGGCCGAAAGGTTCTCGAGCGGACCGGAAAACTCAGTGTAGGTAGGCCTCCAACAAGATGGAGCGACGACCTGGTTAAGGTTGCGGGAACGCGTTGGATGCGGGTCGATCTGTTTGGCGAGCCTTGGTTGAGGCCTTTATCCAGCAGTGGACGTCTATCGGCTGAAATGATGATGATGATGATCCTGTTTATTACGAAAATATACTATTCACTGTCAGGGTTCGACTGCTGTGACTGTTCTTAATTTCAAACATTGAATAAAATTGTTTTACCTATTTTATGACTAAAGGCCCATTTACATTATACAACTTTCTTGCACTTTCCATACAATAAAATTGAGGCAATAAAACATTGCTGAGTCTAAACCTTAGAAACCTTTGGTTTGGTTTCTAAGGTTTAGACTGAGCAATGTTTTATTGCCACAATTTTATTGTATGGAAAGTGCAAGAAAGTTGTATAACCCTTTCGAACCCGGTTGTTGATACAATTGTGACGTTTAATGGCAATTAAAATTGAACTTTACATCATTTTGAATTTTTGTTGGGGATCCCAAATTTAATGATAATATTAGTACATTTCACAAAGTCCATTATTGTAACACTTTTCATACTCACTTGGTTCGAAAGGGATAATGTAAATGGGCTTTAAGTTCACAAAATTATACTATCCCGGTCACCACTGAATAATGATGTTCCCAAACCTCCTGTAATCTTACAAATGTCAGCCTACTTAAAATGAATCACAGTCTTGGTTTATATTCATCCCCTCGCGAATTTCAATTCAAGTAGTTAATTTCACAATATCTTGATTGGAATTGTTGGGGTTATAATTGTAAGTATTTCCTATTTAACGACCGCTTTAGCCTAGTTGGTAGTGACCATGCCTACGAAGCAAGAGATTCTGGGTTCGAATCCCGGTAAGGGCATTTATTTGTGTGATGAGCACGAATATTTTTTCCTGAGTTATGGATGTTTTCTATGTATTTAAGTATTTATATTTATTTATATATGTATGTTTATCGTCGTCTAGTACCCATAGTACAAGCTTTGCTTAGTTTGGGACTAGGTCGATTTGTGTGAGATTGTCCCCTAATATTATATTATTTATATTATTTATTTATTTATTTGTAATCAACTCTGCCGACTATTTTGTTTACGAAGTGTTCAAATCTTACAGATTTATAGTATTTCAGTAACGGCGCGCCAGGGAACATTCATATTAATTAATTTTTAGTGTTCCAGACTTTGGTTGCACTAACTTAGGCCACCGAATATCTATCATTATAAAATCTCACCTAGATAAACTTACAGGGTAAACATTAATACGTTCTTGCTTACTCCTAAATTGTTTACCAATATTTTAGCAGGTACCGTAATGTCGGTTTTCTTTAGCCCTAAAGGGATTGAAGCCATTGAGATCCAGATTTTTTATTACATCGAAATTATGGCCATTGCCATATGCCTAGTTCAATGAGCTAAACACGCACGTTTTCATGTTTTTATTAGACTTTTCTACATCTGGTTTTCATATGCAGAGGCAGCGCTAGATGTAGGCGACGTGGCCTACCGCCTACGGCCTCGCGGTCTGAGGGACCTCGTGCCTCGAAAGTTTATAATTTTTACTATTGAATAAATTTGTTCTGATTGTAAGTTAAATATTATTATAATGTGTATTTATAATCATCGCTGTTTATTACATGTCGTCTATTTTATAAATTACTAGTTAATAATAAATAAGTTAATAGTAAATAGCCTACGAGTCAAATACGAGGAAAAACTTTCATAAAAATCGGCCAAGCCATTTCGGAGGAGTTCGATAACAAACACCGTGACACGAGATTTTTATATATTAGACTAGCTGTTGCCCGTGACTCCGTCTGCGAAGAATAGGGGTATAAAAATAGCCTACGACCTATTCTCAGACCTACCAAATATAGAGAAAAAAGTTTCATAAAAATCGGTCAAGCCGTTTCGGAGGAGTTCGATAAAATGTTTGTGACACGAGATTTTTATATAATATTAGAAGAAGATTACATGTAATCTCAATAAAAAATAAATCCAAGAGTTTAATTGGTATCGCGAGCAGAAATATTTTTTTTAGTTTTATAAATCATGAATCACGAGGGCTTAAGTAATAATAATATTATGTATGTTTTACCTGGCTGTAATTTAAACTGCCACTGATTTTCAGGGTCCTGGTAGTATCGGGACAGCTGTCTCAGGGATCGATAGTAACTTCTGCATTCGCTGCTGCTACCAAAAGCCATCGGGGCGCGGTCGTAAACATTGAATCTGCAAAATATACAAATTGTATACTCTGGTAATATGAACATTCAAATTCAGACTGCGAAAGGGAAAACAAAATTTTATAAAATATGTTATAGCGCTTATTGCATCGAAAACCGCCAAACAGAAGGAACCGCTAGTTCTACAGGGTTCCCCAAAACTCAACGATATCCTGATACCGGGTAAGAGTTCATGTTGTATCCAGTTCTAAGAAAATAAAAAATAAAATCCATGTCTCTTAGTTAAGCGATAATAGAGTCACATAACATTATCATTTTAGTACCTAACATACAAAGAATACCTAACATTTTAATATTATATTTAACTTTCTCAGAGCCAGAGGTACATACCTTATTTGCTTAACGTCCTTAGATTTGTTGTCAATCTGTATGACGGGAGCCGAATATTTGTGATGATGACCCTCTTCTATGTACTCTGCTTCTAATTCAAAGTTCGTCAAGAAATCAAAGTCTTGGGGGAAATCCGCTTTTAACCGGCGTGCCCCATAAAATCCATCAACTAGAATTGTCTCCCCGCCCGTTCCATCGGAGTGCTCGATACAATGAAGTATTTGAAGCCTGTAATGAACAAAGGGTAATTTTAATACGAAGTACAAACATAGCCGCTGTCCGCAACCTATATTGTACTTCGCCGGTAGAAAAATATAATCATAGGGTAATTTGCTGTTAATGTTTTTTTGGGAATTTGGGGATTTTTTGGTTCAGTAGCTACATACAACCAACATAGAAACAATTTATTACAGAAGAATGCGGTGATGCAAGAGAAGATGACAATGATCGAAGAAAAAGTAAAAATATTACCTATGTTTAAGAAAGGTCCTCCGGTAATAAATTATTTAAAAAAAGTTACTAACTTCATTTCTCACGAAGAAATAATTCATTTAAACGGTAAGTGTCCATATACCATTTTCGTTCTCAAGATAGCAACAAACAATTCTACGCTGGTAAGAGAATGTTTAATAATACTTTATACGAGGGTGAATTGAAAGTTTTGAGCCTAACCTTTAAAATAAGGACTGATAAATGAGCTGTTGCCGAACTGATAAATGAGCCATCTGACGAAATATTTAGACGCAAACTGAGAAACCTTTTGTTGGATAAACCATTATACTCTGTTAGTGAGTTTGCAGACATTGAATTGTAGTTTTTGACATGTGTACTTATTTTATATTATGGTTTGACTTTGGATTTTACTTTTAATATTTTCCAAAGCGATCACTTACACACCTTGCTTCTAACTTCATTATTCCTTGTAAAAAAAATTAATCTTCAAGGTGATCGAAATATTCAGTCACAGCTTCTTGTACTTCAATATCCGTCGAAAATTTCCGTCCTGCCAAGTGTTTTTTTAGGTTCGGGAAAAGATGATAATCAGAGGGGGCCAAGTCCGGCGAATAGGGTGGATGCGGCAACAATTCAAACCCACAGTTATGAATTTGTGCGATAGATTTCGCTGCAGTATGGACAGGAGTATTGTCTTGGTGGAAAACACTTTTTTAGATATCATACCAGGTCTTTTCACTTTAATTTCTTCACGCAGACGTTGTAAGAGGGTGCAATAGTAATCAGCATTTATGGTTTTACCCTTTTCGAGATAATCAACCAAGATGACCCCTTTGCAATCCCAAAAAACTGAAGCCATTACCTTCTTAGCTGATAAAACGGCCTTAGCTTTTTTGGAAGGTGGAGACCCTGACCTTTTCCATTGTTTGGATTGCACTTTTGACTCCGTTGTATTGTGGTGGACCCAAGTCTCGTTCATAGTTATGAAACGACCAAGAAAATCTTGTGGGTCGCATTGAAACAGATCCAAACAATCCTGTGACACTGTATGGCGGGTGCGTTTATTTTCAGCTGAAAGCAGTCTAGGTACCCACCTAGCGAGACCTTAGAAAATCCAAGTTCCTTGGTGATTATGTTTTGTACTCGCTCATAGCAAATGCCAATTGTCTCCGCTATCTCTGCAACTTTCAACCGCCTATCATTCATAATCATACCTAGTATTTTATTGACATTTTCGTCTGTAGAAGCCGTTATTGGTCTTCCACACCTAGGTTCATCTTCAACTGCTTCTCTGTCCCGTTTAAAATCTGCTACCCATCGTTTTACAGTGGCATATGATGCAGCGGATTCTCCTAAAGTCTGATACAAGTCTTCAACAATTTGCTTTGGCGTTAAGCCTTTTTTTTGTAAGTACTTTATGACAGAACGGTGCTCAATTTTATTCATTCTAAAGGAAACCGCGAACCTCGTTTAGTAAATCGATTACAAAATTTGCAATTGTGACAGAAGAAAAACAAAAGACAGTGCATTATGATAAAAAATAATGTAGGTCTTACGTGCCAGTATTATTTTTTCTTTTTAATTTCATTATCAACCTCAGGCTCAAAACTTTTCAATTCACCCTAGTAGTCATGCTCCTACAGTACATATAAGCTAGAAAAGAATAAGGTTAAAAAAACAATTAAAAGCTCGTTAAAACAGTGCAACATTCATTAAGTTGCGTGGAATCCAATAAAGTAGCTTTGACCGGCAAAATGTAATAATTATTCAGCAACGAAATGCGGGTCGGGATATAAAGGCTTCGACACAACCGAATCAGTGCTGAGTGGGAAGTATGATAAATAAAACGAGTGTAGCCGACCCTCGCCGAAGATTAGTGGAAGCACTTATAGCCACTCTCTTTTACGCACTCCAAGATAGCCATCAAAGTGGAGTTACCTCACCGTCCAATTGAATTTCGGCAACGTTACCGGAAAAATAAAAGGTTACCTTTTATGTCAAAAAATAAGCCAATTTATAATATGGGAACACTACTTATGCCGCGTCGTGTGGTAACAGATTTAATATTTTGCCCTTGCCATGTTCATGTTGTTGAGTTGTTGTCGAGATTTTTTGCAAAAATACTGGTATCAACGAGGTCTTTAGTAACATTTTCTTATGTAAGGGAAAAATCATATATTTTTAACATTAATCACAAGTACATATTTTAAATTAAATTTCACATCTCTTGGTAATTGTCATTTTTTTAGTACCTTAATGTGACGTAAGTATTAAGTACCAACATTATGTCACTATTATTACAGCCATTAATTTCAGTCTGACCATTACTTCGGTGTTTTAAAAGCTTTTAGGCAGCTATTAAATTAATATGGAAATCTAAAAGCGGTATCAATTTTTGTTCAAAGAAAATTCTGAATAATTGTATTTTTTCCTTCGGACTTTCTCTCTGGACCTTGTGAACAATAACATCCGTCCTGTATGAGGCGCTACCAACACCTCTTTTAAATGACATTAATGGCTCTTGTTCCAAGATTTTCATAAAATACAGAAAAAAGAAATATATCAACTGTTCTTAGCCGTTTGTTACTGTAACCTCAATACACTCAGCGCAATCCCATCTCTTGTACTCGTAAATAACGAAATACTTTAATGCTCCAAGTGTAGGCCTTTTTCTAGAGTAGTGACCCTCATTGTTCGTACACCAAGCGCTGAATAGCAGAGCCGTGAACGAATTGCTAAATAGGATTTGAAAGCAACCAACAGGCGAAAGCTTTTTCGTACAGGCTCTGAAATAATAATGACGAATGCCACTTGAAGCAGTGGTATAAATAGACTCTCGGCAATAGGCATTGCTTTGCTTTGTATAAAAATAAGGTGATTTTCATGTGTTTTCAGCACTTACGATAACCAAGTAACAAACAGTTTTTTTTTTTATATTTAATATCATGTGTGATAGAAAAGAAGGATTTATACATATGAAGAAAAACCCAACAAAAAAAATGCCGTGAAAACGTGCGAAGTTTTTATTTTGTTTCGATAAGTCTATAAAAACTAGTTCATAAATCTTATAAACAGTGAAATTTACGAAGTGAATATAAGAAAACGAGTCATTTTGGCTAGAATCTACTTAGCCTGTTGTGGGTTTCCATATGACTAGTTCCATTTTAATATTGTAAAAGTCATCGTTACAATTTACATATACTTCCTGTTTTCTTGAGCCAAAGTTTATAGCGAAAATCTCACTACATGCCAGTTTTGGTGCTGCCAGATATGGGTGAAAATACTCGTCAATCGTCAAGCGCAATACCATAGTATGTTCTTATTTCTTCTAGCAACTGGACCATTATGTCACGTTTGAATTAAGATTGCCCGGACTGTTTAATTGCTATTAAAATTAATTTAACTCTGTTTGGTACTTTAACTGTCTGACTTCATAAAAATATTTTACTGATTTGCTAAATTGACCCTAAATTACGATTGGTTACATAAGGTTTAAAATTAGCCAAAATTTAGGGTCCCTACAAGCATATAAATTAAGATATTTTGTGTTCGTAACGTAAAACTTAATGAACCTTGAAATAAAACAAGATGGGGTACTTATTGAAGATTGCTATTAAAGTTAATGTTGCGTTTATTTCGACACGAGAGCGTCGTTAATTTAACGAGTTTCTTTAAACTTACGATAGAACTGATGACTAAACTTGATATTTATTAACGTTTAGCGCGTTTAATGAATATGAAAAGTTTTTGTAATAAGGAGTCGTGACTTCGGAAGTTCACAACAACAGCGTTGATCAACTTTGAGGATCAGTCCTTTTACATGAAAGCGAAATACTTCATTCCAATTATAGTTATTAACTCCACTTTATTCAAAAATCTCCTCACAAAAATTTAGTATAGATCAAAGTTGATCCTGTTGTACAGCACTCATTTAGTTTCATTTAGTGATGAAATTTGACGCCGAATATGCGCTCCAACCAATGTTATTTGCGTAGTCAATTATATACTTATAGCGAACACCGTAATCTTCTTAGGAAATTACACTTCCTTTTCGCTTTGCCGAAGTCGTCTAAAAAATATTCAAAATACACAAGGACGAATATTGTAATAATATGACAACTCAATGAAACTCGATGAAAGTTACTGTTTTAAACTTTCATGATTTTCACTCATAATTACTAAACTAAACGGGACTTTTATCACGTAATAAATATTTATTTATTTTTGGCAATGAGGCCGAAACGTCGAGGTAAATAAATAAATATTTATTGCGTGATAAGTCCCGTTTAGTTTAGTAATTATCGATGAAAGTTATGATACATACTACATGTTTGATACACATAGAGCTTGTCTAGTTTTAAATGACGCTTCCCACCACCGCGTTTGCGCACGGGATTTGGAGCTCAATTTGAGCTACAATAGAGTCTATTGTAGCTTGAAATGAGTTTCGAATCCTGTGTGTGAGTGCGGTGGTGGGGCGCGTCATTTTAAACTAGACAAGCTCTACCTTGGAGGATCTTAAATAAATGGTTAATCGAGTGCAACTTTCTGGCATTACCTACTTAGTTTCTGTAGATAGAAATTTCATCAGATAAAAGGTTACAACAACACAGCTTATCCATTTCTGCTGCAGACTGAAACACATTGCGAGGGGTGTCAAACTAACCCAATCGTCTGCTAAACAAAGTCCAGTTAAAGTGTGTTCTATCAAGTTAAAAAATATATTCGTTATCTTACCCAGCAGCTTCAGTAAAGTAAGTGTTGTCATTATGGGTGGCAAGTGGTAGATTAGTGTAGGCTGTGTCAGCGTGGTCTGCTTTAGTGGTGAACTGCCACATTCCGCCAAAAATGGTGTGTTGCACACCACCTAAGGCTTTACAGACTTCCTTTGTTGCTTCAAGTGTTGGAAGCACCTGAAAGATAATTTCAATTTGCAGTTTTATTTTAAAA
The DNA here is from genome assembly GCA_947563465.1 of Archips xylosteana. NCBI lineage: Eukaryota > Metazoa > Arthropoda > Insecta > Lepidoptera > Tortricidae > Archips > Archips xylosteana. Next base: position 6,932,753 of record OX387349.1, read on the forward strand.
TATGTAAGTTCACCTTTGGATTAGATGATTGGTGTTGTAGGTTTATTGGTAACTTGAGAGGCTGGGTGGAACTATACAATACTATACAAAGCATGGTTCGACGTTCCAGTAAGTAAGGATAGTTATCCGCATTCGTAAGCGATAATATAAAATCTGTGGGCAAAGTATGAGCTCCACTGCAAGTAGCTATTTTTTTTTCTTTGAAACCCTACTTTACTTTGAAAGCGTATATATATATAATATACATACTTGTTAAAAGCCAGCACTGCACGAAAAAGCCCTTGTTATACCATCATAAAAATCAGTAATTTTTCAATTTATACTCATTGTAATTACGTACAATACCTATACCATAAATAATATTATTGAATCAGAATGCGGTCTGCGGCGCTAATTAATCAATTTCAGTATAATCGCTGAATTTCCTTTGCTGAATCCGCTGTTATTAATTAGTACTACGTGCAACACCTATAGTAGTGGCAACTCATTTTCTAGTCCAACGGTTTGGAGACTGTATCTTCTAATATCTAGTAGCTGCTGCTATATTTTGCCGAGTTGGGGTACGGAGTGATTGTCACTAAGCTAAAATCATCGTGCACAAAATTATGCCATTCCATGGCAACTTTTACAGGGATAAGTACCTCTCCTAGGCTGGCCACTGTTTTTTTACTTTTTTACCTTTTTTTTTCGACACAAAAAGAGGGGTGTTATAAGTTTGACCGCTATGTGTGTGTGTGTGTGTGTGTGTATGTCTGTCTGTGTGTGTTTGTGGCATCATAACTCTTAAACGGGTGAACCGATTTGGATGCGGTTTTTTTTATTTGAAAGCAGGTTTCTTGGCGATGGTCCTTAGACATGTTTAATTAAAATTTGTTTAGCCGTTTCAATGTTATCAGCTCTTTTGTATGCTGTGGAAGGGATCTTAGACTTAATTGCGTTGGGGGTTTTTTAAATTTTTAATAAACAAGATCAAATCTAGTTTTGCTTCACGATGAGTGCTTCCGTAGTTCGACAAGAACTCTCATAGTATCGTCTTGTCCGTGCGTCTGTGGTCTGTCTGTTCATCTCTGTCAGGTATAAATAAATATTTTTAATATTTGCCGCATATTAGTACGGAACCCTACACGGTGCCTGGTCCTACGGGCACTTGGCTGCTTTTTATAAATAGGCACCTAAGAAGATATATTGTAGAACAAAGGTTCACACTTCAATATGTTCCCGGCTGTCCTCCGTGGTGGACTGCACAAAATTACTGGCCTTATACTACAAATTTCGATTATTAAACTACTCATGCCGTTCCGTTCACGCCAATGGTACCTATTAAATAGAAGAGTGAAAAGGATGATACGATAGGAACTTCGGAATTCGAATAGGACACTATCCTGGGGCTAAATTCAGGAACGACCCAAAACGGCTTGCGAGCGGTAATTCAATCGATTGCGAGAGGATAAGAATGGGCTGAGCTTGGGATGAGCCTTATTTTCCTGTTAATTCGCTTTGTAAATAAATAAATGAATAAATAAATAAATAAGGCTCGTCCCAATCTCAGCCCAAACCTCTCGCAAACTAGTGATTTTTGGCGTTCCTGAATAGCAGTGCATCGCTATCCTCTCGCAAACGATTGAACCGTGTTGGGCCGTGAATTTAGCCCCTGTTTACTGACAGAATTCCCAGAATGAAATACTGATCACGAACCACATTCAACACATATTCGTTTTAAATATTACTAACCCCTTCGATTAGAACTACACCGTAATCAAGTAAGGACTGGAATGCTTTTACTGAGCCTTCCTGGGAGTTAAGAAATTCTTCAACTGGGATCCGAGCAATGTTTTTATTAACTGCTTTACCATGCCATAGTACTGGTTTCAGCCTTTGTCCTTCTTTGAACGAATTATAATCAAATTTGACTAAAAAGTCTGCATCGTATTTCGACTGGTGTTTATCATCCCCTGTAACAAACATGTAAATAATTTACAACACATACATAAAAAGCTGTCTTCAAAGAATTTTCTCAAGAATAGATAACCAAACAATATTATAAATAAATAAATATCACGGGGCAAATCACACCAATTGACCTAGTCCCAAAGTAAGCTAGGCAACGGAAAAAAATACTTAAATATATAGATATTAAACACCCAAGACCCGAGAAAAAACATTCGTAATTTTCATACAAATATCTGCCCCGACATGGGAATCGAACCCGGGACCTCAAGCTTCGTAGTCAGATTCTCTAACCACTAGGCCATCTGGTCGTCTAAGAAGTTATAAAATAGAAAACTAAAACTGAATTTAAGCTAAACTAAATCTACAATGTAAAAATATCGTCGATGTTGTTGATATTTATTCTCCAAATTTAAATTGGACTAGGGACTGGTTTAAATAGGACAGAAAATATAGGCCTCAAAATAAATAATAAAATACTAATTGATACAAGACCGAGGCACAGAATATATAATAGTACTAACGTACAGAATGGCCACGATCCGCCCCGCACCGATTCGAGTTACCCCACCCCCAAGACGCCGATTGCTTGACGCCGCTGTTCACCAGTCGGATGCGCAAAGCGATGTATGTCGGCCGCACGGCACTAAACTTTTGCGAAATGGTAATATATTGTGCATTGTATGGGTGTTTGGCAACAGCCAAAGATAAGGAAAGGAGTTTTTTTCGATTTCCGAAGGACGAAAGAACCAACTTTAATCAGCAACATGAACAGTGTAGATAACTGGGTTTAAAAGTTTGTTACCTATAATGTATAAATAGACGTATTATATTAGTAGGTATTTGTAAAATTAATTTGTTAATTATTTCCTATCAATAGATCAATATCTACAATTAGGTAGGTACATTCTCTAATTGTCTTTACAAAATGAATTAGGTATACACTCATTCACTTATTTTTAAACATTAATTTAGACAAACGATAAGTTTAATTATAAGTACTACGATAATTAGATTACCTACTCATTTTATTTCACATTACAACGTTGATCGCGCTCAATGAACGGCGCGGCATTCACTTTCCACAGCTATCTCTTTCTATCTCTTTTTGCGATAGTCAACCCTGTGCATCTTACGCACATATTGACGCGTGTACAGACGTCGTCGTGCTTATATAGATTCAAGAACGCGTATTTTGTGCGTCGTGTCCACCGTGTGACCGAGGTGACAATCATAAAAAAATACAGCCAAATTGAGAACGTCCTCCTTTTTAGGGATCCGTACCCAAAGGGTAAAACGGGACCCCATTACTGAGACTTCGGTGTCCGTCCGTCTGTCCATCAGTCCGTCCGTTTGTCATCAGGCTGTATTTCATGAACCGTGATAGCTTGACAGTTTAAATTTTCACAGATGATGTATTTCGGTTGCCGCTATAACAACAAATACTAAAAAATAAAAAATAAAATAGTATAATACTGTTTGCTCGATATTGATAACGGCAACAGGTAGACGCTTGAAATATTCTGAGAATATTTAGTTGTATATTCACTTTAATAATAAATATTTAAGTTAAAATAAAACAAATATTTTAGGGGGCTCCCATACAGCAAACGTGATTTTTTTTGCCGTTTTTATAGATGGTACGGAACCCTTCGTGCGCGAGTCCGACTCGCACTTGGCCGGTTTTTTAAATAACAACATAATTTTTTGTTAATTAAACATTAAACGGCTCAATACACCATTATAACTTGGAACGATCTAACTTGTTAGTAAGATTAAATAACTAAGTAGTAGGTAACTACTTTTTTTTTTTTTTTTTTTTTTTTTTAATAGCCTGTTTCAGTGTCCCACTGCTGGGCAAAGGCCTCTCCCCTGGACTTCCAACTCGCCCTGTCTGCACTTGTGTTTGACCAGTCGCTCGAGAACGTGTCTAGGTCATCCCGCCATCTTCGCCTTGGCCTGCCGCGGCGCCGGCAACCGTCCTGGGGCACCCATTGAGTGGTAACCCGCGCCCACCTCTCTGGGTGCATGCGGCAGACATGGCCAGCCCACATGCTTAATATTGTATACATATAATACTTAGTTATACGAATCTCAAAGCTCATTAAAGCGGGGTTTGTTTTAATCACACTTAATTGGTTATAAATTGGTTTACTGCGGCGAATGAATCCGGTATAATTTTTTAATTACTTATTTTAATCAAAATGAGCCCACCTCGACATACCTAGGTACATAAAGGCTGTAAAAGCATTTTATTCTCTCATCATTTTCTAGAAGTAAGTAATTAAGTTTAAACTTTTTTTATTATTTCGCTTTCTTTCTTTTAATAATAAAAACACGCCTTTGAAAAGTAAAAATTGTTAGAATATTTTAAGCATCTAGCTTGCTTTGACATATCTGATGCCGGATATTGGCAACAGTACAAAATTTACAAAATGAAGTTAAGATCCTTCGAAAAATTAACGTAACACACATTTAATCTTTAAGATACGCGTCAAACTTTCACAAATCTAAAACTTATGTAAAGTATCATTCAAGATTGGTTTTGTGGAGTTTTTTGTATTTTTATTTTTTAGCTCCTTTTTTTTTACTTTTACGGTCATCCCGTGAAGTCCATATAATATAATCATACCTACTAAAATACAAACTGAAACACGGATGCACAGAAAAACCCAGAAAAAAGACCAGCTCTGGGAATCGAACCCACCAACCCAGTCCCGACCAGTTGTGGTGTAGGGGTTTAGCACGCAGCACGGACTGCTGTGGACCTGGGTTCGATTCCCAGAGCTGGTCTTTTTTCTGAGTTTTTCTGTGCATCTATGTTTCAGTATGATATATTTTATTTGTTAAAAAAAAATGGAGTTGAAAAATAAAAATACAAAAAGACTCCAAAAACCTTTGATCAATTATAACTGAAGATGTGTACATTGCCAAACAAAATCCCCTTCAAAAAATGTCCGAACTTTTTTATTTGTTTGCATAACAATTAAAATCATCACCTACACAGAAATTTGAACGTAGTCTTTACTTCATTACAGTCGAATTTCGGTTGACACTTGACAGCTAAACTTGACAATTTCACGCAACGTACTGAGAAAAAAGAAGGCCACTTTTATCAAAGTGGCGCTCATTTGGCTCGGACATTTTCGGGCGCGCGACTGTGGATCTACAGTTATAATTGATCAAAGCCAAAAACCAATCTTGATAAGATTGCTTAAGAGCGACATCTCTTGGTCCTGGTGAGCGGATAGTTCCGAACGAGTGTTGACGTTTTTCGTTGAGAGTATTAACATAGATGTCGCTAGTATCGCTGCGATAAGTGATTAAGCAAGCTGAGATGTGTGATGCGTAGGAAAAATTAGTGTCCAAGTCCCAACCAGTTGTGGTGTAGGGGTTTAACACGCAACACGGAATGCTGAGGACCTGGGTTCGATTCCCAGAGCTGGTCTTTTTTCTGGGTTTTTCTGTGCATCCATGTTTTAGTTAGTATTTAGTATGATATATAGAATATCACTGTTTAATCTTCAGCTTGTAGGTTTATAACTGTTTAAACTAGAATTCATTCATTAATACGATCGTTTCAGTGACTAGGCCAAAGTCCTCTAAGTTCAGATAGTTTAGATAGCTACGGGGCGACTCTATTAGTGGTTCAAATATTTACACTGCAGGCATCCAAGAGGCATTCCTGGTCAAAATCCGTTACAGCGATTTATGAGCAAAGTTAAATTTGCTTACTTACTCGTAATTTGCAGGAGCTCTCCATTCTACAATAAAATAAATAAATACCATGGGACAATTGACAGCAATTGAGTTAGTTCCAAACCAAGCAACGCTTGTACTATGCGTACCAGGTAACGGATAAACATGCACAACAAAGGTCCAACTCGAGACGAAATATTAGTAATTTTTTTACAAATATCTGCCCCGATTGGGGATTGAACCCATGACCTCAAGCTTCATAGTCAGGTTCTCTAGCCACTTGGTTACCTGCTCTTAATATAAATGTATATAAAACAAAATTTAAATATATTGTAATTGTAATTTGTTTGTAAATCAATTTGTGCCTAGGAACTACATGACTTAGTTACACCAACTGAGCTTCCGTCCTCATTCTATCTCCACATTGACTAATTTTTTTTTCATTTGAAACTGACTAGTGACTGACCTAACATCACCTGATGGTAGGTGCTGATGTGGCTGAATATATTATCTTTATCCGGATAACCAGACAACGGAATCAAATTCCATTCCTCAGCAGTCCGCACTATAAAAGACGAAGTGAAGCGCTTTGTGTACATGGCTGGAATAGTTACTCGTATAGGTATAAATAACAATGCCTATTATTTCCTATGCCTAATCATTCATTGGCACATTGTTATTTGTTTTGAATTTCCATATGAACTGTTCTCATCAATTTTATGTTTTGATCATCATTTTATAATCTTTGAACACAGGTTAATATAAATACATAAAAGAAAAATAAAAACCGGCCAAGTGCAATTCGGACTCGCGCACGAAGGGTTTCGTACCATTATCTATAAAAACGGCAAAAAAATCACGTTTGTTGTATGGGAGCCCCCTTAAATATTTGTTTTATTTTAATTTAATTATTTATTTTTAAATATTCTGTGAATATTTCAAGCGTCTACCTGTTGCCGTTATCAATATCAAGCAAAAACGAGCAAAAAAAATCACGTTTCTTGTATCGGGGCCCCCTTAAATATTTATTTTATTCTGGCAACTGAAATACATAATCTGTGAAAATTTCAACTGTCTAGTTATCACGGTTCCTGAGATATAGCCTGGTGACAGACGGACAGCGAAGTCTCAGTAATAAGGTCCCGTTTTTACCCTTTAGGTACGGAACCCTAAAAAGGAAATAGAAACCAAGTAGTATCTTTGTGTATATCTTGTTTCTCCGTTACACTAACGAGCTATTGCTCGCATCTGGCAAAAGTTGTGCGTTAACTTATTTACCGAACTTCATGAAAGTCAATACGTTGCTACTTACACGTCAAAGCAACCTGGGACTCGGTGAAGTTCACATCAATTATTTTCGACTCCGGTATGTCAAGTATATGCTGCGCCCTTTGAAACGTATCAGCATGGTAACATGTTGAACATCTGAAATTAATATTCGTATATGATTGACAAAAGTACACAGAAGTGTTATTCGTAGGACGGATCGTTGCATAACTCTTTGGAGGAGACATTTGTCCAACAATGTATGTAATTTGGCTGATATAATGAACCTCGTCATTCTTATTCACTAGTTTCCGGAGCAGAATACCAAACGCCGTGGAATAAACATAAAGACACAAATACAATAAAATTTCGCTTTTTTGTGCTGTATACTTATAACACAATAACAAGCATTTTGGAAGTGCAAAGGTGATAATAATAAATACAAAGACAATATAATGTCAATGTAAAGTAGTACCAACGAAAAGTCCGGTGAAGTGGAACTCAGACTTGAAAACAGAAGGTTCCGTAGAATTTTTTAGGTAAGTATATCAGTAAGTGTCAGGTTTATACTACCGTATCTATAAAAATCTAGTATTGGCAGATCCCTTCTTCTAAGCGAAATGTACATTAATGTAATTTAATTTTAATTTAATTTAATTTTATATAATGCCACGGGGGCCTTTTTTAGACATAGTCTAGTAGTTTTTAAGTTATATATTTAGTTCATAGTTTTAATTATTGTTATTGTTTCTTAATGTTTGTTCTATGAATAAATGTATTTTGATATTGGGATTTCCCATAATTATTTTTTTTCTACTATTTGTATGTATGTATGTAAACACTTTATTGTACAAAAATAAGAAAAAAAAACTATTGACAACCATTGGGTTATATGTAGAAAGGCGAAATTATCCATTTAGTGATCTCTACCAGTCAATCTTTGAGTAGATGAAAGGAACATTTAGCAAGGGACCGACAGTTAGTAAGTAGGTAAGTTCAAAAGCCAGAATAGTGAAAGCTACAACACGATTTTTTATAACAAATACAATACTTAAACCAATAGAAAGAAACCTAACATAAAATTTACTACTATACATATACAAAATATAGATATACATATGCAGGAGACATGTAATAAATAAGCAGTGTTAGTGTAGTATAAAGAGTTGGTGTAAGCCGCATTGTCATGCTCTTCAAGCCTTCCCTGAAAGACGCCACGGTGGGAAATTACCTGATGAAGGTTGGTAACCAACTCCACAGCCTAGCTGATTGCACTGTAAAGGATTTAGAGTTGGAGGAGGTCGACGATTTGTCGTTTTTAAAATTATTAAACTTTATTATGATTCTGTGACAGAAGGAAGGTTGTATTCGTCAGCCTTCGGGTACGAAAACCTAATAATATCCAAATTGGTCTTATACGATCCTTTGAAGGGGTAGATGTCGATGCCACCCTGTGGACGCCTACATACGGAAAAAGTGAGAGTACCTAATCTGGGATAATATTTTGAAAGGATTAAAATACGGACGGGCATACACGTGCCAGCTCTTAACTTATTTACTCGTACCTGCGTAAAACAAAAATTTAAAAGCAAACGAGGAAATTCAATAAACAAGCGGCAATGATATCCAATTTGCGATTTCCGATATTTATTGGAGATATAAATTCATATACATACTAGATATATTCAAGCCTAGCTGTTGCCCGCGACTCTTGCCAACTATCCAATTTTCTACGATAAAAATATTCTATATGTTAATCCAGATTATAAAGTATCTCTGTGCCAAATTTCATCAAAATCATACACAGATCTATTCATCCGTCCATCTATACAAACTTTCACGTTTATATAATATTAATTAATTGGAAATATAAATTAATTTGATGTGGGGTGGGGTGGGAAGATTCAAAAATAATCTGGAACATTTCGTTTTTAGGATTTTGGTTTTGACAAGTTATGATTATAATTGTGCGTTGTGTGTGAATCTGTAGCTATTTGTAAATAGGTAATTTTATTTTTTGTTGTCCCTTTTGACTTTTTTTAAATTCGGAAAGTTTTATGTGATTTCTGCTCAGAATCATGAGCTCTTTCGATCTTACTAAAAGAAAAAAAGTTTCCCAAGTTTTTTTCCCGTTCCGTTACCATTTTTCATAGACTTTATATGGCCGTAACAGAATGGAAGAATCGAAAAATATATGAAAGTTTTGGGACACTTTTTTTCTCCTAGTAGGATCGAAAGAGCTCGTGATTCTGAGCATAAATCACATAAAACTTTCCGAATTTAAAAAAAAGTCAAAAGGTACAAAAAAATATACAAATATAATAAATACCAATTTATTACCTTTAGACGACCAGATGGCCTAGTAGGTAGAGAACCTGACTACGAAGCTTGAGGTTCCGGGTTCGATTTCCGCGTCGGGGCAGATATTTGTATGAATATTACGAATATTTTGTTCTCGGGTCTTGGGTGTTTAATATGTATTTAAGTATGTATCTATCTATATAAGTATGTTTATCCGTTGCCTTGTACCCATAACACAAGCTATGCTTAGCTTACTTTGGGACTAGGTCAATTGGTGTCAATTGTCCCGTGATATTTATTTATTTATTTATTTTACCTACTGTAACAATTATTCTATTGACATGACCAATTTTTAACAAATAAAACAATGTTTTTTTTACCCGAAATATACTTACTCATAATGGCGATTGAAACACTGAATTAATTGACTTATCTTTGATTTACAAATAAGTACTCTCTGTTTTCTTCAATTTCGTTATTATTTAATCACCTTTGAAAATATAGAACGAAGATTTCTAAATTTTTACGTGTAGAAAATTTAGATAAAGAGAATAAGTAATTTACACACCTGCAGTGATCTCGAAGCCAACAATCTTCGAATGTGATTGATGTTCCATTGATGAACTGGACCTCTAGAGCTTTGTTAGTCAGTTTAACTTCTCTGATACCTGGAAAACACAATTTGATTTTCACAACCGTAGATAACACACATTTTTAAGATTATGTTGTTTCTTTCTATTCAGCTGAATCACGATTGAACAATTCATTGTTCAAATATCTACTACCTACACCACCGATAGTAATTTTTCTGTTGAATCCATTAGGTATTGTATAAGTATTGTACATAAACCTAGTCAGCTTCTATTGTCATAATGGAGATACAAACTCATAATTAGCTGAACCCTTTAGTACTTTGTCGCAATAAACAACTAACAATAGGACAGTTTCAAATGTTCCCAATTACTGACAGTGACAAAGTATTTATGGGTTAAGCTTCTTTAACCCCTCGTATGTCAGAAGTAAAAAAATATTGCATTCAAGTCTCGTTTGTTTCAAATAATACTAATTATACGGATTGAACTAAAAATAGAAAAAAAATAGCCAAAATAATTTGGCACATATCTGTGTCTGGACATACCAGGGGTTAAAGCTCGTATATGATACAAATGTTTATTTACAGTTCAACGTCAATTTTATTGTATTCATTACCTCGGCCTATATACGTCTCACTGCAGAGTATAGGCCTCCTCTCAAAATTAGAGGGCTTAGGCCGTAGTTCCCACGCGGACTCAGTGCGAAAGTTCCTAATAGAACTTAACACTACACACACTTAAATTTCTTTTTAGAACCCACGACCATCTGTTTGAAAATCTAAGCTACTACGACTAAACTGTCAGTCAATTGAAATTGCAAACAATGTAAACAAACCTTGTATTATAATGTCTTTAATTTCCATTTTCCCTCATCAAATACTGATAAAGCCGTGTGTTATTTAATCAATACTTACCACGACATTATCCTCAACCATTAAAACAATAAACAAGTGCTAGAATATGGACATTTCATTAAATGGTTTATTTACATTGTTCGCAATTTCAATTGACAGCGATTTTAATTGTATTGCGATACACAAAAATCCGTGCAGTAGCACATGTTTAAAAATGTTTATTGACAAAAGAAAAAACATCTAAATGCCGCAATTCAAAGTAAACTTACCGTTCATTTTTTAATAGTTATCTCAGCTACTTATATCTGCTTGACGCAGAACACTGGAATTTACAAGTTAAACTGACTCAAAGACCAACGAGACTACGTACCTATTTATGATAAGAGTGCAAAGGTCTCAGTTATCTATCATTGGCAATTACCAATGTTTTAATTGTCTTGCAGGATGTATTTAAGAGAAATCTTCATTAAGATGGTTATTTATGACTGTAAATACCTAATTATGTATTTTCAGCGACTAACTATCGTGCTACATAATTATATGTAAATAACATTACAAAGGAGAATGTTTATATCGACGATGGAAAACAACAAGGGCGTAACCCTAAAAACCCAACTTTACACCAGAGCCAAAAAACCGAAAAAAAAACGGGAAAAAAATCATAACTTTGTAACGGCTTGTCGTATGAACGTAATTTTTGGACCATAACTATAAAATATAAATCTGTATTATGTTGTTTACAAACTGTTAACTTGGTACAGCCAGAATCACGAGAAATCGAGTTACGCCCATCGTCTATAGAAATTACAGACCTCAAAAATGGCGTAACTTTACATGATGTTTGTACTGAATCAGAAAATGATAACAAATTAGCTGGCTACAAAAATGTAGTAACCGCTTTTTGTTTTAATTTCGCATAAGGAACGGGGGTGTAAACATAATTCGTAATGCATGACAATGGCTAGAAAAAATGTCGTAACTTTAACCTCTTCAAATTTAATGAAATTAATGAAACATCATAAGCTTTTGTAAACGCAAATTTATTGAACTTTAAAAAATTACTAACAAGAAAACTTATTTTAACTTAGTTAAATATGAATTCGTTAACATTTAAACATTAAAAAATTGTGTTTTAAATGATCAATCATCGTAGTAACAATTTTTAATTCGTGATTCAGGTTGTTTATCCATTTTCTTCGACAAAAAATGTAAAATTAACAATTTATATCCCAACGTTAGGACTACTCTATCCTTATCTTATGTCAGCTTAAAACTTAACTGAGATACCTGTCCAACAGCGTAACTATTATTCTTTAGTATTTGACCACACCGCTAGATAGACTTTGATCGATTTACCTTTCGATCGGTGTGGTATTTGTTTGTTGGTGTAAGTATACTTGCGTTATCAAAGTTTAAGCAATCAGCTAGATAAAACATCCTTAGTACCTACCTAGGTCTAGTAAGGACTTTATTAATAGGTCTAGGATTTGATTCCCGGCTTCAGCAATTTGAAAAGAAATATACATTTTTTTTTTATTATGAGAGGGAGGAAAACGAGCAAGCGGGTTCTTTTTTCTTTCAAATGTTCTTTTTGTAACATAAAATTTACTATTTTCATCTAAATTTAAACATATTTGTCATTATTTATAAGTTTACCTACTTATACAGGGTGAAAAAAATGAACTAGTGGAGGGCAACTACGTTTAATATCGAAAATAGTTTAATCTACGTTAAGGACTCTTTCCGTTTAAAAAAAACAATAAATACTGCATTTATGCATTTTCAAAATTCGCTTTTCTTTGTCGGGATTTGAAACGGTCAAATACGATAAAAAATAACATAAACAAATAAAATAACATGTGTTGTTGCGTTGTTGTTTTATGATGTAGAGTTTTATTTTTAAGTAACATACACAATCAATAAAACAGAAGGTCATGAAAGCCAACAATTAAGTTTCTTTTTGTTCGGTTTGTTTTCATTCGTTACGTGAAATGGACCACAGCTACTATATTGGAAATATGTAGCAAATAGTAGAATACTAGTAATTTTTATTTTTCAGGTTTTTATTTAGTTTAAAGGACGTGTTGTAGCCATAAATGAACACTATGAATGATGCTTTCGATCGGTATATAAAGTACGACTTTATGTTATGTCATTATTTAATTTTGGCCTGTTTGAGTTCCGGCTAGTAAATACTGATTTCATCTATTTTTCAAAAATGAAAGTAAGTGTCCGTTCCTTAGGTACAAATTTGTTATTTCCAATATTGAAGATATTTTTTCAGGCTGCGATCCATTTCTCGTGACGGGTGAAAACAAAATGAAATTTAATTGCTAGTTTATATGGCCTTCTGTTTTATTGATCGTGTATGTTATTTTAAGATAAATGAACCTTAATTAATTGACTTAACGCCGTGTTCACCAAGTGCAACCGTCAAACTGACGTTTAAATGATCAGTCGTTAATGTAATCACATAATACCTTACTATTTTGAACGGTGATTGAAGTACGTCAGTTGAACGGTAAATGAACTCGGCCCTTAAGTATCATGAAATTCACTAGTTGGTACGAGTAATCCAAAGTTTATATGACATACCTTGATTTTGATAATCCTTTATGATTTTGTCGAGGAAAAACAAACACAACCTTTCAGTTGCGTCCGCGCAGTGACTACAGGAGCTAGTGCCTGTGGCGTAAGCCGGGAAAAACCGAAATGTTCCAAAATATTCATTCTGATAATATTGGTTTAACTAGGCTTAGATTGATTTCGGGTAACCACGAAATTGCAGTATCTTAGAGGTTATTCGTTGTTCTTAGAAGAAACGCGAACTGCAAGAATGTCGTAAGCAATGAAGTTTGAAAAATGCATCCCGCAAAAAGGTCGTAACTACTACGTACGTAGAAATTCGAACGGCTTAACTAATGTTTTTTGAAAAAAACAAACTTCTACTCGTCGTATCTCTTAAAAGTTTAAATTCGTCATTTTATGGGCAGTTACGACCAAAAAAATGACACCCATTTTCCAAAATACTGCCCGATTTTGAAATTTTTTTGTCGTCGTAGAGACACGAGACCCGGACCATTCGACGCAGAAAAAAAAGCTGATTATAGCCATGTAATAATCTAGTTACGACCTTTTTATGGGATACGCCCTTGTTGTTTTCGAGCGTCGATATAGTACATTGTGCATCAAGGGTCGTAAGTAAGGGATTACTAACGGCAGAGGGCTTTTAATAAATTGAGTTTGTAATGCCCTTACTGCCCGTGATACACACAATGATTTTCATCACACTGCGAGGAAAAAACCCAAAAATAAAATTATTTTGTCTCTAAACACTTAAATTGAATAAATAATGGCTACCCGCCGAAACAGATTGACACTTTTTTCAAGTCATCTACCATAGATAATGTAAACTGTGTTTAGAATTTGAATGCCCTTGGAATGCCCATAAGGCCAGAATCTGCCAACATGTTAAAAAAATACTTACTAAAATTATTGCAAAACTATTTGATATAAATTTTAAATATAAAAATAACGAAGTTTCATAAAGCGTAGATAAGTTTTGTGTTGTAAAATTGGGTTATAGCTAAGTATTAAAGATATAAATAAAACGTTGGCTGACTTGAAACCTCCTTAGTCTGTTTGCAAATTTTAAAACTAAAGTTAGAACTCCCATGGGAAGAAAAACTGTACGTAAATCCATAACTCCCTTAAGAACAAATTAGGCCATTGTCATTTAGTATACAGGCATGGAATATTTAACACCATTGACGAGCAAGTGTGATGAAAAAGATGTTTGGATATTTGGATGTCTGTTAGTCAATAACACAATGAACGAATTTGGATAAAATTTGCCGTACAGATAAATAAAATCTATATTGAAACTTACGATACTTAATGTACTGGTAATGCATTCAATTCCCGTGGGAAAATGTTTAACTTGACTTTAAAGTTTAAACAAGAATCATCATCATTAATTTAAGAGTCCAGTTCTTGTCGGTGGAGTACTCGCCATTTTGCTCGGTTCTCTGCCAACGTTCAGCTCCTGATACGACATGACACTGACTTTGGCTTGATCTATAAATGACCGTCTCTGTCTACCTTCTATTCGCCCTTTCAATATAGCTTTTATGTAACTGTCACGTGTCGTAATCTGATGCCCGGCATATATATAAACAAGAATAGAGGGCGCTATCTAAGAAGGTTAAGGTAGATACTCCGTCTGTAAAATGACGGCTTAAGTTCATCTGCCATCTGCAATGGCGTTTTCTGAACGAACCTTGTTTGGGTTTGGGTTTACTAATGTTTCGCAAATTATTTTTCCCAAACTGATTCATTTGGCAAATGTTTCATTTCGCAAATGTTTATTTTTTCTGAAGCTAAACTTTTCAGGATTGTTATAAAACAAACCTAACCTAACCTACAGAAAGTTCTGAAATATATCCTGAATATTGGGACCGTGCACAACGGTGGCGCCGCGTAGCGTTGACAACATTTCCTCCTCATTTACTTCCAATTTTTGCCATGTTGTGCGCTTCGATCGTTTTCTGTACCCCACCACCCGCTTCGCACATAGCCAATAGTTTCAGAAAAAAATAAACATTTGGGAAATGAAACATTAGCCAAATGAATCAGTTTTGGAAAAATAATTTGCCTAACGGAAGTACACCAAAAAAACCGCATCAAAATCCGTTGCGTAGTTTTAAAGATCTAGTTAAGAATACATAGGGACATACAGACAGAAGGAAGCGACTTTGTTTTATACTATGTAGTGATGTTTAATTTATTGTTTTTACAATATCGTAGTCAAAACGGCTAATACGAAACCTTTAAACTTTCGCCATGTCCGTCCGTCAGTCCATCTGCCAGCGGCTTAGCTCAAACGCTTCTATACTTGAACACTGCTATTTAGCATGAGTATACACAATAATCACGCCGACAGTGTTGATGTGTCATCCAATAATCCTATGGTCTTTACTTTCATATTTGTTATAGGGTGAACTACCCAGTAGTCAGCCAGGCACCGGTAGTCGGTATATGAGTACGAGGAGTACGAAAGATTGGCAGAGGCCGAGTATAGGTAACGCCACCAGAGTTAAGGCCACGCACACAACCACATCTCATGTAATGACAGCGGGATTTTGACATTGTGTTGACGTTTAACGACAACACAACGTCAAAATCCCGCTGTCATTACATGAGATGTGGTTGTGTGCGTGGCCTCAACTCTGGTGGCGTCGCCTTTACCAGTGCCTGGCTGACTACTGGGTACTTTACCCTACCTAACCACGTCTCAAAATGCATCGCTATGGTTTTTTTTTCAAGGACACAGGTGATATTATTTAACTGATCCATTTGAATCATTCCTTTACCTCCTATTTACACGAATTATTTTGTCTCTAGCGGCTGAAAAAAATCGATCATCAACGCAAATTTCAAAGGGCGCTCCACGGTGTTAACCCCGCCGGACATCAAAGAAAATTGAACATCACTTACCTACCTACGTAACTGCGAAAAATTAAAAATACGAAAATTTATCGACTTAGGAGTTTTTACCAAACAATTTTGGTTTTTGGCTAAAAAGAAGCAAAGTCAGTGTAAATCCGGGATCATGTTGATCACGTCGCGTTCACAATAAATACAAGTGTTGTCAATTTCATTGCAATAAAACATGTCCTCGTAACGTAAACGGATAGTTTGGCTGAACATATTTCGTGCAAATATTTCTTGTGTGCTACACATTGGTAGTTATTTCGGCACACATTTTAATACAACAACAAGACTGAAAATAAAATATCCAGATCATTCTAAAAAATAAAACAAACAACAATCTATTGAAATGTTTTTTAAATAAAAACCATTGAACCACATTGAATTGTGTTTAACCGTAGCAATATTATTAAAAGTAAAATAATCTATATCTATACTAATATTATAAAGAGGAAAGATTTGATTGTTTGTTTGTTTGTTTGTTTGCATTGAATAGGCTCCGAAACTACTGGACCGATTTCAAAAATTCTTTTGCCGATAGAAAGCTACATTATCACTGAGTGACATAGGCTACTTTATACCACGGGAAAATACCTCTTCCCACGGAAAAATTGATTTATCGCGGGCGAAGCTGCGGACGGAAGGCTAGTAATAGATAAATTGCTTTATATCTTGGAAAAAATATTGGACAATGTTTATATTTTCAGTGGAAGTAATAAGTTTTATGAGTTTTATGAGTTGAAATCGGGTTTTGTTCCGCGTACCTTGATTTCAGAGAAGCCCGATATTTCGGCACAGTTGCCTGCGCCATAAACACGAGACGACATAAATATTGTAGGTGTAAAATATTTTGGAAGTAGTAAGGTTTTTAAGTAAGTTATGTCTACAATTTTAAAAATAGTAAAAAAAAACCGGCCAAGTGCGAGTCGGACTCGCGCACCGAGGGTTCCATACAAATTTATATGTATCTATGAACATCCAGTCTTAGCAGACCCCTGCTCCTAAGCAAAATGTGCGCAGTGTGGGATCATTGTAGATTGGTTACTGACATAGACAGACAGACAAAAAAAATTATGCTTTTCGCAATTTTTCCTTTATCTGTGCTATAAGGCCTTGCTTTGTACCAAATTTCAAGATTCTGAGTTCACGGGAAGTACCCTGTAGGTTTTGATTCTCTTGCGAGTGTCGAAAATGTGCGTTGGTTACTGATACAGACAGACAGACAAAAAAAATTATGCTTTTTGCAATTTTTCCTTTATCTGTGCTATAAGACCTTGCTTCGTACCAAATTTCAAGATTCTGAGTTCACGGGAAGTACCCTGTAGGTTTTGATTCCCTTGCGAGTTTCGAAAATATGCGGAAATTTGCGTCATAAACGGCTGGATCTTTTGATTGCGTTGGCTTAGATGTTTGATTTTTTCACAGCTCCAAGAGACAGTAGACTTGAGTATTTGATATAAATTTCAGCTCGATACCTCCACGCGTTCCTGAGAAAAAGGGACTTGACAGACAGACGGACGGACAACAAAGTGATCCTATAAGGGTTCCGTTTTTTCGTTTTGAGGTACGGAACCCTAAAAACCATTGTTTTGCTCACAAAACCAAAAAATGTTTCTATACCTTGTTCTCGAATGGCGTCACAGACCGGAAAACTTGGGTTTAGGTAAACCTCCAACAAGATGGAGTGGCAACCTGGTTAAGGTTGCGGGAAAGCGTTGGATGCGCATGGCGCAGGACAGGTCTGTTTTGCGAACCTTGGGGGAGACCTAAGTTCAGCAGTGGACGTCTTCCGGTTGAAATGGTGATGATGACTGAAAGTTTCTATGGTTATTGCTTTTGCTAAACTGAAGTGCGATGAACAACACAGCGGTGTCCCACAACCCCTGGCACTCCGAACTCGTGTGCCAGATATCCCCCTCGTTATGTGAAGGGCGGAAATATGATAGAGGGGATCGCACTTCGACTCTACATATTATTTTCTCGGTCCATTTCTCGCACCACTTTCTCCGTATAGCGCCGACTAGTGGTTGGATGTATTGAGTTACTTTTACGAAACGTTTCTGCGTTCCTTGCAAGTAATATAATTTCCCTTTTTCCAAGATCTCTTCCGTTATATCGTGTTTGAATGGAATAATCCCCTTTTCGTGGCTTAATATTTTTATGTTGACATTATTTTGTTAGTGACCAACTGAGGCGTTGGTAATGTTAATATTCATTTTCATTATATTTTATTAGTTCTGTAACTAGAAGATTTTTTTTGAATGTATCATAAAACTCGTCACACATTTCGAAATGCTTTAGATCTACAATATTCTGCTTAAGTTTTTACGAACATACTTTAACAATGATTAATTAAAACTATCGGCAGCATGTTACAATGTAGTCGAAAAATTGAGGTATTTTTTATCAATGTGTTGTCGTGATTAAGTGGTAGGTGTGATATTAATTATTGTCAGGAACATTACCTAATAATAACAGTAAAAAACTGGCCAAGAGCTTGTCGGACACGTCCAAGATACGTAGCAGGTACGTAAAAATCTTTGCATATTTTATTAAGTGGTTGTTTTGGTCCCAACTCCCACCGCGCGTAGATTTCAACGTCAGCGGTACAGCGCCATCTGTCGGCGAATTGGGTTACTAGTCTACTTGAACTATTATGTATGTTGATGGTTTTTCAGGTGTAATTCTTTATTATATGAACCAATTTCAATTTTATTTTTTTATTTTTAAGAAGATACTGTTAGCGTGATCTTATAGGTACTTAAAGAAGAAAAAAATGCTTGCAATGGCGGTTAAATTACAATCTTAATTTAGAAATATTTTTTTACAAAAACTTAAAAACTTCTCAACTGATTAAGTTGAAAATAATTTTCCTAGAAAGTTTTTATTAAGTTAAACTTGCGTGATTTTTTTCATATTTTTTAGACTTGCTGTTCAAAAGTTAGAGGGGGGACACATTATTTTGAACTTTCGGAGTGGAATATCTCCGAAAATATTCACTTTATCTAAAAATGGTTTTAGCAAACCCCTGTTTATTTTCAAATACTTATCCAATGATACCCCACACTATAGGGTTAGTCAAGAAAAAAAATCACCCCCACTTTACGTCTATGGGAGGTACCTTAAATTTTTTTTTTTAGTTTTGTTTATATAATCACTTTGACGGCGTGACTGATATATATATATATATATATATATATATATATACATGCCAAATTACAGCTTTCTAGTACTAACAGTCTCTGAGCATAGCCGCGGACGGACAGACAGACAGACAGACAGAGAACTATATGACTACGGAACCCTAAAAAGACTTTAATTTATTTTGTGTAAATTTTTTTGCACGATAGGATTGTCCCTATCGCGCAAAACACGTTTTAAGGTAATGTGCTAACAGTTTCACCACAAGACTGCTCCTAGCAACAGTTAATACTCATTCCGAACATTATGTAAAATCATACCAGCCACGATAAGTAACCAGACCCATTATCGTGTGTAGAACAACTAAGACAGCACTTGTGCGCAATAAAATGGAAACCGGCATCTGAATTGTAAATGTTATTATTACCGCATACCCTTCCCTGGAATCGGCTTTGCGATCCCGTGATCCAACTGAATAATAGCTCAGATTAAGTCCGGTGCCATTTAGTATATGTAGCGGGGTTTTTAGGGTTTAAGATGACCGCGTCTTTATTTGATTATCATTTCGCTAAATAGTAACATTTGTTAGTAGTCTAAAATTGGGTTCTATAAAGGCAGACTTCAATAAATCAAATGGTTTGATAGAAAATATTTGCTGTATCATTTCTAAGAATCGTTATCATCATCGTCATCATACTCGTAATTTCAGCCTAAAAACATCCACTGCTGAACATGTGCTTCCCCCAAGGTTCGCCAAACGCAATAAAACCGAAGTTTCATGCAGTTTGTAGCCACATTACGCTTTGAAGTAAGTAGGATAGAGTTCAAAAGTCCAAACTAGTGCAAAATATTAAATTTCTGTAGAAATGGATAGTTAACCCTAAAAATAAAGTTAAATGATAGCGGGCGGTGCAAAAATATAAAATTTGTACTCATAAAAAGTTCATCATCATCATCATTTCAGCCGTAGGACGTCCACTGCTGAACATAGGCCTCCCTTATTGATGCCCAATCATTACGATTGGAAGCGATTTGCATCCACCCTGAACCTGCGGCCTTCACCAAATCGTCCGTCCATCTCGTTGGTGGGCGTCCCACGCTGCGCTTGCCAGTCCGCGGTCTCCACTCCAGAACTTAAAAAGTTAGTAACGTAAATTAACTTTATTTAAGTGTTTGTGCTAGGACTCTTGCAGATTTGAATAACAATTGAAAAAATATAATGTTGACGCCTCCAAGTGATTAAGCGACAACAACGCTCCTGCGCACAAATTCTTAATTAATATTGTAAGTACAAAGTTATAATAAGAAAATCAGTGCAAATAAACATTTTGCTGGATGAAATTCAACAGTTCCTTCTTCATTTAAGTTGCTCCTGCTAGCCAAGGGATTGCCAAAAGTACAGCCGCAATAATATGAAAAGTATTGTTTAACGGATTTTAGTCCATTGCTAAACTAGATAGCACCTGTAAAATATTCATGAAGGTTATGTTACTTAAATTCATCTTAAACTAGCTGACGCCTGCGGCTTCGCCCTCGCTGAAGTGGATTAAAACGTGCTTTCCCATGGGAATGAGAAATTTTCCCGCGGTAAAATGTTGCCTATATCACTCTCCGTAGAAACGTAGAAGTTTTGCTTCGTATGGGAAAAAAAGTAGAACTTGTCCGGACAGTCAAGCAGAGAAAGATTGGCTACCTCGGGCATGTACTGCGGCATGATCGGTATTCCCTCCTGCAGACCTTCATGATGGGGAACGTGCCCGGGAAGCGAAAACCAGGTAGACGTAAGATGTCTTGGCTCCGTAATATCAGGGAGTAGACAGGGATCAAGACCGTCGAGCAACTGTTCAGATTGGCGCTTGACAAGAAAAGGTACAAGAAGCTGACTGCCAACCTTCAGTAATGGAGTGGCACTTGAAAAAGAAGAAGATATCACTCTCCTGGCCTGCAACTATGTTCATACAAAAAATCACGGCAATTTGTCGCTCATTTTTGACTTGAAAGAAGGACAAACCAACAAAAAACAAACACACTTTCACATTTATAATATTAAGTAGTTTGATAATAGGTATAAGCTAATTCGCTTATGTACCGATGGTCATGAATTTAGTTTATATGGTTTGTAGTTTCACATTAACGCTCTCATAAAACAGCATCGTTAGGCTAGGTAACAACACGATATCGTATTTGCCGTTCATAACTATCTACTTTATGGTTTCTCATAAACTTTTGTTACCCTCACCGTTCTTAATTAATAAACCGAAAGCTCCCCATCTTGGCTTGCTATTAATTGGAAAGCTCTTTGGCTATGCTCCAGAGCTATATTTGAAAGTTCCGTTTAATGATGGTAAACAATATCTTTCAACTAAAATCTGTCCAATATATTATGTCTTAGTATTTTAGCATACAATCACTATCGAATACTTGTACCCATAGAAGTTTGCAAGGTCACAAGAAAATTATGATGACGCGATAGATTTTGTGATGGAACTTAAATAGGGTACTTAAATACCTATCCTATTAAATATTCAACATTCTAATGCTCAATAGATAACACCCTGCTGTGTAAGTTTCTATACTATTGATAGTGACATTATGCATGTAGTGACCAGCACTAGGTCGTCTATTTCTACACATATTTTTGTGTGTTAAAAGGTTTCATGGTATGACTTATCTATATCTCAAGTTTTATCTTAATCCGTCCACTAATTTTAACATGAAGAAGTAACTTATAAAAGTTCACAAACTATTGCATTTTTTATGATAATGCCACAGGAACTCTTTACTTTATTATTAAGCTAATGCATGTATGATGATGCCACAGGAACTCTTTAATTTATTAATTTACTTTATACTTAGTATAACAAAGTGTCTTTTTTTTTTAGATGACCAGATGGCCTTGTGGTTAGAGACCCTGAGTATGAAGCTTGAGGTCCCAGGTTCGATTCCCGTGTCGGGGCAGATATTTGTATGAAAAATACGAATGTTTGTTCTCGGGTCTTGGGTGTTTAATATGTATTTAAGTATGTGCTTGTGTTATGGGTACCAGGCAACGGATAAACATACTTATATAGATGTATAAGTATGTTTATCCGTTGCCTGGTACCCATAACACAAGCTTTGCTAAGCTTACTTTGGGACTAGGTCAATTGGTGTGAATTGTCCCGTGATATTTATTTATTTATTTATTTTCCGTTTCAAAGTCTGTGTACAAATTTCATCAAAATTTAAAGAGTCTCGAGAGGGAAACATTACAAACAAACATGTTTCTAAGTTTGTGATATTAGTCAGCATAATAAGTTACAGCTCATGAAAAAATGTGTTATGAAATTTTTTGGGCTACTTTTTGTTACTAGACGAGTGAAATAAAAAGCTCAGCTTCTGACGTCAGTCTTAAATAACTGTCTTGTTAAGTTAAATAAGTACCTATATATAATCATTTGAACATTGTTTCTTAATTAGCAAATTTGGCTAAACAAAACAAAAGTCTCAATTTGGGTCATTGCAACATCAGACTAATTAGAAACCAAGTTTTTTCATTAGTTAATAGGATAGATTTTACAGCGACACGCAACGTTTACTAATGGCCCGTGAAAGCGTGCCACATTTTGTCGCATACTACATTGATGGACGCTTAGTCATACGCGAATTGCTGTAATAATGGGCGTACCTACCTATATTATGCACCAAAATTCAGGACAACATATTCAATTTAGATGACACCTTGAAACTCGCCCAAGTATAAATCGAATCCACCACTTTTCTCCAACTTGTAAGTAAACATTTTTAATGTAATTGAAAAACAACATAAATGATTTTCTATTACCCTTTTTTCATTAAATGTAAAACAAATTAATATAACTATTAAACACGTGATACTTGTGTCTGCAGACACCTTTATTTTTGTTGACAGAATTCCATCCTACCCAGGTATTGTGCTAAAACTGCCTCATTTATTCTTTAAAGTGGACTTGCGTGGACCAGAGTTAACGATATATCTCCGAGTTAAGTATGTAGGATAGATATGTAGTGTCAAAATGTACGGATATGTCATCCCTCACTCAGAGATAACGATTTAATTTTTAACTCTAGACAGTGCAAGTGGCCCTAAGAGGTAAAGTTGCCGTATTCAATGCAAAGATCTTATTACTAATTCCTATAAATTAAATAGATACATTGACTATCTAAGCTATTGGGGATAGAGATTTTAACTTTGGCTTATAACTCGAGTCTCATAGAGGTTATTCTCCAAAATTCTAACTTCATAAAAAAGGGAATATAATGTAGCATGTCACATAATTACGTCTCACAGTGTACTAGCGTCTATAACAAGCGTTTAATTAAACCTACCTAAGCCTTCCGTCCACGACGCCCACTGATGAAGATGGATGCTCTCACTCCCCACGAAAACTGTATACAAACAAGTTTTTTTTGGTCCACAGTACCTGAATTTATGTTCTATAATATGTACCTAAATGATAACTTAAACGTCCGAGTGTTGCTATTGTCCCATTATTAGCATTATAGGTGATAGCAGGGTGTCATCTATTAGGAATTAGCGTATTAAAACACTAGGATTTTTACTTTATAGCAGCTAAAAACGATTAACAGTGTATTTCGCTCCTAGGTTAGATTAAGGATAATTCGTGGTACGGTACTACTTTTCCCCGCGCACGAAATTTTGTCATTTTTCGAGTCTTAATGTTTAATATGTATTTAAGTATGTATTTATCTACATAAGTATGTTTATCTGTTGCCTAGTACCCATGACACAGGCTTTGCTTAGCTTTTCTTAGTCATTGTCTAATTATATTTATTTACTAGCTTTTGCCCGCGACTCCGTCCGCGTGGAATTAGTAATTTGGGCAGCTTATTTTTTTTATCCAATTCGCTTTTTCATCAATTATGGCTCTCCTTAGTTCCTCGATAAAAAAAAAATTACCCGCCCCCCCGCACCCTCCAACACGCTCCCCCCCCGCACAGCAACCCTGCACCCCCCCCCCCGCACCTCCCACACCACACCCCAAGAACCCGCACCCCCCACCACCCCGCACCGCTCCGCACCCCCCACACACCCCCTGAACAGCACCCCCCGCCCACCCGCGTTCGTCCCAAGTCAAGCGTGCCTATAGAAGTTGTACTTCAAAAACCCCGCACCTCCTCCCCCTCAACCCCCCCGCCCCCCCGGTGTTTTTGTCAAATATCTTGAAAACGGTGCATCCTACGGCATAATCAATGAAATCTTTATCCCCCTTTGACACCCCCACACCCCCTCCCCCGCACCCTCTTCCCCCCTCAGTCACCCTCCCCACCCCCACCCACCGGTGTTTTTGTCAAATATCTTGAAAACGGTGCATCCTACGGCAAAATCGATGTAATTTTCATCCCCACTTTGGAGCCCCCGCACCCCCTCCCCCACACTCTCACCCCCGTGTGTAGCGTGATGATACATAGCCTATAGCCATCCTCGATAAATGGGCTATCTAACACTGAAAGAATTTTTCAAATCGGAGCAGTATTTCCTGAGATTAGCGCGTTCAAACAAACAAACAAACTCTTGAGCTTTATAATATTAGTATAGATTTTAAACACCCAGAGTCTAAAGACGAATGTCTTCAATCAGTGCGTCCTACCCGTCATGACATACGGTGCTGAAACATGGACACTCACGGTTGGGCTGGTTCACAAATTTAAACTTGCTCGACGTGCTATGGAAAGGGCTATGCTCGGAGTTTCTCTGAAAGATTGAATTCGTAACGAAATGATCCGACAGAGAGAGAACCAAAGTTATCGACGTAGCCCACCGCATTAGCACGCTGAAGTGGCAATGGGCCGGCCATATAACCCGAAGAACCGATAACCGTTGGGGTAGACGAGTTCTTGAGTGGAGACCACTAGCTTAGGACGTCCTCAGGCTCGTTGTAGCGATGATCTTTGCAAGGCGGCTGGCAAGAGCTGGTTGAGAGTGGCCGAGGACCGTGCTCAGTGGCGTGCCATGCGAGAGGCCTATGTTTAGCTGTGGACGAACGTAGTCTGATGATGATGATTTTAAGTCAAGTCATCCGTTTATAATTTTCATTGAGTCATAATATCTGCTCATCGAACCCGAAACCTCAAACATTGTAGTCAGTTTCTCTAACCACTGAGCTATCCGATCGTCAACTTAATAAAATAAAGCAGAACGCTCCAAGGTGGCATAAAATACAGCTACAGCTTAGCATAAAATAGAAGCTGGAAGCTCGCAGCTTCATTTTCAACTAGCGCTTATCTACGGTGCATGAACTAGCTTGGTGTCGAGAAGAGCTTTTTATTTTAACTTGCTTCAGCTCTACATCACTTAACTAGTGTCGGATAGAGACCTGATTAGGAAGGGGAAAGTTTTACTTACAGTAAGTGGGATAAACTAAGTCACGGTCCAACGTACTGGAAAAGTCTACTCTGTTGACCAACTAATTACGAACGCAAACATTGAAAAAGTCTAACTTAGCTCTTTGCTAAAATGCTTCTTGAGGGTAACAACATACCCGTGTCTCTGTGTAATAATGAGTCTGATTTCTACAAGTTTTTATTTAATTTGCAACGTTCGTATACATGTATGTTACTAGCTGTTCCCCGCAACTTCGTCTGCAAAGAATTTGTTTACCGCTATCCCGTCTCTAACCCTCTGCTCCCTCTAATATCCGGCAAAATGTAGTATGCCAGTGGGACTACGTCTTGCCGGTAAAGTTCTTATCGTGAAAAATGGCAGGAACTATGCCATTTTTCACGATAAGAACTTTACCGGCAAGACGTAGTCCCACTGGCAGCCTATATCTTGCCGGATATTAGAGGTAGCAGAGGGTTTGAGACTCTACTTAGTGGATGTTCTACGTGAGACTGCCATGACTGACATGTCTACTAACACTGATATATTTAATACTTTAGTTTAACATTTGGTAGCATAGCATACGGTTGTGGTTACTCTGAAGATGAGCTCTGGTTGAGTTCGAAACGCGTCAGTGTAGCTTGGTGGTGGTGATGGTTGTGTTTATGTGATTTGTGTGTGTTCGTACAGTGTGGAGGTGGAGGAACTGCATGAACACACATTTCTTGCATAAACGTAACTATTGTAAGGTCGCGGGTGAGCAAAGTAATTGTTTTAGTTCATTTAGTTCATATTTAATACTCTAATAGTACATTACTGCAGCGGCCGCGAAATAGGGGATTGCCGGCCGAGTAGTTATAGATGGCCGAGTGTTAACGAGGCCATCTAGAGATACGAGGCCGGCAATCCCTGTTCGTGGCCAAGGCTTGTATAGAGTTTTTCTCAAACATGCATCTTCATCATCATCATCAGCATCATTATCACCATCATCATCGTCGTCGTCATCATCACCATCATCATCACCATCACCATCACCACCATCTTCATCATCAACATCATCATCATCACCATCATCATCATCATCATCATCTCATCATCATCATCACCTTCATCATCATCATCACATCACCCATCATCACCATCATCATCATCATCACCAACATCATCATCATCATCACCATCATCATCATAACCACCATCATCATCACCGCCATCATCAACACCATCACCACCATCAACATCACCATCATCATCACCATCACCATCGTCATCAACATCACTATCATCATCATCATCATCATCAATATCATCATCATCATCTCATCATCACCATCATCATCACACCATCATCATAACCACCATCACCATCATCATCATCATCATCACCATCACCGTCATCATCATCATCACCCATCATCATCATAACCACCATCACCATCATCATCACCCATCATCACCATCATCATCATCTCATCATCACCATCATCATCACCATCATCATCATCATATCATCATCATCACCATCATCATCATCACCCATCATCACCATCATCATCACCAGTCATCACCCATCATCACCATCATCATCATCATCATCATCATCATCTCATCATCATCACCATCATCATCATCATCTCATCATCATCATCACCATCATCATCATCATCATCACCATCATCATCACACCATCATCATCACACCATCATCATCATCACCACCATCAACATCATCATCACCGCCATCATCAACACCATCACCACTATCAACATCACCATCATCATCTTACCTTACCTTAAATAAGCGTAGTGGCAGAATGTCATAATGAACCAAAACACAAATATTGCTTATAGTTTTTTTTTAATGGCTAATGCTATGATGCCATAGACCTATATATAAACGTCATGGTATGAAACAATAGACGATCACTTTGCTGGCCTTGGCCAGCAATGTTGTATGAAATTCCATTATTGACCTCTCGTCTAGCTGCACACCACGCCGCGCCTGCATTGTGACACTTCGTGGCGTATTATAAGGAACATAACGTCAACATTTCATAGCATGTTTGAGAAAAATCTTTTATTTATATACAATAATCTCTTAGTAAATCTACATTATCTATCTGCATGCCTTATTGGTCTTACGTGATCAACTACATCTTAACCTATCACACGCACAAGATTAATGCTAAAGAATGTGGCTCTCGCCACAAGAACAATCCTATAATCCTTCTTAAGGTCTCAACTCAAACTAACTCCATACCAAATTTCGAATTTATGATATTAGTAAGGGTGTGGAAGTAAGGATGTACCTAAGTTGTCTTCAAATCTTACAAGTCGAATTATTCTTACTTTTAGTGATCGGATTGACTTCAATTTTGGTACACCTGAAGCCGTATTGTCTAACGCTTTTTCTCTTCGCTTGCCTTCGCTTTCGCCATCTCTTTCTGTCACCATCTTATACCGTTTGGCAGAAAGTAATAGTGATTGTCAAAGCAAGCGTCAGCGCGTTAGACAAAAAGCCTGCTGCTGTGCCGCTGTGCTGTGTTGTGTGTGTGTGTGTGTTTTTTTTTACTTTGAATTTGACTAAAAACTCACGCAATGCCGTAGCAGTTGCCCAGAGACATTAAATATTAATATTCATACTCATACACATTTATTCATAATATTTATTACATGTCATATTTAAAATTATTTTATTATATTATTCCATAGTCATCATAATAATTAGTAAGTTGAAGTTACTGGCTGAAAGTTAAGGAATTCATCAAAAGTGTAGAATGTGTGTTAAAGAAGCCAATTTTTGAGTCGTCTCCTAAATATGTCCAACGATGGAGCCGAAGTAATCGCTTCAGGTAAACTGTTATAATCATAAATTTGCTGGTAACACAATAATATGTACATATGTCATCGAGATGTGAATTCTCTGCAAATTATTATTAGTATGTTATTAGTATGTTTTACCTACTAATTAGCATCCTAGTCTAAATAGTATTTAATATTATGACTTCAATATATATTTTCTTGGAATGAAACATCACAAAACGTCTTTAATGAATGCGATACAATCGCGCTACGTTTCTTTAATTAAACTTCTTCAAATCGATACAGAATTACATGAAACGGGAACGTGACTTAATTACCAGTCAAAGATATGTAAACAAGAGGAATCCACCGCCACAAACAATAATAGAATACGTGACGAAAACTCCTCTAGGGACACGATTTTGCTCTATCTTCAAGGGTCTTGGAATCAATTACACCCTAACGTCGTAGTAGTTGGGTATCGGTGGTAAATCCTTTTACTTGATTAAATCTTCTAATTATTTAATTCAGCACTTATTTACTTGGAATATGTTCAGATGGTTTACAATTCTGATATGCCTGATGCAAAACATAAAGCTATAAATTACTAGCTGATGCCTGCGGCTTCGCCTCGGCTGAAGTAGATTAAAACGTGTTTTCCCGTAAGAATGAGTAGTAAGTAGCCTATGTCACTGACGCTGGAGAATGCTACAGCCCTTCAACTATGTCCATACAAAAAATCACGCCTATCCGTTACACAGTTTCTGTGTCCGCTGGGTGCGGAACACATTCGACGATGAGCTGGGGTTTGAGGTTAGGAGAAAATGAAGGAACGACTTACAGTTGAGCTGATGATGGCGTCGTACGGCGTAGATGAGCTGAGGGTGATGGTTCCTTTCCCCAAGGATTGAGCTGGATGATTTTAACTGCACCACATATGTATCACGAGACACTTTAAGTACCGGCCGGTATACGTGAGTAAGCGAGAGGCGTGAATCGAGAGCAAGCAATGATACGTGTTCACTGTACCTACGGCGCTAATTTTTCGAGTGATTGATGATCGAGTGAGCGATGCCCGCGCGGTCACGTGACTAGGGGTGAGTGAATGAGTTAAATCGTTGATGCTACTGTCATACGTCACGCTTGGCGGGAACAGTTTCAATGTGAGAGAAGGACATACAAACAAATAAACAAAAACATTTTCACGTTTATAATATTAGTATGGATATGGATATAATTATACTACACTTGCTTAATAAGTGTACAAATACTACCCTCGTAAAAGGCTTGAAATTCGTCAATTAAATCTTGTTAAAAATTAACTATAAGTATGTACTGTATAGAATTCTGTTACTGCCCTGATATCAGGGTAGTAATGTTTTATGAAAATTTATTATTACCCCGTTTTTTTTAGTCTTGATAACGTTGAAATAAAATTAAATAATTTATTGCTGAAAATGTGTTACATATAAAATTAGGTCTTAAAAATCAACATGGTGCATCATGTTCTGCCGTTCCCAGCTTGCAAAATCACTTGATTGCTTGATGATGATCAAGATTTATTTTTAAATAAAAAATGACTGGCCACCGGCAATTCGTCTGTATGTTTTTTTTTGTAGATAGTGTGTTCATGGTAAATTTAATATTACACATTTAGAATATAGTACATAGGCAGTGTATATGTTACAGTACCCATAACGGCCATAACACAAGCTTTGCTTAGCTTACTTTGGGACTAGGTCAATTGGTGTGAACTGTCCCTTGATATTTATTTATTTATTTATATCACCTGAGGGTAAGTATAGATTACTAAGTTTGTGTTGTTTACGGCATAAGGCCTTAAATGCACACATGATTAGTAATCTGTACTTTACTCTCCTTGGTGAATACACTACTATTAAACTATTAAGAGATTACTACTACTAACAGCTGTGGTCATATCCATGTTTGTATAATTTGTGTCAGTTACATTTTGATGTCATATTGTATTGATGTTATTTGTTTATTTTATTAATTACCTAGCTGTTAAATGAGCAAACTCATGAAGAATTCTTGATGGTGTACTTTCAAGTGAAAAAGTTTGGTTACAGAAAAGTTTGTTGTTCAGAAAAATAATAAAATAACTCCCCAGACAAATATTACACATTGTGTAAGTCCATTGAATTATTAATTCATGAAACCGCGACAAAAGTTTAAGAGCCAGGTGTCCATAACGCAGTAACTTTATGAAATACGATACTAACGACCCCATTAGCCATTTCGGGATGCTAATGAGGCGAGGTTAGGGATTGTGGCCATAACAAGGATTGACCGATACTGCTGATTATGCGTAACACACAGTAAGAGGGCTATTTGTTTTGCGGAGGTGTAACGCCTTGGAAAATGCTTTTTACTCTCTGATTTCTTTCATTTTATGAAGCAACTTATCGGTGTTATAACTGAATTTAGTTGACATTTAAATTCTTATTGATATTTTACTCACGCTTTCTCATATAAGAAAATTCTAATTCAGTCACTATGCATAAATGACCATTTAGCGTATCTCATGGCTTACTGTCATTCATCATCATCTTCCCAGCCTAATACGTGCCACTGCAGGCACAAACCTCCTCTCAGAATGAGGGCTTACTGACAAACATTTCAATCTTGATTCAGTGACAAGCTCAGTTTATTGAAAAGTCACAAGCTTAAAAACCAGGTTCAAAGACTAAATCGAAATTTACTTTTTTACAGACTTAATTAAATTATGGCCGAGGCGAAGATGGCGATACAACCTGAGGCCGTATTGTCTAACGCGCTGGCGCTTGCCTTTGCTTTCACCATGTCTTTCTGTCACCATCTTATACCGTTTGACAGAAAGAAATAGTGAATGTGAAAGCAAACGTCAGTGCGTTAGACAATAAGCCTGCTGGATTCGGAACCGAGCGAGTGGCCATATATAGCCCCAGATAGCGAGATATGGAAGTCAAGAAGAGAGGCGTTTGCTCAGCAGTGAGATATAAATTATGTTTTAGTAAAATGTTACGCAAATAAGTTTTTTTTGTCTAATTCATTTTCAACAATTTTTTTTTGTTCACTCAAGTGATTTGATCAATCATTGTATTGTTATCGACGCTTTATGAATATGCACCAAATTTCAAGCCAATCCGACCGATTGGAAGTGGGTCAGAATTTGCTTTGCAAGATTTGTTTAATGTTTAATGTTTATTTGGGCAAACAACGGCACAATATAATGAGTGAACTTAAAGAAAATCTTAAGTAATACATAGGCCAGCAAATATGCCACAGTTAATTTATGCTAATGAAATAACACGTAAAACTACAAACAGCCAAAAATGAGGAAAAGTGAAACGGGCGTTAAATAAATAATATGTCTAAGTATGTATAAATCTAAAGTTTTGACAGAGCACCTTTAAACCGGCTAAGTGAAAGATTAAAAATATCTAGTTCAAAAAATGAGTTATTATATGTTTTACAAGCTCTGGATATAAAAGTATTAGAAGCATATTTACTACGAGTCAACGGAATATAAAACAAACAGTTAACTAGTGCGCCTTGAATTAATACGAGGACCTCTAAAACATATTTTATGTAGCAAGTACGGGGAGTCAGTTCTATATGAAAGAATATTATACAATAGAATTTGATTTCTGAATGTGCGTCGATCCCGAAGCGAAACAATACTGTCACCATTGAACGAAGCGCCCGACCGCTGAGCCTTCCACTGCAAGTGTTTTATTAATTTATTTTGTATTTTTTCTATAGAATCTATATATATTTTATATTGAGGATTCCAAACATTTGATGAGTATTCCAAGATTGGTCTAACTAGCGCATTAAAAAGTGTAAGAATAGATAGAGATTTGCAGCAGATAACTTAAATTTTTTTTTACATACGAATATTGCAATACATATTAATAAAAGAAGGTATATGAGAGGTTTAGTAGAGTTTAGTAGTAGTTTCTGACAGGCCTTTTTAATAAACTTTTTTTACTAAATTGACCCCATATGACCTTAAAAACGCTGAATCTAATAAATTCAAAGAGATCCTTTTGGATATAAATGGACAGAGCAAGCTTGACGATGGCCATAAAATAAATTTCATGGAAGGACTTTTAACCCCCGTTTATCTAAACTGTTACTTATACGGCGACGTTACGGCCATCAGGGGGCTTTGTTGCCAGCTCTGTGTCATCCTGGTGTTTGATAAGAGTTACACAGTTTTGCTAGAAAATATTCTGTAAATGTATCAGGGGACAGTTTATGTTATGGAGCCATTTCCAGCTAGGCAGGTATACTCACACCAATGCCGTGGAGCGAATCTTGTCGTTATACAACTAGGAGAATGAGAGAAGAGTAAGTAAGGCATGTCTTCGGATGCAACACGCAGTTAGTGAACATATAAAAGCTTCGCCATACTTGTGACCACTGTCGTCATGTTAAAAACCGGTCAAGTGCGTGTCGGACTCGTACCTGAAGGTTTCCGTACCTCTGTACAATTTAGTTTTGTTATTTGTTGTAATAGTGGCTAATAGCAGTAGGTATATTATCCAATGAAAATTTCAAGTTGGTGTAGCTAACGTCATTATAAAGATCGAATTAAAACGCTAAAAAAAAAATTTCTTGCATGACAATCCCTTTTCATTTTTAATTTTATCTTATGTTAAGTATTTGTTGTTATACTTAGCGGCCACAGTAATACGTAATCGGTGATCATTTTAAGTGTCTAGCTATTCTGCTTCAAGGGATATAGCCTTGTGGTAGACGGGTGGACAGACAGCGGAGTTTCAGTAATAGGGCCCCGTTGGAACTCTTTGGGTACAAAACCCTAAAAATAGGCATCCCAGTGAAAATTGAACTGTTACGGCGCCAAGCTATTGCTCAGCGTCTTGACTGTGCCGGTGTTTCTTTATCACGTGGTGTTTCGTTATCCCATTGAGTCGAAATGCCGTAGGTACAATAAATGAAGCATGGTCATCCCTCCATCAATCACATCAACCTTAATCCACCTACTATTGGGCAAATACCTCTTTAGTTTTAGGCTATTATAGAGAGTTTTACAATTAAAACCCGGCTTGGGCGAGTCGTATATGCGCTTTGATGGTTTCATGCTTAGAAAGCTACCAAGAAATTAGTCTGTAGGTACTTCATAGAATTTCTAGTAACTTATTGTGGTTTACCTACTAATTTTCGCGGGTATTTTTTCTTTTACTCGTATTGTAAATCCTGACTCCTTGTCAAATTTCTAAATTCTGTTAGAGCCGCCTGGTTTATCAGCCATTCTAAATTAAATTAAAGGGTAAAATTTAAAGACCTAATATCACCGAAAACTTGACTGAAAACCTTCTACAGGGCGTAACAAAATTAACATAAAGGTACCCTCAAACTTTAAAATACAGGGCTACCTAATCGGGCGCCGTATCAAACAAAGGCCACTAATCATGTTTGGCCAAGGGTCGGCGGCACCTGCCGTCTGCCGTCCAATTTGTCAACGTCACACCCTGTCTGCGCTCGCTTCCAATTTCATGTTCTTGGTAAACGTGGGCACAGAACGCTAGTTTTTGTCGCGAACGTAACGTGTATTCCTTTTTTAACCCCTGACACAAAAAGAGGGGTGTTATAAGTTTGACCGCTATGTGTGTGTGTCTGTCTGTGGCATCATAGCTCTTAAACGGGAGAACCGATTTGGATGCGGTTTTTTTATTAGAAAGCAGGTTTCTTGGCAATGGTTATTAGATATGTTTCATCACAATCGGTTTAGCCGTTTCAAAGTTATCAGCTCTTTTGTTAGCTGCGGAAGGGATCTTAGCTGCATAATGGGCATTTACTTTATAATTTATTGAATCAGGCGTTACTTTGCGGAGGTCCATTATAAAATCGATACTAATAAGCAGTTACTTCAGAAGTAAAACTCCAACTTTGGAAATATTATGTTTATTGAAAAACTGTAATTTTAATAGCACTAGGTAATTTTACAACTATCAGCAATTTCTTTAGAACTTCCGTCGTCTTTGACGATCGTCACCAGAATGCCGCCCAGGAGATCAGCTCCTGAGCCCGAAAATGAACGTTTTGGCGGGAACAACTAGCTCCCCGATTGGCTCGCGACACACTGTCATGTCAGTCACGTGGACCAATCGTTGAGCGTTCTCGTTTTGCCGCCATAAGTTCAACCAATCACATACATCCAGTGTTACCATAATTAAATAACAAAATGTCACTAGCATAAGCCATAGACAAGAAATATTGATTTTGATCTTAATTAAATACATAATAAAATAAAAACATAATTTAATTAAACAGCCAAAACACAATCGAAAAATGAAAGAACCTAACAATCGTCCGTCCTGACATCGTGTGCGTCCCCGTACACGACACCCAGTGGTAACCTAACAATCGGTTATCTCAGTCAGCCTACTTTGACTTATATACAAATTAATTATAATAAGCAAGTATGTTTGAGATCTGTTCTGGGTATAAGCTTTAAAGTCACTATATTTTTAGTAATCTCAATCATACTAACTTTGTTTAGCTTAATTAGCCGCAAAATAAGTAATCTTAAAGTAAAAATTCAAGTAAATTTTAAATATGAATTAACATCAATCCTAGATTGCAACAACTCAAAGTATTGAATTCTTAAGACAGACCTTACTATAATAACATTAATTACATCTTAATAATAGTCTTATCGGTACTATGTAAACTATGACAAATTCAATTCAACAGCGATCGATTTACTAAGTGTAAGACTAGTGAACCCAAACGATCGATTAATTGGGTCAACGAGTATAACATTAATTGTCACGACCGATCGATTATATCGTGACAAATTTATTCGAATCGAGCGAGAGTATTCTGAACGATCGATTAATCAGAATACCTTATTTCCCTGAACGATCGATTAATCAGGGTGCCCTAACCTCCTGAACGATCGATTCGACAGGATGCCTGACGACGCCCGTCCGAGCCGATCGATAAATGCTCGTAGTGGCAGCCGCAGGACTTGATTCGACACTCTTTGCACCAAGCCGCGAACCGATCGATTCTCGCGTACTTGATCTGTAACAACGAATAACATTCTGTAGTAACTGCAACTTCGTTTGGTGCAGCTACAAATAAAAACGAACACACAATCTAATATTTACATATCATTGCTATTATTATCGTTATCAGACTCAAAACTCTCACTATCATCATTTTCCTCCACTTCCAGAGCTGCTACATGAATCCACGGTTTCATGCGGTCTGCAGCAACTGTCGTTGACCGTTTATTTTCAGTATCGTGTAACCCTGGTATTGGCGCTATAACATAGCGGTCGTTGCCCAAAACCTTGCTTACGCGGTACGGCCCTATGAAAGAGGGCATCAATTTCTTGCTTTGTCCGTTATTATTAAAACAAGTTTTTGTTACTTTCACGAGATCTCCTTTGCTATAAACTCGGGAGGGTTTCCTACCTACATCGAACCTATCTTTTTGCCTGACTTGCTCTAGATCTATCCTGGCCTTGACATTATGGCGTATATCTGAAATACCTATGTCTTCACGAATACCTGCTGTAACGTTATTAAGCATGGGATTAGATTCGCTGTTCATTGGGGTTCCAAACATCACCTCCGATGGTGTTCTCCCAATGGTTTTCTGAACGGTGTTGTTCAAACCCCATTGAACGCGCCCTAACTGGCTGTCCCAACTCTTTTCGCCATGTTTTATGCTAAGTGCCTTCAGAGAGTCGAGAATTGTACGGTTATAGCGTTCAACCTGCCCATTCGACCTGGGGCTGGCGACTGCATTTAAAATATGTTTTATTCCCTTATCGAGGCAGAAGCGTTTGAAGGCGTGAGAGGTAAAACAGCTACCGCGGTCGCTTATTAGCCGATCAGGATTTCGAAACGTACTGAAAATATCTTCGAGAGCCCTTATTACATTCTGAGTGTTGGTGTTCCTGACAGGCTTGAGGAAACAAAACTTAGTGAAACCATCAACAATCACTAACAGGTGAGTAAAACCTCTAACAGATTTCACAAAGGGCCCAAGGTGGTCCAGATGGAGAGTATGGAATGGAATTTCTGCCTTTTTGATTGGGTGCAATAACCCTTCACGCACATTTGAATTATTTTTTGCGTAGGCACACTCGATACAAGCGCCTACATACTTCTTGACGAACCTGGACATTTTCGGGAACCAATAGTTGCTCCTAATTCTTTCCAGAGTCTTCTCAACCCCAAAATGTCCAATGTCGTCGTGATTGAGTTTACACACCTGCCACCTTGCTCCCTTTGGTACTACCCATCTGATTTTTTCCTCATCCCCTTCTAAGCAGCGAAACAATCTATTATCCTTAATAATATAATTTTCTTTGATGTATTTTAGTCCTTTCTCGTCTAGACCACTCTTCAAAACGTCAACTATCCTACAAAGCTCAGAATCGCCTAACTGAAGTGTGTGAAGCCAATCCTCGCTGCTAATAGACATGACAACCGGAAACTGGTCTTCAAGAGATTCTGGTGATTCAACTGGATTTCTAGACAACGCATCCACGTGGCTCATTTTAATACCGGCCCTATACTCGACAGTACAGTTGAATTCCTGTAGGGTAAGCCACCAACGCGCTATCCGTGGAATCAAATCACGCTTCGAAAATGTGGAACGCAAAGCACTACAGTCGGATATGATTTTGAATTCTTTACCTAATAGGTAGACCCTAAATTTTCTAAGCGAACAAACCACCGCTAGGGTCTCTAGTTCGTAAGAGTGAAAGTTTTTTTCTTCCGGGGAGGTCTGCCGACTGTAAAATGCCACGGGATGAAGGTTCTTGCCGTCTCGCGTTCGCTGTAAAAGAATTCCACCGACCCCCAACCTACTCGCATCTGTGTGCAACTCAAATTCAGCCGTAGGGTCATATATTGTAAGGACTGGCCTATCAACTAAAATAGACTTTAATTGCTCGAACGCCCGCTCTTGATCATCGCTCCACTGCCAGGCTGCCTCCTTTTTCAAAAGCTGGCTAAGAGGGGACGATATTTGTGCAAAGTTTTCTATGAATTTTCTGAAATAACTGGCAAGACCCAAGAATTGCCTCACATTGTGTACATTCTGAGGTCGAGGAAAATTTACAACGCTACAAATCTTGTTTTCCCCGGGCCTAATACCATCAGCACTAATCTCATAACCTAAGTAGTCTACCTTGTCACGCAAAAACTCACATTTAGACAGATTTAGGGTTAGATTCGCCCTCTCCAACATCTGCAGCACCTCCTCAAGACGTTCAAGACACTGCGAAAAGTCCTGTCCAAAAATTAGAACGTCATCAATGTACGCCATTGCCTTGCTAAACCGAGCTGAACCTAAAATAGTATTAATCATCCGCTGGAACACGGCAGGTGCATTTGCTAGGCCGAACGGCATGCGGTTAAATTCGTATTGGCCGTCCGGCGTAACAAAAGAGGTTAGGTGTTTGCTTTGTTCAGTGATGGGCACCTGGTAATAGCCAGATACAAGATCTAGAATTATAAAACAAGACTGGCCGGAGAGTCGAGCTATTTCATCCTCAATGATGGGCATTGGATATCTCTCTTTAACCGTCACTGAATTCAGCATACGGTAATCAACGCACAACCTTGAGGAACCATCCTTCTTTCGAACAAGAAGAATAGGGCTGGCGTAATCCGAGACCGATTCCCTTATAACACCCGCATCCAACATATCTCCAACCATCGCTCGCACCTTCTCCCGCTCGTGATGAGACAACCTGTATGGACGATATACAACTGGGCGCTGGCTATTAAGTTCTATGGTCATTTCGGTGGCACTCGTACATCCTAGGTCTTTCAAGGAGGAGGCAAAACAATGTTTATATTTGGCCAACAAGTCCAATAGACTTCGCTTTACATCATCTGGTACTCCTTCGCCTACGCGTACCTGGCTTTCATCGAATGCTAGGCTAACATTTGACTCTGCAAACGGCTCATTGACTAACCGATTAACAACATCGACTATCTCAGCTCTACAGAAAACTAGCTTTGAAGATATGTGGCAAGACTCCGTACAGGGTACGACCAGCACATTAATCTGTCCGTTAATCGATCGATACAGCCCTCCGATGACGTAGTATTGCTCGTTCGGTTTTCCAGCTAAACTATTCTTTACAAGTACATAACCATCAAAGACACGTTGAGTTTTTACTCTAACAGAAGCAGTACCAAATATTTCCATTGTACAGACCGGAGAAAATTTCAGCAGACTGTCACTTTCTTCGACTAATTCAGAACTAGGCAAGTCATTCCCTAAATTGAAGAATTTCAAATGATTCTTATCTTTATAGACAGATATATGCGATTGTTCCGTGAACGTCTGCCCGATTAGTACCGGTAACTCTAGCAGATGGTCACTGACGACTTTGCAAGCTACCCTCGCCTCTACCCCATCGACACTCATATCAATAGTTACATTCCCTAGCGACTGGACTACACTATTGCCAAACCCTTTCATGAGCGTGGTGACGCTATCGTGAGACAGTCCTAAATTACTTGCTGAGGATTGCCTAATGAGCGTCACGTCGCTACCAAAATCTATAAAAGCTTTCAGCTCGGTGTTGTTGACTTTAACATTCTTTAGAAATTTTGAACCCGGTTTGGTATTTGTAACTGAATCTTTGTTGTCTACACAGTCGACCCTCATAGTTTTTGGCACTGAACCTTTAGTGTTCGCTGATCCGTTGTCATCTGACTTAACAAAACACTTCTCCGCTACGTGACCAATTTTATTGCACCGCGTGCATTTAAGCAGCGGTTTAGGGCAGTGCAAAAAACTATGCCCCTTTTCCTTACAATTATAACATCCAACTGTCGAGCTTGATCTGACACCAGGCCTAGGATTTGCTGTATTGGGACCGACTGTACTATCGACATTCCTACTTCTCATATGCGGACGGTCGTGATTAGACTGATTATAGTCCCTATTACTAGTCAAGTACTGCAGTAGCTGATCGGGATGGGTGCAACGAAGTGCCAAAGCCCCTGATTTAAGTACCTTATCTGTAATACCGTGTATTATGCATTCCACTGCGCGGGCTCCTATTATCTCGCATTGGTTCACTAGACTTAACTTTTCATAATAATACACCTCTATAGATTCGCTGTACCTACTCTTCCTCCTAATCATGTCCTCTAAGAGCTGGCCATAATTCTGTTCACATGGAAAAGCACTTAATAATTTATCTTGCCATTCCGGCCACGTAAATAAGATGGTGTCTAAACTTTCGTACCATATCTTGGCCAGACCTTGTAACTTTTGCATGGCAAAATGAATGGTGGTTCTCTCATCCCACCCGTATACCGAAGCGCATTCATTGACCTTTTTCAACCATATGGTCATTCGCTGATTTTTGGAAGAAGGATCAAAGTCTGGTAAAATATTTTTATGATCAATTCTCTGTAATGGCGGTGGTGCGCTCTGGTTTACGGGTGGCGATGCTAGACCCGCTCCCAAATTTTTAAACAAGTTAAATAAATCCCTTTTGGATAAAGAAGGGCTACGTGACCTTTCAATCCGGTTGCTGCTGTCGCGCCGCCGTGATCCCCGCTCGGACCGTCGCTCTGCACGCTGCTCAGCATCCCGGCGCCTTGCTGCCTCGGCGGAGGTACTGCGACGGCGGCTGCCACCGCGACGCTCGCTGCTGCGTCGCTTCGATTCGCGCAGTTGCTCCGCGGCGCGCACGCGATTGCGCTCACGTCGTATTTCTTCCTCCAGCATTCGTAGTCGCTCACGTCCCAGCTCGGTGTCCTCCTCCGGCAGAGGGCGTAAGCGACTGCGGCTCCTCGTAGTTGAATGTGCTCGACTTGGGGTCGCAAGCCTTCGTTGCTCTGTCGACTTCGACATAGTCTGAAATCTCACAACCAATACAAAACTTTAGAATCTTAACATATTATTTTAAAGTTATTGAGAAAGCTAGATTGCGAGCACGGATAAATAAAAATGAATGCGATTATTTAGTAACCTCACTGGTCTATAATGTCACACACAAGGGAAACAACTGCAATATAAATCTATAATTAAATGTAAGATTGTCTCTGGCAAATATGAGAATAATAATTCTCCAATAACCGTTACTTAAGGTATCGATAATACTTGACACAAAAGAAACAATTTATTGCGTAAGTTAATTAAGTGACTTTAAATAAAACAAAAGAGGTCATTTGGTAATGTCGCCAGAAGTCCGTTTTCAATTTAAACAACCTTCATTCTATCGTATTTTAATATTTTATTAATACTACTTATAGGCGAACCGTCTATTAAAACCATAGAATGTGTACTAAATGTAAAACTGAACACTATAAAACTAAAAATAAGAGAGCATTATAGAATAGGACGATAAATTAATTGTACCCGTTACAACACTTACTTACTTCTTGACCGTGCTAATGGCAAGCAGGCACTGGCGCCTACCCTACAATACTTGATAATACAATTAAATTATTATGCACTCATTTGATTAACCTCCGGGACTCAAACCCGATTGGTATTTATTTCTCTGTTAAAATGTTAAAGCAATGATGTAAAAATAGAAATCTACAAGTTAAACGTACTTAGCCGAGAAAAATTATTCTACCCCCAAGGAAAAATAAATTCAAATAGCACTAATAAGGCAAGGATTGATTAATTTCAAACCTAAAATATTTTGCCAATGCTAGAAATGATCACTGTGTTTAAAAAGAACGTTATAGCATTGGCAAAGCGTTGGCAAATAACTGCAGGTTTGCTTAACACAGACAAAACATATAATATGGACGTGTACTTACATTTTAATTGTGTATCCCACTTCTGAAGTATAAAATCGATACTAATAAGCAGTTACTTCAGAAGTAAAACTCCAACTTTGGAAATATTATGTTTATTGAAAAACTGTAATTTTAATAGCACTAGGTAATTTTACAACTATCAGCAATTTCTTTAGAACTTCCGTCGTCTTTGACGATCGTCACCAGAATGCCGCCCAGGAGATCAGCTCCTGAGCCCGAAAATGAACGTTTTGGCGGGAACAACTAGCTCCCCGATTGGCTCGCGACACACTGTCATGTCAGTCACGTGGACCAATCGTTGAGCGTTCTCGTTTTGCCGCCATAAGTTCAACCAATCACATACATCCAGTGTTACCATAATTAAATAACAAAATGTCACTAGCATAAGCCATAGACAAGAAATATTGATTTTGATCTTAATTAAATACATAATAAAATAAAAACATAATTTAATTAAACAGCCAAAACACAATCGAAAAATGAAAGAACCTAACACCATATTAATGAACTAAAACAATTACTTTGCTCACCCGCGACCTTACCTTCTTTTCGTTCGAAACGTTTCGTTGAGTTCGAAACGCGTCAGTGTGGCTTGGTGGTGGTGATGGTTGGGTTTATGTGATTTGTGTGTGTTCGTACAGTGTGGAGGTTGAACGCACATTTCTTGCATAAACGTAACTATTGTAAGGTCGCGGGTGAGCAAAGTAATTGTTTTAGTTCATTTACTTTATGTTCAAACATACGTGTGACATGACATAATTGCGTCGGGGGTAATTATTTTTTTAATTTATAGTTAGGTACCTGGTCAGGTGGTACGCTCTGTACATGTAACCAATTGGATTCATAGGCCACCACAGAACTTTGTCGTCACATTCTATGCCATTCGAGCATTCTTGTAGACGAATGAAGTTATCTAGATTGATAAGGTTCGATTACAGCCAAGAAAAAAATTCTTAGAAAGAAAGGAAAGAAAAAAAAAACAACCATTTACTTTATTTATTTAATTATCAGTAAGTATCATAATTTTCAAGGAAATAAAAAGATTCAAACTCTACTAATCAGCTATCACATCCACTTCTATTTAAATATCACTCTAACTTATTTCACATCTTTCTACAAATTAACCCCATCTCAGTTTATCTTATCGCATGTCTTGCTCAAGGTAAAACCCTTTACTACCCATGTCGCTCTAACAGATTATCTGTACTAACTTGTAGAATGCTAACGTTCCATTTCATGCCGATTGAGCACTATATCAGTGGATTCTAAGCCCCGACCACCTTCTGTGGCTTTACGCTGTTTAATTATGTTTTACAGTCTTTGTGTCAGTCTACCCTGGTAATCCGTTTCCGAATAAATAAATCATTCATTTACTTACTTAAAACATTCGTTTTGACATCCGATTCAAAGCTTCATAATAAATAAAAAACTGAAATTTCTTATGAAAAGTACGTGGGTGTTATTGAAAACGGTTCTCAGTCCACTGATTTTTAGGGAGAGAGAATAGTCTGCTTTTCATCAAGGACATAAAAAGATACAAATCACGAATTGTTTAAGAGCCCAAAAAATGGTGGTTTGATTTTCCTTAGTTTCCTTTATTTACCGAATAGCTTTTTAATTTATCAAACAAAGCGTATAGTTTCTATAAATACTTATAGGCGTCTTCTAAGTTTGTAGCCTGAAAATAAATATGTTAATGTTTATGCTTGAACATTGAGTAGTCGTTAGCTTTCAGTAAAGAAACCGTAATTTATAGTATCTGTTATTCCTAGTATTATTAATTCATTTCCACCGGTCATTTTGCTTTAGCCTCACTTTAATTTCTTAAATCCTTAGAGAACACTTCAAATAAACAAAAGTTAAATGAGCAAAATACAGTCTTCGTTTCGAGGTACGAAATCAACAACTATTCACGGAGCCATGGGGGAGAAAATCCTCGGGTAAATCCAGTGTAATCCGTTTAGAAACATCTCTAAAGGTTTAATTTATTGACTACAAATAGCCAGAATATCTTAAATTTCTATTTTCTTTCTGTTTATTTTCCTTAAGTATGTAATCTTTATGTACTCCTAGGCAATTAGAGATGTAGAGTAGAATGTTAGAGAAACTAATTAATAAAACATTCATTTTATTACATCGCGCAGACTTAATTATTAACCACCACCAAGGTAAAAGCATTTTCCTCGTATTTCAATAGCATCATCAGGAAAAATTACAAATTATGTAGCTAATTTAGCTTAATTTGTTTAAAATATCCAAAAATTAAAACCGATTGTAAAAAGTTAAACGGTTTTTAAACCCAGGCCCAAGATGGCGTTTAGAGTAACATAGAAAAAATGTTGGGCTGATTGGCAAGTTCAATTAAACCCAATTTAGAGGCGGATCGTACTAATTCGCAAGGGCGTGCAAAATACGGGTTCAATTAAGACTAAGGGCTTACACCACTGTGAGCGAGTGGTGATGTCAGCACGATGAGCGACTCGCTTACTATATATTTTATATTTGACATGCTCATAATAATATTATGTATCATGTCGGTTAAATACACTTTGGGTTTGGTTACGTAAACTCTCCTTTTGTAAAAAGCTGTTTAATTGAGGTGATAAGTATTAAAATTCCTTTCTCGTGTTTGATTTATATAACTACCGAAGGTGACAATAACTGATCAAAATGTAGGATGTTTCTCAGCATCTCACTTACTCCACTTTAATATAGGTTGTACCCTTCAAATTAGTTTTTGATATTGATTGATTAATAATCAGAAATTCAATTGGATTAGATAAAATTACTGTATGCCGTCAGTTCAGAGTGGACAGATCAGAAAAGCGGCTATTCTGTAAGTAAAATCCAATATTTAACTTATTATTGGCACAGAATATTCAAACAGAGTATTGTTTGCGATTACACTTGGGTAGCATTTTATTTACTTTTATAGTATTTTGTTTCAATATTTTCGAACATACTAGAAAGCCTAAGCAGAAACTTTATCTTTTGTATAGTACGATCCTAAGTTAAAGGTAAAACGGCAATTTAATCCAAATTTCGAACACGGTAACACAGGTAACCATTTGGATAGTTGTTGCTTGAATTAAACGCTTGTTGGCTGGCTGGTGTCTCTGCCGCTTGTACAGAATAGCGATAAAGACAGAACACGCAATACCAATGTACATTCAATAACAATGTATAACTATAAGCTTCCGCCGCTCTGTTCGCCACAATTAGGTGGATTTTGGGAATCTGTAGTCGAATCTGCACTGCGGGCGCACATAATATTTAGTCGCAGCGCTCATTGTAGAGGTAATAGCGCGGACGTCGAACAGAGCGTGAGAATTTATCAATGAGGGCTATTATTAGGTATTGCTTCCAGAAAATATTTAATACGGTAATTCTCGGTAACTTTCGGAAAAT
This sequence comes from Archips xylosteana, assembly GCA_947563465.1. Taxonomy (NCBI): domain Eukaryota; kingdom Metazoa; phylum Arthropoda; class Insecta; order Lepidoptera; family Tortricidae; genus Archips; species Archips xylosteana. The sequence goes on from OX387349.1 coordinate 6,977,412, forward strand.
TCCCGAGAATTGCATACTAAGTAGTACCAACCTATAATCTATTATTTTGGGCAATATTTAGGATTCCATCGTAAGGGATTTTTTTAATGGGAATGTAAATAAGGGGACCCCTGAGATCGCGTTGTGTAATATTAGGTCTTTAAACACTTTTTAATCGCTGCTGACTTTTTAACTTAATGCAATTAGTTGTTTTGTTTAAAATTGATAACGGCCGGCCATTGACTTTTTATATCAAGCAAATTGTTTATAGTATAAAGTCACACCCTTGAAATGCTTGTTTTAAGTCAAGCTCTATTCATGTAGATATAGTAAGCAAATTATTCATTTTAATCGACCTACCAAATACTGTTTGTTTTTGTAATAAAATTTATGTATGAAGCGTCATCACTTGTCCTTTTTTATCCGAATTGCTCAGAAGTATAATTCCCTACCTATGTCTGAGTATGCTGAACGCTACAATCTGGCCGCCTTTAAAATCGAGGATGAAGAGCATTTACTAGGCAATCGTGTTACATCTTAGACCACATTCTTTCCAGTGAAGGTAATCAAGCGTAATTGTGGTCAAATGCAAGCCTAAATATTCTGCATAAAAAAAGATAAAAAAATTCTCCGTGACCTAAATGTAGCCCACTTCTAAATAGCACGCTTCCATTCTTGATTATATCATGCAACCAATACTGCCAACCAATAAAATGTGACTAAAAGAAGTTCTAGTTTACTTGTAACAATAGACCTCTGAACTAAATTATGTTACGCTAACATGTGGAATAAAAAACCTCGGCTAAGTGATTTTCATTTGGCCCTAATGGACTGCCGAGGGTAATAAGCATTTAACTTACACAATAAAAGGATGGCGTTATGCTAAAGTGATATATATAGTATTTCATCATCATCATTTCAGCCGAAAGACGTCCACTGCTGAACATAGGCCTCCCCCAAGGCTAGCCAAACAAAACAGATCCGATCGGTGGTTGGTATTTTATTTTATTACTAACGGTTGTCTGTGAAGAATAGGGGTAGGTACCTATACAAAATAGTCTACGACCTACTCTCGGACTTACCACATATAGACAAAATGTTTCATAAAAATCAATCGAGCCGTTTCGAAGGATTTCGATAAAAAACACTGTGACACGATATTTTTTAGGGTTCCGTACCCAAAGGATAAAAACGGAAACCCTATTACTAAGGCTCCGCTGTCCGTCCGTCCGTCTGTCACCAGGCTGTATCTCGGGAACCGTGATTGCTAGAGAATTGAAATTTTCACAGATGATGTATTTCGGTTGCCGCTATAACAACAAATACTAAAAAATGGAATAAAATAAATATTTAAGGGGGCTCTCATACAACAAACGTGACGTTTTTGCTCGATATTGATAACGGCAACAGGTAGATGCTTGAAATAAATAATAAAATAAATAAATAAATATTAGGGGACAATCTTACACAAATCGACCTAGTCCCAAACTAAGCAAAGCTTGTACTATGGGTACTAGACGACGATAAACATACTTATATAGAAAAATAAATACTTAAATACATAGAAAACATCCATAACTCAGGAACAAATATTCGTGCTCATCACACAAATAAATGCCCTTACCGAAAACCCAGGACCTCTTGCTTCGTAGGCAGGGTCACTACCAACTAGGCTAAAGCGGTCGTTAAATATTCACAGAATATTTAATTATGTGTTGACTTTAAAAATAAATCATTAAATTAAAATAAAAAAATATTTAAGGGGGGCTCCCATACAACAAACGTGATTTTTATAGATAATTGTACGGAACCCTTCGTGCGTGAGTCCGACTCGCACTTGGCCGGTTTTATACATTAAAAATGACATTTTTGTTTAAAAAAATAAATTGGCAACCATAGTGCATAGTTGCCCAAAGCATGTGAGTGGGTATCAGAACACGATTCAGTTTGCAAGATGACTTCGCCTCATCATCATCATCATTTCAGCCGTAGGACGTCCACTGCTGGACATAGGCCTCCCTCATTGATGCCCAATCATTACGATTGGAAGCGATTTGCATCCACCCTGAACCTGCGGCCTTCACCAAATCGTCCGTCCATCTCGTTGGTGGACGTCCCACGCTGCGCTTGCTAGTCCGTGGTCTCCATTCCAGAACTTCGCCTAGATGGTTTTAATTGTATACTGCTAAAAAGACTTCTGAAAATCCGCAATCTGAAATTTATGAAATAAAAAATATATATTTTTACTGAGGTTCTTGCCTAGAAACAACAAAGATAGCCGAGGTCGACTGGTTAGATCAATTTATCAGAATCGTCATCCTCTAGTAGCAAAATTTCAATTCGAATTTTTTCCCAAATGCTTTTTTCTCACTATAGTTTTTTACTGAAGCCTATTTTCACAGTAGCGTTTTTTCCCAATTTGAATTGACACAGACACAGTGTCGACGGAACTCCGCTCGGAGCTCCTTCTTCTGTGTGCTTTTGGACCTTCGGGCCGATGCAAACTTAACATAACTTAAACCTACCTATGTTTCTGAGTCGATTAAAGTTGGGAAAAAATGGGAATGGAAAATTTTCTTATAAGGAAATAACGATTTTGGTAAATTGATCTAACCAGTCCCGTGGTCACGTGGTAGCTTGCCTGAAAATTTTACCTTATAATTAATTTTAGAATGACACGCCACCACGGCTATCTTCTGAAGTTTGTAGATAAAAAAATCAGACAAGAATATTTTCTTGTTTTATACTTTTCAGTCAGATTTTAGTTTGTGAGTTTTGCTTAAAAAAAAACACTTTGCTAAAAAAAATAGTAGTAGTAGTAATACTTTCTAAATACTTGACTACTATTTGCATAAAACTTTTTTTTTAATAGAACTAAATAATGTTTAAGGCGTTTAGGCATCAAGCGTTACTGTTTCCTGTACCTTAGAATGTATCCTAAAACTTTTGTAGTTTATAAACAAAAACAAACTTTATGGCCTTCGATTACTTTCATATTTGCCATTTTACGTACAAGTAGACGAAAAAAAGAGTCGTCACAAGGTAAGGTATGCCGATATCTAAGTAAAAGAGAGTATTGTATAAAATAGTATTTATTTAAAAAGACATTTTGTACTTAGCAGTACATTTAAATATTTACAGACATGGTATTGCTTATTTAAAAGTCCACTGAAACTATACAATACTTAACGATAAAACTATTAGGTACACTCTTGGGATAATATTGTTTTCTATTTTCACAGGGAACATTATTATGATAATAAATAGTCTATACTCATTGCATTGTGGACATCCGATCATTTGATTTGTATTAGGCAACACTTATATCAATAAACAAGTTAGCATTTTTTGTATTGGTAATTTGATAATATTGATATAGTTTAATATTTTATAGTGTCTTGGTATAAAATACTGGTCTGTTATAAATTATACTTTTAAACTGGTAACATTAGTATCTTCTTGATTTATAATTCCACATTTTTACCGTAAATATTTTTTTCGTTTTACCTAACGTGATCTCGTCGCTCCTACAAGTTAATAATACTAATAGAATTTTTTCGGCCGTTCTTAAAGCAGGTTGTCATTTTGGAAGTACGTACCCTGTTTAGTTAACTTTCTCTTTAAATAATAAAAAAATCAGGAATATTTATATTTTTCGCTTTTAAATAATAATAAAATTATTACAACGATGACAAATTCATTGTCAATTACCATAGAGTTGGCTTATTCACTGGTAATTTTTTTTGCATATGCAACACCAATATACAGCGAGAAAATGCAGCCAATCTTGTGGTCACCCTGCTCAATATTATCTTAGTACATTATTATTTAGTTTTCAACCATTTTTAACTAATTAGTATCTTTTAGCTTTGCCACATTAAATATTTTGGTTTTATAGCGATAAAACTTCCTTAACTTATTCATCGTGTTTTTTGTTGGTGCCTCTAACGATGAACATGAAAATAAATTTTAAAACTGTAAGTTTAAAACAAGAACCAGTCCAAGCTGTCCATCATTCCAGACAAAAATCGGCAAAATGAATTATTATACTACTGCGAAATAGCATATTTATATTATGGACTAGAGTTTGCCAAATGGCCATTTTGGTTTCACCAAATTAGGTAGCTGGGCTTTTTCTGTTCTGTGAGCAATAGTCTTTGATGCGAGGTTAATTTGTTATTCTATTTACAACATGTTTTCTTCTAGGAACTTCTCTAACGCGTGGTACAAGTGAGGCCTCACGCCCACTAAGCCGTGGTCTTCATCTGTGTAGCTCTGTAAAATAAAAATAAGCCGTGTTTATGGGTGAATCAACTTGTTAGTGACACCCGTTGCTATGGTTACACAAATTTTGTTTAATGGACAACCTAAGCATTTTTCTATGAAACAGTATAAAGTATCACTTGGACAACCGGGGACAGAATAAACAACACAAAAAAGTTGATTCATTCTTATATCTGTATCGATTAAAAGTGAAATTTTGGTTGATATAAATTCACTATAATCACTATTACTAGGTACCACACGTATCATAAAATAAATTATAATCTCTATATTAGTTTCCATTAGACTGTTTTAGTAGTAAATAAGTCAACCTGTAAATGTTTCGTTACTTCTGGCGTAACTTTTATTATAATTAGGTAGTTAGAATTATACCAAAACTTTTTACATAATTTGCAAATACTTAAAAATTGATTTCGCAGCTCTAATCTTGGTCGTTACTTGTAGCGAGCACAAAAACACGATGCAAACTGGGAAACTCATCTTATAAAACTTAGCTTTTTACCAGTCTGCCTAAGACAATAGTAAAGTTAAACATTATTTTGCTATAATAATGACTAAAAAAGAAGTTGGCAGACCCCCGGTAAGGCAGGATGACGTAAATTCGATCCGAACGTCCAATTTAGGGACATTTACAGGGAATCAGGCCAAGTATAAAAATATTGGAGAGGCATATGCCAAACATTGGTGCAAGGTGCACTGAAAGAGAAAAAAAGGTAACATCATACATACCATTTGCGTGAAGTAAACATCTTGCCGCTGCAGCAGACGTGAGATCAACATGGCATGCTGGTAGTGAACGTTGTCGTCCGCTGTCCCATGGACCAGGAAGTAACGCTTGTTCCTGTACGCTTCCACCTAAGAATAATTTTATTCACAATTAATTTCATCATTTTCAATCATGGTTTCTCACTACTGCACTGGTGTAGCCAATAGTGTCATGTCTTCGTAATTTTTAACCAACTTCAAAAAAAGGAGGAGGTTCTATGTTCGACTGTATGTATTTATTGTGACATTAAAGTTGACTACCAAAGTTGGGCATCGTAAAATCAAGTATTTTCTTATTGGTTAACGAAATCCCGTTAAACATGGTTAGGAAGTTAATAATCAAAGTCTAGGGTAAAATGTAACCAAGCACTAGCTAGATTGGATTCAGAAATAAACTGCAGGTAAACTGAAATGTACGTCACATGGAAGTGGTTTTATGAGTTTGAAGGGGACTCACCACATCATCAGTTAGCAGAGAAGAATCTGCGTACGCTGTCGGGTTCAGCTGAGGTGTGTCCAAATAACGTTCGGTGTAAATGGTATCTGAAAACAAATTATTATTTATTTGTACTAACCTTAAAACCAAATATATCTAGAAAGACTACAAGCTCACGTAGAAAGGGCTCTTGGACCAAAGTCACTCTTCAACTTAGGAGCTTCGAACTTGATGAGTGACATTGGTCCTTCCATGCTGCTCTGTGTAACCTAACCATGAATATAGAGCCCTTTCCATTACACTCTTACTGTTGGTAGCATTGAATTGAACCCAATTGTAAACTACAACTAGCATTACTTAAAATAATTGTTCGAAACAAAACAAAACTATCACATCGCGAGGACTACTCCGGACTATTTAAACATTGTAAAACAGTGGACGTCTACAATAGGTTCTGTTTGTCGATTGTAACTGAACAATGCGACTGCATTGAACAGTTACAGCAAAAAACTCGTCCGGAACAGCTGCGCCGTCTGGATTACCTATCTATATATCTACTACCAAAAACCACTAACGTATATGGTAAGAGAACGGATAAATATGTACTGCCATCTACTTTGAACACCTTGCCAGATGAACTCTTAAACAAAATGTCAGCTTGTAAATACGAAAGAGTCAAATGTAAAAAACTAATTAAAAGAGCTATTTTATAGGGTGCGGCGGGGTCGCGGATCTGTCCTAGCTGCGGGTAGGGCAGGCTCGCGGCGCCGGCGCACCCTACATTTTTTGTACATTTATACTTAATTTACCTATCATATAATATTATTGTAAGCGCGGACCGAACCGCGCGATCTCGCCATCTGTTACATAAACCAGTTATGGTTTTTAAACAGTGGCTAGCAATGTAAAAAATGAAAAAAAAAAATATATATATATATAAGATATCGGTTGAAATTCATACCATAGAACCTCCAATCCACAACCGGGGCGACGGCAGCGGCACATCGGAACACGTCGCCTCCACGAGCCAACGCCAGTGACGCTGCATATCCACCGTAAGACCAACCCCAAATGCAGGTGCGGTTGGAGTCCAAAAACGAGAGATTCTCATGAAGATGCCTGCAAATATATCACATATAGGTAAATATCTAAATGCTATAAAGAGTATACTAGCATTGGTCATTACCCAAAACAAAAATAAATTTAAATCTAGTACTTGAAGAAGTTTGACTTAACTAAATATCTAGGGCTCAGTTGCTTATTTAATAAAGTATTTAGTTAATGGTATATGCCATTTTGTGCTTTATTATGCATCGTAAATAAATAAATATGAAGGGTGGGCAGAGAACAAAAAATCAGTACGCACCTAATTAACAGTCGACGTTGTTGGTCGATGTCAACGTCAACGCACGACCAACACCAATACAATTGGCTCCGTACCTATGTTATGGACGTCTTTCGAACGCGGTGCTAAATTCTCCGATGTTAGCTATTAAAATGAAGTATTCCTATCTATGGGATTTTTCTCGCAAACTGCTTATTTAGCTACGTTGTACAGCTCAGGTGGATGCTCTGTCTTACACCTGCTCTCATTTATACTTTGTTCTCTTTTCCATAAAATGTCTATCTCTGAGAGAATACAAATAAAATATTTAAAAAGCATTGTTAAGTTTGAACTATACCTAGTGACAGCGATCTGGTCATCAATCTCCACGCTTCCCAGTCTGCGGTTGAGAGCGAACATGTTGGTGACTCCTCGGAGCCCGGAGCCTCGTCCATCAATATGAGCCACAGCGATGTTCCACCGACTCACCAGGGATGAACCCCAGTCGATGCTCCATTGTTTCGTGACTAGTGCAGTGTCTGGGCCACCGTAGCTGTAATTTAAGGACTGCGTTGAGAATTTAACTTGATGTCATCAGATAGGTACGAGTACATCGGAATGGTGAGAAAGATCTTTTGAATAGTCTGTTAATAAGTACGTGCCTCAATGAGCGCTCTATTCTTATGAGTTCTGTTATTATTTCATAAACTCGATTCCGATTCTCCGGTGTTTCGATATCTTCAAAATCTAAGTTACTATTACATCTTTTGACGCATAAGGCACATTTATTATAAGACCGTATCCAAGTTATTATGGTTTATTAGGAAACATCATTAGTATGCTATTGTAATGGATCCTTATCATGTTGGGTACCGGTGTTGCTAAACACAATACACAGATCTGATACCAAAAAAACACCCAACCTAAACCAATTTATATACATTTTTCATCTTCTTGTTTAATCTGAATAAAGATCTTGGATTCTGTTAAAATTTACGTACGACATCATTACTTTCTCACCCAACCACCATAAATTCCCACCTTAAATTTTGCTCTATAAATTTTAAACTAAGTACATGATAGCTTAAGAGTAAGATCGATGTAACTTTGAAATAAGTCCAGAAATACGACAAGACAGACAGAAATAAGTCGAGTAAAGAATACTTAGACCTAAGAGGGTAAAATAAGCGTAAAGTATTCAACAGATCCATATACCACACGTTGCATTATTTATATGTGCATTAAGATAAAATAAGTCGCAATATAGATATACACAATATTACTTATTACTCATCTTTATACATAGAAGCTAGCTATGCATGTGCTTGTGACCTTATGATAAACTGTTTTCAACTCACACATAGACCAGCATTGGTACATTGGTCCTCTGCTCGTAATCATGAGGCAGTAGCAACTGAACATCAGCATCGGGATAGCCCTCAGCAACAGAGACGTTAAGCCTCAGCGTGACTGGCAACTGACGATCGGTGAGCAAGCCAACGGTTCCAGAGTTGTCATCCCATGTGTGCTCCAGGGTGCCGTTCTGAAATGGAAAGAAGTTGAGGGTAAGACTAGGAAGAAAAACAAATGATGCTTGACGAACGGTTTGGTCGTGGGTGGTCTTTTACCTCACTGCTATTATATCTTCACCGTATCAACCAAAATACGTCTACTATTGGACAAAGTCCGCCCCCAAAGAGTTCCTCAACGATCGGTCTTGCGTTGTCCGCATCCTACTGGTTTCTATTAATATATTAAAGTTGTTTTACCCCCGGTTATGCTCCCGTAGAAAAATAAAAAATTCGCTAACTCTGTTTTGTGACAATTTTAAAATCTTTTTAATATCTCTCTATGATCCTCAAGAAATACGTCTGCTAAGTTTCAAGACCCTAGCTTAAGTGGTTTATTCGGTCAATCTCTCTTTTATATGTATAAGATGTGCCAAAGGAAATATGTGAATTACTGAGTCCATTCAGGTTTACAAAAATAATGATGATTAAGAAGATTAAAATATAGATTTAGATTTTTTTTGTTATATATATTCATCATTTCAGCCGAAAGACGTCTACTGCTGAACATAGGCCTCCCCCAAGGCTCGCCAAACAGATTGGTCCTGCGCCATCCGCATCCAATGCGTTCCCGCTACCTTCACCAGGTCGTCGCTCCATCTTGTTGGTGGCCTACCTACTCTGCGTCTTCCGGTCCGCGGACGCCACTCGAGAACCTTTCGGCCCCATCGGCCGTCAGTTCTACAGGCGATGTGCCCTGCCCACTGCCACTTAAATCTAGATTCTTCGAGCTATGTCCGTGACTTAGTTAGTTCTTGTGCGGATTTCATCATTTCTAATGCGATCCCGCAGAGAAACTCCAAGCAGAGCCCTCTCCATCGATAGATATTTATTTTATATAAAATATGTTTAATTTATTTTTCTTCCTATTGGTTATTGATTATTCAATAACTTGACCTGAAAACGTAAAAGTGTGATATGATAATCCAAGGCCAATCGATAATGCTTCGAAGCAAGATAAGTTGTTGTTCAAGTTTTATCTTTGCTGTTTATGTAAGTACCCTTTCATGTGCGTGACCTTCATCGATAGTAAAAAATATCGCACTGTATCCAGACCAACCAATCTCACTGTAACGTCTTTAGAGATATCATCAAAGATGTTTCTGCGTTATGCACAACGAACTTCAAACAATGGTTCACGCAATTGATATTGAGATCATTATCATCCCAGCCTATATACGTCCCACTACAGGGCACAGGCCTCCTCTCAGAATGAGAGGGCTTGGGTCGTGGTTCCTACGCGGGCCCAATGAGGATTATGAACTTCACACACACCATTGAATTTTTTCGCAGGTGTATGCGCTGGGCACAAACAGGTGTTTTCCTTCACCGTAAAGCTCATGGTAAATTTTAAATGTAATTTCGCTCAAAGGTGCGAGCCGAGATTTGAACACACGACCCTCTGCTGGAGAGGCCATAGGTCAAACCGCTAGGCCACCGTGGCTTTTGAGATATTTACTGTTATTTTCGAAAATCCGCTGAATGAGTGGGAATCAGTGGGTCAATTTCAGGGTAAGCAGATGCTAGCCGGCAGCTGGTAGCTGGTACTAGTTATCACCAGTAAAAATAGAGTCATTCATGATGACGCATGCCGTGGCTCTTATTGCAATGCCATTAATGTCTAATATTGACTAATCCATGCGTCTTCGTGAATGGCACTATCTATACCAGGGTAGACATCAACACCAGGCTGCCAACTCACAGCACGCCTCTGAGCTCCATACCAGGTCTGTACAACATTCAAGAGGGGACTTAGTTTAATATTTACTAACTTTAAGCCGCGGCTTCGCTCGTGTTGCAAATGAAGTTAGCACATCATCTTGAAATCCTAGTTGTGTGTTGTTTAGTACCTACTTAAACATTTTTGGATCGTGCCCTCTATTCTTGTTTAAAGTTTAAATATTTTCCCACGGGAACTCACTACCGGAATATTAAGTCTTCTATGTATGTCTGAATCTAGATCCTTGTCCATTAGTGCGCCAAGTGTCATCTAAATCCAAATCAACCGTTATTGTGTGATTGATTAACACGCATTCCGAAAACCAAACATCTACACAAACTTTCTCATTTATAATATTAGTAGGATAGAATATAATCTTGTCCAAAAAGTTTTCTCCCGTGACTTGATGCCTAGCCTAGCAGACATATTTAAGACTAACTATGTCACTTACCGTATCATAGATGAAGACTTGCGGTACATCAGGGCCTGCGCAGTTGACGGTGATGCGGTTAGCTTCGTCGTTGATGATTGCATCGTTGTACAGACACTGGCCACCGTCCTCCCTTTCGATGTCACAGGTGAAGCATAACACGACGCCGCTTCCGTCCACTGTGTAGACGTGCTGTTCAGATGAGTCGCCCACAGCGGTTGCTTTGTACCAACTGGAAAATTTATATATTTTTTTATAAATACAAGGCGCTGACAACAAATAAACATCAACTGAAGTATGGAAACATTTGTCAGTTATAATTAGAAAATCTTGAAAAACATTTACAAGGGTGTTCCGTCACCAGTAATCCAACCACTTACTAAAATAAATATTCCAGACTCGTTTTTAGACAGTGTACAGAAGTGTTAGAGCAAGCTAAGATAGAAGAATATTTGCTGCAGGATACGAGCGAAATTCTGTCCCTCTCCAGCACTCCAATCTTGTGTACTAGTATAAGTCGGGTAGCATTTTGTTCGTGTCGTGTAGCGTTAATTGATGTCGTCGGGTACAGTGCAAACCCGCGTAACTGTCTTTGAGAAATTCCATTTATCTGAGAAATTTAGCTAATTGAATTACAAATTTTTGCTCCAAATAGTTAAAATTAAACAAATATGAAGTTAAAACCAACCCCTGTAGAACTACATGTAGTGCAGATACGCAGTATTACGTATGGTAGATCGTAAGCGCAATTGCACTATCCCCGACCATTAGGCGTCTTGTTAACGGTACTGATAGTCTCAGTACCAATACACTGAAGTGGGCTAGCTCTCCGGAAACTAGCACCGCCTTTAATGGTACTTACATGACATTGTCATCAGTCCACTTAAGGATTTCGGCGACAGTGTGTGCGGTGTTAGATCTGCTCTGTACGGTCCATACGTTGCCAGTCGCCGGCGCAGTCACTTGCACCACTTGTTTGTATAGAGTGCCGTCTACTGCCTGAAATGTGCCGAAAAAGTAATGAGTTTATGGTAATACTGAAGGAATGAGAGATTTATACATTTAAATAGTTCTATATTCATATTTTTGTGCAATGATTTATGGTCCTCTCAGTGATCTTTCTCAACAAACACCTAAGTGTCTACATAGACGTTAGGTACAAATTTTAATTATCGTGCTGCAAATCATTAAATGGCTTGTAGGTAGAATTATGTGTAGGGTCTATCTTGAATGCTATCTTAATCTTTATCTTAAGTCTGCTAGGATGATAATAATCTTAATCGCCAATCCTGCCGTCAAACTAGTGCTTGCGCTGCTGTGGCCCTGCGTTGAGTAAAAGTAGCTTGCGAAATAAAAATGGTGTATTCTTAGCCCTCTAGCCTGGCAAAGCATTTTCAATCTGTTATGTTGAGGGTGTCCATGGGCGATGATGCTCAGTTATCATCACGTGACTCGCTCTCTCGTTTTCTACCTTATTTTAAAAAAGTCAAAGGCCACCTTCTTATTAAAGAATACGCTATAGACTTGCTATAGATAATAACGGTTATACAAAATATAATGGTCTTTAGATTACTCACTTGGGGCAAGATGGTAATGAAAGCGTTTCCTTGTTGATTGAAAATAAGTGGGATGTTGTCAATCCAGCCATCAGCTTCGGTGTATTGGTAAATCTGAAAATTATGTCGAATATTTTAAGGTCTGCTATAATTTTTGTAAATGTAGGTTCTGGTTCGTCTGTATAAACGTTATAAACGTTTTATCTATCTACCTATCATCTGTAAGGCCAAGTTTAATTTTCATCTACAAGTTTTGATCGACAATAATTATTAAAAATATACCTGAGTGCAGGCAGCTTGTCCGAGGGTGCAGGTAACTACTCTAAGGGTTGTCTGGACACGGTTGGTCCACATAAGCGCCACAGAGTTGCTTGAAACGAATTTCACGGCCTTCAGGATAGGCCTAGAAAAAAAGAAAAATTTAAACATCAAGAACTTAAATAACAAAAAAAAAACTAATGCATTATGGTGACCAGATGACATGGTGGTTAGAGAACCTGAAGACAAAGCTTGAGTTTGTGGGTTCAATCACTGGTCAGATAATTAGGTAGTGAAAAATACGAATTATGTTTGCTATCGGGTCTTGGATGTTTAACATTTATTAAAGTATGTTTATCCGTTCGGTTGCTTAGTATCTATAACACAATCTTCGCTTATTATGAAAATAGGGCAATTGGTGTCAGTGTTCCGTGATATTTATTTAATTATGGTGAATATAATGATAATGAGACATGATAAATGGAGAAAAAAAAACTCAATTTCTTCGAAACAAATAATGCTTAAAAATAAATTTGATGCAACAATAATATTATTATAAGCTATTTTTAACCGACTTCAAAAAAAGGAAGAGATTCTATGTTTTTATCATAACAAAAGTTATCATATTTATCATTGATATTAATAATAGTTCATTGAAAGAGCCAAGTAATTCTTATTGCGAATGTAATTCGGGCTCACTGAAAGAGAGCTTCGTTTAGGTACTTACTCGTTCAGGTCCGTGGGTGCAGAGTATACGCTGTTGATACCGGACTCCAAGTTGCGAAGAGTGACTGTCACCGTAGGGTTGGTTGTGCCAGGCTGAAAAAAAAACAAAACAATATTATAAATGACTACAATGACTAGCTTTAATTATTCTTGTAATGTCTTTTACAGGTAACAGAACATTATAGTGAAAATTGCTAGGATTAGTCACGTCTTAAAACGATTTTAACTCGACATGTGTCGGGCTAATCCGTAGCCCTTCTTCCCGGAGCCACACGCACGCACGTTTGCACGTTTGGCAGCCGCCGTGACGTATTACGGATTAGCCCGAAACATGTCAAGTCAAACCCGTTTTAAGACGTGAGTGAGTGTCACGGCATTTTCATGTTTAAAACAGAACACAAGGAGGTGAAAATTGTGTGTGTTGGAGGAATATTAAAGCTAGTCTTAAATATATTATAAGTGACTTCAAAGAACAAGGAGGTTCTTTTTCATCTAATAGTATGTACATTTTTTTTATAATATAACTTCAACAATTTAATGACTAGCTTTTATTTACGGCTTTGTGACAGGTTCACTGTTAGATCGCATAATTAATCATTTTGCATTAAGTACCTTCTATTTTTTCTCAAAAACCATTCATTATTCAAAATTGTTAAAAAATAAACCTAACCTAACCTGTGGAGTCCTTTCAAATGGTTTCTGAGAAAAGAGAGTTATGCAAGATGATGAATTATGCGTATAAATTGTATGCCAGCAGGCTCGATCAAATTTCAATAATTACACCAAATCTGTACAGTTAAAGGGATAACTCCGAAACCCAAACTACTTATCGCTTGTCAGCAGTAAACCCGTAGGTAACCCGAGCGTTTAAGTTAGCTCCATTAGCAATTCCACTCAGCATCAACCTGTCACGTCCGAAACAATGGTTTCGACGGCCCTGGCATTATTATCTAACTCTGATCAAGCCATTAAACAAGAAACTAAGCCCTGTTTGCATAAATCCAGTAAAATCATCCAGTCAAATCTAAATCCGTGACTGGCTAACTAACATGTAAACGTCTAAAACGGGTCTCTGCCGCGTTACCAAATTATTTTTCGTCAAATGTTTCATTTCCCAAATGTTTTTTTTTTCTGAAACTGTAAACTTTTCAGAATTGTTATAAAACAAACCTAACCTAACCTAAAGAATAGTCCTGAAATATATGTTTAATATCCTGAATAGTTTACAGTTTCAGAAAAAATAAACATGGGAAATGAAACATTTGACCAAAATAAATTTGGTAAAACAGCAGGCACCGCATCTAAACACATAACATGCAAACAACTTCACATACTTTGTCATTTATACCTCCTAATACATATTAGTAGGATAAGATATATAACTACTTTGATTGGAAAGAAACCCTTTTTTAAAAATTCAACTGGCAAGGCAGCTTGTCGGAATAAATAGTAATTTAACCCACTGTCAAGTAGCTTTACCCTTTACTAAGATCTAAAAGCAAAAATGACTAAGTATTAAAATGACGACATGAAAAAATTAGGTACCTACCTACTAAGTTTTTTTCAACTTTAGGCTGCGTATCCACCGGAGCTGTGCGAGGATGCGTTGCGAGGGATGTGTTTGTCATGAACCAATAGAAACACTTCATTTAAAAGGTCCTAAGTGAATGAAGTGTTTCTATTGGTTCATGACAAACACATCCCTCGCCGCATCCTCGCACATCTCTGGTGGAAACGCAGCCTTAATCGACACAGAAACAGTGTCGACGGAGCTCCGCTCACGCAGAGCTCCTTCTTCTGTGTGCTTCGGGCCGAAGCAAACTAACATGACCTAAACTTACCATGTTTCCGTGTCGATTAAAGTTGGGAGAAAACTTAATAATTTTTTCATGTCGTCATTTTTATACTTAGTCGTTTTTCCTTTTAACCTCAGGTGAATAAAGGAAATTGACTACTCAAATATTTTCAAATAGATAAAACTATAAGAGTGGAAATCGGCCAGGAGGATTATTATTCGTCATCATCATCATCCCAGCCTATATACTTCCCACTACAGGGCACAGACCTCTTCTCAAAATGAGAGGGGTTGGGCCGTAGTTCCCACGCGGGCCCAGATTATTATTATTATTATTACTTATTTATTAATAAAATGCAAATTAAAACACAGATAATCAGTTTTTCCTGTATTTAATTAAGTTTCCGCTATTTTTATGGCCGCTTGGTCGCTCGCACGCTGCGGGCGGCGAGCCAAACCCGTACCGACCTTACTTTCACTTACACTACTCGTAAGCACTACGAGTTGAGGTAACACAAAACCATCGAAACTAAACCATGTCAATAACCGTTCGATCTCATCCGGTGAATAGCTTGATCATATAAAATCATGTTATGTTATGTAACTTTGCACTGTACGAAGGTTGAAGACATTAACGATCCATACTAATCACATTTTCTTAGTTCTATTTTTTGTTTTACTACCGATTAGTGTTCATAATCATCATTTCATAACTATTATCATCATAATTTTTGTGCTGATATTTTTTTATGACTATCTAGGTAATTTATAGTAAAAAGTAAAGTTATCTATCATAATTTTTGTATCAATAATGTCATTACTAAAAACATTGTCATATTTTAACTCATAACATAAAATTGTTTTCCCAAAGATTTTTCTTCATAACAGACTGTAGTCATAATTTTTTACTAGTAATTTTATTATTAAGAATTAGAACTCAATGAATAAGCATTCAAGTAGGTAAAACGTTTTGAAATCATAAATACTAATTACAGTAAGTGGGATTGGCTTAATTTAAGATTTGTCTCGTGGTACTATTTATGACAAAGTCAACGAAGCTATTATTCCGCGTAGGTAATTGAAGCGTTTTGCACCTTTATGCATTTTTCACCTAACCTAACCTATGTAAGTCGAATTGGCCTAAAGGGTATATAATTTACTATACTTAGTAAAATTAATAAAATAATAATAATTGGAACATCATCATCATCATCATCATTTCAGCCGAAAGACGTCCACTGCTGAACATAGACCTTCCGCAAGGCTCGCCAAACAGATCGGTCCCATGCCATTCGCATCCAACGCGATCCCGCAACCTTAACCATATTAGAACATTAGAACATATATGAACACAAATAATAGTATAAAAATATGTATGATTATTGTCATTTATAATTTGAATAACGCGGAGTATATTAGAGTAAATTAAAAAATATGGAGTTATTAATGATTATTGACATTATTTATTAATTTACGCACCTGTTAATGTTGTCTTTAGTTTACTTCCAACGTGCTATTTTTTACCCGCTGACATTTTTTTGCCTAACTGTTATAAGGAAAATAAAGTAGATATGATCGTTAGCACCATCTCAACCCATGATCTTTATTTTCCTTATTAGTTCCTAGAACCCCTAAGGAAAACCATAATTTTGAGAACTACTAACTTCTAAGTAAATGCAAAAACGATAAAACGAACCGAACAGAAGTATTATGTAGGTATATTTAAACTTACTCTGACGTCATTTCGTGTTCCCAAATTTAGAAGACCGCTGAACGTGAACGTGTGCTTAACATGTTAGTTCAGAGAAAACTGTCATAGGCATATCTAAGACGTGTTTGTATTATTTGCTGTAAGGCCAATAATAAAATATGTATGTACTTTAAAATAACTCTGCGTAAGAGTTTGCTAAAAGCCGTGGTAGCCTAGTGGTTTGTCCTATGGCCTCTCAAGTAAAGGGTCGTGGGTTGGAGCCCCGGCTCGAAATTTCTATGCGAAATTAGGTACATTTGATACTAACTATAAGTTTTACGGTGTAGGAAAACAACGTATGGAAACCGTCACACTCCTGCAAGGAAGTTCAATGATGTGTTTAAAGTTCTCAATCCGCGCTGAGGCCGCGCGGAAACTACAGTCCACACCCTTTAATTCTGATATATAGGCTGGGATGATGATGTTGATGAAGAGCTCGCTGCTCCTAGAGAAGTAATGCAGTCAAGGGTATTTATTGAAACGTTTCAAACCACCTCACTTTCGTGGTCACGTATTCTACGAATTGGCTGTTGATTTGATGGTGTTTTCGGTTATTTATTACATGACTGGAAATTGTATCAGAATCTTTTGACATTTGTACAATTAGTGTGTTCACGAAAATGATTCGGAACAAGTTTTCAAATCGTTTAGGTTCACTTCGTCCACATTCAATTTCGTTCACATTCCTACTTCATCCACAATCCCACTTCGTCTACATTCCCATTTCATCCATATTCCCTTTTCGTCCTTTTCCCACATCGTCCACATTCCCACTTAGTCAACATTCCCATTTCGTCCATATTCCTATTTCGTCCACAATCCCACTTCGTCAACATTCATAGGCGATTTCAATGCGGTTTTCGCTATCACTTAGCTTAATCCTCAGGAAAGATTTTATTTTGTGGTTTAGGTATTCATTTTAAGAAAAATATTTGCTACGCACGGTGCGGGTCAATACTATTCAGATACATACCAATTTCGTTAGGTACTATATTTTGTTACGAAATGAGAATGTGGACGAAATGGAAATTTGGACGAAATGGGATTGTTGACGAAGTGGGAATGTGGACGAAGTGGGAATTTGAACGAGACGAGAATATGGACGAAATGGGAATGTTGACAAAATAGGAAGTGGACGATTTGGGAATTGATTGTGGACGAAATGGGATTGCTGACGAACTAGGAAGTTGACAAAATGGGAATGTGGACGAAGTGAACCTAAACGTTTCAAATTAGCCCCAGCTAGACAAATGCCTAAACCTCGTGTTTGACTTTTACTAGCCCTTCAAATAACTAGATTCAACTTTTTAAACGTGCGATGATGCAATAAGTTTACTAGGCCACACGCCGTCTGGACATGGGCATAGTTCAAATTCTACTGTAGGTATCTTAGTTATCTAGTGCATACACTTATCGCATATATACTGCTTTAGCAACTAAGAATAATAAATTCAGGAAGTTGAGATTGCTCCAGGTGGAGGGGCCACGGATTAGCCCGAAACATAAACTCGATTATAGACGTATTTTCACTATGAGTGAGTCCCACGGTAGTATCAAGTTTAAACTGGGTGGAAGTCACTTCTAGTTCAGATCTTAGACTAGTTGTCGAAGCGAAAGATGTATGTCAGGATCGTAGCAGGTGAAACAAATAGCCTCAGTCTACCCCTAATGAGAAGGGAGGAAAGGAAGGAGATGTGATTGGAAACTGAAACAATGACCTAAATTCGGTTTAGGTTGCAGATAATATTATCGGTCGGAGTCTATCTGCACTGTCTCACCTTAGGATACCGGATCTCGTGGTGCTGCGTGTACTGGTAATCCACGGAGCCGGGCACGCCGTAGTGCGGCACGCGCATGACACGCACGTTCGTGTCGTCAAACGTCACGTAAGCCAAATGGTCACCGTCCGCTGAGAACCACATGGCGTTGTTGGTGCCGAATACCTCCTCTGAAATTAGGAAGAGAAAAATTTCAGTTTTCAGAGATTCTTTCTTAATTACATGTACCAAACCAAGCGGTCATTCAAAAAATTCAAAAGTATAGGTTGTTGACGAGTTGGCATAAGTACCTACCGCTGGAAAGACATAGTAGAGAAAGGTTTACGCGCTCTGCACGCACAAAACTAAGAGGAGATCATAGATAACAGGACGCGTTGGCGTCAACTCGTATTAGAGGCAAAGGCCCACTTCGGGGCTCTGAGCCAGCGGAGTACGTAAGTAACTATGGGTTGTGCTGGGAATCGAACTCCGTGCGACGTCCATACCTTTATACACTACTAACACAAGCAATTAGCGTGTACATACGGCTAAATCAATGCGTTCTCGAAACAGTAACTTTACGATTAATTTCGCCTATCACATGCAAAAATCGGAAAATGAATTTTCTAGTTTAATAATAATTATTGATTTATGGACAATTACATTAGACATCTTTGCATTTTCTTACGGGATGTAGACCGTGATTGTCTTTACCTTTACCTTTTATCTTTAGTCTAATCTAAGTACTTGTAAGTATGTCTATGCAGAATGAGAAAGCTAATGAAGTGGTCTACTTTAAAAAAGCCTTGCATGCTCGCATGCGGATAATGATATATTTCACATGCATTCAAGTGGAAGCGATTTGTTATTATATTGACATGACGTGAATGTCATTACGCAAGGGGAACTACCGGATTTCATGTACACCTATGAAAATATTTTTCAAATATATTTCTTCCTACAGACAGTTCAAACTTACTGATAGTATATTTTTTAACTAGAACGGAAGTAGAGCGGCCAACGTTTGCCCTGCTAGTATTTTCCCCCTACTTTGTATTCATTTAAAGTCAAAGTCAAAATACCTATCTCTATTAAATTTAGGCTATAATAGTACTTTAGAATGTCGTACGTAGAATCTACCGTAGGTTCGGAAAAACCCTGCCGAGAAGAATCCAGCAAGAAACTCATTAAGTTATATTTTTTCAAAACAGATTTACAATGTTATTTAATGCCCAAAGTATTTAAAACTAAATTTTCCGAAGTTCATTGATAGATAACTGAACGAAACACTTTGGGTACGACGTGTAAAACATCTCACCGTTTGACAAAAAAACACGCTAATTTTAAATTTAAGGTGATGTCAAAGTAAAAGGCTGCAATCGGTATCTTATGGTTAGCGAGTTTTGTTTTGTTTCGATGCAATTTCAAGCGACAAATTAATAAACTAATTTAAACTTGGCTTGGCTTGGTTGGCTTAAACTTTTTCTAAAAACACTAACTCACCTTCATAGACCCAATCAGGTATTCCATTGTATATGACGTTGAGCTCTCCATTAGTAGTAATTTGCACAGCATCTTCGGTCAGATTTGCTTGATAGTAGATGTTGTTAAGGTATACGAAGGCAAAAGTGGTCCCGGAAGGACCCCACACGAAGTTCTGAAGGAAACCTTCAGTTGAACGAACTGTAGTGGGGAAAATGTCTCTCGTCTCTCCGGTGACGACGTCGAACGCGGTGTATCTGGCCAGGAAACTGTATCTGTAGACCTGGAATTTAATATATATACAGTTGTTAAGATAGGCTTTATGTATGTGACACTGACAAAGAAAGGTACCCAACAGTCTGGCTCTGATTTCATTTATTTTGATATTTTAGAGAGTAGTCTAAAATAGGAGACCCGTATTTTTTTAGCTGCCCAATCTCAACTTATTTGGAGAAATTGTCCTCCAAAATCGAAGCCGGACAGTTGGGTACCTTTCAGTAGGTATCCCGTGATCAGCAAAGCAATAAAACTTTAAACTTGGGTTAGGATTTACAGTTGCATACAGTTCGATAATACTTAACCCTAAGTTAGCATTTAACTTGCAGTCATAAAGTGCAGTCAACTCGAGAGCGTGCAAGCAACATAGGGTACTGATATTGAACCCGCTCGCTTGTTAAAATTATTGTCTTCTGCTTCATTTACAAACGCAATTCATTCCTGAAGATGCTTCTTCTGTAACTTAATTTGGATAGGTATTTAAATATTGAATTGTTCAAAGTTAGAGCGTTCCGTAATGATTACAAAAGACACCAACTACACTTGTATAGGTAACGCCAACAGAGTTGAGGCCGTGCACACAACCACATCTCATGTAATGACAGCGGGATTTTGACGTTGTGTTGTCGTTAAACGTCAACACAACGTCAAAATCCCGCTGTCATTACATGAGATGTGGTTGTGTGCGTGGCCTCAACTCTGGTGGCGTTACCTCTATCTCTATTGTGGCACACTACCGGCAATAAGCCTACTTAAGAGCCACTTGCGTCAATACGCCGTGTTACGAGTAAGTATTTACAATAGATAAACATCGCATTCATCGTAATTAGTATCATAAACTAAAATAACTATTACTTTATTTATTAGGAAACAAGTGAAGTAAGAAGGTCTAAGGAACCTAAAATAAACATATAACACGATATTTCAGTTAAGTCTCTTATCTTGAAAGTCATTCGCCCTGTATTTACAGCACAGACACAAAAAAACCCTCGCCACTGAGTTAAACCAGCGCTTTACAAATTATACAGCGCAGTGCCAGCACCCTGAAAACGAATTGAATTTCAGAAGTGAAAATAAAAAGTGCAAGGCAGCTCGTAATAACCTAGTGACCTAACGAGGACACGGCCTAGATTGCGAAGTGTTTTTACAATCAGTTCTCGATCTTATTTTAAACCCTGTGTCACTTTTCCTAATTGAAAAGTACACAATGTACCTAACAAAGAGACTGATATTTCGTACTTTACAGAAACGTTTCAAGTTCAACATTACCTTGATTTTTTGAGGCTACAATATTTATTGTGCTATTGTCAGGCCTTTTGTGTAGGAATCATAAATGATTACTAACACACGAACGCTAAAATATCAATGGCGTCTTGAGACAGTGCGACATATTGGAATTGATTTATTTTTTGTTCGTTCCGGATATTGTTGAGAGTTAATCAGTGTCAAGTAAAAATAAAATTGTAAAACCCTTCATTACCAAGTCTTAAACAGTTGCTCGTTTTTTGCTGATAAAATCTTTTATTGTGCAAAAGTCAAATAACACTAACAGATATACGGTAATGACTAGATACTTAGTAATTGTTTAGAACAGTGTCCCTTTCCATGTAAGGCAGTGATTGCTCAAATTTAATGCCAAACTTCCATAAAACACGGAAATGTTACACAGAAAGGTCATATTGAAAGTAGTCGATTCCCGGCCGGCGCAGACATTTGTGTGAAAAATACGAATGTTTGTGCTCGAGTATTGGATGTTTAATATGTATTTAAGTATGTATTTATCTATATTAGTATGTTTATCCGTTGTCTAGTACCATAGTACAAGCTTTGCTTAGTTTGGGACTAGGTCAATTTGGTGTGAATTGTCCCGTGATATTTATTGTTTATTTACTGTTACTGAAGCATCTAATTGGATCTGAGACCGTATTGTCTCACGAGCACCCACGATCGCATTGACCATCTCTTACTACCCTCACCCCATGTAAAAGGAAGAAGTGGTAAAAACGATTGTAGTTTCGTATGCGTTAGACATAACTTCAGGCTTCAGGTTCCGATACCAGTACAATGACAGTAGCAAAATGCTAGCAAAAGTTTTGCTCGCTGCATATTATATCTTTCACAATAAGACAATCATGATTCAAATATGAAGATGATTTAAATACACTCAAAACCCGGAATTGCTTAGCTTATTGCAAGTATTTGCTTGATATTGAACGCCATATCGTTAGAAGCTCTCACTTGGTTTACTTCCCAAATAGAGCTCCAGCTGTTTGTTATTAATTAAAAAGATCCGAATCTGTGATATCTTATCCCGTCATTCTTGTTTCTATTAGTATTATTACTTGAACGTATACTATTATGGTAAAGCTAATAATTAGATTAGCAATAAACTGTCACAAAAACTTTGTGCCTAAAATCAAAAGACTCACCGGTACGACGTCGTGAGCTAAAACAACTTGACTCCGATCTGGTGACAGCTCGGTGAAGCGGGAAGATCGTTGAAGGATCTGCGGAAAACAATAGATTATTTTAAACTAGCCAATTTAAAAAGTTATGATCAACAATTTGAATTAGAAAATTACCATGAGGCTAAGACAATATTATATAACGTAAATTCTAGTTGGAATACACGTTGCAAGTTACTCATAAAAAGAACCACTAACTAATTTAAAACATATGGTTAAAATCTAATACACGTACGTTAATACGTTATAATGGTAAATCCAATTTGAAATAAAGTGTAATTAGTTTGAAAAAATTATTAAGGCTCTCAAGTAATTGAAATGGATAAATATATGAACAAAATTTAAATCTGGCTGAAGTACCTTAATCGGGCTACAAAAATATGTTAGTCTGTACCAACAACCTAATTATTTTAAAAATGGTCTTATTTATTACTCTAAAAAATAAAACTGAGTGTGAGAAAGATTCAAGCAAAAAAAAACGTGTGTTTATTTACTTATACGTAGTTTTTTTAATGACTATCTATTATCTGCAACTTTGTCTACCGGACTTCGTACTTTTTCTTAATATAAAGTAGCCTATATTAATCATATTATGTACTGTTGCCTTTGATCAATTACTGTTGCTTTACTTTACATCTTTGTTTTTTTTTAAATCGGCCTTGACATTTCAGAGATTCCCTCTTACATACAAAGAAACAAATAGTCACATAAAGTTCATCTTATTATTACAACATTTTTATTACAGATAACTTGGTACTAAAAGATTTCATCCCTTTTCCATTAGTTATATTTAAATACGTACTTCACCATGTAGGTATTAAAACGTTTGACCTAGAAACAATAATATCTACATCTTATAGATCACTTCGTTAATTAAGTAGGTAATCTTTCAACAGGGACAGTCCTTTGGGACGTCGTTGCCATGTCATGGTTAAGGAACCAGTTCTACCACTATTGCGAAGGTTTTCCACATAAAATTGTAGTGTTTATACTAAGATTACGGGGATAACAGAAAACTGCAAGTGTGTTAACAACTTTGTAACTGACTTTTAAAACTGATGAATGATGAAATTTAATTTTAATGAGTTTATGTCTATGTTTAAATAAATATTTTAGAACTTGAGTTTTTTTGTTAATTTGTACGTACCTGAGAAGTGTTTGAGATTAGGATAGTTGTACTGTCGCCGTCGAGATCATATATTACCAAGTCACCGTTGTCATTACGGAACATGATGTCACTTCCTGTAATCAGCAGGTGTCAATTAAGTATTGGAAACTCAATTATTTATAGAGTTTTTTATGTAAATATCCACGGGAACAATCGCTATCATGACTCAAAACAATCAACTTTTTTAGATGTCTCATTCAACAATCCAACATTTTTCAATTGTAACAATAATCAATTTATTAATTCAACACAGAATTAAGTAAGTGCGAAAATGAGTACTTATAAACTATCCAGGGTCCAGTTTTTTAAAATGCTATTAGTGTTTTTATATAGAAAATAATAATTATTACATCGTTTGGAATATTAGCCTTTGCGAACCATGAAGTTAAATATCATTACCTGACGTCCAAGTCCCATTGAAAGATGGAGCAGCGAAGACCCCATTTATGACATCTTCTAAATCAATTGGGACAGGTCCTGGATCCGGTCCAGGCTCCGGCGGGTCGACTGGAGGTTCAGTAGGCGCAGGAGTCGTCGGCTCCACTGTCGGAATTATAGGAGCCTGCGTAGTCACAACCGTTGTTGGTGCATCAGTGGAGACAATTGGCGAAGACTCGCCCCCTTCATTTCCAGACAGAACCACTACTAAAGTAACCACCACTGCTATCACTGCAACCATCGCGATGAAGCCGATTATATACGTCAACTTCTTCTTCTTTGCAGTGGCTACCAGGACCTGGGAAAAATGTCCTCACAGTTACACACACAAGATTACTGCAGCATTTTATTGGACTGTTTGTTTTCAAGTGCTCGACTGTCTAGGTTGAGTGTACTCTACTCAATGACTGCCGACGTCGTATCACGCCTCTCGGATTTAGTTATTACTCGCCCGTAGTATTTTCAGGGTTATCTATAAAGGTTATCATCTCAGATCGAAGCGTGAGTATTGTAAAGAGATCACTGACAACAATGATTTAAGGAAAATTATCTTATTAACGTTTTTAAGCCCTTTTGGTTATGCCATAAAGGTGAATTTGGTTTTTAATGTATGATGCGAGGTCAGTTTTTTCAATCGCAAAAAACTGGCGCTGTTTTTTTATGATTCTTTGTCAAAAGAAATCGAATTGTTCTTGAATAGGTATGCTTAAAATTACATGTGTAAAGTTCTATGTGTTCTTATTGCTAATAAATTTTGTCTCTAGTGTCCAAAGTTTCTTTAACGGATTTGGTCCTTCTCATTATTATATCTACCAATTTCAGGTATGTTAGAAATGGTGCTAGTTAGTACCATTTAGATATATAATCCGGTTTAATATACTTATTTCGTAGTTACCTGGTCGCTGGTGCCCATTTCCATTGTGGAGTTGCTGCTTTCTTGAGCCATGGTGAGGTATGATTCTCACCTGAAATAATAAACATGTCAACATGTAAATAAATTAATTAAACTTAGAATTAAAAATTTGGGCAAATTTTGAAAGAGAACTGACGGACGGACACGCTTATTGAGTCAGTAGCAAAAACGAGTGAAGATCTTAAAAAATTAAAAATATAAAACTACGGAATTACTCGTACATATTCCTAAAAATTATATAAAAGCTTTTTATGTTGATGTTTGTAAAACGATTCTTAACATTTAAAACGTCACATTACAAATTTCTATACCTACTAATGAATATTTATATTTTAAATTCAAAGGTGTTGGTTACTAAAAAAAAACGCATTTTTCGGTTTCCACGAACCCATCTCAAAATATCACACCGAATTGATGTAAAACTGATTAATACTAAACATAAACTGTCAGTCATTGCTACTACTATCATTTATAAACAAACAATATAGTAGGTAATTCCAGCTCATTGGCCCCTGTCTTATATGTTGCGTGAAAAATTATCAAACCTTGTTCAGAGTTTGGAAATATTTCCGATCCGCTTTAGCGATCCTTAATCTCAAATAGCGTATCTACTGTGTTAAAAATATATTTGAACTGTTTTATATTATAAATATCCATTTGAAAACAAAATATACCTTGTTGAGTATCTTGCCGGATTCTTCTCAACAGGGTTTTTCCAAACCGGTGGTAGATTCTTCGGCTTTCATAAGTGCTTGGTATAGCTTATTTTTCGACTTTGGGAGTAGGTAGATACATTTATTATTAACTTCTTGTTTTTTTTTTTTTTTTTTTTTTTTTAATTTATTTCTCTCATAATCAGAATACATTTTTAAAATAATTATCTGCCAAACTGCATGACAGTTTGTTGGCAGAAAAAATTTCACTCAACTCACTTTCTTTCTTTTTTGGTACAGGATAAAGATAAACAAGATAAGGATCACATTTAGATTAGACATTGTTCATGGCAAATTGACTCTACAAAATGACGCCTGATTTAATTCATGTTATCTATGGCCGTAATTATGGGTATTTATGGTTACGAAACATCTTTGACGGCCAGCCAAGTGCAAGTCAGACTCGCGTAGAAGTGTTCTGTATCTGGAACACTAAGTTAAAACGGTCTTAGTAATAAGCCACGCACTGTGATCAAGAATCTACCTAGCGAACAGTCAATGAAGGCTTAGTTGCACAGAACCAAAAAAACTGTTTACTTGCTACCTAACTCTCATTTTAAAAATATATAAAACATCATCATCACCTCAGCCTATTATACAGAATGAGTGGGCTTGGGCCGTAGTTCCTACGCGGGCCCAGACTAGATTGCGAACTTCACATACATCATTGAATTTCTTCGCAGTATGCAATAAACTTACGATGTTTTTCTTCGCCGTAAAGCTTAAATGGTGAATTTTAAATGTGTTTTCGCACAATTCTAAAAAACTCAGAGGGTGAGCCCGGGCTCGAACTTTGTTATTGCACTATCAAGTTTATTTTTTTAGCTCCTTCCTTAGACATTTTAAAGAGACAACTCAATAATTGGCTTCTCGAGCACACATCCTACGCTTTTGACGCTTTCGGTCAAAGACTGCATCTTACTAATTTATTTTTATGTAGTGGGTATTTTTGTACATCTTATTTTTTTAGTTTTTAATAAATTTTACGTATATTGTTCAACCTTTTGACGTTTATAATATCATTTATTTCAGTAATACTTTGTACATATTATTGTTGTAATTATGTTAGTAACGTAGAAATAGCGGAGTATGACTTTGAGTATGAGTTTTTCAGCAATTTTTCAGGACATAAAAGCACGTTCATATATACATACATACATAGACCACTGTACCACCGTGATATTATATCCAACAAAGCATAACTTTAGTAATTTCATAAATTTTCTATAAGCGCTTCAGTTGAGCTCAAACATGGAGTGTTCCCGTGCGATGTGGCGTTAAATATTATAACAGTTCATGCTAGTTTAATACAGCCTTAAAAAGATCTAGGTCAAAGCAAGTGTTACAAAAGTATCAAGCCTTAGTATCTAATTTATTGAATCAGGCGTTATATGGACCTCCCATATCAATGAACTGAAACAATTACTTTGCTCACCCGCGAAGAAGAAGAAGACCTTAAAAATGTTTGCGTTTTTAAGGTCGCGGGTGAGCAAAGTATTTATTTCAGTTCCCTATTATTGGCTATTATCTAGTTACACGTCCTGTCAAAATACAATAATATAAACAGAGTCTTGACTGAATAACTGGCTCTCCACCACGATATCCGTGCTCGCAGTGGATATAAAAAATATTGCAGACAAAATTTATAGATATTTCTTTGCTCTATTAACAGATGCAAATGTCACTAAAGTCATAGAGAGCGAGATATCCGCAAAAAATTATAGCTAACTAAAACTAAAAAGCGATATAATATGAAACTGGTGTTTTGTCTAATCGGAAATTTTCTCTTCCTTTTTTTTAACTTAAAAACTTTTTAAAACTCTTTGGAAGCGGTCACTACAGGGTGTAGGTATGGTACAACCTGAAGATCCCTGGATAAGTTTTCGGTTTTATTTCCCTCGGTAGTGTCTCGAGAGCTCTTGAAACTTTACCCTAAATAATATTTCGTCATTTTTTCATGAAAAAATTACTTTCACCTACCCCATATAAATAATCGGATACTTCTTATGTCTTGTTAGTACAGCTTTCAACCTCATAATCATCTCAGCTTATACACGTTCCACTAATGGGCACAGGCCTCCTCTCTGAATGACAAGGCTTGAGTGTTGTTCCCAGAGGGCACTGGGAACTTTCACACACCATTTTTATTTATTTTTTATGTTAGAGAGGCCAGGCAAACGAACTAGTGGGTCACCTGATTTTAAATGATCACCACTGTCCATAGACACCCGCAGCACTTTACGCGATGCCAGTGAGCTGTCAGCCCTAAAAGGGAGAGGAAAAAGGAAAGGGAATAGAGGAGGGGGAGAGGTATTGGGCCCCCGGCGCTCTCACTGACCGTACGAAACGCAGCAGGAGTACTGCTGCTTCACGCCGGTGTTCTGTGAGAGGGTGGTACTGCCCCGGACGAGCCGGCCCATTCGTGACGCAGCGGCTAGCTACAACATGGCTCTACCACTACAAACCATTGATTTTTTTTCAGGTTCCTGTACCGCTGGTAGCGTACCGTACCACTGCTTCGCACCTACCTTCGCACTGCTTTGTGTGGTATGTATTTGTTTGCGTAAGGTTCTCGAGTGGCGTCTACGGAACGAAAGACGCAGTGTATGTAGGCCTAACCTGATGGAGCGGCGACCTGATTTAGGTTGCGGGCTTTGATCAATTATAACTGAAGATACACATTGCCGAACAAAATCCCCTTCAAAAAATGTCCGAACTTTTTTATTTGTTTGCATAACAATTAAAATCGTCACCTACACAGAAATTTGAACCTAGTCTTTACTTTATTACAGTCGAATTTCGGTTGACACTTGACAGCTAAACTTGACAATTTCACGCAACGTACTGAGAAAAAGAAGGCCACTTTTATCAAAGTGGCGCTCATTTGGCTCGGACATTTTCGGGCGCGCGACTGTGGATCTACAGTTATAATTGATCATAGGTTGCGGGATAGGTTAAAGTTAAGTGCGCAGGACGGGTATGTTTTGCGAACCTTGGGGAAGGCCTATGTTCAGCAGTGAATGTCTGTCGGCTGATGATGATAATGTGTTTTCGTGCTCGAAATACGTCGTGAATACGTTGCGATGTCGCGAAGCTAAGTAGTGATAATTTATAATCATAGGTAAGTGATCGGTCGCCAATTGTATGTGCGTGGATTCAGCAAATAATGCACTTCACTTGACAATTTTACATAGTTGTATCAAGTAGGTCAGCACAATTCGTTTCTCTGTTGAAGATGATGAGCTATCATGTTCGTGATAACAATACATAATCTAAAATCTATTCGATATAACTGCCGAGGACCAGTTTATTACAGACATAATGTGCGATCACAAAAACGATAACTGCCTCGCATTTCCAAAAACAAAATCATTATAAAGAAGGATTAAAAGACTCGCCCTTCTCAGTTACCACTCAAAATTTTTTAGTTCTAGGATGATCAAACTTTGAATGAAAAAAATGCTATGTGAATGTACCAAAAATTTAGCTAACTATTTTGGGCACGTTTAGGTTTCGCTCGGCTTTTCAAGTAAAATAATTTACGAAGTCTCCAAATGGCTATAACGATCAATTTTCGAAATTATCACTAACGGGATCTATTACCGTTCAATCGAAATTTTAAAATTTACTACTTTCGAAAAGCATTTGTTTTTTTAATATTAAACTTTCGTGATTTTCACTCATAACTAACATTTTTCTGGATTTAATCATGAACACTTATTGCTATAAATCACTTCGTTCTGACTACATTGCATTTGGCAATTGCATTTTGAATTTGGGTTTTCTTAGGCCCAAAAAATTGTCCAATTTGAGTGACCCCTAAATATCGTTAGATATGCCTTCTTCAAAGGAATCTCATAAAAAAATTTGGACCACCTTACTTAGCACAGTATAAAACAGTGTCTAATCGAGAAAGAATAAATTGAATAAGCATTATCACTAGCACGTGCGGTCATGAATGCTGGAAATTTTCTGTAATGATTGTTTGTAAATCATTTACTGGTTTGTACTGTGGTCCTGGTAACCTAACGTAATTATCCGGATAGAATTTTATCGACCGGCTATCAGGTTGTAATTATGTTATCTGTGTATATCATCCAGTATCAAACAATTTATCGGAGGATAATATTGATGCCGTAAAGTAATTTACTTTTAATACTCACTATTTTATGCTAATCTATACGTATTAAGAATTTGGGTTTTACAAACTTATGAAAATTTTGGGTACTTTTTTTGCTAGGTTCGTTAGTCATTTTTTTGATATATGACTATTGAATGCCCGTGACTTCGCACTCTTTTACAGACTTCCCTATCCCGTGAGTATTTTGAAAAATCCCCATATTCCTTACCTCTATAAAACTTATATTGTAAAATTTCAGCTTTCTAGGGCCAAAGGTTTAGGCTTGGCTTACATACTATTATTATATCGTCATATATTATGACGACGAGTTTTGCTAAAATATAAACACAAACATTTACGAATAGACTAGGTAGGTAATTAAAGAAAGAAAGTTTCATTTGAAACTCCCTCAAAACAACCAATAAAATTGCTACTCACAAAAATAGAACCCCTAACATGATTAAACAATCAAATGGACAGTGCACTC
This sequence comes from Archips xylosteana, assembly GCA_947563465.1. Classification (NCBI taxonomy): domain Eukaryota; kingdom Metazoa; phylum Arthropoda; class Insecta; order Lepidoptera; family Tortricidae; genus Archips; species Archips xylosteana. The sequence continues at coordinate 7,007,822 of OX387349.1, forward strand.
AAATCTCAAACAATCAAATGCACATCCGTAAACCTATTTAAGACACGTAAACACTTCAAACTCTACGTTTAGCAAATTAATATACTACACACTGTTTGAACTTACGATTACGACTAAGTCACACGTGACGTGAAAAAAGTCACACGTGAAGCACACTAAAGATGAATTATATTCACTGATACTAAATAACGTTTTTACTACTTATTTACTTTTATTTAACTTGCCGTATTAGAAAAAGTGATAAAAAGTTACTTACTAACTAGTGGCTGTAAATTTTAAATCTCGCGAGTTTGTCTTTTATGTTTTCAACGCCCAAAACTCCGCAATTTTGAAAAAAGATCGAATACTGAGTCTATAAAAAACCATGGTAATTATATAACCTGCTCACAAAATTTTAAGACAATCGGTTGAGAAATGCGACGTGTAGCCGGACAGACAGTCGGACATGTGGACGATGGACAGACATATGAAATCGTATTGTTTGCCCATGCGAAGCGGAGACGCTTCGCCCGCGCTTACCGTTCGCTTGGCAATAACAATAGCTAATGAAAAACCAGCTGTCAAAACTCCGGCTAAGTAAATAATATTTTCAAGTAAAATTTAAACCGAAGATTCTGTCCTTATGCCTAGTAACTTAGTGCAACTCACTCTTGGTTGCTTTATCGGCAAGTCTTTTTCCAAATCAAATTTGGACCACTTTTATTTGATATACATAATGTGAATTCGATGACAGTGTAAATATAGTCAACAAAATGCACACACAGTCCACAAAAAAGCATGTTGAAAAATAGTCTACAGTCTAAAGTTTAAAAAAGACTCGATCTTTGCTCTTAACTTAAACGAACATTCTTTACAACCACAGTACTAAAAAATAAATCGTACATATTTATAAAGCCTTGACCATTTCCCATAAAGATACATTTAAAATTGGAATTCAAAATATTTCGCGTGATGTTATTTGTGTTTTCACGTCGGAAAGGCTCTTGTCAGTGTTACGTGGTTGCGCCAACAACTCTCCTTCCGAGCCTTCATTCATTCTTATCTAACCTCACTGTAGCGGAACTTTACTGGCAGTTTGCCCATCTATTGTCTTTTATTTTTTATTTCATTAGACGACTAATAAAAACAACATTCAATTGTTTTCAATATTGCGCGGGAATATAGTAGAGCTTGCGTCATGTGTGGCAATGCCAAGCAGACAAGATAGGAAAAAGGGTGGTTTACAAACAGATTTTAAATCTAAAACCTATTTTTTTTAATATTTTATTTATTTATTTCGGACGCAAACTAGCAAGTGGGTCATCTGACGGGAAATGATCACTACCGCCCAATTTTTTTATATGATAGGGGCAAACGAGCAAAAGAGTCACGGATGAGTCCGGTTGAGTTACGGATGCGTTGCCGGCCCTTTGAGAAAAGAGTAGGCTCGTTTTTGAGATCCCAAGTTGTATCGGTCCGGAAATGCTGCCGCTGCAAGCTGATTGCAAAGTTTCACCGTGCGTGGCAAAAAGTTCCGCGACAAATGGACCGTAGTGGACTGCCAGCTATTGAAGTGATGAGGGTGGAAAGAAAGCCTATGTATATCAACAAACTCAAGAAGAGTCAGTGATCTTTTGCCAGCCTTTGAAGTGTATGAACCCTTTTCTTGAAAGCGCTAATGTCAACACTGCTGCCGGAAGTTGATTCCACAATTTCACATAATAGGTACAGCTTGATTCCATTTAGTTTCGTAAGTTCAATTCGTAAGTTTTTATTGTAACAAGGTAACGATTGTCAAAACTAACTCTCAGTTTACCAAGTAGTGCGTAACCAAACATTATCACGTAACGGAATTCGGAAACGATTCAACCCAACGGTTCGGTGCGTGATCTACTTAATCAATTATCTACTCAGAGAACACAATAAGGAAAAAGAAAATCATAATAAATATGTGGATCATTCCAATATAACATTTTGTAGTATAGTGAACGTTTGCGATCTTCCGAAGATGAGCTCTGGTAGAGTTCGAAACGCGTCAGTGTAGTTTGGTGATGGTGATAGTTGGGTTTGTGTGATTTTTGTGTGTTTGTACAGTGAGCTCTGACTGAACTGCATGAATACGCATTTTTTGCATAAACCTAACTACATGATAGTTCGCGGGTTAGCAAAGTAATTGTTTAAGTTCATTCATCCAAATATCCCTTGCGAATAATTAAGAACATAAGTAGTAACTAGCTGTTGCCCGCGAGTGCGTCTGCGAAGCTGAATTCCATTATTGCTATTCCGCGGGAACTATGCAATTTTCCGGGATAAAAGCATTCTATATGTTAATCTACGTTATAAACTATCTGCGTGCCAAATTTCATCAGGATCCGTCAAAACCGTTTTAGCGTGGCAGAGTAACAAACATCTACACATCTATTCATACCAATTTTCACGTAAAGTATTTGTATAATATGATATCACAGAAACCCATCTATCACCATCACCACACTAACATCTGGTAGCATAGTGAACGATTGTATAGCTCTGAAGATGAGCTCTGGTTGAGTTCGAAACGCGTCAGTTAGTGTGGTGGTGATAGATGGGTTTGTGTGTCTTTGTAAGGTGTGGAGGTGGAGGAACTGCTTGAACACACAATTCTTGCATAAACGTAGGTATCTTTAAGGTCGCAGGTGAGCAAAGTAGGTAATTGTTTCACTTTATTTACCCTTTAGAGCCAAAGAAACCCGACTTTACTTTAATATACGTTCAAACAAACACTTCAAAAATGTAATGCTCTTTCTAACGGTAGTTAGATAAAAAATATTAAAACATGATACTTACCAAGCCAAAATACACAAAACGACACCGGTTACGGCCAACTCCTGGCCGCACTGAATTTTTTATTAGGTAGAATTAGATTAAGATTGTATTATCAACTTATCTGATAAATTAAACCTTAAGCAATGTAATCAGTGGCAATAATTAGATAAATGTAAATGCAAATAACTAGACAACGACATGGTAATTTAAAAGTGAATAAATTTTATGGAATTTATTCATTATCAATAACATATCTTGTTCAGACATATAGGTTTAGTTAGGATACTACGCTATGCATTTAAATCCTTACTATCCATACTAATAATATTAAAAATGCGAAAGTTACTCTGCCCTCTTTACCTCTTCACGCTTAAACCGCCGAAACAATTAAGATAAAATTTGGTGTAGGTAAAGATAGTTTGATACCCTGAAAAGGACATGGGATAGTTTTTATCCCGGAAAATTGCATAGTTCCCGCGGAATAGCGATAAACGAATTCTTCGCAGATGGAGTCGTAGGCAACAGCTACTTGCCACACAATATCAATGTCAATATTATCAAAATCAACTATTTTGTACTTTAAATTTTAAGTATGTACTATTTTAGATACCGTATCGTCAAATACGAAAATTATAAGCAAAAAAAATTGTAAAAATATTCAAAGATGTACACGCCAAGTTACGAGCACATCATAATACTAGTGTCAACCGCTTTAAAGGCACAACCACCTTATAACACTTTAACGGGCCCCTACTCACCTCCAATAACTATTTAGTAATGTAGTGCAATAGTTCTGTAATGTATAATGATGAAAAACTGACTTAGTTCCAAGTTTCTTGCGGCGCATTCTTCTTGGCAAACATGGCATTTCCGAAAACGCTGGTAGATTAAAAAACAAAGACATGTAAAAGAACCCTTAAGTCCCTTAACAGCCTACTTACAGAAATATACCTAGGGTAATTCCAGGATAGATGCCCCAGTGGGATAGATGCCTCGATTTCAATTTCTACTAGTAGCAAGGCTGTGGGACTAAAATTCCACTAAATGATAGCAAGCCCCCTCCCTGCAAACCTCTGGGCCGCTGCTATCATGAGCAAGAGCGAACGCGTTTAATCCATGGGTGCCAAAACCTTCCGCGGCGAGATCGCGCAGAGCGTGAAAATTATATTCGTAAGTATTTGTTTTTGAATAACTTTAGACTGGCTTATAATTTGCGCTTTTAACTAACTCATTTGGTTGCACTGAAGTTTAGGCTGCATGGATTAGTATATTTTATAGTGATTTTATCATTACTTGATTGTTTATCGAAAAGGGCATCTATCCTCTGCGAAAAGTATAGTTGCCCCGTTTTCGATCGCTATAGATGCCCCTAAGGGCATCTATCCTCAACTTGTTAGAAATAATTTAAATATGAGAGAAAACAGGGCGTAGTCCCGCGTAACGTCGCCTGGACTGAAGAAAGCTTGCTAGCAGCCTTCGAGGAAATGAAGAAGGGAGAAAAAGGAGTCAACGAAGAAGCCAGAACATATGGAATACCGTCGAGAACACTAAGACGACGTTTTGCCAAAAATGACGAAAATCAATTGACCCTAGCTAGGTAGGTAGTTATGTAGGTACATGTTGATTGGTATTTAGTGAAGTTTTTTCTGTGTATTTGCAAATAGAAGCAAAATCACATTTTATATGGAATTTATTGAACTTTTCTAATTTGTTTCAGTAAAACATCCAGTACAGGATTCTAAAATGAGAAGAGGCTCGTGGCTCATACTATTCAAACTTGGCGAATTTTCAATGAATATAAAAAATTGATAACTTAATTTTATTTAACTTGTTTAATTTCAAAGGGCATCTATCCTCTGACGCATTTTTGCGACGAGTCGTCTATCCCCCACGGTAGGCACCTATCCCATTTATAAGGGGTCAAAAAAAGTACGATTTACACAAAATCCATACGATTTATATTAAAACAAGTACAGTAAAATAATAGATTAAGGACCATAGTTATCATACGCATTGGACGCAATGCTATAATTTGTTAAGTTTTTGAATTATAAAGCTATTTCAAAAAGTGGGGCATCTATCCTGGACTTACCCTACTATTTATTGATTTTAATTTTGATAGTAAATAATTTTTCTTTTCTTATGCTTTAATACAGAGATATTTAATCAGCTCGCACTATAAAATCATTGGAAGTAAAATAAAAACTTGTAATGAGTGTATTTAGAAGTTACTGCAACCCTAACGAAGAGCCCTCATACTTGAAAAATACTGCTTTATACTATTACTGTAAGGTAAAAACAAATTACTTCCCGCAAAACGGACGTAAAGCAAACTGTTGTATATTTTCTACATCAACATTTACGAAGTCGAAATTGTCTCAAGCTCCTCGTCAATCTCCCGAGCGGAGATATTAAACCGTAAATCCGTATCGACAACGTCTGGATGATCGTTGAGTTTCCCATCTCCCACCGCAATACAGTCCTTTCTAATTTCCTTCAGCCCGCCATTATCTTACCCGAGACGCTCCGAGGAAAAACGAAATACAACAACGAATTAAGTGCTGATAAAATCGAGGAAGAACGGCATGAAAATGACGGTATTTATTTCGTTACAGTAATTTTTTTACCTGGGATTGATTGTAAAAGGATAACAAGGAAATTAAAAATAAAATACCTATAATCTTGAATGCTTCTCTAAATAATTCAGTAGAAAAAAAAATCGTTGTATGTTTTTGATATTTCATTCACAGTTATTTTTATTTTGATGTAGGTATTGTGTCTCATAAAAAGCCGGAGTAGCCTAATGGTCTGATCAATGGCCTCTCAAGCAGACGGCCGTGGATTCGATCGAGCCCGGGTTATGTTTTTTGAAATTTGCCATTACCTGTTACGGTCAAAGAAAAATATCGTCAGGAAATTCAATGGTGTGTGCGGAGTTCCCAATGCGAACTGGGCCCGTGGAGGAACTGCGGCCCAAACCCTCTCATTCTGGGTGAAGGCCTGTACCCTGTAGTGGGAGGTATAACTGGGATGACGATGTTTTATGATTGTGCCTCATTGCGTGGCGTTCACGGAGAAACTTGCGCTTTTTTTGGACGTAGGTCACGTGTAATAATAATAAATGACAAGTTGATGCAAGCGAAACATCTAGGTACTTTAAATGGTATAAAATATTGTTACGAGGTCCATCTCTTACATAAAGTAAGTGTGTGAGCACAGTAAACTGAATTAAACATTAGGTTTAACACTTACGGAACCTTCGACTCAGCAAGTTTTGCATTACAATGATTTCTAGAGCACTCTCCGTTGAACAGCCTGCCCCTTAGCAGACGCCTCGTTCCGAGCTTGTGAAGTACTTCATTGCTTATTCGATTCCTATATTAATTGGAACATTGAGCTCAATAACTTGGTTCTTTGGAAAGATAATGAGTGATTCGGTAAAAGAGAAAAATAAGGATTATAATGATATAGCAGTGATCGATTTTGAGGTCAAAACTAGCTCGTAATTGTTCGCGTAATGCGCACTGCTGTTACTGAACCAGAGTGATGCACCTTTGGTCTCATCTACAATTTTCCTCAGGTGAGATAGGGGTCAATAACGGGTCAGTTTTATATAAAAAAAAAAAACTATCATTGAAGTCATATGTCGATCCAAAAATAGTCAGGTGCAGAATCTTACCTCTATTATGAGATCTTAGGCTGTATTGAGTTGGACTAAAATACAATGCCGCCGTCAATCTATTGTTTATTTTGAGAAACCTTTGACCACCATCCGAAATAGCCAGGTCAACTATTTTCAGTAGACTACGTTTAGAATTCGTTTTTAATTTCGGATGTTTAATGCTTGATCACGCGAGTTTGATATTTGCTGTAGTAAATACGTGTATATTAACTGCCGCACTTAGCGATATCAATCAAAATCAATAATGTAACTCGTTCCATATTCATGTTCTTTATTTTTTAGTACGTATTAAGTAGGTATTTTATTGCCTTCCTGATCAGACCATTAAAAAGTACTATGTTTATTTGGTTTGAGCCTTCCTGCAATATATTCATATAAAAATTGCAACCTGTTACAAAAATGTTGGTTTTGCCTACGTCCATTTAAAGCGAAATATCAAAATCATGTAAATCGCAACGAACAAGGGGGTAGCTAAAAACACGATTTGTTCAAAATTATATGAAAAACTGCACACTTTTTTTATTATGTGTAAAAATTAGAAATACAGACAAATTGGGTTAATTAGGTACAACTTCTTTTTAAACAAACATTTTAACGATACCCACTCTATCGACCTTCCTTAAATTCAGACAATGTTATTGACTCAGAGATTACGCATACCACGCAAAGCGACTAACAACATGACTAGAATGATCAATTAAACACATAGTTCGCATAACTAAGCGTGTATCACTGTAATAACACACTCTCTACTGCACGTTTAGTTAAGTACGCGTAACTGCGGATTATGTCATTGAGGACCATGTGACTTCTGTATCAATTGCACACTAACGTTTATTGTGAATTTGAAACATTCATCCTTTTCACACATACGTGGTAAGAAAGGGTTATTAGCTTATATTCGCGACAAAACCTTGCTGTGCTGAGTCAAAAAAAGCACAGTAAGTGTTATCAATGGTAGTGCCCGAGGGTTTTCTAGACGTAAATCTAGAAAGTATATCTCTTCAGGCAGGAGTTATAGTATCCCTCGAGATCGAAGGTCAAAGGATCCTCCTTGTTTCAGTAATACCATGAATGAAAACGAACGACAGGCGTCACGTGACCATGTTAGTTTTACTATTGACATTGGATGGCACTAAAAACTGCTGTAGTTTCACGTGTAGTTGGCGTGTGTAATAATTAGACATCGGTAACTCGTGGCATTTAGGCAGCATTTGACGTTTCTGACAGACTAGTGAAGTGACTATGTTTCTCTGTACGAATCGAGCAAAGAAACCAATTACAAGAAATCTTTTCAACCATTTAATATTTGACTTTCGTGATAGACAATAAATATTTGTTCAAAATTTTTAGAAGTTATCCTTCGTCTCCTATTTGAGTGTGTTGGCTAAAAAAAAGTTTTTGTTAAAAATTTAATTTTTATTGCAAGCTTTTTTGTTGACTGTACTTGCATTGTCAGTCATCCAACCTACATAAGTATGCCAAATTTCAAGCCAATCCGACCACTGGAAGTGGGTCAAAATCGACTTCCAAAACTTGACCTGTACATACATACATACATACATTGCAAGTTAAATAAAAGCTTGTTAAAAGCATTCTTGCGTAAATTTGTTGGTGTTCTCTTTGATTTGAACTTCTTTATTTTGTAATAAGCTAACAAAAACCTGACCTTTAAATTTTAAAGAATTATTTTATCTTATCTGAAAAGGTACTTGAAAAACGTGTCTCATCACTAGTGCTACCTAATTGCCACGAGTTACCGATGTCTAGTAATAATATAAATGATTATATTGATTTTCAATTATTTTGACTTTTTAGGTGGTTGACAAACATTGTTACACCACGTTTGTACCCCATATAAAAAAGGAGCATGCCTGGTTCAAGCCAAAGCAAGCCCTTTGAAATACGGCCCGTTAGCACGTGGAATGTACTAGCTTTCAAACTTCTGAAATAAAAATCATAAGATAAGGTACTTTCCCTGAAACGGATGAAATCAAGAACAATATTTTCTCACGTATCCCAAAGGGTTCCGAGGAAATTAAATTGATCTGTCGCGATTAAGATTCAGGCTGGCTCTGCTCGTCTCTCTGGGGAGCTGAGTCATAAGACTTCTTGCAGCGACCAGCTATTCGCAATTCAGGCCTTATGTCCTCTTCCGATTTGTTCTTATCGAAAAGGCTAAAAACAATAATTATATGCAAAATGCAAAATTATAAGAAAAAAAGTTGCATTATAATATCAAACAACTTTGATAATTTTATACTTTAAGGAGTTAGTGCTAGTAAAGATAGACTACTAACTGGCATTGCAGTCTACTTTGTTGTAAACTACAAAGCTATAACCAAGTTTAATGTAGCTAATCAGTCTTAATTACTGATCCAATTAAATATTCTTAAAGTTAATCTACTTTACAGTAAATCCTGTTATCACACTCAGAAGCATTAAACTTAGTTATAGACATCGAAATAATAAATATTCCAGTGTGTAGTCAATAAAAATTTACACGTGTCGTAAGAACCAGTTCACGTAAATAATTTATCTGTTTACATAATTACATATTGTGCTTTACAGATGCTGCAGATGGTGGATTTGATGCTCAATGGTGATTGTTTATAGGCTCTTTAAAACATTAAAACCGATCAAGTGTGAGTCAGAGTCACGCACTAAAGGTTCCGTACAGATTGTTGCAAGCTACCATCGGCCGCATCCATAAAAATCCAGTTTTAACACAGCGCTGATCTTAAGAAAAATGTACGCAAAGTGGGGTTATTACTGATAAAGACAGACAAGCATCAAAATTTAAAAGAGCTAACTTCGTACCAAATTTTAAGTTTCTAGGACAACTGAAAGGAACATAATGGGTTTTCTATTACAGCCTGTATCTTTTCACTATGTTCTTCTTCAAGCTTCAAGGGATTCCAGACTTGTTTTTGTTATTAATATCAGATTGATACCATATGATAGAGTCCATGGAAAATTCCAAAATCTTGACAATTTAATCTAGAAACATGAAAATTTTGCTCTGGTTTTTGTAATATAACGTGAATCGCGACCACGATTTAATTTCCGGATTACCTACGAGTCTACCCGTCAAGCTTTCATTCGCCTCCTGTAGATACTTAAGATTTGTCTTCCCCAATAAATATAGTAGACACTGTTTGTGATCGATTAACACACTATGAATAAATGCATCACATCGGCTCGAAGTCTCTTTGTACCCCCAATAGTCGGAGTAACAAATCTTAGACATGTACAAAGTTGTGCTTCTACCAAGCTGGGGTCATTTGCGTTAATTATAATCTGTATTATGAAATAGGAAAACTATAATTCTTCTCAAAACATAGTTGTATCAATTTTCAACGAGGAATTGTGTCTAGATGGATAGACGTCTAATATAAATGATCCGATTTTATTAATGAATATTCAGTTTTTAGTTTTAGTGATCCGCTCACCTAATATAAGATATTATAAGCCAATAGAGACTGATTACTTCATTCACTTATCTACATAATGTTCCGGATTATCAAAAATTTAGTCTATAAACTTACAACTGAAATGAGATCGTTTATTAATTACAGGTTTACTTCTAGAGCCAATTTCTTGTTTGCTATCGACTTTCTTTCTAGACTCGAACACCTGTGTTTTCCGGCCGAAATGATAAATTATTAATTTTCAATCACCATATTTACTTAAGCTTTATGTAGCGTTAGTCATAAGTGTCATAACATATAGCTGACACAAACAAAGTTACTACGAGGATTTTAATTTTTTTCGATAGTGTGTAATGTTAATGTGTAATTTAAGAATCATTTCTGTAAATAGGAGAAAAATGTAAAACAAAATTGGATCCAAAATTTTGCCATATTTGGTGATCCGTTACAATACTAATCAATTAAATTTATTGTTACAATGTATAGGTACAGTATGATAATATGGACAATAATTCTGCGCCGTTGATAAATTAGTCAGTGGAGCAAAATCGAGTTTCGCTTGAAACTTGCTCAATTGGTGCGAGCGAGGAGTAAAGTTAGTTACTCTAACTGCAAAACCTCGTTGCTAGACGGGAACTGTCACTTCGGGGATTCCAGTTATTAGATTTAAGGTGCACACTTTGGTTCGGTCGAGTATTTGCCTAGTAATTTAATAAGTAATTTAAGTAATTTGTAATCCAATTAAATACGAATCAAATAATAGGATATAGAGCTATATCGATTGAAATCTTTGTAGCGATCATAATCCCAGAGCTTCAAAGCCATGTCATTTAAATATTACAAAAAATCGGCTAAGTGCGAGTTGAACTTCCACACCACAAATTTAAAAAACAAGAAAAATCACTGTGTATTTTAAAGTATTTTTAACAAAAGGAAAGTTATTTAATTAGTAAGGCCTTAGTTTCATATTAATTTCTACTTGTTTCCTCTACGAATTTCAAAAAAAGAGTTTGAACAGATAGGCAACGTAGTGATTCCATGTATGATTATCAGTGATTCTTTTTGAGGTACGGAATTCTAAAAATCTGCCGTAGCGTAATGTAACTCACAGTTACCGGTTACAGATTATGAAATAATTAACGACCATTTTAGACCTGTTGCCTTCAAAAACTAGATATGTACTTTCAGTACTAGAGGTAGATGAGTTCATTCCCCTTCACTAAATTGCGCTAATATTTGCGTGGTGCAGTAATCACTCAGATAAGAAAAAATGAGGGTGTATTTTGAATACGCTGTCGTAAGTTTTATCACTAAAACGTGGCTAGTTTACTTCGAGTCGTTTGTTTGTTAGTTTAGTGTTTTGTTTTTCGGACAATCGCCTTTCCATATACAATGGCTAAAGTAACTAATTGTCTAAATATATTTTAACACTCTTTAACAATCTTGAAATGGGTAATATTTTCCGTTACTTCTTTCTACAGACAATATTAGTTGTACTATTGAGACGATTTGTATTGAGTAATTGAAGAATATTTTAATTTTTCACAGTTTTTACAACAAATGGGTCGTTGTCTGCTTAATACTTGACGGCGATTGGACATGAAAATTCTAAGTTTTTAATGAGAAATTCACGCTACCTTTGTCAATTTTACGGCTGAACACCTGAATGAAGATGGTGCGGATGACCGTAAAAGTAATAAAAAATGAAGTTGAAAAATAAAAAATACAAAAGATACTTCACATCAAGCTTGTCGTAGGAAAAGTTGAAGAATAGTTTTATTCCTGAAAATTTCAAAACGCGGAGTCACGGGCAACAGCTAGTTACCTATAAATTGTACCGTAAAATATATTGAGGAGTTCACATTATATTATACTGTTATTATATACGAAGAAGTTTTATTCGAATAAGGAGTCTTAATCAATTTCTCGTTCCTATACAGGTATGGAAATTACTAATCAGTTTAAGTCACTTATGTGCCTCCGTGCCTCAGAGCTATTAAATTACAAGGGATATAATTACACCTGTAATGTAATTAACCCAATTATATTCAGTAATTACCCTTAAAATGTGTTTAACTACCTCTTTAGAAGACTTGGGTGCTACAGCATTTCATTTTAAGAGTCTAATTGCTCGTTATTAACACTGCTGCCCAAAACTTAATAAATTACCTGTTTTTAAATTTTCAACTCGGTTATTCCTGTTATTACTAACTGACCCACTTAGTGATGACCATTATTTATTTTAATCGCATTATAGCGAAGGATTGCTTGACTAATAATAGCATTGCATTTATAGCATTATTAGGCTTGGATGATAGCATTAATAAGACAAGTATGCATATTGGAACCTACCATTTGAAGTAGCAAAAAAGAAAGGAAAAGTTTTTATGATGAATAACTGAAAGCTGATTTTTAAAATCACGACATCCCTCGTAAATACTATTGGAAAATGGTGAAAAATGTTTCACCAACTTCTTCAACAACTTCAAAATGTCAACTACCTTCTTTAATTTGTCTTAGATCAGATAAATAAAAGTTTGATAAAATTAATTAATTATCTAGCCATTTTTTCCTTGACATCTACCAACTTCTTATTGTTTTAACAGCGGCATGACTGATCTCTCCATACGTCAGTATAAAGTCACAATACCATTGTCATCATTATCTGCAATTCACATCTGTTAAAACTTAATTATCATATTTGGCCACGTGTTGAATTTATATCGTAAAACATGACTCATTCGTCAGTCTTATATTGAGTGTTTCGTCTTTATTACCAATTATTTAATAAATATAATATTTTTATGACTTTGTACATCATTAATGACAAGACTATAAAATCATGGTGTAAATGGGTGAGGCCGCGAAGCGTTTCAACCGCGTGTCCCGTGTGTTACCAAAATAGACTATACGTCCGTCAACTAAAAAATCTCAGTGACCACCACCACGCGTGATGGTTTTAGTTTATGGACAATTCCTTAGATTTTGGTAACACACGGGATACGGCGGTTGAAACGCCTCGCGGCCTGGACCCAAATACGGAGACCATAATTAAAGTTAAAGTTATACGCTAAAATGGCTGGATGGGTTGGGATAAAATTTGATGTCATCATCATCGCAACCTATATACGTCCCATTGCAGGATACAGGCCTCCTCTCAGAATGAGAGGGCTTGGGCCGTAGTTCCAACGCGGGCCCAAAGCGGTTTGAAAACTTTAATATGTAGAAAGATAGAGCTTAGGAATAACAAACAAGCTCTTATTTCCCGATGTAGTTTTCGGGATGTATGGGTACGCATTTAAAATCTTAGACTGAAGTTAAACACAAGTATTCTTCATGCAACGTAACTGAAAAGTACTATGTAATTTTTGGGAACTAAACATGGGAATTATTTAGTCATCATCATCATCAGCCAGGAAACATGCACTGTTGGACAAAGGGGCTCTCCCTAATGGAAATTATTCAGTGCCAGGCCCAAGGGTTCACACGAATGATGCCATGAGTATAAAATAGCAGCTAGTATATTATATTCAAAGAGCACTTTACTATCTACATATTTACACTTCATTTAATACCTCACTCAACCCATAATCAGAATAGCATCAGTTTTTTTGTGTCAGCCTGTGTTAGTATCCCGCTGTTTGGCGAAAGCCTCTTCCCTGGACTTTCAACTCGCCCTGTCTGCACTTATGTCCCGCTAGTCGCTCGAGAACTGTCTAGGTCATCCCGCCATCTCTGTTTTGGCCTGCCGCGGCGCCGATAACCATCCTGGGGCATCCATTAAATGGTAACCCGCGTTCACCTCTCAGAGTGCATGCAGCAGATGTGGCCAGCCCAGACCCATTTCAAATATACCTTTTGGTAATAATTTTGTTTTAAATCAGGTAAAATAACAGTCTGTAATAAATCTCATACCTACTCAGGCAACTCAGTTGACTTAAATATTGCCGTTGCAAAAGCATAATGGGTGTTATTTATTACAGACTGTTATTTTATCTGATTTAAAATATATCTATTAATTGTTTAATTCCTCTATTAGACGGCACGTTGCACAGGACTAATAATAACTAAGATGAATAGAAAAAAAAATCGCAAGGCGACTATATGGCTAAAAAGCCATATTAATATATTTATTTTCCTGACTCAGCCTGTAACGAAACGCCGCTTGAGTTAATTGCTAAAAAAATTTATTATTGCAGAGATTGTGCTTAAAAATCCGGTAAAGTGCGAGTCTAATTAGCCAGAAAGCGCACCGAGGGTTTCCTACTTTGTTTGTATGCCAAAATATATGCTTTAAGCATATGTTTAAATCCAGAGTTACATAGCCTTACTTCTATGTAACTAAAATGTATGAAGATTTTATATAGGTTGGTAGGAACCTCTTTTTAATTTTTATTGTTTAACCGGCAATAGAAACACATTATCATGTACGTATAATTGCAGTGACGGACAGACGGATAGACAGTACGGCGACACCTAAAGTTAAGACAGATCAAACTTATAAGACAGACTCGGGAGGTCCACATCTCAGAGCCATTAGTTATTAGTTCTGTGGCACGCACGTTGCTATTCGTTATAACTAGCTGTTCGCAAAAATTATGTTGATTAATTTTTATTAGTACAATTGAAATTTATGTGGAACCAAAGCCATTCCCGCATCTCATTTAAGAAATCTAGAATATCTAGGTACTTGACCATATTAACTTTGACTTTGTCTGTAGTCTTGAAATATACTTTTTTTATACTTTGTGTTTTAAGTTTTCTCTTGTACTTAAATCCTTTTAATCCTTCTAATATTACATGCCTACATACACCACACACACACACCCATAAAGACTTTCAAGGTTGACTGGTAAAGATCCCTGATGGATGAAAGATGGATAAGTTTGCCTTTGTACATGTGTCTCAACGTTTGTCAATGTGTTAATTTTTTTATCTTGTACAATAAAGAGTTAACAAACATACATACTTTAGAAAACATAATATTACTAGGATCATCATAAACTCACCTCGTAAACGCGTCTCGCTTGAAGTTCCGTTTATTCACTCTTCTCGCATCAAGTCTGAATCTGATGTATTAAAATAGATTCCAAGGGAGCGACGTGGCATTATATCGATTTGATATGATGGCAAGCTTTTGCCCGCGACTTTTTTAATTATGAGAGGGAGGCAAACGAGCATGCGGGTCATCTGATCACCACCGCCCAAGAATATCAACAACTCAAAGAGAGTCCCTGATCTGTTGACGGCCTTTAAAAAAGGAGAGGGAATAGGGGGAGGTATTGGGCCCCGGCGCTCTCATTGACCGTACGAGTACTGCTGCTTCACGCCGATGTTCTGTGAGAGTGTGGTACTGCCCCGGACGAGTCAGCCCATTCGTGATGCAGCGGCTAGCTACAACATGTATCTACCACTAAAAAGACTTTAAACGCGCCCAAATAAAATTTATGGTCAACAACCGATTTACGGAGACAGGGTCCCGTTATAGTTAATATAGAAATCCCATTGTTTTCTTATCCTGTGGGATTTTACAAAACTCCAAATATTAGTTTACCGACTTAAATGCACGCCAAATTTGAAGTCTCTAATAATATAAACTACGGAGATAGGGGCACTTTGAAGCGAAAATATAAATCCCATTTATTCCCCATTCCATGGGAATTATGAAAAATCCCTCCTTAGCGTACCTCTGTGACACCCAAGGTTGTGTTCCAAATTTTTAGTCTTTAGCTTCAGCGGTTTGGGCTGTGCGTTGATATTATCAGTCAGTCAGTCAGTTAGGACTTTGATAAACAGGGCATCTACTCAAAATAAATTACCATTTTTTCTGGAAAGTCTAAATTAAAATAATGTATTATGTCAAGTTGATTATATTTGGACTAGCCATTACGGGGTTATTGCCATAGTCGCCACGCTTGGCAGGCGGTTTGGCGACCGCGGTGGGATATCGAAAGATACTGAAAGATATCGCTCGTAAAACTGATGGCCGATGGGGCAAAAAGGTTCTCAAGTGGCGACGGCCCGAAAAACACAGTGTAGGTAGGCCTCCAACAAGATGGAGCGACGACCTGATTAAGATTGCGAGATCGCGTTGGATGCGGATGGCGCGAGACCGATCTGTTTGGC
The DNA here is from genome assembly GCA_947563465.1 of Archips xylosteana. NCBI lineage: Eukaryota > Metazoa > Arthropoda > Insecta > Lepidoptera > Tortricidae > Archips > Archips xylosteana. The sequence continues at coordinate 7,023,845 of OX387349.1, forward strand.
AAGGCTTGGGGGAGGCCTATGTTTTGCAGTGGACGTCTTTCGGCTGAAATGATGATAATGATGATGCTATGTTGATCTGGGAGTGCGGCTCTATAATTATAGATTACGCTTTAAACGTCCCGTTAAAATACCTTCGCTCCGTGATAATGCTCTCACCGATGCATTGTTAATGCCGATAGAGTGCAGAGTTCTGCTGGGAATTGACTGAACAGACCTTGTCGCTCGTACACCGTTATGCGCAGTAAATAAAGAATATCGATGCTACAGCTTTTATAAATAGGGAATAGGTACGTACTTAAGTCTTTTTAGGTTAGTTCGGGTAGAGAAATCACTACAGCCGTGCGGTGTATATTATTTAATGTATGTTTTCACCTGAGTTTAAGAGGTATTTAAATTAAACTTTATCATCTAAATATTGCTATTAATAATAATACATCTGGCTGCGGCTTAATCTGCAAAGTGTCCCGTGGGTACAATGCCATTTTTCCGATAAAAAGTATCTAATGTCTTAACCCACTATATAAATTATTTGTGTTCCAAATGTCATCCAAATCCACTGAGCCCTTTTTGCCTGATGGAGTACTTAACAAACATCCGAACATTCAAATAATTAATCTTTCACATTTAGTTTTTTGAAAAAAAGCTCATTATTAAAGTTAACCATAAAGTTAACTGTGTGAAGTTCTCTCACGATGATTAACTATTATGAGGTACGAGTTATTTTAAGTAGTGACGATTTATTATATTTAGTATGATCACAACCCCTTAATGATTTTAAAAGACCTATCCAACGATATCCCACAGTATAAGGACGACGAAATATACATATACATAAATAGACGAGAAAAAAAATCATCCTCAATTTATGTATGTCTATGAAAGGAACCATAACAAATTATTTTTTCTTCATTTAATTTTACCACTTGGTCGGGATAACTGCTACATTATATCCTAATCCATGCAAAATTACTTTTTTCTAACACTAATAGTTTCTGAGCTAAGCCGTGGACGGACGGATGGACAGACAGATAGACGGACTGACAGACAGACACGGCAAAACTATAAGGGTTCCATTTTTACCATTTTGGCTCAGGAACCCTAAAAATGGTCGGTGATCTACATTTGGCTAGATGAAAATATCTTTCTTTTATTGCTTAAAGGTTATGGACCATTGACCGATTGTTGTGCTAGATGCATCCTCGCTGTTTTGCTAACAGGTGTAATATACAGCTCAAGGTGATTCCATTGATAGTCTTAACTGGACCACAAAAGATCGTTCCTGGCACGAATACAGGGTGATCCTGGAGATATGATCGGGACCCACCCTACACAACTCAGCAAATGCATGTAAGTAGTTTACCACCACATACACATTTTTAAATGAAGATCATTGGATAGTTGCTAACCCAGATCTCACGAATGAAATGAACGATCGAAAAAACTAAACCAAAAGAATACTTACCTTAATAATTGCTGCTACAGAACGCCAGCCTATATAATTAACTGGGATGATCAGCTGATTTTTTTATTACTAGAAATATACATAACAGCATGGTAATAGTTGCTTACTAATGCGATTTAAATATTTAATATCAACTGGCCTGTCTGGCGCTAAAGACATGACACATAATTATTTATAAGGGCCAATGCCATGAAATTGAGAATTATGGTATGTGTTACTAATAAAATGCGGGAAAATCCCTTACTACGCATTGCTTAGTCACAGTCATGACTTGCATAATGAATATAGAAATCTCTGTGGTGTTATTTGAACAGTACTTGATTGAAGAAGGGAAATAAAAAAAAACAGCATTGAAATTATCTCGGTACCCTTTCGTCAAACCCTCTTGTTTTCGCCACTTCAGAATACAAATTACGTATGACACCATAAAACAATATTCCAAGATGCGACTCTAGTAATAAAATATTTTATTTTAGCCCTGAAAACCAAATTAATTTTCAATAAACTGCAAAATTAGATTTTTCGCTGCTTTAAAACAAATATAATACTTCATTGAGTTGGCGTAGAAGTGACGTTATAATTAGCAATTAAAATCTATGGAAGAAGCGTGTTTTGGAAGCTCATAAAAAGTACGACAGTTGATCGGTGGTGCCATTATTCCTATTAAAACACAGAGCAGTAGTGCTTAAAACACACAGCACAGGTGGTGCCATCATTCCTATTAAAACACAAAGAAGTTTAGAAAGAAGTTTAAAACAACCTGTACTTCGTTTTTTTAGCATTAAAAAGAAGGTCGCATCCTGACGTTTCTTTTAATACAAAAAAAAACTTTTGAAAATAAGTCATAACAAATTATGTAGGTAACAATTAACAAGGGCATATGGAAATTTACATTTTTGGTTTCATAAATAATAGTTACTATTTTTTTTAAGTGTTTTCCTAATGCTAAAATAAACAAAGTATAGACTTACATTCGCGGCGTGAAACATTTCCGATAGTAGGAGTCTGTTGTAGGGTCTTTGATCGACAATAAATCTGTCCACGATTACTTATGGTTGCATAAAGACCTTGTCATTTATGTTCATACCAAGTCACGACATCCATTGTGAAAGCAAGTACTCGCAGGTTCTCAAGTAAGGTACTCAGTTAAGTAGAAAATGTCTCTAGATACCCTTGATTAAACTTAAAGGTCGGTGCTAGCGAAGTTTTAACTACGAAGTAATGGCACATTAAACCGAAGTTTGATGTGTCAATCTCGTTAACCTGCCTGGCATAGAGTTGAGTTGAAATAACAATGAGGTCGTCTAAAATTACTTAGAGCGAGTAGATATTGGCTAGGTCTAAGACACAACATCAACATTCAACATTTGAACCCTCATTGTACACAAGGTGTACAATGAGGGTTCAAATATTATATTTTATAGCGAACGCGAACGCCAACGCGTTAGAAAACGCATGAAGCGAAACTTTTAGTTAAAATGAGTTATATACATATTTGAAATCAGCGAATTTTTCTCCGTCGTTTGAGCCGGATTTCATGTAAAGTTCAAAAAATGTCGCTTGATGCGTTTTGCCTTTTAACCGTCGATTAATATGCTGGGAGACTAGTTCACTGTATCAAGCAATTGTTACCGCAACCATTGCAACCACACATAAAACGTTGGATGGAACTTTAATCATTAGTCGTTGTTGAAGTCCAAATTTCAAAGTATTCTTAGTCTATAATCTGTGACTGTAAATTAGATCACTTTTCTTCCACTTATTTTTACAAATTGAACCTAAAATCTTCTACTGCTTATACAATCCTTTAGATTTGTTCTAGATTGGTTTTGGCTGGTATTCCACCGAGCACGGACAACTCTACCGTACTTGACCAAATATCGTCTGGCAGTGTCTTATCCAACCTCGACATTGGCGGAATCTGGGAAACGTGGCCATTATTATCCCAAAGATTGAATTGAATTCTAGTGCTTAAATATTTTTATCAGAATCCTGAATAGGTTAAAGTCACTGATTATTGTAGTTAATACTACTAAGAATAAGCTAATAAAATGCCGGAAGGCAGGACGGCAGTAAAGAGACGCTTATCTTAGATTGGAGTAATTACTTCCAATTATCTTCATCTTCAAACGTTGAAATATGTGAAAAGGATATAGTTAATCCTATGCATTGTTGATCGTTTTTTATTACGTTGGCCTGACATGCAGTGTCTTGATACAATTATTGCATTATATAAGGTAAATATCCTGTTTTGAAATTAGTGTGTAGATGGATTAACACAGAATTTTGTTCGCTACTTTCCTGTAGACAAAATGTTATGTGGTCACGGCTTCACATTGGTACAAGCAGTAAATGTTTCCATGGGCCCTTCTTTTCTATTGGGCATCTATCATAAGCATCATGTTCTAGTTTTTATCGTCCATTATTAGTGATGGACAAAGAGCCTGAAAGAGACTATTCTATAATGACAAGGCTTTCAAAAAGTTAAACACGATCCTAGATTTCGTCACACTAGTTTGTTTTATTTTCTATTCAATTTTAGTGATCTTACGAAAAATGTGCTTATCATTTTTTGTTATTCAATTAAATAAAACCTGCGCCTTTTCGTTGAATATGACATTCTAACTGTTTAATAATAAAATAAAATAAATAAATAAATATTAGGGGACAATTTTACACAAATCGACCTAGTCCCAAACTAAGCAAAGCTTACTAGACGACGATAAACATACTTATATAGATAAATAAATACTTAAATACATAGAAAACATCCAAACTCAGGAACAAATATTCGTGCTCATCACACAAATAAATGCCCTTACCGGGATTTGAACCCAGGACCTCTTGATTCGTAGGCAGGGTCACTACCAACTAGGCTAAAGCGGTCGTTTAACGATTAAAAAAGTATTTTATAACATAATTGATTATTTATGACAAGTACTCGGTTCGGCTCTGGCAGACAGTAAGGCAGATAGTTAAGTTCGAGTTCTCCCACTAATAAACAGTGTAGGTATATTAATTTCGAGTTCGAAATAAGTCGCATAAAAGTATCTTATCCTTGTTTCCTGTTACCTTGTTTTTGCATCTTTGTTCCATTGACCTTTCCCTAGCTTGTACCTGGAGTATAGATCCAACAAACCCTAAAAAATGAAAGCACGCAATAGCGTTAGTACTTGATTGTAAACTTTGCACTCAAACCTAAAGGAAAATGTTTGTTTAAAAACGAAATTTACGACCCTAACACGGTTTAGGGTTTAGTAAACAATAAACAATTTACGATTAACGATTAATTAATTCTATGGCACGCCTCTGAAGTGGAATGAAGAGAAGTTTGTGCAGTCTCAGGAGTCTACTTAAAACAAGGTTCGAAACTTTATTCGTCATTGTTTCACTTATTTTAGAAACAGGATTGGAGAAATAGAAGACAATGGACAAGAATGACGCAACTGATAATTTAATTTTTGATGCCGACAACAAAAATTAAACTTTCTTACTAGAACTTCATGTAGGTATAAGTTGTGCAATCAACAGAAATTCCACCTTTGACTAGTAATAATTATAAGTTTTTGTTAAAAAATTCATTTTTAATACAAGCCTTTTGCTAACTGTACTTTTTTCATATTTTTACCATCTAGGAACAAAGTACTCGTCAAGACAAATCTAACGAGGCCAATCTCGGAGTTGTGTTTTATTACAGAGTTCCTATGGTCACCTTCAAGCTCCATCATCAAATCAGCTCCATATAACAATAATATTGCATTCTCACCTGATTTACAAATACATGCAAAATTTCAGCTGAATAAGAAATCGGGAAGTGGGTCAAATTTAACTTGCAAGATTTGCTTACAGACAGACATCGGGACTGGTGAAACTAAACAAAAGCTTGTAAAAATGGGCACAAGTCAAAATTAAAGTCAATGTTTAGTGGACACTTCGTAAATTAGAAGTACTGATCCTCTAATAATGTGTTAATCTGAACTGAACCCACTTCAGGACTAAAACCCATTCAGAAAATATATCCACATGAAAGTATATACTCGTGTCGCTTGGATCCAGCATTCACTTACGTGTGTCGGCTAACACCAATGCTTTGTTTTACTTTGATTTTTTTGGGTATGTATCAAATCACATAAAGTCCGAAAATAGTAATGGACAAAATACAAAATAACCTTACCTAACTTACCCGCTTAGTAGATATAACGATCCAAAAAGTTTGTGTAGTAATTGATAGTTTCACCGAAAATTTAATTGCATCAAATAACCATTACGTATTTCGTCTATTACGCTTTTTAAAATTATGTATTTTCACACGTTTCCAATGATTTAGACCGTGAAATAGAACTCTATAATTACGTTTTTAGTACACGAGAGGTTTTATTTATTTATTTATTTAGTATACTCCTAAATGTTGCAACTAAACATAAATATAAACGCTTAAGTACCTACTACTTTATGAAGAGAAAATAAAATGACTATCATAAATTTTTATTTTTTATGAAACTTATGACTGAATTGTTTGGATGCATGAATACTAATGATATTTACCAACCAAACAGTTTCACGTAAATATTTCACGTAGAATCCAAAGACTGGCATGAAAATATTATTTCATCACGGCGTTTCATTTGTCTCTAAAAGTTGTACCCCAAGGCAAGCAATTAAAACTTTTACCACCTTGTTAGTTGAAAGTTTGATGTTAGTTAATAAAGACTCATTTGATAAGTATGTACATATCTATTCATAAAGCCACGTCTCTTTTGAATCCCGAGGTACAAAATTTATGAACTAAGTATTTGGAGTGATTTTTTCTGCTTTTCTGTGAAATACCTACTTCTTATTTTGGGTAGAAAACCATTTTTAGCGGTATCTTTTCTTCTTACTTGAGGAAAAATAAATAGGTAACGGTAAGCTAGGCGTTTAATTAAAATTGCCAAGTTGTCTTGGAAACAAGTGTTTTACAGCAGTAACCTTTTTTTGCAAGTTTTAAAAAAATAAAGACGACACTTACGTAACTAAAGGATACGACGTGGGAGCAAGTTAAGATATTTGTCACAGTGGATTCTATACTAGTACAAAACTTACCTCGTACCAGCACTGTTTCTAACACGTCAAGTCCGTAAATTTTTAAACACAGTAAACACACTGTTCAAAATTTGGCAACACCACTATTACATCATGTTCACTCGCGCTAAAGTCGCATAAAGTTTTATAATAGCCCAATTATTGGGCAACGTGTAGTGCCCATATTTGTAAACATGGCCAGTAAACAACGTGTTGGAGAGCCGGCGGCAGTCGCGGCAGCGGTGCGCATTCGACGACTCGCGGATGTATACTGCCGGGGGTATTACTCACTTGTGATCTTAGGAGAGTGTAGCAGTTGGAACTGAAGCATACGGAAATGGAGAACATTTTACAGGGATGATCGTTGCTTGATCTATAATTCTATATATACAAAGAGATTCCTAAGAAACCTTAGACCTTAAGGTCGCGGGTGAGCAAAGTAATTGTTTCAGTTAATTAATATGAACCTCCGTAAAGTAACGCCTGATTCAATAAATCATTCCTAAGTAATTATTGCTTCTAACACGACATCATCTCTCATCATCATCATCTCTCATCATAATCATCTCTCATCATCATCATCTCAGCCTATATACATCCCACTGCAGGATACAGGCTTCCTCTCAGAGTGAGAGGGTTGGGGTATCCTCACGATATTTTTCTTCACCATAAAGCTCAAGGTAAATTTTAAATGTCATTTTTCATATAAATTTCAAATAATTCAAAAGCGCGAGCCCAGACATGTGAGGCCCGCTAGACAACAATGTATTTTTTTACATTATCGTTCGTACGTTCGTTGGCGTTAATTAATTTATATAGTAAAAATTACTAACCATATCGTCATCAAGACTACTGTTGCTTACTTGTGTAAGAGCCATATCACACTGGCGATTTACGAACGTATTAAAAGCGGAGCAAATACGCAGCGTGTACGCCACGAACGCGCAACGTTTTACAGCACACTGCAATAAATATAAGATAAATAGGTCATTTTAAAATATTTTATATCACAATATTTTAATGTCATAATACTTTACCTAGGAAAATAATGAATATGGAATAAGCATTAGGTTAATCGGGGCAGTATTGTGGAATATTCATTATGTTAACGAATCCAGAACAGTCAGTACACAGATACTGCACCTCATCGTCCTAGTTTAAAAAACAGCGTAAGTCAATTACCTACGCATTTTTTATTAGTCTATTATGGTGTCTCCCTGCTGGGCTAAAGCCTCCCTTAACCTCCGCAACCCCTAATCTGGGGCCACGCCACCGTTGCGTAAATTAAATAATTTTATGTACTTACCAACTGACTTGCATTTTTTTTAACTTATTGACATTTATTTTACTAACAAGTGATTTCAAACATTGTCAGTATTGTTTTAAGGCATAAATTTGATTGAAGTAAAGAAATAAATTGGCAACCATATTTGCACAAAGCTTACGAGTAGTTATCTGAAGTTAGCTGCAAAAATATCATACACGTTTATCCGCTCTAAAATTTATTCACCTGACTCTGTTGTTTGTTAGTAGAGTAGACCTAGTGAGAGTGGAAATGTCGTTTAAATCCAAAACGTCCTCGATACTCCCGCTGTTGAAAGAAGAACACCAAAGAATTTGACATCGCACGGTCTTATGAAACTTCTGAATCCTCCGAGGGCTAATCCGGACTACATACTTCTATGTATACTTAAGTAAGTCCGAGGTAGTCCTGCTTCGTAGACTTATCTCAATAGTCATAGTAAAAATCAATAACACAATAAATATCTTCATTCATTTCATTTTGACGAACGCATGGCCTAGTGAATAGAAAACCTGGCTACAAAGTCCGAGGTCCCTGGTTCGATCCCGGTCGGGGCAGATATTAGGTATGAAAAATACAAATGTTTGCTAGAAGTCTTAGATGTATAATGTCTAGTTAAGTATGTTTATCCGTTGTCTAGTACCCATAACACAAGCTTTGCTTACTTTAGAACTAGGCCTAGGCCAATTGGTGTGAATTTGTCCCTTAATATTTATTTTATTTTTATTATTTATTTTACGAATGATCTTTTCTACTTATAAAATAACTCTACCCAGGAGGTGCTCTGCCCTTCAATGGCAAAACGCTGCAACTCGAGTTACAGCGTTTTGGGTTGCCTTGCGTCAAACGATTCCTCATGAGTGCTTCTATCATACCTACAAAAGACTTTTTCAAAATATGTTTTAGTTTAGGCTGTAGAAAACTGGCAAGACGCGGTAACTCTGCATAAAACTAGCCAAAACATCATAACTGCAATTATGATGTTTTATATCAAGACCTTTAATGCCGACTTGTCACAACAGAACGCTGTAAGTACTAAATGGCAGCGTTTTGCCTGATTTACGGGCTACGTCGCCTGCGTCACCGTCAAGTCAAAACGCGGCAACAGAGTGAAACTTGCACTTGTTTTAAAATTAGTTTGGGGTATTTAGTCGTTCAACAAACAAACAAACAATGTTTGTGGGTTAAAAATTAAATATATTACAATGATATATACTAGAACAATGTAAAAGTTTCAGAATAATTAATCTAATATATAAAAATCTCGTGTCACGGTGTTTGTTACCGAACTCCTCCGAAACGGCTTGACCGATTTTTATGAAACTTTTTTCTCTATACTCGGTAGGCCTGAGAATAGGTCGTAGGCTATTTTTTTATACCCCTATTCTTCGCGGACGGAGTCACAGGTAACAGCTAGTTATAATATAGAGTGATATGATAATTCATTTCAGCCGAAAGACGTCCGCTGCTGCAGCACTGCTGCTGAACATAGTCGGTCTTGGTTCACCAAAAAGATCAGGGAGTTCCCGCAATCTTAAATAGGTTGTCACTCCATGTTGTTGGAGGCCTACATACACTGAGTTTTCCGGTCCATGGACGCCATTCGAAAACCTTTTGGCCCCATCGGCCTATAATTTTACGAGGTCACGATCCTACTGTCATCGGTCTTGCTTCATCAGCTTTGCCGATTGGCTTTGCCCAACAAACAGATTCTTCGCAAAAACTTTATAGAGCTTCTGTTGTGCTCTATTGCCTCTTCAACACTATTAGTATTGAATTGGCATATATTGCGTCTCGGAGACTTCGAGATCTGTCTGTTGAGCCGCCGGTAAAGACAAGCGTCACCAGATGTCTGTGAGATTGTCACGTCGCTTTTCCATAGGCTTTAGAGTAGAGTATGTGATCTCTTTAATTTAGTTCAGTTTGTACGGTGGGTCTTAAAGAACTTAGACCTAACCCTATGGACAGCTTCCACAAATCCGTCATTGTAATCTTCCACATCGCTTCCTATGTATTCGAAATGGTTTTGATGTTTGAGCTGGAGCGTTTCCGGATTTTAGAATTGGATGGATTCATCGGTCAAGATCTTTCAAGCTTGGCCTGAATATTCAGTGTGTCTCGTGCCATATGGCGATCGCTCCCAGTTTTAACCACACTGGCCACGAAGACATCATTGAATATTTGCTTCTTTGTCGATGTGATAAAGTCTATTTCTTTCCTCGTTACACTGTCAGAACTCATCCGAGTCTACTTCCTGTACTCGCTTCGAAAACAAAGGTTCATCACATCATATAGAGTCCTTCCTTCTCCATGAAGCCGGCCAGGTAGTCCCAGTGATTCCTACGCCCTACTCCAAATTTTCCCCATTCCCAGCTTTTCACCATACCGTTTGCCCAGTTTTGCGTTGAAGATCCCCATAACAACTGTGAACTGAATTCAAGCTGAATTCCGAAGCTATGCATACCTCTGGAGATATCCTCATATATAGCTATAGAAGTTGGAGCGTAAACCTGTATGATCAACAATGATCGTTTGGTCAATCTTAAGTTACCGGACTTCAGGATTGTCCCTTTATTCAGGTTTTACATTGTTGTTTAAAAGAAACAAGCAAGAAGTGAAAATTGCAAAACATCGTATGGTAAAAAACACGGCATAACGCTTTAATTTACAACATATAGCGTTTTGCCAAGCCGATTTCTGCATTTTTTTATAATATATCTTGTGGCAAAACACTTTATCGTCCATATTATTTTAATAGTATTAAATAATAGTTACTGGACTGTTCAGCCATACAGCAGAAACAATTACTCATAAATTACAAAAAATCGCAACCTTCTGAGGCAATAAATAATAGGTTGTTTGTAGCGTCAAAGTTAAAAACCTTTAAACGCGTTTTTCTCGAAACTAGGGTTTTTGACTTACAGCGTTCTGCCATTGAAGGGCAGTGCTTCCCTGTCAAAACTCAAATAGGTTAATGACTCTGCTGTTTAATCTAACAAATGTACTGTTAAACAAAAATATTATGGCCTCATTCTCGTAAATGGAGGTCTTTAACTGTTAAAATGTAGAGTCCTTTAAGGAGATACACGAAAAGAACAAAATTGCGTTGTTCCTAATGGACTACAACGTTCGTTGGGAGCGAATACATTATGGTAATAGTGTTATTCTTTGTTTATACTTTGTTACTTACATAAACCTGTTAAATAAACAACAGTGTAACAGATTGTTTCTGTTGACTTTCAACAATTTAAACTCACTCTCTAGTCGCTTCCTCTCTTTTTTAATAGTCCTGTAATTTTACTCTGTGAACCTTGCGTGATAATTAAATAGAAAATCTTCGAAGGGACTAAGAATAAACCTAACCTAAGTTTGACTTACTGTCTCTCACACACAAGTATTGACCAACGGTTTAAAGCCAGATTGGCACCTCCAAGTTCTCCGATTGATAAGTTACAATTAAAAAAAAAACAGGAAAACTCCAATTCACAAATTTAATACTTTAATTATGACAATTTCTTTTAAAATCTCGACCTTTTCAAACTACATAACCGCATCAGTTACATTTTTCCCGGTAAATAGTTCCCATTTCAGATTTTTGCACCGGTTTTTAAGACATTCCCATTGAAATTAGAAAGCATTATGTGGAGCATCGCATCTAATCACTCGGGAAATACTTAAATACCTGTTCACGAGGTTATCAACCATGACTAAACAAGTTAATCCTCACAAGGAATAATTAAGATAACTTCGCGTGTCGGTAAAATTTAATTACTTATGAACATTTTTAAGTAAAAACAACTGACAACCGTCAATATAAATAAATTGAGCTACCGCGTTTTCTAGACAAGTGACGATGCGTGACCATATCTCTGTAATTTATTGTCTCATTTATTTTACACGCTTCAATGAAGGAAAAAGTAAAACCGCTTGTCGGAATATATAATTTTACACCGTCGTTTTTTTAATTCAGTGAACGAGGGCTTTTTCAGGTCAAATAAAGATAATTTATCTAAGGCACTAGTTTCCGAGCTCTTACCATTTAAAGATAATCGAATATTAAATTGAATGAGTCGTGCGTATAACCAGTGTATATATGGCTTCCTAATTTAATGGCCCTTTAAATTTCCTTAAAAAGATGGTTAAAAACGTGAGTTTGTTTAATACTCGTATTAATGTCTTTGTCTTTGACATATCACTTCAATGTCATGTCATATCACTTATCTTACAGCATTAAACCTACTGGAAAGTGACATTTCTTGCTAATAAAATAAATATCACGGGAAAATTCTCACCAATTGACCTAATCCCAAAGTAAGCTAAGCAAAGCTTGTGTTAGGGGTACCTAGGCAACGGATAAAAAAAAAATTAAACTGTTTATTTGTTTATTTAGAACAAAGAACATTTCAAATACATGCAAAACGAGTCCTTAATCCTAATTTTAAGGATTTTGCGTGGCCTCGGTTATCGAAAGACTGAGTTGCTCACGCGTAATTAAGTATACACTACAAACATAATTATACAATAGATAGATACAATAAATTAGTGCACCAGAGGCCATATTGATGTCTAACGCGCGGATGCTTGCTATCGTATTCACTATTTTTTTCTGTCAAACGGTATAAGATGATGGCAAGCGCCTGCGCGTTAGGCAATACGGCCTCTGGCTCCTCAATCTAATCTATCTATCTAATACCTTTAAACGAGCAATTCTTGTATATATGTATATATATATATATATATATATATATATATATATATATATATATATATATATATATATATGTATATATATAATCAGGATCTCGGAAACGGCTCCAACGATTTCGATGAAATTTGGTATGTGGGGGTTTTCGGGGATGAAAAACTGATCTAGCTATGTTTCATTTTCAGAAAATCGGTTTTACTCGTGTTTTCCGGCTATTTCTGTTTGCATTAGAATATAAAGCTAAATTTCGCCGACTTCGAGCACATTAGAAATCGGGTGGTCGCGGATCCAGCCGACCTCGGTTCGATTCCACGTTTTTTTTCAAGATTTTTAGTTTTTTTTTTAAGTTTATTTTTCATGAGAAAACGTCAAGTTTCTTCTTTTGTAAGAAAAAGTTACTTTAGGCGGCAGCACTAATGCGACAGAAGAGACACTATGCGGACAGTAAAACAAGCTTATTAAGGTAAAACATTCAAATTGATGGCACCCTTATGGCACTAGTTGGCAGCACCGTCTATGTGCACGTTCCCTATTGGGAGCACAGAACAGGAAAAGCCGGTTGTCTGTAAAGTCGGTTTACGGACGATAGTTTAACGTGATTCACCCCCCCCCCCCCTCCGGTGTTTTTGTCAAATATCTTGAAAACGGTGCATCCTACGGCAAAATCAATGAAATTTTCATCCCCCTTTAATACCCCAGCGCTCCCTCCCCCGCAACCCCTCCCCCCTCTCACCCCCCCTCCCCCTCCGGTGTATATAATCAGGACCTCGGAAACAGTTCCAACGATTTCGATTAAATTTGGTATTTGGGGGTTTTCGGGGATGAAAAATTGATCTAGCTTGGTCTTATCTCTGGGAAAACGCTTGGTACCGAGTTTCTGCCCGAGCAGAGCTCGGTCGCCCAGGTACTCCCGATTATGAGCGGTGTCCTTCCAGTCGGTACACGTCTAGGTCGTCCCGCCAACGCTTCCTGGAACTACCTCGTCTCCGCCAAAAATAAATAAATTATGTTATGCGTTTTGATATTCTGCATATTATTTATAAGCCGGTTGTCTGTAAAGTCGGTTTACGGACGATAGTTTAACGTGACTCACCCCCCCACCCCTTCCGGTGTTTTTGTCAAATATCTTGAAAACGGTGCATCCTACGGCAAAATCAATGAAATTTTCATCCCCCCCTTTAATAACCCCACGCTCCCTCCCCCGCATCCCCTCCCCGCATCCCCTCCCCGCATCCCCTCCCCGCATCCCCTCCCCCCCCTCTCACCCCACCCCCACCCCTCCGGTGTTTTTGTCAAATATCTTGAAAACGGTGCATCCTACGGCAAAATCAATGAAATTTTCATCCCCCCTTTGAGACCTCCTGAAACCCCTACCCCGCCCCCCCCTCCCCCGCACATATATAATCAGGATCTCGGAAACGGCTACAACGATTTCGATGAAATTTGGTATTTGGGGATTTTCGGGGATGAAAAATTGATCTAGCTTGGTCTTATCTCTGGGAAAACGCTTGGTACCGAGTTTCTGCCCGAGCAGAGCTCGGTCGCCCAGGTACTTTTGATTAATGCTCTAAGTCACTCTTTTTACTTGACACTAACTTTTGCGATCTAAGGCCCATACTACACGGGCGGTTCTCCCGCCGCGAGAAACCGCTTCTGAACCGCCACTAGACACAATTTTATATGGAAGTTGTATGGTGCTAACTACACTGCGCAGCTCCGTCGAGCGGTTTCCCGCGGCGGGAAACCGCCCGTGTAGTATGAGCCTAAAAGTGCCTTAAAAATGAACAATCTGTTGACTATATTTAATAGGTAACTATGTACGGAAAAGATCTATGTCAGCTTAAAACGATTTAGGTACCAGATGGTTACTCTAAGCGTATCAAGTAAATATCAAGTAAGTAAGTTAACGAAATACTTCACTCACCTTCGATTTGCCGACGACGTGGTGCTTATGGCTGAGACCTTGGAGGACCTCAGTGCGATGCTCGCTGACCTCGGAAGAGTCTCCGAGAGAGTTGGTCTTAAATTGAACATGGACAAGACGAAGGTCATGTCGAACGCCCATGTTGTACCAACTCCCGTCGTAATCGGAGAAACTTTGCTCGAAGTTGTTGACGACTATATCTATCTGGGACATACAATCCAATTGGGTAGGTGCAACTTCGAGAAAGAGGTCAATCGACGAATTAGACTCGGATGGGCAGCGTTCGGGAAGCTCCGCAATATCTTGTCATCCGATATACCGCAGTGTCTCAAGTCAAAAGTCTTTGACCAGTGTGTGTTGCCAGTGATGACTTATGGTACTGAGACGTGGCCGCTAACGATGGGTCTTATAAGGAAGCTCAAGGTCACTCAGAGGGCGATGGAGAGGGCTATGCTTGGAGTTTCTCTGCGGGATCGCATTAGAAATGATGAAATCCGCGCGAGAACTAAAGTCACGGACATAGCTCGAAGAATCGCTAGACTTAAGTGGCAGTGGGCAGGGCACATCGCCCGTAGAACTGACGGCCGATGGGGCCGAAAGGTTCTCGAGTGGCGTCCGCGGACCGGAAGACGCAGTGTAGGTAGGCCTCCAACAAGATGGAGCGACGACCTGGTGAAGGTAGCGGGAACGCATTGGATGCGGATGGCGCAGGGCCGATCTGTTTGGCGAGCCTTGGGGGAGGCCTATGTTCAGCAGTGGACGTCTTTCGGCTGAATGATGATGATGAAGTTAACGAAAATAAAAAAAAACACTGTGTGTACATAGTTCAAACTATTTATTAGTGGTATACAAGTAAATGAATACTCGCGCATTATCCACTGACGAGCAAAAATAAAGGGTCGGTTATAAAAATGACGATAACTACAAAACCCGCTGTGATAGCATCTTCGAGTAAAATGAGTTTAGTAAAGAGTTTTATTCTCAGTTAAACTTTTTCTTGTTAAGAATAAAACTCTTTACTAAACTAATTTTACTCAAAAAAGCTATCACAGCGGGTTTTGCAGTTATCGTCATTTTTGTAACCGATCCTTTATTTTTGCTCGTCAGTGTATCTGAATAACAATTTGTGCGTAACTAAATACTGACAGCTACGTTGAGATTCTTTCGCAACATGGCTAAAAGGGAATGCCGTACGAATAGGTCATCTTTGTGAGAACAACAGTAGAATATCGGTAGACATAATAATGTCAGACACGATCACTTACTATGTATGACATGTTTTTAACCGACTTCAAAAAGGCCTCCTCCTTTTCTCAATTCGGTTGTTTTTTTTTTAAATGTGTGTTACTTCAGAACTCCGTCATTTAGATATGAATCGATTTGGAAAATTCTTTCGTTGTTTGAAAGCATAATTATGCTTCAAGGTTGGTCCCGTTGTTACCAGAATCTAGTTCTGAAGATGGAATCCATGAGGAATTGAGGGAACTCCTCAAAAATATAAGGAAAATCTATACTAATATTATAAAGCTGAAGAGTTTGTTTGTTTGTTTGTTTTTGAAGTAAAACTTCTATAGGCGCTAATCTCAGGAACTACTGCTCCGATTTGAAAAATTCTTTCAGTGTTAGATAGCCCAGTTAGATAGGGCGGGTTGGGGGCGGGTTGGGAGCGGGTTGGGGGCGGGTTGGGAGCGGGTTGGGATCGGGTTGGGGGCGGGTTGAGAGCGAGTTGGGGGCGGGTTGGGTGCGGGTTGGAAGCGGGTTGGGGGCGAGTTGGGAGCGGTTTGGGGGCGGGGTGAGAGCGAGTTGGGGGCGGGTTGGGAGCGGGTTGGAGGCGGGTTGGGAGCGAATTGAGAGCGGGTTGGGAGCGGGTTGGGGCGGGTTGGGAGCGGGTTGAAAGCGAGTTGGGGGCGGGTTGAGAGCGGGTTGGGAGCGTGTTGGGGGGCGGGTTGAGAGCGGGTTGGGGGCGGATTGGGAGCGGGCTGGGAGCGGGTTGGGGGCGGCTTGAGAGTGAGTTGGCGGCGGGTTGGGTGCGGGTTGGGAGCGGATTGGGAGCGGGTTGGGGGCGAGTTGGGAGCGGGTTGGGGGCGGGTTGGGGGTGGGTTGGGAGCGGGTTGAGAGCAGGTTGGGAGCGGGTTGGGGGCGGGTTGGGAGCGGGTTGAGAGCGAGTTGGGGGAGGGTTGGGGGCGGGTTAGGAGCGGGATTGGGAGCGGGTTTGTTTATTATGAAGTTTCACTTCTTCCGGAAGGAACTAAGGAGAGCCATAATTGATGAAAAAGCAAATTGGATAATAAAATAAGCTGCCCAAATTACTAATTCCACGCGGACTGAGTCGCGGGCAAAAGCTAGTATTATATATAAAATTCTCGTGTCGTGGTGTTTGTTACCAAAATCCTCTTAAATGGTTCGACCGATTCTCATGAAATTTTGTGTGCATATCGGGTAGGTCTGAGAATCGGCCAACATTTATTTTTCATACCCCTAAATGTTAAGGGTGATTCACCCCTTATTTTTTTCTAATAAATCGATGAACGCCGGCTGCATACACGAAAAAGGATGACGCAATGTAAGTATAGTCGGGGTAAGAAAAGGTTCGTCACTTTTCGACTCTATGTCAACGAGTTAAGGTCGAAAAGTGACGAACCTTTTCTTACCCCGACTATACATGAACCGCGAGGGCCAGTGGCAAGAGAGCGGCGAGGGCTAGTGGCAAGAGAACGGCGAACGCCAGGATGTACAATGCGGGGTGCGGGGGGAGGGGGGGGGGGGTACTCTAAGGCGGAACAAAGTTCGCCGGGTCAGCTAGTGTATTATAGTATTTTCGGCGACAAGTCGAGCATTTGCATTCAGAAATAAGAATACCACAGGTGGTCATACAAAACTCATAGTGTTTCCTGGGTGGCGCTGAGATATTTCGATTAAGACACTGGAGTGACTATGACGAAGCCAATTTAAATGTTCCTTATGAAATGTAATCATCAACCTGATCTGGTGATTGAAGCCGGAAGGTATGCAACGGAACTCCGTGATAAAACAGTGTAGCGTAGCCGTGTAAGTATGGGCTTAATGGAATTGTCATGAGATGCACTATGGTAACGATTCACTAAAAAGTGTGAAGTAAATAAAATTTTAATATATAAAAAAACCGCCTTCAATAACACTCAGGAACAAAAAATAATAATTACCTATTATAAAATAAAATTTTAACCGACTACAAAACACCATGGAAATAACTTTCTACTCTGTTTAAAGGCGGTGCCTCAGCACAAGCCAGCAGGACTGGTAAAGGTCCAAATGGTCCAATAGATAGCACGTAGGTACCTAAGGCATGGCTAGGTACACTCCTGCTGGCTCGTGCTGAGGCACCGTCTTCAAACAGAGTAGAAAGTTAGTTTCATGGTGTTTTGTAGTCGGTTAAATTTTTATCTTTTAATTATTTTTTTTAATATAGATTTATGCATTTTCAGTTAGTATGTCGTGTCGGCAAACTTCGTGAGTAATAAAAGTGAATGCAAGAAGCAAATTTTAAGTCTTACGCTCGTATTACATGTGTAAAATTAAGGTTTTACTTAAAACCAGCTGATGCCCCCCCCCCGCACCCGCTGAAGGTTTTTTTTTCATATAAACCTTGTCCGGACAATTATGAACACAACAAAAAAAAATCTTTCTACCTATCTAATATATAAATATCTCGTGTCACGGTGTTTGTTACCGAACTCCTCCGAGACGGCTTGACCGATTTTTATGAAGCTTTTTTGTCTATACTCCGTAGGTCTGAGAATAGGTCGTAGGCTATTTTTTATACCCCTAGATGATTTATGGCAATACCACGTTTGCCAGGTCAGCTAGTAATATATAAAAATCTCGTGTCACGTTGTTTGTTATCGAACTCCTCCGAAACGGCTAGATCGATTTTTATGAAACTTTTTTTTCTATTCTTGGTAGGTCTGAGAATAGGTCGTTGGCTATATTTTATACCTTTTCTTAGCAGACGGTGTGGCGGAGAATACGCTCGCCACTGCCACCGGTTGAGCGATGTCATGGCCGAGCTAAGTATATAAGAATTAAAGTCACGACATAGCTCGAAGAATCGCCAGACTCAAGTGGCAGTGGGTAGGGCACGTCTCATGTAGAACTGATGCCCGAATGGGCCTGGGCAACGGGTCCTGAAGTCGGACGGTATTTGTGGCGCTATTATACAGGTGCTTCAACACTTCCATGTACCGGTAGTCTACTTGGCACCGTTGGAGAGACTGCAGTACAGCCCAAGTCTCGATCCAATCGAAATCGAATTAGTCGACTAATGCCAGGCGAAGGGGGCGGTTATACTCTTCGGGTTTCTGTATAACTTG
This sequence comes from Archips xylosteana, assembly GCA_947563465.1. Classification (NCBI taxonomy): domain Eukaryota; kingdom Metazoa; phylum Arthropoda; class Insecta; order Lepidoptera; family Tortricidae; genus Archips; species Archips xylosteana. Next base: position 7,042,649 of record OX387349.1, read on the forward strand.
CCGTAACCCATGTATGTCTGTGATCCACAGTGCTACAGTATTTTAGGAAACCGGTTTATTCAGGGGGCTGGAAGTCGTCAAACTTGCGCGCGAGGCGATTCGCGGTGACTCCAAAAAATGCTTTTACAGATGGCTCAGAAGTGAAATGAAAGAAAGAAAGAAGACATTTACTTACTTATTCACTTTCACAAGAAGACACACAAATACAAACAACTCCACGCAAATAAACAATAAATAATAGTTTAAAAAAACTAAAAAACACGCTTTAAAAAAATAAAAATAAAAAGTAAAAATAAATTAATAAATTTCAATTCACTATTCTTATAGTGCAGTAAAAAATCTTAATAAGCAATTATTATATTGTTATAACCAGATCAAAATTTGTAAACAATTCTAAATATTGATAAAATAAATAATAATAGTTTAAAATATTTTATTGTAAAAAAAGCGTGGGGTGCATGGTGTCAATTGTCAAGGATTATCATTTTGATAACATCTTAAAAAGCACCCCACGCTTTTTTTACAATAAAATATTTTAAACTATTATTATTTATTTTATCAATATTTAGAATTGTTTACAAATTTTGATCTGGTTATAACAATATAATAATTGCTTATTAAGATTTTTTACTGCACTATAAGAATAGTGAATTGAAATTTATTAATTTATTTTTACTTTTTATTTTTATTTTTTTAAAGCGTGTTTTTTAGTTTTTTTAAACTATTATTTATTTTCTATTTTTTAGTTGCATTTTTTTTACAGTGACAGTTTCCATGTGCTAAAAAGAGACCCCCCAACCCCCTAAACCCAACCCCCCAACATCCCCCAACCCATTTCCCCAACCCCCCCAAACACCTAACCCCAACCCCCACCCCATTTCCTCAAACTTCCCCCAAACCCCTATCCGCAACCCCCCTTACCCCCCAACCCCAACCCCCTAAAACCCCAACCCCGAACCCCCCTTACCCCCTCCCCGTTTCCCACAACCCCCCCAACCTCCCTAACCCACGAACCCCTCCAACACCCCACACCCTTAACCCCAACCCCTTAAACCCCCTTCCCCTCCCATTTCCCTTCAACCCCCCACCCCTCCACCTACCCCCCTTCCAGCTCCATCATCAAACCCTTGTTACCATCTAGGCCTCTTACCCCCTCCCCATTTTCCACAACCCCCAAAATCCCTAACCCCCGAACCCCCAAACACCCCCACCCTATTTTCCCCAAACCCCCCCTAACCCCCCCCACCCCCTAACCCCAACCGCCACACCCTTACCCTCAACCCTCTAAACCCCCGACCCCCTTACCCCCACCCCATCCCCCCCCCCCCCCCCCCGCCACCTGCCCCCCTTCCAGCTCCATCATCAGACCCTTGTTACCATCTAGGACCAAAGTACTCGTCAAAACGAATCAAACGAGCCCAAACTCGGTGGGGTTGTGTCGTTTTATTGTGGAGTGCCTTTGGCCATCTTCCAGCTCCATCATCAGACCCTGGTTACCATCTGGGATCAAAGTGCTCGTCAAGACGAATCAAACGAGCCCAACTCGATGGGGTTGTGTCGTTTTATTGTGGAGTGCCTTTGGCCATCTTTCAGCTCCATCATCAGACCCTGGTTACCATATGGGATCAAAGTGCTCGTCAAGACGAATCAAACGAGCCCAAACTCGATGGGGTTGTGTCGTTTTACTGTGGAGTGCCTTTGGCCATCTTCCAGCTCCATCATCAGACCCTGGTTACCATATGGGATCAAAGTGCTCGTCAAGACGAATCAAACGAGCCCAAACTCGATGGGGTTGTGTCGTTTTACTGTGGAGTGCCTTTGGCCATCTTCCAGCTCCATCATCAGACCCTGGTTACCATATGGGATCAAAGTGCTCGTCAAGACAAATCAAACGAGCCCAAACTCGATGGGGTTGTGTCGTTTTATTGTGGAGTGCCTTTGGCCATCTTCCAGCTCCATCATCAGACCCTGGTTACCATCTGAGATCAAAGTGCTCGTCAAGACGAATCAAACGAGCCCTAACTCGACGGGATTGTATTATTTTATTACATAGTTCCTATGGCCACCATCCAGCTCCATCATCAGATCAGCTCCATGTTACAATAATATTGCATTGTCATCCAATTTACACATATGTGCAAAATTTCAGCTCAATCGGAAACCGGGAAGTGGGTGAAAATTATGCTCAAAGATTCCGTTACATACATACATACATACATAGTTAGTTACAACCCAAGCTAATATAAAGCGTGTTAAAAATCACAAATATGAAAATAATAAACAAGTACAGTCAAGTGTAAAAATATGGGTGCACACAAACAGCTCATAAATATGTCCCATAGCTCTTTATGTCGTCGAATTAAGGTATAGGTAGGTATATAACGATGGGAGGATTAAATCGATACTTATTTTTGGACTTGATCGTACATAAATACATAGTTCTGCATGTGTGTTCCCACAAAAGTGAAACAGTCGGTGACTTAGGGCCGGCGCCCACTGACGGCATGGCACGGCGTGGCATTTTATTACTATCAAGTTATTTTGAATCTTATTTCAATGAATTTAGAATTCATGTTACTTTATTGGTTATGCGTTGCGTCATCCCTCGGCACGTCGCGGCATCGTGGTATCGAAATAAAGAAACATGAATTCTAAAGTCATTGAAATAAGATTCAAAATAACTTGATAGTAATAAAATGCCACGCCGTGCCATGCCGTCAGTGGGCGCCGGCCCTTAGCATCATGCTGAGACGTTAGACGCCTGGCAGCGCTGATTTTCTGCCAGAACCGTCGTAACGTCGTAACTCACGGAACGATACACAAATATAGTACCTACATGAAATTAATAAATAGAAATAGATTTTGAAAGTGTTGACATACCTACTTAAAGTGCGTGTGTGTGTGTGTGTGTGTGTGTGTGTGTGTGTGTGTGTGTGTGTGTGTAAGTACATCAATAGCTTATTGAACTTACTTTTAATTCCGTACCAAACCGTAACTCAAGGAAAATAGCATATTATTTTGAAGTTTCTGCTAGCCTTGCACTCTAATCAAAATGACGTAATTACTTAATAATATTATTTTATTATTGACTACCTATTATCGGCGACTCAGTTTGAAAATAACTCGTTTATGCTTATCCGGCGGGAACTATGCAATAGGCATATCATCATCATCATCAGTTCAGCCTAAAGACGTCCACTGCTGAACATAATATAGGCCTCCCCCAAGGCCTGCGCCAACGCATCCAACGCGTTCCCGCAACCTTAACCACGCAACTTAAGCTAACTGCCTAGCCTTAACTATGCAATCCATCCATCCATAGCAGCCCTTAGTTCGTCCGTCTTCGGACATAGGCCTCCTCTCCATTTCTCCACGCCTGGCGATCGACAGCCATATGCATCCTTCCTCCACCCGCCTGTCGGCAGATGTCGTCCTTCCACCTCATTGGTGGTCTTCCTCTACTGCGAGTGTTTTCACGAGGTCTCCACTCGAGTGTTCGCCTCGCCCAACGATCGTGATTCATCCTGGCAATGTGCCCTGCCCATCTCCACTTATTCCTCTTGATACTATGCAATATTACGGAATAAAAGCTATAAGCATCATAAGTCCTTCCCAGGGGTCTCAAACTATCTGCATACCAAATTTCATCTAAATTGGTTCAGCGGTTTACGCGTAAAGAGGTAACAGACAGAAAGACAGACAGAAACACAAAAAGCAATTAACATTTTGAAAAACCCACAACGGTTAAAACAGGTTAAAATTTAACTAATGATTTTGTAGTCAAAATCATTACTGTTTCTAATTTTTCTCTTCATATTTATTTTGTTTGTCAATAAGTACCTACCTATTGATAAAGAAGTTCATAGGAGTTTGTCTTCAGAAAATTTTAATTTGTAATATAAATTTTATTTATTTAGTTAGTATAACGGCCACAATAAATGTACTTTTCTCAAACATGCTGTGAAATGTATGCATTAAGGCGAGGTACCTCTAAGAAACGTAATTTTTAATTTCATTTTATTTAGAAACGGTAATGATTAAACACCTGAAAAAAATATATGTTGCTTTTGAGACCTTTCTGTAAGTACGTCGAGCACTCGTTACATAATTGGACAAACTTCGCTCGATAGAAAAAAAATCCAAACATACCCCTATTTTGTACCTTTAAACTCATTTCATTTCAATATTATACTACTTGATGTATTGAAAGTCACATCAAAATAAACGTCTGTAATGATGTAATGTCCGTCGGGTTTAATTTTGTTAATTTTGTAAAACATATAATTTTTAACCCAATATTAACGAAGTTCACGGCACGATTTACTGGCGCCCCGCTGCCAGCCCACCGCTCAGTCCCGAGCGGAACGTGTTGGAGGTCGGACGCTTGCCAATTTTTGAAGCGCTCTACATTACGACTATATATCCTTGATGTGGGTAGTAGTATCATCATTTATTTCTGTTATTTACCACTTTTCAATGTAACCGCCACACACAAAAAGAAACACCCATCCACGCAACTATACATAGTACACAGTGTACAAAGAAAAACAGTACGGGCACAGAGTAAAAATGTAACCAGTTATTCAACTTCATACTAGAGCGCCCGAATCGACGCACGCACACAGCCAAATGTATTACACGGCCGCTAAGTAATCTTCGGAATACAAAACAATGCTGCAGTCCCACGCGGCGCGCCGTCTATGACGCTTGGCTGTGTGCGTGCGTTGATTCGGGTTCTCTAGTATGAAGTTGAATAACTGGTTACATTTTTACTCTGTGGTACGGGTCTATCAAATTTTTTACAAGTGCCTGTAATATAAATTCGCAGTTATTGACAAAATTGCCACAGTACAAAGTTTACTAATGTTACCGCTGCAATCGCCGAAATGATAGTTCTTATTATTTCAGCATGAAGGTGACAAAGATGACTGTTTCACACATCTAAATATACACGATGATTTTTAATCGGTGATCAGGAGTTGAAAAATCTTGATCCGTAGACAAAATGGAATTTAATAGACGAGATCTTAAAGCAATGAGGTCTCTGGTTAATTAATAAATAAAAAAAAATGATAAATCTTCTTCCATCCACCGAATCATCATCATCCTACATATGTTTTAGTTAAGTAGTTCCGTCAAGTGTCATCGCTTTGGCGGGAAATTTGACAGGTCTCACGTCAAAGTTTGTTAAAGAAACTGACTTGTCAAAGAGGTTTAAGGCTCATAGACTAAACCATGCGTAGGGTTGACAATGATTTTAGTTAAAAAGTGATTTACCAAATAATTATTGTTTAAAAAAATTGATGGATTTTTTCGTGTAACTGCGACTTAAACGTGGTCGCCATCGAATACTGATCTAGAAAAATTGGTTCCTGATCACCGATTAAAAATCCTCGTGTATAAAAGAAGAAACTGACTGACTGACTGACTGAAATATCAACGCACAGCCCAAACGGCTGGGTCTAGAGATTCCAAATTGCCAAAAGGTTCCTTATAAGGTCTAGAGGTGCACTAAGAAAGGATTTTTCAAAATTCACAACATAAGGGGGTGAGACGGGGGTCCGAAGTTTGTATGGGGAAACAATATGAATGAAGTTTGTTGTTTATGGCTCCCTACATTACTTCTTGGCCTAGGCCATAAAAGTAAGTATGAAAAACCATTATTGTCCGCTGCTGTAACTTTTAAAATTTGCTTACTAACATTAAACTGACAAAGGAAAAATTACATACAGCCAACTTACGAGATTAAAAAAAAATCTATCTTCTTTTATTTCTATAAAACCACCTAAACTACTGGTGATGGATGGATGGATGTATGGATGTATGGATGGGTGTATGGATGTATGGATGTATGGATGGATGTATGGATGTATGGATGTACGAATGGATGTATGGATGTATGGATGGATGTATGGATGGATGGATGGATGGATGTATGGATGGATGGATGTATGGATGTATGGATGGATGTATGGATGGATGGATGTATGGATGGATGTATAGATGTATGGATGGATGGATGGATGGATGGATGGATGTATGGATGGATGGATGGATGTATGGATGGATGTATGGATGGATGTATGGATGGATGGATGGATGGATGTATGGATGGATGGATGTATAGATGGATGGATGTATGGATGGATGGATGTATAGATGGATGGAAGTATGGATGGATGTATGGATGGATGGATGTATGGATAGATGGATGGATGGATGGATGTATGGATGGATGTATGGATGGATGTTTGGATGGATGTATGGATGGATGGATGGATCTATGGATGGATGGATGTATGGATGGATGTATGTATGGATGGATGTATGGATGGATGTATGGGTGGATGTATGGATGGATGTATGGATAGATGTATGGATGGATGGATGGATGGATGGACGGATGGATGGATGGATGGTTGGATGGATGGATGATGATGATGATGATGATGCATGTTTGAGAAAAGCTCTATACAATCCTCGGCCGGAAGAGGGATTGCTGGACTCGTTTTATCCGGCCTCGTCTACGACTCGGCCGTATACCCCAAATCTCGTCCATCAATCCCTTACTTCACGGCCTCTGCAGTAATGTACTAATAATAAAGTACTTACCTACAAATTATTCAATGAATAACGAACTTTAAAAGCGCTAAATAAGTTCCAAAATTACAAAACTCTTATCTATACCTTGACAAGCTCGTGCGCGGCGCTCGGCGGAACCCTGTCGCAGGGAGCCTCTGCTATCCTTACCGAGATTGTTCTTAAAAAGTGCGGCAAATGCTGACTGCGACAGGGTTCCACGAAGAGCCGCGCAGGAGCTTGTCGGACTATAGGTCTTAAGTTATACATCGGTTAGAAAAGGCCGGGACTCAGGAGCCTAAAATTTTATTTCTCATAATAGCACCATACTTCGTACTCCTAGTAGCTCTGTTTTAATGGCAGCAACTCGTTTTAATGGGAATCGCAGGTCTAACCTAACCTTTTTTTTTTTTTTTTTGGTGTGGAAAATGCACCTTTTGCATCGTCTCCGTTCGGGGAAACAGAGGTATGTGGGGCTTTCCCAGGGGGCCTACCCACTAAAAACCACACGGATTCCCTCGTCTGCCATTGTGAACGCCACGAGCACAAGGAGTCACCGCAACGCCCACTGGCCGCCCCGGGATGGGGCTCCTCTGTCGACACCGTGCAATGCGGGCTCGGTACTCCCCGGCCTCCCCCGCTGGTGAAGGATTGTTTAAAGAGGTTGACTCCTCGTGGCTTCCGCAGATGCCCACGTTCCCGGCAAGCCGGGGTTACGTGCCCTCACGATAGCTTCCGCGCCCTCATGTCCTGCTCTGAAAGCAGAGCGGTACCGAGGGCACGGTCGCTTCCGCCCACCAGGCTCCCCCTCGCCTTTCCCTGTCTGCCGTGGCAGAGCAGGTACTCAGTGCGGGATCGCCTATGTCAAAGGCATCCGCCCAAGGGCGAGACGCCGTCCTCTCTGCGGACCCACGAATGGGCCCGCTGGCTTGGATCCCCCGCAACTAGTTACGGGTTCACCTCACCACCCCTACCCCCCCAGTATGTCAGTCAATTGCCACAGGTCGTGGACCCATCCGCTACTCTTCTCCCCCTTAACCACCAGGGTTAACAGGGGAGAACCGTACCGACCCAGGCGCATGTGGAAATTGCTGACAACCCCCACCCCCCCCCCCCCCCAAGTCGAATATTAGCCACCGGTAAGATAATGTACAAATACATTAGCTTACCGTTGTTGCCCAGGGTGCACCGTCCCAAGCGTTACCCTTCCCAACCCCATGAGGCCTACGCCTCGGATAGAAGGGAGTGGTAACGCCCGGGCACTCGAGGAGGTTTCCGACTTCGCACCCCAGGTCTAACCTAACCTAACCTAACTAAACTTAATCTACTTTTTCGGTGGTCACTCGTACAGCGATTGTTCAGCAAAAGTTCCGTTGAAATATTTTTAAAAAGTACTACATCAGAGATTTGTAATAGGCTAGACGACTAAAAAAACTGGTTAGTCCGTCAGTTAGATTATTAAAAAATATTGTACACGTATTTTTTCTTTTGTTTGACAAACAAAAAATGACGAAGATACAGTGCTTAGAAGTTTCGAGTGACGTCACTATATGGTACATTTTTTACCTAAGAGTGACGTCACAAGCCCCCACTCCGGGAGTTTGATGATCTATGCCTTTGTCGATTTTTAATAATTTGATAAACCAAAAAATAAGTGTCCCATATTTTTCCAAAATCTAACTGACGGACTAAATAGAACAACATATTTATAACCCAGTCGTCATCCCTATTACTGACGTAATGAAATTGAATAATTTGGAGTTTTAATGGTAAATAACAGAGGCTTCATAAGTTTATGTTATATAAATTTTAGTGAATAAAATAGGACTGTCCATAAATCGGAGTGTAAATTTTATGTGAACTTTGGCGCTTCCGAATTCCTTGTAATGTTTGACGCCGCTAATGATATAGCTGTGCACCTAATTAGTCATTTGTTTTATTGTATACTTCATTTGTCTTCGCCCGGGTGTTTCCCGGCTTCGTAGGTACAAGAGAATTCATATTATTATTATTGCTATGATAAGCAGATGCCACGTGCCACTGACGCATTATTAAATAATAATGATGTCATAAAACAAAGCAATGCATGGCATCTGATTTATACAAGCTTTTATTTAACTTGCCGTGTTAGTGTGGGTCAAATCTTGGAAGTGGAATTGAACCCACTTCAAATGTTCGGACAGATTTGATATTCCGTAGATTGGATGAATTCCTCCATCTCCATTTTAGCAACGGACATCTAGGCCGGGGAAGCATCTTAACCCTTTTGTAGTTAGTATTCCATTGGACCGCATAAATCAGTTCGCTTCATCTTTCTTAATACGAACTACTAAGGAATGGGATTCGCTCCTTCGTCTGTATTTCCAGATACGTAGATACAACCTAGGGCTTTTCAAGGCTTGTGTGAATTGGCTGTTACTGGACCGGTGAGATACACCTTTGGTCTTATCTGCACTTTCCATCAGGTGAGATAGCGATCAATCACGGGCAAGTTTAATAGTTGGTTAAGAAAATACAATTAGCTACAATCAACAAAAAGTAGCCAGCAAAAAAGCTTGTAGTATTAATTCAAAGCTTAGGGTAAGCGCAAGGTTAGGAACCATTTCTGGGGCTCTAGTGAAAAAGGGGTTAAATCTGCAGAAATTAAACAGCTATTTTCTATTTTGTGTGTAAAGGGGTTTAAGTCGAAATCAGCCGTTCAACTTCTGCAGAATTAACCCCTTTTTCACTTGAGCCCCAGATTTTTGCGTTACAAGAATGTCCTCAAGGGCAACCTAAAAGCTTATGGCACACTGATGATGGTTAAGAAGAGCTCACGCATCGCCAATCTTACAGACGCAGTTGCCCAGTTGACGTTTAAAGAAAAGTCAACTGAGCAGATTGAAGTACTTAATTTCTCTTGAAAAATTCACAATTCACCGCCAAGCATCAATAGTCGAAAGCTTGTAACTCTTCAGGACTACTGTCCTGTGTGAATTCGCTCATCGAGAGAAATATCTTCTTCTTCTTTTCTTCTTCAGTGCGTTTTCGGCCACCGCCGGCATCGTCTCTCTTATCTCTTTCCATCCAGATAATACCTTTGTCTCCCTAATATCATCGGACCACCGGCCAAGCGGTCTGCCCACACTTCTTTAGCCCAGTCGAGATCTCCACTCCAAAACGCGCTTGCTCCAGCGTTCGTCGTGTCGTCGGAAAAATAGTAGTAAGTACCTAAAATGGCTCTGAATACACGTGTCACTCAGGAAGGTATTCAAAACAAAATAGCTAGCCCGCGAAAACTAGGTCAAGAGGCAAACGCGGAGACAATGGCTGCCCGACAAGCTGTTGTTTGAACTTTGCAATAACTTTTTGATAAAAGGAAAATCATGAAGGTTTTCTTTGAATATTGCTGGGAGTTTTCACGCCTCGCCGTTTTGGAATAAAACGCCGGTGGGTAATACGGATCGGAGAATTTAAGTCGAAAAATACTTTCAAAATCAATGAAGGACCTGCTATGAAGAATGGCAGTGAATGGGTTAAAAAAATTAACATTTACCACAATAATTTTATAGTCAGGACACTATTATGAAACTTGCAACGTTCGTATATTTGTGAGTCGTGGTTTCAAAATTTGCTAATACTTTTTGACCACCTTTTTGGTATCAGATTAAGCTAAAATTTGGCATACTATGTGAGTTCGGAGGCAATACATTATCTGGTATTAAAATCCTGAAGGTCCGGCTAGCATCGTCTCCGCGTTAGGGAATTCTTCAATGGCTTATATTATGAGTAGGTATCAACTTGAAAGTTGGTAAGTATAGATATAAATGAATAACAATGCAATTAGATATAGTCAGGAAAATAAGCTTGTGTTGAAAAAGAAAATTTTACAAGAAAAAAAAGAATCGAAACAAATTTTAACGCCTGCAGATAATTCATAGCAATATGTAACTAGATTGCTGTTTACCAAATGTACTAATTTATCATCATCATCTCAGTCGAAAGACGTCTACTGCTGAACGTAGGCCTCGCCTCCCCCACGGCTCGCCAAACATATCGGTCTTGCGCCATCCGCATCCAACGCGGTCCCGCAACCTTAACCAGGTCGTCGCTCCATCTTGTTGGAGGCCTACCTACACTACATCTTCCGGTCCGTGGACACACTCGAGAACCTTTCAGCCCCATCGGCGTTCAATTTTGCGAGCGAATATAAATAAATATTAAATAATTTTAAAAATTTATCATACCAAGGCTGTGGTCTAACTAAGTAAATACAAAATTCCAAACTTAAATTACAAATTAATGTTTGTCAATAATGTATTCTTTTTTTTCCTTAGTTTTGTACAATAAAGAGTTAAATACAAATTAAATTAAATTCTTATTAATTTTATTCAATTTCAAAACGCATCTTCGACATTGATTTTGTTAATGAACTGAAAATTTATACTTTGCTCTCCCACGACCTAAAATCTAATAATTGTTTCAGTTCATATGGACCTCCGCAAAGTAACGCCTGATCCAATAAATTATTGATTTTGTTCACAAGCAAAACCAAAACGCAAGCTTTTGACATTGAACTGTCACTGTCACTGTCTCCCTCCGCTTTTTGTAAACAATCTGAGGAAATATTATGAAACAACCAGTCAGTTTAAAATACTGAATAATAATTGAAATATTTTGCATTATAGTAATAAATTAGAAAGTGATTTACAATGAAAACTGAAGAGGCAGCCCCTCGCGACTGTTTGAGCTGTAGAATGGTCGGTGCAGTAGGACTTATCGGTATTGGAGGTTACCTTGCAAATCAAGCGTTTAAAAATAAAACTCTGCCTGGCAGGGTCCTGATTTCTACTTTATCTCTTAGTAAGTAAAGTATTCTTTAATTTAGAAAGGCCATTGACTTGCCTTTACTTACCTTTTATACTTATGGGTTACCATGGAAACTTCCTCTTGGAAGGTGAATTAATATTGCTGCCAAGGATTGTTTTACCTAGTCATAAGTTCAAGAGTTCTTTTGCTACGTCAGTTTGAAGTAAGAGAAATGCGGGGCTTTGGTTGATGAACCCTAGGTATAGGTGATAAACTTAAGAAGATGACCTATTGTATGTATTAGTGCACCAAATTTATATGGAGCTTAAGTCATTTTACTAATTTGGAATGTCAATTTGTTTATACAGACACATTACTATTACGTACAACAGAGGCTATATTATTGTCTAACGCTTCTTATGCTTGCCTTCGCTTTCACTGTCTCTTTATGTCATCATCTTATACCATTTGACAGAATGAAATAGTGATTGTGAAGGTAAACGTCAGAAGCGTTAGGCAAGCCTGCAGGTCAGCTTCTTAAGTTTTCACCTATATTTTACTAATATTAGCCTTTCATAAGTGCGGTGGTTGTAGACAGACGGCACACTGCAATATCTTGGATTAGTGTCAATGATTGACTTAATTGATGTTGATTACCGCACTAATATTTCCAGACCAATACAACTCAATATTTGAAAAATGAGCCTGCCCTTTCCTCATAGGGCTGGCAATGCACCCCTAAATCCAAGACATGGGTTTCAGTGTGCGTTAATTGCTTTTCATCAGATGACACAACCCATCTTTTTCTTTACTCCTTGTCTTTTTAAAAAATACCTCATTGGCAACCTACTTCTCTTAATTTATAAAGTAAACCTTTTTTTTTCTTTGTTACAGCATTTGTAAGTCTGGGGATTGCCAGATACAAACAGACATTCCCATTTGCGAAAAGGACTGAAAAGGCATAAAATTAAGTATGTAAAGAACATTGTATGTAAACAGTTAGGCATTAAGTAACTTATGAAAACTAATAACTAACAGTAGAAAAGTATGTTTTGTTTTGTTTTATAAAAGAAAATAAAAGTGTGAGAAACAGCATATTTTATCTTTTAGTTTTAAATAGCCAATAATGTATTTATGTATTTCCTATCAAATAAGCATTATTGTAGCTATTTAAAAATGAAACAATTATTTTGTATTTCAATTTAGTTACTTGTTGCACTAGTTGTAGTTTAAAGAAATCTTAAGTGTTACATTACAATGCTTATCTGTACGGTCACAAGCAAAAATATATATATGTTAACAAGGTGTCAAAAATATCTATACAACTCTATGTCATTAACCATAAGGTTGATGTTTACATATTTTGACGCGATGACTGTATACATATTTATGCGTTTGACTGTACAATGAACCACTTTGATTCTTAGGCTACCACAGAATCTTGCGCCCTTGCCATCGTAATATTTGCATTATTTTATAAGCATGCCGTTAACTATTAACTGTTGAAGAGTTCCGTCCTGCAGAGACATTTGTAGCTGGACAGCCACAATTTTCACCATCAAGTTATTATGTTGTCACCAAACTTACATAAATAATAAAAAAATATCTCTGGACAATAGGCTAGACGACTAAAAAAACTGTTTAGTCCGTCAGTTAGATTATTAAAAAATATTGTACACGTATTTTTTCTTTTGTTTGACAAACAAAAATTGACGAAGATACAGTGCTTAAAAGTTTCGAGTGACGTCACTATATGGTGCAATTTTTACCTAAGAGTGACGTCACAAGCCCCCACTCCGGAAGTTTAATGATCTATGCCTTTGACGATTTTTAATAATTTGATAAACCAAAAAATACGTGTCGTATATTTTTCCATTATCTAACTGACGGACTAAATAGAATGACATATTTATAGCCCAGTCGTCATCCCTATTTACACCAATTGACCTAGTCCCAAAGTAAGCAAAGCTTGTGTTATGGGTCCATAGGCAATGGATAAACATACTTATAGCTAGGTACATGCTTAAATACATATTAAACACCCAAGACTCGAGAGCAATTCATATTTTTCATACAAATATCTGCCCTGACACGGGAATCAAACCCAGGACCTCACACTTTGTAGTCAGGTTCTCTAACTACTAGGCCATTTGGTTGTCAAATAAGTATGCCAAGTCTCAGCTCAATGAGTACTGGCAGTATAGGAACTAAATTTGTTGCAGGCAAGATATATTTAGCGAGGCCCTATGATGGGCCACTACACATTATAGGTTGTTTAAGTAAGCAAAAAAAAAAACGAGAAACTTTCGAGGCGCGAGGGCTCTCAGACCGCGAGGGCTCTCAGACCGCGAGGCCGTGGACGGTGGCCCATATCGCATACGCCTAGCGCCGCCTCTGTCAATGAGATACCAGAAGGGGTCGAAAAATGGTTAGCAAATTTTGCAACCATGACACTTACGTACGTAATATTATGAATGTTGAAAGTTAAATAAAAACTTATAAAAAATTATTTATTAATTATTTACAAGGTTCTATGGTGGTACATGAATCAAATTGGTTGACCGTACTTGGGGTTTTTTGTTTGATACATAAAGCCCTCTTTGTAGTATTAATTGAACTAAATAGAGTGCCCTTCCTAAAGCCCTTTTGCCAATTTGCAGAAAGCTGAACCAATAACCACATTACTTTCAGTAAAGAGCATGCTCGTTCAAGTGTCCCATTGTCGTCATAGATGGCGCTGAAAACACAATTTTGTCGAATGAGCTTTGACTTGTCGTTTATAGGTAGAGTTCAAAAGATGGAGCCATTAGCGCCGGTAGTTAGGTAAAATTAATATATAAAAGCTTTCCGTTGTGACACGAAAGGTATCTAGTACAACAGAACTTTTTACAAGCTTTTATCAACCTTCACTTGTTGCAAATCGATTCTGATTTGACCCACTTCCTAGTGTCTGATTCAGCTTAAATTTTGCATGCATCATGCATGTGTAAATCGGGTGACAAAGCAATATTATTATGACATGGATCTGATCTAATGGTGGAGCTGGAAGGTGATCATAGGAACTCTGTAATAAAACGACATAACCCCATCGAGTTCGGTCTCGTTTAATCCGTCTTGACGAGTACTTTGGTCCTAGATACCAGGGGCAAAAAGCTTGTTTTAAAAATGGAATTTTTAACAAAAACTTATTCCAGTCAGTCGTTTTGTATGGTATACTATCATTTGACGTGGTCTAAATTTTTTGGTCTTCACCCTTATTGGCTTTTTATTTTCATGGAACAGACATTTAATTTGTTGCATACATTGAAACAATATTTTTCCTTTTTTTGCACGTCCTACGATGTTCTAAGTATTTTTATTCCAGCCAAACCCATGCAAACACCCGGACATGCACCATAGAGATTTTAAAAAAAAAAGTATGTAGTTAGCACTTTTTGAAGTTTGTGAAATAATGGTGTTGGAACTTAATAATTTACCCATTCCCTGTTCGTAAATAAATCACACATTCGGAATTAAACTGACTTAATTCGAAATTATCTCATTTTAAAACTAAACCTGTTTTTTTGTTGTTTATAGTTTGTTATATCCCAAACACGCATTACCGATGTGGGTGCCAAGGCTGCCAAGCTTAAGTGGGACTGGGCAGGCCACGCCAGCCGCATGGATCCAAATCGGTGGGCTAGGTTGGCCACGGACTGGATACCACAGGATGGATGGCGGCGACGAGGTAGGCCCAGGAGGCGTTGGCGGGACGACCTAGACGTGTACCTCAAAGACTGGAAGGACACCGCTCAATATCGAGATGAATGGCGAAAATGGGGGGAGGCCTTTGCCCAGCAATGGGACACTTCTCCAGGCTAATTAATAATAAAATAATAATAATAATAATAATAGTTTTTTATAGAAATGAGAATATTTCGAACTGTGTCAGTTCAATTCTGAAGGTGCGAAATATGAAGAACATTTTTCTTCTTAGGGAGGTAGGTACGAGTACATCTAATAATATTGATTGATGAATCCGTTTTGCAATTATAAGTAGGAACTACCGGCGAATACTTTTTGTTAGTAGGAGTTTTTCGGAAACTTTTTACTTGGGAAACTTCAGTGTTACTTACTTGTTGAATAAAAGATTAACTCGCTTTTTGAAGTTTGTTTATTGTTGGTAGATTCTTTTAATTCTGTATTTATAGGTAAAAATAATCAATCAAAGATTAGGACTGTTTGTTTTACTACTCAAGAGTGTTTTACTGTTAAATGTTTCGATGGATTCATGCGGGTAGATACCTACTATCGTGACTTAAGAATCAGGATCTGACGGACAGAATTGTATTCTTATTTAGTTTCAATATTTTTTTACATTAGTTATGTATTTAATTTATTTATACAACATGTAATGTTGGCGTCCGTGTAATAACTTGTGACACATTGTAATGAGATCGTCCTTTGACTAAATACATTATATTATAACAACAATTATAGTTATTTGTTATACAAGGGGGGAAAGTTGTATTTTACCTGCGAGTGTCCATTTGAAACACAAGTTATCGAAAGGATGCTATGATTGACCACGAGCGAAGCGAGTGGTTCAAAAATAGAATCCTTTCGATAGCGAGTGTTTCAACACACGAGACGTAAAATAACTTTTCACCCGTGTATAACACAAAACTTTTCACCTCACTACAGCGAGGAAAATAAGAAAAAGGGTTTGTACTATTAATTATTATTTATTTATTCACTCAAAATAATTAATTGAAAAGTTTTGACTTAAGTTTTTTTTATTATTTCGGATGCGTTTTGTTCGCACATCGACTTACTTGGACTGTCAGAACATTTTATCCGTTTTTGCAACAAGAATGAAGGTTAATGTTGAATGCTGATATTTATGAATTAAAATAAAGTTTTAAGACTGTATTTAGTGTTTTTTACTCGATGCAATTCATTAATTGTGATGTTAAAAATTCAGCACTTTTAACGTTTTACGTTTTGTTAGCTGTCAAATAAATATCACGTAAGCTGCCTTCAAATGTCAAAACTCTTTCTTCACATGTGGATAAAAAGCGATTTTCTCAATAGATGTCAAACAAACAAAAAGGGCTTTCCGAGCTAGTGAGGTGAAAAAAACATTACTTATTCTGCTAAATATTCGTTTATAGTTTAGTAGCACTTTCGGAGTAAAAAATCTTCAACTAAAATTTTATTTGAGTAGTTTAAATATAAACGAGCCGTGTGGTGCCCTAGTGGTTTGACCTATGGCCTCTCAAGCAGAGGGTAGTGGGTTCAAATCCCGGCTCGCACCTCTGAGTTTTTCGGAATTTATGTGCGAAATTACATTTGTAATTTACCATGAGCATTACGGTGAAGGAAAACATCGTGAGGAAACCTGCATACACCTGCGAAGTAATTCAATGGTGTGTGTGAAGTTCCCAATCCGCACTGAGCCCGCGTGCCAACTACGGCCCAAGCCCTCTCATTCAGAGAGGAGGCCTGTGCCCTGCAGTGGGACGTAGGTATATAGGCTGGGATGATGATGAAATATAAACGCTTCCTATATGGAAGCTTCCTAAATTTGAATCGTCCCTTTCATGCCACCTCTCCCATAATATACCTATGGGTTAAATTCTTTGATCCACATTTCTAAAATGAGTTAAACGTTGATAAAGCACACTGGTCCAACACGCTGGGCCAACGCAGCCCTAACCAACAAGTAGGTAACGCTCGCTTATTCGATTACATTGTCACATGCAACGAGCGTGCGCGAAGCCTAATCAATGATCTATTGACACATTTTTTTATCCTTCGAACGTTTTACTTGGGTAATGGAGAGCTCTCTGGTGGCTTCGTGGTTAGATCTATGGCCTCTCAAGCAGAGGGTCGTGGGTCCGATTCCTGGCTCGCACCTCTGACTTTTTCGGAATTCATGTGCGAAATTGTATTTGAAATTTACCATGAGCTTTAGGGTGAGGCCACACGAGCGTAATTTTGTGAGTCGTGAGCGGCAGAATTTCGGTCCGCGCCATACAATATGCGCGCCATCACGTGACACAATGTATGGCGCAACCGAAATTCTGCCGCTCACAACTCACAAAATTACGCTCGTGTGGCTTCACCCTTACGGTCAAAGAAAACATCGTGAGGAAACCTGCACACACCTGAGAATAAATTGAATGGTCTGTGTGAAGTTCCCAATTTGCACTGGGCCCGCGTGGGAACTACGACCCAAGCCCTCTTATTCTGAGAAGATGCCTATGCCCTGCAGTGGGACGCAAAGAGTAACCTTTATTAACAACGTGTCACGTGTAAATGAGATGCTTGGATTAAAAAATAAAATGCACTTTTGTATTTGGGTTGAATTTCGTGCCACTGAGTGCATACTTAATACTTAGGTAAGTAGGTAAGTACTTGGTTTTTGTAGTTGGGAATAAAATGGCAAACAAGCCCGAGGCTAAACACATTTAAATCTTTTAAATCTCATATTAATAGTGGTAATTAAAGGACATGATTACTCGACGTATGCAGAGATTAGCAACTTTGAGTTGGATCATAGTTACCCGAAAACTTTATCGGAGCTCTATCGACATCAGACACAAAATGGTGGAGCTATACGATACGTGAATTATTCGGGCCCATCGTCCAGAATGTATTAATGTATTCCAGAAATTATAACCACTGCTCAATCAAAGTGGTTAAATTAAATTAAATTTATTTTCAGTACCCCCGTGTCCCGTGTGTCGTGTCAAGTGTCGGGTTTAGAATTACACCTCTCCCTCCATTTCTTCTGCGGATGTTTGGATAGGCCTCAAACAAGATGAAGCCGTTGCTCCATCTCAGCCCCAGGTCTGTATTTGGCACGTGCCTAAAGGCCACCACAAATCGAAGCGCGGGGCGCCGACGGAGCGTGCCGAGCGCGGTCAATAACACTAAATCATATATACGGTGACACACATCGGCAGCGCGGCACAGCGTATATGATTCAGAGTTATTGACCGCGCTGGTTGCGCTCCGTCAGCGCCCCGCGCTTTCAGTTTGTGGTGGCTTTCACTTTATCCATCCCTTTCCTCTACTTTTGCCACTGGTTAAGATAGCGGGAACGCGTTAGATGCGGATGGCGTAGGGCCGGTCTGTTTGGCGAACCATGGGGGTCTGTGTTAAACAGGGTGTCTCTCGGCTGAAATGATGATGATGATGATTTGATTGAATAGCACGTCTTGTTATACAATAGAATTAATAATGACACACCTATGTATAATGTTAAGATGGGGGCATTTCATATTTTGCTTTTCTGCCCCTCAAAAGTATTAATTCCCGTTGGCCATGATATCCCTTCATAATAATAATTTTATTACGTATTACTCATGACATGACATTTTATCCTTCGGGAGGCCTCTTATTTCGTGACATAATAAACGACTAACACATAAGCCTGCTTACCTCTAAAATAAGTACTTAAGTAACTTAATATGCCGCAAACCGCAATGCGTAAAAAGAAAAACAAAATGAACTTGCATAAATAATTTTTAATTAATTTCTGGAAGATAAAATAATTCACCTGCACTCTAGGGATTGAAGTGAAAATAAAATATAAATAACGCAGCTACCTACCTAGGTAAGTATTGGGCGTCTTTGCTAGACTAGATGTTTGATTGTTGTTTGTAGGAAGAATGTTTGTTCTAGAGTCTGGAATATATATTATTGTGTATTTAAGTTGGTAAGTACCTACGTGTATATTTGTACTCTGTTATTTAGAGAAATATTAATCTGCTTTTTTTTTAAAATGTCTTTATGCCAAGTTTCTTTCGGTGCGTTTTTCTTGGCAATCATGGTCTTTCCGAAACCTCTGGTAGACTAAAAAAAACATGTAAAAGAGCCCTTAATGTCAACTTACAGAAATATTTCTTTGAATTAATTAATTCCTATTATTATTGTCTGTTAACACAGTACCTACAGGCTTTGCTTAGTTTGGAACTAGGTCAACTGATGTCAGTTATTCATGATGTTTATTTATTATTTAAAGTAGAATTTTAAGTAGAAGGTTATTATCGATTGTAACTTTTCTTTGGCCATCTTCTTCAAACCAGTTTTAATTCTGGCTCAAAATCCATACTACTTATATCCTTACATTCCTATCCTTTTAACCCTGGGTAGGTACGGTCGACCAAGAAAGTGGTCTACCACTTTTGACAAAAGTTTCTGTGACATCTAAATATCCCTAAGTCACTGTCATCATGTTATTGCAAGGGAAGATCGACCTCGTTGTATCATGACGTGCAAATGAACTTCGACCGTAGGGGGGGCAGACCATATTTTTGGCCGACTGTACATACTTAGTGAAAGCGACCCTTAGGCCGCACCGCGTTATCCTGATAGTGACTTCATTAGGATACTAATGCCCATATTATTATTTCTCTTGTTATTCATGAATATTTTACTATGGACAAATACGTTTTTACAAGCTTATAATTAACTTGCAATGTATGTTTGTAACTATGTTTGTTCGGGTGGAATCTTGCAACTGAATTTGAAAGCAGCTAAATATCCTCAACCGGTTTAGATGAAATTTTGTATACAGAAGTACCTGGGCCAATCAACTTTTAAACCGACACTTTGGGCGTCTCCTGCGTTACCAAAATTGTCTTTGGCGTTACCAAAAAATCGTACTTCCAACAAGATATTTCACGGTTTAATAGGTTGAACTTACGTAGGATGGCATGTATTCATGTACACCATCTATTAAGTTGCAGAAAAAACATGTTTACTTACAAAAATCTGCAATTGTTTGAAAAAAGTCGCGGACAGATTAGCGTCGGTATAAAAGTTGATTGGCCCACCTAAGCCAGGTGACAATACAAAATTGTTGTACCATGGTACTGATTAGACGTGTGTGCCGATCGGCGTGGCGCACGCCGCCGGTCATTTTTTCCACGCCTCCGCCGCCGGTCATTGCAACGGCGTGAAATCGGCACAATACGAGGTACATTTACAACAACTTTAACTTTTTTACTCTTTTTAATAATATGAATATTTGTTCTCGGGTCTTGGGTGTTAAATATGTATTTAAGTAGGTATGTACCTATCTATACCAAGTATGTTTATCCGTTGCCTTGTACCCATAACACAAGCTATGCTTAGCTTACTTTGGGACTAGGTCAATTGGTGTGAATTGTCCCGTAATATATATTTTCTTTTTTTAAGGGTCGGCCAAATCGCTGCCTAAAATACGGAGACGGTACGGAATCGCAGTGAACTGTTAAACTCACCATGTTAAACTTACCATGAGCTTTACGGTTAAGGAAAACATCGTGAGGAAACCTGTATACACCTGCGAAGAAATTCAATGGAGTATGTGAAGTTCCCAATCCGCACTGGGCCCGCTTGGAAACAACGGCCCAACCCCTCTCATTCTGAGAGGAGGCCTGTGCCCTGCAGTGGGACGTATATAGGCTGGAATGATGATGATGATATTGATGATGATCTTTTAGGATGATAGAGGTGCAATGAGAAGGGATTTTTATCTCCACGTCTACCAAGTCACGTGCAGAAGCTAGTCGCTTAATAAAAATTCACCTTGTTTAAGCGATAATTCATCACCTCTGCGGTAGATGAGTTTATTTATTCATGTATTCTTTTTAGATTGCTTTTCAATTCGTTTCAGAATATTAACTACATCAATGTTGCCAACTTAACAAATGCAAACGAAATTGTTTGAGACACGTTTAGAATATTCTGTTCACGCCGCGAATCTAATAAAGAAGCTTGAATCCCGGCCATCAGTCAACATTAGCCTAAGTAGGTATAGCGGAATAATTCGTAGGGAAATACTGCGTAAATACACGTTTTTTTAAAGGCCAATATAGAAGATGGGTAGGTATTATAAGTTTTCAGATTATCTAGATCAGTTTTGAGTCTGAATTATAATTATTTAGGGTGAACGTAATTTTTAACATAACTAACTTAATCTAAACTTAAGCTTCAATTTTACATAAGTTATCTACTTTGTGTACGTACATCTATAAATTATTCGAAGGTTCAATTTAAGAATTTATACCTACTATTATGTAGCTGACCCAGCAAACGTTATTTTGCCTTGTAAATTATAGCCTATGATATGACATATTCTCAGACCTACCGAATAACAAAGAAAAAAGTTTCTAAAAAATCGTTCGAGCCGTTTCGGACGAGTTCGATAGGTAACAAACACCGTGACACGAGATTTTTATATATTAAATAGATAATTAAACGCTATGATGTAGCAAAGAAAACAAAGAAATTAGAAAGTTTTATATTTGTTTATGATTAGGCTTAGGACTTTTCGTAGCATACCGTGCTTCTAAAATCCATGGAGCCGCCAATATTAAATATAGGTACCTAATGATTTATACTGTTAAGTACATCGTTACTGAGTTCATTTTAATCAAACGTAATTAATTTTATCACAAACCTATATAATAATATTAATTACTGATCCATGTGATGCTACAATATTATGATTTTTTTTTGCTAGCTGCGGAAGGGATCTTGGACGCATAATAATCATTTACTTTATTTTCAAAATATGTGTGACCAAATTGCGTCGGAAGTTTTTAACAGATTCCCTGTCCCGAAGCAATGTGCGGCGTTCTTTCGATACGTCCCCGTAGTAAACAATGACATTAAACGCTCATAGAGTCATGAGGCACATGTGCCTCATGGACGTACGAGTAAAGTCACACATGAGGCGCATGTGCCTCACAAGACAGGGAACCTGATATTTTTTTTAATTTATAGGTATTATTATTAACATAAAAAAGTACAACATATTTGAAGATTCTAAAGTACCATTCACGTTATGCACAACTGATAAGGCATTCCTGCTAACCGATACGATATTCCTGAATAGATTCTGCAGACAATGCCCCGTGACATTGACATTTCATTGTGTCCTCGAATAGCGACTCTCCTCAGCCATGGTATACCATAATATATATTATGCCCCATTGAATCATCGCTTCGCTATTTTAATGCCTTGATGCCAAAGTATTGTCACCATCTTATCAACTTGAGCTTATACGAGTATAGCGAGTTTGTCGAGATAAGTGTGAGAAAGATCTGAATAAAGGTGAAGACCTTGCGAATGGACACTTATCAATTCCACACCACAGCGGCACCAACTCAACTCAAACTTTCGGTTGAATAGTCAAATAGGTAATCCACCCAATGGCCAATGGTCACTAGTGGACAACATGGTGTCAACGAGTGGACAATGTGTAGTCAACTGGGTCAGCTCTTCTTCTATAGTATAGTGCCCGCCAGTCGCAAGCGCATGGTCGCCACGGGACCGACGTATGGGCATCGCGTGGCAAAAGAGTTCAAGTTGACCTAAAGTGTAAACGCGTAGTCGTTACGTCGTACACTACCTCTTAATAAATTATCAAAATTGTACTGTAGGAAGTACGACATAAGACTTAAATTACAATATTCAACTTTGAGACCATTTTGAGTTGTTATACGTAGCGTGCGAAGACCTTACATTAAATTAAAGCCACAAACGTGTAATACGTTACTGCCTAACTACTTATCATGCCGTCGTGTCGTTATTGTAAAGTCGGCATCATAAACAAACAAGATTTAGTACTTTTATATGAACTTTTTAGAGTTCGTACCTACCCAAAGGATGCCAACGGGGTTAAATAACAGAAATAAATTGTACGGAGGTACGGAATCCTTCATGTAAAGTCAACCAATTTGATTCCTTGGCCACCGTAGAACCTTTTCGTCACTCGAAAGCATTTTTATTGACAAATAAAATTATTTTCTATGATAAGGTTTCATGGTGGCTTAGGAATCGAATTGGTTGATTGTACGAGTCCCAGTCTTATTGACCGGTTTTTGAGAATTTAGGGCGCGCCAAACGCGCGTTCACAAAACGCGTGTCGTCTGTGCCTAAATAATACACCGTGTGCATAGACCTTTATGTTAATTAATTGATCCCTTTTAAACATGGCTTCTCAATAATGATACCTACTCTGTTATGAAAAAGTAAAAATACCAAAATGAAATAATAGCAAGGGTGGAAAGAATAAGCAATAACACTGAGCCAAAGATGTAGGTCGCACGGTATAATTGAATTTTCTTTCGTCTGATAGAGTTTTTATTGGTCCTAAAGAGATAAGGAAGTAAGAAACCGCCAGGTGAAATTAAAAATTAAGCAAAATATTTTGAAACAACAAGATTTGACATGGTTTTTACGAATAGGGAAATAACACCATCGATCAACTGACGTATTTTTGATGAACTGCTAAAGCAGGAATTTCCTATAGAATTTTTACGGCAATAGCTATTTATGACGTCACTTCTAAGCCAACTGAATCTACTATTAATTTGTTTTAATGCAGGTAAAACTCTACTGCGAGTCAGAACGCTAAAGACGAATAATTTGAAAAAGTTAAACCTACTTCAAATACACAAATAAACCGATGATGTGTTTTCTAGTGATCATATTTAGGTAATCTACGACCGCTTTAGCCTAGTTGGTAGTGACCCTGCCTACGAAGCAAGAGGTCCTGGGTTCAAATCCCGGTAAGGGCATTTATTTGTGTGATGAGCACGAATATTTGTTCCTGAGTTATGGATGTTTTCTATGTATTTAAGTATTTATTTATAAGTATGTTTATCGTCGTCTAGTACCCATAGTACAAGCTTTGCTTAGTTTGGGACTAGGTCGATTTGTGTAAGATTGTCCCCTAATATTTATTTTATTATTATTATTTATCTAATAAAAGCCGTGACTGGTAGCCTAGGTCGTTAACCTAATGGTCTCTCGCGCAAAGAGCCCGGGTTCGAGCCCGGGATCGCACCTCTGAGTTTTTCCAAATTTATGTGCGAAATTATATTAGAAATTTACCATGAGCTTTACGATGAGGAAACCTGCTAAAATGATCATTTACAGCGTGCCCACCAGGTTTCCGCGAGAGTCTAACCACGCATTCCTGAGGCCATATGGAGTGATAAATGTTATCTTAACCTAGGTCAAAATATATATTTTTGAGATATTCCCATTTTTATGTTTAAAGTAGCTTTTGCCCGCGACTCCGTCCGCGTGGAATTAGTAATTTGGGCAGCTTATTACAGCACCCCCCCCCTGCATCCCCCCACAAACAACCTCCCCCTTCCCGCACCCCTCTTCCTCGATAAATGGGCTATCTAACACTGCAAGAATTTTTCAAATCGGACCAGTAGTTCCAGAGATTAGCGCCTTCAATCAAACAAACAAACAAACAAATATTATTATATAGCCTATAGCCTTCCTAGATAAATGGGCTATCTAACACTGAAAGAATTTTTCAAATCGGACTAGTAGTTCCTGAGATTAGCGCGTTCAACCAAACAAACAAACACTTCAGCTTTATAATATTAATATAGTATAGATTTTACTATAAAAGTGGTGGAGGTGCTGGGATTGCGTATTTATTATGTATGAAAAAATAAAAAAGTTAAAAAGCATAATTTGACCTAGGTTCACATAACATTTATTACTCCATATGGCCTCAGGAATGCGTGGTTAGACTCTCGCGGAAACCTGGAGGGCACGTTGTATTGAGTTTCTGATTTAATTTCAACAAGGCATAAACATCCTATATTTGATCAGAATTATTTAAATAATTGAGTTAGTTAATGATGTTGTCCAGCATTAACTGAGTTAGGAACATCTTGTACCACGTTTAAAGTTTCACCTAAGTACATAGATAACAGGGCTCTATATCTAAATCCCTAATGATTATTTGTCCTAATGTAATGTTTGTCCTAATGATCGTTTGTCCTAACTCTTTTTATTTAAAATCTATTAATTGTTCTGGATTTTTATAAAACAAACCTAACCTAACCTATAGAGTTCTAGAGGATAATCACAAAAAAGTTCCTGAAAAATTCACGGTTTTCGAGAAAAAAAGTGTTAGGACAAACGATCATTAGGACAAACATTACATTAGGACAAACGATGTTAGGGATTTAGAATGAGACCCAGATAACAGAACTATTTGTTTTTAAAGTCGGATAAAAAGGCTCCCTAGCCAGGCTTTGGCTAAGAATAACCGTAGCCTAACAATAACCAGCGGAGTAATACCACGTCCACACGATTGCTTCGCGCAATAACGTCAACATCGCGACGGATCACGGCTCCGAGAGATTGCTTTCCGCGGCCCGATTCTTACAATTATTTTGTTTACATTGCTGGCTCGCATCGTCAGGAAACTTTTAAATTGACAACCTTTCATTTTTAACACCTGAAAATTACTACAGGAATTGAAAGAGTTTCGCCTCCTGAACACGGAAAAATATTTATTATAATTTATTTCTCCATATTTAAAAAAATACAACAAATTTAAAAAACATATATGTACTTTCCAATACCCTTTTCACTAGAAAAAAGAGCTATCATAAAATTTCTCGTTTCAGCGGATCTATTCGTTTAAAATTATGTCGGCTCTTTTTTCTAGTGAAAAGGGTAAAGGAAACATACCTATATATTCGGTGGCACTATTGTTAAGTACATATATGTTTTTTAAATTTGTTGTATTTTTTGTATAAATATTTTTCCGTGTTAGGCGAGACTCTTTCGATTTCTGTAGTAATTTTCAGGTGTTAAAAAAATGAAAGGTTGTCAATTAAGAGATGAGACTACAAAAAAAGACAACTATGAAAGAACATCGTCGTCATCCTGCCCAAGATATTATCAAACCGCAATCTGAACGGGACTGTCAGAACTGTCATTTCATACATATTTTGACGTAAGCCTAAAGAATTACTGTCAACTCCAATCCCTTTCTAAACTCGCCCTGATAATACGTCCCACTGCAGGTGAGAATGAGAGGGCTTGGGACGTTGTTCCCATGCGGTCTCAGTGCGGATTGATAACTTTATAGACGAATTTCCAACGATAACAATAAAAGCCGTGGTGCCCTAGTGGTTTGACCTAGCCTCTCAAGCAGAGGGTCGTGGGCGTGGGTGGGTTCAAATCCGGGGTCGCACCTCTGAGTTTTTCAGAATTTGTATGTATGTATGTATGTAAAACTCTTTATTGTACGTAAAACATGAAATTAACAGTTAACAAGAGAAACAGATGTACAAAGGCGAACTTATCCCTTAAAGGGATCTCTTCCAGTTAACCTTTGAACGATTGACAGGACATCAGAGACAAGAGTAGGCATATAAAGCAGAGTAAAAAGAGTCGAAATCAAATGTTAACCCAAACCAATACCATACTTAACATAAACAATACACATACTTACATTTTTTTTATTTTGAATTTATGTGCGAAATTATATTTGAAATTTACCATGAGCTTAACGGTGAACGAAAAAATCGTAAGGAAACCTGCACACACCTGAGAAGAAATTCAATGATGTGTGTGAAGTGCCCAATCTGCACTGGGAGCGCGTGGGAACTACGGTCCAAGCCCTTTTATTATGAAAGGAGGCCTGCACCCTGCATTTGGACGTATAAAATCTGGGATGATGATGATGATGAACAGTAAAATGATTACGTAAAAATATCTAGAACGTCATTAGTAACGGTAAATTTGCTGACTGCATAAAAAATGTAACACTAATTTCTACTCCATTAGTCCTGTTCCTTATGTCATTATTGTACTCAATCATCTGATCCCTAGTATAATAAACTAATGTCTAACATGACATAAATAATTCTAAATCTAATTCATTATAATCGAGCAAACATCCCTAACCATTTCTTAATTATTTTCACAGTCAGTATAATAATAATTCGATTCGTTGGTTAAATACCGTGAAGCAATTGCGGACGTCAAATGGCTTCACGAGGATATTGATTTCAGACGATGTTATGGAATCTACATGTCAGCCTCACTGTATGCTGTGCTGTAACTTGCACCATTGGAATCGCATTTGCCGTCTAAGTATTTCTTTCAAAGGGCGTAAGATAGTCCACCCCACGTCACCACTACCAACATATCCACATCGCATTATCCACCCAAACCAATTCAACTGATTCATTTTAGGTTAGGTTTAAAGATAAATTAAGAATTTACAATTCATTTCCATGAGAACTTACCACCACCACAAGGTACACAAGGTATTTTAAAAATAATTTAAAATATTTCAACAGGTGTTTGGATTAGTTTTAAGGCCAGCGCAGACCAGATGCGTGTCGTGTGCGTGTCAGCACCAGTTGTAATGAATGAAACTGTAAGAGAGATGGCACACCATGTGAACGCATTTATGTAGTACGCCGTCTTTCTTACAGTTTCTTCGCATCTGGTCTGCGCTGGCCTTTAATAATGAACATCCATGTAATAGTATATTTTTTATCGAGGGACTAAAAGAAGCCAATATATACCTACCCGAGGTGGTTAGACACCCGAGCTTTAGCGAGGGTGTCGAATTATCCGAGGGTTTATATTGACTTTTAGTCTCCAGATGAAAACTCTATTTTTCACTTCGAAAGCGAGAAAAAAAAAAAAAAAAACAAGATTATCAATTATGTCTTTTGCTCTTTGCTAGACATCATAATTTTCACTATCACTTGACGACATTGTAAGAATAATCAATTTAAATTTTAATCGTTTACGATTTACGCTCTACAACAATTTCAAAGTTTTCGCGGTAAGTATTTTTTTCCAACCAGACAGATATAACAAAACCGCATCGGCGAAATGGCCCATACACAAACTGGAAAAAATAGAATGGCGCCACCTTCTATGCGGAAAAAGTATAGAACTAAGACCACGTAGACTAAGAACGTAACATTTTCGTCATGAAAATGGTCTACACAATCTTATTTTTTTATATATATTTTGTTATGCCACTAAGCAAGTACTGGCTGTTTGAGTTTATCTAAGTCACTCGAAATGAATTAAAAAATTAATTACTTTTACTCCCTAGGGACTAAAGCACTCACTTTACTCCCGCCTCGTAAGGCTATAGACCTACTTTTAGAGCATGAGAAGTGAAAATGATCTTATTTTTTTTAAATGTCCTTTTCAAATACATATTGGTTAACTACATTCTGAATTAAACATTCCCAAGTCAAGAGTCAAACTAACCCAACTAGTTGCTGAAACATTCTGGTTTGATTTAAAAATACTTCTTGTAATATCACACCAATAAGCAAAGAACACCTCCATCGGAAAAATAAAGCGCAATTATACTACTTCTGTACAAAAAAGGGTGGAGACCAAAATGTTGGACCACGTTAAATCATAGTTAGCCATACAAAATGACTGACTGGAAGGTTTTTTGAAGAGGTGCCAGTTATGGAAGTTTTAAGTTCGCGGCGTCCAAGTGCTGGAATGATATTCCTCCCCCTATCCAAGGAGCGTCAAGTAGGTACACCTTCAAGCGCAAGCTGAAGGATCACTTCTTAACGCTCCAAAAATCCTATCCGTAAAAACCAGCACCTACACATTGATATGCCAACCTGTTGTTTTTAAACATCTTCTCCGTTTACTTTTTCTTTATTTTAATTTATTTATTTACTTATTAACTTATTATGCTACTCTATAATAAATTTATACTATTTATCAATTCTTTATCACTTTATTAATTTATTTCTATATAGGTAAGTGGTTCATTATAGTATATTTGTGTATCGTTCCGTGAGTCACAGACGGTTCTGACAGAAAATCAGCGCTGCAGGCGTCTAACGCCTCAGCATAATGCTGAGTCAGCGACCGTTTCACTTTTGCGGGGACACACATGCTGAGCTGTGTATTGTACATGTTTATTCCTCCATTGTTTGTTATCTTAGTTTATTTTTTTTTTTTTTGTGTGTACTTTCTTGTATATGTGTGTCTTGTGAAAGTGAATAAATGTCTTCTTTCTTTCTTTCTTTCTTTATATTTTTTTGACATCGAGATCGAGAAATTGCAGCTGTTTTATTTCTACCTCCTATTTATTGGAAATATGTTTTTAAGTGTTCTAATGACATTTGTGAAATTTTATGGCTGACAAGGCATTCGTGCTGTACCTAACTAACTGTAAACTATTCAGGATTTCAGGACTATCCTGTAGAATCCTATTAGGTTGGGTTAGTTTTACAACAATCCTGAAGTACTTACAGTTTCAAAAAACCGGCCAAGTGCGAGTCGGACTCGCGCACGAAGGGTTCCATACAATTATCTATAAAAATCACGTTTGTTGTATGGGAGCCCCCCTTAAATAATTTTTTATTTTAATTTAATGATTTATATTTAAAGTCAATATAATAATTAAATATTCTGTGAATATTTCAAGTGTCTACCTGTTGCCGTTATCAATATCGAGCAAAAACGAGCAAAAAAATCATGTTTGTTGTATGGGAGCCCCCTTAAATAATTAATTTAATTCCATTTTTTAGTATTTGTTGTTATAGCGGCAACCGAAATACATCATCTGTGAAAATTTCAACTGTCTAGCTATCACGGTTCCCGAGATACAGCCTAGTGACAGACGGACGGACGGACAGCGGAGCCTCAGTAATAGGGTTTCCGTTTTTACCCTTTGGGTACGGAACCCTAAAAAGATCGTTCTTCCATATGAAACAGTTAGGAAATAAATCAGTTAGGAAAAGTATTTTCGGCGAAAAAAGATAATCTTGTTCTGTTCATCTGAGCTTTAAGAAGGTTGGTACTGCGAAAAACAAGTTAACAAACCCAATCGAATCCTAATCTCTGAACACTCAACGCTCACGGAAACAACTGGCTAATTGCCTGAACAACCTTTCCGTCAGCAATTGACATTTGATCGTTAATACGCAATGTAGATAAAACGATAGTGTAGGCTCGCTTATCGCGCGGGTAGCCTCGGCGAGGTAAACAAGTGTTAATGATAAGACGAGGCGGCGCAGGCAGCCGCCGCCGCCGCCCAGTCGCGCGCCTCCGCCCGCCCAACGCACGTGTGTGAACTGCACCCGCCTGGTTAACTTAACTTACCACTTTTGTTTACAACGCGTGATCATTGATGACAAATGGGTAAGTTGTATTACCACTATTTTATTTTTGAGGGAAAAGGTTTGCACATCTGTTTGCCAATTAAGCAAATTAGGTTACAAAAGTGTTAATGTCGTTGAACTTTTATGGTTTCGTCAGCCAATGAATGATTATTGGGTGTGTGTTTTGTATAATTTGATGGTTTTTGGACGTTAGTAGAATCCGCGAGTTGTGATTCTTAAAAACTTTTACTACATTTTGAAACAACATAATACTCATCAAAGCTAATAAAATCAACTATGAAACTAATATTAGTTTGATAAGTTTAATGTGATATATGCGATTTAAACATCAATAATCACTATAAAATTGGGGTACAGTAATATTATTAATATATAAACACACGATAACAAAGTAATAATTCCGATAAATGTAAATATTGACTCTACACTCTAGTAGGTACAAATAGTACATAGTATAGTATGTATGTAAACACTTTATTATACATAAAACACAAAAATAATACAAAACAACAAAACAAAAAGAGTACAAAGGCGAACTTATCCCTAAAGTCAGCAGCAGAAGTACCTAGATGAGAGGCAAAATGATCTACTCATCCTGTTATTATTATGTTATGTATGTGTAGGTATACCATATATCTATACAATCTGTACATTGGTTTTAACATAACAATTAATCTGATTAACATATTGTGTAATCCCGCCGGCATGATTTATTCAAATTTCCATCACATGAAATCCCATACAAGCCAGAACATTCCGCCGCGTAAACAACCAGACATGCCTACAATCTACATGTTTGCGCGACATTAAATTAACCAAAGCCTTTCATTTCCACTCAGCCAGCAGCACGTGTTATACACAACATTTTTACGTATATCTTTGCCCGATCGATGCCACTATATAGCTAATAACGTTATCTGGCAGATAAGCTGTGGGCAGAGAGCGAGCTCGGCAAAGGGGAGTTATGGAACAACAACCTTCGCGATTCCAACTTTAGAACTGGTTGGGAGAAGCAAGGGGTGCCTCAGAAGACTATAGACCGGGTTGCCCAATCGAAGCAAGGGACTATGGTCTCCTGGGACCATGGAAACGCATGGAGTGCCATAGGAGGAGCTGTGGCTGGGGCTGGAACGGTTCTGCTAATAGCGGGGCTGGTCCTGCTGTGGAGACGACCGAGGAAGCGGGAGCCGCCACTGCTTGCGCCGATGGATATCGGACAAAACGTGAGTATTCTTTATATTTACAAGCTTTTACGTAACTTACTTGGGTTCAAATCCTGACTCGCACGAGTTTTTCGGAATTTATGTGCGAAATTACAGTTGAAATTTACCATGAGCTTTACGGTGAAGGAAAAAATTGTGAGGAAACCTGTATACACTTGTGAAGACATTCAATGGGGTGTGTGAAGTTCCCGATCCGCACTGGGCCCGCGTGGGAACTACGGTCCATGCCCTCATTCTGAGAGGAGACCTGTGCCCTGCAGTGCGACGTGTATAGGCTGGGAAGAAGATGATAGTTAACTTGCATCGTTCTTATGAATGTTTGTTTGTAAGTTGTGGTGTCAGCAAACTATTTTTCGCCCACTTTTTGGTATCCAATAGAGTTGAAAGGCACACTAACGTAAGTACAGTGACAGTACAAAATCTGCAAGTGAAATTCTCCTGGTTTAGCCAGAATCGTGTCCGCAGAAGAGAACTCTTCAACGGTTTATGGTATCAACTTGAAACTTGGTACGGATATAATATATGTCGTTATGATTATGATTTATGACAATGCAAGTACAATGAAACCAACCGTCAAATTTTGGGAAAATTTTTCGTTTATTACCTAGCTTCTGTGGATGAATAAACAAAATTTGGCTTGCTTTTACCATTAGAATTTTTTTCTTATTTACGTTTACGTTTATTTCACATTAAAATGCTTTCTTAGTGCACTCAAGCAATCGGTCGGGCAAATTTCAAGTCTACGCTCTAGAGGATTATTAGACTGTGCGTTTTCTGTCAGTCAATCACGTAACCTGCGGAACGACTTTAAAAAGTAGTTTGTCGACCAACTCACGCATTTTTGTTAGCAATAGCATTTGCTATTCTTTTTCAATGTCTTTATCGAACTTCTATTTGTCTACGAGTACATGTGAACCATTTACCTCTTATAAATGTCGACTTTACAGCGATTTAAAAACTATCAAAGTCGCCGGTTTTTAATCGAAGGCACCCCGGTTTACTTCTTTTATATGTATTAGTAACTTTTAGCCGCCTTGCTAAAAATTGAACCACTATTCTAGCATAAGTATGTAGAAAGAGTTATTCAGATCTAGGAGTAAGTAATTATTTGAAGTGTGTAGCGCTTCGGCGAGGTTTGCATTTACATTGGCGCTAACGTTAATTAGTTTCTTCTCATCTGTATTTATCAGGGTTTATATTTCTTTCATTATATATCATTGCTCCGCCTGTGGAGAATTCGTTTATCGCAATCCCTCGAGTATAAAATCCCGTGTTATGCAATTATCGGGGATTAAAACTATCCTATGCCCTTCCCAGGGTCTCAAACTATCTCCATACCAAATTGGTTCTAAATCGACTCATCGGTTTATACGTGAAGAGGTAACTGACAGACACACTTTCGCATTATTAAGCATGGATTATCATATCATAATTTGACTTTAGGCAACAAATTTACATGGGCATACCTATATATATTTTTATAGTAAACTAGTTGTGCCCACTACTACGCCTGCGTGGAATTTAGTTCCAGGTATTGTCTTAATTTTATGAGAGTACGTAAATGGATCACCGTATTTATTATGAAGTAGTATATAACAGCACCGATAATATGCCGATTGTTCTTCAGGAAGACAAACAAAACAAAACAAGACAATTATAAACCGTTTGATCAATCTAAATAATCCTTTCTAAAAGTTCAAGATCCCTCGAGTTATGTGTTAATTTCTATTATATTTTGCACTGGAAGCATGTTTTATGAACTTAACAATACCAATACTACTTACTTATTAGTGTATATAGTTCGTACTCTACTACGTCGACTCGTTATTTCCCTAAAAAATTCTTTTCTATTTCCAACCTTTCTTCTCTTCACGAATTTGTTGGTTTCTTTTTAGCGGAATGAAAACCCGGGACTTAAATGGATTTATGGTTCAGAGTAATATTTGTGTAAACAGTTTGGAAATAAGATTTATTGAGAAGTATTAGGCAGGGTATTAGGGATTTAAAAAAGCTTTTTTAATGGAGGAAGCGTGACCTTTAACGGACTCGACATACTTAAGCACAGAAAACCGCTGCTTAAGCAGGTTGTCTGGCGCTAATGAGGCACTTTAATGTGGAAAGAAGTATGCGCAGATGTGTGACATCTCTGGTTTATAAGTACGTTTAGTAACAAACTTTAGTAGGTAATAACGTCTCTGCTCCTCTATTACGAGTATTATTGTTTACTTACGGTGATTCATTTAAAAAAAAAGTTATTGTTATAACTGAGGAAGTTCGATCGAATGCACGGTCATCCTACATCTGTTGAAGTTAGGTAGTTTCATCAAGTTAGTGCCATCTTGGTGCCATCGCTTTGGCGAGGAATTTGACAGGTCTCACGTCAAAGTTTGTTTAAGAAACTGACTTGTCAAAGAGGTTTTAGACTCATAGACTATAAATATTTGCACTTGTAAGCTTAGCTGATTATTTCTTTATATTAATTACTAGCTGACCCAGCAAAAGTTGTATTGCCTAATATCACCTAGGGGTATAAAAAATAGCCTACGACCTATTCTCAGACCTACGGAGTATAGACAAAAAGGTTTCATAAAAATTGGTCAAGCCGTCTCGGAGGAGTTCGGTAACAAACACCGTGACGAGATTTTTATATTAGATTATTTATGTTAGCTCGTTTAGCCTGCGACACAGAGTTCTCTAGTAACCCTAGTGCAGGCATACGTGCAACATAGACTTTTGTAAAACATTGTATTTCTTGTCATCTTGAACTGCAAATTATTGAATAAATTATCATATCTTATAGACTATATGATTTTAGTCAAAAAATAATTTTCTGAATAATCATTATTTAAAAAAAACCGTTTTGTTTCACATAATTCCGATTTAAAAGTGTTCTCCACCGAATACTGATATAGAAAAACTGGTTCCTGATCACCGAATAAAAATTATCGTGTATATTAAGGTGCTTACAAATTAGAAGCCAATAAATACTGTAAGAGACGTTAACTTACGTACACAAGCCATAATGACACGCGAACTATAGCCACGCTTGATCTGCTCGGGTGGCTAAGCATCTTGTGTCATTGTAGCTTGTTTTAGTCCATCGTTGAAAAATCTACTAAGTATGATTTTTGATTCCATTTTTGAAATCAAACTAACTGAGGGTAAAAATAGAGGGAAAAAACGAGAACAGTATAGCCGCTGTACAATCTGTACATCAACGATATGCATTGATATCTTACTTTTATATTAACGCGAAAGTTTATGTGGGTGGATGTATGGATGTTTGTTACTCTTTCACGCTGAAATGGTTACACAGATTCTGATGAAATTTGGCATGCAGATTCAGTTCACTTGGACTAATATTATAAGTTATTCTTTATCTCGAAAAATTGTATCGTTCCAACGGTATAGCGTAAAACTAATTCTTCGCAGACGGAGTCGCAGGCAACATCTAGTTTCCCCAATAAAAATGCCACGGATAGAGAAGTACGGAAGTATTAAAAAGCGAGATAACGGAATACGACCCTGAACCCAAAAGTTTATAATTAATATAATTCGACTTTTCATTTCGCTAAGGTTTTTCCGGGGTTTCATTTGTAAATAAAAGTTTAACAAGCTAGAATCCATACACTCACGTTGTGCTTGTGGTTTTGAAGTAGTCTTCACACACAGCGCACACGCACGCGCACACACACACACACACACACACACACACACACACACACACACACACACACACACACACACACACACACACGCGCACGCACACACACACACACACACACAAATATATTTATAAATCATCATCATTCCAGCCTATATACATCCCACTCCTGCCCAAGGCCAGGCCTCCTCTCAGAATGAGAGAGTTTAGGACGTAGGTTCCCACGCGGGCCCACTGCGAATTGGGAACTTCACGCACACCATTGAATTTCTTCGCAGGTGTTTGAAGTTTTCTTCGGAATCTTCTCCTTCACCGTGAAGCTCATGGTAAATTTCAAATATATGCATTGTATGTTTAACTGGACTTATATAATCCTAATTCAAGATCCCCGTGGGATTAGCAAAAAATATTAGCAACCATTCACACGGTTGAATAGGCACTTAACTTCACGTGAACTTATAATTTAATTAAACTACATAATAAGTAAGTATTTCAACATAATATTCAATGTTGTTAGAATAATTATCGCCTAAAACATCCGTTGTTGAGCCACATGAAACTATATCCTGGACATATTAACAACTTTCTTAAGTGCCACACCACTTTGACGAGGCTGAGGTTTCATTGTGTGGCCAGCCATTTTCGTTGCCCCAATCGTTTAAGAAGTTGTGCTACGTGACCTACGACGTCAAATTTTGTAATTATACTAAATTGGAGTTGAACGACAGGGTAAGTTTTGAGAGGAAGGGTGCTATGCTAGGGTAAGCTTTGAGCCAAGGGATGATGGTGATGACGTCACCAACAAACTGACGCACTTTTTATGAGCTGTCAAAATACGATTCACTCATAGATTTTGTATGGGAATTGCTAAGTTATGGCGTCACTTCGGTGCCACCTCAACGACTGTTAATTTGTTTTAAAGCTGTTAAAAATTAATTTTGCAGTTACTTAAAAATTAATCTGGTTTTTAAGGCAAGAGTGTTTTTTTTATTAGTTAGGGTGTGCCTTGCAATTATTGATTTCTAAAAATAAATAAATAAATATTAAATAAATATTAGGGACAAGGGGGAGGAGGATTTTGGGGACAAACTTACGCAAATCGACCTAGTCCCAAACTAAGCAAAGCTTGTACTATGGGTACTAGACGACGATAAACATACTTATATAGATAAATAAATACTTAAATACATAGAAAACATCCATAAATCAGGAACAAATATTCGAGCTCATCACACAAATAAATGCCCTTACAGGGATTCGAACTCAGGACCACTTGCTTCGTAGGCAGGGTCACTACCAACTAGGCTAAATCGGTCGTTATGGTGTCATCATTTTAATTCCGGAAACTCTGACTTCAATCACTGATGTTAGTTTAACAGATATTTACTCTGGTTATATAATAACACACCAGTGCCCTGTGGTTATAATAAATAAAATACAATACCTGTGCTGTGTGTCTGTGTGTGTGTGCGTGCAGAGTGCAGTGCTTCGCTCTGGGTAAAACTCGAAAACACGCGTTTTTCCTGAGACAAAACCGAGCTACTTAGATTGATAGTTCGGCTCTGAAAAGCCTTACATAGGTACTCGTAGCCTATCGAAAACTTTCGACAAAAACATTAGAACGGTTTTCGAGATCCCCAAGGTAAATCTCCAAAATAAATAAATATACGAGAATTGTTCGTTTACACTTAATAATAAATAAGATATATTAGAGGTACCAACAAGCAATGGTACGGTAAGATACCGTATATGACTTCCTTGGAGTTCCAAAAAATCCAAAGAGAAAAAGTACAGTATCCTCTCTTTTCCCAATCCGCACTGGGCCCGCGAGAGAACTACGGTCCAAGCCCTTTCATTCTGAGAGGAGGCCTGTGCCCTGCAGTGGGACGTATATAGTCTGGCATGATGATTATGAGTCAAATAAAGATGTCAGACCGTGTGGTTACTATAGCGAACATTCACCTGAAAACTTTCTTTTGCTCGAACGGACGTCGCGAAAGTTTATTCAGAATTTGTGAATAAAATTACGTTCCGAATTTACAGATTTCTTTGTGTTTTCCCACTGGACCGGAATAGAAATTCTGAATACGGTTGAATCAAGAGATTACTTTGTTTCCACGGCAATGTCAGGCAATACAGTCGGTAAGCAAGTATTTTCTAACGGTAATATTAAATGATTTTGTGTACTGAATGGTACCTACGAGCATTGAGATATCTGTCTTTTCATTTTGTATTATTTGTCGGCACGTACGATCTGTTCATGAATACTATCTTTAACATTATAAAGCCAAGTTTAGACCTGCAAGAAAAATCGTGCAAGTTTAATTACATTGCGCGGCCGCAAAGCGAACCAGTTTGAAGTGGGCAAACGAACGCTGCAATGTAAAGCAACTTGCGCGATTGTTCCTACTAGTCTAAACTGGGCTTCAGAATCTTCACGCTATCTAAGGTATTTAACAAGTCTTAACTTAGCTAGTCCGTGAACCGTGCTTTGAGAGAATGTCAATGATGATCGCCTTTTTCAAAGGTCTTGGTATCTATTTTAGTTACCTATATCTACATAGTTGTCACTGTTTTTCAAGCTTTTCATATTTGTTTGTTGTTACTTCTTGTATTTGTTTGCTGTAAATCTTCCAAATGAAAGATATAAGGTGCGTATCTGAATATATCAAAATATGTATTAAATTATCGAATGGGTTATAACATCGAAAAGGTTTTTCCTAAAACCGTAAACTTTTTAAAATTGTTATAGGGTGAGTGGGGGTAAGATGAAAAGCAGTGCAAGATGAAAAACACTTGGGTGCTACGAGTAGTTTTTCATCTTACACTGCTTTTCATCTTGCCCCCACTCACTATAAAAGTAACCTAACCTGATTGGTTCTACGAGAATACAATGCTGTTTTGATAAATCCAGAGAAATGTAGATACGGTTTCAGAAAACGAGTTTTCGATGTTGGCTCATACAGATTTACTTCATATACTTTTTAGTTAAGTCTACATTGGCGTGGGACAGCTGGCCAAGTTCAAATTTAGCGAAAAAATACGGATAACTCACGTCTATGATCAAGTTTAGGTCGACATGTTTCGGGCTAATCCGTATTGTACGGATGTTCGTCAGACGACGTACTACTTTTTACACGTGCAGCCTGTGGTGCAAATTTACAAAAGGGTCTTACAAGGCCCTACAAGTTCAATATAATAATGCGTTCCGGGTGTTGATGGGGCTGCCGCGCTTTTGCAGTGCCTCACAGATGTTTGCCGACGCGCGCGTAACCTGTTTTAAGGCGACAATGCGCCTGCGAGCCGCGTCGCTAATGCGGCGCGTGCGCGACAGCCCCAACACCATCCTATCAATGATTGCGGACAAGATTGACTGTCCGTACGTTATGCACTGTTGTGGACTTCACAGGCCCAGTAACAACAGTGTAAAATTGTAAAATGTATCACTAACTTAGTTTTTAAGTTTTATTGTAACTAACATAATTATGAGCCACGAGCTGGAAATAAACGTATTATTATTATTAAAAGTATTTTTTGGGAATTTCCGTGGAAATTCACTAAAATCCCACATTTTTAATTAAACTGCCAGATCTAATGATTTAGGCGTCGAAGGCTATAAAGGCTAATCCAATACCGTAAGCAAAAGAGCGAAGTATTCAAAATATTTGAAACGAAATTTTACATAGCCAAATAGTTTTATAAATACTCTTTGCCCTTGTTCCAAGTGAATTGGTTTCAGTAAAACTCTTGCTTATTCGTTCACGTAGAAAAGAAACACTTTAGTTAGATACTTCCCTCGCAATACAAATACGATAATTCGATAAGCTTTTCTCAGAATAAGATACATAGGCTAGGGTTACCAGACGACAAGTACTTACCCTGACAAGTCTGGAATATTGATTTTCTGACAGTACAACGAGGAAAATAGTTCCTACGTAAATTTCAGCGTTTTCCAAATTACATATTTTTAACAAATTACTATTTTAAACATTAGTAAAAAAATTATTATTAAAATTTTTAAAAAAATTACTATTTTAAACATTAGCGATTTTCACTCGCACATTAAACGGGACTTATCACGCAAACAATATATACCTTGACGTTACGACGACGTAAGTCAAGTCGTGACCATGGCCACTTTAATGATGCTGAAACGTCGAGGTAAATAATTGTTAGCGTGATAAGTCCGTTTAGTGAAATCTAATCTTTTTCTTCTAATATATAAAAATCTCGTGTCACGGTGTTTCTTATCGAACTCCTCCGAAACGGTTTGACTGTTTTTCATGAATTTTTTCTTTATATTCGGTCGGTAGGTCTGAGAATAGGTCGTAGGCTATTTTTATACCCCTACTCTTCGCAGACGTGACAGCTAGTAGTATAATCGTGGCTATTCGACAAAATTAAACTTATTTATCATTCAGGGTCGAAAAGGTGGCGATGCAGCTACTATACTTTAAGGCGTTCTAACTGACTAAAGAAATAACTACTAAGTATCCTTATTCTCACCTCGTGACATAATTCTTTTAATTTAAGTTTTTTCACTTCTCATGCTCTTAAAATGTTACTTTAGTCTCTGCATATCGGGACTAAAGCTCTTTTTTGATCTCTAGGGATTAAAGTAAAATGTTTTTAATTGACTATGGAAACCCTTAAACTGCCAATCACGGTGTTTGTGAATGGAGGATTATCGCCATTTTCAGTAACTGGGTATAGACAATTTTAAAGCTTTCCACAGACCGTAGCGCGCTGCGGACGCACTGTAGCGCCCTGCGCTTCGGTCTGTGGAAGCCTTTAGGGCGTGGAAATAACCTCAAAATGACAACTGTATAAAAAATATTTAAAAAATTATTATTTCGTGAAACACATTGAATAATTACGAATATTAATCTATTTAATTATAAAATATTAAAGATGAATTCATTTTATTTTGCATGTAAAGAAAGATTTCCTTTAGCTTAGGTGTTTTTTAATTTGTTTTTTTTTTTAAAAACGCTGTCGGCAAAGCAGTTCCCTGCTCTGTCGATAAAATAGCAATCCGCACTGTCGGCAAAGCAGTGCTGGAGTGTACGGTAGATAGAACAGTTACGTTTGAAAGTTAATATGGCGTGACTTCAAAATAATGCGATATCAGTTGCATTTAATAGTAAATAGAAAGTATAATTAGATATAATTTAACAAAGAATAGGCATATAGAAAATCAACTTAAAAAGTCGTTTCTTTATTCATGGGTAAGTGTTTCAGTTAACAATATATTTTGTGTGTGAACTTAGATCAATTAGGTTAATTTATTTGCCGATTCTAATGAATTAACAATTATCATTCTTACATGCATAGTCCAATTAGTTTTAACATAGTCTTTAAGTTAGAATCTGTTGGCTAATTATGCAAGCATTTAAAGCGTCACTTTACAAAAAAATATAAAAGAAAAGAAAAGACAGCGGCATTTTTTTTTGCTATTTGAATTTTGAACAGATGTCCATTGCTCGTATTGAGCATACGTTGTAAAAAAGTAATTTTGTACGTCGTTTTCTTCCTCGCATTCAAAGTGAAAAGTAGAGTATTTAACGCGGGACTAAACTACCATAATGACAACTTGAATTATAGCCTCCTTCGCTATCGCTCGGGTGGCTAAATATCTCGTGTCATTATGGCTTGTTTTAGTCCCTTGTTGAACAATCTACTATTTTTTCTATTTGAAATCGGTTTATTCTTTTAGGTTCACGAATCCTAAAATTATTGTGTGTTAATATCTTCGATCAGATCAACAATTACCTATAACTAGATTCAAGGTCGCATACAAAATCAAAGCGAAAAAGTGGCCGTGTTGCTTACAACCAAAACCAGCGGGCTCGCTGAGTCTCATTTCCTATTTATCTCATACTTACAAACTAGATAATGTGTACTATGTTTCGTAAATTTATAACTTTTTGTATGTTGGTAAATAAAAATTTCTTTAATTTATTATTATTTATTATTATTACACTTATAGCTGCTATATCTGTTTTACCTTGTAAATTAGCTTAAAATATACCTTAAGTCTTAAGCAACAAAGATCCTAATAATAGTAATTGTATATAATATTACGACGTTTTGTCACAAGAAGAGCAAAAGCGTTCGATAAACAAAAGAACTTTCTTCGTTTCAAAAAGATGTCATTCTAATTTAGGAACAGGGTAATAATAATAATAATAATAATAAATCATTTATTTCAGATCACAACGAATCCATAATTTTGTTAGTATACATTTACATTCTATAAACTATGTTAGTAATGAATTTAAATAATGATAATAATTTAATCAATTAAATGCAATTTATAATTAATAAGTCAAATCTAAAATGTTAATAAATTTCATATTTTGCATGTTCATTAAGGTGAATCATGCAGCAGTGGTTCACATAAGTGCAGTCAAACCTGCCCGCTATCATCTTAAAGATGCCATTGGGGCTGGCCCGTAGCCTGCGCACCAGGGAAACGCACCGCTTGCGCATGGTGGCGTAGAAGCAATCTACACGCGCGTCCGCGAACATCCCCGAAGCGCTGCAAAACCGAGGCAGCCCCAGCAGCACCCTAAATGCGTTATTAAATTGCACTCTCAGAGCATTGTACTGTTTCTGTGTGAAGTCAACCCACAGGCTGCTTGTATAAAAGGACGTACAGTAAGCTCTGAAAAGAGTGACCTTGACTTCAGCGGAGCAATGCATAAACCTGCGGGCGATCATGTTAGCTCGTACAGACAATGCTCTGCGTTCACGTTCTATGTCTGTATCGTCCTTAAGGTCAGATGTCACTATATGCCCCAGATATTTAAATTGAGATACCATCTTTAGTGGTATCCCATACAGTGTAATAGGAGGTACCTCAGGAATACACTTGTTTCTGACCTTAAACACCATACATTGGCTTTTTCCGACATTATAGACCAATCCGTGCCCGGCCGCATACTTTTCACAAATTTTTAGTAGTATCTCAATACCACACGGAGAGGCGCTCAGCAGCACCATGTCGTCAGCGTAGCTAATGTTGTTAACGCACGTTCCGTCGATATGGCACCCGACACGAGTGCTGCTGAGCTCCTCAATCAGTGCGTTGACATACAGGTTGAAAAGATTTGGTGAAGTCAACCCCCCCTGCCTCACCCCGCACTCCAACCCGTACGCATCAGAAACTGCTCCAGCCCATCTCACAGCATTCATTTGGTTCTGGTACCAGAATTTAAAAATATTGTTCAAGTCTGGTGGCATGTCAATGTCATTTAACTTTTGCCAGAGAATGTCATAGTTAACCAAATCGAATGCCTTTGAAAGATCAAGGTATCATGCGTATACATTTGTATGTCGGTCAGTGTAGTATTTGACAGTATGCTTTAAACTTAAAATTGCACTTTCAGTCGATAGCCCCGGTCTAAACCCGAACTGATTATCGTGCAATTTCAAATATCGATCTATTAGAGAATTAAGCATACTGTCAAACACCTTGGCAACTATTGTAGCCAACGAGATCGGTCTATAGTTGGTTTTATCGCCAATATCACCAGTTTTGTTCTTCACCACTGGCACCACCACCGTCCGCATCATGTCCGCCGGCAGGAAGGAGTGTCCAACACAGAATGTATATAGCATCGCTAGCACTCTTGATAGATGAGGACCCGCATGTTGAAGGTGCTCAACACTGAGGCCGTCGTGGCCAGCAGACTTACCTTTGGACATCAATTTAATAGTGTTGTTTACATCTTTTGCCAAAAACTTAGTATAAATCTCCTGATCACACGACCCAGAAACGAGCATCCCCAATGACGGTGATGTTCCCAATGGTGATTCGACTGCGAAATGATTTTTAAACATATCTGCAATGCCCTTAGGATCGCTGATTCCCTCGACGCTCACTGGAAGGCCCGGCTTGTTATTAAGTTTATTTGTGGCTTTCCAAAAACCTCGAAAGTCCTTCCCAGAATGGTGTGTAGTGATAATGTCCAATTTAATTTGTTCTTCGTTCTTTTGACACCACCTTAGACGAGATTTAAAGATTCTCTTACTTTCGTTCATTTCATTAAAAACTGACCCCGATCTAGGCTTACCATAATCGTATGGTAAGCCTAGATCGGCCACAAATTAAAACAAGACCGGGCCACCCTGTGGGCCTCACTCACATGTTTGTTCCAACCAACTATCGGTTTTTTCTTTTTTGACTTATTGATAATCATTTTACTAACAATAGCAGACTCAGTTAATGCACACACAATATCGCCATAAAGTTTGTCTATTACCAATCTATGACTCATGTCGCTACACATATAATCGCAGCATTGATGAAAATCTTCAGGAAAATCAATTAATTTTAATCTATTATTACATTCTATATTATACATCTCTATTTGCTCAGGCTTTCGTTCACCCCAAACTATTCTATTTAACTGAGTATTTTGTTTCCTTCCGAAAACTTAGTGTTACGGTGGCTGCTTCCGCAATTTTTAAACGCACATTGTGGCATTTTATCACATCCTCACGTTGGCTGTGGTTGGCGCGTACTGACAGAAATAGAAGCACAAACTCTTAGATTATTTATGCACTAGATAGTGTCAGTAGCAACCATTGCGATACAAAACGTCCACAAATTTCTTTTGACAGCTTCATATTACGATCGCGTTACGTCATTCAAACTGAAGGGAGGCAAATGACATATAAGCCAAGTTGGCTTATATTTTTCGGGACGTTTTCATGCCGCCGAAGCTCTATCTAAAAC
Source organism: Archips xylosteana (assembly GCA_947563465.1). Lineage (NCBI taxonomy): Eukaryota > Metazoa > Arthropoda > Insecta > Lepidoptera > Tortricidae > Archips > Archips xylosteana. Next base: position 7,086,582 of record OX387349.1, read on the forward strand.
TTTATTTGTGCTTCGATTTCTCTGGCCGTTTTCAGAGCTGTCACGTTGAATCTAGTAAGTACGTATTGTTGATCGAAGGTGTTAATATAAACGCTATGACGCACATTGCCGGTGGTTTTTCGGGTTCCGTACACGAAGGGCGATAAATGGAATCTTATTAACGTTTCTACTGTGTCCGTCCGTCCATCTGTAGATGACAGGGTTGCATCTCAAGAACCATATTGTATTCTATGGTCGTTACAACAAAAAATAAAATGCTGGGCAACGGCTTTCCCCTATTACCTCCATTAGTCCCAATTTTGAGCGGTGTCCTTTCTGTCTTTAAGATACCCGAGTGAATTAACTTTTTGAAGTGAAACTTCTAATGCGACTTCCAAAAAACGTTGCGTTAATTGGGTGTACGGTCAAGTGCAAAAATATGTATTGACTTAATCCTAACATAATTATGTGCTGATACCTCAATTTGACGACGTAAGAGACACATACATACACACAGTACCCAGGCGACCGAGCTCCGCTCGAGCTAAAACTCGGTACCAAGCATTTTCCCAGAGATTAGACCAAGCTAGATCAATTTTTCATCCCCGAATTTCGTCAAATCATCGAAAATCATCAAAATCGTTGGAGCCGTTTCCGAGATTCTAATTATATATATACAAGAATTGCTCGTTTAATACATACACACATATTTATGAGTAGATAAGTTGTATGCACCCATATTTTTACACTTGACTTGGTTTCCCAAGCGTACCTAACCCGATCCTAACCTAACCTAACCTTACGAATAATAATTTCTTGATAAAATGATTGTTGTATTTATTGTGTACTAATTTTCAAAATAAGTATAATTTTAAAAAACTCAGTAGGTATGGGAACTTTTTTGTGTGTTTCATTCGACTCTGAATTGAAGCATCACATTGTACCTAAGTCTTTTTCTTACATAAGTACCTGGGCGACCGAGCTCTGCTCGGGCAGAAACTCGGTACCAAGCGTTTTCCCAGAGATAAGACCAAGCTAAATCAATTTTTCATCCCCGAAAACCCCCAAATACCAAATTTCATCGAAATCGTTGGAGCCGTTTCCGAGATCCTGATTATATACACCGGAGGGGTGGGGGGGGTGAGAGGGGGGAGGGGATGCGGGGGAGGGAGCGCGGGGGTATTAAAGGGGGATGAAAATTTCATTGATTTTGCCGTAGGATGCACCGTTTTCAAGATATTTGACAAAAACACCGGAGGGGGTGGAGGGATGAGTCACGTTAAACTATCGTCCGTAAACCGACTTTACAGACAACCGGCTTTTCCTGTTCTGTGCTCCCAATAGGGAACGTGCACATAGACGGTGCTGCCAACTGGTGCCATAAGGGTGCCATCAATTTGAATGTTTTACCTTGATAAGTTTGTTTTACTGTCCGCATAGTGTCTCTTCTGTCGCATTAGTGCTGCCGCCTATAGTTACTGCACGTTCCCTATAATACTTTTTCTAACAAAAAAGTAACTTTTTCTCGCAAAAAAATAACTTTTTCTCACAAAAAAGTAACTTTTTCTCACAAAAAAGTAACTTTTTCTCACAAAAGAAGAAACTTGACGTTTTCTCATAAAAAATAAACTTAAAAAAAAAACTAAAAATCTTGAAAAAAAACGTGGTATCGAACCGAGGTCGGCTGGATCCGCGACCACCCGATTTCTAATTGTGCCATCATGATCTGCTCGAAGTCGGCGAAATTTAGCTTTATATTCTAATGCAAACAAAAATAGCCGGAAAACATGAGTAAAAGCGATTTTCTGAAAATGAAACATAGCTAGATCAGTTTTTCATCCCCGAAAACCCCCACATACCAAATTTCATCGAAATCGTTGGAGCCGTTTCCGAGATCCTGATTATATATATATATACATATATACAAGAATTGCTCGTTTAAAGGTATTAGATAGTGACTGGTGATTGACCTCTATCTCACCTTATGAAACGTGGAGATGAGGCCACAGGAGTATGTCACTGGTTCAGTAACAGCTTATTCACTCTAGCCTTGAAGAGACCTAGGTTGCTTTACTGTGGACAAAAAATATGAACAAAAAAATCTTAGCATTCTAAGAGCGATTTAGTCTTTTTCTCTTTATTATATGTATTTTTACTTATTCGTTATTACATTAAATACCGACGCCGATTTACTTGTTTTTATGTAATGCGCGCCATCTAGCGAACATTTCCCTCACTTCAAAGGGACAAAGTGTCCTCAATGCGAAATTACGAACCGTAGGGATAGAAAGGGGAAAATATAGCTCAGCAGTTCTGAAAACAGTCCACAGAGCGCGCTGTAAGGGAGTGATGAGGGATTCCCCTTAGATTTAAAGAGTTACCTCTGGAGCAAAATCTTGAACCTTGCTTGAGTAGCAGCCTTTTAATAATGCACTGGTGTGTAGACTTTCTGTTACGATGCTTCACACTCTTTTATTTATATTTATTTTTTTGGAAAACAAACAGGCAAACATAGCACCCATACATACATAAATCATTTAAACAATTTTTTCGGCACAGTCTGATTCTAGAATTTCCTAATGTAGCCAATGTATATTATTTGTCTATCATGTCGCTCGTAATGACATTAGGTGCTATTTACAATAATTCTGGAAACGTCTCCAGGGTTAAAATAAATGTAGGTATAACAGGTCGTTCACCACATCGTATTTACATAAAACATTTACGAACATCACTGGGCACTGGACATTTCACACGAAAATAAAAATTAAAAACAAAAGAACACTAGTCCCACTTATTCATAAGCGAGCTTATAGTTCCCATGCGGCCCCAGAGTGGATTGGGAACTTCACAAACCGTTGAATTTTCTTCACAGTAGTGGACAGGTTTCCTCGCGACGTTTTCCTTCACTGTGAAGCTAACGGTAAATTTCAAAATGTAATTTCGCACATAAATTGCGAAAAAGTCAGAGGTTCAGCGAGCCCAGGCTCGAACCCACGATCCTAAGCATGAGAGGCCATAGATGAAACCACTAGTCTACCACGATTTTTTAGGGTTCCGCACCCAAATGGTAAAAATGGGACCCTATTACTGAGGCTCCGCTGTCCATCCGTCCGTCTGTCTGACCGTCTGTCACCAGGCTGTATCTCGGGAACCGTGATAGCTAGACAGTTGAAATTTTCACAGATGATATATTTCGGATTTTATTTCGGTTGCCGCTATAACAACAAATACTAAAAAACGGAATAAAATAAATATTTAAGGGGGTTCCCATACAACAAACGTGATTTTTTTGCTCGTTTATGCTCGATATTAATAACGGCAACAGGTAGACGCTTGAAATATTCACAGAATATTTAATTATATATTGACTTTAAAAATAAATCATTAAATTAAAATAAAAAATATTTTAGGGGGGCTCCCATACAACAAACGTGATTTTTATAGATAATTGTACGGAACCCTTCGTGCGCGAGTCCGACTCGCACTTGACCGGTTTTTATTATGTACCTATTATCTTTTAGAGACCGCAATTATATTTCCTACATTCAGCCACCCAAACCAAATACAATAGATAAGATAATATATAAAATATAAGATAAGTAAAATAAGACATGGCTAATGTGTATTTTTTTTTATGATACTGGTTTTTTATGACCGTTATCTGTCTTAGCCAGTTTCAACGTCAAAACAAAATTTACTTCAAATATAATGCCGGATACCTAGCTAAAAGAAATACCATTAAAGATTTCCCTCAAAACCCTTCGGCGCGTCATTACGAAGGTCGAAATGTTTTAATTAATCCGCACAAGTCTTAATCTACTCTAAGCTGTATTTTATTATAATTCGGTGATGCAAATTATGAAGCTTAATTTTCTTGAGAGCTCTCAATCTTTTTGGACCCTTTTAATGGGACTATGCGAACCGATCAACACATTTCACCCTATTTCTCTTTCTAAGTCATTATGGAACTTATGTGTGCGACTTAAGGTGTGATCTTGATTGTTCAAAATTGAGTGTTATTGTTACGTTTTGGCATTGAATCAATTATTGTACATTTCTCTCCCTCACACTTGACCTATAAACCTGGATCCTATTTCAATCTTTTTTCCTTAATCTACTGTTTCGGGTATATGTTTTTAGAGTTTTATAACCAAAAGGGGGTGCCAACGGGAGCTTCCTCTATTAACTAGGTACAGTCAAGGGCAAAAATATGTATACACTTTAGTACCTTGTCTATTTTCGTAATACTTGAACTGCCATATATGAACTGTCACAGTGGTTAAAGTGACAAGGTACTAAAGTGTATACATATTTTTGCCCTTGACTGTACTACGGTGTCTACTGTCTGTCGAACGTATGTAAACGGGGTGTATCTTTTGAAACGTAATGTATATTTGAATTTTCATTGAAACTTATTTGCTAGTTACAGACCCGGGAAACGTTGTTTTGCAATATAAATTATCAAAGAAATCAAACTTAATTCGGGTAGCAAAGTGAAAAATAAAATACGATGCGACCTACTTTCATTTTTCATACCTACCAATCTGGTACAAAAAAAATCGGTCGAGCCGTTTCGGAGGAGTGTGACCACAAACACCATGATACGAGATTTTTATTATATAAAATTTAATTATTGATTGATAATGTGGAAACAAAAATAGGTATTCTTAGACATGGGCCTTCACTGTTGGCCTCTTAGAGAAGCTTGGAGCCGTGCAACGAGCTAATTAATTATACTCAGAGTTTCGTATATAAGTTCGTATGTATAGAAGTTGTCATTTAAAAATTTGTGAACCTATTTTCAACCCTTCTTGGCATTAATTTGTGCTGAAATTTGGCATTCTTACGTAAATTCCGTGACGATACAATAATCTGGACGTAAAATTCTGATGATCTGACCAGTATCGCCTCCACAAGACAGTACTTATCAACGGCTAATGTAATGACACTAATTTGAAATAACAAGAAGTGCCGACAGTGAAAATGCTAGCTTGAATTATTATTATTTTTAACCTATTTTACCACCGTTGACACATTGAGAGTTGTAAATTTAAATTAGTGAACAAAATGTCACAAGTCACTCTTAATCTTTCTCCCCAGATATACCTAACACGAGTTACTTCGCCAACTTTCGCCGGTTGTTGACGCCTGGCTCACCCTTATTACGTTCCTGCTCTGATTATGCGACCGGCAACGCACTTGACGGATTCTCTGTCGATTGCTCGATGGAAACGCTCACTACATTATGTATTAATGGACAAAACACGCAATGGATTTGAATTTCGTTCGTAAGTCGCGGCCGGGCCGCTAACTTCGCAGCTGGCTCCAGGTGCCCTCTACGCTAATCTGAGTGTTCCACGCACTTGTGACTTCACGTTATAATCTGAGGGGATTTCGCTACGAATAATTTATTATACGTTTGCTCTTAAACATAAAAACGGAACGAATAAATATTACTTTATTTATATCTAACCGTAAAACGCCACCGGGATTTAATGTGGAATCAAGTTTTGTAGGTACTTATGTAGATGCAGTTAGCTGCTCTGCAAAACTATGAAAGTATATACCTAATACACACCTGTACATTCCAATCCAATAATTCTATTCAAAACAACATTTATTAAGATTTCTTAATGGCAAAAATAATAATGTAATAGTATATGAACATTTTAATCAGCTACCTAGAAGTTGGGGTACGGTCAACAACTTTAATTGTAGAGCAACTTTCCACTCTTCACAATTTAGCCGTGTAATGCAAATCAGGATATAAGAATATAAACGGCCAAACCCGATTTGCATTACACGGCTAAAATACGAACAGTGGCAAGTTGCTCAACAGTTAAAGTTGTTGAAAAACATCTCTTCAAGGTTAAGACGCACATAGATGAACGAATAGCGTATTTGCGGTAAGAATTTAGGAGTTGTTAAAAAGGGTAGGTACACAACCATTTTTGCTTCTTGCAGGACATAAGTTGAATAAACATATGAAAGCAGTTTTGGCTAAACTGAAGCAGAGGTTCGCATTTGGCTTTCGCACGATCAATAAGAGCTTGTAAAAAATATATTACAGTCTTTATGAACCAGGTCAAGGTATTACAAAAATCGATGAATAAATCAAAGTCAAAATTTATAGGGGTAGGGTTTAAAGGTCGCGGGTGAGCAAAGTAATTGTTTTAGTTCATTAAAGTCAAAATTCTTTATTCAATTTGGGCATCAATTGATGCTCCTATGAACGTCGAAGAATCTACCATCGGTTCGGAAAAACACTATTGAGAAGAATCCGACCAGAAACTCAACAAGGTATATATTTAAATCATGGTGACGTGTGCCGTGAACGCACAAATTTGTGGCATAAATTATGGCAATACTTACTCTCACTCCAAGCCACCCTATTTTTAGTGATTTTAAATACTAATCTGCAGCTGTTGGTTTTGTCGATTCTTCGATCTACCGTCGCAGGAACCACAGCCTTCTAAAAAGGCGAAACACGAGTCGTGATTTTTATTTATGCTGGTGTAGTTCTCTTGGTTGAGGGTTTAGTTAAGGTTTCGTTGGTTAATATTTCATTTTTTATGCGGAAGGAGGTGTGAGGGGAATTATTGGATGATTTAACCTATTTTGCGGAGGAGCAAAATGAGTATTCCATTCATTTTATTATGGAACTCCGTAAAATAAACGCCTGAATCTATACAGTATATTAGTAATCGGTCTCAATTAGTCTCCTATTCTCATCTCATTATGTTTCATGAATAAGTACGTTTGCGATGCAAATACGGTAAAGCTTGAAAAATCGGGTTAAAAACAGTTTAAAGTTCTCATTCTTTTGCTCCAAATGTTCCTCATTTACATAGAATTAGGATAAAGGCGCATTTTTGCACGAGTCAAGGAGCAATAGCCGCGGGCGCTACAATTTAAACTTAGGGGCTACTTTCCCTCAATCTCATTTGGAGCAGCGAACCTCAATAAGACTGCCTGTACATAGGAGCGCGGAGCAAGGCAGAGGAGTGATGTGCGAGATTAGAATTGCATAAAATCTTCGCTCTTCTTCACTGGATAAGTAGTTGCAGAAGTAGTTTGAAAATTCATACAAAACTGGGAAGCGGAGCGAGGACATGGAGCAAGGAAGAGGAGCGGGAAAGTGGGGTGGAGAAAAGAGCGTGGGCTAATAAAAAAAAACCGGCCATGTGCGAGTCGGACTCGCGCACGATGGGTTCCGTACCATCACAAAATTGTACAAAACAAAGTCGCTTCCCGCTGTCTGTCTGTCCATACATAGGGACAGATCTTTAAAACTACGCAACGGATTTTGATGCGGTTTTTTTTATAGATAGAGTGATCCAAGAGGAAGGTTTATTTGTATAATACATGCATTGCATCCGTGCGAAGCCGGGGCGGGTCGCTAGTTAAGTAGTTACCTATAAAAATGGCAAAAAAATCACGTTTGATGTATGGGAGCCCCCTCACATATTTGTTTTATTTTAATTTAATTATTTATTGTCAAAGTGAATATATAAGTAAATATTCTGTGAATATTTCAAGCATCTACCTGTTGCTTTTATCAATATCGAGCAAAAACGAGCAAAAAATCACGTTTGTTGTATAATTTTATTTGTTTTAATTTTGTTTGTTTTGCTCTATTTGTCGATCCTTGTTTTTTGATTGCTCTTCTCTACCACTCAAATGTTGACTGGCAGAGATCCCTCCAGGGATAAATCCGTCTTTGTACTTATCATTTTTTTCTGTAACATTTTGTTTTCCTTTTTTTGTACAATAAAGAGTATAAACAAACAAACAATTTATGTAGTTACTGAATAGGTATCTAATTGTCGGACGTAAACTAAGCTAGAAAAAATAATTTTTATCACGTAACATATTAGATACAACCTGTATTAATGTCATACAAATATTAGCCAAAGATTTCATTAAATTAATTTAATTACCTACTTACTTAGATCGCTTCAAATATTATTATAATCCAAATAAGTCAAGTCATCTAATTGATTACTTAAGGAAAACACATCGCTAACAACTTAGGTACACCAAAATACACTTATCGAATTAAAATTCCACAATTTTAAATAAGTCATTTTCCAAAATTAGGTCAAACTCTGTTGCAAAATGTTTAATTTTTTTATTTTAAAGCAGAGTGTATCCAATAATGTGAGTTTCAATTTTCATCGTAACTAAAACACCTATTTATGTACAAGTGAAATTGTATTGGTGGACCTGCCACCAAATTGATTCGGGTTGAGAGTTGCCATGCTAAAAGCTTTCCCTGAAATCTGGGGGAAACAAAATACTTCAACGCAAGTTACGTATTTATCTAAAACAATGCCGTAAAAGACTGGAGGTAAGCGTTTACATCTTCGTATCGTAAACATCGGACGCATCGCATCAAACAGATTATAGTATTTTTGTGTAGAAAGTTACACAAGTACACAACACCGCACTGCACTGATCCGTACCGAACGGATCGCTCATCGGCAATGCCGACACTGATATGGTCCAAGAGGCATCTTTTGTAATGCGTGCCGATGACGTCTTACATAATGTTGATCAGTAGACGCGACAAACAAAGTAATTATAGCAATAATGACTTGTTGTTCTTCGCTTTCCTCCATTCTCACCAACACATTCCGCACGGCACGTACGATCACTACGAAAATCTGAATGAAGTGGCATTAACAGATACTTGCATCGGCAAAACCGATCACGGCGGATTAGTCCGTTATAATGTTATGCGTCCGAGGCTTACGATACGGACCTGTGGACGCTTACCTTGACTGTATTAATTAACAGATAATGTACAACCTGTACGCTTAGTATAAGTTTTACTTCACCAAAATACTTCTCGATCGCGTTTACGTAAAAAAATCAATTCTATGGAAACATGGACGCGCGCGCGCGGAGGCGCTGTCCATGTTTCTATAGTAATTGATTTTTTTACGTAAACGCGATCGAGAAGTATTTTGGTGAAGTAAAACTTATACTAAGCAAACTGGAACGGAAGACCTAGAGTCTTGAAGTTATGTGATGTAATCTTCAGTATTCTTGAGGTAGATTTGTTCCATATTTCAAGCGAAATAAAGTTATTTTGTATTTTGAGATGCAATACTCACTGGATGGAAAATGGACAGGAAGTTTTATATGGCGAAACTAATATTTTTCTTTACAATTTTGAATGTTTATACACCTAAATACTTCAGAAGAGAAATAAAAGAATACTTATTACTTAATTTAAGAATACACATATTGTCTTATTTCAGGCAGTAATCGAGCTAACTTAGCATTTGATGTATACATGTATTGTCTACGTGCATGACGATGGCGCCGCGTAGCGTTGACAACATTTCCTCCCCGTTTACTTCCAATTTTTGCCATGTTGTGCGCTGCGATCGTTTTCTGTACCCCCACCACCCGATTTGGCTACGTGCACGACGGTGGCGCCGCGTAGCGTTGACAACATTTCCTCCCCATTTATTTCCAATTTTTGGCATGTTGTGCGCTGCGATCGTTTTCTGTACCCCCACCACCCGCTTCGCACATAGTCAATATCCAATGGCAAGCAATTAAGTAAAACAGCATAAATTTTCTTCTCCTAAATCGTCTTTCCTCTCCTCCTTCTAAATCAGCCATATTCAACTATAGTACATTGTTGTAGAGGCTGGGAAGTAATCAATAGATGGACGAGTTTGTTTGAGGGCCGACGCGTAGCGGAGGCCCTCGAAAGTACGAATCCATCTATTGCACTTTTGGCCGAGACTAAACATTGTGCTTTTCACGACTAATGCGAGGAAATCATTATCATCATCATCATCATAATCATCCATCCCGTCCATCCCGTCCATTCGTCCATCCGTCCATCTTTCCATCCGTCCATCCCGTCCATCCCGTCCATCCCGTCCATTCCGTCCATCCAGTCCATCCCGTCCAACCCGTCCATCCCGTCCATCCTGTCCATCCTGTCCATCCCGTCCATCCGTCCATCCGTTCATCCGTCCATCCCGTCCATCCCGTTCATTCCGTCCATCCGTCCATCCAGTCCATCCGTCCATCCCGCCCATTCCGTCCATACGTCCATCCCGTCTATCCCGTCCATCCATCACATGCAGCAGACGATTACTTTTGATTGGTCCAATAGTGTCGTTGCAGCACGCCAGGAATGAAATTCAGAAATTATCTTTCAAAAAGTCGTATCGTATTATGAAATACATTTATACTGATACGTCCTGTTTTCGATTAGTGTAACATTGATGTCGTGCTTGCGTGCCATAAATGAGTCAGCTGTTAAATGTACATATATAGGCAGTTTTGTGTACTGGATTTAGGTTATCTATGGCCACATTTTCGAGCAGTGTCGTGAAAAATAATATAATAATAATGATCTCAATGTTATGGGTGCAGAGGGTGATTGAAACAACATTAAAAGTCAAGTGGTTGAAAATCAATACAATTTTTATGCCAGTCGGGGGGCCTTTTAGGTATAAAAACTTAGCGAACCGCAAATTGAGTATAGCTGTTCTATGTAAATCCAAAAAATAAGCAAAATATTTATTCCGAAAATCGGGTTTTGCATTGGTAACACTATTCGGGGCGCGGGGCGCGGGTGTCCGTGCGTCACGATCGATGCAGCACTTGTTGCCGCGCTCAACAGGCGCTCCGGCTTCTTGTCCCCAATTCGGACACCAATAAGAATAACATTTCCCCCTTATTTTACGGACTTTGCCAACACGAGATGTTATTGCCGGTCCAAATCGAACTGGAATGATCTTTTACTTATCGGGTTTCATAGAACAGATGTGTCGCTGAATTTATTTGGCGGCAAATGTTTTGGTAACGTTTCCGTAAAAGCTTTTGAGGGAGTTAAGTGTGTATAAAGATAAAGTAGCTGGCGAACAATTGTTTTCTTACAAATAATGCTTATTGGTTATGTTGAAATAATGTTTTAGTGCAGTTAAATCATCCCAGTATATACGTCCCAGGGCACCGGCCTTCTGTCAGAATGAGAGGGCTTGACCATAAAACTTACTTACTTACTGCGCTGGCTCAAAGACCCAAAGAGGATCTTGGCCTCCGACACCAGAAGACGCCACTCAGCACGGTCCTGCACCACTTCACGCCAGTCGGTTCTTCTTAGGGCGTTCAGGTCATTTGTGACTACCTCGCTCCAGCGATATCTGGGACGTTCAACCGGCCGCTTACCGATCGGGCGCCCCAAATTATGCTCTCTTAACGGCACGATCCTCCTCCATTCTCTCAACGTGGCCCAGCCAGCGCAGTCGGGCAGATTTTGTTTCGCCGATAATATTGGGCTCGGCCACTAGGTCTTCGATTTCTATGTTTTTCCGGACTCTCCATTGGCCTCCATCTCCTCGGGTCGGTCCCAGGATCTTCCTATAAAAAAAAAGCTCGTGTTAAATTTCAAATGTTACTTTGCACGTAAATTTCGAAAAACTCCGACTAGAGTCCGGGCTCGAACCCAAGACCCTATACTTGAGGCTTTACGTCAAACCACTATACCACGTGACGCATCCCAAGAAACCAATAATAATAAGCATTAAATTGTTCCGCGAACAGCAAGTTGAGGCCGGTATACAACCAAACTCCGCCAAGCAAGCTAGTTAGGCCACGGGGTGCGGTTAACAGACGACTCGTAATTGTCGTCCAGGAATTAATGACAGTAATGTCACATTATTATATCAGCTAAATGACGGCCGTTACTGAACAAAGGCATCAAAGAGTTCCACAAAAATCAGTCATGTGCTGGTCGCATCCAAGTGGTAAAAAATACTTATATAATTATAAATTATGGGGATCCCTACCAACCTGCTTACCCTGGATTTGTATAGGTAGGGCGTTTACAGCGTATATTTTGACATAAGTACTTACTTTGTGCGGAACCCTCGATGTGCGAGCCAGACTCGCACGCACTCGGCGGGTTTTTTTTTTAATTTGATCAGTGCGTTTAATAAGAGAACGTAATTTATTGAAACCGTACAACGTTGAATACCTACAGTAGTTTATTTAATCATGATTTTTCCTACATGTGCAATGTGCGTGCTCTGTACAGTTAGCTACATTATTAACTAACTTTTTTGAAGTTTCACAAAATTGGAATAATATTTATCTAAAATCAAATCAAAACATGTAACTACCTGAAAATAAATGATTTTGATATTCGATAAAAAAAAAAAAATTAAAATTATATCTGTTAATTTCATAACAATTATACACCAATGACATACCTAGCCAATCTTTATTTTAAAGATTTCTAATTGCTAGGCTATGAGTTGCCCTTAATAAATAAATTCTTAATAATGTTTTTAATGTTCTTAGGATTACTAGTTATTTTATTAATTGTAGTCCTGGGAAAATTATTTAGCATTTGAGGAAGGTAGTTGGACCAGATCCTTTTGCCATAAATATTTTGACATTTTGGAACAAAGAAATGATTAATATTATCTAGGTTTCGGAGTCTTTTAGATCTGTTATATCTAACTAATTCTCCCAGCCTATCCTTATATTCTAAAGCCATGGCTAATTTGACTTTATCAAATACGATAAATCAAGTTTTTACGTACTCATTGATCAACGAGTTGGCTGACATAGTAATACATTTAATTTCTCAGTAAGTATACAAAATAAGTACGCGGAATGCATACGAAGTTGCAGGCAACCGCTTATCAACAATATCTAATATAATCTTTACTAATCCATACTAATATTAAAAAATGTGAACATGTGACTGTCCCTTACCTCTTCACGTTTAAACCGCTTAACCAATTTAGATTAAATTTAATATGAACATACTTTGATGGAGCGACGACCTGGCTAAGGGTACGGGAACGCGTTTGATGCGGATGGCACGGGACTGATTTGTTTGGCAAGCCTTAGGGAGACCTATGTTCAGCATTGGACGCCTTTTGGCTGAAATGATGATGGTGATGATGATATTTTGAGAGCCTAGGAAGGACATAGGATAGTTTCTATCACAGAAAATCGTATTTCGCAGACGGACTCGCGACCCACAGCTAGATTACCACAAATGGACTCTTTCCTAAACCTCAAAGGTATAAATCTTATGCAAAAACTCCTTCGAGTTTCATTATTTCATCATATATTTTCAGCGGGACGTCAAAAAGGCTCTCAAGAGATTGCTAACGCGGATTTTGTAGACAAATGTATACTTATACAATGAAGTTTTAACGAGCCCTCTGCATCGGGCACATAATGAACTTTAGCGTACCATAATAGAGTTGTTTATCGATTGGAAAGTCGAGAACCTTTTTAGTAAAGGTGTTTACACATTAGGTGTTTTGTTGGCGCGTAAAATAATAAGTCCATTGGGACGCTCGGAGATGGTCAAAATCTTATCGTTTTGCCTGTCATAACAGTAATTTTAATTTGTAAAGTTATCAAATAATGTTTAAAGAGGTGTTCAGTCTAACTAGTCTCTAAGTATCTACTGAAATATTACAGGTTATTTAAAGCACAGTGTATATTTAATTCACTATGTTCACGCGACTACTGTGACCCGCATATTACCAACTGATCCAAATAGGATACCCATCTTAAAGCTCCGCGAAGATTACTTACCTACGCAATAAAATTATCCGTAAGCTTTATTTCAAAATCGCTTCAAAGCTAAATAATTAAAAGATAAATAGAACTATGACAGTGTATATTCGATGCCTAAGTTAGGTTGTCATTGTGTCGCTTTGGCAGCAGACTCAACTTTAGTTACTTAGATGTTCAAGTTAGTATTAGTCAGGTTGGAGACTGAAAACCAGCGGGCTCGCTAAGTCTTAATTCTCTCATTATGAACTAACTAAGGAATTTGTACTAATTTCGAACTCATCCAACACAAATCTTGCACACATTCGATCACGAGTAAAGCCCGCTCGCCTTCGTGACTTGCAAGAAGTAACTTACTAAAATGAACGACCGCACAACATGGAAAAAATTGAAAGCACCCCATACTCAGCAGTGGGTAGAAAAAGGTCGAAAAAGGAAAGAAAGGGGTTTATGCCTACAGGCATTTGAGATGTGGTGTTACCGTCGCATCTTGCGCATTAGTTGGACACATAAACTCAGACGACGAGAGAGAGAAGTGGAGCGACGACCTGGTTAAGGTTGCGGGATTGCGTTGGATGCGGATGGCTCGGGACCGATCTGATTGGCGAGCCTTGGGGGAGGCTTATGTTCAGCAGTGGACGTCTTTCGGCTGAAATGATGATAATGATAAAGTCAGAAACGAAACCGTGTTCCAGCGGGTACAATTATGTATGTCCCGGGAAATGATGCCGTCTATCAAAAGGCGCAAGATAGAGTATCTCGGCCACGTGCCCAGAAACGATAGATACTCGCTGCTGCAATTGATAATGATGGAGAAAGTGGAGGGAAAGAGACGCACTAGGCGAAAGAAAAAATCGTTGCTGCGGAGCATTCGGGAGTGGAGGGCCAACTTCTCCGTCGAAGAATTGGTAGGCTACTGTAGAGAGGAGTACAGAAAGCTAACTGCCAACCTTCAGAATTGAAGGGGCACAATAAGAAGAAGGGGTTTAGATTAGGAGAGAAAGGGGTAAGTATATTTCGCGCCGGCAACGCGCCTGGCAAGCGGGCCGTGTCGCTGCTCAATAACTTTCTAGCACAAATCCAGGATGCTGATGTGTTTGCCGACAGTTGGCATTTGTTGGTAAATTTTATAGCGCTTTGGGTAACGCTGTAATGCTGTAATGCTGTAAAATTGTTTTTGAAATAAATAAATAAAAAATAAAAAATGTTATTGCAAAAAATATACAACTATCTACTGTAATATGTTTACGTAGTAAAGTTAGACAAATATTATTATTGTAATTATTAATGTATCATCCTAGCACTATAGGCGCCCTGGTGCATACCGTAAGCCTGTAAGTGTAAATTATTATCAATAAATAAATAAATATTTACCAAAAAAGTTGGTAGATATTTATTTATTGAAGAAAAATTTATTTACATGGCATTGCATTATTATTCACTAATTCGCCATATAAACTACAAAATGACATCACTGGGCGAGTGGATCAAAATTCCCGTATTGTGACTATGCCGCAAGTACCGCAGCTCTCACGATATTTCGAGAATCATCTACATGAAGCTTTACGCACTGAAAAAAACGTGTAATCTGAATCAGCCCTCAAGTGGGTGGGTATGTATTGTAATAGGTAAAGTTCCCGGCGGTGCCTATTTTCCTTTAATTTTATTACTCCTTGTTGACGCGGTGATTAGTTTGGAAGTTTGCGAACATTTTGTGGGCGCCGAAAGGAAGTTTTGTAGATAATTATTTTAAGAAAAGTTGGTATCTAATAGTACATTATTGTCGTGCCTGGAAGTAGGCAATTGCCCGTTTAACTAATACGAAGCCAGCAATTGCTATTCCAGCCGAGACTAATATAAAGCTTTTCTCAAAAATGGTGAAGGAAAAAAAATAGAATAAACTTTTATTAACTTAAATAGGTACAAAGAAATGCAAATCACTTAAAATTAAATGTCATTAAACCCTTTCCCGCCTTTTTTCATTAAAAAATCTGCAGGTGTATTTTTCTACCGAAAACACCACAAGCTGTTTCAAACACAATAAAAAAGTCTGGAGTTCCAATAAAACAACTGATACCGGTCATTTGAATTGGCTGTAAACGAATAGCGCCAACCGTGCCAACTTATTACCATGGCCATTTTAACTTTTTAAAAAGTTTGAGACTCGACAATAATGGTATTTGTATGCGACATTGTTGTCGAGTTTATCGAGCCGGCAATGTTTTTAACTTTTTAATTTTTTTACTGACCATAAACTACGCTCTTCACGTTCTGATATGTAAAGAATAATGTCAACTTTTACGGATATTTTTGAGAAAAATACAGTGTGTTCTGTAATGTAATGAGCACTAGGTAAGTTGCTGCGAGTAAAGATTAGCAACGTTAATTAGATTTCGATGTGAATTTAAAAGATGGCTTTAAAATATTTATTTACTAGCCCTTATCCGTGGTTTTGCTTGATTTCACTACGGTTCACGGTAATTAACAAAAATTACGCCACGGTCTTCATTCAAAAGAAAAATATCCGTGTAAATGTCGTGCAGCAACACGTGCCGCGTCATGTCCTGTACATCTCGATTCCGTGGAAATATCGAGATTAAAATTAGCTTACGTATTATTCGAGAGATTGAGGTTATCTGCATACCAAAAATAATTCAAATCCGTCTAGCCATTTTAGCATGAAAGCATAAAACACACAGAGTTTCTCTGCGGGATCACATTAAAAATGACGATATCCGCGCAGCACTAAAGTCGCCGATATAGCTCGAAGAATCGCCAGACTCAAGTGGCAGTGGGCAGGGCACGTCGCTCGTAGAACTGATGGTCGATGGGGCGAAAAGTTTCTCAAATGGCGACCAAGGGCCGGAAGACGCAGTGTGGGTAGGCCTCCAACGAGACGGAGCGACGACCTGGTTAAGGTTGCGGGAGCGCGTTGGATGCCGATAGCGCAGGACCTATCTGTTGGGCCTTGGGGGAGGCCTATGTTCAGCAGTGAACGTTTTTCGGCTGAAATGATGATGATGATAAAACACACACACACACACACACACACACACACACACACACACACACACGTACATATTCACAGATAATATTAGTAAGAATAAATAACTATCTACTAATAACCAAACTTTCTAATATACGCTTACACACCCAGAGGCATACGGATACGGACGGCATTTTATTGGCTACGGATATCACGCAAGAGTTTCGTAGAGAGCTACCGCCGTCGCCCGCTACGCCTCGTAG
This sequence comes from Archips xylosteana, assembly GCA_947563465.1. NCBI lineage: Eukaryota > Metazoa > Arthropoda > Insecta > Lepidoptera > Tortricidae > Archips > Archips xylosteana. The sequence goes on from OX387349.1 coordinate 7,103,388, forward strand.
CCGTAGCGGCGTAGCGAAATTGCCTACGAACATTATCATTAAACGATATTAAATCTACTGCTTGTCGCACCTGTCGCATATGACATAGGGACTAAATAGAAAGTTCACTAACTCAGGGCCCGTTTCACGCCTCCCTTATAAGCTCCTGATATCTTATGTCTTATCTTACTGGTTTGGATTACTATCAAGTACAACCAACAAGTTGTAGTTTTAGTATTAAACTTTTACATCTTTAAATGTAAAAAAGAAAATCCAGGCCTCTTCTCAGAATGAGAGGACTTAGGCCATAGCTCCCACGGTGGCCCAGTGTGGATTCGGAACTACACATACACCACAGAATTGCTTATCATTGGTTTCCTCACAATGTTTTCTTAAAATGTAATTCCGTACATAAATTCCGAAAACCCAAATCCGAGGCTCAAATTCATGATCCTTGAGATACCATGGTCCCAACCACTAGGTAACTGCGATTTACTTATTTACTTAAAACATCGAAAATCACACACACACCTGAGAAGAAATTCAATGGTATGTGTGAAGTTCCCAATCCCCACTGAGCCCGCGTGGGAACTATGGCCCAAGCCCTCTCAATCTGAGGAGAGGCCTGTGCCTGTGGCAGTGGGAAGTATATTGGCCGGAATGGATGGATTGAAAATTAACTGCGTTACCAATTATTGACATCTGTCAGGGCTTATCCGTCAAATTTCAATACGGTGCCACGCCCTCCCGTCAGCCACTTAACGAGTTATGCCCCTTGAGACAACACGAACTATATACACAGCTCGAGGAAACGACTTGGGCCAACAAAGGCACGATTCGAATGAAATTCATTTCCTTCATTTCGTCTGTGTTTGTCTGGAGACCTGCGTGCGGTTCACGGACTTGAAGAGAGCGAAATTATTTTTTATGAAAGTACTATCGAGCCCTTTGATTTCTAACGGTCTGTTGTTCATTCAATTTTTATGGAATAATCGAGAAGAGTAACAAAAATGCAACGTTGCCAGCTCAGCAGGTCAAACGCTCTTAATGCTCTAGAAGTTCTAAGTCTTTAGTTCCGTGACTGTGTTGTTGGGGTCTCATTCTAAATCCCTAACATCGTTTGTCCTAATGTAATGGTTGTCCTAATGATCGTTTGTCCTAACACTTTTTTTCTCGGAAACCGTGAATTTTTCAGGAACTTTTTTGTGATTATCCTCTAGAACTCTATAGGTTAGTTAGGTTTGTTTTATAAAAATCCAGAACAATTAATAAATTTTAAATAAAAAGAGTTAGGACAAACGATCATTAGGACAAACATTACATTAGGACAAATAATCATTAGGGATTTAGATATAGAGCCGTGTGTTGTCCATCACTCGTGCTACTCTTTTATACTTACAGGTATAACTTCGAATTAAAATTATATGTAACAAATGTGACTGCATAACGCTGTTTGTTATTTGTTTTCTTCCATTATTGCTTCAACCAATCGCCTTGGAATTGTGACACATTGATATTTTGTGACAGTTTATTAATACACGTACCCTATTTTCTTGTAGAGTAAGGTGGTCAATGTATTAGAGTTTTTAGGGTTCCGTAGGTACCTCCAAAAAAAAACGGAACCCTTATAGGATCACTTTGTTGTCCGTCCGTCCTTCTATCAAGGTCCTTTTTCTCAGGAAGGTAGAAGGTATCAAGCTGACATTTATATCAAATACTCAGGTCTACTGTCCCTTGGAGCTGTGAAAAAACAAACTTCTAAGCCAACGCAATCAAAAGATACAGCCATTTATGCCGCAAATTTTCGACACTCGCAAGGGAATGAAAACCTACAGGGTACTTCCCGTGAACTCAGAATCTTGAAATTTGGTACGAAGCAAGGTCTTATAGCACAGATAAAAGGAAAATTACGAAAAACATAATTTTTTTTGTCTGTCTGTCTATATCATAACCAATCTCTAATGATCCCACACTGCGCACATTTTGCTTAGGAGCAGGGGACTGCTAAGACTGGATGTTCATACATATAAATTTGTACGGAACCATCGGTGCGCGAGTCCGACTCGCACTTGGTCGGTTTTTTTTTATCAATATAGGCTTGTGTTTGACCACAATCACGCTTGATGGAAAGCGAAGATGAGGCCTAAGATGACGCACACTTGCTTAGTATATGCTCATTCACCCTATACTTGAAAACAGCCAGATTGCAGTGTTCAGAAAACACAGTCGCAGGTAGGGAATTCCACTGCTTAGCTGTACGGTTGATGAAGGAAGAGCGAAATTGCTTTGTGCGTATTTCTGGTATTAGAGTAAGAAATTATGGCGCGAAGGTGAAGCCTTTTAGAAAATTATGAAGTCACAAAATTATACACCTTTTGATCAAGCCCAAAAAAGGGTAACTAACAGTGTAAGTAATTTGGTTTTGCCGGACTTAAAAGTATACTCTGATTTTTTTAGCAATAGAAACCACAACAACATTATATTGCGTCCAGTCAACTATTTCTTACCTAGCAAATAGTACAGTACAATAGTCTGGGAGCCGCAAAATAAAATTGTTTTAATGTCACTTTATTTGCGTTGCGTCAATTGTTACTCTAGTACAAATTGTAAAGAGATTACAGTTCACGAGCCGCAATATAATGTTGTTGTGGTTTCTATTGCTAAAAAAAATCAGAGTATAGGTACATTCATACTTTCATGTAAAAATGCCGTGGTATTCTAGTGGTTTAACCTACGGCCTCTCTAACTTTACGGTGAATTAACAGTCAGGAAACCTGCATACACCTGCGAATAAATTTAATAATGTGTGAAATTCCCAATCCGCACTGAGCCCGCGTGGGAACTACGCCCCAAGGCCCCTTATGCTGAGATGAGGATTGTGCTCTGCAATGAGGCGTATATAGGCTGGGATGATATAGGTAGATCACATCTAATACCTTTAATCAATCAATTATTGAATTAAGCAATTGTATGGTATGACTGTATGTAAACTCTTTACTGTACAAAAAAAGAAAAGCACTATTGACACCCGTTGCAAGTGAAATTTGCGATATAGGCTTTGATCAATTATAACTGAAGATACACATTGCCGAACAAAATCCCCTTCAAAGGATGTCCGAACTTTTTTATTTGTTTGCATAACAATTAAAATCATCACCTACATAGAAATTTGAACCTAGTCTTTACTTCATTACAGTCGAATTTCGGTTGACACTTGACAGCTAAACTTGACAATTTCACGCAACGTACTGAGAAAAAAGAAGGCCACTTTTATCAAAGTGGCGCTCATTTGGCTCGGACATTTTCGGGCGCGCGACTGTGGATCTACAGTTATAATTGATCAAAGGATATAGGGGTTTTTGGGGGTGAACAATCGATCTAGCATGATCTTATCTCTGGGAAAACCCGTATTCTTAAGTTTAGGCCCGAGTGAAGCTCGGTTGCCCAGGTACTTGACCTTTATGTTACGTAAAAAAAACACTCTTCCGGTTTATCAGAAATTTTATTAAGCTCAATTCTTGTACAAATAAATTTTGGTATACGACGGTGGTCATTATAAAAAGCATTAAATTTTGTCCGTAACAATGCCTCGCGGCGAGGACGTGATTTTTTAGAAACAAAAAGGCTACCTTATATAAAAAGCTTCTATTTATGAAATATACGTAACGAACTGTGTCTAGTCCAATGTGGTCAACAAATTTGCATCTACTGAAGCTCATAAATTAACAAGCGAAATAAACATTACAAAGTTTGATAAAATTAATCGGAAGGCTTCTGTAATTTAATCAGTTATTTCCTAAACAACCGAAATCCGTACTAACCTGTTTTCGAAATGGTGTATCAAATTGCATAAACAACAACGCCTCAAATTTATAAAAACCGGCCAAGTACGAGTCGGACTCACGAAGGGTTCCGTACCATTATCTATAAAAACGGCAAAAATACACGTTTGTTGTATGGGAGCCCCCCTTAGATGAAAAAAAAAATGAAAAAGCGTTTATTTCCATAGTTTTCACAAAAATAAAGTTACAACTAAGGATCCTGCGCTAGGATACCCTGTGTTACAGGACCCTATATTAGAACCCATATATCAGGACCCTATTAGATATTTGTTTTATTTTAATATAATTATTTATTTTTAAAGTGAATATATAACTAAATATTCTGTGAATATTTCAAGCGTCTACCTGTTGCCGTTATCAATATCGAGCAAAAATGAGCAAAAAAATCACGTTTCTTGTATGGGAGCCCCCTTAAATATTTATTTTATTCTGTTTTTTAGTATTTGTTGTTATAGGGGCAAATCAAAATACATCATCTGTGAAAATTTCAACAGTTCAGCTGACGGACGGACAGCGAAGTCTCAGTAATAGGGTCCCGTTTTTTCCCTTTGGGTACGGAACCCTAAGAAAGGCCTCATTTAAGAAGACTCATCAAATGTGTTTTCAGTTGCTACCAAAAACCACCACTCGGGCCTTCTTGCAATTAACCCCGTCCTTGCTGAAAAACTACGTGAGCCAAGCTCTCAAGACGTGACCTTCCTTACCTGTTGCTTACCCTCGGAGAAAGTGACGCGGCCAAATGCGCCGTCGCTCATGAAGTTGCCAGCTTCTCGATTCTGCCAAATTCACGGGTAAATTCCCGGTAAACATAATTAAGGAGCGCTTTCGAAATTCGTTGGCGCCCAACATGGCGCTATTTGCCTACAATCATAAATATCATTGGTAAATGGAGTTAACAAAATAAAATTAGATACAAAGTTATTGTTCTCAATGGTTCACTTCCAGTTTACCTTTGCATGTGACTGTTGTCGTTAACTAGGAGTGAGAAAACATGAGTTAGTTATGTCTTCATTCTTTATTTAGGTACTAAGTATCAAATAAGTATATTATCACTGACGTCACGCAAAAAAAATAAAGCAAATGCGTGATCACGGCACTCTCAACACTATCACATACACTTCAATTACACAGCCACACGTAAAACTTGCAAATTTCATGAATTCTCAATGACGGGTTGACGAATAAACCGTAATTAGATGTTGTCTTTCTACTACGCTTAGGTCTGTTGACCCGAAAATCCCAAATTATACGGTTGAATACATTTGAAACTAGTTACAGACCGATACAGATGCCGGGGTAAGGCCGCCGAGGGAGGTGGCAACACCGTCCCGGGCGGAGTTAGTGTGCGCGAGTCGCCGCGCCGACCGCTCCTCAAAACGGCACGCTGATAACAAAATATAATCATATCACGCCCCTATAAATAATTATCGTGTCGAGTGCATAAATGACTATTAGTTTGTGCTACCCCTCCCCACCGATTTCTTCCATTCAGTGCTCAATAACCTTTTAAGTATAACTATGGCGATTGCTCGCGAGTTCCAGAGCTGACCCTATGATTAAGTGATCACAGACGGTTAACTTTTAACTAAAACTACTTGAATTTTTCATAGTGAATGTATCATATTAAAAGTAGAGTTGAACTACTTTCAAATTCCATTATACAGTAGCGCTGCACATTCTGTCGACCCGCATTGTCCTCTGCGCGAATCATCATTAATATTAAAAGGAATTAACAGCTAATGAATGTAACGAGATGTGCTTTAAGTGTCTTAAAATGAAATTAACTAACTGAAAAGTAATTACTAAACAACGTGTAACAACGTCCCGTTCTGATATGTGATTGATTAGCTTAAAGTTTGTCAGGACAAAAGTAAGTTTTTTAATCAAAGTATCATGAAATTTGAGGGTTAAATTAACTTAATGGACATCGTACACTGTAGATGTGGTCCCAAGTAGCTTGAGAAATGTTAATTTGAATAAATAGGCAATCTTGCGGAGATAATGTCGCCGAGGGAACACTTTAGACGCAACAGTTAGCCCATAATCTTGACTCAGCTTACCGACGCCCCAACTTCTTACATTTCTTATAAGACGGGCCTTTTTTGACACACGACACCGCGTTTCTCCAGCTTCTTACATATCAGGTGTTTCTAAATAAAATGTTTTATTAATGCACATAAATTGCGCACGTGAACTGCGTACGTGGTCGATTACACGTGAAACGCTCGCCCGGACAGATATACCTATGTGATAGAGCGGCGGTTTATTGCGTCGCGTAAAAATATTAACAGCCTCCGAGATAATTGGATTAAAACGGCAATGAATTTAATTTGGGCAACCAACGTGGGATCGATTGGACTTTCATTAATAGCTCGCGCAGAGCAATTGCCAGACCTGACAGCCAGCAATCTATTATGGTAGAGAAATTGCGGTTTTGTTTTCATAACTCGATAACGAAAACTCACAGCTGCTCCGGTGAGCCATCATCAATCAATTTATCGAACACGCTGCGTCGTACGCCAGCCACGGCTTTGAACACGGCACGGATTACGCTCGATCGTCCCTCGCTCGAAATGATGCCACTATGCAATTCCTAAAATAAAATGCATTTTAAATCTAACCTTACTAAGCCTCCATATAACTTTATCTCGCGCGCCAAAAGCTACTATGTAACGTTTTACATTCACTGCCGCTTCAAGCAACACTGTTGTTTAATGGATACTCGTTCAGTGAATACGACCACACTCAGTTTAATGCTTTGAAACCGACGTTACCCTCTCGTTAAATGATTTAATTCCCGCCGTATTTAATGTAGTACTTGCTTCAGTAAACAACATCCCACACAGTGTCTGTCGTGGCGGGGTTTTACAACTACGTAGGCGTCCATCCAGGACGATCGTCTACAACCCCGCCTCGGCAAGCAACTAATAAATCAAACTAAAGTACATAATCGCATTCTGTCAGAAATAAGTCCAACCAAAAAAGACTCGCGTTACGAGATCTCCGAACGTGACGTAAATATTTGAAAACATTTCGTGCTCAATCCTTTAAATAGAATCTTTTCGTTATATCATAGCGATCGCTCGCAAATTCTATAAATAAATAAATATCACGGGACAATTCACACCAATTGGCCTAGTCCCAAATTAAGCAAATCTTGTACTATGGGTACTACAACGGATAAACATACTTATATAGATAGATAGATACATACTTAAACACATATTAAACACCCAAGACTCGAGCACAAACATTCGTATTATTCACACAAATGTCTGCCCCGACCGGGAATCGAACCCGGGACCTTATGCTTCGTAGTCAAGTTCTCTAACAACTACTTAGACTATCCGGTCGCCAACATTTTATGTGCTAAATGATTAAATGATCATAGAAGGCTAACTTTGAACTAAAACTATTTGAATGTGGTTCCCAACTTGTTCTAGAGCATTTTCAGTTTAAAGTTTAATTTACTTATTTTAAATGAGAAAAATTTGTAGTTTTTTTTATCTAAAATCACGAGAGCATTTTTAAAAAAGATAAAAAGTGTCTTCAATTTTTGAGTCAGTTTTGTTACCTTTTTCATACAGTTTACATATTGCTCGTCACAAAACTGGGACAAAAAATTGTATGGAAAATTAGGGTAGTTTTTTTTAATAATCAAAATAAATAGCGAGCGCTCTTGATTCTGAATAAAAAAAAGCAAAACTAAGTATTTCTTAACAGCAGTTGCAGTTATGTTTGAAATCGAATGTGTTTGAAAACACATTCGACTTTCGAAAAATCCTCCCTCCAATGTGTCTCAAATTTTATCTGATTACTTTTTTCCAGTTTCAAATAAATAACAGACAATGAAGTGTTTATTGATTCATAACAACGTGCAATCTTCGTAAAGACCACAGAATTTCGTGTAGTATGCAATGAGTGAACAATTGAAGTGTAGAAAAGTGTAGACTAGTCTTCAAGATGAGTGGCTTAGGTCCGCCTGGGGTGTGGGCTGCGCAGAAGAGACTAGAGTCGTGGGCTCGAGCTGCTAGAGAGAGAACTTCGAGTGCCAGCAGTGGACAGAGTCACAACTCCACCGACAGCTATGGAGATGATAAATCGCATGGAAGTCCTAGTGTATGTATTAAAAAAATACCAAACTTATTAATTTCAGATATTTTTTTATTGGTGAGGGAGGAAAATGAAACAGCGGGTTCATTTGATGGGAAATGATATGATCACCACCGCCCGTGAACACCAACAACTTGAGGAGTGTCACTGGTTTTGCCGGTGTTTACCTTTTGAACGCCACACATCGTTTTTGTTACACCGGTCAAGTGCGAATCGGACTCATACATGAAGGGTTCCGTACCTCCAAAACAATTTTTTAAGAACAGTTCATTAAATAAAAATATAAAGATCGAGCTAAAAACGCTATAAAAACAAGTTTCCCTTTTATTAACTAATCGTTCGCCGTTCATTTTGTAGAATTTAATTTTTAACTTTATTTAATTTTCAGTTTTTGTTGTTATAGCGGCGAAAATTTAAATTAAGGGTACAGTAAAATTACATAAAGTTTACCACTGACAGATGGTTTGCCTTCATTTCTTATTCAACTTTAACGACCTACAAATAAAGCCAATTTTAGAATACTGTTACCCACGTTTGCAGATTTTGTAATAGCTACTTTATTTGTATGGTGTTAAAGTTGGAAATTAAATGAAGGCAAGCCATCTGTCAGTGGTAAACTAAAAGTAAACGTATTGTATAGCTATTACGGTTCAAGAGATTGAGCCCTGTGGCAGACGGACGGACAGACGGACAGACACTGAGTCTCAGTGATAGGGTCCCGTTGGCACCCTTTGGCTACGGAGTCCTTAAAACAAATTTGTCGTATTAAGGCAACTACGATTAATATTTCACGAGTGAACGTCGTAATACGTACCGCCATAACTCAACGCTTGCTCAAGCACTCTGCCATCGCAGTTCCTAGCAGCGTCATTTGTTTAGCGCAACAAATCTGAGTTACGACGGGGACAGCATGAATAATTTCTGCAGTAGATACAGTAGCCAACATTTTTTCTACTGATTGCTTAATATCACTTAGTTATAAAAATAAAAATGTATTTATTGCCATAGTATAATATACAGGGCGTCCCAAAATTTAACGGTTCTGGAAAAAATAATAAAAATCCATGCTTCATGGATAAGCGATGATAATTTTTTTTTTTCTGAAAATATCTAATACTAAAAGTGATATGTGGCTCTATTATCGCTTAATCAGGTGACATGATTTTTTCTTGTTTTTTGCACAACTAGTATGATTTGATCTCTCGCTTAGTACTCTCTCTCTTTCTCTCTCTCGCATAGCGTGGGGATAATTGGCTAAGTAAACTTTTTTGAAGAGGTGCTAAATATATTTTTTTTCGACAGTAGTCTTCTTCTAGACCGAGAAACTGCAGCTGTTTTATTTTTATCTCCTATTGTTTACTGGAAATATTTTTTTAAGTGTTCGAGTTGACACTTGTGAGATTTAATGGCTGACAAGCGGTTCGTGCTCAGTACTTAGCAGAAATAGAAAAAAAAACGAAGTCAATTGTCAATGTCAAATGAAATCTAACCGTTTGCGTTTCGTTTACTTTGCATTGTCCAAAAAGCAGTTCCAAAATAATGATCAAAAATATTCAATCGTGATTCAATTATCGTGCATAAGTCGTGGAGAAATGCGGTAAAATTGTAAATCCGGATTTTGTGCGGAGGTTGTTAAAAATAGTCCAAAAATCACACCAAAACGCAAAGCAAACGAAACGCAAACGGTTTGACTTGGACAAAAGTGACAGATGACTTAATTTTTTTTCTGTTTCTACTAAGTACTGAGCACGAACCGCTTGTCAGCCATTAAATCTCACAAATGTCAACTCGAACACTTAAAAAAATATTTCCAGTAAACAATAGGAGATAAAAATAAAACAGCTGCAGTTTCTCGATCTTCAGAACGCCGACTGTCGAAAAAAAATATAATTAGCACTTCTTAAAAAAACTTTACTTAGCCAAATTGAGCAGGCCTGGAGGTTGCTTAACAAAAATGCCTCAATACTGGTACAGTAAAATTACATAAAGTTTACCACTGACAGATGGTTTGCCTTCATTTCATATTCAACTTTAACGACCTACAAATAAGCCAAATTAAGAATACTGTTACCCACGTTTGCAGATTTTGTAATAGCTACTTTATTTGTATGGTGTTAAAGTTGGAAATGAAATGAAGGCAAGCCATCTGTCAGTGGTAAACTAAAAGTAAACGTATTGTACCTGTACTGCGACTTCGCCACCAGGATCGTCGGAGCAGTCAAAGTGCTCAAAAATATACGTATGCGATTGAGAATACGGTCAGTCGTGTTTAGATATTTTTGACTACTTTAAATGCTCTCATCTTTGATCAATTATAACTGAAGATACACATTGCCGAACAAAATCCCCTTGAAAGAATGTCCGAACTATTTATTTGTTTGCGTAACAAATAAAATCATCACCTACACAAAGTAATTACTTTGTGTGAAAAGAATAAGTGACGAAATTTGAACCTAGTCTTTACTTAATTACAGTTGAATTTCGCAACTTCACAGTTAAAAATTTATTTACGTGTGCGTAGAGAAAACTGATCCCAAATACGTAAATACGTGACGAAATTTGAACCTAGTCTTTACTTCATTACAGTCGAATTTCGGTAGCGGCAAAACTCCACAACGCTTGACACTTGACAGCTAAACTCCACAATTTCCACACGTTTGGTCGGATATGAATGTAAGCCTTATCAGAAACGGCATAGTGATTAATTTCACTTGCTACATTGAAGGCGACGTTGTAAGATTGCTTTGACGAGTTTGACGTTGCTTTGGCGGACGAAATGATGTTGTAGAACAAAGAACGCATTCCGACTTTAGGAGAGGACTTTCTTTACAAAAAGTTTTTGTCAATTAATGCAATAAAAAACGGTGAAATTAAGGTTAACGCCAACACTTTACAGAATGAATGGGGACGTCATTTAGATAATTTTAAACCTAATTTTCTTTACTCCAAATGTTTACCGTTTTCGAGATATAAGTATAAAATGATAAACTGACTAACTGACTGTTGTATATAAACGCACAGCCCAAAACGCTGCACCTAGAGACTTGAAATTTTGCAAATGTGTACAATGTGTACAATGTGTGTATACAATGTAGGCATCCAACAAGGAAGGATTTTTGGAAATTCCCACGGGATAAGGAAAATACGGGATTTATATATTCAGTTCAACGGGATTCCTATGTATCTCCGTAATTATGTATATTATAATTACTACTCTTCAAATTGGGCATAAAAGTAGGTAATTATAATAGTGAAAAATATTTTTAGGATTTTTCGAAATTCCCACGGGTTATGGAAAAACGGGATTTATATTATTCAGTTCAACAGGATCGATTATTTGTTTTACTGGTCGTAGAAAGCTGAAATTTGCCATTTAGGTTCCTTGGAGAGTGTAGGGGAGTACTTAAAGTTGTTCGTAATCATGAGAAAATCCAGAAAGTATAATTTTCATGAGTTAAAATCGGGTTTTGTTCCGCGTACCTTGACACAGTGTCGTCTCGTGATCATGGCGCATGCAACTGTGCCGAAATATCGGGCTTCTTCAAAATCAAGGTACCATCGCCCCAGACGTCAGATACCCATTTTCATAACAAATTTGCTTGCAGCCGTTGATGTTTATTGCTATGGATTGTTATGGACAGATGTCTAGCCACTGCACGCAAACTGGGCCTTTAAGTTGGTTATCTGGCGCTTGGGGCGATAGTACGCGGAACAAAACCCGATTTTAAATCATGAAATTAGTAAAGACCGCGATAGTCTAAAATATTGTAGTATAATTTTCTCCCTAATATTATGTATTTGAAGTCACCGTGTATATTTTTTTTTGTAATGGTGGGTAGTATTATAATGAAACAAAAAAAAAATCAAACAAATTTCATTATTTATGAATAAAATTTGTTTTTAATATAATAACTTTATTAATTTTTATTTTCAATCAGTGTCCTTGAAACAAGGTAAGTTTATTATATAATTGTCGTTTAGATTTTTGTTTCAGGTCTTGGCTTGTCTTTCTAGCTTCGTAATGGAGACGTATGTCAACATATTTCATAATTATGGACTTTATTAACCAGTTGCGATGGTTGTGTTTAACTTCAGTCAATGTCTTTTTATACAATAATTCTTTTAAAATTTGCACGCAAATTATTTCTTTTTCGCACCTACTACCGCCTGAACGTAAATGCCTTCTGAGCACTACCTCCGCCCTGTCACAGATAACAAATACATCTCCGGAGCTATAGCACAATCCTCCTAAGTCTTTCATGTCAATTAATTTATGAAATGATTTTTTTTCTTTGGCTAGCAAGTGGTCTTTACAATCTTCACATTTTAGATGCTTCAGTAAATATCTCACTACGAAACCGGAGATGTATCCTACGATCTGCTTGATCAGCTCGGAATCAAGATGATCGCAATCCAATGAGGCAGAAACTATATTGCAGTTGTTTGTGTATGTTTGAATTTCGGACTCCTCTAATCTTTCTTTAAATGCCCCCATAGACGCAGATTCTTCCAAGTCAATGTCCAAGCGATAGCCAGCCGAAGTGTTATTAATGTTGGCGACTGCGTTTCCGCTTAGAACTGGTATGCTTTCCAGTGGTATGCAATTTCCAGTAAACTTTTCTCCGACTTCAACGTGTGTCAAAATTTTTTTGTATGCAGCTTTGAATTGCACCGCATTGGGATTGTTATTGAAACCACCTTGGCTTCTTATTTGGCCAAAAAACAATTCTAGGTGGTCTTGACTTACTTTATAACCAGTAACACATACACACATACATGACATACGTATACACATCCAGGAAATCAAAACTTCACACAAAAACACATAACGTTCTAGAAATAAAAAAATAGGGTGATGGCAACTCCACTACACTTTTGTTCTATGTTCTGTTGTTTATCTGTTTCGTTTTACTGATAAGCTTTCCTGTGCGTGTGACAAAGACAAGGCATATGTCAATGTTGTGGAATTCTGACAACGTTAATCTTTTAATTAGCAATTTAGAAATGGCTTTAAAATTAATTTAAATCAATATTTCTCTCTGATTCTTAGAATTTAATAGAAAAAACAACAGATACTCACCGAAAGTATGATATTCCATTAGATTTGTTCCGTTTTTTGAGTGATTTTTGCACTTTTTAAAGACGCACGTGGGCATCGTTACGCTTGCATTGACAACAACGTACTGAGAAAAAAGTCGTCCACTTTTATCAAAGTAGAGCTCATTTGGCTCGGACATATTCGGGCGCGCGACTGTGCATCTACAGTTATAATTGATCAAAGGCTCTCATAATTATGATGGCGACTTGACTGTACCTAACCATGTAGTCTTACCCTTAGCTCTGAGCTTAGCCGTATGTAAGTACGTCTGGCTTTGTATTAAATATTAATTTCAATTTGATATCTTGACTGACATTGATTGAGACGTTTGTTGTTCAAAAAAGGGTATTGTTATACAGGTCGTACAGTGAAATGATTGTTTAAGGGTTAAGGTAATAAAATAAACATTTTGAAAACGGGTGAATTCGGAGCGAAATGAGGATAATTCAATAACATTTCCAAGACCGTGTAGAGTAAGCAAAAAGTAAAAAAAAAACGGTTGAATAAATACCTAACTTATATTTTACATACAAAATCGTTGCCATATATTATTCAAGTATTTTACGCCAAAAAAAAATGCGTACATTAAGATCACAAATTGAATGTTATCATCGATGCCGATGTACAAGGAATCCGTTGCAATATATACGCGAATACGCTTATATTCTAGAATACAAGTTCTAAAGCTAACAGGTAACAACTGTCTGATAAATCTTTGATCAATTATAACTGTAGATCCACAGTCGCGCGCCCGAAAATGTCCGAGCCAAATGAGCGCCACTTTGATAAAAGTGGCCTTCTTTTTTCTCAGTACGTTGCGTGAAATTGTCAAGTTTAGCTGTCAAGTGTCAACCGAAATTCGACTGTAATGAAGTAAAGACTAGGTACAAATTTCTGTGTAGGTGATGATTTTAATTGTTATGCAAACAAATAAAAAAGTTCGGACATTCTTTGAAGGGGATTTTGTTCGGCAATGTGTATCTTCAGTTATAATTGATCAAAGTGATAAATTTAAATTTCAGGATTTTAGACTAGAATCCAACTAATCTATACATATAAAATCCTTTGTCCTGACTGACGGATCAACGCACAGCCTAAACCGCTGATCGTAGAGACCTGAAACTTGGAGGGTGTGTTCTTTGTATGACGTAGGCATCCGATAAGAAAGGATTTTTCGTAGTTCTACTCCTAAGGGGGTAAAAAAGGGGGGCAAAGTTTGTATGGGACAACGTGATTCTTTGGTCCAATCTACTTCAAATTTTGCACAAACATTTTTTAACAGAATTGACGGAAGACGTGTTTCGTATTTTATTGAAATTCATCCCTTGACGTGGTTAAAAAGGAGTAGAAAGTTATTTTGGGGGTGATTTGCTTCGAAGTTGATATCAATACTCCTTAGTGCTTTTGATTTAAATTACATTTTATTTTGACACAATGTAAACGAAACGAAACTTCAAATTTTGCAAACCATTTGGCTACGTTTGTCAACCACTTCCTGATCTGATCTCTGATAATAACTAATTATATGTATAAGTATTTGCATTTCACCAAGCTTTTGCTTTTACAAGCGCAGAGTGGGACGTCCACCAACGAGTTGGCGACGTTTTGGCAGGCCTCATGCATGCCATGTACTTACGCGCGATATTTACCTACCGCGGGGACGATCGCCTGCGATCGAAATTCCAGTAGGTTGTCACAAGCGCGCGCCGACGCACGTTCATTCGTGTTCCACGGAAAAAATATGCCGCCTGAACTTTTATAAGTGAATGGTGAAACAGGGGGCAAATTTTAATATGACTATGCTAGAATTAATAGCTAATATAACAATTTGGAAGTTCGTATCGTGCTGTCCCTCTTACTCTTCTATAAAAAGCTATAAGCGTGAGCGGGATGGCACGATGCGAAGTTCGAAAGTTAACCTTCGTATTTAGTATAACGCTAGGGTACTATGAGCATGGCAATGTGTTCTACGCATTACAATAAATATCCTTTTTTGTTAGGATTCCAGAGCTAAAATGGCAAAAACGGAACCCTTATAGTTTCGCCATGACCGTCTGTCTCTTTGTCCGTCCGTGGCTTAGCTTAAAGAATATTAGTGCTAGAAAGTTTGCATGGATATAATATATAGCAATTATCCCGACAAAATGGTAAAACAACATGTAGAAAAAAAAATTTTAATCCAAACTGCCAGCCCTTGTCACTGTCGGCACGCACACATTCTTAAGGAGACGGAGTAGTATAATCTGTGGCTACAATCGCGGTAAGTACCAAGATTTTGTACGGGATGCAGTATCTGTTACGAAGTAACTATTAAGTAATCTGTGGTTTTGGTGAAGACCGCAGGTTCAGGGTGGATGCAAGTCGCTTCCAACCGATTACGGTTACGGGTTGGTTGCTCCCAATCATTAGATTGGGCGTCAATGAGGGAGGCCTTTGTCCAGCAGTGGACGTCTTACGGCTGAAATGATTAAGCTTTTATGTGAGTTCAACCTTTTTCGAATAAAATCGAATTGAGTATTCAAACATCATTGTTGAACTCGCATAAAAGCTTGGTGCAAAGCAAATACATATAAAATGCTTTGTCCTGAAGTCCTAAATGACTGACTGGCGGATTAACGCACAGCCTAAACCGCTGTATGTAGAGACCTGAAATTTGGAGGATGTGGTCTTTGTATGACGTAGGCATCCGATAAGAAATAATTTTCCGGAATTCCCACGGGATAAGGAATATACGGGATGTATATATTTCATCAGTCGAGAGTGACCCTATCCCCATAACGAAGATTACTAAACTGTTCAAATTGGGCATGCATGTAGACTATTAGAAGCTAATTTCAATAATTTTGAAAATTCCCACGAGATAAGGATAAATCAGAATTTATATACTCAAATCAACTGGATCCTATGTCCGTAACTACAATTACTAAACTTTTCAAATTCAGTATAAACGTAAATGGTCATACATAACAGCAAAAAAACTTATTGCGGGATTTTTGGAAATTCCTGTGGGATAGATAATCTCTGAAACTTCCGAGCCGATTAAAAAAAAATCTTTTACCAGTAAAAAGTTACACTATCCTTTATTGACATAGGCTACTTTTTCCGGAAAAATACAAAATTCCCAACGGATAGAAAAAAAATTCAACTTCAGAGCTCATTTTAAAATGTCTTTCACCAATAGAAAAGATACACTGTCCTTGATTAACATAGGATGCTATTTTCCGGATAAATGCAAAATTCCCACGGTAGAGAAAATAGTAAATTTAACTTCGGGGCTGAGTTTAAAAAAAATGACCAATAGAAAGCTACACTATCCTTTATTGGTATAGGCTAGGCTACCTACTATTTATTCGGTAAAATGCAATATTCCCGTGGGATAGAAAGAAGTGAATATCACTTGAGGGCTGATTTGGAAATTTCTTTCACCAGTAGGAAGCTACACCAACTATTATTTACATAGACAACTTTTCTCCGTGAAAAAGCAAAATTCCCACGGGAAAAAAATAAGTGAATTCAACTACGGGGCTGATTTTAAAACTTCTTTTACCGGTAGAAAGCTACTCCTTTAAGGACATAGGCTACTTTTTCTCGGGGAAAATGCAAAATTCCCGCGGGATAAAAATAAGCGAAAATTTGCATAGAATAAGGACAAATTTGTTGAAATTCCCACGGGATAGAGAATAAACGAGATTTATAATATTCACTAACTGATACTGATGATGATGAAATGATAATAATGATGGATGTTGCCGTTGCCGGATTTTTGTTTTATACAATGAAAGAGATGAATAAGCTTTACCACAAATTGGAATTCTGCGCGGACGAAGTCGCGGGTAAAAGCTAGTATTAGGTATAAATTTGAAAGTTTGTGAAGATGTTTGGATATATGAATGTTTACGTAGATATATTTGTTAATCAATCACGCAATAACGAATGAACGGCTTTACATAAAACTTAGCGTACAACTAGACAAAGATATAGATTGAGTCATAGGATACCTTATATCTCAGTAATGAGTTCCCGTGTAATATATAAGTATAGGCTTGCGTTTGATCACAATCACGCCGGATGGAAAGTGAAAATGAGGCCTACGATGAAGCACGCTTACGTAGTAAATGCTCATTCACCCTAGACTTGGAGGGCACACGAAACATTTAGGTTTCGGGACTAATTTTAACAATTTCAGGTTAAATAAAAGTGGTAGAATAGGTTGCTAGCCTATCGACTACAATAAATACATTGGTTGTTTCTTACGACATCCACTGAAGAAATGGAAAAGAGTTATTCTTAACCTGATACTACACGGGTATCGCCTAGAATATACCTTAACCTATATCCTTAGTTGCATCTTACGATATCCACGGAAGAAGGTGATATTCTAAACCCGACAACACAAAGGTAAAACACACACACACACACAGGTCTAGGTTTAATTTCTATGGTAAGATAAATATTCGAAAGCACCGCGCAGTCAGAGCAGTTAATACCTTTGCCATGAATTATAAACTTACAGATATCGTGCGAGCTGGTGGATACATCACAAAGCGTTATTGATTTACGGCCAAATTAGACCGGTTAGAAACTTCGGAAACAGCTAAAGCTGTGGTTTAATGAATCCATTATTAATAATAGATGAGTCAGTGGAATACAAAGTTTTAGTTTTACTGAAGTGCCTCGATTGTAAATTGTAATTTAGTGATGGGTCGTATTTGTACCACTTCTTTTGAGGTTAACTTTTTTAACCTGTGTGGTGTCAGATTTAGAATTACACCTCTCCATTTGTTCCATGGATGTCGTAGGTAAGAAGCGACTAACGATATAGGTTAAGGTATATTGTAGGAGATAGACTAGCAACCTGTCACTATTAGGTATACCACTTTTACCTAACTTTAAACCTCAAATGGCTAAAAGTAGCCCGCAATGCGTTTTTTTTTTATTGGATGAATAAAAATATTGTCTCAGTAAATTATTTTATCATACTTACCACTTTGTCGAACCTTACTCGTAATCTCTGTAATTACTTTCCCATTTTTTCAGCTAAATATTACCTTCCTTACAGACTGAGCAGAAAAATATATTTTTTAGCCATATGGACGCCTCGTACTTTTAGCTTGACTGATATCCCTATTCCTCGGATCTATTATGAGTTCTCTGTTGAAGACGTTTGTGGTGTTTTACTTCTATCCGAAACATTATTTCTAAAGGAACATGAGGCATAAACAAACAATTCACACTAAGAACTTATGAAAAATAAGTAGGAAATTAAACTAAATAATTCTGCAGTAAGATTTACGAAAGTAATGGAAACTTTATCGCTCCCCGTCGAGAACCCAATTTCTATGAATAAACTATCACAGATCCTGACGCAAGTGTGGCTCTAGTGAAAAAGGGGTTAAGTCTTCAGAAGTTGAACAGCTGATTTCGACTTAGCCCCCTTTACACATAAAATAGAAAATAGCTGTTTAATTTCTGCAGACTTAACCCCTTTTTCACTAGAGCCACAGGCTTAATGGAAAACCACAACATGTAATATCTTCTTCGGATAACTTTTTTTTAAATCTAAACTTGATCAAAAACACCAACCTGTGCTCCAGAACTTTGTCGTTGTGGGAACGAAGACCGCCAATCTAAAGTGGGACAGGGTGCGACATGTCTGCCAAATGCATCCGAGTTACTGGCCAAACATCGCTATCGATATGGTTCCACGAGAAGATGAAGAGGTAGTGCAGGCCGAAAAGGAGACGGCGAGTCATTTTGGAAAGTTTCGATCTGAATCGGAAAGACTTTGCGAAAGATAGAAATGGGTGGAAAGAAAAAGGAGAGTCCTTTGCCCAGCAGTGCGACACCTATTAAGCAAAATGAAATAAAAATAAACTTTAACCTAATTTTACAAGTTTTATATGAAACAACCTTGAAAAAGTACCTTTTAAAAATGTAATCGTCTTTCGAGTTAGACCGAGTAATTGTCGAAGTTATTGATTAACATACCTATTTAAAAAATAATATCTGACGAAAATACGAAAATACAATAATTTCCTTTTTAGGGTTCCATAGCCAAAAAGACGTTTTGACTTGCTGCATAGTCTGTCTGTTTATAGCTTCAATCAGATATTCTTAGTGCTAGAACGCTGCACTTTGGTGTGTGGCTACATAATAAGCCAGCATGTTTTTTATGTCTTCCATATTATGTAAATTTACGGAGATTTTTTTTTCTTCTATTAAAAGTACGAGCTCGATCTAGCTTACTAGTCAAGTTTGAATTTGCTTATTGATCGATTTTCTCACGTACGCCTCATTACTTTCTTGAAACGTCTTAGAATCAATCTAATTAACCTGTTATACCATGAATGACGTCTATGTCCAGCAACGAACAAAGCTTCATAACAATTGTAGACCTCGCAAGGATCGCACACACGTGCCATTATTTATTAGCAGAGCAAATCCC
Organism: Archips xylosteana; assembly: GCA_947563465.1. Lineage (NCBI taxonomy): Eukaryota > Metazoa > Arthropoda > Insecta > Lepidoptera > Tortricidae > Archips > Archips xylosteana. The sequence goes on from OX387349.1 coordinate 7,122,865, forward strand.
TTACGGTCGTCTTGGCATTGCACTTAGAAGTGCTTTCACCAGAAACCAGTAAATTACTATTTAAAATGTAGTTTACATTTGTGAGCACCGCAGTTCGCACGGGTCCTTTTTCGCTTGCAATGAAAAGCGACCATCAAATTGGACAAAAACGTAGATAATTTACTAGCTCTATTCAAGTCATGAAAATCCGCCGCAGCAATGGTAGGACATCGTATCTCTCCTTATTTCGTTTGATATCCTCCGCGGCTAAATAAATAAGTAGCACTCGTAGTTTACGTTACCTCTAGCTTGATGTCTTATTATTATTATGATTTATTATCAGCCGTGGATTAGTCTAGACTAGTCAGGTTAATCATTATCGCCCTATAGCAGACCACAGGCCTATGTCCAGATATCTTCCCTAAAATGCGTCATTTTACCATGTCTTCGGCTTATCGCATCTAGCCGCTACCAGCTACCAAAATAGTCACTACACTTAGCAAGAGCCTAAACTATGTACGCCGACTCGCGGTCGCGGGTAAAGTTCTTCGACATTTAGATATGTCGGATAGCCTTGTCAAGGGATGATCAATCAATTGAGATAAGAAATAAGTTTTTATGGTGTCATGATCCCTAAAAACAGCCCCATTTAATTTCTTGTTCATTTTTATCATCCTCTAAGACTAATTGTTTCTAAGTAGTTTTTAAATGTCATTATTTATTTATTGTGAGAGGAGGAATGTGCTATGCAGTGGAACGAATATAGGCTGGGATGATGGATGAAACCTTTTTCGAATGGTTTATTTACACAATTAATTTTAAAAATTAGCCATTATTATTATCACTTACTAAAACACAATCAATTACTATTATCACGGGCTCAAGGGGCAGTAATATTGTAACTTGGATGTCAAAAGTTCAAAAGGTCAGACCGCACAGTCAACTTTGCCAAACAGGGACCAAGCGGCATTATTATTTCACAATGTAACAACGTAGGTGTTTACTATAACTCTCTAGCAACTTTTTGCATAATAAATTTATTGTTTCAGTGAAATAAACTTGGGAGCGGGTGGTGCATCATACACATAGGTACACAGTAAAGGCCATGCGAGATAAATTAGGACGTTTCCGAAACCCTGACCTGACTGAAAAATGATAACTAAATACCTCCAATTTACATTCATCGAATAGATTCTGGTTCTTTTTTTTCTCTAAAATGGAATGAAATATTGACGTTATGCTCCAAATAATGGGCCGCGAAGTATAACATTTCAGGGGCGGTTAGACAAGAGGTCTTTAATGGAATTTCATACAAAATTGCAGGCCTAGGCCTACAATGTGCTCTATTTTAATTTCCATTCCAAATAAATTTGTGGCCCGGCATCGTCATTAAAAAAAAACTCCTTTACTATGCAACAACTAATATTGTTATGCCCAAATTCCTTGTAAAATGCTACACGTATTGGATGCGAAAAATTGATCAGGTTAGGTAGGTCTCTAGCGCTAACCATATCTGTGATAACATGTTTTCCGATTTTGTTACCACTATTGCTATGTAGGGTAGGGACCTATTTTTTCTGTAGTTAAGAACGTGTGATATTCAATAAAGAACCATTGTATAGCATTATTGTACCTATGTATACTTTATGTTATGGATACATTTCTACGCAGAGATGCTCACCTACATCTAACTATGTTTTCATAAGAAAACCTTTTACTTATTAAACCTTCTTTTCACAGGAGATGCTGATCTCAAAGGAGCAATGCCGCGTGCAGCCATTCAGTTCAGAAACGCGTGCAGCCAGCTCACTGCCTCATGCCCGCCTGGCCCGCACACCCTCCATATCATCGCAGAGCAGCCTCGACAGTGGCACCTCTAGAGCAACGGTAACTATCATGGCTATATCCATGCATTAAAGTTATCAACCAAGAAACGCATGCGGTCAGTTGGCTGCCTCACGCTCGACGTTCTCCCTATTCTTACAGAGCACCTACGACAGCGGGACCTCTAAAACGACTATTTTAAATACCTTATCATGACTGTGTCTATACATCAAAGTTAGCAACTCAGTCATACCCGACGTCCTCCATATTCTTGCAGAGTAGCCACGATAAGTGCACCTCTAGAGCTACAGTAACCCAATACCTTATCATGATCATTATTATCATCGTTATCACAATAGCTGCAAGACGTCCAATACTGGACAAGAACCTCCCCCAAAGAATCCCTCAACAATCACTCCTGCGCTGCCCGTATCCAAATAGTTTCTGCGACCTTTTCCAGATCGTCGGTCCATCTTGTTGGCAACCTTTCCACGTCACGTTTTCCGGTTCGCGGTCGCTAATCTAGAACCTTTAACCCCATCTGTCGCCTATTCTACGTGCAATGTACCTTGAATCACTTTTCATATTAAATGTATAGAAGCGTCACGATCTAAACTAGACAGAAGACACGAAGCGGAGACGCGGTCTGCGAACATACGACGCGGACTGCGACGCGCCCCCGTCCAACGTCTATTCTGTGTGGCTTGCGCCTAACGGGGCTCGAAACACCTAAGAGTGTCAGACCCTGTTTACATTATTCCAGTAAAATCATTCCAGTAGCATGACATTGCGGGGCCGCGATGCTAACGAGTTACAGAGATCAAACGAGCGCCGCATTGGCATGCTACTGGAATGATTTTACTGGAATAATGTACCTAAACAAGGTACTTATATCATCCATCGCTTTACCCTTGCCGTAAATTTAGGTCAGACCTCCCTAGCGTTAAAGCCCCAGCTTTTGATGAATTTATCAATAAGCAAGTGATGGAATCACAAGGAATGCCTAATGCGAACAGTGGACCCTGTCCATTTAACAGACTTCATTTGCTATGCAGTTTGTAAATCTGAGATAACATCGTACAATTATTGTTAAATATTAAATTACGAATACTTAATTAAAGCAAAATTAAGGTTGGAATATTTCATTATGATTAAGTAAGTACCTAGCTTAATTTATTAATACTGACTGCAGATATGCAGACTGATGCTTTGTGCATAAAATGTCTTAAAAGAAACATGAAAAAGGTCAAAACATTTTCACTTGGTTTTTAATTTAGTAATTAAAGTAAGGTCAATAATTATGTACCTTTATTAGGATAATTTCACAACTTGTTTGCGAATTATTTGCATCAAAACCGGTTGTTTAGTTGAATGTCTCACTCTCATATTTGATGGTCAAACTAAAACTGTTCATGTTTAATTCGTCCTTCATACGAGTAGGTATGCAAATTGATCGTGCAAAGTTTTCATTGAAAACAATTAAGCTTAAACGTTGAAATTTACATAATTTTAGAATTAATATAAATGAGAATGTTGTTGTTGTCTATTCCAATGAAACTTAAGTATCTAATTGTGTTTAAGTACTAATAAGGAGACATAAAGTTATGAGACTTAGAATTTATACACGGAAATTGTTTACATTTGTATACAGGGTGCATCTGGAGATAATTCCAGTTAGGTATGATTTTTAAAAATGAAATAAACGAAACGTTTTGTTCGTTGAGCAAACACTCCACTAGCAAATAAAATAAAAATAAACAAATAATATTTGTTAATGAACTAAAACAATTACTTTGCAAACGCGAGAGGTCACGGGTGAGCAAAGTAATTGTTTCAGTTCATCAATAATATGGACCTCCGCAAAGTAATGCCTGACTCAATAAAATATTTAGTAATTCCAGTTAGTGAAAACTGAATAGTTGTGTTGTGTAATTAAACGTTTCGTCCCTGAAAGTACATTTATTAAAAAAAATGAACGAAGATATATGCCTCAGTTTACCTAAGGTAACTTGTCCTCACGGATGGTAGGTACCCGGTTATTGTAAAGTTTTGAGACACTCTGCAGATATAAATACAAAAAAGGTTAAGTTATTATATTTGAAATTTACCATGAGCTTTACGGTGAAGGACAACATCGTGAGGTTACCTGCATACACCTGCGAAGTAATTCAATGGTGTGTGTGAAGCAGTGGCGATCCTTACATAGAAGCCCAAAAGCCGGGCTTGCCTTATAAATCTCAAATCAAGATTAAAAATAAAAGCCAAACCTCGTCCAAACGAAAAAAGTTCTAATAAAATCACTTTCATAATAACGCGCTTTATTTTACGTAAAATACCAAGAATTGCATAACAAATCCGCTGCGCGGCCCAGCGGCGCTGTACGGCGGCCGACGCGGCGATAGGCGATAGTAGCGACGTTATAAATAGCATGACATCTCGCTCGCTCTTGTGGGCTTTTACGGGGCTTCGAAACGCTCTCTTCATACTTAGGAAAACGTTAGTTTTGCAAATATCTATGTATAGCTGCATATATAGCGCTTTCTTTGCCATTTTGAATCTGGCTTACGGTGTGAAGTTTGCTGCGTTTGGTTTAGAACGCGAGTGCGCGGGCGAGATGAATAACTTCACGATTGTTTATATCGAATCGTGGGCCATACCATGCAAGGCGTTGTAAAATGCGTGAATTTATGTAATTACAAAATAAATAGGTATTCTTGTTTTAGTGCGTTGCGTGTGAGAATGAGTCTGTAAAATTTAAAATTCTGTCTAGTAATAGAATGAAGTGTGCTTTGGTAAGCTTGCCCAAACTGAGTAAAGCGGCAACAAGATGGATTTACCTACATTAAATTATAAAAAAATACTAAAACATATCTCTCGGCTTGCCATAGCTTGATACCCTAGGCACGCCACTGGTGTGAAGTTCCCAATCCGTACTGGGTCCGCACTACGGCCCAAGCCCTCTTCTGAGGTCTGTGCCCTGCAGTGGGACGTATATAGGCTGGGATGAATAAGATAATTTTGAGCAAGAGACTGACTTATTTGACTTGAATAAATTAACTTTATTCAATTAAAGTGACAATCAGCCTTTGGTATGTTTTAATAAATAACGCTGCGCTTCAATATTACATTAGGTACTTCATCATCATCATCATCCCAGCTTATAAACGTCCCATTGCAGAACACAGGCCTCCTCTCAGAATGAGAGGGATCAGGAATGAGGGGGAGGGAGAGATGAGGGTACATTAGGTACTTACTTAAATTAAATTAAAACGAAATTAAACAAAAATTAAATCAAATTAGATAAACCTCCAAAAAAAAACCTCATTGTCATTAATTAAATAATTTACGACTGATTAAACCACAGAGTCACCGCGGCTCGTCGCCTGCCATCCGCACGTTCGCCCCTGACGGCCGCACCCTGGAAGCCGGCGGTGCAGGCGTGCCCCGCTCCCCGTCGCCGCTGCGAGCCGCTTCCCTGGACGTCCGCGCCGCCCCCATGGCCCACGGCTCACTCGCTTCGCTCGCCGACTCGCCGGTCCCTTCAAGCCCGAGGCACTTGCCGCCGCGTTGCCTTTCGCCGCTTCTGATGCCGCCAAGGTAAGTCAAACCACGTGCTTACATTCACGGCATTTCTGGAGACGTAACCAACCCTAAGCAACAAAGTTAATTATCATAGGTACTAGCGTTTCGTATCAGTAATTAATTAGTTAGTTTAGTTTCGTATCAGTAGTATAGCTTGACTAGTTTAAAATGACGCGCCCCCCCCCCACCACCGCACTCACGCACAGGATTCGAAACTCAATTCAAGCTACAATAGACTTTATTGTAGCTCAAATTGAGCTCCAAATCCCGTGCGCAAACGCGGTGGTGGGGCGCGTCATTTCAAACTAGACAAACTCTAGTAGTTATTGAGATAAGCGTTCTTTTGTTTTTACTTTCGCTGTCGTATATTTCGCTGTAGTAAATTCATTAAGGAACAAAAAATATGAATCTTTCACGTACAGTCACGCGGCGGACACGACGTACAAATACGCGTTCTTGAATCTACATAAGCACGACGACGTTTGTACACGCGCACGCCTACATACATCGCGCGCGCACTCTTCTGGATTCCGGCCGGGTCCGGCAATCTGCGCCTTGAGGGGTGGGGTAACTCGAATCGGTGCGGGGTGGAGCGTGTCCATTCTGTACGTTAGTACTATTATATATTCTGTATTATATATTCATCTTAGTTGCTAGAATGACGTACAGTTTATATTTTTCCGAAATTCCCGTGGGGTAATAACAATAACACAGAAACACGGATTTCCGATACTAAGTACTTACGAGTGTACGATTTCAAAACTTCCTTATGAATTTGAGTTGAAATTTAACTCGTTATGTAAGTCTGTCACCCAAACACGGATGTGTAACGTAAATAAATAAATTTTAAACATGGGGCCTCTTTTGGTGGTATGTAAACAATTTACAAATAGGTATAATAAATTATAAAAAAAAAACACTTCTACAATGTTACTTACTAGATTCGCATCTTGGATTTATTGTTTCATTGTGTCATCGGTCCTATTAGAAGATGAGTCTACTAACCCCTCTGAATCAAAGCTCGGTCATTATTTGTCCACGTAACCTAAGCTATTAATTCCCCCAGCCGTTGAATAGACAATTATAGTGATTACGTAGCAGTACAGAAATAGAACAATGCATTTTTAATGGGGTTAATGGAAGTCGAGACGTCAGCCGCTAGAGCAATATGGAAAGGTTGTAGGAATCTGATTTCAGTTGGGATTGATCTTCTACATTATCCCTAGTCTTTAAGTAATACGGTAATACAGCATAGACAATGGCAAAAATTGGGAATCTTTGCCAATCTGCTTTTGAAAATATAAAAAAAAACATGACCTAAAATTGCGAATCTTTGTCAATCCACTTTTGAGAATGCAAAAAAAAACAAGAGCGATAATCGCGAATCTGTATGGATTTACTTTCGAAACTGTAAAAACGTATAATTTACCTGATAGTTAAGGGGCATTATTCTCTAAGGAATTCAAGCTGGGCTCGTCGCTGTTTCAGCACTAAGATAATGAATCAGTACTAGTAAATGACAATAAATGGCACTAGTGATTGACACTGAGAGCGACACTGTCCAAAGTGTCCAACGATAGACGTTTTGCCAGTATTATTTAGTATTCCTGGGCGTACTAGTAATTATTAAGTACTGAATTTTGCGAAAGTTCATAACAGACTTTTCTGTGGAATTTAAAGGTTTTCAACGATTATCAAGCCAAACAGTATATTTGATCCCTCACGTGATGGTAATTACCAGATTAACAGTGAAGTTGTTCAGTGACAAACGTACCTAATCTCGTGTTCCTATCACTTGAACGGCTGGGATAGAGTGCTGACTCGTACTTAGACGCAGCCCTATCTAGGTCGCACTCGCAGCCTGAGCACTGTTTATCGGATGGGAAATGCCGAGTCTCTGAAATATCTTGCCGTTTAATCAAATTTTCTTTAATCTCGAGTCGGGGAAAGATCCCGCGATACGTTTACAATTTCCTCTCAGATTATCATGATGCGCTTCCATTAAGACGGAGCGAATATTGTGTTGTACCTATATTGTATTGCCATAATCAATTTTAACCATAGTATATTTTGTTTGGCAACATTGAGAAGTGACAACACTTATTCGGAGTAAGTATTCCACCTAATTTGCATAATGCCTAATTCACTAAATTGATTAAATTTCAAATTGTCATGGGCTCATAATACTTAAATATATCAAATTGTCTCATTCCGGAAATTAACAAATGTCTTAACAACTTAGACCTAAAACCTCTCATGTCCGATATGCCTAGATATTGAAATATACATTTGCTTAATACCGACATATTATACCGAAATATATTTCAAAATAACATAAAATACAAACTCCGTATTGGCAAAATGTCACAGTTTCAAAACGCCTAAATTATTTTTACAGCTTTATTTTTATAAGCTCTTACAAATTAATTTTGCAAGACGTTTTTCAGCTGAAATGATGGATGATGATGATATGTTCTTATTTTAATTTTCCATACCTTTTTTCCACAGCGATTAGAGATTTCCCGCCATAAAAAAAATTGTAGAATATGGAAAAACCTTTTCAATGATGGTGACTTGTTTTTATTGGTCCCTAGACCAGAGTTCATACAAATCTGCCCATCTACTTTTTCGAGAAAAAAAATTATATCTTGCTTGTTAGAGTTTTACTAGTGGGCGTGTCTTGAGAAAGACTTATATCCTGTTGTGTAATAAAATAAATAACAGATTAGATTTGACGTAGGACGTATACGTAGGTGTTACGTACGTGGATAGGTATATGCTACAGGATATTGATAGCGATTGAAACGCTAGCAGAACTACCCACCTCTTTAAATACTTTTACCATACAAATATGTGAAGCGAAATTTTATTCTCATTTCCGATTTAAGATGAAGCAAGAAGTTAGTTTCCTTTTTCCTGTCACTCGTCGGTCTTATAACGTCGGCTATAAATAGTTAACGTTAATTCTACGTCGTGGAATGTCACGTCACTTAGACATTGTGAAATTAGTAAATAACACACATGAGTCATATTCAACTCAACCTAAATAATACGTAATGCATAACACAATGATTTTAAGACGCGACTCTACCTATAAGGCTTAATAGTCCACGAAAAAAGTAGCCATCGAAAACTAAGTCTCCATTGTCTCCAAGTAGGTCTAGGTAGTTCAAACCGCAATTACATTGCCAACTGAGTATTTTTTTTATGTGTAAGAATCTAAAATCCATAAAATTTTCCTTACAAGTTGTGAAATCTTACAAAATGCCAATTCTGGCTTAGAGCTAAAATGATGGCATACAAAAGTGTATATACTTCTGGCATGATTTAAAACAAATTATCAATTGCATACGGTAATTAAGAGTCTGGAAAGATATTCGCGGAACATTATAGCGTCGATAATCTATTTGAGTAAAGAAAAAAAATAATCTCTGTGACCCAAACGTGAAAAATACAAAATCTAAGACTAAAATCCAGAGATTTCGAAAGTAAGCCCAAAAATGGATAGCACTCAAAACGAAAGGTGAAGAGTCCTTCTTTCTATTTAATTGTTTAAAAAATGTAATTTCATATTGAAGACCTGAGTTATACCACAGTGGCTACTTTTTTTCGTGGACAAGCTTTAGTAATTAAAAACACTTTATTAAGCTAAGAACCAAATTAATTATCAATTAACTGCAAGATTTTTAGGTGCTTGAAAACAAATACATCGTTAGTCGATTGAGCTGGCATAGAATTCATAACTAGCAATTACCATACAAAATCTATGAGATAAATGTTATGACAGCTCATAAAAAGTATGTACCTAATAAGTTTTGTTGTTGTTATCATCGTGGTTAATACATTTGCTGATGCCCGCGACTCTGTCTGTGAAGAATTCGTTTACCGCTATCCTGCGGGAATTATGCAGTTTTCCGGGATAAAAACTATCATAGGTGCTTACCAAGGCCCTAAACTATCTTTATATGACAAATGTCATCTAAATCGGTACAGCGGTTTAAGCGTGAAGACTTGAAGAGGTAACAGACAGACACACTTTCGCATTTATAATATTAGCGTTGATTTCTATTTTCTACTTCGCTCGATATTTTATAATAGTCTAATATTAGATACTCGAAAACAATAAAAGCTAATTTGAGGCCGAGAAATAAACCAATTTGTCACCAGTCTTCCCACCGACAGATTAGAGATTGTTCGCCGAAATCGCACCTGTCGTTTTATTTGAGGAAAAGACAGGCCCTCCCTATAAGTGCCCGCCCTAATTGCATTACGTCTTGAACTCTTGAAGTCCTGGTATATCGCATCGCGCTCCACAAATTTCTTATGCTATTGAGTTACTATGTAGATGTTCCACAAACCACGGGAGTTGCCTTTAGGAAATTTTTGATTTCATCATCACTATTTTAAATTTCAACATAAATATAAAAAGTACCTATAGCAATAAAATATCTCTAATTATTCACGTTAGGTACTATAAAACACCAAAACTTTAGTTCATGTAATGGCAGCCCTGACGGATATTCTTGGGGTTGGAGGTTTTTAAATAATTTTATCCTTTTTCCATTACGTTTTACCCGTTGTGGGTTTTTCAAAATTTTAATTTTACTTTTTATTAGGATTACGACAAAAATCACCGAGATGTAGCCTCTACTATACAACAAGCCTCAAATTAACGTAACTAAGTACTTAGTTCAGTATTTTCTAACAACCTAATTATTTGTAAATTTCTCGTCCCGGATATAAGCAAGAACATATAAGTGCCCGCCCAAATTGCATTACGTCTTGAACTCTTGAAGTCCTGGTATATCGCATCGCGCTCCACAAATTTCTTATGCTATTGAGTTACTGTAATGTAGATGTTCCACAAAGCACTTTATACCACGGGAGTTGCCTTTAGGAAATTTTTGATTTCATCATCACTATTTTAAATTTCAACATAAATATAAAAAGTACCTATAGCAATAAAATATCTCTAATTATTCACGTTAGGTACTATAAAACACCAAAACTTTAGTTCATGTAATGGCAGCCCTGACGGATATTCTTGGGGTTGGAGGTTTTTAAATAATTTTATTCTTTTTCCATTACGTTTTAACCGTTGTGGGTTTTACAAAATTTTAATTTTACTTTTTATTAGGATTACGACAAAAATCACCGAGATGTAGCCTCTACTATACAACAAGCCTCAAATTAACGTAACTAAGTACTTAGTTCAGTATTTTCTAACAACCTAATTATTTGTAAATTTCACGTCCCGGATATAAGCAAGAACATAAGCAGTGTGTGTTCAGCATTTCATGTTTTTAAGCTGATGTTTCAAAATCAGGCCTAAATCTGAAGATCACGATTGAATTGTATTAAACTTGCTTCCCTACGTTTAAAATGTAACGTAATTTTTAAATAGATATAGTTATTAGTTACGCATCATATATTTTCCCTTGATAGTACCTAACCAGAAACAAAATTACGGCTGACCACAAAACTACAAGTAGGTATTTGACCCGCGTCGTAACTTCCAGCGGGAAACCAGGGTCCCTATTCTTAATGCAACCGAGATCTCTATCGCGGAAAATCAAGCGTAGTTCTATGGAATCTCGCTATGGCGAAACGCGACGGCTCTGAGAATCGGGGCTCGGCTCATATTTGCGACCAATTGTAGCCCCGTCGAGAGCTCCGGACGTCGGCGCGAAAATTGAGTTTATTCCAATTTGGGACGGGCGCCTGCGACAGATTGATTTCTCTCAGCTCACTCTCTAAATTGATGTATCAGCGGGGCTGTTAAAGAACTTGATACTTACGTATACTTTTGAAATACGCGTCGGTTTGTGTCAAAGGTGTTGGTGGATTAGGTTGAATATGCGTGGTGTAGGTAAATCCATGTCTAAGCTGAATTAACTAGTATTAGGCGCAAGCCCCACAGAAGAGACGTGGGATGGGGGACGCCTCGCAGTCTCGTCGCCCATTGAATCAGTTTTCATACTAAATGCATAGGAGCGTCGCGATCCAAAGCAGACAGAAGAGACGCGGCCTACGAACAAACGACGGGGACTGCGACGCGCCCCCGTCCCACGTCTCTTCTGTGTAGCTTGCGCCTTAAGTGTTTACATAGTCTTATCTTATCTTCTAATACTTGTATAAAAATCGCATGTCACGGTGTTTGTTATCGAACACCGCCGAAACAGCTTGACCGACTTTTATGAAACTTTTTTATCTGTATTCGGTAGGTCTGAGAATAGGTCGTGGGCTAATCTTCGCAGACAGAGTCGCGGGCAACAGCTAGTCAATATTATAAACGCGAGCTTGTATAGATGGATGGATGGATGTGTGGATTTTTGTTACTCTTTCACACTAAAACGGTTTTACGGATTCTGATGAAATTTGGCTCAAAGACATTTTATAACCTGGATTAACATATAGGATACTTTTATCACGGAAAATTGCATATTTACTTAGTTCTCGCGGTAGATAAACGAATTCTTCGCAGACGGAATCGCGGGCAACAACTAGTTAATACAATAAATGCGAAAGTTTATGAGTATATCTGAGGTCTATCGGATGGCATAAAATTGTTTAGTCCTATTGTTAAATAAATAAATATTAGGGGACAATCTTACACAAATCGACCTAGTCCCAAACTAAGCAAAGCTTGTACTATGGGTACTAGGCGACGATAAACATACTTATACAGATAAATAAATACTTAAATACATAGAAAACCTCCATAACTCAGGAACAAATATTCGTGCTCATCACACAAATAAATGCTCTTACCGGGATTCGAACCCAGGACCTCTTGCATCGTAGGCAGGGTCACTACCAACTAGGCTAAGGAGCTCGTTAAAGACAAGGAAAAGGACAAGGGTCGTTAAGGAGGTGTTATGTCGCATAATTACTTTTCTCCGAATAACGTATGGCATAATCTTTGTTCCGCATAACATAAATATTGTAGCGTGGACGCTTGCTAACGCTTTCACTATTTCATTCTGTCAAACAGTATAAGACGGTAACAGAAAGAGACGGTGAAAGCGGTAGCCGGTGACAACACGAGCCCAGCAGGATTTTTGTCTAACGCTTCTGACGCTTCTTCGCTTCGCTTTCGCAATCACTATTTCTTTCTTTTCTTTCTTTATTTATCAAACTCGGTATGATTCACAACACACACACACATACATACACACACACACACACACACACACACTCACACACACACACACACACACACACACACACACACACACACACACACACACACACACACACACACACACACACACACACACACACACACACAACACGCACGCATATGCTCATTCACCTCGTTTACCCACACAAATTTAATGTTTATATTGGTACTTATTATAAACTTTCAAGCAGCGGTAACGCGTCGAACGCTGATACTCCAAAACACAGGCTTTTGCTTAGTTTGGAGGTCAGAGTTATAACAAATTAAATGTGCAAATTGTTTTTATCTTCTTTTTCGTGCTGACAGAAATGTTTGTCCTTTCTGTCAAACAGTATAGGACGGTAACAGAAAGAGATTGTGAAAGCCAAGACAAGCGTCCGCGCGTTAGACAATACCGACTAAGCAGGCTTATTATCTAACGCTTCTGACGCTTGCCTTCGCAATCACTATTTCTTTCTGTCAAACGGTATAAGATGATGACAGAAAGAGATGGTGAAAGCGAAGGCAAGCGTCCCCGCGTTTGACAATAAGCGTATTGGTCTCAATTGGCACATAAAATCATGCTTAATTTCAGGCGAATAGACCGCAGCAACTCCTTAGTGGAGAGTAGCAGTGGCCTCGGCCCCCTCAGCCCCGGAGCGGGGGCCATCAGCGCGCTGGGGGCCCTGCAGCCGGACCTGTACACTAAGCGCGAAGCCCCCCTCGTGATAGAGCTGGAAGGCGCGGGACCCTCGCTCGGGAGGCTGCATCTGCGCTTGAAGTATGACTTCGACCGATCGGATTTGGAAGTGCATTTGATTGAAGGTTAGTGATATACTAACTTAGTTAACTGTAGTCAATATATAGGTATCAAACAAAAAAAGTGTTTCTAGCTAGATATTATGTCTTGTCCGTTATAAGTAGACTTTGAAACTATTCAACCGATATGCTCCAAACTCCAAACCCGTTTTTTTTTTGTTTTATGTTAGAGGGGCCAAACAAACGAACTAGTGGGTCACCTGATGTTAAATGATCACCACTGCCCATAGACACCCGCAGCGCTTTACGCGATGCTAGTGCGTTGTCTGCCCTAAAAGGGAGAGGAAAAATAAATAAATAAATAAATATTAGGGGACAATCTTACACAAATCGACCTAGTCCCAAACTAAGCAAAGCTTGTATTATGGGTACTAGACGACGATAAACATAGGTACTTATATAGATAAATAAATACTTAATACATAGAAAACATCCATAAATCAGGAACTAATATTCGTGCTCATCACAACAAATAAATGCCCTTACCAGGATTCGAACCCAGGACCTCTTGCTTCGTAGGCAGGGTCACTACCAACTAGGCTATAGCGGTCGTTAAATGTTTTGTTTATGCACTGTTGGCATGTCTAAATAAATAAATAATTATGATTATGATGCTTACAATTGTACAATTACGTGGTTACCTAACTGTTGAACAACTCATAGTAGGATAGGTAGATATAGCCTGAAGTCCGGTTATTATATTCTTGGACCCAGCAATCTTCGCCTTTGATTTCTTAATTATACCCTCTTCAGCGCACGACCTGGCTGGCTACGAAGCAGGCGGGTTCAACGACCCCTACGTGCGCGTGACCCTCCTCCCCGAAGTGGACACGCGCGTGCGCCAAACCCCAGTGCACCGGAACGAGGCAAACCCGTTCTTCGACCAGCACTTCAAGTTCCCCGTTTCACATGACGAACTGGGGGACAAGACGTTGCTGCTTCAAGTGTTTGATTATGACAGGTCAGTGCTAAATAAATCAGCAATGTGCTAAGTACAAAGAAGTTCAATGACTCATGCGCACGAGTTCCCTGACGTAGAAAAACGCGTGCATCTGCGTGATTCTTAGTGTATTAGTAAACCAGGTGCACCCGTGCTTTGACTCACTTCATGTTGTTAAGTAAATTGCATATTTCAGACAAGAACGGACCCTATAGGATCTGAAAAGTTGCTACTTGAAAAATGCCACAAGAAACACAGAGTTAGCACTGAATTACCCTTTCGAGTTTACAACTCTGCAACGTAGACTAAAAGTACTAAAACCATTACCTTGCCACTCTGCAACTATTCCTTTAACTTGATTCACTTTAAACTCATGAATGTTGTGGTATAGCCTATATGTAGCTACTAAACATAGGTTACATAGGTACAACACAACTACCTATCAAATTATTGGGCGCATCCTGTCTTTTACAAACACATCTATCTTTTAATACTTTCAGATTTTCCCGCAACGAAGTGATGGGCTCTGCCAGGGTCTCTCTGTCCCGAGTGGAAGTTGCCGGCGGCTCGGAGGTGTGGGCCGAACTGTCCCGCGAGCGTCGACCGCCGGAGGAGCTGCAGGAACTACTGCTGTCCCTGTCTTACTTGCCGTCTGCTGAACGGCTGACTGTCGTTGTGTTGAAAGCCAGGAATCTACTGCCGCCTCAGGAGGGAAAAGATGCTTTAGGTGAGTTCGAAAGTTTATACCATCTATTCCTAATATCCCTATGGACAATCAAATGTGCCAATCACATCCAGATATCCCTGTTACTTAGTTCCATAAAGAAACGGTTCAAATTAAATTAAATTTGTGCTTATGTATCTACCTTTTGCCTGGGTATATATTTACCATGCGTGTTGGTTGTGTATAATCCAACAATGACCCACCATGGAACCTTTTATCAATGAATGACATTAGATTATTTTAATTCACTTTTTATTGCGAGGCGGTCCTATGGTGGGTCACAATTAAAATGGTTCGATAATAAATCCCTCTGTTTTCGTATATTATAGCTCCAGATTAAGACACTGGTTTGTGACCATTGTCATAAATTCTCGATTTCAGATGTGTACGTAAAAGTGTACTTGCTGGTAAACGGGAAACGCGTAAAGAAGAAGAAAACTAACCGGAAGGAGATCAACACTCCCGTGTGGAACGAGGCGCTCTCTTTCAGCCTGGCCTCTGGCAACCTACAGGAGGCTTCCATTGAGGTGAGGCAGGGTTTTCTCATTCTGAGAGGAGGCCTGTTCCCTGCAGTGGGTCGTATATAGGCTGGGATGATGATGATGAGTTTTTACTAACGTTGTCAACTACGTTACGTGTACGTTGCATTTAGACTAAAGCCAATTAGGTAGGTAAGTACTCTGCTTCTCCACAGCTGCTAAGTATAAGAAATGCGAAAAATGTAATCAATCACGGAGAAACAAGGGTCCTTATTGGTTTTAGTTCATAGGCATGAACACCCACAATGTAACTTGTTTAGTAGTTTTACACTTATTGCGCTTCTTCAATACGGAGAAGTGGGTAAATATGCATGCAACAGCAAGGTGCCTATGATGTCAGCCTTGCGCAGCCCGACGCTAGTCTTCCGTTAGAACCATTTTTCTCTGTTGGACAATTCAACTTATAGAAAGAGTGAGCCCGACAGCTAAAATTTATTATCACAAAACACAACAATAGAATAACCCAAAAATAGGCTTTTAAGCTTTTCTTAACGTCTTATTCCAGGTGTGCGTAGTAACTGGCGGTGGCAGTGGACTGGTGGTGGGTTGGTGCTGCGTGGGCGCCGCAGAGCCGGCAGCCGAGGGTCGTCACTGGGCGCAGATGGCGCAGGAGACGCGCAAGGCCGTCGCCATGTGGCATACGCTCAGATAGACTACCCGCTAGATGTAGCTATACTTCGCACTACTCACAATCTACTGGCAGAAGTGGATAAGAGCTGTTGGAGGAACCTTGATTATGTCAGACGATTTGTTCCTAATTTAATTCCGAGTTGATCATATTCCAAATGCGACACTTTGCAAACTGGTCATTTTCCAATCTCGTCATATTCCAAACTCGTCACACCATGTACAGTTAAGGAAACTGAATTAGGTACCAGAGCAGAACGTTTTCAAAATCAATTTAAAGATAATTCCTTTAGCAGATGTATGGAATGTCAACAAAAAGGTTCTAACAAAAAGGTTCCACCTAGGTACCCAAACGCTTTGTGCGGATTTTGGGAATACTGACAACGTAAGGGTGGAGACCCCGCCTACTTCTGGTCGACCTGTGGAAGAAAGGAGCAGATGAAATAAGGTCGTGCAGTTACGAGACACATTCACCGAAATGTAGCCTGTAGAATGCCGATTGGGAAGCCACTCTTCTGTGATGACGAAGGTTCTGGCGACAAAAAACCTGCGGCCGCCAAGTTTCTTTAAAAAAAAAAAAATACGTTGATTTTCAACCAACCATACTGAAAATATGCGGATCACTCACGTCTTAAAACGAGTTTAACGCGACATGTTTCGGGCTAATTCGTAGCGCTTATTCCCGGAGCCACACGTCACGGCGGCTGCCAAACGCGCACTGCCAACTGCTGCTGATTTTTTATCTTATTGACTTTAAATGCTGTTGGCAATCAATGCTGCCTGGCTGCACCATTGCTGCAACTTAGGTATTTGTGGTCCATATAAGAAAGAAGGTTGAGTTAGGTCCTAATCCTAACTTAAACAAGGTTCCTCCACTCTTTGATCTACAGTTCCACACTTGTAAGAAATCGTGTAGAAGGCCGTGAACTTGTATTAAGATCCAACATTATATGCAGCCAATATTATGTAGGTAGGTATAGTCGACCAAGTTAGTGCTTTACCATTTTGAATGACAGTTCCTACACCAGAATAAAATCAATAAGGCTGATTGTCACATTGACTTGTAAGTGAAAATAGCCTTTGATGTTTTAAGATATACAGCTGACATTGAAGGTAAAGGAAGTTGGTCGACTATACATAAATAAACGAGGCAAGTTTTTTTTGGCACATGAGTTAGTAGAACCCTTTTAACAAAGTTTTAATTCAGTTAAGAGCGAGAAGTATTAAAAAAGATTACGATATATTTATAAATACAAATAATATCAAAATAAAAACATGATATATCCGGGCCGTATCGGTTTACATTATTGTTTTAAACTTTCGCGATTTTCACACAACTACTTACCGCTTAGAAGACTTACGGGACAGGACCTCGACAGTGTCACGTCACGCACATTCACTAGTTGTAATAAATGAAACTGTAAGAAAGATGGCGCACTGGATGCGTGCACATAGTGTGCAATCTTTATTACAGTTTCAGTCATTACAACTGGTGCGTCACACGCACACGCATTTGGTCTGCGCCGGCCTTTTAGCCATATAGCAGCGGCTGTGGCCAAGAGTACCTAGACTGAAACGTCGAGGTAAGTTGAAAATTATATTGTGGCGTGATTAAATCATTTCTAATCCAATGAAATCCGTGCGAGAACTAAAGTCACCGACATAGCTCGAAGAATCGCCAGACGCAAGTGGTAGTGGGCAGGCACGTCTCTCGCAGAACTTGGCCGATGGTGCCAAAAGTTTCTCGAACGGCGTGCACGGACCGGAAAACGCATAGGCCTCCAACAAGATGGACCGACGACCTGTACGCTTAGTATAGGTTTTACTTCACCAAAATACTTCTCGATCGCGTTTACGTAAAAAAATCAATTACTAGGGAAACATGGACAGCGCCTCCGCGCGCACGCGTCCATGTTTCCATAGAATTGAAATTTTTACGTAAACGCGATCGAGAAGTATTTCGGTGAAGTAAAACTTATACTAAGCGTCCTGGTTAAGGTTCCGAGAACGCGCGAGATGTGGATAGCGCAGGACCGATCTGTTTGGCCAATCTTGGGGAGCCCTAAGCTATGTTCAGTGGTATACTTCTCTCGGCTGAAATGATGATGATGAATGGTGTGTTGAAGTGATTAAGTCTCGTGAGTGGTGGTAGTTGTAATCATCAAAAATCAGTTAAGTTATTAGTTAGTCACACCGATCAGTTGAATGAAACCAAGAGCGTGTTGAGTGAAAATTGGTTTAAGTAGGCAACACCTGGGCGCAATTGCATAACAATAAATTACAAGCTCATAGTATTAGCTATTTTGTATTGAAATTCACTAATACTATTTGCTTGTATTTTGTTATGCAATTCGGCCCTGGACGTTTGTTTCCAATTTTCATCTGTTGGTATCAGAGGATATAATTTGGGGAAGAATTCCTAGTTGCCGAATGATGTTGATTTTACACAATATTCATTGGGTTACTTAAAAATAGCTGTCACATCGCATTTACTTAATGATTTTGTATGTTTAAAATAATTAATCGTTTTCGATTGCACAATACGAGCTGCGCTAAATACGAGAAGATACAGAGATTATGTAGGTAACCAAAATATGGGAAAGTTTTGTCTAAGTGTATGCGCGCACGAGCAACTTTTGTCTCCGCGACTATTTTATCCAGTCTATGGGTTAGTATGGAAGTGTGCACACGTAGCGCCGCGACTCCCGGGATACAAATACACATAACACAAAAAAATCGCCTTGCGACTAAGTTGCTCATGCCCTAACGCAAACTCAAAACTGAATTCCATAGTCAGTTGCAGCAGATGTAAGTTAGATTCAGAATTCTCAAATCCTGTTGTCGTGCTGTGGATTTATTGTAGATATTTGTATACTTAAAACTACCTATCTGCACATTCTCTTGATACTTCCATAGAAAGATCGATATCATGTTGAAATTATATTACCATATTGAAAAATCTGTGCGTGCTCTGCAAAGTACCTAGTAAACTTACTTAAGTAAGTAGGTATTTAGGTACTTAATTACTTAGTTCCGTGACGCGCATAATGTGCAGCTACTGAAACATAACGATATTAGTTATTTGCGCCGCTGCTTCTTATTTCAGCAAATTAAAGATTCATTTAACTTATAATACCGAGTGCAACTATAAATACTTAGGTGTGTAAAGTAGCAGGGTGGTGTATTTTTTAGTTGAGCGCTCAGAAGTCTCCATCTCCAATTAAATTTAGATTGTACTGTGATAATGTGTAAATGATTCATCAGATCACTACTCAGACTAGCTTATCATCCTCGTCATGCTTTACATTTTCATTCTAATTTCAGAGCGCTGTTACTCGAAAATCACTGCCCATGTTAGTTTTCCATTTAAAATGAACGAAAATTTGAGCTTCGAGTCACTAAAACTTATGAATTTTACTAAAATATTTATATATACAAGAGGGGTTTAGATTATTATTAATTGTACCTCTTTACCCGTAGATAGTAAATATTGTAATCGCTCATTGTGACGTCGCTCTGTCGCTCTCCAACTGTGCCCATCTATAGTAACTTTGTCCCTCTAAGGGCCGATTTTTCAATACCCAGATAAAAGTATCCTTCAGTTAAAACTATCGCTTTCCTTTTCTCAAGTCATAGAAAAAAAAAGGACAGAACTTACATTTATCTGATCGATACTTTTATCTGGGGATAGAAAAATCGGCCTTTAGTCTAATACCTCAGCGTTGCTTGGCTTCAGAATGAAGTATTGTGTAATATGTTTTAACGATTGTCTAAGTGAATAGACACAAAGCCAGAAAAAAAATAGGTAATAGATGTATCTACCAAAACACAGATTTTCATTATTTTTGAACGACCAAGTGCGCGTCGCCAGGACATTCTGGCTGCTTTACACCTACTGTTCCCATCATGGATAATCAACTTTTATCCACTCAACTTGCGACCTTGCGAACGGTAGGTAGGTACAAGGATGATATAGACTGGATTAGCAACCGCCATAGTACAGATCGGCCGCGGAAAAATAGTTCGATTATTAAATCTAGATGGCGCTGGCATATAGCCGCCCGAGGGTTTGAAAGCAAAACATTAAGACTACAGATATTTCATATTACTGCAAATGTATTATTATGCAATATTTTTGAAAAATAATACATTTGTAGTAATATGAATTATCTTATTGTTTTGCTTTCAAAGCCTCGGGCTATATTTCAGCGCCATCTAGATTTGATACCTAATCGAACTATTTTTCTGCGGACGATCTGTACTATGGCGATTGCTAATCCATTGGTAGGTATCAAAGTAGGTATCTAATTTCATGTGTGATTTCGAAAATTAGCCGCCAGTGGTAGTACCGTTCAACTTCCATCAAGATCTTAAGTGAGCCATGGGCACATTATTAAGTCTTAATTTTTAGTTAAGATATAACTAAGAAATTATAAATATCTACATTTAGAAGCAAAGCGAAGCTGTGGCGATATCCTTACTAGCCAACTACCAGGTTAGTCCAATTTTCGAACTTTGAATCGTGCCATCCCGCTTACGCTAATAGTATTAAATAGGAGAGTGAAAGGGACGGTACGATATGGACTGCGAATTTTGGAGAAGCCGTCTGTTAGGGTATGCGCGCACGAGCAACTTTGTCTCCGCGACTATTTTATCAAGTCTGTGTATTTGTACCCTGGGAGTCGCGGCGCTACGTGTGCGCACTTCCATACTAACCCATAGACTTGATAAAATAGTCACGGAGACAAAAGTTGCTCGTGCGCGCATACTCTTAGTCATTGAAACAATGTACGTTTGTATCTCGGTCATCCATAGGGATGGCCTCTTCAGTTCCGTCAATAATAAATATTCTATTCTTATGTAACTATATCGAAATTATTCCTAAAAATATACGTATAAATTTTTAACTAAATGTCTCTATCTCTGTGTGGAGGAAAAATATTTTACTTTGTATTTTCTTTACAATGTCTGAATAAAATGTCTATTTGTAAGATAAAGTTTCATTTCATGTGTCGACCCACGTCGATCCCTGCTCTTCGATCACAAAAATAATTTGATACTTATAGATATAAATTTGGATACCTACTAAGTAGATACATGCAAATTGATAAGTACCGTCAAGGTCATAAATCATGTCACATGACTGACATGGTCTGTCATGTTACATGTAAACAGATAAATAGATAAATATAATGTACAGTCGCGGGATGAAAAGGTTAGTCACTTTTCGACTCTATGTCAACGAGTTAAGGTCGAAAAGTGACGAACCTTTTCATTCCGCTATGTTACCTACCAAAACATCAAAATTATCTATTTATACAACTCTATGCCACTAATCAAAGGGTTGGTGTTTACATGTAAGTAAATATATTTGACGCAATGGCTATATAAATATTTATGCCCTCGACTGGACCTACCTATTAGGTTACCAAGTAAAATCTTTGAACAACTCATCGCTGCTTATCTAAAAGAACGGCCTAACTCGAAATGATACGCTGTGTAATTATACACCTTATTTGCAATAATTAAAGTATTAAGTTGCACACCGTAGTATTTTGGATTAGGCCGTTGTTTCAGATAAGCAACGTCATAACTGTAACTACTTAAGTAACTATGGCAAGTGCGTGCCGCATTACCAGTCTTTCCCACTTGTTCTATTATCAGTAGGGAGGTACCTAATACCTACTGTTGATGGAACTATAATTTTTATTTCCAGTTATAATGAACCAAAGTATTCTTCTATGTAACGGAACGAGTTACTTTTTTTTTATAATGAGGTAAAATTTAAAATGCAGGGTTTATATTTATTTAATTTAATGGAACTAATCTTAACTTGGATATCTGAAGCAGTCTAATTAGTTCTATTAATTAAATTTGTATCTGGATATTGGGAATAAAAATTCCAACTAAAGCACGGTCGCGAAGCACGAAGAATTTCGTACAGTACAATGCCCTGTCACTTTTGTAAGATGAGGTGGCAAATACCGCGACAAGTATTGAAGATCATTGTATGGAACCCCTTCGCTTCCGCGACCATTTTTGACTCTTTCAATGGAACTGATACTTAATAGAATTAGCGGGAATAAACCGCATTATCGCAGCGTTGGTTCAAATTCAGCATTAACGAATTGTTCTGTGCATTTTATATTTTTAAATGTTGTGTCTCTGCGTGCTTGATATTCCTTCACGCTAAAAAGCAGCTGGACGGATTTGGATGAAATTTGATAAATATCTTAAGTACCCATTTTTTCCTGAAATTCGAAATTCCCACAGATTTCATGTAAATTCCCAAATTGTTAACCGATAACTAAACTAACACACCCGCCTGCTAGACATGAAATTTTGTACAAGTGTAACTCATACGTCAATGAAGGCCACGGTGTAAGTTTCCTACCTATGGAAGTTTAGTAAAATCTCAGAATTTTGATTTAATTGCCATATCTAATGGTTTACGTGTGCAGGTTAATAAATAAAACTAACCATTACAAAATAATAATTTATTTAACTTTTCACATTGTACAGAGTCGTATGAATAAAAAAATATTAAAATAACTTAAACTAGTAGAACATACAGTTTACCAGAGCGGTCTCGCCGGCGCTGAGGTTCGCAGATCGCGAGAGCACTACTTATGCACTATTAGTAATGGTACGCGACACTTACCACTGCAGAGGAGATAGCGGTGACCAGCAGCAACTAAAATTGCAAAAATACTCTTTAATTATAAAATAAATAAATACTTCATATGGAGCTATTAAAGTTTTTTCCTAAACTAGGTACATAATAACAAAACTAGATACATTGATAAGTCAGAAAAGTCTTGGGAATCGAACCCAATTCGTCATAATTCTATGACTTCACTATATACATCAACCCGAGCAGTCGGCTTGGCGTATCGTCACTATTTATGAAAACTCGTAATTATCTCAAATCAATACGTAAACTAAACTGAATACACATGATACAGACGGACTGTATTCCAACTGCAAGGTAACTGCAAACTGCCGACTGCCCATACATTTTCCATAACAGTTGCATTGCAGTAGGCAAAACTGCAGGCAAACTGCACGCTAGCTGCGGCTGGCATTGTAAGGACAGTCGGCAGTTATAGTTACGTTCCAGATGGAATGCAGTCAATCTGTATTGGCCCTTAGAAAATTTCACTTGGCCTGATTATCGATATTGAGATGAGTTTTTTTTTCAAAGTAGTGACGGTATACGGCGATATGTTTTAACGTGTTCCCGAAATAGTTATTTCAACTTATTTTGAATTTTTTGTCTCCAAGCGCAATCTAAAAAAATTTAACCAAAAATCGGAAAATAAAATTTCTCAGTTTGATCTATTAAGTATTCTGTTTTTTTTTATTCCAAAGAAATCCGTTTTTCTGCTAAAGCCACATGAACACGTGGTCATATTCTTAAGTACCTAACCCTTAACATTAGCAGCATGCAACCTAACCGCGTGATACAAATGCCAATTTATTGTTGGCCAAAATTGTTTTTCATCACACTTACAGAAAATTAAAAAATATTCCATGCAAATACAAAACACTTGTGGTGACAAGGATATCTCGAATAAACACGTTGAACAAATTGTTCTCTTATCAGGTTTGAATACTGCCTACTTATCGCAGTAGCGGTTTCGATAAATATGTTAACAATAACGTGACGTACGAAATTGCGATAATGTCTGTAAAATCTATAATGCAAAATACTCTGAATATCATTCACCAAGCAGATTCCATCGTTTCGAGTCCAAGTAAAAAATTACTTACCTAGCCGTTTAACAGCATTTTTGCGTAATATTTAAATTGATTTAACGGCTGAATTGCTAGTGTTTGCACATGCATTGTTTGTGAAGCGATTCTATTCTAAACTAGTCACTTATGCTACATTAACAACCTCGATAGATACGATGGAACCCAGATAATTAAATATTATTGATGTTTATACTTTACACGTCATTTGTGGACTCCAATGCAGCAAAACGAAAGGCGAGAAAAGTAGAAGAAATAACAGATATGTCAATGAGTAAACGTATGCGTAGTACGGCAGTGTGTGTAGGTAGGGTGGTTTGAATGTGGAGTGTCATTGTGCGGGCTGTATTTTGGGATGCAAGTATCTGCAATCGGGATCTTTGCAATTGCCGCCAACTTCGAAAGGGCACAGCACGCCATTCGGATCCTCCTCCCAGCTGAAAAGTATTTGTTTTAATAGAGTAATTACGTGAAGTTGGCCGTGGACAGTTTAAATGCATACTTACATCGCACCTCGGAGCAGCGATGTGCGTACGCATACGCCATCCACAGTTTATTGAAATTGACGAAAGCGATAATTGAAACATGCACACTTTCTTGACTTTCTATGAATACACCTAATGGACAATTCCAAAACGATTAGAATCATGTTATTGAGCGTAATGTAGGCACGGACTATCAAAATGGTAAGAAAGAAAGAAGAAGTGATAAAATAGTACCAAACTGATCGACTCCTTTCTTCTTTGCATACGGGGTTAAAAGAGGTGATTTGATACTATATGCTGAGTGAAGTTAACATGATTTATGCAAAATAATCATAATAACTTACTTCGCAGTGCCCAAAGCTTGAAGAGGTGATGTGTATTCATCAACTTCCTTTGTTTTGCTCTTGCTACCCCAAGTTGAGACCATTATTTCTTTACTGTCTTTCATTTCATTTGGTCTATCTACTAAGGTATCGCTGGATTTATTTTGCCTTTCATCCTTTATTCTACGTTCTATACTATTTTCTATAGCATAATTGTGGTCTTTTACTGGGCTTTGGGGAATTTTTACAGTCTTCTTGTTACTGGTAACTTCTACTTGAATTGATAACCTAGGATTTGGAACGTTTTCTGCTTCGAAGTCATTCACGACGCTTACTTGAACAGATTTCAGTATTTTTTGATTTTTTACATCTTCTTTGGGGTTGTTCTCTTTTTGTAATCGTTTATTGGTTACTGTTGGAATTGGTTTATGCGTAATTCGAGCATTAGGGATTAAGTTACCATTGATTATGGAATGTTTGGAAGTTGTCGAGCTGTAAAACAAAATTTCAGAAAAAAGATGCAATAGTTATTATTATTATTTGCGTTCTGATCTTTAAAACTATCATTATCATTACAAACAATCATAACAGTATATTATTTCTGTTAAATTAAGCATAAGTTCCTTTCAGTATCTTAGACCGAAAAATACAAATTCAAGCTGAATTTTTTTACAAGC
Source organism: Archips xylosteana (assembly GCA_947563465.1). Classification (NCBI taxonomy): domain Eukaryota; kingdom Metazoa; phylum Arthropoda; class Insecta; order Lepidoptera; family Tortricidae; genus Archips; species Archips xylosteana. Next base: position 7,148,301 of record OX387349.1, read on the forward strand.
TAAAATAAAATTATAATATTATTTTAATTAATATATCACAACAATGAAATGGCAAAGTAAACTAAATAACAATACCTGTTTAAAAGTAATTGATGTTGGGCTCTTATCTTCGACAGTCTAATTTGAGCAGATTTTTGTTCTCTTTTATTGAAAGTAATAGCTGTTGCAATATTGCGCAATTCCGTAGCAACTATTTTATACTTCTGTGATAGATTAATTGCTTCTTCTTTCAGTTTTAGTACTTTAGCTGATTCTTCTGCTATAGTTTTTCTGTAAAATCAAATCATAAATCAAGATAGTAACATGCTTATTTTTATTTTTAAGTATAAGGTGTAAGTACCTGGATAAAGCTATTTGCTCGTTCAAAACATTTTCAGTCAGCTTTTGACTTTCTATAGTGACATTACGAGGCTTCAGGGTATCCTTGGGAGGCGGAATTTCTTTATTTACATTGAGAGACGACTGTCTCGCATTTTTTATTTTCTGTAACTCAGCCATCCTTTTAACTAAATTTTTGTACTCAATTTGTTCAGATTTAGGAAGATGTTTTACAGTCTGAAATTTAAATTAATATTTTAATACAAATGATTGTTTAGATGTTGTACATACTCAAGTAAACTTTTTTGTTATCTGACCTTTGGAACGAACTTCTCGTTCGGCTTTGGTGCTGGTGTGGCTAGTGGCTGTTGCACTACATCAGGAAGAGAGCTTTTCTCGACCTGCATACGCGTTGATTTCAAAAACAAGTCCAGCTTTTGTTGAAAATCTACCTGCTCAGATAATTTCATATGCATTTTAGTTAAATTTTTGGTGGCTTCATGTTCACCTTCTGAATCAGAGTTTCCGAGATTAATTATGAACCTTTTCTCTTCTGGGAGATTATTAACCTGTTTCTCAATTTCTGCATCTTTTTTTGGTGTTTCAGTATCTTTTATATTTTTTATAATGTTAGGATCTACAAGATTAGGCAAATTTTTACTTAATGAAGTTAATAGTTTGGCACGTAATAGATCTTCGTCTTCTTCAAGTTCATCTTCATTAGGTTTTTTAATGCCTTGTGCATTGCTTTCTGTAGCTGTAGGTACATCCAAATCAGTAGGTAAAAGAGGTTCTATAGAGAATTCTTTACTCTTATCATCTACATCAGAACCAATATCCATATCAACCGATTCTATATCTGTATTATTTTCGGATATAATTTGATTCATATATTCAGTCTGATCATTCATAAGTTCATCATTTAAATTGGAAGACTGAGAAAGTCTCTTTCTGAGTTTTTGTTTTTGTTTAATTTCAATTGCTCTTTTTAATAAAGCAGACTTGAGGCATATGGTACGAAGTTCAGCTGTATCACTGTCTTCGTCTTCTGATATTAATACATAATTTTTGTCCTCGACATATTCTTTTCGCTTTGCGTCTTTTTTCTCTGAAACGCTTTTAACACTAACTAATTTTGCATTGGAAGCTTTTGTTTTTAAGGCATGCTCTCTGAGTAATTCTAAGTCTTCATCGGAATCTCTGGCACACTGTGTTTCATTAAAGATTACATTTTCGCCATTAGAAACTACTTTTGTAGCAGAATCTACCGTGTCAATATTTTCGGCAGGTTTTTTCTCAATATTAGCATTTACTTCATCTTTGACTTCAGTATCAGAGCATAGGTCTACAGATTCCAGTAATCTGGCAGCATGCATTAAAGTATCTTTATTTAAATCTTTTAGTATGCCAATGGAAGCCTCTTTGCTATGTATTTTTTCTAATGGAACATCATCAATAAAATGTACTTCTTGTTTTTCAGTTCGTAAGTCTGGAATTAATTTCTCATCTTCTTGGGTCTGTGATTTAAGAAACATTTTAGTAAGCCTTGCTTTTAAAGATGTTTTATCAATATTTGTCTTACTAACCGCCACAGCATTTGCCAGTTTTCTTCTTTTATTTCTGTATTCATCCTCAGACTCATCACTTGACTCTGATAAAACTATTTTTTTCTTACTTTTATGTGATTTTTTTCTGTGTTCTCTTTTTGCTGGGTGACTAGATGGTGGATCTTTTCTTCTCTTTGGTTTGTGATATGATTTTAAGTGCCTCTGTTCTTTATCATCTCTGCAAATATATGGTTCTTCCAATTCTGTGGCTGATATCTCAGAAAGATCACATAACAATCCATCATTGTGTCTGCCATTTTGACCTAAAAGTTAGTATTAGAGAATCACAGCAGATAATGAGAACAATATAATATAACATAATACATATATATTTGGCAAAAGAAAAATTTTCAAAGCTTACAGTCAAGAATATTACCAACCAATGTCTAAAAATAGGTAGGAGAAACTTGACATTGAAATGTTGTTCAAGTATTTTTTAAGTATTATTTCATCTACAATAGTTTCAGATTGGGAACCTATCGGTTTTTAGAAAATTTTATTTCCGAAGGTTAGAATCCTGAAAACTTCATCTGTCCGAAAGCATTTTTTTCTGAAACTGTAAATATTTCAGGATTTATTTCAGGACCATCAACCACCCTTTAGGTTAGGTTAGGGTTGTGTTATAAAAATCCTGAAATATTTACAGTTTCAGAAAAAAATGCATTTGGATAAATGAAGCATTCAGGATTTTAAATATTTGAAAAAAAATCTAAATTTTGATAGGTAACCTTTCAGATGCCTTCTGTGGGTATGAATTATAACTTTTGGCATAAATTTTCACCTAGACAGTGTTGTTATAGTTTATTGAAAGGGGTTAAGGTGGAACGGCACGCTCTAGGCGCGAAATTCAAACTTTTTACAGTTTTTAATTTATTGTGGGTAAACGGTGTAACTGTTTAACTTCATATGGTATTTGCGCTTGTAAAACAGTGTTATTTATATTATTGTGTAAAGTTTTTTAACAATAAAACTATTAGCTTGAAATAAAAGTTGTCAGAGCGTTAAAAGTCCGAATTTCTATGTTTGACAACTTTTATATCAAGCTAACAGTTTTATTCTTAAAAAGCTTTACACAATAATATAAAGAACACTGTTTTACAAGCGCAAATGCCATATGTAGTTAAACAGTTACACCGTTTACCCACAATAAATTAAAACCTGTAAAAATTTTGAATTTCGCGCCTAGAGCGTGTCGTTCCACCTTAAGCTTTTTTTGACAACACTGACACATTTATCGAAGAAGTAATCTATGTTCACATAGATATTAATTTAATGGGTTTGTAAATTATATATTAACATAATATGTATCTTAAAGTAGGTAACTATTTGTGTAAGTACAACAATCGTGAAACAAACAAACGAAAAAAAGATATTATTTTGTCTATGGTTTTGTCTGTGTTGCGCGCGTTTGTGTGCGTGGCACTGGCACTTTCATTTGTGATTGTGCAACACCAATAGTATATCGATATTTTTTCCTTGAGATATCAACGTTGATATTGATATTTTAATAAATATATAATAATAAATATATTGATATATCAATTTTTTTTCACTTCCAACATCCCTAAACAACACGAAAAAGTTTATTCACCCATAACCCATCGCACAACTAATGACTTTTCTGGATCATTTTGTGTAAGTACCCTATGTTAAAAAAATTAACAAATCAGCTACGAATAATAATTTGCCACAAATTATTATTCGTAGCAAATCACAAACAGTTAGTTATTATGCCCCACTGTGGCGCGCGGGATAACCTAACCTAGTACATCTTTAAAAGAAAATTTTAAAATCCACAAAATTAATAGCTGATAAGATTTAGTTAGTAACATTCAAATATTAGGGATGTGTACACTAAAGATGTCACAACATGCAATGTAACCAGTACCCAGCCAAGTAACTATCTTCAAGTGAAAATGCAGTGAACTTTGTTTATAGCCACCTCAAATGTAACATCTCTTTGGTTTTAGCCACATAAAATTTGAGACTCTTGAATTGATACTATACTTAGAGGAATACAATTCACCTATATGAACTTCAGATGTATTGTTGATTTTGTGTACAGCAAGTAATCACTAGTTCTATCACCACAATGTTAAAAATAGTCACTTTCAAGAGAGTGAAAAAACTGAATAATTTTGAACAGATACTAAGCATGGCATCAAAATGTCAAAACCGCCATAAAATGGTGTTATAACTTATGCAACAATTTGTCATTAAGTTCTTAGAAATCCCATACAGATATTCAGACAGTCTACTCAAAATTCCAGCAAAACACAAATACACACAGGTTCATTCATAGAATCATAAAATTTCTTTTATTTACATCCAGATGATTAGCAGATGCCTTTTATTTATTAAAAAACAGTTACTCAATAATATTCCATTTGATAACTTGTTTATTATCATATGGCATCTATTACAACATTCACTACCTGTTAAAGAAAAAGTAGACAGAAATTTTAGGGCACTAGTACTGCATGGGAACCACGGCCCAAGCCCTCTCATTAAAAAAAAAAATTAAATTGTTATTTCTTTTCTTCAATATACAAAATTAATTATTACTATTATTAGTACAATCTTTTAAATTTAAGATTATAAATTCATAGATGAGGCCTATAATAATTAATTTATTTAAGAACAACAGAGGTCCAAATTACATAAGTACAATAATAAATAAAGTCAATAAACAAAATAATAATAATAATAGGGATAACGACTGGGTTATAAATATGTCATTCTATTTAGTCCGTCAGTTAGATAATGGAAAAATATGGGACACATATTTTATGGCTTATCAAATTATTAAAAATCAACAAAGGCATAGATCATCAAACTTCCGGAGTGGGGGGCTTGTGACGTAACTCTTGGTTAAAAATTGTACCATATTATTATAGTGACGTCACTCGAAACTTCTAAACACTGTATCCTCGTCATTTTTTGTCTGTCAAACAAAAGAAAAAAATGTGTGTACAATATTTTTTAATAATCTAACTGACAGACTAATCAGTTTTTTTGAGTTGTCTAGCCTATTAAATGTCCAAAAGCAGTAAACATACAGGAAACCCGCTACAGTGCTCTGAATAGTGGGATGAATATATACTTTGCTTTTTTTTGTTACATAAGCTTTGATTTATTTTTCAAAAGTGTTTTTCAACAAAAAGACATGTCAAGATTGTTTATCTTCTTTCTAATGCTATAAAAAACTAAGTATAGGCTAGGATGATGATGATAAATTTTGAAACTGAAAAATGGTGAAAGCAATGTTTATCTGTGTTCATGCTTTCATTTTTCCTATGTATATAGTAGCTTCCGGATATAGCGATGGAATTTAGTACCTACTTAATCCCTTCATTTAATAGTCATAATCATAAGCATATTTATTACTCATTACAAAAGCTTTATAAGTCCTTTAGGTATAAAGGTCGATTCATTTGAAAATCATTTAGTAAGAATAATAACCACTTACCAGGCCCGATTGACGATCTCTTGGCCTTCTTGCGTTCAAGGACATTGTTGTAATTCTCAAGCACTTGTAACCTTTGACGGAGAAGAAATTCTTCCTCTGATGAAATGTCCGACAATTCATCCAATTCATCCACTATTTCACCTTCTTCTCTTTCGGAATCAACATGAGCTGTTGGAATATTCTCAACGCAGGCCATCATTACTCTGAATCGAAAACGAAATGCGATGTAACTTCACGTAATTAATACCTCCTGAACGACATCACCATAAAATAAAATTATAACATCGAAATTACAATAAATAAGTAAAAATAACGAAAGTAACACCAAGGACTTATTTTTTGCAAAATTTAATTCTTTATTCTTCCTAATATGCTTTGCCTGTGACAGAAACTGACAATGACAAGCAGACACGACAACATGACGACAACCGACAAGATAAAAAAACGAAACGAACCACAAAGGAAAAAATTGTAAAAAAAAAGTGAAAGTTGGGCGACATGACTTGAGACCATAGAGTAATTATTACTAAAAGCCCTTCTACACGGTCGGGACCAACCGCCGACCATCGTGTCCTTGGTCGGGCGCTCGCGTCGGCCGACAGCGTTCCATACGGTTGGGGCCGACCACTGACAATGCGCTCGCGACCAAGGCCGTTGACATCAACCAAATATAGGTAACGCCACCAGAGTTGAGGCCACGCACACAACCACATCTCTTGTAATGACAGCGGGATTTTGACGTTGTGTTGTCGTTAAACGTCAACACAACGTCAAAATCCCGCTGTCATTACATGAGATGGGGTTGTGTGCGTGGCTTCAACTCTGGTGGCGTTACCTGTATCGGTCGGGTCAACCGATTTCTACACTGTCCATTTTTAAATCAACCCGACCAAGGACACGATGGTCGGCGGTTGGTCCCGACCGTGTAGAAGGGGTTTAAATTATAGAAACTTGAGACTTGATAACCCTAGGCCTAGGGCTAGGCTTTTTTTAGGCCCTGTGGTTGGATTCCATGGTTGGATTGCGATTGACCGATCAGATTGACACAAAAAATAATTTTTAATTAAATGAGAGAGAACATTTATTTTGAGGTTTTTATTGTATTTTATTTGAATGAAATGTAAAAATCTCAGCCTCCTTCCATTGAAATTTTTACATTTAAAACATTATCTTAAACAGATATTCACATATTATCCTACAAAATGATACTTGGCTAAGCTAAATGCATGTTAGCCGTAATGATAAATCCCACAGGTCGAATAACATAAATGACTGTGACAATGGGAGCCGTGGCGTAGGACCCATGTTTATTACAGAACAAACGTAACTATATAGAATAGACTCATGAACTTAAGGTGGAACGGCACGCTCTAGGCGCGAAATTCAAACTTTTTACAGTTTTTAATTTATTGTGGGTAAGCGGTGTAACTGTTTAACTTCATAAGGTATTTGCGCTTGTAAAACAGTGTTATTTATATTATTGTGTAAAGTTTTTTAACAATAAAACTATTAGCTTGAAATAAAAGTTGTCAAAGCGTTGAAAGTCCGAATTTCTATGTTTGACAACTTTTATATCAAGCTAAAAGTTTTATTCTTAAAAAACTTTACACAATAATATAAAGAACACTGTTTTACAAGCGCAAATACCATATGAAGTTAAACAGTTACACCGTTTACCCACAATAAATTAAAACCTGTAAAAATTTTGAATTTCGCGCCTAGAGCGTGCCGTTCCACCTTAATACCTAACCAGGACTGAGTACTGCGACAAAAAAGTGAGGCCGTAAAAAAAAATAACTCTAGTGGTTTGCATTCCTGAAATAAGGGTGATCAAGGGTGAATGGTGCGAGTGGGACACAATACACTAGTTTCTCTAGTTTGTATGTAATCTCTCGGGCCGCTGTCTCTAGTTGCCATTATTAAACTGTATGGCTTGGTAATATGGGTAACTTTTGATTGACTAATAAAAGTTAGTACTCAGTCTTGGTTAGGTTTTAAGTCCATGAATAGACTAAGGAAACTCTTACTCGTCGAGGTAACTCAGTGTTGCTCACAACTCCTTAAAAAAATTATCCGATTTGGTGCTGTATGGGCAGGGGGGGGCACACTTACATATATCATCACTTTTCATGCGACTACAGCGATCTCTGGTGTTTGCCGAAGAACTAAATTAGCGGCCATCTTGGTTGACTTGTCAAACTTGTCAGTTGTCATTCATCGGCCATGGCCATGGCGTACCAAATTGTACGGTCAAGGACTTTAATTGATAGGCCACTTGCCAATGTTCGTATTTTAGCCGTATAATGCAAATCAGGTTTAGCCGCTTATACTTCGTATATGCTGATTTGAATTAGACGGCTAAAATACGAATAGTGGCAATAAGCCTATCAATTAAAATCCTTGACTATACATTGCTATAGGTACGCGTATCTATACCTAGCTGTACATCACTACCAACATATACATATAGATAGGTATACATCTATAGAAACGTCACATTAGTTCTTGAGCAGCCGTAGGGCGGCAGCACCTTCCATACATGCATATTTGACCATAGAGTTGCCACTCTTGTTCATATAATATTACAATACTCTTTGTGTATGGGTTTATTTTCATTGGCTTTCCTATTAGGAAGAATAAAAAAAAAGTTATCGGATGTGGGTGCACGGTGCACCATGGGTGCACACCCCAGATGTCAGTGTCAGTGTCAATGTCAGATCAGATCAGATTTTTATTTGTTTACGTTTATGCGGGGCGTACTTTTCCAAAACTTATTAAGATTTAATTGGTTTAGCAATACCGGAAAAAACAACTATAGTTATTTTGTTAAGGTTTAGTCCTTAAGACTGGAACAAAAGTAACTTTCACTATGGACGAAGAAGATGTTAAGTTCGCCGCATGTACATTCTTCGCCAAGAATCATCCCGGTGAAACTTGTGGTAGTAACGGGTTGCCGCTCACTCCCAGCTCCATAACTATATTGGGATGGGCGCAGCGGTTGCTCACTATCGAGCACCCGAATTTGTGTACGTATCTTGATGTGATACGAGGAAAACATGGTAAGTTTACTACAGTATTTTGAGTTTGGATCCAGTATAATTAGCTCTAAAAAGTAATTTGGATAATAGTGCAGCGTTCATCCTCTAACATGCCAATAATAATATTGTTCGAAAATTTCAGAAAGAATTATTGTAGTTGCTGAAGTAATTGGAAAATCACTAAATGAGTGCAAATCAAAGTTTTCCTATGGGGAAGTGAAGAGTATTGCATTTCAAGTTGCCAAAGCATTGTCATATTTGCATGACAAGGACATAGCTCACAGGAACCTATCAGATGATAACATATTCTTGGACCATAATGGAAGAGTAAAACTGTTTAACTATGGGATGTACTACATGACCGGAGGTGGTGAAGAAGTGCTTTTTCCACTTGGGTATGTTATCAATGAAAAAGTTCAATGTGTTACTATAAAATTAATTAAAGGTATTCTAAAATTAATAATTATGTCATGGGCAAGGAAGTTTTGAAATAATCTGATCTGTAGGTGTTGGCATTTCTTAGCTTCATATTTGAAGCCTTTTAGATACACTATTGCATATCTAATGTGTTAAAGTTGTATTAAATACGTTGGATGTAAGTAAGTAATGAATAGAGACCAGATTATATGCAAATGCATATTTAGCCCATTTTCATCTATCATTGCATATTTTACCTAAAATCTTGTTGTGATGCATATTTTCGCTAGATAAAGTGCAATATTTCTGGGTAATTTAAATATTGCCTGGGCCCAATTGCATAACAAAATACAACTAATATTACAAGCGGAACTCTTGCTTCAATTATATTAACTAGAAAGGGTGAGTTCCGCTTGTAATATAATTTGTACTTTGTTATGCAATTGGGCCCAGGTTGCCTCAGTGTAAGTAGAATGGTCGTTTTCCACTTGTAAAAATATTTTATTTATTTATTTATTTATTTATGGAGAACCAACAGCTTATACATCATCTTAAACATTACAGTAAATACAGCAAGCCAATTACAGGTTCTCGCCAACAATTACAGTGTAACAATAAGGCAGTATGCCCACACAGAGCCCCTTCGGACACACAAAAAAGAAAAAAGAGAAAATAACTACTTAGTGACTATTCAGCACTATTTTATCAGAGGAGAAAAATTAATCAAGTCCCTAACCTAACAAACTTAATCTACAGTAAGGTACAACGCTCAATGCACACTCTCAAAAAAAAACCAATTATATATTACCGATTATTATATTTTGTGTGAATAAAGGCACAATTTTAGTTTATGTAAAATAGAATGTTTGGAAAAGTATCTCATTGTTACCGACTACACTACAAGAATACAAAGTGTTAAATACCTTAATTAACTCTTGATATTTTACTATTCTTGATAAGTTTGATAACTCTTATGTTGCATAGTTTGACACTTTTCGTCCATATTTATAAATTTTTGTTTGCTTGTTGAATTCTTGCCAGATCTTTCACAACATGGTTTTTCTGAACCATTGGTAGATTCTTTGTCATTAAATTCATTAAGCGTTAGTTATAGCCTAAATTGTATAAAGATATTTTGACTTTGACACAGAGCTAGTAAACTATCAATTTCAACAGTATACTTGTTGCCTTAAGCAGTGGTCATTATCACAATTTATACATACATACATAAAACCGCGCCTGTATTCCCAAAGGGGGTAGGCAGAGCACATAAAATGTTACATTTATGTTACCAGCACACTTAGCAATTTAAGGTTTAAAGATAAAAGTGGTATAATAGTGACAGGTTGCTAGCCTATCGCCTAAAATATACCGCAACGTAATAATACGACATCTATGGAAGAAATGGAGAGGTGTAATTCTCAACCCGACACTACATGGGAACACTTTATTATAAGTCTTATATTCAGAATTCTGTTTAGTTGCGATTTATTTTTTGTGTCTGCTCTTCTTCTGTAGATCTGATTTCTCCTTGGAATAGGAATCCTCCAGCATCTTCTACACTTAACCCTAACTTCTAACCCTAACTGCTACTCCTAAAATTTGATGTATGAGGGTGCTAAATTATATAATTCCCTACCAAAACACTTAATATCTTTAAAAACAAAGTTAAATCATATATAATTGATAACATTGTATAAATATAACATTGCACTGTATAAATTGTCATTACCCACTCAGCTGCTTTTTGCTTTTACTGTCAACTATTGACAAGTGATTTCAAACAATATCATTTTAGTCTTACGGAATAAAATTTAACTGAAATAAATAAATAAATTGGCAAACGTGGTTGCACAAGGCATGTGAGTGGTGATATTCTATTGACTCACTGTGAAACCTAATAACTAATAACAGTACTTTTAGCTATAGAAATTGTCTTATAAGTGAAATTATCTGTAATTTCTTTAGACAATAAAGGTTCTTTAAACCTAAAATAACAATAATAGTGTAAATTATACCACAGTAAGAAATTTTGGACATTGGCAATAAAGGAAACAATTATCACATTAGTTTGAATTTTGAAAACAATATTCATTCCAAAACTTTAGTCTCAGTTTCTTTATTATAGGCTCCCAAGATACTTGAGTCCGGAAACAATACTAAATGGTGGGGGCCCTTCAGCGGATGTGTGGTTGTTTGGCATCATACTCCTTGAACTGTGCATAGGCAAGTTGTGGACCAGCCTGAAGCCTGGACCCATCATGCGGAGAATACTCACACTGACTCATGCTGCGAATCCCGCTGAGAGAATCGCCAGAGAAAATGATTTGTATGACACTTATAAGGTATAGTTCAAAATTTATTTTTTAATGATTCTGGTTTTGATCAGTCTCAGACTTTTTACAATACAATGACTATTGTACACCACAAAGAGATATAATACAGAAAATCAAGTACATTTTTCAAATATAGAAGGTAAGCAATGGGTGCCTTATCGCTTCAAAACAATCTCTTCCAGGCAACCTTTTTCAATGGAAAACAGCAAAGAATGGATTTCAGCAGGTGGTGCAATATAAAATAACTCTTACTAATATTATAAACGAGCTGCTGCCCGCGACTCCGTCTGCAAAGAATTCGTTTATCGCTATCCCATATGTGATGTTAATCCGGATTATAAACTATCTGTGTGCCAAATTTCATCAGAATCCGTCAAACCGTTTTAGCATGAAAGAGTAACAAACATCCGTCCATCCATCCATCCATACTTACAAACTTTCGCGTTTATAATATTAGTAGGATTGTCTCATGAGTCACTCATGAGTACTTTACTGGCTTGGCCACACAGCTATTTAACATCCATAACTTAACCGTATTCTTGTTCTCAGCAAGTGCCAGAGGACCTCAGGAACATCATAGAGAAATGCTTAAAAATGTATCCGAGTGAACGAGCAACATTTGCAGAGTTAGTTGAGGGGTTATCTCAATTGGATATCAAGCTGCCAGAGGAGAGCAAGCCTCCACGTGGCCTCATGGGCTGCAAACTCCAGTATCTATACCATTGGTGGCAGTTGGCTGGCGGGGATATACAGGCAGAGCTGAAGAAGAATGGCTTGATCAAAAACAGTCCACCAATATTGTCAATGCCTGTGTATGTATAAACCTATGAAGTTATACTGTTTTATGTGTATACCTAGATAAGTAATAGGTACTTATCGATAACAGGATTATCAATGTTATTATTATGTCAAATACTAACCACATGTTAATTGTGCCAGAAAAATATCTAGGTATATTACAAGCTTTTGTTTAACTTGTAATGTACATGTATATATTTATGTATGGGTCAATTCTTGGAAGTCGAATTTGACCCACTTTCAGTGGTCGTATTCACTTGAAATACAGTCAACAAAAAGTACAGTCAGCTAAAAAGCTTGCTTTAAAAATGAAACTTTAACAAAACTTACTTTTTCAAGACGCGGCCCCCTTTGGTTTGAAAAATATTTGGCGACCCCCTACTTACCTCCACTTACAGTTATTTGTATTAATACGTTGAAAATACAAACATTGAATATTCATACACAATAACGGTGAGAGTATTTGATAGATACTGCGACCCCGTTAAGGGGCTTCCGCGAACCCCAGGGGGGTCGCGACTCACAGATTGGAAAACACTGGTTTAAAACAAGGGCACAACGAAAAATTAAGCTTGATTAAGTATTGATCCCTGTTCCTTATCATCTTGTGCTTTACCATGATCTACACCGACACGAGCGATTAGTTGACAAATCAGTTATTTCAAATTACTTTCAAGAAAAGAGTATATTGTTCTCTTAGAGGCCGGCAACGAACTAGGGACTCTCTTCGCGTAGTTGGTTTTCGTAAGTGGCGATGATAGCGAATAAAAAAAGCTGAGAAGTCTAGTTGCAAATAGAAACAAATAGTAATATGTACGTTTTTAAAATTAATCAATTAATTTTGCCCGTTTGTAACACTCCCCCTACCCTCATGTAAGGGCACATACTATTTCTCGGATTCCCCTTTATACCTAAGATTTTATCTAGTTCTAAACTACTAGATTAAACTGAATAAAATCCCATGTTTGTTTTCTCCAACATTTTCTCACAAATAACCATCGCTCTATGATAGAAATCGCACAATAAAAATCTTACCTAAGAATAAGGACATGCAGAGATTTTGAGAACTTCCCCCAATTTGGGACTTTTATGTAATTAATGAATACCTAAGAATCTTGTTCAATGCAGTCAAACCAACTGAATCGTGACCCAGTGTGGAATCTTGTCACAGAAAATATCACAGTGACATCGCATTGCTTGACAAAGAATCTCAGCATGACGCTTACTGTAAAAACGGTCAACGATGGGTCAGAAATCAAATGGTTTGACTATATACTACGATTATCCACAGAGCAATCCTGCTGGACGGACCAACAATAGGCGGCAAAGTGAGCGCTCTCTTCGACCGCCGCATCGCTAAGTACAACTTAGACCTTCTAAAGGCCCGCCTAGCTCACATACCCATACACGACTATTACCCGCTGATGCACGAACGAAGGAAGGAGTTTGATGCTGTCACGTTACCCAGGATCATAAGGGAAAGGGATACGGAGTACCAGTTCTATAGGCTGCTGTGGTTCCAGAGGCTTATGCATGTGAGTTACTTTTGTTAACTGAGGTTTTATACACCATGGCATCCATCGATAGACTATCAATACTATTGGTTTTGTCTTAACTATCGATAGACTATCGGTAGTCTATCGATATTGGACTATCGATAGGCAACACTACTACATATTTATAAAACTTCTAGGGCTATCCCTACACGGCGTCTTATATCCGTGCGGAGGCCGAGGTGGATATTCCCCCGCTGATCCGCGGCGACGTGTGGGCGGCTCTGCTCGGGGTCGTGGGCGACATAGAAGACCAGTATGAAAGGATCGACAAGGAAACACCGACGCCCACTGACAGACAAGTAAGCTTGTACAATACGTTTACTTTTAGTTTACCACTGACAGATGGCTTGCCTTCATTTCATTTCCAACTTTAACTCCATAAAAATAAAGTAGCTATTTCAAAATCTGCAAACGTGGGTAACAGTATTCTAAAATTGGCTTTATTTGTAGGTCGTTAAAGTTGAATATGAAATGAAGGCAAACCATCTGTCAGTGGTAAACTTTATGTAATTTTACTGTATTTGTGATGACCACTGGATAGCCAAGTTATAACCTGACTATGAAGCTTGGAATCCCGGGTTCGATCCCCGCTTGGGGCAGATATTTGTAGGAAATTACGAATGTTTGTGCTCGAGTCATGGATGTTTATTATGTATTTATTTATCTATATAGTTATCCCTTGCCTAGTACCCGTACTATAAGCTTTGTTTAGTTTGGGACTAGGTCAATTGGTGTCAATGGTCCCATAATTATGCAATACAATACAATACAAATATTCTTTACTGATCACCAAAACAGTACAAAAAAAAAATCGAAAAAAAAATATAATTATACCGTAAAGTCGGGGTACTTTGACCCAATAAAGGGTAACTTTGGCCCATATAAAACTAAATAAAGAAGAGTCTAGTAAAAAACATAAGAACGTGAGCAGTCAGCTAAAACAAACCATACGGCAATTAGCCCTAATTTTGATGCAATAATAAAATCTGGACAGAGTTAATCCCAATGGTCAAAGTTACCCTTCAGGGCCAAAGTAGCCAGACTTTACTGTATATATATTTTTTTATAGTATTTTATATATAAATATATTTGTATTTTTAAATTATGTGTGTTATTATTGTGTATTTCCTACATTTATCCGTGTATTCGTGTTTTGAATTGAAATTCTGCGATAATTTCGCCCCCAGGCGGGCAATAGGCAGATAATAGTATTTTGCCAAATGAAGATACAAATCTCAATATGCTTCGGTTTGACCCAAATAATTTATACTGTGCAATAACTCGTCACCACTTTTCTGGGTCATTGCATAGAAATGCGCAATTGCAAATAATAATTACTTTAATACGTGCAACACTAATATTGCTGTTCAGCATTGCCCGAAGCCCTCATTTTGTTGATTACGTTATTATAATTAAGAGAGTTACTTTTTGCCAACGAACGTGATATTTTAGTTCTGTCAATACGTCATTATTTCAAGATCTAAAAGATCATATAAGATCGGTTGCCAGACTCCCAAATTCATAAAGCTTTCATTGTTAAAAATATTAGATTTATCAAATATAAAGAACTAAGCCCAATAAATTAGGGCTTTTTGTTACAAGATGTACTGAGATCTTTCATTAGCTACCGATAAAAATTTCGATGCGGTTGTATGCATCATACATAACCACAAATAAATTGAAGAAATTCTTGCTCATCCAATCCAATAAGTCAAAGAAGCCTAAGATTATAAGTCCTCCATCTTGGTAATAATGGCATACTGGCTTCGCACAGCCACTCATGGACTTATGGTGTGAAACTAAGTCCCTGGTCTTTAATGTTGTGTTTGTGTCATACAATAGTTCTTAACAGCCAAATCATGCTTTGTATGTATAGTCGAAGAAACCGAATCTCGTATCAGATGCAAATGCCATGTTGATATTTCATACGTATTTATGCTAAATAAATCATTGTGAAATAAATTATTTTATCATGGGACTATTCACACGAATCGAACCTAGTCCCAAACTAAGCAAAGCTTGTACTATGGGTACTAGACAACGGATAAACATACTTATACAGATAAATACATACTTATATATTAAACATCCAAGACTCGAGCACAAACATTTGTATTTTTCATACAAATATCTGCCCCGACGCGGGATTCGAACCCGGAACCTCAAGCTTCGTAGTCAGGTTCTCTAACCACTAGGCCATTTGGTCGTCAAAAAGTCCACCCTTTCAGTTAACTCGACTGTGCCAAGTAGCATACCAATATTAAGCGAAGCAATATACTTTTCATCTCTCATACTCGGAAAGTGAGGCAAATCATATCTGACATATGGGAGGATAACTATTATTTTCTTCCCTAGGGTAGAAATGAATTAAAAAAAAATAAAGGCATTGGCTGTCAATGGAACACATACGCTTTCAGCCAAGCATTACGGCATATACATGGAATAATTAAGTATTGAGTTTTTTTTCTTAATTAGTCATATTACAAATTTTATAATGCCAGTGAAATATTAATCAATTAAATTATTAATTTACATTAGTTTCTTATTTAGTGACTTAAACCAGAAAAGTTAGAAAATTTTAAGAAAAAAACATAGTAAACGACAATGTTATTGTCCACACAGCCTATCTCTATACAGCTTAACTCCTTTGTTCAAATTGGTTACTTACATATTTTATAAATAAATTTACTAAAATACCTTGTTTATCTACTGTTTTCATTGATTATTATATTGAACATTCTAAAATTTGTTAAATTAATTATTCCTTAACAATAAACTCCATTGAAATATTTTACAACGATCATATTGACCAGTTTAGACATATTTTCTTACTTTCCTTGTAGTCGAAATGAAAAGCAGAGTGTTTAACTCGGGAAAAACACCAACATCACCCTCGGAATATTGGCAACCTCGCTGTGCTCGGGTGCCAAGTAACCTCGTGTGATATTGGTTATTTTCCTCCCATGTTGAACAATCTACTAAGTCGGTAAAATACTACTAAAATGCTTTTCTCTATCAGATAGACGTGGACATCCCACGCTGCCACCAGTACTGCTGGTTGCTTTGCGGCGCACACGGCCACCGCAAACTAAAGCGCTTGCTCAAAGCCTGGCTGCTCACAAACCCGCAATACGTGTACTGGCAGGGACTCGACTCGCTCACTGCGCCGTTCCTCTACCTCAACTTCTGCAACGAAGGTAAGTTTTAGCGTTTTTAAAGGCGATCGTGGGGTTAGATCTGAAAATGTCTTAGGATTCTGTACATTGGCTTCCTCAAACTCAAGCGCTTGCTCAAAGCCTAGCTGCTCACAAACCCGCAATACGTGTACTGGCAGGGACTCGACTCGCTCACTGCGCCGTTCCTCTACCTCAACTTCTGCAACGAAGGTAAGTTTTAGCGTTTTTAAAGGCGATCGTGGGGTTAGATCTGAAAATGTCTTAGGATTCTGTACATTGGCTTCCTCAAACTCAAGCGCTTGCTCAAAGCCTAGCTGCTCACAAACCCGCAATACGTGTACTGGCAGGGACTCGACTCGCTCACTGCGCCGTTCCTCTACCTCAACTTCTGCAACGAAGGTAAGTTTTAGCGTTTTTAAAGGCGATCGTGGGGTTAGATCTGAAAATGTCTTAGGATTCTGTACATTGGCTTCCTCAAACTCAAGCGCTTGCTCAAAGCCTGGCTGCTCACAAACCCGCAATACGTGTACTGGCAGGGACTCGACTCGCTCACTGCGCCGTTCCTCTACCTCAACTTCTGCAACGAAGGTTAGTTTAGCGCTTTTAAATGCGATCGTGCGGTTAGATCTGAAAATGTCTTAGGATTCCGTACCTTGGCTTCCTCAAGCTCAAGCGTTTACTCAAAGCGTCCGTTCACAAGGCAACAGGTGTACGGGCAGGGACTCGACTCGCTCACTGAGCAGTTCCTCTACCTCAACTTCTGTATGAAGGTTAGTTTTCGTGCTTTCAAAGGCGATCGTACTGTTATTAGATCTAAAAATATTCTAGGATTCGGTACTGAACTGGCTTCCTCAAGCTCAAGCGTTTACTCAAAGCGGCCGTTCACAAGCCTACAATACGTGTACTGGCACAGTGGCGTGCCTAGGGTATCAGGCTATGGCAAGCCGAGAGATATGTTTTAGTATTTTTTTATAATTTAATGTAGGTAAATCCATCTTGTTGCCGCTTTACTCAGTTTGGGCAAGCTTACCAAAGCACACTTCATTCTATTACTAGACAGAATTTTAAATTTTATAGACTCATTCTCACACGCAACGCACTAAAACAAGAATACCTATTTATTTTGTAATTACATAAATTCACGCATTTTACAACGCCTTGCATGGCATGGCCCACGATTCGATATAAACAATCGTAAAGTTATTCATCTCGCCCGCGCACTCGCGTTCTAAACCAAACGCAGCAAACTTCACACCGTAAGCCAGATTCAAAATTGCAAAGAAAGCGCTATATATGCAGCTATACATAGATATTTGTAAAACTAACGTTTTCCTAAGTATGAAGAGAGCGTTTCGAAGCCCCGTAAAAGCCCACAAGAGCGAGCGAGATGTCATGCTATTTATAACGTCGCTACTATCGCCTATCGCCGCGTCGGCCGCCGTACAGCGCCGCTGGGCCGCGCAGCGGATTTGTTATGCAATTCTTGGTATTTTACGTAAAATAAAGCGCGTTATTATGAAAGTGATTTTATTAGAACTTTTTTCGTTTGGACGAGGTTTGGCTTTTATTTTTAATCTTGATTTGAGATTTATAAAGCAAGCCCGGCTTTTGGGCTTCTATGTAAGGATCGCCACTGTACTGGCAGGGACTCAACTCGCTCACTGCGCCGTTCCTCTACCATAACTTCTGCAACAAAGTTTAATTTTAGCGCTTTTAAAGTTTTAAAGGCGATCGTGCGGTTAGATCTCAAAACTTCTTAGGACTCTGTACCGTAGCTTTCTCAAGCTCAAGCGCTTGCTCAAAGCGGCCGTTCAAAAGCCTATACTAAATACATGTACTGACAAGGACTCAACTCGCTGACTGCGCCGTTCCTCTTCCTCAACTTTACTGTCTTACTTTACACACAAAAAAACACCGAAAAATGTAAGTTATGAGTGAGAATCGCGAAAGTTTACGTCTCACCCTGGTCCTAGTTTTTGAGACACCCTGTATAGATTTAAATTTCTATTTACTTTTTTTATGTTAGAGAGGCCAGACAAACGAACTAGTGGGTCACCTGATGTTAAATGAACACCACTGAAGAAATATAACACAATATAACAAAAACATGTCCCAAAACATTAACAGATATTCATAAATATTTGTTACAGCTCGCGCCTTCGCCTGCCTCTCGGCGTTCGTGCCTCGCTTCCTCCACAAGTTCTTCCTGAAGGACAACAGCGCGGTCATCAAGGAGTACTTGGCCAAGTTCTGGCAGATGGTGGCTTACCACGAGCCCGAACTGATGACTCATCTGCGGGACATCAGTTTTGAGCCCAACCTGTTCGCCATACCGTGGTTCCTCACCATGTTCTCTCGTAAGTACAACACTTTATATATATCTCTTGGTCAATGAAATCGTGCCAGTGGAGTAGTATTCTGGATTTGATTTAGACGACCGGATAGCCTAGTTGTTAGAGAACCTAACTACGAAGCTTGAGGTCCCGGGTTCGATTCCCGGTCGGGACAGATATTTGTGTGAAAAATACGAATGTTTGTGTTCAAGTCAGTATGTATTTATCTATATAAGTATGTTTATCCGTTTTCTAGTACCCATAGTACAAGCTTTGCTTAGTTTGGGACTAGGTCAATTGGCGTCAATTGTCCCGTGATATTTTTTTATTTGCTACTCGTATTTACAATTTATCGTACGCTGTATTGTACCTATTTGTTGAGTTTTCTTTTTATAAAAGATTTGTGGCTGTGTATTGTAGTGAAATTGAAAATCTGTTTTTACAAAAACCTACTTTTGACACTACCTACTTAACTTTCAGTAAGCACAACAACCTTAACAACCCTACAATAAAACTGATATTCCTGTTACAGATGTGTTCCCCCTCCATAAAATCCTGCACTTGTGGGACGCGTTCCTGGTGGAAGGGCCCTCCCTCCCCCTTTTCATGGGGGTGGGGATACTACGGCAGCTGCGCGACACATTACTAGAATCAGGCTTCAACGAATGCATTCTTCTCTTCTCTGATCTACCGGAAATCGATATTGGAGAGTGCGTGAAGGTAAAAACAAACATGATTTATTGTATAATCAATATCTGTTCGATACAACGCCATCTACAATTTATTTGCCGAGCTAGATGGCTTGCTAGTTAAGTATAACAATCGATGCCTGTTGACAACCAATCACCTCAGTAGTTCTTATTTTGCACACAACTTGTGGTGGCGCTAGTATATAGTAAGATATATAAATTAAGCTTTGAGAGTATGTCTGCCTGTTCCCAAAAACAACCTATCTCTCATCTCTCATTTTTCTAAGACCATTCTTAATAGAATGTGTAATTTATATTCATTACTTAAAACAAAAGAAAAGTTGATTACCTCTGGGACGTCACTTTGACATTAACAGTTGTTTGTTTACATTTTTGATCTCTAATGTCATTTTGACACTTTAGTGGTCTAGACCCATCTTCGCCTTATTGCCTTTCAAATTAAACCGGTTTGGGGCACATCGGTTGGATAATTTCAAAGTCTATAACGGACATAGGTATAAAAAAAATGTGTTTTATATATGTATTTATAGAAGTAAATAAATATTACTTTTAGGAATCAATTGAGATGTGCCGCAGCTCGCCTAGGAGTATCACATACAGGCGGTTTACAAACGATGCCGAAGTAAGAGATCCTATGGTGAGTGAATTTTTGAAGAGTTTCAATAGTTGCTTACATTAAATAAATAATTTATCTGGTTATAT
Source organism: Archips xylosteana (assembly GCA_947563465.1). Classification (NCBI taxonomy): domain Eukaryota; kingdom Metazoa; phylum Arthropoda; class Insecta; order Lepidoptera; family Tortricidae; genus Archips; species Archips xylosteana. The sequence continues at coordinate 7,168,761 of OX387349.1, forward strand.
TAGCTATTAATTCTGGCATAGTCCTATTAAAATTTACCCCCTGTTTCACCATTCACTTATAAAAGTCGAGGAGGAGGAACACGATTGAACGTGCATCGGCGCGCGCTTGTGACAACCAACTGAAATTTCGATCGCAGGAGATCTGTAGCCGTTTGTCCCCTCGGTAGGTAAATATCGCGCGTAAGTACATGGCATGCAGGAGGCCTGCCGTTGGGTTTATTTGATGGAGCCATGGACGGAAATCAACTTAAAAGATTATCGTACAATCTGGGTAATTAAAATTAAAAACATGTTTTTATTTAATTTATTTTTCTAGGACTCAGTTGAAATACCAATGGAAACATTAGCTGTCGAAATCTGCCCTCGAATCAGCTTATCCGACTTCTTCTCCTTGATCTGCCAAGATAAATGCTGTGTCATCGACATAAGGTCTAATTTGCTGTGAGTATGAAACTTTTACGTTTTAAGTAAGTAAGCTGTTTATTTGCGTTAAATGTGGTTAAGGTCTTGAATATTATAATTTTAAAGGATCACACATTTAGCTGAATTACGACAAGAAAAAGTACGCCTTAAATATAAAAATGCAACTTGTACGGTCGGCCAAGAAAGCGGTCTACCAGTTTTGACAAAAGTTTCTGTGAGATCTAAATATCGCTAAAGTTGACTTTTCTAACGGAGTGAAGTTTAGTCACTGTCATCATATACTTGCAAGGGAAAATCGACCTTGTTGTATCATGACGTGCAAATGAACTTGAACCTTAGGGTGGTAGTCCATAATTTTTGGTCGACTGTACAGAATTTTATATAATGAGATGTCATGTATACAGTGAGTACCTACAATGAAAAAAAAGAATGAATGATTGAAAAATGTTGGCTGCGTTTGAAATCAACATGCCTTTTTTTCAGTATCTTACTCAGAGATCTCAATTAATACCAAAGCGTTCGTTAGTCTAGATTTTTAACCGACTATTAATGGAGAAGGGAAAGTTTTCAATTCCATGTAGGTATGTACGTTAATAGGCTTAAGCTAAGTACATTGTACAAGAAGAGCAAAAAACGAGCCATTGTACCCGAGACGATCATATAGCCACCCGAGCCGGTAAGGCGAGGGTGGATAGACACGTCGAGGGGAAAATGGGTTTAATGCTACTTTTCACTTCGATTGCAAGGAAATTAAACTGCAACATTTGAAATTAAATTTACAAGCTCTTATTTTTCATGCATTTCAATTTCTACATTAATGTACTAGATTTGTCTAGTTATATTAATTGCGTAACATTGAACACATGTAACATGAAAAAAAAACAATATAATCATAAATTTAAATTTATTTCTACTGTTTGTGGCTGAATGCCTTGGTCTTGGACGAAGATTTTACTTCATGCACAAGAGCATAAAAAGCTATTTTATGCAGCATTCCCTCGACATGAAGAAGAACTTTACGAGCATGAGAAGTGAAAAACATTTTTTACATAAACGGAGTCAAAAATCCCTCTTCCCTAATCTCTTTCGGGATACCTAAAACTATCCTATGTTTCCCGGAACTCAAACTATCTCTACACAAAATTTCATCTTAAACAGTTGAGCGGTCTAAGCCGTGAATAGGTAACAGACAGACAGCTAAACTTTAGCATTCACACTTACTCACCGTATCTAACAGCTAATTTTTTCCAGCTACGAAAAGAGCTGCATAGAAGGCAGCATCAACATTCCATACAGCGGAGTTCATCTCGGTCAACACGAGCTGCAAAGCCTGGGTCCATTCAACCACAAAACTCTGTCCGAAGCCATGAAACTGAAGAAAACTGTCGTGGTGGCTTCTACTGAGGATGAGACTGCTCAGCTGGTGAGTGCGCTAACAGTACCTTTTTAGGGTTCCGTAGTCAACTAGGAACCCTTATAGTTTCGCCATGTCTGTCCGTCTGTCTGTCTGTCCGCGGCTAAGCTCAGAGACTGTTAATAGTAGAAAGCTGTAATTTGGCATGAATATATATATCAGTCACGCCGACAAAGTGATTATATAAAAAAACTAAAAAAATTTTTTTTAGTGTACCTCCCATAGACGTAAATTGGGGGTGATTTTTTTTTTCTCGACTAACCCCATGGTGTGGGGTACCGTTGGATAGGTCTTTTAAAACCATTGGGGGGTTGCTAACATGATTTTTGTATTCAGTGATTTGTTTGCGAAATATTCAACTTTAAAGTAAAAATTTTCATTTAAATCGACCGTCCCCCCCCCCCCTCTAAAATCTAAACTGTTGGGTGGAAAAATTTGAAAAAATTCGAAATGGTAGTAAATATATTAAATTTACAAGGAAAATTATAGCGGCTAAGATTGCTTGGGAATTATTTGTAGTTTAAGAGTAAACAGTAGCCTAAGGTATTAAACATACCGTCACTCCTTTGAAAAACTCGTATCTCAAATCAGTTGTAAACAAAACTGAATCTTGATACGCGCGTAATAAAGTTCACTTTGCCAGATTATCGATTTTGAGATACGAGCTTTTTTCAAAGTATTGACGATACCTAACTTGGAAGATTCCGTACACATACGAAATCCTTAGAAAAATATTACTTGATTTTTTCGTAATGGCTACGGAACCCTATCTTGGGCGTGTCCGACACGCTCTTGACCGGTTTTTTTTGAGAAATGAGATATCAATCTCAAAATGTAGAGCTCGCAAAGTACAATATTACCATTGAATTAAATATAGATATCAGAAAATCTGACATATAAAAATCTCGTGTCACGGTGTTTGTTATCGAACTCCTCCGACAAGGCATGACCGATTTTTATGAAACTTTTTTCTCCAAATTCGGTAGGTCTGAGAATAGGTCGTAGGCTATTTTATTCGCAGACGGAGTCGCGGCACACGGCGGCCACGACGTACAAAATACGCGTTCTTGAATCTACGTAAGCACGACGACGACGACGTCTGTACACGCGTCAATGTGTGCGTAAGATACACAGGGCTGACCGTCGCAAAAACCTAGTACATAAGTACTACCAATTACATCTAATATATAAAAATCTCGTGTCACGGTGTTTGTTATCGAACTCCTCCGAAACGGCTTGTCCGATTCCTATGAAACCTTTTTCTCTGTATTCGGTAGGTCTGAGAATAGGTCGTAGGCTATTTTTTATACCCCTATTCTTCGCGGACGGAGTCGCGGGCAACGCGGATTATTCCGATTTTAAGTATGTCGATAATTAAAGCAATTACAGTCCTAAAGTGGAATCTATATTAATATCTACACTTGTCATAAGTGACGTCAAAATGGCTCACCCCTGCCGAGCTCTGATTATAAGTATATTATATGGGTTAGGTATTTGAGATTTACATATGCATTTATATTTATTCAAATATTTTGCTCTATTTGTCGATCCTTATTTTTTTTTGATTGCTCTTCTCTACCACTCAAAGGCAAAGGTTGACTGGCAGAGATCCCTCCAGGGATAAGTCCGCCTTTGTACTTAAATTTTTTTTTCAGTAATCTTTTTGTTTTCCTTTTCGTACAATAAAGGGTATAAACAAACAAACAAATGATTACCATAGTAATTGTTCGTTATGACTTACATTCAAGCCACTACAGGGTTATTTTTAATTCACTGACATCCTCTTAACCCTGAATTCCTATCACTCAAACAAATGTTTTTTGTTTTACGACTTTTTAAAATGAAGCACTTTTTTCCCATACAAATACACAGAGTATCGTAAAAATAAGAGGAAATCTCAAATTTTCAAAACGTTATTACACCAAAAATATTAAGTTATGACAAAAGCCGTAAAACAAAAAACATTTGTTTAAGAGGGTACGATGGCTGGGAGAATTTTGAGAAATAGGTATTTTAATGAAATGTCGCTGTCTCGCCCGAACCCCTCCGTGTCAGTACAGCGAAAGCGGGACAACTGCACCTCAGACCGTTAATAGGCGCGTAAAATTGATCAAAACAGCATTTCGTAATCCCCTGTTTTATTCTCGAAAACTGGGCCAATTAATTTATTTTTTTCTTAAATAATTAGAAGACAGATTTAGCTATGCCCCTATGTTTTCCTTTTTTTGTTTATAGCAGGGATTCTTTTCTGACGAGTGTCTGAAAATGACGTTGAAATTGGGCAATTTTTTCGGTTTTTGAAAGCTCATATTTCTTATGTTAATTGAAATATGGAAAAAAACGAAAAATAGGGGCATAGCTGTGGTAGATACAGATTACACAGTAAAAAAAATTTGGCTCTAAAGCCATTATCCAGGGAGGAAACAGGGGATTACGTTTGTATGAAGAAATGGTGCGCATCGTACCCTCTTAAGTGGCAGGAGTTTAGGGTTAAAAGGATGCTAGTGAATTACAAATAACCCCGTATAACTCAAAAAGCTACTTAGGTGTGTACTTAGGTTGTTGTCTTTAACTTACTATTATATTAAATAGGGATATCTGAAAGTAATATATATTTTTTTCACTTTTAACCCTTTCGGCGCGCATGATGCCCATGTGCATCATGAGATTGCAGGCTCTCGCGCGCGCATGATGACCATGCGCATCATGGGATTGCAGTCTCTTGTGCGCGCATGATGCGCATGAGCATCATTACAAATCTTGATCTAAACATACTATTTTGTTCAAAATTTATGTAGTTTTTGGTTGATCAGGATTACTGGATCTATAATTCATTTAGTGTCATTTTTTTTATTATTGTGCCACGGTATTTGCAGAGAAAAAATACTTCGAAATTCGACTGTCATTTATTATCTGTATTTGGTTAAAAAGTTTTCATCTTTATTTGATAAACCAGAAATTTGGACTTTGATATCCATATTCAGTTAAAAAAAATAACTTTATATTCATATTTTAACTTTGAAAAGGCCATGATAACACGGTGCATCATTGCGCCGTAGCGTACTGCCAATCACAGTGGATGGTATTCTACAGCATAGAACCATCTGTTTTTATATTTTTAAAATAATTCATAGGTATAAGCATTGAATAGCGAAAAGTGTTGATAAATAGCAGAAGGAAATAGGATTGTTGACTAGCTGTTGGCCGCGACTCCGTCTGCGAATAATTCGTTCATCGCTATCCCGCCTAAACTACGCATTTTTCCGGGATAAAAAGTATAAACTATTTATGTGCCAAGTTTCATCATAATCTGTGAAAGAATAACAAACATCTAGGTACACATCCATCCATGCAAACTTTCATGTTTATAATACTAGTAAGATTAACCAAATAAAGATTTTTTAAAGTAGTAGCGGTACACTAAGTAGGGATATTATGCGGTGCAGTATAAGTTTTACTAAAGTTTTCAATCTCATCATGTTGCGTATTATTATTCAAGTCCGTGTTAAACCTATTCGGCTACCTGGATTTACCGTGTCCCGTGGCCCTGGTATACCGTTAGACTCCTAAGTGCGAGCGAGAGGTCCGATAAAAGGGTTTTACCCACTGACCCACTCGGCTGATGTCTGTGTGTCTTGTGACACTACGCTCATCCATATGACTCCCTAAGTGCGAGCGAGAGGTCCGAGTAAAATTTTTATGCCCCTTGTGGCTATTTACAACAGTTGCACAAATGCGTTAATTATTGTTAAAGGCTTTCAGACGAAAATCGACCAATCACGAGCATCGCTGACCTGAGCCTGATAGATAAAGGGCGCGTTATCTTAGTGTCTTTACATTTATTTTGTTCCTGGTTATAGCCTTAGTTTGTGCCTGTGACTGAGCGTTTTGTCTCGTTGCGTAGCGTTGTAATCGTGAATCTTTACTGACCCGGCTATCTTTATGGAATCGAATACTGCACTTGGTACAATCGACCCGGCTAAACACCCAGTCTTTCGCCAATAATCATACTCATGTACATATTGACCGGATTATCTTAATTTTTTGTACTTATATATATATTATGTAGGTATTCTAATCCGTACAATTTTATATTTAAACAAGTTGTTACCCGCGACTCCGTCTGCGAAGAATAGGGGTATAAAAAATAGCTTACGACCTATTCTCAGACCTACCGAATATAGAGAAAAAAAAATATATAAAAATCAGTCAAGCCGTTTCGAAGGAGTTCGATATACTTATATTGAAGTATGTTAAAATATTGTTTTTTATTTCACCCGCAAATAAACATTTGGTGTTTGGTTATTATAAATAGCGCATTACGCCATCCATTCCCTTGCCGTTCGAGCCGTGAAAGTGCGTGCGGTCCCACCGCGCGCAATGATGCACAGGGTGCATCATGGGTATTTAGTACGGGAAAAAATGTACTGCGCGCGGGCGCATTGCATCGCTTCGTCGGGCCTTCGCGCAGGACCATTGCAGCGCGCTAGAAGGCGCTCGCGCCGAAAGGGTTAAAGAAATGTATGTATGTATGTATGTAAACTCTTTAGTGCACATAAAAATAAAAATACAAATAAACAGAGAAGAGAACAAAGGCGAGCTTATTCCTAAAAAGGGATCTCTTCCAGCTAACCTAGCTAAGAGAAGACAATTTAATATATAATGGATAAGCAGACAGTTAAAAATACGTGCGGTAAAAAGAAAAACAGAAATACTCAAAGAGAAAGGGGGAAAAAAAAGAAAATGAAATGGGAAGAAATGGTTACCATAGTAATTGTTCGTGATGACTAACATTCAAACCTCTATAACTCAAAAACTTACTTAGATGACTGGACATGTTCTTACCGTGTGCCCTTCACAATTCATTCTTCATGCAATTGTTGTCTTCCCTGAAGCAGGAATTGAGACTGACTGGCAACGTAGCTGTCGGTAAATCCCGCCTGCGGCCCGAAATAATACGAAAACAGATTGGAGTATCTAATTAGAAAAACACCGCATGAATCAGCCAATATCAAACGTAAACAGATGACGCACGAAACCCAAAGCGCAGGGCGTCCCAATACGCAACGATAATCTGGGCCCAGTTGCATAACAAATTACAACTAATAGTACAAGCGGAACTCTCGCTTCAGTTATATTAACTAGACAGGGAGTTCCGCTTGTAATATAAGTTGTACTTTGTTATGCAACAGGCCCATGGTATCGCGCGAGCGGTCAAGTTATACCAGTTTAAGAACAAAAAAAGAATAACTATAAATTAAAAAAATTAAAAACCCCCAACTCAATTAAGTCTAAGATCTATTCCGCTGCATACAAAAGAGCTGATAACATTAAAACGGCTAGACCAATTTTAATGAAACATGTCTAAGAACCATCGCCAACAAACCTGCTTTCAGATAAAAAAAAAACCGCATCCAAATCGGTTCACCCGTTTAAGAGTTATCACATGGCGGTCAAACTTATAACACCCCTCTTTTTGTGTCGGGGGTTAAAAAACATCCATGTCTCTTAGTTAAGCGATAATAGAGTCACGTAACCATAGTTCGGACAAGCCATCGCAAAGACAGCTACGGAAATTGAACAAGTTTCAATGGAGTGGTAATAGTATACAGTCGAGTTCTCCAATATCAGTAAAGCCAGCCGTTCATAAATATCTAAACATGAACCTTATGTTACGGTAATAAGCATACCCCGGATTGACGGGAGCAAACATGGTACCAAGTATCAAATGTTGGTTTTATAATTATGTTCAATCCAAACATCAGAATTAAAACAAAATGTTGATGGAAATACCTTCACAAGCATGTGGACAATTTTGGGTTACTGTTATAAATTTAAATGGAAAATATAAATAAAATAACACTCTTCATAATTCGACTGTATTAATCTTGTTCTATTACCGTTTTCCGATGACCTGTCCGAGCTATGCACATAACGTATCACTTTGAGTATTAGATATTTTCGAAAAAATGTCGCTTGACTGAGTGACTTCGTTTTTTTTTTTATTTTTCCAGCACTTTTATAACTTGGCCTATAACTCGTTGTCAGATTATCGTTAAGTTTCGGGACACCCTGTATTTTATTCGGTAAAGTTCGTAATTATTCTGACCGAATTTCAGTCCTCTTCCAGAAAGCAATGAGCTGATAACAAGCCAAATACATCCGAGTCGCTGCTCAGAACAAGAGCCAGCTAATTAATTCAAATAATAATTAATAATAAAAACCGGCCAAGTGCGAGTCGGACTCGCGCACGAAGGGTTCCGTACAATTATTTATAAAAATCACGTTTGTTGTATGGGAGCCCCCTTAAATATTTATTTAATTCCATTTTTTAGTATTTGTTGTTATAGCGGCAACCGAATTACATCATCTGTGAAAATTTCAACTCTCTAGCTATCACGGTTCCCGAGATACAGCCTGGTGACAGACGAACGGACAGCGGAGGCTCAGTAATAAATATGGTTAACCCTAATAAACCGGTTGTCTGTAAAGTCAGTTTACGGACGATAGTTTAACGTGACAACGTCATAACAAAACATTCAAGAACAAAAATGAAACCAGGCGGTCACCCATCCAAGTACTGACCGCGCCCGACGTTGCTTAACCTCGGTGACCTCGGTGATCTTATCCTCAGTGGTGTTTTGTCAAATATCTTGAAAACGGTGCATCCTACGGCAAAATCATTTAAATTTTCATCCCCCCCTTTGAAACTCCCGCACTACCCCCTCAGCCCCCCCCGCACCCCTCCCCCATTAAAATTACCCAAGCGCTAGTACTAAGATTGTACATGCTGGCGTTCGCTGCTTTCTTGTACATACTGGCCTTCGCCACCTATGTACTTACATGTAACGTTACATTGAGTCATCCTTTATCGTGTATGCAGCCGGCGTTCATCGATTTATTAGACGTTCACGTTAGATGTCACGTCAAAAAAATAATTCCACGTTTAGTTTCCCATTTAGTTTAACTTCTTGACCGCCACAGTCATCCGGCCATGACAGCCAGTGAAAAGCCTCACACGCCAACGCCATTAACCCATAACCAACATTCGACTCGAATTAGATCCTTCTACAATGGAAATAAACCCCTATTCATCGACTACACGGTGTGTTCCATCGCGCACAGATCACGTCACTTCGTTTGTTTATGGCGGTCAAGAGGTTAATTGAAATATTAACCACCGTTTTCTTTACAGTTCAGCGACTACCTAGTAAAATGCGGCGTGCCTCGTGTCTGCATCTTGCATGGAGGAACCAGCGCGCTGCACACTCATGTACCCTCGCTCTTCACGGTACCGCCCAAACGGAACGGACACAAACACTGATGAGAAGACAAAGTTGGGTGACCCCTACTGGCATTTAGAACCTGTGAAAGCTACAATGCGGAGTCTAGAAAGATGGAACAGTGAATGGGTGACGTAATAATTATTAAGTAGGTATCAAGGATGATATAGACTGGATTGGCAGTCGCCATAGTACGGATCGGCCGCGGTTTTTGTAGTCGATTATTCGATTATTAAATCTAGATGGCGCTGAAATATAGCCAGAGGCTTTGAAGGCAAAACAATAAGACTACAGATATTTCATATCACTGCAAATGTATTATTATGCAATATTTTTGAAAAATAATACATTTGTAGTAATATAAAAAAAAAATCTTTATTCAAAAATACTTTTACAATATAACATCTATAGTCTAAACATACAAAAGGCAAGAAACACTTATGCCTGAACTAGGATGTTCCTGTGTTTCAGGCGAAAAGGACTTGTATAACTATCTTAAATTATCACTTGCAAAAAACAGTTGTTCTTAATAACTTAACTAAATTACAAAACACTATAAATAAACAGATCAAAACAAAATATGCCTCTATAAAAACAATGTTCATTTCGAAATAATCAATAGTTTCTCTGTATCTTCGTAGGATAGTTTTTGAAGTTAATCTTGGAGAATTTTCTTAGTATTAATATGAAACATCTGTAGTCTTATTGTTTTGCCTTCAAAGCCTCGGGCTATATTTCAGCGCCATCTAGATTTAATAATCGAACTACAAAAACCGCGGCCGATCCGTACTATGGCGACTGCCAATCCAGTCTATATCATCCTTGGTAGGTATTCACTAGTAGATAATTTTTGTAAGTCTTTACTGCATCCATGTAAATTTTCAAGTAAAATTGATTTTTACTATAGGCAAAACTCTGAAAACGCTGAAATATTAGTATAATAAGTATTTTCATTTTGAATTCTTGGTTGTACGGTCAAGTGCAAAAATATACAGGGTGTATTCAATTGGTGATACAAAATTAGTGTTTCGTACTCAGTTAATGCTGGACAATATAATGCGCTAACTCGTTTGTTATAATTAGTCATTGACGTACAATAAAACAACTAGACTCCCAATCACGCTCAAAAATTGTCCGAAGCAAAAGTCTGCACACGCGTCTATTGTGCAGAGTTTTGGTTCAGTTGTGTTTCGAGCGCGCGTTGATTACAACGTCACATCTCGCCCCGTATTCGTATGTCTCTTTCGCACCGTAATCAAACTCACGAGAAAAAAAGAGACAGACAGTCTAGCTTCCGCTTCGCATGACCACTCCACTGCATTCTTTACTCTTTAGGCGGTTTCCAGCGCGTGACGTCAAGTCACTACTTCTAACGATCGTATACAATTGACATTAAACATTACTGCTACGAAATGAGGTGTTAATTTGAATGAATGCTGTTAACGTTATCTGTATAAATTGATGTATTCGTACACACAACGCCGCTCGGACGTTTTTTGAGGAACTTTTGTTAAGCGATTGGGAGTCAAGTTGTTTTATTGTACGTCAATGGCTAACTCGTTTGTTTTAATTAGTGTTATAAAATTTGGGGCGTCCATACATTGAGTTCGTGATTCCACCCCTGTGTGTTTCTGCTTGTGCCCTGCAGTGGGACATAAATAGGCTGGGATGATTATGATTACTCATCGGTGCTTATATTATATTGCTCATACGTAATAAATGGTACAGATACCTCTCTATAGTAAAACTAGCTACTTATAACAAGTTGAACATTTTAAAGGATCAGAGGATTTTTCGCATGTTCTTTTTTTACGAATATGAATTCTTTACGTTTGAAGAAATTTAAACAGTATGTAGACAAATAAAAACTGAACAATTTAACTAAGACCGAAAAAAAGCCAGCTTTATCTCAAAAAGCAAAATGTTCGTATTTAGAGTTCTCTTTCCGCACAGACTAGTTGTTTTTTACAATGATACCAATTTTTCTCATTTCTAATATCGTAATTGTAGTTGTCTACAATTTAATGATCTTTAAGCTAAAGAAAATTTCACATTGTAATTAATTGGGATGCACCAAAAAAAATAACCTATAGTTTTTATATATTTTTTGGAAAGAATAGGATATTTTAAGATACCATTTTCATCGATTTTGAATTTGGTTGAGTATTTAATTATTTATAATTTTTTTAAGAAATACGTTAGATGACGTCACAGTGAGAGAGCCACGTTCCATTGCCTACAAAAATTCAAGCCGTACATAACATAATCTGTGGCATTACTGATTTGTCTCGTCACTGTCAATAATACAAGCACGGCTTAGGGTCCTAAATGAACCATGACAAATAGTTTTATTTATTTCTCTTCTTTTAGATTCTATTATTCCTGTTTGTTTAATGGTGTGATAGTAAATAGATATTTTTTATTAAAATCTGATATTAAAATTCTTTCATATTTACTTGTAACATAGTAATTTAATAATTAAATTTGTAAAAATACATTGCGAGTATTGTATACATTTCGGACTTTATGATAAATGACAACTGTTTAAAGCCAGGTGCGCATCAAGTGATTAAAGTTCTGTCTTTGTCACTCTTTGCTATTATAAGCAGGACAGCAACATTTCAAACTGTCAATTTGCTTTAGAGTGTAGACCTGCTTTATGTCTGCCTATGTGACGATTCACTGCAGGGGTCAAATGAAGGTCATTACTTAAATTTTCTTTATTTAATTCAGTTTATCATATTTTTGGAATCTGATTTCTGAAAACGATTCACAAAGCCTATTTCTCCAAACGGTTTTCGATTTATTATACGTTGTCAAAAATTGGGACATCCCAATTACCCTACTAACTGTATGGAAAAAGTTTTCTTTGATTTGTGGGTGTTCTAGTACTCTAACCTCAGTTGGTCTCAAAGAGTGTTTTAATCCTTGATAGAAATGGGACCGGTTGGCATTAAAAAAAAGTCAAATCTGTCGATTTTCTCGCTGACTGTACATTTTATCAAAAATCTGTGAATGTCGATTGTCATCACTCAAAAAGTTAGTAAAGGTCTCCTAAGAGCATTTTCGCGTAGCAGCAAGGGATCTAGTAGCTGCCCTTGCTGCCCCATCTCAACTTTCCACCCTGTATATAAAGTTTAAAAAAAAACTTAACCCTTAATAAGGTAGAGGTGATTTAGCGACCACATGTATTGACTTGGAAATTCAACCTTATTGTCTTAGTAATAAGTTACAATATCCATTGTAATTAATTAAAATACTACTAGCTTAAAAAATATTCTTTGTCAGATATATATTTGATAGCTGCTTTTGATTCTGTGGTAGTATGCTCCAATAAATAGGGCCTTATTAATGGTTAATGCAAAATATCCTAATACCAAACTAAATATCCTTACTAAATTTCAAGTCAATCAGATTAGGGTGAGGCCACACAAGCGTAATTTTGTGAGTTCGGTTCGCGCCATACAATATGCGGGCCATCACGTGACACTCACGTGACACAATGTATGGCGCAACCGAAATTCTGCCGCTGTCAACTCACAAAATTACGCTCGTGTGGCCTCACCCTTACTATAAGAAGGTGAATATCGACTTGCAAGATTTTACCTTAACAAACACAAACAAATAAACACTGCAAGTTCAGTAGCTTGTAATAAATGCGGCGATTATCGCGAGTATTTATTTTTTTATACCTAAAAAACAGTGCAGTGACTAATTGATTGACAGTCACCGCGCAACCTGAACCATTGAATCAAGACACCAGATATAATCTTGAGTATAATAACTGTAGTAAGAAGGGATTTTTTATTTTATTAATTTCTTCTACAGTTACAATGTCAGTTTTAGTTATAAAAAACAGGCTATAGGAGGTTCTATCCTTGCCCCACTTCCAGCCACAGTCTTACAACTAGCACAGTAATAAAACAGTAGTAGGTAAGTAAACATTTTATTGAAATAATCTCTTCGTCTTAGCATAATCTTATCAGAATACTGCTTACATATTTTAGAAGCAATTATTAATAATGTTTTTTTTTTATGTTATTTGTACAAGAATAACAAACACACAGGTATATTAGTAGTGCCAGTATTTACATAGACACATAATGTTAAAAATAAAGTGTGTAGTTTTGCGTTTTGATTAATTTAACGTAATTCTAATGTTGAATTAAATAAACAAATAAATATTGGAATAATTATTTGCAAAGACACTCAAAATCGTCAATGTGGGATTAAATTTATAAACTATAGATTTATCAAATAGGTAAAGTTTTTTTTTATCAAACTAGACATGAAATCAATCGGCATATTCAACCCACTTATTGTATTGTCATTACTAAAAGAACATTGTTATTTAATTTGCAATTAATCAAAAGACTAGATACTATACTCGTTATTGTTATCAAAGATTTCACTTGCGATATTGTTATCCGGCTCGAAGGACTATGATTATTTACGCGTGAGGCGCGCGGCTTTTGATAAATTAATAATCGGAAAAAAGATTAATCCTGTTCGGAACAATCATTGCTAAAACATCGCGTGTGTATGAAGTTTTTTTTAAAGTTATTTGGAACATTCGATAATTATGAAATTTCGAGGGGTGCGTGTTCAAACCCAATAAGTCAATATTTATTTAATCGTATGGCGTAAAACATTAAACAATTACACTAAAGTAAGAAACTACAAACTAGCTATAAATCCACATTCAGGGTCCCAAGCCACGAGATTGCGTCAGGTGTTAAGTCATTGTAATGTACTGTAAGAACTTTGAATTTAGATGGTTTAAATATTGTGTTATTTTTTAACAGTTAATTATTTCGATTTATCGGGTTTCACTACGCACCCCTCGATATGACTTGTAAATAGAATAACTGTTAGCAATAAGTACCTTCATAACTATTTTTTATATTCTGTAGTTAGGATAAAATATGTATGTGATAAATAATTGTTTTAAGAATAGTCAAATGGTATTGGTAATTGTGCAAACTTTGGTAAATTAATATGAGATTAAAATATTTAAATAGTTTTTTTTTTTCAATTAACTTAGTTATTCATAATTGCTTAGTCTAAATGCATTTGTAATTTGTATCCACTTTTCTATGCAGTTATTTTGGAAAGTGGATACTTATGTGAAGGAACTGACTGTACATACAAACAAATTAATTTATATAAACCGTGACTACCTGTAGAGCCTTTTCACAGTAAACTTCTTAGGACATCGCATTGCCTGACATGGAATAATAGGCAAATAATCACGATACTTACTGTATGAACGTTTTATCGGGTCACGATTCAAAAGATCCCTCTGTCATACATAAAAACATGCATATAAAAGTTTTATACATATTTATTACAGTGTAATTAAGGATCTGTTAAATTATTTAATAAACGAACCTTGAAACAATCGATGTTTTTGCCAAAGTGTTCCGGGCAACCCGCCTACGCGTTTGCACCCTCTTGCCATTCCAGAACCTAATAAGCAACAGGCAACGTGCCCCAGTGTGGGTAGTCCTCTAATGTCACCGGCGTCACGTTTTACCCCCTATCAACTTATGAATGGGAATCTAGTAGCTATGGAGGGAGGCGGGAGGGGGGCGGCGCGATACTCCGCACTCGCCGGCCGAACCTCGCCGCGGACGCATGCCTGTCGCCGCCCGGATGCTCGCCGGAACATTCCTCGCGTGCAGTGAAACTTCATAAAAGTTATTTTATTGCAAAAACAAATGGCCATCGATAGTGAAACTTAAACTTGTGATGGTGCACAGTGTTCCGTGAGATTATAAACGTGTGCCAGCCAACCGGGGTGTAGTTTACATTCTTTCCAGAGTTGCACCTCCGGAGAGACAGTGACTGCGAGACAGTTGTGTTGTGAGGTTCGCGAGGATTTTCAGTTGGGCACGCCGGCGGCCGCCGGGCCCAGTCATGGAGAGTTACTTCGACATCTCCAACGACCTTAAGGACGTCTGGGATGCGGACATTGACCCGGTGAGTCGACCTTGTTATCGCACACTTATCGCCTAGAGGTGAAATCGTGGATCGTTGCATTCGGTGAAAGAATGCACCGCATCAGTCGAATAGATCTGTGAAAGTCGAGAGGGGCGGATAACCAGTCGCCCGCGGACTGTACTGATAACGGTCGCTGTGACAAATAGAGCAGCCGGCCTTGTTTTGTAATCAACTCCGGTACCTGCAATAAGAAAATAAATGCTCAGCCACTGACTCACGCTCCAACGTTTGTAAATATGGTACAATCGGTTAATTCAATGAAATACCGAAATATTAAAGAACTGCGGTTTGTTTGATAGTTAGATTTCACTTCTCGGTGTTTAAGTTGGTTGTGAATTAAAATGTCGAGCGCGTGTAGTAAGTTGTTGTTCGGAGTATTGTTATCAACATTGATAATAATATTAGTGAGGTAGGCATAGCGTATTATAATTAAACCGTATACGCTGATAAAAATGCTTATTATCACCGACTCGAATGTAGGTAGGTAAAGCCATATTCAATATACTGAATGTCACTTACCTAGGTAGGTAACTAGGTATGCAAAGTTTCAAAACAATTGTGTTTACTCTAAACCCCGAAGTTTGAAACCGTATCCGTATGTAGGTTATGCTTGTGAATAGGTGCCTACCTACCAAATAACCGCAAGTGCTTGAATGGAAAAACCATTATGTTATGTTATTGGATGATTATTTTAATCCCGGAAAATTATAATTTCTCGCGGGAAATCTATAAATATGTAATACTAAAAATGTATTACTTGGGAATTCCTTAAATAAATAAAAATCATGTTGGGTTTTCACTTAGGCACCTTGAAATAGGAATTTTCGACAGATGCTAATTGCGAGAATATATTACCCGCATTTATCATTTTTCGATAAACGCGTATCAGGGGATTTACTGATCATCTACTTAGTAAGAGAATTTTATTGTAAGATTACTTATCGCGGTAAACTTGACGCCAGCTGTTTACGATGATGGGAGCTCCAATTAAAATTCATAGATTAGTGTATTGTTTTGTTGGTTATTTCGTTGCCTAGTTCCTTTTACCCGACTGCGGCGAATAAGGCGAAGCTATTCCATTGCTTCTTCATTATTCTAATACCCTATTTACCTGTGTACGATTTATCCAACTAAGCGTCCCTTATAGTGAACTTATTTTGAGGATAACCACAGGTAGATATGATGTCAGAGAGTGCACTACATTATAGCGTTTTAAACTTTCTTGATTCTTATTCATAATTAATAGAAACTAGAACTTATAATTAATATCTATGTTGCTAAAATTACATCGACGTTTCGACTATATTGCAGCGGATATGGTCACGAGTAGACTACTCGTACTGGTCGTGATTTATTTCCGGGTGATATTAATTATAGACCATATTTAGTTATGATTTCCATGAATCTCGGTAAGTGTTGTAGGTACCTGTCTGATCTTATATGAAATACTTCACAATGTAAGCACAGACTCGCACGACTCACGATGCAATGCTCGGACTCCGCGAATGATAAGTAGCAGCCGCAAACACGGCATCCGCATCGGCAGCAATAACATTATGAAGCGGACTAATTGCCTTGCCATCCATAATGCGAAGTTTTCCTTACGAACCTTTGGAATTCTTCTGTTCTGCATTATATTATCCATTGTTTTAACTGTTATTGAGCCGTTTTTATTCGCAGGGCACTTTTTAAATCGCATCTCTCAAAAAGCCCACTCTAAAGTCGTAAAAAGCCCTGTGCTACAAAACTACAGCTGAAATAAAGTTTTCGCCTATTGGACAATAATTAAAGGCTTACAGCCTTTGATCAATTATAACTGTAGATCCACAGTCGCGCGCCCGAAAATGTCCGAGCCAAATGAGCGCCACTTTGATAAAAGTGGCCTTCTTTTTTCTCAGTACGTTGCGTGAAATTGTCAAGTTTAGCTGTCAAGTGTCAACCGAAATTCGACTGTAATGAAGTAAAGACTAGGTTCAAATTTCTGTGTAGGTGATGATTTTAATTGTTACGCAAACAAATAAAAAAGTTCGGACATTCTTTGAAGGGGATTTTGTTCGGCAATGTGTATCTTCAGTTATAATTGATCAAAGCTTACAGCTGTAATTAATTACTGCTCTACTCGTACCTATTTCAAATTAACCACAATTTGTCACTGGTTTGAAAAATTGGTCACAGGAGGCTTAACCTTATCAAAACTGTCCCATTCACCACTGTCCCAAATTTCCAATAAGAAAAATCTCACCTTTTGTTGGGTTCTCACTGTACGCAATCTTTAATCAAATGCTTTGAAAGTTAACGCTTATCTAACTGTTGTTACGAAGGTGCGACTACAGGTAGCGAAATAAAAAAACCTCTGACCAATGAACCTTCAACGCCGCACAAAAAATTAAAAGGGGATCCAAAGAAATGTATCTAACCTACGCAATACCCCGCTGTATACTCACCGGTAAACAGTTTTTTGCTGCTGATCATGCGCTGCCAGGTTTTTTATAGCTGATATTTTATTCGACTTTGTTGCGATAGTTGGAAGTTAGAAATTTTCCTTGTTAATTTGAGGTACAACATAATGTTTAACCTTGTTAGCTGGTTGACAATTAGTACAAGCGAGCATACTGTCAAGTTCGTGCAGTATAGGTACATTATTGATCTCGATATGTCAATGTGTGCTTCTTGCTTAGTCCCTTTTTCATATTGCCTTGAAAACTCTAATACACTTAGTCTTATCCTTAGAAGATAACAGCGGCCTCAAAAAAATGTAGGAGTTTTTACTGCGTTTCTGTTGTTGTACCTAGTAGCTTTTGTTTTTATTTATCCAATGAGTTTTTTTTTCAGTAACATCAAAACAATCAAATATCCTTTTCGGGAGGTCATTGAGACCTCAAGCCCAGGCACCTGCAACTTGATTTCCCTGCTATGTGGTGACGTCACGCTTGCCGGTTAATGGTAGACAGCCGGCTGGGTGAGGAAGGCATTTGGCGCGGTTTGATTTGGTCTCGCTGCGGCGTTTCCAGTTTTGGCTCGGTTGGCCGGGCGTATTTCTTATGGTAACGCCGTACGGTATACTTACCGTGGTGCGACGACCTAGTGCGTTGAACTGGGAGGCCCGAGGCGTGCGTTTTTTTATTAATATGTTTAAGCTCATAACTGGTCAAGAGTGATGGGTGGAGGAATTAGGAAATCTAAATGGCAGTTGCTATCTGTTCGAATTGGTAAATTATTCCTGCTCGCTCGTGGTGGGTTGGCCCAAACGTGTTTTGCCGGAGCTTTATTTTTGTAGTTGAATTTTAGGTATTCTGATCACTTATTTTTTTTATCTTGTTCCATTATTATTACGTACTTACGTACTCTATCGACCAACTTACGTAATTGGTATGGTGACATATTGAGATATCGTAAATTGTATTTTCAATAAGTGCGTACCTACGTTTTTGGGTTAAGTGGCCGTGTTAACATCTTTCTCCTGACTTCTGAATTCTCACCTCTTGTTAAATTTCTCACGCGAGTGAGTTAATTAGGAAGGTACTTTTGCCTAATTAGTCTTAATGAATCAGAACCTCACACGCCTGGTGATACGATATAATTATCAGACTCTTCTCTAATAGAACTGGCTGGGCGAGTTAAGGTTAGAGCAAGGCTGTTTGAAAAAGGCTCTCGGGACGAGCAATTATTCCTAACGCAAAAAAAAAAACACTTGAGCATCGTCGTAATGGAAAAACCTTTTTAATACCGCTTAAGTTGGAGTCATCTTTATAGTAAAGTTTAATGGACATGTTTAATCATTATTCATTAGTTATGTCTACACTTAAGTATGTGAAGTATAACGTCCGGCCTTTATGCGTCCATACCTCAATCTAATGTAAGTGCTAGTGCTCCTTTTGCTGGTCGTAGGACTTTTGCAAGGTTCGTCTGGATCGCCACCTCCATCTTACTCGCATCTTACAACCTGCACTGACATCCTGCTTGCTTGGAGAATATGACAGCCGGTGAACGAGCTGTCACAGAAGGCGTCACTTCATTTCCCATACTTTAATTTGTCATAATTTCACTGGCCATGTCAACGTTTGCCATTTGCCATAAAATACAGTATGTAACAGATTGAAAAGCAAAGCTGATACCTGGTTGATGGTAAAGTGGAATATGTTGTAATAGCATACTTTTTATTAACTTTTACTTGTTTTTTTTTAATTTGCTCAATCTCAACATGACTTTAGGTCCTCTTATTTGCAGTCGGTTAAAGATTCTTGTAACATCCTGTAGAAATTAGTAAGACGTCAGTTTATTAATGTAAACAAACTTATAAATCAAAACCAATCCACATCACTTAATTGGACTCTTTTCTATAAATTTAAACTTCATGTCGAGGTTTGACGTTCGTGTGTCAGATGAAATCTAGATAGAAATTTAACATAAATAAAAATACTGATACTCGTAATGCCTTTAAACTTTACTGCGGCGGAACTTGTGGATATGATCCTTGTTTACGGAGAGTGTAGGAGTAACGGGAATGCCGCTCTTCGTCTGTATGCGGAGAGGTTTCCTGCACGAAGGCAACCCAGCAACGCCCGTGTGATCGTCAATGCGATTATCCGTTTACGAAATAACAACCCGCTGGTGCCGATTAACCGAGAAGGGCATCCACGATTTCGCGTGATAGAGGAAGAGCAGGTATTGGACCATTTTCACAACCAACCGGGTTCTAGTACGAGACGTGCAGGACGCATTTTAGGCATGAGTCACACCGCCGTCCATCGAATACTAAAACGCAATCGACAACACCCTTTCTCTATTAAGAAGGTTCATGCGTTACAACCAGACGATTATGAAAAACGGGTTGTGTATGTCAATTGGGCTTTGCAGAAAATAAGACAAGATCGTAACTTTTTGAAAAAAGTTATTTGGAGTGACGAAAGCATGTTCACTAGAAAAGCAATGTGGAATCGGCGATGTGTCCACCATTGGGCTCCTAAAATTAGAAACCCGCACGTTGGTCGCGAATCGTCACATCAGACTAGATGGTCAATAAACGTATGGGTGGGCATTAGAGGCGACGACATAATTGGTCCAGTATTTATAAATGGAACACTCAACGGTGAGCGGTATCTGGAAATACTTAACAATACTATCAGTGATTACGTCGACAGTTTGCCTCTTGCTGACGGTTTAGAGACTTGGTACCAGCATGACGGTGCACCACCTCACATCTCGATCCAAGTACGAAACCGGTTAAATGAAATGTTTGGACAGCAGTGGATTGGCAGATTTGCAGCGACCCTCTGGCCACCTCGTTCGCCTGATCTCACTCCGCTTGATTTTTTCTTTTGGGGTTGGGTGAAACACTTAGTGTTTAAAAAGGAATCAAGAACTCGCGAAGAATTGAAAGCACGCATAATTCAAGCTTTTGACAAAATCAGACACCGTATTCGGCAAAATCCGAATTTGATGCGAAATGTACATGAAAACAATCATCGTCGCTTGAACAGATGTTTACTTACAGGCGGCCGACACATCGAACTGCGTCGCATTTAATACGCGAGTGTGCACTCAACTTTAGCAGCATGAAATTATCAGCTGACATTTATGTCATTTTAGTTGTCATTGATAAGATTGTAAATAAATAATATAGGAGGCTATAAAATAATGGTTTATTTTTATTTTTTTTTCACCGTCATAAAAACATGCTTAATTACCAAAAGCCAGGCACCATAATCATCTGTATGGTCTAAACATTAATGGGTCTCTTTCTTTGCTTTTCTGTCTGATACATACTGTATATAGGGTTGAATCAACTTTCTTGCCACCCGTTACTATGGTTACACAAATTTTGTCTCATGGACAATCTCAGCATTTTTCTATGAAACAGTATAAAGACGTCACTTGGACAACTGGGGACTTTTAATACATGAAATTAGGTTAGTTTAATAACAATTCTAAAGAAAATACTGTTTTACAAATAAATTACTTCATGGGAAACGATACATTATGGCATATGAAATTCAGTCAAACGATAGAAAACCGTCGCTGAAGGTGACATATCTTTGCCTTTTAGGCTGGCAAAGCTTCTATAATTCTCTGGCGTAGCAAGTGTCCGTATGTGGCGGTGCTCACTCTCCTATCAGGTGACCCACTACCTAGTTTTCCACCCTATTTTATAAAATAAAATAAATACTTAAATACTAAAACAATTCAAAATGCCTATGTAACTAACTACACATTAGGAATCTTCATTACTTTTGATGTCGGTTATTATCATTTACGTGATGATATTGCTAATTTAGTTTATGATTTGTTATTATAATAGATAGTTGAATACATACCTGCCGCCTATCCTTTGGGATTCGGGCTGTTACGTATTAATAAGTAACGCTATGCAATTAACTTTCAAAGTTAATTTGATTTTTTAAGGCTACTGAGTCGGCTGAGTCTTAATTTAGATTCAAAGTTATTACGGCTTTAAGTTATTAACTAACTACAGGAAAGCTATAGGTACAAACGTATACTAATTTGTGCCTACTTTCCAGAAACAAGTAGGTTTGATTATTAGTAAATACCTACTAGTGCGTGTAATGAAAATTCTAATGGATCCTATTTCAAATAAGTCGGGTATGTTTTATATTAATACCAGTTCATTAGAACATCAGCTTTAGTTATCACAAATACTCAAAATGCTTGTCGCTTGATGTAATTAAGACAGGTAAAATAAATTGGTGTATCTTCCTTTATAAATCACTAGCTGAGCTGAAATAGGTTATCCCGTGGGAATGAGATATTTTCCAGTAGTAAAAAGTAGCCTATACCTATCACTTTCCAGCCCTTCAATTATGTCCATACAAAAAATCACGTTTCACGTTCACGTTTTGACGTGGAAGAAGGACAAACAACAAAAACACATTCTTCACATTTATAATATTAGAATGGATTCAACAATTTTTGTACTCATCGGTTGCTGCGATTTAAAATGTCTTATAATTCTGTGTGTTGTGCAATTTTTGGTTATTGTGGCATTAGGACAGCTGGCAGTGGGTAGATGAGGGAAGCCCAGGATTGCGAATGTTGGATAGATAGATAGATAGTGGCTTAGAATGACCCTTCTTTATACGATATATTCTAATTTAAAGGGTCTTACAATTCATGGGTAATTATTTAAGCGTTTCAACCGCCTCACTTTCGTGGTCTGACATATATTTTTTTACGAATTGGGTGTAGATTTTGATGGCGATTTAGACTATAATTGACTTGTAATTTTTATCATGAAATAAATAAATCTAATCTAATCTATTTTCTAGAGGGCTTTCACTTCTACCAGATAACTGGAAAGTGTGTCAGGATCTTCTGTCATTTCTAACACACAATTCGGCTCTATCGCTCGAATAATAAACCTTACCTATATTGGAGTGGTCAGGATGTTCCAAAGTAACACGATCGCAACGTGCTCCAAAACCTTTTCGGGGCCACACAAACCTGACTAATCGTAGCGCAACGCTTGTTATGTAATAACTAAGTTCTTAGAAACTTCCCTGTTAAGATAGATGGACTGGTTGGGATGAACAACCTTGCTTTAGCCGTCGCTTTGACTTAAAACGCTGAAACGCCTGTTGCGCTTTCACTCTTACGGGGTCCTGTTATATTCTATTTGTTGCAATAAGGGTCCTATTGAGACAGCAAAGCTCACTTCATTATAACCGAGTGGTGCCATTTGGCACCCAATTTCGTGTGTTTATATTTTTCAGTCATACAAAATGTGCCAATCGGTAAAACACAATGGTGCGATTATGTATTTTTGTGGTTTTTAAGCAATTCAGGTCATTAATGAGGCATTATCATCAAAAAATGGCCTTTTCGCTTGGCGTGACACCGTATTAAAAAGTCAAAGTCAAAATTCTTTATTCAATTTAGGCATCAAATTGATGCTCCTATGAACGTCGAAAAATCTACCACCGGTTCGGAAAAAACCCTGTTGAGAAGAAACCGGCAAGAAACTCAACAAGGTATATTTTTTTCAATCAGATCTACATTGTTATTAAATGACATACATCTAAAGTATTTAATACAATTAAATTTTTTAACACAGTAGATACGCTATTTGAGACTAGAGATCGCCAATGCGGATCGGAATTATTTCCAAACATCCCTGTCCATGATATAGTCATTAATTTTATAGTACGCCTTAGATATTAATGTCTTCTTCACAATGGATTTGAATTTTGTATCAGTTTGTTCGGTTATTGTTTTCGGAATTTTATTATAAAAACGTATGCATCTTCCCAGAAACGACTTTTTAGTTTTAGCCAGTCTGTAAGATGGAACTTTAAGCTTCCCTGTGTTTCTAGTAACCTTTGGCTTATCGACGTTAGTGGGAAAATCACATATGTTTTTTCTTACATACATGATTATTTCAAATATATACAACGACGGCAGGGTTAGGATACCTATTTCTTTAAAAAAAGATCTTAAAGAATCGCGTGTCCTTAAGTTATATATCGCTCTGATAGCCCTCTTTTGCAAAATAAAAATTGATTCCAAGTCTGCAGCAGATCCCCATAAAATAAGGCCGTATGAAATGATGCTATTGAAGTAGGAAAAATACACCAACCGTGCCGTCGCCACATCGGTTAGCTGCCGTATCTTTCTGACTGCAAACGCAGCAGAGCTCAACCTATTCGCAATTGCTGTGGTGTGCGATCCCCACTGCAATTTAGAGTCCAGTGTTATTCCTAAGAATACCGTAGATTTTACAAATTCAATACTTTGACCGTTAAGTTTAATATTTGAGACCGAATTTGAATGAGGCGGATTTAACAATGAAAATTTAATACATTTTGTTTTCTTAGGGTTTAGTAACAAGTTATTGGCAGCAAACCATGCGGATATCATGGACAGAGTTTCATTGGGTTCAGTGAAATCGGTGTCTTTTCTACTAACTTTGAACAGTAAAGAGGTGTCGTCAGCAAACATAACTATCCCTGATTTCTGACTCACGGTATAAATTAGGTCATTTACGTAAACCAAATACAAGAATGGCGCTAGAATAGATCCTTGAGGCACTCCCATTTCGACCACCGAATTTATATTGGAAATGAATTACGCGGCGCCGGATTGCACTGTTCAAAACAATAGGATTTTTAAGGTCACCGGATGCCACGGATGCAGAAAGCATGCGGTCGATTGTTAAAGCAAGCGTTTGGCGTTAGCTGTGAACATCTCTATTTCGAAAACAAAAATAACATGCGTCTAAAATATTCATTTTTAAGTTATGATCGACTAATAACATTCGTAAACTCGTAAAACCTTTAAATTCGTAATACGTATATAGTACTTTAAGTATGATTTTTTCAATTTTTTTTTTCAATATTTTCAAATCAACGGTTTAGCTTGTGGGCCCCCCCAAAGATACCTACACTAGATTGTAACGAAAATTTGCATTTTAAGACTTAATATTCTGCTAACAGATCCCTAAATAGAATAATTATCTTAGCAAAACTATAATGTTTTTGAAAACCTATCCAACAATACTCCACACCATCTGTTTAGACTAGAAAAAAAATCATCCCCACTTTACGTCTAGGCGTGGTAACCTGAAAGGTTTTTTTTTTCATATTAAACTGCTTTGTCCGCATGGTTAATTAATACATATATTATTTACCCATGCAAAATTACAATCTTGGCACTAACATTCTCTAAGTCAAGCCACGGACGGACAGACAAACAGACAGATGGACGTAAATGACGAAACTAGAAGGGTTTCTTGTAGGACTACGGGGCCCTAAAAGGAAATATAATAAAGCTGGGTTTGCGTATTATGAGCACCTTATTCACTTTGGCACAATTACTTATAGCTGATGGTAACCTCTAAGTGGTGCCTATGGTCAACGAGCATCAAATTTCAATGTAACGGTAAGTGATACGCAATCCCAAGCACATTCGACTACTTATTAGCGCTATTACTGGCATTACCGTTAAGGTGCGCGGTAAACATTAACAAAACCCATAATAACAGTAATAACAGTACTGCGGATACTTAGGATAAGCGGCTGAGACTGTACTGATATAAAAACTCATTAGATTAATCTCTCTATTTTAGCTAAAAAGTCGGCAGTAAATTGTAAAGGGTTTCTTGCGAAATGCAAAGTAGGCAAAAGGAAATCGAAGTGACAAATACCCGGATTTGGCCTTGATCTAGAACACAAAACGCATTCTATGTGGTGCAGTTCCTAAAGTAGGTTTATAAATAATGCTGGGCACATGTTTCCCCTCATTATGGCAGAGACTGGGTTATAGCTTGAAGTAACTATCAAAAACATTGTTGTTGCAAAAAAATGAGTCAAATTTAACTTACAAGATTTGATGACACACACACAGACAACGGGACAGGTGAAGGTAAATAAAAATCTTTTAAGAACTGCACCGTTGAAGTGCTTGTGGTCATAATTTTAGATAGGCTTAAAATTATCCTTGAAAAGTACTTGGAGATATTACTAATAATCCGCGTTTACGAAATTGTGTAGACTCTAAAATCCTGATTTTGATGTAAATTCCGAAAAAATGGCTATAATTTTACTACTACCTACTAAGCTATGTATTGAGTTTCCTATCTACTTCCTTTCGACTGATCCCCTGTATTTACCCATCTATATCAACAATAGCAAATTATAGCACTTACCAGATATGTGACTGTCAGCCCTAGCAGATTGCCGGCGTGCCGGCATTACAATGGTAATTGAATTTCCTTTACGGGAACAACACCGCACGGTCTCCTAACCTGCACGACGTCAGACTCCGGAGAAAACAATACTGATTTACCAGATGAAAGAAAGGCAGCTTTAAGGAAAAGAAATGTCACAGTCAAGGCTTGCAGAAATGAAAATTAATTACGGAGCAAACTTTCCGTATTATTGTGTAGGTACTTATACCATAGAAGAATTTGGTTATTGTCTCAGTGGCCTTGCTGCTATTGAGTTTTAAGCATTGGTTTTACACCAGGAAATATTTTTATCCCTGTTTTGTTTTTCTTAGATAACAGTTAAAGACGCGATAATGTCCCACTGTGATGGTTTTTCCAAGATTTCCTTTGCGTCAATTGTGTTTTCCATCTTAAATTATTCACTGAACATTTTACATTGTTGGCACCGTTTAGAAAACTAAGTACAACTGTTTTCTAATTCATCTCAGAATCTGCCACCAAACCCTAACTATTTATTTGCTTTTCTATAATTATAGAAGGTTATGATTTTATTGATTCAAATCGAAGAATTGAGAACCTTTTTCCTTTTTTTTGAAATGGGATTTAAACATCCTTCTCTGACCAGAACCTGTTGACCCACCTCGGGTTACGCATAGCAGCAACTATGTCTCGCCTTTGGCTTTTTGTGTTCGCCAAAGGTTTTGCAGTAAATTCAATTCGGTCTACAATCTGCATTCATGAATAATAAATAAGTAGGGCATATGGCCTAGATTATGAAAAAATAGATCCTGTCTTGGCTAACGAGTTTCCGACTGCCATGACACGATATCTATAGCAACCAGCCTCATAATATAATGATGACAACATTTAAGTTAAGGTATGAAGTACCTGTTCAAACATAATGAAATAAAAGTGAGGGTGTATAAGTCATCGCGCAGACATGTGAATAAATGAATAACATAACATAATATTTACCATTATGGTATCACATTAGGTACAGTAAGATGTGTTGATGTTGTTTATGACCATCCTCCTATTCCTTTAGTCGCTTTATCATTTCTTGCATGGAAGAGTAACATTAGACTAGAGATTCGTAGTTAAATTGCATCCAACTCTCTAAAACTAGTAATATTGTCAAAATTTTCAATGTTTTTTTGTCAGCAAGTCGACTTTCGGAATCAAATTTGCCGTAGGTATTCTTAAGCCTTGTTTGAATTATTATTCAAAACAGCCGAGCAATGCTCGTTCACCTTTATAATGGTTGAGTTGAGTGTTCTAATTCGGTTTTTTCCAAACCAGACACTGCCTTCGTAATTGAAGGGCACGAACAAAAACAAACAGCGTGTTTAAGACAATTGTCTTCTGAACAGACTGTAGACAGTACTTCAGACTGCTGAATCGTTTGCACCTTTATAATATTAAATAAACCCAACTACCGCTCATTTCAAAAGTGTCTGCCAAGATACTCGCAGAAATGAGAATGACATTCGATAGGATAAAACTTTTAGACTTGCCCTACTGAAGTCTGTAATCGAGATCAAATTTCCATTGTCGACTTGAGATTGATTTTGTTACCTACTTTATTGAATCATGTGGTTCATTTTGCTCAAATACAAGTACCAACTTACCTAAAAGAATACTCTGAACCGACGGGTGATTGAGCGCGACTGATTCGAACATTATCCTTAGAAGATTTCACATAACGAGAGTATAGCGTAGCTCGCAAGTCTTGTTTGTGGAGTGAAACAATGAGTACATTGCGTAAATATACTTATGGAGTGGTTGCGTCACGCGCAATGTATCGAATGGTATCGTTTCAAAAACAAGATGTTGACACAAGTGCCTGTAAATGACATTGTAGTTGTGGGTTATAGCCATGATAATTCTGCACGTTGTAACCATCTCGTGACATATTGTCCTCATTAGAATGTG
The DNA here is from genome assembly GCA_947563465.1 of Archips xylosteana. Taxonomy (NCBI): domain Eukaryota; kingdom Metazoa; phylum Arthropoda; class Insecta; order Lepidoptera; family Tortricidae; genus Archips; species Archips xylosteana. Next base: position 7,196,494 of record OX387349.1, read on the forward strand.
AGAAATGTTAATTTGAATTGGTTTTTACGGTTTCGTATTTCAAGCGGAAGAAACGAACCCTACAGGGTCACTTCGCTGTCCGTTAACCCTTTCAACGCCTCGCCTCGACAAAACGTAAACCTGCTTTAAATCTTATGTCATTGTGTCAAGATCACTTTGACACTGTACTTTGTGACACATATATGTGTCGTTGGCGTTGAAAGGGTTAAGATCCTTTTTCTTACTGAGTTTTCACTGTAGGTACTGTGAAACACTAATAGTTTTTTGCAAGTGTATAAAAATGAACTTGACTTTAGGCAATCAGAAGATACAACCTATCTAAAGTGTTTTTTCATACAAAAATTGTGGGAATCATGACTATTCATAGGTTATAGAGCAGTCCCGTTGACATAGAATTATGGTCAACAAGAAATGCCTTACCTACAACACAAACAAAGTAAAGAGTCCGACAGTGATCTGCACAAAAATATATTTAATTAACGTAGGTACCTACTATGTTTCTATGCCATATTTTTTCCTGACTTAAATTTGCACAGAACCTTCACCCGTGACTTTTTCTTATATGAAATGCTGTTTTATCCATAACATTGTGTTTCAGTGGACAACTTCGACCTTGAGTGATCATGGCAGTACCTAGTATAAGTTCGACATCTCATTTTAGGGTTCCGTGCCACAAAAGGAAAAAACAAAACCTTTAAGTATAAGATCACTCTTATGTCTGGCTATCTTGTTTGTCTAAAACTAGCGATTGAGCTAAAATTTGGCACACTTAACCCCTCGTATGTTTGGACACGGATCCGGGCCAAATTTAAGGCATTATTTTCATATTTTTATTTTAATCTGTAAAACAGGATTTATATGAGACAGTTGAGACAGCGCGTTTTTTTTTCGCTTCCCGCATACGAGACTATCCAAAGACAGAAGTGTAACGCAAATAAACAAATATAAAAAATATATGTGATATTATAACATGAAATGAAAGGGCTTGTTCTGAGCATTTGAAATATATTGTTTACATAATTTTAAGAAAATAGTTTTGAAGTTATTTAAGATAATAGGCGTAAATTTATCGTTCCCCCTTATTCCGGAAACTACTGGCTCTTAGAAATCTGGGTCTTAAGTTTAAAAAAATAAAAATACAGTTCTATACTTATAGATTACAGGAAATCCTATAAGAATTGTGTAGTTTAAATAGGGGTTGGGACACAATTGAAAAAAATATCGTAAGGAACTTCCTCCACGCGAGTTTGACTCGCACTTGTCCAGTTTTACTATTTTTTATATTTTTTCTTAACGCTTCCAAAGTGAGTATATAAGTACCGAATCACTCAAACACTGCACGATCCGTTACAGATTTTAATCAAACGCTTTACGTTTCGTTTCGCGTGTGAAAGGCGCGTCGTGCTCGCTCGTTTGCATTCCTCTCACCAGCCGCCACACGAATTTAGAGAGTAGCTTCCACTGAAACAATTGTCATTCTTCATTAGTCCGTCTGGCTCTGAATGGTCGAAAAGCACCATACCTTGACTCATTGGTTACCTTGACTAAAACTAATAGAAACATGTCTTAAATTGTAAAAGTACCTATTAGGGATCCAGTCTGGTGGGGATACAATTTTTAGGCATACCTAATTCATCATTTCGCATTTTTTCTTCTCAGAAACCATTTATTATTCAGGAATTTTTAAATGGTTATCCTGGTAGGAGTCTATATAGGTTAATTAAGGTTTATTTTATAACAAATCTGAATAATTAAGAGTTCCTGAGAAAAAAAGAGTTATGCGAAATGATGAATTATGCGTAAAAATTGTACCTATGCGATCCGATACTAGTAGCGAACCCGTTTATTATCATCACACGAAAATAAATCAGGATAGACTAATCGAACTGTTGGGATTCCCCCCCACTTAGCCATACAGACAGCAACGCTTTATTTTTCTGTAGAGTCAGCGAACTAGCAGCGTGCCATCGCCTAAAACATTTGGAATCCGTTTATCCGTTTCTGAGTTCTAACTCACGCATGAAGCTAATCCATATCTAAAATACGCACTGGGTCCGCGCGGCAACTACGGCCCTAGCCCTCTCATTCTGAGAGGAGACCTGTGCCTTGCAGTGGGACGTATATATGCTGGGATGATGATATCTGAAATCCATGTTATACTTTGCTAAAGTGAATGTGAAACTAAGAATAGGGTGTAAAGTTAAACGGGGAAAGTAGAAACCTGTATCTGCGCAAGATAGCTGCAGCCTTTTAGATTAGGTACCTACGAGTATTTTACATCTTTCATTATACTGAGCCTTGAGCCTGAACATTCCGCTAATGAAAGCGTTTTGATGGAAAAGCCATAAAACTGTACAACTTTTGTAAAGAAGTTAATGGTATGTTGAGGCGTACTCGAGAAATATCTTTTGTGTTGTTAATGGTTTTAAGGGCCTTCTAGAAGTATTTTCACGAGAATACCCACTCACGTTGTCGTGCAACGAGTAAATTTATTTTCATTTTGATACGATGTGAGTGTGAACACCCTTTCAAATGGCAATATTTGTTACTTAATAGGTAATTGAATACATAGATCAAGAAATTAATTCAATTATTGAAAAAATAGATTCATCCATACTATCGCTGACTCCACCAATGTCGAGGTTGACAAAGACACTATCGTTTGGCCGCTTTTCTGTATCAAGTAATCGGTGTTAGTATCGTCTTGATTCTGTCACCGGAAACAAAAAATATACAAATAACAGTTGGCATAATGTGACGGTCTCGATCTTGACCGTTTTTCCACACCGCGTTCCTCACGTGTTTACTCAGCTTTTCCAATTCACTGTGGATTTAATATAATTATATAATGCCTCAGGTAAGACTTACTTGTTAGTCACGAAGTCCGGATCATTCTTTTCATTAGGCCAAGTTTGGATAATGATTATGAATTTTATCAAGTGAATGATTTGTTGCAGTGATTTCATCCATAACTTATGTAAACATTAAATCATAACAAGTGTAGCATTATGAATACTTTTGTACGTGTTATTCGCCATTCCTTAATATCCCGCAAATCGTGTAGAATTGACTCTTGGCTACTAGAGACTGAGAGCAGTAGAACCGTTAAGGGCTGAACTTTATTTAGTTAGCAGTCGGTAGGTAATGATTACATGTTTGACTGTGCGCGTATTTTGAATTGGCCCGGTGGTTTTGTTATACGAGTTTGTAGCAGAACGGAACAAGTTTTGACATGATGGAGTAGACCTTTAAAGACCTCCGTAGGAGCGTTTTGGCTGCGAACAAGCCGTAGAATGTATGCATTCGTTGGACTAATCATCGTCAGTGATGTTCTTCAGCGAATAGGAAAGATGGTTGGATTTGAACTTTTCTGGACAGGGAAGTAAAGAAAAGTCGCGTAATACTTGGGCTATATTCTCCGAAACCAACAAGATCGCCTTCTTCAAAACTATTGTGATTGAACAAATTACCGGAAAACGAAAGATCGGAAGTAGAAAAATGTTAAAAGTAGACCGGTATGAAAACAACACTACAGCTAATTATAATTAAACAAGCTGTGGAATGGACGAGATTTAAGGATCTGACAGCCAACCTTCAGTAGGTAATGAAGTGGCACTATTGGAAGAAGTAAGAGTAGACGTGTGTTTGTGTATACCCCTCCCCCTCCACGAACAATGTCAGAAAATGTGCATGGCAACTCTGGCATTTCATCACGACGATACTGTGAAAATTACCTCTACGTTTCGTCCACGTTGCAGCTGCCGGCCGGAGTGTACTCGTGACCATGAATGGCATGAATGGCAAAAAACTTTGTTATACTTAAAAGTACGAACACCCATCATATTTCTAGGTGATTTACGGATACAATAATACAGAGGTAGCCAACCTGTCGATTGCGAAAATGGCAAGAAGAAAAAAAGTACATGTTCATGCAAAAATATGTTTTTGGTAACTATTAATTTAATGTAATTAGCAGATTTGTCAAAGTTTATTTCGTAAACTGTGGATCTTTGTCCCAATAACATTGGCTACCTGCAGTAGGACATAATAAATCATGAAAACTAAACATAAGCGGCACTGATTAATAGTGCTCGTCAACATTTCCTTCATTTATACCGAATCTCGCTCGTTACGTAACCGTGATTGTGTTCATTGTATCCAACGGAGTGTGACCCGAGATAAGAGCCCCGATAATGGTTACTTACCTTACAAATATGTGACCTGACCTGTTGTTGTAGATTTCAAGTTGTGCTGATAGGTAGTTGTGTACCCCTGACCCTTTGAGTAAATAAAAAGTATTTTATATACATATAAGGATGATAAGACGTGCCTAGCCTTTATCGGCGGCTTCGCTTGCCTAACACATAAGATTGGCTATAAATTGATTTACAAGATTTTTTAGGTAAATTCCCCAAAAAAAATATTTTTTTATTTGTTTCGAGTATTTATTATTAAAATATAAAATTACATAACAATACAATTCTATGAACAACACCCACTAGCCTGTCACAGAAACTCTAAATGCAATATATCTCTATGCATAGTGGTTGAGGTTTCGCTATTTTATTTGCGTTCTTGATATGTAAATGGCATCCTTTTTTGCAGGAAAATCATTGTAATAGCCCTTACTGACGGAGCCGGTTAAACATATACATGGCTTTACAGACATATTATATGTCGCGTCTCGCACTTCTATTTCTATTCCTTTTATATCATTTTATTACTTCTTTAACTTTATATTTGGTATTTTATTAGTGTGTGTCAAATTAAATTTTATGTCAATCCAACTACTGCAAGTGGGTGAAAATTCATATACCTACTTAGTCAATTTTGTAACGGACAACTTTTATGTGCATATTGGAAGATAGCAAAAGCGATCGCTAACTAGAATACATATTGAAGAAATAAATTTAGGCTACCAAGTATCAAGTGCTCGTTGCGAGTGCTTGCAACCGCTGATTAGCCTGCATATCAGTTTATCCACCAATTTAAATTCATGAGTTGAACTTCTGCTTCCACAGTGCAAACCAGTAACTAATCTACAACTACCAAGCGCGATTGTGAAAGATATCACATACTGTACAGTCTCGCGGCTGTTTACTGTAGTTACAATCACATAAGGGACAGTTTATACTAGACATACTCAATTTTTTTTATGGAAAACTAATGTGTTACGTAGGTAAATGGTGCAACGGGGCGCAGCATTAATCGTCAACATGATTAAATTGATTTAAAAGTCTATCCCCCTGTTTCACCATCCATTGATCAAATTTATTTGACGGATTAAATGTGATGCCGTCTCTGTTTGTTTTGTTCGAATAGACGGAGACGACATCACATTTATCCGTCAGTTAAAATTAATCAATGGGTGGTGAAACAGCCCCTAAATGATTGAAAATTAAATTATAATTTTTATGCCAGTCAGGCGGCGACTCATAGGTGATTGTTTATATTTTTTTATATCGAAAGCGACGCGGCAGATTTCATTGAGAAAATCCATCAAATACTAGTACTTTTTTAGTAGTGGCAGCCTAGTGGTTTGATCTACGGCCTCTCAAACTGAGGGCCGTGGGTTCGAGCCCGGGCTCGTAACTCTCAGTTCTTGAAATTTATGTGCGAAATTACATTTGAAATTTACCATGAGCTTTACAGTGTTGTAAAACATCGTAAGGAAACATACACACATCTGAAAATAAATTTAATGGTGTTTGTGAAGTTCTCAATCCTTACTGTGCAGGAAACTACGACCCAAGCCCTCTCATGCTGAGAAGAGGCCTGTGCCCTGCAGTGGGACGTATACGTATAGGCTGGGATGATTAATTGACGTATTCTCTCACGACGCGCCTCCGTGTGAAGTGTCCTTAAGAATAGTATGTACTACCTGTCCCTGTTTATGTATTTGTAGTGCGTTAAAATGTAAGCTATCAACTTTTAAAGTATACAACAATGTATACACAATTATAATGTGTTCGATAACATTTTAAACCGGATCTTTTATCGCACATGTCCGTAGCAGTTCATGTTACGAGTGTCAAATCAGAACCAATTTATTTTTAAATATCAGATAGTTATAGAATAGATCAGGCCATAAAATATGAAATTCGATTTTCGAATTACGTATCGTGCTGTTCCGTTCATGCTAATAGTATTAAACAAAAGAGTGAAAGAAACAGCATCATACAACAAACTTCGAATTTCGAATTACCTCGACATTGGCATAATAATCGCATTTAAAAATTTTATTGAACTGAATTTCGTGGTAGCCCCCCAGATGTACAATTTTAATGAAAATGTACATCTGGTGATGGCCGGTCCGAAAAGGAGACCAAGAGGGAGACCGGGAGAATCTACCAGAAAGGGCACATATTTATGGGGATCGTTTAATGTTACCTTTGGCCTCTCCCCCCACTGCATGCTTTCCCTGACTTTCTATTATGCTCACAAGCTTCTAATATTCATTCGATTTAGTTAAATGATTGTCGTAGTGAAATGGCGTAGTGCCCTAATAATTCGATTCGTGACGTCCGTATGGAAATTTTGTGTGCTAACCACGAGGTTTCCAACCAAAGACTCAAACCCACGCTTCTCTCGTTAATGAAAATGTTCACTCCACGCTGACTTATATTTTATTTACTATCGCAATATATCAGGCCAATAATCGAAGTAATACTTAGTTTTGAGATAGCGTTTTAAGCGTCCTGAAATCGGCGCGAACAATGGTTTCGGTGAATTGGCTATGACGGTATACGGATGCGATGTATAGAATTATGTAGGACAAATACTTTTCTGAGAAACTAACTAGCCTCACAGCTGTCATTAGTTAAGAGAGGTCTCGTCGGTGGAGTTTCTTTTCGTTTTGTGTTTACTTCCGTCTTTCACTTGTACAATAATTTACAAACTATTAGACTCCAAGTGACTTCAAATCCCACACAAAATAAACAGTCTAACGCGTTTGGAATCACAATCATTTTCATTTCTTCTTTCGTGTTAAACCGTTAACACGAGAGCAGAAAAAGATGGAGAATCCTGAGTGCCTGAGCGTCACCTAATTTTGAGAGCATATTACTTGAAAATATAAAATTGGTAAAAATCTGTGTGTACCTAATTACAAGACTAGTACAGCTTTAATTGAATTTTGGACTATAGTTAACAAAACTCACTACAATTTTCAACAATTGTGACTCCCAAATCCGACTGCTATTAGCTTGCTAAATTCAACAAAATCGAGTCTCGTCAATGCAAATACAAATTAGTAATGACGTAAGTAAAATTCCAAACATCAAAACACAGACTAGTTTGTTCGACCACAAAATAAGTAAGTTTGGATTCCACTGCCTAAGCAATTTTTATTCATTCATTCAGTAGGAGGCACGACGTCAAACACGTTATGTAATGAATGGCCTACGGATGCATCGGACAAATCGGTCGGAAGGGCTTCCCTGCAGTTTCTGCTATGTCACATACCTCAAACACCGACCCGGCGAGTAATAAAACGCATACGTAACACCTACGTACGTGGCCTACGTCAGATCTTATATCTTATTCCAAAGCTGGACCTTACCTTTCTCAATACCTTTCTCAATGCATTCCCATTAATCAATCAATCAATCAAAATTTTTTTTGTCTTAGAACACGGTAGGTAACAAAGTATTATAACAGCAAGATAGCACATAGCACATATTCTGCCGCTATTGCAGCGTGTAAATATTAAAAACAGTAAAATTACGAGTATAAGAAAGGACAAACAAAATCAATAATCATTCATTATCTGCACCAAAACAGCAACAATAACAAATTAAACAAATTTGTCCCATCTGCAACTATGTCATAAAATAATGATAATGAAAATAATAATAAATAAAATTTATAAATTAATGTACGATAATTGTTCATTACAAATTAAAACCTAAAAGTATATTATTACGTCAGTAATAAATCTGATTAAATAATTAATAACAACAATAATATTAAAAAAACATCCTAAACTTATATTAAAATCATTACATCACATTAGTTGTACCTACCTTTATTGCCTATCAAGTTCCATAAATTCTCTCAATGATTAAAAACATTGAACTGTTCCTTAAGTCATTTGAACAGCTTCTGTTAAAGTTTTTTAAGTGGTAGATCTTGAAGCTGTTTAGGTAATGTATTAACAGCAACAAGCAAGATTTTGATTTTATCCACTCGCCTGTTTCCTGTTTATTTAAAGCTGGAAATGCACATACAGTTTGCACCTTTTTTGCAAGTGGATGGTGCGCCGAAATCGTAGTTATAAATAAAAAAAATAAAGTTTTTACTTTTAATATTTGAAGGAAATTCTGCATAAAAACATTGTTAATTCCTTTTAAGTACTAAGTAAAGATACTGCAACTAACAACATAACCTCGATATTGGCAATGCCATTTCACCGTGTATTGAATTATAGGCGTTTGTTTGTATGATTATTACTACTTATCGATTTTGAGGGAGCTTAGTATGTATTAGCATGTACTATATGGCTTCATCAGTTGTATTTGTCAAACAAACGATATTCGCGTTTGTAAAGGTTGTTATTGCTTTATATCCGGTTGCAAGCTCATATTTTTTGCTCCATATTTGAATTATTGAATTCGGTAATTCCCCATAGTTAGTCTCCCCTCCACCCTCCCTCCATAAATTACGTCACACCAATTTTGATAATTTTTATGACTTCCATTTATCACAATAATTATAAACTTTTATAAACGTTCACGTATACACACACAATATAAGTTTAGTCAACAAAATACTTACCTACGGTCGCAAAAGAAGGTCTTTTATTTAAATGATTTTTCTTTACAAAAACTTACTACGATGAAAAACACAATTATTTTGTTCTTGTATTACAAATAGGTATCATAGTAAGAGTTCAACCAAAGCCCCAGAGAATCTATCAATTAAGCCATGTACATACTTTCGTGACCGTAAAAAATCTGAACTTCAAAACCGTGCTGCTGTTTATAGTCATCTTTTCAGCTGAACCTGCTGAACATAGGCCTCCCCGAAGGTTCGCCAAACAGACCGGTCGTGCGCCATCCGCATCCACCACGAGGTCGTCGCTCCACCTTGTTGAAGGTCTACCCTCCCTACACAGCATTTTCCGGTCCGTGGACGCCATTCGAGAACCTTTCGGCCTCATCGGCCATCAGTTTTACGAGCGATGTGCCCTGCCCACTGCCACCTGAATTATGTTAACTGTATAAAGTACTGATTTTTAATTACCTACGTCAAGCATTTGGGAAAGACGTAGGCGTACTATGCGTAAACCATAGCACTACCGTGCGTACTAGATGCACTAATAATTCCTTATCGCAGCGGATTATTCGACCGTAGGCGAATAAAATTTATCGCTTGATAAGGCATAACTAGCCGAACGTGTTGTGGCGTTACATAACTGAACAGGTACTAAGGCAACCATGTCATCCTAGCCTTAATGTTGCAGAATCCTTTTTTATCTAGTTTTAATTTAATTTGCAATGTCCATGATAATTATATTAATACTAGCTGTTGCCCGCGACTCCGTCTGCGAAGAATACTTACGGGTATAAAAATAGCCTACGACCTATTCTCAGACCTAACAAATACAGGGAAAAAATATATAAAAATCGGTCAAGCCGTTTCGGAGGAGTTCGATATCAAACACCGTGACACGAGATTTTTATATATTAGAAGAATATTATAAATGGAGTTCGTGAAGATATTTTGATTGTTACTCAATCACGCAAATAACGGCTAAATAAGTAGATTTGATAAAACATTTTTGACAGAGTGTTACATAGGGGTATTCAGTCAAAATTGTCAACAACTCAGCAGATTTACCCCTGTAAAATTTGACGATAAATTTAAATTGAAGTAAATATTCCGAAATAATTTTAAAACACTACCTACATAATAATGTATCGCTGCTTAAATACAAAAGCGACACAAAAGAAAAAAAATACAAATAAATTTTTTTTCGTTTATTTTTTTGAAATGTGTCGCTTTTTTATTTAAGCAGCGACATACTCATATTTTTTTTTTAACTGTAAAGAAGGCTGGCATGGCGGTGTGATAATTACTTAGTTTCAATCCGGTTGCACTTTCGGTTACCTCTCGACAGCCGCTCCGTCGCGGTTAAAATGTCGAGGACGCCCGTCTCAAAACTTAAATTATAACTTCTTTAACACAATTTCACTGCAACACTTTACATAAAATTATAGTTTTTTGACCGATTAACTGTTGACAATCTCGGTCTTTTGATTGCCAATGTTTAAAATTATCAGCAGCACCGTAAATATGGTACTTATCTGAATAAATTCCTCGTAGGTACGTACTCTTATTCAGATACGTACCTGTATACAATGTATAAGACGAAAGAATGGTTTGGTAAAGGCCGCAGGTTCACGGTGGATGCAAGCTGCTTCGAACCGTAATCAATGAGATAGGTCTACATTATGTCCAACAGTGGACGTCCTACGGCAGAAATGATGATGATGAGATAGATATAGGTACTTGTATTTCAAGCTGCTTAGCTTTCAAAATATCGTATGATTTTGATTTTCTCGTATTAAATAAATACCGCCAGTTCCTAATCTTCGTTTATATGCCGCACTACCTTTTACATAAATGTGATAATGAAAAAATATCGTATGATTTTGATTTTCTCGTATTATAATTAATGTGACACATTTTGGAATAAAACTATTTAGAACGGATGTTGTCGTCGTCAAGTGTACTTTTATAGGTTGTAAGGATGTGAACGTAAGTAAGAATGAATTAACACGTTCTTATCATTTAAAAACTTTGTTGTTCCATTACTTAAATAGGGTATGTATTACAATACCGAAGTACGAATGACCGAATGTATTAAAACATCGAATGGGTCAAAAGACCGCCACGATTTTATTCTGAAACCGTTAACTTTTTAACATTGTTATAAAACAAACCTAACCTAACCTAATGGGTTCTGTACGATGCCGTTTTAATAAATTCTGAGAAGTTTACGGTTTCAGAAAAAAATCGTGTCGGTCTTTTGACCCATTCGATGTTTTAATACATTCGCACTACCTATTAGGTACATAAATGTGATAATGAAAAAATATCGTATGATTTTGATTTTCTCGTATTATAACTAATGTGACACATTTTGGAATAAAACTATTTAGAACGGATGTTATCGACGTCAAGTGTACTTTTATAGATTCTAAGGATGTGAACGTAAGTATGAATGAATTAACACGTTCTTATCATTTCAAAACTTTGTTGTTCCATTACTTAAATAAATACCGCCAGTTCCTAATCTTCGTTTATTTGCCGCACTACCTATTACATAAATGTGATAATGATGTCGTCTACATGCATAGTGTAGGTATAAAGGTGACCGTAGCAACAGGCTGTGACATTGACCTTAACCGAGTCGCCTTTGCTATAGTAGCGTTATAGATTTAAACTTAATGAAATCGTAACTACTCATTTTTAAAGAAATAAAAATTATGCTGGGAACGAATTGACTTATCTTGAACTAGCTGACGCGTGCGTTGTGCCTGCAATGCTCCTGCAGGCTAATTGTCTAACTCCCTCGCAATCGCCATCGCGTTCATTTTGACAGCTCTTGTATGGGCTGACAATTATTGGTATCGGAAACAGCCAGCTGCCACAGCCATACAAAAACTAAGTCCAGTTTGTATTTAGTATGAAAAATATGGTTTCACGGGATGACCGTAAAAGTAATAAAAAATGAAGTTGAAAAAATAAATACAAAAAGATACTTCATACCAAACTTGTTAAAGTTGGCCCTGTACTGAAATGTACGATGTGTAGAAAAGATTCGTGTCTAATCTCTAGACCAGTGGTGGTGTAGGGGTTTAGCACGCAGCACGGAATGCTGAGGACCTGGGTTCGATTCCCAGCATTGGTCTTTTTTCTGGGGTCTTTTCTGTGCATCTATATTTCAGTTTGTATTTAGTATGAAAAATAAAAAAACTGTCATTTCAATCTGATGCCAAGTGTCAAAAAAGTTACACAATTACCCTGGTGGATGCGGTTATACCTTGACAAGCTCGTGCGCGGCGCTCGGCGGAACCTTATCGCAGGGAGCCTCTGCTGTCCTTAACGAGATTGTTTTGAATAAGTGCGGCAAATGCTGACTGCGACAGGGTTCCGCGGAGAGCCGCGCACGAGTGACTATAGTGTAGATCCCGTATTTGTCGATCCAAAATAAACAAAAATAATACACGACCTGATAATTCAAAACCTTATGGTAATAACATGAGGGTCTGAATTATTAGGTCGTACATATGTTGCATTCAAAATCAATTCAATCGATATTATTATTAAGTAATGCAACTAATTTAAAATAAGTGTTTTTATATTGTGGCAACACCCTTCTCTTCTGTGCATTGATTGTAGAATACACGCGCTACAATCTCTCAAATTGTTTTTAATTAATTTATTCTGCTTCACCGCCTCCTGTACCCTTAAAGTAACATTAACAGTACACCGTCTATTGGTCCTTCGAACCGGATTTGAGCCAGTGACCTATGGATAATAAAAAATTGTATTAGATTCTTGTAGAGGCCGCAGCATGTTGCATACAGAATTGATTCAATCAATATTACGAGTAAGATTAAGTAATGCAACCATCTAACATTATTATCATGTATTCCGGGTCGACAAATACATTTCGTATTTTAACAGCGCCTATACATCCCGTAGTAATTTCGCAATTCTTAAAATTTCTTGTCTCGGCCATTAAGGCATCATCATCATTTCAGCCGAAAGACCTCCAATGCTGAACATAGGCCTCCCCCAAGGCTCGCCAAACAGATCGGTCCCGTGTCATCCGCGTATAACGTGATCCCGCTACCTTAACCAGGTCGCTCCGTGTTGTTGGTGGCCTACCTACACTGCTCCTTGCGGCCAGTGGACGCCACTCGAGAACATTTTTGCCCCATCGGCCTTCAGTTCTACGAGCGATGTGCCCTGCCCACTGCCACTTGAGTCTGGCTATTCTTCGAGCTATGTCGGTGACTTTATTTCTTGCGCGGATTTCATCATTTCTAAGCCATCTTCTATGCAAAATTTCATGTTTCTAGGATCAAGCAAAGCAAGGGTTTGGACTGGTCGTTGATGAGTCAGTCAGGACTTACTTGTATGTTGTGACTGGCTGATGCCCGCGGTTTCGCCCCGGCTGAAGTAGATTAAAACGTGTTTTTCCGTGGGAATGAGATATTTTCCCCGGCTAAAAAGTAGCCTATCTCCTGCCCTTCAACTACCATACGTCCATACAAGAAATTACGGCAATCCGCCGCTCAGTTTCGATGTGAAAGAAGGACAAACAAACACAGTTTCACATTTATAATATTAATACGGATATGGATAAGCGTGGACTATTGATTCACATTTGAAAAGAACCATTTAAATAGTGGTGGTAGAGCTAGATATACTTACTTGTGGCATTTTAGTAGTGGTAGAGCCTTGTTGTAGCTAGTCGCTGCATCACGAATGGGCCGGCTTGTCCGGGGCAGTACCACCCTCTCACAGAACCGGCCGACAACGCACTGACATCGCGTAAAGCGCTGCGGGTGTCTATGGACAGTGGTGATCATTTAACATCAGGTGACACACTAGTTCGTTTGTCTGGCCTCTCTAACATAAAAAAAAAATTAAATAAATCAAGCGTTTCGGCTACACAATTGCAAGTAATTAGATGCCGCGGATAAAGAGACGATCAAGTTAACATATGTTTAACCGCCATGAACTTACCTACGTATTTTTCTGCTAGCGATCATTATATTTACGCACTTAATAATCGCGGACGACCTATGAACTACCTAGCAGACTAGTTTCTCAATAATTAAAGGGTGTACTAAGTTCAGAATATTAACATGTTCGTTGTCGTGTTGTAACTGAACTACATAACTTAAAATTTAACCCTATTAAGCCTAAACATTCATATTTCTGCCACAAATTGTATCGTTCTTCCATCACGTCTTATAGCTTGTTGATTTTAATTAAACTTATTTGCTTGCAGTTTTCTGTTTTCAAGGACGATTGCTTTTCAAATTACGAATCAAAGAAATTACGTGACCATTGAAATTTGTAACCAAAACATTGTTTTTGTGATGCGTTATGTGAAGCGCCGATCGCATAAGTACATACAGGAAAATCACGTTTTCCTTGTGTTAAAGTAATAACATTATGAGGATGTGCTAATCTTGCGAAACTTATTAGCGTTCGTTGTTAAATAGCTACCTATGGGTGTACGCTATTTTATAGACAAATATTTCATAGATTTTCATTTTGTAGAAAATGTTTCTCATGATCCATGCTTAAGGAGCACTACCTATTTATTATCTTGTACATAAAAATTATAGCCTGTTTATATATTTTAGACAGTAGTCTGTCATGTATTTTTTTTATCTATGTGTGTTTTACGTTTTAGGTATATCTATTGTATATTAGGTTGTTTTTGTATAATGTTTGTTTATATTACTATTTATTTTTATATACTTGCACCACCTGCTGTAATATATTCTTTGCAGTCATTCTTTTGGTAAAAGGTTGACTGAAAGAGATCGTTTCGAAGCGATAAGGCCGCCTATTGTTTAACTTATATAATGTTTCCATGTACTTGTTTTTCTGTATTGTTTTCTTTGTGGTGGACAATAAAGAGTCACTGTATTTTATTGTGTCGACTGGAAAGTAAAATCTTTATAGAAAATCAGTTTTCAGTACAAACAAGTTACACTCAATAAAAACCTCAACTCGTTCTACGGGATGAAATTAATTCAAAATAATAACTATAGTCATTATCCACGGTTGCTCATGACGAATTATAATGCGCATCGATAAAATTTACGTAAGTTTGGCCAACGACAAACGCCATAGTTATGTAGTGGTGGGCACGTGCGGCCTTATCGCCGTGCGATCGGTTCGACACGTTTCCCTACAACTGAATTACTGGAAATTTTTCCACAGAAACTCTAGATTATCTATAGCCATTAATTTTTATTCTTGTGTGTTCCAAAGCTGACCAAACGCCTCTGTAAACGCTTACACTTCTCCTGAGTTTTCATCTTTACAAATGGCAGGAAAATCTCAACTACATGTTTGATTTTGGTTAATTTTATACCATACTAGCTGATGACCGCGGCTTGGCCCCCGTTGTATTCTTTCTAAAATTTCTTTCATAAAAAACCTTCTCCTGACAATAACAAACACAACTAAAATAGTTATTTGTGCAACAAGAGAGCAAAGTTGGTTTTTACTGCGAGTGTTGATTCTAAGTTAGAATCCTGAGTGCGCGAGGCATTCAAATACACGAGATGCAAAAAAACTTTGGTCTCGTGTGATACATACAACTTTTCACCCCAGCAGCGAGAAGATAATAATTACTTAGAATCGATTTTATCTTATCTCTCGCTCTTTTCGTATCGAAATGAAAGTGACAGATCAAACTGAAGTTGAAGGCTTTCGATTTAAGCGACCCATTGCTGTCCTCGACATTTAAAAAAAAATAATTAAAAAGTTACTTTTCACGACACTGGTCGAAAATGTGGCCATAGATAACCTAAATCCAGTACACAAAACTGCCTATATATGTAGATTTAACAGCTGATTCATTTATGGCGCGCAAACACGACAACAATGTTACACTAATCGAAAACAGGTCGTATCAGTATATGTATTTCATAATACGATACGACTTTTTGAAAGATTATTTCTGGATTTCATTCCCGGCGTGCTGAAACGACCAATCAAAAGTAATCGTCTGCTGCATGTGAAATTCAATTGACCAATGAGAATGCGTCATTCATGACTTTAATGAGGTGTTTTTTTTTCCTTAAACGCATAATATGCACAAAATGCTTTAATTTTTTTAAGTATGAAAAACGCCACAGCATTAAACTTTTTAAGCGCTGCAAAGTTAAGGTTTTTATTTTTTAATTATGTGGTTTTTGATACTGGCCACTAGGCCGGTAAGGCGACCGGCGACGCGTCGTGACGGCGACTAAATCAAACATAGTTCGAGTTATGTGAGCGGCCGTAGCGGCCGCAACGGCCGCTCACATTAACTCTAACTATGTTTGATTAAGTTCCCGACCGACTGAAATGACGCAGAACACTAAAATCAGCTTTCCAGGGAAAAACATCACAATGAGTTTTAACAACTGCCCCCATGCAAACATTAACATAAACTTTAATTAAATATTTATTTTTATTATAAGAAACGTTTTTTATTTCCTCGCATTAGTCGTGAAAAGCACAATGTTTAGTCTCGGCCAAAAGTGCAATAGATGGACTCGTACTTTCGAGGGCCTCCGCTACGCGTCGGCCCTCAAACAAACTCGTCCATCTATTGCTTACTTTCCAGCCTCTACAACAATGTACTATTGTCTCACGCAGTTTTTTTTTGTTTGCTGCCTGTTTGAGGTGCTGAGGTAAAAAAAAATTATCCAATTTGGTGCAGTCGATCGCAAGTTATGCTCGAATATAGGTACCTACATTTCGGTGTACTCGGTCGGTGTGTTCGGGGTACTTATATAGATAACCTATAGGATTCTTCAGATTAGGTTTTTTTAAAGCAATTCTGAATATTTATGGCTTCTGCGAAAGAAGATTTAGGTATGCGAAATGATGAATTATGCGTCAAAAATGTATGCGATCCAATAACAAGCAAAAAGCAAAATCTCAAATGCAGCACCAATTCTCTTCCGCTGTGGTAGCGGAGTGTCTAAGGTTGTAGCTCAAAGTATCGCAACGCTACTTTGTCGTTGATTAACCTATCGACGTAGTTTCTAGACAAAGGTCGCTTTGATCCAGTTCCGTACGTATCACTCAACTAGTGGTTACCCGCTACTTCATCTGCGAACAATTTGTTTATCGCAATTCTGCGGAAACTATGCAATTTTCCAGGATAAAAACTATCCAGTACTATGTTCTGCCATTGGTCTCAAAATAATTTCTATTGCCACTGAAATCGCTTGCATATAGCGATCAATTCATAAGCTAGCCAGTACTAACATAGAAATAAGATTTTGTAACTAACAAACTATGGATTTTTATTTTGAAATAAATGATATTATTATATGTATTCATGCCATAATGAAAATAAAATAAACGGACTATGTTGTCTTAAAAAGAGTTCGGGCTAGTTTCATGTTTATATTCATGCCAAATGTCATCTAAATCGATTCAGTGGTTTAAGAGATTATGAGTGAAAGCGTAACAAAACTAACAAACAAACTCGCATTCGCATTTGTGAATATGATATTAGTTGGGATTCAATTGTCTAATACTCCTAGGTACCATACGTCCTTATCCTTATGAGATAACAATGCATTTATGAAAACCGGTATTTTCCGAAAGCATTTGCGTGGCCACTGTACCAGGAAATCAGGAGTACTTAGATACTCGAGCGAAGGATCGTGCGCTCAGTTTTTCCAGAGGTTACCGGTAATGTAATAGGTATGTATAGGTAGCCAAGTATAGTTAACTCCTCGTCGTGCCACCTATTGTCGTTTATTGCTTGTATCCGGCGTGACCGATTGCCCATAGTATTTTATAGACAGATGCACTATGGTTTTTTTTAACACGTGTGTGAATTATTGTTTATACGTACCTATATGAAGTTTAGTCACAAATACATTGACACCTGTGCCACCAAATTGCACATTGGTTGAAAACTCAAATCCGGGAAACTGCAAACACTCACGAGAAAACGCATCGTTGACACCAGCCGTGTAGGTACTAAATTATTTTGGGAATTCCCAAAAAATACATCCTAGTCTTTATTTATGAATAAAAACCGGAGCAAACTGTTATGTCTAGGTTTTCCGTTAGGGATTTCGGAACTTTGGATTCTGTACATCCTGATCCCGTAGGACAATCACAATAAATAGTAGGAAGTAGTTGTTCTTCCAGAAATCCAGCTATCCACATGTCCAAAATTTCATCGAAATTCGTGGAAACGTTAGAGTAAAAAAAGTATCAAACACACACCATAGGAATCATGAATTTAATCCACCACTTGGATATACCAGTATCTTAACATAACAATTTCGAAATAATGCACAAGTAAGCTAATGTGCAGTACACAAATATAATCAGAACCTTGTGTCATTTATCTATAATAAAACAAATCCTAAGAATTTATTTAAAAACAACGAAATACAAAAGAGAAACTGGACATTCGCCATGAAATTGTTTGCTATGATTCAGAGCTGCGGTTCCGCCCGACCACGCCGCTTGCAGTTGCAGTTTAGTGAATCATAACATAACTGAATTATGTGTACGTCCGTGCGACTAATGAAACCAAGCCATTGTCCGCTCCAACGAGTGATCTCGGAACAAGCCAATTAAAACGCTTTTTAGATGATTAAAGTACGAGAAAAATAAATAATAAGGATAGCTAGAGAAGGACCAAATGGCGGTCTTTTTAAACCAACTTCATTAACTCGCTGCTTAGCAAAAAACTTGAGTAAGTTGCAACATGTTGTTATAGCAAAATGCAATGTCAAATCAGCTGTCAAATCTCTGTTTAAGTAAAGGTTTTGCCACACGCCCGCCGCGTGCGCACGTTCGCGGGTCTCGCTCCGTAAAAAATCTACCTAAAATCCGTCGCACGCGCCCGCGTCACTTAGCGCTGTTCATACTTACTTACTTACTCCTCTGGCGCAACGACCCAAAGTGTGTCTTGGCCTCCAACACGAGCGCACGGCGCACGCCAAAGATCCCTGTCCTGCGCGGTCTTTCGCCAGTCACCAACCTCAAGCTCGCGCAGATCCGCCTCTACCACATCTGCCCAACGGTATCTAGGGCGACCAACAGGGCGCCGCCCTGTTGGCCTACCCTGGTAGGCCCTCTTCACTGCACGGCTGTCCTCCATGCGCTCGAGGTGACCAAGCCACCGAAGTCTGTAAGCTCTGGTCACTCCGATTATATTAGCGCTGTTCATACAATTTCTTATTAGACGCGCGCACGACGGGCGTCCGTTCCGGGTAATCCGCGTCAGCTAGCGTAGGCCCATAAGGTTAGCTAGTGTCAAATTAAACAGCGGCACTTGATAGTTTTTGGTAAGTTTAAGATCATCAACGTCATCATTTCAGCCGAAAGACGTCCACTGCTGAACATAGGCCTCCCCCAAGGCTCGCTAAACAGATCGGTCCCGTGCCACCCGCATCCAACGCGATCCCACAACCTTAACCAGGTGGTCGCTCCATCTTACCGGAGGCCTACCTACACTGCGTCTTCCGATCCGTGGACGCCACTCGAGAACCTTATTGATCGGCCATCAGTTCTACGAAAGATGTGTCCTGCCCACTGCCACTTGAGTTTGGCTAAGTTGGCTAAGTTTAAGATGCTTATCACTAATCAGGTCTATGTAACAAACACTTTACTTCATTTTATCTAAGTAGTAACGTATCTTTGAAAATGAGTCACTAAAATGAGTAGTGTGGTGAGATAGTCAAGCAATTGAGCAATACAATGGAAATATATTTTTATTGAATAAGTGCCTATGGTCCAGTACAGACCAGAATATGCTGTGTTTACCCTTCACTCTATATCTTGTAGGGAATTTCCTCAATACACATTACGTATTGTTAGTAGATGTAGAGCCACGCTGTCTCTGATGGCGAGGCGCAGTATAAAAGGGCCAGCTTGAGGATATCAAAGGCTTAAATTTTTGCATTGCTCTTTAATTAATTTCTATGGATAATGAGGGTATCAATAGCCTATAATGTAAACCACTTTTTTGTTTCTGTATTCACCATAGAAGTGGTGCGTTGTATCCACTAATTCTATAAAAATAACTACCTATTAAAGGTAAATGTCCTAGTATTTGACATGCTGACGCCTTTAATTGCATAAAAGTAAAAATGGTAATTACTGGGACATTTACCAGCATTCTGACGTTTACTTAAGAGGATACGATGGCTGAGAGACTTTTGAGAAATAGGTATTTTAATGAAATGTCGCTGTCTCGCCCGAACTCCTCCGTGTCAGTACAGCGAGAGACCTGTACGCTTAGTATACGTTTTACCTCACCAAAATACTTCTCGATCGCGTTTACGTAAAAAATTCAATTACTAGGGAAACATGGACAGCGTCTCCGCGCGCGCGCTTCCATGTTTCCATAGAATTGAAATTTTTACGTAAACGCGATCGAGAAGTATTGAAGTGAAAGAAAACTTATACTTAGCATACTGTATGCTTAGTATAAGTTTTTACTTCACCAAATACTTCTCGATCGCGTTTACGTAAAAATTTCAATTCTATGGAAACATAGACGCGCGCGCGCGGAGGCGCTGTACGCTTAGTATAAGTTTTCCTTCACCAAAATACTTCTCGATCGCGTTTACGTAAAAAAATCAATTACTATGGAAACATGGACAGCGCCTCGGCGCGCGCGCGTCCATGTTTCCATAGAATTGAAATTTTTACGTAAACGCGACTGATAAGTATTTTGGTGAAGTAAAACTTATACTAAGCATACTGTCCATGTTTCCCTAGTAATTGAATTTTTTACGTAAACGCGATCGAGAAGTATTTGGTGAAGTAAAACTTATACTAAGCATACTGAACTGCAGCTCAGACCGTTAATAGGCGCGTAAAATTGATCAAAATAGCATTTCGTAATCCCCTGTTTCCTTCTCGAAAACTGGACCATAATATTTTTTTCAAAAATAATTAGAGGACAGATTTAGCTTTGCCCCTATGTTTTCTTTTTTTTGTTTATATGAGGGATTCTTTTCTGATGAGTGTCTGAAAATGACGTTGAAATTGAGCAATTTTTTCAGTTTTTGAAAGCTCATATTTCTTATGTTAATTGAAATATGTAAAAAAACGAAACATAGGGGCATAGCTGTGGTAGATAAAGATTACACAGTAAAAAAAATTTGGCTCTAAAGCCATTATCCAGGGAGGAAACAGGGGACTACGTTTGTATGGAGAAATGGTGCGCATCGTACCCTCTTAATGAGTGTCTTGTACTTCATCAATTTAGTCGCTATCAAATAAAACAGCGTTTTAGTGTGAAAATTCACAATTTCACTCCGTAAATTTCATACGTGAATTTATACTTCGGAATACGAAGAAAACTTATTACCATCATCATCATCATCATCATCTCAGCTTACATACGTCGCACTATGGGGCACAGGCCTCTTCTCAGAATGAGAGGGATTGGGCCGTAGTTCCCACGCGGTCCTAGTGTGGATTGAGAACTTCACACACACCATTGAATTTCTTCACTGGTGTGTGCCAGTTTTCCTCATTATTCAATTCAGTTTAATTTTTCAAAATATATCTCCATCGATACTATCCATGATTCTGCCAATGTCGAGGTTTATAAAAGACACTATCGGTTGGGCGTTGTTCGGTAACTTTTTCTCATGTTTTCCTTAAAGTCATTATGCAACTTCCAATGTCAAGGTTAAAGTTACTTCAATTCATCCTCCCTAGTTACAAATTGCACTGCCCACACTCATAATATTGTTGTTGAGTAAGTAATATACAAATTACCCTCATTGGTGCACAAATGACCGGTATTTTTGTATTTACTCCCATCTGTTTTTGTGAGGACCACTATGCACTTCAAAGCCATCAATCTATTTTAATTGATTAGACGTATCTAACAGCAGATTTTGTGGCATGTTTCTAATAAAAATTGTTGTGTCAAACTATTTCTATACTTCCTAAACCTAATTGCACAAGGAAGAAAGATTTGACTGTGTATTTAATTGTAATGGATAAATTCAAAAACAACTAAACCTATTTTAAAAATTCTTTGACCTATAGAGAGCTGCTCTATATTATCAGCAGGTACTAGGCTATGTTTTATCCCGGGAACATTTAAACTTCTTATGGAGTGAAGGCGAAGGTGCGAGGAACAGCTAGCCATGAATGAATAGGTAGAAGAAAAAATCTTTAGTGACACAAAAGTGAACGATAACTTGGTATCTGGCGAGAGGTAAAGTTTATAACCACCCACCGTATACCATCCGTACAGACATTTGCGTTTATCATATTAGTGATATGTTAGGTAATCTATGGTGAAAGTATTGTCTAGAATAACCCCGGGGCAGCCCTAAACCAATTGCGACAGGGTAAATGGTGCAGAATGTTACGCCTAATCTGTAACGACGCCGTTCCACTGCACTACTTAATTACAAAAGAATTTAGAATAAACGTTAAGATTTTGATTCAGTTATTAGTAATTACAAAAGAGTTTAGAATAAACGTTCTGATTATGATTCAGTTATTATATTGTGATCTATGGTAAAAGTATTGTCTGGAATTGTCCCGGGGTAACCCTAAACCAATTGCCGGCGCCGCGACGGGGTAAATGGGACAGAATGTTGCGCTTGATCTGTGGAGAGTTATTATAATTGTAAATGTAATCTATGAAAAGTATTGTCTAGAATTGTCTCCTGGCAGCCCTAAACCAATTGCCGGCGCCGCGACGGGGTAAATGGGACATAATGTTGCACTTAATCTGTAGCGACGCCGTCCCACTGCACTAATTACAAAAGAGTTTAGAATAAACGTTAAGATTTTGATCCAGTTATTATAATTTTGAATGTAATTTATGAAAAGTATTGTCTAGAATTGCCCCGGGGCAGCCCTAAACCAATTACCGGCGCCGCGACGGGGTAAATGGGACAGAATGTTGCGCTTAATCTGTAGCGACGCCGTCCCACTGCACTGATTACAAAAGAGTTTGTTAAATAAAACATTGTCCGGCCGTAAAGCTGCGCTAGAGTTAAATAAGGGCACAGTTATGGCCGTTGCACTTTTGGTAACTGGGTTATAATTGGAATGAAAATGTTCGTAAAGAGTTGAGAGTGGTAAAGGTTTGTATCCATTTCCACTAGCTCAGGTTAAAGAAATAAAAAATTGTTATCATTTCTATATGTGACACATGTATTTAGAATATTAAATACACATGCTTTTGTTTCTCGTACGTATTATGTAGGTACTTTACTAGCTGTTGCCCGCGACTCCGTCTGCGAAGAATTGGTTTTTCACTATCCTGTGGGAAGTATGAAGATTTCTGGGATAAAAAGTATCCTCTATGTTAATTACAGGGTATGATTGTTATCTGAGTGTTAAATATCACCGCATCTATCAAACCGTTTTAGTGTGAAAGACTAAAATATATCCGTCCTTGCAAACTGTCACGTTTGTAAGTTTTGGAATGTTGTAAACAAAATAAAAGCCGACAATAGTGATTGTAACTTAAAATGTAAACAACACTTGCATTTAAAAACATGGCAATTTTTTTGTAAAAGTTATATTTGCATTTTTCTTGTAAAAACCAGTAAGTACACTGAAGCCCATTTAAAAACGTTTAACGAAGCCCATTTACGTCCGTATGTAGTTTCACGTGACATAGTTACTTGAAAGCATAAACGATATTTAATATAATAAGACTTAATAAGTAGGTACACCACAAATTGTATTGCTTGCACTTTGCCTTATACGTACATTGGCCAAGTATACAGGTTGCCCCAAAAATCAACCATAACCTGATACCGCGCAAGAGGCTAAGTTAAACAGTTCTGGAATAAAAAGAAAAAATCAATGTCACTTTGTTAAGTTTTAATAAAAAAACGAAAATATAATACCTACTCAAAGTGATACGCAATGTTTTTTTTTTTTACACACACAAGGATTTAAAAATAAGCAATAAATGGATAGAGTAGGTACAGGAGGCATTGAAAAAGTTACATAGGGATCGTTACATAGGGTGATTAGGTACGTTGGCATGTAGACAGGGGCTGGAAAGATGTGTTCGCGACGCGTATTGCGTGTAACATGCTCTTATGATATGCCACGATACAATAACACAATAAATTCAATATTTTACGATTATTACAAGTACAAATCTTCATGTCAAAGTAAATTAGCTACCGTCGCTCACTTGTTCCGCAATTCATCACATGCATTTTTATAAGTTATGCTTCTTAAGGCCAGTTCTGCAATAAATCAATTCTGGTTCAATTTTATATTTATAGTTATTCAAATTTTATAATTTTTTATTGGGTGATAATTATGTACTTAGGTATGTTATAGTTCAATCCAAAATAGACTGTTAAAATCATTACACTTCCTTTTGGCTTTGCCGTAGTCGTGTAAAAACAGGCAAATCGGACTGTCTTATTGTTATTCCTTAAACATAACAAACGTTTTCTCTTTAAATTTTATAATTTAAAAAGTTTGCCTTTAAATCGATTTTTATTTGCGAAATTTCTCTTAGTTTTTATCTTTACGCGGGAGGTTGCAATTGTATGTTCTGCGTAAGAATTACTTGGGCTCAAACATAAAGAAATCTCGGTCGTTGTAGAACAATGGAACATCTTCTTCACTAGAACTCGTAATAGAAGCTGTTCAAATATTTGAAGTCATCAATATCCTACCTTCACGGCCGATCTTAAATGTCAACATCACAATAGAGCCTAGTGATGAGTCCCTCACTCGTGAGGTACCTCATTTGAGTTCCTCATCGCGACAAAATGAGGGAGTACTCGAATTGCAACTTTGAACCACCTCATTTAGCTCCTCATTTTCTATTACGAGGCGCGAGCATAGATTACGAGACGCGAGGTGCGAGCACAGATAACGAGGCGCGAGGCGCGAGCACAGATAACTCACTATACGAAGCGGCAACGATGCGCGCGCCTCGCTGCTCACTTACTCATTCAACTCATTGCGAATTGCGATCGTTTTAATTCCTCACACCTCACCTCACCTCAAATGAGGGGTACCTCGTGAGTACCTCGCGAGGCAAAACGAGTTACTCCCTCATCCTCATTTAAAAAGCAAGAGTTACACAACGCTAATAGAGCCCTGGGTGCGCGCTTCGACGGCAGCATTAACAATTTTCCTCAAAGCTATTTTTTCTAAACTGGATTGTTCATCCATTACCGTAAATGGAAATTAGTATATTTCCTCGGAATGGACGTGGGCTTTACAGAGAAGGCTTTCGCTCAGACGATTTTGTTGATTACGCGCTCAGTGCGTGCGAATTGAATTAGGGTAAAAAGTGTTACGTCGTCTACATATATATAAATCTACAAGGTAGTTAAGCTTTTTAATACCGTTTTACTAGCTTCACTTGTGTAAAGTAGTTAATCAAATCATGAAAGTCGATTTTCATCAACTTTCAGTGTACGGGAAAACTTGAAAAGTATGTGATGCCTGATGTGTTAGTGCATATCAATAAAAACCGGCCAAGTGCGAGTCGGACTCTTGCACGAAGGGTTCCGTACCATTATCTATAAAAAACGGCAAAAAAACACACGTATGTTGTATGGGAGCCCCCTAAAAAATATTTGTTTTATTTTAATTTAATTATTTATTTTTAAAGTGAATGTATAATTTAATATTCTGTTAATATTTCAAGCGTCTACCTGTTGTTGTTATTAATATCGTGCAAAAACGAACAAAAAAATCACGTTTGTTATATGGGAGCCCCCTCAAATATTTATTTAATTCGGTTTTTTATAATTATTGTTGTTATAGCGGCAACTGAAATACATCATCTGTGAAAATTTCAACTGTCTAGCTATCACGGTTCATGAGATACAGCCTGGTCACAGACGGACGGACAGACGGATAGCGAAGTCTCAGTAATACCCTTTGGGTACGGAACCCTAAAAACGCAACAGTAGACATGAACGGCATATGTAAATGAAGTTGTACGTATTTCAATTTTATCCTCAAGTCGATTTAATATATTATCAACATCTAGGTACGTAAGATGAAAAAAATGCAAGTTTGAGAATTGGTCTGCGGAAGTCCATTTTGTCAATTTATATCTTCATCGTGGGTGCTAGCGAGCGGTTGCAGCCGACTCGGCGTGACATAATTCTGCCAAAGACACGCTAAACTGTGTTGATCGCTTCGGTTAAGATCTGGGCCGGTACGTAACGCGGTATGCACCACACTTCATTATGCATTGCTTCATTCTTACTGACAGTGACCGTCCAAGATCCTGTTGTAAGCTACCTACCGCGCTAAACAACGTTAAGGTAAATATAAAGGATAGAAAACGATAAACTAATCTTTGTTGTTCTTCCGAGCTCTTCTGTTGATTGTAATGAAAAAATAAATTACAAATAGGTCAAGGAAACCGGGTTTAACCTTGTTCTTAGCTGGTTATTAACAGTTTCCTTTGGCTGTTTTCCAGGCAACACAATACTGAGGCTTTCATTCGACATCGTTGAAATATTAATAATTTTGTGGCGTCAGTCTAGAAAATAAATCACTCAATCATTCCGGATTGTCATCGCTGGAGAATCCTTCACACAACATAACAAGGTGCTTAGTAGGTACTTACAGAAATGTAGCGTTTTTGGAGCGGAAGCCAACTATTCACATACAAAATACCGGATGGATATCATCAAGTGGGAAACTTGCTGTACTATTAAACAAAATCACTCGATACCGACAGCGCAACCTTGCCATAATGAAGTAATTTCTACAGCAATTTGCCAGGTTATTCCTTCGGTTTGTTCAAAGCATTTTGTTCGTACAAACGATTGTCTCTCAAACTTGTCGAAGGCATTGCTAACACCTATTATTTAAATAGTGACCCGTACCATCCGATCTGCGACTTGGTAATTTTGAAAATAACGGTTTTGTTTGGCCTTTAGCCAGACAGTTATACTATTTGAAGAGTCTGTACTTTCGCGGCGGTCGTGGGAGAGAATGCTGTTGCCGCTACGCTCATTGACGACCAACAGAACCGGTACAACACTCGTACTTCCTGAAACATTGCAACCATAAAACGATAACACATCTGAGAAACACCGTTTCGTTTTTAAGGAATCTCAATAAAACTTTAATTGTTCGGTTCTGACCATGCTTTCACTTTACTCGTAGCGTACTAGGCTGGAACCTTAGTATTCAACTTGGAAGTTTCTCGAAGAATTCTTAAAATACCTAACAATTTGTGTATAACTATTTCTCGTAACTTCACAGGGCCTGAAATCAATCAACGTCATACTCACGTAAGTAAGTATTAATAAAACATACTGTTCGATGATCTTTTTTCGACTTCAACGGCGGTCTCGCTTAATTACTTTTACAAATGTATTAAAACCTGACACCAAAAGAAATTGTAGGAGTTTACCTTTTGGTAATGGCTCATTCATCGACCCCTTTTTGCCCGAAGGCAAGCTTGGCCAGAATGAAATGGCGATGTGTTGGATAGCGGTCCGTGTGGCGAAAAAAGTTCGGCGATTGGCCTCTGAAACGTGGTTCATTGACACTTCTCCACTATTAAATTAAAATGGCGTTTTGTTAGTGCAGCACGTTTTGGTCTTATTGTTAGTCTGGTCATTTAGTGTCGGAGTAATTGATGCTGTAACTGTTAACTGTACGGTTGAGATTGCTTCAGTTCCTTCAGGCTGACCCGGATTTGCTTGATTTCGTTTCGGAAAGATCATCCCGTCTGCATTGTGCAGATGCTCCGCGAAGGCTCAACATTAAAAGGTTACATTTTAAACCATGAACTAAGGCGCTAGAGCCTAATATTGAAGATCAAAAAAGTTAGGGATAATTTGAGTTCCGCGAACTCCAACTAGGATTTGTTTTTGTTTTTTGTCTGATGCGCACAATGTGGCTGACTGTCCGCGCCTCAATCTCAAATCCTTAAGGAAATAAATAAACAACTGAACGTTGTACGTCGGCACGTCGTACCAGAGGCGTCTCAAAGCGTCACGATACGGGTGCAAAAAGTATATCCGTTGTACCACGAGGCGCCTCGCATAATTTCATAATAAACATTAATATATTATTAACTAGCTGTTGCCCGTGATTCCGTCTGCGAAATGAAATGAAATACTTATGTTTATTTCCCTGAACATAAATCTAAATCTGAATCTTCCGGGCTAAACACTATCCTGTGCGTGTCCGTCCCAGGGTCTCAAATTATCTCCACTTCAAATACCAAATAAATCTATCAGCGGTTTAAGCGGGATGAAGTAACAGACACACCCACAGACAGTTACTTTCGCATTTATAATATTAGTAAGAATTATGTCTTGTCAGTACCTACTATGAAACGATTTATTTTCATAGAGATGTTAGTATTGTTTATATAACATTATATTGACATAAACCTTCTATTTATGCTACCGAGAGACTGCAATGCTGACAATTTAAAGACATCATAAATCCATAGATTGGTTAGTGTTACGACTAACGGTAGAGGTTTGTAAAATGATCATCAATTATTTGTTTTAAATGGTTCATTGATTTGTTGTCACGGTTGACTGTTCAACAGCTGGTTAATTTGATGAATTGAGTAGTAATAGGTTATCAATTAAAAAGAGAGTTTTTATTGTAGAAATTTATCGATATCTATTAAGATGCGTAACGTAAGATATATGAGTACAAAATGCTACGGCGTTTAATAACACTGTTGTGCAGAGATCTACAGTCAATGACGGTACCGTGGATGTACATAATATGAAATATGTATATTTGCACTTAACTTTTTAAGACATATTGAGACTTACGCAACTTTAATACGAGGTATACCCTAGTTAAACCTCGTAAAAAATAGCTTTGTAAGGCAAAAACCCTTTATGTACTAACAATTAAAATTTATGACATACTAAATAATGACAATTAAACAATTGTCTTTAAAAAAACTTTAACAATAAAATTAAAACATGGCTTGTGCAAAAAAGGCTTTCTAATCTGTCGCTGAATATTTTCCACTTTCAACCAAGAATAAATAATTTATTTTAAGTGTCATTAATTTTTAATTGCTTTAATTTTGTAATACTGGTGAAATATGTATGTGAGTTGTTCATATTTATTACATTTAACCAACTGATGTGCTGTTTTTTTTTCGGACGGACTGTTCCTGTTAGCCTCGACGGCTTTTACAGCTTTATACCGGAGAGAGGGAACTGATGTGCTGTATTTCATTCAAGCGAAATAAAGTTATCTGTATTTTTATTTTTATTTGTATTTGATACATAAATATTTATTTAGCAGCCGTGGTGCCCTAGTGGTTTGCTCTAACTATATTATGGTCTTTCAAGCAGAGGATCGTGGGTTAAAGTCCGGGCTCGTTCCTCTGAGTTTTTCGGAATTTATGTGCGAAATTACATTTGTAATTTACCATGAGCTTTACGGTGAAGGAAAACATCGTAAGGAAATTCAATGGTGTGTGTGAAGATCCCAATCCGCACTGGGGCCGCGTGGGAACTATGGCCCAAGCTTTCTCATTCTGAGAGAAGGTATGTACCCTGCAGTGGGACGTATGTAGGCTGGGATGACATAAATATCAATTCTTTATTATTTGTTGTTTAATAATTCCTAAGAACACTGAATTAACTCGATGGCTAAACTGAAATTTTTTTTTGGAAACTAGGCTAAAAATTCTAGTTTTTTCCAACTGTAATGTAACTAGAATTAAGCGTTATATTTATGGGTATGTATTACAATACCGAAGTACGAAAGACCGAATGTATTAAAACATCGAATGGGTCAAAAGACCGACACGATTTTTTTCTGAAACCGTTAACTCTTTAAGATTGTTATAAAAGTAACCTAACCTAACCTAATGGGTTCTGTATGATGCCGTTTTAATAAATTCTGAGAAGTTTACGGTTTCCGAAAAAAATCGTGTCGGTCTTTTGACCCATTCGATGTTTTAATACATTCGGTCTTTCGTACTTCGGTATTGTAATACATACCCATATTTATAAGCTAAGCGCAGCTAATAATGCCTAATTGCTAAGTACGTCATCCATGGTAATTATTATGCGTGAACTTTTAACTCACTCACTCTTTTTGCGTGCATTAAGTAGTGATTGCTATTGACATTTTACTGACTAGAATACCTAACAAATGCTAAAGACACTTGATTTCCTTGATTTCGTTACCTTCCTACAAATGTCAATTAAACGAAATTAGGTATCTATTTTTAGACTTAGTTTGCTATTTTATTTCTCTGATTAAGTGCGGCGAAAGAAGTAACCGCTTTTATTTTTAATAAATAAATAAATATTAGGGGGACAATCTTGCACAAATCGACCTAGTCCCAAACTAAGCAAAGCTTGTACTATGGGTACTAGACGACGATAAACATACTTATATAGATAAATAAATACTTAAATACATAGAAAACATCCATAACTCAGGAACAAATATTTGTGCTCATCACACAAATAAATGCCCTTACCGGGATTTGAACCCAGGACCTCTTGCTTCGTAGGCAGGGTCACTACCAACTAGGCTAAAGCGGTCGTTATTAATATGTATTAATAAGTATACTTATCTACTTCTTACTAATAGTATAAACGTGAAAGTGGATGTATGGATCGATCAGTAGGCTTATTGTCTAACGTTTTTGACGCTTGCCTTCGCAATCGCTATCTCTTTCTGTCAAACGGTATAAAACGTTGACAGAAAGAGATAGTGAAAGCGAAGGCAAGCGCCAAAAGCGTTAGACAATACGGTAAACGGTTTGACGGCTTCTGATGCAATTTGGCGCACAGATAGTTTATTAACCTGGATCAACATATAGGATAATTTTTATCCTGGACAATTGCATAGTTCCCGCGGGATAGCGATAAACGAATTCTTTGCAGACGGAGTCGTGGGAAACAGCTAATAAGTAATATTACAAACGCAAAAGTATATAATAATATGTATTTTAGACTATCGCGGTCATTACTAATTTTATGAGTTAAAATCGGGTTTTGTTCCGCGTACCTTGATTTTGAAGAAGCCCGATATTTCGGCACAGTTGCATGCGCCATGATCACGAGACGACTCGTGCGTGATCATGGCGCATGCAACTGTGCCGAAATGTCGGGCTTCTTCAAAATCAAGGTGCGCGGAACAAAACCCGATTTTAACTCGTAAAATTATATATGTATGCTTGTTACTCTTTCACGTTAAAACGGTTTTACAAAGTCTGTTGAGATTTTTCACACAAATATTTTATAACCTGGATTAATAAGGATACTTTTTATTCTGGAAAATTGCAATAGTTCCCTCGGAATAGCGATAGACGAATTATTCGCGGACGGAGTCGCGGGCAAAAGCTAGTTTAACTTTTTTTTTTATCATTTACCCTGTTTGAATTAAGCATACTTACATAATTTTCTTTGCATCTATTTCTTTACCTTCATCTATTGCGTCTTCACACGTACGATTCTGAATGGAAAGCTTAGTCATTAATAAAATAACGGTGCATCGGTACAGATATGAGCATTTCTTCGTCACGTCACTATCTTCGCTACGTGCGCGTCCGAAGCGTCCATTACATTAACATGTGGACCTTACGCATGAAACGTGCCGTGTCGCCCAATTGATGATTGATGACTGATAAACCATCAGATAGGATTGACGGTGACGGTACCGTTAACTGCCGCTAATTGAGTTCAGCGAAAAAAAGCAGGCTGGTTAATAGATTTAAAAAAAAAAACTTTTTTCACAGGAGACCGAACAGCTAGCAGCTACCTCTGACAAAGTATTGGCTGCCAGTATCTTCGGAAACATGGCTATAGGGTCTCCGTTTCGTATTTTTTTTAGTTATTTTCATTTTTTTTTCTTTTTCTTACTATGGGTTACTTTTACTTCAGGATTTTAGTAGTATGATTATAATAGTTGTATATAGATAATTACTTTATTTAAGGTGAATTTATATTTTGGGTCAACAAACACTCTTTATGGTTAGTTTCTTTTTAATACTTTTTAACTTTGTTCCAATCTACTCAGCTTGAAAATGTCTAAAAATTCAACACGTATGAAAAGCCCCATGTTCAATAAAGCTTTTGATTAATGGTGTTACTGCTACACTGTGGCTGTGGACGTTAAAGACATTTAAAGACACTGCGTTAGCCCTTTCACGCCACCAGTCACAGTACCTTATATACCGCTCAAAAATGTCTAGAAATCAAACTTGAATGAAAAATGCCATGTGGTGGATCACTAAAACGCTGTACGGACGCTGGTGCATTTTCACTTTACCTATCACATCCAATATATTATAGCCATTAGCCAAGTTGCAAAATCACATGGATATGTAAGATGAAAATGCCTGGTAACATCAATGACTACTGAACACAATATTGTTATCGTTATTTATAGGTATACTTCATTTAATTTAGAATTAGAAACCACAACAACATTATATTGCGGCTCGTGAACTGTAATCTCTTTACAATTTGTACTAGAATAACAATTGACGACACGCAAATAAAGTGACATTAAAACAATTTTATTTTGCCGCTCCCAGACTATTTGTACTGTACTATTTGCTAGGTAAGAAATAGTTGACCATACGCAATACAATGTTATTGTGGTTTCTAATTCTAAATTAAATGAAGTATAGGTTATAATTATCTGGGATCCTGATCCTGAGCACTAAATAAAACTAGTTAAGTAGGAGTGAAATGTGATCGCTTCATTTCTTTCAACAATACAATAAAAGGTAGGCCGTTGTCGGCGGGGCTATTATTTAAATAGTGCTCCTTGTTTGTCCAAATACAATTGTATGACCGGACAGGATGACGATATTCGGCCGCCGGAACTCTGTGCGTGCTAACTTGACCGGTTTTTCAAACGGCGACATGTCATGTAATCACGGTTAAAATAATAAACATGAAGACTGAAGCGTTTGAGAGAATTGGTCTACCTATACGAAGGCGTACGATTATATTTTTGTATAACTTTGCGACATTTTTCAGAGCCAAATAAGAAGTACATAAGTAGTTTCTATTAGTGAATGAGGCAATTGGAAATATGTGAATACAATGTGAAACTGCTTATTAAACTAAAAACGTATCGAACTTTTAGTTTCTTTTGAAAATCTGAGCTTTCTTTCTGTCTGGCTCGTAAATATATATCTTTGAAGAACTTGTTACTACGGAATTTTGCTTTATGTTCGCTTTGTGTACATGTACAATTGTACATCGTCGGCCCACCTGATTGAAGCGGTAGAGTGAAATGGAAATATATTCATTCTGCTCACTTTAGCATCCATCAGGTTGGGGTTGGCTTAAGGGTAAATATTCAGCGTTTTTACGGCGTTTTTTTTTGTCATTACCATTTGAGCAGAAATTATTAAAATAGATGATGCTTAGGGTTAACTTTTTATGAAAACTTTAGACAGTACCGATGCTGAATCTAGTTTGATGAAATTTCGCGCGATTCGTCCTTCGGTTGCGGTAATAATCGTCAAATGGTAATGACGTTTAACCGCGCGGTCAAAACGCTCGAATATTCACCCTTAACATGTAGAGCGTTGCAATATTATGCTTTTACATTATGCTTACTTTAGCATCCATCAGGTTAGTTGGGGTTGGCCTAACATGTAGAGCGTGCATTGCAATATTATGCTTAATACCTACTGCTTTGGCCCACACAAGCGTAACCAATCGGTCAACCGTCCAATCTGATGACTTCGAAACCCGATGACAACCATAGCTTGTCCCATCACTCAACCGTTATATCTGCATCGATAAAAAGCTCAAAACGTAATGCTTAGCACACTGCATTAAAGTTCGTTTCTGAGGACTCTAGACACTGCATAGCGAAGAGATTGGCCAGTGCAAGTATTGTGCTAGTCACCTGTCGGCGGCTGCATTCCAACAGGTACCGTTACTGCTATTCCGAGACCATTTCGACCGTCCGGTTCGATGCGTGATGTTTTGTCTCGTTTCAACGCGTTTTGTGAGTATGAGATGAAGAACAATGTTGCGTATAAACTGGTCTGCTATGCCAGTTCTGAAAGGATTATATTTTGGACAATTAATGAGTATTACAGTTAATTATGTTGATAATATGAAATTTAAATACTACGCGTAGAGATTTATTCTATCCAAACAAATAAAATTCTAATTTACGAGGACAGAAATATGATAACTTAATTTTGTGTCATCCTATTTTTTTTTCTTAAGAATATGTTTGAGTTACCCGTGCACAAGACGGTCAGTCAGAATTAGAGCCAGACTGCTGAAATCTTGCAAACGATAAGGATGGATGGAAATAGAAAGAGGAGTATTTTACTTTCCATTGAGATACCAAATAGGCTATATAAACAAAAACACGTAAAAAATTAAGATAGGTTATTGGGAAAATGTCACAAAATTATATTGGGTGTGATTTTTGTGATGGAATTTTAAATTGTGAAAAATATTTTTGCCTGTAGAAAATGCCGCTCAGAACTGGCACCCTGGTTTGCTTCTCCTTTCCTATACTTCATTTAATTTAGAATTGAAAACCACAACATCATTATATTGCGGCTCGTCAACTATTTCTTACCTAGCAAATAGTACAGTACAATAGTCTGGGAGCCGCAAAATAAAATTGTTTTAATGTCACTTTATTTGCGTGTCGTCAATTGTTACTCTAGTAACTACAAATTGTAAAGAGATTACAGTTCACGAGCCGCAATATAATGTTGTTGTGGTTTATAATTCTAAATTAAATGGAGTATAGACCTGGCCTTGCACTTTGACGGGCTTAAGAAAACCGACTCTGGAGGAGGTCAACTTATGAATGCTAAATTATTGAATGTGTCAAGCGGTAGGTACCTACTTCGTGAAAGTCAATAACAATGAAGTTTTTTTAACCTGGCTACTCTACTTCCACACTACAAAGACAGCTACGTCTGTACTAATCATAATCAGTTGCACATAATCTTCTAATATATAAAAATCTCGTGCCACGGTGTTTTCTATCGAACTCGACGATTTTTATCAATTTTTAGTCTCCATATTCGGTAGATCTGAGAATAGGTTAGGTTAGGCTATTTTTTATACCCCTATTTTTCGCGGACGGAGTCGCGGGCTACAGCTAGTTACTTATAAAAACCACAAAAGCTTTTCACACACTCTATCCCACGGACGCGCGCACTCACGCACGCACATTAATTACACTTCCTTTAAATTAAATAAGTTCTTACATTGTAACTTGGTAGTGGAGAAATGAAATAAATTTCTTATATGCTTTAATGTATATTCGTCCTCCTCTACATCCATTATAAACTCTGGAGTCAAAATGTGATTGACTGAGTGTGCTCATGCATTGGCATTAATATATTTTTGACTTTTGTACAATTTGACAAAGAGATTTTCGATCCCATTTAGCATTTTTGGACCTTGGCCATTTTTTCTTCTGTTCGTTTTTTCTATCATACAACTAGGCTGTGGTTTTTGTGGCATCTAGTTCTTTTCATGAACATGTTCGCATTTACATACTTTTTGAGCGTTGTACATTTTGATAATGAGACATTTTGAACCATTGTATATTTAGACATATTTTGTACCAAAATGACCTGTTCCCATTTAAGTTTTCCACCTATAGCAAGGTTCAGCAGTGAACCAATCGTGAGAACCCTGTTACAAGTATAACAGAACTATATCTTAAGACAAAATACAAAAGCTGACACGCTCGCGCGTGTCGATATAATTTTATAGCCCGTGCCCGTTAACTGCAGGATGAAGATAGATCAATGCACAAGGAAATAGGCCTCGCTTCCTAGCACCCAGTTATTGCATACTTCTTGAGCTAATTTTGTTACTGGTTCTCAGAAACAGACCGAAATTTTCGGGGAATTTTTTAACCGGCATAATGATAATTAGTCGACTTACGATGGTCATACAGGGTTATTTTTAATTCACTGACATCCTCTTAACCCTGAATTCCTATCACTCGAACAAATGTTTTTTGTTTTACGACTTTTTAAAATGGAGCACTTTTTTCCCCATACAAATACACAGAGTATCGTAAAAATAAGAGGAAATCTCAAATTTTCAAAACGTTATTACACCAAAAATATTAAGTTATGACAAAAGCCGCAAAACAAAAAAACATTTGTTTAAGTGGTAGGAGTTTAGGGTTAAAAGGATGCTAGTGAATTACAAATAACCCTGTACATCGAAACAAAAATCTAAAAAGAAAAAATAATTGAATCAGTTTTGCCGCTAAAGAGCGATCTCTTCCGAATAAAATTAGGGTAGACGGAATCCGAAGTGGATTCGGTGTCTATACCTTATTCTTTCCAATTGGGCTACACCTTACTCAGAAGATACAGCGTATTATCTAAAAAGGCATCTCTCAATTTTCTTCTTTTCTTGGTGTCATGTTTGTTTGTTTAAGTGATCCCTAAGCGATGTGTTCTACCCAAGTATACCTACGTATTTAACTGGATTAAGAAAGTCTGACAACTAAATTGCATATTTGCCGCTTGGCTTGCTTTTCGCGTTGGTATGAGTAGCTGACTGCAGAATTTTTTAGCCTCTTGCATCACATAGGCTGACTTGGCCTGCATAGATACAAACATAGTTATTTAATGCCAAGCACTGAAACGATGTTAATATTGTTATCAGATACATGATATGGCGGGCGAGCAAACAAACATTTTTCTTATGAAATGCACGAAGTAAATAAAGTGAGGAAACGATTTACTGTTGACAGTGTGGTTGTCTTGAAAAATCAGTTAGTAATAATTCGTGTAAGCAAAGTAATCTATTGATAATTCTTTTATCCATTTATTAATACGATATTGTTTAATCAAATAGTCTTAATATTATAGTGAAAATAAACGGATCACTCACGTCTTAAAACGAGTTTAACTCGACATGTTTCGGGCTAATCCGTAGCCCTTCTTCTCGGAGTCACACGTCACGGCGGCTGCCAAACGCGCACATCCACACATCCGTACGCTTAGTATACGTTTTACCTCACCAAAATACTTCTCGATCGCGTTTACGTAAAAAATTCAATTACTAGGGAAACATGGACAGCGTCTCCGCGCGCGCGCTTCCATGTTTCCATAGAATTGAAATTTTTACGTAAACGCGATCGAGAAGTATTGAAGTGAAGGAAAACTTATACTAAGCATACCGTTTATTTTCACTATGAGTGAGTCTCACAGATAGAGCTTCGCCGGCATGAAAACGTCCCGAAAAATATAAGCCAACTTTGGCTTATATGTCATATGTCATTTGCCCTTCAGTCTGCATTGTGACAGCGCGAGAAACCTTATAAAAATGACTAAATGTGCAAAAAAAGTTTGTAAAAACTACAAAGGGAGGTTGAAAAATACCAATAAAATTACTTTCCATCGGTAAGTATTCCAGAACCCACAATATTTCGTAACAAAACGACTTACAGAACGATAAAATTTTTTTGATTATTTTTGTTCGACATTTTTGTTGGTCCAGCTTCTAGTGCGAAATTTCCCATAATTCAGACCAAATCGTATTAATAAGTTTGAATTGGGCACAAAGCCGATATGTATCGGAATCTCTGAATCCACTGAGCCGAATTTAAAATTCTTTCACCATTAGAAAGCTGCACTATCCTTGATTGACATAGGTTACTTTTTATCCCGGAAAATGCAAATTCCTACGGGGTAGAAATAAATTAATTAAATTTCGGGGCTGATTTTAAAAATTCATACATTTTCCCACTACCACATGCAATTTGATTTCTATTTTTTACCTGTGTAGATACTGTTTTCAGAATACCTATAGATCCTGTTACAAAACAGTCATGGGTGGACATAAGAGAGGGTCGTTGAAATATACCAATCCCATCAAAAACATAAATGTGAAAAATGTTAGCTAAGTTAAATTGTAAAAATATGCTTGGTTGTGGACTTCGACGACTAAAGGATTGAGATTAAATGGGTGTCAAGTTCTGCAGATCATCCTGAAATCTATTTGTACGAACAAATAACATCATATATAAAACTCAACTTCTTTGTTTTCTCTGCTACAAAAGTGTTGTTTTTAAATATAAACTCTTAAATTGAACTATGAAATAATTTACGCAAAGTAGATAACTTATGTAAATATTTGACTTGGTTACTTTTCACATACAATCTTATATTTTACATCAACTTTTCTTCTATGTATATTTGATGTGCTGGTAAAAACTAGCCAAGTCAGATGTTAAGTTTCAATTTATCAGCCTTGTGTAAATTATTCGATAGTTCAATTTAAGAATTTATCACAATAATATTATAAAGGCGAAAGTTTGTGAGTGTGTTATGTTTTTACTTCTTCACGTCTAAACGGCTAGCTGGCTAGTCACACTACCGCATGCTTAGATTTCCCCGCGGCTGCTCAAATTTCGATTTTGTCACAGAAAAAATATATATAATCAGTTTTTTCGATCGGTCAGTCGATCGGCCTCTAATAATTTTTCCCCACATTTTGAGGAATGTGAAATTAACTGGTATCATTAAGCACGCACACAGTGATAACCGGAATGACGTAGCGCGATCGTAATATGAAGCTGTCAAATAGTTTTTGGACGTTTTGTATCGCTGTGTTTGCTACTGAGACTCTATCTAGTGTTTAAATAATCTAAGGTCTCACGGTAGTTTCATGTTTATAGTCTTAATATTATTGTGTTGTATTCCGATTGTTAAATATAACACAGTGATTATTACCTGGTTTGTTATTATTTTTATGAAAAAAAAAGTTACGGGTAGCAATGGGACTTACAGTCGCCATCATAAACTGTCTAGGTATCTAGATGCTGATAATCAAAAATATCTAAACATTCACGAATGTGCTTAACAAGTTTAGATACCTACATGACCACCTAGACAGCTCCCTGATTATGTTTGTTAAAGGGAGGCCCCGGAAAACTGCATTTATTAACACGCTTGTTAAAGGAAATAATTTTTTTTTTATGATTACGATTGTAGGTACAAATCAAATCAGAAATCAAAACGTTTATTCTGCAAGTAGGCTGCAAAGGGCTCTTTTACATGTCACTACGAGTAGGTAGGTACATACTTAATGAAGTTTCTCAATTATGCTTTCGTACTGATAACCGCGAAGACTTGCGCAGATAGTAGATCCATTTGAGGCGTCCCACCGTAGATGTCGATCGTTTCAAAATTATTTTCCTTGTCAGGCATAATAATTATGTCATTGCGAAAAGGTTGCACAGCACAACTGGTTAGACTGAAATTATAGTAGTTTTTAGTTCATTGAAATTATCTGTCAGACTTAGGTGTGACCACACGGCGGACACGACGTACAAAATACGCGTTCTTGAATCTACATAAGCACGACGACGTCTGTACACGCGTACGCCTACATACATCGCGCGCGCACTCTTCTGGATTCGGGCGGTGTCCGGCAATCTGCGCCTTGAGGGGTGGGGTAACTCGAATCGGTGCGGGGCGGAGCGTGTCCATTCTGTACGTTAGTACTATTATATATTCTGTGGTGTGACGCATTTGTTTTAGTAGCTCCTATAACTTTATGAGATCGCTTACCCAGCCTGTCGGGACTGTTATGGCATATAAAAATAATCGTGCTGTAGCTGATGCACGACGAAACATTATCAGCTACTACTTCATAACCATTAGAAATAAAATATTCCGATTGAGATTAATAATAAAATCATAGCAAAAAAAAAATATATTTTTTAACTAAGTATTTTGTTACAAGCCATAATTGTAAATATTGTTAATATTTTAACAACAGGTCATTTCATAAGGTACAAGCTCAACCAAGTTTAGGATCGAACAAATAATGTAAACCTATTCCCCTAGTAATATTTTTTTCCCACACATATATATATATATATATATATATTATTTTTCTGTTAACCTTCGTGGGAAATGGTTATGAAGTATATGTATAATATAATGTTGTCAAAAGCATCGAAAGTAACATAGAAAATTATCATACAATGAATACCACCTACTAGTTACCCACGACGACAAGACTAAGAAATCAGCTTTCATTGTCGATATTTCCAAAAAGATACAATACAGCTTCATGAATTATTTTATTCTCACCTGCGTTAAACGTAACCATCCAGCAAGAGAGAGATAGAGAAAGAAAAAAAGTTTTTTACTTAGACAAAATACATCCGCAAAATCAAAGTTAACAGGAATAATGCGTTCAGAAATAGCCAATCCTATTATATAAACAGTATCAGCAAATTTCCTTAATAAATCACGACAACAAAACGACTGCTTACAGAATAACAAAACGCTGACACGTCTTAATCGCGTCATTATTATGTCGTGAAAGAATTTGCACAACCAAGTTACGGAACGCTTAACCGTGTCAACTAACCACTGTGCCCGGCCCCTGCTCCCTAATACCCTGGTACTTTACGCTAAGCCTTCTTAAGGTTGAGAGAGCTCTTGTTTATCTGGTTTGATTAGCCAGAAGGTTTGAATTACGCGGTGTTGTTAAAAAAAGCCGTAGCTTAGTAAATTGCAAAGTTGAATTGCGACATCACAGTTCGTTGACCTGAGCGCGAAAACAATGGTTTATCTTTTCAATTAATTGTGGGCGGAAAAATGCAACACTGTCTTATGTGTTTGCAATGGTTAGACATTTATCTTTTATTAGCTTACTTATCACCCAGCCTATTTATTACAGAAGGCTTGTGCCCTGCCGCTGGGCACAGAATGGGGTGCGTCCCACGAGGTATAACTACAAAATATCTAATTTCATATTAATAACGTTCACAAGATATAATGAACGTTTGCTATAACAGCAAAAAGTATAATTATTTAACTTATAACGCTTAAATTATATAACGTTATTTTTATATAACTTCAATTTGTATAAGATTTATATGGACTAATTTCTTTTAACATAACAAACATTAGGTATAACAGTCATGATATATAATAATATGTGGCGGCGAGCGAGCGAAGCGAGCGAGCAAGACTTTTCGGGGCAGAAGCGACTTGGATAGGTTAGGTTCATGTTAGGTTTTTTTTTGTAACAGAGCGGAAAAATGAATAGATTGCTTGATTGTTTGCTTGCATCAAAGTTTTTAATGAATTTATACGTTTTAAATCTTAGGTTTTATGAACATTATACGCTTTGATCGTTATATCAGTTGATATTATATATAAACAACGTTATACATTACAAAAATAGATATTTTATAATTATACTTTTCGTTCATTATATCCGGTGAACGTTATATATTAAACGAGTTTATATAAAATGAGCGTATATAATTATGAATATTAGATAATAAGTTGTTATATCTCGTATTACTTACCCCACAGAATGAGAGGGCTTGGGCTGTAGTTCCCGCGCGGGCCCAGTGCGGATTGGGAACTTCACACACACCATTGAATTTCTTCGCAGGTTTCCTCGCGATGTTTTCCTTCACCATAAAGCTCATTGTAAATTACAAATGTAATTTCGCACATAAATTTCGTCAAACTCAGAGCCGGGATTTGAACCCACGACCCGCTGCTTGAGAGGCCATAGATCAAACACTAGGCCACCACGGCTTTTACT
Organism: Archips xylosteana; assembly: GCA_947563465.1. Taxonomy (NCBI): domain Eukaryota; kingdom Metazoa; phylum Arthropoda; class Insecta; order Lepidoptera; family Tortricidae; genus Archips; species Archips xylosteana. The sequence continues at coordinate 7,237,779 of OX387349.1, forward strand.
TACTTACTACTTCGGAACTAACTTACTTAGGAATGAGTAACTTAAATAAATGGGATATGTAATAAAAATCTAAACGGTCAGACAACTACCAGTGCCAGAATATCATTGCGTTAATCGCTTACCAAACTAGGTAATTTGTTTCAATCGATTAATAATCAATAAGCCCATACCTTCGTATTAAAGTTGCGATTAAGTACATTTAGCCACTGGTACACATTATTTTGCTATATGAGTCATAGTGATTTAAATCTGCCCATAATTTAATAGCTACAGATCTAGATATGTAATTATTTAGAATTTATGCGGTGTAAAATCAATACATCTTTCAGGTTATCCCAAAAAGGAGAAACGAAACCACCACCACTCTGCCCAGTTCATCCGACTTTCTATGTGCCTATCTGTCAAGTACAATCGCAACCAAATAGATTTTTTATAATGTAAGTGTCATTTTTGAATTCATTTGGGGATGTCCCAGCACACCCGCATTGATGCAGTGGTGCTAATTAACAGATAAGATAACATTTATCTCACTTGATTAAAACCTTCACTTTTAGAGGCCGTGAATGTTATTTTATATTTAAGTAGAAGAAATAAATAGGTACTATAACACAGCTTTTAACCTACCTACACCTAAATAATGAATCAGTGTCAAAGACTTTGGAAATGGTTGTTTCATTAGCTGAGTCCCCACTGAGCGAACTACCTTGCGAGGCCAGCGCATGAGGCATAATTTTATTCTAAATAAAGTCCGAAATCACGCCGAAAATGGCTGCCTCGCGAGGCAGTTCATTCAGTGGAGACTCAGCTATTGTCGAATTGATTTGTTTTTTTTTTTTTATAAAAAATAGGCTTACGCTTGGCCTCAATCTCGCTTGATGGAAGGCGAAGATGAGGCCTAAGATGGTACACGCTTGCCCAGAAGGTGTCTGTTCACTTTGACCTTAAAGATGTTAAAGATGTCATGTGATGTAAGATGTTGTTATTCCGATGTGCCGTTATGTCCGGGATTTCATGTAGATAAACTACAGACAATGTGCAACCGATGAGTAGTTCCAGGACACGGTCTATCAATCTATCAAATTTCAAATAAATCAGCCTTTTTTGCGGCTGAATAACAAAATATTGTGAGCATCGGTTACGATATTAAATTTGTGATCCATTTCGCAAAAAAAAATCCTTTTATTTGCCATACAAGATCAGAGATTACATCGTATCGTATTCAAGAAAATGTTTTATACTACCTTTAAAGGCCGGCTACAGATCAGTGACTCTCCTTGAATTGTTGATATTCAGGACGGGGTGATTATTTCCCATCAGATAACTCTCTTGCTAGTTTTCCTTCCACTCATAATAATAAAAAAAAAATGAAATCAAAGTACGCAGCGGTTAGGTACCAACACACACAAGAGCTGGCATAAATGGATCGAATGAGCGAATGAAAGTATCTATGTGTTACCTATTTGAATACACTTCACATAAATATGAAAATGACATGCGTCAGTCATTTTCCTACAAAAATGTCAAAGTGACATTACTTTCGTTCAATTCATTCGTGCCAGCTCTTGTGAATCGACCTATAGTTACTAGAAATATTTTTTTCTCAGTAATTCATCTCAAACCGCTTATTAAAAAGAGCTTTGCTATTGCATCACTTAGCATTATATTTTGTTAGAAATGTTCCACTCTAGCTTACCCTTTGCTTCTTATACCACTTAGACAATAGAGAATACAGGCCCTGGATGCCAAGGTAAAAAAGAACTGGATAGTTTTGTTCAGGAAGTTTTCATTCGGCAAGATTACGAGTACTTCAGTAGCGGAAACCGCACGATAACATTTTATGTCCTCTATTGTAGTACGGACACGTTGCCATGCGACTATGAATCAAAAATGTTCCTAGCTCAACGAGGAATAAAATAAGGTGTTAAAGTAAATTAAGTAACAGTCAACATAAAATTTGCTTTAGTGTGAAAATCATCATCATCATCCCAGCCTATGTCCCCTGCAGGACACAGACCTTCTCTCAGAATGAGAGGGCTTGGGCCGTAGTTCCCACGCGGACCCAGTGCGGATTGGGAACTTCACACACACCATTGAATTTCTTCGCTGGTGTATGCAGGTTTCCTCACGATGTTTTCCTTCACCGTCATATTTCAAATGTAATTTCGCACATAAATTCCGAAAAAGTCAGAGGTGCGAGCCGGGATTTGAACCCACGACCCTCTGCTTGAGAGGCGATAGGTCAAACCACTAGGCCACCACGGCTTTTGTGTATGTAAGTGTGTAAATATTAGGTAATAATAACAACAAAATATTTGGAAAATTTTAAGATGCGTAGTTATGTTACCTACGCAGATGCACATATCCACTGTTATTATATGGTAATATCTTGATGATTTGCAAGATATGATAATTAAATACCTAAGTAGATCTTGTTACCCCGCTTTATTTGTTTTATTTTATATCCAAGTGATATTATTGTTTATGTATTTAATGTCATAATGTTTTTGTTTACAGGTAAGTGCCAAACTAAAGACTAAAAATCTAATTGATGTCATTAATGGATGTGATCAGAATATGAACTAACACAATGATCTCCAAGGTAAGTGTATTTTAGAAAACCTCGATTAATAAATACAAGCAATAACCTGACGTATATTTGTGTATTGTATTGAATTTGATTCTGATAAAACTCATGTAGAGCTTTTCTAAGCTAAAATGACACGCGCCCCTCTTATACTGAATCAGTTGATTTTGATGTGTGCGTGCAAATATTAATTACTATTAGAGCGTAGACTATTTCAATCCACAATCGACAAATCGCATTAAAAATCCTGTGCGTAAATGCGGTAGTAGGGCGCGTCATTTTAAATTAGACAAGCTATGCGACGGTACCATTCTAATTTAAACAAAATTTAGTAGTATTTGACCTTACAGGCATATAAACAGCCTGATAAAAAGACGAGGATTATTTTTTTTAATAAAGGTATAAAGAGAATATTTACAATAACCTTAATAATTGAGATATTAACAATTTATTGTACTTTTGACTATACCTGTATTCGAAATTTTTTTTGGGATCAACCTATTAATTAATTAATTCTAAACTTTTTGGAACGTTCAATCCTATCACTAAAAATAAAGTCCAGTATTTAACAAGCAAAAGTTATTTAATTGATTAAATTCCCGCACTCGTATGAAACAAGAAAAAAATGTTTATTACTGAGTTGTATTGTATATCACGATCCAATTTTCTTTTTGTTTTTGATAATGGCAAAAAGTTGTACTTTATAAAGATTCTTTCGTCCAATAAAAGGAAAATCAGGTTATGAAACCTTATAATTAGTTAAACGAATAAGGAAGGATTTTTTTAAATTATTATTTATAGGGTAGGCTGGGAATAAAGAACATTATTTCTAAGTAAAATATTTATTGTTGGGTGAGTAATATGTCTGTGACGCTGGGTAATTATGGAACTACATAACCGTGATCCAATCCGATATAAAAGTGTCGAAGCGTTATGTACAGGGGACGACTCTTGTCACCCTTAATTTGGCAGTGTACACCATAATGGACATTTCCTAATACCATCTTTTTGTATTTTTTCTGAATTTAGAATTTTCAGGAGGCTTAATTTTAGACGAGGCTTGAAATACCAACTTTTAGAAATTTTGACATGTGCTTATGACAGGATTTTGCCTGACGGGCTTAGTGTTCTCCATCGCATTTTCTTTTCATAATTTCTAAAAAGTAATATCCGCCAAAACAGTTACATAATCCGAAACAATTCTAAATCTGTAGCTGGTGTAACATTATTCATATACCTGTCTACATATTATGTCTATCTATATCCAAAAATTTATTATCACAAACATACCTGCTGCGAAGTACGGTCAGCTGCGCAGTGAAGAAACCCTCCGGTATGGTTACCGCCGTTACTGGGGTGCACCTTTTCGTTGCAGCTGACTGTACCTACGGACTCTAAAACTTTGCTGAACGTAGTCTGGGAAGATATTACTCAGTTTATCTTCTCTGTCATGATTTCTTCTCTACACCATCGACTAAATTAGTATTATGTAGAAGTCACCGGCAATGTCAATGTTATGTTCGTAAATACGCGAATGCTGCGAGTCACGCCACTCGGTCGTTGCTCCTCGAAAAATGGCGGCCGCGCAGGTTTCAAGTTATATAACTCGTCAGGTTTCCTTATTTATGTCATAAATGTTTCCTTGTCCCAGTGGCCAGCGTTTGAGTTATAATCAACTCTTTAAAACAGCAGTTACATTTCTTTAAGGTCGTGGCAAAATGTTGTATCATAGAAGCTCTGTGTACCTAACCTCTCATTTTATATACAGAGTGGGCCCTGTAACTAAGGATAAAAATTAAAATAGAGATTCCTTAAAGTATCTAAAGTTATTACAAAGTGGTCCTAATGTTTCAAAGTTCTTAAGTTCGGAGAAATAGTCATTTAAAGTTAAGAGTTACAATCAATGAATTTTCACATTGCGACATTGTCGCTTTACGGTCGTAAGATGTCTTGGTACCGGGCATTTTGACAGTATCTAACATGTATTAATGTGAATTCTTTTTAAAATGAAAACGAACAAAAGTAGTCCTTATACCTTCGCGATTTAGAACTATGGTAGTACGTAAGAGTTTGTTGACATTGTTGCACATTGCCGACCTTTTCTTTGAAATTTAATTTAAACTCAAAAAGTTCATATTTATTATCTTAAACCTCCAAAGACCATAAATCTCGCAATTGCAAAGAGTAAAGTACTCTGTATTGACATGTACGTCAAATTGTCAAATCAAAGTAATGCAAAATGGCACTAATGAATTAAATTACAATGCAAACAAGAGCTAATGCAAATCGAGCTTAGTGTTAAATATTGTGAACGAGTACCCTCCGGTTAGATAATAAATGCTTTATTTTCAACTCAGAGCAACGAATGCGGGGTCGCCGAATGTGATTCTGATTGTGACCACGGGTGTGCAGCCAGATCAGCACTGAAATTATTCGTTAATTTGGAAAAGTACTACACTTAGTTGCATGTGTATGTCGTGTCGGAATGATGTCAAACGAAACACAGGACGTATCATCGTAGTTATGGTCGTGAAATAGAAACATCTTTACAAACTGTTGAAAATGCAAGTTACCCTGTGAAAGGATTACCCAGTAAGATTGGCATACCTAATTATTAACAGTGCTTTTATCATAGTGCACTATTTTTGTTTGAACTGCTTAATAAACAGTTAAAAGTCTTACTTACTTTTACTAGCAAGTGTTTTATGAATTTCGTCCGTTCCCACATACTTGATAAAAAAACTGTTACGTCGTGTTGAAAGAATTGATTATTTAAATCAGAAGGACTGCATACGTTTAAGTAATATTCATGTATTTAGTAGGATTTTTATTTTTATTGAAAACGATCGTAAATGTCAATGTCAAGTGTTCCGACTGGTCAAAATATGTCTGTACATTGCTGGCTCGATTAATTTTGTTAGAAAATAACAGTAAATTATTTTTTCATTTTAATGAATTGTAACCATTTGGACTTAATTACTGATTAGTTAAAGGGTCTATATTTCAATTTTTTGCTTCACTTACAGGGCCCACCCTGTAGATCCCAATAGATCCAATAGTTCAGAAGTACAGCATCAAATCCTATACAATACAATTAACACGACAAGACTCTTTTAAAAAGACGAACAATTTTTCCTACTACAAAATCAATCGATTGCTGCCAGGATTAAATGTAAATATGCCTTACCATTCAGCAAGTGTCTCAAAAGATTTCAATCATTAGAACGTTTGTTTGATAAGACCGTCGACTTATTAATTTTGCGACGCACAATCTATTCCCAGAAAGTAATTTATTATTATGTTTCAATACGAAGGACGTTCTCGATATTGATAAAGATTAATGAGATTATCTTCCCGCTGATAGGCGAATTAGGTGAAAGCTGTAACGCAACAAGTATGTACTATTAAGCCTTTCTAGATTATGGCCATATCTTTCTATGCTAAACTTAAGCGACTACTTACCTTACATAGGTGCTTGATCCTACTTTGAATCATAATTCTATCTTTAAATTAAGGTTTTTTGTTAGATTGTTTAAGCCAAATTCTAAGATTGTAAATGTAACTCCTTAAGGTACCTATTTGAAACAACTAAAGCTAGCAGGTTTATAAATCAAGGTATCAAATTGATAAAACTCTTTTTATCTCTTGCCACTTCGTGTGCCGATTTGCATTAGCTATTGGCATCGCATTGCTAGCTTCCTGTCTTTTACAAAATTTCATTTGAATAACGAGCTGAGGGTCGAATATCGACCTAATCTAGGCATTTTATAATAGGTAATTTAAGATGGTTATAATTTAAAGATTGAATAGCTTGTTCATGTTAATAATGTAGTGTTATAATTATAAATAATGCGCGGGGTTATCACTCTTATAGTGTTTCATGTCATATCTGTTATGTATCATTTCGATACCGCGTGAGCAAAGGTAAAACCTTGTTACCAATACCGATCTATTATCCTTGTTGATTTATTAAGTTGCTAATTAATTCAGAGTTGTAGTGGGAATTCCGCCGCGTTTGCGCGAATCTGTAATTATTTATGCTATCTTTATGTCGAGATGATATTTATAGCAAATGGCAGTTTTCATCAGGGCACGTGTTGTAATGTAATACTTTACTTGCAATAGATTTTATTATATTATTCATCTATGTAATGCCCGGCCAAACCCTTGGCCCTAGAAATGTAAAATTTTGCACAGAGGGTGCATTTATGATGTAAGTGAGGAATAATGAGGGTTTCTTGAAATTACCACGAGATAGGTAATAAACCGGATTTTTCGGCGTAACTATGATTAATAGACACTTAAAATTTGACATACTTGTACATTTATTTTAAAAGGTTAGGTTAAAATACACATTTGTCAAAAAATTAAATGGATAATAACAATTGAAATCAAATTAGTTTTCCACTGGGAATCTTCAAAACTAAAATATACTACTAAATAAATTAAGCAAACAAACTTTACAACTAGGGATTTACAGAGACACCATCGAGCAAAATAACTTTTTACGTGCAAAAAGATTCCAATATTAGAACTACATTATGTATTAAAGTTTGATTAACAAATTATACAATCTAGCCCACAATATTTTAAGCAAAAAATGTTACGGCTGATTTTATCGTATTGGTATTGATTTTGTAAAAATATACGGGCGAGTTCTATGCGGGTAGAATAAGTTAGCGATTACGTCTTTTGTCATAATTCAGTGGAATAAGCGTGGGGACGATCAGTTTGCGTTAAAGCTACTTTTTTGTACTGTTATTAAGTTCTCAATTTCAATAAGAGAGAGAAACTCAAAAACATTGAAAAATATTCTATCCATGTTAGAGTCCGTGTTCTAACTGGATTAGCAGAAAGATTTGAATTATTGAAAGGATGGGAACTATTTTAGAATCAATTTCCTTCTAAAAGTTACACACGCATAAAAAGATAATAATTCTATGCTAACATCTATTTAAAACTAAGCCACTTTGACACATCGTTCAATCCTGACAACATAATCGTGCAATATAAAATCTTTTCAAAATGTGGAGCTGCATTCAGAATTGCCAACTTCGCGACATAACATCTCGTCATTCGCATCCCGGAACCTTGAACTTCCCTTTAACAAGCCGAAGCAGTAATAAAACTTCGTTTAAACACTCTTCGTCTAATAGTAAAACAAACAAACTGATGTTGAGACCTCACTCGCGGTGAACGAGAGGTGAACGAACCCTTTCGGCAAACCTGTTAGGGACATAGTTGATCGCGCTCCTTGCTTATTTTTTTAAACAAGTTAACGTTGATATTAGCTTATCCTTTATTTAAGCTAATTTGTATTCACTGATTAGTTTCGTCGCGAACGCAGAAAGCACATTTAATCACTAAAATGCTTTTAAATTGCGTACAGTACATTCACTTGCACATGAACTTACGAGCAGAAAGAAAATGGAACCACGCCAATTTGTATAAGAGTTTGAAATTAGCTTCATTCCGATTTACCTACCTACTAAAATATGAAAACAATAAGCTGTACTTTTACTTAGGTACCACCTACCTAATTATGGAGTTTTATGGCGTCTTACAAATTTTTTTCGCTTATTTTTTCATTAACTATAAGTTTATATATTTTATAAATATTTAATGCATTTTATTTCACTTTCCACTTAATTTCAAGGCTAAAAATTTCTATCCTCAACCGTGTAAAATATTACATATTTCAATAGCTCGCCTAGATAACGCCGATGTAATGCCCGGAATGATTGTCGTCCTTGGAATACAAACACAATAGATAACAATACATTTTAACTATAAAAAAACTATCACGTCGAGGAAAATCGTTGTTTATACTATAAAATATAACATACAGTCCGTTAATAAAGAGACGACAGCGAACGAAAGGTTTAAAAAGCTTGAAGAATGAAAAAACATAGCGGATTGAGAACTTCCTCTTTTTTGAAGTCGTTTAAAAATTACGGCATTAAATTCAAGCACTTTAAGTCAAAAATATGTCATTACAAAGATTCACTTAGGTACTTTTTCTTATTTCTTTTACCTACCTTATTCTAACTTATTTATTTATTTTAGGAAATAAAATACTAAGGGGCTTAAATGTTTACATTAAAGGCGTTAAAAATCTCAACTTTCTTATAATATAATTATTTTATTGAATTCGTCATTGTTTGTAATTTTCTTTATACTTAATATAGTAGGTATGTATTTTATTCAATGTCCAATCATAATTCAATAATTGGCTTAAAGTGAAAGTCGCGACCACTCATTACGTCCCTCAATCATCCGCAGAAAGCTTTATGCAGTAGAGGCTTAAAACTTCTAATCCTTAATCCGCTTTAATGCAGTTAATCCTAGTTAAATAAATACACTGGCGAGCAAAAATAAAGGGTCGGTTACAAAAATGACGATAACTACAAAACCCACTGTGATAGCTTCTTCGAGTAAAATGAGTTTAGTAAAGAGTTTTTTCTCAATTAAACTTTTTCTTGTTAAGAATAAAACTCTTTACTTAACTCATTTTACTCGAAGAAGCTATCACAGCGGGTTTTGTAGTTATCGTCATTTTTGTAACCGACCCTTTATTTTTGCTCGTCAGTGTACTTTGTTTACGTAGCTTGATAACATAGCTCTTGAAACTTATTTATTATGTAACATAGTCTACCGATAGCATGGACTTTGAAAATACGGTGTGACCTAAAATTTTTGCATGTTTTTAACTGTCGTGTCGTCTGTCTGTCTATTCGACTAGTATTCGTAACAGGGCATGAAACTTGTTTTTTTTATTTCGATACTACATTCTGCACAACCTCATCCATAAAAGTAGCACACGACCACCTGTTGCCAACCATTCGTCTTGACATTTGAACTTAGGTAAAATTTCTTTCTACAACTCACGAGACGACCTCGTAGAGTGCTACAAAAAATGTATATGGTCTCGGTTAACATCTTTAACATTACTGTTCCTATATCAACTAATGTATTTAATAGGTAATTAAGTGGATTTAGATAAATTTGAATTTCTTTTGTGTGTAAAAACTAGGCTTTCACCTTTTTCATCTAATGATCTGACCTCGCGTTTTCTTCAATCTTTGATATTGTATCCATTGCCATAGAATTAAGTATTATTTAAGGTTTCTTTATGAAGAGAAATTCGGTCGTTTGAAAATTATTTTATACACACGACACGATATTTCATTCATATGACACGTCTTTTAATGCAATCAGCTACTACTATTAGTAGTTATCGAGTTACTTTAAATGACAATAAAATGGTAGTAGCGTAGCGAAAAGGCGACTACAAATAGATCGATACGGCTAAAGTTACAAAAATATGTATGATACACGACTTTATTTTTTTATGGGAGTACTAGATAGTTAAAACGCTTTAGTTATTATAATAAATATTAAGTTAGATTAATTTTAGAACCTACTTCAAATATTTCGGTAAGCTAGATTTTAAAGCCCCTTTTTAATCACTTGATGAATCAATCAATCAATCAATCAATCAATCGTATGTGTGAAGTTCTCGATCCGTACTGAGCCCACGTGCAAATTACAGCCCAAGCCCTCTCAGTCTGAGAACTGTACCACTACCATGAGTTTACAGTGACCGTACTCGATAGCGACTGCGTAAATGATTTGTATGGAGAATTGTGCAGCGCCTCTAGCGGTCACTTACGGAAGTAAAGATCGCTAGTATGAGTACAACGGTAAATTACCTATCGAAATCCAAGCGCTAGTGACTAACGTTTTGTAGCTGTCGCCATAGAACATCGGTACCATGAGTCACAATTTTGACAGACGTTATCGAACAACACCGTATCGACTGTACTTAACTCTCTCACTAGTAAGTTGGAGGGTGAAAACTTATAAGAACCATCGTTTAATACATTACTATACTTATACTTAGCTTTTTGCCCAATATCATGCTCACTCAGTCTTTTCAATATAGTTAGAAAGAGACAGCACAGTTCGGTGTGAACTTAGGCGCGTCAGTCAGTCACGGAGCGATAACTACACGAAGGATCGCGTTAACGTTAGCGAGTATAGTAAACGTTAACGTGACTCATGGTACGAGTTTAGTAGAAAACTATTCGAAGGTCGTTTACTCGCTATCGACTGTAGTAACGTAATGTGTGTTTTCGATAGCAACTCATGGTAGAGGTACTGTACCTAGTAGTGAGACGCTTACAGGCCGCAGATGAACTAAAATTTGTATCAAACTTATTTGACACGCCAGCACGATTTTATATTAGGCTATTAGGCTCGTATTCATAAACTACACTCAGGTAAAAAAGGGTACTCGATACTACATAAACTTAATTGCATATGAATGGACGTTAAATATGATACCGAGTGACTGCTGTAGTGGTGTACAGTTATTATGAGTTGAAATCGGGTTTTGTTCCGCGTACCTTGATTTCAGAGAAGCCCGATATTTCGGCACAGTTGCATGCGCCATGATCACGAGACGACTAATGGCGCATGCAACTGTGCCGAAATATCGGCTTCTCTGAAATCAAGGTACGCGGAACAAAACCCGATTTCAACTCATAATATTAGTAATGACCGCGATAGTCTAAAATATTGTGGAGTAGGTACAATTTATTAATACGGGGCTTAAACTCTCAAGTGTCGTGGGTGTTTCTTACCGTAGACCGGCGCCGGCGTCGCGTAGGAAGGAAAGCGTATCGGGCCCTGCGCCGGAGTGCTTCCGGATAGTCACGTTGCTATAGCCTAGGATCCGCGCATACAACGACCTACACCGATCTGGTTAATGGATGAAAAGTATTTTATAGGTTCGATTTCAGAGCGTTTTGACCGCCGCGTTTTTTTTCATTAGTGTCGACGTAAATATTGCAGAGGGGGATGATGATCAGAGTTAACTTTTTATATAAATGTGTGGCGGTACCGAGGCTTAGTCTGATTTTATCCAAAGTTGTGGCGATTTGTCATTATTTTACAGCAATAATCGAGTGACACTAATGAAACTTAAAAAACGCTGACAAAACGCTATGTTAACAAATATATTGCAAGTGGGTTGACTAAAAAATTTCAGTCCAGAATATGATTAATTTCTTTTTATTTTTTTTTAAACATTTTACCGTTCCGTTTAATACACAAATGACGTACCAATCAAAAGTATAGAGCCTATAGACTATGCAAACGTTAGGTTGATTAACCAGACCAGTGCATATATCGATTTACCTGTGTTTACCTGTTAAAGTTCAAAATTTCCGTTCCCTTCCGGTCAAAAGTTATGACCGGAAAAAAATAGTCAACCTAACGTTTGCATATTCTATAGACTTCATACTTTTCATTGGTAGTTGCATTTGTCTATTAACCGAAACGTAGAACTGTAAAAAAAAATAATACTGGACCGAAATTTTTTAGTCAACCCACTTGCGAATAAATGAATATGAATATGAATATGAACATATTTATTAACATAATTAATTTAATATAAAATACTTTTCATCCATTAACCAGATCGGTGAAGGTCGTTGTATACGTGGATCCTATGCTACTAAGTCAGTTTTGTCGCAAAGCGCGCGGTGGTAGATACGAGATCAAATAAGAGTACTGCTTAAGGTATACATTTGTGACTTTTTAGCGGATTAAATCTCGTTCAATTTTTGAACTTCGTATCGTGCTGTTAATAGCATTAAACATAAGAGTGAAAGGGAGGGCACGATACGAACTTCAAATTTCGTAGTAGCCCCCTGATTATAGACTGAGATCGGTACGATACGATACACTTGTAACACTTGTAGACTCGCCCTTACCTACCTTTGCAAAAAATTAGTTCAACATTCAATTCAAAAACAAAAGTATATCAAAACAGTTAGATTAGACAGGAAGAATAAGGATGGGCAAAGTAAAAATATTTGCTGCCGAATAATGTTTCAAAGCCAAACGAAAGTACAAACATCAATGACATCAAGTTAAAAGCAAACTTAACAGAATTAACTAGTTCAAATCTAGACCACCTGATTACGCAATGCCATAAAATAAATCATTTTAAAATATTGCAATAAGAATGCGATTCGGCATGCATTTGGTACACTGCGTTATGCCTACCTCGGTAACTGCGCATTTTTGTGCTGGCTGGGTTACTAGGCGCGCTAGCGATAAGACAAAGTAGAAAATGAAAAAAGGAAATCTTTACTTCACAATTAAGTTACACACACAAGTTTGTAGAGTCAAAAAATATCTTTATTTCAGTAACTAACTTTATCCTATCCTCTCATGGGTGAGACTAATGAGCTCTGTGGAACCGAAAGATGGAAGGATCGTAGTAGATGAAAACAAATACTCTGGCTACCCCTATTCTAGGAAGAAGGCGTGATTGTACGTATGAATATTTCACCTTTGAGTTGAAGGACAAAAACTTTACCGATAAGTAAAAAAAGTACTACTTACCAAACTCTGCAGCTTTTCGGAGTTTTCAGTCCACCTTTACCAGCGACACCTAACACACCTAACACGGTAACACCTGAGGCTATACTTTTTATTCCCAATGGTTTGCCACCTTTTTACTGTTTCATTACTACAGAAACCTTTCAAACAAAAAATGAAACATCCATCAAGTCAATTTCGTGACATGTATCGATCTTTCACACAATTGTAACTAATGGTGTTTCAAAACACGCAGTTATTTCATGCATATTTAAACTAAAACACATGGCGAGCCTTCCGAGCTACTAAAATAAAACCTTTGAAGCTATAAACGTCAATCATTTCAGTAGTAATTATTGGAAATCGAATGAAAACTCGCTAGTCGCTGTACACACTATACAACAATGTACCAATTACGTCACAATCAACTCTTTTTAGCATACTAGAACAATCGGGTAAAACGGGGAAACATACGATTCACTTGTCAAAGGTAATCGCCGTTGGGAATCGTGTTTTGTTTGAGTTACCCCGCATTGTTTGTAAAATTACTTTCATTGAGTTTTTTTCAGGAGATATCGAGTAATATAAGTTACTAACCTCTTCTCGCGGTTTGCGATTACTTGTTTATTGAAAAAAACCGGCCAAGTGCGAGACGGACTCGCGCACCGAGGGTTCCGTACAAATTTATATGTATCTATGAATATCCAGTCTTAGCAGACCCCTGCTCCTAAGCAAAATGTGCGTAGTGTGGGATCATTGTAGATTGGTTACTGATATAGACAGACAGACAAAAAAAAATTATGCTTTTCGCAATTTTTCCTTTATCTGTGCTATAAGACCTTGCTTCGTACCAAATTTCAAGGTTCTGAGTTCACGGGAAGTACCCTGTAGGTTTTGATTCCCTTGCGAGTGTCGAAAATGTGCGTTGTTTACTGATATAGACAGACAGACAAAAAAATTTATGCTTTTCACAATTTTTCCTTTATCTGTGCTATAAGACCTTGCTTCGTACCAAATTTCATGATTCTGAGTTCACGGGAAGTACCCCTTAGGTTTTGATTCCCTTGCGAGTTTCGAAAATATGCGGAAATTTGCGTCATAAACGGCTGTATCTTTTGATTGCGTTGGCTTAGAAGTTTGATTTTTTCACAGCTCCCACGAACATACAGACGAACTAAGAACCTCCTTTTTTGCAATCGGTTAAATAATAGTCAAGATTCGGAAACAAACTTAACAGTTACCGTATTTTTATATCCATAAATTACACACATTAATTTGCACAGCTGGGAACCCTGAAATATTGACAGATAGCGTGCGAAAATTGTCAGAAAATCTAATCCTATTTTTCATTGAAATGTAACTCATAAATGATTACCTATCTGACATACAGTGTATCTGGTCCGTGAACACTAAAAAATAAAATTTACAAGCTGCTTACAAACCAACTTAAAAATACAGTTAAATGTTCACTAGAGCAAAACTTCTCTGCATCTTTGACGGCATAATTTCCATTAACAATGAATTAATTAATTTATTACAAACCCTAAACACAACACAATTAACATTGATTGGACTGACGAGTTCATTTCTGTTTAACTTTAAAAAAAACTTGAGTAGGCCATTCACAGTTTTCCCACGGCAAATGCCACAATCTTATCAGCCGACGCATCTGATATAATTCTCATAAAGAACTCACGTGAATTTACCCCTTTTAATATAATACCGTTACATGTAACACTTTAGAATTAAAGTTCTATTAAATTACGAGATTATAGGTAATATCCAGGTATAATTCTATTAAGACCCTGAAGGGATTTTCTGTCGTTTTCGGAAGTTACCTATATAATGTAGGTATCTATCATTTCCAATATTTTCATTTGGCACAAAGTGCTTTATTTAAAAAACAATATTGTTTCAGATTCGTAACTAAAGTAACCTGATCTAGCCTGCAGCTCTCTTTAAAATGGAATGTAAAAAAATGGCGAAAACAGCACGGTTCCATGTATTAAGGAAACATGCATTGTCCTGAAAAATAAGATATAAATAATAATAATAAATAAATATATAAATATCACGGGACAATTCACACCAATTGACATAGCCCCAAAGTAAGCTAAGCAAAGCTTGTGTTATGGGTGCTAGACAACGGATAAAAATACTTATATAGATAGATACATACTGAAATACATATTAAACACCCAAGACCCGAGAACAAACATTCGTATTTTTGATACAAATATCTGCCCCGACACGGGAATCGAACCCGGGACCTCAAGCTTCGTAGTCAGGTTCTCTGACCACTAGGCCATCTGGTCGTCAAATATAGGTAAATAAGTGATAACATCCGAAGGTATTTTCCCTGTTATCAGCCGAAATTTGTGTTTTATGGTGTCATTATAATACTGATTCATGAACTAACATTGCTGTCCAGTAAACTAACATTACGTTGTTATTGCGACCTTCACGACCTCTGAAATTACGTGCCAGTCGTGTGAATTCCCCTTACCCGCCGCCTGTGAAAATCACAGACGCAGTTTACTTAGCCGTATATTGCAGTTTGAAGTTTTATATTAGATGTTTTAAACTTTACGTACCGGGGGGTGCGGAGGGGGGGGGGGGGTATTTTTTTTTATATCGAGGAACTAAGGAGAGCCATAATTGATGAAAAAGCAAATTGGATAAAAAAATAAGCTGCCCAAATCACTAATTCCACGCGGACGGAGTCGCGGGCACAGCGACAGCGATTTATCCGAAAATGTAACCAAAAGTTTCGGAATCTTAATGAAACATTGACTGAATTCCGCCCGCTCGTATTGTTTTCCGTTGTATTTACTTTTCACAATTAAAAAAAAACCGGCCAAGTGCGAGTCGGACTAGCGCACGATGGGTTCCGTACAATTGGCTACTTTCCTAACTAGTCAGTCTTTTAGATTATCAAAAAATATTGGACACGTATTTATTATTTTGTCAATTAAACAAAAAAATATGAAGATATGGCGCGTTGAAGTTTCGCGTGACGTCACTTGTTCCTACACTTTGTATGAGCGTTTTAGGAACAAGTGACGTCACGCGGAACTTCAACGCGCCATATCTTCGTCATTTTTTTGTTTAATTGTCAAAAGAAAAATTACGTGTCTAATATTTTTTTATAATGTAAAACACGGACTAATAAGAATTATTATTTTTTTTACCTAGGAAACATCCCTATTATCTATAAAAATCACGTATGTTGTATGGGAGCCCCCCTTAAATATTTTTTTTATTTTAATTTAATGATTTATTTTTAAAGTTAATACATAATTAAATATTCTGTGAATATTTCAAGCGTCTATCTGTTGCCGTTATCAATATCGAGCAAAAACGAGCAAAAAAATCATGTTTGTTGTATGGGAGCCCCCTTAAATATTTATTTTATTCCATTTTTTAGTATTTGTTGTTATACCGGCAACCGAAATACATCATCTGTGAAAATTTCAACTCTCTAGCTATCACGGTTCCCGAGATACAGCCTGGTGACAGATGGACAGACGGACAGACGGAGACGGACGGACAGCGGAGCCTCAGTAATAGGGTTTCCGTTTTTATCCTTTGGGTACGGAACCCTAAAAAAAAACAATATCGTAACGACAACCGGTATAATATTATTCATATGGATATAATTCGTATCCATATGTGATATTTCATATCCATAGCATAGAGAAGGGAAGCAGAGGCTTTAGATTGTTCTGAAACTAGATGGGTACAATTTACACTTGGTTATTTTAAGTGAAATATCAATTGAGGGGTTTGATATCGTATTGTTATCCCATTATCGTTTGTTTGACACGACTATCTACTCACGGTCCACTTCAGTTGTACTTCTTACGATTACTTCCGATTCCGACAGTGTATGAATTCGTGTTTAATAATTTGGATCTAATCTATAATACCTACTATGAGGTTTCTCTGAATCAAAAAGTTTATGGGGTAGTGGTAATCTTCATTTGTATAATTGGTTTTTCAATTAGGTAAAATAACTGCTATTATAAAGCCGTAGCAAAGAACATTGTTTATTTTTTATTTCATTCTAAGATGTTAGTGGTATGTACTGATTTCATTAGTCTCGATAAATATCCACTATGAACATCTTGTGATCAAAAAAATAACGAGTTACAAGTAGTGATGCAAAGGAAATCCTTGATCAAATAGGTTAATTTTCAAGGAAAATTAACAATTTACTGCTTATCTTTTGTGTTCATGCATTCTCCTTCGATAAAATTTAAATTATTCAACCGTATTTACTATCAGGATAGTTCAGCCACAGTATTTAAAATGTTTTATGGACAAGTAATTTGACCCTCGAAATACTGACCGCCAAGTTCGGCCGCTCTACACGTTGGGTCAACATCAACCAACCTAAGAGGAGATATAGTCGCCTCCCTTAGGTTGATGAAGTTTGGCCCTACAAGTAGAGTAATCATTATATTTTGCCGGGAAATAGCACGATTTTCCCGTCACAATTAGTTAAATAAAGTGCCTAATTAGATGAAAATGTATGTACTAAAAAACAATTACTTTGCTCACCCGCGACCTTTTGCAAAGTAATTGTTTTTTAGTTCATTAATATGGACCTCCGCAAAGTAACGCCTGATTCAATAAATTATTGAAAATGTATGTGTTTAAAGCCACTTGTTAAAATAATATTATTAAGTACCGTGTACAATTTTTGCACTTTTATTTTATTTTAATTTTTATTTGAAATTTATTATCTATTTAAAGTTCTTGTGTAATTAAAATAACTCTATTTCAATTCCCGTTTGTAATTAGTTTATAAATAAATATTTTTAGCACTTTCAAGACGAGTTTTAACAAATTCCTTGGCTTTCCAGGACTACGATTTTTTTGTACCGCGAACGACGAAGTACAAAGCGTTCATGAGATACAAGGGTTGATACACGCATGAGCTGTCGATTAAAAGATAATTTGAGCTTGGAAAGGCAGTTGCGCAAGAGTACTGCTTTGGCGTGGCTTGACATTTTATTGCTTTCACATCTGTATTATGAATTATGATTTACTGGCCGGACACGTGTTGCTAAATGCCTGCTTAGATGAAATGTCAAATGTTTCGCGAGTGCCTACTAAGCGGTATTCACGCATGAGACATAAAAGCGGTTACGTAAGATTCGTAGCGCCAATCAAGATCGCTTTATAACACAAGGTTTATAACCACAACAATGTTAGTTATTAAAGAACAAAAGATTTTTTTAATTAATAGAAATGAGATGTCGCTGCGTTTTGAGATCTTACAATGATGTATTGACCTCGTTCGTACGGTCAAACCGACAAGAAGTTTCCAAAGTAAAATTAAATTCATAACAATAAGTTGAAGCACGGCTGCGATACTGACTTGTGCGGTTAACAGTACAGCGTCAGTTATATCTAGATGATTCTCACAATGTCCACCCAACCTACAATATGTAGTTTTGGCCTGAGAAAACAATGGAGTCTCTAATTAAAATAAGAATATGAGAAACAATGACATGTTTGAAGACGGCTTGGTTAATAGAAATGCTACAACGGGGTATCGAATAGTCTTTTAATTAGTATGCTACTTCGAGGCTGACCTATTACTCCTGTGGTATTAGACTGTCTGGTACACGGTATATGTGCCGAATACATAATTAATACCCGGATAGGTGCATTCTTTCGTTTTCTGAGAAGACGCTGTATTAGACACAATATGCTGCTCAAAACTGTCTAAGGTACAAACAATAATATGTACGCGATGGATCCCAAAACTCCTAATTAATGTGTATGTTTAGTCCATGGCTATCGACATTTTTAGACAAAGAGAAAATTAGACGTCAAACTTATTAGGCGACTGCCCGAAGTATGAGTGCATTGTTTCGCAGTACAGATTTTGTTATGACAAAATTATCAGCAGTTACTTAATAATAAAAAAAAACAAATACATCGTAAAACATTCGTAAGCCGTCATGACTGTTTCCCCAGACACTATCAACTTGGCAACCTACTTTCTCGAAGTAACTAATTAATTTATTACACCGTCAATAATTGTGTCAATGCCATCATAAATCAAAATTATCTTGGTGTGCTATCTTTTGCATTCTTCTACAAATGAATTGTGCTAACCTGTCATGGAAGCTTATCGAGTAATCCAATTTGTTAAATTAATCCAAACGATCATTTAAATTGGCACTTAGTGTTAGTAGAATTATACTTAGTGCAGTTAACGAAATTTTGCTAGCCGAGCACAGCGCTAATTGTGCGAGTGTAAAATTGTTGTTTTCCCCAAGTAGTAAAAAATTCTGCTATTCATTTCTAGTTTTGATTCTACGTCGCTTTATGGCAACAATATAAACTACTGCATTAGTTATGATTCATGTAAATATTTTCTATATTGGACACAGCACTAGCAAGAAAGCTTAGATATTTCTTTAATATGCAATTAGGTTCAGGTTAGCGGGATAGTGAATGCTTGTGTTACTTATAAAATATTTTTCATCACACTTGCTCGTCAATGGTGTTATTCCATGCCTGTATACTAAATGACAATGGCCTAAATTGTTCTTAAGGGAGTTATGGATTTACGTACAGTTTTTCTACTCAAGGGAGTTCTAACTTTAGTTTTAAAATTTGCAAACAAGTCATTTCAGACTAAGGAGGTTTCAAGTCAGCCAACGTTTTATTTATTATCTTTAAAATTTAGCTATAACCCAAATTTTACAACACAAAACTTAACTACACTTCATGAAAATTCGTTATTTTTATATTTTAAGTTTATATCAAATAGTTTTGCAATAAATTTAGTAAAAATATATTTTTAAATATGTTGGCAGAATCTGGCCGTATGACTTTTCGAATTCTAAACTAAACACAGTTTACATTATCTATGGTAGATGACTCGAGAAAAGTGACAATTTGTATTGGCGGGTAGCCATTATTTTATTGAATTTAAGTGTTTAGAGACAAAATAATTTTATTTTTGCATTTTTTTTCTCGCAATGTGATGAAAATCATTGTGTGTATCACGGGCAGTAAGGGGATTACAAACTCGAGTCATTAAAAGCCCTCCGCCTTCGGCGTCGGGCTTCTAATAGACTCTCGTTAGAAATCCCCTACTTACGGCCCTAGATGCACAATGTACTATTATGACAAGGAGCATTATTCGTATAGGGTATAGACCTTTTTAGTGCGGTTTCACGCGCGTGTTTCGCTGTTTTTCTCCGTACTCGAAAAATAAAAAGGCTATATCTTGAAGTTCTCATCTAGTTGCCAAGGCTTGCGCGTGGAATACTTGTATCTTGGCTGCATGCTGTGCGCTTGCATCACCGTTTGGAACGGTACCAAAGGCATCCGCATTATCTGCCAATAGTTTAGTAACGTTTTGTAGTTATCACTTAAATCTGAAGGACTGCGGCAGGAGTTTCAAAAATACCTATTCCCGAATTAATGTGTCTGAGGATATGAAAGAACTACATGATAATCAAGGTATTTAAGGTTTCATGATGTGATGAGAGAGCGAGAAAGCGATAGAGGTAGAGCTGTGGAGTTTTATGTGATGATAACTGATTTACATTTTGGTTTGATATTTAGGGTGAGGAGAACCTTATTTCTTATGTATGGTCATAAAATAACAGAAAATGGCCAGCGAAGTTAGTAATAACGTACAGTGACATTGCATTATTCGCTGTCTGTGTTTAACACCATTTTAATAACTCGTGTCACTTTACGCGCTCGTTACATGCCAGTATCAAATCGAACGGTAATTCTTTTCGTCGCTTTCTCAATGCATTCGGTTAGACAATCGATTTCAGACAGCAAATCGATTCTTTTGTTCCTATTCTCGATTGTTATACTAGAGTTAATAGCCTTGGTGATCAGATAATGCCCAGTTTATTATTAGACGTTTTACCTTTAAAGTTCAAGGCAAAGAAACTGTATCTTGTTATGAAAATGGCGGTGTAATGAATCAGAAGTCCACGTGATTTTTTTCTAATAGATTAATAAAAGCACATTCCGTCTGGATTATTAATGCGATTAATCTAGTTGGAATTTAATTTGCAACGTTATATTTCTTGTTATTTATTGCATAGATAATAGAATGTAACGTACCATTAATTATTGCACATTGCTCATATTTGGAAAAAAAACCACTTCAAACAAGAAAATAACCAGAAGGATATCATTATAATAACTCAGGCATTTATGTTAGTTACAGGAAATAGTTCAGTTTCATGGTCACCTTGGGCATTACATAGTAATTAAACTCCAGGAAAATTTATTTCAAAAACTAATTTTATAGAACACACCCAACATCTTCTGGTCCCGTAAATCTTGTTATGCTAATCCTATTCAACATTTTGCATATTATTTTGCTGGCATAATAGCGACCTTGGCTTTCATGGGATCATCGACTTCGTATCCGCTAAAGTCACAAGAAAAGTTCCGAAATTAGCAACATTACACACGAACACACAGTAGTATGACAACTGGTTCTGACGAGATACTTGCTCAAGCTTACTTTGCGTTGTGTGCATAGTTAGGATGACAGCTTTCAAATTTGATTTATGAGTTTTTGTTTCTTCTCGCATTACCTTTCTTATTTAAATCCCAATGTCTACTTCAAATCCTTCGATAGTAGTTGTAGAAACTGCAATTGTTTTTATTGTCAAATTAAAGTTAATATACCTAGTCTGTATGAAAGTAAGGACTGTCAGGAGCTTAGCTTTTGAGTTTTCAGAATTTGTTGCAGAACTAGCTCAATTTGACATATTATTGTGGGTTACCTATCATATTCTCGAAAAGTTCATTTCCGAATATTAAAATTCCGAAAACGAAACTCCTTTTTTTCATTTTCCAAATTATTGTTTGTCCGAAATTTTATTTACCATATTTTCTTTTGCCAAATGTTTTAAAATCCATTTTTTTATTTGTCAAATGATTCAAAATCCAACTGCATGAAATTCCGTAGGATCATTTGCCAAATATATATTTATTCCGCAAAATTATTATTCCGCAAAGGTCAGGGGTACAAAAGGCGACCATACAATTATGTGTGGAGCGTAATATTCATTTTGTTGTTTAATGTTGCCCAAATATTTTATTGAGTTTGCTATGTGGGTAGGGGGTTTTGTAGGTCGCTCCGCTACGCTCCCGCATTAGCCTTTGAACCTAATCTATCCGAGTCGCTTCCGCTCCGACCGTCTTGCTCGCTCGCTTCGCTCGCTCGCTAAAAATTAAGAAATGTTGTCATAGGAAAATATGGCAACTGATTAGGTTGGCAAATAAAAAAATGGATTATTGTAATTCGGGATTTGTTGGCAAATAAAACTGTGATTAAATGAATCCGTGGCATTGTGAAGTTGTGGAAAAACAAAACATATGGATTTTAAAAAGTCGGAAAACCGTTTTCGAATAAATGAAATTCGAGTAAAGGAGTTTCTAAACATCGATAGGTTCCCATTAATGTGTAATCGCAGGTCTCTACATGTAGTTGTACTCTTATTAATAGCATTCCGTTTCATTCCATTTTTCGATTCATCAGCCTAGCAACTTCAAGTATTGGCTTAAGTAAATTGCATAAAATAATAAATCTAGTTATCTAAACAGAACTTTGTGAGTGTACTCCATTTGAAAACACTTCCCTATTTCAATTGTGTGTTATTCATAAATAAGAGATTATATTTGTTAATGCTGTTTTGTGAAATTCCGACCAGTTGAATAATGTACAGCACAACTGCTCTAGCGTGACCACTAAGAGTGAAAGTAAACCATTTTTTGGAAACTTTAATTGTGAAGTTATTCAACCGTTGTCGGTGGAATTACGCTGAAAAACGTGAAATATTAACTGAAATTGGTATTTGAAATTTAATTACGATCTACCGTCAAGATCATTACTTGAATATACAAAACGAATTTACTTTTATAGCTTGTAATGATGCCCCACTGCGGGGCTAAGGCCTATACTTACATCTCTCGGTCTAGCGCTTTTCCATACGTGTCCAAATCGTCCCGCCGTCTCCTCGGTCTGAGTCGTCGTTGCAGGGCACTCGAGAGATCTCTAGTACCCATCAATTGGCTGTGTGTGACCATTACCACATGTCTGTGGTTGCATGCGGCAGCCATGTTCAACCTTAGCAGTCTTAATATTTATCGATTCTCAAATATTAAAAATGGAGAGTCTATTAAACAATGATCCGGTATCATAATACCTGCATATTTACCGATTATAGAAAACGGTGTTTGTACAAATAGTGTCGACCGTGAAGTCTGACCAGGGAGCCTAATCGAAGTCTATGTCGACATAATTATTCATTAATTCAACTTCTTAAAACACATACAAGCCTTGCGATTTCACTTCCATTTACTTCTTAAAAGGTTGAAATTTTCAAGAATGTTGAAAAGGTCAACTTGGAATCACGTATCTGTGTTCATAAGTGCGCAAACATTACGATTTCACAATTAAAATCGATTTTTTTCATTAAGCTTATCAATAATCGTTAAATATATTTTACTAGTCTATTGTGAAATTAACAGACGCTAAAATTTGTTCAATCTAATTGATGTATAAAATTTCCAAATACTAGTCGTATTGTTTTTTATAAATGTTTATACGACATTTTGTGGCAGACGAGTTGCTGATGCACTAAATCCACAATAGAACTAGGTTAAACAAAAATATTGAATCAGCACATTTGCATGATAAACAACCGACCAAATTTCGCCAAATTAGAGTAAACAACTTGAATCAGCTAATAAAATTACATTTTACTGCAAGATATTTGCTGAGCATTATAAAGTTACCATTAAGAAATTTGAAGACGCCTTTTTTTAGAAATCGTAGAGAAAAAACTGAATGCATATACCTACACGTCATGATTGTCTATAATAACATTAAATATTAATTAATACGATTAATAACCCTTCCATCTTCGCAGTCGGGTAAAAAGACAGGAGAAGAACGTCTTTTTAAAAAAATAGTATGTATAAGGCACTGTTGATGGCCAGTAACAATTTTGGTTCAGCGTACTAAAAAAAGTTTTTATGCCGCAAACAATGATATTGTCTCGAAACTTGTTAAAGCCATAATATCAAGGAGATATGAAACAATATTGGCTTTAGTAATCTCGAAACAGGAATGCAGGGCGCCGCTATACTCGTATGGGTTCCGAAGGCCAACTGCCGCGCACCTGCGGGGTTGGACTTTCCATAAAACCACTCTATAACCATAGGTTAATAATAATAAACCTTTCTAGGTTTCCGTAACAGAAAAAAAAACACTTTAAAGTTGAATATTTCGCAAACGAATCACTGTATCGAAAAATGGTCTTCATGGCCCTGTAATGACCCACACTATAAAGTTAGACAAGAAAAAAAATCACCCCCACTTTACATCTATGGGAGGTAAACCAAAAAAAATTTTTTTTTTTCATTTTATTTTATGACTTTCTCAGGGTCATTACTATATATGTATATCCATGCAAAATGACAGCTTTCTAGCACTAATAGCCACTGCGCTAAGCCGCGGACGGACATACAGACAGACGGACGGACGGATAGACAGACATGACGAAACTATAAGGGTTTAACCGGAACCCTATTAAAGTGCTAATTTTTCTTAGAGTTAAGTGTCCCACACCGCACGCAAGTACCTATCAAGTGGCTCGAACAATCTGAAAAGAATTTAAAAATATATACATATGTACTTAACAAATTTAAAAGGAAAACTATCACAAATTAGTAGGCTTTACAAGTTAACGAGTATTAGTCGCTCAAAACTTAATATTACTACTACTACTAATAAATAAAATAAATAATAATAAATAAATAATAAATAATATTAGGGGGACAATCTCACACAAATCGACCTAGTCCCAAACTAAGCAAAGCTTGTACTATGGGTACTAGACGACGATAGACATAAATAGTTAAATACATAGAAACCATCCATAACTAGGCTCAGGAACAAATATTCGTGCTCATCACACAAATAAATGCCCTTACCGGGATTTGAACCCAGGGCCTCTTGCTTTGTAGGCAGGGTCACTACCAACTATGCCAAAGCGGTAAAAAAAATAATCTTTCATACAAACCTATCGCAATAGATACTAACATAACGAAAAAGAATTAGACAAATAGGCGCAACCGTTCTAAAGTTATACGCGTACATCCATTTTCTGCAATTCAGTTTTATTTATCATATTATTATATTTGCCGCAATTAATACGGAATTCTACACGCTGACGCGGCCCGACACGTACCTACTTGGCTGATTTTTGCTTTAGCGCAGAATCTTGTGGTGGCCTAAAAGATTGTGTGAGTTGCATTATTTTGTATCATGTTTACATTCTATCCATGGATCGCTTACTAAACGTTTTAATTTTCTGATCCACTGTTGATGCACCAACCTGCTGTAAACTAGTCCTTCCTTCTTTCTGCCTGCCTGGAAGAGATCGCGCTTAAGCGATAAGGCCGCCTATTGCTTACCTTGTATCTTTCTCTCTGTGTACCTGTTTTCTGTATTGCTTACTATTCCTGGTGTACAATAAAGAGTCATTGTATTGTATTGTATTGTATTGTATTGTATTGTATTGTATTGTATTGTATTGTATTGTATTGTATTGTATTGTATTGTAAACTACACTAATTGGAAATTCCTTGTGTCTGTTGTAGCAGTACGTCCTGCAATCTTATTTAGGCCATTAGAACACATGATAGGCATATAAAATGTAAAATGTGTTCACGCCTAAAGAAAATGCAAGTGGAGCAATTTGAGTAATGCCCAGCCAAGGGGATATCCTGCAGTTTCTCAAGTTTTTCTTTGAAAAGCGTTAGTTCATTAGTTTCTCCGAGTTACTTTGTAGCTACATTTCATAAATTATTTATTTATTATTAAAGATCACCATCAGATAATACATTGAAAAAAAAATTAAGTAACTAGTAGGTAAACATTCCTGTTAGACGCTTATCCAATTACGGGTAACCACAGCTTAATGACATTACAATATAATACAATTAATTTAAACTTTGTTTTTTGCAAGTAGATATACTTAATTCTACTAGCGTTTTTTCATTTTCAATTTCAACCGCTATGGCTTATAAAAGCTAAACAAAAGAGGTCATAATGCCGTAAATGCTATTTTTCCAAGCTAGGATAGCAAGCTAGTATTAATTAGCCCGCACTGACTAGTAAGAAAAATTGTGTGAGTTGCACTACATTTCGGCGCTCAGATGTCTACGTCCAACACGTTTGATTCCCGGCCTAGCAATGTAATTAACTTACGTAATTTTTCTTCCTAGTGTAAATGCGAGCTTAGTTAGCTATCAACGCAGGGCTCTTTTATTCCCGGCATTTTCTCGGGCTCAGATCCCTTATGCCAGAAATTAGCTGTGATAAAATGAAATACTTGTCGCCTACGATTTGAGTTTGCATCTCATACGTCATTACCATTATGACCACAGATGCAAAATAAAACATACGCAACCGGAAAACGCCTTCACGCCACAGTTTACAGATGATCTGTTGCTTGTATCACAGAGGGCGCGGGCGTGTGAAAGCCGCCATTGTCCTTTGACAATGGACAACTAGATCACAGTGAAAGTGTACTTGAAAATTTAAACGGTGTTTATACCCGATATTTATTGAAGTTGGCCAAATAGAATGAAAAATGAGCTATAAATTTATATTACCGTGGTAGTGTAGAAGATGGGTTTGTCCTATGGCTTCAGAGATGCGTGGGTATGAGCCTAGCGCTCCTACCTCTTAGTTTTTTTTTTAATTTATGTGCAAAATTACATTTTTGACTTTACACTACAGCCCAATCCTTCTCATTTCTTAAAGGCACCTATGACTTCACCTAGTAACAATTCTAGTTTAATAACAAGTTCTAATACAATAAAACTTCTTAAACACATTCGCATTAACTTATCGTCTCGATTATAAACGATGAGCAAACCTCGAGCAATTTAGTCTAAACTTAACTTTAGTTTAGCAACATAATGGTCTAAAAGTAGGCCGCGAAGGTCTCTTTTAACTACGTAACCTTTTTACACTACTAGCGCTTTCGAAAAGGCTATCATTTTCAGGCACCCCTAGAAACTTTATATATCTTACTCATTTGACTTGAAACTGACTTGCTCCCGCAAACGAGGTATAAGAAACATAAAATTCATCATTTGCAAAGCAGATATGCAAAGACATAAAATCTAGTGCTATTTGAAAGATGATCTGAACATAATTTATCTTTTTCTATGTTTTCTGCACCTTCAGAGATGATTATTTATACAGGGTTATTTAAAAGCGAAAAAGTTTTTCGGGTGCGCCGGTGGGATTCGAATATCGATACCCAGGAGACGTGGGTTCGAATCCCACCGGCGCACCCGAAAAACTTTTGTCTTTTAAATAATCTTAGATTCGGTGAGCAGCCGCACTGCTAATAAAAAATAAATAATATTTATACAGGGTTATTTGTAATTCACTAGCATCCTTTTAACCCTAAACTCCTACCACTTAAACAAATGTTTTGTTTATTCAGGCGATGCTACCAGACAAAAAGTAATTAAATTGACAGTAATTTGGTTACTTCCGTAATATTAATTACGTAACAGGAAGTGAGCAATATCAAAGATGAGGAAATCCATTGCCCATTGAAATCTTTGTTAATTAAAGATGTTAAAACCCTTTTAAGGGGAACACCTAGAAATTGTCTCTGTTCTCCTTGTTCTTGTTTTTCTTTTGACATTTTTTTTAACAATTTAGTGCTGTTATCTTTTCAATAATTAATCGGTTCAAGTACGGTCAGCTGCAGAAAAAAGGTACCCCGCGTATGGTTACCGCCGTTACAGCGGGGTACCCTTTTCTCTGAAACTGACTGTACTACTTAGATTTGATAAGAATATTTTTACTGTGCTTCTCCGCTACCAACCGTGAACTTGAACTACGCGTTTGCGACACAAATGTTATGTTGTAACCTATGTTCAAAATTTTGCTGTCATGCAAAGAGGAAGGTAAAATTTTTCACGCCATCTTTTGACTTCTTAAGAAACTGTGATGTGGATTAAAATTTTGAATACTTTTATCAATCGCTTTCGTATCACGAATGTTTATCAGCGGCAGTGATTAATTACAAGCTATCTTCCCGCTTGCCTGTCTTATTTTACAAAGAGAATTATATTACCTACCAACAGACGGTATGTTTCGGGCTTCTACAGCATAGTGCCCTAGTAATATTTATAAATGCGAGTTTTTACTGTGTTTGTTACTTTTTTACCCTAAAATGACAACGAACTTGGAAAAAAATGGGATTTTTGCACCATTATTCCTACGGGATATCGATCCTAATTACGCATCGGCGTACGCAATATAAAACCCTAAAATTGCTCCAATTAGGTTTAGACACGAAATTTTGCACGGGATTTCTTTATTTAACAAATACCACGATGTAACGTTTGAAATTCACATGGGAATTTATTAATGTCTTGAAATTGCAGTTCAATGCATCTTATGCGAGCCAAACAGCGGATAACAACTATTTTGTAATTTAGTGTGACTGATCTGATTTCGATCTGATAGATCTCCATATTGCAATTTAAGTATTTGAAAGTCTGCATTTTCTAAAAAAAACAAACCGTTTCGCATTCATTGGTCCGTTATTTCCAATCAATAGTTTACTGTTAAACGTTATCACGATTTGTTTTGTGAAATGCTCGCGTTTGCCCCACTTTGTTTACATTAATACCTATCGGTTTTTTGGCCTCGGCTGGAGGAAAATGGTAGCTTTTACTTAAATATTTTCTTTTGAGCAACTATTACAATAGAAGTGTACGTGCGAATTGCTGAGCAACGGACAAAATAGTGTTTTAGTATATGCCTTAAGAGCTCAAATCACATAAAGAAATACTTTTATGCTCATGATTCTTGAATAAATTTAGTTCTTTTTCGCTTTCAGATTCGATAGTTCATTCCGAAATAGTTATTGAAAGTATTCAATTGTTATTAGTTAGGTAGGTACGTTAGTAGTACAATGTAGTTTAGGGCATAAGATATCATAATCAATACGTGCTTCTTCCTAAATAGAATGCATTGAAATATTAATATGAGTGTTAAACTGAATACAAACATATTATATACCTACATACATATATATTGTATCAGAATCTTTTATGTATCTGTTCCATTTGGATTCTCCACAATATATTCGTTGTACAAGGCCTTTGGTCTCGGAACAGCCTCCAACTCAAGGACGGGCTTTCGAACAAAACAAAACAAATGACGTTCAGTACCCTTCCCCGTCCATTCCAATCAATTCCCATTACATTAATCGAGGCGGGACTGCAGTGGATTTGCATTTTAATTTAACGCTAAATTAACAATTTGAATTTAGATTATTAGTCAAATTTGGTATCGGAGAAATTTGGAACTCGTTTATAGTTCCGAGTCAGTTTTAATGTATTGATAACAATCTTAGGTAGATTAGGTATGTATGTTATCTTAATACAAGGTACAGTTGTTGAAACTAAATTGCATACCAGGATGGAACCTTTTTGCTGCAGATGTCCTGTTGACATTCCTTACATATGCCAAAGAAATAATCGGGGATTTGACTGTGAATAGGTTCCACCCTGGTACACGATTCAGTTTCCTTGACTGTACATAATCACAAAACCGACAAAACCCGGGATATTTCAAGCAGTGTCTGGATTAGTTTAATTAAATTTGGAAGAGTTTTTCAAACATTTGTTACTTATTTTATTATGTTTATGAACAAAATACATTTTCAGTATTACAGGAAACTTCTTTTGCACCTAATAGTTTTGTCCTTATAATAATTTATTTAGGTTGTGTTTCTTGCCGGATTCTTCTCAATAGGGTTTTTCAGAGACGGTGATAGATTCATAGACATTCATAAGAGCATGAGCGGTTGTGTTTAATATTGATTTGTACACGCTACTATGTTATTACCTTGAAAATAGAGTCGTGTGTGTTTCATTTTGAGCTTCGAACAGCTCATCCACTTCTGCTGACTGTACAGCCTAAACTAAATAAAGTTTTTACACTGTTATTATACGACGAATTAATTGCATAATTGCTTAATTAATTAAATAACTAACCGTTCAAGTGCGGTGCGCTTTTACAATGCTCGATTAGTATTCTGCTCGTTCTCGTATTAAATTGCCCCTCATTACCGACACAATAAGTAGGCCATAATGTATCGGCATAATATGGCCCATACGGGTATAGGTACGCGTGAGTGGGAACTGTGTAACAGTTACACATTTTTACGAAATTACGGTAAAAGGCTGTTGCTAAATCTATCTATCTATCTATCTATCTAATCTAATCTATACCTTTAAACGAGCAATTCTTGTATATATAATATAATAATATAATATAATAATCGTTTATATAATCAGAATCTCAGAAACGGCTCCAACGATTTCGATGAAATAAGTATGTGGGGGTTTTCGGGGATGAAAGATTGATCTAGCTTGGTCTTATCTCTGGGAAAACGCTTTGTACCGAGTTTCAGCCCAGCGGAGCTCGGTCACCCAGGTATTACTTCATTATGTCACCAGTCGTAGCAGGGCCGGATTTAGAGGTCTGGAGACCTCGGGGCATAGAAGGAGAGGAGGCCCCTTGGCCACAAATTATTTTCCAAATAATATCCAAATGATTTCTCGTCGGAATTTGAAGGATTTTTTTCGAAGTCTATTGCGGGGGTTACTCTATTGTGGAGGCCACTAATGTCCTCCTCTTAATCCGGCCCTGACTCGTCTATATATAAGTCTATGTATAAGCGCCTAAACATAACACTGACTCAAGTATTTTAGCCAAGTACAGAGTGAGCAACGCTTTTGAACCCTCATCATCATAATCAGCCGGAACACGTCCACTAATACCCACTGGCCTCCCCCTTGGATCGCCACTATGAACAACTTGCCACTTGATCCACCGGATCCACCGCTTGCTTGCAACTTTCACGATATGTCATTGGTTTATCTAATTGGAGGACTACTGATGCTGCATCTTCCGATTCGTGGTCGCCAAGCAAGAAACTTTTGAGTCCTGTAGTAAGCAGATACCCTAAAATGGCTTCTTCGTGATACGGTTAACAGTCAGTATATTACCCTCTTACCCTGACTTTAAATTGCCATGTAATCCGCTTGATATCAAACATATATAAAAATATGTTCAATTATCATCATACTAATCGCCTATCAGAGTAGTTCAGGCATCTTAATTGCTACATTGAACCTGGTATTCGGCTCTCCGCATCCAGAGACTTCTGCCAGTCGCATCGATCGTCATTCTATGTAACCGGGGAAGTCCGTCTTCCGAAACGTGTTATCCACTTTAGGACTTAAAGGTTATCGGTTTAAAAACATGTTTAAATACTAGAATTAGTTAATAAACAACATAATCAAATTCCTTCTAAGCAAAGGCACTTCGGAATGCTAAGTGAGCCTTTCTCACGGTCCCTCCGTATCGGGGCTGTGCGCGACGAATTATGCATATCATACGTCGCATGAATACACAGGACATATACGGTTTTTAATCTATAAAATAAAGCTAGCATTTAATGGATCACCGAACATAAAAAAAAATACACTCGCAAAAGTACGCTCGTTGCAATATAATGCGTTAGTATGCAAAGATGACTGCTAGCTGAAGAGATAAAATCATAGAAAAGGTTTGCCTGAAAACAATAGAAATTTGCCTAACGTTAACATTTAACGTGAGGTATATTTTGTTGCATTTAATGGTACAGGTAAACTCACAAACAGACTAAACATACGGCTTTACATGCTCACTAAATAGTGTTAACTACTCAACCTATAAACATGACATTATAGTAGGAACAGCAATGGATGGTATGTTGTTGCCATAACAACGGCTTTCGCAATGTTTTGAATACAATACCTAACTAAATTATGCAGATTAGTTAAATACAACCGTGTAACTCACTACTAATTTTTTTAGCTATCTGATTTTAGGTACTCAGTAAAGGTTAGGTTAGGTATACGCGAACACCTTTTTTAATTTATGGCTATCGACATTCATACTAATTATAACTTTAACTTAATACCTCTACGTATTCCTGAGAAAAGGGGCGTTGATAGACAGACAGACGGACGACGAAGTAATCCTAAATAATCCAATCCTCCGCCCAAAACCTCCTAAAAAAAATCCTTAATTAGTCTTTTGAGAAGCGGCCTGTTTTTCTTCTAGAATTATGATACCCTAAAGACATGAATGGGAGCTACTTAAAGCAAGCGTGCATGTGTTTGGGCGGGTGTCTTAATAGTACCTACTCGTATATAGGTACATACACACTGATTCTGGCTGTTATCTGTCAGACACTGGGTAACCGGGCCAGCACGATAATTGAGCAATTGCATTCCTTGCAACATAGCGTTTCCTCTGTACTTACAAGCACACTTAATTTTAAGTCTAGTTTTATAGTGCCTTTTGATTTACGCTCGGTTATCGTATCTCTTGGTTTTGTCAAACGTTATTTATCGAGACAGGCGTAACTTTGACAAGTTATATTTCTGAATTTATAGGTATGTATGTAGGATTGTACTTATTGAACGGAGTGACTGGATGAATGACTGGGATGAAGGAATGCGAAGGAGTGAATGGTAGGAGTGAATGAGAGAAAAAGGAGAAATTAACGGAGATAGGTGTGTCTTGATTGTAAGGAGTTTTTAATTTGTTTATTTGTGGAAATACAGTGCTATCACAGTTGTTTCTCTTTCAATGGTGTCCCCGAGCCTACAAATCTCGTCCGGGATATACCAATTTTGATTTACGAGGTAATAGCACGACGACGTAATAATACCGACCTAACAACGTGGCGCCGGCGTTTGACGACGAGAAAAAAAAAGAAGATTAATCAACTACGAAGTGAATACTTACGAAGATAAATAATTACGAAGCTAAACAACGAAGAAAACACGAAGAAAAGTGTAAGGAAAGATGCCTAACAATAACGACGACTTGCAGTCTCATAGCTCGTTCAATATGGCGGAGGCAGTGGCTAAGTTCAACGGCGAAGATGTTACTTACTCGTCAATAAAGTGGGCACAAGATATTGAAGACAACGCCGATATCTTTGGTTGGACGGCACAGCAAAAATTAATAATCGCAAGACGCTCACTTACCGGCACGGCTGAACTATGGCTAAGGTCTGAAAACGCTTTTAAGTCTTTCGAGGACCTCAAAGCAGCCCTCGTGAAGGAATTCCCCGAATCAGTAAATGCTAAGCAGATGCACGAGATGATGAGCTCACGTAAAAAGAAGAGAGAAGAATCCTGCTACCAGTATATGCTCGTGATGAAAGAGCTGGGAAAACGAGCTAAATTCCCAGACTATATAGCAATTCAATACATAATTGATGGCATTAGCGACTACGAAGCTAACAAAGTCGTTTTATACGGAGCCAACACGTACGCGAAGCTGAAAGAGAAATTAACTATTTACGAAACTATGAAGAAAAAGATGAATAGTCGCGATAAGCCACCAAGTTTTCCGCCAAATTCTGTAGAAAAAAGAAAACCCGCATCAAACAATGAAGTGGCAAGTACTCTAAGCCAACGCTGTTTTAAATGTGGCGGCAGAGGACATTTGGCAAGTACTTGTGTTAATGGATTAAAGTGCTTTCGGTGTAATTCATATGGTCATATTGGAGCTCAGTGTGCGGCGATCAACAACATGGCGGGCGGAGCGGCTCAAGTCACCACTCAATCTCAATCTCATTCGCCGACCGGTCGCAATACCAACGTAACAAATCCGAATGGGAGCGGACGAAACTCATTCCTGCGAAGATCGATGTTCGTCGAACAATATCCGTCAGATGGCGCGGCGATGGCGCATGAAGTGAGTGACGCGAACGTCATGTTAGTGAATGAACAAAACCAGGGAGCGAATGACCTCTGTGACCGGTTTGGAGAAATGTCAACATCAACCAATCAATGCGAAAACGTTTTCACGGTAAATAAAGATGGTTCTCGATCCCTTAAAAAATCAATTAAAGTTGTTAAAATACGTGGTATTACTGTTGATGGCTTACTAGATACGGGCAGTGAGGTAAATTTGATCACAACCGATATGATATGTGACTTAAAAATAACTTCTTTCGAACAAACAAAGACGCCGCTAACGGGTTTGGGTTCATGCGCTATATATTCTATTGGTAAGCTGGTTTTGCCACTTGAAATAGATGGTTATAGTTACGTTGTTTGTTTTCATGTCGTAGATCATCGGGTAATCCCGTATAAAGTAATTTTGGGGCAACCTTTTCTTGCAAACGCTTTGATTCTAATAGATAAAGGTAATGTCAAAATAAGGCCAGAGTCATGCGATATTTCTTATCTTTGGTGTTTACTTTCCAGTAAGGATGAGGAAACGGCCTACCCCCCAGCAGTACAACACCTGATTGACAACTATAAACCCCTAAAAGTGAAAGAAGCCCCAATAAAAATGAAAATTATATTGAAAGATGAAATTCCTGTTGCACAACGTCCCCGCCGGTTAGCATTAACTGAAGAAGAAGTTGTTAAGAACCAGATCCAAGAATGGCTAGCAAATGGCATCATAAGGCCAAGCTACTCTGAATATGCCAGCCCTCTCGTCCTTGTCAAGAAGAAAGATGGCAGTACAAGAGTGTGTATAGACTATCGTAAAATAAATCAGAAAATGATGAAAGATGAATACCCATTACCTGTTATTGATGATCACATAGACAAGTTGAGTAGAGCACGAGTCTTCAGTACGTTGGATCTGAAAAATGGGTTTTTCCACTTACCTATTGAAGAAGATTCCATTAAATATACAGCATTTGTGACCAGCAGCCCTGAAGGACAATATGAGTTCCTGCGAGCACCATTTGGACTATCTATCTGCCCAAAGTATTTCATGAGGTATATCAACATCATATTTCAAGATCTGATTGCACGTGGCATTGTTCTTATATTTATCGATGACCTAATAATCCTTGCTGAAAATGAACAACAAGCCATAGAACGGCTCCAAGAAGTTTTAAAGGTATGCTCAGAGTATGGTTTAAATATTAACTGGCAAAAAACTCAATTGTTGCAGACATCTGTGGAATATTTGGGACATGTGGTATCGAATGGTATGGTGAAGCCGTCCCCAGCAAAGACAAAGGCAGTACAGGCATTTCCAGAGCCTAAGAGTCTTAAGGAAGTACACAGCTTCATAGGACTGACCTCATATTTCCGTAAGTTTATCCCAGACTATGCTATAATAGCAAGACCGCTTAGTGAGATGCTGAAGAGTGGTGATTTTCGATTCCAAGAGGAGCAAAGGCAGTCATTTGAAATGTTGAAAAGTAAACTATGTAGTGATCCTGTACTAAAAATATTTGATATTAACTTGGAAACGGAATTACACACAGATGCGTCTAAGCATGGATATGCAGCAATTCTAATGCAGAGAGATCCCATAGATGGCCACATGCACCCCATACACTACATGAGTCGTAAAACGAGTGAGCTACAACAAAATTGCAGCAGTTATGAGTTAGAGGCGCTTGCAGTAATTGAAGGAGTACGAAAATTCCGAAAGTACCTGCTGGGAATACACTTCACGATAGTGACGGACTGCGAAGCATTTCAAAAAACATTGACTAAGAAAGATGTGTCTGCAAAAGTGGCTAGATGGATTATGTTTTTACAAGATTTTGATTATACAGTAGTACACAGAGCTGGTAGTAAGATGCAGCACGTTGACTCATTGAGCAGGAATGTGTTTATCATTCATAGCGAACTGCATGCCCGGATATGTAAAGCTCAGGATTCAGATGAAAGTCTCCAAGCAATAAAGGAAGTCCTGAAACAGAAAGAATATAAAGATTATTATTTAGAAAATGGGATCCTTTACAAAGGAGTGGCGAAAAAATTAGTTGTACCAGAAATTATGGATATGGAAATTATTAGAAGATCTCATGGAATAGGACACTTTGGGAAAAAGAAGATGAAAGATTTAATTGAGAAGGATTACTATATAACCAGATTGGATGGGAAAATCGATAAAGTTACTTCTACATGCGTGCCATGCATACTAGCTAGCAGGAAGACGGGTAAGCAAGAAGGACTGTTAAACCCAATAGATAAAGGAGACTCACCTTTGCATACTCTTCACTGTGACCACTTAGGACCTCTGGATGCAACGAAGAAAATGTACAATTACATTCTAGCAGTTATTGATGGCTACACCAAATTTGTATGGATTTATCCTACAAAATCTCTTACCGCTAAGGAGACCGTTGAGAAATTAAAGTTGCATCAGAAGGATTTCGGCAACCCCAGTCGGCTTGTGACAGACAGGGGTACAGCTTTCACTGGAAAAGAATTTGAAGAATACTGCCTAGAAGAAGGGATTGAGCACGTAAAAATTACGACAGGAATGCCTCGCGGTAATGGACAAATTGAGATAATAAACAAAATAATAATATCAGTGTTATCAAAAATGTGTATCGAAGAACCAACTCATTGGTACAAACATGTGAGTAAATTGCAACAAGCACTAAATGGCACTTACCAGCGATCGATACGCACATCTCCTTTTGAACTGCTCACGGGGACCAAACTGAAACTTCGAGAAGATCTGAAAATAATTGAAATGTTAGAAGAGGAAAATCACAAAGAATTTACGGAAAAAAGAGAAGAATTACGACGGGAAGCTAAAGCTCAAATTTTGAAAATACAGGAAGAAAATCGCAGAACTTTCAACAAGAATAGAAAAGAGGGACAGAAGTATGAAGAAGGAGATCTGGTAGCGATACAAAGGACACAATTTGGAAATACTCTCAAAATAAGACCAAAATATCTTGGACCATATAAAGTAACAAAGGTGCTTGGCAAGGATCGCTATGAGGTGGAAAAAGTCAATAGTAATACTGAGGGACCTAACCGGACTACTACTGGGGTTGACTATATGAAGAGATGGCCTTGATTTGACGTAACCATTATCTCACTTCTATATGTAATTTTCATATAATAAGTTGATGATACTTACCATTCATTATATATGACATTTGACCCAAAATACTTATCAACAACTTGCTATAATTAATTTATAGAACCCATGTTACCAGGCTGTTGAATTTACTTTTAATGATTACATAGAACTGCTTACTGTTAAATAAAATTTAAATAAAAAAAAAATATAAAAAACAAATTGTCTATTCCAGGGTGCAACAGCTCTTGCCCTATACATACTTCTGATAAATTCTGGGTGTTTAAATTGTTGTTAGTTGATGTACTGTTGGGTAAACAGAAAGTTTTATTTTTATTTTGTTTGTTATGATTGAAAGTTTTACATGTTAAAACTATTATATAACGTTACCACTGTAAGAGATTGTCCCTGTTCATTTTGTTAGCAGTTGATATCATACACAGTACTACTGATAATTTTATTAGCTATTAGTGCTACGTATATTTTAAGTTCTTTAATTTTGCATACCCTAGAATGTAAACATAACTAGAGTTATGTCCTAGTGTTAGTCAAGAAGTACTATCCTACAACCATAGGTGTTTGTTTAGTTTAAGAGGCATGGTGCATGCTGTGTTTGGCTTTCAAGACAGTCTGAGGACAGCCTGGATTACAGAATGGCCGATATTGTAGGATTGTACTTATTGAACGGAGTGACTGGATGAATGACTGGGATGAAGGAATGCGAAGGAGTGAATGGTAGGAGTGAATGAGAGAAAAAGGAGAAATTAACGGAGATAGGTGTGTCTTGATTGTAAGGAGTTTTTAATTTGTTTATTTGTGGAAATACAGTGCTATCACAGTTGTTTCTCTTTCAATGGTGTCCCCGAGCCTACATGTATTAACTTGCTACTTTACGTCCTCACGTGCAAGACAGCTGCGTCTGTATCTGTATACTTATAAATGTGTCCAACTCTCCAACTGCTATATGGATTTCTACCTTTATAAATAAGACATAGCGTTACACAAAAAAAAGATTTCAATCAATTCGATTTCAAAAACATACACAAAATTAATAACAACAAACAAAACAAACAACAAAGGTGGAGCCATTATATTCCCCACTGTAGAACGTTGTCACAACTAACTTGACGTGATGCCACTATGATATTCTCTGTGAAAAGATTGCTCAGTTGTTCATGATTTTCATTTTATTCAATAGTTCATCGTTAATAATGTGCCAAGCAAATTGTATTATTGTGTAACTACGTACGTTACAAACGCTAGCAATAGTCGTCTTAAACTAACATTCCTTTGGCTTTAAATGCAATGTCATTTTGCAATCTGCTTTGGTCATGAACAAAACATACTATTTGTTTTAAACATATAGGTAATTTTTTATGAATAGGGGGGTCAGTGCTTATTCTACGAGTACCTAGTGAAACTTGTAAACTACAGTTTTTACTCTAAAAAGAGCATTATAATCAATTACTAGCACAAATTAATAATCAAACAGAGGTATTAATTACAATTCGATTTAGTTTATAAATATATTAAGTGGGAACGTATCAAAATATATAAAGTTTAAAAGTAATAATGGACGAAATACATAATGGTCATAATACATACTAAATTTTTCCACGAAAGTATTGATTAAACGAACTTTTTTAATCGTGTAATCTACAGATTGGTTTAGGTTAGGTTAGGTTTATTTTATGAAAATCCTGTAGAGTTAAGAATTTCCAAGAAAATTGCTTTAAGTATATGAAATGAAATGATGATGTATTTTGTCCATTATTACTTTTAAACTTCATATATTTTGATACGTACCCATATCAAGTTATTGTTTATCGAACGCTACAGGAAAATGTTCTCAAACTGTAAGCGATATAAGACATAATTAAATATTTGCGTGTATATGATGTTTTCGCAGTAATATCTAGCAGATAAGAAGGCAATCAAAACAGGTGGCATGTGGTCTGGGTTTCCCCGCGATTCCTCGAACTTCCGATAGGTCGATACTGGACTTAGCCGGTTTGTTTATAAATAACTAATATACTTACCGCTTGTTATTTATCCCATTTGCCTCGAATTGTTCTCCGAATATTTTTTCCAGTTAAACGTCCAAGTCTGTATTAATATCATCAGCAAATATTTAAACGGAATTTCTGTTTACATTTTTTCACAAAAAAGGCGCTAAGTTACAAACAACATATATTATAATTCCTCTTCTCTCTTAGATACATTATAACTTAAATATGTGAATTGTTTTGACAAAGCGCATATTTATTGCATTTATTATCATCTATAGTTACGAAAAATACTCGTGTGACTATTTCTCTACGTGCGATATACCTTTCAAATTATCCCCGCCAGTTCAAACAAATCTCATACGTAACTGTTGAATTGAGTTTCCGTTGATAAGCCAGTTTCCTTCCTCTCGGTTATCACTCTTATCTAATTGACGCTCGCCGCGCCAAATCTCTCTATCTCTCTCTGTCATCAAGTCAATTAACTTTATAAGATAAATATTGTTAACCGCAGCATTAGCATAGTGAATTACACAATTTTTTTAATGCTATTCGGAGCTGATGACAACGATTATGCGCAAAATAGTAACTATGCGGATATTGGAAAGTGATTGGGTTCAAAGATGCTGGCCGAAATTAAAAAAAAATCTTATTAATTAAGTAAAGAACAGATTTACAATGATATTTAGTTACGTAGGCCACGCAGGCAAAGAAAACTGGTCATCATCATCAGTAATAAATTCACAACATATCTAAGGCAAATCAATTCAAATGACGTTGGTCTGACGCACTGCCTTGTGTCTTGGTGGTAAAATAAGGGGTTTAAATACATACAGATTTAACTATAAATAATTTTAATGCCGTGACCATGGCATGTGAAATAGTTCTCAAAATTTCAGGAGCTGAAAAGAAAAGGTAAACACGCGCCATTTCCGCAAAAAATGTAAGAACCTTAAACTTGCTCTGTACCTATTATCTGGTTTTAACCTTTCTGATCGTGCAAACTTTTTGCGTGCAAAACAATGCGGCCATCAGCAACTGGTGGCCTTATGGCAATGCTCCTAAAGCTGTACAGCCCTGTGATCTTGGTCCGTGAAATTAATGCGTGACGCGGATAGGGCGCTCGACAAGGCCCAAATTATTGTTTCATATTACATGTCGTCACGCTGTACGGGCCCACAGATAACTAAGCACAATAGTTACGGTAAAAACAACATAACTCACGTTGTAAGCACGTAAAATTTATAAACAAATTAAAGTTGCTATGTTGGCAAACTGCTTCAAAGTTTAACTAAATAACTAACACTTTTTTTTTATTTTATTTTAAGAAGCTGGCTAGAAGTTTGGCAGACATTTTGAAGATGATTAAAAAATGGAAGAAACAATCGCCGCGAACATGTTTTTCCTTGAAAAGTAATCAATGCATTTCTTAAACAAAACAATGTTTACACTTTTTTCCTTGCCTTATAATAAGGGTTTTCTGACAATTGACGTTAGTATCGTGAGGCTTGTGATTGGCTCATTTAGTTATAATACAAAACAATTCCAAAGTGTTGCAAATGTCAAAATTGTCAAACTGACATCACGATACTAGCACCAAGTAGCCTGTCACAAAAACCCTCAATCTTATCTTATATTTTGCTAAAAGCTTCCCGTGACTTTCTGTGAACAAGTTAGCTGAAAAAAAAAACAGAATCTTATAAGTACTTTTAATGTGGTGGCCTAGTGGTTTTTTCCTACGGTCTCTCAAGCAGAGGGTCGTGGGTTCGAGTCTGGGCTCGCACCTCTGAGTTTTTCCGAATTTATGTGCGAAATTACATTTGTAATTTACCATAAGCTTTACGGTGAAGGAAAACATCGTGAGGAAACCTGCATACACCTGAGAAGAAATTCAACTGGGCCCGCGTAGGAACTACAGCCCAAGCCATCTCATTCTGAGAGGAGGTCTGTGCCCTGCAGTGGGATGTATATAGGCTGGGATGATGATGATGATGAATCTATTTTATTTTCAATCTTTCTCTGTATAAGCATTAAAGTGACTCTGCCCAGTCGAGCGAGACCCGCAAAATATTGTTGGTTATCATGGGTCACTTTGTAGCAGTATGTATGCGTACCAAAGTGGCAATAATAGCATTACCAGATAAATCCGATTACGGCGGCAATAATTGGGTAGGCGAGGCGACAACAATAGTTGCGCAACACGATATCTATACGTAACTGAAATACTTAGTGGTAATTAGTAACGACGTGAATATTGGCAAATTAACAACTAATTTGTGCTTACATGTATTGTGACCTTCCGTAAACAAGCGAAACTTTTTTTGAAACAAACTTGTCTTATTCAATCTGAAGAAAAATTAAATTTCTTCATCAAATATATACAATGAAACAGTTACAGTGAAAGAAGTCTCAATTTTTCCGAATATCTAACCATTTTTTTTAAAGAAATGCAAAGGAAATTAACAACATAATTAAGTAAAGGTTGGTTCTAAATGTTCTACATTTTTATCGAATTTTGTATTTTGAGATCATACAGACCTTCTAAATTGTGATTTATTGATGTATATCGCTAACCTAATGTCAAATATGCCTCATAAAACATGCGTAAAAAACAAAGCACCCCCGCGAGTACCTATCATCAACCTACTGAAGCACAGTAACCTAAGGTTATTTATGTCCAATATTTAATCTATAACAAGCGACAAAATCCAATCTGCTACGCATTGGTGTTATCAAGCGGTCGCAGGCGGCGGTACGGAGGCGGAAAATTGAGAAAATTGTCGACGCCGCGTGGGCTGTGGCGGGGTGAGGTGGAGGGGGTCCCGGCGCCTGTGACGTCACTGACACGCCTCCAGCCTGGCCTAGTGATAAGGATAAGGTATAAGCGCGAAGATGAGGAAGGTTGTCTGGGATATTATTCAAAAGCTCTTTTATCTAGAGACGGTTCTCTCATGTAGAGAGACAAGTGTCCCAAAGTGTCTAGATTATTTGTACTGCATAAAATATGTTTCCTAAAAATC
This sequence comes from Archips xylosteana, assembly GCA_947563465.1. NCBI lineage: Eukaryota > Metazoa > Arthropoda > Insecta > Lepidoptera > Tortricidae > Archips > Archips xylosteana. The sequence continues at coordinate 7,279,764 of OX387349.1, forward strand.
TCCCGCAAATAATAATAAAATGTATGTATGTGGTATGACGTATGACACTATAGAACTATTCCTGATTTATGATTTTATTAATGAGTCTTTTTATCTTGCTAATATCTAAGATTAAGGACAGGTGCTTCCAAGTATTTACTTGGTTCGTTACTCATGTCAATAATGTTCTTTCATCGATTCCTAAAATACTGATGACCTATCTATTATAAAATATTTACTCTTCTTTGTCTTCTGTATACCCCTAAATAATTGTTAATAAATTTGTAGTAAGTAAGAAGTTACAAAAACATTAGAAATTGACCTTCAATGTTTATTTATTTATGGTCTTCAAATTATTCACTTACAAGTCTTCGAAAAAGCGTTAAATATTCGAGGATACCGATTAAGTGATGTTATAGCTCCATTCATACTTAGGCCCTGGTTTCTCTGGCCCGTCACACGTGACCGGGCCATCTGGATGTGCGACGCACGCGCTGTGCCAGTGCCACACGCTGTAGATCGCAGGTGCGTGACGTTTTAGAGAAACCACCCTCAAACATTCCTGTACGCTTAGTATAAGTTTTACTTCACCAAAATATTTTTCGATCGCGTTTACGTATAAATTTCAATTTTATGGAACATGGACGCGTGCGCGCGGAGGCGCTGTCCCTGTTTCCCTAGTACCTAATTGATTTTTTTACGAAAACGCGATCGAGAAGTATTTCGTGAAGTAAAAACTTATACTAAGCATACTGAACAAAATATTCGAACGTCGTCGGTCACGGACACACGTCGGTCACCGGTCGCCGGCAGCGGGTGATTAGAGAAACCAGGGCCTTCGGTACTGCAGCTGGCTTAGGGTACAATCGAATAAATTGCGTCGAGCCTTACTGTGGAACCTTTCCACAGAAAATATCATAGCGACATCGCATTACTTGAAAAGGAAATTAATTTAGAAACTTACTGTGAAATCTTTCTATGGCGGGTCACGCATTACATGTTTCGATACGTAGATGAAAGGGCGAATAACTGCGTAGCCCTCATCCAATTACAGTACAATAGATATACAATAGCAGTCGATGTAAACTGGCTTGAAATTTATCGTCTGTAGTCCTGTGGGTAAGAGGCCTATATTTTTTATCTTTAAACATTTTTGCTCGCGCTTATACGTAAGTGACATTTAAAAATAAATTACCGCTTCCCTACTCGTTACTGTCGCCCAGTAACAAGACAGGAATGGCTATATTTCAAAATTGGAACTACCGGGGTAGTTGCCAAATTCATTAAAACACATTGGATGAAAGGGACCTTTGATTTATTTTTGCTGTCGATTTATTTCACGCGGTATATATTAATTATAGTAATGTGCAAATCAACAGCGACCAGTTAGGATCTCTGTGTTTTTCTGTAGCACGCAGAGCGATATGGGGAATTTAATTCGTATCTTACACGTGTAGTAACTAACTATAGAGAGCTCGAACGTTTCAAACAGAAGAAATGGAACATAAAACTATTTTAAAAACTTTAGACAATGAAGGTAAGTATCGTTTACTTTTGTTACTGGCCGACAGGACGAATAAAAAAGAAAAAATGTCTATGAAAAATAAGACGTAGGTAAAACTTTTCTTGTAATCAAACTCGAATACGTACCAGCTAATGTTCTTATGAAAAGTTCTTTGCAAATTACCATTTGCGTAGGCGAATGAATTTTTTACCGACAGTTCCCCATTGAAAATTTTGTCAAAAGATTTGAATGCTCTGTAATTCACACGTTAAATACCCATTTTTCATCTACTTCTTTTGTGCTCACTAAATTCGAACCTGGATTATTAAGAATGAAAACTAACAGCAAGTATTTAAAAAACCGGATGACAACTTCAAATATGTGATTTGACCAAAAAATACATATTAGCTAGGTGTAAGTACATAAATGAAAAAAAAAACGTGCATCTTTTTATTACAAAATACTATACCCCTCGAACGCTACTTCATTCTTTATTTATTTGAATTAGTTGACTGGAAAAACATAAATCTGTATTTACCTTGAACATAGTTAAGTAAACGACACGTAGTCCTTCCACTGGTGCAGAATTTTGATAATAATCCCACACACTCTGAAGGGTTAACACTTCTGCTACTCAATATAAACTTACAACCCTTGACGTATGACCCGGCTTTGTATGTTAAAGATATAACATAGTACCTTGAAGTAAACGAGGAACTTTAAACAAGTGGAGTTGATGTGTTCTATCTTTACAGTTTGGGATAGTTAGAATTCTTTGCAGACAATTAAGAGGTTTCGCATTACTGGGATCGTTTGCGTGCGTTAATTACATTAAATTATATTAATAAATTATTTGAAGCTATGGTGGTGTAGTGATTGGGCCTCTCAAGTCATGGGTTTTGTGCCTACAGGCTCTCACTCTGTTTCTCGGAATTTATGTGCGGAATCATATTTAAAATTTATCATGAGCTTTACGGTGAATGGGGAACATCGGGAGGAAACCAGCACATATCTGCGAAGAAATGGTCTGTGTGAAATTCCCAATCCACACTGGGCCCGCGTGAGAACTACAGCCCAAGCCCTCTTATTATAAGAGGAGGCCTGTGCCTTGCAGTGGGACTTACATACGCCGAAATTAAACAAAATTAAACCGAAACATATGTATGTAGTATGAAATATACGAAACATATATGTCCACATTTATATATAAAACTTACTTTTAGCAATGGTAGGCATACTCTAATTTATTTAAAATATTTAGAGAATGCAACGCACAAAAAAGATAACTTTGAATTATAAAAAGAAAACTTTAAAGAGTTCGATTAGAAAACATTTGGATCGCACGACCGTGATGGGTTCTTTTATTGAAAACTGTCTAAAACAACCTTACTAAGCAATATTGAAAATATTAATACATATTGAAAGAGGTAACAAATACAGAACTTTATCGCGTAACTTTAACGTTTCAGCCACTTGTACTGTGTTGCCGCAGTCACGGCCACAAGAACTTTGTTGACACTTAGGACAAAAGTTCTACGGCGTAGGTTGGAAACTGTAGCATTAATTTTCCTTTATTTTGCACCTCAATGAGGCGTAGCGTGAACCGTGGGCGAGTTGTGGGTGTATCGAGTATTTTTATTACACAAGGGTGCTCAAGTGAAAAAGGGGTTAAGTCTACCTAAATGTTATTTCAGTGATTTAGATAATTGTAATGAGAAAAGGAAACTACGTACAATGTCCTGATGAAATATACATGTATTCTTTTTGACTTATGACCTTTTTCACTAGGGAGTTTTCCACGCAACCTACGCAGTTACCAAGGTTGAACTGTAGCTTACAATTTGTAATGCTCTGTGGAAAATTGCAATGGCATTTCAGTTGTAATTTTGTACTCTGCGACTCTGATCCTTACGACGGTAACGTTAAATGGACTAATGGGCTCATAGCTTTAATGACATTTTATGTTTGACATTTATTAAGCTTTTAATACAATGCCACCTTTAAGGATTTTCTGATAGTAACTTGTGTGCAGTATGGAGTATCTTGTTGTCGATTCCTACATTTCTTGAACTACTTTGGTAGTAGGTAACGCAGGTTAAAGGTTGCGCAGCAAATTCTTGGATACTTCATTGTTTGATGCGTAATTTTGTGATATTTTTTTGAAGATTGTATCAGACCTTGGTTGATAACTATACTCGCCGTGATCTACAATCTTTTACCTCTATCCACTACTAACTACCGCTACCGCTTAGTTGGTCGGAGACTAAGAAAGTAAAACGAAGTTCATTGTCATGTATCTCCGCAAAGTGAATGAATTGACTATGATGGACTTTTCCTTGCGTCGACAACTAGAGCACAAAAATGATGCCTACCAATATGTCGTTGAGAAGTGCTACACAACTGGGTTATCTGTAAGCATCACTTAGTAACTACAGGCTTCATTGTAACGGCGGCGCCTGGCTGCGGGGGCCCGTGACGTCACGCGGCGTCTAGACATTTTTCATCGTGTGATGTCATCACGTTACAGCTCGTAGAAACCGCCTACCGATTTTCTTTCCATTTAAAAGACAACAGGAAATGAAATGTTTTGAGTATATTTTAGATTTTATATTTCTTGTTAGTACTTTATACCTACTTAAATGGTTTATAAACAATTTCGTTTCTTAATAATGAGAAACAATAATATCTAATACAACAAAACACTTAACTAAAAAATCTAACGCTGCTCTATTTGACCGCGATTACTTAGATTATTTCAACCACATTTAAGAAAAAGTTAACGCCGGATCAAAAGACTGGTAAAATAAAAGGATAATGCTTTGGATGTAAGTAATTAAGTTTCAATTAAACATAGACCTAAATTGAAAAAACAATTGAGTTTCTTCCTGGATTCTTCTCAACGGGTTATTTCGAATCGGTGGCTGATGCTTCGCCATTTATTAGAGCTTGTTATATCCTAAATTCAATAAAGATAGGTAATATGATGACTTTGACTTTGAATTTTTCTATCGACAGGAGTGCGACAACTATCAGTAAAGCTGTGTTGTGTGTACTAGAGCACATCAAAAGTTTTTAAGTGCTTCGTTCTGTGCTATTCGATATTTTACTGCTGGTGATTGTACCATAATATAAGAACTATATTGTATGTATTTCACGGGTATTTTTAAGATATTTGTCAGCTACTTGCCATATTTCCTTTTAAGAGATTAGCATTTCCTCCTTTTCATGCTTAAAAAATACCCAAGATATATAGACTCAGAATATTAGGTAAGAGGTTTGAGGAGATCAAAGCTGTTGATAATAATTTTATGTGAATAGGAGATTTTTGTCGTAAGCTTGCACATAATATTTTTAGTGAAACATAGTCGCTAGCAAAATTAAGAATAGAGTCAGCTAATTGTAATGCAGAAATACTTTTTTTGTATTATTTAATATGCCCGAGAGTTCAAAGGACAAAGATAAAATGTAAATTACAGGATCAGGCGGTAATCCTTTTATGGTGTCTAGACATCGTAATCAGAGATTATAAGTCTATGATCATTATTACGTGATTGATGTGGTAACATTGAATGGAGTAATTATAGGAAGGAAAACGTAAAATGTAAAAACAATAAATAAAAATGCAATTTAATGAAGCTAAATTACAATTCAGATTATTAAAATACCAAATTAAGGACAGAAAAAATGTATAATTCTGAGATAATACAGGGTTATTTTTAATTCACTGACATCCTCTTATGTTTTTTTTATTTTATACTATATACTTACTAATATAGGCTAAGCAAATGTTCCTACTAATTATGTACTATGGGCTATGTTGCCTGAAAATAAACAATTTTTTTTTTTTTAACCCTGAATTCCTATCACTCAAACAAATGTTTTTTGTTTTACGACTTTTTAAAATGAAGCACTTTTTTTCCCATACAAATACACAGAGTATCGTAAAAATAAGAGGAAATCTCATATTTTCAAAACGTTATTACATCAAAAATATTAAGTTATGACAAAAGCCGTAAAACAAAAAACATTTGTTTAAGTGGTAGGAGTTTAGGGTTAAAAGGATGCTAGTGAATTACAAATAACCCTGTATATGGCTATCGACGACGCAGCGGTAAGCCAAGGTGCCTAGACACGTTCTCGGGCTACTGGCCGGACATAGTGCAGACAGGACGAGATAGAAGTTCAGGGGAGAGATTGCGGTGCCCAGCAGTGGGGCACTAAGAATTAATAATATTAAACCAGGCTTTAGGATAGGATATGTCTATAATTCTTTGTCTAGTCCTATCGTAACTCAAGTCTACCGACCGGTCTTAGGAATGTCATTTAAAAACCTGACTAAAAGTAGTCTATCAGCCAAACCCACGCAAGCGCCCGTATTTATTGAGTATTAAACTTTTACTATTACATAAATGAGGCAGATCGTGAGCTCTAGACTACATGATCCACTCAAGCTAAGCTAGCATGCCAAAAGCACTTCAAGAACTGAACACTCCATCTCTTTTAAGTTAGATGAGAGTGAAAGAGACTCAGTGCTATTCTAGCTATAAGCAACTGCATGCTGGGGGTTTTACAGTCGTGACAAGTGATCGTAAAAGCGCATCTCAATCGTGTGAGAGACGTGCGTCAGTTTCCTTGCATTATTCACGACCCAATTTGAGCATGCTATGCCGAGATCTGGCCCACATCGCCTATTGCCACAACAGACTATATCATTTGCATGTGTCTGATGACAAACGCGATGTGCTCACGCCTTTATTGTAATGGATTGTTCGGGCTTGTTGGTACCAATTATATTCCGTGTCATTGGTTCGAATGTGTTATTTACCGAATCACTGCGTTCTCCATAATTTAATTTGTTATACTAACATTTTTAGGGTTCCGTACCTCAAAAGGAAAAACGGAACCCTTATAGGATCACTTTGTTGTCCGTCCGTCCGTCCGTCTGTCAATACCCTTTTTCTCAGGAACGCGTGGAGGTATCAAACTGAAATTTATATCAAATAATGAACTAAAACAATTACTTTGCTCACCCGCGACCTTTAAGGTCGCGGGTGAGCAAAGTAATTGTTTTAGTTCATTAATATGGACCTCCGCAAAGTAACGCCTGATTTAATAATTTATAAATTATATCAAATACTCAGGTCTACTGTCAATTCAACGCAATCAAAAGATACAGCCGTTTACCTATGACGCAAATTTCCGCATATTTTCGAAACTCGCAAGGGAATCAAAACCTACAGGGTACTTCCCGTGAACTCAGAATCTTGAAATTTGGTATGAAGCAAGGTCTTATATCACAGATTTTTGTCTGTCTGTCTATATCAGTAACCAATCTACAATGATCCCACACTGCGCACATTTTGCTTAGGATCAGGGGTCTGCTAAGACTGGATGTTCATAGATACATATAAATTTGTACAGAACCCTCGGTGCGCGAGTCCGACTCGCACTTGGCTGGTTTTTTTGGTATTTTGGATATTTAATCTTATAAAACAAACTCTCATAGAAAATGCTGCGGTAGCCTAATGGTTTCACCTATGGGCCTCTCAAGCAGAGGGTCATGGGTTCTCATGCTCACACCTCGTGACTATTTCGGAACTTATGTGCAAAATTACATAATAAAATTTATCATGAGCTTTACGGTGAAGGAAACTTAAACACATCTGCGAAGAAATTCAATCATGAGTGTGAGTTCCCAAATCGCACTACCCGCGTGGGAACTACAGCCCAATTTCTCTCATTCTGAAAGGAGGCCTGTGTCCTACAGTGGAACATGTATAGGCTGGCATGATGATGATGAGAACACACCAGGTCAGGTTAGGCTATTTCAAATAAAAATTTGCACAATACATATAACTGAAACAAATAAATCAGTTTATACTAACTAGCCTTCCGTCTGCAGCTTCGCCCGCGATAAATTAATTTTCCTGCGGTAAAAAGTAGCCTATGTCACTGAGTGATAATGTAGCTTTCTAACGGCAAAAGAATTTTTTAAATCAGTCCAGTAGTTTCGGAGCCTTTATTCAATGCAAACAAATCAAATCATTCCTCTTTATAATATTAGTATAGATGAAAATCATGAGAAACGATGACATATAAAATTCGGGCAAAAGATATAGAACTGTTCTTTACTGTCTTTAGGTTGTTAAGTGCCGCGCGGTCAAATATGGTCAATACTTAAGTGCGGCTACGTAGTACGTCATACTTTATTTTAACAGTTGCTCGGTGCGTGCAAAATCGTACCCGTTAGCGTCTATATTCAGGTTTTTAAAGCAATTCGAGAGGTGTCAAAATATTCGGCGTCGTTCATCGTGCGAAAAAAACTGCATTTATTGTGAAGGATATCGGGTAGAGCAGTCGGTATTGAAAATGCAGTTCTTCCAGTTATGATATGTGAACAAACTTGTACAAGTAATTACGCCGAAAAAGTTCGTCGTGTGCCATTTACTTTGAGGTAGAGTTTATACGCTTGTTTACAACTTCTCGAGTTTCACGATACTTTGATATACATCGAACACTAGTAATAATGGAGTATAATTTATGCTCTATTATTTACGCAAACTCGTCGACATGTGTATCATGCCCGTCCTAACCTACGGCGCGCAAACGTGGTCACTTACAGAGGCTCAAAAGTCCAGACTCAAGGTTTGCCAACGAGCAATGGAGCGAAGCATTGTGGGAGTCCGAAGAACCGACCGGATTAGAAATACTGAGCTGCGCTCTATGACTCGTATCGCTGATGTGGGCGTAGAGACGGCCAAGTTGAAGTGGGACTGGGCTGGACATGTAGGTATGTCGAATGAACTCGGAACGTTGGGCCAAACTTATCACGGAATGGATCCCTATAGCGATGGATATCGTAATAGAGGCAGACCAAAGCGGAGATGGAGGGACGACCTAGATGTTTATCACGTGGGATGGCAGGAGCTCGCGTTAAATAGGCAAGAATGGAGCAAGAGAGGAGAGGCCTTTGCCCAGCAGTGGGACACCAAAACAGGCTAATAAAAAATAAAAAAAAAATTTGCTGCGGGTGATATTTAAATTTGTCCTTTAATTTTGGACCTTCAAGAAAGTCTAAAGCTGAGTTTAGACCTGCAAGAAAAAACACGCAAGTAGTATTACATTGCGGCATTCGATTGACCACTTCAAACTCGTTAGCTTTACAACGGCGCAATGTATGCAACTTACACGAGTTTTCTTGCAAATCTAAAACGGGCTTTAGACAGGCCGCGGTAACTCGCCTGCAATTTTTTGTCATTGAGAGATTTTGTTCCTTGATTATTATTTATTATACAAACTGTCTTAAAACTCAACGATAACCTGACAACGAGAAACCAAGTTACAAAATAATACAACCGCTTTAGCCTAGTTGGTAGTGACCCTGCCTACGAAGCAAGAGGTCCTGAGTTCAAATCCCGGTAAGGGCATTTATTTGTGTGATGAGCACGAATATTAATTTTGTTCCTGAGTTATGGATGTTTTCTATGTATTTAAGTATTTATTTATCTATATAAGTATGTTTATCGTCGTCTAGTACCCATAGTACAAGCTTTGCTAAGTTTGGGACTAGGTCGATTTGTGTAAGATTGTCCCCTAATATTTATTTATTTATTTTATTTTATTATAATACGTTTGAAATGGTTTTAGCGTTTGCTTAGCGGAGGTCCATGTGAAAAACGGGTTATGTTTTTAATGGTGTAACCGCGAGAACACTATACGTAGGTAGATAGCGTGCAAACTCCATTTAAGAATAAAATACAGTTATTTTCTACACTTTTTAAGTAATTTTGACGATAAAAGGAAAACAATTTGAGTATTAATTCCTCCGACGTTTTCACGTAGGCAGTCACGATCACCATAAAATAATAGACGTTGATTATCTTCTCTGAGTAAATTACTTTCTTTGAAGCTTACACAGCGTTTTATTTTAATATTTCTATTAATAGCTAAGTATATTGGTATGCTAGTTATTCACCGTTTCAACTCATTGAAATATAAGTACACGCTTGCTGATTTGAATGCCAAACAATTCCGATTAAATCTCTTATTTAAATAGTCATTATAAAGTGACCTGCATGTTATCTTGAACTTTTAATGAATGCCGTAAATGGAAAGTTCATAGAGAACTACATATTAGCAAAGCTAATATAGTTAAATACCTAAAGCTTATCGTTAGGTAAAATCTTTAGGTAGTCTCACAAGCAGGTTTCAACGTGCCACTAGGTATAACGTTTTCAGTTGAGTTGCGGAATTTAGTTCGTTCTTGATTTTTACCTGGAGAGAAAATTAAGAATCAGATAAGTATTTGGTAGTCTTGCTGGTAGCCCTGTGCCTGAGAAAATATTATGTTTGATCTGTCATTATCATCAGCTGAAAGACGTCCACTGATGGACAAAGGCCTCCCCCAAATAACCTTTTGAGCCATGACAGGCTGTTAAATTAAAGTACCTACCGAATTTATCATATGTCATAATTTACACGTCATAAAGCGTTATAGTTCTGTTTTTTTTTTCAGTTCTGTTGCAAATTTATGTCTTGAAAGCCACAGGGTTTCACGTTTTTAATGACTAAAGAAATTTTATCTATCAAAATTAAGGGCATTAAGTTTATATGGATGACCATTTCTCACCCCCTCATCCGGTGCACTCTAACCTATTTAGAATCTGATTTGCGCGCATGTTTTTCTTTTATTTTAAGATATAATTATTTTTTCCCGACACTAGACATACCCCAGACCAAACCACAATGCAAACAAGTTTACCAATTATGTCTTATATCTTAACAAGAGCCCGAATGTGCTCTCGATCGAGATAATGGTCGATACGAGAACGGTACCGAGTGAACCGGATGCGAATACTATCGGCCGGTGAAAGTAGATCTCACAAAAAATGATCCCATTCCTTGCGTTGCTTATTTCATGAGACATTCACTAACTGGTACCAAGAGCTCTAGAACATGGCCCGTTTCGAAAGGACTTCGTTTCGCGAAGCTTCGTGATGTGCGGATTGTGAGGCAAGCGTCCCGTCAGTCTTGTGTTTGTTGCGCCCGATTGCCACAGCACAGAGGCCGTGCCGTCATAGTTGCGTTCGCCATCTCTATCTATCACCAAATTCGTTTGAGAGAAAGATAAATGTGATTGCGATGGTGCACGCGTTATACTTAAAAGAAGCTTACTTGTCACGGTTTGTCTTCTTCGGCACATTGCCGCCACAGATTCACATTCCTAATTTTCAAAACGCAAAGACGGAGAAATTTCTATTTTTCTTTTTAAATTAAACGATAATTTCAACCAACATAAGAACCAGTGAATGAGGTACAAAAAATATGTATTACAAATCTATAGAGTTTCAAAAGGTTGCCAATAGAGTAAAAGACATATAAACCATGTTAAAATTTATTGACAATATAGTAATTTGAACATTATCCTGTTTTACAAGTAGGATAATCGATACAAAAATAGACTTATCTTAAACAGTCTATAAATGTAATGGTTTTTGCATGTTCAAGATTATTAAACTTAGTATTCTAGGTAATACTCGTTGGTAAGAATGAGCAATAACTTACGATAAACCACTAATAAAACGCTGCCATTTCAACTTAAAATCATCGTGAATATTATTATTGCTTGATTGAATAAATCATTTAAATTCACAGGTGTTTCTTATTGACCTTTCCGGTAAAGACCGACGGATTATTAAAAATACAGTCGTTTGCAGCAAACCTTCTCACACACCCGAAACCAATCGTGAACAATGCAATAAAGAGATGTATAGTTAGCACCACAACTAATTGATTAATGTGGTTTCGGGTACAAACTACGTATTAAACTCTCTCGCTGTCTTCACAATGTTATCTGCCGCACGCTCTGAGGAACACAATCAATGGGTTAAGAAGAAATCTATTCTCACAAAAACAAAACGGAGTTGATGATAAATTTTGCATTGTGGAGACTTGACGTGCCCAATTAGCTTGACTGCTGAAGTAGTGAAAATTGCTAAGACACTATGTAGTTATTCAAAGAGGCCCTTTTGAGGTAACGATGTAAATACCATGGCATGCTACAGTAGCGCGTCATTCAGTTAAACTGAATGTTTAACTTCTTCGTTAGTGTCAGCAATCAGTGTGTGGCAGAAGTCTGTAATTTTGTACGGCCATTTTTGTAGCTTACAATTTTCTATGCGGCATCAACGAGCTGAAACTGATAAACCAAATTCAATAGGACTTTCATTTTGTAACTGTCATCTTATCAATCGTCGTATTAGCTACTTCGAAAACGTTAATTTATTTAGATGTGTGTAGTTATGAGTAGGTACAATTAGTAATTAGCATCGCTACTTCTGTTGTTGCTCTAATAACTCTCTATATATTGGGCTAACTACGACCAATCTGAGGGACGCGCAATAGCTTAGTTACCGGAGGCCCTTGGATCCTAACCCGCAAATAATGAACAAAAAAACATAGTGGTGCCTTTGTAGCGCTACCAAAGCCAGTAAAGAGAAAATAATAAGCAAAAATTTGGGGGAGGGGCAATTTGTTTCTTGCACCGGGGTTGAGTGTTGTACTTACCCAGGTTACCTAGCTAAGCTACATCACTGGAGACGTAGATAACTACGATAACCTATAAAGGTTAGGGTGTAATCGAATGAATGAAATACATGGTGCTCACTCTCTAACTTATAGCGTAGGCCCAACATGTAGAACGGGTAAAAACATAAACAGAGTATAATAAACAACAGCCATTCTTTTCTCCGCGCCACCGGTCGACGCCTCAGGAACTACGAATAGTTGACTTCCGAATAATGAACTGAATTTGGCAATTTACGCGGGCGCAAGGTGGAACAATCAGGTCGCTGGTACCAATCATTCAGGTAGCTAAGTACAATACTATGAACTGTTTACCATAACATGCCCACTTTGTCACTACTATACGTAACTTTTTTTATTCGTAAGGGGGCGATAGGGATAATGAAACCATGAGACAATAATTTCCAGAGGCAACTCTGGAAAAAGACTTTATTTTAGCCCTGAAAACCAAATCAATTTTCAATTATCTGCAAAATTAGCTTTTTCGGCCATCAGTAACTGTCGTAGAATTTTTCTACGAACAATGTGCCCTGTCCACTGCCATTTAAGTCTGACGATTCTTCGAGCTATGTCTGTGACCTTACTTCTTGCGCGGATTTCATAATTTCTCATGTAATCCCGATTGATTGATTGATTCACTGATGGTGATTGTTTGAACGACCGCTTTAGCCTAGTTGGTAGTGACCCTGCCTACGAAGCAAGAAGTCCTGGGTTCGAATCCCGGTAAGGGCATTTATTTGTGTGATGAGCACGAATATTTGTTCCTGAGTTATGGATGTTTTCTATGTATTTAAGTATTTATTTATCTATATAAGTATGTTTATCGTCGTCTAGTACCCATAGTACAAGTTTTGCTTAGTTTGGGACTAGGTCGATTTGTCTAAGATTGTCCCCTACTATTTTTTTTTATATATATAATTTTATTTCAGTAATCATCTTTGGTAATCAATCTTTATTAGTCAGTCAGGTATATTCTTACTTGTCTGAGCTTTTATTCGATTTTTCTCAAACGATCCCAATGACGGCTATGTGCGATACTATCCAGTTTATTATGCAAGTTAATATCGCCGCGTGAAACCAGCTTATTGGTTGTTGCGTCACACATGCCTATGTGTTGCGTGTGTGCAACGGCGCTTAATTGTGCGAAAAATCTAGATCGCTATGACCTTTCCTAGTTTCAGAGTCATGAAGTTAAGTTTAGCAATTAAATTATTGCGTACGTTAAAGTAACCCATAAAACCTAATGTTTAATTTTCAAACATAAAACATGAGTATATAAATATAAATATTAGTGGACAATCTTACACAAATCGACCTAGTCCCAAACTAAGCAAAGCTTGTACTATGGGTACTAGACGACGATAAACATACTTATATAGATAAATAAATACTTATTTACATAGAAAATATCCATAACTCAGGAACAAATTTTTGTGCTCATCACACAAATAAATGCCCTGACCGGGATTTGAACCCAGGACCTCTTGCTTCGTAGGCAGGGTCACTACCAACTAGGCTAAAGCGGTCGTTATAGGTGGAGTATGAAGAAGCTAGGTAGGTAATTTTTTATAGCTGTCTTTATAGTTTTCGCACTTATCACTCAGTCTCTGTCTATCTGCGCTGATTAGAAAGAAATAGGTACATCCACTTGAATTAGGACTAACTTTTAGATCGTCTTTATTTTTCACATCTTTGGACCCAAGAACAATGTCAATTAATTTAATGCGGTAATGATCGTTAAACAAATATTTTTAGTAAACTCGCAATGCTGACGATACATTGACCTGAATCGCAAGAGCTGGAACTGCAAGTGTCATTAATAAAACAGTAGGTTAGGTACATAGAAGTTGGTAGAGCGGTATATCGATCAGATATTGCCAAACCAGCACTCCATATAGTCACGCGCACGACGCCAGCTAATTGCGAATGCACACGATTCAAATCGTGTAATAACATTTTTTATTTATTTTAACCTTTCGAAAGACAATGAATCGGCAAGATCGTGCGAATATGATCATAAATGACAGACATCGCGGTCATCTGTAAAATAAGTTACAAATTCGATCTCCGTCTAAAGGTTAAACGGTTCTCGACTTTTGGAAAATATTTTTACTGCACAGACAGCAAACATAAAGTATATTTTATTAGCTTCGAAACTTTGGCAACCCTTTTTATTCAAATAAAGCAGCTGTTGGCTTTTGCTCCGAAATAAGATTTGCACTTAAAAATTGCTCGAAAGTTATTCATATAAAAAAGGTGGGTAAAGGACTAGAATATAATCATAACTAATAAAAATGATAAAAAATAAAATAAGTACCTACACTCCATTTAATTTAGAATTATAAACCACAACAACATTATATTGCGGCTCGTGAACTGTAATCTCTTTACAATTTGTACTAGAGTAACAATTGACGACACGCAAATAAAGTGACATTAAAACAATTTTATTTTGCGGCTCCCAGACTATTGTACTGTACTATTTGCTAGGTAAGAAATAGATAACGAGCCGCAATATAATGATGTTGTGGTTTTCAATTCTAAATTAAATGAAGTATAGGTAAAAATAACTTTATTCAATTTAGGTTATAATAACAAATACTTATTTATAATATCAGTAGGATTATAAGATACAAAGACATGTATTTAACGATAGTAAAAATTAACAATCTAGGAATAGAAAAAAAGAGGAAACAAAATAAATAAAAACTACACAAATATACCTAACTATAAAAAGAAAACACCATCAAGAAGGCCCTCCTGCGGCATAGACCCCAACACACTGGCGGCATTACCTCTCTGTACAGCCAGAGAAATTTGCTGGGAGAGGTAAGCGCCAGCTCTGGGGTCTCCTGAGGTCTCTATCAGCCGGGACGACAAGGCCCCCATGAAGGCCTTCATGTCAGCCGACCAGGGACCCATTGTCTCCACTGCGAGCGCCGCAAACTCATAGTCCTTTAAGACGCTGTCAACACCAACGTCGGCCCACACTGTCTATTTGTATCGGAGTAAACGAGATGCCGCTATTACTGGGCAGCCGGGTATATTGAAATTTATCGGGCAAATATTTAATTAAAAAAAAACTGTGGATTATTTGTGAAATATGACTCGTTAGCGGTTTAGGTATGAATATGTTGACTTCATGTTTTTAATTGCAGACGCATACGCCAAAAAAATAAAGACATAGAACCGTTTAATGATGATTTTAAGACCTATCTTTGCAATTATTTTCTATCGAGCCGATTTCGTCCAATTATGTATCGAGTCCGTCCACGGTCTTTGAAATATGATGAATATTAACATTTTTTTTTTTTGATGTGCTAGAACAAGCAGTTTTTCTTAAAAAACTGTTTAAATGACATCAATTTCAACAAAATTAGGTGTTGTCAGCCTCTTAATAGTATAGGTTGATTGATTCATCATCATCATTTCAGCCGTAGGACGTTAACTGCCGGCCATAGGGCTCCCTCATAGATATAGAAATTAATTACGGTTGGAAGCGACTTGCATACACCGTGAACCTGCGGTCTTTACCAAATCATCCGTCCATCTAATTGGTGGACGTCCCGCGCTGATTCATTGAATGAACATAATTGTATGCAGAATCAAATTCAAACTATGAATTTATACTAGTTCAAATTAATTCTGTCAAAGTAATTAAATTTATAATCAAATGAGCTAAATGGGTTGTGTTCATTATTATTAATTGAAAAAATAATTATAATAAATAAATAAATAAATGAATACTTCAGTTACAAATAAAGTGGATACTTACTTATTTGTTTACTCCTTTGTGGACATTTTGAATAGATAGCTTGCCAGTAGGTACTACTTCGCGGAGGAGCTAATCAAGTACCTATATGGATAGGTATATTTACTTAGAAGTACATTTTGAAGATGGGAAAATGTGTACTGGATTTGAATAAGTATAACAGTGGCAAAGGGTATGGATAATTTCAAAAATATACTTAGAACTGCTTTTACCTAGAGAGTAAAGTAATTATAAATAAGCGAGCGAACTCGTGAGAAACCACGCTAAGCCTAACGTTCCCACGCTGCAAGGATGTCTTCATAAAAGGTGTGAGGCTTTATGCTTATCATTCTTCATATCCGAAGCACTATTAGTTATTCTGTGTCCGAAGGTAGAAATAACCTCTTATAAACTTTTAGTACTACTAGTAGTAGAGTACCATCTCTCACATGGACTCGCATAAGGAAGGCTTTCATCATCATCATCATCCTATCCTATACACGTCCCACTGCAGGGTATAAGCCTCTCCAGATGAGAGGGCTTGGGCCGTAGTTCCCACGCGGGCCCAGTGCGGATTGGGAACTTCATACACACCGTTGAATTTCTTTGCAGCTGTGTGCAGGCCTCACGATGCTTTCTTCACCGTGAAAGTCATGGTAAATCCCGGGCTCGAACCCACGGCCCTCTGCTTGGGAGGCTATAGGTCAAACCAATCCGCACAGGGAGTGGGAACTTCAGCCCAAGCCCTCTCATTCTGAGAGGAGTCCTGTGTCCTGCAGTGGGACAGGGACATAATAGGTCGGGGCAAAAGTATTTTCGTATTTTTAATTATTATTAGAAATCAAACCTCTTTGGCTGTGCTGAATGTAACTGGCAGGTTTTAATACCATTAAATGTTGACATTCTGAAGATGCAATAAATAAATAAAAAAAACTAGTTCCCGCCATTTTTCAATTGTTTTTCAAGCAAGCAAAATGAACGTATGTGACGAAAAAATTCGGTACATTATAAACTTTAAAAAAAAGGGTAAAAATGCAACGAACGCCGCGACTAAAATTTGTGCGGTTTATGGACCTAATGCGGTATCAATAAGAGTAGCACAAATGTGGTTCAAACTTCAAGCGTTTCAAGTCTGGAAATTTTAGTGTGAAAAATGACGTTTTTAGTATGAAACATTTTCCTTTGTATGAAAAATACGAAAATACTTTTGCTCCGACCTAATATATAGGTTGGGATGATGATGATGATGCTGATGATGAATGTTTTATTGCACGTCTCATTGCGGTAGGAAGAAGTAAGTAGGTATTTAAGGTAACTAACGTAACTTTTGCTTCCTAACTACTCGTCTGGAGCTCAATTTATGGCGTTAGGCCAATTTGTTTTAGTTGAAATTGCTTCCGTTTTCTCTGGTGTGCATTTTAATTAAAGTTTGCACAGTAATATGTTGATTAAAAAAGCCACAGATGCAATAATACACATAATAGGTTGCCCGCACAATCTGCGTTTCGTAGGAATTTTGCACCTTCAGGGCACTTAATTTAGTCTATGTTAATCATGGATAGTGTAAGGTAAACGTACCAATACTCGACACTTTACCCCCCCAGTTAGATGACACTCATCTGCCACCTCTCTTACTATGGCATAAGATTGAAGGTGCCATGTATTGGGTCAGTGTTGAGCACTGGGACGTAACCTTATCTAGCTTGGTTTGTTAGATCAATTTACTTCATTCGCATTTTTATTATTCCGCATTTTTTCCCAATTTTTTTTCCCACGATGGTTTTTTATTGAAGCCTATTTTCACTGTCGCGTTTTTTCCCAACTCTAATCGACACAGAAACATAGGTAGGTTTAGGTTATGTTAAGTTTGCTTCGGTCCGAAAAGCCAAAAGCACATAGAAGAAGGAGCTCCGTCAACACTGTTTCTATGTCAATGCGAATGGGGAACTGCGAAAATAAGCTTCAGTAAAAAGACAGTATGAGAAAAAAAGCATCTGGGAAAAAATGCGAATGAAAATTTTTCTACTAGCAAATAACGATTCTGGCAAGTTGATTTAGCAAATCAAGCAATGGAACACTTACCTGTAGAAATAATTTTTTTAATGTTATGTAGCTAAGCAAAAAGAAATCGAACCCGAACCACCGTTCTTATAAACCAACAAAGCCCAGCGCAGCGAATCAAAACAAATCCTAAGCGTCTATCACACCGACGCGTAACATTGTTCCGTCAACAAACGAATAGAAAGTGAGTTTTGAAAACGTCCGTCGAGACAAGGATCGTAACAGACTTAATTGCGTTACTTAATTGGAGCCAGTCATGCATGCGTCAACCGCAACCGGTAATGCAATCAACGCCGAGTGATTCAACCGCTTAGTTTCAGGCGAGAAGGATCTTCCGAAGCGTAGACTTTAGATGACTGCATGCGGTATCATGAAATCATATTTACGCCGTGCAAGAAATTTGGTGCGAGTGGCGTTACATGGTCGTGCCCGATCGTTCAGTTCTAAAGACACCGCTGTGCAATCCCGCAATGTAACCTCGATATTTCTCACAGATATTATTTTGTAACTAGCCCAATGAGAAATGGGTGCACTTGCACTGAAAACAGGAGAATGCTCCCCTGTATTTGCGACCTTTCATTAATCTGATCCGTTGATAAAAAAAACAATCTCATTTAGTTTTGATCGTTATTACTCCTCAAGTATCCAGTTGATTCGCTAACATAAGTAATCCACTTTTGCAGTTAGTATGGAATCGTGGATACTTATGTGTTAGAGAATTGACTGGACTATTTATGTATACTTAGGTAAGGAAGGTAAAAGTAATACATTCTTAACATAAAAATCTTTCTCACAAGAATCAATTAAAGGAGACTCCATTCAAGTGTCAAAAACAGTATTAAAATCAGTAAACACCCATCATTTACCTTTGTTGCCGATTGGCGTTTGTTTCCCATACCACACCAATTACTATTTCTGTCACGTTTTATGAAGAAGTTGGCCGGTATTTCCCACCTGAATTCCAGCATCATAACGTGACTCTTAAGGTTCAATAGCCCTGGATTAAAATTTCGCTACAGCGCATTAAGTGGATACATCTATATTATGTATAGCCCATAGTGAAGTCTGCTAACCAATTCTATAGGCGATAATTAGAGGTCGACATGTGAATTGTTTAAGTTTTAGTACCGTGAAATAGCGATTATTTACTTATTAGGATTCGTTGATATATGTAAACCAGACAGTGCATTTTATATAAGCGTTATTTAACTATCATAGGGATTTGATTTTTTTTTAAGTGAAACTCGAGAAACACTTGTCTGTTGCTTACACATTTTCGTACAAGTACCGTGTGTGCGGCATTTACCTATTTGCTCAAAAATATGCAGGCTACAGGAACATGTAACCCGAGTCTAAGAGCTAATGTGGTGGTGTCACAGAAAAATGTAAGAACGCGTTAGTGATTTTTAATTCCGTGCTCTCATACCTATATGAAAGAGTAAGAACCCGTTGGCGATGTCGAAGGCGCCACTTAAGCGGATATTTCCATACTCAAGCTTCTAGATTTGGCAATAGTTGTGAAGTAATGTAAATTAGCCAGTGTCCGAGGCTCATCAGAAGTCGGCGGGCGCGCGGGGTCGCCGACCGACTTCGGCCTGCGTTCGTTCACTCTATTTACAACGGCCAAGGTGAGGGACGCGACGAGCCAATCGAGAATGTTAGATGCTCAATTCACACCAGTGACTGACCTCATGTATTTTGCTATCTAAAGAATTTCAGTTTTTTTTCTGATAACAATCCGCACGCGAGCATGAACAGGTTTCAATGCGTAAGCGATTAATTTTTCGCTTCACAGATTTTATCGTGCGTAGCGATGGAGATCAGTTAGAAATGCGCATAGAACGCATTATAATCTACTTACATATTTGTAAGTGAATAGTCACGAGGTAGCCATTTTCAGTGCGATATTGAACTCTGTCTCAAACAAAATCATGTCCATCACTTGTCTTGCGAGACTGTTCGCCTTTGACCACAAAGCAACATAGAATTTTTTTTATTACAATTTTTGTAAAAGCATCCTTGTATTATTAGCATCAAGAGCACCCTTGAATGTTATGGTCGCCTATTGAGTTACACAATTAAGTTTTTCGACATGAGCAGGAAGACAACCAAACTATCCATTAATGTAGTTACCACAGACGATATAAACGGTTACCACAGAGCTACTAATGGGCGTCTAATACAATGTGAACGTCCGAACTTGCTCCAAGGTGAGAGTCATGGCCAACGTTGCCATCAGACTCTAGATATAACTAAGTTTACTTTTTCTCTAATCTAATTGAATTACTTCGTGCGCGCGCTCAATTAAACATCCTCTAGACTGCGACACTTGAGGATTAGATCTAATTGTAAAGAAAACGCTAAGATAACTTAAGAAATAATGAATGTAAGCAAGCATTCCAACTGAAAACTGAGAAAGTGAATTACGATTAGGTACAACATTTTGGCCAAATAGCTAATTAAATGGTCTAAACATGTAATCATATACCGAATAAGAGGCAGTAAAGTTAAAATTGGGCGGCATTTGATGACTTCATTGACGCGTTGGTGATTCATAGCGTATTTGTCTTGTTTTAAGATTATGGAAGGCCTGTAACGACAGGTTATCGACCGCAACTCATGGCAGATTGGCAAACAAAATGATTTATTTCCTCGCGGGGAGCCGTTAGCTTTAAGACGGCCATTTATATTAAACAATAACTTTGTTGATATAGCTTACTACCAAAAAATCGATTTTAGAACTGTAATTCACATTATTTTACATCTTTGATCAAAGCCTGATGATTTTAATCTTTAGTTAGATTATAACTTTTTTAAATTTGGCCTTTGGACGTACCTATCTTTTTCTCGAGTAATCTGTTATTTTGATTATGTACCTACAGTAAAGATATAAGTAAACTTTCAAAAACAGTACCAGGGCGATCGAGCTTTGCTTGGTCTAAAAATCGTTTTCGTTGAGATAAGACCAAGGTAGATCAATTTTAAAACTCTTAAATCTCCCACATAAAAAATTTTATCGAAATCGTGAGAGCCGTTTCTGAGGTCCCCGAAATAAATAAACATACAAGAAATTGAATTGAAAAAATGTATTTTATACTTACTAGCTGTTGCCCGCAACTCTGTCTGCGAATAATTCGTTTATCGATATCCCGCGGGAACTACAATATTTTCCGGAATAAAAACATTCCCAGGGTCTCAAACTATCTATACCAAATTTCGTCTAAATAGATTCAGGGGTTCAAGTGTGAAGAGGTAACAACACACATAGGTATTAAATATAGTCGAATCGTAGACAAATTTTTCATCGAATTTCATTTCATCGAAAATGATGTATAGAATATTCAGTTTCTATAATATCTTTAGCAGTAATCTGGTTTCATCGATTATACATTACAAATTTTTTAATTCCTAGAATAACTGTACAAGGGTTATTGTTTTTTAGAACATAAATTTCCTAATAAAGCTAATGCGGGACTCAATTCTCTATTTATTTCATTTCAGGAGATGGGAGACGTTCTGGACGAGGACGAGGAGATGAGCGACTGGCTAATTGAAAGGGAATCCAAATCAGGCGTCGTGTTGCATGACAGACTGATGACCGACGCGGCCTTGGGCGCTGTGCCCATCAAGACAGAACACTCTTACAGCCTACACTCAGATGTCGAGTCCGCGCCACCATCACCACATCATACCAAAGTTGACGGTCAGTACCTACCTACGTATAAATAAGCTAGTTTTGTTTTGGCTTACCAGTTACAGCAATAATTAATTACCAACATACGCAATAATGTAAAAAATAATATCACTGTATGATATGAAGAAAGAGTCATACCGGTAGTTAAACCGGTCAAGTGCGAGTCGGGCACGTACATGAAAGGTTCCGTACCTCCGTACAATGTTTTAACAGTTCAGTAAAAAAATCGCTGAAATGTAAGCACTAAAATCGCAAACTTATAGGTAGGTACAGGTCGATTCACAAGAGCTGGCACGAATGGATTGAACGAAAGTAATGTCACTTTGACATTTTTATAGGAAAATTACTGATGCATGTCATTTTCATATTTGTGTGAAGTGTATTCAAATAGGTTAACACATAGATACTTTCATTCGCTCATTCAATCCATTCGTGACTGCTCTAGTGAACCCACCTATAGACTTCCGAACAGCATAGGGTATAGAGCTCTTACCTAGCAACCGTCGCCGGAGCTGAAAAAAGCTGGGAAAAAAACACGTTTCTTACAAGAAACAAGAGATCGTCGTACATGACGATCTCCTTTAAATTTTTGCTTCTTATTATCTGTATTTGTTGTTCAGTCATCAACATCATCAGTAAAAAATTCAAATGTCTAGCTATTACGGTTCAAGAGATAGAGCCCTTTGAAAGACAGACGAACGGACAGACAGACAGCGGAGTTTTGGGTACGGAACACTAAAAACGGTTTTATTTATTAACTCAATTTCTATTGGGCGATGTGTTTTCCTAGAGATAAGACCAAGCTAGATCAAATTGTTCGTTCCTGAACATCCCCATATAGTTCGATATAGACCAAAATCATTACAGCTCTTTCCGAAATATGCTGATCTGACTACCTCTGATTGCTCGTTTAAAGGCACTGCTAAGTATATATTAAAAAGGTATAAAGATATGTTATTAGTGCGCTGAAAATCAAGCATATGACAGGTGAAAATTGTATTCTCCGTCATGCGTCCAAGAAAATGACAACTGTATTTTTCATAATGGGAGCAAAGAGCGTATAAAGCGTGTTATGCTACGTGGCTGTCACTGCATTAGGATTTGTTTTACCCGACTGCCAAAACAGTGTTTTATTTTTCGAGCGTATGTATTCGGTTGTTCTGTGAGCATGTGACGTATCTTTACTCATTAAATAATTGTTTAAAGGCATTATGTAGATAGATAAAT
Source organism: Archips xylosteana (assembly GCA_947563465.1). Classification (NCBI taxonomy): domain Eukaryota; kingdom Metazoa; phylum Arthropoda; class Insecta; order Lepidoptera; family Tortricidae; genus Archips; species Archips xylosteana. Next base: position 7,302,564 of record OX387349.1, read on the forward strand.
TAAGGTAAACGTACCAATGCTCGATACCTCAACGCCCAGTAGATGACACCCATCTGTCACCTCTCTTACTATGACATAAGATTGAAGGTGTCATGTATTGGGTCAGTGTTGAGCACAGGGACGTTTACCTTACATCTATTTTGACGATATCCTGATTATGTCGCTCGCGGATAACTTTAAGCTGTTTGAAAAACTCACGCGGCTGTTTATTCAAGCAAACTCCGCGAATTTCACTAACGTCACGGCATTTTATTAGTGCATTGCGCTCTCCATAGAAATGCAGAGGCGGTCGGTGCGGTGTACAACGGTATGCGCGGATTGTCGCTCACGTGCGTTCCAAATTTTTAAAGATTCCATCGAAACGTAATAAGGAAATGCCCCGAGGCACGTTTTGCTTTCTACCACTAAGTAAATGGTGAATAAAGCCGGTAGAAAGGAAGTGACTCATTGAGAAATCATTTGATAACGACGTAACGTTAAAGCAAATTTTGTGCGTTATTTTCTGTTCTTATCAACATAACATCCCGTGAACAAATTACTTGTTTTACGTATCCACTACCTGCGGTTATCACAATCCGCCAAATAACTACCTCATAAATCATAATATAATTGTATTCTATCAACCTTATCAACGAAATCGATACAATAATTTCTAATTTCGATTTCTGTGATAGGCTAGATGGCGCTAGTATAATATGGCCCATTTGACAATTTAGAAATTTGTGTCACGTTTGAATTGGTTTATAACTGTACTTTTTTTAGCATTAGGAATAGGGTAAACAATCTCGATGTGTATTTTTATTGAAACACGCTTTTAAAAAATACTAACTATTACTTATGAAACCAAAAGCATGTAAATGACCATATGTCCTTGCTAATTGTTACATATGTGCTGTAAGGCTGTAACTTATTATTCAAAAGTGTTTTTCATTAAAAAGACACATCAAGATAGCTAACGCTAAAAAAACGAAGTATAAATGAGCCAATCGTAAGCAAAATTGTAACGTCAATAAGATTGCCCCCTAATATTTATTTTAATTATTATTTTTTTTATTTTTATCAAACAAACCTCACTATACTAACGCCATCTAGCGATATTCCACCAATCAGAATACCCTCATTGACGAGATTCTAAATCTCTTTGAGTTAGCTCATAAAATTGTTATTGGTCTAAACAAGCAGGTTATATTACATAGACATGTCGCTTAACAGTCTATAAACATGTGTATCAATTTTATAACCTACCTACGGTTTTGGGCGATAGTGTTTATCGGATCTGTAATCGGCATCTCGCTTGGGTGCGTTGTCCGCGTGTACCGGGTATCGGCTCTCGCGCATGTCATAGATACTCATCACTTATTTGTAGGGTAGAACCCCTAATCACGGACTTTTCAAATGCAACTTGTGTTCATATAGTAAGTACTACGAGCACAGAAAGGAACTTATAAGTAGAGGCCATGGTTTGGTGCTTGGATATATGAAAATGTAACAGATAATTTTATTAACAGTTGTCTATTGTTTCAAAGTTCAAATTAGATCGCCGCGTAACGCGTAATATCCTCAAGGCAGTTTGAAAGGCAAGCAGGAGTCACTTTTAAATTTGATTATCTTATATTATCGGTAAAAGCTTTATCATTGTTTATCCAATTATTATGTAATTATGTTTAAGTATACTTTTTGCTACAACGAGCTTGCAAACTGGTCTTCGGGAAAAATCATTTTCATTTTTAGGGTTCCGTACTCAAAGGGTAAAAACCGGCCAAAAACGGACACGCCCAAGATAGGGTTCCGTAGCCATTGCGAAAAAAATCAAGTAGGTAATATTTTTCTAAGGATTTCGTATGTGTACGGAATCTTCCAAGTTTAGGTATCGTCAATACTTTGAAAAAAGCTCGTATTTCACCATCGATAATCTAGCTAAGTGAACTTTATTACGCACGTATCAAGGTTCAGTTTTGTTTACATGCTGATTTGAGATACGAGCTTTTTCAAAGTATTGACGGTATGTTTTATACCTTAGGCTACTATTTACTCTTAAACTACAAATAATTCCTAAGCAATCTTAGCCGCTATAATTTTCTTTGTAAATTTAATATATTTACTACCATTCTGATTTTTTTCAAATTTTTCTTCCCAACAGTTTAGATTTTAGAGGGGGGGGGGGGGAGACGGTCGATTTTAATGAAAATTTTCACTTTAAAGTTGAATATTTCGCAAACAGATCATTAAATACAAAAATCATGTTAGCAACCCCCCAATGGTTTTAAAAGACCTATCTAACGATATCCCACACTATAGGGTTAGTCGAGAAAAAAAAATCACCCCCACTTTACGTCTATGGGAGGTACCCTAAAAAAAATTTATTTTACCACTTTGTTGGCATGACTGATATGTATATTCATGACAAATTACAGCTTTTTAGTACTAACAGTCTCTGAGCTTAGCCGCGGACGGACAGACAGACAGACATGGCGAAACTATAAGGGTTCCTAGTTGACTACGGAACCCTAAAAACGGGACCCTATTACTAAGACTCCGCTTTTCGTCTGTCTGTCTGTCCGTCCGTCTGTCTGTCTGACACCAGGTTGTATCACATGGTCCGAGCGATAGCTAGACAGTTTAAATTTTTACAGATGATGTATTTCGGTTGCCGCTATAACAAAAAATACTAAAAACAAAATAAAGTTATAAATTAAAAGGGGTCGTCATACAAGAAACCTGTTTTTTCAGCGTTTTTAACTCGATCTTTATAATGGCGTTAACTAGTCACTTGAAATTTTCACAAAATATGTATTACTGTAGCCGGTACAAGAACAAAAATAATAAAAATATAATTATATTAAATATTAAGGGGGGTCCTGACTAATCGATATAAAATGATCTCACACTGCGTACATTTTACTTATAAGCAGGGTTCTACTAACACTGGATTATTATAGTTACGGCTGTTGAAGGCGTATATTAGGATACCTATAAATTTGTACGGAACCTTCGGTGCGCGAGTCCGACTCGCACTTGGCCAGTTTTTTATTTATTAGCTCAACTACTTTGAAAAATGCCATCTTTTACCGAATAGCTGAACTAAATAACTATAAAGAATTAGAGAGCAGGCAAGATTGTGACAAGTTAAATGTTCATTTACCCTACTACGGGCTGTTTGTAGTAATGATAACCCGTAACACAAGTAGATGTAGTACAGATAAGCGCATGGCAAGCAAACTCGTGGCGGTTAGAGGACACACAAGCGCCCTTTGATAATGACCTCTTTAGATATACAAGTATGTTGTATTCTCTAGGGCCGCGGCCTGGGTCGAGGCGATGCACATAGTTAAATTACTAATACGAAATAAGGCTCTTATATCGCGCTCCCTAGTGTATACTAGTATGTTATGGGTACTTATTGGAACGTCTGAACTAAATATGATTATGTAGATACTAGCTGTTGCCCGCGACTCCGTCTGCGGCGAATAGGGGGTATAATAAATAGCCTACGACCTATTCTCAAACCTACCAAAATGTGGACCAAAAATTTAATTAAAATCACTCAAGCCGTTTCGGAGGAGTTCGATAACAAACACTGACACGAGATTTTTATATATTAGAAAGAAGATAATGGGATTTTTACTACCAAACAAGTTAAAAAATCAAAACCTGTTAGATTACAAAAGGTCCTAGGATAACCTTGACGTATTTTATGAGGTCTTATTACACATTCTTGAATTAAAATGAAAAATCGAAAGAGTTTTTGATCAAAACCTCTTTTCTTGTTGTAACTTAACATTAAAATAAAATAATACGTTAAAAAATATAATGACGTTATATTAATTCAAATATGAAGTATCTTTTTTATTTATTTTTTCAACTTCATTTTTTTATTACTTTTACGGTCATCCCATGAAACCATATATTTCAAACTAAATACAAACTGAAATATAGATGCACAGAAAAAACCCCAGAAAAAAGACCAATGCTGGGAATCGAACCCAGGTCCTCAGCGTTCCGTGCTGCGTGCTTACCCCTACACCATCACTGGTCTAGAGGTTAGCGACGAATCTTTCCCATACATCGTACATTTCAGTCTGTTATAATCACCTTATGCAGTGATAAAGCACTCATCTATGTTTATGCCCTCTACCGAGAGACTTTAACACTCCTTCGCACACGTTATATTGTTAAAATTTTCTAACTTTATAACTTAAAGGGGGTTTCTTATTTTCCACACAGTACCTATAAGCGAGTGAGGTTTGCTTTGCATGATATACCGTTCTAATCATATTTCAAGAGTAAAAAGCAGACTTAATATATAGTAAAGTATCCTGCTTTTAAAGTTCTTCTACAAAATGTGACAATAAATGCTAAATAAGCTTTGAGAACTATTGCTAAGTGTACCGTAAATATTGACACTTATCTGTGTATCCGATACAAACAGGAAAAAGTGATACAAAATATTGTACGATTTTTATTCAGCAGCTCTCCTTTTTTCTTATTATCAAAATCAATCAAAATATGATATCAAAACCGGAAGACGTGGCGTGCAAAGGGCCCCAACAAGATGGACCGATTACCGAGGATCTGCAGCCTTTATCAAATTGTCCGTCTATCTCGTTAACCTAAATCTAATCTAACCAAACCTAAAATGCTAACCTAACCAAAAATCTAACCTAAACAACCTTAAATGCCCATTTTTTTAGGTGAAATATAAGGAAATTACCTTTTTGTTACTAGAATGTTTTGATATAAGAACTTATCATAACTGATATGATTATCACGTGTTTCAAATCAATAAAAAACATACCTGATTTGCTGGGTAACTAATCCCAGTCATTAATTTTAAATATACTTATCATGGTTTATGTCAATTAATTAAACATTTATCCATAATAAAAACAACAACAAAAGCCGCACCCGTCCACCCACCCTTGGAGAATCTTTCCAAGATACATACACGATTTTTTTTCCACAAAAACATCACGTGTTTAACGGATGAACGCCCCTTTAGGCGGGCATCGCGGACTGGGGTTAGTTATATAACCCCGAGTTAAGTGCTAACCCAGGGTTAAGTAGTGTATCAAAATGTATGGAACTGTCATCCATAACATAGTATTATGAATTTTATTTTTTATACTTACCTAGACTGTACAAGCGGCTGGTAGCTTATTGCCAGAGGCAGACAAAAATGCTTCTCTACATAAAGCACTTCTTTTCCTTAGTATTGAGTCTATAGTATAGTCCGCAAGCCACAAGCCAGGCTCGCTGGACCCGCCCATAATGATTTGCAAGTGATTTTGGTGAAAGGAGCTCCTCGGGTCAACGAACTTCCGTTGATTCACACATCTCCAAATGTCAAGTGCTTCACTAATAAACGAGCGGCTTTACTATTGTACCCGGAATACGGACAAAAGGATAATATACGGTTTGAAAAAAATCTAAACGTTAGGCGTTTTATCTTTGTAATGGAAAATGACAATATGCTACGAGACGTTGAAGTTTGGTTTCGAGAGTCAACGTCCGACTGGCTGCGAGGATATTTTGCCGCGGGATCACGGCATTTATTGCAAGGATGCCAAGTTTAATTTTAGGGGCATTAAAGTCAATTTTAAAATATAGGCCTAATTGCCGAAAATAACCCGCGACGATTGCGTTACATATTATTACCATCAACTGAAATATATCGCTTCTCCAATCAAATGTACAGTCAATAAAGATAGTGCTACAGAAAGCTGCGTAGCTATACTTTAGTATAATAAGTATAGTCAACTTTTTAAGTAACTTTATCAGATGAATAAACAATACCTACATAATTAATTTGAAGGGATAAATTAACTTTACATTTTGCGTCCTAATTCTCTAACTTCTAAACCAAAGTCTACCTACATAGGTATTTTATCGTACTAAACTATTAAACTACACTACCTATTATAATAATGAACTAAACTTAATTTATTTTTTCGTTTTTAGTACTAATAGAAAGCTAAACTATCCCTTATTAACATAGTTTACTTATTATCCTGAGAAAACGCATTTTTTTCCGTGGAACACAATAAATGAAGTTGCCGACAACAGTTAGTATGAGTGTAATAATTAATAATTTTATTGTAAAAGTATCATAACTCAATATATATTAAGGACTAGACGATCAAAAGACAATCTAGATAATAATGACGAAACCCGCGTTGTAAATTTGATTTGTAGTGTTCATAATTCAAACCAAAAAGGTAAACAATTTTCTTAACTCATGTACCAAGCAAAAAAGGTATAGTCAAATATTAAAAAAAGGTCATCATCCCAGCCATACGTCCCACTGCAGGGCACAGGCCTCCTCTCAGAGTGAGAGGGCATGGGCCGTAGTTCCAACGCGGTTCCAGTAACTTGGCTTAGATTGGGAAAAAAAAGTCACATTAGGCAGCTCTTTTATTTTCATTAAAAGCCTTTTCCTAGACTGTAATGTTCATATTCTCAGTGCAATCACGAATAATAAGAGTAACTCGCGTAATAGAGACAAGTGACCGCCGTTTTGACGAGCCGTATGCTTTCTAAATTGAATCGTTCCGCCAAACGAACGAAACGCGGCCATTATTATGTTTAGGCAAGCATTTAACAACTTAGCATGTATAATTAGTTAATAATGCGTTGTTTAATAAGCAATGATGCACTTGCATCATCAGACGCGTTTGCACAAACAATCGGGCCGAATACTTGCTTGCATGTGGCCCATTCTTTGATGGCTGTATTTTGTGTGATTAATAAACGACTTTAAAAGCTATTGAAGGTCGTTAGACTTTGATTAATTATAGGCATAAATCTATACCTACGTTTAAGGGTGGAGACAAATGAGCGTAATTTTTGTAGCGTAATTTTGTTTTCATATAAAAGCCCTATTTGTGAAAAAATATTATTATTACCTATTATTATTTATATTATCAGGCAGGCAGTTGAGGGCAACTGATAGGTGCCTATATCTAGCTGTTCCTTAGTCAAGTATTCTTTGTACTGCTAATGTGTTAGTCTAATCGGTTTTAAAATTGATTAACTTAATTATGCTAAATGACAAATTCGAAAAATTTATACTGACCTATTCTCAGACCTACCGAATGCGGACAAAAAAGTTTCACAAAATCGGTCAAGCCGTTTCGGAGGAGTTCGATTACAAACACTGTGACACGAGATTTTTATATTTTAGATTTACCTAAAAAGTAAATTAGGTATAAAATTCGAAACAAATTTCGAATATAAACACAAAAAATGTCATAAAACTGAATTGAATTCGTCAAAACTAAAATATAATACTAAACCAAATAACTTTTACGACTATCGAATGAAGGAGGCGCATTTTTAAATACTGATCGAGTTATAAGTAAAACTTGAAAATTTACAAAGATCTAAAGGTATAATAAAACGGTAGGAAAATAAAAATGTCATACATTTCTAGGTCGGTAACAAAGTAGGTAATTTACAAAACGATGAAACATTCAAAATTTACAGTATGCCGACAGTGCTAATAAGCTATTTAATGTCACGTCTTCGACCAGTGTTACTGACATTGTTGTATAGATATGTAGAATGCACACAGTAGGTACGAACACTTCCACCAAAATGTTTCACTTGATTGCTTGAACGATTTAGCAGAAGGAAACAGTTAGTATGCGCATCCACTGGCCGCCTTATGCGTTAATGAAGACGTTGTTGAATGTATAATTCTGCTTGTTGCTAGTTAAACCAGTCGTAAAGGGTAACGATTTACTACCAAAGTCGTAATAGTTAAACTGCTTATCAGATTTTCTAAATACGCACTGGCGTAATTTTGAATAAAATAAGTTCAGAAAGAAAAACAATCTTATTTTCGATTAATTTCACGAAAATTAATCCTTAATTTTATTTTATTTAATTTTTTATTTGATCTAGCGGTCATAGAAATTAGGTATAAATCTCATCTCTTATTACGGATCTTGAGATACAACCCTGTGACAGACAGACATACGGACAGCGTAGCGACAGTAATAGGGTTCCGTTTGTGTCCCTTTGGGTACGGAACCCTAAAAAAACGCATTCGTTGTAGATGTTAATAATGATAATTAGAGACCGGATTATATGCAACATAAAAGGCTTGAAATATGCATGCAAATATGCAAGAAATGTGTTATAAATATGCACGAAAACTGTCAAAATAAAGATTATCAAGAGTAAATTAAGAATCAGGTATTTATCATTTTGTATTCTTGTAGTGTAGACGATAACATGAGGTACTTTTCCACACATTCTACTTTACATAAACTAAAATCGTGCCTTTAATCACACAAAATATTTTTATAAGTGGAAAACGACCAAATTACACTGAGGCAATCAGGCAATATTTAAATTTAGGTGCTATGTTACATATAGCAATGAATCATTAATTATCTTACCCAGAACTTTATCTAACAAAAATATGCATCATAACAAGATTTTAGGTAAAATATGCAATGATAGATAAAAATGGGCTAAATATGCAATTGCATATGCAAATATGCATTTGCATATAATCCGGTCTCTAATGATAATAAATCATGGGGCAGTTTTATTGATACCAACTGACTCATTCCCAAACTAAGCGAAGCTTGTACTATGGGTACTAGACAACGGATGAACATAACTTATAGATAAATACATATTAACACACAAATATTTGCCCCGACCGGGAATATTGATTGTTAAATATTTAGCGATTGCGACTGTTGCGTTAGTTTAGATCACTCCCACCTCTCAGGTCTAAGATTTTACCCACTACCACAGAATTCGGCCCACACAATCTTCGAATAGGCAGCACCTATGAGTAAGGATCAGATCTTCACTTCTACACCGTATTTAGACAAGACTCCTGCAAGTATAAGCGTCATAATCTTGTCACGATCGATACTGGTGGTAGAGCTCTCTTAAACGCACGCTTAACGCGTTTCAGAAGGATTCAAATCCCACGGCGAAGACCTTGACTGTTGACAAGCAGCGGTTCAATTTTACACTTGCGGAATTATCATTATCATCCCAGCCTATTTACGTCCCACTGTAGGGCACGGGCCTCCTCTCAGAATGTTGTTGCTGTTCACAGCTCGTGAAAGGTTGTCGAAGCTTGGCAAGCGTGTAAACGAAGCATTCTCATGGCGAAGACCTTTGACAGTTGACGAGCGTTTCATCATCATCATCCCAGCTTACATACGTCCTCTGCAGGGCTCAGGCCTCCTCTCAGAACGAGACGTTAGTAGTAGTTCCCACGCGGGCCCAGTGCGAATTGGAAACTTCACACAGACACCATTGAATTTCTTCTCAGGTGTATGCAGGTTTCCTCACGATGTTTTCCTTCATCGTAAAGCTCATGGTAAATTACAATTGTAATTTCGCACATTAATTCCGAAAAACTCAGAGGTGCGCGCCCGGACTCGAACCCACGACCCTCTGCTTGAGAGACCATAGGTCAAACAACTAGGCCACCATGGCTTCTGCTGACCGGTTCAACTACCAGAATTAGCACTCGCGAAGAACATTATTCATTTGTTTTATACTCCCTTTCACCATTTTTCAGACATGGAGGACGAATGTTACCCCACAATCCCAGCCAGCGCGTGGAGCCGGCGGCGCTCGAGCGACTCCCTGCCCGAGGTGAAGGCCGAGCCCAAGTCGGAGCCCGACTCGCCCGCCTCCTCCTGCCCCCCCTCGCCTACCCCCGGCACGCCTGTCACGCACCTCGACTATGTTATTGACCACACAGTAAGTACAATCATGAACTAATTAATTACCTTGCGCGAAGTAACGTGTTACTTCTCGTCTTCGTCGTCGTTCGTTTAGCGACACATGTATGTTTAATGGTCCTTCCCACAAAATTACGTTTCCATACATTGGTTGATGTTCAAAGTGTACCGCATCATAGACGTGACTTTCTAAATAAAAAATTCCGTTTATAACTTGACAATCTAAATAAAATAAAATTACTGGTTTGTTCAGTTAAACTATACAGTGTGTAATTTATTGAATCAGGCGTTACATTGCGGAGGTCCATATTAATGAACCGCGGGTGAGCAAAGTAATTGTTTCAGTTCATTATACAGTGTGTCTCAAAATTAACGATAATCTGATACCGGGCAGAGGCCAATTTATAGCAATTCTGGAAAAAATAAGATTAGAAAAAAGCCATGTCACTTAGTTAAGCGATAACAGACATTTTTGGAAAAATATTTAGTAATTATTATGTTATGTGGCTTTATTTTCAGTGAACTAAGTGACATAAGTAGTTTTTTTTTCTTATTTTTCCCAGAACTAGTGTAACACACAAGCACTACTTTTATTTCATTCCAATAAATATAACATGCGAATCATTTTCTTATTAGGATGACACACAGTAGGCCGGATTTTTTTGAGCAAAATGATGACAAGGGAGCACTCAAAATCCAACGCTGTCAAACTTGATCGAATAAAAACCCATTTACAAGAAGTAACTGTATACACATACTTATTACTTATCAAATATTGCGGTGGATGAATAGCTAGACGTTCGGAAGTAATTAATTGTTTTCCGTGTTACTAAGAGACCCTAAAACTAAGGTCATTAGAGTTCAACTACCTCGTACAGACTCACTTAGCAACTTTCACCGAAACTTGAGATTTTAAGTTGCGACTTTTTGTGCAGTTCGATAATTACCGAGGTGCTTGTACAGGTTCTCGGAAATGTAACTACAGGTGAATCGAGAGCAGATCATTATCTTTGCATTGGGAGCACATGGCAACCCCTGGTAGGCACCTTGCTGGTTTATAATGTCGCAGGGATATGACCAAATCACGCAGGATTTTAAAATGAGGAATCCATTTTATCATTTGCCTAAAAAAACAATCATTTGATCAAATTCCTAAAATTGTTTAGTTAAATGACAAAATCAGCCAAACATGGCAACTCGTTTTTCATTTCACCAGATTTGTTTAGTGATTTGATAAAACTCCTGAAACGGTCAATGAGTTGATGAAACTAATACGCAAAGTCAATTCGTTTTATCATTTGGCTAGACACTTTCAGAGATTTCATCAAATCACGCAGTAGAGACTGTATTATATCACCGACCGCTTGACGAATGGCCATTAAACTGCTGCATATACACAAGGGGGTCGGGACGCATAATAATATCAGCAACCTTTTACGTTGCTCCTCCGCTACTACGCGTGCAAGACAGCTACGTCAATAGGACACAAGTTTAGATGACCGGATAGCCCAGTGGTTAGAAAACCTGACTACGAAGCTTGAGATCTCGAGTTTGATTCCCGGTCAGGGCAGACATTACGTATGAAAAATACGAATGCTTGTTCTCGAGTCTTGGATGTTTAATAAGTATTTAAGTATGTTTATCCATTCTCTAGTACCTTTGCTTACTTTGGGACTTGGCCAATCAGTGAGAAATGTCCCTTAATACTTAATTATTATTTACTGACAACTATTTTCGTAGAAGTGGAAGAGGACAAGTTCTCATAATAAAAACATACAGTGTCATACAGTCGGCCAAAAATATGGTCTACCACCATACGGTTGAAGTTCATATACCTTATGAATTGTTTGCGGCATTCTGACTTTTGTAAGAAAGATTGGTGCTTTCTGTAGTCATTCCCATTTTTATTTTTTCTTTTGCGTTTCTTACATTCCCATAGGGAACGTGCAGTAACTATAGGCGGCAGCACTAATGCGACAGAAGCGACACTATGCGGACAGAAAAAGAAACTTATCAGATCTGTCATCGTGCTATCAAGAATGTAAACAAGAATCAAAATAATTTTATATCATGATTAAAATTACAAAATATGGGTTCAGATCAATTAATAATGATCGACTGCGTGACTAAAACGTATTAAAAGGTCAAAAGCTCTTCGAGGCCGGCCACGTGTTAGATGTTGAAGAGAAAACAGATGAGAAAAATGAGACAGTGATCATTGGTAAAATTGTCGCACAGACAAAAATTTCCATTGTTTACGACGTGAAAATAACGGCAAAATATTTTCTGAATGAAGTTTTCATTTATTAAATGTATTATGTTTTTCAAAGTATACGTTTTATTCATTCTATTTATGTATTGTACATTTGTATATATTTTTGTGGATTGTTTTCTTCACCCGGGAAAATTGTAGGAACATATTTTATAATGGATGTCTAGGATTTTCTGATTTTTTTGTTGCCAATGTAGTGAGCACTTCATATTGTTGTATTTTTAGATGGAAGCCAATCATTCCAATGTTTGCTGTAAACAGATTTAAAGGTTATGTTTACATAAAAAGATCGTATTAACTACAAACTAAAAACTTAGTTATTTTCACTAATAATATCATTGGTAATCTTAAAATGCTTTTAAATCTCATACTTACGTATGTTTCTTTACTACGTTTATCCACTTTTGCCGTTTTTCACGTAACCATGGCATGTGAGTAATATTCCTTAGAAAGTAGTAAAATTTTACCCTATTTGATTTACTATGTTTTTTGATGTGTTAGTACATCCAGTAATGCAACAATACATTATGATTAGCTACATTATATGTATTTTCACTCATAGAAATATGTTTATTTACTCTTATTGTAAATGTCAAATATTGACTGACATGGTAAAACATTCAAATTGATGACACCAGTTGGCAGCACCGTCGATGTGCACGTTCCCTATACATGTAATTTTTATATTATCTTAGACTTTGAATTGTACGATTGACATTGTATTAATTGGCATTGCATTTTTGACATCTCCATTCTTGTACCAATCATTGTGGGTTTATCTACTGCTTGTTTGTTTTGTTTTTTTTTACAATTGACATTGCATCCGCACTTTTATTGCATGACATTGACATTTTCTATTTTAATTATTGTTAGTTTTATGATTTCTATTTTTATTATATTTAGACATTTTATTCATTCAGTGACATGCGGTAAGCGTATCTACCAAACAATTGTGCGCCAAATACTGGATGATTGTGACGAACTTTAATATCTATATAATTACTCACTTTCTGATAATAAATGATTTAATTTGATTTGATTTTGCACGTCATGATACAACGAGGTCGATTTTTCCTTGCAATAAAATGATGACAGTGACTAACGACTTCGCTCAGTTAGAAAAGTCAACCTTAGCGATATTTAGGTCTCACAGAAACTTTTGTCAAAACTGGTAGACCACTTTCTTGGCCGACCTTACAGGCGTAGGTGGTTAGCTCATGGGGCAGCGTAAGAGCAAGATAAAGACACAAAATAGCTTCACTCCATGTCTCAGTCATAAAATTCAAAAAAGTAAAGTCTCTCAAGTACCGTAAGGTTGGGTTACTTTGGCCCTGACCTGAAGGATAACTAAAGCCATTGTCATTAACTCGGTTCAGGCTTTACTCCTGCATTGCAATTATGGCTCATTGCCATATGATCAGTTTTAGATGAGCGCTTTCGTTTTTATGTTTTTTATAAGATATGTGGGGCCAAAGTGTTCCGACTTTACGCTAGAAAATGTTTTGAAACAATAGATACACACATTTTAAATAGTCTAAGACAAGTAATCAGTGGCGTAGCGTGCCTTGGCGGGGCCCCGTATAAAAAATTCTTTGGGGGCCCTTATGAAGGGTAAAGATTTCTCACAAAAGAAAAAAAATGTTTGCATAAAATGAAAAGAAATATTTATTCATCATAATTATCTATCTGTCACTTCTGATTTTTTTGACTTTAGTCATTTCTGATATAAAAAAAATTTGGGAAGTTTTTATTAATTTTTGCTTACGCACGTCGGGGGCCCCCGTGGCCCGAGGGCCCCGTATAATAGGGATGACGACTGGGTTAAAAATTTGTCATTCTAATTAGTCCGTCAGTTAGATTATGGGAAAATATGGGACACGTATTTTTTGGTTTATCAAATTATTAAAAAACGACAAAGATATAGATCATCAAACTTCCGGAGTGGGGGCTTGTGACGTCACCCTTAGGTAAAAATTGTACCATATAGTGACGTCACTCGAAACCTCAAAGCACTGTATCCTCCTCATTTTTTGTTTGTCAAACAAAAGAAAAAATACGTGTACAATATTTTTTAATAATCTAACTGACGGACTAAACAGTTTTTTTTTAGTCGTCTAGCCTATTGATACGGCAGATACGGCGGTAGCTACGCCCCTGCAAGTAATGTCCAGTGTGTGTGTAGTGCACAAACCTTCTTAATGCTGATTGGTCACATGAGCCACAAGAGCCGTAGCAGGAATTAGCCAGGAAGATGACTAATTTATTCATGAAGATAATTAAGAGTTAACAAGTTCTTGAAAATGCTAATTTACGAAGCCGAAGTTAGTTTTGGATCCCTTTCGCGTCGCCTTAACTTTTTAAAAGGGTTTGATGAATTCTCTTATACATAGCGCTTTAATTATTTAACAAAGAGTAGCATTTCAAATTAGTTTATTTCATTTTAATATTAACTAAACTTTTTTACATTTAGGAGTCTACTTAGAAGGTTAAAAAAAAAATCACATTTTTTTTTATTGCAAATACAACGAATTATTAATGCATTTTTTGTTGTAAAATTAATGCAACGTTCCTCTACCACCTGCACCAACCAAAAAAAAATACGCGGTAGCACAGCGGAAGAGGAGGATCATGGGTTTGAGTCCAGCTCACACCTCTACTTTGTAGAATTTATATGCGAAACTATATTTAAAATTTTACCATGGGGTTTTCAGTGAAGTAAAAGGTTGCGAGAAAACATTCATACACAACTGTGTGTGTGAAGTTGATAATAAGCCCGCGTGGGAACAACGGCCCTCTCTTTGTGAAAGGCCTGTACTCAGGTGTAGGACGTACCTACAGTCGATGAAACTGAATGGCGTACCGTACCAGGATGGATATTTAGCAGTAAATTTCACAATAGATTTCTTTGGTAGATATATGGAATGCTAACGTGACATTTGTAGGGTGTAGCTTCCATCCTGGTGCACGTTTCAGTTTATTCCACTGTATAATAATCAGAGATTGGACAAATAAATGGGCGTCATTGCTAGCAATAATGAGGACATAACTTCAAAACCATGACCTGAGATTTAATTTTGATTCCTATACTCAATAAATAATAACACAAAGATTTCTTATAATGTTGATTTATTAAACAATTGTTTCCAGTAAAATATTGCCTTTATTTAATTTTTTATTGGTTCCGATAATTTGGTGAATATGTGTAGGTATGTAGGTATGTCAAAATATTTTTTAAAGGAAAAATTTAATCCATGGAGGTTTCATACATATTTATAGATCGCATATATTGACTGGAAAACTTCGTCATCATATTATTATGTATGTGTAAATTATTATCTCTGGGAATTCAAATCTAATTTCAATAAATAACTATATAGCTCATTTATTGTTAATTTTGGAGTCATGTCCACATTATTGCGAGCAATGACGCCAGTTTATCCGATCTCTGATAATAATATAGGTTGTAAATGAGATGATGATAGAGCCACATTAGTTGGAGAAGTATTAAAGAGTCGTTCTTATCGTTTCAGACGGGAACAATCCACATGCCACAAGCCGTGCTGCAGAAAGTGGGCGCGGCCGGGGTGCCTCAGCTGTTGCTCAGCGCCGCGCCCCGGCTCGCCACCACGCTCACCTCCAACAAACTCTCCATCAAAGTCACTTCCAGCTCGGGTTCTGGTACGTACCGGGATGGGTTTACGGAGAAAACGGGATGGGAGGATTCTAAGCCCTAGTTTAGCACTCTCACCGCCATACGGTCCGCCGGCGGGTCGTAACTTTTCGAGTAAGACACGCCAAATGACTGAATTAGACGACCAGATGGCCTAGTGATTAGAGAACCTGACTACGAGGCTTGAGGTCCCGGGTTCAATTCCCGTGTCAGGGCAGATATTTGTATGAAAAATACGAATGTTTGTTCTCGGGTCTTGGGTGTTTAATATATTTAAGTATGTATCTATCTATATAAGTATGTTTATCAGTTGCCTGGTAGGGTACCCATAACACAATAAGCTTGCCTTGCTTACTTTGGTTGGGACTAGGTCAATTGGTGTGAATTGTCCCGTGATATTTATTTATTTATATAAATGGCTAATGCGCTGAGTGAGTTTGGCGGGTCGCGCGGCCTGTTGCACTCATCGTAGCCATTTCTTCGCTGCCTCCACGTGTACTTAGGTTTAAATGCGTCCGCTGGCGACACCGTATGGCTTGTTTGACTCGAAAATTCAATATATGGGTGGCGGTGAGAGTGACAGACCTGCAAATATCGTTCAAGTTGCATTATATAGCGAAGCCGTAAAGCGAATGATTCAACCCGTTCCCGCAACCTTAACCAGGTCGTTGGTCTATAGATATTGTTAGAGGCCTACTGACACTGCGTCTTTCGGTCCGTGGACACCACTCGAGAACCTTTTGACCACATCGGCCATCAGTTCTACGAGCGATGTGCCCTGCCCACTGCCACTTGAATCTGGCGATTCTTCGAGCTGTATCGGTGACTTTAATTCTTGCGTGGATTTCAATATTTCTAATGAGATCCCGCAGAGAAACTCCGAGCATAGCCCTCTCCATTGCTCTCTGATTGACCTTAGCTTTCTTATGAGGCCCATCGTTAGTGGCCAGTCAATGGAGTGCCGCAATGTAAACCAATTTGCAGGTCTAAATTGGGCTTCAGGAATGGTGCTTACGATAGCAAACCCTACATGCCGCAGATTGTACTCGTATTGTTCTTGTCTTGCTATTGTATTGCTCTCTTATGGTGGAGTTAAGACCAAAGCGGCTCCAGCGTTAGTGATACTTAGATACGTCTTAGACGCATCGAAAGATTGATAGTAGAAGTTTCTATAATAAAACCTCTGGGTGAATCTCTGAATGGATGTAGTTAATTCCGAATTTTCTACATTGTCATTTTGAACTTAGCTGCTTTTCCACTAGGGCTCCAGAATCTGACATAACTATACGTTATATTTTTGTATTTAACTTTATACTATATCGCTCTGTCGCGGTGTCATAGAATATCAAAGCAGTTTTGCTGGAAATTCCATTGACTTTCGTAAAATTGTAACAACTTAAGTATAGTTTAGTAAACAATAAATAAATGAATAACTATCGGCCACTAGGCTTTGACTTTAACTTTGACTTTGTATATAGTGCCTCTGTACTCTCTCTGGGATCTCTATCCCTAAACTTTTGTGGGTCGTATACCTCTAGCCATATTTTTAGACCCCCTGCTTAATTAAAGTAATCGATCACTGGTCAAGTGTAATGGAGATATTAACAGTGTAGCACTTGCAGGCTTCAACCTCCCTCCCACGCCACCGTCGTCCCTGTCGTCGTCGGACAGCGAGGGCGCACTGTCGCCCGCGCACGAGGCCGCCGCGCCGCAGCCGGCGCCGGCGCCGCCGCGACGCAACCACCTCTACGTGTCGCATCACTCGCGGCAGCCCATCAACACACCGCTAATCAGCAGCCAACCGGTGAGTTAAACGCTATAATAATATTTCAGGGTCCTGCCTTTTTGCCGAAAATATTTTTCCCAACTCATCATCAGCCGTAGAACGTCCACTGCTGGATATAGACCTCCCTCATTGACGCCCAATAATTACGGTTGGAAGCGACTTGCATCCACCCTGAACATGCGGCCTTCACCAAATAGTCCGTCCATGTCGTTGGTGGACGTTCCACGCTGCGCTCATCCATTTCCCAATTGTTTTTTTTACCCAACTGCACGACGTAAAGGAGGGTTATGTGTTTATCAGACTATGTACGTGAGTTTGATCCTATTTGACATTCTACATAGAGATCAAATGCGTAGACCGATTTTGATGATTCATACATCAATCGATATTCGTCTTAACCATGCGAGTGTTACTCAATACATGAAAATAATCAAAACTCAATATTGCATCTGAGACTTGGAGACGCATTATCTGCTAAAGAACCGATTGATTAAAACATGTAATTTAAGAGAACTAATCAACTTCTGGGCTTATACCCTGTGTAAATCGTAAAATAAAACTCTATGCAATATTTCAGAATTCTAAAGCCAACTGTTTAAGTTGGTCGTTGACGAGTCAATTAGGACTTTTTTATCAACACCATTACATTATTCGCAGATATTATTATTAACAATACTATTGTTATGATATAATAATATGGTTTTTCTAATAAATTAATTTCAATTACAGAAAGGCTCAACAGGCCAGCTGATGCTAACAGATGAAGAGAAACGCACATTACTGGCCGAAGGTTACCCCGTACCGACGCGCTTACCTCTCACGAAGGCCGAAGAGAAATCCCTCAAGAAAATCAGAAGGAAAATCAAGAACAAGGTAACAACGATTGAAGTTTCCTTGTACGTAGCATAATCGGTTGTTAGAACTGAGTAAAAATTGACGCTTTGTTTTATAGATATCGGCACAAGAAAGCAGACGTAAAAAGAAAGAATACATGGATCAGCTTGAGAGGAAAGTTGAAATACTCGTCTCGGAGAACTCTGACTACAGAAAGAGGGTAGAAACTTTGGAGCAGAAGAATGCGGGGCTTCAGAGTCAACTAGCGGCCTTGCAGGCGCTCGTGACGCGGGGCTCACGCAAGTGACGTCACAGAGCGCACCTGTGACGTCACAAACTAAACTCCCGAGCCCCGAGAGCGGCTGTAGCCTGTTGAACTCGTCCTGCGGTGCAGAGAACGGGAACCAGCAGACGTCACGACTTCCGATCGGTGACAATTGTCATTCTATGATAAACAAATAGCGTGTTTGTGTTACGCATTTCATGCTTATTTCGCTTTCCGGTGGCAAATTTCACAGATGTAATTTTCCAATAATTTCAATTTAATGCAGTCATTATTAAAGTATCGATTTACTTTTTACTTAATGAAACGTTTAAGGATCAAAAGACACTTGTCACCTCTCGAGGATGTCGGTAGATCTCAAGGCTCGTGCCGGGTCGCAGCCCAATGGCCTGATCTATGGTTCAGTCAAGTTTAATATGTACACTGTTTACTACCTTGTTGTTTTAACCTCTTTGTTAAAGCGAAGAGAAGGTACTTAAATTTGTTCTTTTGTGGCTGTTATACTGTGCTAATGCTGCGGCCCGGCGCAGTCTGGCCTCACGCAGAGATTGTGTCCACGACTCGTGACGTCCGGTTCAAATCATGACATGTGGCTGCCCCCTTTCGGTGTGCAGGTATATTTTTATCAATGTATATTTTGGAACTATTTACATTTACGAGGAGGTATACTAAAGGGAAGAACTGTTAGCGTTTCAATGGTTGCTCACTATATTTTAGTAATAGGTTTTGTGGTGCTGGATTTGTTATTCCCGCGTTTAGGTGTATACTGCCGAGTGCCACACTAGATATTTATTTTTACAACTGCACCGTTCTCGACGAGAATGTTCAGGCGAAGACTCGATGACAGGGAAAAGTACTGGGGTCTTTAGTAAGTTTAGTGTCGATAATTATTTAGGCGTGTTGTTTGAAATCTCGTAATATATTTTAATAACGCTGTAAAAGCGTTACATAACTTAAGTCTTAATTTGTGTGTGTTTTCATTATTATGTGAAATTAGCATAAGAGTTTTAATCGTTACCCAAAGCATACGTTTTACTAGTATGTCGCTGTGCCTACGAGCAGGTCGACTCGCCCTTCATAATAATTTCTTGAGCACCTCGTTGTGACATTGGCCTAAATTTACATCGATGGAAATCATTTTGTGAATGATTAAGTTAGTTCGAGCGAAGCAGTAGGCACGCGAGCGAGCGCGCTGGGACGACTCGAGCGGCGCGAGTGGCTCGAGCGACCTGAGTGGCTCAGGTGGCTCGAGGCTCGACGACTCGGGCACTCGGGCGGTTTGCACAGCCGCAGCTCGCAGCGGTCTTCGGGAATCTTGGTAGCATAATATGTAAGGCGAAGGTACAACGGTCACTTATACCTGCGTCTTACCATTTAAATTGAATTCCATGAATTTGCATTTATAGCGAGAAATGTATCGTTCTAGAGATTTTATCTTTATTTAAGATATCATTAGATATATTTGTGTATCTGCTAAAGGACCTATTAAACCGATTCGTATGATGAGTATATTCGGTAATGTCTAGTCTCACGTAGCAACCGTAAACGGGCCCGGGGCCACGTAGTGTAGCTGTATTCATCTCAGTAACTGCGCTCTGTGAATCGACAAGTACAAACGACTGGCATGCCTTCAACGAAACTTGACTAACGCTCAGTCCTGCATTAACGAAGCGTGCTTGTGGCTAGCTCCGGTTGCGAACAGTATTGTAATGTAATGAGGCAGCCGCGACCGCCCGTCCGACGGCACCGCGTGCCGCTAACATTCTCAACTACTAAACATTCCATTTTCTTTTAGTAATATGAGTGACTTAAAGTGAGCTCCAGTACTTATTAATAATAGATTAACCTTACGAGATAACAAAGTGTAGGTATCAACTTGCTGTACAAATGTTTACCTGATCGAACTGTTAATTATGTCTACGTGTTATGTCTATTTAACTCCGCTTGACTAGCCTAATTCTATAGCTACCTATTTCTATCGGACGCGTCTCCGGTTACAAGCCGTAAACCGGGGTGACTTAGAATCGCATAAATATGTTTTTATAGAAGTTTCAACAGTAACTTATTTTATTTTCTATGAACTTATGCATGCATAAAATTCCTTGATGTTTATTTAACAGATTCTTACTTCTAAAAAAACACGATAATTTAGCACTAACCCCTGTTTCACCATCCATTGATCAAATTTATTTGACGGATAAATGTGATGCCGTCTCTGTTTGTTTTGTTCGAATAGACGGAGACGGCATCACATTTATCAGTCAGTTAAAATTAATCAATGGGTGGTGAAACAGCCCCTAAAACTGCTTAAAAATGTATTTATGAGTCACCCTGTCCTACGTGATCGTCGTTTCGTATTAGTATGTTACTGTGTGCAATTACAACGTTCTGTTGTACATGTTTGAAGTTCTTCCTATCTAGAGTTTTAAGAAAATGTTATATTTGTAAATCGTGCTAAATTAATATATCAACTTAAATATATTGTCCCCAACTCATCAGGGATATTGAAAGGATGAAGATATATTTTAAGAGATTTTTCTAATGAATTTTTAGAAGTATATACGTTATACAGTTTTACTTGTCTCTATAATTGCTATACGAGATCTCTATCCTGGCACTACGGAGCTGCGAGCTGCCTGCCTTTCAGCTACTGATTTACCAATATGAATAAGTGTCCAAGGTAGTACCTGTAGTGTATGACGATTTCGGAAAGTATCCTTAGAGAATAAAATACTATATTTAAATAAATAAAGTATTTAACTTGTAAAATATATAATTCCTAATATGGCATTTACCGTCTACAAAGGAGTGATGTAATTGAAAACGACTTATAAATTAACTAAAGTAGTTGATATTTAAGTTATGGAATTAAATATTTTAATGTGGGTCGGGCGCGCGCGCGCAGCCCGGCGAGTAATGTAAATGAAATGCCAAACATACATACTTTTACATGTTAGTATGCGAGGGTCGCACATCGGCTGAGTAACAATTGAGTAATTTGAGTATGGTCCATTCGGGGCTAACCAAACTTCTGATGGAAGAACGTCTGTGCTTCAAGCAGAAAAGAAAATATTTTTTATAAATTTGTGCAATAGGCAATTGGTTGGTCTCGAATGGACGGTACCGGTGCGGGATAAGTTCAAGCCCAAACTGCATTGTTATTCGTTTAAAAGTGTAATTTTATTGATAGTTTTATTTGTTAAAACTATTCACTGTTACCTTGAGTCATCATTTTGTTGAATCGTTTGTTTTATTATTATTTTTCAATGACATTACGGATTTTACTGTCACCCTTGAGATAAATAAAGCGTCAAAATATTGTACACCGGTGTTTTCATTCCCCGAATTCCAATTAGATTATAGTAGTAATCTTGCTGGGTAACTGTTAAACTTGCAGAAGACAAGAAAGCAAAAACAATGTAGGTATGTATGGTTAATTAAATTTATTAATTCTGGCAATCTTAAAATACAGAAGTCGTTTAAAACGTTCTCATGTTCGATTTACAGGTTCTCGAGTATAGACTAGACTTTATTGACCATTATATTCTGGCAGAAACAAAAAAATATTTTTTGTATAATAAAAGTAGTAAGTTTGACAGTAAAAGGACCCCCTGCACGCAGTACAGTGAAAAAAGGTTTTGTTTAAAATTTCATTTTTAATGCAAGTAGGTACTTAGTTTGTCATCCAAATTACATTTTCGTTCCAAGTTTCAAGTCAATGCCATTAAACGTTGAAGAATTCCATCTGGCAGAGACAATCCTGGTACGATCACCAGAATTTCACTACCTGATGCCAAATTTCAGCTCAATTGGATATCAGGAAGTGGCGGAAAAATGGTTTGCACATTTTGAACCCACGACTTACCTACATTACATATATACGAACAATGCAAGTTAAATAAAACATTGTAAATATCATTAAATTTGGACAAAGTTGATAGTTCCATACATTTATTTTGGCACCACTAACCTTAAGATAGCAGTTAACTAGGTGTTGTAGGTAAATAACAATGCGCTCTAGTGTGCGCAAGCAGCTCTAAGTAATCCTTCGAAACATGTATCAAAATAATCGAATACATCATTATTCTAAAACTAATAATCAGTCTTTATAACTACGTTAAGCTAAACAATAAGAACTGGACAATTAAGAATTTCTGTTTCCATTACATCGCATACTTAATTTGAAATTGATAACTTCATCTTTTTACAAAATAAATGATGATGAGAAATTGGAATTTATTCTAACAGAAAATTTTCCCGCCCGGTGAGTCACGTACCTACACCGTGTTACTTAGATAAACTAATAAACTATTAAAATGAATGGCACGATGCAAACAAAGCAGAAAGAAAGAGTTCAATACCAAATATATGTTTCAAGTATACTCCGAAATAATGGAAACAAGAGTTGTAAGAAGCGTTCGAATCCAACGTAGTCCTTTTCACACTTTAATATTTAGAAAAGGACGGCAGCGATAAACATTAACACTACTCCTAAAGTGTTATAAACACCTTCTTCTTCGCCATAACGTGCGCTATAATAACCCATAGCGCCGTTCCCCAAAGGGCTTCAACGAGTTGTACAGCATGGGTTTCCATATTGGAAATCTTCCAATGGAACGGGAACATATTGGAGCATACGGAATGCCCTATGTATAGTGCGATAGCGTTGAGTCCTGGAGCCCTGAAGGGGCCGCCGCCCCACAGTCGCCAGGCGTCGGTGAATACGTAGCAGATGCTGAGTAGAACGAGGCAGATCGCTGACGTCACGAGAACGAACGACATTGACCTGGGGAAAGTAACAGATTTAAAACGGTGTTTAGGAGTTTGAGGTCGAGGTAAAATGCCATGAAATTTTTAATTGTATACAATTTTATTAGTTACCTAGCATTGATTAGATGTGATTTAGCTAAAATTCTATTAATTCTGAGTCAAATTGCAAACGAACAAGCAAAAACGATGAAGGATGTGCAAGTAGGTTACCTGATGGTAAGTGAACACCACTCTCTAACGATTACGATTACGCGTGAGTAGCGACGCGCTATGCGTATTTTCTGTTTATTGTATGTTCTGCCACACAACCACTGCTACCAGCGTATCAGCCGCGTAACGAACAAAGAATACGCTTGCCATGCTACCAGCCGCGCTTAATCGTGGATGAGCCATACCATAAGATAGAATACCCCATGTGTCAATAATTTCATAGTTTCAATGTTCTAGGTTGCTTCTCAACTTCGCAAAGCGGTTTGGCACAGTAAAGTCAATACTCTCGTGTTTATTTTTATAGGTCATTCTTTACCCCGCTCCTGTATTTCATTGAGTCCTGAGTTCCTGTGTTTCCTGATTGACGCTGAACATCTCGCCCCGCGAAATACAGAATTAGCGAGTAAAATTGCAGTGGCGACCCGGACCGACGTTGCACAAGGATCTACCAACCGAAAAAGATTCGACTTTCGTTTGACACGTGTCTTATTACTTCCTGTAGAAGTCATCTGAGTGTCCACCAATCTGAGTCAGCTTGGTAGATTCTGATTCCCTACGAGGCAACGGACCCTACCGAAAAAGATCAATCGAATCTCCCATAACACAAGTTTTTATTGATAGGCAGCACGCCACGCTCACGCAGGAAACCGGCCAGTAGCGCACGGGCAAGTGCAAAGACTAGAGCCCAGTCGTGCCACCCGCCACAGATCAAGTCAGAAACCCATACTACAGGTTCTTGTTGATAGGCAGCACGCCATGCTCACGGAAGAAACCGGGCGGCAGCGCGTCATTTAGTACGAAGACCAGCGCCCAGTCGTACCACCCGCCGCAAATCAAGCTACAGACCCATACCACAGGTTTTTGTTGATAGGCAGCACGCCGTGCTCACGCGAGAAGCCGGCCAGCAGCGCGCCAGCCAAGCCGAAGACCACCGCCCACGCCAGCCAGCGGGAGACGCGGGCTTTGTGTGAGCGCTGCAGCAGCACCGTCGCGCCCGCCTGTACTCCCAGCAGCGCCTGTGCCGCTGATGTCAGACAACCTGGGGACAAACAGATTATAACGTTTTAAACTTTCACGATTTTGTCGTAAGCTTCTTGATAGTGTGGTGCATAAATGCAAATAGGAACAAAGAAGTAGCTCTACAATTATTTCACTTGTTTCTTTTCTGGTATGGAACCCTTTTTAAGAAGAAAGCGTAGGGTGAATGCTTTACGAGTATCTCCAGGTCTAGATGAGATCAGCGTGGGTAATCTTAATACATTGACAGCGAACGTTATAGCCCACAACAGTTTGTTCAATGAAGTAACTTGTTCTTGTCTAATGCACTCAGAATCAACACCACCAAACGTTATTTCTGCCAAACGGTATAGAACAAAGACAAAACGAGACGATGAATACGATCGGGAGCGTACGGTTTTTAGATAATATGACTTATTGCCCACCCACGAGGCTTTTAAAACCTAGGACTGAAGTGCTTACCAAGAAGCCCCTCGGGATCTGTCTTCGGCCCGCCGTAGACCCGCCACCTATCAGCCCACTGGTACAAGTGCGAAGACCCCAGCACGAGTCGGTCAATGTAGCCAGCCGCGCCGCCGCTGCATTCCGGCGCCGCCCAGTCGTCGTGCTTGCCACCAGGTCCGAGGTAACCCCTGACAAGGAAAGATGTGTGTTAGCAGAAGAGAGACATACCTGAAAAAAGTTGTGGTGGTCTAGCAGTTTAACCTATGGCCTCCCGCAGAGAGGCAAGTCACTGAATTGCACCGTTGAGTTTACAGAATTCATATGTCAAATTACACTTGAAATTTACCATGTGCTTGTTCGTGAAGAAAAACATACACCTACGAAACAATTCTATGGTGTGTTTGAAGTTACCGATCCGCGCTGGACTCGCGTTAGAACTACAACCCAAGCCCTTTCAATCCTGGAGGAGACTTGTGCCCAGCAGTGGGACGCATATAGGCCGGAGGTGATATAAACAATATACCTACCACAAAGAAGTCGACCGCACGAGGAAGGCTTCTTTTCTCTACAGTTTACTTTTGTAAGTACCATTACATGCAATATATTTTGAAGTGAAAGGTAATGTAAGAAGGATATCGAGATGAATCTACAGAATTTACTTAGGTATAATCCGTTGCTATCACCAACTCGAAATAACTCTGAACACGTTCACATTGGAATTGATCTCATCTGAGCTTGATGATTGATATAAGATATTTACACCTGATGAACTAAATGATGTAATGAAACTTAGGGACACTTCTAGTTTTCCGTTGAGTATTCCTGAATAAAGTCATTGAAATCATGAAACGACCAACAAACTAGTTACTTATTTGACAAAGAATACGCTCTCTGCCCAAGAAATGTCTTGCCATTAGGAATGTAACTTTACCATACCTACTAAAACACTCCTACATGTTATTCTCTTTATCATTTTACTATCTCGACGTCACTCACTTCTCCAGCAGCCGATGATTTATCAGCAGACTGGAATGCATATCTGACGGTTTCAATTTGGTGCAGCACCGTACCTATATCTTGTACGTTATCGGTCTCTTAACATTGCGTAATCATAAAGATAATCGGGTATTTACACCTTGTTGAAAGCATGAAGCAACGATCATCTGTAACTAACTTACTATGTTCGTGTGGAATTATGTAAAATTTACACAATAACTGTCATCTAAATGCCATTAAATGTATCAGTAGTTTAAATCCCTATACATAGAAAGAATATTTAGGAAGCCTACTAACTGAACTACCTTAAACTTTCTACTGCTACTGTTATCCTAGTAGCTTGCCTACAAGATTAAATCGAGTTCTGAAGCCTAAAGTCTCCACTATACACCACATCCAGAAAATAACCGAAATTTCACTCTATTTTTCTAACTAAACTCGTCAGGAAATGAGATATCACAATGAAATTTTCTACGAAAGGGTACTTGAGTGGCTCACGATTCAGTTGGTTTCATAGCATCTACCTTTAAACTTGCGGCCGCAGCTCTGTCCTGGTCGCAGAACCCCTTATCCCGTTGGGATTTCACAATATCCGTCCTTATGACTCATCAACATCTAACCCGAACATTTGAACTTAAAAAACTGAAAGCAATTCCTTTTATGATTTTCCCTGATGTCTTCCCCTTATGGAAATGAGGATGGATTTTACCAAAATTCTCGCGGGATAGAATGTTCTGGCAAAATCACGGGCGAGGGTTAGTTAAGGTTAACACTTACGCTGGGCAGTCTGGGTGGTGCACGACGAAGGTGACAACGGTATGGATGGCCACCAGGACCCCGGCCAGGGCCCAACACCACGCACAGGAGAGTACATCCTTTAACGCCTGTCCGCACGCTCCCTGCATCAGTAGATAGGTTAGTTGGTTAGATTAGGTTACCCAACAAAGTCAATCACGTCGAATAAAATTTGTCACGCCCGTTGTCTTTTGAATTTATATGTATTTCTGCCATACAGTGTAGGTAGAGCAGTGCCATCTTTTATCAAGTAGCTGTTATTAATGTAATTTGCATACTCGTCAAAAGATGGCACTTAAGTTTAGGACTGTGTAAAGGTATTCGGTAGTTCTCCTATCCGGCAAAATGTTTTTTTTTCGAAGATGACAGATCGTTTTGACACCTGAAAAACTCAATATTGTCGTGGCGTATGCTAAATTCATTTATATACCTACAAGAATCGGTCGTTTAATAGCTAAAGATTATAGAAAGGTAAACAATTCACCTAAACTACATTCTGAGTATAGTTTGAAAATGAAAAGTATAAGTCAATTGCACTATTTTTCAAATTCTAAGTTCGCAAAGTATAGAGCTGAAGATTAAGTCATTCTTAAATTTAGAATATGTAAATTAAACACAGCAAAATTGGTGCTGAAGCATAATCTAAGCAACGTTCTATAAAATTTGAATTTTAAGTAGATGTATAAAATAAAAAATACAGATTAGTTAAGCACCCATTATACACCATAACCCAATCCAGAAGAGAGAAAATTTCGATCAAACCTCATTTACCCTGGGAGGCGTGAAGTACTTAGGCGCCGTGAGGGCGTAGAATCCTGCTGCCACGAGGTACGAGACGGCCAGCCGCTGCAAAACCCCGAAGATACGGATCTTCCCCAGCATGTTATCACCGTAGATAGTGTTCAACGCCACACCAAGTAAGAACATCAGGAAAGATCGCTGGAATAACATAAGACAATGTTTTAGAAAAACCAATCGTTGGTGATAATGCAAATCCGCTTATGGCTAAATTTCTCAATGCGCATTATCTCCGACGCAATATGTTATATTATAACTACGGTAAAAGATATTTTGTGTTTATTTTTTACGGTTTTATGACAGTTTATTTTGTACATTAAGTAGTAAGTGTAGATGGTGAAGTACGGGGGATTGGGTTCGAGTACCAGAACCAGCTTTAAGTACTTTCTGTCTTTCGCTGTGTTCTAGTAAAATGGACCTGCGATTCAGTGGTACTGTAGGCGTCCATGGACAGCGGTTATCACTCAACATCAGGTAAACCACGTTCTTGTTTGTCGGCTTTCATATTAAAAAAAGTTTCAGTACCTAAAATTAAGAAAAAAAGCGCAAATAAAATTCGTATTAACTCATTCGCTGGGACTATCACACTGGAAACTTCTTTAGACTCAGATAATATGCGTGGAAATTGCTGGAACATTGTACTAGCGGCACTAGGCTAAAGTCTCAAAAGCGCCTATGTGAACACAAGTTTAATCACATTCTCATATATCATTGTGCATATATTCGGGCAACAATAACGAGGTTGGCGCTCCGAACGCGTTGCATAAGCAAGCTTTGCCCCTTTGCCCAATATTGTGTGCTATGCTTCTCTATGAGATTAAGCAAAATAAGTACAGTCGACTAAAAATAGATATATCGATACGGCTTAAGTTACACAAATATGTGTACACTACCTTAATTTTAAGTCAATAAAGTCGTGTACATATTTTTGAAACTTCGCCCGTATCTTTGTCGTTGACTGTGCCCAGGTATTGTATGCAGCAAGACTTTTTTTTACTTAAAATACCCGGAATGAATCTGATTTTCTGCGAAACCGTTCATTTAGCCTCAAATACTCCGAATAATTGTTGCCGAATGACTCTATGTGTAAGTAATTTTAAAACAAACTGCTCTGTCAATTCAAACGGACGCCGTAATTTTCTAACGTTTCTGACGCTTGCCTTCGCTTTCACCATCTCTTTCTGTCATCATTTTATACCGTTGGACAGAAAGAAATAGTGATTGCGAAGGCAAGCGTCAAAAACGTTAGTCAATAAGCCTGCTGGTTTTTGTATTGTGTATGGTACAATTTACCATAAAATTCAAGTTTGTAGTCGTCAAACTACAAAAAAGCGAAGGTTTAACCAAGATAATTGTGTTTTAGGTACCCAAAAAAATACACTCAAACGTACAAAGTCAGATCATTACACGCAAATCGGTGACCCAGTCATCGCAGCGAGACAATCGTTCAAAGCATATGTGGAGGTCGATTACTAATATCTCTTCATGGACCGTTACCTGCCTCAATGACATGCACGGATAGTCAGATATCGAGGCACAGCGTGCCGAATAGACTCCATCGGTTGCGAGGAAATAAACCAGGCCACGTCCGCCTTCCGCAGGTCAGTAATGATCGAACGACTTAAGAATAATAAAGAAATTATCGCCACCACGATGCCTAACGAACACAATTTTTTACAAGACACCGATGAGAAAAGAACAAACCATTCAATGGATGCTGCTCACAGCGCACAATCAACGGCTCAAATAAATCAGAGACGGTAGAGAGAGTTAGCGATCGCAATCGCCACACGCGACGGAATTTCCAATGAAATATGTTGCAAAAACGAATGCGGTACAAATACTGGTGATATGTACGAAAGATCACACAGAATGATCAATAATACGGAAATAATACGACGTAATAACTGCGAAAGTGAACGGATAGCGTGCTAAAATCTTTTTCTCGCATTAATTAGTGTAAATTCAAATATAAATTTAATAAATAATACGCCTTTCACATGCTAGTTATTCTATTGTATGTAGAAAGAGATTACAACATTATCTTAGTAAACATTTCGTAATACTTGGCGCAGGCTCCAAAAGGTCATCGAGCCATCCGCTCCCTGCAACCTGAAGAACCGGTCAGTAGGCTGCCTGTATGGAGCGTTTACATAAGACCACTCTCAGAAAGCTCATACTTCGTGAGCAGGTTCCAAAGCTTCACAATTACAATCCTCACGAATCTCACGATGTAAAGCAATTTAAAATTTTAATTGTAATTAATATTTTGTTGCTTTATTTGTTGTTTTGTCTTCTACTTTATTGAAAATACCACCAAAAACATAAATGTGAGAAATGATAGCCAAGTTAAATATTAAAAATATGCTTGGTCGTGGACTTCGCCAAACATTGATTGAGATCTAAATGGGTGCCAAGTTCTGCAGATATAAATTACCTACTTAATTGAACTGTCGAATGATTGACACAAAGTAGATAACTTATAATTATGTACATATGTTAAATTGAAGCTTAACATTAGACTTGGTTACTTTTCACATACAAGTTATCGTATATTTGGCTATCAACTTTTCTCCTAGATTTGATTTGCTGGTAATAACTTCATTCGATTATTTGGAAAATATTTCGAATTTTAAAAATTCATTATTTTCTGATTTTTCCCTTTGTTTACTTACACGCAATTACCTAGCCAAATTTGAACTTCCTGGAACATCTGGAAGTGGGTTAGATTTTGATCTATATGTCAGTCAGTGAGTCAATGGAAAAATGGCGATAGTTAGATGTTTGTGTCTTGACAACCGTTTAAGCTGTAGGTAATTATAAAATTTGGAGTTCGTGTCATATTACACACGGCACTGCGTCTCCAATTCCTTTTGCTTGAACTTGGCTTGACACGCTGCCGCGTGTCTAGATATAATAGCATTGTTCTAGTTCCCAAATTGGTAATTCATTCGACATGACAAAAGGCACGGTTTTATTTCGATGTGATGAATAATATCACTGTCTGTTAGGTCAGTATCTGCATAATTATTGCTCAACAGACTACAGCGCAGAATATTAAAATATAGATCCTCAGTTACCTAAGAGAATGAACATCTATTAAAAAGACATTATAAATACAAAAAATATCTAGACTGACACTAATCTATTAACCTAGTTCTGTAATAGCTGGTCAATGCATTAACTCAAAATTAAGTGACAACATTTATCAATATTTATAAATAAAATTAAAAATATCAAAATATCACGGGACAATTCACACCAATTGACCTAGTCCCAAAGTAAGCTTAGCAAAGCTTGTGTTATGGGTACTAGGCAACGGATAAACATACTTATATAGATAGATACATACTTAAATACATATTAAACACCCAAGACCCGAGAACAAACATTCGTATTTTTCATACAAATATCTGCCCCGACGCGGGAATCGAACCCGGGACCTCAAGCTTCGTAGTCAGGTTCTCTAACCACTAGGCCATTTGGTCGTCAAATTTATGGTAATTAACACAACCTTAATCATTTAGCCGAGAATAGTACTAGTTTATTTATTAGTTTAATCTTTAAGTGCCACCGTACATGCATGTTGGAAGAATATAAACATAATGTAATAGTTTCAGAACTAATCTCAAATGTCAAACGTAGTTCGCTGTTTGCTCACTTGTGTCGCCACTGTACTATCTGTCATTTATTATTCTACTTTTGCAAATCATTGTATTCGTTCTACTTTGAAACATTAAACCGTTAACAGTTTTTTCTATTCCGGAGTATTATTTCCTCAGGTTATGGGCCGTCCCATACATACTCAAATAGAACTGAAGTTAAATTTAGTGCAGTAAAAAGTAATATTTATAGTAATTGCGGCGATAAAACTCATACGATCCAGAACTATGGCTACGTCTAACCTTCAAATCGAGAAATTAGCCGGCCGGGAAAACTATTCTACATGGAAGTTTGCCGTTAAATCCTATTTAGAACACGAAGAATTGTGGCAATGTGTTGAACCAGGCACCGAACTGGATACGAAGAAAGATATAAAAGCCAAGTCAAAAATAATTTTGTTGGTGGAACCCATTAACTACTTTCACATCGAAAATGCAAAAACCTCAAGAGAAGTATGGTTAAACCTTCAAAATGCTTTCGAAGACTCGGGGCTCTCAAGGAAAGTCGGTCTATTGAAAGACTTGATAAATACTTCACTAGACAACTGTTCCAGTATCGAAGATTACGTGAATAAAATTATGAGTACCGCATACAAATTACGAAATATTGGTTTCGACGTTGGAGATGAATGGCTTGGAACACTCATGTTGGCAGGTTTACCGGATAATTATAAGCCTATGATCATGGGTCTGGAAAGTTCCGGCATCAGAATCTCATCAGATTTCATCAAGACAAAGCTTTTACAAGAGGTGAAAGTTTCCGAGTCTACTGCGTTCTTTACGAAGCACAGAAATACTTCTAACAATAATAATTCTAAGCCAAAAGGAAAAGGCCCGCGCTGTTTCAACTGCAACAAATATGGACATTTTAAAAGTCAGTGTACAATGAAGAAAACTAATACCCATAATGGTTTTTCAGCAGTTTTTTCAGCTTATAGCAGCATTAATCAGGATGATTGGTTTATCGATTCTGGGGCAACCATGCATATGACAAGATGCTCTGATTGGATGTATGATTTACAACCACCTCCGATTCAAAAAATAATGGTGGCAAATAGTGACTCCATCTCCGTGCAAAGTATGGGTAATGTAAACATTCAAACAGATTTATGTCAGGAAAACTGCCCAATCCAGGTGAGAAATGTTTTATTTATTCCTGAGCTGAGTGCAAACCTGTTATCGGTCAGTCAACTGACAAAGAATGGCTGTAAAGTGGAATTCACTGATTCCGGCTGTAACATATACAATTCCAATAAGGATCTCATAGCAACTGCCAGACTTACCAATAGCATGTACAGACTCAATACTGTTATGGGCAATGCTTATGCTGTTTCTTGTGAGAGTAAAACAGATATTGTTACATGGCATAAAAGAATGGCTCATTTAAATATAGCTGATGTGAAGAGGTTAGAGGTATGTGCTGATGGTATATCTATCACAAATAAAGATGTTGATGCAGTTTGTAAATCTTGCTGTGAAGGAAAACAAACCAGACTACCGTTTCCCCATTCTGGTTCAAGAGCAAGCACCTTGCTAGAAATAATACATACTGATCTATGTGGTCCGATGGAGACACCTTCTGTTGGTGGTGCAAAGTACTTCATAACCTTTATAGATGATTACTCTCGAAAAGTATATGTATATTTTCTTAAGAACAAAATGGATATTAAATCTGTGTTTGAGAGATTTAAGTGTGAGGTGGAAAATGAGTTGGAAAAGAAAATAAAAATATTGAGAAGTGACAACGGCAAAGAATATTGCAATAATGATGTCTCTGGTTTTCTAGCAGCTTCCGGCATCAAGCACCAGACCAGCGTACCCTATACGCCTGAGCAAAATGGGATTGCTGAGAGAATGAATCGCAGCCTGGTAGAGCGTGCCAAATGCATGTTGTTTGAGGCAAAACTGCAGAAAACATATTGGGCCGAGGCAGTCGCTACTGCGGCTTATATCATCAATAGATCACCATCACGAGTTCTGGCTGAGGTAACACCTTATGAAAAGTGGACGGGTAAGAAACCAAACATTTCACATTTAAAGATATTTGGTTCTAAAGCCATGGTACATGTTCCAAAGCAAAACCGTTTGAAATGGGATCGCAAAACACAGGAATTGATTTTCGTAGGCTACTGTGACAACACAAAGGGGTACAGATTAATTAATCCTAAAAATAAGAAGGCAGTGATTAGTAGGGATGTGATATTTATTGAAAACTGTATCACACAGAAACCTACCCTAGACCCTCAGCTTATTACATTACCTCTAAGTTCAGATCTTCATTGCACGCAGAATAGCAGCGAAACACCTGAAACGATTGATGACTGCTCTGATACTGAGACGGAAGATGTCACATTATCACAATTAAGTACTGATACTTCCTTTGACAGCTGTGGGAATAGAAATGATGATGAAACTTATTATCCCAGCACGAGTGACTGTGATAATACTTTCACGAGGAATATCACATTAAGATCACATCAGAAGTATAATGAACGAGAAAATAATTTCATGTGTGTTCAGATTTCAGATCCACTGACTGTCAAGGAAGCTTTGTCGGGCTCTGATGCTCATTATTGGAAACAAGCAATGGATGAGGAGTATCAGTCCTTATTGGAAAATAATACGTGGGAAATGACTTCTCTGCCAGCTAACAAGCGCCCTATACCTTGTAAATGGGTTTTCAAGAGAAAGACAAATGAAAATGGAGAAATTGTGAAATATAAGGCACGCCTTGTAGTAAAAGGTTGTTCACAAAAACCTGGAATAGACTACACCGAAGTGTTTTCACCGGTCGTAAGACATGCTTCTTTAAGATACCTATTTGCCCTGGCTGTGAAATATGATTTAGACATCTGTCAGATGGATGCAGTGTCGGCTTTTCTTCAAGGTGATATTGAAGAAGAAATTTACATGATGCAACCGCCTATGTTTGAAAAAGGTGACCTAGTATGTCGATTAAGAAAATCACTGTATGGATTAAAACAGGCTAGCAGGCAATGGAACAAGAAGCTTGACTTTACGCTGAAGCAGATGGGTTTATTACAATCTAAATTGGATCCCTGTATTTACCACAATATTGTGAACAATAAGAACATGGTTTTTCTCGCAATTTATGTTGATGACCTAGTATTGTTTACAAACAATCAAGAATCAAAACAACATATTCAAGAAGAGCTTCATAAACAGTTCAAGATTAAGGATTTAGGTGATATAAAATACTGCATTGGAATACATGTCGAGAGAGACCGGTCTAAAGGGACTATATATTTGGATCAAAGAAAATATATTCAAGAAGTGTTGAATAAATATGGAATGTCAGACTGTAAAACTGTTCAAACTCCAATAGATTTGAATTCGAAGGTACAAAGTAAATCTGAAGAGGATAAAATCTTAAATGATGTACCTTATCAGGAGATTATTGGGTGTTTGTTATATGTCTCACATATTACTAGACCAGATATATGTTTTGTTATAAATATGTTAAGCAAATATAATAACAAACCTGACATGAGACATTGGATTGCTCTTAAGCGTGTCATGCGTTACTTAAAAGGCACTCTGGATTATAGATTAAGTTACAAGCAAAACATGCAAGAGACAATGAGTCATGGATACTGTGACGCAGACTGGGCAAGCTCTGAAGATGACCGGCGCTCCTGCACAGGTTACACATTCTTGTTCCAGGGAGGAACAATTAGCTGGAACTCCAGGCGTCAACCTACTGTAGCACTTTCTACGACAGAGGCTGAGTACATGTCCTTGTCGGCGTGTGTACAAGAAGCTATGTGGCTAAAGCAATTTCAAGAAAGTCTATGGCCGGAGCTGAAGAATGAAGCCTTGGTAATCTATAGTGATAATCAAAGCTCTATAAAACTTTCAGGTTCCGATGGGTACCATCCCAGGACCAAGCATATAGATGTGAGGCATCATTTCATTCGCAATAAGGTGCTGGAAGGAGCTATCGAAGTGCGCTACGTGCAGACGGACAAGATGGTCGCAGATGCTCTTACCAAAGCAACATCACATTCAAAAATGGCCTTCTGTTCGTCAAAAATGGGATTATGTTTAAGGGAGGATGTTGGAAGAATATAAACATAATGTAATAGTTTCAGAACTAATCTCAAATGTCAAACGTAGTTCGCTGTTTGCTCACTTGTGTCGCCACTGTACTATCTGTCATTTATTATTCTACTTTTGCAAATCATTGTATTCGTTCTACTTTGAAACATTAAACCGTTAACAGTTTTTTCTATTCCGGAGTATTATTTCCTCAATGCATAAGAATGGTACTACCCTAAGATCAATGACTGTTGTATGGCTTAAAACATTAACTAAAAGGACTAAGTATTGTTGTTCACTTACAAGACAATCAGCTTTTCATTATTTTTCATCATTCATTATCTTCATTCCAGCCTATATACGTCCAGGCCTCCTCTCAGATTAAGAAGGCTAATTCCCGTAGTTCCCATGCGGGCCCAGTTCGATTGGGATCTTCACACACACCATTGAATTTCTTCCCAGCTGTCTGCAGGTTTCCTCACGATGTTTCTCTTCACCGTAAAGCTAATGATACAAATGTAATTACGCATATAAATTCCAAAAACTTCGGAGGTGCGAGCGTCGCAGCCTAGTGGTTGGACCTATGGCCTCTTAAGTAGAGGGACTGTTTGAACCCGGGCTCGACCCCCGAGTTTTTCGGAATTTGTGTACGACATTACATTTAAAATTTACCATGAGCATTAAGGTGAAGGGACACGGCGTGAGGACACCTGCCCACACCTGTGAAGATATTCAATCATTGTGTGTAAAGTTTCCAATCAGCCTTCTCATTCTGAGAGGAGGCCTGTGTCCTGTAGTGGGACATATACCTGTATAGGCTGGGATAATGATGATGACTTATAATTAAATTGTCAGACGTACCCTGACAACGTGCATAAAGATCTTCCACCGCGGCACTCCTTTCGCGAAAGCCCCTTTCACTGACAGGGGTATGCAGACGCCCATGATCCACAGGAAGGAGGGGAAGACCAGGTCTCCAGCAGTCAGGCCATTCCACGTCGCATGCTCCAGCCACCAGTACCCGCCGGCGCCATCATTTACGAATATCATGAATACTATCGCCATTCTAGAACAATAACACCTTGTTTTTGTTGTTCAATTGTTTTCATTATTTCTTCAATAACCGCTTGAGAATCGTCAGTAAGCTCGGTTATACAAACATGGAATTGTTCAAATATTATATTTGATTGAAGCGAAAGATTGCAAACATAAGCGGAGTGTTTGTTTGGATATGTTAGTAATTGGTTATTGGTTCGAATAAAATAAACTAAATCATCCAACTTCAAGCTTTACTGTTCCAAGGTCCATTACTAATTATTTCGTACAAAAGACTCTAAATGAGTTCATCATACTATAATTACTATATTAATATTAATACGTAACACACTTCGTATGCCTGTGTGTGCGTTTATTTGTTTGGTTCCAATCTAAAACTTACAATTTAAAATTATGCAACTAAAAATCATGTAGTGGTAAAGACAAAACATCAAATCACTGTAATTATCGTCTTTTAGTAACGCACGATGACAGATTAAAAAAAACATGCAAGGAAGCATTAACAAGCGGGGCCGGTGGTTAGGTATATTTATATTGAAGAAACATTAATTTTATAGTAGTTACGCATCAGTTTTCTTGGGGCCAATATTACTTTTTTTTTTGTTTTAAATCAAAACATAATAAAGCATTGAGACTTAGTGAAATAATAAAAAAGAATAAGAGATTGTTACAAAAGTGACATTGTCTCAATGGGATGACCATTATCAGTTAAATTTTTTCGGACTCTGATAAAATTATGACATCACCTTTCTTCTCAGCTAAATCACATATGATTTATTACTATTGAAATTACTTAAATTTATTTACTTTATTTATGTTGTTATAGCTGTAAAAAAATCATTCTTGGCATTCAAAAATTACAGTATTGTTCAGTCTATCAAACTTAAGGGAGCAGCCAAAGTTCTCAATCACTTTCTAACGCCCTAGACAAAAGGTACATGTTACGATATGTCAGAACACCCCAGCAGTTTCCCTATAGGCATATCCTTGACTGTACCATAAGACTTAACGACCCCATACCGCAAACCATAAAACAACCAGATATGAGACCAGTTTGCCGTTTGTTGTAGCAAATAAGTGGCCTGAGGCCTTTTTTTAACAGAAAGGAAACATTAATGCAAGAATGTTTAACTTGACATTGCCATACCACTTCTCTGTTGACGATTTTATTTCAAGGTTAACAGTATCTTACCCTCGGAAGGTGTCCAGAGCTCGCAGTCTCTGCTGTATAGCCAGTTCCTTGTCGCCGTAACGCAGCTTTCCCGTCCGCCACACCCGAGACATGACCAGCCTCACCAGTCCGTACAACACCCATATTCCCAGCAGTACTCCAATGACTAGGAGAAGAGCTAGTGGACAAACGTTTATAATTAGGCTGTGTCATAGTTATATCACCAAAGGTCGGAAAAACTCCCGTCATTTTACTTTTGAGTGCATAATGACTACAATTTAGGGCCCATTTAAGGTCGAAAAAGGTCGTTCGCAGTCTACGGATGTTATTGGAGCGTAAGTATTGTCACATTGTAAGGAAGTTTTTATGCGTGAATCAGGGCTAGCTTTTTAAAATGACAAAGCGTTTTTCCGACCCTTGAATATCACGTAACCCTTAGTCCTAGTATATATTTTTAGGGTTCCGCACCTCGAAAGGAAAAAGCGGAACCCTTATAGGATCACTTTGTTCTCCGTCCGTCCGTCTGTCAAGACCCTTTTTCTCAGGAACGCGTGGAGGTATCAAGCTGAAATTTATGTCAAATACTCAAGTCTACTGACCCTTGGAGCTATGAAAAAATCAAACTTGTAAGCCAACGCAATCAAAAGATACAGCCATTTATGCCACAATTTTCGACACTCGCAAGGGAATCAAAACCTACAGGGTACTTCCCTTGAACTCAGAATCTTGAAATTTGATACGAAGCAAGGTCTTATAGCACAGATAAAGGAAAAATTGCGAAAAGTATATATCAGTAACCAATCTACAAAGATCCCACACTGCGCACATTTTGCTTAGGAGCAGGGGTCTGCTAAGACTGGATGTTCATACATATAAATTTGTACGAAACCCTCGGTACGCGAGTCCAGCTCGCACTTGGCCGGTTTTTTACTTCTGACTGGTTCTAGCGTGAAATCATTTATCAATTTCACAATAAAACATATAATCTCATAACTATATGAGAACGTAAGACGGTTTGCTAAACACGGAAGCGTTTGTTTAGTTAAGAGTTTATTGGAAATTCCAGTCATCGAAATCCATTATCAGCATGGACGTTACATGATATTGAAGATATTTATCGACAATTGGTGAAAAGGGATGAAGAAACGAGAGAGAAGATTAATTTAATTTTGGACTGGGACTTTGAGCAAATACTACTTAAGGTCATATTTTTGATGAGTATTTAATTCTTATTGGACAAGAAAAACATGTATTTTCAATTATTTGTTAAATTAAACCATTTATCTAATCTTTTTCATTAACTACTTAAACTTCATATTCGTAAGTAAATTACTTATTCCTAAAAAGTAGAAAATGACATCTCAAAATACACATATTTAAATAAACAAATACCTATCAGCAAAGCTTTGAAGTACTTCAATTTTAAGATAAAATATCTACATCAATTTCTTCTTAAACCATCCGATAGCTGAGCGACAGTTGTGTTTTAAGAGCAGTGGTAGCAACTCAAACCCATTTTATATAATCATTTAATTCACAATGAAGACTTTAATACTCCTAAGTGTTGTATTTATCGTGAATATCTATGGGGCTGATCAAAGAATTGATCCCTTAGTGCTTATCAATCAAGGTCTGGTGAGAGGCCAGAAAGCTACCGACGGCGATTATTCTACTTTTCTGGGAATACCATATGCTAAAGTGGACTTAAATGATCCATTTGGGGTAAGTTGACTTTTTTATGTCATAACTTTCGATAGCGTCGCAATTTGTTTGATCAGTAATAGTCAATATTTTGTGGAACTTTTTTACGAAAATTTTATGTTAACATCGCATTGCTTGACAAAGAAAATTATAATTATCATTTAGTGTGAGAACGGGTCAGGAATCAAATTATTTGACTGTGCAACGTGTTTATCCAAACGAAAATTCAAGAGATTTTTTCTTTCAGCCAGCCCGTTCGGCTCCAATCTTTGAAGAAGAAATATTCAACGCCAACGAAGGAACCATACAGTGCCCTCTGACACCGTTTAGCGGATATGCTCGAGCAGCCGGAATATCTGCAGTGGAGTCTGTCGACTGCCTTCAGCTAAACATATTTGTGCCCTCTCAGGCAAGCATTAGGAATCCCTTGCCCGTTCTTGTATGGATTCACGGTGGCACCTATTTAGCAGGAACTGGACATGAATTTGACGGACGAAACTTAGTCAAGCATGGTGTTATTGTAGTAACAGTAAATTATCGTTTAGGTGCGTATGGGTTCATGTGCCTCGATAGTCCTGCTACTCCCGGCAATCAAGGGCTGAAAGATCAACATGCGGCACTGCAGTGGGTAAGAGACAATATTGCAGCTTTTGGTGGTAACCCGTACAATGTTACTATAGCTGGCCAAAGCGCAGGTTCAGCTTCAGTTCTGTTACATTTATTTTCTCCAAAAGAAAAGTTGTTCAACAAAGTTATAGCAGAAAGTGGGACACCTCTAAGTCCTGACATGTTTACAATTGGAGATCCAGATGCAGCAGTGAAATTAGCTAATTATTTAGGACTGAATACAACGGATAACCAGCAAGCCTTGGATTTCTTGGCTAACTCACATCATAGTTTGGTCACAGGTGCAACCCATGACTTGAATATTGAATTTAAACCATGCAGAGAAAATTCTTTCAGTGGTGTTGATATTTTCATTGATAATGAACCGTACTCTCTATCTAATGCAAGAAAAATCAGAAATACACCTATCCTAATTGGTAATACTGACTTTGAATACCGAGGTGATGTACGACAGATGCATGGAAATGATTTTTTCGATAAAGACTTTTTTTATTCGAGAATACAAAACACATTTTTGATAGAAAATGATGAACTGAGTACCGCTGCTGAAATTGTAAGACATTTTTACATCGGGGATAAAGCTATTTCATCTGATGTCAATACTGAAGCTGAGTATTTTAGTTCTGATGTTGTGTTCAATCACCCCATACAAGACACAATAACAAGGATAGTAAATGAGAATGCAAATCCAGTATACGAGTATGTATTCAGCTATGTGGGCGACACTGGCTTGTCAGGCGCAGCTCACTCAGCTGAACTGCCATTCCTGTTTGACTTATATGGCGATTTTGGGGAAATCATGGCACATTCTTCTACTGACGATGATCTTCTAATGGTCGACCGCCTAACTACTTTATGGACAAACTTTATTAAATATGGGTAAGATTGTGGAACTACTATATTGAAGACTAAATTTCATGCCGATTTATCGCGATTACTAACTTTTTATTTATTTTTAGTAACCCAACACCCGAAATATCAGAGCTAATACCGGTCACATGGTCACCTGTCACAGCAAATTCGAGGCCGTTCCTGAATATCAACAAAGAACTTCGAATGGAAACTGAAGAAAGGTTCTTAAAGGAAAGAATGGCGTTCTGGGATCTGTTTTATTCTATTTATGGAAGATATAATATTTTTGCACGTAACAGCAAATAATAAACTAAATAAAATAAACTACTAAATAATAAACTACTTTACGTACTGGGATATTTATTTTTTTGCATAAATTTAAATTGTATTACAATGCTGACATAGTTAAATGTTTTTAGTAACAGCATTAATTCATTGAATTATAGCGCTTGAAATATAAAGAAGAGATCATACCAAACCAACTGACATAATATTGCATATGTATGAATATAGTTGGTTTGTCTCGTAATTGTCAAAATGTAAAAGAAATTCAAAGGAGACGAAAAAACAGTAATATTATTAGATAATGGTATTTTTTTTAATTTTATTTCATTTACTCAAATACAAACAAAAGGTACAAAAGGTACAAAAGGTTGACTGGTAGAGATCCCTTAAAGGGATAAGTTCGCCTTTGTACATGCATTTCAACGGTTGTCAATAATGTATTTCTTTTTTTTCCTTATTTTTGTACAATAAAGAGTTTACATACATACATACATACAAACAAAAGAAGTACAAAAAAAACTTATTTCTAAATACCTCTGCCAAACTGCATAGAAGTTTGTTGGCAGAAAGTGTAGAAAATATTTACTCTGCGTCCAACCATTACCTTCACTAGCGATGTAGCCTATACACGATTACCATTAATGTCATGTAGGTTACATCAAAACTGTATTCACAATTCAATTTTCAGACTAAGTACGTACTATTGTTATATACAAGTGCCTGTTATCAAAGCGTAGACATACTTCACTGTTATGATAAACAACTCAAGATCAATTTCTCCCATAGCATTCAGACTATTAATGTAAGTTGGTTCTTATATTCATACTAACCGGCAGTCATATCCATACGAGCAGTGGAAGCAATTCAATCATTCGTCTAAGCAATTCGCAATGAAGTCTTTAGTATTACTAAATGTTATATTGTTTGTGAGTGTCTACGGTGCAGTTCAAAGGGTTGATCACCTAGTATTCATCAACCAAGGTCTGGTAAAAGGCCAAAAAGCTACCGATGGTAACTACTCCGCATTTTTTGGAATACCCTATGCTAAAGTGGATTTAAACTACCCATTTGGGGTAAGTACTTGAGTTTGTTGTTCACCTTCAATAGAATTAACTCCATTTATCGATCGTATTTGCGATAAAATTATGTAGTTAGTAATAACGCGTTAAGTACAGATAGACAAATCATTTTTCTTTATTTTAGGACGCCCGACCAGCTCCAAGCTTTGAAGGAGAAATATTGCATGCGTATGAGGCAACAACTCGGTGTCCACAAACACCTTTTAGCGGTTATACTCGAGCAGCCACTAAATCTGTGGAAGAATCTGTCGACTGTCTTCAATTAAACGTATTTGTGCCCTCTCAGGCCAGCGTTCAAAATCCCTTGCCAGTCCTTGTCTGGATTCACGGAGGCGTCTTCATACTTGGAACAGGACTTGAATTTGGAGCGCGACACTTAACCAAACATGGTGTCATTGTAGTAACGGTAAATTATCGTCTAGGTGCGTATGGATTCATGTGCCTTGACACTCCTGCTGCTCCCGGCAATCAAGGGCTGAAAGATCAACATGCAGCACTGCAGTGGGTAAAAGATAATATTGCAGCTTTTGGTGGCAATCCGTATAATGTTACTATAGCCGGCCAAAGCGCAGGTTCAGCTTCTGTTCTATTGCATTTATTTTCTCCTAGAGAAAAGTTGTTCCACAAAGTGATAGCAGAAAGTGGCACACCACTCAGTCCAGATATGTTTACACACGGCGATCCAGATGCAGCAGTAAAATTAGCAAAATATTTGGGATTAAACGCAACAGATGATCAGCAAGCCTTGGATTTGTTGGCTAAAACCCATCACAGCTTGGTTACGGGTGCAACCCATGATTTGGGAATAGAATTTAAACCGTGTAGAGAAAAATCTTTTAATGGGGTCGATACTTTTGTAAATAATGGTCCTTACCTATTGTCTAATGAAAGGAAAATCAATAATACACCGATTTTAATTGGTAATACCGACATGGAATATCTGGGCGACGTACAAACAATGCACGGAGATGACTTTTTTAGTAAAGATTTCTTTTATTCGAGACTACAGCATACATTTAATATAGACAACTATGACCTGGTTACTACTGCCGAAATAGTAAGGCATTTTTACATCGGGGATAAAGCTATTTCAGTAGATGTCAACACCGAAGCTGAGTATTTTAATTCCGATTTTATATTTAATCACCCTGTTCAAGACACAATAACAAGGTTAATAAATGAAAATGCAAATCCTGTTTATGAGTACGTCTTCAGCTACGTAGGCAATTCTGGATTACCTGGTGCCAGCCACTCAGCCGAGTTGCCTTACTTATTTGACTTATCTGGTGATTTTGGAGGAAACACGGCACAATCTTCAACTGACGACGACTTGCTATTAATCGAACGCCTGACTACTTTATGGACGAATTTCGTTAAATACGGGTAAGTAATATGGGGTTTTAGAGTTCCGTACCCAAAGGGTAAAAACGGGACCCTATTACTGAGACTTCGCTATCCGTCCGTCCGTCTGTCCGTCTGTCACCAGGCTGTACTCGTATCTCACAAACTGTGATAGCAAGACAGTTCAAATTTTCACAGATGATGTATTTCAGTTGCCGCTATAACAACAAATACTAAAAAAA
Source organism: Archips xylosteana (assembly GCA_947563465.1). Classification (NCBI taxonomy): domain Eukaryota; kingdom Metazoa; phylum Arthropoda; class Insecta; order Lepidoptera; family Tortricidae; genus Archips; species Archips xylosteana. The sequence goes on from OX387349.1 coordinate 7,346,233, forward strand.
ACAGAATAAAATATTTATTTAAGGGGGCTCCCATAAAACTAACGTGATTTTTTTGCTCGTTTTTATAGATAATGGCACGGAACCCTTCGTGCGTGAGTCCGACTTGCACTTGGCCGGTTTTTATGTTAAATAAAATAAATAAATAAATAAATATTACGGGACAATTCACACCAATTGACCTAGTCCCAAAGAAAGCTAACCATAGCTTGTGTTATGGGTACAAGGCAACGGACAAACATACTTATATAGATAGATACATACGCAAATACATATAAAACACCCAAGACCCGAGAACAAATATTCGTATTGTTCATTCAACCCGGAACCTCAAGCTTCGTAGTCAGGTTCTCTACCTACTAGGCCATCTGGTTGTCAAGACCAGACCAGAGAAGTGTTTTGTGTAAATACGTCCACTAAGAATATAAATGTACTATTTTTTTCCAGAAACCCAACACCTGAAACATCAGAACTGATTCCAGTCACGTGGACACCTGTTACCAGTAACTCGCGCCCATACCTGAGCATTAACAAAAATCTTCGCATGGAGACAGAAGAAAGATTTCTGAAACAAAGAATGGCGTTCTGGGACCTATTTTATACAATTTATGGAAAAGACAATATTTTTGGTCGCAAAAAATAAGTCGCTAACATTTATCGTTGTTTAGTGTTTTCTAAAAATTGTAATATTTAGGTACCTAACAGTTGTAAATATTTTTTTTTATGTTTGAGAGGCCAGACAAACGAACTAGTGGGTTACCTGATGTTAAATGATCACCACTGTCCATAGACACCCGCAGCGCTTTACGCGATGCCAGTGCGCTGTCGGCCCTAAAAGGGAGAGGAAAAAGGAAAGGGAATAGAGGAGGGGGAGAGGTATTGGGCCCCCGGCGCTCTCACTGACCGTACAAACCCAGCAGGAGTTACTGCTGCTTCACGCCGGTGTTCTGTGAGAGGGTGGCACTGCCCCGAACGAGCCGGCCCATTCGTGATGCAGCGGCTAAATAGCTACAACATGGCTTTACCACTACTTATTACGTCCATAGCAAATATACCTACTTAATAATGCTAATTTTCTTGTCTCTGCGTTTTTTTTCTTATGTTACTAACCCTAGGTTTAAGTACTCTTAATTAACACTGGATTTTTCAAGGTTCGAAATAAAGTTTTGTATTTATCCTAAGCGATGATATGGCGAAGGCTATGCTCGGAGTTTCTCTGCGGGATCGCATTAGAAATGATAAAATCCACGCAAGAACTAAAGTCACCGACGTAGCTCTAAGAATCGCCAGACTCAAGTGGCAGTGGGCAGGGCACATCGCTCGTAGAACTGATGGCCGATGGCCATAAAAGTTCTCGAGTGGCGTCCATGGACTGGAAGGCGCAGTGTAGGTAGGCCTTCAACAAGATGGAGCGACGACCTGGTTAAGGTTGCGGGAACGCATTGGATGCAGATGGCACGGGACCGATCTGTTTGGCAAGTTTTGGGGGAGACGTATGTTCAGCAGTGGAGGTCTTTCGGCTGAAATGATGATGTTTATCCTATTCCCTTTTCCTCGGTTATGTTTTACGTTTCACGCAGTATTAAAATAAATGAGCTACTTTTTCTTCCCTTGCCGCTGTTTAAGCATTCGCATTTTATATGAAATCCCAGCCTATATACGTCCCACTGCAGGGCACAGGCCTCCTCTCAGATTAAGAGGCCTTGGGCCGTAATTCCCACGCGGGCCCAGTGCGGATTGGGAACTTCACACACACAGCATTGAATTTCTTCTCAGGTGTGCGCCGGTTTCCTCGCAATGTTTTCCTTCACCGTAAAGTTTATGGTAAATTTTAAATGTAACTTCGAACATAAATTCCGAAAAACTCAGAGGTGCGAGCCCGGGCTCGAACCCACGACCTCTGCTTTCTCAAGCCTATGGCCTCTCGGCCATAGGTCGAACCACTAAGCCACCACGGTTTTTTTCCCTAGGTTTTCAAAAAGTCACAATGATCTGAATGAATCTGTAGTGACCTGGGAATGAAATTGATTGACTGTAACCCATTACATTATATAACAACGAAAATAATCTCGACGAAATCTCCTGTCACGTTCCAGGGTAACTCCGGCTTAACACTTTCGCGCGAGCACCTTACCTCATCAGAAGTACTTGCTAGGATACACTGTTTTTCCATATAAAGGAGAACGACGTTCATATACGTACTATTGATACACAGAGCTACGGTTCTTTTTAAGTATGAAACAAACGACTAATCACGTCAACGTTTATAAGCGTTCCTCCATATACGTTAAATGTTATGTTCGTTATTGAGCAAGCAACGTTTAATCACGTGGGGGTGGTTAGAACAGGCAGCGTCCAGTGACGTTGTGCGTGTACGTGGACTCACTTGTATATGTGTGAGTGAGACCTATAGAGAACTCAAAAACATCGACTCTGTGTGGCGCTACAGATTCCGAATTGTGATATGTTGTGACACAATGATGTAGTTATACTGAAAGTTTCGGGGATACAAAAAATGGACCAGCGTAAAGAGTTAAATGTATGTTTACTGTTTTTTAAAGTGTTCTCCAAGCATATTTATACATTTTTTCATTCGCTTCGACCAATTATTGAAACAGTTATTCCACTCCAAAGATGTAGTCCCCGAAATGGCACTTATGAAGGTGTCCACTGCTGCTTCGAGTGACAGGAATCGTTGAACGCGTAAGCTATCTTTAATTTTAGGGTATGTATAGAAATCATTAAGACTCAAGTCGCGGCTGTATGGTGGATGGGTCATTAATTCGGCGTTATAATAGTCCAAATACTCATTTGTTTGACGAGCAGTGTAGTCGCTAGCGTTGTCGTGATGAGAATGATGCATCGGTTGTAGTTTTCTATTTTGAATATGTGAACGATTTCAGGCAGACTAATTGTAGTATATCAGTCTGCATTAACCGTTCTGCGATCCTCAAGTGCAATAGTCGCAACTTGCCCTGATTTCTAGACAAAAGTGGCGACCATCTTTTTCGCCGTGCTTCGGGAGCGAACAATCTTGGTCGGTTGCAGTTCGTTTTCGAACACCCAAACTCGTGATTAGTTTTTATTTTCAAGTTCGTAAGCATGTATCCACGTTTCATCACCCAACATAATTTTATATACTGCGTTAGAAGTTCCTGTGTTAAACCTTTCTAAATTTATTCGGCACCAATTGCCCCAGACCCCCTTTTGTTCATCAAAAAGTTGGTGTGGGACCCAACGGGGAAATGGCTTTCTCACGACCAGTTCTGTTTGCAAGATAGTTTGGATTTGACTCATTGCAATCCCTAAACATGACTGAATTTCACGATATATGACATGACGATCTTTGTTGATCAGGTCCCGCATTGTATCGACGTTTTCTTGAGGAACCCCAGATTTGGGCCGCCCTTCACGAAAATCATCACTGAGTTTCACACGATCGCGGTAGAATTCGGAAAACCAGCGATACGCAGTCGTCTTTCATGCAACTCCCTCCCCAAATGCATAAGTCGTCCGATCAAGGCATTATTTTTGAAATAAACCACTCTTAAAATCATAAAAATTCATAGCTCTTAAAATTTCTCGCGTTATTTCAATTTTGGCGGCAACGACTCAGTTTTAAAAATTAATTACTAAAAAGTGTCTACTTTTTTTTTCAAACTGCCTGCTATAATGAGTTGACAAGACCTCTATGGTTATAAAAAGGTTAAGTTTGAAACACTATTCTACCATTAAATAATCGATTCCCGAAACTTTCAGTGCAGCCTAGTAAGATTTTAGTAAGACCAGAGGACGTTCTAAAACGTTAGGCGTAGAGGAAATTTTTTGGATGGCGTGATTAGACGTTGTGTCACAACACTTTAATCATTATGTGCCGTCTAGCGACGGTGCTTGCGCGAAAGTGTTAAAATTATTATTTACCTAGGCTTATGATTGAAATTTCGTACTATAACCCACTTTTACTACCAGAGATTTTGTCCAAATGATTGTCGTAATATTAAATCAGTTTACGGCGTACCCTCATCTAAAACCATGCATACAAAAGTAAATATTCCCTAAGAACGCAAACATACTAGGTTATTATTTAAAATCTCTTTGGTCTGGTTTTTAACGCATGTTAATAAATGTAAGCTGTAAGGTGCTTTTAAAGCAAAACAACAACTTATCTTAACATCTTAGTAAGTATCAATTCGCGGTAGTAGTAAGTATGATCATCTAAAGGAATCGGCTAAGATCGTTATCGAATCCAGAATTATCAGGGTACTTCAGAAACAAGGTTAGAAATTCACCATGAAACCATTTTAGAACACTCAGATAGGTTTATCTAGAAATAAAGTGGCAGTTGCATTGTAAGAGTAGAGGAAGTTGCTCGGGGGGTTAGTTGTCAAGCACTAAATTATAATGAAAATCATATTCCTAATTATTTTCTTGGTCGTGGACGTCTATGGTGTGCAACAAAGAGTAGATCCCCTGGTGCTCATTGGGCAAGGATTGGTAAGAGGGCAGAAATCTACTGATGGTGATTACTCGGCGTTTTTGGGAATACCTTACGCAAAGGTAGATAAAGATGAACCATTTGGGGTAAGTTGACAAGGACATGATTCCATTCTTATTTAATTTATAAACCAAAGGCCAATCGCTGACTCTGATAATAACATTATTGACCTTACTATTGACTCCATTTTAACGGAAAGCAAATGCAGTTAACACATAGCCGATATAAAATGACTTCCTGAACTAATTTGGTAGTAATGAGTTTCCAAACAGTACAAAAATATATGAGACTATTTATTATCAATTGATAGTAAACTTTTATTTAATAATAATGTTTACTAATTTCAGGCAGCCCTACCAGCTTCACATTTCAAAGAAGAAATATTTTACGCATATGACAACTCAAAAGTGTGTCCTCAAACTTTTAATGGGTTTTCAAATACTGCGTCTGAAAACGAGGACATTGACTGTCTCCAGTTAAGCCTTTATGTGCCTTCTCAAGCAAGCTCCAGGAATCCCCTCCCAGTCCTTGTTTGGATTCATGGTGGAGGTTTTGTGGTAGGAAAAGGTAACCAACAGGGACCAAGCAACTTACTCAAACACGGCATCATTGTTGTAACTGTCAACTACCGATTAGGACCGTATGGATTTATGTGTCTTAACAATCCCACTGTACCCGGAAATCAGGGGCTTAAAGATCAGTATACCGCACTGCGATGGGTTCGGGACAATATTGCCGCTTTTGGTGGCAATCCCTGCAACGTAACTCTGGGTGGTTTTAGCGCTGGCTCTGCTTCCGTTTTATATCAACTGTATTCATCGAAGGATAAGTTATTTAATAAAATTATAGCAGAAAGTGGAACACACTTTAGCCCTGATATGTTCGGTAGCGGAGACTACGATGCGGCTATTAAACTAGCTAATTATTTGGGTTTGAATACAACTGACGAGCAACAAGCCTTGAACTTTTTGGCCACGACTCATCACAGTCTAGTCACGGGCGCTGCCAGTGATTTAGCGTTAGAATTTTTACCATGCAAAGAGAACACTTACAGTGATGTAGAAAATTTTATAGACAATGAACCATCATACTTATCCAATACAAGAAAGATCAGAAACACACCAGTTTTGATTGGTAACACTGATTTAGAATATCTAGGTGACGTTCAAAATATACACGGCGAAGATTATTTCTCCAGAGACTTCTTCCGCTCAAGACTACAGCAAGTGTTCAATCTTGAAGATGATAAGTTAGAAACAGCTGCAGCAATTGTCAGACATTTTTATATCGGGGACAGGGCTATCACGACAGATGTTAATGATGAAGCTGAGCATTTGAATTCTGATTTCGTATTTAATCATCCAATTCAAGATACCATAACAAGTTTGATTAATGAGAATGCCAAGCCAGTCTACGAGTATGTGTTCAGCTACGTTGGGGATTCTGGGGCGACGGGCGCGGGGCACTCAGCTGAGCTTCCCTACTTGTTTAATTTGCCTGGATATCCTGCACTGCGATCAGCTGATGATCAATTAATCAGCGACCGTATAACTACTTTATGGGCAAACTTTATCAAATACGGGTGAGTTATTTTTGGCTTGTTTATTTAAGCATTATTCTCTCTACTGTCCCTTAGTCGATCCTTACCTACTCAATGTTTTAAATATATTCTTTTGGGATCCCTGTTTGAATTAGATTTCGTTTGTTTTAGAAATCCAACTCGTGAGACTTCGGATTTGATTCCTGTCAACTGGGCGCCTGTTACTGAAGACACGAGGCCATACTTAAACATTGGCCCTGAGCTTCGTATGCAAGATAGATTTCTAAGGGAAAGAATGGCATTCTGGGATCTTCTATATTCTTCTTATGGCCAAAATGGTCATTGATTTCGCATGGAATTATGATGAGATATTACATCAATAAAATTAGGTTTGCTGTAAAAATGAATGATGACCCAACTCTTCCATTAATATTATACATACATTACCTATATAAAAATATTACATTAATAAATTCTATGTTAATATTTACTACATCACAGAACATAGCTTGCATGGATTAAGATACAATTCGGGAGTTGGATTTTCATCTGTCAGATCTATACAGGGTGAAATCTAAATGGTGATACAAAAGTTGTGTTTCTTATTCAGTTAATGCTGGACATTATAATGCAATATATCATTTGTTTTAATTAGTCTTCTTTAATTTGAGGTATCCATACATTGAGTTTGTGATTTCATTTCAACTAAGTATGAACGTCCAAAATTTTATCAATCTAATTTTACTAATTGAGTTATTGCATTAACTAAATAAGAAACATTAATTTTGTATCATCATTCAGATTTCAACCTGTATACTTACTATACATATACCTAACGTATCTCACTTCAATAACGTCATCACATGACTGATACAAATGTTGAAAAGTAGATTCAACAATGGTCAGGGTTTCCCAAAAACGTCATTATTTTTAAGTGCCACACGGAAAGTCCTATGTCCAATTCTGTAAGTTTTAATACACTTTACCGATGAGGGTTTTTAAGCCAAATGAGCACGGTCTCACTTTATTCTGTCTCAAAAAATTGGTAGGTACCAAATAAAACTATTTTCGACCACTATTATCAAAAGTGTTCGCTGCAACATTTGAGCATCTGTTACTATTATCAAGATCAGTACATTTTATCGAAGTACTTCACATTCAAGATATTGAGTTCTATTCACAACGTCTAAATAAAATTGATTAATCTTTCGATTCAGTGGCAGTTGCGTTACGAAAGTAGTAGAAGCTACTCGAAAGTTTTGTTCTCAGTTTTTACCGAATAGTTCATAATGATGATCTTAATATTGCTAAATATTTTATTCATTGTGAACGTGCAAAGTGCTGTACAAAGAGTAGATCCTTTAGTGGTCATTAGTCAAGGGCTGGTGAGGGGACTAAGAGCTACCGATGGCGACTATTCTGCATTTTTAGGAATCCCTTATGCAAAAGTGGATGTCGATGACCCATTTGGGGTAAGTTAACAAATTTTATTTCAAATCCTATTTTCATGTTTGAAGTCGTAAATGTGATTGAATTTATTTATTATATTTAAGGCAGCTCGGCCGGCTCCTGAATTTGAAGAAGAAATCTTCTACGCTTATGACAACTCAAGAAAGTGTCCTCAAACTCCATTTGGTGCATTTCCACAACCATCTTCCGATGACGAGTCTATCGATTGTCTTCAGTTGAACGTTTACGTGCCATCCCAAGCTAGTTCCTACAACCCACTCCCAGTTCTCGTTTGGATCCATGGAGGAGGTTTCATGGGAGGAAGCGCAAATGAATACGGAGCACAAAATTTAGTTAAACACGGCGTCATCGTCGTAACTGTTAATTACCGTGTGGGACCATATGGATTCATGTGTCTCGATATCCCTGCTGTACCAGGAAATCAAGGACTAAAAGACCAATACGAAGCACTTCGATGGGTCCGAAACAATATAGCTGCGTTCGGTGGCAACCCTTACAATGTGACTTTGGCTGGCCAAAGTGCAGGCTCTGCTTCAGTTTTGTTACAATTATATTCGTCTAAAGAAAAGTTATTCAACAAAGTGATAGCAGAGAGTGGAACACATTTGAGTCCTGACATGTTTAAAATTCCAGATCTCAATGCAGCGGTAAAACTTGCAAATTATTTAGGATTCAACACTACTGATGACCAACAAGCTCTAGAATTTCTGTCTACAACTCATCATAGTTTGGTCACAGGTGCCGTCAGTGATGTCGGATTGGATTTCAAACTATGCAAAGAAAAATCTTTCAGTGGCATTGAAAATTTCGTAGACAGCGAACCGTATGCCTTATCTAACGAAAGAAAAATTAGAAATACTCCTATTTTAATTGGTAACACTGACGCAGAATATTTAGGCGACAGCATAACAATAATGCACGGCGAAGACTATTTCGAAAACGACATTTTTAACACGAGATTACAAAACGCATTTAATCTAGACAAGGAACAGTTAGATAAAGCAGCAGATATCGTCAGGCATTTTTATATTGGAGACAAGCCCATTTCAACAGAAGTCGCTTTAGATGCTGCCAATTTTAATTCAGATTTTGTGTTCAATCATCCTATTCAAGATACAATCACAAGCTTGATTAACGAAAATGCGAATCCTGTTTATGAGTATGTGTTCACATACGTCGCAGAATCTGGAGCAGCTGGGGCGTCTCACTCTGCAGAATTGCAGTACTTGTTCAACATGCCGAGGTCTGGCCAGAGGTCAGCGGATGAACAGACAATGGTTGATATTATAACAACTTTATGGACTAACTTTATTAAATACGGGTAAGATTTCACATGATATCGACAATGGAATGGGAAAAGTGCTAAGCGCCAAAATGTAACTCTGAGAAATGAACTATAAAGTTTTTTTTTCGTAAATTGAAATCCCTTCTGGCTAGCGAAATTCCTCAAAATTACAATCTGCTAAAGCGCCAAAAAAGTGCTCTGATTGCTACAAAACCTACGTAGTACGACGCAGAAAAAAATTTAATCCTACTTATATATAGAACTTATTTTGACCCATTGGCGCTTTAGCACTTTTTCCTTTTCACTTTGGATATAATTTCTAAATATATGTCGTAAACATATAGAACTCTGTTTAACATTTAAGTATTTGTTTTAGAAATCCGTCTCCAAGCACCTCAGACTTGATTCCAGTCTCCTGGCCTGCTGTCACATCGGAAACGAGACCTTACCTAAACATTGGTTTAGAACTACGAATGGAGGATAGATTTGAAAAGGAAAGAATGGCATTCTGGGACCTCTTTCACTCAATTTACGGAAAATACAGCAACCTTGTGCGAAATTGTGACTACGAGTAAAAATAAAAAAGATAGATACCTATTTTAATTAATATGCGATTTTGTGATATAATCTAATTTACGTATCAGTAATCTTTGTAAATTTTTATTGGAAATAAAGTTGAAGGGGCACTCCTAATTCTCTTTGTAAGTATTCATGATTCAACAACATTCGCCAAATGTTGAATGTAAGTAAATGTACAAAAGACCACACCTGTTTGTGGTTTACTGGTTAGTAGTAGGTATTGTTAGCAAAATATTGACAACCTTGGAAATTTATTTAATGCTGGAGGATCAACCATTAGAATAATAATAATACTGTTTTAATTTGTATGTCTGAACACTGTCTAAATAAATACCGCTATAATTTATTCTCGGGAATATAAACCAGATTAGCACTGTCAGATGCGATCTATTGTTCGGACTGGCATTTCTCAACGGACGCTTTAAGGTCGATCATTCGCATACGGTTACTCTACTCCATAGGAAGTGACGCTGTAAAGTTATTCAGAAAGTATGACAGTATCATATACTTTTACACAACTTTACCCTTGGTTAGTACTTAACTCGGAAGTAAAAAGTTAACTCTGATCCGTGCCAGTCCACGTTAGAGGTTGTTTTATCAATTTTAGTTACACGTTGACGCTTGAAAGGAGATATTGACTAAGTGACATTTTAGGCCAAATAGAGTTTGTATTTGGTGTGTATCTGACTCTGTATATCAGTTACATTAATTTAATACAGAGTGTATTTTTTCTATTTAGCCCAAGATGTCGTTTAGTCAATATCTCTATCTCCTTTCAAGCGTCGAATTATCATTTTCTGACTATCGCATCTGTCTAATCCTGCGGTCCAATCGTGCCTTGTCCCATCAGTCTCGTTGGAACACTTATTGTTATCTCTGAGCATTAGGTATGTCGACCGGAAAGTGTTCGCGAGATGTACACATCTTCGAACTAAACAAGAACCACCTAATAGGTATTTCCTGGGTATATCATGGATCTAGAACGGATGACGCTAATCAGCAGCTTTCTGAGTCTCTCACTCTCAGTTACTGCCAGTAACCGACAGTACAGAGTAAATAAATTTAATGAAGTTGTACATTAAATTTGTAGTGAAAAGTAGTAACTAGGTTTGAAAGTATAATTATTATCTGAAATCATATGAAAAACTTGATAGTAACTTAATATGTATTACCTTTCACGATATTTAAATTGAGTTTGTAACGATAGAAATAAGAACATTTGAATGACTATTTACTCGTGAAGTAAACTTTCTATGATTAATTATTTTATGAAATAAACGTAACCTAACCTAGCCCAATGCATACCAAATAATCCTGAAAAGTTTGCTTTTGAGTAAATATTATATATCAAATGTTGCTATATCTATCGCAGCGCACCCATTTTGATCTGTTGTGTACTTTAAAAGTTTTTAGGAAAGTGTTATGGTTCAACGGAAGTAAAACGAGAATATTCTTTTGAAATGATAAAAAGAAGTTTCTAGCACAGCAACAGGAGTATATCTCCGTATGGTAATGGTAAGCTGTTGTAGTGCGTGACATACATATATCCAACGTTTACAGAACCCAATTCCTAGCAAAAGATTGTAAGTGATTGATTGCACAAAAAATAGTTCAGTTAATGAGAACCAGTTCCATGCTCGGTGCTTCATGTACGAACCCACATTATTGTAGCATAAGCAAGCACTCATACGTCTCAAGTGCAATGGATAAAATTAGAAGCGGATGCTGCTCTGTTGATAAGATATCAAATAATTATATAGATTTTGGCTATTTGAAAAATTTAAATGCAATACGATACAAAGTGGTGTAAGCCCATAAGTAAAATAATATAAGTACTTACAGGTAGTAGGCAGAATCAGCGTTAATTATAAAATAATGTGAAAGTCCACTTTAGATTTGCAAGAACACTCGTTCTAAGTTGCATTTAGGTACGTTGCGCGGCCATAAAAGCGAACTATTTTGAAGTACCTAGTCAATCAAGCGCCGCGAGAGTGAGTAACTTACACGTTTTTTATTGCAAATCTAAACTGAGCTGAGACATGTTTTATCACGTCTCTAGAACAGTACCTATTTAATGACAGGCACTCTTCATTTACACTGTGTCACTTGAATTACCTAATGATGAATTGAGACGGTTAGATATACAAGTATACACGGTGTCGTAAAAAGAATCCGGATCACTTCCATAGATGGTTGAGCAAGTATATTGGATTCACATGTAAAAGTTTTTCATGAAAAATGTTTTCATACATGTTTTCATACATATGGTGTCAAAGACGTGACTACATCTTGAAACAGATGAAAAACCTTTACAGAGGTGTGAATTTGAACTAACATTTTAACCTTTTCATAAAAAAATCCGCATTAATTTTGAAGTCTTAGTAGCCTCTGGTATGACCTACCCTATACTTAGCTTCTCAAGAAGAGGGTTGTAAGTTTCAGGCCGCGCTCGAACCTCTGAGTTTTTCGGAATTTAAATATGTGCGAAATTACATTTCTAATTTACCATGAGTTTAATGGCGATGAAAAACATTGTGAGGAAACCTGCACACACCTGAGAAGAAATTCAATGGTGTGTGAAATATCCAACCCTCACATTCAGAGAGGAGGCTTGCGCCCTGCAACGGGCCGTATATAGGCTAGGACGATGATGATAATGTGATGATGAATTTGAAAATACCTAGTATCCTACTAATATTATAAACGCGAAAGTTTGTAAGTATGGATGGATGGATGTTTGTTACTCTTTGACGCTAAAACGGTTTGACGGATTTTGATGAAATTTGGCACAGAGATAGTTTATAACCTGGATTAACATATAGAATACTTTTTACCCCGGAAAGTTGCATAATTCCCGCGGGATAGCAATAAATGGATTCTTTGCAGACAGAGTCGCGGGCAGCAGCTAGAAAGGCATATAGCAAAGGTATTCAAAAACATACCTAATGATAAAATACAGTCGGCAATTTCAAACAGAGCACTGCACGCTCGTGCCGCAGCTTTGCTTCAAAGTGTAAAGCAGCTCAGTTTCACTTTTTACTTAAGATCCATTTATTTGTCCCCGCGGTGTCTCGCTGATCGAACTTTCCCCTGCATTAGTTCCGCCAAGTTTTCCCCATTACCCATTTCTCCGCCCTTAAGCGTGACTGTTACCTCAAATTATAACTCGGGTTATCATTTCATTACCCAACAGTCATTGTCAATTACTATTTACTACGCTTTCTAGTGGTTTGTTTTTATTGCCAATTATTCGGTTACAGTGATTGAGTGAGTTATGGTTGTACGAGTCTAGCGCGTTTAGTGATTCATTAGATATTTTCGAAAATACAAAACCGACATCAAACCAAATCAAATCAAAAGAAATCTTTTTAATACCAATTATTGGACAATATGCAGCGTTTATACGGCTGTTTTTGGGTCATAATCATAAATACACAGCGTATACTGTTTTAAACTTTCGTGATTTTTACTCATAATTATTATACTAAACGGGACGTATCACGCAAACAATATTTACCTTGACGTTTCGGCCACATTGTTGCAGCCGTGGTCACAAGTTGACTATAAACAGCGTAAAAAAAACAAGTCTGTGCTGTGGACATAAAATTACCGACTCCGAATCGGCAAACTTAAGATTTATTTAACGACCGCTTTAGCCTAGTTGGTAGTGACCCTGCCTACGAAGCAAGAGGTCCTGGGTTCGAATCCCGGAAAGGGCATTTATTTGTGTGATGAGCACGAATATTTGTTCCTGAGTTATGGATGTTTTCTATGTATTTAAGTATTTATTTATCTATATAAGTATGTTTATCGTCGTCTAGTACCCATAGCACAAGCTTTGCTTAGTTTGGGACTAGGTCGATTTGTGTAAGATTGTCCCCTAATATTATTATTATTATTATTATTTAAATGGGCTGAAAGTCGACCGCGACCCACAAACCGATGTAGACTGAACTAAAAAATATTGGCTATAGACCCTTAATTTTTGCCATGTCCTTAGGAGAGACGCATTCGTAAAAAATTGTAGACCCTTTTTCGTCATTCTCATTACCGTCTCAGAAAATATGTTAACCATTTTATAACAGTACCGTATTATAATTATCTAACTTTGAGTCTAGTTTGATCAAAGTTATTATGACGTGTCATAATAGAATAATGAAATATGATCCGAGTGGCCAAACGCTCTAATAAAATATAAATTATAATACTTACACCCTTAAATATAATATTAAATTGAGCATCACAAAAGATATAAAAGTAAGAACTGATTCCTTGGATTTAGCTCAACTAATTTGAATTATGTCACAGGAAAACAACACAGTAACAATATGAGTTGTTGCATGGTCAACTAGCTCATTAATTACATAATTTAACATAAGTGCTTATTTATTTTTATAGGCGTTTGAGACTGTACCTATTGCATAGTATGGGATCATCAGAAGACCTTTGCCTTACTGACCAAAATTAAAAATTAAAAATTGATCATAAACATTTCCAATTATTTGTACTCTTTAAATTTAAATTGAAGCGCTCGCGTAATAAAAATAGAATTTCGGAAAATCCCTAGGGCCGGCGCTCACTGACGGCATGGCACGGCGTGGCATTTTATTACAATCACGTTATTTTGAATCTTATTTCAATGAGTTTAGAATTCATGTTACTTTGTTTCGATACCACGATGCCGCGACGTGCCAAGGGATGACGCAACGCATAACCAATAAAGTAACATGAATTCTAAACTCATTGAAATAAGATTCAAAATAACTTGATAGTAATAAAATGCCATGCCGTCAGTGAGCGCCGGCCCTTAGTGACGTAGGTACGCGATCCTCAAGCAACATAGGTACCTAAGTGCCTGAAGTTTCCAGCTCCAATATTTAAGTTAATTGACGTTTCTTTGTTGTTAACATAGCTTATAGGTGAATACTAACAACTATGGATTGTAATTGTCTGAAAATATTTTTTTTTTTATTTATTTTTTTTTTGTTGTGCAGATATAGCCCTCTTTATATACTTAATCCATAAAAAAAACAATCTTGTTGTTTATTATTAACTAAGTATTATTTTTTAAATATTACGAGAGGGAGGCAAACGAACAAGTGGGTCATCTGATGGGAAATGATCACCATCGCCCATGAATATTGATCAACAATTCAAGGAGAGTCATTAATCTGTTGCTGGCATAAGTTTTTGATGATGGTTTGATGGTTGTACAAGAGATTGCTTAAACACCCTGTGTGCAAGCGTGCATAAATCCTCACTCACGGCCTCATTCCACCATAATCAACCTTAATCCTCTTTAATACAGATCACGTGTAATTTAACAATACCATCTATCATAGCTAATGTACGTTCACTTTAATGAAATTGCCATGAAAATGCGTGGGCTTGATATTGCGCGGAAAATCTGTGTAGCATTACGAGAGTTGTATGGAACTAAGTAGTTACTTGGTAACTTTTTCTACGTGTTATATGTGCTTCACTTTGATTAGGTAAGTTGTGAAATGAGCTATCCATTACTACCAACCAAACTGAACCTTCGACAACAATTTATTCGAATTCGTTAGACAAGCATTACATTCATCATCATCGTCATCGTCTGCCAAAGACACCATTATGACAGGTCCTACACCATCGCATCTATCCTACTCCTGCACCTTCACCTAGTCATCGGATCATCTTGTGCAGGCAGAGTCTACTAGCACATGGTGGTCTTGCGGGATTGAAAGAACCTACCAAATAAGAACTCAAGTCTGTAATCCATTGAAGCATTGAAAAAAAATTTCTAAGTTCACGCAATTAAACGATAGAGAACCTTTTGAAAGTGTATTTTTAAGTACGTACAAAAATCATGGCAATCAAAATCTACGGGGTACTTCTTGTTGAGATTGAATTATGAAACCTGGCAAGAACAGTCCACGTAAAACAAACAGTCGGAAAATCACTGATCGACAAATAATAACGTAGGTTTTGATAGAAATAGTTTTTTATGCTTGCTTTGGAATTTGTGCGGATCCCGCAGCGCGCAAATTCGACTACCACTTGGCTGGTTTTCATAACCATAACACGTGTGTCACATAAATTTCAATATCACTCAGCTCTTATGATTAAAATTGATCAAGGTGTTGATTTTGATTGGAAAGAGGCCAAGACTGAGATAAACATGACAGCATTATGTGCCCAGATAGGAACGAGGACAACAAGGACGCCTCTTATACTGGGTCAAGGGATTTCGATAATAAATTAACTGACGGAAAGTTAAATTTACCTATACTAATTAAGTATTCGACGAAAAAAGGACGCGACTAAAAATGAACGGTCGTAATCTTCTCAAAAGTTGAAATAACAGTTATTAATAATTAACGGTTAATTAACCGTGTAATTACACATCCTACTTATATTTGAAAGTTTGTGAAGATATTTTGATATTTGGATATTTGAATGTTTGTTTCATTCACGCAATAACTGCTGAACGGATTTAGTTGAGACTTGGCGTACCTATAGATGTTTTCACCGAGACACTACAATTGTGGTTACCCAGGGTATGCGTGTAGTCGACCAACTTTTATTAGTGTATGTAGGCTCTTCACTTGTTTACTTACGCATGTAAATGTCGACTGGCTCCTTAAGAGTTCTGACGTGGCATCCGTCCTCGGTCACGTTGAGGTGGTACACGCCGAACTGCCCCAGCTCCGGCCGCGATTGGCACAGGAGACCTCTGCAGACAATGAGTTTTCGTAAAAAAAAATACATTTTTAATACAAGTTTTTCTGCTGATTGTATTTTTTTTATGGGCTATCCTTTCATTGACATTCAAACAACATATATTCGTAGCAAATTTCAAGTCAATCCGACTATGTACTACCTTTAGCAGAGAGTGAACTTTAACTTGCAAGACTTGACTCGGACTAGTCGGATCGGACTCGGATCAAATAATTGCAAGTTGAAAAAAGACTTGTGAAATAAAAGTCAGGTAAATAAACAAAGACCGGTTTTTAAAATATTTATAGGTCGTAAATTTGTAGGTTCTTTTTTGGGCAACGGTTTCTTAACTTCAGACGGTAAAGTACTGTTCGTTGTCAGTCAATACGTTGAAGTTTAAGAGTCAACAAAATAAAAATAAATACGTGAATAGAAACAAACAACTAATTACAAACTTGATTTAAAGAAAAAAAAACTTAGTGTGTGGCTCTGGACAATAGTTATTCTTGCTATTTAATACGAGTACAAAAAAAATTAGAAGTGTACAGTAATTATCAATATTTAGCACGTGGGCTTATTTAGTACCTAATAAATTATTGAGTTAGTTTGTGTACACTTACGCTATAAATTGAATGAATGAAACAAAAACACAGAAAGGAGAAAATAGAAAATTACAGAATAATAGTCTATTATTGCTTAACTAAGTGACGTAGATTTTTTTCGTTATTGTATGTATGTATGTAAACTCTTTATTGTACAAAAATAAGGAAAAAAAAAGAAAAACATTGAAAACCGTTGAAATGCATGTACAAATGCGAACTTATCCCTTTAAGGGATCTCTACCAGTCAAGTTATTTTTTCCGAAACTGTTATAACAGGTTATTGTTGAGTTTTAGAACACCCTGTATATTAGATAAGTAAGATGTGCCTGCCTAATCTATGGTAGAGTCATTTTACGATGATACCTGTGTGACACTAGTAGACCTGTCGTTCTTCTTTTTACCTTAGCCTGTCCTTCGTCTTATTATGGCATCTCATTAGAGTATTGATATTTTCGGTTTTATAATGTTCGAATAATCGTACATATTTTTCCATCTATTAATGTTATGTAAATCTTTCACAAGATGGAGCGACGACCTGGTGAAGGTAGCGGGAACGCATTGGATGCGGATGGCACAGGGCCGATCTGATTGGCGAGCCTTGGGGGAGGCCTATATTCAGCAGTGGACGTCTTTCGGCTGAAATGATGATGATGATGAAATCTTTCAGTTTCTCTAACCAGCATATTTTTTTTTCAAACGTTTGTTTGTCTTAGAATGCCGTGACAGGGTGGTAAGTGTGGTCTCCGCTGACAAAGACCACTCTGTCACATTATTTTTAAAAAAAAACACACAATTAAAAAAAAAACAGTATTGGGCGTAAAGGAAACTTTAGTTCTAATAAAAAAACAAATCCAATTTTTTTTAATCGTACACTGAAACCACAATTTTCGAGAGTTCAAAAACCCAAAAAGCGGAAGAACTTCGATTCATTGTAGGTAAAAAAGAAGAACGACCCATCTAATGATAGCAAATATACGTAGAGCCAAGAAGCTGATACCGTTGCGACTCTACCATAAATATGTTCCATAAATCGTAATTGACATTAACTAACATTTACCATGAGCTTTACGGTGAAGGAATACATCCTGAGGAAACCTGCATACACCCGCGAAGAAATTAAATTGTGTGTGTGAAGTTCCCAATGCGCACTGCCTGCATTCTGTACCCTGTAGTTTGACGTACAATACATACTACTACATAGGCTGAGTTGTTGATGATGATGATGATCATAATGTAGTATGTATCCTACCTTACCAATCTTACATTTTGTTCGGTATGGCATTCAAATATTTTTTTAAGTAGGTACCGTAAAACGGGGTTACTTTAAAATACAGGGGCTACTTTGGAAAACAGTTTTTACGCCGTGTCCTTATTTTTTTAGACCATCTGTGGCAGTGAAATAACTACCTTGATAAATTACCTAACTTTTTACGTCATTTGCTCAATCGAGTTATGAATTTTTGCGTTTTATAACCATTTTAAATCTATCAAAGTAACCCCAAAATTTCCTAAAGTAGCCCCAGTTTACCGGTATCGTAAACCGGGGTGACTATGAACTGCGGGGCGTCTTTAAAATGTAGTTTACCGACCAACTCGTGCATTTTTGATAGCATTTGCTACTCCTTGTCGATGTCTTCGTCCATCTTCTTTTCGTCTACATGTCAACCATTTACCTCATACGAACAATGTCGACTTTCTAGCGACTTAGACTATCAAAGTTGCCCTAATTTGATCAATGGCACCCCAGTTTACTGTACAACCCAAAAATGTGTACATTTACCTCTCAAACTAATAGATGATGGCGATAATAAAAAAAACATCAGATTAATTCAAACCTTCTTCCTAATTCAACATTTAAAAATAAAATAAAATCAAAAGCCTGAGGAGTTGCAAGTGTGACTAACTAACATCTAACATCATCTCCATTGCACGCTGAACGCAAAAGACAATTGAAAATCGGTTCAGGTTTTTTTCTTTAATTATTTACGGCCAGTAACTTTTTATCAACCGACTTATGCTTACAACAGCATTGAATTGGCTACTAGCGAATTTAAACTTCAATAAATAAATATTCCTACGTCAACTTCTTTATTTGGTAAATCAGGAAAGCCAGTGGCATAGGTGTCCAAGTCTGTTCAGCTTTCACTTTTACGTTTACTTATGTACGTACTGAAGCTAAATTTTATAAATATTGAGTTTTAAAAAATGTCTACCTCATTCAAGAGTATGTTATGAGCCAGTAAAAGGCGTGCGAGTTTAGTTGCGTGCATGCAAATCTGTGCCGTGGGCAAATCCTCAGTTTAAGAACAAGAAGTATTTGGCTCGTGTTAAACTGGCATTATATTTGAAATCTCCGAAGGGAATTGAATTATTAAGTACTAGAAACAACAGTAACGACATGCTGAAGTAGAGTTTAAAAGAACAGGTTGTTGTTTTTATTGACTCCTGATCAACATTACACACAAAAAGAAAATCACAAAATGTTTATAAGCGGCACTAAACCGTTAACCACACGCAAATATAAACATTGCCAACTTGCAGTTTCGCACGTACACGAGCTTTCGTGCACATTGCTCTGAAAATAAACAGTTGTGGGTTACTGTGTGTAGTGAGTCACTCGTTTTTTACTTGTACTGTGCTGGCCACCCACTATTTCTTTACATCTTAATACCTGCTTTAAATTATTATACTCTAGCTCTAGAGCGTCTGAAGTTTGGATAACATTGTAAAAGTACAGAACATAATATAGCTTACGTCCTTGAATTTAAAATAAAATAAAAACGCCCCTAAAATGCGAGTTAAAGTTCGAATTATGTCTCGCTCGCCTTGTCCTTGTTTTTGTCGGTATAAATAACTTTCTTCCAAGTTTCTTGCGGAGCATTTTTCTTGGCAATAATGGTCTTTCCGAAAGCACTGGTACTTTACTATATGAAAATAGATAAGTTAGATAGCCCTTTGCAGCCTACTTACAGAATAAACGTACTGATTTTAATTTTGAAATTGTTCTTATATTTATCAATCTCGATCTTATTAAGGTATCAGGATGTTTACTATACTAATAACAGGAACCGTTTCGAACGTGACAAGGCAATTCACTTGTTTAAACGTAACGGAATAGCCAAGAACTCGCTGCAGACTTACACCCACTAAACTTATAAGTACACAGGGCAACTCACGATGTGTTCGAAGCAGTTATGTACTGTTCGGTAGCGTTTGTATATACGCGCCATGATGAGCGGTGTGTTGTGTCGACCACCCACCAGCTCGGTTCGTCGGTTTTCAGATTCTTCTGCAGTTCATATGGACACTGGAAGCAAAAGAAATCGGCTTAAAAAACAATTAAATTTTTGTCTGACTTTTTGCTGTGATAAAACGATAGCCTCCGCTGTCTCTCTGTCCGTCACAGAATAGGCATCTTTTGAAACATAAATAGCTGCACACTTGATATTTTTGTTAAGACTGTATTAATTAATACTATGGCGGCTATAATAAATTAAACAACAATTAATAAATTAATAAATTAATAAATTAAAAGATAAAGATAATCAAATTCTGATAAGTAAGTAAGTAAGTATATATCATGGTAAGGTAAGGCAAGTACATAAAAGTATATCTATGATATACATGTTACAAACCTACGTTTAAAGTAACTACATACTAAAACTATTTTATCCCGTATTACTCATGAGAAATTAAGTAACGTCTGGCAGCACTGGGATCTTAGACCATTAGTCTTTTGCTGGGGAACCTATCGATGTTTAGGAAATTTTATTTCCGAAGGTTTAGAATCCCGAAAACTTAATTTGTCCGAAAGCATTTTTTTTCTGAAACTAAATATTTCAGGATTTATTTCAGGACCATCGTGTAGTTCCTTTTAGGTTAGGTTAGGGTTGTTTTATAAAAATCCTGAAATATTTACAGTTTCAGAAAAAAAATGCATTCGGAAAAATTTTTCGAGAATATGATTGGTAACCCTTTTGCTGGGTTAACTAAAGATTTAACATCCTATTCTTGATTTTTTAAAATACCCGATTTTAACCAAGAAGAGTTCAAAGTAAACTACCTTGATATATGAGTGCAATTTGTTTTCCTTCATCATGGATATCGCGATACACACACAGAGTCGAAATGTGACGAACCTTTTAATTCCTTCGAGGAAAATTTAAACACACAACATGAATGCGTAATTTGCGCGATACATTTTTGAGTTCGGTGTAGTAAATCATAAAATTTTACAGAGCTAAGTGACTCTACTATTTTTTAAGCTTCGAAATTAATTAAATTATTCTATAGAATTTGTTAGTCGTGGTGGACTAGTGGTTTGACATAATGGCCTCTCAAGCAGAGGGTTCGTGGGTTCAAATCCCGCCTCGCACCTCTCAGTTTTTCGGAATTTATGTGCGAAATTACATTTGAAATTTACTGTGAGTGAATGAAAACATCGTGAGGAAACCTGTGTACACCTGCGAAGAAATTCATTGGTGTGTGTGAAGTTCCCAATTCATACAGGGCCCGCGTGGGAACTACGGCCCAAGCCCTCTCATTCTGAGAGGAGGCCTGTGCCCTGCAGAAGGACATATATATGCTCGGATGAACCTATACCTACAGTGCTACAGGATAATCATTTCAAAATCCCGAATAATTAATGGTTTCTGAGCAAAAAACGAAATATCTACGAAATGATGAAGTACCTATGCGTAAAAATGTTATACCACCAGAATGGATCCCTCATCCGTATTTTGTCAACTTTACTTTTTCTTCTTGTAGCGACTACTAGAGCCATCTAGTTATCACACAAGAAACTAATTACTACAATCCTGCATCGCACTATCGAATTTTCTCAACTCAGTTGCATAAATACAACTTCCAACTTTCATCTATTGGACTTCGGTCCCCAGGCATAACATCTGCCTGGAGAGAGATCTCTCTATTGCAACTACCTCCAAATTGGTGACCCCGACGTGATTTGAACACGCATAAACGCTTCGTAAAAAGAAATAATATTAATTGTGTAACAAAACGGTAGGTGTTTTGTAACAGTATAGTGAGTAGGGTAGTTCCTGCGTTACAGTTTACACCGTGTAACGTCTAACAATGCGTATCTCGGGCACCGGTGATCCAATCATCCACTCCGTAATTTCTCTAACAAACGAGCACGCGTGCGTCGAATACTTGACACACATTTTGCAACATTCACGATCATTTACATCCACAGAAAAATCGCAAGGCGTTTGTACATCTTGTACGGAATGCAGGGAAATTTGCGCGGGATCAGCACGACAGTTATGTTAAATTTGTCCTTTGACGATATGTATTTGTCTTTTGAACGACCGCTTTAGCCTAGTTGTTAGTGACCCTGCCTACGAAGCAAGAGGTCCTGGGTTCGAATCCCGGTAAGGGCATTTATTTGTGTGATGAGCACGAATATTTGTTCCTGAGTTATGGATGTTTTCTATGTATTTAAGTATTTATTTATCGTCGTCTAGTACCCATAGTACAAGCTTTGCTGAGTTTGGGACTAGGTCGATTTATGTAAAATTGTCCCCTAATATTTATTTATTTATTTATTTTTTTGTAATTTTAATGTAAGCAGAGCAATTATTTCAGCAGAGCGTCACGGTCACGTAGCTTCATTGAACAGTCGTAACATTTCGACACTGAGATTGTGTACACATTAAATTTCAATTTGCGACTAACTGGCCGTTAAATGTATGAAACTTAACACGTTGTACATGTTTATTTATGACGATGTAGACGATGTTTGTTACGTTCAGTAAGATATTCGGCAAAACCCTGTCATGCAACCGTTACTCAACGGAGATTCATTTGATTATCCGTAATAATTAATATAGTTATCTAACGGCCTTGCACGACTGTAACATTTTTGAATGTTGACAATGCGCCCTACTATTCTGTCAGACGCAAAAATACAATACAATGACTCTTTATTGTACCTACACCACAAAGAAAACAATACAGAAAAACAAGTTCATGGAAAAAATATACAGGTTAAGCAATAGGCGGCCTTATCGCTTCGAAGCGTTCTCTTCCAGACAACCATTTTACAAAGGAAAACAGCAATGAATGGATTTCAGTGCAATATAATAGATAATAATAAAAATAAATGGTTATATAAACATTATACAAAAACAACCTAATATACAATGCACATCATAAAACACACAGATAAATTATACACAACAATAAATTTGTAAATATATTTACAAAAAAGTATAATTTGTGTATAATTTTCACGCACAATTTAGTTTTATTTAGTAATAGTGTTCCTTAAGCATAAAAATAAAATTGTGTTGAAAATAGGCAAAGATTTTGCACGCCTTAGGTCTAATATAGGTTGTGCCATGTGTTAGAATTTACTTCATAACAACCTTTAACTGCAGTGTAATCTACGTGCTTTTATACAGTGAGATATTTGATGTCAGTCCCATCAGTTTTCTTTTTTTTCTACGTTACCAACTACAAGCGGAACCACATTATATTGTTAAGTTATTTTACGTTTTTATTTTGTATTCGAAGCGCTGAACTCCTTACAATAAATGTTTATTACTTATATTCAATTCAGTGCAACTTGAACTTTAGTAAACAAGTTCTTTGTAATAAACGGACTATTGCTGTAGGTAAGTCTCTAGTGACTTTTATTGCTGGTTTTTTTTTGCTGATGTCACATTATTTTTTACCAATAAGTACCATGATTCTGAACCGATTCTTCCACAACGTACAGCCAAAACTACTGCAGCCACCATCTTGAAATTTGGAAGACACTGATACCTTAAAGGTGTTTTAGGATATTTTTGAAATACTGCGCCATTAAAGAGATCTAAAACGCTAAAATGCTAAATTCATTTCGATACAAGTGCAAAAATCTACCTATACGACCTAGAAAGACTATTAGCAGGATCTGTATAATGAAGTCAGTGACATGAAGATACTGACGTCTTATTCCACATATTTAAGTATATTATAATACCGAAAAAACAAGATAGGGTTCCGTAGCCATTACGAAAAAATCAATTAATATTTTTCTAAGGATTTCTTATGTGTACGGAATTTTCCAAGTTTAGGTATGTTTTATACCTTAGGCTACTATTTACTCTTAAACTACAAATAATTCCCAAGCAATCTTAGCCGCTATAATTTTCCTTGTAAATTTAATATATTTACTACGATTTTGAATTTTTTAAATTTTTTCCACCCAACAGTTTAGATTTTAGAGGGGGGGGGGGGGACGGTCGATTTTAATGAAAATTTTCACTTTAAAGTTGAATATTTCGCAAACAGATCACTGAATAGAAAAATCATGTTAGCAACCCCCTAATGGTTTTAAAAGACCTATCCAACGATACCCCGCACTATAGGGTTAGTCGACAAAAAAAAAATCACCCCCACTTTACGTCTATGGGAGGTACCCTAAAAAAAAAATATTTTTTATTTTTTTATTTTACCACTTTGTTGGCGTAACTGATATGTGTATTCATGCTAAATTACAGCTTTTTAGTACTAACAGTCTCTGAGCTTAGCCGCGGACAGACAGACAGACAGACAGACGGACAGACATGGCGAAACTATAAGAGTTCCTAGTTGACTACGGAACCCTAAAAAACAGTTACCTACAATTTTGTTTGGCATTGGACATGCAGCACACGACAGGATATATAATTATTTTATCAATATGAAGCAATGCCGTTCTCAATATTCTCAGTTTTAAAAACGTACGCTTTTGTCTTACGAATTATTGGTACTCCTTAGTGTTCTTTGTCCATGTGTCAACGTTGTTCCGGCACCACGATGTCTCGTGCGTGGCAATAATTACATTGCACTGAGCTTCAATGGGTGCCTAAGTAAAGAGTTCCCGGTTCTATAGCTCGGGAAATCCCGGTATTGACGTATCCACACCCTATTTTCTTAGAAATACGGTTTGACGAGGAATTTCATGATTACCCACTCGATTAATTTCTGTAGAAGTTCTCTATATAACAAAAATTGTTTAATTTAAGACTAAACTTAGAGAATGAAACAACCTGTGTGTGTGTGTGTGTGTGTGTGTGTGTGTGTGTGTGTGTGTGTGTGTGTGTGTGTGTGTGTGTGTGTGTGTGTGTGTGTGTGTGTGTGTGCGTGTGTGTGTGTGGCATCATAGCTTTTAAACGAGTGAACCGATTTGAATGTGATTTTTTATATTTTAAAGCGGGTTTCTTGGCGATGGTTCTTAGACTGTTTCATCAAAATTGGTTCAACCGTTTCAAAGTTATCAGCTCTTTTGTTAGCTGCGGAAGGGATCTTAGACGCATAATGGGCATTTACTTGACCAAATTGCGTTGGGGGTTTTTAATTTTTTTAATTTATAGTTATGAATAATAATTAGGGAGTTATAAAAATAAATGAATAGTAACCAAACCCTTTTTGTTTATTTGTAATGAATAATTATTATCTTAAAATTGACACCTTTTTTAAGTAAGTACATTCGTACTTTTAGCGACGTTAGCCGGTAGCGATATACCGTGTCAAGATCATTTTCTATTTGATAAAAAATATACAACCGAATTGATAACCTCATCCATTTTTTTTTAATCTTACGCGCCTACTAAGTATAATTTATTTCATGCTCAAGTTTTGTTTTACCCGTAACCATGGCCGAAAGTACTCGTGATAACTTTCCAATCGTCACGTTGTTTACTTTTGTTTCAACAATTGTTTTCACTTTCTTCCCGTTAAAGTCGTTCATCGATTGTGGCAATCGTCGGAAATATGGACAATTCGTGTACATAATTGCATGGGAAATACTATACACGGTAGTGTAGAACCGACAATAAATAACAATTAGCATTTCTTACATCGAAATATATTTATGTAGAGACAAGACACAAAGAGAGCAAGACAGAAAAACAAAAGAATTGTTGCTTGACAAGCGACGAAGAGATAAAGTTTTAGGAGGTTGAAAACAGCCTTTGTTTTGCTCGACTTGGCGGGGGCACTGCCGTGCCCCCTGATACGTTTAAAAAACTTGCGCACATTATAGTACATTATTTTCTGGTTATTAAGTACTTCGGATAATTGCGTGTATACTAATTACAAAAAGTTAAAATATGGGCCAGTAGAATGCAACAAATAATTATGAATGTGTAAAAAGTGTAAAATTAACGAGCCATTCAATGTTTACGATAATTGCATTAGAAATGTGTGAATTGGCCTTTAATGTTCTACGTCTTTTTGTTAACTCACCTTTCGCAATTGTTTATTGAAAGGAATACGAGCATGTACCATCAATCAATGTTTCTGTTTCTATTAGATACGAAAAAAGTAAGAATACAATAATTAGTATAAAGGTTGCGTAGTGTTTCTGTTTGTTTACCTATGGATGGAGTTAGACCTCAGCAGTTTTTAGCGACTGGCCTTTAAAACTTGGAATTATTCTCCTGCTTAAATTAATTCAAAAAGTAAATTTTCCAAGATAAAAGTTTAATTTAAGTTCTTTATTTATTTCATTAAAGTATGTAACGTTTTTCAGAAGCTCAAATATAGTAGAATTAATTTAGTGGAATTTTAATTCAGATTTACTTTAATTACTTTGCTTAAATTTAAAACACCACCTCAATTCGTAAACACACAAAAAACAAGGAAAATCTTACCCGGAAACAGTCATCCGAGACACTGTACACCCCCACATCGCTAGCAGAGATCGCTGTCATGTACGCCTGGTCCATCTTCAGAGCTGTCATGTTCAATCCCTCGTGTTCTGTCACTCCAGGGTCCTCCAACCAGCTCCGAATCGCCTCCCGGTACCATTGCCAAGTGTTATTGGCCACCATCACTGTATTCGTATCATTCATGTTTCACAAGCAATTCACAATTTTTAAAATTAGAACAGCACTTTTAGGACATATGTTTTTTTTATAAAAATGGCAGTTCATTCATGCCAGTTTGTTTATGTTGCGCATACGCCAGCGGGGGCGTCCGGTCCGACGCAAGCACAAAGTCGCACTGCCTGTGGCGGGCTTGTTGGTAGCACGGCGCTACCGGTGACCGGTATAACGAGTGTCGCAGAACTTGCAGACTCCAGTGGACCTAGCACGCCAGTTTTTATCCGACATAAAGGTATACCTCTTAACCAATAGGGTTCGATAGGAATTATTGCTCCTATACGCGATAAATCCTAGTGCCAGGCCCTTAATCCATTCTTCTACATGAAAATTATTAGTAGTATCTTAGAAAAGTAACGTATTTTAAATTCAAGTATTAATTTTACTTATTAAAATAAAATGTATGCTATTAATTTATTATGAATACTTTATACTTAATAATTTTTTATTTTTTATTATTTTGTAAACAGTTACCTAATACCTAAGTATTGTATTGTACCTATAATTACCTACATACAATACAAGTTAACCAAAACAATAATGAAAATATCAAGCCTTGACTTTTACTTAAACAAAAATATATTCTATTCTCTTTTGTCTTGATTAATAAATTCACGAAATCATTATAATTTTTCAAGCAAATATTTAACTATAAAATTAAACTGAATATGAATTTTTGTGAGCCTGGGCAATTAAATATTGCTGCAGAATATTGAATAACGAGGTCATGCAATCAAGGTCTGTGTGACCACTCTACTGCAGTTCTAATGACTCAATGCACTTGTCCATTGAAATATTATATAACCTGTAACTTGGCAACTTACTGGGCCTCATTCGACAGGCGAAGTATAAAATTGGGGCACAGAATAAGTTAATAGTGCCAGTAATAGAGGCAATTAATCTTTCGGTGAGGCCTTCAAACCTTTCGATTTTTCAAATACGAAAAGTTCCAAGACTATCGAACCGGAGAGACAAACACGTTACGATGTAAGAAGGTACATCTTCGGTTATATTAATAAATAAGTATTCATTAAATTAATTAAATATAAAATTTTATACCGCTGGTAGTTTTAAAAAAAAGTGACATGTAAAAGAGCCCTTTGCGGCCTACTTGCAGAATAAACGTTTTGATTTTTGATTTTTTTTGATTTATCTTAAATAGTAGAAAGTCGAGTAAAATTTTAATTCGAATCATGTTATTTTATTTAAATAGAATAAATCCAAGTAAAAATATGGCACGACAGATTTCGATGAAATTTGGTATACAGATAGCGTATGGTATACGGATACCGCGTGGACATTGGCTACTTTATATTCCCACACATATTTTACGCTCTAAAATAACAACAAATATGATAAAAGTTGGTTTGATATATTCAGTATATTGAAATGTGGTTACGTTTGTTAGGAAACCGTCCGCACGGTCGATGAAATTGTATCTCGGTACCTTTTTGTTGCAACTATCATGTTCGCATTCCATATATCTACCAAAGAAATCATCTTGTAATTAATTGTGAAAAGGTTGGAAGGTTGGTTGGTTGTTGGTCAAGGTGGACCTTGAGCGCGATTCAATTTCTTCGTCTGTAACTACAGGTACAATCGGCAATTAAATTTCTTGCAATGTGGTTAAACTATTTCAATTAGAACATTACCGTATCAACTTAATAATAAAATCTCAATCAACATGTTTATAAACAATCACAGGTTACCACATACATATACACATGATCACAAATGTATGCAGGTTATCCACTTAATAATAACTTAATCTTAATGTTTTTCTCGCAAAATGCACACGTCAAGAATTAAGCCTTCAGTACCTATTTATCGGAACAAATTATATAACTGATTACTGCCGGTCTAAGTAGGTACATATTTATGTGGAAGATTTCATACCTATAAAATGTAAGCAAATCTCACAAACGTTTATCTCCACGCAAAGTCTTACTTAAATCGAGGTGAACCGCACAATGTTTCATATTAGATATGTGGTGTATTTGTAGGAATAAAATCTTCTACGTGCAGTCAAGTGTAAAAATATGAGTGCATACAAGTTGCTCATACATATGTCCCATAGCTCCATTTCTCGCGAAACTTTTTGCCACACAGTGGATCTTTGGAATCAGCTTGCAGTAGAAGTATTTCCGGACCGATACAACTGGGGGATCTCCAAAAAACCGGCCAAGTGCGAGTCGGACTCGCGCACCGAGGGTTCCGTACAAATTTATATGTATCTATGAACATCCAGTCTTAGCAGACCCCTGCTCCTAAGCAAAATGTGCGCAGTGTGGGATCATTGTAGATTGGTTACTGATATAGACAGACAGACAAAAAAATTATGCTTTTCGCAATTTTTCCTTTATCTGTGCTATAAGACCTTGCTTCGTACCAAATTTCAGGGTTCTGAGTTCACGGGAAGTACCCTGTAGGTTTTGATTCCCTTGCGAGTATCGAAAATGTGCGTTGTTTACTGATATAGACAGACAGACAAAAAAATTTATGCTTTTCGTAATTATTCCTTTATCTGTGCTATAAGACCTTGCTTCGTACCAAATTTCAAGATTCTGAGTTCACGGGAAGTACCCTTTAGGTTTTGATTCCCTTGCGAGTTTCGAAAATATGCGGAAATTTGCGTCATAAACGGCTGTATCTTTTGATTGCGTTGGCTTAGAAGTTTGATTTTTTCACAGCTCCAAGGGACAGTAGACTTGAGTATTTGATATAAATTTCAGCTTGATACCTCCACGCGTTCCTGAGACAAAGGGTCTTGACAGACAGACGGACGGACGGACGGACAACAAAGTGATCCTGTTCCGTTTTTTCCTTTTGAGGTACGGAACCCTAAAAACGAGCCTTCACTTTTCTCAAAGGGCAAACGCATCCGTAACTCAACTTGTGTTGTGGGTGTCCATGGGCGGCGGTGATCGCATTCCATCAGATAACTCGCCTACTTGTCATATAAAAAAATGTCGGAATAAAGTATCGTTACATAATTACATATTTTGTTATTAATCGTACCTATACCTACTTACATTGATTCGATGTTGGTTAGGTTACCAAATATGTAAAGTACTTAATGTAATCATTAACGGTCACTTGCTGAAAAACATTTATTTATTAGCAACTTCATTAAAATGTAGTGTTAAGCTCAGTTTAGTAGTGTCAAAATGTAGAGAACAGACATGCTGAAACCAAAATTAACGATTAAATTGAGATTTGATCACGGACCGGAAGACGCAGTGTAGGTAGGCCTCCAACAAGATGGAGCGACGACCTGGTGAAGGTAGCGGGAACGCATTGGATGCGGACGGCGCAGGGCCGATCTGTTTGGCGAGCCTTGGGGGAGGCCTATGTTCAGCAGTGGACGTCTTTCGGCTGAAATGATGATGATGAGATTTGTTATTTTTCAGCAAGTGCTTAAGGAGCAAATTTTCGTTATGATTATTAAGAAGTTTAGTGGAACTGCTACGAGTTTTGCTTGATTATTAGTTTTTATTGTAAAATACGCTATACTACTACAGATGTTTGAATGTTTACACAATAACGAAGAAACAGCTAAACAGATTTGAATCAAACTTGGCGTACCTACAGATGGTCAAAAATCTGGATTGAGACAGAATATTTAATATCCCGGTAATGTGTTCCCGTGGGATAATATTTTAAACAAGAATAGAAGACGCTTTCCAGGAACGTTGAGTACCTACCTTGGCTTTTAAGATGATGGGTTAACTTATCTGAAAAAGAAGGCGTTGTCAGAGGGAACTTCGGTGCTTTAAACATGATATCGTAAATTTATTTCAGGCCAAATTCTAAGATCGTAAAGCCGCTTGTAGACGTCCGTTGTTTTCACCGGACGACGGACCGTATTTTGTGATGTTGTATGGCTTCGTCGCCGGACAAGTGTCCGGTGCGTGTACACACATTCATTGTAAGCCATACAACACCGCAAGTCCGGCAAAACAAAACGGTCCGTTGTCCGGTGAAAACGACGGACATCTACAAGCGGCCTAAATGTTTCTCGTAAAGGGCAGTTATTCGGCGTTTCAACCGCCTCATTTAGCTAATCATATTTTTAAAGAAATGGCCGTAAATTTTGATGGAGCTTTCGGTTATCATATTAGAGATCCTATACGTCTACCACGTAGTTCGCGGTATCCACTAGGATCACCTAATTCGATCCCCCAGGTACAATATACCTGATTGATACCTGGTGATTGTACCTGGGGGATCGAATTAGGTGATCCTAGTGGATACCGCGATAATATATATATATATATATATATATATATATATATATATATATATATATTGTCAGAATAAAAATAAAAAAGTAGTGCAACGAGCCTACGTCACGTCCTGCCCCTCCATGAGCGCTACCGGGCGCGCAGCCGGCAGCCATCACCGGCGAGGCGACCACTTTTCGCTGGACGCTCGCCCTGATAACATCGTGTGCTACGTGCCTTGTTCGAGAGTCGGTTCGGTGTTCAAAGTTACTTTTTAATGTGTTGTGCATTTCGTTTGATTGGTGACTTGTATTACATTTTGAGCTTAATTAATTTGATTAAATAAATAAAGTGTTAGAGATTTGGTTATTTGTTAATTATTTCAATCTGATTCCTTAAAATATATATATTATAGTTAAGTAACTGGAAACTGTATCAGAAACTGCTACCATTTCCTAAAAATGTGAACAGATAAATGAGGCGGTTGAAACGCTGGAATAAAGTTGTGGCCCTAAAGTTCTTTTTAACGGGGGCGAGGTCACGGGTTAAAGTTAGAGATTTTATAAATCTCATGACCGTTGGGGCGCGGCCGCTTAGTTAGAGCGTTTATCTTAGTATGCGTTTCGTGTTGCATGGCTCCCTAAATAAAACCTCGACTTCGTTTTGATGAAGTTAGCCCTGGCAAAAAACCGGTACTGCACAACCCAAGTTTTTATACCTACTTAAAGATTACAAGTATTACCTATGCGTTCTTGAATTGATTACCTTACGGCCTTGGCTCAGGAAACTCCTAACTCCACCAGTAATGTGATGAATTAGTGCGTGGTCAGTCGTATCAGATACGTTTATTTTATTTATTTAAAATTAAAATGGTATATAAGGTTTTAGTGTTATTGTGTGCGTGCGGGTATGTTTTGGCGATTGACACTGGATTCGCGGCCGGTTTTATGAGCGACTGTGAGTTTAACTTACATAAAATACACAATATAGATATTTTATTACGAAAAGAAAAATACGACTGATAACATAAAATAAGCTTTCAAAAAAGAGCGTACTCCTACCTAAAAGGCCGGCAACGCACTAGTGACTCTTCTGGTGTCGCAGGTGTCCATGGGCGACGGTAATCGTTTACCATCAGGCGATCCGTTTGCTCGTATGCCCCCTATACCTACCATAAAAAAACGTTAAAAGTGGTGTTTAACAGTTACCATGTAAGTGACCCACTTGCTAGTTTGCATTTATTTGTCACATAAAAAAAGGTAAGTTTTCAAAGTTTGGTTAAGATTCAACAAAAATATGAGATAATAGGTAGGTATCACCAAAAGTTACAAGATTAGGTATTACACAAGTAAGGTAATCCAAATTTGTAAATCGTTCAACACAATTTAACATATTATAATAAGTAGGTACATGCGAGTATACAACATAATATTATGTAAGCGTTTTTCGAAGATTATAAGTTTAGTTCTCACGGGCCGAATTTTACGTTCAAAATTGGAAAACAAATGAACAGCAAAAATATGAAATAATTCCTCGCCTAGGTAGGTACTAAGTTCGTCTACTAACATAGTTCTTCGGCATAACAGAACTGTGGTCACGTCACGAACAATCTAATATGGATTTTATTATCAGAAATTAAAAGATTTTTACTTATTCCTAAAAGCAATCAAATAGAAAAGTGCAGACGAAAGAAAGAGCAGACGTGGTTCAAAATTGAAATAAAGTCGTTTTTGACCAACCAACCCTGCAGGATAAGCTTGTAAGCAGCCAAAAAAAATGTAAATACTGACCTAAAGAACAAACTGCATGTCGATATTATTTACCCCCCAGGTCCGGGGATGTACAACAACACGGAGTTCTCTGACAGCACAAAGCGCTCCCTGTCTGTTGTGGTGATGTGGCCAACCAATGGGTTCATCCGAAGTCAGGAGAGGAAATGCCAGCTCAGTGTCCGCGGAGCTGCCTGTGTGGCTCGCCACCTAAACCTTAAGAAGAAGAAGACACAGGTAAGAGGAATTCAGGAATTCAATGTAAAAGACCCCGGAGTGTATCTATTAAGCCAGTACCTGCGAGGCAGTCTGGGCCGCTCTTTACCCGGACCGTAAGAAAAGAACAACCAAGATTTTGATATTGAGAACTTTAGTACTATGATACTAGTCAGGGTAGGTAGGTATTAGATTTAGAACCAACTTAAAGCGGCGTTTGTTAGTAGAGAAATAACATGTTAGGGGAGCAGTATTTGCAATTATTAGGTATACCTCTTTTTGGTTAAAATCTATTTATTACAAGATACTTCTAATATATAAAAATCTCGTGGCACGGTGTTTGTTATCGAACTCCTCCGAGACGGCTTGACCGATTTTTATAAAAAAAAAATCTCTATATTTGACAAGTCTGAGAATAATATTCTTCGCAGACGGAGCGCGGGCAACAGCTAGTATTAGACTAAAATTTTGGACTGTACTTGTGTACCTAAATGAATAACAGAGCGGTACTATTCTGTATTTCTAACGGATTTTTACAGCATCGATTTCAAAAATCCCAGAGCCTCAGCTTGAGGCCTATCTGGCTCAATACTTCGATGTAGACTACAACTAACGATAAATTAAGTGAGACAATGTCCCTTTTTCCCTTTAGGTACATTTCAACATTATAACGTACGTCTCTACATGTGAATGCAAATCAGTTTCCTTCATTTACAAACCATGCCTATTGATGCTGCAATTAACATATTTTTGACACAATCTTTCCATTTGATTGATACAAGTTTAAATACCAAGGTTGAAGTTGGTTGAAGGTGAAAAATAAAAAACAGACATGCGAAAAAATATAGTTTAGGTTTTTTTAAACATGGCTCTGTCCATCAGAGGAAAATTTTACCAGTATCTACAAGTATTTTGCCGATATTGGACAAACGATGTAAGAACGAATCAAGTAAAAATTTATTTTATTTCAAAATGCAGTACTACGTTTTCATTAATATTATTGTCTGCGGCAGCTGAATTTATACTTTACCAATTAACTATTATCTTTGTCTTTCGCTTACAACATAGCGTAGGAGTGACCGTAAGTGCAGCATCTGTAATTGATTCCACCTGTGTCACCCCTTGCCCTACCGCAGCTCAGTACCTCTACCATGAGTTACACTAGTATACAGTGACCGTACTCGCTAGCGACGGCGTAAATGATTTGTATGGAGAATTGTGTACAGCGCCTCTAGCGGTCACTAACGGAAGTACAATTCTCCATACAAATCATTTACGCTGTCGCTAGCGAGTTACGGTCACTGTAAACTAGTGTAACTCATGGTAGAGGTACAGGAAGTAGGAATGAAAAGAAAATAAATTACTTTAAAAAAATCTGTTTATTGCAAAAAAGAAAGTTTAAAGCTACAAGCATTAATTAAGTACTTAGTATACCTACTATCTACTACTACTATTATCTTTGTTGTTTAAGATTTTATCTTAATAGTTATGAAAAATAAATAAATCTTCTGTCTTTTAAATTTTCGTACGGAAAATGAGTCGCTATTAGGGTATGCGCGCACGAGCAACTTTGTCTCCGCGACTATTTTATCAAGTCTGTGTATTTGTACTCTGGGAGTCGCGGCGTTACGTGTACGCACTTCCATACTAACCCATAGACTTGATAAAATAGTCGCGGAGACAAAGTTGCTCGTGTGCGCATACTCTTAAGCTTTGATAATACAAATTATTAACTGAATGCCATGGTAGCATTACATTTGGACCTACGTATAATTATATGTGTGTGTTTTTGATCGCAGCGTGGTGTTCCGGATTCTATCTTTACTTCTCACACCCAATATGCCGCGCTCTATTGCTCTTTGGCAAACCTTAAGCTTCGACTTTTGACTTTCGGTTAGAGACCATATTTGGGCACCGTAGGTTAGGACGGGCAGGATACATGTCGACATTAAGTTCTTCATCATCGTTATAACCTCCGGCCTATACAAGGCAAATTTTAATAATAGGTGGATATATTTTAATAAGTATTTTGCTTTGCTACTGTTAATCCAGATAGTCTCTTTCAGTAATAGACAAGACAAGGAAGTCAAAAGACGTGTCGAAAACACCTGGACGAGCTACTGATCCATGAAAGAGGTTATGAAAGGAAATCTTCCCTTAACACTTAAGGGGGTACCGTGTTTTTGGCGCATTTATTGCATTCATTTAAACTCGTGCTGTATCATTACTAGCAATGCTATTTTATAGTCCTGAAACTCATATGTAAGATATTTGAGGATTCACTCTAGCGACTAGTCTTTTTCGAAACACGATTACTTGTAGTTCGCTCGATAGAAAAAAAATCCAAAGTCGTCTCTAAAATATAAATTAGACTCGTAGTACGATAATACTGCACGGAAGGTCATAACTTTTTGAATGTTAATAAAACAAGATGTTTTCTAGTGCGTAATCTGGCTACATTTTTAAAATATGTATTTGTTTTAGTAATATGATGAATGAAAATACCCAAAAACACGCGCAGTTCAACCAACCTATCTTGAGCCATCGTGCCTCCCCCAAGCGGCCCCACGCCCGAAATCACCCACCCAAAATCGATTAGCGCGAAAAATGCGGTACTCCCTTAAACAGCGTCTAATGGAGATCCTGACTTATTTATTATTATCAGGTGATGATTTCTGGTTACCTGGACGCGTCGTTCTCCCCAGTGGTGCGGTCGGTGGTGGCGCCATATCTCGAGATGGGACGAAATATTATTGTGGTGGAAGTATTCCCGCTGCTGTTTCGCCCTTACCCCTTGTGAGTACAATTTTATTTCTAAAAGCAAAAACTGGTCCCGCGTGGGTACTATGGCCCAAACAGTATAAATGACTGGGATGATGATAATGATGAAAAAGTTGAGGTAAGTTAAAGTTGCGTTTGTTTTTGGAATTATCTAACTAGGTACCTACTTAATTAACGTTGAAAAAAGGGTGACACTTTTCCATCTCGTCGAATTCACTGTTTTACTTTCATGAAGTTCCCTACGCGGCTGTTAAGCGGAAAAATACAAAAGTGATCAACTCAACCACTTACTTCTGATGCCGAACTGTACTTTTGTTACAAAATAGTACATTAGTATTTATTGTTCATACATAATGTTAACAATTTACTTATGCCACTGAAGTAATTTTAAGAGTTCTGCAGTTAAACCCATTGAAACTCATTTACCTCGACATTTCGACCACGTTGTAAAGGCCGTGGTTACATTCTCATATTTTAATGCTCCTTTACTTAAGAAAGTATTACGCCTACCTACTTACTTCGTTTTTGGACAAAATACTTTAATGTGTAATTATTACAAACTTTTGTTTTTCACATAACTACCTAGGTACCGTAATTTTCCGCCATAAAAAACCATGATGGCCTAGTAGTTTGACCTATGAGTTCCCAAGCAGAGATTCTTGGGCTCGAAACCGGGCTTGCAACGTGAGTTAACGGAATCATGTCTCTTACTCGAGAGGAAACCTGCATTCACATGCGAAGAAATACATTGGTGTGTGCAAAATTCCCGATTAGCAGAAAGCCCGCGTGGGTACTACATACAGCCCAAGCCCTCTCATTCTAAGATGTGAAATTTTCACTTATCGTATTTGTTCTAGGGCTGCACGAATAACTCGGCCTCTCGGCGAGATCCTCGGCGAGTTTTTAGCCGAATTGACTCGTCGTGGGCTGCCACCAAGCCGTCTGGAGTTGTCTGGAGGCAGTCTCGGCGCCCACATCGCGTACTACGCATCGGCTAAGTACCGAGAGCTGACGGGACGGAAGCCAGCGCGGTTGACAGGTTAGTTGTACCAAAGATAGGTATACTTGTTATATTTATTTACTTAGCACATGTCTTTACAAAGATCATTCCAAGTTGCTGATGGTTGAGCGACAATCTATGGCGTGAGACACGGTTGTGCGCCACCGGCAGGCCGGCTAGAATTTTCTGTGTTCATTACATTACGCTGCTAAGACGCTCATTCAATGTTTACTTGACAGAACACGCAATGAACAGGGAAAACGCTTAAGAGATGGCTGAACCCAATACAATTAACGGGTAGGTACTACATAAGTAGGTACATACTGTTAAAAAAAACAAGTTGGTGAGGTTGCGCGACGGATCAAAGTACCAGACGCAAAGTGAGCGCTCGAATTGGAATAAATTTCAATAGGTACTTACGCTTTATAGATTACCCGGAACTCGGAAAGTGCTGAATGAGGTTAATTCGCCGCTAAGCTGACTTTGCTGTCTAGGCCGCTGGTCTAGGCGCAGCTTTAGTCTCTTATCGCTTTAGTGACCCTAGCGCCACCTAGTCATCAAATAAGAAAATTGCTCCATTCTACATCACGCTAAGTTTCTCAAACCAAATGCTTAATTAACAACTTCCAATTCTCTTTCTTAAGACTGCCATCCCCAGGCATAAGATCTGCCTGGAAGAAATCTCATCTCTTTATTCTAGCCTAAAGTACCTTACAGGACGGTATACCTACATTCGAATGCGCGGTAGAGTTCACTCAAGCACTTGAGAAGTTCTTGTCTGCCTCTAAAATAATCTCGATTGAGATAAATATTGTTATTATAGGCACACAGCTATTCAAATAGTTAATTTAAGTATTCACTTGCTTCATCTGTTGCGTGCGTAATCTGCCATAAAATGATTGCATCCTGATTCTGCGTTGCAGTTAATAAGGCCTTTTCCTTTTCGAGCTAACGGAGATCATTTAATGAGTAAATGATAACTTATGCAAATAGATGCTTCTGGCGATTTTTACCATGTTTATTTAGATTTTTTGTTCTGCATACATACTGTGCGCCGCCGCTCCCGTATTGGCTATGTGCGAAGCGGGTGGTGAGGTACAGAAAACGATCGCAGCGCACAACATGGCAAAAATTGGAATTAAATGGGGAGGAAATGTTGTCAACGCTACGCGGCGCCACCGTCGTGCACGTAGCCAATGCGGGTGGTGGGGTTACAGAAAACGATCGCAGCGCACAACATGGCAAAAATTGGAATTAAATGGGGAGGAAATGTTGTCAACGCTACGCGGCGCCACCGTTGTGCACATAGCCAATAGTAGTAGCCATAGTCACCATTAGCGGGAGCTCTATCGCTCTATCTAACCGTACTTCTCCACTGCTATCACTGACTCGCAAAGAATAATAGAATCACATCTCTCTAACAGTGGTCACGGAAAATGTACCATGTGACTACTAATGACACCGTCGGCAGTGAGCAGCGGGTAGCTGAATATACCTACAGCTAAACCGTTTCAATGAGTCCTCGCAATGGGTTCAACTTCGCGTTTGACATTCCGATGTGTGAGAGCTGTTGTATTTGACAGAGCGTTGAAAAGGTTAAGGGGCTGTTTCACCACCCATCGATTAGTTTTAAATGACGGATAAATGTGATGCCGTCTCCGTCTATTGGAACAAAACAAACAGAGACGGCATCACATTTATCCGTCAAATAAATTTGATCAATGGATGGTGAAACAGGGGGTAAATGTCCTAAACTTCCAGGCTTGGACCCCGCTGGCCCGTGTTTCCGCAACCTGCCGCCCTCGCAGCGATTCAATCCTGAAGGAGCCGAGAGGGTCGACGCGCTTCATACCAATATTGACGGGTTCGGGATCGCGGACCCCGTCGGACACATCGACTTCTACGCTAATGGCGGTAAGAATCTAAGAAGTAATAAGCTGGTAACTTTGGTGAGGCTACTTTTGGCACAATCAGCATTTTTTATCAGGTCAAATGAGATCGCGTATTCTATTTGGTAGGCAAGTATTTCAAAAGGTTTTTTTCTTTTAGGCCAAAGCTTTTCTTCAGTTCTCAACGGTATCTGCCTAACATATTGACAAACAAAGAAATCTGGCCAGTTAGTTTCCTTTGTTACAGGTGAATACCAACCATCAATGATTGGAGGCTTCATCATGCCTTGCTTCCTGCTATGCAGCCATCTTCGCTCCGCTTTCTACTGGCTGCTAGCTTTGGAAAATCCAGACAAGTTCATAGCAGTTCGCTGCGAATCTGTCGCCAAAGCCAGACACGGAGACTGCTACAACGACCCAGTCGTCCCGAACTTCCTTGGCTCAAAAACAAATTTCACCAACAAGGGAGTTTACTACCTTCCCACCAAAGAAAATATGCCATACTACATAGGAGAAGAGGGACTAAGGAAAAGAAAATACAACCACAACGATTACTTGCTTCGAATCTCACCAGAGAACGATATGACAGTATAACACAAAATAAAACCATTAATTTGAGATTTCAGACAATTTTATTTAAATATCAATCATTACAAAATCCATTAAACAACAACTACTTATTATGATGTTAGTTAGACCGATTTGATTTTCTATTCGTATTGATTCTATCTAAATGTATGTACAGAAGGGACGCTCTATCGTGATCAGTCGAGTTAAGTTCTGGGTGCTTAGGATGCGTTCACCGTTTGATTTGAGCTAAATAATGGAAGCAACTTATATTGACAGCGTTGAGATTAAAACCAGCGCCCAAAATACAGAATAGAAAATAATACATCAAATAAATAAGACAGAAGATCGTGCAGCTTTAAAAGCTTTCTTCAAGTTCTTTTAAAAAGAACTAAATAGGTACAAAGAACACTTGAGAGCTGCGATCTTTGAGAGCAGAGATTTTTTAGATTCTACGGCACGTTAGGATGTTACAGGTCTAATCTACACTGGTGTTGATCGAAACGCTGTCGTAAAGCTCCGAATTACATCAGAAATGCAAACCAGACATTAGTACTAACTAACTCACACCACTCCGCGTTAGTTCACAATATTGAGGCAATAAAATGTATAGAAAAAAACGTCACTAAGCGATGTACAGAAAACACAAAACTATGCGATATACCTAGTGATAATTCCGAAAATATATTGCAAAATACAAATTAATATCAACATAATGTACTTGATATAGCTTTATTCCAATAAATAGTCCATTTAAAAATAATACCTAGTCTATCCAGGGGTAAAAATACATTTTACAATCATAAAGAACACAATTGTATTCTTAATTCAGTGCAATACAAACGAGAAACCAAAATAATTTGAGTTTATGAACAAAATGTGTAAATTGTTAGTAAAACTTGGAAAAATTACCATTTACTCTCATAAATCAACAATAAACCATTCAGATCTCAGTAAACATCACAAAACACAATCAATCGATTTATTTATCATGGGATTATTTTACTTACTCGTAATTTATCATCGAAACTGTTAATCCCCATTTGTACGAACTTATGTCTGAGATATGGAACCAATTTCGTAAAATAGAACTTTAATCATATGATATACATTTTAAAATACCGTAAATTTACAGAGTTAACCCAAGTTATACGGTAAACTGTCCTGTTGACACATTTTTTGTCGAAATAATAAATTCTTTTTATTGTACAATTCGTACAAGTGGGGTTTACAATTTAAATACTGAATTTTAAACATAAATATTTACTAGCTTACCACAAAAACTTAAACAAGCCTCAGAGATGCCTTAAATGGATGTTTTGTAATTACTGGCATGTATTAAACACATGTTCAACGGCTGTCCGAGTTTTTATGGTAACATGACATATTTTATGTCATGAAATAATTTAGAGATTAATTGCGTGGAATGTACAACATTAAAATGAGCTGTTTAGATTCTCGTTTTTAAATTTAAACCACAGTTATAAATTGATATGATACGAGGTAATCTTTAAAAGATTTGACTCAATAATTATTATTTTAAAGGTATCTTCCCACTACATCGTATCATACCATGACTGTAATAGGAGCGTCTCAGGCAAAAAAATATTCTTTGTATTGAAATACAATGAGCCTATGCCGACTAGACCGTTCCGTCAGCGACCAACATCGTCGCGTCGCATGTGTCGTGTTGCTTGTCGTGTCTGATACATTCATAGCACGGTCATGGTATGATACGGTCAAATGGGTAGAGACCTTAAAGCGTCAAGCTAATCTCCCTATGTAAAATCTGACGCGTACCTATATCTATCAGGGTCAGATATGTGTATATATTTGTCAAGCGAAGAGCTGTGCTTATATTGAGCGAGTGCCGATAAAAATAATATTTGACAGCGGGCTATCACACTCACAGTAACACAGTTACTTTTCAGTCTATATTCACAGTCGATATAACTGACAGGAGAAAAACGTTCAAAAAAATAACGCCATATTCAAATTCATTTTTCATTGATATTGGCTTAAGTACGCTTAGTATAAAAAAAGTCCGATCCCTGGGTGTGTCCTAAATACAGCACAGATTTGGGACCTATGTAAATGTGTTATAGTTCATTTATTTTAACATTAGAAAAACGGGTTTTGTTCCGCGTACCTTGATTTTGAAGAAGCCCGATATTTCGGCACAGTTTCTTGCGCCATGATCACGAGACGACTACTCGACTACGACGAATGTCGTCTCGTGATCATGGCGCATGC
Source organism: Archips xylosteana (assembly GCA_947563465.1). Taxonomy (NCBI): domain Eukaryota; kingdom Metazoa; phylum Arthropoda; class Insecta; order Lepidoptera; family Tortricidae; genus Archips; species Archips xylosteana. Next base: position 7,387,476 of record OX387349.1, read on the forward strand.
AACTGTGCCGAAATATCGGGCTTCTTCAAAATCATAGGTACGCGGAACAAAACCCGATTTTAACTCATAAAATTAGTAATGACCGCGATATTGTATTAGAAAAACGGTATTTTAACGTGTATTTTTATTGAAAAACCTTTTTGCAAAATAAGTTGGTTGGTTATTTTGGTTTCATAAATAATAGTTAGGTACTTTTAGTAAATATGGCCGTGTTTCACGATAGGCCAATTTTTTAAAGATGGAAGTATGCGCGTTCTCCACTAAAAAGGATCCCTTTGTTGTTTCGCCTTGTTTTGAAGGTACTCCCCTTGTTGCCAAATCGTCTATTGGGATCCTGGGTGTCGTCATTTCGAGTGATGTTCAGTTTCGTTGTCATTTGGAAGGCAAAGCTAAGTTAGCTTCTAAAAAATTGGGGGTGCTTAATAGAGCGGGACGGTACTTCTCGCCAGCCCATCGCTTACAACTTTATAAGGCGCAGGTTAGGCCGCACATGGAGTACTGCTCTCATCTCTGGGCTGGGGCACCCAAGTACCAAATTCTTCCATTTGACCGCATCCAACGTAGAGCTGCTCGATCTGTTGGTATTCAGGCACTCTCTGGCCTACTCGATCCTTTGGCTTTGCGGAGGGATGTGGCGTCTCTCTGTATTTTATACCGTATTTATCATGGGGAATGTTCTGACGAACTGTTCGAATTGCTGCCTGCGGCTAAATTCCACTACCGCACTTCGAGGAACCGTTTGTCTTTTCATCCTCACCATCTTGATGTTTGGCAGTCTAGTACCGTGCGTTTTAAGCAAAACTTCTTTCCTCGCACGACAAAGATCTGGAATCAGCTTACTGCGGCAGCATTCCCAGAGCGTTACAACTTAGGGATCTTTAAAAAACGAGCCTACCAATTCCTAAAAGGGTCGGCAACGCACCTGTGATACCCCCCGTGTTGCGGGTGTCCATGGGCGACGGTGATCGCTCTCCATCAGGTGACCCGTCTGCTCGTTTGCCACCTCTAATATAAAAAAAAAAAAAAAAAAATGGAGAAAGACCACAATAGGGATCTTATTAAAAGCGTTTTTCAATAAAAGGACACGTCGAGATTGTTTATCCGTTTTCTAATGTTAAAATGAACGAAGTATAGACATAATAAAAATAGGTAGCTTTACCACTGCCCAATCAAGAACACCAATATTATTATCCAATCAAAGTTACCAAAATATTTGTACTTATTATTGAGACTTTGCCATAAATTGATGCCCTTGATGAAGCACATGCGCATCACGCGCGCACAAGAAACTGCAATACCATGAAGCATGGGCATAAATACACGCGCGAGCGTACAATCCCATGAAGCACATTGGCATCATGCGCGCCGAAAGATGTAATCTGTTGTAAAAAATTGACAATGCGCAATGAGCGTAGCTTTATTTACAAGGACTTTCTGGGCAGTGAAATGGTTAAGGGTCATACATTTGAGCATCTTTAATACCTCCTTTCCTCACCTTTTAGACACACTTAATCTTGAAATATTGGTATGTACGTACTAATTGACTCCTTCAATACCCTTCTTCATCCCCTCTTCTTATAAAGGATGACCTTATTTACTAACGTCGGAAAAAAGCTGCCAAAATATAGCCTTTACTCACATCGGAAGGTAATCCACATATTTACAATGTATTTTATTAACCCCTCTACTTAAATACCCTCTACTTTCCTTGCCTTAAAATTTATATTTAATTTGGCGTTTTTTGTTATTTAGGAGACAAGAAATATTTTCGATTTTAATTTATTTATGCACTCTTTCAAGTTTTCACAGCGTAGTTCTTGTAGAGTTTTTGTAACTCTATAAATTGCAAACTATTTAGGGATGACAGTCACTTAAATTGACTGTGGGTAGCTAAAAAAAAAACAATTTGAATACAGGCTTTTGCACCGTAAGTAGTTGTGTTTTTATACAATCCGCGTATGTGTATTCCAAATTTGAAGTCAATCCGACAACAGAACTGTAAGTGACCTAAGAAGACCTAAACAAAAGCTTGCAAAAATAAGTCAGACTGACTTCCTTAGCTAATATAGGTAAGTAGTCCACAGCGGCTTAGCATTCGCTTTGTGTACCTTTGTGTATTTAAGCTTGCAGCTCAGATAAAATATAAAAGCTTCTAAGTAGCTTTAACAAAAGTATAAAATTATATTAAAATCTCATTAGCCTACTTTGGCCTAGTGAGCTTGTTACGCGCCTACTCTCATTTTCAGGTGGCAAGTTCATTAATACAAAGTTATAACAAAGAGCAGTTCCTAAAACCTAATTTTAACCTTTTGACAATCTACGTTCGATGACATTAGTTCGTGGTATTTATACACCGAATCATAAATATCCACGTCTTTAAGTTGAGGTTTAAAGGTTAAAACATCGAGCAACATCTAATAATACCGATACATTTTCGATACATGAATAATCCGGTGTGTTGCGCTAATTACTTTTTAATTTTATTTTGCAAGGTAATTTCGTGTCTTAATGTTCTAACTTGCCAGTGCAGTGTCCGGCAATAAGACAATTGGAAGTTAAATAACCATGAAATTCTCCTTTTTAGCGCACAGTGAGTAAATAAATTTAACCTCGGTTGCAAAACGGCCAACACTGTCGACAATGCTACACGAGACGTTATAACAAGTTCATTTGAACACCTGTCACTTCACTACAAAAAAAAAATACCGGGCGATAGACGTCAATATTTATTCCTAATGGCCCTACTCAAATCCCTGCATGCAGGGCCGATAAAACAAAGTAAAAAATCGGCCCTGCATACACACACACAATACAATTTCAAGGCTTTGAGCACATTACTTTAACCTTTTAACCGGCATTATTTTATAGATGTGACCAGCATTTTGCAGCGTCGACATAAATTTCAAATTTGCGCCATTATTGTTAGGTTATAATTGCACATCTATAGTTACCTGTGTACGTCACAGCTCCACATAGCGGAGCCGCCCAGTCTTAGCTACCGAGGTATATACTCCAGAGGATACCACGCCACCGTCTCTTGCCTCAACGGCAACGTGTTTAATGGTATTACCACACCACCTAAGAACGTGTTTTCCTGTAATGAGTCGTAGTGCCACACCGTGGCTTGGAGACTCCGGTTTTGGACGACGTCGATGGGAAGCCGATACTCGAGCATCTCCATGAAGGATGGGTGCGAGTTGCGTTTTAGGACGCGCGTCTTGCGTTTGGTTTCTTTGGTTGGATCGGGTACTAAGTACACCTGAAAAAGTATGAGAAAAAGAGCAGTCAGTATATACATATACATAATATAACCGCCTTTGCAAGAGCGATTTGTCGCGGTGGGATGAAATTGGGTGAAATTTGATTCTTGAAAAAATTTTGCTATAAAAATTACCCTCTTCTTTTTAGGCATTCGAGTAAAAAGCTTTGTAGTCTCACGATACGTATGTGGATTAAACTGCTGACTAAGTTATTTTAAGTCAACAACAAACGCATGTAATTCCTAATGAAACTAGTAAACGGAAAACATATCCACTCACATGCTTAATGTAACTACGGTTGCAAATTTATTTCAATGGAATTTATTCCTTAAGACATTGACATCGTTTGAAACCACTTGTCAATAAATTACAGAAAATGCAAAAAAGCACGTGAGTGGACAAGAGATTTTAGACATGAAAATCTTTTTATCGATCCTTCTTCATATAGTTACACGCGCGGGCACTTGCAATCGCATTCACTATCTCTTCCTGTCAAACAGTATAAGATTATGACAGCTACTTTATTTGTATGGTGTTAAAGTTGGAAATGAAATAAAGGCAAGCCATCTGTCAGTAGTAAACTAAAAGTAAACGTATTGTACCTTGACGTAAGGATTCGGCGGGAGCCCCTGCGCCGTGACCGCAAGCGACTGCGCGTGCAGTATGAGTACCGACAGCACGCCGCCCGCGTACTGCACCGACAGTTTCAGCGAGCCCGACCCAGTGTTTTCTGCTTCTGTTGATTCTCCTGGAAAACACAGGCTCAGAATAACTAATAGTACTAGCGTACAGAAGGATCACTCTCGAACAAAGTCAACTAGGTATAAAAATTTCCCTACTCTTACGACCGTTAACTGCTTGCACGCGAAATTGATACTTATCGTATGACACGAGCGTTCATATTCCGTTGGGCAAAGGCACAGGGTTTCCACTCGCCGATATTTAGGTAGGTATATAAATCAAGAATGATAACAGTTTGTATTAATTCAGTAAACTAACTTTAGTAAGTAAGTTAATTATAAGATCGTTTAGAAGTCATTGTTTGTTGCAAAAATCACAGAAAAAAAGATGCTTAATTACGCGCGACGCGGCTAGCGTGCGAACCGATAGCCGAGCGACAACCTACTGCCATACACCTCCCGGGAGGCGCGCCGGCCGAACATACCTAAACTGCGGAGTGAAACCCCCCTGACACAGGCGTGTTACTGATGAAAACCTAGTATGGTTTTATATACCTAACAGAGAACGATGTTACAATGTGCTCTATACCTTGACAAGCTCGTGCGCGGCGCTCGGCGGAACCCTGTCGCAGGGAGCCTCTGCTGTCCTTAACGAGATTGTTTTTAATAAGTGCGGCAAACGCTGACAGTGACAGGGTTCCACGGAGGGTCACGCACGAGCTTGTCGGACTATAGTGACATCTCTTATACAAGGGCACGTATCTGAATATATAGAAATATCAAATGGGTTTTCCATCCATATTAATATTATAAATGTAAAGTGTGTGTAGTGTGTTTGTTTGTTTGTTTGCCCTTCTTTCAAGTCGGATCTGAGCGACGAATTGCCGTGATTTATTGTATGGACATAGTTGATGATATAGGCTACTTTTTACCACGGGAAAATATCTCATTCCTAAGGGAAAACACGTTTTAATCTACTTTAGCGAGGTGAAACCGCGGGCATCAGCTAGTATTTAATAACGACAAGTTTTTTTCGGAAACTTAACCTAACCTAATGAATTCATATGATGAAATACGTGAGGGGTAATTTTTTTATTTTTCACTGAAAACGCCCTACGACCTGGGGCCCTACGACGAATGTGAACGTCCCGTCATCAGTTTTTCATTCAGCGAACGTTCCAGAATTAATCTATTTATTTCTTACCTCGATTCTTCATCCGTTGGGGCTCCACGTCTTGCTGGTCCCGCAACAGAGGATGGAAGAATGTGTACACGAGGTCCGAGTGCGCGATCTCGTCGGCCAAACTGAACAGAGACGTGAGGAACGCTTGCACGTCGCCGAACCGCCGCTCGGCCACTTGGCGGATGTTCGAACGGCCCACGTGCAGACCGGACGGTAAACTGGAAGAAATTACCGATTAGGATATTAATAAGTTTTTGTTAATAATCCCATATTTAATACAAGATTTCTTGCTCACTGTATCATTTTTTACCATGTATACTCCGTTTACTTTAGAATTATAAACCACAACAACATTATATTGCGGCTCGTGAACTGTAATCTCTTTACAATTTGTACTAGAGTAACAATTCACGACACGCAAATAAAGTGACATTAAAACAATTTTATTTTGCGGCTCCCAGACTATTGTACTGTACTATTTGCTAGGTAAGAAATAGTTGACGAGCCGCAATATAATGATGTTGTGGTTTTCAATTCTAAATTAAATGAACTAGTTACGTAGGCCCAAAGTACTCGTCAAGACGAATCAAACGAGTCCAAACTCGATGGGGTTATGTCGTTTCATTACAGAGTACCTATGGCCGCCTTCTAGCTCCATCATCAGATCAGCTTCATGTCATAATGATATTGCATTGGCATCCGATTTTTACATGCATGCAAAATTTCAGTTCAATCGGTAATCGAGAAATTTAACTTGCAAGATTTGATGACACAGACAATGGGACAGGTGAAGGTAAATAAAAGCTTGTAAAAAAAACTGGATTAATATACTCAGCGGCAAATCTAACCGCCCACTTTACATACATGTTTCGAAGGAAGGAGGGCGATTAGATTTACCGCTTAGTATATTACAGCTGTAAGAAACATGAACAACCAAAGTCAAAAAGTCTTCGGTAGGAAATTGATAACAAACATCGTATGTCCCTTCCTAGTCTAGAGCTGGGAAGACAGGTGTCTTTAGTTATATCACGAAAACTATTTTAATTAATTTACGTGCTTATCTAAAGAATAATAAATTATTTAGTAATACACAGATTACTGGGTACTGTTAGATTTCCGAGTAAGGCGACGATAACATTTACGACAGCTATTTCCGTTTGATGAAACAGTTCGTAAGTGGATTGAAACGGAAAATCTGGCGTAATAATTATACATCGGCGACACTGACTCGTGACATTTAGACAGCATTTGACGTTTCCGACAAGACTAGTGACGTGACAATGTTTTTCTGTACAAGTAAAGCATAATAAACCTATTAGAAAAAATCTTTTCAATCATTTAATGTGTTAGATTCGTGATAGATAATTAATGTTTAGTTTAAATTTTTAGCATTTATCATACGTCTTCTTTTTTGAGAGAATCTGCTTGACGACTGACGTGATGGGTAAAACAAGCATTTTTCTGTAATTTTGCAACAGTTTTTCTGTTTTTTTGTTGATGTTCTCTTTGATTTCAACTTCGTTATTTTGTAATAAGTTTTATTCTGTAAGCTTTTGGATGCCGTCTCAGTACTGATAGTAACCTTTAAATTTTAGAAACTTATCTGGAAATGACACTTGAAAAACGTGTTTCATCACTCGTGTCACCTAATTGGCACGAGTCACTGATGTTCGGTAATAATCAACACTGGCATTGAAAAAATAAACCACCGCGGAACTCACATGCAGAATAAAAATCTATGAGTAGTACAGGCTGGCCAACCTGGAGGTATACAACTTTTTTTGCGCCATTTGGTTTTGGCGGCAAATATGACAGGTGTTGTATGATAATTACTTTGTGTAGAACTATCTAAAGTAAATAAATAAATATAATAAAAGCCAGTATACTCGATCAATAAACAAATCAATACCTGCTATAAATTTAAGAAAATACCTTAATAACACATACTTAATCAAAAATAATATACCATACATTAATAGTTCAATTAAATAAATGTACAATTAAACAGCATTCCAACTCATCAAAGAATTACACTCCGCAAAGTCAATGTACGTACGCATTTGATGAGACACTTCCGAACTATTTATATCGTTGTAAAACTGTTGTTTAGTCTGACTGCGCTCGCGACGCACTGCGCATCGCGCCTTAAGCAGATAGCGGTCGTAGTTGATTGGTAAACTTGTTTTGTGTGCTTTTTATAATCCTACCGGCAAATTGTTACTTTTATGGTTTTTGCGATTGTATTAATATTTACGCTCACTAGCTTAGTTTATAGTTTATGCATGTAATATTTCTTTCTCAAGTAAGTGAATTATTGTTATTCTTTTGATAATATCTTTAAACCGAGATACGGAAAATTTATTACGACTGAACAACGTGTTTTAATTATTAAAACGTTCTCAACCCAATCATGTATTGCGGAAACTCTAAGAAAATTGATTGAACGGTGACATTGATAGGCCCCCCAAGATCGCCTGATTTAACAGCTCCTGACTTTTTTATATGAGGCTGTCTAAAGGGACGTGTCTGCTAACAGGCCAATGAACCTTCAGCAATTTAAAACTAAATATTCGAGACACAGTCACTGCGATAACGCAGGAAATGTGTGAAAATGTGATGAAAAACGCGATGAAAAGGGTTTACATCTACCATGCTGCTAGAGGTGGACATTTGTCTGACATTATTTTCCTTATTTATATGGCGGCCCTAATACTATATTTAACAAGAAATACTTAATAATTTTTATATATCATAGAATAAAATTACAAAAACTAAAGTGTATACCTGTTATTTGGCCACCCTGTATAATAAAACAAAATAAGCGAAAATGCTCCAACGCAATGCACACACACGAGCGCCGCCGTTTCCATGACTACCCCGACTGTATCTATGCAGAACAGTATAATCTGAAGCTATTCAAGCAGCCTTGTTAACGGTGTTACAGTAAAATTACATAAAGTTTACCACTGACAGATGGTTTGCCCTCATTTCATATTCAACTTTAACGACCTACCAGTGGCGAAGCGTGTAATTTTTTTCAGGTAAAGCCGTAGCGAAAACCAGTGGCGGCGCAGGACCTAAATTTGGTGTGGGCAAGACAAGACACATTTTGTGAGGCCCTGTGATGGCGCGTCACACATTAGATTACGGATGTAATGAGCAAAAAACGGGAAACTTTCGAGGCGCGAGGACCCTCAGACCGCGAGGCCGAGGACGGTGGCCCACGTCGCCTTAACCCAGCGCCGCCTCTGGCGAAAACTATTAACCTTTATCTTACCCTTTTTATTTATTCTCTTCTTGAAAATTAGGACATAACTTCTAAAATCGTCACTCAACAAATTCGCATCCACAATCAGTTTTAATTAAAGGAGCCTTTTCTACTTTTATTAAGCCTAGTAAATACAAAATAATTTATCTAGCGAGTCCGACCGAAGATAAAATATAAATTAAACTGACCACTTGACACTATAAGTTTGCACAATCCGATATTACGAAATTTCACTGGTTTCGAGCATCAACACTAATCTGGCTATGTATTTTTTATTAAATTAAAACAATATATGTACTACTAATAATAAACAATAATAATACTTCACAACAAGAAACGAAATATGAAGTTTGTAATCAATGACAAATCAATCGTAATGTTGCCATTACAATTATTTTATTTTAATGTGACGGTGTTATTTTATAAAATTCTAATCTAATATTAATTTCGCCAGTTTATAAACCTTAATAATAAAAGCAGATAAAATATAATTGTTTTTGTTTTACACTAAATCATCGATATTTTACGTTCCATTTCGCTGCAGTAATTTTGTATAAGTAGGCGATCGTAGCGCCAAAAATGTTCCAAGAAGCCGCTCACGGCTCGCGGCTCGCGGCTTCGGCAGGCAAAGTGAAAGTGAGCCTTACGCACAACACACAAAGTCTTTTTTTAAATGTAATAAGCCGCTTAATCCCGGGTTATCTAAGTAGCATAAACACACGATGTTTCCTGGAGTGGTGTGGGTGTTTGTCAATGAATTATTTAAATGTCTGAGTGCACAATTTCTAATATTTCCGACCGGCATTTACTATTAGAGATCGTGAATGAATCGTTTTTGTGAGAGTATTACGTTGCGTTTTGATTCTGCATCGTGTTGAAAAAAAGTTAAGTTTATTAGGGAAGAGTATGTCTGTATTACAAACAACGGATTATTAATAGAAGCGTTTGATTACTTCAAAATTTTAGGCAACCCGGAAGGAATCGGGTTGTTAGCACCCTTCGCCACTGCGACCTACAAATAAAGCCAATTTTAGAATACTGTTACCCACGTTTGCAGATTTTGTAATAGCTACTTTATTTGTATGGCGTTAAAGTTGGAAATGAAATGAAGGCAAGCCATCTGTCAGTGGTAAACTAAAAGTAAACGTATTGTAGCATGGGTGTACGTGCGCGGGGCGCTTCAAATTTTGATGGAGTCAGACCATTTTCACTGCCCTTGAATCGTGGCTCGTATGCTGTCCACTTTTATAAGCAATGATTAATCATAGAATAATCCGCTTTTCCCCGTCGATATACGGTATCTTCGAAATAATTTAGTAACCGATAAGATTACCAGCGTTATTCACATCACACCCGCCACTCCACTATCTAATCAAGCGACTAACGATTGTTATTAACAGAAATGAACGAACAATATTAATTATTTATTTACAATAACATTGTGCAGGACTACAATTTCAGTTACAAGGGATCCAACGAATCGTGAGTACCGGAATTTATTATTACATAATTAACTATCATTAAATCACCTCGTCTTTATTCTAAAATTTAAGATATCTTGCTAATATTTTATCCAATTTAATATGCTAAATAGATAAGGTCATATTAATCACATGTCAGATTTTTTTAAATGCCATTGAATACTCGATTGTTAAATATTTTATTCTGTTTTAATAAACAAACATACATTTAATTTTGGTATAATATTTTGCGTAGGTTGCATTTGCATACTGCATTATAATTTGTTTAGGTTTAAACGTACATGATTTGAAACTGAAGCTACCAAACCTCAAAGTAAAATATTATCCATTTTTAATTACAGCTAACAACATCGTGAGACAAGGCACTCTTTTGCTCTGGGGTATATTGAACAAGACTAATGTTCAAATTCGGAGGCTTCAAAGCAACGCTGAACCTTGGTTCTTCGAATAAGAGGAAAGAGATATATGAGAATGGGCCGACTTTGTCCGTGGGTGGCGCGTACAGAACACATCGGGAGGAGTTCTTCGGTAAGTCACTTTATTATACTTTACAATAGATTACACGAATCTTTTAGATATAAGGATTTTGGATATCAGCGTGCCCTGATACAGTGATGTAGATACTTTTTTTTCTGCGTTGCTCCTTACCCTTTTATTTTTAAACCCAATCGCCCCTTAAAAATCCTTCTAAATTACTTAAGTTTATATAATTCGTGGGTTCGAGCCCGGGTTCGCACCTCCGAGTTATTCGGAGTTTACCATGAACTTTACGGTGAAGGAAAACATCGTGAGGAAACCTGCACACGCCTGCGAAGAAATTCAATGGTGTGAGTGAAATTCTCAATTCGCACTGGGCCCGCGGGGTAACTACGGCCCAAGCGCTCTCATTCTGAGCCCTTGCCCTGCAGTGAGATATAGGCTGGGATGATGATGATGATGATGATGATGAATAACATAGTAGCTTTCGCATTCATGTTCAACAACAACTCAGACCTCTTCAACTGATAGAGGCTGGCCTCTTACATTGTGACTCCCACTCAGCACAAGTAGGTAATGTAAAACGTGCATTCGCGTGAAAAGATAATCAGACTGTATCTCTGATACGTAGAGCCGGTATCCATTTATCAGGGTATTGACATTGATCAAACACTAATAAAACTGTCGATAACTATGAATAATTCCAGGACGTGGCAGCCTGTCCGAGCCGCCGAAAAAACTGACGCCATCCATGGTAAAACTGCCGCCTAGCGCCAAAGGTTCCGCCATCAAGACTTCAAAAAGCACAAACGACTTATCAAACTCATACAATCTACCCCCACAATTGAGAAAGAGCACGCCAGACGTGTCGACCGACCCTAGAGGAGGACCCTCTCACAATATAGACTCATCACCACTTCATCGTAATGGCAAAGCGAACAGCAAGGAAGCCAAAAGAGATTCGAAAAGACAAGAGAAGGAGCAGAAGGAATTGGAGAAGAGACGGATAAACGAGCAAAAGAGAAGGGAGAAAGCTGAAGCGCAGGAGCAAGCGAGACAGGACAAGCTTAGGATACAACGGGATAGGCAAATAGCTCAGCAGCAAGCGAGAGACGTCAAGTTAAGGAAAGAACAAGAGAAAAAGAAGAAAGGGGTGCCGCAAGTGCCACAAGCGGCGGCAATTCCTCAAGCTGCGGCGGTTCCTCAAGCGCAATCGCCTCGAGCTCCAAATCCTGCAGCATCCATTCCTCCGCCCCCTCCGGCTCCGCAGCGAGCAAACCCATTAGGTAAACAGACAGGGTATTCCACAAACACTCTAGAAAGTTCGATCAGCCGAAGCAGCGGTCCGCCTCCGTATTCTGAAGTACCTAAGAACCCTGAACCTAACAGGAAGGATAACACAGGGAATACCAGCTTCGGCAGGCCTATAGAGAGTAGCAGCTGGGATATGATATCGGAGCACCGCCATCAGATATCCAGGACGGTTGCTAGCGAGGCCAGTACCAAACAAATGATGATGGATCTGCAGTTCAGCTTCGAGAAAGCGCAGGCCAATACCAATGACAGAAATAATAGTGAAGTTTGAGTGGATATAAGTGATTCATTATTTTTAGCGTTTATTTTTAGAGTTTCTTAATAAATTATTTAATTGTTTGTGGACTACTTTTTTTGATGTTCACGTTTTAAATAACTCAAACACGTTCCCTGCCCCAATACAAAGGTTAAATTTTGCTCCTCAAGTCCACTTCAATATTTTTATTGGATTTAATTATTGGACTTATCACTGTTTTTCGCAATTTTGGCAATGTTTTGTGTTTTTAACCGACTTCAAAAAAGAGGAGATTCTCAATTAATCTGTATGTTTTTTTTTAAATATATCCAAAGGGTACAATCACGTATCCTTTTGAACACATAGGTACTTGTGAGTAACAAGTTTTTGTATCCAAGTAGATACACAGGACAAAACGTGTTAAGTTAATTGTCACGCCACGCCTCCGCTGTCTGTGCGTTTGGAGCTTTGATCCATTCGTGCCAGCTCTTGTGAATGGACTTGTACACAAGTCCTCTTGAATCGTAAAAGAATTTTCGTCACTTAAGCTTTGAAGGTAGGTTGCATTTAACTTGAAATCCGTATTGTAAATTCGATTTACTTCTTTAGGGATGTTAGTAAATTTAAAAATCGAATGGTGCTCCTTTGTATTCACAAACTGGTACTTTTAAACAAGGAGATTGTAATGCGTAATACTTACCTTCAAACCTCCATGCTGGCATAATGCTGCTGGCCAGTGCTGGCTGAATGTGCCAAAGCCAAAGAGCGCGAGGCCATTAAAAAAAAAACAAAAGACGGTTTGGCGCGATAAATTTTCTTCCGCTCTGTTACAAATTGCGTATACATTTTTAACATAACGGTTTTTCTTTATTTTCTCGCATTTGTGATGAAAAGTAGAATGTTCAACTCGAGCGTGAATGATCAATTACGACCCTTGTTTATCAATCTACTATTCTTGTTCAACTGCAAGTCATAACTCACCTGTGCACTTTAGCCAGCGGGAAGTGCAGACAAATCTTCTGATACAGTTCCGTGAAGTGTTTGTATGAGCGGTACAGCACGGAGGGCGTGGCTTGGCCCTGCCGGAATATCCGAAGCGCGTACACGTAGTGCTTTTCGGGGTCGTAGCGTTTCTCGTAGCCCAAACATTCCACGCTGACCAGGCGGCCCTCTTGCGCCATGCTGGGAGTTAAAATAGGTTATGTTTACACAAACGATACCATTGTAGATCTGTTTTGAAAAAAAAAGCGACTGCATAAAAATATTACCTAATTTACCCCCAAAAGTGGCCTCATGTTTAAAATTCACAATTTCTGTCACCATCTTATACCATTTGACAGAAATAGATAGTGAATGCGGTGGCAAGCGCCCATGCGTCCAGTAATATTTATGACCTTGCCTGTACCAGGGGCACATAAAAAGCGATATTTCTCACGTGTAAGTCCTTGGCATGAAGGAGAGTAGCTCGGATGTACTGCTTCCCTGGTCGCCACTCGCACGCAGTTGCGCCAAGTTGTGAAGGAAGAAGTTAAAGGGCGTGAACCTGGAAACAAATAAAGCGTCAGGAATGGTGATATAGTCACGCGGCGGACACGACGTACAAATACGCGTTCTTGAATCTACATAAGCACGACGACGTCTGTACACGCGTACGCCCACATACATCGCGCGCGCACTCTTCTGGTTTCTGGCGGTTTCCGGCTATCTGCGCCTTGAGGGGTGGGGTAATTCGAATCGGTGCTGGGCGGACCGTTTCCATTCTGTACGTCAGTACTATTATATATTCTGTGATATAGGTTAAATCGCCAATAACTGGCCACCTCATACTAAAAATGAACTCTATTCACCCATAATAGAATTCATTTTTAGTATAAGGTGTTAATTTTATTACTGACCACCAAGGATGATATAGACTGGATTGGCAGTCGCCATAGTACGTATCGGCCGCGGTTTTTGTAGTTCGATTATTAAATCTAGATGGCGCTGAAACATAGCCAGAGGCTTTGAAGGCAAAACAATAAGACTAAGTACAGATGTTTCATATTACTACAAATGTATTATTTTTCAAAAATATTGCATAATAATACATTTGCAGTGATATGAAATCACCTTCAGTAACTGGCCACGTTATACTAAATTGAATTCTGTTTGTAGGGGGACAGAGTTCATTTTCAGTATGAAGGGGCCAGTTATTGAAGGGTGGCCAATTATTAGCGATTTACCCTACAATGACATTAATGATGGTATTCTAAAGCCACGAAACTGTTTAGTGAGTTTTCTTTGTACAACGCATGAAATGTATTCTGTAATATAAATATAAATAAATTTTTGATTTTGATTTGAAATACGGATTAAAATGAATAAAAGCAAGCGTGACTGAAAAAAAATCGACTTTAAAAATATCGAATCTGGTGGTGGTTTTATATTATTAGGGTGGGTTTATTGAAGAGAATACAACAAATTAGTACTCTCTGACGTATACTCAATGAAATGTGCCGCATCGCGTTTCGGTGAGATTTAACCTTTAGAATTCCATTGTTTTTTTTTTTAGAGTACGTTATTATTTACAGATCGGCTGACTATACCACGGCTAATACGTGTACTAAACTAATTCTTACTTGCTCTTGAGCGACGAGTGTATAAGCCGTGCGAAGGCGGCGGCGGCCTCTGCGTTCGTCGCTTGCGGTAGCAACGCGCCTCGAACATAGCTGACAGCCGTCGTCGTTACGCCCGGCACGCCGGACGCCGCCATCTGAACAAAACGTAAATGTGATATTCTTAGATTATTTAAACACTAGATAGAGTGTCAGTAGCAAACACTGCGATACAAAACGTACAAAAACCCATATGACAGCTTCATATTACGATCGCGTTACGTCATTCAGACTGAAGGGTGGCAAATTACATATAAGCCAACAGTTGGCTTATATTTTTCGGGACGTTTTCATGCCACCTAAGCTCTATCTAGTAAATAATCTAAGGTAAAATACTACATTATGTACAGTCAACCAATTTGATTCTAAGGCCACTACAGAACCATATCAAAATGAATCAATTTGTTTACCTTCTTCGACAGTGATTATCAGGTGATGTATGTCATGATCATGATGACAAACTCGATCTTTGCGAACGTGTGTCAACGATATTGAATAGGAAAGGAGTTTGCTTGTGTATTAAAAACTTGAATTGTCACTGGCCGTGTGTCATAACTTCTTTTTCCTCTCATGGCATGGAGCGAAAACGTTTATAAACTCTTTACGTTTATTGCAAATGGTGTTCGGAAAGTTGGTAATCCTTTGACTCGCACTGACGTTGTAATTAACTAGTAGTTAATGCGACAAGGTTCTAAGAAGTGGCCTAGGAATCCAATTGATTGACTGTACCCAAGTATAAATTACGCACGAGAGTGCATACGAAGTCCGAAGCCTTAGATTGAAAGCTTAAATGGGTTGACGTTATGCTTCGTTTATTTTGGCATTAGAAAAAGGGTAAACGATCTTGAAGAGTAATTTTATAGAACATCATCATTTCAGTGGAAGCAGCTTGCATCCACCTTGAACCTGTGGCGTTTGCCAAATCGTTCGTCCATCTGGTTGGCGTCCCACGCTGTGCTAAAAATCACTTTTGAAAAATAATTCGCAGCTAATATTTTGAAAAGCGTTTTACGATAAAATGACTCGTCAAGATTGTTTACCCTTTTTCTAATACTAAATAAACGAAGAAAGTATTATAAATTGCCCCTCTATATCGTAGGGTCATCGTTACTCTACAGGGTGTTTCAAAAATCCCGTACGATCCGAAAACCAGTGACAGTACAGTACTCATGAAACTGAACAACTTTCCCCAAGGAACAGGGGTCGAAATAAAAAAAATAATTGGACTGTCCTTACAAAACATCCGATCAGCTGACAGAGTTAGTATGAAAAGACCATAATTTATTTTCACTTCTCATGCTCTTAAAATGATACTTTAGTCTCTGCATATCGGGACTAAAGCTCTTTTTTGATCTCTAGGGATTAAAGTAATTTTTTTTTAATTTACTTTGGAAACCCCTAAACTGCCAATCACGGTGTTTGTAGATGGAGGATTATTGCCATATTCAGTGTTTGGGCATAGACAATTTTAAAGCTTTCCACAGACCGCAGCGCGCTGCGGACGCTCCGAAGCGCTCCGTAGCGCCCGCTCCGTAACGCTCCGTAGCGTCCTGCGCTTCGGTCTGTGGAAGCCTTTAGTGCGTGGAAATACCTAACCTCAAAATGACAACTGTATAAAAATATTTTAAAAAATAATAATTTCGTGAAACACCATGAATAATTACGAATATTAATCTGTTTAATTATATTAAAGATGAATTCATTTTATTATGCATACTTAGTCCAATTAGCTATGAAATAATTTGCAAGTTTCAATCTGTTGGCTAAATATGCAAACATTAAAAGCGTCACTCAACAAAAAAAAAACCGCGGAATAAATTTAAATTGCTATTTGAATTCTGAACAGACGTCCATTGCTCGTATTGAGCGTACGTTTTATAAAAGTAATATTGTAGATTAGTATACCTAAAACATCGTTTTTTTCCTCGCATTCAAAGTGAAAAGTAGAGTGTTTAACGCGAGACTAAACTGCCATAATGACACGCGAATTATAGCCACCCTCGCTCTGCTCGGGTGGCTAAATATCTTGTGTCATTATGGCTTGTTTTAGTCCCTTGTTGAACAATCTACTATTCATATTCCGACCCATGTTCCTTGGGGAAAGTTGTTCAGTTTCATGAGTACTGTCACTGGGTTTCGGATCGTACGGGATTTTTGAAACATCCTGTATACTACACTAATGTTAATCACTCGCTCTCCGCTAGGCAATAGACATAGTAATTATTAAATTACTAGCACTTATTAATAAACTATTAATCATTCTTTTAAAAATATGCGGTTATCTATAAGTAATACACCACATACCATCACCGTATTGACGATTTATAGCACCGCGGGTGGCGAATCTTTCATTAGTACAGTCGACCAAGTAAGCTAAACAGACTGTACAGCACGTGATAGACATAAGGATGCGGACTCACCAGCGCGAATAGGTCAAGTATGTGGTCGTGGTGCGCTCGCACCACGTTGAACGCCATACAGCAAAGCTCCACGAAGTGCTGGAAGCGCTGCGTCGGCCGTTCGCCGCCGTTTATCACGTACACCATGTCGTTCGTCAACACGAATGGCGCGCGGTCTCTGACAATTTGATGGTCAGGGTAAGTATATGAATGGTATCTTGGATAGACTAAACAAAAGACCGAGTATCCAGAAATTTTATTAATGGACACTATAATTATTACACAGCTAGTTTTCAGTTTTTCCTACACACATGTAAAGGAGCATTTTCAATAGAAAGTGAAAGGAAATTATGGGGTTTTCTTACTCAGAATCAAGAGGGCATTTAATTTTGATGATTAAAAAAAATGTCCCTAATTTTCCATACAATTTTTTTGTGCCAGTCTTGTGACGACCCATGTAAACTGTATGAAAAAAAAAATCACGAAACTGACTCAAAAAATAAAGGCACTATTTTCTTTATGAAAAAAAAAATCCAATTTCCTCATTTAAAAAATAGTCGAACTGTACCATGTATGTTAGAGCATTCAATGACGACAACGCATATACGTGTTTTAGTGACTTTCGCCCACTGATGCTGTCATAATTTTCACAATTTTGTGTAATCAAGTTCGACAGCGCCGTAAGCGAAGGCGTTAATAGCAGTTCTCTTGTATAAATTAGATTTCTTTTTAAGGTACTCTTGAGAATGCCCACAATGGCCACAAACCTACATTCTATTTAAAATCTATTTATAGTTTTCACGTGATTGCAATTAAAATGAGTACCTTTTAAAGTTGCCAAACATCTGTGCGTCACCCAAAAACTTTCCGAAGTCTATATGGAAGAGATGGCCGGACGTTTTCAACATGATGTTGTCGTTGTGTCGGTCGCAGATGCCCAGTAGGTACGTGGCGACGCTATAGCCGGCACAGGAAGCTGATAAACATAAATAATAAAAAAATAAATATCACGGGACAATTCACACCAATTGACCTAGTCCCAAACTAAGCAAAGCTTGTACTATGGGTACTAGACATCGGATAAACATAACTAATATATAGATAGATACATACTTATATGTACATATTAAATACCCAAGACTCGAGCACAAACATTCGTATTATTCACACAATATATCTGCCCCGACCGGGAATCGAACCCGGGACCTCAAGCTTCGTAGTCAGGTTCTCTAACAACTAGGCTATCCGGTCGCCTAAAAAGTTGACACCATAGTTTTTTTTCGAAAGACCCGTGATTGACGTCTTCTCACCTGAAGTGCAGATAAAGCCAAAGGTCTATCAGTTCAGTAACAGCCTACTCACTCTAGCCTTGAATAAGCAGCTGGACTTGAACTAGCATTCTGAGGGACCCTTAAACCATACCGTGATTTGGTTGGTTTCAGTTTATCAATATGGACCTCCGCAATGTCACATCTGATAAATTAGTTTAATTAGTGCTTTTGAACGAACTTGGCGAATCTTCATACCCATTCTCATAACTCCATCTATGAACAACTTGATCAGGCGCTAGCTCACTTATGACTTCTATAGTTTACCAAAAATGAAAAGAGATGGAGCCATTGCTCAACTATTGAAAACAAATATGTCGACGCAATAATTCAAGCAAATTGGTACCGTAATGTGTGTTTTCAACTACGTCTAAATCTAAACTAATATCCTAAGAGAAAATCATTACTACTCATTCTGAGATACGAGTTTATAACACAATAAAATAAAATAATATAAAATAATAATATAATAGTTTATAATAAAATAGTGACAAAATATGTGGCGATAGACCAAGCTTACCAGTGAAATTGTCCCTGGCCCTTTGATACTCCAGTTCCGAGGGGTTGTGTTTCGCGAGCCACTCGGCTATTGGCTTGTCTTTGAAGGACCCGGTCAGGCCCCATTCGGTCTGGATCGCCCTCAGCGTCTCCGCTTCTGATACTATTTCTATCATACCTGAGGCCAAACAAAACAATTCACTATGTGTCACTGATACTAAACATTATAGCTCCAAACGCACAGTAACTAACTAAGTAACTTGTATGAACGGTTGTACGGTACCGTACCGCAAACTAGTTCATACGAGTTAGAATATTACAATCGACTCCGCCACCGCACCGCCACACCTCAGCATTTGGAGCTTAAAGACGTGGGTACTAGTGGGCATTTGGGTAAATTACATTTTATTTCACTTTGACTCTTAATAGCCTATATACGAGTAAGTTTGCATACTTGTGTCTTGAAAAACGTTTTCGTTCGTATATGTCACCTAAAGTTCACTTAGTTGATGCATGTTTGTCACTTGGTCATTAGGTTATTGTAAACTGTTTTCTTATATTTTGTTAAACTTGATTTTCATGTATAATAAAGAATTTGTATTTGTATTTGATCGAGCACACGAGCGAAAGAGCTCGCCAAGCCAAGGTATTCAATATTACTCGTACGTCTATCAGACGCGCTTAAGACAAACGATACAAACATCACATATTCGGTTTTTTACCCTGAAATTTTACACGAAATTTAATCACCTCGCAGAAACTTTAAGGGCCTAAGCACACGGCGTATTTTTAACGCGCCGTCGACGCGCGTTTATATCGATACAAACGCGCGTCGACAGCGCGTTATTTAAAAAGCGCCGTGTGCTAGGGGCCTTAAGGTTGTTCTAATGGAATGAAAAACGCGCTGTAAACGCGCGTTAATAAAACGCGCGTCGACGGCGCGATCAAAAAACGCCGTGAGCTTAGGCCCTAAGCTTCGATAAGATGGTGAAATAATAATTGCGGAACATTGCCGCCGAGAAACGATCATTTATATAAAATTCATAGCCGCATGGGCCCGCAATGCAAACAAACTAACGATGTTTTATGTACACTTGTACAGTCGAGGTCAAATATATCTTTACACTTTACTAACTTGTCGCAGTCACTGCGTGTTTGAACTTTTATATGAAATTGTCAGAAGGCATACAGTGACAAGGCACTAAAGTGTAAAGATATCTTTGATCTCGACTGTACAATAAAGAGTTTTACATACATACATATTTCTTGAACCGAAGATTTACTGACTAGAGAAAGAATGCTCTTAATAGTCTGAAGTCTTACCTCTCCGGTCACTAGTAGGCAATGTTTGGAAAGTGACCATCCGCAGATCCAAGCCTGCTTTTAGCCACAAACTATCCATAACCTTCATCACTTGTAACACCAAAGCATCTTGACGCAAGTCGTCTCCAACCTGCAAGTTCAAAAACTTAATGTATAACTTTAATTCTAATACTATATGAAAAAAAACCGCCTGTATTATTCCCGTTCCCATGAAATTCCAGGAAAATATAATATATTCTATGTCACTCGCAAAACTGAGACGAATCTAATGACACCTCACACTTCAAAATCCATTCACCCGTTTAAAACGACAAATAACATAACCCTCTTTCGGCAGTCGGGTGAAAAGCAGTAATTTAAAAATTCAACGTTTTTGAGTGGACAGTCGACATTTTAAAATGCATCATTTTAGAGAAAGTATTTTTGGGTAAGAAAAATACCTTGAACATTGAGGGTACTACGGCGTTGTCGCTTCCAATGAAGTTAATCTTGAGCGGGAGCGTGTTGGAATTGAAGTACATACACGACCTGGAAATTAAGTTAGCAACAGTATAAAACAAAATTACTACGTTTTTTTTTCTTTTACAATAATGTATGTTTGAGACGGTTTCTAGGCAACGCTCGATATGAAATGAAATTTATTATTGGTGCAGAAACAGTAACATAAATACATAGTGCCTGTATCTTGGGCGCAAACCAATTGGGACATGTTCGAACGCCCAAGGTTTTGTATCTTAAAAAATAACGGACAGTTATGATATGCATGTAGATAAAATTATGTATGCGACTGTGCTTGATTAGCATTAAAACACTCGCGTGATCTTATTATGAAACTCACCTTCGGTTCGTTCCATAAAACCACACTCGCGTTTTAATGCCTCTCATTATACACCGACATAGATAACTATTTATTGGATAATGTTTATAGTTTATACTAGTAGTACTACCCATAACAATATCCAGTACTAGTAGTTTCAATGGATGGATGATGTGATGGTCCCAAAGGAAGATCAGCGCCGTTCGCAAGACCGGCACTTTGCTGATTTGGGACCATTTCGCGAAATGCGCATTTTTTTTCTCCTTTGTTATTTTTGAAGTTTTTATATATCTATACATACAATAAATTTGTAACAAGTCGGTGTCTGTACATTGAAGATATTTGAGAAAAACTGTCACTAGGGCTATTTATTAGCGCAATAGAACCCAAAACAATGATTTTTAGAATTATTGTCTGTTTGTCAGTTTATCTGTTTGTCTGTGCGTTTGTGCGCGCTAATCTCAGAAACGGCTTAACCTAGAAGGATGCGGTTTTCACTGATATGTTGGTATTTTCTTGGATTAACATTTAGTGTTTGTTTCATTTGAATCGGTTGACAAATAAGAAAGATACGATACTTTCAGTGTTAGATAGCCCATTTATCGAGGAAGGCTAATAGGCTTTAATATCATCATGCTGGGAGTACAGTGGTGGTGGGGGGTTGCGGGGGGGGGGGGGGGTTTATATCGAGGAACTAAGGAGAGCCATATTTGATGAAAAAGCAAATTGGATCAAAAAAATAAGCTGCCCAAATTACTAATTCCACGCGGACGGAGTCGCGGGCAAAAGCTAGTCACGAATAAATGTTTTCTTTCTTTCTTTCTAGTGTACTAACTTGACATCAACGTCGTGCACGCGTTGGTGAAGCGCTAGCGGCAGCGCCGCGGGCTCGGAGCGAAGCAGAGTCGCGAGTCTCTCTGCGCCGGCGCTGAGCGCGCGCCCGCGCCCTCCGTCCTTGGCGCACTTCACTGACAGGGCCACTTCTGACAGCGTCTGGAAACAAAGCGCGTGCGGTCAAGTGCGAAAATATATGTACAACTCTATGTCATTGACCATAAGGTTTATTTATTTATTTATTTATTTATTTATTTGTTGAAAGCAGGTGTACATAAATGATCTTAAAACTAGTCTGAATCTCCACTTTCTACCTAAAAATAGGCGTACAAAATTAAATTCTCTATAATATAGTAAAAAAAAATAAAACATGTCATGCATAGTAATAATAATAAAAAAGTCAGCTAGCAAATAGGTACAAAATATGTCCATTCAAAATAAGTCAAGGTGAATAAATAAATTAATTAAAATGAATTACAATTAGATTACAATACATCAAATGTCCCAAAAAAAAAAAAAAATTTAACTCGGCCTTTTATCAAAATGTTCAGAACAACAATAATAAAGTTTGTCCATGCACCAATTGAACAATTTTCTTTTAAAAAGTGGTAAATCTAATTCTTTTAATGTCTTTGGCAAATAGTTGTAGACCTTGATACACATGCATATACAATTTTTATTTACTAGAGGAGACGTTGTACCTGGGTGCAATAGTTCAGGTCCATATTTAGCGTAAAGTCTTGAGCTAGATGCCTTTACAGTGAACAAATGCATGTTACTCTTAACGAAGAGACATACCTCGTATACATAAAGAGAGGGTAGGGGCAATATATTGTATTTTTTAAACAATGGTCTACAAGAGAAAGATTGCGGAGCCCCGCATATGGCTCTCAAACATTTTTTTTGCAACCTGAAAACCTTCGGAACATTAGTGCTATTGCCCCACAGAATTAGACCATATCTCAAATTGGACATGACAAAACCATGGAAGGCCAGCAGTGCCGTTTAGTGTTGCCTATCGATAGTCCAATATCGATAGGCTATCGATAGTCTATCGATAGTTAAGACAAAACCAATAGTAACGATAGTCTATCGATAGTTAAGACTATCGATACTATCGATAGTATCGATAGTGATTTATAAGCAATACAATCCAATCCAGTTTAATGTCCAATACTATCGATACTATCGATTGTATTCGGTCATTATTGCAATACTATCGATACTATCGATTGTATTGGACATAAAACTATCGATAGTATTGACATGTGCGATACTATCGACAGTAATATCGATATCCTGAATAGTTTGCGAGGTCAACGATCGATAGTCAAACTATCGCTAGTTCTGCAACACTGATAAGGTTGATGTTTACGTATTTTTACGCGATGACTGTATACACATATTTATGCTTTCGATTGTACCGTTCAATCTGACGTAAACGCTGGCCGGTAGGAGTTGATAGCGCTATGGGATCCGCCGTCGGCCCCCACTGTTTTTGTATTAACCTCAGGGAGAACGCAGAACCCAGGGAAAGGGTTTAACCCTTAAGGTAGAGGCGATTTAGCGACCACATGCATTGAGTTGGAAATTCAACCTTATGGTTTTAGTAATAAGTCACAATGTCCATTGTAATTATTGAAAATACTACTTGCTTTAAAAATATCCTTTGTCAGGTGTAACAATCAACTTTTCTTTGTCACTCGTTGCTATAGTGACGGTCTCCTGAGTAACTCTTTAAACCGTCTCTTTAAGTTTATCTGATTAAAATTTGCCAAACATGCATTTTTGTGGTAGTTTTAAACCCCTTCTACAATTGGGGATGTCTATTTTTTTGCAATGTATAGTAAATCGAAAACCATTTCGAGATAAATGCTTTTTAACTCGTTTTCTGTAGTTATTTAATTTTAATATTATGTAATGAATTTATTATATAACAAATAAGCAATGACCTTCATTTGACATTGGTGTAAATTGCGTGACCGGTTCAAGTCGTACTTTATTCTATGTGGTTAGAATGGGCTAGTTTCCTAAAAAAATCTAATTAGTTCGTCATTTAAATTATCAAAAAATATTGGACACGTATTTTTTCTTTTGTCAATTGAACAAAAAATGACGGAGATATTGTATGTTGAAGTTCCGCGTGACGTCACGATTCGCTACACTTTTTAGCGAACCGTGACGTCACGAGCCCCCACTCCCGAACTTTGTCGCGCTTTATCTTTGTCGTTTTTTGTTCAATTGACAAAAGAAAAAAAATGTGTTCAATATTTTTTGATAATTTAAATGTCGGACTAATTGTAATAGTGTTTTTTTTACCCAGGACACTACCCTATTCTTCACAATTTACGCGTGGATTATACTACGGAGTTTGATTTGGACCCGCTGTCTGACATCTAGCACTTTGACAGTGCCAGTAAAGTGACACAGTGTATAGTGTACCACTACGCAAAAAATAATTAAAGGGGTTGCCTTAACGTACGCATTTAGATAGATTTAGAAATTTGGCATTGTGGGAGCCCTCAATTATAATCTGACGTCATCAACTAAAACAGTTTCAATAATTAATTTTGAAAAAAGTAGAGAACTAAATGACAAAATATTGAAATTAGTTCCTTATAATTGACTTTTCTATACAAAAAAAATATAAAAACCACTGGTAATTTTTTTTAGACATTCCCAATTGGTCATCTAATAAGCATGTTAGTTAATGTGACACAACATTTCTTCTAATCAAACTGTACTACTTTTGTCCCCTTGCAGACGGGACAGAATAAAAACAAGAAATAGTTGATCCACCCAGGTATGTATTTGATAGCTGATTTTGATTCTGTGGTAGTATGCTCCAGTAAATGGGGCCTTATTAAGGGTTAATAAAAAAATGTATCATACAATAGTGGTGCGGTGGTGGCCTAGTGGTTTGACCAATGGCCTCTCTAGCAGAGGGTCGTTTGAGCCTGGGCTCGTACCACTGAGTTTTTCGGAATTTATGTGCGAAATTACATTTGAAATTTACCATGAGCTTTACGGAAACTACATCCTAAGCCATCTCATTTAGAGAGGAGGCCTAGTGCCTTCCAGTGGGACATTTATAGGCTGACATGATGATGATGATTAATAATAATGGAGGAATAGATCTTCTATATATTTTTTTTTATCGAACCTTATCCTCACAACCTTTTATCTTTTTATCGGACTGTTTGCAGAAAAAAGTTTAAACATATTTAAGTTGTTCAACCATCTCTCTACTGACTGCGCTTCGCTCGCCTACTTGTAACAATGTATCTCACCTTGACAAGCAACTGTTGCCGGACTAATGTCCGGGTCAGTTGCTCCCCGCAGACGGCGAGTAAAGCTCGCAACATAAGTCGGTAGCGCCACGTCGCCGTCACGCATTCGAAACTCTCCTGCGCGTCGCCGGCGTTGTCTTCTATAGTGATACCGAGGAACTCTTGACTAGGCGCCTGTGATAATAAAAAAAAACACAAATATTTTTAGCTAGATGTTGCCTGCGACTTCGTCGGGAAGGAATTCGTCTATCGCTATCCCCCGAGAACAATGCAATTTTGTGGGATAAAAAGTATAATTGTATTATGTGTGCCAAAGTTTATCAGAATCAGTGAAACAGTTTTAGCGTGAGAGAGTAACAAACATCCACACATCTATCCATCCATATCGCTTAAAGCCATTAGACACAAAAACGAATACAAAAGATTCGATCAGTATTACAAAGGCTAAACTTTCTATAATTATTACTAGCTGTTACCCGCGACTCCGTCCGCGAAGAAAAGTAGCCTACGACCTATTCTCAGACCTACAGAGTATAGAGAAAGAAGTTTTATAAAAATCGGTCAAGCCGTTTCGGAGGAGTTCGATAACAAACACCGTGACACGAGATTTTTATATATTAGATTATAGTGCCGACATTCAGCGGTCGGTCATCCATCAGCCAAACTCCTGTATTCTACTAGGTTGGAGGCTCATTCATTCCTGTACTGCAGGAGTTTGGTGGCTCAACGAATATCAAAGTTTTATATGCCTCGTGTGCTGGACAGAGGCCTCTCCCTAAGAGTTCGACAACGATCTGTCTTGCGCTGCTCACATCCAAGTGGTTCCTGTGACCATCACCAGAATGCCCGTCCATCTTTTTGGAGGGCTTTCTAGGCCACATCTTCTATTTAGTTCGCAGTCGCCACTCTCAAACCTTACTGCTCCATCGTCCGTCGGTTCTACGAGCATGTGCCAAGTCTGGCGACTTTCCGAGCTGTCAGTAACTTTGGTTCTCCTACGGATCTCAAATCCCAGTCGGTATAAAGCGTCAAATGACACCGAGATATCGTGGTTATGCTAGAAAGCATTTTTGACAACCGAAACATCATTAATTACCTGCGGTACGTTTGGTAGCGAGTGGACCAGTAACCAGAACAGCCGGTGAGCGACCGCGGGGGCCGCCAAAGCTCTCGATAGCAATAACTCTGTAGAAAAAAAAAACATGAAAATAAACAATTAGGTACACAAAATCACACCTGAATGATATTGTTAACAGAATATCACCTGAACAATCAGTCTTAACTATGAAGGTTTGATCGCTGGTCGGGGCAGATATTTGTACGAAATAAAACTATGCAATTTTCGGGAATGAAAAGTATCCTATAAGTTGATCTAGATCATAAACTATCTGTGTGGCAAATTTCATCACATTCCGTCAAACCGTTTTAGTGTGAAAGAGTAACCAACATCCAAACATCCATCCATACAAACTTTCGCGTTTATAATATCAGTAAGATTTAGCAGTGTTTGAAAAATGCAGCGTTCAAGGAGAAATATCGGTCAAAAGGTTTATGGGTGGATCAACTATTTCTTGTTGTTATTCTGTCCCGTCAGCGAGGGGACAAAAGTAGTACAATTTGATTAGAAGAAATGTTGTGTCACATTAACTAACATGCTTATTAGATGACCAATTGTGGAAGGGGTTTAAAACTACCACAAAAATGCATGTTTGGCAAATTTTAATCAGATAAACTTACGGTTTAAAGAGTTACTCAGGAGACTGTCACTATAGCAACGAGTGACAAAGAAAAGTTGATCGGCCCATTTACATTCTCTACACATTCTATCGGCGACATTAGTTTGCGGTACGAACCTGCGAGCGGGCTGGCTTGGTACGTGTTGTGACGCAGCGCCTGCGTCAGCTGCGGGAGCACGCGACAGAGGTCGTCGTCCGACATCTGGTTTATCAGAGTAGTCGCCGTCTCGCGGACCTCCGAGTCTGGGAAACTAAGAGAAACACAGTTTGTAAATGAACGAAGAGCAAAACTGATACTTGGTCGATGGTCGATGCCTTTTTAGGGTTCCGTAGCCAAATGGCAAAAAACGGAACCCTTATGGATTCGTCATGTCTGTCTGTCTGTCCGTCCGTATGTCACAGCCACTTTTTTCAGAAACTATAAGAACTATGCTGTTGAAACCAATGATACAGATTTTAAAAAAAATACAAAAAGAAAGCCTTAAATTGGGTACGGATCCGGTACAAGGCATACGAAGGGTTAATGGCAATTAAATTTGAACTTTATATCATTTTGGGGATTTAAAGATAATATTAGTACATTTCACAAGGACCATTATTGTAACACTTTTCATACTCATTTGTGTTCGAAACGGGTAGCAAAGCAAGTTGTAATTAATATGAAAAACATAGGGCCATGGTCTTTTGTAACTTGGGATTTTTTTGCTTCTGAATTTAAACGATCGAAGGATACAACTTCCTAAAAGTTTGTTTTCCTATAAAAACTATGGGAATGAAACCTATTAATATTACCCTATTGATATTTCGAAAAAAATCCGAAAATAACTGGTCCGCAAAAAATGTTTTATTTATTAATTTATTTATTTTTTCATTTCTTTGATTTTCACATAGCTATTACGAAATGCAAACTTGTTTATGTATGAACCCTCCCACGTGGCAGGTTTGTTGAAATCACAGCGCAAAGAAGTTCAACTTACCAGGGCAGCAGCAGATGCATAGCGTTAAGCGGCGACGGCTTATCCCAGCGGTGCAGTAAGCTGATCAGATGCGCCCGATGCTCGCCATACCAGTTGGTCGCGGCGAGCAGTACCAGGGGTAAAGCACCTGGTAGCTCCACCAGGTACTGGCGTTTCTCCCACATCACCTTTAATCAAACAAGTAAAATTAACTGTTAAGAACTCAAGGGTGATCAACGTTTCGTGTTGTTTACTCAGTCCTCAGTCACAGAATAAGTAATATGTAACCAGTAATCCAACTTCATACTAGAGCGCCCGAATCGACGCACGCACACAGCCAAGCATCTTCCACGGCGCGAGCGTGGGAACTGCATTGTTTTGTCTAGCGAAGATTGGTTAGCGGCCGTGTAAGACGCTTGGCTGTGTGCGTGCGTCGATCGGGCGCTCTAGTATGAAGTTGGATTACTAGTTACATATTACTTATTCTGTGCCTCAGTTGTCCAAGTGAAATCTTTATACTGCGTCATAGATAAATGCTTAGGTTTTCTATGAGACAAAATGTGTGTACCCGTAGCAATGGTTGGCAAGAAAAGTTGATTAACCCTCATGTGAAATCTAATATATAAAAATCTCGTGTCACGGTGTTTGTTATCGAACTCCTCCGAGACGGCTTGACCGATTCTTATGAAACTTTTTTCTCCATATTCGGTAGGTCTGAGTAGGTCGTAGGCTATTTTTTATATCTCTATTCTTCGCGGACGGAGTCGCGGCCAACAGCTAGTATGATATAAAATTAGCGTAATTTTTAATGGTGGGCTGGGCCTGCGAATGTGGTGGAGGGCGCCCTGCCCCGCACCGGACCACATATTTGACCTGTCTAGGCGGCCGAGTTACTCCACTAGTTGTTATTATTACTCTATGATAAAGGCGACTAAGTAAAAGTAATTAAATGTTTACCAGTTTTTTTTTATTTGGTTAGTAATAAAAATCAGACGTGAAATAATTTCGACAGCATACAAAGATTTTGTTTGCAATACATAAAACTTCGAATACAACAAAAAATTGGACCATGTTTACCATACAAAACGATTGACTGGAAAAAGTTCCGTTGTGACACGAAAATTACCCATACAATTTGTATGATTCACATTCGTCTCACAATGGAAAACTTTTATACTAATTTCAACTATCTGCGTTCAGGTTGCTAATTTTTTGAACTCCCCCCAAAAATGTTCTCAATTTAACCCTTTATAAGGCCCCATTTATTGGAATCAAAAGAAGCTATCGAATACAAACCTGACAAAGGATATTTTTAAAGCTAGTCGTATTTTCAATAATTACAATGGAAATTGTGACGTATAGTGTAATCAATAAGGTTGAAATCCTAGCTCAATGCATGTGGTCGCTAAATCGCCTCTGCCTTATAAAGGGTTAACCAATATGCCTGCTTAATAAAACAGCATCTATAAACCAACAAAGTTATCACAGCCTACAAAAACAGGCAGCTCACCTCTCTACAGTCCGTAGGCATTCTCTGGTAGGCGCCCTGTTCGATTAACAGCAGCAGCTGCGATTGTGTGTGACCGTCCAGTGAATCGAAGGACGGCAGCGATGGCGGAATCGCCACGTCTTCGACGCTCGTCCATTTCACTCCAGTGTGGGAGTACAGCGGGATTTCTGAAGACATTTAGACAGAATTAGAAATTTCGTTTTGGTATCTAAACGTGGAACAGCCATTGAGTAGTTTTGGTATGCCTAGGTATAAACTAAATTGTTGATACCTAAATAAAAAAAAATCTCGAAATATTTATTACTGAAATCTAATATTGAACTTTATTAGATACTTTACAAAAACACGGAAAACGTCTGAGAATTTTCGTACACATAAGCCAGGTGCTCTATAGTTTGACTGGCAGCTTCAACAATCCTGCAAACATCGGTCAGATGCGGGTTTAAATCTCAGCCAACTCAACCGAAAGACATTTACAAATAAATCAATTATTTTTTTTTAATATAAAACATCTCATTGTTAGCCCTCTTAAATCCCGTGCTATAGCTAGACCGTTTAAATGAGTCATACCTTTTATTTCAAACTAAATACAAACTGAAATATAGATGCACAGAAAAAACCCCAGAAAAAAGACCAATGCTGGGAATCGAACCCAGGTCCTCAGCATTCCGTGCTGCGTGCTTACCCCTACACCGTCACTGGTCTAGAGGTTAGCGACGAATTTTTCCCATACATCGTACATCTCAGTCTGTTATAATCACCTTATGCAGTGATAAAGCGCGCATCTATGTTATGCCCTCTATCGAGAGACTTAACAGTCTTTCGGAACTAACCGCTCACCTGGACCAAGAGATGGCGCTACTGTGCCAACTTTAACAAGTTAGGTATGAAGTATCTTTTTTGTATTTATTTTTCAACTTCATTTTTTTATTACTTTTACGGTCATCCCGTGAAACCATATATTTCAAACTAAATACAAACTGAAATATAGAGATGAGTCACACCCCCAGCCCCTGTACCGCGCGGGCGAGGACTCATTTAAACGGTTCAGCTATAGTGTACAATTAATTAACACTCATAGTAATTTACAGGGATTTGTGTATGTGTAAGTTACCGATGTTGACGACAGGGAAGGGCGCGGGCGGGGAGTCCATGGGGTGCGGGGCGGGGCCGATACGGCGGTCGCAGCACGCCGGCCATAGTGGCAGCACGTAGGAACCTGACGCCAGCATCCTGAAACGATACTCTTAATAAATCTAACCTTTTTCAACTAGTTACTAGTGTCTGTCGGCTGAGCCAGTCGACCGAGACCGGGCGGCCGCGGGCCGCGCGGTCGGGGGAAAGGGGGCGCATACTGGTTCTAACAAACAAAGCATTCCGAGTTAAGTATAGTCGGCGTCAGAAACATGCAACAAGCGCGGATATCCGATAGACCTAGTTAAATGTAGGTTTTCACTTCTCATGCTCTTAAAATGTTACTTTAGTCTCTGCATATCGGGACTAAAGCTCTTTTTTGATCTCAAGGGATTAATGTAAAATTTTTTTAATTGACTATGGAAACCCCTAAACTGCCAATCACGGTGTTTGTGAATGGAGGATTATCGCCATTTTCAGTAACTGGGTATAGACAATTTTAAAGCTTTCCACAGACCGAAGCGCGCTGCGTACGCACTGTAGCGCCCTGCGCTTCGGTCTGTGGAAGCCTTTAGGGCGTGGAAATAACCTCAAAATGACAACTGTACATATAAAAAATATTTAAAAAATAATAATTTCGTGAAATAAATTGAATAATTACGAATATTAATCTATTTAATTATAAAATATTAAAGATGAACTCATTTTATTTTGCACGTCTTTACGCCCGCACGTCTTTAGGAAATCTTTCTTTAAAGATTTCCTTTAGCTTAGGTGTTTTTAATTTGTTTTTTTTTTAAAAACGCTGTCGGCAAAGCAGTTCCCTGCTCTGTCGATAAAATAGCAATCCGCACTGTCGGCAAAGCAGTGCTGGAGTGTACGGTAGATAGAGCAATTACGTTTGAATGTTAATATGGCGTGACTTCAAAATAATGCGATGTCAGTTGCATTTAATAGTAAATTGAAAGTATAATTAGATATAATTTAACAAAGAATTGGCATATAGAAAATAAACTTAAAAAGTTGTTTCTTTATTCACGGGTAAGTGTTTCAGTTAACAATATATTTTGTGTGTTAACTTAGATCAATTAGGTTAATTTATTTGCCGATTCTAATGAATGAACAATTATCATTCTTACATGCATAGTACAATTAGTTTTAACATAGTCTTTAAGTTAGAATCTGTTGGCTAATTATGCAAGCATTTAAAGCGTCACTTTACAAAAAAATATAAAAGAAAAGAAAAGACAGCGGTATTTTTTTTGCTATTTGAATTTTGAACAGATGTCCATTGCTCGTATTGAGCATACGTTGCAAAAAAGTAATTTTGTACGTCGTTTTTTTCCTCGCATTCAAAGTGAAAAGTAGAGTGTTTAACGCGGGACTAAACTACCATAATGACAACTCGAATTATAGCCTCCCTCGCTATCGCTCGGGTGGCTAAATATCTCGTGTCATTATGGCTTGATTTAGTCCCTTGTTGAACAATCTACTATTAATGTAGACATTTTAAGTGTTTATTTTTAAGTGTCATTATTGTTTATAAGGTAAGTGTTATTATTTAGGTTTAAGCCTTTGTTTTTATCAATAATTATAGACGTTTAAATCTGTTTATTCGAAGTATTCTTTTATTAAGAGGGTTTATACCTGCTGAGCTGGCAACGTTGCATTTTTGTTAGTTTTTCTCGATTATTCCATAAAAATTGAATGAAAATTAAAAATGTTTTGAATACAAATTGTTCTAATATATAAGTTAATGTGTCTAATGCAATAATAATTCGTGATAAGACTTTTATTTTCTTTAAAAACCGTTAGGTACAATTTCTTCGTTTTTAAAGAAAATAAAAGTCTATCACGAATTATTATTGCAGTAGACACATTAACTTATATATTAGAACAATTTGTATTCAAAACATTTTTAATTTTCATTAAAAAATTTTAAATATGGAATAATCGAGAAAAACTAACAAAAATGCAACGTTGCCAGCTCAGCAGGTATAAACCCTCTTAATATACATAACCTAAGTTATGTAACGTATTTACGTTACACGATACATTGCTGGTGGTGGTTTATTACTTAAAAATATGTTTGCACGTTCATCATAATTTCAGCCAAAAGACGTCCACTGCTGAACATAGCCATAGTGGCAGCACGTAGGGGCCTGACGCCAGCATCCTGAAACGATCATCATCATCATCATCCCAGCCTATACAACGTGTCTCTATTCTCTGGACAAAGACCGAAATCCTGAGTAGAGTTCCTTCTCAGGAATGATCTACTTTTGTAAAATTAAGACCTACAAACAAACCAACAATCCATGAAAAATAAGAGCTAGTTAATTTTAAACGAACGCTTTAGCCTAGTTGGTAGTGACCCTGCCTACGAAGCAAGAGGTCCTGGGTTCAAATCCCGGTAAGGGCATTTATATGTGTGATGAGCACAAATATTTGTTCCTGAGTTATGGATGTTTTCTATGTATTTAAGTATTTATTTATATAAGTATGTCTATCGTCTTCTAGTACCCATAGTACAAGCTTTGCTTAGTTTGGGACTAGGTCGATTTGTGTGAGATTGTCCCCTAATATTATTATTATTATTTGCAATGTTGCTATTTAACGTTTTTAAAGTGAACAGAAGAACGTAAAACTCTAGCATTAAACCCATTTTCCCCTCGACGTAGCTATTTGAACGTCTCGGATAAAAAGGCTCGATTTATGCTCTTGTTGTACAATCTAATATTTATTTAGATATATCCTTAAACGTACGTTTGAGTCGTTTCATATCTCAGTAGTTCTGTTTGACGTCATAACCGAACTAATGAGACTGAGTGTGGCAGTAGTTCGGTCCCGGACAATCAACCGAACTACTGCAACTGCAACTAAAGGCTTCCCAACAGTTCGGTTTGACGTCAAAACCGAACTAATGAGACTAAAAGTGTGGCAGTAGTTTGGTTCCGGACAAATCAACCGAACTACTGCAACTAAATGACATGAATAAGCATAAAATTCACGATACATTCAGAGATACACCTTGTCATCTTGGAGTTATCATTGTTATCAAAGGTCTTACCCGTCAAAATTGAACAGCTGTATGGCCGCCCAGCCCAACTCGACCAGTTCATACTGCACATCGCCATTCTCCTCAGTGCTCTGGCCATCTCCTTCGTTCTGGTTCTCATTGCTCTGGTGTTGGCTGTCCACGGGACGCGGCGTGCGACCGTATAGGGTCAGGACTAGACGGGCTTCCCGGGGTAACTGACTGATGGGCACGTCTTCCAAGTTTAACCTGGGGAAATAGTCTGGTTAATTTTGTCACAGAATAAGTACGAAGTACTCACAAAAATTACGTTTTGTGTACTATATATTTAACGACCGCTTTAGCCTAGTTGGTAGTGACCCTGCCTACGAAGCAAGAGGGCCTGGGTTCGAATCCCGGTAAGGGCATTTATTTGTGTGATGAGCATGAATATTTGTTCCTGAGTTATGGATGTTTTCTATGTATTTAAGTATTTATTTATCTATATAAGTATGTTTATCGTCGTCTAGTACCCATAGTACAAGCTTTGCTTAGTTTGGGACTAGGTCGATTTGTGTAACATTGTCCCCTAATATTTATTTATTATTTATTTATTTATTATATTTTAATTTTACTATACTGTTTGTGTACTAGTGACCACGGCTATTGTCATGTGGTCGAAACGTCGAGGTAATTTTAGCAATAGATTGTTGCGTTTAAGCCCCAGCAGGTAGAGGGCAAACCTGATGGAAAGCAATCAACGCCACCCTTGAACAGTGGACATCCATAACACCTTGAGTTACCGGATGTGTTACCGGCCCTTTGAGAAAAGAGTAGGCTCGTTTTTGAAGATACCCAAGTTATACCGGTCACAGTTTTGCAGATACAAAATTATTTTCCTTTGTACTTTATCGGAAAAGTTCGTATTTATCGTGCGCTCACAATTAGCTTCATTACAAATCTTAGTCTTGTAGCCATCTTACATTTTTCACTTTGACATTTGACACTAAACAATAAAGTTCCATATTAACGACCGCTTTAGCCTAGTTGGTAGTGACCCTGCCTACGAAGCAAGAGGTCCTGGGTTCAAATCCCGGTAAGGGCATTTATTTGTGTGATGAGCATGAATATTTGTTCCTGAGTTATGGATGTTTTCTATGTATTTAAGTATTTATTTATCTATATAAGTATGTCTATCGTCGTCTAGTACCCATAGTACAAGCTTTGCTTAGTTTGGGACTAGGTCGATTTGTGTGAGATTGTCCCCTAATATTATTATTATTATTATTTAATGGATATGAAAACGTCACTCTTTTAATACAATCATTGATTGACAGTTCGGGTGCCATCGTATTCCGATTGAGATCCGAGTTTTCCCGATGGAAAATCATTTTGCACTAAATCTGTACTGTAGCGTGTGTGCGTGGCGTGGGGTAGTGGTTTTTGATGCCTTTATTAATGTGGATAAGAAATGTACATTGTGTAAGCAGTCAAAGTCGTGAATGCATCTTGTATCAAAAATTCCGATGAAAAACGTTCACAGCCTTTTACAAGCTAGCGTAAAATTTCTATTCCGTTTAGAAAATTTCTGGTTTTCAATAACGTACGGATCAACTTGCAATACTGTTGTAGCAGTGACAGCCAGTGACAAATTAAAAGCTCACCAAGTGTCAAAGATGATCCTCGGGTAGAATCCCCCGCATTCTATTTTGGAGGTCTGCGTGAGATGGAGCCTCTTCAGCGGTCTCGTGCCGTACAGCACTTGTGCATGAAACACGTAGTCGTCGTGATTCCAGCCCGGCGGTAAACAGTGGACCGCCTCGATGCAGAATAGAGTCGATTCCGACATCTTATGCGATGATTCCGCTTCTGGGGGAGAGGTGATATAGTACATTGTGTAGTCGGGAAGTGAGAAGAAAGCCCTAAGATGTAGCAAAATGAGGTTATGCATCTAGCAACTTCGATAGGAGCCTTGACAACTATACCTAAGTTGGTAGTAGCTATAAAACCGTAGCGTGACTGACAGACTAATTTACCATACAATACGATTACTTTTAGTACCACTGACAGATGGCTTGCCTTCATTTCATTTCCAACTTTAACACCATACAAATAAAGTAGCAATTACAAAATCTGCAAACGAGTGCAACAGTATTCTAAAATTGGCTTTATTTGTAGGTTGATAAAGTTCAATATGAAATGAAGGCAAACCATCTGTCAGTGGTAAGCTTTATGTAATTTAACTGTACATACATATTCAAAAATATTGCATAATAATACATTTGCAGTAATATGAAATATCAATAGGTAACCTATCGATGTTTAGAAACTCCTTTACTCGAATTTCATTTATCCGAAAACTTATCACCGGCTTTTTAAAATCCATATGTTTTGTTTTTCCACAACTTCACAATTCCACAGATTCATTTAATCACAGTGTTATTTGCCAACAAATTTAAAATCCCGAAAAACAATATCCATTTTTTCTATTTGCCAACTTAATCATTTGCCATATTTTCATAATCTAAATGTTACGAAAAGCTGAAAGTATGTTTTTATTACCTACCTTACCTAACATTAGAGTAAGACAACATTGGCTAATTTTCAGCGAGCGAGCGAAGCGAGCGAGCAAGACGGTACGGAGCGGAAGCGACTCGGATAGATTAGGTTCAAAGGCTAATGCGGGAGCGTAGCGGAGCGAAGCTCCCGCATTAGCCTTTGGTGTTAGTTATTTTTTTTATAACCACCTACCAAACCCCCTACCCACATAGCAAATTCAATAAAATATTTGGGAAACATTAAACAACAAAATGAATATTACGCTTCACACATAATTGTATGGTCGCCTTTTGTACCCTTGACCTTTGCGGGATAATGATTATGTGGAATAAATATATATTTGGCAAACGATCCTACGGAATTTCATGCAGTTGGATTTTGAATCATTTGTCAAATAAAAAAATGGATTTTAAAGCATTCGGCAAAAGAAAATATGGTAAATAAAATTTCGGACAAACAATAATTTGGAAAATGAAAAAAAGGAGTTTCGTTTTCGGAATTTTAATATTCGGAAATGAGCTTTTCGAGAATATGATAGGTAACCATATCAATAGTCTTATTGTTTTGCTTTCAAACCCTCGGGCTATATTTCAGCGCCATCTAGATTTAATAATCGAACTATAAAAATCGCGGCCGATCTGTACTATGGCGATTGCTAATCCAGTCTATATCATCCTTGGTTGTACTCACTGTCGGAGCCGGTTTGCGGCGCGAGCTGCGCGTCGGCTGTGGTGAAGTCGAGCAGGCGCGTGCGCGTGTACAGGGCGAGCAGCGCGCGCACGGCGTCGCGCACGCGGTTGCATTGGTGCGCGACCGTCTCGCGCGCAGTCGCGGACCGTATCGACACGGCGCAGTATTGCCCCGTGTCCGCTTGGATCTCCGGGGTCATTAGACTGTTGTTGCCCTAGTGAACCATACCGGGTAATTTTTTAATCAGTGCACAAATTTTAATACGTGATTCAGTATCGTTAATAGATCACGATTATCTGTTCAAGATTATTTTTTACATTTTGAGAAATTTGGGAGCGAGACTTGGACATTGACTCAGCGGGACCGAGACAGATTGAGTGCATTTGAGATGTGGTGCTGGCGGAGAATGGAGGGGATTAGCTGGACTGAAAGGAGAACTAATGAGGAGGTTTTAGAGTTGGTGGAAGAGGAAAGGCGGCTGTTAAGGACGATTGAAAATAGGAGAGGGATTTGCTGGGGCATCTGATACGACATGACAGTTACATAAAAACTATTTTGGAAGGGCAAATAGAAGGCAGGCGAGGCAGGGGAAGACCGAGACGGTCATTTATAGACCAAGCCAAGGAAAAAGTCAATGTCATGTCGTATCAGGAGCTGAAAACGCTGGCAGAGAACCGAAAAGAGTGGCGTTTACTCCACCGACAAGAGCTAAGCTCTTAAATTAATGATGATGATGATGAGAAATTTGGGTTGTTCATATAGTACAATACGTTTACTTTTAGTTTACCACTGACAGATGGCTTGCCATCATTTCATTTCCA
This sequence comes from Archips xylosteana, assembly GCA_947563465.1. Lineage (NCBI taxonomy): Eukaryota > Metazoa > Arthropoda > Insecta > Lepidoptera > Tortricidae > Archips > Archips xylosteana. The sequence goes on from OX387349.1 coordinate 7,424,939, forward strand.
ACTTTAACACCATATGGTAGCACTTCACTTGGCGTTGCGTGTTCGCGTTGCGCTATTGCCATCTCCGTCTTTAACGCTAGAATCGGCATAGTGCTCCTCTCTCGCACACGCAACTATTTCGTGAAATACGCCAAGTGAAGTGCCAGCAATACAAATAAAGTAGCTATTACAAAATCTGCAAACGTGGGTAACTATTCTAAAATTGGCTTTATTTGTAGGTCGTTAAAGTTGAATACCTATGAATTGAAGGCAAACCATATGTCAGTGGTAAACTTTATGTAATTTTACTGTAATTCATCCAATAAATTGGTCGAGTTACTATGAACAATAAAAAAAATAAGTGAGAAAAATTATAACGAAAAATACTGAAATTTGTTATTTTAACGACACTGTATGTATGACATATTAAAATTTGTGCACTTATTAAAAAATTACCCTGTATAATACGGTATCCTATTATCTCGCCTTGTTCGTTTATCGTTCAATTCTTATTTCGTCTCATTCCGTATTCGTCTTCATCTTGTTCGCTATCCGTCACTATCTTTTTGGTCAAATTGTGCAACTTGTCTACCTCTTAATACGTCTTATTCGTTTTTCGTCACGGTCTTCCTTGGACTCATTCATCGTTCTTCACTTTCGTTTTTTGTCTCGTTTACTAATTCGCCAAAATTATTTCGATACGTGCGGTGCTGGTAAATAAATGTTCGTAAGTAAATGAGACAAAAAACGAAAGGGAAGAACGACGAATGAGTCCAAGGAAGACCATGACGAATAACGAATGAAAGGTACAAGTTACAGAATTTGACCAAATAAGAAAATGACGTACGACGAAGAAGAATGAGTAACAAATACAGAATGGGACGAAATAAGAATTGAACGAAAAACGAATGAGGCGAGATAATAGGATATCTATAATACACGTGTTCGTATAATCGGCCAAGCAAGCGCTTCACCATTTTTTATGACATTTTCTACAACAGAACCAAGAAAATAAGGTGGATTGTCACATTGACTTGTTAATTAAAATTGCCTTTGATATTTCATGCTAGACAACTGATATTGAACCTTAAAGGTGGTAAAGGAATTTCATGGTCGACCATACATAAATACAATAGAGCCACAATGTCAGCTGATTCCAAATTGTTCCCTTGTACAGTTAAGCCAAAACGTTCAAAATAAAAAAGAGAAATAGACAGCCGATGAATTTTTAAACCATTCAACGGTTTCTGTGCAAAACACCACTCACGTTGGTCCATTTCAATTTTTAAAAGTCTCAGCTCAGCAAACCTTACGTTTTCAAATCTACCGTCATCCCACACTACGCTATCTCAACTCACCTGTCCAGAGCACGCCTGAGCGAAAGCATTCAACGTATGCGTGACATGTAACGTCTCCACGCCGCCGGCGAGCGCACATATCGCTTTGACAGCCTGGAATACGGCTTTGGGCGAGCAACTGCCTTCCGCGCCCACCACACCCACCGCGCGGGATAACTCCCCTTCCAGTGTTTCTGTCAACAAATTATAAATAAATATAAATATCACGGGAGAATGCACACCAATTAATCTAGTCCCAAACTAAGCAAAGCTTGTACTGTGGGTACTAGACAACGGATAAACCTACTTAAATACATATTAATATTAAACATCCAAGACTCGAGCACAAACATTCGTATTTATTCACACAAATCTGCCCCGTCCGGGAATAGAACCCGGGACCACAAGCTTCGTAGTCAGGTTTTCTAACAACTAAGCTATAATTAAATTATTTTTATTAGTAAGTAAACTTAAATGGAACTGGGCTGGTCATGTCTGCTGAACGCACCAACGATTGGCGCAAATCGCTACCCATTAGCTTCCGAGGAATGGTCATCGTTGCAGAAGCAGACTGAATAGAAGAACCACTTGGACGGATATAGAATGGCAGGAGCAGGGCAGACGAGTGGCGGAAAGAGAAAGCCTTTACCGAACAATGGGACATTATAAAAAAACTACTGATCCCTAGGCCGCTTTTAGTTAGTTGCGAATGTCAGTACGGTCAACAACTTTAAATTTAATTCTTTTTATACATATAAAGCAAAAACAAAAGTAATTTTCCGCATTCCGCATTTCCGCAAAACTGTATTACATCATGTACCATTTGACTGACTGATTAAGCTCTGTATAGTCGGGGTAAAAAAAGGTTCGTCACTTTTCGACCTTAATTCGTTGACATAGAGTCGAAAAGTGGCGAACCTTTTCTTACCCCAATTCGGGTTTAGCCGCTTATACTCGTATATCCTGATTTGGATTGCACGGCTAAAATGCGAAGAGTGGCAATTGCTCAACAATTAATCTCCAAACGAATAGACAGCGGTGACGGTTGTAATATTCTAACTTGTATGGACGGCTTTGCGGTACCGTACCACGAACTCGTTCGTACAAGTTAGAATATTACAACCGTCACTGCCACCGTACCGCCACTCGTCCGCTGTCTGTGCGTTTGTAGCTTTAGAGTTGTTGACCGTACATTTTATCTAACAAAGTACTTACCAAGTAAAATTGACAAGTTGTCAAATGAGAGCAAAGGTGTGGCTCCCTGAATAGGAATCAAATCGTCTAGAGTGAGATGTGAGTCTCTGGCGTCGTCCCGCTCTGTCCTGGCCAGGCTGCGATCAATGCCTTCGTGTAGGCACAATCTTACGTCCTTTTCTAACCGCACGCATTCGCGAATGTAGTCGTACTCGCTTAGCGAACTACCTGGTGTTAGATATTCTTTGGCACCCCATACCTAAACATAAAAATAATAATTCAAAACTATTTTTAAAAACGGACGCTTAATTTCAAATTTCCATCACGTATTTGCAACATTTACTTTGAAATGGGCAAGTCAGAAGAAAGTGCCATTGCTGTGCTCTTACAGGGTAAAAGTTGAAGCTGTACATACTTTTTAAGATCCTCATCAGAATGATATTTAATGCAATAGAGTTTGAATTAGCATAACATAACAACACAAGTAACATTACGAGTAGTACACACCCACTCAGATGCATACACTCAGACGCATACATAATACGCAACACAACACGCATTGATTGCACTTTTTTATATTTTAAGATACTTAAGAATAATTCATTGCTTTTCGTTGTGGTTATTGCTACTGGTATTTGTTTATCTATAGAACAATCAACAACAATCAATCGACAGCGTACATACTTAACCAAATAATCGCGAGTAGCGACCGCCCCTCTTCTATACTCCAAATCATAATTAGATTCCATCGAACCTACCACTGTGTAGCCATTAAAATGAAACGTTCCATAAATAGTAACTGGAATATTGGCGAAGAAACGCACATAAATAGAAAAAACTTATCAGTAATTTTAAAAACAACATCGAAATACTTAGTTTATATAAACAGGCCTTTTAAAAAAAAATCACATAAATTAACATTTAATTATAACTGTTTTGTGGTAGAAATATTCGTATTGCAATGGTAACACTTCAGGTCTAAACAACATTTGGTAAACATTCGGACACAACAAAACTATCGTCTTATGATATGATGTGTGTTGTGTACATTATTTTACGTTAAAAATATATTAAAATTTTAATTCGAAAATGACAGGATAGTCTAATACGCCCTTAATGGATTGGTAGCGGCCATGACACCCACCCACCTGTCACTTCATTCGGCATCTGACGTCTGTCTTGAGCGCTTGAATGTTTTCTTTACTCATGATAATTTACATTGTTGAGTTTTTGTTTCTTGTTAAGTTTTTCGTTAAGTTTGTTTGTTTTATTTTTGTTGATATTCTGTTAGGACTTGTTTTGTAAACGTGAGTTTTTCTTTTATGCAAGTGAAATGGAACCTGTACCAGGTCCCTCTCATATGAAGGAGAATGTTGCGGTTTCTCCACCAAAGAAACGACCCAGATGGGATTTCGTTATGTTCTTCACCAACAGTAAAATAATTACAAGTATTTTTCATTATTAGGAAAGGGTTGGTAACATCTGGACCGTCATACTGACATTGACAGATGCTATTGTGACAGTGACATTTCTTGGTAGATTTGATGGAATCTAATTATGAATTGAGGTGTAGGGACCAGTCTGGCGTCGTGCCTAGCATACGCTGAGATTGGGACCCATTGCCTAACCTAGCAGTAAGTTTAGCATAGTCATTTTTGTAAGGTTTTTAGTTTTACTTATCCTATTTTGTCAGTTTTATTTTTTTTACTTGTAATTGAGTTAGGTTTTAGTATTAAAGATTTTTTTTTACTTTACTTTAATTTTACTTTAGTATAACAACAAAACTTACCCTTAACATATACCCGGACATATCTTCCCTTATATCTTCGTCCAGGGAACAAATTACGGTCAATATCACATGTTCTACGGTTGACTCCACTGAAAAATACATTTTAAAATTAAAAATTTTACTCTTACTTCATGTTATAAAGTAGGTATCAATTAGGACAATTTACATTTTAGTATTTTAAAAAAAAACATTTTTTTAGATTTATCTGAAGATACATTAAGCACATTCATTAAGACATACACGACACGTAACATAAGATGTAGGAATTTTCAGGGCGAATAAGTAATTACATTTCGGGCCGTATTTTCCGGGACGTCCATTAAGAGTCCACCAATGCCGTTCAATGCTATTTTTAAAAAGACTTTGTATAAAATTGGTCTATTTTATGGAAGTAAAATTAAAATTGGATAATCTTGATCGTATTCCTTAATTCGTGTTTGCTTCCGAAACACGATTAAACAAATTTGGCTCGATAGATTTTAATGCCAATGTGAGCTCATACTTTAATTTTGAATCCGAAAATACTCCGTTATTTATTATGGCACTATAATTAAATTACTAAGTCTGATTTACAAAACAAAACGTAAAGCTTATATCTAAAGCTTAATTTTTCAAATATACATCGTAATTTTACTGTAAGAATTTTATTTGTGTTTTTTTATGAGTAAAGGCTTTCGCCACGCCGAAGCCATATTGCCGGGCGTCATTGGTGGCCTCTTAACCGCACCCCTCCTCAGGGGGGCAATGTTGACTTACCATCTGATGTGAAGGTGATGGGCTCATCGGAGTGAGCGTGTTGGACTAGAATCTTAATGCTAGTATTTGGCGGGTACTTGCCGCCGGAGCGGGCCGCTATCACATGCCCTGGGTTTGTTGACGCGTCAGTGTGGACGAACTTTTCTGGAAACAGAAAGTGTTTTTAATTAGTGACAAAAATTCGGAACAATTCCCTTATAGTTAGTTCCGTATAAGTCGAACCATTTGATTGCTGACTCATCGTAGAACGTTTTCACAGTAAAGAAAGAAAGAAAGAAAATACATTTATTAACAACAACACAAGACACATAAATATTTTTACAAAAAGGACAATACAAAGGCTAAAAAAAAGAGTGTGTCATTGCGGTTGTAAATTGGACATTGGCTCAGCATTGGCGCTGAGGCGTTTATAACACCCCAGCGCTGATTTACAGCCAGCACCGTCGGTAATACCCGGAACGCCACACAGATAGATAAACTGTACACTTATAAATATAAGCGATAAACTTCATGCGTAAATGGATAATTTGTAGATCATAAAAGCGAATAATTTTAACAAAATTACTTAATCATAAATTACTATAACTCACTTGCCAAGTCTACAACTCTACGCGGACTAAAACAAAAAGTCAAATAGTGAAATAACCGAGACAAAGAAAAATCAAAGAAGTTTTGTGAAATAGTGCTGGAAAGGAAAGGAATTAAGTTTTCTGAAATGACAACAAATAAATACCCTTTAAGCTTTCGCCCAAAGGTCTAGCTGCAGTAAGTGTCACAATGGTTTTCCTTGTCAAGCAATGCGATGTCACTGTGGGATTTTCTGTGAAAGGGTTCCATTGTATGTCACGATTCAGTTTGTTCAGCTGTAGATGTATCTCAACAGTTGTCAATAGTGTCCTTTTTTCTTTATTTTTGTACAATAAAGGATTTACATACATACATTCAATTCTGTTCTACATATTATAACCATATTGTAAAGTAGAATATGCAATGACAGGTGAACTCATTCTTACTCGCTCATGTGCTGATGACAACTGACATACCTCCGCCGCCGCCGAACAAAATGGCGGTCACCGCGCAATGGCATGCAAGCTTTTGGCCAATGACAATTTCGATTTTATTTTATTGCTTTACAACTCAGCGTGTATCACCAGGTAATAACTGTGGAGCGAGATTCTCGGCCGCGCAATGAACTGAGAAAACGCCCGCCGCGCCGCCGCGTGAAGGCGGGCCCGGGGCGTTAGAATTGGATAAATGTTTTCGCGCCTTTAAACAGCTTACTGCGCAGATACATTGTTGTAATAAATTGTTTCTAATGTAAAGTAGTACTTACTTCGTACATCGAGAACCATTTTCAAGAACGCTTTGTGCTCGTTGTCGCAATTCCTTGTTCTGCATTTTATTATGCAGTCATACAATTTGTTCTGAAAATAAGACAATAAAAATATAACTTTATATTATTTCATTGTATTGCTAATTATGATGAGGTTACTATTCCCTTGTAACTAAAATATGGACTTACACACAATAAAGTACTAAATGTAATTGTGATTGAGCTAAAGAGCGATTCTAGTTCAAAAAAAAGCACTAAGAAATAGCTGTGAAGATTTTTTAACTGGATTTTTAAGAGGGGTTAACCCCCTACAACGAAGGACTTAATTACCAAGTCATTGACTTACCGTGGTAGACCTTTTAGCTACAGACGGCACAGAAATGGTCTTAGGCGGTGGAGAAGGCAATATAGCGCTGTCCTTCTTGTTAACCGTCGCGTACACGGGCGTCTCTCGCATCTCTGTCTCTCCGTATAGAAAGTCGAGTGGGTCGTACTCTTCATACACGCTTCCTGATCCTTCGCTGGCAACCGCGTACTCTGTTAAGATGTATTGTTATAGAATTGGGCTTGATTTAGAGCTTAGAGTATACATAAGCTTGCTTATGTATACTCTAAGATTTAGAGTGATTGGGATCTTAGTAAGAATTTGAGCAGTAGAACGCGAAGCTCACTTTTTTGCACAGTGTAGTATTTATTTCTTAGCAATCTTGCAGAATTTTAATAATCTCAGCAACACACAAGGTGATTAAAAAAAAAAACAAAAATATATTTCTGCAAATTAGTTATTTTATTGAAGACTGGAAACACCACGACGACGCCGTTTATATTTTAATACATTGTACTTCGTACGTAATAATATATTTTTTATAAATTTTTTTTTTGTTTCTGTTTCAAGCACTTTGGTACACACCGGAATGGACAAGAATATTATATGAGCGCAAGAAAATTGACAAAGAGTATCTTTTCTCGATTGCAGGAGGGCATACAGTTTAAATAGTGTTCTAAGATTGTGGTCAATAGACCGGTGGCGAATTAGTGTAGTTCAAATTGTGATGATTTATATTAATAAAGGCTAAAAGTAGGTAATCTATATAGTTATCTTTACTAACGCTTGCGAAGCATTGAGCTATGCAATGAGAAAAAAAAAATCATGTATTTATTAGTAACAAACTAATGGAGCATTATCACAGTCGACTAAAGATTTTTTTTTTTTTTTTATGATAGATAGGCCAGACAAACGAACTAGTGGGTCACCTGATGTTAAATGAACACCACTGTCCATAGACACCCGCAGCGCTTTACACAATGCCAGTGCGTTGTCGGCCCTAAAGGAGAGGGAATAGGGGATGGGGGAGAGGGAAGGGGTGAGGTATTGGGCCCCCGGCACTCTCACTGACCGTACGAAACGCAAGCAGGATTACTGCTGCTTCACGCCGGTGTTCTGTGAGAGGGTGGTACTGCCCCGGACGAGCCGGCCCATTCGTGATGCAGCGGCTAGCTACAACATGGCTCTACCACTACAAAGAAATCTTGTTTTACGCCTTATTGCATTGGAAAAAGATAAAAAAAAAGTTATAACAAAGAAACTAAAACAGCCAAACACAATATATTCAGGTGCATAAAGAATCGAATCGAAAAACCAGTGGGCCTTTATAGACACAAACAAAACTAAAAATATGTAATTTGGTGAGAGTAAAAAAAAATGTGAAATGTAATGTGTTTTGATTATCATCAATGATCAGATTAGACACAACCGCCAAACACACAACACGATTATCATGTATGAAATTTTGAAAAAAAAAAACTATGGAACATGCCTGTACTTTACCCGAAGTAACACGTACCGTGACATGGCAAATCCTTGTCGACATACATAAAACTGTAAGGATACAAGAAAAATAATCGAATTTAATCGATTATTTTTATGAAACGCTCGTAAAAAAAATCATTGAAAAATTCGTCAAGTATCAACAGCATAAGTGCTGTTTTACACGATGCGAGTACAGACACACCAGCAACATACATTGCGGCGGCCGATCGATCACTTACAACTCCACAGCCCCACTCCCCGGCAATGTACAGGTACTGACGCGATTGTATTGCCAGTGTAAACCAGCACTAATGAGCAGAACATGGTGAGGAACACTGAGATTCATGATTTAAGAGGGTTTATACCTGCTGAGCTGGCAACATTATATTTTGTTAGTTTTTCTCGATTATTCCATAAAAATTGAATGAAAATTAAAAAAATTTTGTATACAAATTGTTCTAGTATATAAGTTAATGTGTCTACTACAATAATAATTCGTGATAAGACTTTTATTTTCTTTAAAAACCGTTAGGTAATAATTTGTTCGTTTTTAAAGAAAGTAAAAGTCTATCACGAATTATTATTGCAGTAGACACATTAACTTATACAGGGTGTTAGGTAATGAGTGGATAATCCTTGAACTAAGGATAGAGAGCACTTAGGACGTTATAATAAAGCTAATATAGGTTTAGTAAAAGTGGCACGGTTTTCGAGATATTTGGGCTTTTAGGTTTTTTTCGAAAATGAACACCCTTGTTCAATGTTTTGATCATAGCACCATTTTAAACTATTTTTTTTTAATGAACTAAAACAATTACTTTGCTCACCCGCGACCTTACAATAGTTACGTTTATGCAAGAAATGTGTGTTCATGCAGTTCCTCCACCTCCACACTGTACGAACACACACAAATCCACAACCACCACCGTATGCTATGCTACCAAATGTTAAACTAAAAAAGTTTAACATTTGGTAGCATAGCATACGGTTGTGGTAACTCCGAAGATGAGCTCTGGTTGAGTTCGAAACGCGTCAGTGTAGCTTGGTGGTGGTGATAGTTGTGTTTATGTGATTTGTGTGTGTTCGTACAGTGTGGAGGTGGAGGAACTGCATGAACACACATTTCTTGCATAAACGTAACTATTGTAAGGTCGCGGGTGAGCAAAGTAATTGTTTTAGTTCATTAATATGGACCTCCGCAAAGTAACGCCTGATTCAATAAATTATTTTTTTTTTTTTTTTTTATTTTTGCTCAATATTCTTGAGGACTTGTGTAATCATATAGGCATCACCATTTTTGTGAGACATCATTAGATTTTTTTTTAAATTGTTAATCGTACATTGATCGAACTTTCAGCTCTCATGGTGAAAAAAAAACACTACCTACCGTCTAGTTGCTAGTAGGCTTAAAAACATGCCAATTTATTGACAATTTAAAAATAGTAATTACCTTATGAATTTAAAATCAAAATGCCAAAATAATAAAAAAAAGACACGTCTACCCACATTTTTCCCAGTGTACTTTTTGTATCCCGGCCGTAGAATTGAAAACTTTTTCTTGCAAAAATAACATTACTGGCCACTAATTTAAATGCCATTTATTCCAAATTTAAAAAAACATGCCGACTGCTCTTTGTTTTTTTTTTAAATTTGATTTTGAGTATCGTATTATTGCGTAATTAATGGTAAATTGAGTGTTTCGATGTGTTTAGGTTCTTGTTTTTTTTTTAGTTTAATATTGTTTCGAACGCAATACACACCGACAGAATATGCTTTTAAGTTAGATATTTAGTTTATAGTTTTAATTATTGTTAAGTAGGTATTGTTTATTATTATTAATAATAAATTGTGTTTAATTAACTGAATATGCTCAAATGCATTACATTTTATGTAGTCAATTTAGTACGCTGAACGCTACCCAAACATAGGACTTGCACACGTTGGAAATGAAAAGGGTGCAATTTTAAGAGTTGCATGGCCCTTTCCACTTTGTCAGTCCGAGAATATTTTGCTATGTCCCGTATGGACAAAGAAGGATTTGCAGCTATTAAATCCAGAACATTTTCATGGTCTCGCTCCCTCGGTCTGCCCTCGCTATTTCCTCCTATACCCTGGCCAAGAACTCTTCCTGCACTGTACGCGTTATGGATTCGCGGAAAAATCCGGTAATCGGGATGGCGTCTGTTTGGGTAGCGTTCAGCGTACAACATTGCAGCAGCACTAGCGTTGCCTTGGCACTCACCATAAATATAATGCATTTAAGCATATTCAATCGGTGTGTATTGTATTCGAAACATTATTAAACTAAAAAAAAAATCAACACAACAACCTAAACATACACTCAACTCCTCATTCAATCAAATTAAAAAAAAAAAAACAAAAAGCAGACGGCCTGATTTTTTCAAATTTGAATTAAATAGAATTTAAATTAGTGGCCAGTAATGTTATTTTATTTTTGCAACAAAAAGTTTTCAATTCTATGCCCGGGATACAAAAAGTACATTGGGAAAAATGTGGGTGAGCGTGTCTTTTTTTATTATTTTGGCATTTTGATTTTAAATTCAAAAGATAATTACTATTTTTTAATTGTCAATAAATTGGCATGCTTTTAAGTTTATTGGCAACTAGACGGTAGTGTAAATTTTTTTCACCATGAGAGCTGAATGTTTGGTCAATGTGCGATTGAAAACGCAAAAATTAAGTTTGCGAGTTTTTAAAGAAAAATCTAATGATGTCTCACAAAAATAGTGATGCGTATCTGATTACACCAACCTCAAGAAAATTGAGCAAAAATAAAAAATAAAAAAAAATAGTTTAAAATGATGCTATGATCAAAACATTGAACAAGGGTGTTATTTTTCGAAAAAAACCTAAAAGTCCAAATATCTCGAAAACCGTGCCACTTTTACTAAACCTATATTAGCTTTATTATAACGTCCTAAGTGCCCTCTATCCGTATTTCAAGGATTATCCACTCATTACCTAACACCCTGTATATTAGAACAATTTGTATACAAAACATTTTTAATTTTCATTCAATTTTTATGGAATAATCGAGAAAAACTAACAAAAATGCAACGTTGCCAGCTCAGCAGGTATAAACCCTCTTAAGTCCAGCTGCTCAACGAATTTTTCTGAGTTGACATTGTATCCTATATAATACGGTCACGATCATAAATTGGAAACTCATTCGTTTAAAAGAAATGTTTAGAATTGCCATACAAGATCATAATACTCAACATCAAGTGGGTTCCATATAGAAGGTCGTGACTGTATAAATATACAAAGATTTGCCAGTAGAGTTTATTGTTCGAACTGAATAAAGATTATCGCACACATTAATCCTAGAATCCGTTTCTCAGCAATCAAAACCATCCCATCTGAATCAGAAAGCGTAGAGAATTGAAATAAACAATACTGCAGATGCGTTGCGCGCCTAGATGGCTTACTTACAATCAGATAAGAGTTCATGTTTCAGAAATTTCTTTGGCTGTCTTACTCACGCCGGACACAGCAGCGCAGTCACTGCTGTTCGGCGGCAGGATTAACCTGTCAGATGGTGGTAGCTATCCGGACAGATCTTGGCCAAGGTGCTACCACCCAAACTTAACACTGATGGCCAGTTGCCTAACCAGGATACAAACCCGCGATATCTAGCTTCATAGTCAGAGCCATTAACCATTTAGCTTAGGACGTCAAGATTTTTTTAGCTACGGTATTCAAAGACGTAATGTGTGGAACAACCTTTAACCGCAGTAATCCTGAACCAAGAAAACAAGGAAACTGCAAAAAAACTTAGGGCAAAACTAACTACAGTAAAATTACATAAAGTTTACCACTGACAGATGATTTGCCTTCATTTCATATTCAACTTTAACGACCTACAAATAAAGCCAATTTTAGAATACGTTTGCAGATTTTGTAATAGCTACTTTATTTGTATGGTGTTAAAGTTGGAAATGAAATAAAGGCAAGCCATCTGTCTGTGGTAAACTAAAAGTAAACGTATTGTATGTTCTATATACTGACGCGTTCATTCTAATGGCCTTTCCACTTTAATAAACGGACAAGCAAAGGGATGATGAGACTACCTTATACAATGCTACTCATTCGGTTTGACAGGTACATACGCTCAATAGGAAAGAATAACATAAGAGATGGCTTTTAAACAAACTTAATTCACTAGCTGTTGCCCGCAACTTCGCCTAAATCATGCTGAACTTTGTTATTTTTCAGGTTGAAGAGCTATGTCAATAATTGATAGCGTAGCTTTCTATTAGTATCACAATTCGTAGAACCAGTTCAGTAGTTTCAAAAAAGTTTAACACTTTAAATTGTAAGTATAGATAAGTATAAGATTATTTCAAGCTCTAGCTACATCCATAAGACAAGAGTTTTTGAATATCTGCTAAATGGTATCAGTAAGGCCTTCCACAGACCGCAGCGAGGGGCGTGCGCACAACGCCGGCGGAGCGGGCCCAGCGCGTTGTAACACTGAATCATATATGCGGTAACACACACCGGCAGCGCGGCGCAGCGTATATGATTCAGTACTGTACAACGCGCTAGATACGCTCCGTCGGTGTCGCGCGCACACCCCGCGCTGCGGTCTGTGGAGGTCTGTTCGACGTTAGTCTTGCTTGCAATTGACTCATTTAGTTATAAACCAATCCCAAACGTGACACAAATCGCGCGCTTAATAAGAAACTGACTCAATTCGAATTATTCTCATTTCAAAAACAAACTTTATATAGAAAATAAAGGTTTAGTTTTGAAATGAGAATAATTTGAATTGAGTCAGTTTCTTATAAAGCATGGGAAATGTCAAAATTGTCAAACGGACCGCACGATACTAGCGCCAACTAGCCTGTCACTGACACCCTCAATATTGACTGATAGAAGGACCTAATAATATTTAAATTATATTTAATAGGAAATTCTACGGTATATTGTGCGAAATTACACTTTAAATCTACTATTAAATAGCTTATTTTCCGTGAAGAAAAACATAGTAATGATATCTACACGCATTCACCTATGAAGCAATTCAATGTTGTGTGAATTTCCCAATCCGCACTACCCTAAACTACTGCCCAAGCACTGCTACTGAGAGAAGTCTTGTGTCGAGCAGCGGGGCCGGAGTTGATGACACTAATAAGTCTGAATCTTGGTTCAAGTTTACGCAATGAAATGAATAATGGGACATAAACCACTCACCAGGGCTACTTTGTTCAGTTAGTAGCGGATCAAACGCTTCAAGCACACTGACTCTTACGCTACCTTGACCGCTGTTTTTCTTTCTTCCGCCGAAATCGATCAAGTTCATTGATTTAGGCAGACTGCCAATAGTATCGCTCGATTCATTGGACTGAAAAAAAACAAAATAAATCATACAGGTTATTTTTTTGGTCGACTACTTCCGAAACAAGAGAGATAGTTTAATTATTATCGCATTAAAAAAATAAAAATCTCCAGGAGGTCAGAGAAATTGGCATTTTTTATCTTGGCAGCCACGCGCCATGTTTACCGAGGGCTTTAATTACGTAATCACCGTGCACAACGTTATGAGTTTTGTGAGGGTAGTATCAAACAATAACATAGGTCGTGACTACTCCCTTCGTAGCTATGAAAACGAGTGATATTCTTTTGACTTTTTGTTTTGGAGTTAATTTATTTAATTTAATTTATTTATTTTTAATGAGTTTCAACAAAATTTTGCAATTAATTGCAATCGTCGTTAGCGGTAAGGCGTGTTTGTACGCACACCCTCACGCAGTGACAGTGAAATTCTATCGTCGGTACACGTCGGATATGAGATAGGTAGAGATATGCAAAATCTAAGTTAAAAAGAATAGATTATTGATATCTCTCTCCTCATTAAAATGTTGTCACTTCGCCACCTGGTTTAATTGGATAACTGGAAAAAATACTGGTTGTTTCTGGAGACGTAATAGGATTACCGTACACAACTCAGTAAATGTATACAAGTCGTTTATTGCCATATTTCTGTAAATTTCTTTCTGGAAGTGTCAACTAAATAGGGTACACCGCCAATAACTGGCCACCTCATACTAAAAAAAATGAACTCTATTCACCCAAAAAAGAGAATTCATTTTTAGTATAAGTTGTTAATTACTGGCCATCCTTCAATAACTGGCCACGTTATACTAAATTGAATTCTGTTTGTAGGGGAACAGAGTTAATTTTCAGTATGAAGGGGCCAATTATTGAAGGGTGGCCAGTTATTGGCGATTTACCCTATAAGCAAAATATAAATATAAAAACCCTATACATAAGGCGATCGTCATGGTAAAAAATAATCAGATTGCTAAACAAGATCTTATATAAAACATGTTTCATTTCTGTTGGTGGGTGGGGACATTGCCCATGGTCCTTTAGGTAATAAAGATTCTAAAAAGCAGAGGTATCGAAGTGGTTTGACTTATGACCTCACAAGCTGAGGGTTATCGGATCCGATCCCGGGCTCGAACTTCTGAGTATTTCGAAATTTGTGCGCAATTACATTAAGAATTTACCATGAGCTTTACGGTAAGGAAAACATCGTAAGAAACCCAATGGTTAAATACAATGGTGTGTGTGAAGTTCCTATTCCCCTTAACACCTTTTATTCTGTGTGTCTCTGCAGTGGGACATACATAGGCTCGGATGTTGAAAATAAATCAAGATTTTCTACTTTTTATGGAACTCACCCCAATGCTAACTTCGGAAGGTTTCCTCGTTTTCACATCATTTTCTGGCTCACTCTGGTTATTGTTTACAACCTGCGGCGATGGCGCCTGCGGCGACGGCGCCTGCATCGGCGGATAGTTGTGGACTGGATTCAATTGAGGATACATACTAGGAGTAACCGGCCTCGTGGGTCTCGATATCATATTAGTAGTATTATAATTGTATAAGGGAGTAACGGGGGGAGGAGGGTAGCCCATGTAAGGGGACGGCGACGCCATCCTAGTTTGGTTATAAGGTATCGTCGGGGTGTACATGGGGTTGGGGGGAGTGTAGGTTGATTCGTGAGGACCGGGGACGGGCGCGTAGTAAGGATACATAGGGTTTGGTGGCGTCATAGGAGCCGGCATGCCGTATGGGTTGCCAGGGGGATACGGCGGGGGTTGGAAGGGGGGTGGCTGGTAGTTGTAATTATAAGCCGGGTTATAGGGATAACCCGGCCGCGGGTTGTAGTAGTGGTTATTCATTGCTGGTTGATTTGTGGTTGCCAATTCTTGAGTCTGCAAATTTAAGCTGAAAAAAAAAATTGTGTTACGCTTCCGATGCTTGCATTTTTGTTGTGATGACTGATGAGATTTTTATCAGAACGCAATGTTTTTATCAGTCAAATGAAACACTACTTAAATTCAAGATTATTCTTATCTTTCAAAGTACAAGCTTTGTGTGTAGTGGAAGCATGTTTTAAGACATTTAAAATGATATGTACTTGTTGAATTGCTCGATGTATTCCTTGAGAGACGCGTGTGGGTCCTTGGGGGCGGTTTTACTAGTAGGGCTGTTGAATGAGATAAGGTCGCTGCTCTCGTTTCTAGTTGGACTGGTTCCTGTCGATCTGTGAATAAAAAATACAAAATCACTGTAAACAAGAAAATCAAACAGAATCTTAGTAGCACACATTTTTATATGTGAACTAGCTGTTGCCCGCGACTGCGTCCGCGGAGAATAGTATTGGTTTGTAGTACATGCCATGTATCAGAGATAGCGCTGTATGTGAAAAAAGATTTTCCCGCTTTTCTGTTGAAATTTTTCCTGAATTTTCTTTGCTATAAACCTCACGGAGCCTTAGACCTTTCCAACGAATGCAAAACCGTGGAAATCGGTTCGTGCATTCTGGAGTTATAGCGTCAGGAAGGAAAACCCGACTTATTTTTATATAATAGATTAATTGTATTATTTTGTAATCTTAGACGTCATAATAAAAAAAAACAATTGCATACCTGGCAAAGCCTTCATTAAGTTCAACAATACAAATACAAAATATTCTTTATTGAACACCAAAAACAGCACAGAAAAATTAACAAAAATAAAAATACAGGCAGACAATAGGCGGTCTTGTCGCTCAAAAGCGATCTATTCCAAACAGCCAATGTAAATGTATGTGTAAGTTATGATTAAAAATTCTTTAAGTTTCTTTTGCTGATGGTAATGATTATTTCCTTGTCCATTGTTGATGGTAATGATTAGTTCTGAGACTTCTGAGGTAACAAACAAATAAAATAAAACTAAATTGAGAATCTCCTCGTTTTTGAAGTTGGTTTAAAATTACTTGCAAGACTTGAATGAAAATGGACAACATTCATTATTAAACAGATGAACATTCTTACATGCAGACAAATTACCTACCGAAATTACAATGTAATACATGCTTTAGATGTAATATAGTAGAAGCTTATTAATCTATCTATCTATCTATATATATAAAATTCTAAACTGACTGACTGACTGTTGATATATCAACGCACAGCCCAAACCACTGGACCTAGAGACTTGAAATTTTGCACTTAGATTCCTTATACAATGTAGGCATCCACTAAGGAAGGATTTTCGGGAATTCCCACGGGAACGGGAAAAAACGGGATTTATAGATTCGATTCCGAGTGACCGTATCTCAGTAACTATAATAACTAGACTCTTCAAATTTGATACACAAGTAGGTATTACAATAATGAAAACATCGATTTCAGGATTTTTCAAAATTCTCACGGGATAAGGAATAAACGGGATTTATATATTCAGTTCAACGGAATCCTATGAACTATAATTACTAGACTCTTCCAATTTGGCATAGAAGTAGGTAATTGTAATAGTAAAAAACTGTTTCAAGGATTTTCGGAAATTCCCACGGGATAAGGAAAAAACAAGATTTTTCGTTTTCTGGTCGTAGAAAGCTGAAATTCGGCATGTAGGTTGCTTGGGGAGTGAAGAGGAGCCTTGAGAGAGGACTTTCCAAAATTCCCACGGGAACGGGAAAAAACGGGATTTATAGATTCGATTCCGAGTGACCGTATCTCAGTAACTATAATAACTAGACTCTTCAAATTTGATACACAAGTAGGTATTACAATAATGAAAACATCGATTTAAGGATTTTTCAAAATTCTCACGGGATAAGGAATAAACGGGATTTATATATTCAGTTCAACGGAATCCTATGAACTGTAATTATTAGACTCTTCAAATTTGGCATAGAAGTAGGTAATTATAATAGTAAAAAACTGTTTCAAGGATTTTCGGAAATTCCCACGGGATAAGGAAAAAACGAGATTTTTCGTTTTCTGGTCGTAGAAAGCTGAAATTCGGCATGTAGGTTGCTTGGGGAGTGTAGAGGAGCCTTGAGAGAGGACTTTCCAAAATTCCCACGGGAACGGGAAAAAACGGGATTTATAGATTCGATTCCGAGTGACCGTATCTCAGTAACTATAATAACTAGACTCTTCAAATTTGATACACAAGTAGGTATTACAATAATGAAAACATCGATTTCAGGATTTTTCAAAATTCTCACGGGATAAGGAATAAACGGGATTTATATATTCAGTTCAACGGAATCCTATGAACTGTAATTATTAGACTCTTCAAATTTGGCATAGAAGTAGGTAATTATAATAGTAAAAAACTGTTTCAAGGATTTTCGGAAATTCCCACGGGATAAGGAAAAAACGAGATTTTTCGTTTTCTGGTCGTAGAAAGCTGAAATTCGGCATGTAGGTTGCTTGGGGAGTGTAGAGGAGCCTTGAGAGAGGACTTTCCAAAATTCCCACGGGAACGGGAAAAAACGGGATTTTTCGTTTTACTGGTCGTAGAAAGTTGAAATTCGGCATGTAGGTTGCTTGGGGAGTGTACAGGAGCATTAAGAGAGGACTTTTCAAAATTTCCACGGGAACGGGAAAAAACGGGATTTTTCGTCTTACTGTCGTAGAAAGTTGAAATTCGGCATGTAGGTTGCTCGGGGAGTTTAGAGGAGCATTAAGTGAGGACTTTCCAAAATTCCCACGGGAACGGGAAAAACGGGATTTTTCGTTTAACTGGTCGTAGAAAGTTGAAATTCGGCATGTAGGTTGCTTGGAGAGTGTAGAGAAGCATTGAGAGAGGACTTTCCAAAATTCCCACGGAAACGGGAAAAAACGGGATTTTTCGTAAGTAGGTATTCGAATAATTAAAACATTAATTTCAGGATTTTTCAAAATTCCCACGGGATAAGGAAAAAACGGGATATATGTATGTATGTATGTAAAACTCTTTATTGTACATAAAACATGAAAATTACCAGTTAACAACATATATTCAGTTCAACGGAATCCTATGAACTATAATTACTAGACTCTTCAAATTTAGCATAGAAGTAGGTAATTATAATAATAAAAAACAATTTTAAGGATTTTTGGAAATTCCCACGGGATAAGGAAAAAAACGGGATTTTTCGTTTTACTGGTCGAAGAAAGCTGAAATTCGGCATGTAGGTTGCTTGAGGAGTGTAGAGGAGCATTGTGAGAGGAATTTTCAAATTTTTCACGGGAACGGGAAAAAACGGGATTTTTCGTTTTACTGGTCGTAGAAAGCTGAAATTCGGCATGTTGGTTGCTTGGGAAGTGTAGGAGAGCATTAAGAGAGGACTATCCAAAATTCCCATGGGAACGGGAAAAACGGGATTTTTCGTTTTACTGGTCGCAGAAAGCTGAAATTTGGCATGGGGTTGCTTGGGGAGTGTAGAGGAGCATTGAGAGAGGACTTTCCAAAATTCCCACGGGAACGGGAAAAAACGGGATTTTTCGTTTTACTGGTCGTAGAAAGCTGAAATTTGGCAAGTGGGTTCCTTGGGGAGTGTAGGGGAGTATTAAGAAAATATTTCCCGAAATTCTTACGGGAACGGGAAAAAACGGGATTTTGCGTTTTACTGGTTGTAAGTTAAAATTTCAAAATTCATAAGTTTATTTTGTAAGTAGGCCTACTTAACAAAGCAAAGGGCTCTTTAACCGACTTCAAAAAAAGGAGGAGCTTATGCATTCCACTTAATGTATTTTTTTATGTAGGTATGCTCACCGATTTCTCGGTCAATTGTGGACCGATTTTAAAAATTCTTTTTATTCGAAAGGATGGATACTCCTGAGATGGTCCCATTGTCACGCAAGCAAGCAAGCGTGCATGCATGCTTGCTTGCATCTTGCTTGCATGCTTGCATGGTTGCTTGCTTGCCTGTATGCTTGCTTGCTTGATATCTTGGTTCTTTGGAATTCTCATGGTACACGCGAGCGAAGCCGCGGGCAAAAGCTAGTATCTATATGTTATTCTTTTTCATTCAATTTCTACAAGTTAAGAACCAATGACACAGACTAATGTGATGCAACATCAGATTAACCCTTTGCCAGGCCCGTCTATTTAGGTATGCTACAGCAAAATTAATCACAGTGTTGTATTGTTTACCTATGCAGGATTAATTTGAAAGTGAATCATACAATTAACAAATTCAATTAATTTTGCACCATATTGTAAAGGGGCAAGGTCGAATCTTTTTGTAGATTTATGTGGTTGCTATATGCACTATGCCTGGAAAAGGGTTAATAAAACTCTATTTCGCGCAAGAAAAACAATATAACTAACTATAACCCAGGTACCTATAAAAGTAAGGTACCTATAAGGTAGGTAGTAGGTAACTATAAATATACCTACTTTAGGCTTATTAGAAAAATATCTAAATAAAAAATACAAAGTTTTTTTAGATTAGAAAAGTCACTCAACCTTTTTTCTCACAAATCCAATGCCCCAAATGAAAAATCCTAATGTAACAATACTTATTACTGATACATAATAAGTATTCCAATATTTTCAATGATGTTTTGCTTTTACTAAAATACATTATGCAAATTAGACTGCTCAATTTCTAATCTATAAAAAAGGAAGTATAATGACTTGCAAAATAGTATTGCTTAGAATTTTAATATGAGTGATATGCAAAGGCCTCAAAGTTTCCATGTTCATATTAACCAAATGACTTGACTGGACTATCTAATTGCTAGTTTCATGCTCACATTTAAAAGTAATTAATCAATAATGGACATTTTAATTAAGGTTACTTAATACAAAAGCAACAAAAGGATTTAGTATTCTAGATAATCAGTTCTCTATTAATAGTACTGTTAAGGAGAATTGACATTATTATTGTGATATTAAGTTACTAAGACCCAACACACACAGTACCTAACAACAGCCAACCAATAGTGTCTGTCTCAACCTTGGCAGAATAATCGATGGAGCTACATTTTTAAAGAATTGAATTGAAATTACACACAGTAGCTTCAATCACATTAATCCTAACATACAACCATTTTCAACCTGTGACGGCATACTATCAGCAGTTAACTTTAACTATCCCAACCACGTCACAGCTTGCAAGTACCAGGGTAGTATACTCACTGAGGAGTTTCCGTGGTATTGGTCCTGCCTCGCGAAGGTCGCCGCGGGGGAGGCGGGAGCGCGGGCGGAGGTCCGTCGCTCTCCTCGCGCCGGCGGGTACTGACGCTCGCGACATTATCTGCAGATAAATATTTAGTATCAATCAGATATTGATTGTGACTAACCAATCCTTATGAAGCATTAATACTGTTTATGTTTACTAAAGCGATGTTAAAAAAATAATAGATTATACAAAATTTTGTCTATGGAAATACATATAGTACTGCTTGTGGTGCACTTTTGCGTCAGATAATTTTGTATCAAAAACCTAGGATGGATTCAAATTTATCATTATATGGTTAGGTAGAGCATATCCAATAGATAGGTCATACAATCACACTAACAAAAAAATACTAAAAAAGAACACGTCAATGTAGCCTTACAGTACAAAGCTAATTGGATTTTTCAAAAATCTTGAGTATCTAATTATCCTCAATCAAATTAAACTCTTCTTGACTTTTTTTTTCCAATTTTTGTCGAGGCTTTGAACACTCCAGAGGCCGTATTGTCTAACGTTTCTGACGCTTGCCTTCGCTTTCACTGTCTCTTTCTGTCATTCTTTTATACCGTTTGACAGATAGAAAAAGTGATTGCGAGGGCAAGCATCAGAAGCGTTAGACAATAAGCCTGCAGGTGATCATGTCAGCCTCATGGGTGCTTCTTGACTTGTATACCAACCACAGCTGAAAATCCTCTCATAGCGGGAGGCTGCCCGTACCCAGAAGTCACAGAAGACATAAATGACCTTAAGATTTGATGACACTGATGTCTAATCTAATAATAATAATGACATTCACATAATGCTCACTTTTATTGATAACTTGGGTAACACTTGGTAGCTTGGTTGGTTAACAGACAATCACGAAAAACAAAAGAAAGACTAAAGAGCTGTTACAGCACCCATTGTTTAATTTTAACTGACGGATAAATGTGATGCCGTCTCCGTCTATTTGAACAAAACAAACAGAGACGGCATCACATTTATCCGTCAAATAAATTTGATCAATGGATGGTGAAACAGGGGGTAAATGTGTTGAATAAATTGAAACAAATCACAAACCCAGTATGTGGATCAATTTGGAGGGAGTTAATGAGTTTCATATTCGTGGGAAATATGTAACATACTTCATCATATTGAGCTGAAAAGATGTGTGTTTGCAGTAATAGGGTGATGACCTACACTTCCTTTGATGTTGATAAGGAAGCGGTATCATGTTGTGGGCTCCGAAATAAAATCAATAGAAAAGTATTTTTTTTTTGAATTGTTTGCCCACAATGAACGACCAGACGACCAGATGGCCTAATGGTTAGAGAACCTGACTACGAAGCTTGAGGTCCCGGGTTTGATTCCCGTGTCGGGGCAGATATTTGTATGAAAAATACGAATGTTTGTTCTCGGGTCTTGGGTGTTTAATATGTATTTAAGTATGTATCTATCTATATAAGTAAGTTTATCCGTTGCCTAGTACCCATAACACAAGCTTTGCTGAGCTTACTTTGGGACTGAGTCAATTGGTGTGAATTGTCCCGTGATATTTATTTTATTTTATTTATTAATGAAACAAACTTTATTAGGGTTCCGTACCCAAAGGGTAAAAACGGGACCCGATTACTGAGGCTCCGCTGTCCGTCCGTCTGTCACCAGGCTGTATCTCGGGAACCGTGATAGCTAGAGAGTTGAAATTTTCACAGATGATGTATTTTGGTTGCCGCTATAACAACAAATGCTGAAAAATGGAATAAAATAAATATTTAAGGGGGCTCCCATACAACAAACATGATTTTTTTGCTTGTTTTTGCTCGATATTGATAACGGAAACAGGTAGACGCTTGAAATATTCACAGAATATTTAATTATATATTGACTTTAAAAAAAATCGTTAAATTAAAATTAAAAAAAATATTTAAGGGGGGGTTCCCATACAACAAACGCGATTTTTATAGATAATTGTACGGAACCCTTTGTGCGCGAGTCCGACTCGCACTTGGCCGGTTTTTTTTTTGTAAAGCTTCTTCAAAACTAAAGACATTTTTTATCAATGTTGAGATTGTTGTGACTAAAATATTGTTGATTTGCTAAAAAATGTTTGACATAATATGTAGTGTGTTCTTATGCCTATGCATGGATCTGTGGAATGGTGAATTGAAGGCTATTTCCTTTTGTAAAATTGGAATTATACAAGTTATGAGACAGTCGGAACTAGAATGCAGTTTTTTTTTTTATTTCCCACATACCTACAAAGAGTTAGTAATAAAAATAGTTTCAAACTAATGGTGAAGTTTTGAAAAGATATTTCTTTAAGAATTTTAAATTATAAAGTTTAAATTAAGGTCAAATTCTTAAATGAAGGAGCACAATTGCACTACAGACAAATTAATCATTGATATTCTGAAAATTATTTTATGTAGGTACTTATAGCATTATTGTTCTTCAATAATTTATATAAAATAATCAGACCATCACTTCTATTAATTTTAGTAAAATGCTCCTCCAAAACAATATTCTAGGGCATAATAATTACTGAAAAGTGATCACTCTTTAGATCTCCAAACTTAGTTCAAAGTTCATTGTTATTGAAGGCGTCAAATCTGTTACTTGATTAGTGTTGTAAACACAAACCATTTTAACCATTACAACTGACAGATGTGTGCCAGCCAAGTAATTAACCAATATCACGCAAAATACGGAAGACCATGTGTACTATGTAAACCTTAGGTTGTTCTGGGCATTAACTTATGGTAATCAGTAATCACCTGAGCTGGTCAGTTGCTTTTTCCTCCGGAACTGCTCAAGCGCTAGACTTTCTATACTGAGGGCCTGCGCCTTTTCCAAATCCGCTTGGAACTGGAGGTCGTACTCAGACATTATCGGGTCGTCCCTTCCCGACTATCTATAACGCGGAAAATTAACGTGAGAACATAAGGAACTGTTGCATGTAACACAATAATACACGGATACAAAAACTTTCAACACTCCGACAAACGTAGCGGTTTACTACTACATCACTGCACGATATCCCAGGCTATTGCTTCACCTTAAGAAACTCCCGATAACGCGTGTTTTGTTTACTTTTCAAGACATTGTCGACAAGATCTTTCGTTAAAAATCTCGATCTTTGTATAAAAAAATGTGTCGTCAAGAAGACAAGTTTTTAGTAACACTGGGTAAATGATTATATAATCCTAGTAAATGAAAAATCACTTTCGACTGTCAGTCACCCAACAAAGAAGACGGGTATATTTTGTTACCATACGTGAGAGAAAGAAAAATCCGAGGTACTATAATTTTGATCAGCACATCTAATTTAAGTCGGGTAATAATGAGAGTGATGTGCTCTGCCAAGTCGCTTGCTAATTGAATCGATCAAGAAATCGTGATCGAGTTCATTTATTTATTTATAATAGTTTATTTTTTGATTCGACCGTGCTATAAACATGTTTGTCATCTACAATCTGAATACAAATTCAGTAAAGCGGTTAGTTTAGTTTGTTTTTAGAAATATTTTTATATTTTGCCATTGTTCAGTAACAATTATTTTATCTAGACTAGGAAATGAAAAATTAATGAGTGAACGATGACATCCCTTGACATCCTTATTTATTATATTTATAGTCTAGATATTTTAGTAAAATTTACTATTGATTAAATCGAATAGAATCGAGTCGATTTGCTTTCTGTCACGGTGCTTTACTTCCAACAATGTCTATTTTTAGTTCCGTCAATTTGTACTAGATGGCAATACGCACCTTCGATACAACAGTGTATCATCTCGAAATAATACACCATTTTAATTCAGACTTTACTTAATTTCCGGAAAGTCTAAATTAAAATGGTGTATACCATGGTGTATGGTGGTTTTTAATGGTGTATACCATTTTAATTTAGACTTTCCGGAAATTAAGTAAAGTCTGAATTAAAATGGTTATTATTTCGAGATGATACACTGTTGTACCGAAGGTGCGAATATTATTTATCAAATCATGTAGAAAATAGATGAAAACAACTTTAAATTCTAGTTTCAAAAAAGCTGTAGCAGTGGCCCAAGGGCAGTGGCACAGCAGAGCAGTAGGCTTATTGTCTAACGCTTCTGACGCTTGCCTTCGCAATCACTATTTCTTTCTGTCAAACGGTGTAAAAGGATGACAGAAAGAGACGGTGAAAGCGAAGGCAAGCGTCAGAAGCGTTATACAATACGGCCTCTGGTATTGGTACGTGTGATTATTGGTCCTTGTTTTTATAGGTATGGTCCTAATAGTAGTTACGGGAATTTGCGTTAGATGGCGTTGTGCCGTTGAATAGAGTGATAATTATCTCTATCCTCCTATATATAATATACTCTGTGCTGTATGTCCAATCATGGTCCAATCTACAAAATAGGAAGTGGCATGGTATGGTGGAAGTGGAGTCATCTCGTGACAGTTTTTATAAAACTCGAACCCTCTTACCAACCTCTTACGTTACGTTGTATTGGAAACTGTTGAACTTGAAAATCTTTCAAGAGAAACGACTGACAGACTGGCGCCACTTGTTCTCTGTGGAAATCTCAAAGGAAAATCCTTGGGTATAGAGTTCAAACCTCGTAATCCGGGTGCTAAGTACCTATCCCTGTGGAGAAAGGTAATCAAGCCGTCTCTGGAGTAGGTATAGGTAACGCCACCAGAGTTGAGGTCACGCAAACAACCACATCTAATCGTTAAACGTCAACACAACGTCAAAATCCCGCTGTCATTACATGAGTTGTGGTTGTGTGCGTGGCCTCAACTCTGGTGGCGTTACCTCTAGATAGCATTTAGTAAAAGATACATTGAAGAGACTTTATTAAATTGCCAGGACACTAACAAATAAATAAAATAAATAAATAAATATCACGGGACAATTCACACCAATTGACCTAGTCCCAAAGTAAGCTAAGGAAAGCTTGTGTTATGGGTACTAGGCAACGGATTAACATACTTATATAGATAGATACATACTTAAATACATATTAAACACCCAAGACCCGAGAACAAACATTCGTATTTTTCATACAAATATCTGCCCCGACGCGGGAATCGAACCCGGACCTCAAGCTTCGTAGTCAGGTTCTCTAACCACCCATCCACCATCCCCCCATCTGGCCATCTGGTCGTCTAAACACTAAGCGAGCTTGACAGCTGGCTGGAATCTGGGAATTAGCTAAACGCACTCCTCCGAGTCCTGGGGGGCTGCTCCGAAATTCGAAAATCGAAGTTCACATCGTACCGTCTCGCTCGCTCTCTTATTAAATACTATTAGCATGAGCGGAATAGCATGTTACGAAGTTCGAATTTTGCACTTCGGAGTATAAGGCCTGATCGTAGGGTATTTTTAAGCCTCGCTTAACGACCTTAACCGACTCAGTAGGGCATTGCCCGGCGACCCTTAATAAGGCCCGATGGTAGTACTTTAGTGCCTTGGAGTTTGGGCAAGCCTTCGGCGCGGGACGTCACATGCTCAGACACGCAGAGGCGGCTTTACCTATGGTGCAGGGTGTGCGTTGCACACAGGCGCAGCGGTGTAGGGGCGCCGGCCGCGGCACTTCCAATAAACCTTCGCCCGTGTCGTGACGCCGCCGGACGTTATAAGTACTTACCTAATGATTGCACACGGGCGCTACGTGAACTGAGACGCCTCTACAGACACGCTGGTTCCATACTACGTCAGAGGTTCTGCCAAATAGCCAGGGACCAGTGGCGACCACGCAGACAACCAAATGCCACAAATAAGCGTTTCAATTAAAATATTACATATGTGTGGTACTGGTGTTAGGTATAAACTTTAGGACTGTGGTCGTTCAACACCAAAATATTTGTTCGCGAGGTGTCGGATACAGAACGTAGTGGTGAAAACGATTTATTCCAAGTAGGTACCTAACGATAATAAGACTCCGGGTCTTTACTCTCTCGCCCAAAAACTGATTACAGCCGTACAACTAGGGAATGCCACAAGTAGTTAGAGGTAACGCCACCAGAGTTGAGGCCACGCACACAACCACATCTCATGTAATGACAGCGGGATTTTGACGTTGTGTTGTCGTTAAACGTCAACACAACGTCAAAATCCCGCTGTCATTACATGAGATGTGGTTGTGTGCATGGCCTCAACTCTGGTGGCGTTACCTATACCTAGGTATGCTAGGCACGCTGTCCCGGGTAGGCGAAATACAGGGTTTCGATTTTTTTTTAAACATACACACTGTTTTGTACACTATTTAATTTCAACCTATTGTTTAATTAGATTAATATTTGGGGCTAGTTGACTCCTACAAAGACTTTGTGAAAACTAGTTGACTACGGAACCCTATTATGGATACTTCAAACATGAAACTACCGTGAGACTCACTCAATAGTGAAAATAAACGGATCACTCACGTCTTAAAACGAGTTTAACTCGACTGTTTCGGGCTAATCCGTAGCCCGACACAACACACACACACACACACACACGTGCGTAACATGTCGAGTTAAACTAGTTTTAAGACGTGAGTGATCCGTTTATTTACACTATGGATACTTCCATAACATACTTGTAGGTATAACACCCGTTATATTCGTCTGAAGTGCAATTTTAATTTTATAACTGCAAAGCAGATATCCTTAGGCTGCGTTTCCACGAGAGATGTGCGAGGATGCGTTGCGAGGGATGTGTTTGTCATGAACCAATAAAAACACTTCATTCACTTAGGACCTTTTAAATGAAGTGTTTCTATTGGTTCATGACAAACACATCCCTCGCAACGCATCCTCGCACAGCTCCGGTGGACACGCGCCGCAGCCTTACAACGTCCATTTTGTTTAAATATAAAATAAAATAGCAAAAGTGCAGGCAATCAATTTATTTAAGTACCTAAGTATAATTACAAGTCTTTTGAAAAAAATATGTGTTTAAAACTTAACCAAACGCGGCACATAATTATTATAGTTGCTCTAACAAATAAGTACTTAATACAATTTTTTGGCCATTTAGCCATGGTTAGGTATAATAGCTGAAGATTTTTTGTTCCATTTGGCAGCTGTACTTTTTAAGTTGCCATGACTAGATTTTAATGAACTCGTAAAGCATTACCTACCCCTTTCTCGCCAGTATAGGTAACGCCATGAGAGTGGAGGCGAATGATTACACACACAGCTATATAAAGTACTGATTGCAAAAAAGATAGTGAATGAATGAAATGACTGAGTGAATGAAAATGTGAGTTATACGATCTTATGATGAAATATTATGCATATTATAATTTTTCTTTTTTCATATAATCTATTTTTGAAATAAAACAATTTGAAACTGATAAGAAATATTTGCAAGAAAAAGAAATCGGTATTTTATAAGTAGCGAAATATATGCTTATATGATTTATATAAAATAGATCAAAATATTTTATTTTCTGTTTTGTTTAAACTAGATGTATTTTTTTAAAGAAATAGGTTGAAGAAATTTTTAGTCAATCTTGCAATTCTATGTTGGGTCTGTTGAACTTGCTATCGGTAGAGCTTGTCTAATTTAAAATGACGCGCCCCACCACCGCCTTTACGCACAGGATTTTGAACCTATTGAAGCTGTATTTAGGGCCATTTTCTACTTTCAAATCCTGTGCGTAAATGCGGTGGTGGGACGCGTCATTTTAAATTAGACAGGCTCGACGAATAAATGTCAAAATCCCGCTGTCATTACATGACGTGCTGTTGTGTGCGTGACCTCAACTCTGATGGCGTTACCTATACATGTGTGTGAAAGGGATAGATGTTACTACAGTGCACTATAATCTTCAGCTCCAAACCTTTAGTCAACTTGTGTTTTTCCAGCCGGTGCTATGGAGTGTTTCTTTCTAATGCTAACTTTCTTCTTGACTACCTTGCGATTAGACGCAACTGCTTTCGGTTGCGACTTATTTTGGCCAAAACTTCTGTCGGGGCTCGCTCTTGGATTTAGATTCTTGTTAGCGACAATCGTTGCCCTCTTTACGATAGTAGGGCGCCTGATTCTGATTGGGGAAGTAAGTTTCGAGGCTTTTGTGACTTGGTGCAAGCGTGATCCCTCTCTTCCGCCAGACGTAACTGGTTTGTTGTTTATATGATCGCCCCCTTGAACATTACTCTTCGCCTTCTTTATTTTCCTTTTCGTTTTGGTCTTAGTTTTCTTCGGTTTTGGTTCGTCTTCGTCCAGTATTTGGTTCGGTTTCTCATGAGCTTCAGCGGCCAACTTAAAGAAAACAAAAGCTTGTTTGAATCTTTAGAATTGTGGCTGTATGGCCGGGAGGGTTACTACGAAATTCGAAGTTCGTCTCGTGCGGTTCCATCACTCTTCTTTTTAATAGGTACTATTGACATAAACGGAACGACATGATACGAAGTTCGAAAATAGTTATTCTGTGGTATAAGGCGTTGTTTGACGTTGACATACACATTGATATTTAACTGAAACGGCTTGAAAATGTAAGTAAGTATGTGTACCTATGGGTATGCATGAACGGATTGCAGAGATTTCAGTTTCAATTTCTCTCATACCCAGGAGGACATTTTTTTTATATAAAAGAGGGGGCAAACGAGCAGACGGGGCACCTGATGTAGATCGATCACCGTTCCTCATGAACACCCGCGACACGGGGGGAATCCAAGGTGCGTTGCCGACCCTTTTAGGAATTTGTAGGCTCGTTTTTTAAAGATCCCTAAGTTGTAACGCTCCGGGAAGCCGCAGTAAGCGGATTCCAGATCTTCGTCGTGCGAGGAAAGAAGTTTCGCTTAAATAAAACGCACGGTATATGTAACGCCACCTGAGTTGAGGCCACGCACACAACCACATCTCATGTAATGACAGCGGGATTTTGACGTTGTGTTGACGTTAAACGGTAACACAACGACAAAATCCCGCTGTCATTACATGAGATGTGGTTGTGTGCGTAGCCTCAACTCTGGTGGCGTTACCTATACTAGACTGCTAATTATCAAGATGGTGAGGATGGAAAGACAAACGGTTCCTCGAAGTGCGGTAGTGGAATTTAGCCGCAGGCAGCAATTTGAACAGTTCGTCAGAACACTCCCCATGATAAATATGGTATAATATGCAGAGAGACACCACATCCCTCCGCAAAGCCAAAGGATCGAGTAGGCCAGAGAGTGCCTGATTACCGACAATTCGAGCAGCTCTATTGGATGCGGTCAAATGGAAGAGTTTGGTACTTGGGTGCTCCAGCCCAGAGATGAGAACACCAATGATGATGTCTTTATACCAATGACAATCGTAAATAAATATAGTTCCAGATATTTGTAGGTAACAGTAGTAATGAAATTTAGTTTTACCTGTTCATAAAAAACGTCGTCGGCGTCCTGTCGGTCACAGAAGTCGAGCAATCTAGTGCAGACATTCCTTAGATTTTTAATTTTCTGCTTTTTTCTTTTTCCAATATTTGTACGATCCACTTCATCTAATCTTAGAGTTCTGTAAAAAAATACATCTTTGTTCGGATTGGTATTTAATTAATCTTCAAATTATACATAAATACGTAAGGAAAAAAGAGGGAAAAGTAATAAGTAGGTACTTTAACCTTTTCGACGCCAACGACACATATATTAGCACCGCAGGTTCTACGCCAACGACTGATATATCAGTTGCGGCGTGCAGAGCGATATCTACCTACAACTACATGCCTGTAGGGTTCAACTACGCGTTTGACATTCCGATGTCATGGCGTATGAGTGAGAGCTGTTGTGTTTGACAGAGCGTTGAAAAGGTTAAAAATGCTGTCTATTGGGGAAAGAATATCTGATAGAACAAAGCACTCAAAAATATCCAAAGGGAGTGTAGGTGCCTTGAAAGCGTGCGTATGAGATTTTTTTGAGTATTTTATCCTATCCGTATCCGATATTAAGAGTGAGTTCCCTGACCTTGAGAATTTATTTTTCGTACGCACATTGACAGTTTTCACTTACACAGAACCATTTTGCGTGATACGCTATACAGCCGTCAGCTAAGGGTGGAGTCCCAGTGTAAGTACTTACAAGGGAACATTAAAGAGTCGCCTTCCGATTTCGTACAAATGTAATCTACATTATTTTGATGACTTTCGATATTCAAACTTGGTGTAAGTACAAATAAAACGATTTTACATTATTAAAGGATCTTTTTATTAATAATCAGAACTTTAATAACATCAAAAAAATATAAACATCGAAAATGTCTTTATTCAAAATTACTATTATTGTTGACCTAAAAAAAACTGAAAGAATTACATTGCTGACCCGCGACCTTATGATACTTACGTTTATGCAAGAAAAGCAAAATAAATGTATATGCTTATGCAGCTTAGTAAACGGTTGCGATACTTACTCTGAAGATGAGTTCTGGTTGAGTTCGAAACTCAACTAGAGCTCGTGTAGATTAGTGGTGGTGATAGTTGGGTTTATGTGATTTGTGTGTGTTCGTACAGTGTGGAGGTGGAGGAACTGCATGAACACATATTTTTTGCATAAACGTAATTATTATAAGGTCGCGGGTGAGCAAAGAAGTTGTTTCAATTCATTGATATGGACCTCCGAAAGGTAACGCCTGATTCAATAAATTATTGTTGACCTGTCCGTGTATTCACAATTCCAATTCCAAATCTCGTAGAGGAGATATAGTGCGCAGTTATTGTCAAGTCATCATCATCATCATCATTTCAGCCGAAAGACGTCCACTGCTAAACATAGGCCTCTCCAAGTTTCGCTAAACAGATTGGTCCCGTGCCATCCGCATCCAACCCGATCCCGCAACCATAACCAGGTCGTCTTCCATCTTGTTGGAGGCCTACCTCACTGCGTCTTCCGGTCCATGGACGCCACTTGTGAAACTTTTTTTTCCCATCGGTCATCAGTTCTACGAGTGATGTGCCCTGCCAATTGCCACTTGAGTCTGGAGATTCTTCGAGCTATGTCGATGACTTTAGTTCTTGCGCGGATTTTATAATTTCTAATGCGATCCCGCAGAGAAACTCCGAGCATAGCCCTCTCCATCGCCCTCAGAGTGACTTTGAGCTTTCTTATGAAGCCCATCATTAGCGGCCACGTCTCAGTGCCATAAGTCAGCACTGGCAACACAGACTGGTCAAAGACTTTTGACAAGAGACATTGCGGTGTATTAGCTGACAAGATATTGCAAAGCTTCCCTAACGCTGCCCAGCTGAGTCTAATTCGTCGATTGACCCCTTTCTCTAAGTTAAACCCACTAATTGGATTGTACTTATATCCCAAATAGTTATAGTCGTCAACAACTTCGAGCGTAGAGTCTTCAATTATGACGGGAAATGGTACAACATGGGCGTTCGACATGACCTTCGTCTTTTCTATGTTCAATTAAAGTCCAACTCGCTCGGAGATCGTCCCGAGGTTAGAAAGCATCGCACTTAGGTCGAAGGTGAGTGATGTATTTCACCATTTACATTGATGCCTCGCCCTTCCCTGTCTGGAGTCTTGAAAGCATCCTTCAGCTCCAGTGCAGCGGTGAACAGTTTTGGAAAAATAACATCTCCTTGTCTGACTCCCCGCTGCAATTGAATACGCTTCGACATCTGGTCCTGAAGTCGGACGGACATTGTGGCGCTATTATATAGACACTTCAACACTTCGATGTAATGTACTGTACCAGTAGTCTACTTGGCACCGTTGGAGGACTGCAGCAGTGCAGCCCAAGTCTCGATCGAATCGAAGGTTTTCTCATAGTCTATAAATGTCAGGCGAAGAGGGCGTTTAAACTCCTCGGTTTTCTGTATAACCTGCTGCAACGCATGTATGTGGTCTACGGTGCTAAAGCCCTTTCAGAATTCTACTTGTTCAGGAGGCTGGAAGTCGTCTAACCTGCGTGCGAGACGATTCGATTGTTTATAAAGTACAACACGCATTTAATTAAAAAGTTGACATTGTCTTGATACAGACATCAAATAAATAGTATAAAGATATAAGATTTAACAATATTTTTATAATCAATCAGGTGCAATGTGAGTTTGACAAAGACCAAAGAACTTTCCTATCGACAAAAAGGACATTAGTAAAGAAGATGGCACAAGACATTCTGTTACAAACTTATTTTTAATTTTTCGTTTTTTTACACATACCAAATTTCAAGTCGATCCGACCACTAGAAGCGCTATTAAAATAAAGCTATTTAAAATAAAGCTTACAAGATTTGGCCTAAACTAACAGGACAATTTAAATAAAAGCTTGTAAAAACGTGTTAAAAACACACATAATTATATACGACGATTGCAATAATTACAAATAAAAGCTTGTAAATATTAAGAAAACTTACTTACCTTAGTAAAAGCAGGCCTCATGCATGCCATGTACTTACGCGCGATATTTACCTACCGCGGGGACGATCGCCTGCGATCGAAATTCCAGTAGGTTGTCACAAGCGCGCGCCGACGCACGTTCATTCGTGTTCCACGGAAAAAATATGCCGCCTGAACTTTTATAAGTGAATGGTGAAACAGGGGGCAAATTTTAATATGACTATGCTAGAATTAATAGCTAATATAACAATTTGGAAGTTCGTATCGTGCTGTCCCTCTTACTCTTCTATAAAAAGCTATAAGCGTGAGCGGGATGGCACGATGCGAAGTTCGAAAGTTAACCTTCGTATTTAGTATAACGCTAGGGTACTATGAGCATGGCAATGTGTTCTACGCATTACAATAAATATCCTTTTTTGTTAGGATTCCAGAGCTAAAATGGCAAAAACAGAACCCTTATAGTTTCGCCATGGCCGTCTGTCTCTTTGTCCGTCCGTGGCTTAGCTTAAAGAATATTAGTGCTAGAAAGTTTGCATGGATATAATATATAGCAATTATCCCGACAAAATGGTAAAACAACATGTAGAAAAAAAAATTTAATCTAAACTGCCAGCCCTTGTCACTGTCGGCACGCACACATTCTTAAGGAGACGGAGTAGTATAATCTGTGGCTACAATCGCGGTAAGTACCAAGATTTTGTACGGGATGCAGTATCTGTTACGAAGTAACTATTAAGTAATCTGTGGTAAAAGTCTGACCTCTTTGACAGCTGAAATCGAACAGTCGGGATCCACCCTTACCCTACCACAGGAGTAGTATTTTGTGCGAGTGTG
Organism: Archips xylosteana; assembly: GCA_947563465.1. Lineage (NCBI taxonomy): Eukaryota > Metazoa > Arthropoda > Insecta > Lepidoptera > Tortricidae > Archips > Archips xylosteana. The sequence continues at coordinate 7,458,726 of OX387349.1, forward strand.
TGCGTGCGCGGCTACAAACGGAGCGTGCTCTCTCGTTGGATTCCTTGACAGCACTGAATATTTTTCGGCCGCGATCGCTATTTAAAAATCGAATTACGGGAAATGTTCGCTCCATAGTGAAAAGTATGTAAAACGGCAAACATTTTTGCGTAAAAAATAGATAATGTTTAGATGCATATTATCATTATAGAGATTATATTTAGCCTAGAATGAAACGGTGATAATATTTTTCATACTTTTGTGTTACGATTCAACCAAAGAGATTTTCATGAATTTGTTTCATTATTATCTAAAAAGCGTAAATAGAAAATGACGATTTCGATGTTTTTGAAAGACTTTGGGATTTTATTTCTCGGAAATTAATTATTATTTTACAAATGTAGCGCGGTGAAGCTGTAGATACATCTATTACGTTTCTAAAATAATTTTTGTAGTATTAAATATACGGTGAATTTCGTGGCATTATTGCAAACCGCAAACATCTTTCAAGCGTTTTTTGGGGACTCACCCCTTAAGGTGGAAGCGCACGCTCTAGGCGCGAAATTCAAAATTTTTACAGTTTTTAATTTATTGTAGGTAAACGGTGGAACTGTTTAACTTCTTATGGTATTTGCGCTTGTAAAACAGTGTTCTTTATATTATTGTGTAAAGCTTTTTAAGAATAAAACTGTTAGCTTGGTATAAAAGTTGTCAAACATAGAAATTCGGACTTTCAACGCTTTGACAACTTTTATTTTAAGCTAATAGTTTTATTCTTAAAAAAACTTTACACAATAATATAAAGAACACTGTTTTACAAGCGCAAATACCATAAGAAGTTAAACAGTTACACCGTTTACCCACAATAAATTAAAACCTGTAAAAATTTTGAATTTCTCGCCTAGAGCGTGCCGTTCCACCTTAAGTAGGTAAACTGCTGGTGAAATGATTGTTTCTAGATACCTTAGTTTCGCCGCGCATCCACTTGCGAGTTGTAGTAGCTGGGCCCTAAATAGTTTAATCCAGCCATGCTCAACCTTTTTTTTGTATGGGCCACAAATGTGTTGTGGCAATAGCTCAGTAAGCCACAGCATTGATTGTCGACATTCATTAAAAGTTCAAATGATCGATAGTGAACATAATTTTTATGCCAGAAGGGCCACTTGTGTAGAAGCTTGGCGAGCCACTTGGGCCGCAGGTTGAGTATATCTGGTTTAATCCATTAAGATTATTTAATGAAATGACATACTTAATAACTTTGGGCTTGCTCATTATGTCAGCTTCCTTCTCATCCATATGCATGGCCGTCGCCCAAATATTCTTGAAGAGCTTTCTTCGTTCAGCGTAACTTTCTTCTTTCGTCATGAGTTTCTCCATATCTCTGACCCCGCACCCATCACAAGGTAACAAGTAGTAGCGAAGTTTCAAATGTGAAAAAAATTATTATTACATTGTTTTTATAATTTTTTTATTTAATTTTACATTTTTTTTTGTCTGATTGCCGTGCAGTTTTGAGTGACTTTTCGTTTTAATAGAAAAGATGGCTGCGTTTGGTCTATGGTCTGTGGACGAAAAAGGTATTGTTCATGCCGTTTGCAATGGATTCAAAATAAGTTTTGCAGTGTTTATGCAAGGGTGAATCGAAAAATCAAACTTTTCGAGAAAAATAAAGAACGGTCACGCTCTCTCTCCCGCCTTGATTTCAACTGTAACTGTGAGTTAATTAATCGGTATTTAACGAAATTAATAATACTTAATAACATTAACTTATGCCTACAAATTTTTCGTGTCCCCTATCAACTTTACTATTTGACGGAATGAAGAATATTGGCCTACGTAAGTACGTATAGCATGGATATATATGTATGAAAAAATCGTCCGTTCTATGCTTAACTCTTGCTTAACTTGGTTTTATATGTAGGTTTTTTTAATTAAAAAAAGCAGGGATAATAAGGCTTCAACTAGCAAAAAAATTCAAATGTGTTTATAAGTACCAGAGAGTACCCCCTACCTACCTACATATACTTCCACCTTTGATCAATTATAACCATATAACTGTAGATCCACAGTCGCGCGCCCGAAAATGTCCGAGCCAAATGAGCGCCACTTTGGTAAAAGTGGCTTTCTTTTTTCTCAGTACGTTGCTTTGATCAATTATAACTGAAGATACACATTGCCGAACAAAATCCCCTTGAAAGAATGTCCGAACTATTTATTTGTTTGCGTAACAAATAAAATCATCACCTACACAAAGTAATTACTTTGTGTGAAAAGAATAAGTGACGAAATTTGAACCTAGTCTTTACTTAATTACAGTTGAATTTCGCAACTTCACAGTTAAAAATTTATTTACGTGTGCGTAGAGAAAACTGATCCCAAATACGTAAATACGTGACGAAATTTGAACCTAGTCTATACTTCATTACAGTCGAATTTCGGTAGCGGCAAAACTCCACAACGCTTGACACTTGACAGCTAAACTCCACAATTTCCACACGTTTGGTCGGATATGAATGTAAGCCTTATCAGAAACGGCAGAGTGATTAATTTCACTTGCTACATTGAAGGCGACGTTGTAAGATTGCTTTGACGAGTTTGACGTTGCTTTGGCAGACGAAATGATGTTGTAGAACAAAGAATGCATTCCGACTTTAGGAGAGGACTTTCTTTACAAAAAGTTTTTGTCAATTAATGCAATAAAAAACGGTGAAATTAAGGTTAACGCCAACACTTTACAGAATGAATGGGGACGTCATTTAGATAATTTTAAACCTAATTTTCTTTACTCCTAATGTTTACCGTTTTCGAGATATAAGTATAAAATGATAAACTGACTAACTGACTGTTGTATATAAACGCACAGCCCAAAACGCTGCACCTAGAGACTTGAAATTTTGCAAATGTGTACAATGTGTACAATGTGTGTATACAATGTAGGCATCCAACAAGGAAGGATTTTTGGAAATTCCCACGGGATAAGGAAAATACGGGATTTATATATTCAGTTCAACGGGATTCCTATGTATCTCCGTAATTATGTATATTATAATTACTACTCTTCAAATTGGGCATAAAAGTAGGTAATTATAATAGTGAAAAATATTTTTAGGATTTTTCGAAATTCCCACGGGTTATGGAAAAACGGGATTTATATTATTCAGTTCAACAGGATCGATTATTTGTTTTACTGGTCGTAGAAAGCTGAAATTTGCCATTTAGGTTCCTTGGAGAGTGTAGGGGAGTACTTAAAGTTGTTCGTAATCATGAGAAAATCCAGAAAGTATAATTTTCATGAGTTAAAATCGGGTTTTGTTCCGCGTACCTTGACACAGTGTCGTCTCGTGATCATGGCGCATGCAACTGTGCCGAAATATCGGGCTTCTTCAAAATCAAGGTACCATCGCCCCAGACGTCAGATACCCATTTTCATAACAAATTTGCTTGCAGCCGTTGATGTTTATTGCTATGGATTGTTATGGACAGATGTCTAGCCACTGCACGCAAACTGGGCCTTTAAGTTGGTTATATGGCGCTTGGGGCGATAGTACGCGGAACAAAACCCGATTTTAAATCATGAAATTAGTAAAGACCGCGATAGTCTAAAATATTGTAGTATAATTTTCTCCGTAATATTATGTATTTGAAGTCACCGTGTATTTTTTTTTTGTAATGGTGGGTAGTATTATAATGAAACAAAAAAAAAATCAAACAAATTTCATTATTTATGAATAAAATTTGTTTTTAATATAATAACTTTATTAATTTTTATTTTCAATCAGTGTCCTTGAAACAAGGTAAGTTTATTATATAATTGTCGTTTAGATTTTTGTTTCAGGTCTTGGCTTGTCTTTCTAGCTTCGTAATGGAGACGTATGTCAACATATTTCATAATTATGGACTTTATTAACCAGTTGCGATAGTTGTGTTTAACTTCAGTCAATGTCTTTTTATACAATAATTCTTTTAAAATTTGCACGCAAATTATTTCTTTTTCGCACCTACTACCGCCTGAACGTAAATGCCTTCTGAGCACTACCTCCGCCCTGTCACAGATAACAAATACATCTCCGGAGCTATAGCACAATCCTCCTAAGTCTTTCATGTCAATTAATTTATGAAATGATTTTTTTTCTTTGGCTAGCAAGTGGTCTTTACAATCTTCACATTTTAGATGCTTCAGTAAATATCTCACTACGAAACCGGAGATGTATCCTACGATCTGCTTGATCAGCTCGGAATCAAGATGATCGCAATCCAATGAGGCAGAAACTATATTGCAGTTGTTTGTGTATGTTTGAATTTCGGACTCCTCTAATCTTTCTTTAAATGCCCCCATAGACGCAGATTCTTCCAAGTCAATGTCCAAGCGATAGCCAGCCGAAGTGTTATTAATGTTGGCGACTGCGTTTCCGCTTAGAACTGGTATGCTTTCCAGTGGTATGCAATTTCCAGTAAACTTTTCTCCGACTTCAACGTGTGTCAAAATTTTTTTGTATGCAGCTTTGAATTGCACCGCATTGGGATTGTTATTGAAACCACCTTGGCTTCTTATTTGGCCAAAAAACAATTCTAGGTGGTCTTGACTTACTTTATAACCAGTAACACATACACACATACATGACATACGTATACACATCCAGGAAATCAAAACTTCACACAAAAACACATAACGTTCTAGAAATAAAAAAATAGGGTGATGGCAACTCCACTACACTTTTGTTCTATGTTCTGTTGTTTATCTGTTTCGTTTTACTGATAAGCTTTCCTGTGCGTGTGACAAAGACAAGGCATATGTCAATGTTGTGGAATTCTGACAACGTTAATCTTTTAATTAGCAATTTAGAAATGGCTTTAAAATTAATTTAAATCAATATTTCTCTCTGATTCTTAGAATTTAATAGATAAAACAACAGATACTCACCGAAAGTATGATATTCCATTAGATTTGTTCCGTTTTTTCGAGTGATTTTTGCACTTTTTAAAGACGCACGTGGGCATCGTTACGCTTGCATTGACAACAACGTACTGAGAAAAAAGTCGTCCACTTTTATCAAAGTAGAGCTCATTTGGCTCGGACATATTCGGGCGCGCGACTGTGCATCTACAGTTATAATTGATCAAAGGTACGTTGCGTGAAATTGTCAAATTTATCTGTCAAGTGTCAACCGAAATTCGACTGTAATGAAGTAAAGACTAGGTTCAAATTTCTGTGTAGGTGATGATTTTAATTGTTATGCAAACAAATAAAAAAGTTCGGACATTTTTTGAAGGGGATTTTGTTCGGCAATGTGTATCTTCAGTTATAATTGATCAAAGACTTCCACAAACAAATAAACGTACGAAGTTATATTTACCTCTTTGTTTACTTTATTTATATTTTGCTATAGATTTCTACATCTCCACTCACACTGCTGACTTAATTACCTATTTATCTTATGGTGGCACTTGACTTGGCGTTGCGTGTTCGCGTTGCGCTATTGCCATCTCCGTCTTTCACGCTAGAATCGGCATAGTGCTCCTCTCTCGCACACGCAACTATTTCGTGAAATACGCCAAGTGAAGTGCCAGCATTACCATATTAAGTTGTAAATATAAACATTATCATCATCGTCAGCCGATAGACGCCCACTACTGCAGGCTTATTGTCTAACGCTTCTGATGCTTGTCTTCGCAATCACTATTTGCCTTCACTTTCACCATCTCTTTCTGTTATCATTTTATACCCTTTGACAGAAAGAAATAGATTGCGAAGACAAGCGTCAGAAGCGTTAGACAATAAGCCTGCTGGACATAGGGCTCCCCCAAAGAACATCCAAATGACCGCATGCGTCACCCGCATCCGTCGAAAACGTAAAACAGAAAAAGAACACTTCTTCTCGAACTGAAACCAACATTCACGTAGTAAAAAAATATTACGCATATACCTACGTCGTCTTATGTAGGTATACACGAAAGCAACAAGTGCCAAACGACTCGGCAATGGTTGTGTGATGCGAAACGCTCAGTCAGCAATCGGCTCTCGGTGATATAACTTTCCCAACTCGCGAAAACTACAATCACGATTTTTATAAAACAAAAATAAGTCTGTGATGGGCCTCGAACATTCTCGAACTCATTACTAGCTTGTTTATTAGGCACAATGATTCAATGTTTAATTTTAATGTTTTAATTTGGACGTACCTAATTGACGTTGCCGGTTACACTGTAGCTTTACTAAAAATGATGCTTAATTCCTCAGTTTAGCATTTAAAATATTTATTTCCTTGACACACATGCCGCTAACTTTGTCCCTTTAAGTGGCCGTCGTGTATGCTACATCTTGATCATATGCCATGCCATCATGCAAGACAAATATGACCCCAACGCTCTGTGGGTTGCTCTCAATGAGCTGGGAGAAGGAAATATATTCCAAGTATACCCTAGACTGCTTGCTGAGATACTTCTCCAAGAAGAGGCAGCGAGGCAAGAGGGCGATACAAGTGAAGCGGAGAAACTCGTCCTGCCCAGCGACAAGGAATGGAGACTCCAGCAGTATTTCTATCTGGTTGCTCTGCAGAAGAACATGGAAATGGAACAGCAAGTATTCTTATTTATAAACTTGGGTGAGGATGTGCGTGAGGCTAAGGCAGGATAACACATGCATGACGACATGACTATAAATTTTTTTGGTGATTAAAAAAAACTACTTTTAGTACTGTTTAAAGTTAGTTTAGTAAGTTAGTTAAGAATAAGTGTCATCTACTTCGGTGTATTCCTAGTATTCTACTTCATCATCCCAGCCTATTTACGTCCCACTGCAGGGCACAAGCCTCCTCTCAGAATGAAAGGGCTTGGGCCGTAGTTCCCACGCGGGCCCAGTGCGGATTGGGAACTTCACACACACCATTGAATTTCATCGCAGGTGTATGCAGGTTTCCACACGATGTTTTCCTTCACTGTAAAGCTCATGGTAAATTTCAAATATAATTTCGCACATAAATTCCGAAAAAATCAGAGGTGTGAGCCGGGATGCTTGAAAGGCAATAGGTCAAACCACTAGACCACCACGGCTACGGTAGCCGTGAGTAGTATTCTACTTATTGGCATGTCATAACTATCAAGTAGTAATGCTGGAGATACAACGTCACTTCGTCTACGAACTTCACATCTTGGCCAAAAACCATGGCTTAGCTAACCCAAGTACCTATATGGCAATGTGCCATACAATGACAGAACCTACAGGCTTATTGTCTAACGCTTCTGACGCTTGCTTTCGCAATCACTATTTCTTTCTGTCAAACGGTATAAAATGATGACAGAAAGAGATGGTGAAAGCGAAGGCAAGCGTCAGAAGCGTTAGACAATAATATGGCCTCTGCACCGAATTAACCGCTATGGCCAAAGTTACTGTTCAGGTCGCAAGCAACCTGCCTGACCTTACATTACGCGATTCAGTTTCCTTGCCTGTACTTACTTACTTATTCACATATTTACATACAGTTGCGGAATGAAAAGGTTTGTCACTTTTCGACTCTATGTCAACGAATTAAGATCGAAAAGTGACGAACCTTTTCCGCCACCATACGCCATACACCATAATTCACGCCTGTATCCCAAAGGGGGTAGCCAGAGCACACGAACTGCTATATTTACGTTTCGGGGCTTCTTTTAGCAATTTTAGGTTTAATGTTAGATAAAAGCGTTACAATAGTGATAGGTTGCTTCTTACGGCATCCACGGAAGAATTGGAGAGGTGTAATTCTAAATCCACCACCACACGGGTTATTACCTATTCACGGTCACAAGTTTCCAAGAAAAAGCAGAAAAATTTCATCAAGTGTGGGTGATTTTCATTGACTCACAATTGAATAGACCTTGGTATTTAATGACATGAGAATGACATTGAAAAAGTGATATAGCAGTCTTACAAAAAGTAGACACCAATTATTATATCATAAACTTTATAAACCTATACTATAGTATACTAGGTAGGTATCTACCTACTTATTCTACCTACATACAGTCGAGTGTAAAAATACATATTTTTTACTTAGACATCACTTCCAAAATATTTCCATCTAACTAATAAAGTCGTATGTAGGGTACCTAAGTATAATAACTTTTGAGTAGGTAGTTCGAATAGGTACATACAGACGAAGAAACTTAATATTATATCAGAATGGAACACTTTTGTTTGCTGAAAAAGTCATGTTAACATTCTATATTGTATATCCTGTCAAAGAAATCATCGTTAAAATTATTGTGAAAAAGTTCCACCCTGGTACGCGATTCAGTTTTCTCGACTACTTTTACAGTTATAGGTATAATAGGGAAGTTGGCACTATCAATCAGCAATTCTAAACACTCGAATGAAAGTAACATTTTACTTTTACTTATTTTAACATTATATAATATGTATACGAGTCATTAAGTCGCAACCTTGCGGTGGAGACAAGTGGTTATTGGGGTTCCGAGGTAATACTTTTTTTATTTTAAAGAAGTGGGGCGCCGTCTTCGTGAGAGAGGTCTTGACCATCGCTCTGGGTCGTTTCTGGTGCAAAAGATTGTTCATCGCGGTTCAACGAGGCAATGCGGCCAGTGTGTTGGGCACATTTGCGCCTGGTGCGATCCGGGGCGGTTTATTTGACTGACTTTATATTTTTATTTTTATTTTATTATATTTTGTGTGTATTGGCAATTTGTATTAAGTCGAGAATAGTCAATTAGTATGCAAATAAGTACCTATATTAGCGTCACGCGTCACGCGTCACAGCTTTTTATTCCTATAAAAAAGTTATGGGGGAATCGAGTCTGGACTGGACCCCTCTTCTAAGTATCCCAACTGATTATTTAGTAATGTCAACTACCTGATTTTAGATGTTTTTACTATTGCTTATCGTTTACATGCATTACTGTATCATGCATGTAGGTCGGTAGGGCGGGTCGACCGTGACCCGAGAAGGAAATGTTCCGTACGTTACTAGCCTACGGCGGCTTATCTGCGAAAGATCGGGGATTTACTACAGTTTACAAATGAAAAGAATATGCATATTTGTAGAACGTGTGTCTAGCCTTGAAACTGGGGTACCTACAAAAAAACTGACTCAAAATTGCGATGCATTCAAAAATAATATCTACTTAGAACTAAACACTATTTTGAATTATAAGACTAAATTAAGTATTTTTTTATTCTGAGAGGGAGGCAAACGAGCAAGCGGGTCATCTGATGGAAAATGATCACCATCGCCCATAAAATAAATATCAACAACTCAAAGAGAGTCGCCAATCTGTTGCCGGCCTTTAAAGTAAGTACCTATGTATGTACTTATATCCAAATTTCCAATACCGAATTGATTCGATTCGTTCACACTTTACCATGATTCCAATCACACAGCAGAACTTTACTGATAGAGCTTATAGTGAGGAGTTTTAAGTCCACTTTTACTTGATTGGTTTAGTTTCCACTGTTCGGTGCGCTAAGGCAGTTTGCATGTAACATCTCAATGTGATTACGGAGTCGGCGATGATTACATTGCACCAACCCATTTTCATGCTTCTAGGCCAGGGGTGGGCAAACTGCGGCTCGTGAGCTGCTTGCGGCTCTTTCGGTTTAAAGTTGCGTCTCTCCAGTTTCATTTTTCTTTTTTACATGACCCGTAATTGACCCCTATCTCACCTGATGGAAGGTGCACGTGAGGCCAAAGGTGTACCTCACTGGTTCAGTAACAGCATATGTTCACTCTAGCCTTGAAGAGCCCTAGGTTGTATCTATATCTACAGGATGAATCATAAGTCGTGAACCGAAATAATTTTTCATTTTTTTCATTTTTCAATTCAGTTGACGTTGGACAATATAATAAATAAATAAATAAAGAAATAAATAAAGAAATAAATAAATAAATATCACGGGACAATTCACACCAATTGACCTAGTCCCAAAGTAAGCTAAGGAAAGCTTGCGTTATGGGTACTAGGCAACGGATAAACATACTTATATAGATAGGTACATACTTAAATAAATATTAAACACCCAAGACCCGAGAACAAACATTCGTATTTTTCATACAAATATCTGCCCCGACGCGGGAATCGAACCCGGGACCTCAAGCTCCGTAGTCAAGTTCTCTAACCACTAGGCCATCTGGTCGTCTAATGCACTAACTCATTTGCTTTTATTAGTCTTATTAAATTTGAGGTGTCGTCCACACATTGAGTGGTTTCAGAGTTCACAATAATGTATGAACACCTCAAATTTAATATGACTAATTAAAACAATTGAGTTAGTGCATTATATTGTCCAACATCAACTGAGTTAGAAACAATAATTTCGGTTCACGACTTAGGATCACTCTGTAGAAATACAGACGTGGGAACGAATTCCATTCCTTAGCAGTTCGTATTAATTAGGTTAGGATAGATGAAACAATTACCTTATAAAATCTAATTTTAATATGTAAACGAATACTAAGTATACCCACCAAAATACCAAAACGAAATGGTTTTGCGTCTGTTTAATGACTGGGAACTAACTGGTGTACCTACCTTTATACTACTCATTCGTTTTGTAACTTTTGGCTTTTGAATCTTAAATTGTTGCCGACCCCTAGGCTATTATTAGGAGGTTAGGCTATCTAGCCGACATTCTAGGTTACCTACCTCAATACTTAGCTAACAACTGCTATGTTATGACAAAAAAACACACACAATATATAAGTCAATTATATTTAATCGCAAAGTACGTTATGTAGGTACGTTAGTAGGTACGTCTTGTTATTTCTGTGGGATTTATGGATTCTTCTTACTTACTTAGCTGCTTATCTTATATTTTTGTTTTTACTTAAATAAGTTCAACTTAACCTTTTTGAAAATATAAACCTGTCTTGAGGATAGCTTTACCAATGTCAATGAAAAGACAGTTTTAGTTAAAACATGTCCGTTGTTCGTGTTGTTGTGTCTGGTTATTAGCCATCAATTCAGCCAATATGAATAAGTATTCCATAATAGGCCAGGAGATCATTGACCGATGCTCGGGGTGCACCGGCTCAAGCATGCTTTTCGCCCTGGCTGGTTGGATCCAGAAAGAGACCGCAGCTCTTCAGCACACGAAGTTACCAAACATACTTAAATATAGATAGGCACATACTTATATACATATTAGACACCCAAGACTCGAGAGCAAACATTAGTATTGTCATACAAATATCTGGCCCGACGCGGGAATCGAACCCGGGAGCTCAAGCTTCTTAGTCAGGTTCTTTAACCACTTGGCCATTTGGTCGTCTAAACGTTAATAATATTAATTTATTTATTAGTTCAACATAGGTGGGGACAAAAGATCTTAAAGCTATATAATTATCGCTATGTTGCGCCGTTAGGCATACAAATATTCGTGATTATGCACAAATAATATGTACCTACTTACATGCACACTGCAATACATTTGCAAAAAGGTAGTATAGGATTTAGGTAGGTCCTGGCCGGAAAAAATGCCATGACATTACGCGCTGGCGAAAAAAAAAGACTGTCACAAATTTATTCAACGACCAACATCATTTTCTATGCAATATACAAAAATCTAATAGTATTTACAAAATACACCAACAATTGAAGCGCGGAACGATACACAGTCGACTGTCCTAGCAATATTATGGAGACTTACTAAAGGAAATCTACTCGTGTTATGTGTGTGGTTTTGTAACATGGGTAATAACGACAAATAAATAAATGGAGGAAACAAAAACATATGAAAATGCGCTTCCAAAAGAGTAAGTAATGACTAATGACGGTGCTTTTTCCAGTGAGTTTAGTTTTACTTAAGATGATCATTTAAAAATACAAACATACATAGACTGCTAAAATCATTACACTTCCTTTTGGCTTTGCCGTAGTCGTGTAAAAACTTCTATAACCAATGTTACCTAAATAGTCTACCTACAACTTGCTAGTAGGCTGTGCATGATCGTTTAGATTTGAAATAGAATAAAGGTTAAATACAATATTTCAGCACATGATATAAGATTATGTATGCCATGTACTTCAAAGATGATAAATACTATGATTGGAAACAAAAATCCTGAATGTTTTTTTTTAGTCATCTGTTGGATTGAGGAAGACTTAATAAGCGACAACTTATACTTAATAGGTTTTTTTTGTTATTTAGACCCGTATCTTTACAAGTAATAAGCTACTAGCGGTAGATTTAGATAAAGAAACCCTCAGCGATGTATAACTTCATGTGTGGTGTGACCTTTTATTTAGGTCGCAAAGAAAATGTGACGGTAGTTTATAAAAGCTGTAGTCTATGAATTTACTACTTCCATTTAGTACACTAACTTCCTAACCTTTGGTGCTGAATAGGGATGATGTTGACACGACCAATCAACTGACGTACTTTTTATGAGCTGTCAAAGCACGATTCTCCCCAACTCAATCAACTAAAGTAACTATTTTCTCAACTGGCACCCATATATTGAACATATAAATATCAGAATTCGTAATCTTGTTTGGATTTTTAAAATTCTCAGACACATTACAAGTATTAAACTGCGCTACCAAATTTACACAGCACTTGCTCAATCTGTCATGACCTACTGTATTGCAGTTTGGGGAGGTGCGATGAAAACTAAGTACCTAGACGTGGAGAGAGGGCAGAGATGCTTATTAAAAACTATTATTTTCAAACCCTATAGATACCCTACATCTGAACTTTATAACGAATGTAAGCTCCTAAGCATGCGTAAATTATATGTGGCTTCAGCAGTGCTAAGATTACATAAAGATCTCATCTATAAACCCCCTATTACTGAACGACGAAGACCAAAAAATGTAGTGGCACCTGTGCCCCCTTGTAAATCAGGCTTTGCAAAGAGACAGTTTCTTATACAATCTGCCCGTTTGTATAATAAAATTAACAAAGAAATAGACATATATCCTCTAACATTATATAAATGTAAGGAAATCATCATAAAGTGGTTGACGGGACTTAGTTACTATGATACGGAAGATTTATTGTTATAGTTTTAAGCACTGGTATTTGGGTAAATTTAAATTGAAAGTAATTTTATTTTAATGTTAATATAATTAACACACTCGTACATGCCTGCACACGCTCACACACACACACATACGCACACACACACACACACACACGCACACACACACACGCACGCACACACACACACACACACACACACACACATACACACACACTCATACTTATGCGCGCACACATGTACACATCTCAATTTAGTTCATATCTGGTTTAGTATAATTTGTATAAATTTAAGTATTGGTACTATTAATTTCGTTCATTAATTTCTTTATAAAAATCGTTTATGATTGTACCTACACTTAGATAATATAACTGGCACGATCGGTCGGGGTCGGGGATGTCTTTGTGCTCTGCTCCTTGATATGTATGATTTAAATTAATTTCAAACAATAGATTAGTAGCGACGGGGTGGCAGAGTGTGAACATGTCTCCGACTTTGATTTTGATTTTATTTCTTGTGAATAGAAGAGCGGGACCTCCTGATACAGGTATTTTATACCTACTAGGAGGACTCAAACACCATGTAATTTACTGATTTGTTTTTACCCAATAAACGATTATTATTATTATTATTATTTGTTTTAAAGCAACAAAAAATCTAATTTTGCAGTTAATCAAAAATTAATCTGATGTTTAGGGCTAAGCGTTTTTTTTTACTGGAGTCGTGTCTTCGATTTATTTTTTAATGGCGTCAACATCCCTATTGTGGCGGGATCTAAGGTTATACCAACCGCTTCAAGCATTCATTTTGAAATAAAGGTAAACAAAGTGTAAGAAACAAAAATATTGGCTCTAGACTCTAGAGCCAATAGACCTTTAACTTTTGCCATATCCACAGGAAAGTCGCAAACATGAAAACGTGCATAGTCAGTTGTTGTCTTTGCAGAGAAAATGGCGCCATGGAACCCAAACCATCAGACGAAGCACCAGAGGAGTGGGCACCTTGGAACCTGGTGGTGTCCATCAAGAACGCGCATGCCCCGCCGCCCGTCGCTGTCCACACCACCCCCGGCCCTGCCTGGGATATTGCTCAGGTTAATTTCAATAAATAAATAATAGGTAGGTACAGTCGCGAAACAAAAAGGTTCGTCACTTTTCGACTCTATGTCAACGAGTTAAGATCGAAAAGTGGCGAACCTTTTCATTTCGCTATTTCCGTACTATACCAAAAAACTCTAAGAACCATTGCAGATCAACTTTATCGATTACCTAATCCTACATAGGTACGTCCCACTGCAGGTCACACATGTTCCATAGTCTAGTCGAAATGTTCAAAATGGTGTTAATTCTTGATAAAGGTCCTAAAAATATGTGCGATAGCTCATTGGATTCGGAATGACGTCTAGAAAAATGTATTCGAAGGATTTTACTGCAGGATAAAAATTGCAAAAGTTATTAACAAATTAAGATGAAAAAAAAAGGTATTTCGTTTTTTGGCAATATCTCAAAAACTATTAATATTTAAGAAATTAAAAAAAAAGATTCTTAAAGAGGAGAAAATTTCCAAAAAAAAAATGTACCTCCCGGAACTCTACCTCCTTATTTATAATTTTAATTTAGCGCTGAAAATAGGGCCCCGCGCGGCCGATTCAGCATGGCCGCGCTGCCGCTCAACAGAGTCTATGACATAAAATAATTTTTTTATAGAATTAAATATCAATCGAAAAATTTAAAAAAATTATCGTGTCATCAAAACACTTCAAAGAAGAAAGTCCCGCTGGAAAAAATTTTTTTTGTTGATTTTTCAAAAAGTTATACTATTGTTAATTAAGTAATTTTTCGTGGTCTTTAATTTTTACAAAAGACAGTATAAAAGTTTAAATAATTGGCCTATAAATTTTTGGCTTCTTGGAGCTCTTCTTATATATATACTTAACAAGACCACGTTATAAAAAAATCTTAAATTTGTATATTTTGTTTATTATAATTTTTTTAAGTTACCAAAAAATGAAAATCATCAAAAATGTAATTAAAAAATTTTTTTCAATTTAATGTTGAGTTGTGGCTATTTTTGCATTGCATAGAGGCATTGTCTTACTTCGAAAAATATTTTTTTGCGGCATTTGTTAATAAATTGTTTATAAACAAATAGACAAGTTTAATATTTTTAAAATTTTTTTTTTACCATATTGTTGTCCTGGGAAAATAATGATTTTTAAATAAAATTTTTTTCTTAAAAAAATTTTTTAATTGTTTAAAACCGTTTTTTACATATTTGCATTGTTTAAATAATTAGTTAAGAAATTATTTCCTCTTTAAAAATCATAATTACCATTTCTCAATAGACTGACCGAATTTTTTTTTTTTATAAATAATTTAATTGTTTATTAACTTTACAATTGTTTATAAACAAATTCAGATGACCATAGTATTTTTTTTCTAAAACTAAGAAAAATTACAAAAACAACCATGTATAACAAAGTGGTAAAATATTTTTTTTTGTATTTTTTACAATAATTTCTAAAACTCCACGATACCAAAGTTAGATCGGTCACACAATTTGTCAAGTAACAAATTACCATAACTCATAAACTATTAGAGATACGATAATCAACATTCAGGTCATTTTTATAGAGGATTAACTACTTGGTAAAATGAGATCAAAACAAAGTTTGTAACTATTGTTAATTAACAATTACATGCTATTGTTTAAAAAAATTTAAGATTTTTTGACATTTTTGCCTCTTTTATGACTTATAACTTGTTAAATAATGTAAATACGCTTAAGGACCTTCAAGACAATTTTGTTTATCGATAAAATATCTACCTCATGATCTTTTCATTAAATCAATATCTCTTATAGTTTTAACTATAAACATATTTTCATTATTATTTTTCAAACTAGTGTCCTATTAGATATGAAATAACTTTCTTTTTGCATAAATTATTTATAGTTTGCCACGACTTTACATTCTAAATATTATATTTTTTTATATTGGCTTTAATCTGAAGATAATCTTAAATTTTTTTAAACAATAGCATGTAACTGTTAATTAACAATAGTTACAAACTTCGTTTTGAGCTCATTTTAACAAGTAGTTAATCCTCTATTAGAGATACGATAATCAACATTCAGGTCATTTTTATAGAGGATTAACTACTTGTTAAAATGAGCTCAAAACGAAGTTTGTAACTATTGTTAATTAACAGTTACATGCTATTGTTTAAAAAAATTTAAGATTATCTTCAGATTAAAGCCAATATAAAAAATTATAATATGTAGAATGTAAAGTCGTGGCAAACTATAAATAATTTATGCAAAAAGTAAGTTATTTCATATCTAATAGAACACTAGTTTGAAAAATAATAATGAAAATATGTTTATAGTTAAAACTATAAGAGATATTGATTTAATGAAAAGATCATGAGGTAGATATTTTATCGATAAACAAAATTGTCTTGAAGGTCCATAAGCGTATTTACATTATTTAACAAGTTATAAGTCATAAAAGAGGCAAAAATGTCAACAAATCTTAAATTTTTTTAAACAATAGCATGTAATTGTTAATTAACAATAGTTACAAACTTTGTTTTGATCTCATTTTACCAAGTAGTTAATCTTCTATAAAAATGACCTAAATGTTGATTATCGTATCTCTAATAGTTTATGAGTTATGGTAATTTGTTACTTGACAAATTGTGTGACCGATCTAACTTTGGTATCGTGGAGTTTTAGAAATTATTGTAAAAAATACAAAAAAAATTATTTTACCACTTTGTTATACATGGTTGTTTTTGTAATTTTTTTTAGTTTTAGAAAAAAAATACTATGGTCATCTGAATTTGTTTATAAACAATTGTAAAGTTAATAAACAATTAAATTATTTATAAAAAAAAAAAATTTTTCGGTCAGTCTATTGAGAAATGGTAATTATGATTTTTAAAGAGGAAATAATTTCTTAACTAAT
Source organism: Archips xylosteana (assembly GCA_947563465.1). NCBI lineage: Eukaryota > Metazoa > Arthropoda > Insecta > Lepidoptera > Tortricidae > Archips > Archips xylosteana. The sequence goes on from OX387349.1 coordinate 7,475,643, forward strand.
TATTTAAACAATGCAAATATGTAAAAAACGGTTTTAAACAATTAAAAAATTTTTTTAAGAAAAAATTTTTATTTTAAAAATCATTATTTTTCCAGGACAACAATATAGTAAAAAAAAAATTTTTAAAAATATTAAACTTGTCTATTTGTTTATAAACAATTTATTAACAAATGCCGCAAAAAAATATTTTTCGACGTTAGACAATGCCTCTATGCAATGCAAAAATAGCCACAACTCAACATTAAATTGAAAAAAATTTTTTAATTACATTTTTGATGATTTTCATTTTTTGGTAACTTAAAAAAATTATAATAAACAAAATATACAAATTTAAGATTTTTTTATAACGTGGTCATGTTAAGTATATATATAAGAAGAGCTCCAAGAAGCTAAAAATTTATAGGCCAATTATTTAAACTTTTATACTGTCTTTTGTAAAAATTAAAGACCACGAAAAATTACTTAATTAACAATAGTATAACTTTTTGAAAAATCAACAAAAAAAATTTTTTCCAGCGGGACTTTCTTCTTTGAAGTGTTTTGATGACACGATAATTTTTTTAAATTTTTCGATTGATATTTAATTCTATAAAAAAATTATTTTATGTCATAGACTCTGTTGAGCGGCAGCGCGGCTATGCTGAATCGGCCGCGCGGGGCCCTATTTTCAGCGCTAAATTAAAATTATAAATAATGGAGGTAGAGTTCCGGGAGGTACATTTTTTTTTTGGAAATTTTCTCCTCTTTAAGAATCTTTTTTTTAAATTTCTTAAATATTAAAAGTTTTTGAGATATTGCCAAAAAACGAAATACCTTTTTTTTTCATCTTAATTTGTTAATAACTTTTGCAATTTTTATCCTGCAGTAAAATCCTTCGAATACATTTTTCTAGACGTCATTCCGAATCCAATGAGCTATCGCACATATTTTTAGGACCTTTATCAAGAATTAACACCATTTTGAACATTTCGACTAGACTACCACAAATATGCGTAAAAACACTGCGTAGAAACAAGTGCCTCTACGGCAGTACCGTACACTGTCCGGTTGCTCAGACCCTGCTTGATGCTTTGGTCATATTAAGTACTAGCTGACCCGGCAACCGTTGTTTTGCCATATAAATTATCTATTTCTTATCACCTAGCTAGCTATAGGTAGGTATACAAAAAAATAGCCTACGACCTTTTCTCAGACCTACCGAATGTAGAGAAACAGTTCGATGGCATATACTGTGATACAAGATTTTTATGTTAATTTATATATATTAGAAGAATATTATGTAGCTTAGTTTTGACTATACAATAGCTGACAGAAACGCGATCTAAGTAAGTGACCAGAGATGCCACAGAAGTAGCTGCCGTCCATAATGAAGATGTAGAGACACTTTAGAGACTTGAACAAATTACGCGCAACGCGTATTACTCGCTTGGAAGTATGAAGAACGCGCGTATTTTGCGCGAATGATATTAAGGGGCGATTTTTTAATCCCCAGATAAAAGTATCTGTCAGTTAAAACTACCACTTTCCTTTTCTCAAGTCATAGAAAAAAAAGACAGCTTACATTTCCCATCCCCTTTATCTGGGGATTGAAAAATCGGCCCTAAGTGTAGTGCGTTTGCATGGTGTCTGTATATGTGTAGGCACCTAATTATGCGAGTATTTCCATTCAGGTTATAAAAGCTGCCTACCTACTCAGCAAGCCGCCGGTGAAGGTCAATTTTGAAGATGAACAAGAAATGCGTTGCGTGTACTCCCTCATCTACGACGTGTTCCGATGTAAGTCTTTTAAAACCTCTATAAAAAGTGTACTGTAATGGAAAATTCAAGCCCGTAAATTATATCTTCATTTTCAAACTTTATGAAAATTATGAATTACGAAAAGTCGTTAAAACGAGTCGTTTATGCGTGTAATAAATACTTAAACAGTTAAAAAGCGCACGAACTTAATCGTTAACCGCATTAGCCAATAGGTTTCATGTGAATTTATATGTGGCACATAAATTGCTTTCCAACCGTCTAAGGAACTGTCACGAAGTGTAAAGTTGGCAACGGGCAGTAAATATCGTCACGCCAGCCTCGCATGTAGTTTACAGCCGTTCTGAAACGTTATTTAACTTTTATCACTTCATCGCCGAAAGCCTGCTGAACTTTCATTTATACAGCTTGTAAACAAGATTCCAAACTACAATTAACTGAACAAAGTATTAACTAACATCGCGTTAAGTATAATCTATCTGGAAAAAGTTTAAACTTCATTTAAGTAACGGAGCCATAATGTTTCGTTTTGGGAAAGCATACTTCATCTGGATAAAAACTTGCTTGCATAAACGTTCCGCACTGATTTCATTCGTTCTATCGGACGATTTTTACGACTAACATTAGAAGTTATTTTTATTTGCCATTCGTGTCTTTTACTTTTCTAGTATAAAAGCGATAAAACCAAGGCCAATCGTCGCATGATGCCACTCGAACAAAAAGCGAAACATATAAATATTGGGTATCGGTATTGGAAACATATCTTCTCCATCTACCTATGGCGTGTCATGTGAGACATTGTGTTACAATGAAAGATCATACACAACCCTTTTTCTCTCCATGCAAAGGCAATGCTCCCTGTATTTTAAATCTTAGATTAACATAATTCTTAACAACCTCACTCTTTATAGTTTTTTTTAATATGTACAAATATAATTTGAGCTTAAAAATAGCTAGTAAAATAGTCAGAGTAAAAAAGACTGAATCTATTCTTCTTGGCATCCTCCGTATCAGTTCCACGAGCTTTACGTTGAAGGAGAGCATCGTAAACCAATTCAATGGTGTATGTGAAGTTTCCGATTCGCACGGGGCCCGCGTGGGAACTGCAAGCCCAAACCCTTGTATTAACCCTTTCAACGCCAACGATACATATAGGTGTCACATAGTACAGTGTCAAAGTGATCTTGACACATTGACGTAAGATTCAAAGCAGGTTTACGTTTTGTCGAGGCGCGGCGTTGAAAAGGTTAAGAGAGGAGGCCTGGGCGTGAGGATGTGTATAATTATAACGTTTATTTAAATAGACCGAGATGATGATGATGATAATGTATTTGTTACAGATAAATCAATCCTAGACCAAGCTATAGAAGACATCGACTTTTTCGGCAATTTTCCCGAGGTAAACAGTTTACAAAACAACCACATAATTCACAAACTTGAACTTGCACGAAAAATGAAGGTTGTCGTTAGCGTTATCAAGGCTGCATAATATAATCGCATGTTATCAAACGTAATAACATCAGTTACTGATTCCCAACTGTAGCTATAAAAGTATCGTCCCATCTAACTCGTATTAGGCCTTAGCATGCTCGTGACCCGGACCATTTCTTTTGAGGACGCTCACGAAAATGAGCTCTATATTTATTGCCAGTTATTTCTGTTGAAAGAATCGGGTTGGGGCAACAAAGTGGTTTCGATTAGTGTTGCCGCGATTCATCGCGCTCTAGAGGATTAACCGAGGCGCCCTACTTTCAAATTGGGCAATTTGTGAGGACGGTAGCTTAAATTCACTTTGTTGAAATTGTCTCTATATTTCAATAAGTTTTAAGAACTGGCAATGGTCCAATAAGTTAGTTGGTAGGCCTCGTTATGTGTTTTCTAGGTAGCTAAATGTACCTAAGAAATTTGACAAAACTATTTGCAACAATCTAATGTTGGTACGAAGTACTCCATTAAACTGACTTTGTAAGAGAATTCTGTAGTCTCTAATGGATTATGTAGGAGATTGACGTCGTTTACGAGAAGTAACGTTATTTAACACGTTGGCTGCCCGCCCACCATACTAAGCAGGTACCTAAAGTGTTGCTCCCACGCCCCATAAAAATTTAGTAATCCCATCGGTGATACTCAGCTCCCGGCATCTCTCTATTACTGAGGTGACATGAGCATTATTGGTGACAAACGTAACATACAAAAATGTGCGTTTTTTTATTCTAATAATATATATAACTTATGCCTGCCTCGAAGCTTGAAGATGAAGAATACTGATATTACACGAAGAAACAAATCAATACTACTTAGTTTACATACTTTTGAGAGCAACTGTATAGCGTCACGTCTCTTTAAACGATGTTACTTTTCGTAAACGACGTCAATTGCTTACAACAGAACTACGAAATTGAGCCTTGCAACTTACACTTACAGAAGTAAATAGTTATGATACGTGCTCTTAGTTTAGTTTGCTCTTACGGCAATAGCGTTAAGTGGTCGGCCTATATATTGCAGCTCATCTGCGTTAGTCTTAAAGGATTCTGACTTGGGCAAAGTACGAGATACTTTACTAGGGAGGGACCTTTGCGGCTTGCTAAAGGTAGGTAATTAACCTCTTTCCACAGTACGGTGACAAACGTCACACGGTATGGCTCTTCCTAATGGAGCTGACTCGGCGTCGCTGGAGCGCGAGGCCGCGTGGCGAGATGGAACGCGCTGCCAGGATCCTCCGCGAAGCTGGCTCCCCCTACTGTGATGTTGAAGCCACTGTGTGGGAGCAACGAGTACACTTCGCTGCGGCCATAGCCAGGATACGCATTAAGAATAGGGCTTTCTCGTTAGTGATGACTACTTACTACACCTAGGTATCTGCACCACCAAACAAGCAAACAACCAACACCATGTAAGGGTTTCCCCAAATCTATTGACGCGGAATCGGCTTCAGCCGATCGGAAAAACTTTTTTCTACTTCTGTACTCCTTGACTCAGTCACTAGGTTGTATTGTAAGAGGTCACATGAGCTTTGTAAACTCCTTTATAAAATAAGCAAGTCTAGACAACTGATTGATTTTCAGATTATGCGAACTTCTGCCACCCCATTTGAGAGAAGAACGTATGTCAGCGTGTGTGAACAAGGAATCTGTTACCGGATGGGTCAATACGTTTAAAGCTAAGTATGTGTCTAAGTGACGGTTTATCTAAGATAATTTTTTATACACCCTAACAAACTTCGCTGATCTTCGTGGAATTACCGACAAAACCGAATCATAAACTAGTACTTCTGAGCCTTTACAAGAAAAGGATACAAAGTCATTAATGGAGGTTCTAAATACCTTGACAAGCTCGTGCGCGGCGCTCGGCGGAACCCTGTCGCAGGGAGCCTCTGCTGTCCTTAACAAGACTGTTTTTTTTTTTTTTTAATAAGTGCGGCAAATGCTGACTGCGACAGGGTTCCGCGGAGGGTCGCGCACGAGCTTGTCGGACTATACCCTTTGATCAATAACTGAAGATACACATTGCCGAACAAAATCCCCTTCAAAAAATGTCCGAACTTTTTTATTTGTTTGCATAACAATTAAAATCATCACCTACACAGAAATTTGAACGTAGTCTTTACTTCATTACAGTCGAATTTCGGTTGACACTTGACAGCTAAACTTGACAATTTCACGCAACGTACTGAGAAAAAAGAAGGCCACTTTTATCAAAGTGGCGCTCATTTGGCTCGGACATTTTCGGGCGCGCGACTGTGGATCTACAGTTATAATTGATCAAAGACTATACCTATTATTTTCTATCTGTCTTATAATTAGATACTAAAACCAGAGGCCATATTGTCCAGGGTACTTGTAATTAGAATTATTGTGTGATTGTGTGGAATTAGGCCACAATAGAGAGATCTCTCTTTGGACAGATGTGGGCCGAAGTCCAATGGAAGAAAGTTGGAAATTGTGTTTAAGTATGCATGCAGTCGAGTTGAGAAACTTCGATAGAGCCTTGCAGGATGTAGCAGTTAGCGTACAAAGAGATGGTTAAAGCGATCACGAGCACCTGGCTCCTGACTTTAATATCTTTGGGACGCTCAAAATATCTCGATCTTTGGCGAAAAGTGCACGATGCACGTTCTTATTTTAGCATCATTGCTATATTAACGCTTCCAATGCCAGGAACGCATGTACTTATACGTTTTCGTGACTTTCACCTAATGCCGCCGTTAAAGTTTGGATGTCATTTGAACGCACATGCGCGTTTGTGGCACTTGAAGAAACCTCAAGTCTGACAGATTATAGGGAACGTGGGGTAACTATAGGCGGCAGCACTAATGCGACAGAAGAGACACTATGCGGACAATAAAATAAACTTATCAGGGTAAAACATTCAAATTGATGGCACCGTTTATGTGCACGTTCCCTATAGTTACTGCACGTTCCGTATTGAAGTAGTGTTTCAAAGTGGTTTTGTTCAAGGAAAGTGGCAACCCTCGTCAAGAAACTACATGAGCTGGGCTACTCTTACAGTGCGTCTCGTCAACTCTGCTCAGGAGAGTACAGATTCGATCGCGTCTGTCCAAGGTATGTTTTTCTTTTCTGTAAAATATAAAAGGCCAGATTAAATCTGGCTGCCTGATGAATAGGGCAGGCTCAAAGTCGCTCAACGAGCTAAAGAGAGGGTTATGCTCGGAGTTTCTCTACGGAATCGAATCAGAAACGAGGAGATCCGTAGAAGATCCGGGGTCACCGACATAGCCAAACGGATTAGCTCGTTGAAATGGCAATGGGCGGGCCATATAGCACGCAGAACAGATGGCGGTGGGGCCCAAAAGTTCTGGAATGGAGACCACGTACTGGCAAGCGCAGCGTGGGACGTCCATCAACGAGATGGACGGACGATTTGGTGAAGGCCGCAGGTTCAGGGTGGATGCAAATCGCTTCCAATCGTAACGATTGGGCGTCAATGAGGGAGGCCTATGTCCAGCAGTGGACGTCCTACGGCTGAAATGATGATGATGATGATGATGATCTGGTAAAGGTCGCAGGAACAACTTAGATACGGGCAGCGCAGGACCGATCGTTGTGGATGTGGAACTCTTCGAGGGAGACTTAACGTTCTGTTGTTGACGTCCTTTGGCTGATATGACTGAACGCTGAAGGGCGGCATTAATATTATAGAGAGCTTAGCTTATTGAATGATTCATCATCATCATCCCAGCCTATATACGTCCCACTGCAGGGCACAGGCTAGGGCCATAGTTCCCACGCGGGCCCAGTACGGATTGGTAACTTCACACACACCATTGAATTTATTCGCAGGTGTATGCAGGTTTCCTCATGATGTTTTCCTTCACCGTAAAGCTTTCGCTCATAAATTCCGAAAAACTCGGAGGTGCGAGCTGGGATTTGAACCCACGACCCTCTGCTTGAGAGGCTATAGGTCAAACCGCTAGGCCACCACGGCTTTTTATTGAATGATTGGCGTTGAATTTTACGTCGATTCGTGAGTTCTGTATTCGTTTTAAATAATGATGTACAAGTACTCCGAGGAAGTACTCGTGAACCTACGAACCACGAAGTGAAAAAAGTGTGCAAGGCTTATTCTTCCTGTATTTTCCGCTTATTCTGTAGTCTCCGCTTACTCCAATGGAATACAAGCATGAGTATGTTGATAATACCTATACAGGGTAACTTTTTAATCAGTGAACAAATTTTGATATATGACTCAGTATCGTTGATATAGGTAACGCCACCAGAGTTGAGGCCACGCACACAACCACATCTCATGTAATGACAGCGGGATTTTGACGTTGTGTTGACGTTTAACGACAACACAACGTCAAAATCCCGCTGTCATTACATGAGATGTGGTTGTGTGCATGGCCTCAACTCTGGTGGCGTTACCTCTAGATCACGATTATCGGTTCTAGATTTTTTTTTACATTTTAATTTGGGATGTTCATTGTAATTCATCCAATAATTGGTCGAGTTACTATGAAAAACAAAAAAATAAGTGATAAATATTATAACGAAAAATACTGAAATTTGTTATTTTTCTCAAACATGCTATGAAATATTGACGTTATGTTCCTTATAATACGCCACGAAGTGTCACGTTGCAGGTGCAGGTGCAGCCGGTGGTGGAGGGCGCCTAGACGAGAGGTCAATAATGGAATTTCATACAACTTTGCTGGCCAAGGCCAGCAAAGTGATCGTCTATTGTTTCATACCATGACGTTTATAGGTCTATGGCATCATAGCATTTAGCCATTAAAAAAAAACTAAGCAATATTTGCGTTTTGGTTCATTAAGACATTCTGCCACTACGCTTATTTAAGGTAAGGTAAGATGATGATGATGATGATGATGGTGTGATGATGATGGTGATGATTATGGTGATGATGATGATGATGATGATGGTGATGATGATGATGGCGATGATGATGATGATGATGGTGGTGATGAGATGATGATGATGATGATGAGATGGTGATGATGATGTTGATGATGATGATGATGAGATGATGATGATAATGTTGATGATGATGATGATGATGATGATGATGATGATGATGATGATGATGATGATGATGATGATGATGATAGTGATGATGATTATGATGATGATGGTGATGGTGATGACGATGATGTTGATGATGACGTTGATGATGATCATAATGGTGATGATGATGATGGTGGTGATGGTGATGCATGTTTGAGAAAAACTCTATACAAGCCTTGGCCACGAACAGGGATTGCCGGCCTCGTATCTCTAGATGGCCTCGTTAACACTCGGCCATCTATAACTACTCGGCCGGCAATCCCCTATTTCGCGGCCGCTGCAGTAATGTACTATTAACGACACTGTATCACATATTAAAATTTGTGCACTTATTACAAAATTACCCTGTATGAATAAGAAGAAAAATACCCACAACTCTATTAGACAGATTTCATTAAGAAATATGTTCATGGGCCCGCTCTACATTCTCCTAAGTATTGGACAGAAACTGAGTTTAAATTAAATATTACGTTGTTTATTTGTCAGGTTCATCACACTGCGTCCTCCTGAAAACAATAGCGTCGGTCAATTAGAGCTTGTAAGAGAAGGAGTCATCGTTCTACAGGTTAGTAAACTCTTCCGTTTACTCATTTAGCATATAGCCAGCCACATAATTGTTGCTTATTATAAAAAGGCGTATAAACAACGATTACTCAGAACCAAAAGCCGTGGTGGCCTAGTGATTTGACCTATGGTCTTTCAAGCAGTGGGTCGTGGGTTCGAATCTCGGCTCGCACCTCTGATTTTTTCGGAATTTATGTGTGAAATTACATTTGTAATTTGCCATGAGCTTTACAGTGAAGGAAAATATCGTGAGGAAACCTGCATGAGAAGAAAGTCAATGGTGTATGTGAAGTTCCCAATCCACACTGGGCCCGCGTGGGAACTACCGCCCAAGCCCTCTCATTCTGAGGAGAGGCCTGTGCCCTGCAGTGGGACGTATATAGGCTGAGAGATGATATGACTAAGAACCGATTGTTTCGGGCATGTCCACTAAGTTCCATCGATCTATGTATAGTTTCCGTTCGACTTCATAGCAACATTGGATCCTAGTGGACATGCCGATGGTTTCTAACTTTATTAGCTTCTCAAAATTTTAATCCCGTCGCAGTAGAGTACAGAATGTCCTAGCTCTCACCAGCAATATGCGTAGTCAGTGATCAACTACACCTTGGGTCAATCTAGGTCACCAGGTACTCCAGATCTTCGAAAAGTCAGGGTTTGAAGATTTTTCTCTTATATCGGTATAAAAAGCTATCTCTATGCCAAATTAGCAGAATTTCAGCCTTCCACTATGCTGCAAGACAGAGGCGTGAAAATACGCCGAAATGCTTCGAGAAATTAGGCGCGTGGGTGAAATTTTTCGCTGGCTTTGTACAGTCAAGGAATTTAATTTCCTTCTCACCTAAGTTTGAATATCGTATAGCAAACTGTCACCATAAGAGCTAGCTAAGATGTTGCTTTGACATTTCGACCTTAATGCATTGCGAATGTTAAGCGACATTGTTGCGAAATGGGTAGGGAATTAAATTCTTTGACTGTACGCGCTCTTTAACTTCTTCACCGCCACAAAACAACGAAGTGACGTGCTCTGTACGCCACAGAAAACCCAGCGACAAATCAACTTGATTTTTAATTCCATTGCAGAAGGATTGAATTCGAGTTGAATAGGGATGACGACTGGGTTAAAAATATCTCATTCTATTTAGTCCGTCAGTTAGATTATGGGAAAATATGGGACACGTATTTTTTGGTTTATCAAATTAATAAAAATCTACAAAGATATAGATCATCAAACTTCCGGAGTGGGGGCTTGTGACGTCACCCTTAGGTAAAAATTGTACCATATGGTGACGTCACTCGAAACTTCTAAGCACTGTATCCTCGTCATTTTTTGTTTGTTAAACAAAAGAAAAAATACGTGTACAATATTTTTTAACAATCTAACTGACGGACTAAACAGTTTTTTTTAGTCGTCTAGCCTATTATGGTCATGTATAGATTACTATTGCGTGTTAGGTATTCCATTGGCAGTCATGACTAGATGACTGGGGCGGTGAAGAGGTTAAAATCAAATACCTACTCTGCCCTGCCTCAAGGAGCGCGAGTTCTGCGAAGGCGCCTCAACCCTCTGCCGGGCTCTCCGCGCGAACAGCCTGCGCGGCGTGGTTGCGCAGACGCACGCATCCTCCCCGCGCTGCTCCGCGTACCTCGCCGCGCAACTGCACGAACTGGCGGCGGTGCTGAAGGCCAAAGCGCCCGCGGCCCCAGCCATACCTCAGCTCGGGAAACTGATCGTGTTCGGAGCTGGTGACAAGTGAGTGCTGGCCTTATACTACGAAATACGATTTGCTAGTCCACTCATGCCAATAGTATTGTTACGAGCCGTAGGGTTCGTTAGATAGATAATACGCCTTTAACGTAAAACTAATTTAATTGAACAAAAAGGAAACTCTAAAATTCCGGAAACAGGATCTTCTGTCTGTCTCTTTCACATGCATGCTGTCTTTCTCTGGCATACTCTCGAATATTCCGTGAACAAGATCGTCTGTCTCTCTCATACATATAGGCTATCCTTGTCACACACCTACTAGAATGTTCCAGAGACAAGTGGACTGTAACTTGGACTGAAACAGCCTGCTGAAAACGACTGCAAGTGGTACTAATTTCATAAAAATGTTTTTGCGGGTTTCCCGTTGACCCATCTCCGTAACAGTATTATACAGAAGGAAGAGTAAAAGGGACGGCATGATAAGAACTTCGAATTTCGTAGTAGCCTCCCCTGATAGAGCTGTTTTGACTTACCGTAAGTGATTGAGTCGCTCCTATCGCCTATTGGTCCCAATCGTAGAGCAGCACCACGGCATCATGCTGATTTGGAACCATGTTTACCCGACTACGGCAAAGCCAAAAGAAAGACTAATGTGTTCACTTAGATTATTTATTCACTAGATTGAGTGTCAGTAGCAAACACTGCGATAAAAAACGTCCAAAAACCCATTCGACAGCTTCCATCTTACGATCGCGTTACATCATTCCGGTTGAAGGGGCAAATGACATATAAGCCAACAGATTAGATGGCTTATATTTTTCTGGACGTTTTCATGCCGCCTAAGCTTTATCTAGGTAGTGTATAAATAATCTAAGTGTGTTCAGTTCTTAAAGTGGTCAATCACTGGTGCATAGGCAAGGCAAAAACTACCCTACCCTTTTCTACTACTTTAGTTTATCCTACTTACTTGGTACACCATACAGACCTACCTACGTTACTTCCGTGGGTCAGAAATGTTTTGTTTCAGAGTGGCAAGTTACGTAGGCGCCCTTCGCGAGCTTGGCATAGAGGCATCCGAGGCTCCTCACTCCGGAGCCCCGGTGTGCGTGCTAAGCGAAGCGGTATACTGCGACACTCCAACTGTCACCAGCGCCTTGGACGGAGTAGTGGCTGTGTTGGCCACGCCACCCAATTCATACTCTGCAGTCACCGACCCTATTGACCTCGTGTGCGGCCGCGGCGGGGACTTGGCGATGCTTGAGGTAAATCCTTCCCGACTCCACCCTATACAAGTCCCACGGCTAGATATATGTAGGCCTCCTCTCAGGTTAAGAGGGCTTGGATTGTAGTTCCCAAGCAGAAGGTCGTGGGTTCGTGCGAAATTACATTTGAAATTTACCATAAGCTTTACGGTGAAGGAAAATATCGTGAGAAAACTTGAACACACCTACGAAGAAATTCAATGATGTTCTTGAAGTTTCCAATTCACACTGGCCCCGCGTGGGTACTGCGGACCAAGCTCTCTGTGGGTATATAGGCTGGAATGATGATGATGGTGATGGTGATTAAACTTACTAAAATATCAATAGGATTAAAAGTATCCTAAGCACTCTGCTAATCATTCACTAAACTCACATTAAGTGTGAACTGTTTTCGTGTTGAAAATTAACTTAAGTCTCAAGTTGAGAAACTCTTAAGTTACGTAGGTCATTCTAAATTATTCCGCAGATTCTAACGGAATCTGAAATAGACGTCAACGGCAAAGCACGCGTGCAGTCCATACTGGAAGAGCAGAAGAAGACACTAAAGACACTTCTGTCGAAACCTCAGGTTAGCAATTTGCTCCTTTGTACGGGAATTCATAGCTGAATATTGCACAGAATGGGTACTACGAGTTTATAGGCATCGGGGATGTAGCGACCCTAGCAACTCTTATGGTAGAGTACTTAATTTTATAATGAACCCTATGAGTCCTATGACATTTATAACCAACTCTTATAGTGAGATATCAATATCAAAATGTCGATAATGTTTTTTGACGAAAATCAAATAACTTACTGTCTCAGAGATCACTGTGAAATAACTGTACCATAGACAGACATTAAAAGAAATAAACAGCTACAACCAATGACTAGCTGGGCATTTAAAAAAAAGGTGTAAGTAATGTACATTTTCTTTAAAAAAATTCCTAATTCTACATACAATTTTTTTGTGTCAGTCTTGTGACGAGCCATATAATGTATGAATAAAACTTCACAAAACTGACACAAAAAGTTGGGACATTAATTATCATCGAAATTTCCTTATTTGAAAAAAGTAAAGGGTGCACTTTTTTTAAATGCCCGCTACCGATTGTGACACTCACACTAACGAAATTTCTAAACTCGATATCTTCCATATACCTAATTGTGGTCTATCCCCTTCGCATAGATACGCCACAAACCTAGTTGTGAAGCCTATGAAAGGTGTTCCTGTTATACCTACTCTTGTTGTCTTTAGATTCAGCTGATCCTCTATGAGACGCACTCGGCCCTCGAGGCTGAAAATCAAGCGCAGGTGACACGCGCAGTGGCCGAGGCCAACCGCCTGGCTCGCGAGAGACATTCCCTGCTGAAACGGAAGCATCGGGATCACCCGCACGTGAGAACCCTTTAGTTACCATAGTTTTGAGGATGGCTGAAGTGCAGGATAAGATAACCGGAATAATGTCTCTGGGATAGTCACGCGTCTGTGATTTGGTTCTGCGTGTAACAGTGGTTAATTAGTAGGGTAGCGTAACCAGTCATCAAAGCAAGAAAAATGGCTCAGAGTCAGAGAAGAGGTAAATTAAATAGTGTGTTATACACATAATAGTAAGTGGTACCCTACTATGCTATACTTAATAAATAATCCAATAGTATTTGGAATGCGTCACAACAGTAGGGAGATAAATAGATTCATGCAAAATAGGCAAGCGAATGTAAAGAGACCGGGGAAAAGCATTGATATCAGCTATGGGGCTGAGGTACCATAATCATAAATATGAAGCACCAGAAAGTAGAACTGATAGCATAAACAACTTAACTTTACAGAGTCCGAAAAAAGATAAAGAACTAATAGAGATCGCAGCCACGGAGTCTTCGGTGTCGACAGAGTTGCGTACTGAACTGACTGAGAAAGAAGAGGGAGACACCATCAGCAGTCCTTCGCGACCCGCATCCGCTTGCACATATTCTACTAACAGGTTACATTACGTCAAGGATAGTGCCAATCCACTTAAGCCTATCGTTCCGACAAAGTCGTACACAAAGTCTACACAGTATGCCAGGTTCAGTGAAATTATATCTGCTCCTCAGTCCCGTGTTCTTACATCCTAAAGACGAGTTAACTCGGCCAAAGACAAACTCTTTTCAGAGCCGGTAGACGAGATAACTCGTTAGCTAATATTATCAAATTAAGGGTAAATGTAATGTATAAAAATTTTGTGTTACGGTGTTTTGGTCATACTCCTCCAATACGGCTCTACCGATTTTTATTATTTTTTTAACAACATGACATACATACTTAGGTACCTACAATTAAATTACATTTAACTACAAGAGTACGGCTGTGGAAGTAATTGCCGATTGCCCTAATCCAGGATATAGTGTTGAAAATTTTAAAACGAGTAAGTGTACTTACTCGTCTACTGGATGCGACAGCTTCATCGCACAAAACGAGTAATCTCGCCAGCGGGACTGAAAAGGTGAACTGGCATTGGATTATAAAATTTCGCGTAGGTACTCAGTATCTGAAAAATTTAACCATTTTCCAATTTTTACTCCTAGTTCATTAAAATAAATAAGTACTTATGTAGTTAAAATCATCGCCTGTAAAACTACATGTACACTTAGTGCAGTTACGATGTACGAGTATAAGAAGTACGAAGATAAGTGGATTATGCACTATTCCCGAAGATTAATAAGATAATAATAAGAAGATAGTTTTGTGCTGGTTTCGTGGTGTGGCATTCTTCAATGGTAATAGGTAGGTATGTAGGTGGGCATACGTTTAGACGCTCGATAAGTAGGTTAGTCAGAGACGGCAAAAAAAGCACCCTCATCTCTGTTACGACCATAACTGCACTATGAAGAGTAGGCCCTGAAGTTCTGAACCGTGTGTAGCGAGCCTACCTACTCATCTAAATAGATAAGTTTGTTTTTCGATAAGGCTGCATTATGGCACTGCACAAAACGGCATTTTTAATGACTCCTGAAATATTAAATTAGACAGATTTGTTGTGCGATGGGATAAGGATATGAGCAACGTATCTAATTATCTCGTAGTCTGGTATTTAGGATAAACACACCACAGATGAACATTCTCAAAAAAATTGCCACTTTTTTATATTCTAATAATTTTATGTTAGGTACTCAGAATCACGAGCTCTTTCAATCTTAGACAAAAAATGTCACCAAGTTTTTATTCCTATTTTGTTACTATTCCATACACTTTGTATGGCATAACGAAAAGAAAGAACATAAAAAAATGAATGACATTTTCGGGACATTTTTTCTCTCCTACAGGGATAGAAAGAGCTCGTGATTCTGAGTAGGAAGGGTATGTATTACCACAGAACATAAAAAACTATAGAAGTGTTATGCAGTCATGTGGAGTGTGGCACAAGTACGAGGAGTTCCGCGCACCCGGCTCAGTTGCGCGCAGAGGCTTGTGTCGGACGGTTGTGCAATCAAAACGACAATTATAGAGAAAAGATGAGGAAATATGCCTTAATGTTCAGTTTTAGAGTGTAAAAATGATAGCCGCACCAAAAACATCACCCATAATACCTAACCTAACCTAACCTAATGGGTTCTGTATGATGCCATTTTAATAAATTCTGAGAAGTTTACGGTTTCAGAAAAAAATCGTGTCGGTCTTTTGACCCATTCGATGTTTTAATACATTCGGGCTTTCGTACTTCGGTATTGTAATACATACCCGTAGGAATAACATAAAATTGTTAGGAATATAAAAAAAATAAAAGTGTAATTTTTTTGAGAAATTCTTAGATAACAATGGCGATGAATGTCGATGTTACATTATATTCTCAGGTCCAGGCCCCACACGGCCAGTATACTGAAGAAGAGCGCGGACCGTTCGGAAGCGGGGTCTAGGCCCGGAACGACGCGGGCCCGGCCCATTCCGGAAACCCCCGAGCCCGCCGCCGCCAACCCCATGCCGAAAGACCCCGACCGGGACAACCCTGATATTCACGTACGTTCACAAACACAATTATAGGTAACGCCACCAAACGTCAACACAACGTCAAAATCCCGCTGTCATTACATGAGATGTGGTTGTGTGCGTGGCCTCAACTCTGGCGGCGTTACCTTTACACGCATACGTAAAATTACGCAAAGGTTGACATAGCACAGGAAACGTTATATTTAAGTTGCGAGGCCACTTTTAGCAATTTTAGGTTTAAAAGTAAAAGTGGTATAGGGTGACGGCACCAATCATGGACAATAAGGGATATGTTAAGGACAGTAGTTACCCAGTAATGGACAGCATAAATTCAATGCGCTTTAGCTCACCATTCATGGACTTTACCAGTTATGACCATCAGTTATCTGAGCATAGCGTTGATAGTTTAAGAATGTAGTGTGGCTGTTTCTTAAAATTTGGGTTTACGGAAAAAAAAAACAATTAGTTCTTGTCCATTACTGGTGCTGTCACCCTAATAGTGACAGGTTGTTAGTCCATCGCCCACAATATATACCTTAACCAATTTCCTTAGTCGCTTTTTACGACATCCACGGAAGAAATGGAGAGGTGTAATTCTAAACCCGATACCACATGGGGAATGACGTAGTACAGTGAAATAACATAAAGTTACCACTGACAGATGGTTTGCCTTCATTTCATATTCAACTTTAACGACCTACAAATAAAGCCAATTTTAGAATACGTTTGCAGATTTTGTAATAGCTACTTTATTTGTATGGTGTTAAAGTACAATACGTTTACTTTTAGTTTACCACTGACAGATGGCTTGCCTTCATTTCATTTCCAACTTTAACACCATAAGACACCGCCACTTATTAAGATAAGTACCTACTACGGTTTTTTTTATTTATACGCAGGTGCCAAATAGCGACTTGTTCGAAATCCAAACTCTGCCGACACTTGGCAACGGCTTGGATATCAACTACATTTTAGACAGAGACGGGTGCTATCTTGGGCTTATTCAGAGAAAGGTTAGTAACATAGTAGTAGTAGGTACGTAGTAAGAGTAGTAGTCCGGGAGCCGACTGCAAGAAACCCTACCTTATAAAAAAATAGAAAATATCTACTCTGTAGGGGTAGCTGACTTTTAGTAGCTTCAACTGCTCTTGGTCGGCCGCGGCTTAACTTGGCAAATTTTGCGCAAATGAAAAAAAAGCCTCATAGAAAAATAGAATGAAACTTGTATTAATAGGATAGAGACCTTTTGAGGACAGTAAAAAAAGTCAAGTCGGCCAAATCCTGTGTTGGCAGGTTCTTGTGTCCGACTGTACCACAAATTCAGTCGGACACAAGAACCTGCCAACACAGGATTTGGCCGACCACTTTTTTTACTGTCCTCAAAAGGTCTCTATCCTATCAATTTATACTATTCGATGATTTATATTTGTATCTTTTCCTGTCAACTGTATTTCCTGTGTATCGAATATGTGTAAATAAACATCTCTCTCTCTCTCAATACAAGTTTCATTCTATTTTTCTATGAGGCTTTTTTTTTGCACCACTTTTTTTTCATTTGCGCAAAATTTACCAAGTTAAGCCGCGGCCGACCAAGAGCAGTTGAAGTTACTAAAAGTCAGCTACCCCTACCTACAGAGTAGGTATTTTCTATTTTTTTATAAGGTAGGGTTTCTTGCAGTCGGCTCCCGGACTATAGGTATATACTTCCGTATCCAATGCGTTCCTGCAACCTTAACCTGGTGGTCAGGAACGTCAAGTTAACGCGTTGGATGCAAATGGCGCAAAACCGGAATGTATGACTAACTTTGGGAGAGACCTATGTTCAGCAGGGATGTTTTTCGGCTGAAATGATGAAATTTTCAGTAAATTTTCAGTTCTGTTCTGCAGACAACATAGCAGACAATGGACGAGGCCTGTTATTAAGTTCTACATGCTGTACTCAAACTTAAATCGTATTTTTTACTTCACGTATACATGGCGGGAACTCTCATATTATGAGTGGTATATTGATATTATAATGCGTGTCAATCTATCCGTAGATCCTTTAAAACAGTTTCAATTAACTTCCGCTCTCCCGTATTCTATAGTTTTCTATGGCTAGTGCCATTCACGAAGACGCGTGAATTTGTCCAAATTAGACATTAATGAAATGACATTGCAATAAGAACCACGGCACGCGTCATTTTGAATATATTCGATCTACCTATAGCACCGTATTTCTCCCCCAATGTCTGCTATGTGTTAGTGAGTCTCAGAAAAAGCTGTGCATTTTAATACTTCGTTGCAGTAACCAACAATATTGTGTGCGACATAATATTACAATGCGTATCAAATTAATTAGTACCTAAAAGTAACAGCGCCCACCACTGAGCGGAGCGCTCTAGGCGGCAAGAGTCGAAAAATATATTAGGCCGCTTTCACATTAAAGCGCTGGAAGCGCGATAGCAGCGCAGCAGGTCTTAGACCTACCACTAATGTGAAACTGGCCTATGAGATATGGGCGTAGCTATACTTCATTTAATTTAGAATTGAAAACCACAACGTCATTATATTGCGGCTCCTCAACTATTTCTTACCTAGCAAATAGTACAGTACAATAGTCTGGGAGCCGCAAAATAAAATTGTTTTAATGTCATTTTATTTGCGTGTCGTCATTTGTCACTCTAGTACAAATTGTAAAGATATTACAGTTCACGAGCCGCAATATAATGTTGTTCTGGTTTATAATTCTAAATTAAATGGAGTATAGGGGAGGGTACAAAACGTAGGTAGTTCAAAGGGCGCTGAAAGACTAGCTCCCTCAACCATAATCAAGGGCCAGGGTATTGGTATGGTTGTGATAGTCACCTAATGTTTAGCTACTTTTGAGGCTGACTGAACGTGACAGCAGTAGGCATAACGCAGGAGATAACGCGGCTGGACGCGAAATACATGATCCAAGTGGCCGAGGAGCGCGGTCTGTTCGGCGCCGCCGTGCCGCCGCCGCCGCCGCGCCGCAAGAAGCCCGAGCAGAGCGCGCCGCGCCGGCGGCGTGGGAAGTACGGCGTGTTCGAGGCGAGTATACCTACCCCGACTCTCAATCAGGGTGCCTTTCCACCAGAGACCTGCTATGTTCTATGTTACATTGCCTTCGATGCGTTTGATAACTATCAATCATAGGTATTCATTGGTCCACATAGCAAAGCAGTGATGGTAACGGGTTCAACTAAGCTGTTTTTTATATGGAAAGATGCGTGATCTGAATCTTCCTCGGGCGGCTACACAGCTTAGCATTAGTGGAAACAGTCCCATACCTTCGTAGCGTAGCTTTCAAAACTTCAAAACCTCGCAGCATAAGTGCATAGCACGTCTCTGGTGGGAAGCCACCCTAAGGCCTTGGCTCCATCAAATCTGATGACAGGAAAGAGGTACTTACCTACATATTTCGTCTTCACTTATTAGCTTCTTTGAACGACCTTTTGAAGATGAGGGACCACTTGACAAAATCTTTATCTTGACAGGGCTCAAGTGTCGTTCGCCGGTGACATAAGTTACATACCCGATATACATAGGTACCAAAACGATATCCTATGTAATAAAATTATTCTGTAAAAATAAACAAATTTCCTTCTGATGTCTTCGCGGAAAACCGGTATGAACCACTGATCAATTCAAAAAGCTACCTATACTTATGCAATTGCATTGAATAAAAAAAAAAACTAAAAAATAAAGTCGGTTTACGGACGATAGTTTAACGTGACAAGTCATAACAAAACATTGATGAAATGATTGCATACTTTTGCCGATTATGCCTTTCGCTCCCTCGTGCCGCGCTCTCGCTCCGATCGTTCATCGGCTCGAGCGTAACGGGATCGACGCGTAACGGGACAATGTACGTTACACTGAGTCATCCTTTTTCGTGCGTGCAGCCGGCGTTCATCGATTTATTAGACGTTGTAACATGAGATTGTAACTGTGCCATGACACCAGGTGGAGCGCATAGCGGCGCCGACGTACGCGTCCATGTCGCGGGCGTCGCGTCGCGGCAGCGCGCCCGCGTGCCTGTCGCCGCCGGCGGAGATGCACCACGTGTGCTCCCGCCACGAGCGCCGCCAGGCCGCCGCCAGCGCCGTCTGCACCGCCGCTTGCACCTGCGACGCGAGGCACAGGTGCGTACCGTCGAGACTACTTTTTTTTTATACGAATTGGAAACACTTTACGTGTACCCCCGGGCCCGGGGAGGGAGACCCAGATGGTTAAATATGTGGTTCTCTTTCTCCCATCCTCTTCCCCTAACGGGAACGGGAGGGGGGAGTATACCCACTAAAACCACTCCGATGTTGCCCTCTTGCCGAGGTTGATAGGCGCCGTGGGATCCAAAAGATTCTACCACGAACCGTCGAGACTACTTAGGCTTGATTTCCTCCCACGCTGACATCGGTCGCCGACGTCGGTCGCGCATACGAATATATACACAATACTCTATGGGCCACCGCACAGCGACGCTGACGTCCGCGGCAGATTTATTGCTACGCGCCGCTGATGGCGCGCGTCGGTCTCGCTCGTCCGCGCCACGCGCGTCAGTGCGCTGACGGCGCTGACGCGCTATACACCACTATCGCGCGCTCAGTGCGAAGCTGACCGCTGACGTCGGTCGCGCGTACGAATAAACACAATATTCTATGGGGCACCGCACAGCGACGCTGATGGCCGCGCGTTTGTCATACGCGACCGACGGTACGCTCGACCGACGCCAGCGACCGACGTCAGCGTAGGAGGAAATCAAGCCTAAGTCTTTTATGCTATGCAAGCTTTAATAACTCCGTCCTTGACCCTTGAATGCGATGCGAGGCACAGGTGCGTACCGTCGAGACTAGTCCTTTATGCTATGCAAGCTTTAATAACTCCACCCTTGCACCTAGACTGCGACGCGAGGCACAGGTGCGTACTGTCGAGACTAGTCGTATACGCTCTATGCGAGCTTTTACAACTGCACCCGAGACTAGACTGCGACGCGAGACACAGGGTAGGGTAAATATCGCCAATAACTGGCTCCCTCAAACTGAAAATAAACTCTGTTCCCCTACAAACAGAATTCAATTTAGTATAACGTGGCCAGTTATTGAAGGGTGGCCAGTAATTAACACCTTACCTATACTAAAAATGAATTCTATTTTGGGTGAATAGAGTTCATTTTTAGTATGAGGTGGCCAGTTATTGACGATTTACCCTACTTGTAATCGAGTGTATTTCCTTCCAAAATTGACGTCGCCATCTTTCTCCTCTCCTTTTCTTTTTTTTTCTCCTGCTGCAGTACCTAAATCCCACCAAAAACATTAAATGTGAAAAATGTTAGCCATGTTCGTTCATACTAAAGATATCCTTAGTTGTGGAGTTCGCTGACTTTGTGTCTTGGAATTTACATGATGATGATGGTGGTGATGGTCTAAATGCTGCGATGATCGCGGCCTGACGATAATCCCACTAGAGACCCAACATTGAGGTGCTAGCTGTTCACTAACAATGTTGTTCCCAGACACCAGCCCCACACGTTCCGCGCGCGGCGCGTCTCGGCGGACGGGCCGGCCGTTCTTCCCACGCAGCCCCACTCCCCGCCGACGTGTCGCCGCCCCTTCCCCCTCGCCGTCCACGAACTCAGACTACCGCAGTACAGGGCCGACCTAACACTCTCTCCTCGCAAAATACTCGTCTAAGACTCTACGGCATACTAATACTACGGCATTTTCAATTTAAAAATGTACGGTGGGCTGCAAAAGTGCATGGACACCTCGGGGCGATAATCGCGTGAGCGCGCTCGCGCGCGGGTATGTTAATAACATCAAACGATCAAACACTGCTCACGCGATTATCGCCCCGAGATGTCCGTACACTTTTGCAGCCCATCGTACCTGGCTGAATCAACTTTTTGCGTTGTTTACTCTGTCCCCGGTTGTCCGAGTGACATCTCCATATTGTTTCATAGAAAAATGCTTAGGTTGTCCAGGAGACAACATTAGTGTAACCACAGCAACGGGTGGCAAGAAAAAGTTGATTCACCCACCTGATACTTTTTCAGAATTAAGTTTGGAGTTTTCCTTACTCAGAATCAAGAGCGCTATTGATTTTGATTAAAATAAATGTTACTAATTTCCCATACAATTTTTTTATATCAGTTTTGTGACGAACCATGTATGTATAAACTGTACAAATAAGTCACAAAACGGACTCAAAAAATGACTTTTTTCTTTATGAAAATGAATAGTACTCTTGATTTTGAATAATAAAACTCCAAAATTTCCTCATGTAAGAAAAAAAGTAAGTGGTACACTTAAAATTGAAAATACCCGCTAGTTCCTGTCGCAGACATTAAAGTACCTATCACTTTCTCAGCAAAAGGTTTTCTGCGAAAAGGATACGTGTGTCTGTGATATATAGGAGGCATCTCGAAATTTATCCGGCATATTTCACAAGATTGTTGTTAGCTGAACATTGTTAGTAAATGATTTTCAGGATTTTTAAATTCTGGTTGACCAATGTTTCAATACATTGGTCGATGTTCAAAATGTGTTGCGTCAAAGGCGTGCCTACATTTTGAATCAAAAATTCCGATAAAAAATCTTTACAGTGGTGTTCTTTTAACCTCTCATGCCGAAAGGAAAAAAATCCTGCATTCTAATCTCGTTTGTTTCAAATAGTACAAATGTTACAGATTACAAAAAAATACAAAAAGTTAGCCTTTAATTCGACGCGGATCCGCGTTTCGGCATAAGAGAGTTTAAGATAAAAACTATCTGTTGAAATACTCTGGAACAATTTTAAGACACCTACACTTACACTAGTATAGCTAGTGCCATTCACGAAGAGGCGCGATTGGCGCGAATTTGTCAAGATTAGACAATAATAACATTGCAATAAGAACCAAGGCACGCGCCATCATGAATGACTCGATCTATATGTTGGAATCATTGACTAAAGAACGTATGTTTTAAATCACTATACCACATTATCGAGGTGAAGGAATGTCGTTAGTTATTGCCAAGAATAAAATATAACATATTCCTTTAATCGCGATACATTGCTATACGTAAATCTTGAACTTGAGTCCCTTTGAGCATTTTATATTTTACCTGACTAACCTAAACAATTATGAAATGAAGTAAATACAATATTAATAATTGAGGGCCATCTTCTAATTTACTAAAGTGAAATGCTTTATAGGGATCAAGCAAAGGGGCCCGTTTTTTTCCCAAGATTTAATGGTCTTCAAAATTATCCAGTCCCGTACATCAGAACGCCTTCTTCAAACGATCTAATGTTAAGGTAGGTATGCTAGGTTGCATCTTGAATAGCCAAAGACAGTCCTGCTACATATTTATTACTTTTAACTTGCCAAAAGCGTAAAATAGAATTTAATTTGCAGTTTTCAACAAAATAACCAGCTTCAGTTAAATCTTGTCCACGAAGCATAATTGTTGAACAAAACATTCTTCAGAAAACAATGTATCCCAAATATAGTTCAGAAAATATGTGAATGTCCAAAACCGCATTTTTGTTCGAAAAATATGTTTAAACAGCTTCGGACGGATTTAACGATGACGTGAAACACGTTACGACATGATCTGCATTGGAAAATCTTGATCTTACACGAACTAAGTCAATAACGTGTGATCTATAGAAAAAAATTCTACTTAACTCTTACTTTTTTGGCAAGTTACAGCGAGAACAACTACAGGACATAAAACAGAAAATGTACTAAGAATCATGAAATCCATGTCGTCCAAAACTTGACTGGTCGAAATATGAGAATATAAATATTTAGTTGTATCCCATGAAAATGGTATAAGTTTAGAATAAGAGGTACACGAGTTCCTACAAAGAAAATATTTTGATGTTGTCGTTTTAGCATTTCTAGTTTATTATATTAATAGTTTGATTTTATTTTAGTATTTACCTTAAATTTGTAAAATGACAATAAACTTAAAAGCAAAATATCAGTTTTTCAATCATCGTCTGTATTAAAAAGTAAAATAAAAACTTAGTTCAATGAGTTAGAATTACAATAATTGTATCTCAAATTCAAAGAGTCTCTCCACTTGCTATACAATTACCGGCCTTGTCACATTACAACTAAGATTATAGTCAAAAGGTAGTCTTTAAATTTGTGAAACAAATAGTATAACCGTATAAACTGACGTATTAGCTTTTGAACGTAGTCAAAATTAACCCTTTTCCAGGCCCCGGCTATTTAGATATGCTGCAACAAATTGAATCATTGTGTTATATTGGTTACCTATGCAGGATTAATTTAAAAGCAAAGCATATTTTAAACAAATTCTATTGATTTCTACCGTATTATAAAGTAGATAAGGTCGAATCTTTGTGTAGATTTTTGTGGTCGCTATATGCACTATGCCTGGAAAAAGGGTTAATCGATTTTATTCGCAGAAACCAACTGACTAAACCGATTCTAAGTGTCAAATGGTATCTAAGTAACAAACAAAAGAATCATCCAAATCTGTTCCCAAGTATAGGGCACACAAAAACCTTTTCGAATCTATTATAAAGAGGGCCAGGCCATACTAAAAGTCAATAAAAGAGATCCAAATCAAAACGTAACCGATAAGAAAAACTATAAAACTAAATAAAACAACCTTTAATTAATACAAAGACACAATATCATTTAGGTACATACAACAATAACTATCCTTTTTTCAAGCGGTCGCAGGGTCTCAGAGCATTCCAAAGCCCTTGGAATAGCTTATGGCCTTCATTAGTCTGTCTTCCAATTTCTCTTTGCTCGCGTACTCGGGGA
Source organism: Archips xylosteana (assembly GCA_947563465.1). Classification (NCBI taxonomy): domain Eukaryota; kingdom Metazoa; phylum Arthropoda; class Insecta; order Lepidoptera; family Tortricidae; genus Archips; species Archips xylosteana. The sequence continues at coordinate 7,500,209 of OX387349.1, forward strand.
GTAGTAAGACGTTGAAGCAAGTATGTGCGGTGGGTAGGCGGTCGCAATCTGGTCCGTTTCTGGCTATAACCAGTTTGAGGTGGCTCAAACCGCCTACGGGCACTCGGTCCGAGCCGGTGGTGAACTGGAGGAGTTTCCTTTTGTCGTCGTGCGGCAGGCTGTGGACTATGCTCCAGAAATCTTTGATGGTCTGCGACTCTGATGTGTAGCCGGCGTCGTATTCCGTTGATTTTTCTAGTTCGTTGAAGTCGAAGTTCTGGAATAGACGTAGCCGTGAATTTTCGGTCTGAGGCGGTATTGCTAACGTACAGACACTTGCCATCGCTTTTACTATTTTATACCGTTTGGCAGAAAGAAATTGCGAATGCGATAGCAAGCGACCGCGCGTTAGACAATTCGACCTCTGGTTACTTAATGATAGAAACAGCGGTATCCATACTAATGGGGTCCCTTTGTTTCGTATAATCAAGGATGATATAGATTGGATTGGCAGTCGCCATAGTACGGATCGGCCGCGGTTTTTGTAGTTCGATTATTAAATCTAGATGGCGCTGAAATATAGCCAGAGGCTTTGAATTTCATGACCACAGGGGAGACAACTTTTGTTTCTTACGCTGTGAATGACCCATATGCTTTGTTGCTGATGATGACGAATATATGGATTTCACGGGATGACCGAAAAAGTAATAAAAAAATGAAGTTGAAAACTTAAAAAAAAATACAAAAAGATACTTCATATCAAACTTTTTAAAGTTTGGCTTAGTAGCGACATCTCTTGTCCGGGTGAGCGGATAGTTCCGAAGGAGTGTTGAAGTCTCTCGATGAGGGTATAACATAGATGGCGCTGTATCACTGCTATATAATTAAGTGATTATTTAGCAGATTGAGATATGGATGTATGGGGAAAATTCGTGTCTAAACACCTGACCAGTGGTGGTGTAGGGTAATGGCACGCGGCACGGAATGCTGAGGACCTGGGTTCGATTCCCAGCGCTGGTCTTTTTTCTCGCGTTTTTTCTGTGCATCCATATTTCAGTTTGTATTTAGTATGAAATAAACTCACCGGCAAAAAATTTGGCCCACAGTCCATATTTCATACAAACGAGGCTACTTTGATGCCTTATTTCTACACCAGGGTAGCGCCCCGGTTGAGATCTGATGATGGATATCCAGAGCATCGATAATGGTGGTCCAGAGTTTCTAACACACACAACTGATTCAACAACCAGTTTACACCACAGCGAGAGAATTTGTACAGCACTGAGATTTTCATTCATCTTATTGCCATTTTAGCTGTTTTTCTAAATGTGTATAAATTCCGTGTTAAACGCAGATTCAATCAGGTGGGTATCTTAGGAACTCTGAATGTCCTTTATCAATGCTCGGAGTAGCCATCATCAGATCACAGCCAAAGCACCGCCTAGTGGAGAACCAAGACATCAAAGTGAACTCGTTTGTATGAAAGGTGGACCTGTGGGCCAATTTTTTTGCCGGTGAGTGTATATAAATTGATGATGAGGATGGCAGACCTTGCTGCCGCAAACCAGTGTCTCTATCTCCTCGGGCCGGAACAGCACGGTGAGAGGGCTCTCGTCGGTGACCATTACGAAGCCACGCCGGAACGCTCGGAACTGCAACTCCATTGACTTGTTCAGTAGATAGTCCGCGTATAGCTCTACGAACTCCTGTAAATACCAGTTTTGTTGACGTGATAACGTCTAATAAATCGATGAACGCCGGCTGCATACACGAAAAAGGATAAATAAAAATAAATAAATATTAGGGGACAATCTTACACAAATCGACCTAGTCCCAAACTAAGCAAAGCTTGTACTAGACGACGATAAACATACTTATATAGATAAATAAATACTTAAATACATAGAAAACATCCATAACTCAGGAACAAATATTCGTGCTCATCACACAAATAAATGCCCTTACCGGGATTTGAACCCAAGACCTCTTGCTTCGTAGGCAGGGTCACTACCAACTAGGCTAAAGCTAGGCTAGGCTAGGCTATGTTTAATGTAGGCTAAAGCGGTCGTTAAGGATGACGCAATGTAACGTACATGTACCTACAGAGCAGCGAAGGCCAGTTGCAAAAGAGCGGCGAAGGCCAGTTGCAAGAGAGCGGCGAACGCTAGGATGTACAATGCGGGGTGCGGGTGGGGGGGGGGGGGTTGTTTTTTTTATTTTTTTTGTTATGACGTTGTCACGTTAAACTATCGTCCGCGACAACCGGTTTTTTTATACAATATAGGCTTGCGTTTGACCACAATCACGCACGCTTTGTAAATGTGTTTTTTATTGTTATGTGGTATGATTCGATTTGGGCTAGTGGTTAGACCTATAGCCTCTCAAGCAGAGGGTCGTGGGTTCGAACCCGGGCTCGCACCTCTCAGTTTTTCAGAATTTATGTGCGAAATTACATTTGAAATTTACCATGATTTACGATAAGGAAAACATCGCGAGGAAACCTGCTGCTGTGTGTGTGAAGTTCCCGAGTCACAGTGGACCCGCGTGGGAACTATGGCCCAAGCTCTCTTATTCTGAGAGGCCTGTGCATTGCAGTGGGACGTGCACGGGCTGGGATGATGATGATGACGTCGGTGCGCGTGCAATACCGCATAACTAGCTTTTCCATAAGACTCAACTTGAAATTAAATAACAGTGAGTGAGGCAAAATAGACCTTATGGAAAAAGCTAGTTACGCGGTATTGCACGCGCACCGACGATGAGTTTTGAGGCACTTTGATCGATTAATACTATACACAATTATAATAGTATTTTATGCAACGGTTGTATAAGTGAGGTCTTAAAAGGCGAGTGACGTGAGTTGCGATACGAGCGAATGCGAGTATCGCAATGGAAGACGGCACGAGCCGTTAAGACCAAATTATACACCGTTGCATACAATATTTTTTCTACGACTCGACTGTACTGTACTGTACTGTACCCTACTATAGGGTACAGTCGGGTACAGTAGGGTACAGTCGGGTACAGTAGGGTAAAATAGGGTACATTAGAGTACAGTCGGGTACAGTAGGGTAAAATAGGGTACAGTAGAGTACAGTCGGGTACAGTAGGGTAAAATAGGGTACAGTAGGGTACAGTCGGGTACAGTCGGGTACAGTAGGGTAAAATAGTGTACAGTTGGGTACAGTAGGGTAAAATAGGGTACAGTCGGGTACAGTAGGGTAAAATAGGGTACAGTAGGGTACAGTCGGGTACAGTAGGGTAAAATAGGGTACAGTCGGGTACAGTCGGGTACAGTCGGGTACAGTAGGGTAAAATAGGGTACAGTAGGGTACAGTCGGGTAAAGTCGGGTACAGTAGGGTAAAATAGGGTACAGTAGGGTACAGTCGGGTACAGTAGGATAAAAAAGGGTACAGTAGGGTACAGTCGGGTACAGTAGGGTGAAATAGGGTACAGTAGGGTACAGTCGGGTACAGTAGGGTGAAATAGGGTACAGTAGGGTACATTCGGGTACAGTCGGGTACAGTAGGGTAAAAAACCCTATTTTACCCTACTGTACCCTACTGTACCCTATTTTACCCTACTGTACCCGACTGTACCCTACTGTACCCTATTTTACCCTACTGTACCCGACTGTACCCTACTGTACCCGACTGTACCCTACTGTACCCTATTTTACCCTACCGTACCCGACTGTACCCGACTGTACCCTATTTTACCCTACTGTACCCGACTGTACCCAACTGTACCCTATTTTACCCTACTGTACCCGACTGTACCCTATTTTACCCTACTGTACCCGACTGCACCCTACTGTACCCTATTTTACCCTACTGTACCCGACTGTACCCCACTGTACCCGACTATACCCAACTGTACCCTACTGTACCTGACTGTACCCAACTGTACCCTATTTTACCCTACTGTACCCGACTGTACCCTATTTTACCCTATTGTACCCGACTGTACCCTATTTTACCCTACTGTACCCGACTGTACCCTATTGTACCCTATTTTACCCTACTGTACCCGACTGTACTCTACTGTACCCTATTATACCCTACTGTACCCGACTGTACCCTATTTTACCCTACTGTACCCGACTGTACCCGACTGTACCCTACTGTACCCGACTGTACTCTATTTTACCCTACTGTACCCGACTGTACTCTATTTTACCCTACTGTACCCGACTGTACCCAACTGTACCCTATTTTACCCTACTGTACCCGACTGTGCTCTATTTTACCCTACTGTACCCGACTGTACCCTACTGTACCCGACTGTATCCTACTGTATCCTATTTTACCCTACTGTACCCGACTGTACCCTATTTTACCCTACTGTACCCAACTGTAGCCTATTTTACCCTACTGTACCCAACTGTACCCTACTGTACCCTACTGTACCCTATTTTACCCTACTGTACCCGACTGTACCCTACTGTACCCTATTTTACCCTACTGTACCCGACTGTACCCTACTGTACCCTATTTTACCCAACTGTACCCGACTGTACCCTATTTTACCCTACTGTACCCGACTGTACCCTACTGTACCCGACTGTACCCTACTGTACCCGACTGTACCCTACTGTATCCTATTTTACCCTACTGTACCCGATTGTACCCAACTGTACCCTACTGTACCCTATTTTACCCTACTGTACCCAACTGTACCCTATTTTACCCTACTGTACCCGACTGTACCCTACTGTACCCTATTTTACCCTACTGTACCCGACTGTACCCTACTCTACTCAACTCAGCAGGTCTAAACTGGGCTTTAGAGCCCCCGCGCATTAGGCGGCCAGGTCGCGCGGCCAGGTCGCTGCGGCCAACTAATTCTTCCGTGACATATGGAAGCGCGCGCACTGGGCGACCAGCGGCCAGCGACCGCGTATTGGCCGCGCGGCCAGCGGAAACATCGCGACTCGACACGCGGCCAGTTGGCCGCCGCGACCAACGAGATCCACCAATTTCGTTCAATTTGATCAGTGTGCGCGCACTGGTCGCAGCGGCCACACGCGTTTTGTGCATATAGGATGATGTTTTGATTCATTATCGAAATTCAAAACAGAGCAGCTCTATGGAATCAGTCGTCGGATGATTATTCGAATAAAATTTTATAAAGGCAATTATGGTTGGAGCTGACTGATATATTTGATAACTTGATGCACTCCCGAAATGGGCTGAATCCAGTAATATGTGGTTTTAGTATATTCAAAATCTCGTAAACAGTTTTTTTAGACGTTCTCAATATTATAGTTAAAAAAATTATCTTCATATTGCAATACGTCTGGAAAGTATGTATGATTATATTCCTTTTGTAAGCCTATTCCGTAATAATGGGTGAATCCAAAATTATTATTTTTTTCTTTTTTTCTTTCACTTTTGTAATAATAAAATCAGCGCAACAATAATTCATTCTTCGACGTCCATTTTGGAACACGATGTGAACTCGCTGACAAAATGTGGTCGCTACGTGGTCGCAGATGAATCGCAGCTACCGCGGCCAGTCGCGCGACCTGGCCGCGCGCGACCTGGTCGCCTAATGCGCGGGAGGCCTTAGTGTTGAGTGTACCCTACATTTAATATTATGTCGCAGCTAGGTGTATCGTAATAACGACATTACGACACAAGTGCTGTTATGGCGAATAGATTAAGTATAGACTTTCTGAAGTCATATTATCTATGTTCTTATATATTTGTTCGCGACCATGTAAAAAACAGATAAAAGTACAGGAGTAGGAAATAGTAGATTGTTCAACAAGGGACTAAAACAAGCCATAATGACACGAGATATTTAGCCACCCGAGCGATAGCGAGGGAGGCTATAATTCGAGTTGTCATTATGGTAGTTTAGTCCCGCGTTAAACACTCTACTTTTCACTTTGAATGCGAGGAAAAAAACGACGTACAAAATTATTTTTTTACAACGTATGCTCAATACGAGCAATGGACATCTGTTCAAAATTCAAATAGCAAAAAAAAATACCGCTGTCTTTTCTTTTCTTTTATATTTTTTTGTAAAGTGACGCTTTAAATGCTTGCATAATTAGCCAACAGATTCTAACTTAAAGACTATGTTAAAACTAATTGGACTATGCATGTAAGAATGATAATTGTTCATTCATTAGAATCGGCAAATAAATTAACCTATCTAAGTTCACACACAAAATATATTGTTAACTGAAACACTTACCCGTGAATAAAGAAACGACTTTTTAAGTTTATTTTCTATATGCCAATTCTTTGTTAAATTATATGTAATTATAATTTCTATTTACTATTAAATGCAACTGACATCGCATTATTTTGAAGTCACGCCATATTAACTTTCAAACGTAAACTGCTCTATCTACCGTACACTCCAGCACTGCTTTGCCGACAGTCAGTGCGGATTGCTATTTTATTGACAGAGCAGGGAACTGCTTTGCCGACAGCGTTTTTTAAAAAAAAAACAAATTAAAAAACACCTAAGCTAAAGGAAATCTTTCTTTACATGCAAAATAAAATGAATTCATCTTTAATATTTTATAATTAAATAGATTAATATCCGTAATTATTCAATGTGTTTTACGAAATTATTATTTTTTTAAATATTTTTTATACAGTTGTCATTTTGAGGTTATTTCCACGCCCTAAAGGCTTCCACAGACCGAAGCGCAGGGCGCTACAGTGCGTCCGCAGCGCGCTTCGGTCTGTGGAAAGCTTTAAAATTGTCTATACCCAGTTACTGAAAATGGCGATAATCCTCCATTCACAAACACCGTGATTGGCAGTTTAGGGGTTTCAATAGTCAATTAAAAAAAATTTACTTTAATCCCTAGAGATCAATAAAGAGCTTTAGTCCCGATATGCAGAGACTAAAGTAACATTTTTAGAGCATGAGAAGTGAAAAAGAAATTTATGGCTTGATCTTTAGGGGTGAATCATCTTTTTCTTGCCACCCATTGCTATGGTTACGCAAATTTTGTCCCTTGGACAACCTAAGCATTTTTCTATGAATCAGTATGAAGATGTCACTTTGACAACTGGGGACAGAGTAAACAACACTAAAAAGTTGATTCACCCTTAGATTATCAAATACTTAGAAAAGGAAGCGTAACGATCTTTGATCAATTATAACTGTAGATCCACAGTCGCGCGCCCGAAAATGTCCGAGCCAAATGAGCGCCACTTTGATAAAAGTGGCCTTCTTTTTTTCTCAGTACGTTGCGTGAAATTGTCAAGTTTAGCTGTCAAGTGTCAACCAAAATTCGACTGTAATGAAGTAAAGACTACGTTCAAATTTCTGTGTAGGTGATGATTTTAATTGTTATGCAAACAAATAAAAAAGTTCGGACATTTTTTGAAGGGGATTTTGTTCGGCAACGTGTATCTTCAGTTATAATTGATAAAAGGTAACGATATTTCAATTTTGCCAATAAAAAGAGATGTTTGTTAAAATTAAATTTTGCGGACTGATCCCTTTTCGAGCAACAATAATTTTGGAAAAAATAGTTAATTTTCCATTAAGGCCTCCCGCGCATTAGGCGACCAGGTCGCGCGCGGCCAGGTCGCGCGACTGGCCGCGGTAGCTGCGATTCATCTGCGACCACGTAGCGACCACATTTTGTCAGCGAGTTCACATCGTGTTCCAAAATGGACGTCGAAGAATGAATTATTGTTGCGCTGATTTTATTATTACAAAAGTGAAAGAAAAAAAGAAAAAATAATAATTTTGGATTCACCCATTATTACGGAATAGGCTTACAAAAGGAATATAATCATACATACTTTCCAGACGTATTGCAATATGAAGATAATTTTTTTAACTATAATATTGAGAACGTCTAAAAAAACTGTTTACGAGATTTTGAATATACTAAAACCACATATTACTGGATTCAGCCCATTTCGGGAGTGCATCAAGTTATCAAATATATCAGTCAGCTCCAACCATAATTGCCTTTATAAAATTTTATTCGAATAAACATCCGACGACTGATTCCATAGAGCTGCTCTGTTTTGAATTTCGATAATGAATCAAAACATCATCCCGTATGCACAAAACGCGTGTGGCCGCTGCTACCAGTGCGCGCACACTGATCAAATTGAACGAAATTGGTGGATCTCGTTGGTCGCAGCGGCCAACTGGCCGCGTGTCGAGTCGCGATGTTTCCGCTGGCCGCGCGGCCAATACGTGGTCGCTGGCCGCTGGTCGCCCAGTGCGCGCGCTTCCATATGTCACGGAAGAATTAGTTGGCCGCAGCGACCTGGCCGCGCGACCTGGCCGCCTAATGCGCGGGGGCTCTAACCCTTTATAAGGCTGAGACGATTTAGCGACCACATGCATTGAGTTGGAATTTCAACTTTATTGATTACACTATACGTCACAATTTCCATTGTAATTATTGAAAATACGACTAGCTTTAAAAATATCCTTTGTCAGGTACGCATCCGATAGCTGCTTTTAATTCTGTGGTAGTATGCTCCAGTAAATGGGGCCTTATAAAGGGTTAAATTACTTTTACAAGTTTTATGGTTACACATACCTTCTTGTTTCCTTGGGTGACGAATATATTGTCGCCGTCTTCTTTGAGGTCGTGGAACATGACGTTGCCGAAGACGTCACGGTAGCATATCCGGAAGGTCTGGTAGTAGACCTCTTCTAAATCGTCGCCGGAGTATTCCAGCATGTCTTTTAGGCCAGCGTATAGTAGCTGCAATGATATATGTATGGCTAGTTAGAATCAGCATGTTGTTGGCACCTGTACAATCTTTACTACAAGCAAGGATGTTATAGACTGGATTGGCAGTCGCCTTAGTACGGATCGGCCGCGGTTTTTGTAGTTCGATTATTAAATCTAGATGACGCTGAAATATAGCCAGAGGCTTTGAAGGCAAAACAATAAGACTACAGATATTTCATATCACTGCAAATGTATTATTATGCAATATTTTTGAAAAATAATACATTTGTAGTAATATAAATAAATAAAATAAATAAATAATATTAGGGGACAATCTCACACAAATCGACCTAGTCCCAAACTAAGCAAAGCTTGTACTATGGGTACTAGACGACGATAGACATACTTATATAGATAAATAAATACTTAAATACATAGAAAACATCCATAACTCAGGAACAAATATTCGTGCTCATCACACAAATAAATGCCCTTACCGGGATTTGAACCCAGGACCTCTTGCTTCGTAGGCAGGGTCACTACCAACTAGGCTAAAGCGGTCGTAAATATGAAACATCTGTAGTCTTATTGTTTTGCCTTCAAAGCCTCTGACTATATTTCAGCGCCATCTAGATTTAATAATCGAACTACAAAAACCGCGGCCGATCCGTACTATGGCGAATGTCAATCCAGTCTATATCATCCTTGCTACAAGGTAGAACAAAAGTAATGTCACAATGTGAATATACCTACTGTCATTTTGATCGAAATTAAAAAATAACCGCTGTTCCTATAAAAAGATTATCTAGAGGTGTAAAATTGATGTTTTAGTCGAAACAATCCAACAACAAGAAGAATAAGAAGAAGAAGATGGAGCGACGACTTGGTGAAGGTAGCGGGAACGCATTGGATGCGGATGGCGCAGGGCCGATCTGTTTGGCGAGCCTTGGGGAGGCCATGTTCAGCAGTGGACGTCTATCGGCTGAAATGATGATGATGATGAGGCGAAACAATGATAAGGGTGAATCAACTTTTTCGTGTTGTTACTCAGTCCGCAGTTGTCCAAGTGACATTTTCATGCTGTTTCATAGAAAAAAGCTCAGGTTGTCCAAGGGACAAACTTTGCGTCACCATAGCAATGGGTGGCAAGAAAAAGTTGATTCACGCATAACCACTTCATTGTCACCCTCCGGTCAACTTCGGGCATTTCCTAAATTGTCCAGTTACAAAATCGTCTACTAACTAATTTGTCTGTTTCCTAACTTGTCCACATGCTTGTTTATTTACTTGCATTATGTTTCTTTCCTAACAAACCCATGATTTCAAATATCAAATATCAAATATCAAAAATATTTATTTGTAAAACATAGGTAGGTATGCATGTCACAATTGATGTTACAATAAATCATTTGTATCACTATGTCTGGCCATATGGCATACAAATAGCTACATCATTCACATGCAGCATGCAATTAATTATTGGTACATAAACAATACAAAAAAAAAATGTTATTTTAATTTCTAAACTAAAAATCTCGGAAGGAGTCAGTCAAATATTCTTGAATGGAATAATATGCTTTCGTGGTTAGAAAATCACAGAGTGCCACTTTGAATTGTGTGAAGTCAACTAGTTGTAGTATTGTTTTTGGCAATTTGTTGTAGATTGTTGGTGCCATTCCATATATGCTTTTACTGAGAAGCGCCGTTTTACATAATCTATTTTTAATTTTGTCGTGGTGACGTTGACTATTTAACTTACTATATTGATCAATATTTTGTTTTACATATATTGACACTTCATATATGTAAATACACGGTAAGGGTAGAATCTTCAGCTCAATAAAATAAGATTTGCACGACTGAGTGGGTTTCAAACCGCACGCCGCTCTTAAACATTTTTTTTGTGCTCTGAACACCAGTTCTCTGTCCGTGCTATTACCCCAGAATATTATACCGTATCTCAATGCAGATGTTACGTATGCGTGATATGAGGTCAGGACTGCTGATTGATTCACGATTTTACTTAGATTATATAAAGCGTACGAAAATTTGTTCAAATTTTTACATATAATGTCAATGTCAATTTACGGACCGCGTTTTTTTTAAATTATCCGTCTCCACCCATATATTACGACGGGCATCTACTCATTACCACGGCCGCTGTAACGTGGTCAAAACGTCAAGAATATTAAAAAAAACATTATTTTAATCCTTTTTTAAGTTTTCATAGGTAGGTACTTACAGGATTCCAGTCAGACAGGTCTTCAAAGGAGCCCTTCTTGCCCATGAGTTTCCGGTACACCACCATAGGAAAGTTGACTGGCAATATCACGTGGTTGTAGATAGCCAGACCGAGTACGATTCCGATTAGAGTGAACTGTGCTTCCGTCTCGAAGGACATTGGGTTGAACCTGCAATATAAAAAAATATGTGTAAATAAACATCTCTCTCTCTCTCTCTCTCGCTCTCTCAATATCCGATTATTGTTTTCTATATGGGTAAATTAACACTTGTTAAATGTGTGTGAAACCTCCTCTGGGAAAATAAATATTAAAACGGAAAAATGAATTGAATTGAATGAGGGTGAATCAACTTTTTCGTGTTGTTTACTCTGTCTCCAGTTGTTTAAGTGACATCTTCATACTGTTTCATAGAAAAATACTTAGGTTGTCCAGGAGACAAAATTTGTGTAACCATAGCAACGGGTGGCATGAAAAGATGATTCACCCATGAATTCTGTTTCGAACTTTTTAGGTTCATGTTTTGTTAGTTACATAATATCTTGTACTTTCGTTAGTGATAGTTACAAAGTTAAATAATAATAAAAAACGAATCATCTAAATATGTTCAGACGCGACAGATATACGTACAAAAAACTATCCAATAAAAAAATTGAAAACCTCCTTATTTGGAAGTCTGTTTTTTACCTTTGCTAAGTATATGAAGAAACTTTTCAAAACATCCCGGCATAAGGAACCTTTCCTTGGTCTTCCCCAGAGGAGAAGCGTCAGTCATAATATAACATAAACCAATAAATTATCACGTTCTTTGCCAGTGACACAACCTCTGTGATCAAAAAATTCTTACTCCTTTGCCAGTGACTACGATAATTTCGGCCGGCATAGCTAAAGAGCTTAGCGAAACGTTGCCAGAGCCGAATGTGTTAATACAAGTACTCACCAAACTGTCCCATTGTCGACCTGCTGCGTGAACATGCCGTAATCCGGATTGAATATTTCCTCCACGATGAGCTGGAAGAACTCCTTGCTGACGCCGCCCTCGTCCAAGCCTTGTTCGCCTTCAAATTCCACGACTAACTGCTTCTTCAGGTCTAAAGCTCGCTCCATCGCTACCATTTCCAGCTGGAAAATGTACAAGGTTTATTTACACTTAGTGCCATTCACGAAGAGGCGTAAATTTGTGAAAATTAGACTTTAATGACATTGCAATAAGAACCACGGCATGCGTCATCATACACAACTCAATTTATAGTAGTGGGGACAGGGTATCAATAGCGTAAAGAGGGTATTTTTAATAGGCAGCCCAGGGTCTGGCTTTGGGTCGTTCTGACTCGGCATCAGCGGGCGGGTAGCGGCCCTTAACGGGTGGTGGCTTTATATGCTGACACGCGCCTGCCGTGGGTGTGATGTTGTTCGTATACAGTCATGTAAATAGGCCCGCCGTACTCCCGACCCGATCCGCTACCGCCCTGTGTGGTTTACGCTTAATAGTGAGATGAGCATTTTCAATAAAACGTGTACCATTATTTTTTTTTAATGAGGAAATTTTGGGGTTTTTAATTAAAAATCACGAGTACCATTCATTTACATAAAGAAAAGTTATCCTTATTTTTTGAGTCAGTCTTGTGACTTTTTCATACAGTTTATATGACCCGTCACAAAACTTACACAAAAAAATTGTATGGAAACCGTAAAATTTCCTTAATCAACCCTTAGTATGAATTGGCACTATTCAACGCTGCACCTGTTGTGTGCCGGAGCCACTGAGTTATATAATCTAGAGTGACAAACTTCATACTACCGCCTCAACAAAACGCGTGCCAGTTTTGAAATTTGACAACGTAGCTTTGAAAACAACAAAATAATAAATGAGACATATGTTTGTCTCTCTTCCACTAGTATGCTCGCATTGCGCCGTTTATGAATGTGATAAAGATGACGATATTTAAGGCTTGGTGTTGCTTACCTCACGCAAATTTCCCCCTAAATAATAAATTACACGAAGAAATTTTTTAATAGTTCATAATGTTAACTGGGTGGACAAAACCATAATTAATTGGGTTTCAAATACTACTACTACTGCACCTACTAGCAGCTGTTGCCAGAGCCATTTTATAATATTAGTGCGAATTAAGTATATCTATTGAAAGGCGTAAAATAAAACGAAAGTTTTTTCATAACGCTAATATAATATAATAAAACCACAATATAGAAAACACAACGACCATTAAAATAGATATATGTAAGTATTTTTGTCTCGGATGTTTTATTTTTTTTTTTGTTTTTATTTTTTTCTGGGTACAATGTATTTTAATCATTTATTTATTATACCTATACTCAAACCCGAGGTAGCCTAGTGGTTCGACCTATGGCGTCTCAACCAGAGGTTCGTTGGTTTCGAATCCAAGCTCGCACTTTCGAGTTCGCTTCACGTTCACTTATGCATGAGTGAACGTAACCACCATCTGTTGTTGTTTTTTTTTTTTATGTTGCTCATGAAATTGTTTCGAGTAAATTTTTGTTGATTTTGTAGGTAGCCAGTCGGTTTCCCGTCTTAGTAATCTGATTTTTTCTATCCAGATCCGACGGCGCACTTCATCTTTCGGTACCCTACAAAGTAAACATGCAACATAAATTTAATAGCACAGGTTATATAGAGATTCCATACAATATGCGAAATTCCCCCTAAAGGTTGGGAAACCCAAACTATGATTATACTGGCCACACTGAACTTACAGTTCGATATTAGATATTTTTATTAGTTTTTGGCCACATACAGAATAATATGAGTAACTGAAAACTGAACTTACGCATGAAAAGTAATGCCACTTGCTTTATTGTGTGTGTTGACAGCGGAATCGCAAGATTTTAGCGTGTATTTCCCCATTTTTCTCCCGGTATGTAACGGTCGGTGTCACAACGACGACTGATTAGCTGTCAGTTGAGTTCGAGACTGCAGTCTACATCTGAGGTTCCTCATGTTTGCGATCTGTCTACAAATCTAGTTTGTATTACATCAATGGCCGGAGCACTACAAATGCTACATTTTATTGAGTTTTGATTTATTAAATTCACACATTTCATTTGATATATTTAGTGATTTTGTCACTGTTCAGAGCTATGTCATACGAACGAACACACACGCGATACACGACACGCGATTCTTTAAGATCTTTTTTTAAAGAAATAGGTATCCTAACCCTGCCGTCGTTGTATATATTTGAAATAATCATGTATGTAAGAAAAAACATACGTGATTTTCCCACTAACGTCGATAAGCCAAAGGCTACTAGAAGCACAGGGAAGCTTAAAGTTCCATCTTAGAGACTGGCTAAAACTAAAAAGTCGTTTCTGGGAAGATGCATACGTTTTTATAATAAAATTCCGAAAACAATAACCGAACAAACTGATACAAAATTCAAATCCATTGTGAAGAAGACATAATATCTAAGGCGTACTATAAAATTAATGACTATATCATGGACAGGGATGTTTGGAAATAATTCCGATCCGCATTGGCGATCCCTAGTCTCAAATAGCGTATCTACTGTGTTAAAAAAATTAATTGTATTAAATACTTTAGATGTATGTCATTTAATAACAATGTAGATCTGATTGAAAAAATATATCTTGTTGAGTTTCTTGCCGGTTTCTTCTCAACAGGGTTTTTCCGAACCGGTGGTAGATCCTTCGACGTTCATAGGAGCATCAATTGATGCCTAAATTGAATAAAGAGTTTTGACTTTGACTTTGAAGGGTTAAAAAAATAAGGGGACACTTTTTATTAAAAACTAGCTGATGTCCGTAGCTTCGCCCCCGTTGTATTTTTTCTAAAATTTCTTTCATATGACCGTCTTACAACAATAACAAACGCAACAAAAAAGAATTATCTGTGCAGTCGATCGGAAGTTATGCGAGTACATAGATTTCTGTGATTCATTTTTTATTTATAAACATGCCCAGCCCAGATGATCGTAGCGTAGCGATCCGGATCTTTCTCAAGCTCCAAGCACTCAACATTCTCGAATGTTCTCGAATCTTCCAGAACGAGCCTTACCTCAACGAGCGCGTCGTCGATGATGTGTGTCCGTCTCACTTTGAGCCTCAGGAACGGCATGGGCGGCGCGGCGCCGACGACCGCGTGCAATATGGACACGCGTCGCTCAGAGTACATCCGGATCCGGTTCTCATAGTACAGGCCGAGAGACTTTGTCGCCGCCGTCAGTATGAACGGGTATCTTAGGAACGCGAATTTCTTACCTGTGGTGGAAGAGGTAAGCGTAAGTATGGCAACTCGAATATTTAAAAAATGACATCTTAAAATGCGGCCGTAAAAATAACCAATGTTAGTGATAGTGATCGTTATTAACGTGCAGTTTTCCTAGCAAAGTATGGTTGGCAAAAAAAAAGCATTTTTAAAATAATAATTAATTATTCACACTTATTAAAATAACCCTTTCCTTGCAGTCGGGTAATTAAGCCGAATAAACAATCGAAATCAGTTCAACGGATATTATGGCTGTCAGTTTTTCACGTCGATCAAAACTAATATTTAATAAAAGTGACTTTCCACGTTGACGGACGCTACAAGAAGGTAATTTAAGTGTTTAAAATATAGCACAAGAGAAGAATTATATCCCGAAGTTAACGTTCTACAGTAAAAAACAATATTGAATTTTCACATATATTGTTTTTTTTTTGCCAGCCATATACTACGCTACGAAAACTGCACGTTGATAACGATCACTCGTTACTGACAAAAATTATTTAATTTTAACAGATATTATTTATTTAAATCACCATCACCCCAGCCTATTATAAACGTCTCACTGTAGGGGACAGGTCTCCTCTCAGAATTAAAGGGCTTAAACCGTAGTCCCACGCGGGCTCAGTGCGGATGGGGAACTTCACACAAACCATTGAATTTTTATAAATTGCAGAATTAATTTCAAACATTTACTTACCATTACTAATTTCTGTTTTATAATTGGCATAATCTTTATCCATTTCTATAGTATCACTGAGTGGCTCGTTATAGAACTCCTCGAATGGCAGGTATGGCGTTCTAGCGTCTAATACATTTACATCTAGTTCAATTGCTAAAACAAAAATATTAAACAATCAGATATTGCTAATAAAAAACACACTTTAGGGTGAGACTCCACTGGTGCGTTGCGTCGCGTCATCGAAACGAATCAACGCATTGTATGCCACACCTGCGCTGCGTCGACGCACCACAAAAATGTAGAGATAAACTACGATAACATGGCCCGCCTCTCCATATTACTATTTCAATGTGTTTAAAATAAATAAATAAATATTAGGGGACAACCTTACACAAATCGATCTAGTCCCAAACTAAGCAAAGCTTGTACTATGGGTACTAGACGACGATAAACATACTTATATAGATAAATAAATACTTAAATACATAGAACACATCCATAACTCAGGAACAAATATTCGTGCTCATCACACAAATAAATGCCCTTACCGGGATTTGAACCCAGGACCTCTTGCTTCGTAGGCAGGGTCACTACCAACTAGGCTAAGCGGTCGTAAAGTTTAAAAAAAAATAAAAGTCTAGTTTAGTTAAAGTTTAGTTTAGTTTAGTCTCATATTTACGAAATAATTTTTATTTAGTAGTATCTGCTTTTGTTTGACGGCTGTCTCAACACGCACACATGCATTGAAAGTTTTGGTGTGCTTTATAAATACTTTCACAATACATTGAAGACTTCTTGAATTGTGGAGGGGCGGGCCATGTTATCGTAGATTATCTCTACTGTTCGAGATAGTGCAGCGGCAAAACCCTCTCCACCGCTTCGTCACAGAATAAGTAATAGTACCTACTAACGTACAGAAGGATCACTCTCGAACAAAAGTCAACTTTAGGTATAAAAACTTGCCTATTCTTACTGCTTGCACGCGAAATTGAAACTTATCGTGTGATAATGAGCGTTCATATTCCGTTGGGCACCGCTGATCCGAAACCAAGGGCACAGGGTTCCCACTCGCCGATATTTGGTAGGTATATAAATCAAGAAAGATAATAACAGTGTGTATTAATTCAGTAAGCTACCTTTAGTAAGTAAGTTATTTATAAGATCGTTTAGAAGTCACTGTTTGTTGCAAAAATCACAGAAAAAAAGATGCTTAATTACGCGCGACGCGGCTAGCGTGCGAACTGAAGGCCGAGCGACAACCTACTGCCATATATCCCTTGGTCACACCATAACTTGCGAATGACTTAACCAATTTAATTTTTTTTAAGTCTTCTAATGCTTCGTCGAAAGTTCTGAAGGAAAAAATCCCACGGGATAAGGAATAAATGGGATATTCAAATTAAAATTCAAACTAACTTTATCTCAGTTACTTTAATTAATACTCGTCATCATCATCATTTCAGCCGAAAGACGTCCACTGCTGAACATATACATAGATATTTATACTCGTAGACTGTTCAAATTCGGCATGCATAGATATTAAACGCTCATAGAGTCATGAGACACATGTGCCTCATGAACGTAGCAGTAAAGTCACCCATGAGGGATATATGCCTCATGGGACAGGGAACCTGCTACAGTAAAATTACATAAAGTTTACCACTGACAGATGGTCTGCCTTCATTTCATATTCAACTTTAACGACCTAAAAATAAAGCCAATTTTAGAATACTGCTACCCACGCTTGCAGATTTTGTAATAGCTACTTTATTTGTATGGTGTTAAAGTTGGAAATGAAATGATGGCAAGCCATCTGTCAGTGGTAAACTAAAAGTAAACGTATTGTAAGTGGATATAGGTTACCTAGCGGGTCTGTGGGTTGTTGCTGCCGCGAGTTCTTCAGTGACGTCAGCGGGTAGAGATGGTCTAACGCGTCCCCGAGCGGGTCCAGTTGGCTCGCGATGACCACGGGCTCCTCGCGAAGGGTACTTGGCTCCATCACGCCGGCGAGCATGTTTGCGTAGTATACTATCTGTGGGGGTGAGGAATGACACTTTCATGAACGAGGAAAGATAAATAAATCTATATAAATAAAAATGAATCACCGAAATGTATGTACGAGCCAAGGATGATATAGACTGGATTGGCAGTCGCCATAGTACGGATCAGCCGCGGTTTTTGTTGTTCCATTATTAAATCTAGATGGCGCTGAAATATAGCCAGAGGCTTTGAAGGCAAAACAATAAGACTACAGATGTTTCATATTACTACAAATGTATTATTTTTCAAAAATATTGCATAATAATACATTTGCAGTGATATGAAATATCTGTAGTCTTATTGTTTTGCCTTCAAAGCCTCTGGCTAAATTTCAGCGCCATCTAGATTTAATAATCGAACTACAAAAACCGCGGCCGATCCGTACTATGGCGACTGCCAATCTAGTCTATATCATCCTTGGTACGAGCATAACTTCTGATCGACTGCACCAAATTGGATAATTCTTTTTTGTTACGTTTGTTACTCTCAGGAGAAGGTTCGTATGAAAGAAATTTGCTAGTTGATCTATAGCTCGCCGCCCGCACCTCTCGGCCCCCTTTGTCGTCATACCCCCCAGCCCCTGTACCGCGCGGGCGAAGACTCATGTAAACGGTCTAGCTCTGTTATAGTCCCAAACTAAGCAAAGCTTGTACTATGGGTAATAGACAACGGATAGACATCCCAATATATAAAAAAATCCAGAATTTAAATTCAACTGCCAGGCCAACACTGAAAAAATATTGAAATTAGTTTCTTATAATTGACTTTTCTATATAAAAAAAATATAAAAACCATTAGTAAATTTTTTTGACAATTCTGACTGACGTACTTTTTATGAGCTGTCAAAACACAATTCTCCCATAGAGTTTGAGAGAAAGAAAGAAGACATTTATTCACTTTTACAAGACACACATATACAAGAAAGTACACACAATTTAACACAAAAAAAAAAACAAAGATAACAAACAATGGAGTTTGAATGGCAATAGCAACTTATGAAATCACTTGTTCGTCAACTCAATCAACTAACTATTTATTTGTTTTAAATCAACAAAAAATCTAATTTTGCAGTTAATCAGTTCTTTACTGGAGTCGTGTCTTCGAATTATTTTTTAATGGCGTCAACATCACTATTCCGTTGCCGTCTGCACATAAAGCAAGTGCGACTTACTTTCATAAGCTTAGTGGCCAGGGTGACGCTCTCGTCATCCTGCACCTGGAAGTTTCGGGTGTAGTTGGTGGAGATGATCCTCAGCGTGATCAGCTGCTGCAGCGTCTCCAGGATGTGCTGCAGGCTCTCGCGGCAGTGCGCGCCCCAGAGCCGAGCCAGCTTCGCTTGCCCTGACAACCAAATTATATTAAAAAATCGTGCGTGCAGCTCCTCCGCGCGGAAGAAGTGAAACTTCGTAATGTGGAAATGAAAAAGGCACTTATACATAAATATGAACCATATTACAATAACTTAAAGGGGTGGATCAACTATTTCTTGTCGTTATTCTGTCCCGTCAGCGAGGGGACAAAAGTAGTACAGTTTGATTAGAAGAAATGTTGTGTCACATTAACTAACATGCTTATTAGATGACCAATTGTAGAAGGGGTTTAAAACTACCACAAAAATGAATGTTTGGCAAATTTTAATCAGATAAACTTACGGTTAAAAGAGTTACTCAGGAGACCGTCACTATAGCAACGAGTGACAAAGAAAAGCTGATCGACCCAAAGAACTAAATTTACTTATGCATCTATGTGTTTAAACTACTCACTATATGGCGCTTTTATCAAGTCTCATACATTTGCACAGACAGTATGAGTTCTGCATCGCACTATCGAAGTTTTTAACATCCGTTAGTATATATACAATGCGAGATTACTTGCTTCGGCAGTACATTATACTAATGCTTTCATACCCCCTCCATGGTAGCGTTAAACGTTTAACGCAACCTTGCTGGAAGTCGCATTAGAAGTTTCACTTCAAAAAACCGGTTGTCTGTAAAGTCCGTTTATGGACGATAGTTTAACGTGACAACGTCATAACAAAACATTCAATAAAAATTACCCGAGCGCTAGTACTAAGATTGTATTACGTAATATTGCAACTGGCCTTCGCCGCTCTATTGCAACTGGCCCTCGCCGCTCTGTAAGTACATGTAACGTTACAATGCGTCATCCTTCTTCGTGTTTGCACCCGGCGGCCGGCGTTCATCGATTTATTAGATGTTGATGTTCGACATAAAACTTAACAATAGTATTGCTCATAAAGCACTATCGATACTATAGGTATCGACAAGTGGCGATGCTATCGGTAGTCCTGCAACACTGCTGTGCCGGCACTGATTATCAGAGGTCGGAAATTTTACGGCAAAACAAAAGACTGTTGCATTTAAACAAGTCTTAAAAACATTTTTATACCGATAGTTGTGTAATGGAAGAAAAAAACGGTCCACCAAATAAAAACATTTCTTTACGTAAGTTACGTATTTTTGCATAATTTTACGTAAGGTAAGGTTTGTAGAAAATTCTGTAGAGGCAGATGCAATTTCTTCTTCGAAATCCACGTCAGTATACACAGCAGTACATGACATTCTATTTGGTTTATGATTGTAGTAGGAGTAGATAATCATTAATTTCTCAACATTCTTTGGGAGTGGGTTGTTTCGTTTATCAGTATAAAGCCATTTATGTGTACAAATGAACGATCAACTTCACTCGATTTCAATACTACGATATATACCACGTCTTTTGCATATTTTAAATTAATTATGTTATTATGTTTTTTTTTATACTCAATATCGATAAGGACAAGTTCCGAAGACTAGCTAGATTGCGACAGTCTTTTGTTTTGCCATGAAAATTCCCACCTCTGCTGATTATGGCACCCACCTTTGACCGGTAAATGTTTAGCAGCATGACACAGCGCGGGCAAAGCAATCTCCAGATAATCACTGCACCCAAGGTCCGGCACTTCGAAAGCGATCACAAAACAGTTGACGACATCCTCGAGGCTCATCTTCTTTGTGATGCCGAGGTCTATTTCCATGTTCTCCGCGAGCGTCGTCAAGGCTGTCACTAGCGCTGAACTGTAGTATTCTGATGGCACCTGAATAATGAAATATTTTATATTAATAGACAAGTATCAAACAAAAGTTATCATTCGATGTTGTAATTCCGAAAGTGTGATCTATTGAGCAGGCTCTGTGAAGATCTATAAGGTTTGTCGAAGAAATTGAATTGCTTACCAGGGTGAAACCTTTTCGCTATTTTTTTTTTTTTTTTTTTTTTATGTTAGAAAGGCCAGACAAACGAACTAGTGGGTCACCTGATGTTAAATGATCACCACTGTCCATAGACACCTGCAGCGCTTTACGCGATGCCAGTGCGTTGTCGGCCCTTAAGGAGAGGGAATAGGGGAAGGGGAAGGGGGAGGGGGAGAGGGAAGGGGTGAGGTATTGGGCCCCCGGTACTCTCACTGACCGTACGAAACGCAAGCAGGATTACTGCTGCTTCACGCCGGTTTTCTGTGAGAGGGTGGTACTGCCCCGGACGAGCCGGCCCATTCGTGATGCAGCGGCTAGCTACAACATGGCTCTACCACTACTAATGTAAATGTAAATGTAATATGTAATGTATGTAAATGTAATTTTGACATTCCATACACAGAAACCATCGTGAAACTCGTGAAAGTGATTGATATAAGGTTCCACCTAGGTATGCCATTGAGTTTTTAGGGTTTTCGACTGTATGGTCAAGTACAGAAATATATGTATGTATACGTTAACAAGGTGTCAAAAATATCTATACGAGTACAACTCTAAGGCATTAGACCATAACGTTGATGTTTTTATATTTTGACGCGATGACTATATTTATGCTTTCGACTGTACCTACCTATATACTATCTAAAACGTAATATAAATTCAAGGTCGAGAAAAACCTAAGGGACGAATTTATAAAGAAACTTCCTGCCTTATAATCTTGATTAATGTTTTGTGTGGATGTGTTGTATAGTAACAAGACTCATAACATAAGCTCTAAGAAACCTTTCACTTACTTTAGCTAGGTATTGGAAAGCTCTGCGGCACGAAGCCACGTCGAGCCCGGGGCCCTCCAAACTGTCCACATCCTTATCCGGGTCACTCGACGAACACATAGCTATAGTCTCTTTATCGCCTGAACAAATAATTTAAAGGTTACAGTTTTTTAATCTTATATACATACACACAAAGGGAGTAGTTAGAGCACACATAACGCCACATTTAGGTTTTGGGGCTACTTTAGGTTTAATTTTAGATATGGTACAATAGTGACACGTTGCCTTGCTAGCCTATCGCCTACAATAAACCTTAACTTAGCGATAAATCATTGATTTTTAATTCCATTGCAGAAGGTTTAATTTCGAGTTTGTATTGAGACAGAGTACAGATGACGATGCCTCACAAGGCATCCCATTGGCTGTCACGACTAGATGACTAGGGCGGTGAAGAGGTTAACCTATTTACTTAGTCACTTCTAGCGACATCCACGGAAGTAATGGAGAGGTGTAATTCTAAACCCGACACCACACTACTAATCTTATAATAATAATCTGTATCTAAACACAAAAAAGACACAAACACAATCCTCGCGACGTAATGCAATTTACACAATTTTTCTTACAACATTTTTTTCACTTTTCTTCGACATCACGGCTTACCTTTGATTTTCCCTTCACTATTTAGATCTGAATACGTCTGTGGCTTCCGTTGGAAACATCTGGCGAGTATGGCGGGTTGTGTGAACGCTTCTCCTAAAGCCCTGATCAGGGGTTGTGGCGCTTTGGTCTCCAAGCATTCGTCGCACAGTTTGTAAATGTACTCCTCGGTCAAGGGTGCTCCATCTGACAAGGAAAAGAGCAGTTCATCAAGGTCGTTTATCAACCAGACCATTTTCTGGCCCATTGATGGACTTAAGGAGCTAGCTGAAGTTGGCATTCTCTTTTCTGTGGTATACGTTCAACTGACGCGTATAAAAGTTGGGATCGCATTAGTAACGTAATTAAAGATTGTAATAGTTAAATGCTTAATGGTTTTTATTAATGTGATTTTCGTCAACTTTGTTTACTAAAGACATTATTTAATGATAGTAACGTATTTTTGATTAGAATAATTAAAAAATAATTAGAAAAAATGAGTTTTGGGAATTACTTCTAATATCACATTCAGTTGGTCTAAGCAGTTGGCAGTGTTAAGTTCAAAATTTTCATTTACTCATCAATTCATCATTACTGGCTATTAACGATGTACAGGGTAAGTGAATTTTACATATATTCTTTTATGCATGTCTAGCTGCTATGACAGTGGCTTTGTCCTCGTGTATGAATAAAAAAGGCTCGTTTTCTGGGTTAGGGTCGTAACAACTAGTTTGAAGAATGACTATGTCCGCGAAACGTCGTAATTGTATAATACCTTAGTAAACACAATGTAAGCAGTATGTCTTGGTTGCACGATTGTCATATATAGCAAAAAGCCATTGTTGTACAATAAAATGACTAAGTAGGTTTTGGGCCATATTGCATTATGTCTTGGTCGTAAAATGACACATTAGGTATTTTGTCTAGATAGTACAACGTCTTGGATTAAAAGTGTCTAGGTAGCAAAACGTCGTGATCGCACAAAGTCCAAGTAATAACAGATAATGAATTGAATATTTGTATAAAACACAATTTGATAATTAAAATGACTTACATGATTGCCTACATTATCTTTGGTTGTAACTAATAAGTGACCAGATACTGAGGTGTGAAGTTTCTTTATCTATTAAAGAACCTCTATGTAACTGTTTTTATTTTCATTCGATTATGTCGGCGTTTTGCAACTGAGACTTCATAAATATTTGGCTAAATGCTTATTTTGTCATTTTACTATCAGTATGTTCTACTACTAAGTCGATTTGCTATTAGCACATTTCACTTATTCGGCCATTTTGTAAACAAAGACCTTGTACAACTAAGTCCAATTTTATACCCAGTCATTATAATATTATGGCATTTTATGTGCTTGGACATTTTACCACCGTGACCTAATACATGTTAGACCTTCTTCTTACATAGTCAGAAGAATATCCATTTATGGCACCCTCTGCTGTCTTAGCAAGGCAAATTTTGACATAAAAATCAAGACCATCCAATTAAAAAAAAATATTACGGTACAATCCTAATGATGAAGTCTCAAGTCAACTTCGAGACTGGCATTGAATGTGTTAAAATCAAGTTGCTAGCTTCGTTTATAAGTGAATGAAACAAAAGTATGTTAAATAAACTTACTACTATGACTTTGAGATCTGATGTCATCTTGCTGAGATACTTTGTGACTAGTTTCCGGTGTCTCCTTTGATTGTGCTGCTCTGCTGGATGTGGGTAGTTCCGATTTTTCATCATGACTTCTTTTTTCTTTTTCTGTGCATGCCGTGGAAGGGCTACAACAATTGGAAAATAATGTACTAAGTTTCAATTAACATTTAAAAACAAAGATGCTGGTACAAGGGTTTTTTTTTTACTTTTCGGCCCTGCTGTGGGTGTCAGCTGATTTTGCCAAAGCTCAAAATTCAGACTTACTACTGACATTGCCAGCATGACAGAGTTTCAAGCATATGGATATATGTAAGGGGATATTCACAGTTCACATCACAGTCTATTTCTATAGTTTTATCAGATAATTTTTAAACCCTGTGCAATCTACCAATGACATATGCAGCACTTGTTGATTACATTGCACCGGAAAGTACTAAAATGTGACGCATGTTACTGCATAAGTATGCTACATGGATGCGGATACATCACGGATCAGAATATGTGGCAAACCTCAAATGTTTATCACTGCGGTGAACATTATTGCGAAAGTATGCCATATCGTCTTATCTTAATGAATTTGGTTGGAAGGTTTACCTGGAGCAGGACTCACAAGGACTGGACTCTGTCCGAGGCACTTTGTTTGGTAGATTGTCACATAGTCTTGCTTCTTTGTAGAATAATTTTATGGCCTCAGCAGCTGCTTCATTTGGAGTCAAGTTTCGAGCCTGTTCAAAGATTACAATTGTTTAATTTTGTAAACTTGTTATTTCAACTGTGGCGGTCGCAAGGGAAAGCCTTTGCCCAGCAGTGATTCACTACGGCAGGCTAATGAACTGAAACAAGTACTTTGATCACCCGCAAACTTACAATAGCTATGTTTATGTAAAAAATGCACAACAACAACAACAAACAAATGAACAGGTAAATTTAGTATTTTCTCCCTTACTGTGGCTTGGGTCTAATTTGAGCAATAACAGTTAGTATTAATAAAATATGCCTTATTACTAAATATAGTCATAAACAAAAATTCAGGGTAGTATTATGTGACAATAAAAGTTCATTAATTTTTGTGGGATAGTTTGCTTGAGAAAAATAAAGTGGGTATTTGTGACAAATTAAAACAATTGTTTTGGTCTGTTAGTCTAACATTTGGTAGCACAGTGAATGGTTGCAGTACTCTGAAGATGAACTGCATAAACACACATTTCTTGCATTAAACATAGCTATCATAAGGTAGCGGGTGAGCAAAGTAATTGTTTCAGTTCATTTGAGGAATATAGAATCAAAGTCCGCTAAATCCATACCAAACCAAAATGGATTTAGCGGACTTTGATTCTATACCCCTCATCATCTATTAAATAAATAAAATAAAATAAATAAATAATATTTATTTAAAATACTTTCTTACAATACAATACAATTTATCTAGGAGACTTATAGGAAAAAGAAACACATATGCCTGAACTAGGATGATCCTGTGTTTCAGGCGTGAAAAATAAAAATTACATTAATATCCTTAAAAATTAACACTTGCATATAACATAACAAAACAAGACCTTAATACCTAAGGTGAATTATAAAATAATATAATTTTACCTTAATACAAAAAAAAAAGAAAAACTTAATATTACATGTAAAACATTATGGTCTATGTCATTATAAGTCTATCTATCTTGAAAAGAAGATAAAAATGTTCATTTAAAAACAGTCAACAATTTCTCTGTATCTTCGTAGGAAAACTTTTGGAGTTCTTCTTGGAGGGTTTTCTTAGCACGAGAGTAACTAAGTGAAAATATACCCCATTTGGCGTTTAATCTGTTGTAGAGAAAAGGCCCTAGGAATACGTAAAATCTAGAAGAGAAGGCATGTTTTTTCTTCCCCATATTACTTGGGCAAACTATATCTTTTCGTCTCTTGTTAGTAGTGTTAGTATTGTAGGGGAGTGCAGCATGCTGTTTAAGAACTGTGTGCATTATAAATATTTGTCTAACGGTTAATACATTACACGATTTATAAAGAAGGTTAGTGGAGTAGAGGAAAGGTCGAAAAGTAGAGACCTTTAGCACCGCACGCTGGGCTCTCTCTAGGGTAAGTAATGAGGTTTTTGCTGAGCCACCCCATGACGTAATGCAATAAGATAATATTGACTGACATAAGGCCAGATAGACTTGCCTGATTATTTTTAAATCCATTAAATTGCGTAGTTTTTTAAAGACGTACATTAATTTCCGAACTCGGCCACTTAAAGCTTCAATATGAGGCCTGAACGACAGAGTTTCGTCAATTATAACACCCAGATATTTTATTTTGTTAATAAAAATAATATTTGGACACTTGCACTGCATAATAGCAGGGTCTTTACAGTGATGGGCGAAGAGATTTTGGTTAGGTGGAACCAAATTTGATTTACGCATTGCAAAATGGATGAAATTAGTTTTATCTGTGTTTAGAGTTAGTAGATGTTGCTGAAGCCAGTTATTTACGACATTAAAGCCTTTTTGTGCATAATAATAAACCTCTTGTTCTGAAGCTGCTGAAAACAACAGAGCAGTATCATCTGCATAGGATATGATTTCACCTGCATCCAACTTTAAGTTACAGAGATCATTGATATAAATCAAAAAGAGGGTGGGTCCTAAAATGCTTCCTTGGGGAACCCCAAAAGAGGTGTTTTTTAGGTCGGAACTGATGATATTGCCAATTTTCACACATTGAGTACGCCATTGAGTACGTATTGGTTTAACCTTTGGCCTCTCAAGCAAAAGATTGTGAGTTCAAGCCCAGGCTCATTCATCTATGTTGACCTAATGGAATTTAGGTTTTAAATATAACATAGAATAGAATTTATTAACACTCTTAGAAAAAAAAAAGATACAATATTAAAAGTCTACATTGAACCTATAACTAAGCATGGTAAATGGATTGGACTCAGCGTGTGCTGTGGATGCATGCCCAAAGAGGTGCGCACGCACACAGCGCTGGTTTTCAGTCCAAACCTTCACACTTTTTTCAGATCTGATTTAAAGTTTAACATGACACTTTCAGTGAAAGAAAACATTGTAAGAAATTGTAGGCCTACTACTAAATTCGAAATTTAAAGTTCATATTGTGCTCTTCTGTTCAATGCTATTAGCGTGAACGGAACGGCACAATAGGTTGTTTGAAAATCTAGTTTTGTAGTGTAAGGCCAGGCACAGCAATACAATGTTATATGAAGTAGCCAATACATACTGCACCCTCATAGGAACTAAAGCCTGAGCATTCTCATTCTGAGGAAGTGTATGCCCAGTAGAGGGTTCACATTTTTTTTAAATACAGTTCTCAGAATATTTAAAATTAACAATATAAATTAAAATGTGCGAGTTAAGATGTGATAATGTCACATATTTAAAGAAAGAATGTCAAATAATTGCAAATTCACTGTCTTATTCAGACATGAACTCTTTCTTTTGTGTACGAAAATAACATTCTATTAATAAACCTTAATAGTAACAGTGTTGCCCTCATTTGGATCAAAACATACCTCTCCACTGGATGCACAATACTGGTTGTCACAGTTGGAGTTGCCACAGCCATCCAACAGCTGATAGAAGTATCTCTCAATCAACTGTTTTGCAGCAGCTCGCTTCATAATGTCTTCCCTATCGCTTGAATGTTTGTCTGTGCATAAACCTGGATGAGACAGCTCTTCAGAATCACTTGGGGCTGTGTTATTACTTGACGATGGTGCTTCGCTCCCCCTGAAATTATTTAAAAAACAAAACACGTGTTATATCTCCCGTCGCACCGGCCATCAGCCGTACTTAAGAACAAAAACAAAACGCGAAAATAGCAAGTAATGCCTAACATAACCTTGTCTGAACTGCGCATCATGATATTTATAAATAGCAATAAAAGCACGTTAAAAGAATAATCTACTTATAATCTAATTTAAATTGTTAAATAAACGGGCATATTATATTCGCCATAAGGCACCAGGGAAACGCATATTTACCTTGAAGCTTCGTCAGTTTCGCTTTTTGA
Source organism: Archips xylosteana (assembly GCA_947563465.1). Lineage (NCBI taxonomy): Eukaryota > Metazoa > Arthropoda > Insecta > Lepidoptera > Tortricidae > Archips > Archips xylosteana. The sequence goes on from OX387349.1 coordinate 7,528,440, forward strand.
GTTCATAGAAGTTAATTCTTTCAATTACTAAATATCTTTTACTGGACACACATAAATGCAACACGATGGACTGGTACCCTCGACATTTATTGCGTTATTATAATGTTTTCATAACACTAACCACACAAAAAATATTACCAATTATTCTATTCTATTCTGTGATCTGTCAACCATTTTGAACAATCTGGATTCCACTCCATTTCAGGTGCGTTTATACTTTCTAGAATAATTCGCAATCTCGGTTGACACCAGGCAGTTGGCCCCATAAATAATAAAAAATTGCGCAACAATAAGCTAGATGAAAACTAACAGATGGTAGATCTTAAAAATATTTACTCATTGAGGGGCAAAAGATCTTGCATAATACAAAAAACTTTACGTAAATTGAATCTTAATCCATAGATAAATTGCTACCATAGGTAATGCCAATGAAAGAAACACCCAAAATAATAATGTATGTGCAGTATTAGCAACGCCTACTTAACAGTCACCATTTTCATTTATTTGTGCGATCACTAGAACATACAATAAGGCACTGGCGTAGGGTATACTCTCCATTAGCCGCACCAATCACTTTAAAATTCGACAGATAGTTTAGATTTTAGTTCAGTTACTTAGTCAACTTGATCATAGTATATCATAGGTGTATCGAGGTCATCATCATCATACCCATCCCAGCCTATATAATACGTCCCACTGCAGGGCACAGGCTTTCTCTCAGATCAGAATGTATCGAGGTAGTATATAGCTGCATATAGCTTTTCTCAGTATTAGTAATTTTCTGAATATATTAATAGTGTGAATGTCCACTGATCACGTCATGCATACAATATGTAAACATCACATTAGTAAAGGTGCTCGGTTCTGTTCGTGTACGGTAGAACTACGATTATCGGTGACAAAATTGTGGACTTGTTAACAATGGTTTAAGTAAATGAAATATTTTTATGAGCGGTAGAATTATGGAATTTGTTTGGCCCATTATAAATCTGTTACAGAATTTCTTTGAAAATCAGTAGACTGATTTACAAATTATGTTATGTTATCTATATGACAATACAACCAAGTAAAACCACAAAACTTAATGTTTTGAGTTACAATTCATAGATGTCGTATATGCCGCACGCTAGCAGTTTTTAATAGATTGTCACAATTACTTAGTACCTCTGCCTGCAGTCTGTGGTCGAATACGTCACGTCACGCATGACAAGAAAAAAGGGCGGGAACGACAAATTATAAAGGCGCTTTTTTCAATATAATTTTAATTTATTTGGTTTTAGCCCTTTTTTACGCCATTGTTTCCTAATTTTTCATTGCAATTGAGTTTAAAATTACATTCTATAAGTGTGTTCCGTAATAATGGACGATGACGCCGGGGGTGAGGGCTTTAGCTCCGCCCCTGCGTCCGCTCCCATAATAAAGGGAAAAAGAAGATTGACCTCATCTGAATATGACGAAAGCCGCAAAATAAGAATGACTTTTATCAAAAATAAGCGCGGTCTTTTTAAAGACCACCATGCTCTCTATGAAGACCTTACAAAAAAAGAATACCCAGTGCTTATTCAATCAAGCCTCTCACAACCAAATAACAGAGTCCCAATGGACTTGTTAAGAATAAACAAAGCATTAAAAGATGTTCAAGGGGTCCAGTATGTCAAAGCTGCTGGGAACTTTTTTGCTAAAGTTTACTTTGGCTGTGCTCGGGATGCCAACGCTTTCTTACTAGATGAAAGCTTTATGGAGTTAAACAATTGGACATCAAAAATACCTTATGACAGTATTGAGAGTCAAGGAATTATTCGAGCTCCTGTGGAATTGGATGAAGAATCTCTTTTAGTGAATTTAAAAGCTTCATGCACAATACTCGGAGTCAAAAGATTTTTCAAAAAACAAGAAAATGGAAGTGACAAACCACTGCAAACTGTTCTAGTTACATTTTTGGCGTCTACCCATCCAGATCATGTCACATACGAGCATATTTGGATGCCTGTTTCTGAATATATTAGACCTGTGTTACAGTGCTTTAAATGCTACAAATTTGGACATGGTAGTGGTGCCTGCAAAGCCACTCAAGTTTGCTCTACTTGTTCAGGAAGTCATTTTTACAAGGAGTGCGGCACTCCCAACATCTTCAAGTGCTCCAACTGCAGCGGGCCACATTCTGCAGTTTCTTACTCCTGCTCAGTAAAGGCGGCCAAGGTCGCTGAAGTAAAGAATAAGATTATAGGCAAGCAAACATCATACGCAGCCATGCTAAAGAATCCCGCTATTAAGAACCCCAAGATCTCTTCTAACATACCTATGTCTGCCAAGACACCTCAAGGTAGGGCCTTAATATCAGACATTATCAATTCAGAAATTGTCATCAGTACCATTACAAAAACTTTAATAGAATTGTTAAAGAAAAAGGATACAAAATCCCCTTCTGGACCTATATCCACTCAATTAATTAAAGAAATGCTAGTAACAAATTTTACATTGTAAACTATGGATAGTTCTACTCAATCTTATATGCATGATTCTGTTGGTCAGTTTAATATTATTCATTGGAACTCTAGAAGTTTATTCCCTAAATTAGATCAACTTAAAGATTTCCTCAGTAAACTTGACAAGTGTGTTGATATGATTTTATTCAATGAAACCTGGTTAACTTCATGTAAAATCATCAAACTGCCTGGATTTACTGTTATAAGAAGAGATTCCGACCACCCACATGGTGGGGTTGCAATTGCATTACGCTCCAAGTATAAATTTAAAATAATAGACACAATTTCACAATATCATTTTCAAAATATTTTAATTACAGTTTACATTAATAGTTTTTCTTTTGACATCTTATGTGTTTACATTCCTCCACCACCAAATGGTAAGTTCACTATTAATTTATTGAAAGATTCATGTTCCAAATTTGTTTCAAATAATTATTTAATAATTGGTGACTTCAATGCACATCATGCTTCCTGGAGTTCGAGATTCAATGATGGAAGAGGTAAAGCCCTTCATGATTATGTGGAAAGTTCCGAGTTAGTTTGCTTAAATGATGACACAATCACAACCTTTGCTCCATTTGGTCAACAAGGTAATGTATTGGATCTAGTATTCGCATCCCGTGCTATTAGCTCTAGTTGCACAGTTTCTGTCCTCGATGATTTGCTCAGTAGTAATCATTTCCCACTGCTCATTGAAGTATTTAACGATGCTTTTCTTCCTTCATTCGGCCTGACCACCTCTTTAATAAATAAAGGTGATACACTGGATAATGCCTCTCTAGCTAGCGTAAACTTAAAAAAGATTGACTGGTCAAAATTTAATAAGTTATGTGAAGTTGAGTTTTCAAGTTTTGGCTTTGCTGATAACCCTCTTGAAAATTATAATAAGTTTTTGAGTATTTTACATGACATATTAATGACTTTTGCCAAAAAGTGTTACTCGCACAAAAAACGGAATTGTTCCAAATCTGTTCCTTGGTGGAATGCTGATTGTGATCGCGTAGTTTTACAAGCCAAAGTTGCTTTATTATCGTACAAGCATTATCCAAATATGGAAAACTATATTATTTTTAAAAAACTAGACGCTTTGAAAAAAAGAACTTTATATGAAATAAAACGTTCAAGCTGGATGAATCTCTGTTCATCATTCAATCGAATGACTTCGAGTAAAATTATTTGGGATCACATTCGTAGATTTAAACACGCCAAACTTAATAATGTGTCTTCATCTTCAAGTTTTCTTCAGAATCCCGCTAATGCATCTTTGTTTTTAGATTCAATAGCTGGTTCTGATAATCAAATTTCCGAACCTAAGTTGCAAGATTTTTTTAACAGCCGTGGAAAACCGGAGGCTCGATGGATGGTAGACCCATTTTCTATGGGCGAATTTGCGACTGCGTTAGAAAATAAAAAGGAAACCTCCCCTGGTCCTGATTTTATCTCTTATAAAGTAATCAAAAATCTTCCCCAATATGCCAAGGAAGTTTTATGTCAAATATTTAATGATCTTTGGCAAAACAACTGTATTCCTCTGATTTGGAAAACTCAATATGTAGTACCGATTTTAAAGCTTTACAAGGATCCCAACTGTATAAATTCCCACAGACCCATTTCTTTAACTTCTTGTTTTTCGAAAATTTTCGAAACTATGTTAAAAAATAGGTTAGAGTGGTTTACTGAAAATAACAACTTAATACCAAGTACTCAATACGGATTTCGAAAAGGTAAAAGTACAATAGATAACTTAAGCTGTTTGATTGGCGATATTAAAAATAACTTCCATAATAATCAATTTACATTAGCGGTATTTCTGGACATTAAAGGGGCTTTTGATAATATAGATCATTCCTACCTTATTGAAAGTCTGCATTCTTTAGGCTTTCCAGGTCATGTTCTGTTCTGGCTGTTCAATTTTCTGAACAAGCGCTCTTTGTTTTTGAAAATTAAATCTAGTTTATTTGGTCCTAAAATTTCTACTAAAGGTACTCCTCAAGGTTGCGTTTTATCACCTCTTATATTCATACTTAGTTTAGTATGTTTCATTAAGAAAATTCCAAATTCTGTTAAACATTTATTTTTTGCTGATGATCTTGTTCTCTATGTAAACTGTAATGATATCAAAAGTGGTGAATCGGTTATGAATAGTTGTTTGCGTAATATTTACGATTTACTTACAAATTCCCTAAAACTTGAGGTTAATATTTCCAAAAGTTCTGCAATTTTATTTTCCCAAAATGGATTGCATTACCCTAAAGTTTTTTACAATTCTGACATTATTCCTGCTCAATCTTTCGTAAAATATGTTGGTCTTTCTCTAGATTTTGATCTTTCGTGGAAAACTCATATTGATGTTATTTGTAAAAGAGCTGAATTAGGTTTGAATATATTAAAATCGCTAACTGGAGTAAAATGGGGAGCTGATCCCAAAGTTTTAAAAACGATTTACATTGCAACAATCCGAAGCCATTTCGATTATGGCTGTATGTTCTTTTCGGACGCGAATTTTTCTATTCTTAGGAAATTAGATATTGTGCAAAATAGAGCATTACGAATAATTACAGGTGCTATGATGTCGTCTCCAATTAATTCCTTGGAAGTTGAAGCTGGTATTGTTCCACTATTCATACGAAGAAGTTTTATTATAGATAATTATTGCCTTAAGCTTATTAGCCGTGATAATCTAGTAACTTTCAGGTATTTGAAGCATGCAAATATTCCAAACTATAATTTAATTCCGCTTCCTAATTCTTCATCCATATCCAGTGCCTTAACGTACTTGAATTTCGAATTTCAGGATGTGGTGTTTTGGTCTACACTATTGCCTTGTTTCGAATATAACTTTCATGACATGTTGAGAGATGTGGCTGTTGATCTAATTAAGTTTAAATCTAAATATGATTTTCTGGAGTTCCTTGAAGATAAGACTGATTTTGTTAAAGTGTATACAGATGGCTCTAAAACTAAAGATAGAACTAGTTTTGCATTTTTTGATTCGTCCATGAACATAGGGACAGTTTATAAATGTAGCAATTTTTTCTCTGTTTTTTCGGCTGAAGTACTAGGTATTATATATGCTTTAGAGCATATTCGAGTCAATTACTCTGCAGGGGACAAAATTTTAATTCTATCTGATTCAATGAGCGCCTTGCAAGCCCTTAAAAATAAATGTATTAGTGCATCTGTAAATTATTTAATTTATAAGTTACGAAGTTGTTTGAGTTTTTTGTATCATAGAAATATTTTTATTGAATTTTGCTGGGTGCCAAGTCACTCTGGTATTATGGGCAACGAACTTGTCGATAAATTAGCCAAATCTACAAAAGACATAAATATTTCCGATTTTAAAGTTCCGTATTCTGATTTAGTTTATTCAATTAAACAAAATATGATAAAACGTTGGACTTATTCCTTGTCTAAGTCCAGAGATACAAAAGGTAAATGGTTAGCTGAAATAGTCCCAGTACCTAGTACTAAATCTTGGTTTGAACATTTTAGAAATTTCCCGGGAAGATCCTTTATATCGATTATTTGTAGATTACGTATAGGCCACGGCCATTTTCCTGCGCATCTTTTTAGATTAAAGTTAAGTGAATCAGCTACTTGTACATATTGTAACTCTGGCATGTGTGATCTAGATCATATTTTTTTTAATTGTCCTGAATTCAATCTACAAAGATTATTGTTTATTGCTCTATGTAAAGATACAGGCTTAAAAACTATCCCTAATTCCATTCAAGGTATTTTGAAACTTCCACAACTATACTCAATAGTGTATAATTTTGTACTTCATACTATAGGACGACTATGAATGAATAATTCATGAGTCGTTTGTACATACATTGGGGGCTTGATGGGGACGAGATCTCTGTCGCGTCCCTTGTTTAGCGAAAGTTGGTCATAGAAACTATATGGGTAATTTTCGTGGCACGGGGGAGTCGATTGGGTTTCGTTTTTGTTAGGTCCCCCGTTTGTGTACAAGTTTTTTAAGCTAATGCTAAGCTTTTTTTTTTTTAGTTTTAAACAACCCATATTGAAAACTTGTTAATTTGTTTTCTTTTTCACTTGTTTCTTTTGTCTTAGATAATTTAAGAACTTTTGTACTGTAAAGTTGGTTTAAGCTGATGGCCGTGTTGCCAATGCTTTGAATAAATAAAAAAAAAAAAAAAAAAATCACGTCACGCATCAAAATGTCAAAAATATGTCAGTTTGTGTGTTGTGAAATAGAGAAAACTTTTACAATTAACCAGATTTATTGCAAATAATCAATAATCAATACAAAGATTTCAATTTAAACATTTTAGCAACTCAAACCAGTGAAGATGACCGAGGTTTTACCAGCGGAAGAAGTTCGAGAGGACCGTGTGGAGACCATCCTGAAAGGGTTTCAAGTGTATCCTTTTACAATCAAGATAATTTTTCACCATACAGACCATACTCTTATTGTTCTACATGAATCTTCATAAATTATCTGCGTGATTAAAGCAATGCAAGTTTCAATTCCCGTTCGTATTGTTGCAAAATGTTGACGTCTTTAATTTTTCATTTAACAGATGGCTTGCAAATAAACGCATGAAGTCCACAACTTATTCTAAATATACTAAAAATGCCACGTGCATTGTTGGCAGACAACAAAAGAATTTTATGGCCTATGTAGTTCTTTTAATCTCACCATCAAATGTTTCAATGTGAATCCAAGTTTTGTGTACTCTGTCTTTGCCAATGGCACTTTATAATAAAACCACTTAAATTTGAAATCCCATGGTAGAGTCCTTATTTAAATTAGTAGATTGTTATTATGTACTTAGATTTACTACTCCACATATTTCACAAATGTATTCCTTAATTAATAACTTAAACAGTAATTGGATGAATCTGCGAGATGCGGACTCTGGTATGTTTTCATGTTTTACATTAATAATTAAACTATTTATTTTTGCATGATAGCCCCCGGTGGACGCCTTAGTTTGACTCAGCCGACCTTGCTACAAGAGTATTGGTGTCTGCTTTTAGAGTTTGTTCCAGACACATCCCTACAAATAAGTTTCTATATATGATGAAAATTAAATCATCACCACTATGTGATGATTGTCAGAAGTGTGATGACTTGACCCATGTGTTGTAAGAGTGTGTCCGGAATTCAGACTTGAGGAGAAGAGTTCTTGGGGATTTGGGTTCCATGCACAATGGCCAGGTGAATTGTTGGCTATCTGGGCCGTTGTCAGACAAAGCAATCAACATTTACCATTTTGTTGATATGTCCCTTGAATAGGGAATTGAGTAAGCACCCGGGCCATTCTACTTTTCGTTGACCAGTAATTTTTTGTACTGTGCTCTTCAAATATTTTTTTTACAAAAACGGTAAAGTGCTCGGTTTAAATCATTTAAGATTTAAATTGGCACATAATTAAGCTTACATTTAAAATTATCACTACGTATAAAAAGTAATCATTATTATCTATAAAGTAGGTAACGCAGTGGACATGCATGTCCCCGCCATTTGTATGGAAATTGATGTATTTTCCGCTGAGTTACCAATTTTTTCCACAAAATTTCTTTGAATTTAAAGTTTTATTGCTTTAACCTTTCGTATGCCGGAATTTAAAAAAAAAAAAAAGTTGTGCATTCTAGCCTCAACAGTTTCATATAAATCCAATGATACAGATTTTAAAAAAAATACAAAAAGAGAGCCTTAAATTGGGTACGGATCCGGTACAAGGCATACGAAGGGTTAAAACATTAAATTTAGGTGTTTCTGTTTGTATATAAGTTATTTACACTTAAAAAAATCACCAGGTATGCCTTATATTTCACAAAAGATTAATGGTTACTTGAAAGTAGAATGGCCCACCCATGAGGCTGACATGATCACCTGGAGTGTTCAAAGCCTCGACAAAAATAAGAAAAAAATATATATATACTTTCGATTTAACAGAATATGTTCTGCTAAGTAAGTTGGTAGTTCTTGATGTTAGGCTGGAAATACACACGCCTGTAACTTGCACATTTTTATGCTAGTAGCTTGCATGCTTGTGTCACATTTGTATGAAGTTTGACTTTTGCATGCCAGCTACTTGCACAAAAATGTGTAAGCTACGGTTTACTAACGTTTCACAACTATTTTTCACAAATCATTCATTTGCCAACTGTTTATTTTTTCTGAAACTGTAAACTTCAGGATTGTTATAAAACAAACCTAACCTACAGGATAGTCCTGAAATATATCCTGAATAGTTTTCAGTTACAGAAAAAAGAAACAGAGTTGGAAAATGAAACAGTTGTCAAATGAAAAGTTGGGAAATGATTTTTGACAAAACGGCAGTACACCACAAGTTACAGGCATTTGTATGTAACACAGGCTTAATTTCACTTACTGTCTCCGCTTTATCAATTTAATGAAAATGTTCCATATTTGAGATGAGAGTATTTAATTATCCCATTACAGGTAAAGTAATCTGGCAGTACAATGAAGATATGTCAAACCCCGATGTGGAGCATGAAGCCCGTGTCCCGAAGCGCATCCTCAAGTGCCGCGTTGTGTCTCGGGAGATGAATTTCAGCTCTATCGAGTCTATGGAGAGATTCCGTTTAGAACAGGTATGGTGCAAACAGTACCTTGAGGCTTATACATAAAAATATTTGAGACGCTACATTACTGACATATTACATTACATTGTGTAATCATTAGGCAGTTACAGTTACAGATGTATCTGAGGTTGTTATAGCAGTCATTCAGTCAAGGTGTTCACCATACTGTGACCACTGCAACTGAATGACTACCATGACTGAGTATATATGAGTCCCATGACTCTAGATCTAAAAGAGCATGTATCTGACAGTGGCGTAACTATAGGGGGGCAGGGCTGGCAAAATCCCACAGGCCCCTGACCCCAACGGGTCTGGCCCAAGAGGTCCCGAGCTCAGTAATATCATTAAAATTACATTACAACATGACAATTTTTAGTGTGAGGGCCCCATCCAAAGAATTTGCCATGGGTTTCAGATACCACTGGTTATACCACTGGTATCTGAATATTTAAATGTGTTAAAATGTTGGATAGGTTATAATTATATTCCGTTATCAATTACGCAAAATAGCTACAGAGACGTCTAGTTGCGGAAATTAGCCCATTACTACCTATACTTACTCCATTATCAAGTGGGCAGTTTTGTGGCTACCAAACATTAGTGATGTGCAAGACAAACTATCCAAGTATCAACACTGTAGCATTTGTAGCTATTGTTGGAACTCCGAAATTTATGTGAAAACTCAATTAAAATATAAGATTTTTATTGACATTGTACATCACTAATGTTAGGTAGCCACCAAACTACCTGATTCCTGCTTGATAACAGAATGTAGTTATAATATTGAAGGTTTTTTTCTGAAACCATGATCTTTTTAACATTGTTATAAAACTCACCCAGCCTAATAAAATGGGTTTGATACAATGCCTGTTTAATAAATCCTCAGAAGTTTACGGTTTCAGAAAATAAACTTCTCAATTATTAACATTTGATGTTCAGAACCATGCCCATTGGAACTGTTTGTAATTCTGTTTGTAATTAGCTGAATTCAGTCTCTAATATAAAATAACTAGCTTTTGCCTGCGACTCCGTCCGCGTGGAATTAGTAATTTGGGCAGCTTATTTTTTTATCCAATTTGCTTTTTCATCAATTATGGCTCTCCTTAGTTCCTTGATATAAAAAAGCGTGGCTATAGAAGTTTTACTTCAAAAACCCCCGATTTTGAAACATTCTTCCGCTCCGCTCCGCTCCTATTGGTGTTAGCGTGATGATATATAGCCTATAGCCTTCCTTGATAAATGGGCTATCTAACACTGAAAGAATTTTTAAAATCGGAGCAGTAGTTCCTGAGATTAGTGCGTTCAAACAAACAAACTCTTCAGCTTTATAATATTAGTATAGATTGATTATGGACCTGTTAGAGATGTCATCAAATGTGTTATCCTTATTGACCTAAATTGCTTAACGGAACTTCACATTTTCAGAAAGTACTCTTCAAAGGACGCTGCCTAGAGGAGTGGTTCTTCGAGTTTGGCTATGTCATCCCAAACTCTACCAACACTTGGCAGTCGGTCATAGAATCGGCGCCTGAATCTCAAATGATGCCTGCTAATGTATTAAAGTAAGTTTAATTTTAGAGTACAATTTCTCTAGAATTCGGCCAACATACCTCTAAGTCTTTTTATAACAGGTAACGTTATGACATTTACAATGTGTTGACTGCTGTCAACCCAGCTATTTTAAAGAAAGAAAAGTTACAAATTTCCATTAGGCCTCTGGTTCATATACCGTTTATTTCTTTGGGCAGGCATACAAATCTGTCTTATGTCCATACCCCGCAATGGAACTAGCAAATCTGTAGCGGTTGTCAGGGTTATCATTAAGTACTGCCAAGGATGATATAGACTGGATTAGCAATCGCCATAGTACAGATCGGCCGCGGAAAAATAGTTCGATTATTAAATCTAGATGGCGCTGACATACAGCCCGTGTCGCGGAGTATTCCTAGGTTCACAGTAAAATTCATAGCGACAAAGTATTAATTCTAGATTTCAGGTATATCAGTAAACAAAGCATTTTACTTTCAATTAGGAATGTGTACATACAATGTACCCATATTCCTTTCAGCAACGGAACCCTCAGGTTCCTTCGGAGGACCTCCCAACTCCCCTTATAGTCCATCCCAAGCCACCATGAGCCTGGCACTTCGAGCTCAAGTTTACATTCAATTCATATTTCCATTCTGTGCCATATTCAGTTGCTTTCAACATTACTTATATGCTTTGCCTTCTGATTTTTCTATTCGTATTAGCAATACATCTAATTACTCACCGATCTTCAGGTCTAGAACTTCAGCCGGACCAGAGACTATCCAACTTACCCTCCTCGTGACCGCTTCTATTTTCCTCAACGTTCTTTCTCCCCTCTTGCAATCGTACCAACATTATCGGCACCCCTCAGTAGTGTTGCTAGCACACAAATTTAATGTGATGTGTTTCTACTTACCGTTTGGAAGTTCTCGCGACAATTCGCGACAGCCCGAACAGATATTTCATATTACTGCAAGTGTATTATTATGCAATATTTTTGAAAAATAATACATTTGTAGTAATATGAAACATCTGTAGTCTAATTGCTTTGCTTTCAAAGGCTCTGGCTATATTTCAGCGCCATCTAGATTTAATAATCAAACTATTTTTCTGCGGACGATCTGTACTATGGCGATTGCTAATCCAGTCTATATCATATTGGTACTACAAACAAATAAAAATACAATGTTACTTAAATCATTAGCTTTTTGGTAGAATGTAAGTATTACATGAAATACAGTAAACTTTGTTGTCTTTTACATTTAAACGTGTTCTTTAAAAAAAAATCTAAATGTGAAGAGAAACCACCTTCCTTGATCACATTGTGCTTCTTTGATTTTATGCTCACTGCACAAACAAAAAATATTTTGTTTATTGTTTTTAAGCACACCAATATTCTAAAGCATTAAAGATTCCTTATGAATATTTGAATAAAATACGGAAAATACGTGATTTCATAAACAAAATCGTTTAGGTTCATTTCGTCCACATTCCCATTTTGTCCACATTCCCATTTCGCCCACATTCCCATTTCGCCCACATTCCCATGTTGTCCACATTCCCATTTCGTCCACATTCCCAATTCGTCCACAGTCCCACTTAGTCAACATTCCCATTTCGTCCACATTCCCACTTAGTCAACATTCCTAGCCGATTTTAATGCGGTTTTCGCTATCACTTAGCTTAATTCTCCGGGAAGATTTAATTTATTTTTGTGATTAAGTTATTCATGTTAAGAAAAATACTTGCTAAGCACGGTGCGGGTCAATACTATTCAGATACTTACACTACCAATTTCGTTACTATTTTGTTACGAAATGGGAATGCGGACGAAATGGGAATGTGGACGAAATGGGAATGTGGACAAAATGGGAATGTTGACGAAGTGGGAATGTGGACGAAATGGGAATGTGGACGAAATGGGAATGTTGACGAAGTGGGAATGTGGACGAAATGGGAATTGATTGTGGACGAAATGGGATTGCTGACGAAGCGGGAGTGTGGACGAAATGGGGATGTGGACGAAATGAACTTAAACGAACAAAATATCAGACACACTGAAACGCATTTAACATTGTCATGTTAATTTTATTTTCTTTGATAGAAGATTAAGTAAGGTTACAATAAAAAAGGGTTAGTAAGATATTATCATTAATTATTAATCATATGTACAATAAAGTAAGTAAATGATTCATCATAATCGCCCACCCTAACATACAAATGTCATTTGGCCATTAAAGAAAAGTGTCCCTTTACTTTATTTTCAAATGAGGAATTTTTGGGGTTTTCTTACTCAGAATCAAGAGCGCTATTGATTTTGATGACAAAAAAGTCCCAATTTTTTGTGTCAATTTAGTGACGTTTTTTTCATACAGTTTATTATGGTTTGTCACAAATCTGACACAAAAAAAAATTACATGGAAAATTAGGAATATTTTTTGAGAAAAGGGGTAATGCACATATTTACTGTTTTGCTACCTCCGTTGCAGGGTATGCTTATGGCTGGCGCATTTGCCATACCCACGGCATATACAAAATAATCCTAATGTATTTATTAAAACCGTAAATCATTTAAAACTGTTATTTCAATTCCAGTGGAAACGTCGTGATTGAAACCAAGTTTTTCGATGGTGACCTTCTGCTGACCACTTCGCGAGTGAGACTCTTCTACGTGTAACCACCCCGCCGCCCAAACACAAGCATTTACTAGTCAATACTTTTAAAGCATTTCTATACGTATTAATAAACAATATAAATTATTTGTTTCTTCTTTTGTTGTAGTTGCTTACCTTTTGAACGCCAGTGTCTGCTGGCGACAATTACGGTAATACAAAAATTAAACTACCTGCATCTGCATAAGAATCAATTTTGTTCGTAACAAAAACGATGTGTGGCGTTCAAAAGGTTAAATTGTTAGGGTCCGGGATTTTAGTGGCTTTAAATACATTTCTCGAAATGTTTACGGATTGCATGAGAATTCGAGATTGTTCCATCTCTACTAGGTACTCCCCTCTAAAATGTCAATCTCCACCATTATTTTAAGAGCCACAATAATTCCGGACCTTAGTTATAAATTTCTGGTTATTTACTTAAGGGGGGGGGGGGGGTACCGTGTTTTTGGCTCATTTATTGCATTCATTTAAACTCGTGCTGTATCATTACTAGCAATGCTATAGTCCTGAAATTCATATGTAAGATATTTGAGGATTCACTCTAGCGAGCAGTTTTTTTCGAAACACGATTACTTGTAGTTCGCTCGAAAGAAAAAAAATCCAAAGTCGTCTCAAAAAAATAAATTAAACTCTTAGTACGACGCTAATACTGCACGGAAGGTCATGACTTTTTGAATGTTAATAAAACAAAATGTTTTCTAGGGCGTAGTTTTGCTACATTTTTTAAATATGTATTTGTTTTAGTAATATGATGAAAATACCCAAAAACGCGCAGTCCAACCAACCTATCTTGAGCCATCGTGCCTCCCCCAAGCGGCCCCACGCCCGAAATCGCCCACCCAAAATCGATTAGCGCGAAAAACTCGGTACCCCCTTAAACAAGCGGGTGTATAATTATGTTGTACCTATTATAAGTAAGTGTAATAATAAATGTAAGTGAAATAGGAGTTCTGGTTCAAAACCGAATAAAACATTTCCTTCTTATTTTGGCATTTATTAAAAAGTAATTCGGGGGCCCTTTTTACGTAACTGTCACATTTAAACAACTTGGGTCATACGCACCGTTAGAAACAAAATTAGTCTCTCATGTGGACATAAAGTTGGCGACTTCCAGTCAGCAAACGATTTATTTAAATAAGGCGAAAGTGGGCCTGGCTGAAGCTGAAGTAGACTTGAGTAAAAAATATTGGCGATCAATGATATTTTAAGTGTAGATACGTTATATGCTCACATTATGCCCAAAAAAAAATGCTCCTCACGCGGCGGCAGGCACACACACATACACGTTTCATTTTACTCACATTTTATTACATTGACAGACGGTATTAAGAGAGATGGCTTCATTAAGACGATATGAAGAAAAAAGACAAAGATAGTCTATCACTTGCGCGCAAAGTGTAAGCAAACGTCACAATCCGACTGATTCCAATGGTCACAATTAGGACCATTTCGCGGCACACTTTTGGTGCGTTGGTGGCGTATCTACCTCTTTTATGTATATAATATCATTGTTGGCAATAGACTCTTTTGCCATGCCCACTGGAGAGACGAGAACAAAACAATGTGTGTGACCCACATGCTTAAATCTGTCAAAAAATAACGTATTTTAGGGTTCCGTACCCAAAGGGTAAAACGGGACCCTATTAGGTACTGAGACTTCGCTGTCCGTCCGTCCATCCGTCACTAGGCTGTATCTCACGTACCGTAATAGCTAGACAGTTGAAATTTTCACAGATGATGTATTTCGGTTGCCGCTATAACAACAAATGTATGTATAGATTTTTAGGATATATTGCATTAAGTACACACCCTTCCTAGGAAAAAATATGTAACACAGAAATGAAAAACACTAAATAATTTTCTATCTATACTTAACAACAAATACTAAAAAACAGAATAAAATAAATATTTAAGGGGGCTCCCATACAACAAACGTGAATTTTTTGCTCGTTTTTGTTCGATATTGATAATGGCAACATGTAGACGCTTGAAATATTCACAGAATATTTAGTTATATAATCACTTTAAAAATAAATAATTAAATTAAAATAAAACTAATATTTAAGGGGGGTCCCATACAAGAAACGTGTTTTTTTTTTGCCGTTTTTATAAATAATGTTGCGCGAGTCCGACTCGCACTTGGCCGGTTTTTTAGTTCCTCTATCATCCTTTTTTCAATATTTACTGTCTGACTCAAAGTGGACGAATTGTCCGCTGTGATATTTCTCTCATCAGGGATAGAACTTTATCTTAAGAGGCTGACAACACCTAATTTTGTTGAAATTGATGTCATTTAAACAGTTTTTTAAGAAAAACTGTTTGTTCTAGCACATCAAAAAATTATATGTTAATAATTCATCATATTTCAAAGACCGTGGACGGACTCGATACATAATTGGACGAAATCGGCTCGATAGAAAATAATTGCAAAGATAGGTCTTAAAATCATCATTAAACGGTTCTATGTCTTTATTTTTTTGGCGTATGCGTCTGCAATTAAAAACATGAAGTGAACATATTCATACCTAAACCGCTAACGAGTCATATTTCACAAATAATCCACAGTTTTTTTTTAATTCAATATTTGCCCGATAAATTTCAATATACCCGGCTGCCCAGTCATAGCGGCATCTCGTTTACTCCGATACAAATAGACAGTGTGCGCCGACGTTGGTGTTGACAGCGTCTTAAACCACAGCCTTATTCGGTTTGCCACCTCTAAAGATCTAGATTGCGTACACGTACGTACAAGTTTGCGTAGACGTGTTTCGGCGAGCTTTTCCACTCGTGTCGCCTAAGTCCGATATAGCTCGAAGAATTGCCAGACTCAAGTGGCAGTGGGCAGGGCATATCGCTCGTAGGACTGATGGCCTATGCCAAAAGGTTCTCGAGTGGCGTCCACGGACCGGAAGACGCAGTGTAGGTAGACCTCCAAGAAGGTGGAGCAAGGAGTAAGGTTGCGGGAACGCGTTGGATGCGGATGGCGCAGGAGGCCTATCATCAGCAGTGGACGTCTTTAATCTGAAATGATGATGATGACCCAAGTTCGCGAACTTGACCCGAACACACACGAGTGAAAAAACTCGTTGAAACACAAGCAGACGAAATTACTCGTATAGACTTATCGTTGCACTTTATCCGGCACCTAATGGATACTGATGACCGAATATAACATGAGCGAACTTATTTTGTTAGAAATAAGATTATTTATTAGTAGTGTAAGTGTAAATGTATTTTTTCTAGGTTTTAAAAAAAGTAAAACCTGTGTTACGGTTGACAGTTCCATACGTTTTGGCACTAATTAACCCTGGGTTAGCACTTAACAATTAACTCGAGAGTTCAAATAAATGCAAGTGTTAGTTAGCGGCATAAAGGTTACATTTTGATGTCTTGGTAACGTACATATTTCACACACACACACCATGTCATAATGTAATTCAGAACAGTAGCATACTACGTATAGTACGAAACCCTTTGTCTGTGCAACTAATTAAATGATTTCTATTTAAGTCAGTTTGTACAACAATTTAAGTTACTGCGTGTTTGTAAAACTATGAACTTAATAAAATAAGTTTCAAACAAGTTTTGTTTATTTTTTAGGGTTCCGTAGTCAACTAGGAACCCTTATAGTTTCGCCATGTCTGTCCGTCTGTCTGTCCGCGGCTAAGCTCAGAGACTGTTAGTACTAGAAAACTGTAATTTGGCATGAATATATATATTAGTCACGCCGACAAAGTGGTTAAATAAAAAAACTAAAAAAATTTTTTTTAGGGTACCTCCCATAGACGTAAAGTGGGGGTGATTTTTTTTTTCTCGACTAACCCTATAGTGTGGGGTATCGTTGGATAGGTATTTTTAAACCATTGAGGGGTTGCTTACATGATTTTTGTATTTAGTGATTTGTTTGCGAAATATTCAACTTTAAAGTGAAAATTTTCATTAAAATCAACCGTCCCCCCCCCTCTAAAATCTAAACTGTTGGGTGGAAAAATTTAAAAAAATTCAAAATGGTGGTAAATACATTAAATTTACAAGGAAAATTATAGCGGCTAAGATTGCTTGGGAATTATTTGTAGTTTAAGAGTAAATAGTAGCCTAAGGTATTAAACTTACCGTCACTACTTTGAATAACTCGTATCTCAAATCAGCATGTAAATAAAACTGAACCTTGATCCGCGCGTAATAAAGTTCACTTTGCCAGATTAACGATTTTGAGATACGAGCTTTTTTTTTCAAAGTATTGACGATACCTAACTTTGAAGATTCCGTACACATACGAAATATATTACTTGATTTTTTCGTAATGGCTACGGAACCCTATCTTGGGCGTGTCCGACACGCTCTTGGCCGGTTTTTCTTTTATATTGTGAGGTTATTAATGTTTGCTTTAGTTCAAGCCCGATAACAATCTTAATTCTTTAAGTTTGTTGAAATTTTGTTGCGAAACATAAGAAAGTTTACATACCTCATGCATGTACCTTAGGGTGTCCCGTCCATAAAGGGTAAAAAAAATTTGAGCTATGGCCACGCAAGAGTTGTATCTACAGTCGGAGTATGAAAACCTTAATCAATTATTAAATTGACTACTTTATCAAGTCATAAGACTCTTAGTACCTTTTGAAAAATGGGAATCGTCATTACATTACTTACGCTATAGGGAACGTTCACATAGACGGTGCTGCCAACTGGTGCCATCATTTTGCCTTGGTGCAATGCAAGTAACTTTTTGGACACCTAGCATAAAATCACATAACTGATAAGGTAACATGTTCTAATTTATTGAATCAGGCGTTACTTTGCGGAGGTCCATATTAATGAACTGAAACAATTACTTTGCTCACCTGCGACCATACGGCCTTTAGACGACCAGATGGCCTAGTGGTTAGAGAACCTGACTACGAAGCTTGAGGTCCCGGGTTCGATTCCCGTGTCGGGGCAGATATTTGTATGAAAAATACGAATGTTTGTTCTCGGGTCTTGGGTGTTTAATATGTATTTAAGTATGTATCTATCTATATAAGTATGTTTATCCGTTGCCTGGTACCCATAACACAAGCTTGCCTAGCTTACTTTGGGACTAGGTCAATTGGTGTGAATTGTCCCGTGATATTTATTATTTTTATTATTATACCTTTAAGGTTGCGGGTGAGCAAAGTAATTGTTTCAGTTCATTAGTACCTATCTTGTTCTGTAAATCGTCAATAAGTTAAAATGTTCTATATAATCGAAAATTCATGAATCACTGGCTATTGCTTAAAAAATGCTAAAAGTACCTACCTACCGGAAAACAATTGCATAAGCCTTCCGTTCATCCTGTACCAACATCTTTATTTTTTTGTTTCTGCTATAAATATTGGCGTGTAGGTAAAATAATAATGGCGTGTATAGATAAGACCTTATTCCATTGCAACTTAAGTTTAAACGACTCGTTTAGTAAGATCGATAAAATCGCACATAAAGATATCATTCTCGATTTGCAATCGATGCTACGTCGTGACTGTATCTCATTGGTACCCTGACACGTTGAACAATATCGCCGATATTACCATAGAGGAAACGAGATTCGTTTGAGTAACTCAGGAAAAGCTACTCACGCGGCAGGAACCATTTTGTAAATGAAACCATTGCCCACGCCGAACATCCTGCTTCACCAGAAACACTCATTCGATTTCTTCGTACCCACGAAGGAAACGACGGCATCACCATTCCAATCACATCGAACAGCGCATATAAATAATAGAAATTATCCAATAATGTACGCGAGTAAGTACTTAGCTACTAGACGCGCGTATGTTACGAATCGTATTTAATATCAGCGTGTTGACCGAACAATAAATAATATTACGATACGATGACATTTCGATAAATATTGAACGGTTTTTTCGATAGGAAGGTCGATGTTATCGGTTAGGTAGGTGGCTACCAGCAATTACATATTGTAATAGAACGATAAGCTACCTAATTGTGTGTAAATATACATGGGCGACGGTTTTTAATGTCAGTCGGTAGTTTATTTCACTTTCAACGTGCTTTTGAAATATGTACTAGGTACTTACGTGTACAACATACCTATATACATATTTAAAAAATAATAAAAAAAATAAAAATGTTTTATTCAGTAACACAAATAGTTTAACAAAATACAGGTTGGTGCCTCTTTTTAAGTATCGAGATACCTGTGTCAAGAGACACCGCCCCTTTACTAAAATGGCACAAGGTGAGTTTGAATTAAAATTAGGATCCAAATGAGTACAAATATCGGGAGCTAAAAAAAAAAAGGAAACTCCCGAACTAAAGTAAAATATAAGGCAAACAAAACAATCTAAAACAAACCAGAAGGCTAATAAAGGTAAAAAGGACAAGAAGAGCAACCTATTGTACACCATTACCATTGACTAAACTTAGCATTAGAACTAGTAATAAATATTAGACGAGCCATACAGTAAAGTGTGCACTCATGTATGAGTGTGTGAGTGTATGCGTTTGTGTGTGTGTGTGTGTGTGTGTGTGTGTGTGTGTGTGTGTGTGCGTATATGTGTGTGTGTGTATGAGTGTATGTATGTGTATGCGTGCGTATGTGTGTGTGTGTGTTAAGTTTGCTTGCGTTAAAACCTAATGATGACTTGGATGATGTTTTCAATCTCTATGTAGCTTTTAGTAGTAGGTAAAGTTTGTCACTAACAATGGGTATGTATTACAATACCGAAGTACGAAAGACCGAATGTATTAAAACATCGAATGGGTCAAAAGACCTACACGATTTTTTTCTGAAACCGTAAACTTCTCAGAATTTACTAAAAAGGCATCATACAGAACCCATTAGGTTAGGTTAGGTTTGTTTTATAACAATCTTAAAAAGTTAACGGTTTCAGAAAAAAATCGTGTCGGTCTTTTGACCCATTCGATGTTTTAATACATTCGGTCTTTCGTACTTCGGTATTGTAATACATACCCCTAACAATCGATCAGTGATTTTAATTAGTTAAGTACCAACTGGTCGGTCGAGCCTCTGACATCTCACACGAGATTATCGCTCTTGTTTTTGGCAAGCAATGGAGATTTAGGTATTACACTAACATATAGGTACTTTTCTCAAAATTTCTAATACTAGATGCGTCGATCTCGAATAATTCTAATTATTTTTAGTATTAATTTGAAAATGTGATTGTTTATATTATTTATACGTTGGTTCCCGCTGGAAAATTTAGAACACCTTTTAATTAACTAATTCTTACCACAATTTTAGTGTCAGTACAGGAAAGATCCACCACCTTCCACTACCAAGTCTAAATAGGTTTTTTATGTCACGGGACCCAGTCGTTTACTCATTAATACTGAACCCATATTATTTTTCTAAGAATATGAAAACTTAATAACAATAACAAATCAAAATTCGTCGAAGCGTCAGCCCTGCGCCTGCGCCGGCGTCGCGGCGTCGCTCTTCCCCGGATGAGCACCAAATGTGTGATATTTTTAGGCATGTTGATTGCCCTTTTCCTGTTTCCGGCAGCTCTATCTCTGCACAGATACAAAACTGTTAATTAGTGACGAATTAATGCTACCTTGTTGCGCTTGATCACGTCAATCGATTGACAAAATTTATCGATCTGGTTTACAAGCACTGTTCGTCTAACTTCCTGTGATAAGTTCTTGGCAATCTTGGCTATGTAGCTCTAGTTACGGTGAAGTAATTATCAATGTAGCAAGTAAAGCCGGAACAAAAAAACATAAAAAATCTCATTTATCCTCTTCTTGAAAGTGCAGTAATGGAAGAGAAGCGTTTGGTAACTTTGAAAGTTTAGTCAACCCGGGGGAATCGGGTTGTTGGTACCCTTCGCCACTGGAACACATCATCAAAAGTTAATATGTGATCTTATAATTCGCTGTGACACGAGCACAGTTCCACCGCTGCATTGCTGTTCGATATATACTACTTTCTTAAGTCGGCTACCTAGTATAGTTGATAATAACTATTATAAATATCGGTTTCTTCTCAATAGTTTTCTCCATCCTTGTTATAGCCTAAAATATAAATTTATTAAAGATGTAATAGTGGCTTTTACTTATTTTTCTAGTAGCAGTGTTGTTTACTATATTATAACTCAAGACAGACCCAGGTAAAGTTGACCTGGGAAGGTAGAGTTGCCACACAACTGACTGTACAAATTGTTAAACTGTTATGTACGTTCCAGCAAGTAAAATTTAAGTTTCGCGATTCTCACTTATATAACTCTCTCGGGAATTAATCACGAACTATTAATTGCTAAAATTATCTCGACGTTTCAACCACATTGCAGCGAGCGACCGAGAAATATTAGGTACAGTAAGTACTTACACAATTATAAAATCCTCTCACGGATCCTTCACGTCGACTAGATAAATAGGCATTACAAGTATAAATCTTCCCAGGTGAATTTTTCGCTTCGAGCCATTACATTAAATTTGAACCTTAATACTATGACGATACCGTTTGTTTTGAAAGATAGGGCTCAAAGCGAAAAATTCACCTGGGAAGATTTATACTATACACAACCCTGAGAGAGAATCGTGAGATAGGTATGTTTTCGTATGGAACACCTCGCAGCTGGTGTACAGTCAGCAGAAGAAGTGGATAATCTACATACGACTCTATTGCCAAGGTAATAAGAGGTTGTGTAGGTCCTTTTGAGCTCCACCACTGCTCATCCACTTTGGCTACTGGTTGTACACAAGCTTTGCCATACTGTCATCAGTCATCACTGCAATCCAGTGGAAATCGTGTATTACGGTGCGACGTCACAGGTAAGTAGGCTTCGTGTGTGTCTGATACTCCGGGTCTATAATGACTCCCATAAAATTTTAAGTCATAATGTATCATTAGTCATAATCAACGTTAGTCATACAGTGATTTATTTCTGAAACAATTTATTTTTCGGAATGGTTATAAAACAAACCTAATCTAACCTACTGCATTCTATAAGATGCATTTAAAAAAGTCCTGAAGAAAATACCGTTTCAGAAATAAATCACTGTATGACTATATAACGTTGATTATGACTAATGATACATTATGACTTAAAATTTTATGGGAGAAAAGGGGCACCGCTGATACTCCAAATAGTTTTTTCCACAATATGTCCTTTAGAACTGATAGATATCGCACGAGTTTGAACTGTATTACTATAAGGCTTAGCCTTTTAATCTAAGTATAAAAATATCGCACTCCTAGACAAGAGTCCACCAACTCAAAATAATCCACCATTCCAATTTAGACCTTCAAGAAATCCAATTAAATCTAAATTGAAACGGTAGAGTAAGAATCCACTAACTCAAAATACTCCTAGGAGTGCGATACATAAAACTCAAAGTCCGACTAACTGACTGACTGATATGTCAATGCACAGCAACGAACGCAACCGCTGAAGCTAAACAGTTTAAAATTGTCGCACATAAGGTAAACGTACCAGTGCTCGACACCTCAACGCCCAGTAGATGACAGCCATTTGTCACCTCTCTTACTATGAAATGAGAGCGCATGAGCGCCAAATAAATAACTAGGAGTCGAAGTGGTCGCCACGCCATGGCCGAAATCGGTCGGATCTTCATTCATCATCATCACTATGACATAAGATTTAAGGTGCCATGTATTGGGTCAGTGTCGATCACAGGGACGTTTACCTTATACCTAGAGTGTCTTAGAGGTACACAAAGAAGGAAATAAATAGGATTTATATTTTCGCTTAATATTAGCTCTACCTACGAAGGTACTATAATTATTAGAGACTTCAAATTTGGCATGCAAGTAGGTGATTTTAACAGTAAAAAATTGATTTCAGGATTTTCGGAACGTCCCATGGGATAAATAGTTACGAAATGAAATGGTTCGTTACTTTTCCATCTTAACTCGTTGACATAAAGTCAAAAAGTGACGAACCTCTTCATTCCCCGACTGTACAAAACGAGATTTACATATTCAATTCGATGGGACCTTATCTCCGTAACCATACCTTTAGGATCATAGACGTGCAGTAAAAGGGGATTTTTGGAATTTCGCCCGAAGATCGGGAGTTGGCTATAAATTAGTAGTTCCATAAAACAAATGGGAAGTACCTGCCCCTCAAAATTAGCTAGGTCATTATTAGCTCCGCTAGCATTTGCTTAATCTTAGCACGCGTTCATGTTACTATTGTGCATGTGTATCTATACTTTATTCTCGGGAACCGATATTAAGCATCGATGAACAGTGAAAGCGGCAGGCAGGAGGCAGGACACCGGGTCACTGAACCCCCCCGTCACGACGCGACACCTCGCGCGCTCGGGAAAATAATTAGGATAGTGCACATAAAATATACACTGATTCTGAAGTGTTACCACAGACTATAGTCTGCATGTAATGTAGCAAGGATAAGTCTCGGTAGCCTAGTGGTTTGACTTATGGTCTCTCAAGCAGTGTCGTGGGTTCGAGCCCGGGCTCGTACCTTAAAGTTTTTGAAATTTATATGTGACATTTCACAGCTTTGCTATGAAGGCGAACATCGTAAGAGAACGTACACACCTGCGACAAATTCAATGGTGTGTATGAAGTTTACAATCTACACGGCCCACGTGGAACTATAGCCCAAGCCCTCTCATTCTGAGACGAGGCCTGTGTCCTGCAGTAGGAGGTATATAAGCTAGGATTGTGATGATGAATTACGTTTAAAATTTACCATGAGCTTTACGGTGAAGGAACACATCGTGAGGAAACCTGCATACACCTGTGAAGAAATTCAATGGTGTGTGTGTGAAGTTCCCAATTCGCACTGCATTATGAGAGGAGGCCTGTGCCCTGCAGTGGGACGTATATAGGCTGATGGGAAACTATCTGTGGTGCGGGGCTGTTTGTGACATGTTTTTTTTTAGTTAGTCTAATCTAATTGTTACTGGCCATCAACAATGCCTTATATTTTTAAGAGAAATACAATCATTCAAAATTACCTGGAATAGTATTAATCCTTAGCACTTTTGCGGACCCGTTAAAGTGGCGCAATGTATGGGATGCAATTGACATACTGCGCAAGCATTGGTCATGGAGGACTATTACGAATACTTACGACACGTGTTATGTTATAATTCTTTGGTTTACATGCATGAGCACGAAGACATCCATAAGTGTGTATACCTACGTACACACGGTCTCTCAGTAAGCCGTGTCATTGAGGGTATGATAGGCTGCCGTAGGCGCCGTTGCGAACATTAAGCTGTGGTCGTTTGCATCTCGCTGACTCAGATCAAATAAAAACTAAAGATGGGGTTAGGTACCTAGTCATTAAATTCTATTATAATCCATTGATGGATCGGAGTATAATAAGTGTTTCATGAAATCCATTGATAGATCTATATGCATAAAAGGTCCACTCAGATCCATAATGGATCCAACCAAATGGACCTAGTGGACGCAGGGGAGTTTCACTTGGGAAACGCTGTACATTAATAATGAACACGTAGAACATAATACATGTTTCATATGAAAGAGGAGGAGGATGGTTTCTGCTTACCTATTAACATGTATGTGTCGCACTGATGTAGGTGTACGGTTGGTAACGGGAAAGCAAGGTAAACTTTGTAGTTCATTGATTACCTATGGATTTTCGCAAGGTAACGCCTGATTCAAACAGTGAGTTGCAAGCGCTCGCTTCCACTCAATCCATTGTCACAGCACCAAAAGGCCCAGTCTTGTAAAAACCGGATCATCGAACTTTAACATAAACAACGATATCTAAACTTTTGGTAATCCCTGCCGGGGACAACTCTTTGCGGTCATCGTGACATCTCTGGCGCAGCGGAGCGTCACCGAGGGTAGGTAAAAACCGTGTGCATTCGACTATGACTGCAACCAAAGGATTGCTTGAAAAAGCAAAGCTCGCCTGTCAAGAAGCCACAGTAATTCCCGTAGATCCTTCGTTCCATTCCGTCCTTGTAATCATGAAAACCTTAAAGGGGCACCGAGCTTCTAGCGCTTATCGATTTTAGGTATCATTCAAAAACTCAGACCTGCAGACTCATTGTCTAACGTTTCTGACGCTTGCCTTCGCAATCACTATTTCTTTCTGTCAAACAGTACAAGATGATGACAGAAAGAGATGGTGAAAGCGAAGGCAAGCGCCAAAAGCGTTAGACAATACGGCCTCTGCCGTGCAAAAGGTGCTTACGCCGTACTAAGGGTTTATTTTTTTCCATTGAACGAACTACTTGTACTAGGTAGGTACTACTTAGAGGTAATCTATTCTACTAATAGTAACGAACGAACCTACAGCAAGGGATTCAATGAATGTAATAAATGCGCCACAAGCTCAGCGCCCTTTTAAGTATGTAGAGACGTAGAGACAATCCAACAATAATAATAAAGCGTACTCAATGTGGGTAGGTACTCAGCTACTTTTAACGACCTCTCATTGAACAAAGCGCAACACTTTTGGGTTGCTCAAGGCTCTGTCACTCCGAGCATGTTGATAGAGAATTATCCTCCTATGGCCCAAGTTACATCACTTCGAAATATGAAATTGGTTATCGTCGTTAATTATCGATTCATCGTAAGTGCAGGGCCATGTTGGATGCGGTCGCCATGTTTGCCGACTTCCGGCGCGCGCGTGTTCGCGCATTTTAATGTTCGCGGGCAGCGTTCGCCGCGCATGCGTCCTACGTCCTATTTCCACACAATGATGCATCCTTCCATGGGTTCCTTCAAGGTGTGGGGATAGAACTCGGAGACCCCACGATGTACTTTAGTCACCGGCTACTTGAAGTACCTAAGTATCATTGCTTGCACAGCTATAAGTTTCTGAATATTGATAATGTGATGTGACTTCATGTGACCCATATGAAAAAAACCGGCCAAGTGCTAGTCGGACTCGCGCACTGAGGGTTCCATACAAATTTATATGTATCTATGAACATCCAGTCTTAGCAGACCCCTGCTCCTAAGCAAAATGTGCGCAATGTGGGATCATTGTAGATTGGTTACTGATATAGACAGACAGACAAAAAAAATTATGCTTTTCGCAATTTTTCCTTTATCTGTGCTATAAGACCTTGCTTCGTACCAAATTTCAAGATTCTGAGTTCACGGGAAGTACCCTGTAGGTTTTGATTCCCTTGCGAGTTTCGAAAACATGCGGAAATTTGCGTCATAAACGGCTGTATCTTTTGATTGCGTTGGCTTAGATGTTTGATTTTACCACAGCTCCAAGGGACAGTAGACTTGAGTATTTGATATAAATTTCAGCTTGATACCTCCACGCGTTCCTGAGAAAAAGGGTCTTGACAGACAGACGGACGGACGGACGGACGGACACACGGACGGACGGACAACAAAGTGATCCTATAAGGATTCCGTTTTTTCCTTTTGAGGTACGGAACCCTAAAAAATACCTATATAGCATTCTTCATAGTTGTGCCATATGTCAGGATTTACTTCAACTGTAGTAAATAAATAAATTAGAAAGAAAAACATTTATTCGTGACATTTTTATAAAAACAAAGAAAATTAAACTGAGACAAATATTGTCACGAAATGGTCCCAACTCAGAATAATGTCAACCTTGCAGCTGACGCTGGTCTTCCGTTGGAACCATGACCATAAATTAATTAAATAAATATCACGGGACAATTCACACCAATAGGGATGTTTCCTAGGTAAAAAAATAATAATTCTTATTAGTCCGTACTTTAAATTATCAAAAAATATTAGACACGTAATTTTTCTTTTGACAATTAAACAAAAAATGACGAAGATATGGCGCGTTGAAGTTCCGCGTGACGAGGCGTGACGTCACTTGTTCCTAAAACGCTCATACAAAGTGTAGGAATAAGTGACGTCACGCGAAACTTCAACGCGCCATATCTTCGTAATTTTTTGTTTAATTGACAAAATAAAAAATACGTGTCCAATATTTTTTGATAATCTAAAAGACTGACTAGTTAGGAAAGTAGCCTATTGACCTAGTCCCAAAGTAAGCAAAGCTTGTGTTGTGGGTACTAGGCAACGGATAAACATACTTACATAAATAAATACATACTGTGTGTATTTCACATATTAACCACCCAAGACTCAAGACTCGAGAATAGCCTTAATTTGGTACGACCATCGGGTTTGTGAACGTCC
The DNA here is from genome assembly GCA_947563465.1 of Archips xylosteana. NCBI lineage: Eukaryota > Metazoa > Arthropoda > Insecta > Lepidoptera > Tortricidae > Archips > Archips xylosteana. The sequence continues at coordinate 7,555,838 of OX387349.1, forward strand.
TATTAGTCCTATTGGTTATTGTAACTTATTGCCAAACCAATAAGGTTGAATTTCCAAGTCAATGCATGTGGACGCTAAATCTCCTCTATCTTAAAAGGGTTAGGTACACACTAGTCTAATATAGTTTTGTCATGCTCAAATGAGCATGGCAAGCTAAATAGCTTGTCGATATAATCCAGCTTTCCTTTTCCACTTTACGATTAGCGCGAAGCAGAGATTCACCGTGAAAGGAGACTTATCTAAGTCAATTCATATAAATAAGTTACTTCTTTCTATTGTAGAAGGCTGCTTCGATAAGGCCTATTGTTTACCTTGTGAATTTTCACCATGTATCTATTTCTGTACTGCTTACTATGTGATATTCAATGAAAAGTCATTTTATTGTGTTGTACGTACAAATCCCACGATACCGCATAAAACACACAGCGTCTTCAAACTGTTCTGTAACTGTTTAATACAATGTAAACGGCTTCCAAGCGTTATTATAACAATATTCACAACAGCAGTGATAATAATATCTCATCACGAAGATATTTTCAAATGAGACAGCCCGGCTGCGGCCGAACTCATAATTCACATCGATATGCGATAATACTCATTCAGCCGATTGTTCCAACTGTACCTAACTACATACAACACGTACCCACAATTCGTGACTATAAATTGCAGCATTGTGTTTTGTTCAGACTGACTGAGACTTTTCTGATGCGTTGTAATAACAGCGGAAATAATTACACATACATATATTATACGGCGCATAACCGACGCTAACGCTACCTACTTTAAAGCAAATAATATACCTAAAACAAGTATTTTTGTTTGTCCCATTCGGTGTCGAGACCCTTGGTCCGTTGGGTCCTAGCAAGGTCCTAGCGCTATGAGGCTATCCCTATAGCGCTATAAGGAAATAGCAAAAAAAGTTAGTAGACGTCACAGGAGACCGAAGAGCTGGCAGTTACTTCGGACAAAGAACTAGTTATTAGCTATTCAAAGGGGGAACGCTGCCAGTATCTTCGGAACCTTGCCTAAAGCGACTCCTTTTTAAACGCTTTATATTAGCTTCACCTGTATGTTTGTTTGTTTGTATGTATGTATGTATGTTTGTAACCGACTCCTTAGGGCGCGATTTTGACCCACTTCCCGGTTTCCGATTGAGCTGAAATTTTGCACGTATGTGTAAATTGGATGACAATGCAATATTATGGTAACATGGAGCTGACCTGATGATGGAGCTGGATGGTGGCCATAGGAACTCTGTAATAAAACGACACAACCCCGTCGAGTTTGGGCTCGTTTGATTCGTCTTGTCGAGCACTTTGATCCCAGATGGTAACCAGGGTCTAATGATGGAGCCGGAAGATGGCCAAAGGCACTCCACAATAAAACGACACAACCCCGTCAAGTTTGGGCTCGTTTGATTCGTCTTGTCGAGCACTTTGATCCCAGATGGTAACCAGGGTTTGATGATGGAGCTGGAAGATGGCCAAAGGCACTCCACAATAAAATGACACAACCCCATCGAGTTTGGGCTCGTTTGATTCGTTTTGACGAGTACTTTGGTCCTAGATGATAACAAGGGTCTGATGATGGAGCTGGAAGGGGGGTAGGTGGCGGGGTGGGGGGGGAATAGGGTGGGGGTAAGGGGGTCGGGGGTTTAGAGGGTTGGGGGTAAGGGTGTGGCGGTTGGGTTTAGGGGGTGAGGGGGTTTGGGGGAAATAGGGTGGGGGTGTTGGGGGGATCGGGGGTTAGGGATTTTGGGGGGTTGTGGGAAATGGGGAGGGGGTAAGAGGCCTAGATGGTAACAAGGGTTTGATGATGGAGCTGGAAGGGGGGGTAGGTGGAGGGGTGGGGGGGTTGAGGGAAATGGGAGGGGAAGGGGGTATAGGGGGTTGGGGTTAAGGGTGTGGGGTGTTGAGGGGGTTCGGGGGTTAGGGAGGTTGGGGGGGTTGTGGGAAATGGGGAGGGGGGTAAGGGGGGTTGGGTGGGGTTTTAGGGGGTTGGGGTTGGGGGTAAGGGGGTTGGGGTTAGGGGTTTGGGGGAAGTTTGAGGAAATGGGGTGGGGGTCCGGGGTTAGGGGGGTTGGGTTTAGGTGGTTGGGGGTTTGGAAAATGAGGAGGGGGGGTTTAGGGGCTTGGGGGTAAGGTTGTGGGGGTTGGGGTTAGGTGTTTGGGGGGGTTGGGGAAATGGGTTGGGGGATGTTGGGGGGTTGGGTTTAGGGGTTGGGGGGGTTGGGGGGTTGTAGGTGAGGGGGGTAAAGTTAGAAAGAAAGAGGTTTACGTTTAGTAGTGTAGAGCAGTGTGCGCGCACCAAAGACCAAGTATAAGATAGACTGATTCTATTTAAGACGAGCATAAAACCGTTTTGTGTCTCTTTTTAGCACATGGAAACTCTCACTGTGAAAAAATGCAACTAAAAAATAGAAAATAAATAATAGTTTTAAAAAACTAAAAAACACACTTTAAAAAATAAAAATAAAAAAAAAAATAATAAATTTCAATTCACTATTCTTATAGTGCAGTAAAAAATCTTAATAAGCAATTATTATATTGTTATATCCAGATCAAAATTTGTAAACAATTCTAAATATTGATAAAATAAATAATAATAGTTTAAAATATTTTATTGTAAAAAAGCGTGGGGTGCTTTTTAAGATGTTATCAAAATGATTATCCTTGACAATTGATACCATGCACCCCACGCTTTTTTTACAATAAAATATTTTAAACTATTATTATTTATTTTATCAATATATAGAATTGTTTACAAATTTTGATCTGGATATAGCAATATAATAATTGCTTATTAAGATTTTTTACTGCACTATAAGAATAGTGAATTGAAATTTATTATTATTTTTTTTTATTATTTTTATTTTTTAAAGCGTGTTTTTTAGTTTTTTTATTATAATAATTGTGGGAGAGTTTTACCGAGATATATCCTCTTAACTGTTAGTTAGACGTATCGGCTCGCCACTATCCACGTAGTTTTAAGTTTTTTTTTTGTGGTTTTCTGCGTTTACGTGCGCGCCTAAAAGCCACGCCAATTTTTTCTCTTGTGTTATAAAATTTATTACAGCTTATTTTCACCTGCAATAATGGGAAAACACAAAAGAAAAAGCAAGGACGAAGATCTATATAAATTATTCAAAAAATTTGCCAAGCGTATGAGAGAAAATTCCAGCGACGAAGATGACGAAACAACCAACAAGAACAAGAAGAGGGTACCTAAATTATGTTTCCATACAGACTGCTGACTTGATCTACTTCACCTATTTACATCACGGATGTGATAGTAATAGTAGTTCGAGAAGCTTCCCGTGAATTTACCCATACGAGGTACCTCCTTGTGGTTTTTTCCGTAAGTAAACCTGGGTAAGTTCGTTTGATTATTAATAGGTCGGGGCAAAAGTATTTTCGTATTTTTAATGTATTATTAGAAATCAAACCTCTTTGGCTGTGCTGAATGTAACTGGCTGGTTTTAATACCATTAAATATTGACATTCTGAAGATGCAATAAATAAAAAAAAACTAGTTCCCGCCATTTTTCAATTGTCGGCAACCCCTCACTCTTCGTTAAACTCGATCCTCTTGCTCTCCGCAGAGACGTTAGCTCCCTTTGCGTGTTCTATAAGATCTACAACGGGGAATGCTCTGAGGAACTCTTTGACCTCATTCCAGCTGCGGGGTTCCATTACAGATCCTCCCGTCGTAAGCGTTCATTTCATCGACATCATGTTGATGATGGCAGTCTTCGACGGTGCGTTTTAAGCGATCTTTTTTGCCACGAACTTGCAAAATCTGGAACGAGCTTCCCGCTGGGGTCTTCCCATCGAGTTACGACCTGGGTGCCTTTAAGAGGCGAGTGTACAATTTTCTGCAGGGCCGACAACGCACTGGTATCGCGTAAAGCGCTGCGAGTGTCTATGGACAGTGGTGTTCATTTAACATCAGCAGGCTTATTGTCTATCGCTTCTGACGCTTGCCTTCGCAATCACTATTTCTTTCTATCAAACGGTATAAGATGATGACAGAAAGAGATGGTGAAAGCGAAGGCAAGCGTCGAAAGCGTTAGACAATGCCACAGAAATAGGAAACAAATGGAAATGCGGTATTCTACTATAGATACATTTGTTATACAAATATGTGTGAAATCGACATAAAAACCAAAAAAACACATATGGTCTCTTTCTTTCTAAGGTGACTTGGCATATGAAGAAAGAGATGGCATGACATTTGTTTGTTCTATGCTCGGAAATATTTTGACATAACGAGTAGACAGCATTTCCGGCTGCCGCTTGTGACAGAGGCTCTAGGTACTTGAGCTGTCAAGTGAACGATAACTGCGCAGTTTTTAGTGTTTTACAGCGATTTTTAAATACTATTATTCCATTTGGTTTTGTGTTGTGGATATCTATTAATAAAAACGCAATATGGCTCCGTGTTCCATAAAAGGGTGTGCTTCACGAAAAACGAAAAATCAACCGAATTTAACTTCTCATAGGTTAGTAACAGTTTTTTCATCAAATAGTGTCATTAGATTGTAATATTTACTCAGTGATAGTTAATTTTGGTAAGCTTTTGTCGCTGCCATCATAGAAATGCAGATTTTTCTCCATTTATCGTTGTATTTTTGATTTTGTTGAATTCAGTACAATTGTCATTCTTCATTAGTGTTGTGCTGAATATCGACATAAGTAGAACTGAAATAACTCCCATGTTTTCTGACCGATGTCTGTTCTAATTTGACAGATTCCCTAGAATTTTCTTGCTCAGAATCAAGAGCGCTATTGACTTTGATGACTAAAAAAAATGTCCCCAATTTTCCATTCCTTTTTTTTTGGTTTCATATTTGTGTCGAGCCTTATAAACTGTACGAAAAAATACACAAAAATAACTGTACGGTACACTTTTTTAGGGTTCCGTACCCAAAGGCTAAAAACGGGACCCTATTACTGAGACTTCGCTGTCCGTCCATCTGTCCGTCTGTCACCAGGCTGTATCTCATAAACCGTGATAGCTAGACGGTTGAAATTTTCACAGATGATGTATTTCAGTTGCCGCTATAACAACAAATACTAAAAAACAGAATAAAATAAAAATTTAACCTTTTGACCGCCAGCGTCGGCTATAGACGACAGTACGGTAATACAAAATTAAACCTACCCGCATCCGCATAAGAATCAATTTTGTTCCAAACAAAAACGATGCGTGGCGGTCAAAAAGTAAGGGAGCTCCCATACAAAAAACGTGTTTTTTTAATGCTCGATATTGATAACGGCAACAGGTAGACGCTTGAAATATTTACAGAATATTTAGTTATATATTCGCTTTAAAAATAAAATTAAAATAAAACAAATATTTAAGGGGGCTCCGTACAACAGACATGATTTTTTTCCGTTTTTATAGATAATGGTACGGAATCCTTCGTGCGCGAGTCCAACTCGCACTTGGCCGGATTTTCTTTATGAAAATGAATAGTATGTACTTGTGATTTTGAATAAATAGACCCCAACTTTTTCTCCTGTTAAAAAAGTAAATGACACACTTACATTACTTACAATCCAAACTGCAATTGTGAACAATTCTTGTATTATTTTTGTTGTTTTACAAATAAAGGGCATTTCATACTTTGTTATACTTGTTATTTTATTTAGTCAGCACAAAGTTATCACACACTACTTAATTCCTGCAAGTTTTTGAAATAAGCGCGTTCGGTTTTATTGTAAATTTTGCAGTTGATTTTCACAATTTTTTTTATGATTTGGTATTTTGACCATACCTAAAAGACTTTGTGAATAGACATTGCAAACTTGTATGTAGGTTTTTAATTATTTTTTTACATACCTTTTGAACTATTAATTTTGAGATACCTTTACCCCTTATAATTTCCAAAGGAATATAACATTATAAATTTTCCTGTGTAACGAATATGCCATAACCGAAGTAACTATGAACAAAGCTAATTTCAAACTAACTTTTCCACAAAGAAACTCGAATATTACCATTGCTGCTTGAAATGTCCGCTAACCGTTCAAGTATCGATATCGACTATTTTGGTTTCGATGTCACAACCCTTGAGCGCCATTATTTGTGACAACTTTAGGTATACACGCATGATTTGTAGGTATCACAGGTCCATTGGTATAGGTCTATGGACAATACGGCCTCAGGTGACCCACTAACATAACATAAAAAAATAAAAAATTGTTTTTCAAGCAAGCTTAATGAACGTATGTATGTGACGAAGAAATTCGGTTCATTTTAAAGTTGTAAAAAAAAAGGTAAAATGAAACGAACGCCGCGAATAAAATTTGTGCGGTTTATGGACCTAATGCGGTATCAATAAAGAGTAGCACAAATGTGGTTCAAGCGTTTCAAGTCTGGAAATTTTAGTGTGAAAGATGAGGTTTTTAGTATGAAACATTTTCCTTTGTATGAAAAATACGAAAATACTTTTGCCCCGACCTAATATATTTTAGTTATTGTTATTATTACTTATTGTTATATTTCATAAGGTTTTTAGTTTTAGGTTAATTGTTCTTGTATGTATATAAAATGTCGCCGCTACAACAACAAATAAAATTTTCCAATGTTAAAAATAACGTACCTACTACAGTTTGCAAAAGAATAAAACTTACCCCTTCGAGGCAACTTGTTCAGCGTCCCATCCACGCAGCCGCCGCGCACCCCACCCGACAACCCATAGAGGAAATGACATGTGCTTCCCGAAATTACGATACGTTAGCTATTGTGGACATGGCTGTTAATTCAAAATAAAAAATGTATAAAAATGCTCTGATTTCAGAGCAACAAATGGTGTAAGAGTCTAGAGAAAAGGGTCATATCTGTAGAGTAAAACTTATATGAGTTTAAAAAATGTATAGTATAAAGTAGGTCACTGGGAAAATTGATAAAAAAAAATATTTCTACACAGTTATAACTATGTCATAAAAGTATCTTTGTTAAGTAGTGTAATTCTGTTTATTCGTCGTTCTTCCCTTTCGTTTTTTGTCCATTTACTTACGAACATTTATTTACCAGCACCGAACGTATCGAAATAATTTTGGCGAATAATTAAATGAGACAAAATACAAAAGGAAAGAACGACGAATGAGTCCAAGGAAGACCGTGACGAAAAACGAATAAGACGTATTAAGAGATCTAGACAAGTTGCACAATTTGACCAAAAAGATAGTGACGGATAGCGAACAAGACGAAGGCGAATACGGAATGAGACGAAATAAGAATTCAACGAAAAACGAATGAGGCTATAATAGGATACCGTAAAATGTAAAACGTGAAATAAAATTAGTGTAAGTTTAGTTTAAGTTTAGTTTCTATTTTAGGTTATCTACTTAATTGTAGTGTTTTTTTGTACCAAAAATGTCAATTTATTGTTTTAGCACCATAGAAATAAATATCTACTGCGTTAACGTGAAAGTTTTTATAGATGGATGGATGTGTGAATGATCGTTACTCTTTCACATTAAAACGGTGTGATGTATTCTGTTAACATTTGTCATACAGATAGTTTATAATAATAATAACAATAATACCTAGAGGATACCAATTTTACCATGTATAGATATTATAGACATAAAAAAGTAATGTTACTGAATGGCAACCTGACTGACAGATAGCGCGCAGTTTAAATAAGTAGAGCTAGAGACTTGAATTTCGGTACACTTATTTCTTGTCGTTCGTAGAGTTGCATCAAGAAGGAATTTTTCGAAATTTCTACAGGATAGAAAACCGTTCTGTTTTAGATTTTCATGTAGGCAAAAGCTTTGGCTTTACTCTAGAATGCAGATTAATGCTATCTATCCATGATAAAAATACAATATAAATTTGCGTTGATGTCAAAATTACAAGAATTCATGACATGATCATCAAAATAATGCAAAACAAAAATTAATAATTATAGCTTTTTTAAAAAGATTAATTCAAATTGAAGAGTGCCTGTGTGTTTGAGCTGCGATAGATCAAGAGGGGTTTAAGATTACAACGTATACATGATGTTAAGTATAATTTTATGTACTTATATCTCATGTCCCGGGTATGTCCACATGTTACGAGCGTGTCAGGCTGTGCGCCCACCTGCCACATTCCACCCCGGGCACAATGGCCGAGATTAGCTGGACCGGGCCGACGGCAACAATGACTCCTCAGCACCCGACTTTGTTTTTGCCGATTCTCACAGTAAATCATGGTGAATTTAATCGATTTAGACTTATGTTATGGGAGTAAATGAATCGATACCCTGGGTACCGACTTTTGAAATCAGAACGCTGGAAAAATTGTGAAAAATTTTGTTGAATTAAAAAGTTACAAGTTTCTTGAAATTATTATAGCTTTAATTAATCTTGTCTACTCGAATGTAGCAATGAAATACGCAGATTTTTACCATTTTCGAATGGTATTTTCGTGATTTTCGAGTGATATATGATTTCAAAAAACGGTCCCCAACCTAAAATTAAAAATGTGTCTATACATTTGGATTCCAATTAATAATGTTAAGTAAATGGTTAATGGTATCTGTAATAGACATCTGTATTAATAATATTATAAAGCTAAAGAATTCAAATTAAAAAATTGTTTGTGTTGAATAGCCTATTTTTCGAGGAAGGCTATAGGGTTATACTAACATCACGCTACGACCAATAGGAGAAGAGCATCAATAATTAACGCGGACGTAGACGTGGGCTCCAGCTAGTTTTTTATTGCTTTTATATTTTTTTTATTGTTATTTATTTTAAACTACATTTAAAAAAAATGTATTGAATTGATATTTTAATATTAAATAATAACATTGTCATTGTCACAGATTAATTAAGTTACGATTACGACATAACAGATTCGCCCCATCAGCCATCAGTTCTACGAACGATGTGCCCTGCCCACTGCCACTTGAGTCTGGCGATTTTTCGAGCTATGTCGGTGACTTTAGTTCTTGTTTAAGGCTCCATCCAATCCAATGCGATCCAACAACATGGAGCGACGACCTGGTTTAGGTTGCGGGATCGCGTTGGATGCGGAGGGCACGGAACTGATCTGTTTGGCGAGCCTTGGGGGAGGCATATGTTCAGCAGTGGACGTCTTTCGGCTGAAATGATGATGATGATGATGATGATAACAGATTCGACAATCGCGTTTGACAGCCGCTATAGTCACCCACCACTATTAGGCTCACCGATCCTATTCGATTCTAGTACTTACTTATATACTACCATACAAATAGTTCTACGACTCTCTCTTTGTTTCCACAGATTCTATTGTTGTGATTCAGGAATTTTACTTCACTTTTATCATAACACCTAATATTTCATTTCATCTTGAACCCAAGCCCGTAGAAAATTGCGAAACGAGACCATAATTATGGCACGCCTAGATATCGACGCAATAACTTTCCTTTTCGCATAGGAGGTTCAGCGTGAATTGCACACAGCAAGTTACTATAACGATAATCAATGTCAAGTCAGCTGTCAAATCTCCGAAATTAAATAAAATTTTTGCAAGCCAAGATTCAAAATACTTTACTTACCCCTGTTTCACCATCCATTGATCAAATTTATTTGACGGATAAATGTGATGCCGTCTTTGTTTGTTTTGTTCGAATACACGGAGACGGCATCACATTTATCCGTCAGTTAAAATTAATCAATGGGTTTTGCAGAAACTTAACCGAAGATTTGCCGCGGTGGCCTAGTGGTTTGTCCTATGGTGTCTCAAGCAGAGAGACGTGGGTTCGAGCCCGGCCTCGCACCTTTGAGTTTTACCGTATTTATGTGCAAAATTATATTTGAAATTTACCATGAGCTTTACAGTGAAGGAAAACATCGTGAAGAAACCTGCATACACCTGCGAAGAAATTCAATGGTGTGTGTGAAGGTCCCAATCCGCACTGGGCCCGCCTGGGAACTACGGCCCAAGCCCTCTCATGCAGTGGGACGTATATCCGACATGATGATGATGATAAAGATTTGCCAGCTGGTTTGTCATTGAATATCTATAGCAACTCACACTTATTCTCTCATGTGACCTTTTTGGCAATAAACAATGCACAATAAACTGGATAAAACCATTCATAACCCACCAACTGTCTGGATAATTTATGGCTCTACCTAAGAGTTTTACGACTTCATTTATCCAATTTAATACGAGTCTCACACAGAATAAATGATAACTGGAAAAGAAATATGCTGTGAGCTAAAAACAATTTATTTATTGTAAATATGTAGTAAAGTTATTGGTATAAGTAATTGGTCTAAAAATGTGTTACAGCGGAAATGGTGGCTCAAACGGACATTTCACTGGCGCATATGTAATAAATATGTAATCTACTAAAACTTACAAAAAGACCAGGTTTCTTTCTGTGAGTTTTTTACGTAATTATTTTGTTTATTAAAAATTGTAAGTACTGTAGTTTTCACTATTTTTTCTTACTTTTTAACATACTCTTTGCCAGTCCCTTGCTAAATGCTCCTCTCATCCACTCAAAGATTGACTGGCAGAGATCCCTTAAACGAATAAATTCGCCTTTGTGCATCTCAGCGGTTCTCAATAGTGTTTATTTTTAAACCCCGACCCAAAAAGAGAAAAGGCCCAAAAGTGTTATAAGTCTGTGGCATGGCATCATAGCTTTTAAACGGGTCAACGGATTTGGATGCGTTTTTTTTATTTGAAAAGTTTTTTGGTTCACATCTTTCATCAAAATTGGATCGGACCTTTCAAACCCAAACCTAATGGGCATTTACTTTATTTCCAAACATAATATGTGTGACCAAATTGCGTTGTGGGTTATTAAATTTTTAAATTTAAAGTAAAGTGGGAAAAAGACAGCCAAGCTCAAATGGGATTGGGCTGGGCATGTGTGCCGGATGCATCCTCAAAGGTGGGCGCACTCAGCCACGTGGTGGGTGCCGCACGACGGTTACCGACGGCGAGGCAGGCCCAGGCGCAGATGGCGAGACGACCTGGACGCAGAATTAAACGATTGGCCAGATTTCGCTCAGGACAGGGAGCTGTGGAGGACCAGAGGGGAGGCCTTTGCCCAGCAGTGGGACACAATTATAGGCTAGTAAAAAAAAAAAAAGTTATTTCTTTATTTTTGTACAATAAAGGGTTTACATACATACATTTCTAGTGGTATCTTATGACGTGTACATGCAAGGTCTTGGTTTGTTTTATGTTAGTACAGTAGACGGGACGGTTTCAAATTTCAGTTACAATACAGGCAATACAGCTTTGGTTCAAAATAAAGCAAATGTTGGAGGTGTTGTATTTACTTATTTCTGAAGGTCGAGGCGCGGGAAAAGGGGGGGCTTTGTTTGAGAGCACGCGCGGCCGGCAGCGCCCGCGCAGGCAAGCGGTCGTCAATCTTTAAGAGCTTGTTCACACTGGCGTTTTTTCCGGCGGTTTCTAGACAGAGCGGGAACGCGGCGAGCACGCTGCAGTGTTAAGCTGCGTACGGACTGCGCGCACTGTACGCGTACCCGGGTACGCGTGTCCTGGAACGCCATGTCCGCACGCCATAAAACTCAAAAAAACAGCAAATCTACTGTTAAAACAGTAGGGTTGGTAACACTGGCACGCTGCGATATCTGCGCGATTATTCGCCACCCGCGTGCCGTGCGCGCCGTGTTACCGCTCCGCCGATGAAACCGCCGGCAAAACGCTAGTGTGAACAAGCTCCAAGGCCGGCGCAGACCAGATGCGTGTGCGTGTCACGTCACGCACCAGTTGTAATAAATGAAACTGTAAGTAAGATGGCGCACTAGATGCGTGCACATTGTGTGCCATCTTTCTTACAGTTTCATTTATTACAACTGATGCGTGACACGCACACGCATCTGGTCTGCGCTGACCTTTATACGAGACAACTAACACGTAGAATATAGTAATCCCATCCCATCCCACCAATAAATAAATGTGAAAGTTTGTATGGATGGCTGGTTGTGTGGATGTTTATAACTCTTTCACGCTAAAACGGTTCCATAGATTCTGATGAAATTTAGGACACATTGTTTATATAGGTACTGTTTTAAACTATCGTGATTTTCACTCATAATTAACTATACCTACTTAACGGGACTTATCACGCAAATGATAATTTTACCTCGACGGTTCGGCCACATTGCAGCAGCCGTGGTCACGAGTTAACTGAAGTGTAGGGTGTCAAGTTCGTTTAGCCGCTCGAGCACTCGAGTCTTTCGAACTACGTTCACTTGATTCCGATTAGAATCAGCACCTGTATCTCGAACTACCCGCACTTGATTCCGATTAGAATAAGCACCCGTATCTCGAACTACCCGCACTTGATTCCGATTAGAATCAGCACCCGTATCTCGAACTACCCGCACTTGATTCCGATTACAATCAGCACCCGTATCTCAAACTACCCGCACTTGATTCCGATTAGAAACAGCACCCGTATCTCGAACTACCCGCACTTGATCAAGATTTTTTAACGGCACCCCATCACACCCTACACGACACTCTACACTTCAGTTAACTCATGACCACAGCTGCTGCAATGTGGGCAAAACGTCGTCGAAATCCTTTGCGTGATAAGTCCCGTTTAGTATAGTACATATTGTTTATAACCAGGGTTAACATACAGGGTTAACTTTGTCCCGGAAAATTGCATAGTTCACGCGGGATTGCGATAAACGAACTCTTTGCAGACGGAGTCGCGGGCAACAGCTAGTTCAGAATATAATAAGAAAAAAAGAAATTCCACGCGTTTTACGGCAAAGGAAGGCAAAATGAGGAAACCTACAATACTCGTATACCTGTGAAGCAATTCAATAGTGTGCATGAAGTTCTCAATCAGTACTGGGCCAATGAAGTGACTGGTAAACTCGCCGTTGTACATGTTTCTCAACGGTTTTCAACAATGTGTTTTTTCTTTATTTTTGTACAATAAAGGATTTACTTACATACCTACATACATACAATTGACAACGGATGGGAATAATGTAACTTTGTACGAACTTATCTCTTTAATTTAGACAAACCTTTGTGTGCATGAGAAAAGCATTTAAAAAGAGTGTACCCATTGGTCTTTCGCATATGCAAAGTTTCAGTACCAATGCCTGCAGACGTCATGCGCGTTTCAAGTTATATAACGAGGGTTCAATGGCCGCGGTGCAACCTTTAAGGTCGAGCCTTATTTACTTACACATGCAGGCGAACGACTGGGACGCCTGAGGTTCGACGCTTGTGCCTGACTTGATGTGAAACTAAAAATGTCATTTAAATTTTAATTGTTCATTAGTTACAATCTATCGTGTAACCGAAAAAGAAGCTTCGGTTTCTAGTGTCAATGTTGACCGAAACTGGAACCTTATTTAGGTGAAGGCACCAGTAATGTTTTCTGTAAACCCAAATTTTAAGAAACGGCCACACTACATTTTTAAACTACCTATCAACACTATGCTCAGAAAACTGATGGTTTTAACTGGTAAAGTCCATGAATGGTGGGATATAAGCCTACAAGGCATTGAATCTTTGCTGTCCATTACTGGGGTAACTTAACATGTCCATGATTGGTGCCATCACCCTAGGATAAAATTTTCTCTCTGCACTGGAATCTTTGGAATCTTGTGTGATTTTTTTAATTAGGTATCGTTAGGGAAAGAACGAATGTAGGCTTTAAAAGAAATAAAACACATTAGTTCAAGTTATACTTATGATTATAAATAAAATACGTCATGCACAAATAAACTATTACACAAATCCCTAGTGAGTTTTCCAATAGTGGCATAATAACACATTGACTTTTTTGTGTTATTGATATTAAATAAAAAAATAAATTGCGACAATCCACTAACAAAATATAAATTTATTTTTCGTCTAGCCAGACTATAGCTTTGGCTGACGGATTTAAGGCCGAAACCGATAAAACGGCCGAAATGAGTTTGGCCAAAAGTGGCCGAAATCAAAGTTTCGGTCGGTCACTAGGTGCATACAATTATTTATCCTATTTTAATATTATTAATGCGAAGGATTGTGAGTTGTGTTCGCTACTCTTTCACGTTTAAACGGCTGAACGGATTTGGATAGCTGATAGCTGAATCTCAGGAATAACACAGGCTATTTTTTTATTCCACTGTACAAACAGCTGCAGAGAAAAGGTGTGGTTATCGGACAGGGAGTACCTTTTCCCTGCAACTGACTGTATTACGAGTACATAATCAGGATGTTTGCATGTAAAATTCTAAAGACTAAATTTTGCATGGGTGTTCTTCATAGACATGTTATACTGTACCGTAAGATCGCGATGTAATTCTAGAAGAAATTTGTTTAAGATTTTGTGTGCATATCGGGTAGGTCTGAGAATCGGCCAACCTCTATTTTTCATACCCCTAAATGTTAAGGGTGGTCCACCCCTTAATTTTTGATGTGACGACGTATGGACGACGCCTAATAAATCGATGAACGCCGGCTGCATACACGAAAAAGGATGACGCAATGTAAGTATCTACATGAGCCGCGAGGGCCAGTTGCAAGAGAGCGGCGAACGCCAGGATGTACAATGCGGGGGGGGGGGGGTGCGGGCGGTATAAAAGGGGGTTTCATTTTTGTTTTTTGAATGTTTTTTAATCCTTGAACTTAATAAAATCCAAAATCGCTCATTTATTGCCTCTACTCTAAGGCGGAATAAAGATCGCCGGGTCAGCTAGTTAATTTATAAAATCCTGATAGCTATTAAATTTTAACTGCCAGATCTGGCTAATGCTAGCCGCGGGTCTTCTCGGCCGAGACAGGCCCTGGCCCACTGTTGGGCACAGGCTTCCGCTCAGAATCAGAGGGCTTGTGCTGGTGTTCCCTTCCCACGGGGGCCCAGTGGGAATTGAGAACTTTATACACACCATCGAATCTGCAGGTAAGCCAAAGCGGGTAAAAAGGCGTGCAGAACACTCAGGGATCGAGTGCGAGTTTTAATATGCTTATTAACTTCATTGTCTTATTAGATAATTTTGATTTTGGATTTCATTCCTTGGAAACTGAGTATTTTTGGAAAAATTTAACAGTTTCATTTTCGACTCCGGTTGGCCAAAAAACTTTCAGGTAGAGCTAAATTACTGATGATGATGACGAGAAACTGAGCTCGATTAATGTATGTATGTATGTAAATAATTTATTGTACATAAAACACAAAAAAATAATATAAAACAACAAAACAAAAGAGTACCTACAAAGGCGAACTTATCCCTAAAAGGGATCTTTTCAAGCTAACCTAATTAACGTTGGACACCCAAAAAATAATTTGTATTTTCCTATAATTACTTTTTTGCAACAAAGAATCAAAGAATTTTGATAATAACAAAAAAGGGTGTTTCCATACAAATTACTGTTTGAAAAATGGTCAACTCTGAAGCTAGCAATACTCAGATATAGACCAATTTGTTTCCGATCTTACCACCATCACTCTGATCTGATATTAACTTAGCTGCACACTTAGAATACCGTTGCACCCACCATTGTTTAAATCGTTGCCTTCCAAGTTTTTGCTCTATGCAATGCTACGGTAATAATTTGAGATGCCGCATGTACTTCGAAATGGGTATCGAATATTTAGAAATTCTGACCCTAACATTTAGAGATCACAAAAGCACAATAGTTGCTCGAGCGAATGAGAAATAAACTTAAAATGTCTTCAAAAGATAAAACCATTACAAGTCATAAAGTTCAGGTAACGTCGTAAACTAATCCAAGCGACGGAAGTAATTACCGTCAAAATATTCAAAGACGACAACACAAATGAAGTTTAGCACAAAAAAGGGCTCAAAATTAGGCAAACTTCCTTCCGGCTTATTCTATTCAAATTTAACAGTAACAAAACGACCGGATACGACCGGAAATGCGATTGAGAAGTTTTTGTGGCAGTCCTTCTGTGAATAGATTTCGCCATACGTGTCTTGCGTCCCGTTTCGCAGCTGAATAAGTGTTAAAATAATAAATCAGGCAGTTTTGTTGGTATTGTAGGCGCGGTGCGTGAGCGACGGATCGCGGTGGAGCTTAGCGGGAGGGGCGGGGGACGGGGGGACGGTTTCCGGCGGCGCGGGCGCACCGTGGGAACGCGCTCCCACCTACGAGTGCTCCTCTGATTAAAACGGCCACTAATTAATTTAAGTTTGCGGCGAGTAAAAATAAAGTGGAGTGGCGGGACGTTCGATTACGAGTGCCGATGCGCCGGTCGTTTATTGCCGGTTGATGTCGTTTACCGACGTTTGGTGGGTTTCCGGTTAGCTTCTGTTCCTTGAAATAGGTAGCTTGAAGTGGCGCTAAAAGTTTTAATTTCCCAGGGCCACAAAAACAACGGGCTATTTGACATCAATCGACAAGCTTTTTACGAGTTGTCAAAACGCGATTCCCCCATTGATGGTAACACTGTACCTACCATAGATGGTAATACAAAAGTATGGTAACACTGAACTGTCGCGTCACTTGTTAGTTAGCCAGCCTAATTGACTAACAACTATTTATATGCTTTAAGTATCACAAAGCTACTAAAATTAAATTCGACAGTTAATTAAAAACTAATCTGGTTTTCTGGATTAACAGAAATAGGTTTTTAATAGAGCTGTAATGTTTATAAAATTATTGGTGCGTCGAATACCTACCACCTCTCAACTACTTTTCTATTAGTCTTCTAGCTTATATTATGATAGAGAAAACTAACGTCAGTTACTTACTACAGTTTACTGATACTTCAAACATTCAATTGCGCGTACATTATCTCTTTGCAATAAAGTAGCTATTTGTTCCTGAATCTTATTTTTTTTTACCCAAGGGCTTCAACTGAATATTTAAGTACAGCCGAGTGCAAGGTGTCCATAAATTTCACAAACTTATTTATATAGCATTAACATTCCACCGTATATATCTATCTATACTTACTCGATATTTATATTTAGATAGGTATGTCCTGAGTCTCCTTTGTGCGGACACCTGGCGGAGCAGATGCTCCCATTCAAGCCGAGCTAATTTTTATCAATCGCACTTTGCCCCATTCATGCTCCCTTTTCCGTACGACATGTGTTCGAAATGTATAAAAAGCCTTCTATTTAATACCTGAGTTGGTTGTTGATGTTAGGCTGAGGGATATAGGGAACCGGGCTAACTGGAATCAGCGAGAAGTAACTAAAATTCTGGTCATAAGTATAAACTACGAAATTCGATTTTCGAATATCGTGCCGTTTCGTTCACGCTAATAGTATTAAATTGAAGAGCGAAAAGGACGGCAAGATACGAACTTCGTATTTCGAATTTCGTAGAAATCCCATTAGAATATGTAACCGACTCTACCACAGATTACATAAAGTTCTACGCTCGATATATTTCTGTGGTTCTACGTATGTAGATTCGGCACCTACCGTTCACCTACCAGCCGGCTCACCGTCAACGGTGTCAGTAGCAGCCACAGAGTACATTTTCGAGTGACAGCTGTCAAAAAGAATAGTACTCGTGTCAGAGATGACGGTGGAGAAATACCCTGTAAAGTAACGAAGCATTGACTCTACTCTGAATAAAAATTTGGAACGAATGAAAATAGAACCCAATCTAAAATCCTTGAAGCAGGTGTACTTACAACAGTACAATCTGTCATCGCTTTCGAAGATAAAGAAAGTAGGTAGCAAAGCCAGAAGCGTTTTTCTGTCCACATAAACTTAAGTTTATATAAAAAAAAAACCGGTTGTCTTTAAAGTCGGTTTACGGACGATAGTTTAACGTGACAACGTCATAACAAAACATTCAACCCCCCCCCCCCCGCAAACACCACCCCTCCCGGACACCACGCACCCCCGCACCCCCCACATTGAAAATTACCCGAGCGCTAGTACTAAGATTGTATTATGTAATATTGCAACTGGCCTACTAACGTTACATGTACGTTACATTGCGTCATCCTTTTTCATCGATTTATTGGACGTTGTCACGTCAAAAAGACTATAAATATTATTATCAATCACTAATAGCTCTGTTCCGCGGCTTTGCACCCGTGAATGAATAAAAAGTTGGTAAGCTTCCCGTCTGAACTGTTAACCTTTAGCGCTTTAGCAAGACTCGGTCGTATAATAGTCCGACAAGCTCGTGCGTGGCTCTCCGCGGAACCCTGTCGCAGTCAGCATTTGCCGCACTTTTTGTGAAGTGGTAGAGCCATGTTGTAGCTAGCCACTGCATCACGAATGGGCCGGCTCGTCCGGGGCAGTACCACCCTCTCACAGAACACCGGCGTGAAGCAGCAGTAATCCTGCTTGCGTTTCGTACGGTCAGTGAGCGTGCCGGGGGCCCAATACCTCACCCCTTCCCTCTCCCCCTCCCTCTCCCCCTTCCCCTATTCCCTCTCCTTTAGGGCCGACAACGCACTGGCATCGTGTAAAGCGCTGCGGGTGTCTATGGACAGTGGTGTTCATTTAACATCAGGTGACCCACTAGTTCGTTTGTCTGGCCTATCTAACATAAAAAAAAAAAAAAAAAAAAAACAATCTCTTTAAGGACAGCAGAGGCTCCCTGCGACAGGGTTCCGCCGAGCGCTGCGCATGAGCTTGTCAAGGTATAGTCGAACGATCGCGAGGCGCGAGCGAAGGTCTCCGTTTCAACTTGAGCACAAATGCTTTTGTATTTCTGTCCGGCTGGCAGTTACAGGTCGCATTTCTAATTTGGATTTTTTACCGAAATTGGAAATTTTTCAAAATGGCGGATTAAGTTGGGTTGAAAACGTAAAAGGCAAACTTGGGGATTCTACAGCTCCCAGACCCACTGGTCACACTGATTTGTGTTGCCTATGGATAGTCCAATATCGTTAGTCTATCGATAGTTAAGAAAAAGCTAATAGTAACGATACTTTATCGATAGTATAGACGGTAGGTATGTATCGCTAGTGCTTTATAAGCAATGTTATGCTATTAATAGTGGCAATCCAATCGATACTATCGATAATTTTATGTCCAATTATAGTGTCGCTTGTATGTATTGCTTAATCAGGCAATCATAACCAAAAGCAATCGATACTATCGACAGGTGGCGATGCTATCGATAGTACTAAGTATCGATATCCTGAATAGTTTTCGATGTAAAATATCGATAGCCAAACCATCGATAGTTCTGCAGCACTGACACTGATATTCATTCACTCCGAGCGGCTAGTTTCTTAATGGAAGCGAAGTGTTTCTTGCCTGCAACGGATCTTACATAATTATTCGTAAACTAACTCCCACGAGAACATGCGATTGGAAATGAGCTTACCAAGTAATCAGTTAAAGTTGAAAATTGATTGAAGGAGCGAATATAGTTTTAATTTCGTGCGGGGACCAAAGCAGCTGCCGGTTTGTTGTAAATCGGCCTTCGATTTTAACCTGTCCAAAGGTATGTTACTTGTAAATATTAGGTACATGGGTTTCGCATTTACATCTATTTAAGTATATATAAATATACTAGCTGTCGCTCGCGACTCCGTCTGTGAAGAATAGTGGTATAAAAAATAGCCTACGACCTATTCTCAGACCTACCAAATATATTTTTCACTTCTCATGCTCTTAAAATGTTACTTTAGCCTCTGCATATCGGGAGTAAAGCTCTTTTTTGATCTCTAGGGATTAAAGTAATTTTTCACTTCTCATGCTCTTAAAATGTTACTTTAGTCTCTGCATATCGGGACTAAAGCTCTTTTTTGATCTCAAGGGATTAAAGTAAAATTTTTTTAATTGACTATGGAAACCCCTAAACTGCCAATCACGGTGTTTGTGAATGGAGAATTATCGCCATTTTCAGTAACTGGGTATAGACAATTTTAAAGCTTTCCACAGACCGAAGCGCGCTGCGGACGCACTGTAGCGCCCTGCGCTTCGGTCTGTGGAAGCCTTTAGGGCGTGGAAATAACCTCAAAATGACAACTGTATAAAAAATATTTAAAAAATAATAATTTCGTGAAATACATTGAATAATTACGAATATTAATCTATTTAATTATAAAATATTAAAGATGAATTCATTTTATTTTGCACGTAAAGAAAGATTTCCTTTAGCTTAGGTGTTTTTAATTTGTTTTTTTTTTAAAAACGCTGTCGGCAAAGCAGGGGGGTTACTACGAAATTCGAAGTTCGAAGTTCGGATCGTGCGGTCCCTCTCACTCTCGTAATAAATACCATTAGCGTGAGCGGAACGGCATGAAACGAAGTTCGAATTTCGCGCTTCGTAGTATAGGGCCAGTTCCCTGCTCTGTCGATAAAATAGCAATCCGCACTGTCGGCAAAGCAGTGCTGGAGTGTACGGTAGATAGAGCAGTTACGTTTGAATGTTAATATGGCGTGACTTCAAAATAATGCGATGTCAGTTGCATTTAATAGTAAATTGAAAGTATAATTAGATATAATTTAATAAAGAATTGGCATATAGAAAATAAACTTAAAAAGTTGTTTCTTTATTCACGGGTAAGTGTTTCAGTTAACAATATATTTTGTGTGTTAACTTAGATCAATTAGGTTAATTTATTTGCCGATTCTAATGAATGAACAATTATCATTCTTACATGCATAGTACAATTAGTTTTAACATAGTCTTTAAGTTAGAATCTGTTGGCTAATTATGCAAGCATTTAAAGCGTCACTTTACAAAAAAATATAAAAGAAAAGAAAAGACAGCGGTATTTTTTTTGCTATTTGAATTTTGAACAGATGTCCATTGCTCGTATTGAGCATACGTTGCAAAAAAGTAATTTTGTACGTCGTTTTTTCCTCGCATTCAAAGTGAAAAGTAGAGTGTTTAACGCGGGACTAAACTACCATAATGACAACTCGAATTATAGCCTCCCTCGCTATCGCTCGGGTGGCTAAATATCTCGTGTCATTATGGCTTGTTTTAGTCCCTTGTTGAACAATCTACTATTTTTTTAATTTACTTTGGAAACCCCTAAACTGCCAATCACGGTGTTTGTGGATGGAGGATTATTGCCATTTTCAGTGACTGGGCATTTTTTTTTAAAATAGCCTATACAGTGTCCCACTGCTGGGCAAAGGCCTCCCCTTTCTTCTTCCACTCATCCCTGGCTTATGCAAAGTGTTGCCAGTCCGGCTGGAATCGCTCCAAATCGTCCCGCCACCTCCTTTTAGGCCTACCTCTGCTCTGGTGAGTAGTGAGTTTGGCCCAGCGATCCGGATGCATCCGGCAGACATGACCTGCCCAGTCCCACTTGAGTTTGGCGGTCTTTGTCCCCACATCAACAATTCGGGTTTTGGAGCGCAGTTCAGTGTTTCTGATTCTATCAGCTCTTCGAACACCTAGGATACTGCGCTCCATAACCCGCTGGCAAACCTTGAGTTTGGACTTCTGGGCCTCAGTCAAAGACCAGGTCTGGGCACCGTAGGTTAGGATGGGCAGAATGCACATGTCAACGAGCTTGCGTTTTAAGGCTAGGGGAAGTTTACCCTTCATTAGTGCTTTCATGGACCAGTAGCTCCTCCAGGCATTTTCGATTCGTTTGTCGACTTCTTTGCCTTGTCGGTTTTCGAAGGAGACTATCTGGCCCAAATAAGTATACTCGTTGACATATTCAATCACATGCCCATCTACCATTACCCTACGTTTGATGCTATTCGTCATCAACTTAGTCTTTGACCGATTCATCGTAAGTCCAACTTCAAGGCTTGCTGTGCTTAGTTCTTGAAGCATTCCTTGTATTTCGATTGACTGACTGATGACTGGGCATAGACAATTTTAAAGCTTTCCACAGACCACAGCGCGCTGCGGACGCTCCGAAGCGCTCCGTAGCGCCCTGCGCTTCGGTCTGTGGAAGCCTTTAGTGCGTGGAAATACCTAATCTCAAAATGACAACTGTATAATAATATTTTTAATAATTTCGTGAAACACCATGAATAATTACGAATATTAATCTATTTAATTATATTAAAGATGAATTCATTTTATTATGCATACTTAGTCCAATTAGCTATGAATTAATTTTCAAGTTTGAATCTGTTGGCTAAATATGCAAACATTTAAAGCGTCACTCAACTAAAAAAACTCGGAACAAATTTAAATTGCTATTTGAACTCTGAACAGACGTCCATTGCTCGTATTGAGCGTACGTTTTATAAAAGTAATATTGTAGATTAGTAGGTATACCTAAAACATCGTTTTTTCCCTCGCATTCAAAGTGAAAAGTAGAGTGTTTAACGCGAGACTAAACTGCCATAATGACACTTGTTGAACAATCTACTAATGTATACCTAGACTAAAAACAAGCAGTTGCGGAGGAGTTCGATAACAAACTCCGTGACACGAGATTTTTATATACTTACTAGCTGCTGCGCGCGACTTTGTCTGCGAAGAATAGGGGTATTCAGAATGGCGTAGCTATTTGGCTAATTTATTTTTATGTGTAAGGTAGTCTTGAGTCTTGTATAAAGAAAATGTTTGATTTTTTTTACGGAAACGTGATACATAAATACATTTGTACCTAAAATTAGGTTGTACAGAAAATTGATGAAGTTAAAAATGAGTGAGCGTGTGATTTCCCTTGATATACGACTAAGGATGACACTAAAAGCCCAAGTCCAGCTCAGTAACAATAACGAACAACTTTTCAAAAGACAGAAGCCGCTCTTACCAGTCAACCACAGCTAAGTATATTCATAATGCGAACCATCTACTTTACAACATTGAGCATGTAATAAAACTAAAATCCGTCCTCAATGAACTTTTTTTTTTTTTTTTTTTTTTTATGTTAGATAGGCCAGACAAACGAACTAGTGGGTCACCTGATGTTAAATGAACACCACTGTCCATAGACACCCGCAGCGCTTTACACGATGCCAGTGCGTTGTCGGCCCTAAAGGAGAGGGAATAGGGGAAGGGGGAGAGGGAGGGGGAGAGGGAAGGGGTGAGGTATTGGGCCCCCGGCACTCTCACTGACCGTACGAAACGCAAGCAGGATTACTGCTGCTTCACGCCGGTGTTCTGTGAGAGGGTGGTACTGCCCCGGACGAGCCGGCCCATTCGTGATGCAGTGGCTAGCTACAACATGGCTCTACCACTACAAAAACTTTACTTTACTTTTACTTTAAAAATCCAACGTTCTTTAACTTCAAGGTAAACATGAATGGGCCGCATTAATCCCTTAGAATAACATGAGAAAGTCGGTCTAGCATATAAAAATACCCTCCCCTTGCTCCATTCACTTCCTGAATACCCAGCCAAATAGGAAATCATTTGCTACTATTTATTTTATTTAAATGCCGGGCACTAATGGCTTCTGTCGCGTAACATTCATTCATGAATTTAGGCGTTAAGGTAGTTAGTGAGCAGACGTGGTCCGATAAGGATTCGTATGAATCGGTTAATTACTACTCAACTACTTACTACGAGTACCTACACGCATTATTTTCCTTGTGTTAGTTTCCACGAGGTTTGAACACTATTGTAGGTATAGGTAGGTAAATCGTGTAGGCAGTAGGAATGTTATTTGTTTTTTACATAGTATTTTTTTTCGTATCTTTCATTTATAAGCTGATAGAAATAGGTACGTTCGAGAGACACAAACCGCATTGATAACTGAGACTAAAATACGTCTTCAACAATCTAATCTATCTATCTATGTAATCTATCTACCTATCTAATCTAATACCTTTAAACGAGCAATTCTTGTATATATATAATCAGAATCTCAGAAACGGCTCCAACGATTTCGATGAAATTTGGTATGTGGGGGTTTTCGGGGATGAAAAATTGATCCAGCTTGATACCGAGTTTCAGCCCGAGCGGAGCTCGGTCGCCCAGGTACTTTTATTAAATTATGATACGTTGTTAGAAATCTTCCTCGTAAATCTACAGTGTCCCAAAACCTATCGATAACCTGGTACCGGACGGTTTTGACATACAATACAAATAAATAAAAAATACTAAAACTTGGTGCACTAATCCGACTTGGCCAGTTTTTATTTACTGAAAACTCAAATGTTTTTGTTTTTAATCGAACCCTAAGCAACAAATTCATTTTCAACTATAAACAAACCCAGCACCAATTTGTCACAGTAGGTACCGATTCCCACGGCAAATGAATGAACGAGTGAATGAGTGAGCGTAAGGGAAGAGAAAGAAAGGGGCGACTTCCGGTGCAGTGGCGTATGGCGTCACTTCCGGCGAAGACGGACGCGGTTCCCTGTTTGCATCAATTATTATTTCCTCTTTATGTTTCCGTCCGTTCGGCGAGCGCTAGTTTTTGTGTTTCGATATTTTTGTTGCTTAGATTTACTGCACTATTTTGTAACCAAGGAGCAAGTAAGAGGAGGAGTAGTGGTAGAGCCATGTTGTAGCTAGCCGCTGCATCACGAATGGGCCGGCTCGTCCGGGGCAGTACCACCCTCTCACAGAAAACCGGCGTGAAGCAGCAGTAATCCTGCTTGCGTTTCGTACGGTCAGTGAGAGTGCCGGGGGCCCAATACCTCACCCCTTCCCTCTCCCCCTCCCTCTCCCCCTTCCCCTATTCCCTCTCCTTAAGGGCCGACAACGCACTGGCATCGCGTAAAGCGCTGCAGGTGTCTATGGACAGCGGTGATCATTTAACATCTGGTGACCCACTAGTTCGTTTGTCTGGCCTTTCTAACATAAAAAAAAAAAAAAAAAAAAGGGTATGCAACATTTTACAAGCTTTTATTTAACTTGCCCTGTTTGTTTGTTTTCTAGAAGAGATGTGCTATCTAGCTTATGCTGCGAGGATGTGAAAGCTACGTTATAGGTAACGCCACGAGAGTTGAGGTCACGCACACAACAACACGTCATGTAATGACAGTGGGATTTTGACATTTATTCGTACCGATGGCAAGTTCAACAGACTCAACATGAAGTTATTACGTTAAGAATAGTTTAGGAAAATAGGTAAGTAGGTACACCTAGTTCAAACAAAACAGAAAATAAAATATTTAGATTTATTTTATTTAAATCAGATAAACATAATTTTTCGCTATTTATGAAATACCGATTTTTTTGTTGCGAATATTTCTTATCAGTTTCAAATTGTTTTATTTCAAAAATAGGTAATATGAAAAAAAAATGTAATATGCATAGTATTGCGTAAACTAAGTAGGTATTTCATCATAAGATCATTAACTCACATTTTCATTCACTCACTCATTTCATTCATTCACTACCTTCTTTGGAATCAGTACTTTATGCAGCTGTGTGTGTAATCATTCACCTCAACTCTCGTGGCGTTACCTATACGAAACTTTGTGACCGTTTAAGCTATGTTAGCCGCTCGAGGAAGATCCGGAGCACGCATCCACAGCACGCATCCACAGCACGCATCCAAAACACGCATCCACAGTACGCATCCACAGCATCTTTCCATATATAAAACATAGCTGACAAGGAAAGTCAACCCTAAAGCCCAAAGGGTCCGGCTCCGATTTGAGTCGTTTAGATTAACTCATATTTTTCCTAAAAAAAAACACCCTTCAAAGTTTTATATTTCTCATTGGTGCTTTTTTAGGAAAATATGAGTTTGAGGCGATATAACAAAACTTTTTCATGTTTTCAAACATATAATAAAATCAGTAATAATTAGTAGGCATCGGAGTTTTATTTAAAATATGCGTACATATGTAAGTAATTAATTATTTAACCTGACTTTATAGTTAGTTAGAGTGTAAATGGTAGAAAAGTACTATTGTCAGGAAAGATTAGACAAGTGCCCAACAGTGTGATTTTAAAACGCCGCTGATTACATTCTGTTCATAATGAACTTCAATCATGCCAATATATTTAACTTAAATCTGTATTTCGCAATATCACTTTTGTTCAGTGATCGAAATCGCTCCAAAATACCATTCGAAAGTGGTGGAAAATTATTGCATTACAAATACAAGTAGATACTAAATACTACGGCTCTACTTAATTTTGCCAACTAGTTGAGCAATACACAAACCAAAAACACAGTAATTTACAACTTGTATAAAATTTAAATAATGTGAACAAAACGCGTCAATCATTCATAACGGAATGAGAATAAAGATAACGCTACTTTATTGTCTATGGTAACCTCTAAACGAGTCTTAAAAATCATAAAATGCCGTTTAAAAATCCAACAAACAAAACTACGGCCTTATCCCATTCAGCGAACATCCGATTCACCTTACACTTTCACAATGGATTGTTTCGCTTGCAGTACGAGTTGCGAATGTATTTTATTTCTTTCGCACGCTTATCTTTATGCGGCGTGTGATAAGGAAAGGTAGCTGCGGAAGTTGAATAAGAACGGAGTCGGGGTTCATTCATTGATGTGTCCGTCGTCAATGGGCTTTGATTATAATACAACTAAGTATTACGCGGTTACATATTTCTTGTTCTATGTTAATTGATAACATCAGGTTGGGTTCTAAACTAATTTGAATTTTATGGTTCTTGCGTCCTTTATTTCAACTTTTTTACTGGCTGTAAATAAATCGAAAGAGATGAGGATGGTAGCATTTTTTAAACAATAGTTATTAAGTAGGTTCTTATACATATTTATAAAACAGTTCTTATAGTAAAACCTGTCGTAACTGTCGTAAGAGAGTTAAAGTGAGCAAGCAAGAACATAACCGTTGGTCCTGCAGAAAGCGGATCAATAAAACAATGTAGGTGTTAGCACCTACATCGTCTACTTATATAGTGAGTGTTGCCATGTTTGCTATTTTACAACTAAATCTGGTTTAAGCCTTGTGTACGGGTAAATAGTAACCGTAATTATGACAAAATTTTATTTATATTTTTGTCTGGCGGAGGTATACTAAATGACAATGCCCTAAATTGTTCTTAAGGCAGTTATGGATTTACGTACAGTATTTCCTCCCAAGGGAGTTCTAACTTTAGTTTTAAAATTTGCAAACAAGTTAGTATGTATGTCATTTTAGACTAAGGTGCTTTCAAGTCAGACAAGGTTTTATTTATACCTTTAAAACTTAGTTATAACCCAATTTATAACACAAAACTTACAACTTCTCTACTAATGAACTAAAACAATTACTTTGCTCACCCGCGACCCGCGACTTCTCTACTCTTCATGAAACTTTGTTATTTTTATATTTTAAATTTATATCAAATATTTTTGCAATAGTTTTAGTAAGTATTTTCATAATATGTTGGCAGAATCTGGCCTTATGTATGACTATTCGAATTCTAAACTAAACACAGTTTACATTATTTATGGTAGATGACTCGAAAAAAGTGACAATCTGTATTGGCGGAAAGCCATTATTTTATTCAATTTAAGTGTTTAGAGACAAAATAATTTTAATTTTGGACTTTTTTCCTTGCAATGTGATGAAAATCGTTGTGTGTATCACGGGCAGTAAGGGGATTACAAACTGCAGTCATTAAAAGCCCTCCGCCTTCGGCGTCCGGCTTCTGATAGACTTTCGTTAGAAATCCCCTACTTACGGCCCTTGATGCACAATGTACTAATGGTAGTTTTTTGTAGCCATATTAAAAATAAATTAAATGATTGATATCACAAAATGGAGGCAGTGGTTACAAAGATAACTTTGGGCAAGTTCAAGAAAAGTTGTTGGAGGTAGATATTATTCTGTTAATACTCTGTTACTGTTTTTGGTGTTCAATACAGAATATTTGTATTGTAGACAAAGGTTTCAGAGCATTGTTCGATGTTCAAAGTATAACGTGATAAAGAAGTGACGTCATCTTCAATGAAAAATCTTTACATGGTTGTTCACAGTTTCTATAAATAATCAAATAAAGTGCACAAAATACGTTAAATATAGTTACTTTGAACAACCTCTATTAACAAAAATATATTATGTGTGCTTGCGTGAGTCTCCACGTGTGACGTCAGTCCCTGTCGTTCATTGAATTCTGGCGTCCCCCTCCGCGCTCCCCTTATCTAGTTAATCGCTCTTCCCCCTACTCCCGTGACGTCACTAACAATTTGCCAAGACAACGAATTTCGTTCACAATTGACTGCCCGATTATACTTACAGGGTAACTTTTTAATAAGTGCACAAATTTTAATATGTGCGTGCTGTGATACAGTGTCGTTAAAATAACAAATTTCAGTATTTTTCGTTATAATTTTTATCACTTATTTTTTTTATTTTTCATAGTAACTCGACCAATTTATTAGATGAATTTCTATGAGTAACCCAAATTTCAAAATGTAAAAAAAAAATCTTAAACAGATAATCGTGATCTACCTATTAACGACACTGAATCACGTAAGTATCAGAATTTGTGCACTGATTAAAAAATTACCCTGTATAGGCTAAAGAACATTTTATTGTTGTAAATAAATTTAATAAATGTGCCACCTAGAACAAAAAATTATAATGTACGTATTTACTTACCTTTGCTAGGTATAGTAAAGTACTTTTGCTTCGTAGGTAAAGTTGTTGTATTGTATACTGGGACTAACTTTTGCCCGCGACTCCGTCCGCGTGGAATTAGTAATTTGGGCAGTTTATCTTTTTTATCCAATTTGCTTTTTCATCAATTATGGCTCTCCTTAGTTCCTCGATATAAAAAAAAACCTTGAACAGATCCTATGATCCTCAAGGAATAGCTGTGTCAAATTTCAAGTCTCTAAATCCCGTTCTAGATTGTCTATCAGTCAGTCACTCAAGTTATTCTTTTCTATAATATGTACTGTATACACGATGATTTTTAATCGGTGATCAGAATCAGAATTTTTTTATTGTATAACTGTGTACATAGAGTGAGAAAAAAATAGAGGTACCCAAGTAACAAAAGTTGCCCATAAAGGCATACAATATTAATTAAACTTAAGACTAAGGTTACAATATGTTTTAATATCTATTTAACTATTATACTGAATCTTTGTTCTCAAAGAATTCTTGTAAGTTATAGAAAACTTTTTCAATAAGCCAGCTACGTAAGTAGTTTGATTTTAAATTAAATTAAAAATAAATACGTTGTTGTTATAACATCCTCCATCCACTGAATGCATGGTCATCCTACATCTGTTGAAATTAGGTAGTTTCGTCAAATGTCATCGCTTTGGCGGGGAAGTTGACAGGTTTCACGTCAAAGTTTGTTTAAGAAACTGACTAAACTATGTGAAGGGTGACAATGA
Source organism: Archips xylosteana (assembly GCA_947563465.1). Taxonomy (NCBI): domain Eukaryota; kingdom Metazoa; phylum Arthropoda; class Insecta; order Lepidoptera; family Tortricidae; genus Archips; species Archips xylosteana. The sequence continues at coordinate 7,584,924 of OX387349.1, forward strand.
TTTTGATAAAAAAAATATTTTTCAACACAGTTGCTCGTAAATTGACTCTTATTATACCGTTTTTAGTTTCATAATTCAGCATATTCTCACACTTGTGCTGTAAAAACATTACCGTACAAGTGCTGTAATATAATTTTTTTTTTAATTTGAGTAAAAGTTTATGTCTAAGAACATTGAATATTTTCACGAATATTAAATTATTTTAGGGTTAAGATGACAAATAAACATTTTATTTCATCAAATTGTATATTTATAAACACAAATTAACTTAATTATCGTATTTACAAATATTAAATTTATAGTTTATTTTATTTTTTATATTGCTGCTGCTCTGGCTGAACAGCCGTTTTTCCAGTGCCTTTATTGAAAGTGCGCGCGCATCGAAAGTGCGGCGCGCGAAAAAAACAAAACTAGTGTGTCATTTTACATAAATATTTGGTAAAGTTGCTGCTGTGTGGTTAATAAAACATCTACATCTACCTATCAAAAACATCTACTTCAAATAGTGAAGACGAGCAAAATATTAATTCAACCCCGCCGGAAATACTTTTATCGAGGCACGAACGCGAGTGATAGCATAAACTGGCAAATAAATACAAGCCCAGCTCGTTATATCCATGTTGAAAAGCACAGTAATGACCAAAAATGAAGTTGGTAAACATATAATACTTAGTAACTTAAATAAATAAATAAATAAATAAATAAATAAATATCACGGGACAATTCACACCAATTGACCTAGTCCCAAAGTAAGCTTAGCAAAGCTTGTGTTATGGGTACTAGGCAACGGATAAACATACTTATATAGATAGATACATACTTAAATACATATTAAACACCCAAGACCCGAGAACAAACATTCGTATTTTTCATACAAATATCTGCCCCGACACGGGAATCGAACCCGGGACCTCAAGCTTCATAGTCAGGGTCTCTAACCACTAGGCCATCTGGTCGTCTTGACGGCATTTCTAATGAGACATCCTGGCAGATCTATTGGTCGAAAGTCAAAGGTGTCGTCACCAACCGATGTTGAAAAGTTTTTAAAAGAAGCTCCGGACAGTCAGTTTTTGACAACAAAGGTCAGTTGAACATTATAAATGTAAATTTATGTATCAGCTCTATAATTGCGTTAAGTACTATGGCAATACGTTCCTACAATTTTACTAATATCTCTTTGCAGGTTGCGTTAATATTCGGTATTACTGGTGCGTTTAGACGTCAGGAGCTCAATAAATATTACAACCAAGGATGTAGAAACCCACGGTGAAATGTTCCTTGTAAAAATTACAAAATTTACTATTAATACAAGTTTGTTTTTTTCCTCGCAATTGTGTTGAAAAACGTCGTATGCAACTCGTGTGCATTGATCATTACACACTTCGGCTTCCTTATCGCGCTCGCCTAACGGCTCGCGCTTACAATAATGCCTCATGTGTGATGACCAACGTAGCACACTTGTATCATAATGTACTATTACCAAATTATCATAATTTAACAAAATAAACGTTTTGTTTCACGTAATTGCGACTTAAACGTGATCGCCACTGAATACTGATCTAGAATAACTGGTTCCTGATCACCAATTAATAGACATTAATACATCGTGTATATTATAAAGAAAATGAATTTATGAGCGATTCAATATCAATGAAGTGACGTTGCAATCAAAATTAATCAAAGTTAATTTTTTAAACGCACTGACTTAGAAATGATTGAAAAGAACCAGTTGTAACAAAAATAACCAAGAAAGCTATTTTCAACCTATGATTAAATTTCACTTAATTGTGCCTCCGTTTCCTGTCGCTCGGTTAACTATACCTTCCAAAGTTATAAAACTACGAGACATGCAAAAATAGAGTCGTGCATTTTTACGGTATACCTACTCCATTTAATTTAGAATTAAGTATAGGTAGCTCGAATTACCGTACGCACCTTCAGAAGGAAACAGACTCAATTCGAAAGAAATACCTATGTGTTTTTATTTTAAAACTAAACCTGTTTTTTTAGGGTTACCTCGAAAGGAAAAAGCGGAACCCTTACAGCAGCCATACTCAAAGTGTGTTCCGCGGAACCCTAGGGTTCCGCGATACCCCTGTAAGGGTTCCGCAAGACTTGAAAAAAAAATTCAAAACACCTACCTTTGGTCGACCGTTCTGACGCCTATTAATAAACAATACACTTTTAAAAACTATTGTTTTATTGTAGGGTTCCGTCAAGTATTTCGCTTTTCAAAAGGGTTCCGTCACCAAAAAAGATTGAGAACCGCTGCCTTACAGGATCACTTTGTTGTCCGTCCGTTCGTCCGTCTGTCAAGACCCTTTTTCTCAGGAACGCGTGGAGGTATCAAGCTGAAATTTATATCAAATACTCAAGTCTATTGTCCCTTGGAGCTATGAAAAATCAAACTTCTAAGCCAACGCAATCAAAAGATACAGCCATTTATGCCGCAAATTTTCGACACTCGCAAGGGAATCAAAACCTACAGGGTACTTCCCGTGAACTCAGAATCTTGAAATTTTGTACGAAGCAAGGTCTTATAGCACAGATAAAGGAAAAATTGCGAAATGCATACATTTTTTTGTCTGTCTGTCTATATCAGTAACCAATCTACAATGATCCCACACTGCGCACATTTTGCTTAGGAGCATGGGTCTGCTAAGACTGGATGTTCATAGATACATATAAATTTGTACGGAACCCTCGGTGCGCGAGTCCGACTCGCACTTGGCCGGTTTTAATTTAAATATTTCTGAAACAAGAATAAGTTTTGTTAAAAATTTCATTTTAAATGCAAGCTTTTTCCCTGAATGTACTTTTGGTTGGCTGTACTTGCATTGTCATCCAACTTACAGAAGTATACCAAATTTCAAGTAAATCCGACCACTGGAAATAGGTCGAATTCGACTTCCAAGATTTGATTTGCAAGTTAATAAAAAAATAAAATCAAATTCAATTAGTTCGATTCTGAAGGTGCGTACCTACAGCTCGTTAAAAATTACCTACTTAGTACGGTATTAGAGAGTTGATACTATTAATATTACTTCAACGGAGCAAAATGTGCTTGTGAATGAAGCGAATGAAACATCGTCCGCAGCAGAGAGCGCGGCGAATGGGAGCGGAAGCCCGCGGTTAGTCCACTTCCTGTTTCCTGCGGGGCCGGCGACGCACGCGCAGCCGAGCGCGCCCGAGCGCGCCCGAGTGCGCCCGACCTCGCCCGACCGCTGCCGACCGGCTCCGATGCTCGACACGATTTACTTGACCGAGCGTGTTTAATGGAAAATGTTGACGTAGGACGTAGCCGCGTTTTTTTAATTCAATGGTACCAAGTTTAATATACGATTTCACTGAACTTGTGATTTTAGTCAAACTACTTTTAGTTCAACTCGATTCAAAAAAGATAGCTCGGTGTTTGGCTTACTCTCAATTAGAAGACAAGTCTATCTTAAATAACGAAAAAATGTCCAATAAAATAGCTCTACCATCGGCACAGAGTAGGTAATAGAAATTCGCGAGTCAATTGGATCATGAAGATAAACATAAGTAACATGTATTTAGTTATAAATCGTAGGTAAGAAACGAATTTACGTTTTTACTTCGATTGATGCTAAATATTTTTAAATTAGACTCCGGTGATTTTGTATCAAAACACATTAACATCGCTTTTTAAAATGTCCTTACAATCATCATCATTTCAATTATCATTTCCAGCATATGCATGTCCCACTGCGGGGCACAGGTCTCATCTCAAATTGAAAGGTCTTGGGTTGTAGTTGTAGTTATCACGCGCTATCAATGCGAATTAGGAACTTCACACAGATCTCTTTTACTCCTCAATGACTCGGAGTCGCAATTTTATGTCCACAGGAGAGACAAATTTTGTTTTTTACGTTATGTACCTATGACCCATAAAGAGGTCTTCATGGCTTCAAAGGTTCTCACCCCACTAATTCAGTAATTTATCATAAACGCCATCGTATTCCGCATTTCAATCTGCAAATTAAAACCACATACGCTCCGCTATTTGCTAAGCTCCTTAACCCATTAATTGCCTAACTGCGAATGACGTGCTTCCAAGACGGCACAAATCCATTAGAGTGGCGTTGCACATGGGCTGGTCTTATACATCGAAATTCGATTTTTGAACTTCGCATCGTGGGAATCCGTTCACGCTAATAGTATTAAACACAAGAGTGAAAGGGACGACACGATTCGAACTTCGAAAATTGAATTTCGTAGTAGCCCGTGATTCGGTTAAGGACGGTCGGTGGGCCTACGCAAGCCCACGCCGCCTACGCGGTCATTGCGTCGACTGCTCCCTAAAAGTAAAGGCGATGAACGAAACTATAATGCTGGCACTACACGATGGGCCATCGCGATGGTCCACTATGATGGGTTGATGCCGTAGTGGCACCGTAGTGGTGTCGGATGGCTTATGACGCGTGCGATGGTCGTGGGTTGGCGTTGGTGTCGGTTTTTGGACGCACATCAAAAGAATCAAAAGAACGTCGCCACCGTGTAGATGCGTTGCAGCCATCGCTGGGCCATCGCACCGACCATTTAATAGTAGGTAGAGGAGACGTGGAAGATCGACCTTCACCGATATGATAACTCGATGAGACATATTTTTTATTATATATAATTTATAAACAAATTATGCCTATGATAACTTGCCTATCGAAAAGTGTTCATAGATTTTTTTTTGTTTTATTGTGGAGTGCCTTTAGCCATCTTCCAGCTCCATCATCAGACCCTGGTTACCATCTGGGATCAAAGTACTCGTCAAGACGAATCAAACGAGTCCAAACTCAATGGGGTAATTCGTAATTTCATTAATTCAGTATGGTCAAAGGCACTCCACAATAAAACGACACAACCCCATCGAGTTTGGACTCGTTAGATTCGTCTTGACAAGTACTTTGATCCCAGATGGTAACCAGGGTCGATGATGGAGCTGGAAGATGGCTAAAGGCACTCCACAATAAAACAAAAAAAAATAGCTAGGTATGAACACTTTTCGATAGGTAAGTTATCATAGGCATATTTGTGTATAAATTATATTTGATAAAAAAATATGTCTCATCGAGTTATCAGATCGGTGAAGGTCGATCTTCAACGGCTCTTAGACCATAACGGTCCATCATGTAGAGGGGCTAGCCTATAAGAATACTTGCCTTACCCGCTTCGTTCTCAAGAACCATTAAGTCTCGCAGTGGAATTGAAAATCCGGGATTCTACTTAATGCCCAATAACTACATCATGCGTGTCATCCTAGCCTATAGGTATACGATACGCCTCACTGTAGACCACAGGCCTCCTATCAGAATGAGTGCCCAGTGTGGATTGGGAACTTCGCACACACACCACACCATTGAACTCGAAGTCGGGGTACGAAAACGTTCATCAGTTATTAAATTTACTCCTTTATCAAGTCATAGACTAGAGGTACTTTTTGAAAAATGGGAAACGTTATTGCGGTATTCTGTTCCGTTTGAAATAAAATGTTGTCATCAGTGACAATTGCCTTGGTGCAAACCAATGTCAATTTTTTTACCTCGACTGCAGATGTTTCTCCATAATGTTTTCCTTCACCGTAAAGAGTACCTATGGTAAAAATCCATTATAATTCTGAAAATCTCAGAGACGCGAACTCGGGCTTGAACCCACGACACTGCTGAGAGGCCATAGGTCAAACTACAATACTACCACGGCTTTTAAATCACAATAGGGTAAATTAAATTCACAATTTTGTAATTCCAATCTAAATTTAGATATACCTAAGAGTAGGCCGAACCGTCTAATGGCAGGTCCTCCCACATTAAGTACAATGTAAGACCAAAGTAAATTTCAACAGTTGTAAATAAAAACAAGTTAGCAAAAACCCAATTTGACGAATAATTAAGTAATTGATTCGAGTTATTTTGAGATTAGCGAAATCTTTGAATTAAAACTGCTATGAGACAAGAACAAATTCTATAAATAAGGTAGGAAGGTAGGTGAGTTCACAGTATTGTTTCCGTTCCAGCTCTTCTAGACAAGGGACCATGCATAGGTTCGAAACATGTCGGGCATACCACGAATATTAGTGCGTTTATTCGAGCGTTTCAACCGCCGCGTTTATCTGGTCACATTTTTTAAGAAACTTCAGAAGTTTTTGATACAGTTTCCAGTTACATGGTAGACGAGAGCCCCATCAAAATCCACAGCTATCTACTCGTATTTTTTTTAAATTGACTAGACACAGTTAATGACCAATGGCGTGAAATGTAAGGTATCGGTTGATGGGCAAGAGCTGCATTATGTTGACGAGTACATTTACTTGGGCCAGATAGCATCCTTCGAAAACAGGCAGTCTAGAGAAATCGATAGACGTGTCGATAATGCCTGGAAGAGCTTCTGGTCCATGAAGACGCTAATGAAGGGCAACCTTCCACTTTCACTAAAGCGTAAACTCGTCGATATGTGCATTCTACCCATCCTAACTTACGGCGCTCAAACTTGGTCATTGACTGAAGCTCAAAAGTCCAGGCTCAAGGATTGCCAACGGGCAATGGAGCGCAGTATTTTAGGTGTTCGTAGAACTGATCGCATCAGAAACACCGAACTGCGCTCCAAAACCCGCGTTGCAGATGTGGGCGCTAAGACCGCTAAGCTCAAGTGGGACTGGGCTGCATGGTCGGCCATGTCTGCCGCATGCACCCACAGCGATGGACCCAAATTACCACCTATTGGGTTCCGCGGGATGGCCATCGAAACAGAGGCAGACCGAAGAGAAGATTGGCGGGACGACTTGGACGCATATCAAGTAGGTTGGCAAGGAGCATGCTCTCGATAGGGACGAATGGCGGAAAAAAGGGGAGGGCTTTGCCCAGCAGTGGGATACTTTAACAGGCTAAAAAAAAAAAGATAAAATGAGGCGGTTGAAACGCTCCAATAAAAGCCCATTAATACACGGGTGACCTGCGTACCTTATTTTAACGAGTTCATCGTTCTCGAGTCTTGGTTGTTTAATATTTTATTTCAATAATGTTTATCTGTTGCCTAGTATCCCTTAGACAAGCTTTGTACTATGGGACTGGGTCTAAGGACTGGGTCAATTAGTGTATAAATTGCCCTTTGATATTTATTACCACTTTATTACTAATTGCGACACATAATTTTACGTAATTCTCGTGACACGACAAAACCTTTTGCTGTCATGTTTGGTTAAATCGGTTAACATCGTCCAATTCTATTTTACCAGCAATTTTCTCAGACGCTGTTTCGAAAATCGAATAAAAGCACGCGACCATATATAGAGTTGTGCAAGTTCAGCCATGTGCCATAACTCAAGTAGGTGTGAGGAGGCGAGTCATGGAGGCACCCCGACACCCGCCATTCAAAACTGAGACCGATTACGATACCAACCGACAAACTATTTACATAATAATATTCACCGCAGAATCAAAGTTGAACGCCAAGATTTACCTAGCATGTATCCACTCCGTTTAGCGTGTTAACTTGTTTTGATTGTATACAATTGATTTACGATGGGTAATATGCATGACGATTTAAATTCAGGAATTCCAATGTTGGATTTATTTTGCATATTTATAAGTAGCATTTTTATTGGTTTTCTGTCGCCAAGCTGGTTGAAAGACTGGTCGTCACCAAACCGAAATTCACAGCATAAATGGAGCAAAGATTTCGCTACAAAAAAGATTTTTATTTACAAATCTAGCAGCCTCGTGGAACTATTGCACCTATGATAGCATATCACTAGCTTTTATTCCTGGCTTCGCTCGTATAAAGAATTAGATCCAGCAGTTGAATTGAAATCCTGGAATTTTCTTAAATTCCCAAGTGAATTCTCAAAATTTTTATTCCATGAAGAACACTTAGACTTAAACTAGTTTTTTTGGGATTTTACGTGTACTCCCGCGGGAATATCGGGATAATAAGTAGCCTATGTGTTAATCCAGGGGTCCAGCTACCTGCTTAACAAATTGAATCCAAATCCTTCCAGCCGTTTTAGCGTGAAAGAGTTACAAACACACCTACGCACTCACAATCTTAGCAGGATAAGATGTAATATGGAAGCCGTGATTTAACGTATGGCCAGGCCTCATGCATGCCATGTACTTACTCGCGATATTTACCTACCGCGGGGACGATCTGCTACACAGAAATATATCGAGATAGAAGGAAAGAGTTCGGCAATTTGTAGCGAGACCGAGCCTGTAACATCCTGCGTAGGTACTTTGACGTCACGAGTGTAATTTAGTGATGGGAAACATAAGCCGCGAGAAAACAATTCAAAAGCATCGATTCACAGATCGATTGGAAAACGGCACCGATTCTATACACCGGCACCCCCACCGCACCGCGCCGCGGCCCCGCCGCTGTCAGTCACAAACAAAAACAGTCGGATAACAACATTAGAAGCGGGAGGTTGCGTGCGCGCTGCGCGGGGAAGTCCAAACATCGGACCACAGAAATATATCTGTGAAAAGAAGTAAGTACATACCTTTATTCGTGTAATGACAAACAATTTACTCGTATATAATTTTTCGCTCAATTATATTACGCAAGTTATTGTAGGTGCATTTTTATCGATTTCAAATATCGATTAGAATCGACAGAGGAAATGATAATTATTTTCGACAGAGGAAATGAGAAAGCTCAGAATTTTAAATGGAAAATATAAATTTAGGTAGGCACCTAAGTACCTAACCAATACATTGCATTACATTTGTCAGTACTTACTATAGCCACTGCAGTTGTTACCTTCCTATAAACATGTGCCATTTTTATATATTCTTTGTTACAGACCATGGTAAAGTCAAAGAAATCCCGCGAAGAAATATTAGAAGCTAAGAGGATAGCGAGCAAAGAGCGATATATGAAGATAAAATGTGATCCAATGTTGAATGAGATGCGAAAGAAAAAAGACAAAGAAAATTATATAAAAAACAAAAATAACAAAAAATATTTAAAAATAAATGAAAGAAGTGTACAAGAGCAAAAAAATCAGAGAGAAAAATGGTGCTTATATTCTAGTAAATATTATGCGAAGAACAAGAAGAAAAAACAAGTTCTCGAAGTCAATGTAGATGAAAATAGTAAAGAGCCTGAAGCTGCTGAAGTTGAGAAAATTTTAGGGGAAGCTGACCCTTAAGAGCTGGAGTCCAAAGAAAAAAACTTGTTCGGATTTGTTATTAGCGGTAGGCTTCAACAAACGAGAACAATGTTATCTTTACCAGATGAGTTCTGCAGTCCTAAACCCCCAGCATATAAAATTTTGACTATACGCACGCACATTTTTTAAAATAATAGCTTATGCAAATGTATACCATCATCACTACATCAATAGTCGGATAAGCTGTACTGATTAGTCGTCGGTACTTTGATGGGCCAGCAAAGGTGTCTTCGTGGAAATGTATAGAACAAATCCTGCTGTTTTTTGTAGGAAACCATTTTTTACGACCAGTTGCTTCAATCCATTTATTTTTAATATGAGGATTATTCGGAAAACTGAAACAATATTGCAATATAGAAGTAATCATAACCTGTTTGTTAATAATATTTGCTTTGCACTACGTACATTATATATGCAGCTACATAATAATAAAAAAACGTAATTATCATTTCTTCTGCTTTCAAAATCGATTTTAATCGATTAAGAACTGCGATAGTGTACTGTACAGCACTATTCTTACTTTTGACAGAAAAAATGATAAATCGACCTTAAACGAGACTCGACAGTTTGAATAGCATATTTTTACATCGCTGGTTTTGAACGCACGCCATGTCTGGCTCGTCAAATTAAAGCCGCAATGGAAAACTAGCGTGGACACACAATCGCCCGCTACTGTTCTGATGAAAATAATATAATAAATCGTTTTTTAATTAATAACAGATATTTTAGGACAAATAGTACTTACCGATGAATGGAAATAACTGGATCAACAGCTCCAACTTTATTGGCAGTGTTTGAACAAGTAATTATTGAACAGCGAGTCATTTTGTTTTTAAAATCTGACGTCGCACGCAGACCGCGGTCGGGAGCAGACTGAAGTTCGCGGCGAGCATTGGGGCTTATAAGCTCCATTTGGCCAGTCGATATACGTAAACTCTTTCCTTCTATCTCGATATATTTCTGTGATCTGCTAAGATCGAAATTCCAGTAGGTTGTCACAAGCGCGCGCCGACGCACGTTCATTCGTGTTCCACGGAAAAAATATGCCGCCTGGACTTTTATAAGTGAATGGTGAAACAGGGGGCAAATTTTAATATGACTATGCTAGAATTGATAGCTAATATAACAATTTGGAAGTTCATATCGTGCTGTCCCTCTTACTCTTCTATAAAAAGCTATAAGTGTGAGCGGGATGGCACGATGCGAAGTTCGAAAGTTGACCTTCGTATTTAGTATAACGCTAGGGTACTGTGAGCATGGCAATGTGTTCTGCGCATTACAATAAATATCCTTTTTTGTTAGGATTCCAGAGCTAAAATGGCAAAAACGGAACCCTTATAGTTTAGCCATGACCGTCTGTCTCTTTGTCCGTCCGTGGCTTAGCTTAAAGAATATTAGTGCTAGAAAGTTTGCATGGATATAATATATAGCAATTATCCCGACAAAATGGTAAAACAACATGTAGAAAAAAAAATTTAATCCAAACTGCCAGCCCTTGTCACTGTCGGCACGCACACATTCTTAAGGAGAAGGAGTAGTATAATCTGTGGCTATAATCGCGGTAAGTACCAAGATTTTGTACGGGATGCAGTATCTGTTACGACGTAACTATTAAGTAATCTGTGGTATGGCCTCTCATGCAACGGGTTGTGGGTTCGAACTCGGGCTCGCAACTCTTAGTTTTTCGGCATGTGCGAAATTACATTTGAAATTTACCGTGAGCTTTACGGTGAAGGAAACATCGTGAGGCAACCTGCACACGCCTGAGAAGAAATTCAATGGTGTGTATGAAATTCCCAATCCGCACTGAGCCCGCATGGGAATTACGGTCTAATCCTTCTCATTCTAAGAGTTCTGTGCCCTGCAATGGGACGTATAGGCTGGGATGATGATGATGATAATAGAAACGGTACCTACTACAGCTAAGTTCATATAACCAGGCAATAAAAGGAATCTGAATTGCGTAGGGGGGTGTACAGGGTGCGGCGACGAGGCCATGGTGTGAGGCGGCGTGGGTGTGAGCATGAATGAACGCACGTCATCAAACCGCGACAGCCGAACTAAATGTCTATTAACTTTTATATACATAATATATACATCACGCTTCTATTTTCAGACGTATCTTTGACCGCAAGTTTCCTCGCGTAACGCTGTAGTATGAACATAGTAGACGGCCGCAGCTGACTAACCTAACCCGCAAAATGTATTAGGATTTCGCACTCCTATCAAGAGTATATAACTCAAAACAATCAGCCATTTTAATTTAAACCTTCCTGAAAATATATGAAGTCTAAATTAAAGCGGGGTATTATTTTGAGTTGATGTACCTACTATTGATCTAGAAGTGCGATTTGGTAGCTAGTTTGTCTCTTTAGAAATATCTAGTCATTATTTTTCATGCCTCTGTAACTATCTACCTTATATCTATTAGGTATTTATTTATTTATTTCGAATCTCGGGAATGGCTCTACTTCGATGATATTTTGCTATGTGAGTGTTTTCGGGAGCGAAAAATCGATCTAAATAGCCTGTTTTTTTTCTCTGGGAGCGTGTCTTCGTGTTTTTTTGCAAAAAAATAGAACTCTGAGCTGAGCTCGATCGCACAGATACTATATGTCAAGAAGACAATAATTTTGTTTCAATAATGAATTTTCGGTGTACTTAATTCATCAAATCAAAATCAAAAGTTATTTTGTGTAGGTAGTTAAGTACCTAGGCCGTTAAGGGCTCTTTTACATGTGTTTTTTTTTAGTCTAGCAGCGCTTTCGGATAGACCATGATTGCCATGAAGAATGAACAGATTACAATTGTTCGCTTTTCATACAAAATCCACGTGATCACAGCCGCTATAAAGGTTTACATCGAGGCAATTTTAGCAATATGAATGGCGTGATTAATTCCCAGGTACCAGGTATTATTAGGATTTCAAAGTCTTGACTGGAATTTGGTCAAAATATTGCTGCAGCTTTACAATTTAGATTTTTTTTGATGGAAAATTCCAATGAATATAATAATAGGTATGTAAATTTTAATTGTAGACTGTAAACTATTGGCACTATGGTTAGTCATCCTCTTATATTGCTGTGCCCTTGCAGGGAGTCACGTGTAGGTATACCTGATGTCTGTTCCATCTGTCTATAATACGTAATGTGATTTATAATAAATAATTTTGATTGATTGGTTGAACTTTCAGGCGTTACTTTGCAGTGGTTCCTAACAATGAACTATAGAACTTTGAACATGAAATTTCCGTGAGACTCTCTCATAGGGAAATACAGATAACTCACGACTTTAATCGAATTTAGCTTGACATGTTTCAGACTATCGTCGCCCTTCTTCCCGGAGGATAGGCTGCGGCAACTGCTGTCAAACGCGTACTACGCGCCACCGCTCCGCTCAGCAAAATCTGCATGTCGAGCTAAACTCGATTATACGTGAGTACAACTTTTTTATCTTCATCCTCCGCTACTTTACATTTCGGTAGCGGTGCAAGGTAATAAAGTTGTGGCTTTAAAACCTCGCAACGTGAACGCACGGAGACACTTACTAGAAATTCGATTTCTCAGGAATATGCAAGAGGCGTCATCCTCGTGTTCGAACTCAAAACACGTTCCATGTTTGCCGTAACATCTCGTTGTTATCAGAAGCGAGTATTGTCAGATTGGGCGGATGCGGGAGTCGTTCGTATCGTAGTAGGTATATTGTATGTGTGTAGGTATATTATCTCGGCGGTCCGACCGGACGCGCGTCCGTCGGTCCATCCGATTACGCTGGAATTTACACTGGAGCTACACATTTGGGAGTGATGAGGTTGTTTTTGACAGACGCAGAGGAAGTTTAATCGCCGGGATGTAACATGATGTTGTAATGGTGATGCAAAGCTTGTAACGTACACTATGCTTATAGTTTAAGGGTGCGTTTCCACCTGAGCTGTGCGAGTTAGCGGATGAGTGTGTGAGGAAATAATCCACCAATTAGTAAATAACTTAGAAACTTGTAAATAACTTATTAGAAATAGTGCAAGCGGAACCTTATTACTTAGACTAAGCTGTCTATCTATCCGTCCGTTGGTAGACCCTTGATATTATCACGGAGTAGGTAAAAATAATAAGCAGTACGGTTCTATACTTTCGTTTCTTTAGAATTAGAAAGAAGGTAAGCGATCTTGATATGACTTTTTATTGAAAAAACACTTTTGATAAATAAATTACAGCAAATATGTAACAATTAATTAACAAGGACATATGGTCATTTATATTCAAGATAATAATTATTTTTTTTAAATCGTTTTTCAATAAAAAGACTCATCACATCAAGATTGTTTACCTTATTTCTAATGCTAAAAAACGAAGTATAGACCGGGACCATTGTGGAACTGTTTGGGTGAGGCTTTCATCCAGCAGTGGACGTCTTTCGGTGATTTGATGATGATGAGTTAAAAATAACAGTGGACGCTATAAAGAAAAATAATAAAAAATAAATTTAAGTTAAAAATACTTACAAGCGATTCGACGGTTAAAAGGCAAAACGCATGAAGCGACATTTTTTGAACTTTACATGAAACCCGGCTCAAACGACGGAGAAAAATTCGCTGATTTCAAATATGTATATAACTCATTTTGACGAAAAGTGTCGCTTCATGCGTTTTGCCCTTTTGCCTTTTAACCGTCGTATGATTTTGTTTCCCGATATGATAATGATGAGTTAAAAATAATAGTGGACGCTATAAAGAAAATTAATAAAAAAACACTAAGTCTACACTAGCGCATGGGACGCCTGGCCAACATTCACCCATTTAAATAAATCTTAAGTTTGCTGACTCGGAGTTGCTAATTCTATGTCCACAGGAGAGACAACATTTGTTTTTAACGGTTTGCATGACCCTAATGTAAACGTATTGTTAAGAAAAAAATCCTCAATACTTTCAAGGATGATATAGACTGGATTGGCAGTCGCCATAGTACGGATCGGCCGCGGTTTTTGTAGTTCGATTATTAAATCTAGATTGCGCTGAAATATAGCCAGAGGCTTTGAAGGCAAAACAATAAGACTACAGATGTTTCATAGTACTACAAATGTATTATTTTTCAAAAATTTTGCATAATAATACATTTGCAGTGATATGAAATATCTGTAGTCTTATTGTTTTGCCTTCAAAGCCTCGGGCTATATTTCAGCGCCATCTAGATTTAATAATCGAACTACAAAAACCGCGGCCGATCCGTACTATGGCGACTGCCAATCCAGTCTATAGATATCATCCTTGATACATTACAGCTTTGATCGGTCGGTCAATAAAGCGTTTTGTAATAAAATGTCACCGGATACAACAAAGACGGTGGCAGTCATAAATAATGAAGAGGTGGAATACTTAGACGTTCCGTTCGTAAATGTTATTGTGGATCGGGCCAGGTCGCGGAAACCCGAGCTCTTCCGGCGCGCTCGACCGCCATCCGATATGCTTACTGCAATGCTTTAGAAATAAAACACCGCCATGTTTACGAAGGTCTAGACTTTATAATGCACGGAGTTTCTATAGCATGGCGTCCTGATGTCTACAAATTAATCTAACTGATGTGTAAATAAGTGTTTGTTAAAAATTTCATTTTTATTACAAGTTTTTTGCTGATTGCACTTTGCATACTTTATTAATGTAGTTGTTTTGGTCCCAACTCCCACCGCGCGCTGAATTTCAACGTCGGCGGTACAGCGCCATCTGTCGGCAAATTGGGTAACTAGTCTCTAAGTTCTAATGAACTAGTATGTATGTTGATGGTTTTTCAGATGTAATTCTTTATTATATGAACCGATTTCAATTTTTTTTTATTTGTAAGAAGATACTGTTAGCGTGATCTTATAGGTACTTAAAGAAAAAAAATGCTTGCAATGGCGGTTAAATTACAATCTTAATTTAGAAATATTTTTTTACAAAAACTTAAAAACTGCTCAACTGATTAAGTTGAAAATAATTTTCCTAGAAAGTTTTTATTAAGTTACACTTACGTGATTTTTTTCATATTTTTTAGACTTGCTGTTCAAAAGTTAGAGGGGGGGGACACATTATTTTGAACTTTCGAAGTGAATATCTCCAAAATATTCACTTTATCAAAAAATGGTTTTAGCAAACCCTGTTTATTTTCAAATACCTGTCCAATGATACCCCAAACTATAGGGTTACTCGAGAAAAAAAAATCACCCCCACTTTAAGTCTATGGGAGGTACCTTAAAAAATTTTTTTTTAGTTTTGTTATATAATCACTTTGTCGGCGTAAATCGATTTTATGCCCTCGAAAAACCACACAGCAAATTTCATTGAGATCACCGAAATAAATAAAATACATGTACAAGAATGGCTCGTTTAAGGGTACTAGATCAAAATATTTATTTAGGCTGGCTTGCGGAGTCTAGAGGTGACTACATTACTCCTAAAAGTAAACTGGATTAGGTACTTAAGTAGTGCCAAAACGTACAGAACTGTCATAAATGGTCGTCACGCAAGATTGTTTAATAGTTTCCAACAGGTGAAATAAATTGAGGCTTGCAATAACTTAGTTATTCTAGCTAGCTTTCTCTTTGCTATAATCCACAAACCGTTCAAAATTAAAAATTACCAACAGTTAACGAACAATATCGTGTCAAAAAACAAGTTCAACAAACACTGCCTACTAGATAGGTATGAATATTGCAAATTAATGCTTTAAAAAAAAAAAAACAGTTCGATGCATACTGTGTAATTATCTCGATCTCCCACGAGTCAACTCACCGCAAAAGGTGCAAAAACTAGTATCAAGCGCTTTTCTTGTCTCGACATTTTGCATTTTGATCTCGTGCAGACATCTAATTATGTACAAGTTGTACGACATTGCATCTTCTAATATAGAGGCAACATTTTATTAAGCTCTAGACTTAATCACGTAAATATTATTTGTATTATGTTACTTTGACGTTTCGGCTACATTTTTAGCAAATTGATAAGTACATAGAGTACTCGAGATCATGGCTGTTGCGATATAATATACCTACATAATTTAAAATGTAGCCGAAATAAAATGAGTGAAAATTGCGAAAGTATAAAAAAATAAAGTCCAAATGTCAAACATTTCCTCTCTGTGAGCATGTCGGATAATGTCTTTTGATTCCCTGAAGGTTGGATAGGGTTTAAGTCTGGGACACGACTTGAGTCGCACCCTAGCGCCATCAGGTGTGGAATATGGAAACACCAATGTCGCTTATGGAGGAGTAGCATTTTCATCCCTCTTATTTATAAGACTATGCGTGAAACGAATAGCAGTGGTATGACTATTACAGCCCGGCCACGACTCCGCGAGTTTGGCGGCGCGGCAAGCGTTTTATCAGTTCATTGCGTGTGCCGCCAGGTAACCACTGTACGGCGAGCGTCTCGGCCGCGCAATGAACACAGAAAACGGTTGCCGCGCCGCCAAACGCGCGAAGTCGTGGCCGGTCGGTAACGTATGACATATAAGTTTGTTAGACTTCAAAATACAATGGGTTCGGATCAGGTTCAGGGATCAGGTGACAGTCGACGCAGAAGAGCAGCGCAAACGCAAGCTGACACCGACAACGAGGGCGATTTTTTATCTGTTGTGTCGACGCATGACCCGATGACCGCACTTGGTGTTTGCAACGTCGCCAATTTGTACGAGATATCGCAGTACCGCAGATAAGTCGCTCGCTTGCCAGACTCGCTTTGACACGAAAAATAAATTCATAATCGCTCGAATAGCTTTCATAAACAAAAATAACAGTTTCTCTCGTCGTGATCAAACGAGATGATGTAATGTTTCAAGTGTATTTTCAGAAAACGTTCTGAGCTTAGTTTTCTGAAGTTTTTCGTGGTTTGTGCTGCAGTGATTACTTACTGTGAAGCCATCTTTGCTACAGCTGTACCGCAAATTTACGAGGATCTTGATAAAAAATCTTATTGCTTAAGTATATAAAGAATGTTTGAATCTGGAGTTGTTTTGTGAAGGTAAAAAATTTCATTGACTGAAACAAAATAAAAAAACCGAAGGTAGTTTGAACATATTTGTACTTACCAGTTGTCGAGATTGAAGAACGGCCGTGCATGGAAACGCGTATCATCTTGTGCAAAGTTGGTGATGGTGTTAATTTATGTGATGTGGGACCGGCAGAAAGGCGAAATTTTCATGAAGTCATCTGTATGCACGAAGTAGCTATCTGTGTCTATTGTACCATCGGCCCAGACGCCAGCTGAGCACCTTAAAGGCCCAGTTTGCGTGCAGTGGCTAGCCATCTGTCCATACCAATCCATAGCAATAAACATCAACGGCTGCAAGCAAATTTGTTTTGAAAATGGCAAGCTGACGTCTGGGGCGATAGTACGTCTTTTTAAGGACATTTAATAAACTACTTAGTTTCCTTTTCCCTAAAATAACTCAAAACTACTTTGACCCATTCGGTGTAGAGACCTTTGGTCCTTGAGTGAGGTCATAGTCCTTTCAGGTTTTAAAAGGAAATAGGAAAGAGGTTAGTCGACCTCACGTCACGATGATGATGATGATGTATGGGGACGCCTCGCTGAGCCAGGCGGGCTGTCGACCGTTTTGCACAGTCATTCAGCCCAGTTCCCCGAGGTTGGAGCCGACGGTTACTGTCCCAGCAGCGCTCCCACACAGCATCTCTCCTCGAATCTTCTCGTTCTCCTGCTGAACATAAGGACATCTTTGAGACTGACATCCTTTAGCTCCTCCTCCCTCAGCTAGTCACTCCCGAATACATCACGCCGCGCTGCCGCGTACATGACACACTCGGCTAGGATGTGCTCACTCGTTTCCTCCTTCCCACAATGTGGACAGGAGGGGTCACTTTTTATACCTATTATACTTAAGTGTCTATTTAACAAATTATGGCCCGTAATTATGCCAGTTATAGTTCTCAAGCTACTCTTACCTAGATTTAGGAGATACCTAGTTCTTCTGTGGTCGATACCATCCAGCATCATCTTCGATTGTCTGCACCCAACAGCCTGTCTCCAATCACTGTTTGCTTCCTGTTCCTTCAATCTATCTATTACCCCCTTGGCGACGTCTGCAGATATTGGAAGTACCGGCTCAGGACCTATAAATCCCGTATCCGCTCCCTCCCTTGCTAGCTCGTCAGCTTTCTCATTACCTGTCACTCCCTGATGTCCCGGGACCCAGGCCACCGTAACCATCTTGCTCTCCCCTAGTCTATTGAGTACATTTCTACACTCTCTTACCAAAGAGGAGTTAACTGTCGGCTTGTTTAATGCCTTCAGCGCTGCTTGACTATCAGAGTAAATCACCACTGTTCCTACACCACGATAGTCACTCAGTTTCGTTTGTATAATCTGAGCGCACTTCAACACTGCGCACACTTCAGCCTGAAACACACTGGCATATCTGCCTAATGGTATAGCCTCTCGAACATTCATCTTGGGTATTATTATGCCTGCTCCCGCAAGTTGAGACGTTTTCTTCCTTGACCCATCCGTAAAACAAATTGTAGTCGGATGCTCAAGGTCTACTTTCCAACTATCTCTCTCTCCTATATGAATTCTATATTTCTTGTCAAAAACCCTCTGTTTCTTAATTAGGTCGTTATTCTGTGCCAGCATTCCTAGCTTTAATAACGCCTCCTTTTGTATAAGTGCATGCTTCTTGTCTGTGAAGTTTCCCCTCCACTCCCCACATGCCCTCATTCTCAGCCATTGTTCCATGGCCCTCTTCTCTATTTCCAAATGAAGTGTCTTAAATCCTAACATGATTTCCATTGCATGCGTTGGGGTTGTTCTCATTGCCCCTGTTATCATCAGACATGCCAGTCTTTGAACCTTATTCAGCTCCTTTTGATACTCCTTAATACGTGCCCTATGCCACCATATCACAGCTCCATACAGCAGCCTTGGTAATATGACCGCCTTGTACATCCAGTTTATCATCCGGGGTTTTAGTCCCCACTTCTTCCCAACCGCTCTTCTGCACTGACACAGTGTTCTTACTGCCTTTGCAGCCTGTTCCTTTATGTGTGTTTTGTACCTAAGGTTTGTGTCTATTATCACCCCCAGATACTTCATTTCTTTAACCAATTCAAGATTCTCACCTCTTATGCTTATAGGCCTCATATCTCCTATCTTCCTTTTGTTGGTAAATAATATCAACTTCGTCTTTGTAGGATTTAGATCTAGTCCTCTCTCCCTGCACCACTCTAGCGTCTGTGACAGTCCTTTTACCATTATGTCTCTGACGATGTTAAGAACCATGCCTTGTACCAATAGCACTCCATCATCAGAGTATGCTTGCATGTAGAGTCCTCCTTTGTTTAGCTTCTTAATCAGCGAGTCCAGCAATAGACACCACATAAGGGGAGACAGACATCCCCCCTGTGGGAATCCCCTACGAGGTCTGATTCTTTTCGTGGATCCACCCAGTTGGGCCATTACTGCCCTTCCCCTGAGCATCCTCGAGATCCATCTTCCTATGATCTGACTAATTCCTTCTCTCACTAGACTTTCTTCAACCGCGGTATACGTTGCTTTATCAAACGCCCCCTCTACATCGAAGAAGCATCCTAGCATGTATTGCTTGGCTTCCAGGGCTCTTTCCACTCTCACCGTTAAGTTGTGCAGAGCCGTCTCCGTTGACTTCCCTGCTACATAGGCATGTTGATTACCATGTAACGGTCTATCGCTACCTTCTATTCCTTTTCTTATGTGTGTGTCTATCACCTTTTTCAGTGTTTTTAACACAAATGATGATAGACTAATGCTTCATCATCATCATCATCATCACGTCACGGGGGACCGTTGAGCTAGCAGCTTCCTCGGACATGAATTTTATTTACTTTCCTTAGATATTCAAAGAGGGAATGCAGTCAGTATCTTCGGAATGTTGCTTAAGGGGACTTTTATAAATAATAAATTTTAGTTTTAGTTTTTTTTAATACTTTTAGCTTAGATTGGAAATATAAATAGGTAACTAAGTATATTTATAATTTAATTGTCAGTTCTTGTTTTCTGTGTTGCTCATTACGCTTATTTTTTACTTAAAACATAATTTACGTTCACTCGTTTTAAGAAAAATCGCTATTATAAAATAGCTGCTAAGTACTAGGTACTTCAAAGTGTAATACTATAACGTGGTATGGGACGTTGGCGTTACAGTAAAATTCAAGAAGCACTCCACATTCATATCAAATCGCCGAACACAACGTGGAAAACGAAAAATTGACCGCGACATGGTTGATATCACGTTCAACTCGGGATTTATGGAGATTAGAGGAATAAAATTCCTTATCCATTGTGACTGACGTCAGAATACGGAGTGGAAGCCGCTTCCCTCGCGTCTTCCATCTTTTATTTATAGACGATTGATTGATGAAGCGAAACGTCGTATGAATGAATCGATTTATGGTTTCGTTGAGCGGACACTGTTTATGTGGTTGCTTGACGTCAGTAATCTTAAATCTGATTCCTAAATAATACATCTGAAATTTATTCTTATCCCCGAGAGGATTCTTGGTTGACGCCATGCATGAGAAATTGTTTTGTTGTAAAATATTCGAACGGCCTCATCTAGGCGTTAGGTGTAAGTATTTTCGTTTTCATTTTGGGCTGACTCATAGTTCTAGCAATCTGTAAAGTCAGGACTAAAGTTTTATTTTTTCCAGTAAAATCATTCCTGTACTATAGAGAATACAATACAATGATGCTCGTCATATCATGATAATCGTCATATCGCGGCCCCGTAGGTACTTAGTGTCATGTTACTGGAATAATGTAAACAGGGCCTAAAATTGACCCTGAGATAAAACTGGGATACACGCGGCTAGTTTTTCTGTACCTATATCTACACGAATCCAGAGTCAATAAAAATTAAGTTACAATTAAAAAAATATATTAAATAAGCTCAGTTTAGTCACGATAAAATATATGAAAAATTGATTTTCAGTACGTGGCCATTAGTGGGGGCTACCATAAAATTCGAAATTCGTATCGTTGCGTCCTTTCACTCTGCTGCTTATTGCTATTAGCGTGAACGGAACGGCTCGAATGCACGATGCGAAGTTTGAAAATCTAATTCGTAGTATAGTCGGGGTAAGAAAAGGTTCGTCACTTTTCGACCTTAACTCGTTCACATAAAGTCGAAAAGTGACGAACCTTTTCTTACCCCGACTAATACATAAGGCGTATAGTGTATGGCCCGACACGCACTTGACCGGTTTTAACCTCTCGTATGCGTAAACGCAGATCTGGGCCATATTTAAGGCTATATTTTTGTATTTTTATTTTAATCTGTAATATTATTCCACTATATTCTATCCCAGCCCATCTCATCCCATAGATACATATGATATATCCATAGATAAACGTGCTAAATATTACGAGTATAAACTTGAAAGTTTGTATGGATGGATGTGTGGATGTTTGCTACTCTTTCACGCTAAAATGGTTGGACGGATTCTGATGATCTTTGACAACACAGAAAGTTTATAACCTGGGTTAACATATAGGACACTTTTATCCCGGAAAATTGCATAGGTAGTTCCCGCGGGATAGCGATATACGAGTTCTTCGCAGACGGAGTCGCGGGCAACAGCTAGTCAGACATATATGAGACAAGACGTAAGTTTTTTTTACCCCCGACAATGAGGGGTAACGGTAAGAAGTTAATAACCTCATCACAACAATGCTTCGACGTATCAATGGGTTCTGAAAGAGCGTAGCGTCGGCAACGGTCAGTGGTCAGATTACCCAACCGTCGTTATCACGCGTTTGTAGCGCCGCTTCCTGCGCGATGACCCCCTTATCGCAGCAGAGCAACCAGAACTGGCCCCTTTTCTAACGCTTTCCTCGTAAAGGTTTGGAACTTCCAGCGCTTTTGTAATGCACAAGTCAGCTGCCAGCATTGCCAGCCAATCCTTAGTCACTTCTTACGACATCCACGGAAGAAATGGAGGGGTGTAATTCTAAACTCGACAACACATGGGTTATGGTAAACGGGTTGGGTTAGGTTAATTAGAGTTGTAATTTTTTACTACTCTACCCGTATTTCAAATTCAGCACCATTGATTTCGAAAATTGGTCACCAGCACCGTTCTGCTTCCATAGAAGCACACTCTTGCTCTGAAAGTCCTTTAGGACTGAGTCCAACAAGCTAAAAAGGCCAAATACTATTGTAGTAAATATTTGTGTATAGAACGATTCCAAAACCTGCACACTCATTTGTCGTATTGACCTAAAATTTGTAGGTAGAAATATATGTACTTATTTGCAATCCTCTTGCTCACCAGCAAATCTCTGATAGCAGTGCCAAAAGAAAATGCTGTCAGAAATCGTGTGGCAAAATGGCATTTATCAACAAATTAATTAATGAGGAAACCGGCTACATAAGGGCATACAACTTTTTGTGGTTACCTTTAATTTGAAATAGACGATCATTTGACTCAAGTTACATTTGAATGTTCCGTGCTCCGGAATGTACGGAACAGTCAGATGTGTCACAGGCTTGGAATGTTTGGGATCGAAAGCTGCAGCGACTTTGGATATGACATTAAGGGACAGGAGTATTTAAATTGATATTAAATAATATAATTTATTATGTATTAGGCAATATCATACGTATACCTATACCAAACCAAATGACGGACACGCCAAATATAGTAAAGAAGGTTGTACCAAAAACAAAATAAAAACAGTTGCATGTAGATCGACTGTCAATTTTTTAGAAACACAGCGGTTTTAAAAGCAGTGTCGGCAACTTAATCGTTAAATGTAGTGCCTTTTTACCAAGCGATTGATACCTACGGTGACATTTGGAGACAATTTCCCAGAAATTGGTGACTTTTAAAAACATGTGGCAGCACTGTGCTTAACAAATCACTACCTACTCCGTACAAGTAAAAAGTACTTAATTTTTAAGTTGCAAAAGCTAACCCCAAATGTTGCCAGTTAAAATTAATTTCAATACATCAGAATGCGCAGAGCCATTGACCCTTAGGGCGGTAGATCAAGTTCTGGGACTATACATGGTGTTATTTTATTTAAAAGTGACTTTAATAGCAGCAGGCTCGGGGCACGGGGTCAGGTACACTCTTGACAGTGAAATAGCGCGAGCAATGTGATCCCTCTCCCGGCGTAGGTCAAACCGCATTTTATTTACTCTGTGATTGACACCTGAATTGATCACACCTATAAATGCTTATCTTTTGACGTACAACTGTCTCACAGAGGTATGAGGGAGCGTTTTAGGTAGCGAGCATGTGTTATGCAGATAAAAAACTGATTAGGGTAAGAACTGGACTTTTTAAACACATCTCTCTAGAAAAATAAATACAGGTAGAGATCCCTTAAAGGGATAAGTTCGCCTATATACACGTATCTCAAGTTTGTTCATTGTATTTCTTTCTTTATTGTACAATAAAGGGTTTACACACGTACATAATATGCAATACGTTTTCGAAGTTGTTAAAAATCTTTTTTACATAAGTATATGTAACTACCTACTTATAACTCAAATTAAAATTCCCAATAAATGACAAAAACAATTAATTTTCAAGTTAAGACTATGTAAGTTACTTAATTGTGTGTGATACTAATATCATGCATGATGATGAATGATGATGAAAATGTAATATTATAGTACATATACATACCTATCACCAACCACGTACAATACATACATACATACCTATCACGTCTCAACTTGCGGGAGCAGGCATAATAATACCCAAGATGAATGTTCGAGAGGCTATACCATTAGGCAGATATGCCAGTGTGTTTCAGGCTGAAGTGTGCGCAGTGTTGAAGTGCGCTCAGATTATACAAACGAAACTGAGTGACTATCGTGGTGTAGGAACAGTGGTGATTTACTCTGATAGTCAAGCAGCGCTGAAGGCATTAAACAAGCCGACAGTTAACTCCTCTTTGGTAAGAGAGTGTAGAAATGTACTCAATAGACTAGGGGAGAGCAAGATGGTTACGGTGGCCTGGGTCCCGGGACATCAGGGAGTGACAGGTAATGAGAAAGCTGACGAGCTAGCAAGGGAGGGAGCGGATACGGGATTTATAGGTCCTGAGCCGGTACTTCCAATATCTGCAGACGTCGCCAAGGGGGTAATAGATAGATTGAAGGAACAGGAAGCAAACAGTGATTGGAGACAGGCTGTTGGGTGCAGACAATCGAAGATGATGCTGGATGGTATCGACCACAGAAGAACTAGGTATCTCCTAAATCTAGGTAAGAGTAGCTTGAGAACTATAACTGGCATAATTACGGGCCATAATTTGTTAAATAGACACTTAAGTATAATAGGTATAAAAAGTGACCCCTCCTGTCCACATTGTGGGAAGGAGGAAACGAGTGAGCACATCCTAGCCGAGTGTGTCATGTACGCGGCAGCGCGGCGTGATGTATTCGGGAGTGACGAGCTGAGGGAGGAGGAGCTAAAGGATGTCAGTCTCAAAGATGTCCTTATGTTCAGCAGGAGAACGAGAAGATTCGAGGAGAGATGCTGTGTGGGAGCGCTGCTGGGACAGTAACCGTCGGCTCCAACCTCGGGGAACTGGGCTGAATGACTGTGCAAAACGGTCGACAGCCCGCCTGGCTCAGCGAGGCGTCCCCATACATCATCATCATCATCATACCTATGTAAAATTGATTTGACATTCGTACTGTAGGTACTTCTAATTGTACCTCTGGCTCACTTCATTTGTCACATTATGGCCTGATGGTCTAAGTAGTTGTTATAGAACCTGACGACGAAGCTTGAAGTCCCGTGTTCGATTCCCGGTCGGGCCAGACATTTGTGTGAATAATACGAATGTTTGTACTCGAGTCTCGGGTGTTTAATATGTATGTATTTAAGTATGTGTCTATCTATATAAGTATGTTTATCCGTTTGTCTAGTACCCATAGTACAAGCTTTCCTTAGTTTGGGACTATGTCAATTGGTGTCAATGTCCCGTGATATTTATTTATTTATTAAAAAATAGATCTTAAAGTAAATTGACTAGATATTTTGACTTTGATATTAAAATGCCATTCGAAACTGGTGATTCGTGCAGAATTCAAAACACAAGTAGATTACTCGAAAATTACAGAATAGTAGATTGTTCAACAAGGGACTAAAACAAGCCATATTGACACGAGATATTTAGCCACCCGAGCGATAGCGAGGGAGGCTATAATTCGAGTTGTCATTATGGTAGTTTAGTCCCGCGTTAAACACTCTACTTTTCACTTTGAATGCGAGGAAAAAAACAACGTACAAAATTACTTTTGTACAACGTATGCTCAATACGAGCAATGGACATCTGTTCAAAATTCAAATAGCAAAAAAAAAATATCGCTGTCTTTTCTTTTAAATGCTTGCATAATTAGCCAACAGATTCTAACTTAAAGACTAAGGTGTTAAAACTAATTGGACTATGCATGTAAGAATGATAATTGTTCATTCATTAGAATCGGCAAATAAATTAACCTAATTGATCTAAGTTCACACACAAAATATATTGTTAACTGAAACACTTACCCGTGAATAAAGAAACGACTTTTTAAGTTTATTTTCTATATGCCAATTCTTTGTTAAATTATATCTAATTATACTTTCTATTTACTATTAAATGCAACTGACATCGCATTATTTTGAAGTCACTCCATATTAACTTTCAAACGTAACTGCTCTATCTACCGTACACTCCAGCACTGCTTTGCCGACAGTGCGGATTGCTATTTTATCGACAGAGCAGGGAACTGCTTTGCCGACAACGTTTTTAAAAAAAAACAAATTAAAAAACACCTAAGCTAAAGGAAATTTTTTTATACAGTTGTTATTTTAAGGTTATTTCCACGCCCTAAAGGCTTTAAAATTGTCTATACCCAGTTACTGAAAATGGCGATAACCCTCATTCACAAACACCGTGATTGGCAGTATAGGGGTTTCCATAGTCAATTAAAAAAAATTTACTTTAATCCCAAGAGATCAAAAAAGAGCTTTAGTCCCGATATGCAGAGACTAAAGTAACATTTTAAGAGCATGATAAGTGAAAAACTAATTTGAGCTGTGGTTTTTCAACAAGACAATTTTTTTCACTTTAAACTGATATTATCGAGTTTTATGTGTATAATTTCGAAAAGCGGAACTCTTTTATCATCTTTTTGCGGGAAAGGGATAAGAAACCATCAGAAACGGATTGTTTTCCTATGCGTGCTGGATTGTGATGTACCTAGATACTCGTAACTACAATACCTACTGGCGATCTCCGAGAAAATAATTAACCAGTACCAATCGTTAAGCCCAGTTTAGACCTGCAAGAAAATGCATGCAAGTTGCATTACATTGCGGCGCTCAATTGACCACTTAAAACTCGTTGGCTTTACAGCCTCGCAATGTAATGCAACTTGCACATTTTTTCTTGCAGGTCTAAACCTGGGCCTTTGGATATACGTCTCTTTCGATCCAATGGAGATAGAATTAGAGCAAGCTAGCAGCAACAAAGCAAGTGACAGGCAGCGGCGAGCGTTTTATCAGTTCATTGCGTGCCGCCAGATGATCACTGTGCGCCGAGCGTCTCGGCCGCGCAATGAACGGAAAAAACGCTCGCCCCTGCCGGCGGTTACGCGATGTCGTGGCCGAGCCATAAGAGCCGTATCGGCCAGCGCTAGCCTTATGTTCTCATAGTTTACATTGTAGCTAATCTCCCGTTGCGATATTTCTGTCCTGTTGATCGTATTAACTGCGTACAACTTGAGGGCGTCAAATATTTGTAGAAACTTTTTGCCCTACAGAAAGTGCCAAGTTGTGTAATGAACTTCCCGAATAAATTCGACGTGAGGCATTCGCGAACGGAATTCTCTTTTTAAAAACTCGGTACCTAACAATAGTGAGTATCCATAACAGCAGCGATTGCTTACTATCATGTGAACCCCAAGCTCGTTTGTCTACAACGGTATAAAAAATTACATCCATCCGACTCGCGGTAGGTAGAGTTTGGCAACATAGAGTAGAAAATTGCTAAAAGTGGATCCATATTTTTACGTAGAATTGTCGCTATTTTCAAGCATTTTCTGTCAAAAATATAATTGTTATAAAGAGAGTGTAACCCACATTGAAGTAAATTCTATTCTTCATCGCCACGTGCTAATCTCATTTACACTACAAATAATGTTTAAGGCTTTCCTGCAGTCAAAATGTCATGGTCTTCATTTGCCTCAAATAATTTTGTTAGCTAACTAAACTTTTTATACAGTTTCCGCAGGCCACTGACGTGTAGGCACAACAACGCTCTGTAGGTCCAATAACCAATAATATCCTTTTATCACGCTGCCAGGGCCCATCCGGCCATCAAAGAGTCGACGACAGCCTGTCAACATCTGTTGTCCCAATTTAAAACATCATATCAGTAAAGTAGGTAACGTACTTACGTCTTCGTTTTGTGTGATGTCTGTGAAGTCTCCATAAGTTTTTGTTGTACTCCCTAAACAATCCAAGAAAGTTATAATTTTAAATTTTAATGGTATTTGCAAGTTAAAGTGTGCCATTTACATTTTTGGATAAGGATTTTTTGGGGTGTCTTATTCAAAATCACAAGAACTGTTTACATATTTTCATCAAGATAAAAGTGTCCTTATTTTTTGATTTTTTCATACAGTTTAGGTATTATATTATAAATGGCTCGTCACAAAACTGAGACAAAATAATTGTTTGGAAAATTGAATTGAGTCGCTTATTAATTTCAAACTCGGATAAGTACATAATGTCCTCTCTAAGCTCTTAGGAGATTAGACTTATCGGAGTTTGAAGTTAACCTAGGTACTCAATAAGGACATTTAAAACCCCAAAACTACCTAATTCTGGAAAAAAGGTACATTTTAATTTGAAAATGCCCTGAAGTTAAGTATTTTTTTTGATATTATGGCTTGGTTGCAAATGTATTTTTTAAGTGCAACAGAAGTTATTGCCGCGCTACTTACAATTATTTCAATGATGTTTTTGTAAAACTGGATTAAGTACATTTAAAATTCAGTAAGAAATAATACGATAAAAAAAAACACCGATCAATTTAAAACTCACCTTACAATCGACCCACCTTCAACGATTTCAAAATTCAAAGCCACGTTCCATTTCACAAAATTATGAGTCACTCGAACGTGAAGGAAGAAGGAAGAGTGCGGCAGGAATCAGGAGGCGTGCATCCCGGATGGTGACGGCAAAGGAAGCAGGCGCGACCGCGGCTGAATGCCACTTCCTTTGCCTCTACGTACATACAGTATGGCACGTAGGTACCTACTTATAGATTATAGATTTGCTGAACTGTAAGAATTATTTGAGTAGTTTCAAAAAAATTGTACATACGTAAGCTTAATGAAAGCAAAATCACGATCGCGCCCTTTGTGTACTTAACGAAAGTGTACTTCTTACAAACTACTTATGTGGGTAACTTTCGTTCATCATCCCAGCCTATATATACGTCCCACTGCAGGCCACAGGCCTCCTCTCAGAATGAGAGAGGATGGGCCGTAGTTCCCACGCGGGCCCAGTGTGGATTGGGAACTTCACACACACCACTGAATTTATTCGCAGGTATACATCTGCATACGCAGGTTTCCTTAACTTTCGTTACACAAAGGAATTAATTGAGTTTTGTTATAATTAAGTAAAGCCCTTAATTGTGTACATTTTATTTGTAAACGACTCATTTGACATTGGTTGTTCTTGAACCAATAACTGAATGAATCTTATTCAATTGCGTTTCTATATACCTCTGTGATAATCTTTTTTTAAATCATGAATTAGCTTGCTTTTAAATTCTTAATTTTAGAAAAGAGAATTCGTTTCAAGTAAGCGAAATATCAAGAAAGATGTACCTACATAAGTACTTACCTAATAGGTCATACGCAAAATTTGTGGACACAACAATGCAATTTTTTTTTTCAATTCTCCTGTTTGGAAAGTTAAATTTTCATGGGTAGATAGCCGGGTGGAAAATTGCGTTTTCATCTCTAGGGTGGAAAGTAAATTTTTTTAAATTTTTACGATCAGCCTTGGAGTCGAAGATAATTCAGTTACGTCAGTGACACTTTTTTTCACGTTTCGGCATGGCCACCTAGATGCACGTCGTGACCATGGAGCTTATATACAACACTGGTGGTTGTACGAACTTTTTAAATTTGCTTACTAACATTAAACTGACAAAGGAAAAATTACATACAGCCAACTCTAACAATTCTTACGACATAAAAAAAATCTATCTTTTGATGGATGGATGGATGGATGGACGGACGGACGGACGGACGGATGGATGGATGGATGGATTGATTGTAGTATTTTGCTTTCCTCACAGTCGAAATGAAAAGTAGAGTGTCTAACTCGGGTGAAATTACCCATTTCCCCTCGAACTATTGGCGCTCTCACTTCGTTCGAGCGCTAGAAATATCTCGGGTCAAATGCGTCACTTTCCACCCTTGGTTATCAATCTACTAAATCATAATTATTAATTAATTTCATAACTTTAAATGTGAGTAACGAAGAAAGGTGTGTGCGTGCGGTTGGTGTACGACGGCGAATTGTCGACCCGGAAAGTACGACCCTGATAATTTAAACCCTTAAAGGAATGATACATGAGGATTTTAAATATCAGGGCGTATATTTTGGCCATTCTTCCGAGGTGGAACGGCACGCTCTAGGCGCGAAATTCAAAATTTTTACAGGTTTTAATTTATTGTGGGTAAACGGTGTAACTGTTTAACTTCATATGGTACTTGCGCTTGTAAAACAGTGTTCTTTATATTATTGTGTAAAGCTTTTTAAGAATAAAACTGTTAGCTTGATATAAAAGTTGTCAAACATAGAAATTCGGACTTTCAACGTTTTGACAACTTTTATTTAATGCTAATAGTTTTATTCTTACACAATAATATAAAGAGCACTGTTTTAGAAGCGCAAGTACCATATGAAATTAAACAGTTACACCCGTTTACCCATAATAAATTAAAAACTGTAAAAAGTTTGAATTTCGCGCCTAGAGCGCGCGCTTCCACCTTAAAGGTCGTACACTAACAGAACTGCACACGTGGCGCCCTCATTTTTTTTAATAAAATGCTTTTCTGTCAAATTGTGAACTTTTTGTCCACAGGAAAGACATATTTAGTTTTTCTAGTCTATACTAACTATCATGGTTTTATTTTATTTATATGTATAGGTATGTACCTATTTTAAAAGATCTAGAACGAAATAAAAATTCTTAAGTTTTAGTAAATTAATTTGCTAATACTTACCTGAATCTGCGTAAGGGCTCTAAAACTGTCAAGGAAAAAATACACAACCTAGACTTGGCTGTATGGTTTTAAGCCATCGCCTTGTCCCTTAGCGAAAAGAATTTTAAAAATAACAATCTGATACTGTCATTCTGACGTTTGTCGTTTACTTTTTTTGTTAATGTTTTGTTTATATAAAATTTCTTCAGTTCCAATTCCAAACTCGTATGTTTTTTATTGTTTCCAGTGATAAGATATAAATATAATGAAACGAAATGTACGTCGTGTAAGTGCACCCAAGGTAAGAACTATTATTTCCTATTAATATTGTTATTCTATTCTGTAAGAGTTCCTCCGTTCAAAACATTACGTCTCTTATCTGTATTTAATTAGTAGCTTTTTATGGCTTTTGCCTAAATTCAGCTTTATCCGTAACTCGTTGGACTATCCGTCTAAATCCTTGATCAGAATCAAATCAATTCAAGCTTCGCAAAGTGTTGAGCACAGACAACTGAATAAGTCATGTCAGATTGTATGGCTGTGCTGTAAATTATGTATAAGACTTGGAGGGTGCAGGTTGAAGGTGGATTTTAAATCTTAACTATGTTAACTAAGGACCAAACTTCAAAGCAACGGAGAAACAAACAATGTTGATAGATAATGCTGGTGCAAGTGCGGCAACAC
Source organism: Archips xylosteana (assembly GCA_947563465.1). Classification (NCBI taxonomy): domain Eukaryota; kingdom Metazoa; phylum Arthropoda; class Insecta; order Lepidoptera; family Tortricidae; genus Archips; species Archips xylosteana. The sequence goes on from OX387349.1 coordinate 7,616,043, forward strand.
TTTATGTTAATAATTTGCTGTAGTCTTTACCTTATACTTAAATGACTTTCAGGTATAGATTGGCTACTCTTAGCAGCCTAAGGTCATTGGATCTTTTTCCATGATATTATAATACTTCCACTCTTAGCGACTATCACTTTGATTTTCGTTGTTCCATCTCTAGTATTGCCTTAGTTGGGTGCTTCACTGTTTCTATTAGATATTTTAGATATGTGCAAGTGCTAACTTCTATGTGTATGGTCAAGTGCAGAAATATTTATATTGATTTAATCCTCTCATTATAATGTGTACCAATACCTTCATTAGGCAACTTATGAGCTATGGGACATATTTATGAGCTTGTAGTATGCACCCATATTTTTAAACTTGACTTTTTACACACCGGCCTATTTCTTTGATGCTTAAAGCTTGAATTAATTATTGTGCTTTAGGTAACTTAAATTTTAATAGCTATGCTTTGTGTACTTAGTATATCAATTGCATACCTATCAAGTGCTTTTAAAAATGTATTGTATGTTGTATCAACGAGATCCAACTTATTTACAATATTCCAGAAGTCTGACGAGGAACAGAAAAACAAACATAATGTAGTAAACATTCGTATTTATAATATAATGTTGTCGTTTTATTTACAAATAAATACAAATTCAGTTAATAAATAAATGGTAAATTATCTACATCTTAATAAGTATGTTTTATATCTCATTTCTTAATCTTCTCTGAATTCATTTTGAATCCAAAATACTAACGTTAACGTTTTCTTATGACACGTTACGGTCTCAAGAAAATTTGAGACTTTCGGCGTTCGGGCGACACGTTCACGTACATTCACACTATACAACTATATTTACAAGGTACTCGTAGACGTTCACTCAGCGAGCGCGGGGCGGCGTCGCCCGCGCCCAGTCCTTGCTCCCCGCGCCGCGCACTCACTCGCCGACACAGCACTGAGTCACTCCCGCGCGGCCCGAAGCACTCCGCTCGCCAATAAATATTTGTACAACGCGGACGCGAGCGCGCCCTCGCCCGGGCTTCGGAGCGCGCGCGCGGCGGGACTAGATAATACTGGAGAGCCGCGGCGGAGGCTCGGGGCAGCGGCAGCCGGAGCGGCGGCAGCGCGCGTACGCCGCCGCGCCCGCCGCCGCGCAGCCCCGCAGCGGCCAGTACAGCCACAGGCACGGCAGCGGCAGCGCCAGCGCGCCCACGCACGCCAGCCGCGGCCCGCACGCGCACGGCTCGCCCGCCTCCTCCTCGCCGCTCCCGCAGTGGTAGAACAACGCCTTCACGCAGCACATGCACGACGCGTAGTCCACGCACGCCTCGGCGCTGCACAGGCAGCTGCCGCACAGCCAGCGCGACGGCAGCGGCCGCGGCCGCGCGCACTGCTCGCAGCGGCAGCGGCCGCAGCTCTCGCACACGATCGAGTCGGCCGCCAGCGCGCCGGCGCGCCGCTTGTCCCCCGCGCCGGCCGGCTGCGTCGTCACCGGCTTGAGCGGCTGCGAGGCCGCGTGGCCGGCCGGCGGCGCGGCGTGCGGCCGCCGCGGGGCTTCCACGTACGCGTTGCGCTCTCGCTCGGTCTCCGGTCGTGGCCGCAGCAATGAAACGGTGGGCTGGCGCGCGCCCGTCGGCCTGTGGACGCGCGCCGCCGGCTTGGGCGGCCGGGGCGGCGCCGCCGGCCCGCCATACTCATCCATCGAGTCCGGCTAACGGCTCTCCGGGCCGTCGCCTTCCTGTTCCCTCATCGTCCCCACCTGCGGATAAGCAAATGCTTTTATTAGTCAAGCTGTAATACACTAATGTTATTTATGGGTGAGGCCACACGAGCGTAATTTTGTGAGTTGTGAGCGGCAGAATTTCGGTTGCGCCATACATTGTGTCACGTGATGGCGCGCATATTGTATGGCGCGGACCGAAAATCTGCCGCTCACAACTCACAAAAATTCGCTCGTGTGGCCTCACCCTACATGTGATAGATTACATTTATATGTAGGTACATTCTTTCATTCAATTCAGTAAGTACATGTAATGGCGTGGAGTTTAGCGATTTCATTATGACGTGGGTATTAAATAGATAGCAGGCTTCTTTAGGTCTCCATTTCAGGGTGCATTCAAAGCTCGAAAATTCCCAGCAGAGTAGATATTCCGAACAAATATTACTAGGCAAATTGCACTACACACTACATACGCCCTACGTATTACACTACTTATCCATATTTTTAATTAATATAACAGATATAAGCTTTATGTGCACAATGCTAGTACATAATGTTCAGTCCTCTGCTTCTTTAAGTTTTACTTGTTATCTTACTAGAAATCATTTTGGGTTAAGTTCTGTTTAAAGCACTTACACGAAGCTTAAGATGTGTGTTGTGTTATGAGTATGTAGAAAAAACACTGAATGGCAATCCTGTTTTTTATTATAGCTTGCTTGCTACATTCAGTCTTCCAAGCCAGTAAAAAAATTGAAACGAGACGTTCAGATATTAAACTAACACATTCAATCTATAATTGCTACCTTACCAAAACACAAAAATTAAGTAGGCATGCAACATAAAAAGTGTCACAATCGCTTACGAACATATTATCCTAACATAGGCTAATGACGAAACCTAGCACCTACTTACTTACCTAAATTTTGTTAGAGATATCCACGTGGAGTACATGAGGCTTACGAAAATTAAATTTCAACTGACGAATTAGGTGCATTGATATTGTTACATTAAGAAAATTGCCACGTCATTGTAGTTAATTTCATCAATATAAATTACTAATTATGTGGTAGTCACGCGTGTCTCGAATGTGTTTTTAGGAATGTTTTCCGGACATTCGTTTTAACACTGCAAAATAAGGTCCAACATACTAAATGGTGGCAACACCTTATAAATATTCGAGGCATGGTTTGACAATCATGTTCGAAATATGATCTGATTGGTAAGCGGTATCTTCAGGAGTTTGTATTTGGAATAAGTTTTTTTTTTTAATTTTCACATAGAAAAGTAATGTTTTTGTGTGAATACAGCTGTTTTCTGTTCTCGCTGTTAGGATATGATGATCATGATTCTACCTAATGGACTTTATGGTTTGCTCTTCATAGTTAAATGTGTGTTCTTCGCTTAATTTAAACGAATTACTGTTAATTCTTATTTCACATATTAGTCCCCAGCGAATTATAAACATATTCGTGGATATCTTGAGAATGTACTTAAAAAAGTTAGAAGTCATTTTATTTATTCATTTTCGTTAGTTCAGGTAATGTTTGATACCAAATAGAGTAGTTTTATCATCGTAAATTTGTTGAATACTAAATAAGTTTGGAAGTTATCTACAGGTTAGGAGATAAAAATAGAGAATGACCATGAAACATACGTGTCGCATAACAATTGATACATATCCGTACTTACGTTTATATGGTTGTTAACAAATGTAATAATTCCATGGCTAAACAAATAAATGTTAACAACACTGCTGTAAGCGAAATGGGCGTTTATTAATTCCGACAAAGTCATCGTTTAAATATGCTAGTTATCCTTCTGTTTACTAACTCCAAAGGATAGGCATTGTTATGCAATAAACTTATGTAGGTATACATGTTTAGATAAGAGCAAAGGAAACTATTATTGGTCTGATCGTACTATTGATTGGTTCAGTTGAAGCCTAATCGATTATTATTATCGATTAGTCCACTCTTAAAACTATGAGTTTTTGACAGATAGGTAACAAAAAGTTATTAAGACTGTTTAAAATTGAAAAACATTATGCCAGGAATACAAGCTTTAGTTATTTCGGAGAACAAAGTAATAGAACAAAATATTGAAAAGTTCCGGCTGCATAGGTAGCATCAGTAAAATATCCCGATGTTAGATTTTATCACGACAAAACTAGCTACAAATGAATAGTAAATAAATATGTAACTTTATAGATACCTAGCTATATTGGCTTTCTTGACGAGTAATTAACCAGTGCTTTGGCAATTCAATTAACATTCGCTTTAAACCCACGCGCATAATTACTTCATATGATACACGCAAACATAGCTGCCCACAGAATGCTGACATTAGGTAATTTACTGTACAATATTATTACACATCACGAATCATCTCGTTAATCAACTAAATTTTCAGCAACTGGATGGAAGAGACGCCAATTGCAAGATAAAATTCAGAACATCGTGGGCAATGAATACCCAAAAGATTCACTTATTCCTTCGATGATATATTTGCATTAACAGTAATTAGGTATTTGTACCCCCCCCCTTATGCATTTGCCGTAAAGTACCTAATTCATAGAAGATTAAGTATATTCTCAAGAATCAAACGTAATTGATATAGGGCAGCAGGTTTTTGTGTACTTAACAATGAAAACACTCGTCGTGGTAACCCTTAATGTCATTATGGCGTTGATTCATCATGATTCATATCATATCATAACAACCATAGAAACTATGCATACAAATACTTTTCTAGTATTATGCATACAAGTTTTTCTTTCAAGTTGATCTTTAAAGAAATATAGTATTTAATGATCGTTCAGCTTCAAACTAAGACAAGTACAGTAAGTTAATTTTAAAAACTTTTCAGTAGTAATTATTTTGATTCGATGACAAAAAATGAACTTAAAATGCTTGCTGAAGAACTTTAAAAGTTATTTATGGGATAAATTGTAATCATACACGTAGTTAAAATTAAGACAACAGTTAAGTGTCCAGTAAATTCCATCAATTCATAATAATATGAAAGGTTTCTCTTTAAGCAACCTGTACGAGGAATGTACAGGATCCGTAAAGGTAGATACGACTACCTACCATTCTACCGGTGTAGAATGCTTATTTAGAAACCGGATTTCTCGAATTTTGTAATTGAGCGCTTCTTATCTCCCACCCCTTTGAATGTAATCGAGGGTTTTCTGGGATAGATGTCTTGGTCATATGGACTTTGCTCACATTTCTAACTTCGACAAAACAATATGCTTTTATGATCTTAACGCCACTAATCACATATTTTTGGAACAACTTAAGCACAGCAATACGTGTATTTGTTTTGTCTAAATATAACTGCTATCGGCAAACTTCGTTACAAGATATTAACAGCAATGACAGCTTATATTGTTTACATTGCTTTTTATCGGCGACATTATTTCGAATTTTATGTTCTGTATTAAAGATATCGCTGAAATTAGCTCACTGATTGCTTTTATTAAAGATTTTTATAAATGTATTGCTAACGTCACTTTGGTGCTGACCAAGCCCAGCTGATTCATAAATGAACTCTTAGCAGTTTGTTTACATTCTCACGGTAATGAAATGTTTCTTTATATCAAGGAAACTGTAGTACTATTTTAAAACTCTCCAATTTATATTCGTCAAGAATAGGCGTAGAGAGTTTATACACACTTCAAATCCATTTTGGGTACGTAGTGTATACTATATACGGCAAAGCATCGGTAATAACATGTTAGATGAGGTTGGGAACGTTCTCGCGCGAGCTCGAGCGGAGTGCACGTGTGCCGGCCGGACGACTGCGCTAGCGACGCGAGGCGACGCTCCTCGTCATTCATGTTACTTCAATTTCATTGCATTCCATATAATCTCATCCTACGCACGACTACGTGATTTGGACAAAAACTGTGTCCGTTCGGCGCCCATTCGCCGCGTAGAGCTGTCTCTCTTGTGGGCGAGTGTCCCACGTCATAATGCCATATACATGTACTTACAAAACGGACGTTCCACGGTCACACATCTCCTACACATCGCTTCACAAGGGCACTCGGGCCAACTGGCCCCACACACAACACTGCTCCGCGGAGCTCAACGTGCGGGCGGAGTCTGCCGCACCGAAGCCGCGCCAGAAGATTCACTGACACACTAAAATATGGCTGAACCACCGAATTTCGGTCGCGCAAATCCACAGGAAGGTTCATAAGACCGGCGCGGTTCGGAGCGGCAGGCACCTGGCGCGGGCGGGGGGCGGCCCACGCACCGGCCTCGATTCTCGTCCGCCCGCCGCGCGGTTATCACTGCAATATGGCCGCTACTCACTTCCTCGGTGAAGTTCTTCGTTGATTTCTACTCCTGATCTCGATGACGGCGTTTTTTGTTACCGTTCCGAACTCGTGCGGGTTCACTGCACTTATTCTTATACACATTTTAATGGAAAACCGGGAGCGCTAGCGCTACGCTCCGACGAAACGACCGTTCCGTTCGCTGGCACATTCCGCACTGGCGTCGGGCGCGGGTGCGGGTCGGCGGGAGAGGCCGCGCTCCCTCCGCCGCTCTCCACGCCGCCGCCCGCGCCTTGCCTTTTTATGAATGGAAGGCGGCCATACTGAATGAACCGCGTACACGGAGCGGTTGGCCGCTATTTTCGCGGGCGAGCGGCGTTAGGGGTTCGGGGGGGGGGAGGCCGGAAGCGGGCTGCGAGCGCTCGCGGTGCCAAATTTTGCGGCGCGGGCGGCGGCAGCGGATGTGCTCGTTTACCAAGCTTCCGGCGAGATCCCCCCGCGCAGCCGCATCCGGGAATTGGGTTTCCGGTCGGCGAGAGTCGCGCCACTGAGATACCGCCCACTTTCGTCCTGCATAGGCTGTACACACACGCCGTTAAAGAACCTACATAATTTTCGATCGTTTACGAGAGTGTAAAACACTCCGTGACGTTTTCGAAAAAAATAATTGTAGTCAGTACTACGTACGTACGTACGAACGCAGATACTTAACCTACATATTTCTGATCTGACATTGCTCTGTTAATGTCTGTCCACTCTATAGTAAAGTGCGGGCACAATTGGCATAGTTAGCACGTACGATATACCTGCATAGTACGGTTTCCATTCAATGTATAAGTATTTCGGTGCGTAGCGGGCGAGGGGCGTAGACGTCGCCAACGACGGCTGCTGTTATCGCGGCGGTAATTTTTGCAAGGTTGCAGCGACAATGAGGCGCTTGTGCACGCGAGCCGTCTCTGTGTCAAGGACGTGCGATAACGCCACGCCACAACGCGTCTGTCACAATCCATTACCACTCACCCGAACACTTCGATACTGATTTGGACATCAAACTTCCCACATGCGACTCAGTTTCATTCAAGTTATTCAACTATTTGTCTGAGCAAATTGTGGGCTGATTTCTAATATAAGGAATAACTAATTAGGTACAACTGTTTGAGATTCAAAACAAGATACTGGCTTGGTGTTTTTGTTTTTACGGCTATGAATAGATCACTCATATCTGCGCAATTACTTTTTTGTGAACTCACCACGCTGAGTCTTCTAAGAATGGAGTATACATCACACAATACAATTTCTGGCGTTTCATCATTAACTTAGTACAATTTCCGGCGTTTGAGCGGAAATATTAGTGCAGCAATTTGAATAATAGACCAAGCAGCCGATGGGAAAACTAACATAGAAAATAAATTATGTATTCACGGAGCTAGAACAAAGGCTCGGCCGTCGCTGGAACCGTGAATGGAACGAAAGAATCACTTTATCTCCACAAAAAAGAGTCCTCTACCTGACCATACCCATTCGGTTTAAATTCTATTGTTAAGATGCAGTCGCCACATAACAGACCATAGGTACAGGCATTCGTTGAAATTCTGTCCCATTTTTATTAGATGAATACTTGTAATAATTGTGTATGATATGTCTGGAAGGTAAACTTGCAGGACGTGGGAGATTTTAATCAAAATAAATCTGCAAACTACCAAATAATTTCACTACTCAAATTAGCGTCTCAAAATATGATAAGTATGTACTTACAACATATTTTTACCTAGTAGAAGTACATATTTATGGCCGACACATTAGTGCGAGTGAGCCGTGAGTTTTATTTTATTGTCTGAGGTAGTTATATAGTTTTGGTATTCATTTATATATTTGACGTTACCAAAAACAAATACAGTTGATGGTAACAAAATTATTGAGTACAAATGTATATGAAAAAGTTACAGATTGATTATCAATAGGTATTCGTCAATAGAAACTATAACAATACAGGTTGTCACTAATAATTAGTTGTTTATTATTGTTTAACTCGTAAAACCAAGACGCAATGTATGTATGTATATTTTTAGAATATACTATCAGTATTCACCATTATTGATCTTTGTGTAATGCGCTGATAATATTAAAATAAACTGCTTTTGTACATAAATAAATGCTAGAAGTTGTAGGTTGATTTTCAACATAAGCGTGTACATATTTTAATAAAAAAAAAACATCGTAATGGGAGCAATGTTCCATTAATCGGCGGCAAAGTGGCACAATGTACTGTCTTTTCTGTTTTGACTACGGTGGTCGGTCAGTCATCACTATCGCTATCGTAGCAGAGGAAGTAGTTTACGAAAATAACGTACGAGATCACAGTGATCTGGTAAAACATTATCTCTTACTCCATTTTATGATTACGGGTAAACACAGTTGACTATCAACGACTACATTCCGTAAAATAATCAATGAAAATGTTATCATCATCTATGAGTGAGTCTCACGGTAGTTTCATGTTTAAACTAAAAATACTCCTGATTTTGTATTTAGAAAAAACCGTCGGGTTGCATTTCGGTTAAAAGTTCAGTTTCTATTATTTGATATCGGTCAGTTTTGTGAGTCATATCATATTATGATGGTTTTTCCGTGCAGTTTCATTTTCAAGTTACAAACTTCCAAGCATCTGATTGAATTGATGAAGTTGATCGTAACGTGATGCCGGACAGGAACAATGGAAACGACAATGGGTGGCCTAAATGGAGAGTGAAAATGACACCAACTTACTAATGACACCACATTGTGTCTTTCACGGAAATGATTAGGCTGGTAGTTTCTCGAAATCCTGATATTTCTCAAAACTTAATATTATGCCACTGCGAATCAGGCAATTTGTTAAGGTTAGCTTTTCAATAACCGGACGTAAACCCGGACTTAAAAAAAACTTGGGTTTTTTACAAAAGCAAAATAGCGAATCAAATATGTATTTGTAAGTTTCCATCAGTTGAAAAGGTTCCGTGATTTAGTGAATAGTTATTTTTACAGCTACTTAATTACTGTACGAAGAAGCGTTCTCGTGTCGATGTTGGCGTTGTAATCGCTGCCCACTCGATAGAAATCAGGTTTCATTTGTTATTCTGGAGGCGAAGGCGGTGCCACGGCCCGAAGCGGAAGCGCCGCACTTTCCATCCGCTATTGCCTGCACCTATCCATTTAAAGTCGATCCTATCTGTTTTAAAACTTTAATATGCCTCTACGAAATTTATATTTCTATCAAATTTAATATTTCGTTCGGCTCAGGCCTATAATGTCCGTTTTCCTAAAATATTTCATAATGTCAGCATTCCTATTTTGTCAGATTTTTCAAAATTTATTGTATTTGAGATATGTGCAGGCAATGCAGTCTGAATAGGTATTTTATTCATAATTCATAACGTTAACTTTCCTATAATTTCAGTCTGCATAATTTCAGCATTACCATAAATTCTGAATAAACACATTCTGAAACAATAAAATTTTATACGAAAACTGGCATTCTTGGAGGCAGACATTTTAAATAGCTGACATTATGTGAAAGTCCTGCTGACATTACGAAAAGCAGACATTTTGGAGTAAAAATATTTAGGTTAACGGTCATTTCAGGCGTTAGCATTTTATTTTTAAACGAAGTAACTTTTTGAAGTGACATGCGACTAAATATTGCTACCTATGTATTTTAGAATTAACGAGAAATCATTGAAGTTTTTGCACGCAGTCTTAACAGTAATTTTTAGGAACATTAAATACAATAAAATTTTACTAATGCTTGTGTTATAATAGCTAAGCTACGTCATAATGCCAGACTTGAAAGGCATATCGAAACGAAAAGTGGATAAGTACCTAATTACTTTAAAGATATTAAATGTGAAAGGTCGATGTACTGTACATAACACACAGTACGGCAGCGCTTCCTACAATAGCACTATCTAAATGATCGTCACAGAAGTTGTAGATGACTTTATTGATTCAAACAAATATCCAAATGATCTCCTACAACACATCAAGTCTTCAGACAATGTAAAACGAACAATGCTCGCTTCATTTATATCTATATTACGAAATAAATTGTCTATTTACACAGAGATGATAAATAGTATTGTTTTGAACATTAATTATCTTTCGCGAGTTTGAGGGGTTGATAAACAGTTCGTTTAAGAGAGCTGTTTGTCTAAATTTACAATCGTATATTATATTATATACGATCGTTTGATAATTGTTCTGTAGCACCATCAGTGCCTATGACGAAAAATAATACCGGATGTTTACTGATGATAAAGGAAACATGAATGAGCTCGGTACTATGGGCTGCGGATTATATACCTATCTTTACACAGATGCTATTGTATCACATTAATTACTTTATCTGGCTCAAAACACAGAAAGAACACTACTTACGAAAATAATCTCTTACTTACAAAACCGCTTTAGAATATCGATAATATCCCAAAATGCTATCGTATTCGGTTCATTGAGATTAACCATTGCTTTCTTAAGCAAATCAACAATGTTACGATAATGGACGGTCTTTACTTTTTACACGACTACGGCAAAGCCAAAAGGAAGTTTAATTATTTTTATATTTGTTATTCAACGACTATTAAACATACAAAATGAATTTATATCATGAACACGTTAAAAATGCAAAGAATTGGTTAAGAGACAAATCAACAATTCTGTAAGAGAAATATGAATACCTACCTAGTTACGTAGAGCTGATACGCGGAGCGTAGGTATTTGTTTGGTTGTATGTACAGACTTATATAACAACTAAGAGATAAATGACCCGCTGGTGCTAGCAGATACCAACGGCAATAAGTATTTTTAATTAATCGAATAATGTGAAGTGGAGTTACGTAAGAGCTAGAGCGGAGGACCTCTTTGAATGGACGGTTGTCGCGTTCGGCTCGGCCCATTCATGGCACAGCACACACTCATCGCCGGTGACCTTAGCCGTATCCAGCGCGATTATTAGTAGGCAGAACGCCGGCGGATGTGTGTAGTAGCGAATATTTTGCGCGTGCAATTGATTTAATAAAACACATTCTTGTATGCTGACGTATTTGTGAGTTCACTGCGGAGTCGAAACGAAACTTAACCATAAAATAGTCCAAATTGGAGGTGATTAAATAAATTCCACGTAGCGGTCGAAGGAGGGCGTGCAAGCCGCAACGGCGAGGTGCGGGCGCGCAGAGGCGGTCGACCTTCCGTGAGGCCGTCTCTGCCGCTTGCCGCGGCCCGAGCCCATCGGTTGCCAGGCCGATACCCTACCACGTGGATAACTCGACTCAAAACATCGTAACACGCATGCCAGTCGGCACTTAAACTGATGCCGTTCTGTTATATTTATTTGCGGTGATGCATATTTGGTCTGTTGGATAGTTACGTTTGATAAGTTAGTGAACACAAGTTTCGAAAAATAATGGTAACTATGTACTATACTTAATGTTAATTTGTCTCTTGTATAAAAAAACTGTATTTTAATTCGACTTTCTGTAAATTTTATGAAAATATGTATTTACAGAACACGTCAGTGTAAATGTAGGTAGGTAAATGTTTAGGTAATTTAATACTTAATTAAAAGGTTATGATTTTTTTTTGCCAAAATACTTAAACGTTAAATTAGGAATCTGATAACGGCAAAATTCAAATGACTAAATAATTCCGGCCAGCAAAAATCAATCCGTTCCACTCGGTATGCAAATTTTCGCTCGGCTAATTAATGAAACAAGTGGAGATATTCTAATAAACAGTTCCACATACCATTATAGTAATTAGATAGGTATCCGCCAGTCCATATAAATCATCCTGTAGTCCATTAATGTTTAATCAGCTATAAACTTTTTATTTAGATGACCATTAATAGTGTTAATGGAGTGGGTGATAAAATTAAATATCAGGAGTTTTGAATGCAACCTGAATGTGCCACCGTTGGCTGTAGTTCCACATTCCATGATTAAATTGTGTTTGAAAAGATTCTAAATTCGATTTTAACCAAACTTTAGTCACCAATAGCATCATGGAGCGACCGCGCGACAGCTTTTTTTTAAACAACGTACTATGTTGTTATTGGAATGTTGCATCTACAATATAATCGTGAGGTTTTTCCTCGATCATAATTACTTGCCCACGCACGTCTTTATTATGATTCCACCAATGAACCACGAAATCATGGGGAATCTTCCCATCCAAACTGGCTCAACTTTCTTGCAAGTCTGTTTGAAAGCCATAATTTATGTAGCCCAGACGAGTCAGAGGCGCCATTAAAACCAATCAGCCAATATGATAATAGGTTAATATCGCAGCACGCAACTCTTATCCTCACAAATTCATTCCGCGAGAACAATCCTGTGCTCTTTTCCCACATTCACTATTTTCTGAGAAAGGTGAACAGCGCAATTACCTCATCTGTAATATTAATGATTTTCAGTGAATTTTTGCTATAGTACTACTGATTTTTATTTTTGTAATTTGTCACGTCGTCTAGATTTAGGTACAGCATTTGCCTGATGTTCTTACATTCATATAGTTCAATATCGATTTTAGTATGATACTGTTGATAAAATGTTGGGCTTCTGAAGCTATAGCATACGTACGTGAAAGTACGAATTTAAAATCTTCATGAGGTCCCCGTCTTGCCTGTGATTCTAAGTCTATAATTACTGCCATTACTGCCATGCCACCTCCAGTCGAACACAAGTTATACAAGGCGCGCTGGATGATATATTATATAATAGCGAAGTTTTGGTAAATCGTCAGAATATTTAAAAAGCTTCTCGCAATAATACACACCTTATCTGATCATAACAAAAATAGAGGTCGACCATATTATGTTTTTAAAAGCCAGTTCAATTTCACTTGGCACACTTCGCCGTATTAGTTATATATAATTTCCAATAGATACCTACTGCCTTGTGCTGCTAAATCAACTCACAAAAGCAACTAAACTTAACAACCCGGTATTCTTAAATTTTATCATCATCCGACCTTTAACATGCTTCTCAACAGCAATCTACATTCGACACATCAGTGCAATTTCGCATGTCTGCTCCAACTGGTACAATCCAACTATCAACATTGCATGGAGACGAAGTGATTTACGCCGTCGTCGGCTAGGTGCGGCGTCGTGGGCGAACGAGTCGCCCACGCGACGCCTGCGCACGTCGCCGCGAATTCCGAGCCCACCGTAGTCCCAGCCCTGCCCACACCTGCCGGAGACACATGGCAAGCAATGACAGTGTGGGCTCCCAAGCGGCTTAGTGTAACTTGAATTGGTTTGAGGAAGTTTAAAGTACTTAAACCTCTGCTATTTCACTGCTTAAGTGCTCTGGCAACATTGCTGCTTTGTCACATCACTTGCTGTCGTCCAATTATCACGTAAAGCTTCATAAAAGGTCAAAACTTTAGGCTACGGGACATTGGACTTCAGTTGTTGTAGCTGAGAAATGTTAAATAACAGTGGTAGTTTACTCACCTACATTGTATGTGGGGTATGTCAAAATGTTGATGTCTTCTTTCCTGCAAAAGAAAAAAGAATAAGTATTATTTTATTCTCTTTACTTCCTTTTTAAAATTACATACTACCTATTTAAGTACCACCAGTGTGAAGGTGGAGTAACTGCTTGAACACACATTTCTTGCATAAACGTAGCTATCACAAGGTCGCAGGTGAGCAAAGTAATTGTTTCAGTGCATTACTACCTAACTACGAAAGACCAACTATTTAAATCCTTATAATTGATATTGCCATATTTATTTCTACGCCATGGGATAAAATTAGAACTAGACGTTCCAATATTTTTCCCATTCCCTTGAAAGTAGATATAAATAAGGAAACGACAAAATGCACAGCTTCCCAATGCAGAAAAACTGTGTGTATGAAATGTAGAGCTAACTGTAATTTTTATTTTTGGCAACTACAGTGTTGTCAATCACTTAGACCCATATTACGTATCTAATGAATAGACTATTTTTTTACAGTCTACTTTCCGAACACAGTCATTATCAGCGATATCTTTGAATACATGATCTTTATTTTGCTTCATAAAATAGTATTTTGGTATGTTGGCATGTTGGCTTGCTTTAATGTAATTTTATTTTAAATGCATTGATATTTACTTAGAATGGCTATCCTAAACTAGAAACGAATAGCTTATCGGAGCGATGTCTGCGTGTCCGTATCTTGCTCAGATTAGAGTGAATAAATACATGCGCGTGACGGTTACCTCACGAAGGTCAACTTGTAGAATAAGGACAACAAAAACGTTGATTTCAAATAAAAATATTCATCATGAATGAATAAACAATTCCACGTTCATAACGTTAATCAATGAGTTGCATGCAGGCAAGAGTTGGAGCCGATGTCGAGCTCATTGATCGATCGACTCTACAGCCACAAACACAAGCGCGCGCTGTCTTTACGGAGAGCCCACATGTAAAGAAAACCGGATGGCTCACACTAGCGCGGGTTTGGATGTGTTTGTGTGTGCGTAAAGGATTTCCTACCGCCCCGCGCGCGCTCTCCCCCTCCCGATGCCGTAGACCTGTTGCGCCGCTACCGGAGTTACGCCGCATAGTTACCAGACTTGATATGCCTGCTCTGCGCCCGCGCCGCGCCCCTGCACCCGCGCCCCGGATCGGCACAAGCACAGGGTTACCATTTATCAGAATTTCGCCTCATATATCTGCCATTTCGAACTCATGTCAAGCTATTAGTTCAAATTTGTACGCAGCCTCATGACAGATCAAGAGGAAATTGCCTGCGATATATCATTAGTTTATAGGCGGAGCGAAGTGTACCAGTAAGTTTTGATTAATATAGATACATGTAATGTTGTAGTGTTATTTTTGTGGTTTCGTAACTCAAAAAGAAAAAAACAACCCTTTTAGGCCTTACTTCCTTGTCAGTTCGCCTATCAAAGCCCTTTTTGGCAAGACCAAGTAGGTATCAAGTTAAAATTAACATCAAATACTCAAGTATAGAAATTAAACTTCTACTTTTATAAATCGAGGCACTCAAAAGTCACGTTATGTTATGGTAGGTACGTATAAATACATATACTCCTACCTGTCCCATTATTTTTTCCGATTACCGACTTATTTGTTGTTTAATTCTATAGAGGATTGGAATTTTTTTAACGACGAAGTTAATTTTGTTTTTAGATCCGACTTAGGTACCTTTTATTATTTATAGAAATGAACTAAATATAGAAATATTTAATGCCATCATAATTTAAGTTCTTGAGCACAATACGATGTATTAACCCTCAGTGATTATGATCAAGTTTCTTGGTCGGTTTTTTAACAATTACATTTATTTAAGTTAAATAAAAAAACTAAGTTTGTAAGTAGGTACGTAGGCAAAGTCATCGCACACATCTTAAAGATTTAAAGAATTTAATTCTTAAGTATCGGTAGTTTCCGTTACTACTGATTAAGTACTGCTTTGATGGATTATGTGGATCTAATAATCTTGTTCATTAAAAACTAGGGTGTGCTCCCGGTACTGGATTTCTATACAAACACGGTACCTGGACCGGGAATTCCCGGTTCTTGCCATACGAACTCAGTTCCGGGATCATGCCCTATTAAAAACAAATGCTTAATAAAAGTTTGCGGTATTTGGACTACGAAAGTGGTAACCCCGTGCAGCAGCTCTCGTCAAGAGCGTTCTAATATTTTTAATTACGATGGCACAGCTCGTGAAATTGTGCATCTCGTCTCCTCGATTTTTATTATTATGTATATGTTCTATTACCGGTTGCAGCAAGTAAAATATCTGACCCGTTCGATTTATAGCCCGCCTAGTGGAGGCAGCCGGATACGTGACATCATGTGATGTTAATTCATTCCAGCGGCGCTATCATTTACCATTATAAATCTTCCAAAGAATCGGTCATTACGATGTCCATTTTATTTTAAAACAATTTTCGAAGAATTTTTATATTTCGTGCCGTTTTGAAAGGTGATAATTTTTAGTGTTTAGGTTGGCGGATAAAATATTAATGTCGATATGCCAGATGTGTAAATTGTGATTAAAGTGGCATTGAATTAAGTTTAATGGGTAGAAGATTTAAAAGTTCTCATGTATGCTGATAATTGTTAAACTTCTGTGTCGTATAAAGTACCTTTGAGGTTGCAAATCGAGGAATAATAGTTTAAAAATTGAAGCTGTAAATCGTGATCCTTGTTCCCCTTTATTGTATTAGTAAATGTATTCTGAGCATAAATGTGGGAAAATTATCAGTTTACATTACAATAAACATTAAACATAATCAAACCCAAGGAAGGCAATAACTACTCGTAAATGGGCGCAAAAGACCAACGTACCGGGCTTTTGTTGCTATGGCCACGTCTACCTACGTATATCGTACCAACCAACTAATAAAGTAAGATGGAGCAAGCAGGCGCTGCCCGCAGGCACTAAGCAGCGCGGTGAAAAAACAGGTAGCACCGTTCCACCGTATCGATCTTTATGTTATTTTTCTTATTTATCTTTTTTATCTGGGGCTCCGCTCGGCTCGGACCCGAACGGAAGTTGTAACCATTTTTAATCGTAGCAAGTATCTCGGCTGGCCGGTTCGTTTGGCCGCTTTGGACAACGAGTTTATATTATATTTTTTGTAAACCACCACCGGAAACTGGCCAGGGAACGTATTGGTCTGGAACAGATATCTTCCATTAGGTTACGACTGTCCTCGGTTCTCAGTAATAATGATAATGAATACTGATAAGGCGAATGATAAAGGAGATCTACGAGACGGTAACAAATCTATGTAAGGTAAGTAAAATTAAACTTCATATTTTTGGAACCTATAAAAAAAGTTTTGATCTCTTTTTACTTATCCAGATTTATGTCGTTAGTATATCTATCAAAAGATAAAACAAAGGAAGTAGGTAAAAGACCAATCGTACCTAGTTAAAATTAATAAAGTTGATTTCCCAAGCGTTGAACCAAGATTGTTTTTTAACATTTTGAACTTTAACGCTTTCACATCCATCATAGTACAAGCCGGTATCAATGTCAGTTGTAGCTGACCCCATACATGAGAGACTTTGAATTGCGACGTTGTATTTTTGTAACATTTTTCTGCCAATAGCGAGACGTGGGCGCGTGATAATGGCCCGAAATATCCACGTTCTCGACGCCCACCCAGCACATCGAGAATATTACACTACAGATAAATAATTCTTATCCGACCGTTGCGGACGGACGGCCGCTCGAAGGAAGCTATCGCATAAGATCAATCGACTAATTACTGTTCTACAACATACAATTACAGCTCATTTTAATCGTTTTTGTTAAATATTTGAAGAGCTACTTAAACTAAAAAGTCTGTCTTATACTTGAGCCGAGCTCTCACTGGAAGTATTCGGTTAGCAGCGCTCGCAAATGGGTAGATTGTTATTTTAGAGGCGACATCCGCCCGCGCTAACGAACGCAATCAAACGCGTTGTGACGCTAAATATTAAAGCTCGAACCACCATTACAACAATTTCTACAGTTTTATTTACTTATTGAACAGCATGAATACGATTCAATTGTGGATAATCTACAATAAAATATAGAATGTTTACTTTTTAAATATCTTATAGTGTCACGTTGGTTTTAGCACGCGATAAATTCGTACCAATTGAAGATAATGTCTTCGTAAAGAAGTTGAAGAAAAAAAAGAAACTTGTTAAGGTATTAGTGTCAACCTCCAAAATATCACAGTCTTCGAATGATGATTATTTGGTCGTAAATTGACTTGGCGAGAACACAGGATCAAAGGCGAAACGTAAAGTTCTGCATAAAATATTATCGACAAGGCACTCTGGTTTCCGTTAAGATGTTTTTCACAATTCTGTCGGGAGGAGGCCAGAGTACCCGTAGCCGCCTCACTGAAAGATAGGCTGTCAAGATGAGGAGATCCGTACGTTGTCGCGGCCGGCGCCATAAGTATTTATATCTCTTTGAAGCGACCGCTTGGTGTTTTTGCTGCTAGAATTTATTCCTAAATTTCATATTCATTCTTTTGCTAAAAATTAACAGGATTTCATAGAGGATGAAGCTAAAACGCGAACGGAACAGATTTGGATCGTCCTTACGGCCAAGTTAAGTTATAAACCTAACCTAGCAAGTTCGTATCCGTGGATTTAATTGAGGATTGTCTATTTTTCTTCACTGTTTTTGATAACACACTATTACTTAATGAGTTGTATTTGGCAATTGGTTGTGTTAAATCGTCTTGTACAAATTGGGAAATAATTATTCCACTGCGTTTTCTGAGTAATCGATGCACCATTCAACTTGTTATTAGGAACCACCTATAATTATAATATAAGCATAGAATATATAAGCCACATAGCGTGGTGCCTCCCATATGCCATTGTAATAACAAGTTGAAATGTCTAGGTACAATATCTAGAGTGTTGATAGTTGTAGTTGGACCCACATGTAACATCTTAAAATGACTGCATTCAACATGGAAAGATTCGAGTGCACAATAATTAACAGTCATCAGGCAAAACTCATTAGTCCCACATACAGAAGATAAAATTCAAATTATAATGAGAATAACGTAATTTTGATAGGTGGCACATGGTATACCTACATATTATTATTATGTATTACCGGACTCACGGGGACTTTTGAGTGTAGGACAAATGTGTATCACTGGACTGAAAATGTGTTAGGTATATAGTAGGTACAGATTGTATTCAATGTACATATATTGCATAGCGAAAATCTTGAGCAAGAAAGTTAACATGTATAATCTACCCGATCCAAGTATAACGTTCGTAAAACGAGAATCCTGATTTAAGTAAGAAGAGAACCCAACGTCAGCGGCCAAGCATGCGAGACAGCTCAACCACCTTTTGTGGCTTTAATAAATATTGTTGTATTTGATATCGACTAAATCAAAGTTACGCGAGAAGTGTATAGAATGTCTTCAACATCGATATCACAGCACCGGCAGCAGAGCGCTCGAGAACTGGTTTCATTTAATCAACATAATTGCGTCCTCCGTTAAGCCTATCCCGTGCGTGAGTGTGTGAGCACACATGCGTGTCCGAACATGGCATGCCACTATCCGGAGTCCATTTGGAGCTCCATAAAACATTCTCTCAATAATGTCACTGTGGTAATCATAAATGGATACTTCAATAAGTATTTGAACGTTTATGACACGTCCGTTAAGTGCTTTCATCATTATTGTCAGGCACGTTTTTTTAGGACATAATAATATGTTCTGTTTAAAAGGCTAAGTTAAAAAAATAGAATTTACGCGAAAGGATGAGAGGACTGTTATTGTAAAATTTGAAACATAATCCTAGATAAGACTGAGATGTAATTTACAACCGAAAATATAATGTATACTCGCGGAATTGAGTACCAGCAAAATTGATACATCGTCACTGGTGGCTTTGATAAGGTGACACAATGACTGCGTTATCTGTATGTCTACACGACAAGAAAAAATCATTTGGTCAACAACACCAAGGCCATGCCTTACGCGGAACTCTCGATTCTACTAACGGAAACTTGTTTAAAAAAGGTTTTTTAAGCACTGACAGTTGAGCCAATGTCACTCGAGTTATTGGGGACGT
This sequence comes from Archips xylosteana, assembly GCA_947563465.1. NCBI lineage: Eukaryota > Metazoa > Arthropoda > Insecta > Lepidoptera > Tortricidae > Archips > Archips xylosteana. Next base: position 7,635,648 of record OX387349.1, read on the forward strand.
TTTAAGGGTATCCGCAACTGTTTGCATTCACTATCGGAAGATACAAGGAGGCAAACGCGCCGCCTGATCCAATACCGCTACCGCAGGCTGATTCTGCGTAAGCAGACATTGGAATTCCAAACAATTCTTAGAAAACATTAACGTAATAATTCCACATTGCTCACTTGTTTAGGGAAAATCTCGTCTAGTTATCAGACTTATCGCATTCATCGCGAAATCTTAAATTACTGAACAATTCTTTAAACCTTTATATGTAGACACGGCAATAAATAAAATCATCACCAACTTTATTTTCTGAGCATTTAAAATATAAATCAATGTTTAATGGTTTTAAGAAATAAAGCGTTCGCTGGTTTTAATGCCAGTCAGAACAAACCGTGAAGATTTCCAGAGGTGAAGTCACGACAGAAGACATTCGTGTTGTTCCCCGCTGGGGACGTGTAAAGTATTTTATCACGCTTCCCAATCGATTTCATTCAGGTTTTTATTGGATGTTCTTTCGTTGCAACGAATAATTATTTTTAACCCTTTATTTCCTTGTGGTATCTCGCAGTATGCCTACCTACTTTATAAGGTTCTGTACTTCAAAAGAAAATAAAAATGAAACCCCTATCTATAGGATCATTTTGATGTCTGTCTATCTGTTTGACTACTTTTTTCTCATGATCGTAGATACATCATGAAATGAATGGCTCCTCAGATATTAAAAAAATATTTTTTTTAACTTCACGCAATCGAAAGACATCCTTTTAAAGTGTACTAGCGACCTGCCCCGGCTTCGCACGGGTGCAATTATGCATGTATTTATACATATAAACCTTCCCCTTGAATCACTTTATCTATTAAAAAAAACCGCATCAAAATCCGTTGCGTAGTTTTAAAGATCTAAGCATACATAGGGAGAGACAGACGGGAAGCGACTTTGTTTTATACTATGTAGTGATTTTCATGCAAAAACCGTGGTTATCAAAACATATTATATTTCTACGGAAAAGAAAAAACGGGATGATCGGTGGTTCAATTTCTAATGAAAATAACGGGTCATTTTCACTGATTTGACTGACATATAAATCATATACCTATTATGTAGCTAACGTAAACGTAGGTATTTTTGGCTTGTTTTTTTCTTTTTCTTGCTGAATTTATGTCTTTCAATTATAACTAGCAAGCGTTTTTTTTTTGACAATATGTATTTCTCTATTTGATACTTATTACTTAATAGTAGATTGTTCAACAATGGAGGAAAATAACCAATATCACACGAGGTTACTTGATCCCGAGCATAGCGAGGGTGGCAATATTTCGAGGGTGATATTGGTGTTTTTCCCGAGTTAAACACTCTGCTTTTCATTTCGACTACAAGAAAAGTAAGAAAATATAAGTATAAATAAATAAAAATGTCTAAACCGGTCAATATGATCGTTGTAAAATATTTCAATAGAGTTTATTGTTAAGCAATAATTAATTTAACAAAACTTTGAATGTTCAATATAATAATCAATGAAAACAGTTAGATAAAGTAGGTATTTTAGTAAATTTATTTATAAAATATGTAAGTAACCAGTTTGAACCAAGGAGTTAAGCTGTATAGAGATAGGCTGTGTGGACAATAACATTCTCGTTTACCGTGTTTTTTTCTTAACATTTTCTAACTTTTCTGGTTTAAGTCACTAAATAAGAAAGTAATGTAAATTAATAATTTAATTTAATAATATTTCACTGGCATTATAAAATTTGTAATATGACTAATTAAAAAAAAACTCAATACTTAATTATTCCATGTATGAATGCGTATATGTTCCATTGACAGCCAATGCCTTTATTTTTTTTTAATTCATTATCTACCCTAGGGTAGAAAATAATAGTTATCCTCCCGTATGTCAGATATGATTAGGTAGCCTCACTTTCCGAGTATGAGAGATGAAAATGTATTTTGTACCTAGTTACGTAGTCTCGATTTTAGAGAAATCCGTTCTATAAAGAAACTTTCAGCATGACGTAATACCTCATAAAGATCCTTTTTCATTCATCAAACTATCGACATTACTAGACTCTTACTGACAATGTTCGAAAGAACACTTTCTGAGGATATACCCGCCTCAGCCTAGCAAGAATCAAGAGGTGACGAACAATTTGTCACATATTATGTTTTTCAAATAAACAAATTTTATTTTATTTTTATTTTATAACTTCAATAAAAAGAGTAACAAAACAGTAGAAATTAAATAAGATGACCGCTTTTTTTTGTAAATGTCATAAGGTAAATGTACCATATTACGGCATATTAAGGAACTTTCTACTTTAAGGTAAGATTTTAAAAAAAATACGAAGGTACTAGAAGTGGAAATTGTTTTATTTTGGAGACTGTTCTTAAAAGATGGATATAGGATATTATTTTGCCTCGTAGCTTTTAATTTAAAGAAATAATCGTTATTTTGCTAAACCCTTACTTTGTCCGTAATTCCGTGCTAAAATTTGGCTCTTGATCTAATCCCGGGAATCGTTGCACGTAATTCCGTGCTAGCTTCAAAGTTCACATTATATTAGGTAACCCCAAAAAATATTACTTAAAAAAATTACTTATATGGTTTTAAATTATTTTAATCATGAAATAAAATTACAAATTTATCGTATAAATGTATTAAATATAAAACAAAATACAAAATTAAAAATCGAAATTAATAATTCCACTTAATCATTTCAATGAAAAAAACATTTGGACATTGGTATAAAAAAAAATTGTGTTATGTTTTTATAAAAAAAATATAATTTTATTTCGATGCACTACTCCATTCTTTCGTACATAATAACATAACGAGTTATCATTTCAGACTCAATTATAAGGCTCAGGTTAAAAAAAAACATATACCGTAATTACGTCATAATAATCTGCAGTCATTACTAAACTTATTTACATCAAATTTATGAATAAATTTAGCCCCAGTTATAATTCAACGATTAAAACATTTCATACTGAGTTTCTCTTATTCCGTGATACTCCCGCAATTAGGTTCATCGCGTCAGATCTGTGAACACAATTACGGCAGTCATAAATTCGTCAATTTCCCTTAAAATATGCTTTATATTAACTTGAAATCGTTATAAAACCTTCAGTTAATAACCACTGTACAATAATTTTACAAACTTAGATTAAATATACTTACCGGCATCACAACAAATCCTTACGAAGTTACCATTGTCACCTTGTGCTCACAGACAACACGACGTATGGAACTACTGCGTGGTTACGAGTGATGAGTTTGGAAATGCGATACTGCTGTTAGAACTTATTACGGTTATTCAAAAATAGTGTTTTTTGGTTGCAATGAAACTATAGTTGATGAAGCATTTTATTAAATCATGACTTTACTCATAGTTTTCTTATTATACGACAAAAACCAAAATGACACGGCATAATGTACTACCCCGGCATAGTGTACATTTACCTTATTTTTGACGTAAAATGCTTGAACATGGCAACGATTTCGTACGTGTACCTGCTTAAAATTCCAGTACCTTTTTCTTTTTCATTTGCTTTCTACTGTTTATGCCGTACTTACGTATCATCATGAATGAGGAAACCAAATCTCAGACGCCATTCATGCTATCCGGGAAAACCATGCATGACCACCAGAAATTATTCACACTTGCAAAACTCACGCAAGCTCTTATCTTTCACATTTAATTGTAAAAACAACTTTGGTCCACCGCAGTAATGTTCAGATTTAGAGCCAAGACAGATGTAGCTTACTTGTTAAGACGGAAATCCCAATTCGATAAGTAGGTAAATATCACAGTTCATTATACATATACACAGTTTATTATCATTATACACAGCTTATGAACTCAAACTTTGATTAATTACGTAGAATCACCAAATGACAGCTCAATAGAATTGGGCATGCTGTCTGGGGAGGCGAAATAGAAGGAAATTTTAGGGAGTCTAACCTGGTTCGATATTCTTTCCCTCGCGTGCTGGATCTTGTTGGACGCTTGATTCTCCTCTTGGCTTCTTCCACCCCAGGGTGATTTATAATGATATTCGCCACTTCTTCGCGGGAAATCGTCGAAGGGAGCAGGAGCTCGACCCAACGCGCCGCCGTGATGAAACGAAGATGAAGGAATGTTTTTCTACCCCCGGTTAGACCGTAGAAAGTTGGATTGGATTGGTAAGGAAAGGGAGGGTAGAAATAGTGTTTAGTGATGGGATGAATCGGTATTCGCCATACCGCCTCCCGAAGAGCAGACGTGCTCTTGAAATTTCTGAGAACTTCAAGAAAGAAAAAAAAAAAAGATATATAATGAATTATAAAGGAAATGTTAAACTGATACTCAACAATTGAATCTACGTTATCGGTTGATAGGCCGTTAATACGTTGCTGAGTTGACAGTTGGCATGATGTTATGAAGAAAGTAATATTAAATTAACTAAAAACTATCTAAATATTTGAGAGTTGTATGACATAGCTAGACTTATTTATATTAATTGTCGTGAAGCAGCGGGCACAGCTTCACCACAGGTCGCAAAAGCGTGCCGCTGGAAGTTTTAATTTCCACTACTCGAACTATTCCGTCTGTGCCAGGGCATACTTTCGTGACCCGTGCCCTGCGCCATTGCAAAGGTGCGATGTTAGGTTCAACGAGAAGCACTAAATCTCCAACTTGTAAATTGGGACGAGAAGTTAACCACCTATGGCGCTGTTGCAGGGTGTGAAGGTACTCGTTGTGCCATCTTTTCCAAAGATGTTGTGTAATGTGCTGCAAGAGCTGCCAACGACTTAGACGATTGCCAGGTGCTTGTACTAGATCTTGTTCGGGCAGGCAAAGAAGCGGCTGTCCAATCAAAAAATGTCCTGGAGTCAATACGTCGAAATCGTTGGGATCAGAGCTGACTGGGCAAAGCGGTCTCGAGTTTATGATGGCCTCGACTTTAGTGAAGACAGTGTTGAGCTCTTCAAAGGTGAGAACCCGCTCTCCAATAATGCGCAACAATAGAGTTTTAGCCCCCTTTACGGCACTTTCCCAGAGTCCGCCATGATGCGCTCCTGCGGGAGGGTTGAAATGCCACTTGATCTGCTGTGGTGCAAGCCTTTGTTGAAGTTGAACTTCATCAATTTGGTCATAAATTTTTTGCAAGAGGTTGCGAGCGCCCACGAAATTGGTGCCGCAATCAGAATATATATCCGACGGCAGGCCCCTCCTAGACACGAATCTATCTAGGCATGCCATAAAAGCGTCGGTAGACAACGCAGACACAACCTCCAAGTGCACGGCCTTGGATACGAAGCATATAAAAACGCAGAGGTACGCCTTGTAAGTCTTCGTGGTTCGAAGCTGAGACACTCTAACTGTGAAGGGGCCGGCAAAGTCGACGCCGACTCTTTGGAAGGGTCTGGTCTGAGTGACACGACTAGCGGGTAAGTTGCCCATGAATGGTGCCAAAGGCTTAACTTTGAGGCGGTAGCAACGTAAGCATTTGAAAATCCTGTGCCTGACGACTCTTCGTGCGGATAGAATCCAGAAACGACGATGGATAACCGTGAGCAAGGTGGCAGCACCTGCATGACCAAACAGAATATGGTAGTGGTCTATCAAAAGATGAGTGAAATGATGTGAGTGAGGAAGGAGCACGGGATGCTTGCTATTAAAAACTAAGTTCGAATTCGACAGTCTCCCTCCCACTCTCAAGAGCCCACCATCCTTATCAAGAAAGGGGTTTAGGCGGATCAAGTTACCCTTGATTGCTTTGTGCTCCCTCAACGATTTGATTGCGTCGGGAAAAGCAGTAGCTTGTACAAGTTTAATGCAAGTATTTAAGGCGGTATTTAACTCGGCAATAGTTAAATATCCCATGGTCTTGTGATGAGGCTGGCGAGCATTATTGATGAAACGCAGACACCAGGCGACAGTGGTTTGAAGCTTTGTTAAGGAGCTAAACCGAGATAAAATTGAGGATTCCTCGACGGTTTGCGACGTGCTCGCAGAAACCGGAGGGGTTTCCACTGCTTGCACCGGATGCGCAGTAGCAGATTTGATTACAGGGCGCTCGACGGCTTGAGTTGTGTAAGCAGAAACCGGAGCCTCGTCTTTTAGCCATTCAGGCCCCCACCACAGGCCATGGTTCAACAGCTCAGTAGGGAGCAGTCCTCGGCTGGCCGAGTCCGCAGGATTCAATTGCGAGGGAACATGTCTCCAGTAAGCATCTGGAACCAGTCCCTGTATCTGAGAGACACGGTTGCCTTCGTATGTCTGAAGTTTATGCGGAGCTGTTTCTAACCAGGCCAAAACTATAGTTGAATCGCACCATGCTGTGGTAGAGCTGATAACTATTTTGGCTTTCAACACCTTATTTACGTGCGCCAGTAGTCGAGCCAACAGAAAAGCACCGCAGAGTTCCAACCTGGGGATCGTTAGCTTCTGCTTAACGGGCGCGACACGTGACTTTGATAAAATTAAGTGCACGTTTGATTCCGACTCAGATTTCACGAGGAGGTACACGCAAGCGGAGTAACCCCGCTCGGACGCGTCGCAAAAACCATGAATATGGTATTCATGTGGTTGAACAGCGAGCACAAACCTTGGAATGCGGATTTGATGTAGAGCCTTGAAATCCTCGACGAACTTCGACCACTGTTGCTGCGCCTCAGATGGAATTGGATCATCCCAACCCAGATCTAGAAGCCACAAATTTTGCATGAAAGCCTTCGCAAAGAAAGTGACAGGCGTGATAAAGCCACACGGATCGTACAAGCGAGCAATGTTCGACAAGATTCCGCGCTTTGTGTTTGTGCGTGACATTTCGGACACGCGATATAAAAACACGTCCTCGCTTGGATTCCACTCGATACCAAGTATCTTGAACACATTGTCACCGGACTCTTCGAAGCGGAATGGGCATTCGCGATGATCCGCCGGCAATCCTTCTAGGAGTTCACTGCGGTTACTTGACCATTTTCTCAACTGAAAGCAACCTTGACCCAACACTTCAACCAGCTGCAATTGTAGAGCCTTAGCTTTCTCTAGTGTATCACAGCCACTCACGATGTCGTCAACAAATATGTCTTCGCGTAGAGCACACGAAGCTTCAGGGTAGAGTTCAGAGTTGAGATTTGCCAACTCATGCACGGCTCGGATTGCCTGGAACGCAGAACTTGAAACTCCGTATGTGACAGTGGTCAGTTCGAATTCTTGCAACGGCATTTCCGGAGACTCGCGCCAAAATATGGTTTGATAGCGCCAGTCCTCAGGATGCATGCGCACGTTGCGGTACATTTGTTTGATGTCGCATGTAAACACGACGTTGTGCAATCTAAACCTAAGTATTATGTCTTGTATATCTTGCTGTAACTTAGGTCCTGACATTAGGTTTTGATTGAGAGACACTCCCGTTGTACTAGCTAGGGATGCGTCGAAGACAGCCCGAAGTTTCGTAGTGCTGCTATCCTCCTTTAAAACTCCGTGGTGGGGAATGTAGACCCTCTCACCTCCGTCGTCAGACTCCTTGAGTTGCATGTGACCGGACTTCTGGTAATCACGCATGAACTCTACATAGAGCTCACGCAACCTCGGCTCTTTGGTAAGTCTACGCTCCAAGTTATGAAAACGCTTGAGAGCGGCAGGACGAGTTTCACCAAGTTGCTTGTGCTCTACCTTGAAGGGTAGTCTTACCACGAATCTACCATTTTCATCGCGGCTGTGCGTCTCGAAAAAATGCTTTTCACAGGCGATGTCTTCAGGATCCGGAACATGCGGCACTGGAGCCTCTTCGTGTCTCCAAAATTGCGTAAGAGCCAATTCTAGATTAGAATTACCAGAAACTAAGTTAGCACTTTGATAGGTACAGGATGTGACAGGTGAGTGTCCCATAACAACCCAACCGAATATTGTTGAATGAGCAGTGGGCAAGCCCTCTCCTAGCCTGCATTTGGCACCTGTGAATATTTCATCGAACAGGTCGACACCTAATAATAAATCTATGCGTCCAGGAGTATCAAAACTACTGTCCGCTAACCCTAAGTCTCTACATTTGTCCAAAACGCAAGAGCTTATTTGATTTGATGGTTGATATCCAGTGATGCGCTTTAGAATGATGGCAGCCGTGGATAAACCATGATGATGTGGATCCATAAGTGAGGTAATATGGCACTGTACCCTACCATGAGTGGGTTGCTGATGTTCACCTACACCAAATAAATCACACGACCTCTGACGTTGAAGATGAAGCTGTTGAGCTAAGCACTCTGTCATAAGAGATACTTGTGCACCAGGATCAATCAATGAGCGAACGACATGAACCTGACCGTTGGCATCCTGGACTCCGACAAGAGCAGTACCCAACAAACCAGTTGACAATGGTTCTGAATTGTGTAAGACAAACTGTCCGTCAGCCTCGTATGGCTGCGACGGTATTTGTTTACTAATTACCGATTTTGATGTGTGTACGTAGTTTGTATTGATACAATTACGGGCATCAGAATTATGTGCATTTGCTTGCGGCGGAATCTGAGTGCTATTTGAACTGCCTACAGCCTCAGCTGTGTGCAACTTAGTGTGATGTCTACCACCACAAACCTGGCAACATGACTTTGACAAACATTTTGATATGTGATGTGGCCGTAGACAATTGTAGCAAAGATTTTTATTCCTAATGAATGATTTTTTATCACTCATAGAATCAAACTTCTGGCAATGAAAAATAGGATGACTTCCACCACAGCAGATACAGGTGGTCTGTGCAACATGTAAGGTGGTGGGAGCATCGCTTGAATGTACATGTACTTTATTTACAGTACTTGAAGAAACCTCCAAAACACGCAAATGATCTTCAAGGAAAATCAACAATTTCTCAAAGTCCGGTATTTCATTAGCTTTTAGTGTAAATTCAAACTTAGTCCGCAGTTCAGTAGGCATTTTCCTTGATACTAGATGAAATAGAATAAAACTCCAAGATGTAACATCAAACCCGAGCGCTCTGAGTGCTTGTGTATTTTCCTTCAAGGTATTAACAAACCTGCGTAGGTTTTTGTGCACAAGTGTAGGACAAGAAACACTAAGTAAAAGCTCCAAATGTTTGGATGCAATCAACCTTTTGTTTTCATAGCGCTCTCTTAAAAGTTCATAAGCAACCTCATAATTTTCATGTGTTATGTTTAAATGGCGAACTAAACTCAAAGGTTCCTGCTCCAATACACTCAACAAGTAATGAAATCTCTGTATTGAACTTAATTCTGGGTTATTATGTATCAAACTATTGTATATGGCAATGAAGTTTGGCCACTCTGTATGCACACCTTTGAACTTAGTTAGTTCAATTTTAGGTAAATGGAAACGCGTACTTTCCATACCGGACGCTTTGTTTGATTGATATTGTGAACCAATAACTTGTGTTTGAGACTGTGTCACATCTAAATCCTCATACATAGTTTTTAATGAGTAGAACATATCATAAAACTGACGGTATTTAAGCTCCAATTCCGCTTTGGTTTTATCGTCACTTATAGCTAAAATCTGTGAATACGATTCGTCGAATTGATTTCGCATACGATCTGCATCGGCGAACCGCACTTTAAAACCTTTGATTTGATCCCGTGTCGGCGATTTAAAATTAGCTGCCATGTCATACAATTCGCCAATAAAATTGTACGAAGTATTGAACTTCACAATTAAAACCTGTGCTTCCATTGCGAAATTAGGCGAGCAAAGCCCAATACTAGACGTAAACAAAAGTACGAAACAGACAAGACGAACGAGAAAAAAGGTTATCTTTGATTTAACTGTCAACTCTGAGGCGTATTTCAACCTTTAACCAAATAAGTGACTTTAATTATTTTTAATAGATATACGGACCTGGCAAAGGGAACGTATCCCATACAACCAATGATATTACTTTGACGTATGTCACAATCGAGTGTGAGCTAAGCTTAATGGGACTAAAATGACAATGCAATTTTTTAGGAAAAAAATGTAAAATTGGGAAATGATTTGAATTTGGAATTAGGAAATGAAAATGAATGTAAAATTTAATTATAATCCGGTTCGAAGGACCAAAAATGGGGAGGCGAAATAGAAGGAAATTTTAGGGAGTCTAACCTGGTTCGATATTCTTTCCCTCGCGTGCTGGATCTTGTTGGACGCTTGATTCTCCTCTTGGCTTCTTCCACCCCAGGGTGATTTATAATGATATTCGCCACTTCTTCGCGGGAAATCGTCGAAGGGAGCAGGAGCTCGACCCAACGCGCCGCCGTGATGAAACGAAGATGAAGGAATGTTTTTCTACCCCCGGTTAGACCGTAGAAAGTTGGATTGGATTGGTAAGGAAAGGGAGGGTAGAAATAGTGTTTAGTGATGGGATGAATCGGTATTCGCCACTGTCTATACATTACTTGCCTATTTATACTCATGGTTGAACTTCCATCGCTATGTTGGCAGTTCGTCCTATAAGATAAAAGTCCAACTGTAAGACTGTGTCTACAGGCTAAGTAGTGCTAGGGCGCAACGACGCAGTATGCTGTTGCATGGCTGTGGCTAATACATAGAGATACGAGAGTAGATTTCCTTATACTTACTTATGTTGAATTAAATGTTGCACTAAAGCTATTGACTATTATAAGCCTCTAAGACTGCTTTTCCATTACATTTGCGCAAGGCTGCATAGCTAACGATGTGTATGATAAAATAAATACTAATTAGGTACATATGTTACTGAGGTTGATATTCACAATTGAACTGAGAACGACATATACGAAAAGCTCGCTGCTTTAGAACTTCGCTGTCTGTAGAAAAAAAAAGCCTAAATCAGAGGCCATATGTCCAACATGATAGGAATCCCAACCGCTTTCACCACTTCATTCTGTCAAATAGTATGACGAAGATACGCCTCAGCGCGTTACATAATGTCAGGTCCTAGTAAAAGACTTCGATTAACAACCTAGGTCCGTTCAGCAAAAACGTGTGACGTAAATGAGCTTTAATAAACTCGAATAGCTCCATTGAGTCGCGTTGGCCACGGACGCGGTAAACAGGAAGTGTCGCGATCGGAGTTGGCAGCTCTTCAACCACGTGCTGCGCTTGCGCGCTTCACGATAACGCGTATCATCTGATAGTTTTTAATTCGGTGGCATAAAGAGGAATTCGCGTTAATGTGCGTGTAAGTTAGTAAGTACTTAGTAAACGGGGAACGTCTAATGTTTTAGAATCTAGCGTTTAGATACTTGTAGGAACTTCTGCTGAGTTTATGCTGCAGTAAATAAATAGGTATAGGTTTTTCATACAAAAAATGGTTTTACTAAATATTAATGTATTGACGTAGCCCCAAGTAGCAACAAGTCACTAAAAATATACAAAAACTAATCTTTTACTGCTCTAAGTGCTACTCCAAAACCTAGTGTTATGTGTAAACAAAGTGTACCTACTATACAAAAGTGACCTACATATTTGTATTTACTCTTCAGTGGTGAAGTTGATGGTGATGCTAGGAGAACCTTCCAGAATCACAACTTGTTACGTTGAAATTGAAGTCGAAAACAAACATATGAATCTCGATGGCCAAATTGAAGATTCCGATGGCATATTACAAAGATAACGCTTAAGATGATGTCAGCAATAAAGAGAAGAAACTGAAAAAACCAGACATTTTAGACATAGACAATAGACATTTTGGTATATTACTATAGGTAACGCCACCAGAGTTGAGGCCACGCACACAACCACATCTCATGTAATGACAGCGGAATTTCGACGTTGTGTTGACGTTTAACGACAACACAACGTCAAAATCCCGCTGTCATTACATGAGATGTGGTTGTGTGCATGGCCTCAACTCTGGTGGCGTTACCTCTACTAGACTACGTGGGACCAAAGGACGAGGTCTAGAGTGAAGAAAACAAGAAAGATATACGAGCGTTACCAAAAGTCAGTTTCCATACAATGGAACGGGCACATCACATAAATTTGGTAGGTATTCCTCTTAGAAATTCTAGTCGGTACATAAAAAAAGGAGCGACAAAAAGCGTCGCGTTCCGCCCGCGAGCCACATGGTCCGAGCAGAAACAAAAGGCGCTCGAATATGCGCTACAGATGTGTAGTATGAATGTGGCACACATGTCGTGGACAATGCCTGCCTTCACCAATCTCTCACGTCACTGGCATGGTTCAACTGCAAGTTTTTATTTGACATGTATTTAAGATGGCACTTTGCAAATATGTAATACTTTTGTTTAAACTGATACTTGTCTGATGCTATGAAATTGGTACTTATGAAGTAAGTACCTAATCCTAATCAGCCGTTTCATATTTTTAAAAATAAGGTTAAACAATTACTTCATTTTTAAATAAGTAAATATTAAGTTAACGAACATGTCACGAACCTTTCTAAGCTATCTTTAAGTGTTTGTAAACTGTTAAGACCGTTTATACAATCGCGATCGGTCACGTAACAACGAACAAATAATTATTAATGCACATTGGATTCTTTTATGATTCAAACAACTAAATATAACCTGGCCTTGACTTAAATATCTGCAATTAGATCGCACTACAACAGATTTCAATCAGACCAAATTCACCGTCCTACCAAACTATTGCTCTAAAATGCTAAAAATAAAAAAATAAAACTTATATCAAGCGCATTCTGTTTGATAGAACGACCTTTTGCCGCCGTCAGCGCGCAACGCATTGCACGTCATTATGTTTACGCTAACCTCCACAAACTTTTTATCTATTACATTTTGCAACATTGTAGTGTTTCTGGCAGATATTAATGAGTCAAATTGTCAATACAATGATCGTTTATGAATGAATTAGTGAATGACAAGACACGGCCATGTTGTTTGTTTACGCGTGCGCGGACGAGCAATACGAGCATCGCGTCGGCTCGCGTCGGCCGCGCTCGCCGCCTCGAAATAGCACGCACCAACATCGAAGAGCGCGGTCGTCGACCTCAAGCTCTGCCACACCGAAATATTGGAAATCTACTTCGATTCAATCCTTTCTCTACAGAGATGCAGTTCACTGTTACTTCCCGGCTAAATATAGTTCTTGTTGACACTGCGTTTGGATCCGTTGTTGTTTGGGTCCTTCTACTTATAATATAACCCTATGATAGTCGTATCGGTAGGTACAGAACACTTACGCTTCCCGAGAAACTTCATTTGGATAACATCCGGCTTCATACATATGAAGCAAAAAAACTAACTTCGAATTAAAGCGTTGGAAACAAAATCAGTCCAGAATCTGATTACGCTAACACTATTAAAGTAACTATGATTAAATATAATTGTATGAATGACATCATTAGGTATGCATTTGCGTTTCTGGTAGGTACGTAAGTAGGTACTTACTTGATTATGTATGTTGGGTAACAACAAAGTTGCGCTGCTTGTTTGAAACAGTTGGAATCAGTCACAGTCATGTAGGCAGATTAAAACAAGCCATTTCTCCGTTTATTTCTTGGGATTATCTATACTAGTATAATAAAAGAGGTATGTATGTTTGCAGACACGTTGCTGTATAATTGAAAATAGCATTCGTATACTTACTATCACTCACGAAGCTTATTTACCTACTATCCTACTAAATACAACATTCGCAAAGGGTGCCTTTCCACCAGAGATGCTACGAAGGTTTGAAAGCTACGCTACGAAACTGTGTGACCGTTTCCACCAATGCTAAGCTATGTAGCTGTGCGAGGAAGATGCGCTATGTAGATGAGCAGCCGCGAGGCAGCTGTGCGAAGAAGATGCGCAGCTCGAGCTATGCGATGTATCGACAGGGCGCGCGGGGCGGCAGCGCGGGGAGGGGGGAGAGTCTCGACCATCCATAGCACGCATCCGTATCACGCATCCATAGCACGCATCCAGAGCACGCATCTTTCCATATAAAAAATCATAGCTTAGTTGAACCCGTTTCCACCAGTGCTATGCTATGTGGACCAATGAACATGTTTGGTGGATATCAGACACATCCATAGCAACGTAGCGTAGCACATCTCTGGTGGAAAGGCACCCTAGTGGGCTTTCATTGAAACGGTTCAGAGGGAAGACGTGCCGAATCTGACTCACATTAGTTGAAATTAAATCAAGTTAATTATCATCACATCAGCATTGTGAAAGACAGATGGACATCGTATGTACCGACATTAACATGGTTTCATTTGTCATCCTTAAAACCCTAAAAACTGTAGGTATTAGTGCAGACTGTAGTTTAAAAAGGATAATTTTTCACTAGGGAGTACCGTAAGTTAGTAAAACATGATAAAATTAAAGTGTGAAGAAAAAGTGGTGACATCGATTCTGTCTGGAAGGAAATACGCGCTCATTTCTATACCTCTTATTAGTTCTATAATTCTGTTCTATTTTGTCCTCTTTTAGTAGTCAAATAATTTTAGTAGCTAAATTAAAATAAAAAGTTATTCGGCTTCGGTTGCGTTTCTGTCTAAATCATGAAAGCATTCATTTACCCGTCTGCGGATAGCGGACCACTCAAGCGTTCAAGATTTCTGGATATCATTACGCCAGTCTGGACTGGTGACGGTGTGTAGGATGATTTACGGAGCGAGCGCAGTAGCGCGAACTGCACTCAGGGTTACCAGGCGTGAATTAAGAATGCTAATACCTATGATTTCCAAACCTAACCTAAACCATTTCTAGCCTAACCTAACCCTAACTAATTCCTAATTACATTCGCGCAGATGATCGACTGACAGTACAATGAATAATTGCAGTATGGTTCATGTGGGACTATAAGGTTTAGCGTCACTATAACACTAGAATTAAGCTTTATGTATTATTAACACTATGATCCTATATTGGTCGTAATAAAGATTATTTGATTTGATTTGATTAAACCATTTCTAACCTGGCCCCTATTTTACCAACGTGAATTGTCGCATCTTAATTACATGCTAATAATATTGAGACATACGCGTATGTTAACCACAAAATACTATAATTGTAACGAAAGACTGACACCGCTTTGATCTCATGTCAAGGTTTACCGACAAATCTACAAACATGTCGACTAGAAAAAAATATTCTCGTTTCACAACATAATTGTTATTAACATATTCAGTGCCAAGAACCCGCTAGTGGTACAATGGTACGATAGTCTCTCGAGATATGTCACTGACAATTGTCACCTTGGTGAAATAGGGGCCTGATCTATAATCTAACATTTCATGGCAAACTTAAATCAAGAAGCATATTAATACTATAAATACGAAACTTTAACAGATTTTGATGAAGTTTCGTCTCGAGATATCGATAGCTGGGTTGAAAGCTAGACCTCGGGAATAACACATAGTTATGACATCACTTAGGTATTAGCCAACTTAATCGATTAACTATTTATTTCAGTAATCAGTAACTTTATTTGTTAGAACATAGGTAGGTACAATATATTTGTTTTAGGGCTGATTTTTCAATCCTCAGATAAAAGTATCCGTCAGTTAAAACTATCTCTTTCCTTTTCTCAAGTCGGAGGAAAAAAGGATAAAGCTATTATCTGACAGATACTTTTATCTGGAAATTGAAAAATGGGCCCTTAAAGTAGGTAACTAACTTGTTTTGAGAGCTAAAAACAAGCGTTGTTATTGTATTTTGTAATCCAATATCTGTTTGTGACCAAGATAACTAGACTAGGGATAATATGGAAGACAGAGCTGGCTAGAATGAAAGAATATGCAGAAATTGTGTGTTATGTACTAGTCAGAAGTTTGCATTAATTTGAAGTAAACGTCTTGTATACATAACCATAGTTGTGTTGTATTATGTTTTTATGTGTTGCATAATAATTTAATAGAAAAATACCTTCCTTCGAAAAAGCTCGTAAAGTTGAAGCTCCGAGCATTTTTAAAGTACTTAGTGACGCGGTGATATAAGTACGTTTAATGCGCTGAGTGAGTAGGCCCTTTCGGCCAAATTCATTGAAATGTCCCGATCGATGGTAGAATGGATTGGTCGACGTCGATTGACAGTTTCTACTACATCAAAAACTACCACACCAATCTATCAAGACGAACAGTAGCATCGATTGGCTATTGATTAATCGTTTATCGGCTCCTATACGTCAATCAACCAAACCCTACCACATCAATCGATTGATTGGTGTGGTAACACCCTGACAATTTTTCTTCCGTTAATGGCGGCTAGGCCTGTGCCAATGTCATTAATTCGTATGAAATATAACAAGTTCGACAGCAGAAAAACATGTCGGAAGGCCAAACTCCCGTACGTTCCCTTATCAGGTTCTTAGTTATCGGCCAATGAACATTTCATAATTGGCCAAAAAATCATTAACTGACCCAATCTGACAGTTCAAAAGTTGGCTGGAGTTCAGACAGGAATCCTAAAATTATGTACATAAGACAAATTCTGACGTATGGTGACCCTAACCGCACTGCGCCACATTCCCGAGGGATGACTGAGCGCCGAATGGTCGCCGGCCTTTCCCCGAAGCCCACAAATTACGGTAGTCTACGAACTATACAATGATAAACTGGAATGTACGACTTTAAAAGTTAAAGGACATTTAGCAAAGTATTATAATTAATTAATTATGGTCTTACGGTCCCTCTTGTTTGGTGTTTCTAGCAGATCGTTCATTCAGGAATAGGTTTGATGAATAAGTTAAACGTTTATTTTACTACTAGCTGGTGCCCGCGACTTCGTCCGCGCAGTAAAGCTTCCTCATTTCTTTTATTGAATAAAACAAAAATCCGGCAACGGTAACATCCAAAAATCAATCGTCTCATCATCATTGATATTACTTAGTGAATATAATAAATCCCGTTTATTCCCTATCCCGTGGAATTACAACAAATCTATCCTTTTTTGTTGCAAACATATTGATAACGGCAACAGGTAGACGCTTGAAATACTTATTCACAGAATATTTAGTTATACATTCACTTTAAAAAACCGGCCAAGTGTTCCGTACAAATTTATATGTATCTATGCACATCAAGTCTTAGCAGACCCAGCCAAGCAAAATGTGCGCAGTGTGGGATCATTGTAGATTGGTTCCTGATATAAACAGACAGACAAAAAAAAATGCTTTTCGCAATTTTTCCTTTATCTGTGCTATAAGACCTTGCTTCGTACCAAATTTCAAGATTCTTAGTTCACGGGAAATACCCTGTAGGTTTTAATTCCCTTGCGAGTGCCGTAAATTTGCGGCATAAATGGCTGTATCTTTTGATTGCGTTGGCTTAGATGTTTTATTTTTTCACAGCTCTAAGGAAAAGTAGACTTGTGTGTTTGATATAAATTTCAGCTTGATACCTCCACGCGTTACTGAGAAAAAGGGTCTTGAAAGATTACAATGCCCGAATAGTATAGATTAAACGACGATAATTTTTTTCATTGTGACCCAATTTTAATGAAACAACGCTTATATGTTGCTCCAATTTAAGCTTCATCTATGTGCGACAACTGCAAGAAAATCCGTTCAGTAGTTTCGGAGATTAGCGATTACATACAGACAGACAGAGCATTACTTTTACTGTTTTATAATAGTATAGATAGATTTTACTTTTCCAATGCCCTTTTAGATTTCGATTCAAAAAGAAAGAAAGAAAGAAAAAAAAATATTCATGATACATGTATAAGAAAAAAAATTAATAAAATAAAATTAATTAATTAATTAACAATCAGCTGTCAAAATGCGAAATCTCGATACTTTTTGTATGATAATGGTAATATATACTGCACTGTGCAATTGACTAAGTAATAAATTTATTTCAAAGCTTATAAAAATTTACTTCTAGGTACTGTTAATTGAAAATTAAATTGGTCTTCCACATTAAAATTAAATGGCTTTTTATTACAGCAGCCCTAGAAACCCATACCATAATGCCATAATGGGATGTAAAAAGTTTCTTAAATTCATTTTAAATACATTAGTTAACATATTAATAGGTGAAAAGTAAAGTAAAGGACCTGTTCTAGTGTGCAGTAGTGCACAGAATTAATATGTAGCTTAAGTCATTTTTTAGGGTTCCGTACCCAAAGGGTAAAAACGGAAACTCTATTACTGAGGGTCCGCTGTCCGTCCGTCCGTCCGTCTGTCCGTCCTTCTGTCTGTCACCAGGCTGTATCTCGGGAACCGTGATAGCTAGAGAGTTGAAATTTTCACAGATGATGTATTCTGGTTGCCGCTATGGCAACAAATACTAAAAAATGGAATTAAATAAATATTTAAGGAGCTCCCATACAACAAACATGTTTTTTTTGCTCGTTTTCGCTCGATATTGATAACGGCAACAGGTAGACACTTGAAATATTCACAGAATATTTAAATATTATATTGACTTAAAAAATAAATCATTAAATTAAAATAAAAAAAATATTTAAGGCGGGCTCCCATACAACAAACGTGATTTTTATAGATAATTGTACGGAACCCTTCGTGCGCGAGTCCGACTCGCACTTGGCCGGTTTTTTTATTCTAATTTGGAACGCCAACACGTTACCTACTACCACACACAACAGGTTCTTATTTAACTATTTCACTTAAAACAGCGTTCGCATTTTTTTACTATCGTTTATCTAAAGATAGGTATAAGATATACTCGTTGATGAGTACGCAAACGTATTTCCGCGTCGTCGAGCCATTTTGGCGTCTCGCGTCCGTCTGTGCGTCGGCGCAGATTATACGTTACCTATGTGCCTACAACTTTATCCCAATAAATTACATCAAGTTGAAAGTGCTTGTCATATTGCCGTTTCATCTTATCTTGTTCCTTTTTAATTTTCCTCTTAACCATTTCAGCCAAGGCCGCTTGCCTCGTGATTGTACCCCGCACCTCCACCAAATTGTTGGGGGCCTGCTTGGGGCCCCGGGTGTAGCTTTAATACTTTTTAGTTAAAACATTCAAGGATTCTTCTATACCTTTATTCGTTGTCTGCTCAATCACAGCTCACATATTTAACAATACTGTCATTCGATCTGTTCTTAATTTAATTTAAATTCAAATATAGCACTAGAGTGCCAGCATCAGTCGAATGAATAGAGTTTACAGTAAGTACCTACATATTTTGATGTATTGTATAAATATACACTGACAAAGAACGCGCAACTACAAACACTAAATCTAGATATGTTCAAAATTCCCCCAGTTTAATTTGCACCAGGGTAGTTTTCAAAATATTTGTACCCAATTAAGGGATTAATTAAAAACAATATTTAATTAATTACCTGTGAGTAACGGAGTTACCCATATACTTTGTATGACTAACTTTCGTGACTCACAGGAAATTAATTAAATTTTGTTTTTAATTAATCCCTTAATTGGGTACAAATATTTTGAAAACTACCCACCATTGACTAGCACCATTACGGTAATGCTATGTAGTTTTGGTAATGGTGCTAGTGGTCAATGGTACAAATGAAACTGGCGGTCAAAATTCGGCAGACATATACCTAGCGCCTTGAGTGTCATCGACAGAGATTTTTTGGGTTCAGAAAAAAAATGTTCCCTTGCCGATTGCGTCCCGCAAGGATTTCTTCGTAGTGAGATGATAATTTAATGATATCTGGTTTATTCTAATATATAAAAATCTCGTGTCACGGTGTTTGTTATCGAACGCTTCCGAAACGGCTTGCTTGACCGATTTTTATAAAAAAATATCTCTATATTTGGTAAGTCTGAGAATATGGCAAAACAACATTTGCGGGGTCAGCTAGTGCAAGTATAATTATTTTATATATAAATTATATGTATGGAACCGTTTTTGACCGAACGTAGGTACTTACTTTAAAAAAAAACGTAAAGAGAGATCAATAAAACAAAAATAAAAACAAGGTATATCCGCATTGAAAAAAAATTGCATTTAGGGATATAATGCATTGAGCTAAGAACTTGCCTACAATTTTAGTTTTATATTGACTCAATTGCGGCTCTACATAACCATAGACATGCAGACACAAACATGGAAACAAATGTTTCAAACCTACTTACATAAACATAACACTGAACTATGTATTACAGCTTGAAATTGAAAGATGGGTAAAGGAAATGTAAAACGTAGAACATATATTTCTGCACTAAAGGCCGTATTTCTTTGCCAAGTTTAATTGAGCTTTCAGAAGAAGTTTCGATTTAATAAAATTTAAGTATTTAGTATTGCAACTTACGACTTAAAATTGATAATCACAACACTTTCCGAGTATTCCATCATATGATCTCAAAAGTATAATAGAATCATGAAAAATAAAGGAACATTACGATAAAATGGACAACCAAGGTTTTAAAGGCGATTAAAAAGTCTAATTGCCTGTTTCTCCAGTCTATTTATGTGACAGGTATTTGTCATGCTACCTCCATTTAATCAAATTGGATAAACAGAGAAGGCATAGGAAGTTAGCATCATAGTTACCTGTCACATTACGTACGAGTACATAGCACATAGTAATATGGATACTTATGTTAGGGAACCGACTGTACCTATGTCTATGTTTGTAATTTTACTTTAAGCGTGTGTACCAACGTGTTATTGTTGTTATAAATAAATGTTTTTCTTTCTTTATTCTTCAAAATCGAAGCACATTCCAAATAAATTACTGGGAACCAGCCCAATTTTTGAAGCCGAGGTCTGCAATATTTTACTGATACAAAGCGGCTTTGAAACGCCACAGAATTTATGTCAGGCTATGTTAATGTGTGTATATTAAATAGAATAAAATGATAGTGGATTGCAACGGAAGCGGGGGCGCTCCCACGTCTCCACTCCTAGTGGGAGACCGAGGTGCTCGGAGAATGTCGCTCCTCCTACTTGTATTGCATAAGCATAGTATTCGATTCATGCCTAATTACGCGCTAACTATGGAAGTCAGATACGAAACCACAGAATAAGTAGGTAATACGTAACTTTTAATAGATTTCGTAAGATCTAAGCTTCGTGATTGTTGAGCTAATGTATCTACCTTTACAGATACACCGAATAATTTTATACATAAACAATAATCATGATTATTAACTATAAACTACTATGACGTTTTTCTGTGCGGTTTAGTACATAATTAGCTATCTAAGCCTGCCTACTCCCATTTGATAAAAAGGAATACTTAGTGCATATTTGTTCTTTGTAAACTTGTGTTTTGTCCTTTTGGAGCAAGTTTGCAGTTACCTTTCGATCTAGCGGCGGCAGAATATCCAAGCTGTGGCCTAGAATACCAGTTCCATCCAAAACTAGGTACTCTAGGTACACCGGTAAATACTAGGTGCACCCAGATAGGTGCACCTAATATTTTACCACACTTAATGCCGCCCCTTATAATATTTAGTGAAACGTTTTGACGACCGCTTTAGCCTAGTTGGTAGTGACCCTGCCTACGAAGCAAAAGGTCCTGGGTTCGAATCCCGGTAAGGGCATTCAATTGTGTGATGAGCACGAATATTTATTCCTGAGTCGTGGATGTTTTCTATGTATTTATTTATCTATATGAGTACTTATGTTTATCGTCGTCTAGTACCCATAGTACAAGCTTTGCTTAGTTTGGGACTAGGTCGATTTGTGTAAGATTGTCCCCTAATATTTATATAATACTAGCCTTCCGTCCGCAGCTTCGCCCGCGATAAATTAATTTTCCCGTAGGAAAAGGTATTTTCCCGCGGTAAAAAGTAGCCTATGTCACTCAGTGATAGATAATGTAGCTTCCTAATGGCAAAAGAATTTTTGAAATCAGTCCTGTATAGTTTTTAAGTTTATTCGTTACATACAAAAATACAAATCTTTCTTCTTTATAATATTAGTGTAGATTTATTTATTTATGAAACACTATGAACACACACACACACACACACACACACACACACATACACACACACACACACACACACTTTATGGAGCAGAATCCAATGAGGCAGCAATGAAATGAAGCTAATCGCAATACCTACTAGCGTTCAGCGTTTTAGCGTTCTAGCGTTCGCTAACTTTCTACGCACATTTCAGACTAAAGAAGTCACACTGCATGGCACAGACCTCCCCTCAGAATGAGAGGGCCGTAGTTCCCACGCGGGTCCAGTGCGGATTGGGAACTTCCCACACACCATTGAATTATTTCGCAGGTATAGTACCTATGCAGATTCCTTACGACGTTTTTCATCACCGTAAAACTCATGGTAAACAAATGTATTTCGCACATAAATTTTGAAAAACTCTTAGGTCAAGCCACCAAGCCGCTCCGCTTATTTCTTTTCTCCTAACTTTCTAATAAAACCATAATAACGGCAATAAACAGAATATCGAAACAGAACATCCGTGGGCATAACACTCGCCTACGTGCGTCGTGTTGTAAGATGCACCGCTGCCTCTTTGGCTCCAAATTCTTCACCCACCAAGGACCGTGGGCAGGTGGAAAGCGGAGCATATTATGCAACCCTTCGAAATATGGCGTGGACTTATTGGACGCGAAAGTTCACGTTTGCCTTCGAACGATTGACGCATATCCTTCTGGAGTTGTGGACTTGCGTTTGCGGGCAGCGTGTGGGTAGCAATGAGTTTCACTGTCATTTATGTACAGGTTCGGACCTCGATCGCATTCATAAATATTTAT
Source organism: Archips xylosteana (assembly GCA_947563465.1). Classification (NCBI taxonomy): domain Eukaryota; kingdom Metazoa; phylum Arthropoda; class Insecta; order Lepidoptera; family Tortricidae; genus Archips; species Archips xylosteana. Next base: position 7,658,199 of record OX387349.1, read on the forward strand.
TGATATTTATTTGAGCCCTAAAAAGTAAAAAAATAAACTTGAAACCTTTAAATATGAATAGAGCGATGTCGTGAGTGATTATTCGTGGTATTTCCTTTGGCTGTTCCTTCGAAGGAACTATTTGTTTTTTTCCGCACTAGTTCCTAGAAGTGCGTTTATTTTTTCGCCTTTGTTCCTTGTAGCAGTGGCACCTTCAGTTCTAGCAATGAACAAAGGCGGAAAATAAACGCAGTTCTTCCTTCACATTATTGTGAAGGAACAAGTGAGAAAAAAAAACGCAATAGTTTCTTCGAAGGAACAGCCAAAGGAACTACCGCGAATAATCCATCCTGAGGGACGCGCATTTAACTTAAACCTCAAACGATAGTATACCAACTACGTTTTAGTAGTAAAGGAATGTACAGGTAGGTACAGACAAGAACAAAACGAATATTTTTATTGTAAATCATGTAACATTTCTCTCATTAAGTACCTAGGCAGGCATATCGAAAGTACAGTAGACCAAGAATTTCCTTTATATTACCTTCCTAAGGTTCAATGTCATTTTCTACGTCCTGAAACATCAAAGACTATTTTCACTTACAAGTCAATATATTATCAGCCTTATTGTTAGGGTTCCGTAGCCAAATGGCAAAAAACGGAACCCTTATGGATTCGTCATGTCTGTCTGTCTGTCTGTCTGTCCGTCCGTATGTCACAGCCACTTTTTTCCGAAACTATAAGAACTATGCTGTTGAAACTTGGTAAGTAGATGTATTCTGTGAACCGCATTAAGATTTTCACACAAAAATAGAAAGAAAAAAACAATGAAATTTGGGGGTTCCCCATACTTAGAACTGAAACTCAAAATTTTTTTTTCATCGAACCCCCCATACGTGTGGAGTGTTTATGGATAGGTCTTCAAAAATGATATTGAGGTTTTTAATATGATTTTTTTCTAAACTGAATAGTTTGCGCGAGATACACTTCCAAAGTGGTAAAATGTGTGTCTCCCCCCCCTGTAACTTCTAAAATAAGAAAATGACAGAACTAAAAAAAATATATGATGTACATTACCATATAAACTTCCACCGAAAATTGGTTTGAAAGAGATCTAGTAAGTAGTTTTTTTAGTACGCATAAATCGTAAACCGCAATTTTTTATAGATGGAACCCTTCGTGCGCGAGTCCGACTCGCACTTGGCCGGTTTTTTTTCTGATGTAGATAGTATCCAACTGTTATAAAAATGGTGAACTACTTACTAAGTCAACCATATCTATAAATTATATTTTGAAATGATGGCAAAACATTATTCTGATTCTTCTATTTTCATTCTTATACGAAAATTCCTATGAAGAAGCATTTAAATAATTTTATGTTGGCTTTCTCTACTTATTTGTTTGGGCCGCTCCATATTAATATCCCATTTCGTCTTAATCAAACTAAAACAAACGCATTGCGTCCTTAAGCAGCACAAAGAACGGCGTTATCCTTAAAAGTCAAGTTTAATGTGTGCCATATTCACTAAAAGTCCTTCGGACGTCCACTCACGCTATACAGTATCGTCCAACAAGAGTCAAAAATAACGATAATGTTTACGTATAAGTGCCGTGGCTTGATGACTTAGGTCTGCCTTAATTGGCGAGCCGCCTACGCTGGTGACATAATTGTCTAATGTGTGTTAAGTACGCAAGTAGATAGACACAAAGTGTTTGCACCTCCAAGTGCGTATTTGCTTAAGTACTTTGCCTAATGTGTTAGGGCCAGAGCCTTAACGAAATATGTAGGAAATTATATAACGTAGTCTAAATTTAGCATCAGCTCAGTCATTAAGTAAAGGGCTATCTTGTAATAGCAGTTATTGCTAACCTATAAACTTTGTCGAACTCTATCGAGAATGTCCATTCAGAGTATACCACCAGTGGGGGCAGTGAACAACCTAGATAAGGGACTATCTGGGACATTCGGTTGTAATAATGTTTACTGCTTTATTTCTGTTTCGGTGTAGGAAATATTTAGGTGTACCTAGTTACTAAACCTGCGGTAAACGTACGGTACGTGTTATAAACGCAGGGTCACTCCGTCTGTATGTTAGAGCAATTATGACATGATAAAAATAAGATTAGTAAAAAAGTTTTCCTGGAAATAAAACGTCAATTTTAATCGCTTGCCTTGACTTACTTGACAGTGTGTTGATAGTTAAAATGATTACTTACTTGACTTTTCGTAGGATCCAAGTAAATTTTTAGCCATGTCTTTCGGTCTGTCTGTTTGCTACTGCTAGGAAGCTGTAATTTTGCATGTGTATATAAGTATACTAACTACGCGGACAAATGGTAAAATAAAATTTAGAAAAACTATTTTTAGGGTAGGGGGAGGTCCCCTACACGTAAAAAGGGGGCAATTTTTTTTTCTTCTAAACTCATATAGTATGGGATATCCTTGAATATGACTTTTTAACACAAGTTTGCTAATTTCATTTTTAGATTTAGGGATCCGTTTGCATTCTTTAATAAAACATAACATTGAGTAGGTACTAGTACTAGCCGCATGTTACATACTTAGTAGGTGCGAAACCCTACACTGCGCGTGGCTTTTTATTTAAAGTTTCATAGATAGATTTGTACCTACATATAGTCAGGACCATGCCTTAGAGTTAATAAAATAAATCATTACACCTGTGTTAGAATTGGCATAGTCTAGAGACACTATAACTATATCCCTGGGGTCCTCAGGGTTAGCAGCATTTAACTCGGAGTTACAAGTTAATTCTAAACTGACCGAGCCCGTCTAAAACTTGCCTCTGGAGATTTTTAGTCACAAATCCAAATTTTGATAAGTGATTCGGTGTCAATCTTGGTGTCAATTAAGGAACATGTTCAAGTACGTCTCTTTGAATCATTGAAATTTTGAATTTTGATTGTACTCTTGGTACCCAACTCAACCACACGATTTGAGGTACTTTATATAAGTAGAACAACACGAAATTTAAAATTATAAAAAAAAGAAATATTCTTTGTAATACATATATAAAAATGTCCTATCACGGTGTTTGTGGTTGTACTCCTCCGAAAAGGCTCGACCGATTTTTTTTGTAGGTGTCACGTATGAGAATAGGTCGTAAAGTATTTTGCCCCCTCCTGCCCCTCTCCTATTTTTGATCAAGGTTTGCCGGGTAAGCTAGTTTATAGTGTTTGATCTCAATCGACGTATCGGAATTTTGTTGGTATGATACATCAATTTTATTATTAGTTAACTAGGTAGGTATTCCAAGAGTTATATAATTTATAAACCGCAAAGGTGTAAGTAGCAAATATTATTACGCGGTCGTGTCAGCCGGGGCGCTTCCTCCGCATGAAACGCGGACCTTATCGCATTCATTGATGGATTTATCACGAGGTCGTGGCGCCCGCGCCGGTCACGCGCGCACCCAGACCACGCGGACTCGCCAAACGACATATCAGTGCTTTCCAAAAACTTCCTTCACCATCCTTTTGTGGGTGTGTTAAATATTGCATTTGCATGCTGGCAATAAGTACTGGATAAATATTCTGAACACCGGAAGCATCCTACAGACTATCAGTCGAACCGAACTCTACGATTTGGGGTTCTGTGCTGTTTTGTTTTCCCTTTGCTCGTCTGTTCATGTGATGTCCACGTATTAAATTAAATAAGTATACTATCTGATAAAAAAGTGTCCGTTGTAAATTAAGGATTTCGGTGAACAGAACGAAAAACTATGTCTTTAGTAGAATGACAATTTTATTTGTGCCTCTACTTAACACACCACTTCGTTACATGGGCTCTGTCTAACATGATGGTCATTAAGTCATCTCACCAGGCCTTATACTACGAAGTGCAAAATTCGAACTTCGTATCGTGCCATTCCTCTCACGCTAATAGTATTTAATACAAGAGCGAGCAAGACGATGCGATACGAACTTCGATTTTCGAATTTCGGAGTAGCCCCCCAGTTACGTGCAAACTCGAAAAACCCAACACGTCAGCGCTTTCCAAAAACTTTTGAGGCACAAAACCTTCACCATCTCTTTGTGGATGGTAAAAGTTAATATATCACCACTTACGCGCGGACTCTAGAAATCCGATACATAATGATTTTGAGGCCCTAATCCTTGATCATCAAAAGCCTAAACATAACTTTTGGGGTTAGTTAATGTCGCGTCCTTTATCGCGCTGTCATACAAAAGAACAAACACGTACGCACACTCAAAATGCAAAAGCTTTTTCGCATTTATAATTTAGTAGGGGCAGGATTAACTCATTTAATGCAAAATGCGAATTCGAGTGAACAGTCTCGCATCAGTCACAAGAGACGTTGTTGTCATTCGGGGAAGCGCGTTTCTGCGAATCATCACATTCGGAGCGCCACACAGATCGCCCGATAATGCTTCCAGAACACTGTCAAGTTATTTTCATGTTAAGAGGCTGACAACACCTAATTTTGTTGAAATTGATGTTTTTTAAACAGTTTTTTAAGAAAAACTGTTTGTTCTAGCACATCAAAAAATTATATGTTAATAATTCATCATATTTCAAAGACCGTGGACGGACTCGATACATAATTGGACGAAATCGGCTCGATAGAAAATAATTGCAAAGATAGGTCTTAAAATCATCATTAAACGGTTCTATGTCTTTATTTTTTTGGCGTATGCGTCTGCAATTAAAAACATGAAGTGAACATATTCATACCTAAACCGCTAACGAGTCATATTTCACAAATAATCCACAGTTTTTTTTTAATTCAATATTTGCCCGATAAATTTCAATATACCCGGCTGCCTAGTAATAGCGGCATCTCGTTTACTCCGATACAAATAGACAGTGTGCGCCGACGTTGGTGTTGACAGCGTCTTAATAATAATGCCCAAATGCTAAAATATTATTGCCCAAAATATTTTTACTTGATAGAGGTGTCAACGGTGGGTCATCTGATTGAAAATACCGCACCGGGTCCCATGGACACCCAGCCACTTTTAAGTTGAATTACAGACGTGCCGGCTCTTTGAGGAAAGAGTAGGCTCGTTTTTTTGAAGATCCCTAACTTGTATGTCTGGAAATAGATATTGGTCCTGAATCTTAAGTTCCCTCTGCAAGGACAGCGAGTTTTGGTAGAATTTAACAAATACTTGAATGTGGTCTTCGATCAATGTGGTTAATACTTTTGAGTAAATACAATAGGTATGCGTTTCTCCCGTTTTTTTGCTCCTAACCTAAATAATATTTGAGTATCGATATATGGGTATGTATTACAATACCGAAGTACGAAAGACCGAATGTATTAAAACATCGAATGGGTCAAAAGACCGACACGATTTTTTTCTGAAACCGTTAACTTTTTAAGATTGTTATAAAACAAATCTAACCTAACCTAATGGGTTCTGTATGATGCCGTTTTAATAAATTCTGAAAAGTTTACGGTTTCAGAAAAAAATCGTGTCGGTCTTTTGACCCATTCGATGTTTTAATACATTCGGTCTTTCGTACTTCGGTATTGTAAAACACACTCTGAAATATCTTTACTTTATCTTTCGTGTATGACTGTATGTATAGTCGGGGTAAAAAGGTTCGTCACTTTTCGACCTTAATTCGTTGACATAGAGTCGAAAAGTGACGAACCTTTTCTTACCCCGACTATACATTCCAGGTACAACATACACGTGTCTGCAACCCCCGTTTTAGGGATATGTACATACCTAATACTACCGTGCTAAGTGCAAAGTGAAAACTAGTTTTGAGATAGTCAAAGTTTTGTCAAAATAGTTTTCTTTTTACTTGTCTTAAAACTTTTAACGGTACATAATTTACGGCTATTCGTCTACTTACTCATTATTGTATTGATATTATTTACATCTAATTCTTTGAGTGATTTCAGGTTAAACTTTTTTCACATGTTTTAAATACGATACCGCTTTTGCGCTTAGCACGGTGGAATAGGTTTTTGTTAAAAATTTAATTTATTACGCTAGCTTTTTTGCTGACTGCCTATGCATTTGACACCCAAACTACATATCCGTACTTAGGTTTCAAGACACGTCATACACAACCAGACAGACCACCAGAATTTCGGGTGCGTAACGATGGATCTAAGAACTTTTGATATAACTTCAGTCGCAATAACGCTCATTTGATATAATTAATTAATCTTATAACAACACTTAATATATGAACATTCGATATAATTATTGTTTTATATACTGATCATTTCATCGAATAACATTTAATATAACATTCTTTAAGTATAATGCATATTTTTTATAATGAACTTATGTTGTAACGTTTATTTTATTTAACGTTCATTGTAACCTTTGTTGATATAATGTATTACAGACTTAATCCCAGATTTACTACATACTAAAAATATCTATATTATATTTATTGCAAAAACGAGACGATCATTTTTATAACAGCCTATAAAACGACTCTGCATGGGTAAGTTATTAGGGCATAGAGAAATAGGGGGACGGGGGCAAAGCCCCCCCCCCCCCCCCAGTATTAAAAAAAATCAAACCAAAGGTTAATTTAGGTAGAAAAGTAGGTTAGGTTAGGTTAAACTGCATCTCCCCAACAAAAACGAACTGCTACCAGAAAAGTAGGTTAGGTTAGAACTGCATCCCCCAACAAAAACTAAGGAGAAAAATCTTCCTTACTGAAGGAGAAAAATCTTCCTTACTAAGGAGAAAAATATTCCTTACTGAAGGAGAAAAATCTTCCTTACTAAGGAGAAAAATCTTCCTTACTGAAGGAGAAAAATCTTCCTTACTAAGGAAAAAAATCTTCCTTAATTGACGGTTTTTCGCGAGATTTGGCATAGAGACTTGTTTTGACGTTTTGACCCCCCTGATTGTTTTCCTGACTCGACTCTACCCTTTCTCGTTACCTTGGCTTGTTTTTTACGGTTTTCTGTTCAGCTTTTTTATTGGTTTTGTTAAAATTGGCAACTTTTTGACTTATTGTTACGGCTATACCCGTTAAGCTACCCCCTCCAAATTGGCTGATGTGGGGATCGAGAGTGTGAGGGTCCGGAAGTCGGCCACCGGGGCCCGCCTTATTGAGGTTCCGGGGGCCAGCAGCGACCGTCTCGCTGATGACCTGGCCCAAAAAATCGAGGGACTAATAGGGGATGTGGCAACCGTCCACCGCCCAATAAAGACGGCAGATCTCCGGGTTACCGGCTTCGACGAGTTGGTAACACCGGAGGACGTCAGGACGGCAGTGGTCCTGAAGAGCGAATGTGCCATAGAGCACGTGAAGGTGAGCCCGATCAGGCATCTAAACAACGGCGCAGGGACTGCGCTGGTGCGATGCCCGGTGACTGCCGCCAACGCCCTCCTTAAGGCGGGCAGACTATTAATAGGCTGGTCTGCCGCACAGGTCAAGGCGCTGGAGCCCCAACCTATGCGGTGCTACCGTTGCCTGGGGACAGGGCACACTCGGGCGCTTTGTCCATCTGCGGTGGACAGGGGGGACCAGTGCTACCGCTGCTCCAGGCTTGGGCACAAAGCTGGTGAATGCGAGGCGGACCCCTTCTGCGGTCTGTGCCACTCCGCAAAGCTCCCAGCGGGGCATGTGATGGGGGGGAGGGCGTGCACGCCTCCCCAGACAAAGGGCCGTAACGACCCACAGAGGGCAACTGTGAGTCAGGCGACCGCCAAAGGGCAAACAGGGGGACGAAATATGGATCTCTAAATTTCAGCACACCGACATTTAGAGATCCTACAGTGCAACCTCAACCACTCCACTCCACTCCACTTCAGACCATATAAAATGGTCAGAAACAAGATCAAGCGCGCCCCCCCCTATGGATTCCATGGAGCCGGAGCTCCTGGACAGAGTGGTGGAGGCCCTCTTCCCGCCGGCGCCAGTTTTTGCTGCCTCGAGGATGTCGGCCCCCTCGGAGGACCAAAACGAGCCCAACGACCCTGTCCCCGGCATAACTGAGGACGAGATGGTGGCCATGGTGGACCGCCTACGGCGCAACAAGAAGGCCCCGGGCCCGGATGGCGTCCCGGCAAGGGTGATCCCGCTAGCCCTGGAGCACCTGGGGGAGCGTCTCAAGGACCTCCTCGATGAGTGCCTTGAGACAGGATGCTTCCCCAGGGTGTGGAAGGAGGGACGCCTTTGCCTGCTGCGCAAGAAGGGCCGCCCGGCAGACTCCCCTTCTGGCCACCGGCCTTTGGTGCTGCTGGATGTTTCCGGGAAGATGTTTGAGAGGGTGATAGCTTCCCGGATCATCCGGCACTTACACGATGTGGGCCCCAACATATCGGAGCGTCAGTTCGGGTTCCGGGCTGGAAGGGGTACTCTTGACGCGATCCAGGCCCTTAAGGAGTTTAACGACCTTGCGGCCGGCAGAGGGGAGGGTGTAGTAGCGGTGTCTCTGGACATAGCAAACGCGTTCGGCACTCTCCCCTACACCGTCATAAAAGATGCTCTGCGGTACCATCAGATACCGCAGTATCTGCAGAGGATCGTAGGGCACTACCTTGAGGAAAGGGTAGTGCTCTACGATCGCGAGGGGCAGCACATGGCCAGGCCCATGGGTTGCGGGGTGCCGCAGGGGTCGGTTTTGGGGCCCCTCTTATGTAACCTCGGTTTTGACTGGGCCATAAGAGGGGTTCAGCTTCCCCGCATGGCCACCATCTGCTATGCCGATGACACGCTGGTGGTTGTGCGGGGAAGCGAACTGCGGGAGGCCCTTCGCAGGGCAGCGGTTGCGGCCGAACTGATGGTCGACCGCATCCGCATGCTGGGGCTGAAGGTGGCTGTGTCGAAGACTGAGGCGATGGTGTTTGGAGGGCCTGGCTGGCGGGTGCCGACGGGTACCGTAGTCAGCATCGGGGGGGAATCTGTCCAGGTCAAGGCCAACATCAAGTATCTTGGCCTTGTCCTGGACAGAAAGTGGGATTTTGGGGAGCATTTTACCCGACTTGCTCCCTGGCTTTTGGGTGCCGCGTCGGCGCTCGGCAAATTATTGCCAAATGTGGGGGGCCCCAGAGGCGCCGTACGAAGGCTTTTTGCCGGTGTCGTCAGGAGCATGGCGCTCTATGGGGCACCAATATGGGCGAGCCGGCTCACTGAGAGGAACAAAGCCCTGCTCCGTCGGCCGCAGAGAGTATGCGCCATAAGGCTGGTAAGAGCATACGTCACGGTGGCACACATGGCGGCCTGCGCCCTCGCCGGTACACCGCCATGGGACATCGACGCTCAGACGGTGTCTGAGACGTACTGGTCCCGTAGGGAGGCCCAGCAAAGAGGGGACACGCCGGCTCCCCGAGAGCTAGCCAATGCTCGCCGGATGGTGGAGCGTCGCATGAGAGATCGCTGGAAGAGCGACCTGGAGGACAGCCGCTATGGTACGCGCACCATAGCCGCACTCCTCCCGTCGCTCGACCAGTGGATCGAGAGGGCGTTTGGCGGAATGACCGGACATGGTTGTTTAGGTCATTATCTGCACCGCATTGGAAGGGAGTCCTCTGCGACGTGCCACCATTGCGGCGACGACGACGACACCTCCCAGCACACACTAGAGGTGTGCAGTGGCTGGGACCCGGAGTGCCAAGCGCTCGTGGCGGTGATAGGGAGAAGCGACCTCTCGCGTTCCAGCGTCGTGTCGGCCATGCTGGAGAGCGAGGAGGCCTGGCAGGCGGTCGCCTCCTTTTGCGAGACGGTGATCTCGCAAAAGGAGGCCGCGGAACGGGAGCGCGAGGACGATGCCCTCGCGCCCCTGTTCCGGCGCAGACGGAGGGGGGTAAGGCGGAGGCGATTTGCCGCCCGTCATATCCCCCAGTTGGACCAGTGGGCGAGGGACGGGGATCCTTTGTCCGCATTGCACAGTCCTACATGTCTGGGGGAGGGGTTGAAACGCTGCAACTCCTCCCTCCTTTGGCGCGGGTAGCCCTGGCGTAAGCTGGGGCGGCTGGGAGGCGTCATTTTGGTGAAATCCTCGGGATCCCACGGCGCCTACCAACCTCGGCAAGAGGGTCAGCGTCGGAGTGGTTTTAGTGGGTATGCTCTCCTGTCCCCTTCTCGCTAGGAGAAGAGGGCCGGAGAGAGAGCCCCACATAACCTAAACCGGGTCTCCCCGGGCCCGGGGGTACACGTAATATGTTTCCACTCCGTGAACAAAAAAAAAAAAGGTTAGAACAAAAACGAACTGCTACCAGAAAGATAGGTTAGGTTAGAACTGCATCCCCCAACAAAAACGAACTGCTACCAAAAAAATAGGTTAGGTTAGGTTAGAACTGCATCCCCAAACAAAAACGAACTGCTGCCAGAAAAGTAGGTTAGGTTAGAACAGCATCCCCCAACAAAAACGAACTGCTGCCAGAAAGGTAGGTTAGGTTAGGTTAGAACTGCATCCCCCAACAAAAACGAACTGCTACCAGAAAAGTATGTTAAGTTAGGTTAGAACTGCATCCCCCATCAAAAACGAACTGTTACCAGAAAAGTAGGTTAGGTTAGAACTGCATCCCCCAGCAAAAACGAACTGCTACCAGATAAAAAATTTTAAATAAAAAATAGAACCGCCTTCAAAAACACCCAAAAAAATATTAAATAAAAATTTAACCGACTATAATGAGCATTATAATATAATATCTTTCTACTAATCTCTTTGAAGTCGGGCCTCAGCACGAGCTAGCAGGAGTAGTAGAAGCTCAGTAGATAGTAGGTGTCTACGAGTATGTAGGTAAGTTAAATTACTACTATAAAGCTTGAGGTCCCAGGTTCGGTTCCCGCGTCGAGGCAGATATTTGTATAAAAAACACGAATGTTTGCTCTCGGGTCTTGGGTGTTTAATATGTATTTAAGTATGTATCTATCTATATACGTATGTTTATCCGTTGCCTAGTACTCATAATATAACACAAGCTTTGCTTACTTTGAGACTAGGTCGATTGGTGTGAATTGTCCCAGGATATTTATTTATTACCTAATTTATTTACTAGGTCCACTCCTGCTGGCTTGAGCTGAGGCCCGACTTCAAACAGATTAGTAGAAAGATATTATATTATAATGCTCATTATAGTCGGTTAAATTTTTAGTTAATATTTTTTTGGGTGTTTTTGAAGGCGGTTCCATTTTTTATTTAAATTTTTTTATTTTTGGCTTTTTAGTTGTTTTGGTATAAAAAAGATGCGTAGGCGTAGCCAATAGACGAAGCCCCGCTTCTGTTTCCGCTGTCCGCTCTGAAGATCGCAAGGTAACTAACGAACCTAACCAGGTTAAACGTGGGATGGTTTGAAAGTATTTTTTTATTACGGGGGGCTCTGCCCCCAAGCCCCCCGTTCCAGTAGCGAGGCTTCTATTACCACTCTGAGAGACGAAAGATAACTGACGTATCTAACCAAGTGAAACGGCAGATGGTAGCCTTGCTACTGGAGAGGGGGCTCCCTCTCCAGTAGCAAGGCTACCCATTTCCACTCTGAGGTGATACGAGATAACTAACAAACATAACCAGGAAAACGGGGGGTGGTTTGAAGGTATTTTTTAATGCGGGGGGCTCTGTCCCCGTGCCCCCCGTTCCAGTAGCGAGGCTTCTATTACCATTCTGAGAGACGAAAGATAACTGACGAATCTAACCAAGTGAAACGGCAGATGGTTTAACAGATTTTTTATTGCGGGGGCTCTGCCCCCCCAAGCCCTCCCCCCCTCCCACTCCAAGAGCAGGGCTTTTACTTTCACCCTGAGGTTAGTTTGTCGGTACTTTTTACTGCGGGGGGCTCCGCCCCCCGAACCCCCCCCCCCCCTCCAACAACGGGGCTTCTATTTCTACTTTGAGGGACGCAAGGTAGCTAACTAACCTAACCAGGTTAAACGAGGGGTGGTTTAAAAGTATTTTTTATTTTTTTAACAAGCCCAAAGTCGATGGGGTTATGTCGTTTTATTACGGAGTACTTATGGTCACCTTCTAAATCCATCTTCAGACCCTATTGTTACCATCTAGGATCAAAGTACTCGTCAAGACAAATCAAATGAGCCCAAACTCAATGCGGTCGTATCGTTTTATTACAGTGTTTCTATATGGCCATCGTTTAGCTCCATCGTCAGATCAGCTCCATGTCATAATAATATTGCATTGTCATCCAATTTACACAAGCCTGCAAAATTTCAGCTCAATTGGAAACCGGAAAGTGGGTCAAATTTAACATGAAAGATTTGAACCGTTGAGGAGTTCCGTTGGCCATCTACGGCCTTTTTCATCAGGTCCATTTTACCAAATGATACTTTCTGAATGCAAATAAATACTTTACTTGATGCTAAAAATGCTAAAATCAACATAGGTTTGCCTGTTAAATTTGAAGGTTGCCCTCGATTTCTCTAGGATCCCATGATCTTGACTTGATGCCAATGGAACCACCTCAGGAGTATACTCTTTCAAACAAAAAAAGAATTTTGAAAATCGGTTCACAATTGAGGGAGTAATCGCGTAACAAACATACAAAAAAAAAAACAAACAAAAAAAAAAAAACATACAGACGAATTGAGAACCTCCTCTTTTTTTGAAGTCGGTTAAAAAGTAGGTTAGGTTAGGTTAATAATAAAATAATATATACCGCTTGATAGTTATATGATTTGTATATCAAATGAACATTATACATATGATGGTTATTAGAAATAAGTGTTATACCATATGACACCCAGACGACCAGACCACCAGACCAGATGGCCTAGTGGTTAGAGAACCTGACTACGAAGCTTGAGGTCCCGGGTTCGATTCCCGCGTCGGGGCAGATATTTGTATGAAAAATACGAATGTTTGTTCTCGGGTCTTGGGTGTTTAATATTTATTTAAGTATGTATCTATCTATATAAGTATGTTTATCCGTTGCCTAGTACCCATAACACAAGCTGTCCTTAGCTTACTTTGGGACTAGGTCAATTGGTGTGAATTGTCCCGTGATATTTATTTATTATTATTTATTTATTATTAATTTATTTATATGATGGTTATCAGAAATAAGTTTTCTACCAAACGATAACTATACATAATAAAAATATATAATTAAATATTATACTAAACGTTATTTATATAAAATGAGTGATTATACCCTTTGAAAATATATCAAATGTTGTTATATGAAAAGAAATTATATTATTTATTTTTATATCGATCATTACACACCCCAGAATTTCATTACCAGATCGTTGTATTATCACCGGACTTACATAATGCTAAATTTCAGCACAATCGGAATGGTTTGCAAATTTTAAAACCACAATACACTTATACGAACGTTTGAAAATTAAATACCTCGACTTTACTGCTGTCAGGAGTCATTGGCAGTAGTGATGCTAACCTAAAGCGACCGGTTGAAATTAAAAAGTAGAAGAGTAAATGAATAAAGTATCTTAGAGATACTTTTCTAGCAAGCATGGGGATGTGGACTGCGGTCACTTTTATTGAGCTTTCGATATTTTGGCAAAACTATTAGAAGAAAGAAAGAAGAAAGAAAAACATTTATTTATAACAAAAATAACACGTACACAGGCTAAAAGTAAAAGTACATACATAGTTTCATTGATGCTGTTACAAAATGGTCCCGGCTCAGCGTGTCGCTGGTTAAAAACCATAAGCGGAACTCTCGCTTCAGTTATATTAACTAGAAAGGGAGTTTCGTTTGTAATATAAGTTGTACTTTGTTATGCAACTGGGCCCTGGTCTTCCGGTGAGCCACAGTATTAGCTTCATGATTACGGGTAGACTGAAGAAATTGCGGAAACATTTTATTTTTGTATAGACTATCAACCACCCGGCCGCACCGGCCGTACCGGCAGTACATGGGTTAAAAGGCCTTCAACGCCTCTGCAATCCCAATGGTACCGTAGGTATCCATCCATGGGCGGCAGCAATAACTTAACTCAGGTGACCTACATATTAACTTGTCGGCTTTTATATAGAAACGAAATACTAAGTGGACTACAAGCTCTGTCAGCCCACAATCCACACTCTGGCGTGTCGACTGCGTGCACTCGCGTTCTTTCTTAACACTAGATACAAACACAACACTTACTGTGTCATTCCGCGCACTCGAAACGGATTTTTCATAAAAAAATCACCGGATTCCAGAAATTTTACAATCTAAACTCCTCATGGTTAAAATTTTTGTGTTTCTGAATTTAGGTAAGTAGATCACTCACAATTAAGAAAAAAAAGTAAATATTTTCTATTGTTTTTATATGCGTGGTTGTACCTAGTTCAAAAAAGTGACTGAGAATAAAAATATACCTAATAGCTGTTGACCGCGACTCCGCAAAGAATTTGTTTATCGCTATCCCGCGGTAACTATACAATTTTCCGGGATAAAATAACCCGTGTCTTAAACTATCTCCATTCCAAAATTTCATATAAATCGGTTTAACCGTGAACACGTAACAGACAGACAGAGAGACATACAGTTAGACATAGACAGACAGACACACTTTCGCATTTATAATAATATAGGTATGGGACTATGAATTATTGGAGTATGTATGTACAATAGAAACAAATCAAACAATACAAAAGCAAAGTAGTTACATAATAAGTATTAAAAAAGACAATGTATTTTTAATTTAACTGTGTAATTTATTGAATCAGTATAGTAATAGTCAGTGTAGCTTGGTGGTGGTGATGGTTGTGTTTATGTGATTTGTGTGTGTTCGTACTGTGTGGAGGTGGAGGAACTGCATGAACACACATTTCTTGCATAAACGTAACTATTGTAAGGTCGCGGGTGAGCAAAGTAATTGTTTTAGTTCATTAACTGTGTAAGGCTAATCAGTAAAATCTGTGTTAGCATAAAAGGAAAAAAATAATTATCCAGCAGCTATTAGCCACTCTACACCTTACCTTACATAATTTCAACCACTTCTTTCAACAGTCTCTTTAAGTATTGGTAAATATGTGTAACGTTATTAACTGTGAATCGTTTAAAACTGTTAAGGGGCGTCGATTATTTACGCGAGGCGATTTTGACGAGTTTTTGGACCCCCTTAGTGAGATCGCGTGAGAGTTGGCTCGACCCCTCCCTCCCTATAAAACTCAAAATCCACGTGATATTTCGCAAAATGCTTTTTCTTACAGTTACTGTGCTACTTTGTGGCGTTCTCATAAATGTAATAAATATTATATTATGTAGGAATCAGTCACATTTTAGTAGAGGAAGATGATTTACTTAATTTTACGTAGTTTCCTCGCAAAATCATACTGTTTTTTAGCGAAAAATTAATGACGTGATATTTTTTGTAACTCCCCTCTCTCCCACGTGAGTGAGATTACATGAGACTTGGCTCAACTAATACATCTCGCGTAAATATAGAGTAACTTTCGTACTTATTTGTAAAAAGTTAAACATCTTTTCAATGATGCATGCGTCACCGAAATGTTTAATGAGGTATTATGTGTCCGAACAGTAAAAGCCATTGTCACTAAGTGTCCGATATCAGCCCCAGCAGCACTATAGTTTTTTTTACTTAATTTTATCTTAGCAAAAAACAACTCAGACTGGCGCCAAGCTGATAAGCGTAAATTAAAGGTCCGACGTATTGGCTCTTAAAGAGATAACGGTCTTTATTATTTTTAAAGTATCGCACTAGTAGCCCTTCCGACAGTGATTTTTATCAGCAAACACTTACCGGATATCATCCGGATAAGAGCATTGTTAAAAGAACTAGTTCTTACACAATCGTTTCTTTACAATCATGAATACAACAGTTGCTCATACCTGCTTAATAATTTCCAACGCAGAAATATAGGAGAATTTGATAGGCAACCAAAATACTAAATTATATATATATATATATATATATGTACATTATTAGATATTTAACTAAGCCTCAACTTATGTTAAAACTGTTTTCTCCTCTATATTCCGGCAACTTTATCAATTCAGTGGCAACTTCCTGTCAAAACAATTACAAATTGCTGGCCAGTAACCCTGCGTTTTTCATAAGCACGCCCACACGGCACAATTGTTGGCTATGTGTAGGTATGTATGGCGTACGCCATTCGCATCAAATGAATTGACCGGGCCGACACATAATGAATTAAGCAATTGGTTACTTAATAGAGGTGCAACTGTAAGCAGAGGAATGGTTTCCTGTCGGTGTTGGGTGTCGGGTGGACTGTGTGTGTGCGCGCTAGTGGGTTTCTAGCTGCATGTGTAGTGTTAGCCCACTACTGTTAGATGTCGGAAACAGGACACCGGCAAGCAACGCCACAGATTTAAAAAGATAGTTTCCCGTGTTTTATTGTGATCAAGCCAAGTAGAACGCAATTTCTGCATTTACGAAGATGATGTTTTGTTTTTGGAAAAAAAATCTAGGTATACTTCCTTATCAGTTGTTATGGAGAGTAAAAAATTACATTGTACATAAGAGCCAAGCATACGGGTTCAGGGATACCTACCAAAGTTTAATCAGCATCCGGGATGTCATGAAATTCAGCCTCTTCGTGCAGATGCTGTTAGATCATGCGCATGAGTAACCATCTCGATCAATTAACGACACAGGATAACACGAATAGGTTTCTATCAGGCGAAACGAATTGGGCGCTAGTCATTCAACAAATTATCTTCAATTAACGAATGGCTCATCATTTTAAGAACGTTCAGCGGTGAATGAAAGCACGGCACTTTGTTCAAGGTCGATGTTCGGGTGGTATAAATAGATGACGCACCGGCACCGAGGATCCGGTGGGGCTGGTGACGTGTCACTGTCGTGTCGGAGTCGTGTCGTGAGCGGGTGTCGCGCGGGCGCCGGCGGCGGGCGCGGCGTGCGGCGGCCGACTGTTTCAGCGCGAGCGCCGCTCGCCCCATTCATTCGCACGCATGAATGAATGACGTTCAGCGCGTGCCCCGAAAATTAACTGAAATCCTCATACAGACGTGCCGACGAACGGGAAACTCTTAATCAATGGGTTTCTCCTCTTATTCAACCTTGTTCCTCATCACTTGGTGATTTAATTGAGGCTGGCAATATGATTTCCCAGAAGAATATGGGTATCTATTTGTTTGCTTATTGGACTTGATTGTATAATATTTATCTGAGCCGTAACGTTTTATCTACGGAAGACCGTCTATATTCATTCACCTATGTACTCGTGCATTATTGCATCTTACTTATACTTACTTTGATGCGTCTGATCGATCGTTAACAAGTTTTGATCAAATAAATGGGTCAATACAGCGTAAAAACCAAAAGATGTCTCTCTCGTGGACATAAAATTAGCGACCGAGTCAACAAACTTAAGATTTACTTATTTAAATGGGCCCAAAGTTGGTCAGGCGTCCCACACGTTGATGTAGACGTATGTAGATGTGTGTTCAATGTATTGGCTATAGATAGACCCTTAAATTTTGCCATGTCACCAGGAGCGACCCGAACAAAAAAATGTGTATGACCGAAAAGCAATATCACCAGAAAAACAATTGAACTCCTTATAGTAAGGAAAGAATACCTATGTATAAGTACAGCCGCGGAATGAAAAGGTTCGTCACTTTTTGATCTTAACTCGTTGACATAGAGTCGAAAAATGACGAACCTTTTCATTACCTAACTAAGCTATTCCGCGATGGACCGGAGTACGACGCAATAAAAATACTAGCTTATAGATACAGTTGATAGGATAACTTCCATCCTGCACCCAAATGATAAGCAGATATAAGGACTCTATAACCATATTGCAGTTTACACATCACGATAAGATTGCCATAACGCCGAGTTACACTATCGTAATTAGCGTGAACGGAATAGCACAATACGAAGTTCGAAAATCGAATTTCGTAGAAATATTCAAGAGGAACCCTCTCTCCTGCGCGAAGATTTAACCCGAAGGCATTATTTTCTAGATTATAAATACATGTAGGTAGGTAGTCGTCATTAGGTATCTATTATTTTATATTGTGCGAAAGGGTTCTTTCCAACTGTAATGATTGGGCGTCAATGAGGGAGGCCTATATCCAGCAGTGGACGTCCTATTGAACTGTTCATGATTTACTTCTATTCGTTTTCTTATTTTTATTGAGTGAAGTTTATTTTGAACCATTATTTAATAATCAAGAACGCTTGTTTAACTAAGGAATATATAACGTATATTTTTACTTGATCTAAAAGAAGATAATTTTAATGTTAGTTAACCCAAAAATTTCTTAATTTCGGATAAACAGCCATCTAGTACACCTACCTACACCTAATACAATTTTATGCCAGTTGCGGTTACTACAAGTGTCCACCTGTAAAATTCCATGACAGTAGGCGTGTGTAGGTGTAGCCGAGTTGAGCACTGATTGCCGTGACAAACTAACGGACAAAATTAAATTATTACTGTTCAGTTCCTGGCAGCTACGTGGGTATAGAGTTGCCAGACCAAATAATTAGATTTCCTGATGATTTCTCCAGGCCCACACATAAGGAAAGCAAACAGGAAGGACGCAACATCTGGTTTTGCATATTTTGACATTAATATTTTGTTCATGTAAGTATTTCTGAAGAAATTTGCAGAATATGAGAATATGGTAATTTGACAAGAAAGTAATTTTAAAGTTCTGCTCGTACTGTGGACCCTAAAGAAACCATTATCTCTTAACAACATTTGGAGACGAGCATTACTGATTTTTTTTTCTAACACTTTTAAAATCTCATCTGTAAAAATGTCATTCGAAAATGGTTACTAAGAATTAAAAATAAGAAATATTTGTATGTTTCTTTAAAGGCTGGCAATTTTATTAATAAAGGAATACAAGTAAATATTGAGTAAATTGCAGTTCTAATTATTTCTCGGAACGGGAATGTATCTGGTGACCTAAAATTTTTAGTCATAATTAATGTAATGTTTGTCATAAAAAAATTTTGTTAGTCATTTTTTTCCCGTCGAAACCGTAAAATCCTGTAGAACTCTATAGGTTAGATTTGTTGTATTTATAACAATTCTGTACCTACGATGAATGGATTCAGGGTAAAAAGAGTTAAAATAACATAATTAACAATGCATTATGACCTTCAACCTGATCCTAATCCTGGTACCAACCCTTTTGCAACTTATACAAAATTTAAATTTAGCATGAGTTTTGTAACGGTTCACAAAATTTTACCATTTTAGATTTTCGTGAGCGTGATTTCAAAACCTGGCCCTTTGTTGGCAGTATGGACAACTGAGAAAAATAACACTAATTGTTGTTGAAAACAACAGGTGGCGGACAAGTGAAAATAGCTACGTATTATTGATATAACGCAAGGTTATATGAAACTAAAGAATATGTCAATCTAAAAACGTGA
This sequence comes from Archips xylosteana, assembly GCA_947563465.1. Classification (NCBI taxonomy): domain Eukaryota; kingdom Metazoa; phylum Arthropoda; class Insecta; order Lepidoptera; family Tortricidae; genus Archips; species Archips xylosteana. The sequence continues at coordinate 7,677,457 of OX387349.1, forward strand.
CAACTAGAATAATTTCCCAAACAGAGTGCCAACACTCCAGACATGTTAGGAAAATATCTGTCGTCTGGTATCCCTACGTGGGTATACTACGCTCGATTCAATACCTTAGTAACGGTGACTTGACAGTTGTAGGTTTCTAATCTACACCTACGAATAGTTATTTCGATTTAATATTGACAAACGCCCCTTTTGGAAGTTAAAACCGCGATTATACGCTCGTGTTTGCTAGTAAGACCTACTTACATAGATTGAAATCAGATTTATATAGTGGGCAAAACGTAAATGGTATAGCTGGTTGCCTTACCACAAAAACCTATACAATGAGACATGTCCAAAATGCCAGTGCTTGTAACGTGCTAACCGGTCGATGAAATTAAAGGACGTGGTTATAAAAGGAAAATATAATACCTACAATAGAGAATATGTAGGTACATAAACAAAGCTACTTTGAATACGAAATAAAATAATGAAAATTTCAAGTGAAGAAATAGAAGAATTTGGATGGGTTAGGAAGGTGACAATTTAGGAATTGTGTGCTGACATTGTGGACGAGTTACCACTGTGGACCATATAGGTAGGTATTGAGTCCTGTAGATAATGTATTGCCGAAGAAAAATGGCGGGTCGTTTTCCGTGTATAAATGTATAAAAAGTGTTAATCCTACAATTAATTTAATAGCGAAACTTTTTGAGCCTGGAGAATATAAAAACGGTGACTGACTAGACTTGTTTTTCCGTGTACCATTCACTTGTTATCTCGATATTATTTTTCATTAAAATAACATATTATTTATTTTGTAAAGTCAGCGTCAAATAGTTCACGACACTCAAAGTAGGTAGTTAAAAAGTTTGCAACATGACCTTACTCCAACTGTAACAAGAACGTATTGCGGACTATTTGGCCACTTTGGATGTTATAAACTATTTGACGCTGACTGTACAATTACTCGTAGCTAAAGTTTACAAAAATTTGCAAAAGTTGGTGCTGTTTTGGCTCTGGCTGTAAACGTACAAATGTTTATGAAATATATGTATAAAATCTCACGGGATCTATGTAAATTCGAAAAATCTAGATAGGTACATGAAATTTTATTTGGATGTTCTTCATGAAATGTAGATGAACCGCTATGTAAATTTTGAGAATTCCTATAGGAATTAAGTAAAATCCCGGAAATTCAATTTAACTGGTCTAATTGTTTACTCGAGCGAAACCGCGGGTAAAGGCTAGTATAAAATAATAATTTACTTGAATTAATTTGGTTTAAACCTCAATTATTTTGATTCAGTTTTAAAACGAATGATTAGTCGTTAATGTTTACGTATTTAAGTTTATTTCATCATCATCCTATGTTCGTCCACTGCTCAGCTGGACATAGGCCTCTCTCATGGCACGCCACTGAGCACGATCCTCGGCCATTCTCATCCAGCTCTTGCCAGCCGCCTTGCGAAGATCATCGCTCCACCGAGTCTGAGGACGTCCCACGCTACGTTTGCCGATCTGTGGTCTCCCCTCAAGAACTCGTCTGCCCCAACGGTTATCGGTTCTTCGGGTTATATGGCCTGCCCATTGCCACTTCAGCGTGCTAATGCAGTGGGCTATGTCGATAACTTTGGTTCTCTGTCGGATCAATTCGTTACGAATTCGATCTTTCAGATAAACTCCGAGCATAGCCCTTTCCATAGCACGTTGAGCAACTTTAAATTTGTGGACCAGCTCTACAGTGAGTGTCCATGTTTCGGCATTTAAGTTTATTTATTAGCTTTAAAAATAGACGCCCCAAAATGGTATAATTTTTGTACAATATTATAAGAATTGATGCAGTTGAATAAGTACAGAAGTATTTATTTATATAATACTTTGACAATACATTGGCGACGGGAAAATGTAACGGAAATAGGCCTAAAGAGGGTTACTTACTGCCTATACTTTTTGTATATTTAGATCTGTAATGTTAGCTTTTGTGAGGTAATTTTGTATTTTTTATTATATTAATAAGTATTAGATTAAAAATAGAAAAAAAATATCACTAACCTTTAACGAATATAGTTAGCACACGATTCTACAGAACAGCTGAAAATCACAATCACGAACTAAGAACACTTGAATTTGCAGCAATTTTTGTTTCACCGTGAAATCGAAGAGTTGCTCCCATGAGGAAGTCTGCCGGGGCTTTGAGCGGTTCCTGAACGAAGCTCGGCCCGCGCACGCGCCCTGCGCGCCGGGGCGTGACCTAGACCCTGAAAACACCACCTTCCTACCCACGCAAACCTCGTCACCATGGTAACGGAAAGAAATTGCATTCAAAAAACAAAACTTACACCCAAAATCACCACTCAAAAAAGACCTTACCATCATCACAAGCAGAATCCATTTTGAGTTTTATTCATGACTTGTTAGTTTTTAATCGTCATGGTCAATATTGCATAATCTGTGCCACACGGAAGTATGTTTAGGAAATGAAGAGGTGCCTACTCGTTTCGTTTCATCCAATCAGAGGCGTTGCTTCGCTGGCATTGGTGCTTCCTCGGTCCATGGTGTGGGGAATGATGACCTTCCTGCTTCCATTATTGATGACAAACAAACTAGACATACAGGTGTTGAGTTGTCATAACCTAAGTGCTATACCTAGGTGTACCTAGGTCATAAAACTAAGTGCATGTGTATTCAGTTCTAAACTAGTTATAAAACAATAATGTACCGTGACTGACTCACTAATCGACAGAAAACGCACATCATAATCTTGTGAAGCCAGAGCACTCAAGGTTCAGTAGTTCATACAAATACATAAGGTGCAGCATAAGTATATATACTTAGTTAATTTTACTAAATTCATAAATTAGATCATACAACCGACTAAGTTTTATTATAAAAAAAAGCTTAAGGCCCTACCGTGCTTTTGGCGCATTTATTGCATTCATTTTAACTCGTGCTGAATCATTACTAGCAATGCTATAGTCCTGAAATTCATATGTAAGATATTTGAGGATTCACTCTAGTGACAAGTATTTATCGAAACACGATTACTTGTAATTCGCTCGATAGAAAAAAATCCAAAGTAGTCTAAAAAATCTAGACACGCGGCAGCGTGTCAAGCCAAGTTCAAGCAAAGGAACTGGCTAGCCAGCGCCGAGTGTAATATTACACGAACCACTTGGTGCCACTTTTGACCCTTCTATAACTCAAAACCTATTTAACGTAAACACATAACACTACGTGTGTTTAATTATATCCATAAGGACATCTAGAAGCCCAAATTTCATGAAGCTAGCTCAAACGGTTATAAAGATATGAAGGTCAAAAAGTCGTAAATTTTAGCACTGACTGACTCACTTATAGTACCTAAATCTAACCTACTTCCAGATGTCCTAGGAAGTTCAAATCTGGCGTCCAGACATGGAATTACGTGTATACAAAGGAAAAAATCTGAAAACAGCCAATTTTTAACTATTTTTAAAATTATGAAGCAAAATTTAATGGGGGGGGTACGGGGTGCGAGGGGAAGGTGAGGTGAAGGGGAGGAGGGGGCTGAGGGGGTGAAGGGGGGGGTGAGGTGGGTTTAAGTGGGGATGAAAATTTTATTGATTTTGCCGTAGGATGCACCGTTTTCAAGATATTTGACAAAAACACCGGGGTGATGAGGGGTGAGGTGGGGTGCGGGGGAGGGAAGTGTGGGGTGCGGGGGTTTCAAAGGGGGTGAAAATTTCTTTGATTTTGGCGTAGGATGCACAGTTTTCAAGATATTTGACAAAAACACCGGTTCTTGTCCGATCACCGAAGTTAAGCAATGTCGGGCGCAGTCAGTACTTGGATGGGTGACCGCCTGGTTTTTTGTAGTAAAACTTCTTTAGGCACGCTTGAATTGGGGAGTAAAATACGTTACGTAAGTCAAGCGTGCCTAGAGAAGTTTTACTTCAAAAACTCAAAATGAATCCAGGCGGTCACCCATTCAAGTACTGACCGCGCCCGACGTTGCTTAACTTCGGTGATTAATATCTTTACAAAAAGTAATGATATCCCACCAAAAACATAAATGTAAAAAATATTAGCCAAGTTCAATACTAAAAATATACTTGATTATGGACTTCACCGACAAAAGGATTGAGATCTAAATGGGTGCCAAGTTCTGCAGGTAATACTGAAATCTATTTGTAAGAACAAATAACATCCTAAACAAGTATAATAACACTCTATTTCTTTGGTTTTTCTACTCCAACAGTATTTTATATTTATAAATAAAAATCCCTAAATTTAACTATCTAATAATTTACACAAAGTAGATAACTTATGTTAAATTGAAGCTTAACATTTGACTTGGCTACTTTTCACATACAAATCATCTTATATTTGGCTAATCAACTTATATCTTCTACATTCAATTTGCTGGTAAAAACTAGCCAAATCAAATATTAAGCTTCAATTTAACATAAGTTATGTACTTTGTGTAAATTATTAGATAGTTAAATTTAGGAATTTATATTTATAAATATAAAACACTGTTGGAGTAGAAAAACCAAAGAAATAGAGTGTTATACTTGTTTAGGATGTTATTTGTTCTTACAAGTAGATTTCAGTATTACCTGCAGAACTTGGCACCCATTTAGATCTCAATCCTTTTGTCGGTGAAGTCCATAATCAAGTATATTTTTAGTATTGAACTTGGCTAATATTTTTTACATTTATGTTTTTGGTGGGATAATATAAACTCGTAGTACGACGCGACGCTAATACTGCACGGCAGGTCATGACTTTTTGAATGTTAATAAAACAAGATGTTTTCTAGGGCGTAGTTTTGCTACATTTTTAAAATATGTATTTGTTTTAGTAATAAGATGAAAAAACCGAAAAACACGCGCAGTCCAACCAACCTATCTTGAGCCATCGTGCCTCCCCCACGCCCGAAATCGCCCACCCAAAATCGATTAGTGCGGAAAACTCGGTAGGCCCTTAAAATAAAATGTGTCAGTAGTTTTGGTAACAGACAATCCTGCTAGTAGAGTGATTCTATCAACATATAAAATACCATTATTATTAATTTAAATTTTCAATAGCTATTTCATATATTCATGGCTCTACAATTTTCATATAGGTGTCTGTCCATTTTTAGCTAAATTATGTATTTTATTGCAGATACTTAAAAAGCCTAAGCGGATTTTTAAACAGCAGTTTATCATTTAATGGTGTTTTTTTCCTTTCCTTTCATTCGTCTCAGCAAATAATACCTATTTAACTTTTTGTGTAAATAATAGACAGTATCGATGCTAAATCTAGTTTGGTCAAAGTTAATGCGACTTGTTCTTCCGTTGTGGTAATATAATATTTAACCGAGCGGTCAAGACGCTTAGCTCTTAAGGTGGAACGGCACGCTCTAGGCGCGAAATTCAAAATTTTTACAGTTTTTAATTTATTTTGAGGTAACGGTGTAACTGTTTAACTTCATATGGTACTTGCGCTTGTAAAACAGTCTTCTTTATATTATTGTGTAAAGATTTTTTGAATAAAACTGTTAGCTTGATATAAAAGTTGTCAAACATAGAAATTCGGACTTTCAACGTTTTGACAACTTTTATTTCAAGCTAATAGTTTTATTCTTAAAAAACTAAAGAACACTGTTTTACATGCGCAAGTACCATATGAAGTTAAACAGTTACACCGTTACCTCAAAATAAATTAAAACCTGTAAAAATTTTGAATTTCGCGCCTAGAGCGTGCCGTTCCACCTTAAATAGCTCTTCTGTCTCCTATGACGTCCTCGAACTTTTTGCTACCTATTTTCTTAAATAGCCTCGAAGCGCTAGGACCCCACGGACCACGGGTCTCGTCACCGAATGGGACAAAGTCGTATTCGGTGCCTAGACCCCTGTAGGTAGGTATTTGAGAGCTTTTGAACTTTGTTTTATGTAACCCCAATTTAAATGTACTTAGTTACCATTGATTACAATGTAAGAAGAATTGGCTCGTGGATACCAATTAAATGTCACTCTGTTTATTTTTAACACGCTTTTATTAGCTTTACTTGCTACTATATTAGCCCAGGAAAGATACGGTTTCACTCTAAGGAAAAACAACATTAACTCAAAACAAGCATTTTTTTTTCTTCATAAATGAGGTCAAGGTATTAACAAATAATAACGCCACGATGTCTGTCCGACTTCAGGACCAGATGTCGAAGCCTATTCTATTGCAGCGGGGAGTCAGACAAGGAGATGTTATTTTTCCGAAACTGTTCACCGCTGCACTCTTGACTGGGAAGGGCGAGGCTTCAATGTAAATAAATGGCGAATACATCACTCACCTTCGATTTGCCGATGACGTAGAGCTCAGATCAGATGAGATCATTCAAACATATTTTGACAGTTAAGAACTGATAGCATTTTCGCTGGAAAAAATCACCTAGGTATTTTTGGTCACTATTTTTTTCTACTATCATCCGGAGCCAAAATTTGGTGGATTCGAAAATAAAGGTCCTTAAAGCTACATTTAGGTGCCGTATAAAAAAGTAGTCTTGGAATCTTTGAACTTGATTTTCGTCTTCTTATTATGATAGGTATCGAATTGACACGAAACTTGGCAATTATGCGTAGTTCTTGTAGAGTTACAAACTAACTTTGTAAACAAGTGTAGATTGTTTGTTTAGTCGATGGACGGAGAGAGATTTGTAAGATGGAGGACAGTGAATAAAAGAAACGTGTGTTCAACTATAAAATTGTATTTGATTGTTCAATTGTGTAGCCTGACTGATAAAGTATACGATACATGGCGCAGTCGCAATGTCGACCTACAATCTACCGGAAAAACTGGTAGTGGCAAATAATTTGGCTGATAACTGGAAAAATTTCAAACAGGCATTGGAGATTTATTTGCTGGCGTCTGGGTTGAAGAAAGCGGAGGATGAAAGAAAAGTGGCTATTTTGTTAAATATAGTTGGAGAAGAAGGTTTGAAAATATATAATAATTTCAAGTTTGAGGCGGATGGAGACTCCGTAAAATATGCTGATGTAATAAAACAGTTTGATGAATACTGTGAACCTAAAAAGAATATCTTGCATGCGAGGTTCTTGTTCTACAATAGAAAGCAAGAGTCGGATGAACCCTTTGACAGTTTCCTAACGGACATAAAAAAGTTAGCTAAGGACTGCACTTTTCAGTCTGATGAGGAGGCCATCCGAGATAGATTGGTGTTGGGCGCCTCGGACTCAGAAACACAGAAGAAAATCATTGTGGAGGGCAATACTGATCTCATTGAAGTGATAACAAAATTTAGGTTAGCAGAAATTGGAAGACGTCATGCAGCAGATGTACAAGGAAAATTATTTGAGGTGGACAAAGTCTCTAAGAGTACTAGTAAGCCCAATAGGATGATAATTACATGCAAGTGGTGTGGACAGCAGCATGAGAGAAAATTGGAACTGTGTCCAGCCAGAGGAAAAATCTGTACGAAATGTAACCGATTTAATCACTTTTCAACAGTATGTCGAAGCAAGTTTGTAAAAGCAATCGTCAATGAGCAGTCAAGTGATCAAAGTGATAGTGAATTCTATTGTGGAGGTGTAGAAAAGGAGGTATGTAGTACACAATGGACTCAATTATTATTGTTAGAAGATACTAAGAGTTGTAATTTCAAACTGGACACAGGCTCAGATGTTAATTTAATACCTATGAGTATTTACCAAATATTAAGTAAAAGGAAAAAACTGAACTTGGAGCATTGTAAATTTAAATTACATGCTTATAACAAAACAGGGATAAAAGTGTTTGGCACTGTTTTGTTACAAGTTAAACTAAAGATGTCTTCATATTTTATTGAATTCATTGTAACAGACTCACAATTTCAGCCAACTTTGGGAAAAGAGGCTTGTTTAATTTTGGGTTTGGTTGAAAGAAAGTTCATAAATAAGATTAGCTTATCAAAAGGCCATATTGTTACAGATGACTCAAGAAAACAAAAAGTAATCACAGATTTCCAAGATGTGTTCACGGGGACAGGCAGGTTTCCGAATGAGTACCAAATATTGTTGAAGGAAGGATCTGAACCAGAGTCAAAACCACCACATCGTGTTCCTATTAAATTAAAAGAAAAATTAAAAATTGAGCTTGACCGACTTTGTAAAAAAGGTGTTATTTCTAAAGTTGACACTGCCACTGAGTGGGTCAACAGAATTGTTATTGTTGAAAAAGATGAGGATGCTATTCGTGTGTGCTTGGATCCCCGAGACCTAAATAAATGTATTTTAAAAAAATATTACGAGATACCAACCATCAATGACCTTAAAGCAAAAATTTGCAATGCAAAATACTTTTCAGTTCTGGATTTAAAAGAATCATTTTGGCAAATCGGACTTACAGAAAATAGTAAAAAGATATGTACATTCTCTTCTGTATTTGGGACATATAACTTCAATGTATTACCATTTGGCTTGGATGTTTCTGCGGAAGTATTTCAAGAAAATTGTGAAAATTGCTTTAAGGGCATTGATAATATTTTCATATATATTGATGATTTTTTAATTTATGGAAATACAAAAGAGGAGCATGATCTGGCTTTAACAAAAGTATTGAGCAGAGCAAGGGAATTGAATATAAAATTTAATTTGAAAAAATTTCAGTACCTTCCTGAAACAGTTAGATATTTGGGTCATGAGATAGTTCATGGCTGTTTGATGCCAGACAGAAATAAAATCAAAGCAATTATGGAGTATGATTCACCTGTTGATAAGCAAAGTCTACAGCGTTTTCTAGGTTTAGTTAATTATCTGAGAGATTTTATACCTAACTTATCTGAAATTACAAGCCCATTAAGGGAACTTCTAAGGAAAAATGTCATATTCCAATGGGGTATATTTCAAGAAAATTGCTTAATAAAGATAAAAAAAATATTGACTAGTCCACCAGTATTAAAAAATTTTGATCCCCGGCAACCAATAACCATACAGACTGACAGTTCAAAGAATGCAATTGGTTGTGTGTTAATGCAAAACAAGCAGCCTATTGCATTTGCTTCCAAAAGTTTAAGTAAAACAGAGTGTGAGTATGGTCAGATTGATAAAGAGTTCTTAGCAATATTGTTTGCATGTAAAAAGTTTCACTATTATATATATGGTAGACATACTGTAGTACAAACGGATCATCTACCACTAGTTGCATTAATGAAAAAAGAAATTTACTCTATTGGATCTCAAAGATTACGTAAAATAAGAATAAAATTAAACATTTATGACATTGATGTACAATATGTGAAAGGTTCACTGATGTTAATAGCTGATGCGTTAAGCAGAGCATCATCAAAAGCAGACTGTGACACTTTAGAGAGCTCACTGGACAAAGTTGTTCACACTGTTAATGTCAGTGATAGCTTTTTATCAGAAATTTCACAAGCTACACTTCATGATGTGTTGTTAAATAAGCTTATAGAATTTTATAATGAGGGGTGGCCATCAAACATTGAAAAAGTACCAGATTATATAAAATCATATTGGAAAATTAAGAATGATATTACTGTGGAGAATAATTTAGTATATTTGAATCATCGAATTATTATTCCAGCATCTTTACGAAAAACTGTTTTATCGAAAGTGCATGTATCTCATTTTGGGATCACAAAAACATTAGGTAGAGCAAAGTCCCTGTTTTATTGGCCAAATATGAGGAATGACATAGTATCACTAATAAGTAAATGTCGTCTGTGTGAAAAATATAGTGTGAATAAAAGTAAAGAACATTTGTTATTAGATGAAATGTCAAAACTTCCCTATGAAAAGGTGGGTTGCGATTTCCTCAATTATGGAAATGAAAACTTTTTAATAATCGCAGACTATTATTCCAAGTGGTTTGATATACTTAAAGTAAGTTCAATGACAGCTACAAATGTGATTAAAATATTAAAGTCTATATTTGCTACTCATGGTATTCCTAAAATTTTCAGAGCTGATAATATGCCTTTCAATTCCTTTGAATTTAAAAAGTTTGCCCAAGAATATGCATTCAATATTGTCACATCAAGCCCTTTGTACCCAAAATCTAACGGTTTTATTGAAAGATATGTTGGAATTGCTAAGAATATGTTAAAGAAATGTAAAAGTGAAAACATTGATATTGATCTTGTATTACTTGAGTATAGGAATAGTCCAGTGTTGGATTCACCTTATAGCCCCTCTCAACTGTTACTAAGTCGCTTAACAAGATCAGTCCTGCCAATACATAGTGAATTACTTGCACCTAAGGTTGTCAAAGATTTTGATTGTTACCAAACAAAGAGAAATATGATTAACAAGACCAATTATGATAGGTCTGCTAAAAAATATAGTTATAAGTTTGAATTAGGACAGAAGGTTGTTTACTATAAGGACAAAATATGGTGGCCTGCAAAGATAGTTGGTATTCATAGTTCACCCAGATCATTCTTAATAAGAAATGAAAAAGGTAATGTTCTTCGCAGAAATTCATCACAATTGAAGCCTTCATTTACTTCCAGTAATTCGTCACAAATGAGGTCTTCATTTACCTCAATTGAAGAAGTAGAGGATGAAAAAGATAGAAGTTTGATGCAAATGAAGCCTTCAATTAGTTCCTACAATGAAGATATACTAGAAAATAATAATACAAGTACACTGGTTTGTGGTAGACCTAAGAGGACTATCAGACCTCCCTTATACCTCAATGATTATGTTACAGGGGAAGATGTAGAGTTACAAACTAACTTTGTAAACAAGTGTAGATTGTTTGTTTAGTCGATGGACGGAGAGAGATTTGTAAGATGGAGGACAGTGAATAAAAGAAACGTGTGTTCAACTATAAAATTGTATTTGATTGTTCAATTGTGTAGCCTGACTGATAAAGTATACGATACAGTTCTAATGACAATACATACGCTGATTAGGAGACAGAGCCGGAAGTTAGACACAAGAATTTCAAAAAGAACAACGTAACCTAGCTGTTTATTTATTTAAATTGTATGGTCATGAGTAGTACAGTTCTTAATAAATTTATTCTACAGTTCATCATGTCCTGCCTCAGAGAGGCGTACAATGTTTAAACTTAATTCTACATAAGTAAAATATGAATTTGAATTTAAACAACTTCCAATAAATATTTAGTGCAATGTCAAATTGAATAATAGATAACATACCTACACTGTCAAACAAAATTCACACGATTTAAACACAACTGATTATTCATTAAATAAATTGATTACAATGTTAATTAAAATTAAATTTAGTAACATAATTATAAGATAAGTAATGAAATTATTTGGACAAGAAATCGGACACACTATACACAATACACATTCGTTGACTAGCCACTTTTAACGACCTCTTTAGCCTAGTTGGTAGTGACCCTGCCTACGAAGCAAGAGGTCCTGGGTTCGAATCCCGGTAAGGGCATTTATTTGTGTGATGAGCACAAACATTTGTTCCCGAGTTATGGATGTTTTCTATGTATTTAAGTATTTATTTATCTATATAAGTATGTTTATCGTCGTCTAGTACCCATAGTACAAGCTTTGCTTAGTTTGGAACTAGGTCGATTTGTGTAAGATTGTCCCCTAATATTTTTTTTTACCAAAAAAGGTTTTTCTTAAATTGAGCCGGTGGTAGTTTTTCTGTGATTGCTACGCAGATCATACGCGTGCGAAATCGCGATCAATCAACTACCTACTTCTGTACCTACAAGACTGTCAAGAAAGTGCTTGTGTAGATCTATTTGAGTTCTTCTATGGATCATACACAGCGTACGAAATAAAAGTTGTCTCTCCTGTGGACCTAAAATTAGCGAATCCGAGTCAGCAAACTAAGGAGTTATTTATATGGCCAGAAAGTTGGCCAGGCGTCCCACAATCCGATGTAAACTTGACTAAATATATTGGCTATACCCACTAGGTACACTCGCAAATCGCTAAGCGCCCTGCGCGTGCAATACAGGGTTATTTTTAATTCACTGACATCCTCTTAACCCTGAATTCCTATCACTCAAACAAATGTTTTTTGTTTTACGACTTTTTAAAATGATACACTTTTTTCCCATACAAATACACAGAGTATCGTAAAAATAAGAGGAAATCTCAAATTTTCAAAACGTTATTACACCAAAAATATTAAGTTATGACAAAAGCCGTAAAACAAAAAACATTTGTTTATGACGATACGATGCGCACCATTTCTCCATACAACCGTAGTCCCCTGTTTCCTCCCTGGATAATGGCTTAAGAGCCAAATTTTTTTTACTGTGTAATCTGTATCTACCACAGCTATGCCCCTATGTTTCGTTTTTTCCATATTTCAATTAACACAAGAAATATGAGCTTTCAAAAACTGAAGAAATTGCCCAATTTCATCGTCATTTTCAGACACTCATCAGAAAAGAATCCCTTATATAAACAAAAAAAAGTAAAACAAATCTTTCCTCTAATTATTTAAAAAAAAAAATTTTATTGGTCCAGTTTTCGAGAAGAAAGCAGGGGACTACGAAATGCTGTTTTGATCAATTTTACGCGCCTATTAACGGTCTGAGCTGCAGTTGTCCCGCTCTCGCTGTACTGGCACGGAGGGGTTCGGGCGAGACAGCGACATTTCATTAAAATACCTATTTCTCAAAAGTCTCTCAGCCATCGTATCCTCTTAAGTGGTAGGAGTTTAGGGTTAAAAGGATGCTAGTGAATTACAAATAACCCTGTATAATGATGCGTTCAGGGTGATGTTGCGGCTGCCGCGTCGCTGCAGTGCGTCGGGTATGCTTGCGGAGGCGCGCACCGCTTGCTTCTTCGCCACTCTGCGCAAGCGGTGCGCGTCGTTGGCATGCGGAGTGCGCGGGAGTCGCAACACCATTCTGTCCTTGATCGCTGACAGGTTTGATTGTCCTTACATGAACCACTGCATGCTGGTTCATGTCAATAGAAATGTAATTTAAAATCTATTTTTATAATGTGTTTTAATTTAATTTATTTTTAAATAATTTTTTTTTTGATTATCATATTATTATTTCTTAATTCCTTGTATGTGTGCTGCTTTTGGACATTTAATTATTATTGTATTGATTATTGACTTTATTTATTGTATGTAATTTTGGACCTACGTTGTTCTTAAATAAATGAATTATTATTATTATAGACCCTTAACTTTTGCCATATCCACAGGAGAGACACGAACAAAACATGTGTATGACCCTTATCTGTGACTTACACACATCTACTTTGGACTGTACAATAAACTGCAAAGCAACCTATCGTGTGGTTGCGGTGAGCTCGTAGCTAGGAGAAAGTAATGTTTATCTGTGGCTGACTGTAGTATGCCCACATTCTTATATTATGATCTTTTCTGATAGGTATTTTGTTTGATGTTTGACCAAATTACAGTTTATTGAATCAGGCGTTACTTTTGCGGAGGTCCATATTAATGAACTGAAACAAATACTTTGCTCACCCGCGACCTTACGATAGTTACGTTTATGCAAGAAATGTGTGTTCATGCAGTTCCCCCAACTCCACACTGTACGAACACACACAAATCACACAAACCCAACTATCACCACCACCAAAGTACACTGACCCGTTTCTCAACTAGAGCTCATCTTCAGAGCCAGCACCTCAACCGTATGCTATGCTACCAAATATTAAACTAACAAACCAAAACAAATGTTTTAACTTGTCACTGTAACTTCTCAAGTACCCACTTTATTTTTCTTTTTCTCAAACTACACCACAAAAATTAACTTTTATTGACATATAAAACTACCTTGAATTTTTGTTTATTTATTGATAAGGCATATTTTATTTATTTTTCTTGCATAAACGTAACTATCGTAAGGTCGCAAGAGAGCAAAGTAATTGTTTCAGTTCAAATTAGTACAGTTCTCTAGTACTGTGTCTAATTATGGTATGGGTACATAATTATGAGAAGATTAAATCGATACATATTTTTGCACATGACTGTACAAGTCCAATGACCGTTCGTTGGCTACGTTGGCACTGTTGGTACTACTTTGTGAGCTGTAGACGTCGCAAGTTTTTCGAAATGGCTGAAATATACCTACTTACATATTTTTATGTTCGAAACCCCCATGGCTCCGCAGTTTTGAAAAATAAAATAAATAAATAAATATTAGGGGGACAATCTTACACAAATCGACCTAGTCCCAAACTAAGCAAAGCTTGTACTATGGGTACTAGACGACGATAATCATACTTATATAGATAAATAAATACTTAAATACATATAAAACATCCGCTCAGGAACAAATATTCGTGCTCATCACACAAATATATGCCCTTACCGGGATTCGAATCCAGGACCTCTTGCTTCGTTGGCAGGGTCACTACCAACTAGGCTAAAGCGGTCGTTAAAATTTTTAATATGAAAAAAATCCATATAATTATCGAACTTGTTCACAAAATTTCACGAGAATCGGTTGACAAATGCAACCAGTAGAGATGAGCCGTAATTTTTGTCCACGCTGAATAGGAGACACTTCGGGCTCGCTTGGTCCCTCGTTCTGTTCATTTCGCGGCCGAGATGCTTGCCGCATGGTGGTTACCTGGCCAGCATACGCAATGAACAGATAAAATAATCGCTTGTCGTTACGACGGTTTCCTATAGTCACATGATGTTTTCGAGCTACCTACTATAAGTAATATACTTCAGTACTTACCTAAATGTGTTGGAGAAAAGTTGTAAAATTAACTCTTCAGAAGTGAAATGCAACCTTATATCTGGGGTTTTCAGAAAAAAAAGTACCCATTTTGCCTTAATTATCCTTAATTTTCCATACAAAATTTATTAGTCAGTTTTGTGACGATCCATACAACATGTATGGTTAACTGCGTCACAAAACTGACAATTAAAAGAGGGACACTTTTTTATTGCTTAAATCGATAGTACTTGTGATTCTGAGTAGAAATAACCCAAAATTTGTTAGGTTTTTAAAAAAAGTACAGAGTACACTTTTTTCTGAAAATGCCCATCTTACTCCTCCGCTACCACAAGGCGTCGCAGTAGCTGCTAGTGTAGCGGAAGAGCAGAGTAAAAGGTTTTAGTTCATTGATATGGTCCTCCACAAAGTAGGTACCTAACACCAATTAAGTAATCAAATATTTGCATGTTGCTTTTCGACCTTAACTCGTTGACATATAATCGAAAAGTGACGAACCTTTTCATTCCGCGACTATACCAATTGATTTACGAAATCTATGAGTATCTAAAACAAATAGGTGTATCTTTCGTGTTCTTCTCTAATAGTATTATTATCTGGAGGCACGGCAGTGCTCCGGCTTCAAGTAGAGCAGAACAAAAGCACGACCGTAGCATCCTTTTCTCAAAGCCATTCGAGGTATTTTCATCTTAAGTCTTTTACGTGAACTCCTCAATGAAAGTTTTAGTTTTCTAACTTCAATAGGTACACTGCGGTATTTTTTGTTTTATTAGACCACTTTTTATCCGTTTTTCGCATAATTCGCAATGTACAGTCGCCATCATTAACATCGGAGCAGGTAGTCTAAAATATCTGAATACGACCATATTGTCAATTACGTACGTGCGTGTTCAAATATTTTTGAGAACTTTGACTGCTCCATGTTTATGATGGCGACTGTACGTCGACTCATAGGTAATGAAATGAAGTGAAAATGAAATGAAATGATTTCATGCATGTGCTTCCAAAGCCGTCATTTAACACAGAACTCCTCAAATCAGGAATGTATTTCAAATTGTCACATCTGGTCACATTTGACTTCAAAAGGAAAGTTCACTGTGGGAAACAAATAAAATTCATAATAATTTTCATAATTTAATAAAATTTCTTCAATATAAGAATATGTCCGATTCCATCTATATAATACAAAGCATTTCAAAAAGGGAAAATACCTAAATGTAAAATACAACCTTCTGTACCTTCACTATGAACCTTCGCTGCGATAGTCCTTTCCCTGTACTGTCTTGAGACATGCTTCACGCACCGAGCCCTACTTGCAATGCGACCTCCACAACGGTTCACTGACAGTGCCTCTGTCCCAATCTACATACTTAAACATTAAATACTGTTCATAAATAGACATCGATTCAAAGTTATCAAAACTTGTCAAGTCGCTACGTTAGAACATAAGAAGCACCGTAGAGTAACAGATATTGCCAGACTACAAGACACATTCGTACGTCAATGAGATCGCGTATTGCACTACAAACACAAAATAAAACCGCCGGGGCATTACACATCACTTCATAAGCACGTCACTGTCTTCAAAAGTCAGATTGAATATTTACACAGGATTTCAATGCGAAATATCTGGGAGACGCATCGTCTTACATTTAACAAAACAATCTAAATCACATTCGCCTAATCACAAAATAACAAGCCAAATCATACACGCTCAAAAATAAAGATACCAAAGGTTGGAGGAACACGCAACTTAAATAAATAACGTTTGATGTTGTATCATAAAAGTATCTTTTATTTTATATTTACAATAACCACCGGGGTCTTAAAAATAATGGCTGCTGTCATTGATGTCTAGTGTTAAAATTGCGTATAATTAATACATGGCAGTTAAATAAATTAAAAATCAGTACAAATGTACACACAGGGCCACAAAATAAAATGTTAAAATTTTTGTACCACAGAATTCTACGTAGATTACGGCACCAATCATGGACATGTTAAGAACAGTAGTACCCAGTAATGAACAGCAAAGATTCTATGCCTCATAGCCCACCATTCATGGACTTTACCAGTTATGACCATCAGTTATCTGAGCATAGTGTTGACAGTTTAAGAATGTAGTGTCCGTTTCTTCAAATTTGGGTTTACGGAAAAAAAACGTCCATTACTGGTGCTTTCACCCTACTTATAGTACGGGCAGTACATCAAGGATTAGAAACGGGCAGCTATGTAGGTTGAGATTCTATGATACATCGGATACAGTGTAGATGGATCAGACGAAGGGTACGTAGGATGAAACAAGTTTCGCCAACGTATTACTTAGAAAGAAAGGCTTTACGATTAAAGCTGTAATGTCGTGGGTACAGGCTACAGTATCTGGAAGAGTTTCTTGAGCTCCACCATGAGCTGCCAGTCGGTCTTGATGAGGTCGTCGCGGAAGTAGTCCTTGCAGGCGTCGATACTAGCGCGCGATATCTGCAACAACCAGATAGAAGAGAGTTAGTTTATCTTCATTACAGTACTGGTTACTTTGGATAGGATTTAACATATTGATAATTGGTTCGGAAAGTCTGAATGTTATGGTTTTTTTTTACTATGAACTCTACTTAATTATATAATTATTAGGGGGACAATCTTACACAAATCGACCTAGTCCCAAACTAAGCAAAGCTTGTACTATGGGTACTAGACGACGATAAACATACTTATATAGATAAATAAATACTTAAATACATAGAAAACATCCATAACTCAGGAACAAATAATCGTGCTCATCACACAAATAAATGCCCTAACCGGGATTCGAACCCAGGACCTCTTGCTTCGTAGGCAGGGTCACTACCAACTAGGCTAAAGCGGTCGTTAATTAAATAAAGGCCTAACAAACATTCCGATTGTGGCTGTTGCTTATTATTTCTTCTGTGCCGATGCACTTATCATTTGATGCAGTTAGAACTTACGCCATCGAACTGAAACTTATCTTGAAGCCGGAAGGTGTTGAAAACGGAGGCCGTATTGTCTAACGCGCGGGAGCTCTCGATCGCATTCACATCTCTTTCTGTCTTCACCTATACCGTGTGACAAGAAGACGTGGTGAAAATGATAGTGATTCAGAGTGCGTTAGACAATAAGGCCTCAGATTTTATTGGTAAACTAGAAGTAATGTCCTTAAAATCCATATCGCTATTCCACATGGACGACCACCTACCGCCGTTGCATCCAAAAATTTTCAGAGATGAAGTTACCATGTTTGTTAACACGAAGACGTCGAACCACATAATTATTTCCCAAAGCCATAAAATAGTAAGTATATTATCAACATTCGGGGGGGGGGGGGGGGTTGATACTGTAGTACATAACGACTCCCGGATTGGCCCAGTGCCAATTGCCCATGGTCACTCGTATATCACAGCTAAAGGACAAACTTCTGCATAACATAAAATTGGGATACCAGACTGAGGCTTTATCTTAACATCTCTTTGTACCACTATTGAACGTTTGATGAAAGAAATTATGAATGCAATTGTGACGGTCCACGCGTTAGACAGCTCATTAATTAATTTATTGAATCAGGCGTTACTTTGCGGAGGTCCATATTAATGAACTAAAACAATTACTTTGCTCACCCGCGACCTTACAATAGTTACGTTTATGCAAGAAATGTGTGTTCATGCAGTTCCTCCACCTCCACACTGTACGAACACACACAAATCACATAAACACAACTATCACCACCACCAAGCTACACTGACGCGTTTCGAACTCAACCAGAACCAGCTCCAGCTCATTAATTTATAAATACTCAGAGCTGGAAAAAAGCTCGTTCACAGTCTAATTGCAGCACCCATCGAATTGTCATCCGTTTAATTCATCGGCGGTACTTAATTGGCTGCCGCGACATCCGCTAAAACAGGTTTCTGACCCTGAGACCAAATTGAGACGCCCGAGGTGCTAAAAATAGCGTAACGTTGAATAAGAAGTGGTTCATTCAGGCCGACCCAGTTTGGGGCGCATCGATTCAGCAACGAGGGGTGAATGAGGTTATGACGTCACGGGGAAATAGGGCAGGGTGCAGTAACTGGGTCAGAAGCACCGTGCACCGCGCCCCGGCCTTCGGCAGCCGGCCCGGCCGACGCCCAGCTCGGAAACCGTAGGTAATACGGTACCGGAAGCGAAGTTGTATTTTTAGCCCGAAGGACTGGCAGTGAAGCTGATGTGCGGCTGTTAATAAGATTTCGAGGTTGTTAAGGTATTCCGATATTTCACCTTGGTGATCATGGATGTTTACGTTTCGAGGAGGTAAAGGGAGCTCCAGTATAAGAATTAAAAAAATGAAAGATTTAATAATAATTAATACCTGGTTTAAAATGATAGGAAAATGCCTAGTCCGTGTGCATTGTTACTCAGTTGATCAAAACTATTAGAAAACTAACTGTTACCCGCAACTTTGTCTGCGTGCCGTCGGAATTTTGCAGTTTCCTGGGATAAAATATAGCCTATGTTACTCACTGCGCTGCTAATATACTTTCAACTCGTACTTGTTATATATACGTTACTACACGGGTGAAAGAATTTTTAAATCAGTATTTGAGTTTATCTATTTTCAACTAACACAGTCCAAAACCTTTCCTCTTTATAATATTAGATTAGCTTTAGATGACATTAATCTCGTGAAATATAAATTTCGAAAAATCAGCATAACATATACCTATGTAATTAACATAAGTGACTGAGCAGTAGTTATTGATTTTATTTACAATTTGAGTTTTTGTCGTGTGTTTGTATTTTTCAGTAATATATACAGGATGTTTGGTAGCTACGTGCAAAGCTTTAAGGGGGTGATAGCAGAGGTATTTTTGAACATTTTTAGTCATATATGTCTTAGCCGAAATTTGTTTTTTCTTTTAAATTGAAGACTTAAAAATTTTAGGAAAATACCCAGAATTTGAGTCACGAGTCAATATTGCCCCAATGAGCGTTAATTTGGAAACCAAATCTTTTATTACGGATAGTTTAATGTGTATTGGACCAAATGAAATAATTTTTATGTGTCTTTCTTGCCACAAAAACGAAATGGAGGCATTCGAAATTACTAAAAATCTGTTAGGTTGGAACAGAGTCATTTTTCTGTGCCATAAAAAAAAATAAAAAAAATCCTTGAAACAAACAAACATTTTTAGAAACATGTTCTTTCTTTTAAGGTATCACTCATTGACATTGCTTGCTAAATCTGAGATAAAAAGTAAAAACCAAACTCAGGGAGCACTCGCTAAGAATGCACTAGTCTTGAAATTTTACTAGTAAATAACATGTGAAAAAGACAAGTCTAAGTCATTTTTCTGTGCCATATTTAAAATTTCTAAATTAACGCTCATTGGGGCAATACTGACTCGTGACTATCAAATTCTGGGTATTTTCCTAAAATTTTTAAAGTCTTCAATTTAAAAAAAAAAACAAATTTCGGCTAAGACATATATGGCTAAAAATGTTCAAAAATACCTCGGCTATCACCCCCTTAAAGCCTTGCACATAGCTACCAAACACCCTGTATATTCAAAAATATGTTAAATAGTACCTAAATATTTTAAAATGATTTTATAATACGTTATTTCCATTAAAATCCGGAAGAAAAATTACAGCTGCATACAACAAATTACACGTGCATTCAAGTTAACTCAATCAATTCAATACATTATACAATCACAACCAATTTTATCAATGAAACCGCTGCAAAATATCAATGGAACTTCTAGAATGGGATCTGACCCGGTCACTGCGGCTGTGTGCAACTCACATCCTGCTTGTGTTAGTTAGGCTTGCCCTGTCACGCGATACTCAACCATAGAGTCTTGAGCTTTGGAACTAAATTGGCAGTGCACAGTAATGATGCCCCGTGACAACTGACATGGCTCAAATGCCACTATGACGTCACTGAGAACCTGATAGAGCTCCCTGTACAGCTATGAATTTAATATGGGTTTGTTAAGTTTGTACGTGTATGTAAACCATTAATTGTACAAAAAAATAGAAACTAACATAATCGGCAAAGACAATTACAACAAAAGACGAACTTATTCCTTTTAGGGATCTCTACCAGTCAGCTTTAAGTGGATGAGTGGTTAAATAACGGAGTGTGAGTTATAAAATTGTTCATTGTGCTATCGTGGATCGTGGAAGACTGATTTGATTAAGTTTTTGGTGTATACTTATATTTTGTAGACAAAGGCAGAATCACTTCTTTGTCCCTGATTCTGTCTGCTGCTCACAACTTTTTTTTAAAACGGGCAGAGGTAATAAGTTGAAATTAATGTCCAATACTTAAGAGCTGTGGTGTTTTAAGTTGTAAAAAAAACTAAGTCCACGCCATCAAAAGATACATTCGCGTCCTAACGATTGTGATCTCGTGAGTTACGAAAATCTAAGGATTATGTATGTCTTTGAACTAAAACCAATTGCAATTTTGCGACCACACATCTCGCACACATTGCGATTGTTAGTTGACGGAATTTCTTAGCACACTATCCCGTATAAGGCGGTTGAAACACTTCAGAGCTAAGATACGATAAGCTAAGATATGATACAAATTTGGACTCGCCCTAACTCCACGTGTTAACAAGAATGATTACACCTGCCTGGGTGGATGGTTACCTCGCCCCATTCATAAGGTTGCCATCCGTCCGGGTTTTCTCGGATTTGTCCTAGTTTAGAGAGCGTCCGGAGAACGTCCAAGCGGGATTCCATTTGTGGTCCGGGTTTGATTCACGAATTCGCGTCTGCCGCTAGTAGTAGTACAGATTAAAATAAAAAACGATGACGTGTCCGGTTTCTGAGCTCCAAAATCCGGGGATCGTACGCTTTTTGTCCTGGTTACCGAATTTTAGAGATGGCAACCCATTCACCCTATGTGGCCACGGCCGAGGCAGTGAACCGGAAGAGCGGATCAGACTGACACGCTCTGATTACTGCGACTTGTCCCTTATAGGTAGGTAGGTACTTCTAATTTTCGCCCCTAAATTTCACATTGTTCGTTAGCATGAAAACGCGAGAGGGGAAATTTTGTGCATTGAAGTAACAGCGATTTCGGGATTTTTTGTAGTTGGCAGCGAACGCTTACATGATTATTTTATGTCACAATATGATGCGTCGACAATGATGAGGTGATGATGAATATAACGTCAGAAAAATTATCCCATAAATGACAATCGTCTAAGTACGTAATAAATGAGTACGTAAAATCAAGGTTCGTTCGTGGGTGTGATCGCGTGACGTCGGCGTCGAATATAGCCGGCCTTCGGGCGGGTGACGAAAACACACGAGTTCACCCGATTATAGGGATTTTCGGTATATTCGGGAATTAGGCTGAGTGAGTACCTATTTTTGAAATCAGTCCACTCGAAAATAGGTACCATTCGAAAGTGGTAATAAAATAATCTATCTATGCGTTCTTAGAATACTAGGTACAGCTTAAATTAAAATTTCAACTATGTAGACAGTTGACAAGACTAGGGCTCCAATTTTCTAGTACTCTACTCGTATTTTAAATCCAGCAAAATTTATCACAACCCGTTGGTATGGTGTGATTTCACAAGTACAAGAATCACTTTGTCGATCAATGCACTTCGCCGCAGCAGTAGACTACCCTGCATCTGTGCACAAGAAAAGCGACCATTGCGGACGAGAGGGGACGTATTATCAAGCTTCTGACCAGATTGGACATGACGACTCTATCAAGATTCTAGTGAATAAAAAGAAGCAGTATGCTTAGTATAAGTTTTTACTTCACGAAATACTTCTCGATCGCGTTTTCGTAAAAAAATCAATTACTAGGGAAACAGTACGCTTAGTATAAGTTTTCCTTCACTTCAATACTTCTCTATCGCGTTTACGTAAAAAATTCAATTACTAGGGAAACATGGACAGCGCCTCCGCGCGCGCGCGTCTATGTTTCCATAGAATTGAAATTTTTACGTAAACGCGATCGAGAAGTATTGAAGTGAAGGAAAACTTATACTAAGCATACAGAGTGCTTAGTATGAGTTTTTACTTCACCAAATACTTCTCGATCGCGTTTACGTAAAAAATTCAATTCTATGGAAACATGGACGCGCGAGCGCGGAGGCGCTGTCACATGTTTCCATAGAATTGATTTTTTTACGTAAACGCGATCGAGAAGTATTTGGTGAAGTAAAAACTTATACTAAGCACTCTGTATGCTTAGTATAAGTTTTTACTTCACGAAATACTTCTCGATCGCGTTTTCGTAAAAAAATCAATTACTAGGGAAACATGGACAGCGCCTCCGCGCGCGCGCGTCCATGTTTCCATAGAATTGAAATTTTTACGTAAACGCGATCGAGAAGTATTATGGTGAAGTAAAACTTATACTAAGCATACAGGGACAGCGCCTCCGCGCGCACGCGTCCATGTTTCCCTAGTAATTGAATTTTTTACGTAAACGCGATCGAGAAGTATTGAAGTGAAGGAAAACTTATACTAAGCGTACAGTACGCTTAGTATAAGTTTTACTTCACCAAAATACTTCTCGATCGCGTTTACGTAAAAAAATCAATTACTAGGGAAACATGTGCAGCGCCTCCGCGGCCGCGCGTCCATGTTTCCATAGAATTGAAATTTTTACGTAAACGCGATCGAGAAGTATTTTGGTGAAGTAAAACTTATACTAAGCGTACAGTACGCTTAGTATATGTTTTACTTCACCAAAATACTTCTCGATCGCGTTTACGTAAAAATTTCAATTCTATGGAAGCATGGACAGCGTCTCCGCGCGCACGCGTCCATGTTTCCATAGAATTGAAATTTTTACGTAAACGCGATCGAGAAGTATTTTGGTGAAGTAAAACTTATACTAAGCGTACAGTACTTTTTCTGCCACTGTAACACTCAACACACCATATCGTGAAGTAAACATTTGATGGACAGCATGATAAAAAAAATAGACCACGGAAATGCACGTGTATCTTATGGAGTAGTACGGAGTAGTAGTAAAATAAAAGCTTGTAAAACACCCTAAACGTCATTAGAGAATCGCTTATTAATGAACTACGGGTAAAACTACCCGTTATTACTACTGCGCTGCAAACTGAGGGTGATATTTTAACGTTTCATTCACACAAGACTTGAGTTTGAATGCAGCGGTTCCGTGAATGGCTTCATTGATCGAGGGTGCCCGGGTCACTGGGTCGAGGGTAGCGTTCACTGGATGCTTTAGTATAGGAGTTAGGGGAGTGGGCGTGTGAATGGAGCGTAGTTTTAGCGTTTTCTTCCGGTAATTTATTGCAACATACATTGTCTTATTATTAATTAATCCTACTAATATTACAAATACGAAAGTTTTTGAGTATGTGCGTGAGTGCGTGTGTGTGTGTGAGTGTGTGTGTGTGTGGGTGTGCGATGAACGTATATGTTTGTTACTCCTTCACGCTAATACGACACTCCAGTCGTCCGGATTTGGATACATGTAATTTTGTATATCTACTTACAGATGGCTGGATGTCCCTACCCACCTACTACTACCCTACTACTTTTTACCCTGATTATGAAATTTTGCACGAGTGTTCGCCATTCAACGTAAATGAATGTAATTTATGAGAATTTAATTAAATCTTGGCTGGCTAAGGCTTGGTAATTTCAGACATTTCTATGATTAATGCGAATGCTCATATTCGAGAGATGTATATTAATTGTATACGTATTTAACAAACATCGTTCCCTGCAATATAGCAGAAGTAAGTAATTCTAATCTATAATTTTTAGACGACCAGATGGCCTAGTTGTTAGAGAACCTGACTACGAAGCTTGAGATCCCGGGTTCGATTCCCGTGTCGGGGCAGATATTTGTATAAAATATACGAATGTTTGTTCTCGGGTCTTGGGAGTTTAATATGTATTTAAGTATGTATCTATCTATATAAGTATGTTTATCCGTTGCCTAGTACCCATAACACAAGCTTTGCTTAGCTTACTTTGGGACTAGGTCAATTGGTGTGAACTGTCCCGTGATATTTATTTATTATTATTATTTATCTATAATATAAAAATGAATCGCTGAATGTGTTGCTAAGCGCATAACTTCCGATCGACTGCACCAAATTGGATAATTCTTTTTTTATTGCATTTGTTATTGTCAGGAGAAGGTTCTTTGAAAGAAATTTAAAAAAATACACCGGGGGCGAAGCCGCGGGCATCAGCTAGTTAACTATACAAAGACAAAATGGCAACTGCCTAAAGGTTTATATTTAATTAAAACAAACTAGCTATTGACCTCTATCTCACTTGATGGTTGTTGCATGCTATGGCTTGCAATTTAACAAAACCAATTCTTATTATAAACACGTATTACACTGGCTGTTGGTCAGACTTCTTATGTGCTTTACCTGCGTCATACCGAATTGTTATTGAATCGATTTTTCAATTCTCTTAAAATATATTGTTCGGTCTAAAACCGTGTATAATTCCGAGAATTTTCAGCTGAAAGACGCAAACGCTAACGTTTGAGCTTTTTCGTAGAAGTCGTCCAGTCTAGATAGTGAGTTAAGTTACGTAAGAGGATGATTTGTTGCCTAGACGCGCGTAGATCCCGAACATCGATCGTTAATCGGTTCTTTGTTCTAAGATTTTTTTTGTTTTTGACGACCGAATGGCCAAGTGGTTAGAGAACCTGATTACGAAGCTTGAGAGGGGTTCGATTCCCGGTCGGGGCAGATATTTGAGAGATTTTTTAGGTATGTCAAAATATACGCCGTAAACTGCCATAACTAAAATAATTCAGTGTTAGCAGAACCCTGCTTTTAAGTAGTTGAACGCAGTGCGAGATCATTTTATATTGGTTAGTCAGGACCTCCTTAATCTAATATATAAAAATCTCGTGTCACGGTGTTTGTTACCGAACTCCTCCGAAACGGCTTGACCGATGCGGCTTATACTCCTGGGTGATGTATGGCAAAACAACGTTTGCGGGGTCAGCAGGTATTTAATATAATTGTACATTTATTATTTGTTGTACCGGACACATTAATACATAATCAGTCAAAATTTCAAGTGTCTAGTTAACGGCATCATAAAGATAGAGTTAAAAACACTGAAAAAAAAATCACGTTTGTTGTATGACGACCCCCTTTAATTTTTTACTTTAGTTTTTTTTTAGTATTTGTTGTTATAGCGGCAAGAGAAATACATCATCTGTGAAATTTTCAACTAGTTATCACGGTTCATGAGATACCGCCTGGTGACTGACAGACGGACAGTGGAGTCTTAGTAATAGGGTCCAGTTTTTACCCTTTGGCTACGGAACCCTAACAGACTTCATTATACGTCCGTCTTTATGTTTTGCTGTTGGCGACCACCCTGACGGTGGAACGTGGGGTCAAAAGGGACGCGTTACTTATCACGTTGGAATTAGCAAATGCTAAAAGTTTTCCATTTGCTCATACACCTATGTTTAAATAAAAATAAAAATATTCTTTAGTACTGGCGGCATCTTTGTTTTCGGTTAAACTACGGCAGCATTCTAAATATATCCAGTGCAAGGTACTTTGTCTGCTTTTCGCAGGGATTTAGCAATTTTCCGGGATAATCAGATATATTACCTGCAAAATTGTTCAGAGTGTATCTTGAAATGCGAGATTCCATTTGAGATTTTGTGGTGTTTGTTTTGCATGATGTGTCGATTGTTTTAGTGCGCGACACCACGTTTATGTTTAAGCTTAAACATATAATCAGTCACTATATGTGAGATCCTGTAATTGGCTCTGTGTTACTATTGATAATACCTATATTATGTTATATGCTGTTGGTTCTCCTTAATAAATAAATAAATAAAAAGCCGGCCAAGTGCGAGTCGGACTCAGAGGTATGTCAAAATATAGATACGGTATAAATGGAAATATCTAAAGTGAAGTTTTAGAAGAACCCTATTTCTAAACAAATTGTACGCAGTGTGGAGTCATTTGCTATTGGTGCGTTGAGACCCCTTAATTATTTATTTTTGTTTTATTTTTATTATTAGCGACCCGCCCCGGCTTCGCACGGGTGCAATTATGCATGTATTATACATACAAACCTTTCTCTTGAATCACTCTATTAAAAAAACCGCATCAAAATCCGTTGCGTAGTTTTAAAGATCTAAGCATACATGGGACTGACAGACAGCGGGAAGCGACTTTGTTTTATACTATAGTAGTGATTTGTCGTTGTTGCGGCGGTTGTGTATAAATTTCAGCAACGTTTATCATTTATGTAAAACAGTTCATACAGATACGGAAACGAATAGCGAAATGTCATTTCAATACATCACAAAACACTATTTATAGAATCCAATATACTGTTTACAAGGCATAAATACACTGTTGCATACAACACAGCATGGACATAGATATACTATAGAGATCGACTTAGTAAACACTTCAAATTATATCGTTTTAACACCATTAGAGTAGTTTGGTTATGGAACCCGAAAGCTGCTTATTATCATAACTGTTCCAATAGCGCCCACTCATACCTATATAACTGTTCCCCGCGGCAAGGAGATTTAAAATTACAATTTCATTCGACAGTGGAATGATTGAACTGTGAATTGAGATGCTTGGAATAAGACTTTGCTGAGTGCAAAATATATTCACTTGCATTGTCGATTATAATTCTTCGTCTGGATAAAACTCAACTATCGCTATCTAATTCTAGTTCAGGGGTCACCAAATGATTAAAGCGTCGACATTGGCAAATTATTGATTAAATCTTGGTTGCTGACAAAACGAACGTGACAGTCTTATAATCTATTCAGAAATCGCTATTCCACAAGGACTGCCAATTTTTATTGAATTCGCCAAAAACATAACATTAATCACTTTCAGTTTGAAAAAAAAAACGAAGCGAACGTTTTTCACTGATGAGATGAACCAACCAATGAGTTAAGCGATTTTGTGATATTTCTATTTATGTTTCTTTTTCTACGTTTATTGTTAAAACTCTTATGTCACGAATAAATGCTTTATTTTCTTTCTTACACTAATCAAGGTGAAATTTTAAACGTGATACAAAATTAGTGTTTGTAACTCAATTAATGCTGGACGTGGACAATATGATGCGTTTAATTTTAACGACCGCTTTAGCCTCGTTGGTAGTGACCCTGCCAACGAAGCAAGAGCTCCTGGGTTCAAATCCCGGTAAGGGCATTTATTTGTGTGATGAGCACGAATATTTGTTCCTGAGTTATGGATGTTTTCTATGTATTTAAGTATTTATTTATCTATATAAGTATGTCTATCGTCGTCTAGTACCCATAGTACAAGCTTTGCTTAGTTTGGGACTAGGTCGAATTGTGTGAGATTGTCCCCTAACATTATTTATTTATTTAATTGTTTTAATTAGTCTTATTTAACTTTATAAATTAATTTAAACAAAGTACGAACCTCGTAAATTTTATCGGACTAATTTTAACAATTGAGTAAATGTATTGTATTATGCATTAACTGACCTAGAAACTCCAATTTTGTATCAAGGTGAATCAACTGTTTTGTGTTGTTTACTCTGTCCTCGGTTGTCCAAGTGACATCTTCATACTGGGAACCTATCGATGTTTAGAAACTCCTTTACTCGAATTTCTTTTATCCGAAAACGGTTCTCCGACTTTTTAAAATCCATATGTTTTGTTTTTCCACAACTTCACAATGCCACGTATTCATTTAATCACAGTTTTATTTGCCAACAAATTCAAAATCCCGAATTACAATAATCCATTTTTTTATTTGCCAACCTAATCAGTTGCCATATTTTCATAATCTAAATGTAACGAAAAGCCGAAAGTAAGTTTTTATTATCTACCTAACCTAACATCAGAGTAAGACAACATTGCTTAATTTTTAGCGAGCGAGCGAAGCGAGCGAGCAAGACGGTTCGGAGCGGAAGCGACTCGGATAGATTAGGTTTAGGTTAGGTTAGGTTAGGCTAATGCGGGAGCGTAGCGGAGCGAAGCTCCCGCATTAGCCTTTGGTGTGTTATTTTTTTTATAACCACCTACAAAACTCCCTACTCACATAGCAAACTCAATAAAATATTTGGGCAACATTAAACAACAAAGTGAATATTACGCTCCACACATAATTGCATGGTCGCCTTTTGTATCCCTGACCTTTGCGGAATAATAATTTTGCGGAATAAATATATATTTGGCAAATGATCCTACGGAATTTCATGCAGTTGGATTTTGAATCATTTGGCAAATAAAAAAATGGATTTTAAAACATTTGGCAAAAGAAAATATGGTAAATAAAATTTCGGACAAACAATAATTTGGAAAATGAAAAAAAGGAGTTTCGTTTTCGGAATTTTAATATTCGGAAATGAGCTTTTCGAGAATATGATAGGTAACCCCCCTTCATACTGTGTCATAGAAAAATGCTTAGGTTATCCAGGAGAGAAAAATTGTGTAACCTTAGCAAAGGGTGGCTAGAAAAAGTTGATTCACCTATCATCATACGTCCCACTGCAGGGCACAGGCCTCCTCACAGAATGAGAGGCCTTGGACCGTAGTTCCCACGCGGGCCCAGTGCGGATTTGGAACTTCACGCACACCATTGAATTTATTCGCAGGAGTATGCAGGTTTCCTCACGATGTGTTCCTTCACCGTAAAGCTCATGGTAAATTACAAATATAATTTCGCACAGAAATTCAGAAAAACTCAAGAGGTGCGAGCCGGGATTTGAACCCACGACCCTCTGCTTGAGAGGCCATAGGTCAAACCACTAGGCCACCACTGCTTTTTCAAATTCACCTATCATGATCAAAATTCCACCTTGTATTTTTAGTTTTGTCTATCTCTATTGTAAGTCTGTGGACTGGACATCGTCTATTCTAGATAGGTTTACGTGCAAGAGAGTAAAGCAAATAGCAAGTGTCGGGAAGAGCTAAATATAGCGAGTGTCAATCGATCGTCTGTAGGCTGAAATAGATATCGGGAACCTCATTCATTAGAACGTCATCGGTTCGCGATCCCATTAGACGTGGGCCGATTTGTTGTCTGCCATTTATTTACAATGCACTTAAGCATACAATGAATATGACAGTCATTCAGTTTTAAATGTGAGTGGGCATGCACACTCTTGCATGTCATTACGGCATCATCATCATGCCAGTCTATTATATACATCCCATTGCATGGCACAGGCCTAATCTAAGAATGAGAGGGGTTGGGCCGTAGTTCTCACGCGGGCCCAGTGCGTTTTGGGAACTTCACGAACACAATTGAATTTTCTCGTAGGTTTCTTCACAATGTTTTCCTTCACCGTAAAGCTCATGGTAAATTTCATATGTAATTTCGCACATAAATTTAGAAAAAATCACGAGGTGCGAGCCGGGATTTAAACCCACTACCCTCTACTTGAGAGACCATAGGTCAAACCTCTAGGCCACCATGTATAATATATACATGTATTTATACATATATACATCATATAGATGGAGCTGAAGAAGTTTTACTTCAGTCGTGTGGTCTAAAGCACACTCGGTTTTTTTTTCCATTGAAATGACTTGGTATATACAGTGGTGGTCATACAATTAAGAACGATTTGAAGTTTCCGATTTTTTTTTATCTATTTCATGTCATAATGTTTAGTTGTGTTCCTTCTTAGAAGTAACAAGTTATGTTATAAAATAGCCACATGGATAGAGCAAACGGGATTAAGAATAATAGTGTATAATTGCTATCATTTTTTTTTACAAATTTTATTTGTTCTCTATACTAATAAATTCAAATAGTAATGAAGCTGGACAAATAATTAAGAACGATTTATTAAACTGCTCGAGAGTTGTTTTATATGAAACTTAGATTAAATAAATCATATTAGTGTGAAGTTGGTGTAGAAAAAAAAGCAATTTAATACATTTGAACTAAAATTAATAGTTAGTAGCATGTCCACGGCTTTTAATTACGGCTTTACACCGGCGAGGCATTGAATCTATCAATTTTTGACATTTCGCAAGAGAAATAGATTTCCATTCTTCTAAGAAAACGTCGTACAGCTCTCTCAAATTGCCACACTGTCGATTTGAAACCTTTTTCTTGACTTCGCACCAAAGATGCTCTATTGGGTTAAGATCTGGGCTGTTGGCTGGCCAATCTAAGACAGAAACTGATTGTGATGTGAGGAATTCCTTAACGGTGCGTGCAGTATGCTTTGGATCATTGTCGTGCTGGAATGTCCAAATAACTGGAAGCACGTCTTCGGCATATGGTAACATTGTTTCTTGCAGTATATTTTTGTATTGGAATTGATCCATGTTTCCTTCTATCAGCCTAACAGGTCCAACGCCATGTCCAGAAAAGCACCCCCAAATTTTCACATTTCCCCGCCATGCTTTAATGTCACTTTTGTGTACTTTGGGTCGAATGCTTTATTCGGAGAGCGTCGTACATATCGTTTTCCATCAGAACATACCCTATTTATTTTTGTCTCGTCAGAAAAAAGAACGTTTTTCCACTGTCTGACTGTCCAGTTTTTATACCTTCTTGCAAATGCAAGTCGGGCTTGCCTATGACATCGTTTCAACATAGGCACCTTCCTTGCTATCCTTCCGTTCAACTTAATTTCTACCAAACGCCTTCGAATAGTGCGTGCAGAGATTGCTGAAGGGTTGTTTTCGCCAAAATATTCTTTTCTCAACTCATTAGACCCTTTAAAAGGATTTTGTTTTGCCAAACGAACGATATTTCGATCATCTCGACGAGATGACTTTCTCTGTCTAGGTCCACGCGGAACGTTTGAAGTAGTTTGATACGTGGAAAAATGCTTTACGGCATGGAAAACCATTGTTTTTGAACATTGCAGATGGTCGGCTATCTTTTTATACGACCAATTCTTCTCGCGAAGTTTTATTATTACTTCTCTTGTAGATTTATCACAACTTTTATTTTTCCCCATTGTTTTTATACGAAGTATTCACTTTTAAGACTTTAACAGCACAAAATGGCGCCAAAATTATACGAATAATAATCTACAACCACAGAGCCACACAGTGTTCTCTATTTAAATTTGAAAAAATAATAAACTATTCAGCGTTCTTAATTACGTGACCAGCCAGTAAGTACTAATACTAGGTTCAGATCGAATGTATAAAGTTTCTCTATTAATTTTTTAGCCAACTATGTTGCATAAATGAATGTACCGGTAGTACGGAAAAGTTTTGCAATACCGAGAGAAATAAAAAAAATACGGGCAATTAGTTATACTTGTTACTTTGAAAAAATCATCTCAATAAATAATCGTTCTTAATTATATGGCCACAACTGTATGTAGTATTATTAATTACTAAGCTACTGGCGATTTAAGATTTTTCGGAAAACTGTCAGTTTCTATTAAAGTTTTTACGAATTCTGAAAAATTACCTATGTAACCTTTTAAGTAGTGTAACCTTTGTGCAAGTTATGTGACGTTTTTATTCATACAGTTTATATGGCTCGTGACAAAAATCAGTAATATGAAAACACGTGAATTAGTGTACTTAATTAACTGAATAACTAGGTCCCATGAAACAACGTAAGTCCGGCTTCGTTAATAATCTCAAAGTTAATTATCAATTTAAAATCGATTCCTAAACCATTAACCCAGATTTTCTAATTAGTTTTACTATTTAGAGACATCCTGCTCTAGTCTATAAATAAAACCAGTTTAATTATCATTTACTAGTAAGAACTAGTAACTACTATAAAGTAATTAGAATCATTCAGTATTTCATTAAAGTTTAAAATTTCTTAGCTAATGTTTTTTTTTATATTAGACCTTAGGTTCGTTTTTAAGTGAATGCAATGAATAATAGGTACTAATAATAAAATTGCCCGGTAATATATGTAGGTGGAAAATACTGCGGCCAGTGATACCGGAGGGCAGCAGCGTCCTCGATATCTACGTTAACCTAGTGCGGTCACCAACCCGCCAAGCGTGGCGACTATGGCAATAACCCCCTAAAGGTAGTCAGCTAAAAAACGGCCCCTAGTCCCCGGTGGTCCCACTATTCCATTCTATGGGTAACAGCGGGGCAAGGGGTGCGAAGAATGCGAATGGCGCAGGACCGATCTGTTTGGCGAGCATTGGGGGAGACCTACGTTCAGCAGTGGACGTCTTTCGGCTGAAATAATGATGAATAATGAAAAAAAAGTTGATCACGAAAAGGAGTTACAAAAAAAGACAGTATTTAAATTATTTGCTCTAGTTGAGCTTTTTATTCGGGGGTGACGAATATAGTCGATTTTCGTAACACACGGAATACGACGGTTGAAATGCCTGTGCCCCACCCAATGGCATATATTTTGACATACCTACAAATTTACGGAACCCTTAGTAAGTGAATCCGACTATAGCTAAACCGTTTAAATAAGTTCTTACCCGCGCGGTACAGGTGCTGGGGGTATGACGACAAAGGGGACCGAGAGAGGTGCGGGTAGCAGGCACACGAGGCGCGTTCGCCGCTCGCAACTCTCTCAACCCCTTTGTCGTCATACCCCCCAGCCCCTGTACCGCGCGGGCGAGGACTCATTCAAACGGTCTAGCTATAGCAGTGTTGCCAGACACCCCGCTTTCCCGCTTTTTACCCCGCGTTTTTGCCACTGGCCCCGCTATCCGCTTTTTTAAAATATGCCTATGCCATTTCACTCACACGGCTCACGAATGTCGGGGAAGCGGATAAAGATGTCGTTTTTTTTTTAGCCTATAATATGTCCCACTGCCTGGGCATACCTGAGAAGAAATTCAATGGTGCGTGCGAAGTTTCCAATCCGCGCTGGGCCCGCGTGAGAACTACGGCCTAAGCCTTCTTATTCTGAGAAAAGGCTTGTGCCCTGCAGCGGGACGTTTATGATGATGATTATTTGATCTGAGCATGTACCCCGAACACAGTGCAATTTAGCTCACTGACCGCTCTTCTAGTCTGCCCCTAATTGCCCGGTGCCCATTGATTGCTCCGACAACCGAACGGGAATTGCGGGAGGACACGCGAGCCCTACTCGAGCTAAAATTAGTGACAATTGCGATCACATTTGTTTTGCGATAGTGAGGCCTAAACACGGCTATTGCACACAGACCATGATATGAAATGAGAGTGTGTGAGTGACAGGGGGCTACTACGAAATTGGAAATTCGTATAAATTCGTATTATGTTGTCCCTTTTACTCTTCTAGTAGAGGATCCGCACTAGACACGAGCTTCACCAATCTGTTTAATGGATTAAAATAGTTTTAAATCGAATCCAGCCAGACTATCCCCTGGAAATCTTTTTATCATTTCACTAGACACATTTTTCATTTCACCTCATGTATTTATGTATTAGACGACCAGATGGCCTAGTGGTTAGTGACCCTGACTATGAAGCTTGAGGTCCCGGGTTCGATTCCCGTGTCGGGGCAGAAGTTTGTATGAAAAATACGAATGTTTGTTCTCGGGTCTTGGGTGTTTAATATGTATTTAAGTATGTATCTGTCTATATAAGTATGTTTATCCGTTGCCTAGTACCCATAACACAAGCTTTGCTAAGCTTACTTTGAGACTAGGTCAATTGGTGTGAATTGTCCTGTGATATTTATTTATTTATTTTTATTTTTATTTATTTATTTGACTGTAAGCCTATCTCTGTGAATTTTCTTTCTTCTTTCAACTTAGCTGGAAGAGATCCCTTAACTTCACCCTGGCACTTCATCCCTTACGGATAAATTTCAAAACAACTTGCGCAGGATGATGGGTCTTACGAGGATAGTAAATGGTTACATTACACAAAGATCTAAATCAGTACCATTTTCTAGCAAAACTGTGATCATTAGCGGCAAGGATAATTTGTCGTCAGTGGTTCATATCAGCTGATCTTTGTCGGTCGACGACATGTTTTAGACAGGCAGTTTGACAACTTCGTGACATGTAATTTTTTTAACAAGGGCGTTAGATAAATTAGTTTTTCATGGTAAATGTGCTTGAGGCTATGGATAAACAGATCGACGCTGGATACATTAATTAAGATTAATTTGATAGCTTTACTGATACATGCAATAAATCCGAGTAAGTAACGATGAATGAAACAAATTATTTAAAGAAATAAGATTGACTCGTAAATATTTTCATTCCTTATTAGAAGTCTCACCCAGACAGTAATAAAAAACCTCATCATCATCATCATCATTTCAGCCGTAGGACGTCCACTGCTGGACATAGGCCATAGGCAATAAAAAACCTAAACAATATCAAATATGACATCCTAGTATCAAAACACATCACAAGACATCGAAAAACAAAACAAATCATAAAACAGCTTTACACTTGATCACTGGCCGTTGCAATGGTTACACAAATCGTCAGTAAAGTTCTAACAGTGCGTAAGTCATATCTGACGGATTTTAACATTATTATACCTCTAATATTGTTTCTTATTGTAGACACATAAGTTAAGTCTTTTATTGCATTAATAACACGATTTAAAATATACATTTGTTTGTTACTAACAAATATTTATACAGTTTAATAATAATAACTCTCTCGTAGACTTTTTTGACTTACGCACTGTTAAAACTTCACTGACTAAATTTTGTATCATGGACAACCTAAGCATTTTTCTATGATCAATCACTTGGACAACCGGGGATAGAGTCAACAACACAAAAAAAATATTAGCCCAAATATAACTAGAGCTAAACGACGAGCCTCGTGTGCCCGCCGCCCGCACCTCTCTCGGCCCCCTTTGTCGTCATACCCCCCAGCCCCTGTACCACAGAATAAGTAATATGTAACCAGTAATCCAACTTCATACTAGATGTGCGTGCGTCGATCGGGCGCTCTAGTATGAAGTTGGATTACTGGTTACATATTACTTATTCTGTGCCTGTACCACGCGGGCGAGGACTTATTTAAACGGTCTAGCTAGAAGTGTTCGTGTCTTACCTTGCTGACCAGCATATCAGTCTCGTCGAAATGCCGTCCGAACATCTTGGGCGACTCGCCGGGTATCGGGTCGATCTTGATGCAAACCTCTTGCCCCTTGCGCGCGAACTCTACTTGCTTGTGGTTCACCTCGATCGACGTCACGATGCCCAACTCCACAAACTGATGGAGAAAAAAAAACAATGCGATTTAAAAAAAAATTGCCAGTTCGGCTTGGCTTGTGTGACACATTTTTTAATTTACGTGGAAGTGGTATGCGGGTGGGTTTTTGTATGAACGTATGTGTGTCGGACTGATGCAGCTGTCTTGCACAAGTGAACGATATTGTAGTAATAAATAAATTAATAAAAATAAATATGACGGGACAATTAATACCAATGGGCCTAGTCCCTCAAAGCAAAGCTTTCTCATTACGCAGTTATTTTCTGAATTGTATTTTGATAATTGTTATCCGCATGTTTTGCAATATACATTTCGTGGGAGATAATGCAAATCCGCTTAGCTGGCATTGGATAATTCCACATATCTGACAAATTTAGCCAATTTCCAATTTTTACTCCAAATTCGCATATGAAGTTAAGGGTGAATCAATTTGTTATGCGTTGTTTACTCTGTCCCCGGTTGTCCAAGTGACACTTCATACTGTTTCATAGAAAAATGCTTAGGTTGTCCAAGGTACAAAATTTGTGTAACTATATCATGAACGGGTGGCACTAAAAACTTAATTCACCCTAAAATCATCCCCTGTAAAACTACATGTTCAGATTCACTTACAGTATTACCACTTATATAAGTTACATCGGCAATAATCGTTTGGGCTGAATAGTGCAACCTAACACCGACTGAAACCGAACGTGAATACCAATGACATTAACACCTTATTATTTTACCTTATGGCTTCAAATACAAGAACAACACGGACTCTTTTTGTAGTGGTAGAGCCATGTTGTAGCTAGCCGCTGCATCACGAATGGGCCGGCTCATCCGGGGCAGTACCACCCTCTCACAGAACACCGGCGTGAAGCAGCAGTAATCCTGCTTGCGTTTCGTACGGTCAGTGAGAGTGCCGGGGGCCCAATACCTCACCCCTTCCCTCTCCCCCTTCCCCTATTTCCTCTCCTTTAGGGCCGACAACGCACTGGCATCGTGTAAAACGCTGCGGGTGTCTATGGACAGTGGTGTTCATTTAACATCAGGTGACCCACTAGTTCGTTTGTCTGGCCTATCTAACATAAAAAAAAAAAAAAAAAAAAAAAAAAAACTCATGCTATCTCGCTCTTAATATAAGTCTTAACATGTGGGGTTTTTCTAACGTGAGACATCGAATTTATTGTATAAAATAGCACAATAAAATATCAATGGAATCTTTACCGAATTTACTCAATCTTTGTTATGACAGCATAAACAAGCTTGGTTGCTACTTGCTAACCACTAGAAAATCATAGATGACAGGGAAACAACCAATAGTGGGCAGTCACGTGACGCACGTACGCGTGGTGTGCTATGATTGGCTGAAAAATTTTCGCTCCACATCAAAATAAGTTTTCTGCGCAGGTACATCGGCGTAACTTACAAGCGTGGTACTACTGTAGGCGGTATTTACGGACGGTAGATAAGAGGATTTGCACTACCCCGAATTGTAAAGTTGAAAAAAAATGTAATGCTCACTTCTTGGCTAGGAACGCAGATGGGCGTCCCCTCCTTTAGTACACCGGCCTCCACCATCACTCCGCACACGATCGGGTCGCGAGAGTTGAACACGAACTGAGGCAGTACCTGGGAACCAAAGATCGATTAAAACTCATGGGCATATTCAATTCAACGAGACCATTTACTTTTTTTTAAAATGAGGATATTTTGGGGTCTTCTAATTGAAAATCATGAGTACATAGTAATTTTCATAAAGCAAAAATTTGTTCTTATTTTTCGAGATTTGTGATTTGTTGTGGTAGAGGCATTTTGTAGCTATACTAAGTGCCAGATAACGCTGCCTAAAAGTTCATTGCTAATAGTGAGAAAATGTTGACAATTTCTGCAATGACCGCAAGTGAACTCAACCCTGTACCACGATAACCGCGTAAAGTTGATTTAGCGATAATGTTCATACATTTAGCGAGTCGTTTTTAAACTTGAGATAACATAATACTTGAGGAGTAATGAACTTTTAGGCAGTGTTAAATGGCAAATAGTATAGCCGCTGCATCACGAATGGGCCGGCTCGTCCGGGGCAGTACCACCCTCTCACAGAATAACGGCGTGAAGCAGCAGTAGTACTCCTGCTGCGTTTCGTACGGTCAGTGAGAGCGCCGGGGGACCAATACCTCTCCCCCTCCCCCTCCTTTTTTAAAGCCGGCAACAGATCAGTGACTCTCTTTGAGTTGTTGATATTTATGGGCGGTGGTGATCATTTTCCATCAGATGAACCGCTTGCTCGTTCTCATAATAATAAAAAAAAAACAATAGCGCTAATTCTGAAAAAAAAGTAGCAAGTACATTTATTGATTCAGGCGTTACTTTGCGGAGGTCCATATTAATGAACTAAAACAATTACTTTGCTCACCCGCGACCCTACAATAGTCACGCTTATGCAAGAAATGTGTGTTCATGCAGTTCCTCCACCTCCACACTGTACGAACACACACAAATCACATAAACACAACTATCACCACCACCAAGCTACACTGACGCGTTTCGAACTCAACCAGAGCTCATCCTCGGAGTTACCACAACCGTATGCTATGCTACCAAATGTTAAACTAACAAACCAAAACAAATGTTTAACTTGTCACTGTAACTTCACAAGTACCCACTTTATTTTTCTTATTCTCAAACTACCCCACAAAAATTAACTTTTATTGACATATTATAAAACTACCTTGAATTTTTGTTTATTTATTTATAAGGCATATTTTATTAATACTAACTGTTCAAATTAGACCCAAGCCGCAGTAAAGGAGAAGATACTAAATTTACCTGTTCATTAATAATAGACCCCATAGTGTTGTACCTAATTATTTCCATGCATTCCAGAGCATCCAGACGCAACCCCTTGCCGCAATGATGTAACACTTCATAAGAATCTGAATCTAACAATGAATGATTTGATTCCAACAAATGTTTTGCAAAATTCGATCTATCTGGATGCTCATTCCTATATGCTTTTGTAGTGGTAGAGCCATGTTGTAGCTAGCCGCTGCATCACGAATGGGCCGGCTCGTCCGGGGCAGTACCACCCTCTCACAGAACACCGGCGTGAAGCAGCAGTAATCCTGCTTGCGTTTCGTATGGTCAGTGAGAGTGCCGGGGGCCCAATACCTCACCCCTTCCCTCTCCCCCTCCCTCTCCCCCTTCCCCTATTCCCTAAGGGCCGACAACGCACTGGCATCGCGTAAAGCGCTGCAGGTGTCTATGGACAGTGGTGATCATTTAACATCAGGTGACCCACTAGTTCGTTTGTCTGGCCTTTCTAACATAAAAAAAAAAAAAAATATATGCCGAAACATGCTCTTTAAATCTAGTATTAAAACTTCGGCCTGTCTGTCCTACGTATACCCCATTGCAGTCATTACAAGTAAGCTTGTATACCCCCGATCTAGTTCCCTTATCTACCTGTTCTTTGTGGTTACATAGCCTTGAGTACAAAGAGTTGTTAGTCTTAAAGGCAACATTAATATTGTTTGATTTTAAAATGCCATAAATCTTATCAGACAAACCCCCAACGTAAGAGATGCTAGATCTATATTTGTTAGTAGACTGAGAAGGTAACGCAGCGTAAAGCATGCTATTTACTAACCGTGCCTGCTTCTTTTGAACTAAACTATCTACCATTGATTTTGTATAACCATTTGAGATCGCTATCTGATTGACATTTGTTGGAATCAAATCATTCATTGTTAGATTCAGATTCTTATGAAGTGTTACATCATTGCGGCAAGGGGTTGCGTCTGGATGCTCTGGAATGCATGGAAATAATTAGGTACAACACTATGGGGTCTATTATTAATGAACAGGTAAATTTAGTATCTTCTCCTTTACTGCGGCTTGGGTCTAATTTGAACAGTTAGTATTAATAAAATATGCCTTATAAATAAATAAACAAAAATTCAAGGTAGTTTTACAATATGTCAATAAAAGTTAATTTTTGTGGGGTAGTTTGAGAATAAGAAAAATAAAGTGGGTACTTGTGAAGTTACAGTGACAAGTTAAACATTTGTTTTGGTTTGTTAGTTTAACATTTGGTAGCATAGCATACGGTTGTGGTAACTCCGAGGATGAGCTCTGGTTGAGTTCGAAACGCGTCAGTGTAGCTTGGTGGTGGTGATAGTTGTGTTTATGTGATTTGTGTGTGTTCGTACAGTGTGGAGGTGGAGGAACTGCATGAACACACATTTCTTGCATAAGCGTGACTATTGTAGGGTCGCGGGTGAGCAAAGTAATTGTTTTAGTTCATTTAGCAAGTACATTTTACGTTCAAAAATGAATACTATTTTAATTAATATGGGCAACTAGTTGCTCGAAACTTTGTGTGCAACGCACAGGAACCTGGAACTTTACTAGTAGAATCTATTGGTATTTACATTAATACATTATTGCTACATCGTATAGATTTCAGATGAAGAGTTATAGAATTTAGCATATGTTCAAAACTAAAAAGTTCAAGCAAAAAATGATCGTACCAAAATGGCAGTTAAAGGTACTTAAACAAATGGCACGGTATCATGAAAAATACCTACCAACCCCCGTCGCTTACCTTAATCTTGCAGGGGAACACAGCTATATGCTTGAACTCTTCTCGCTTCTTCTGCCGCAGCTCTTCCCGGAAGGCAGTGAACTTGTCGAACAGATGGTAAATAATATCGGCGGAGAAGATTTTCACGCCCAGATTGTCCGCCATCTCTTGTGCGTCGCGTTCAATCTGAAGCAATACATCTATTTAACGACGGATATATTCATCACAAAGCACAATGCCAAAGTGATCTTCACGTTATGACGTAAGGTTCAAAGTAGCTTAACAATTAACTAGGCCTCGCGTTGAAAAGGTTAACACCGATTTCAATCTGCACAGATTTCGAACAGGAATGACAGTTGACTAGAAGGTATTGGACTAATTTGGACGTATTATAATGCAAAAGAAGAATAATGTTCAGATTTGTTAAAAATTTAAGAAGATATGGCTGAACATAATTAACCCGTCGCGCGATCGGTAATTTTTTTCTAACCCTATGTTAAAAGGTGATCGAAACTAGAAACAAAAATTAGCAAATTTTGACAGTTAGTTTAGGCACCGCCGTATCTGCCTAGGTCTCTCGAGGGGTTAACTCTGCCATAGGCTGGTGAAAAATTTGATGAAAACAGGTCGAATGATGAATATGTAGGAGGAGATAGTATAAAATAACAAATAAAAAGCGATACAATATATCAAAGATAAATAGATAACGTAAAACAATTGAAATATGGGGTATTGTGGATAGAAACAGACAACATACTAACATACAAAGATTTTCGACGAATATGCCATTTTTCTAAAGCCAGCTATACATTGTGTGTTTACTATAATAATACAGGAATAGACAGTAACTATGCAATTGTTAATATTTCACTAATTTGTACATAATTAAGTTGGTATACTGTTGGATAGCACCTGTATTGATTGTAAAAGTAATCTATTCATAAAAAACCTCACCTTTCTGAACTAGAATGAAAGCAGGCGTTACATACCTTGACGTCGAAAGCCAGTATGGTGGCGTATTGGGAGTCATGCTCCAACATGGCGGACGCTTTCATGACGTCACGCTTCACTACCGGGCCTATCCTGATGGCGGAGTACTGGAAAAGAAACAGATCTTAGCAGGTAAGGTTTATAAAGTCGGTACAGCGTGATTTCGATGAGATTAGATTAATATTATTGATACTAGCGCTAGAAAACCCTCATTTGGATCTCATTCTGATTAAGCTACAATAGAGAAATATTTCTCTTGGCAGATGTTATGCCGGACTTCTTAAAACGTTAATGGGGGTTGAAATCGCTCGCGTCCGTAGGTTTAACCTCGAGACTCTACACGTGACCCCTGGGTGGTGCTAGACGGGCGATACAACTCCGGTGGTAGGCTTCGGCCGTGGCTGGTCACCACCCTATAGGTTTTTTGAATGAGTCGCCAGAGGGGCCAAAGACGCGAAGTCTTTGCTGTTTTTTTACTTTAGGGTAGGAACAGTGACTTGTGCTCGGGAAAAATCCCTTCGGACGAACTGGGAATGGAGGGCCCAGACAGTGTCCGACTTGCACGGACTAAAAGTCCCCTTCTCTATTGATTATTAATACAAAAAACGTGTGCTTTATATTTTGAGGAGGGGAGGGGTAGGGAGGGACCACCCTATAGGTTGAGCCAGGCCGCCAAGCGACTCTCGTCGTGTTCCGGCCTGTTGCCTATAGAAGCCATTCTGGAGGACGGGTCTGAGCAGTAGTACAGCGCGCGCGTACCGGTTACAGTGCCCCGTATTTGTTGTACGGTTTGCACTGCTTGGGGGCGCGCAGCACCGCGCTCAGCTGCCTTCTTCCTGCTTATTCCCCTAAATTCAAGTCTAGGGTGAATGAGCATTTACTAGGCAAGCGTGCTCCATCGTAGGCCTCATCTTCGCTTTCCATCAGACGTGATTGTGGTAAAACCTATATTGCATAAAAAAACCGGTTGTCTGTAAAGTCGGTTTACGGACGATAGTTTAACGTGACAACGGCATAACAAAACATTGATGAAATGATTGCATAGTTTTGCCGATTGTGCCTTTCGCTCGCTCGTGCCGCGCTCTCGCTCCGATCGTTCATTGGCTCGAGCATAACGGGACAATGCGTTATGTACGTTACAGCCGGCGTTCATCTATTTATTAGACGATGTCACGTCAAAAAAAACGAGCGTGCCAAGCGTGCGCTTCGGAATCCCTAACTAATGTATAACAGGTGTGACAGGATCCACTTCATTATAATACGTACCGGGATCTTGCTGGTGCGTAAGAACTCGAGCAGGGCCTCTAGAGAGCCAAGCGTGGAGGCCTGCACGTAAACACCGCGTTCCGTCAGTTTGATAGACGACAGCGCCGATTTCAACTCGCGAGCCACTTCCTCCCTAAAATAATGCACAATTATAATAAATGATCGTAGATTTGGTAGCATTTTTGGTGCGATGACGTCAAATGACAAAAGACAGCGACCTAGGGTTGTCGACGTGTATAATATGATTGAAGTTTAAAATAATATAATATTATGTTGTTGTTGAAAATGAAACTCTAAATTTTCTGTATTTTCGATTACTACTGCACACCTCAAAAAACACAAACAATACAGA
Source organism: Archips xylosteana (assembly GCA_947563465.1). NCBI lineage: Eukaryota > Metazoa > Arthropoda > Insecta > Lepidoptera > Tortricidae > Archips > Archips xylosteana. The sequence continues at coordinate 7,720,365 of OX387349.1, forward strand.
ACACAGAACATAAATAAAACTTAATAAAAATAGAGGTAGATAACAGACGGTTTTCAAGACGAGATTTTAGTTTTTTTTTAATTACCAACAATCTCCACATTATTAGTTTTTAAGTTATTACTTAGTTCTAAATGCCTTTGATTTTATTTGACCTTGGTTCAAACAATTTAATATTGGGCACTACTGACAACCCTAGCACTGCACCAAAAATGCTACAAAATCTACGATCACTGTTGATGTCTATAAGAGTGCGAATCGGATCTCGTTCGTTCTAGCGTTACGGTTGAGTGCTTCTTAGATCTCATTGGCGAAAGCATTGATTGGTAAACATGGCGACTGACGCAGCATTTTTTTTTATGGAATGGTGATAATTAGAGTGTAATGACAGTGACGTAATCTGTTTTCAAATTAACTGGCTTTTATAATCTATCTTATGTAAGCTGAATCTGAAAAAATGCCCGGGATACATGAAGATAGTTTTCCAAGCAAGCTAGCAACGCTACTTTCGTGTAAACAGAACTTGTTAAACCAATTACAATTCTGCGACCACACACCACACCACGCGCGGTGGTGGTCACTAGGATTTTAGTAACACACTTCACCCGCAAAGTAACGGATGAATTAATCAATAAACAGTTCTGTATCCACAAAGCCAGACTTGCTAGCATTTTAGCTTACTAACACTGGCCAGCTATCCTAAATAGCTTCAAAAACTAGCCACCTCAATTTTCATAAAAGTGTAGTACCTAAACTCCATAGATAAGATAAGGCAATCCAGACGATGTCCAACACCACATTGTATATTATTTATTTTATTAGCAGTACGGCTGCTCACCGAATCTAAGATTATTTAAAAGCGAAAAAGTTTTTCGGGTGCGCCGGTGGGATTCGAACCCACGTCTCCTGGTATATAGCACATTGTATGTCCGAAATGCACAAATTTTAATGTTGTAACTTTTCAAATTATTATTATTATAACCATTATATACGGTTCAACGTAGTACCGAGTAGAGATAAACTACGATAACATGGCCCGCCCCTCCACATTACTACTTCAATATGTTTAGTCACATATTTACGAAATAATTTTTATTTAGTAGTATCTGCTTTTGTTTGACGGCTGTCTCAAAACGCACACATGCATTGAAAGTTTTGGTGTGTTTTATAAATACTTTCACAATACATTGAAGACTTCTTGATTTGTGGAGGGGCGGGCCATGTTATCGTAGATTATCTTTACTGTAACGTGCTTACTTCAAAACTTCAACTTCATCCGGCTTCTGTGCCACCAGAAGATTAAGACCGGCAATCGCCTTCTCCAATTCTTTGGCCGCAATCTTCACTCCCTGGGCACCTACCACCTCTTTATGCTCCATATACGCATTCTGTGTAAAAACAAAGTTTATAAAGTACATTATAGGGTTTCATCTTATTTTCGTGTTTATTTAAAACCTATCGATACACTAAAGTGGATCTTATAAAGGAAGATCAGCGCCGTTCGCAAGACCGGCAGTTTGCAGATTTGGGATAATTTTGTGATGCGCATTTTTTTATTTCATTCTTGTTTTATTTTACTGATTTTCTCTATGTTGTTACAAATAAATGCTTTCTTTCCTTTTTCAATGGCATAAGGTTCAAAGTAGCTTTACGATTTTAATTTCAGCGCTTACTAACGACTTTTCGTGTAAATAATTATTTATTTTAATGAACAATTTGAATTTGTTACGCAACGGAATGTTTAATACCATTTTTAGTTAACGTTATAATTATAAAATGTCCAAATTTTTGCACCCTAGGGCTAAAATAAAGTTATTTTTTTAAGTTGTCCGAGAACGATGTCAAGTACAGGCCTCGTACTACGAAGTGCAAAATTCGAACTTCGTATCATGCCATTCCTCTCACGCTAATAGTATTTAATACAAGAGCGAGCAAGACGATGCGATACGAACTTCGATTTTCGAATTTCGGAGTAGCCCCCCTGAATTCTACCTACTCATATGTAGGACTCGTCAAGTATATCTGCCTAGAGAGCTAGCTGTTTAGATAGGTAAGTTAAGTAGGTAACAAAAGGTTTATAAGAAAACAATAAGCAATGCTAATTTGTCATAAAATTTCCACTTGTAAACAAAATGATTTAAAAAAAATGATTAAGTAGACTTGGTGTTAAAAAGGTTAAATATGTGTTACTGTAACCCTATTGAGACTAACCTTGACACGGAGTTCCTTCATAGGCTGCGGCATGAGCAGCGAGCGTATCTGTGTGACTATGGGTCCGTCCGTGCCGGCTAGCACCATGGTATCGCCCTCGTGCAGCGTGCCGTTTATAAGGATGGTGTCGATCGTCGTGCCGAGACCCGGGATAGCTTTCACCTGAAAATACCATTTTTGTTAAGGGCCTACCGAGTTTTTCGCGTCAATCGATTTTGGGTGGGCGATTTCTCAAGATAGGTTGGTTGGACTGTGCGTGTTTTTGGGTATTTTCATCTTATTACTAAAACGAATACATATTTTTAAAATGTAGCATAACTACGCCCTAGAAAACAACTTGTTTTACTAACATTCAATAAGTCATGACCTTCCGTGCAGTATTAGCGTGTTTTATTTTTTAGAGACGACTTTGGATTTTTTTTCTAACGAGCGAACTACAAGTAATCGTGTTTCGATAAATACTTGTCGCTAGAGTGAATCCTCAAATATCTTACATATGAATTTCAGAACTATAGCATTGCCAGTAATGATACAGCACGAGTTTAAATGAATGCAATAAATGCGCCAAAAACACGGTAGCCTTAACTCGCTGTATTGATTTGCGATATTCACTTAATAATATTGCAAAAGCCGTGGTGGCCTAGTGGTTTGACCTATGGCCTCACAAGCAATGTCGTGGGTTCGAACCCCTGCTCGCACCTTTGAGTTTATCGGAATGTGTTTATTTGAAATTTAGCATGAGCTTTACGGTGAAGGAAAATATCGCGAGGAAACCTGCACAAACCTGAAAAGAAATTTATGGTGTGTGTGAAGTTCCCAATCCGTACTGGACCCGCGTGGGAACTACGGCCAAAGCCATTGTGAGAGGCCTGTGCCCTGAAGTGGGACGTATACAAGCTGGGATGTTGATGATGATAATATTACAAATGCGAATGTTACTCTGCCTGTTAACTCTTCACGCTTAAACCACTGAACCGATTTAGATGAAATTCTTGAAAGAATCTCTGATGTATTTCTGGAAGACTTGTAAGGGATAAGTTCGCCTTTGTAAATCTATTTCTCTTGCTAACTGTTAATTTCACGTTTTTATGTACAACTAGCTGATGCCCGCGGCTTCGTCCCCGCTGAAGTAGATTAAAAACGTCTTTTCCCGTGGAAATTAGATATTATGCCGTGATATAAAGTAGCATATCGTCTCTACTTTGAAAAAATCTCGTATCTCGAAATCGATAATCTGGCTAATTGAACTTTACGGAGTGTGCAATAAAGTTCAGGTTGGTTTACATATTAATTTGAGATACAAGATTTTTTCAAAGTAGTGACGATATGTCACTTTCCAGGACTTCAACGGCTTCAACTATGTCCATACTAAAAATCACGGCAATCCGTCGCTCATTTTCTATGTGAATGAAGGACAAAAACAAACAAACACACTTTCACATTTATACTACTAATTAGTATGCATAATAATAATTATCTATCTAATACCTTTAAACGAGCAATTCTTGTATATATATATATAATCAGGATCTCGGAAACGGCTCCAACGATTTCGATGAAATTTGGTATGTGGGGGTTTTCGGGGATGAAAAACTGATCTAGCTATGTTTCATTTTCAGAAAATCGCTTTTACTCGTGTTTTCCGGCTATTTTTGTTTGCATTAGAATATAAAGCTAAATTTCGCCGACTTCGAGCAGATCATAATGGCACATTAGGAATCGGGTGGTCGCGGAACCAGCCGACCTCGGTTCGAGTCCACGTTTTTTTTCAAGATTTTTAGTTTTTTTTTTAAGTTTATTTTTTATGAGAAATCGTCAAGTTTCTTCTTTTGTGAGAAAAAGTTACTTTTTTGTTAGAAAAAGTATTATAGGGAACGTGCAGTAACTATAGGCGGCAGCACTAATGCGACAGAAGAGACACTATGCGGACAGTAAAATAAACTTATCAAGGTAAAACTTTCAAATTGATGGCACCCTTATGGCACCAGTTGGCAGCACCGTCTGTGTGCACGTTTCCTATTGGGAGCACAGAACAGGAAAAGCCGGTTGTCTGTAAAGTCGGTTTACGGACGATAGTTTAACGTGACTCATCCCCCCCCCCCACCCCCTCCGGTGTTTTTGTCAAATATCTTGAAAACGGTGCATCCTACGGCAAAATCAATGAAATTTTCATCCCCCCTTTAATACCCCCGCGCTTCCTCCCCCGTATCCCCTCCCCCCCTCTCACCCCCCCCCACCCCTCCGGTGTTTTGATCTCGGAAACGGCTCCAACGATTTCGATGAAATTTGGTATTTGGGGGTTTTCGGGGATGAAAAATTGATCTAGCTTGGTCTTATCTCTGGGAAAACGCTTGGTACCGAGTTTCTGCCCGAGCAGAGCTCGGTCGCCCAGGTACTGTACAATAAAGAGTTTAACATACATACATACTTACAATTTAGTATGGAGAGAGTTTGAGACCCTAAGAAGGACATAAGTTAGATTTTATCCCAAATAATTGCATAGTTCCCGCGAATAAACAAATTCTCCGCAGACGGAGTAATATTTTTTTTTTACCTCAAGTACTGTGGCTAACAGCTGTTGCGAGAACACGAGACGACGATGCAGCGGCCCCTCGCAAGCCTGGACGATCATGGCCAACAAGTTGCCCATGCCTTCGCCCGTGACCGCGCTCGTGGGTACCAGCGACACGTACGACCGAGGGTCCGGGTTCTCGTAAAACAGCGCTGCATTAAGACCCTGGAAGACGATAAGGGTTATAATGGGTTAATTCAGAGTTTGTATGGCGATTTTTTTTTCGGGAAAGTAATTTTTTGCGAGTCACTCAAGCTACAATAGAGAAATATTTCTCTTGGCAGATGTTTAGAGTAAATTAAATTGACCGCTAACAGTCAGTGCTTGGCACCTCTTCAGATGACATTCTTCCTTGTACGGACACAGACTTTAAGGCTGCGTATCCACCGGAGCTGTGCGAGGATGCGTTGCGAGGGATGCGTTTGTCATGAACCAATAGAAACACTTCATTACAGGAACATACAGCCAATACTTTTAGGGCCACCACAAACCGAGTCGTTTTAAATGCCGTCGCGCGCGCGCCCCGCGCTTCGTTCTGTGGTAGCCTTAAATGTTTGAATGTTTAGTTTTTAGGGTTTCATAGTCAGATAGTTTTATATTAGAATGATAAGTTTTTCTTTTTTTTATAATAATTATATAATTTGTGTCTGTTTTGTGTGGCCTTCCGTGATGTTGCTGTACTGTGGCCCGGCGGAAGACCAGTGCTGGTTTTTAACTAGCGACATGCTAAGCCGGGTCCCTTTTTGTAGCAGCACTAATATGTACATTCCTATGTCTATGTCTATGTTTGTACTCTTATTTTTGCCTGTGTATGTGTTATTGTTGTTATAAAATAAATGTTTTTCTTTCTTTAAAAGGTCCTAAGTGAATGAAGTGTTTCTATTGGTTCATGACAAACACATCCCTCGCAACGCATCCTCGCACATCTCTGGTGGAAACGCAGCCTAAAGCTCCAAACGCACAGACAGCGGAGGCGTGCCGGTGCGGTGGCGGTGACGGTTGTAATATTCTCATTGCACCAACATCCCCCCCCCCCCCCCGCACCTCCGCATTGAAAATTACCCGAGCGCTAGTACTAAGATTGTACATCCTGGCGTTCGCTGCTCTCTTGTACATACTGGCATTCACTGCTCTGTACGTACATGTACGTTAGATTGCGTCATCCTTTTTCGTGCGTTTTATTATTTATTAGACGTAGTCACGTCAAAAGTTTGTAATTACTAAAAATATAATTTTTAACAAAAACTGATTTTAATAAACTTTGCAACAAAAACGCCAAATTGCCACATTCACTGTCATTTAACTCATTACCTGTTCAGAAAACTGCAGCATAACATCCTTGCTGCGCTTCTCAAACTCGATCTGCGTATTGGTCTGCTGCAATTTCAGTATATCCCTGACGTCTTTGCGCTGATGGCTCTGCCAGTCGTATAGACGATCAATCTTGTTCAGGGCCACTATGAACGGGGTCTTCTTCAGCTTCAAGAGGTTGATGGACTCTATGGTTTGGGGTTCTAGACCGTGCATGATGTCGACCACCTGTGGAATGACACGCATTTTACAAATAATGGTTGTTTTTTATAGCTTGTCCAATTTAAAATTACGCGCCCCACCACCGCATTTGACATACAGGATTTCTGCGGTGCGGAGGTGGGGCGCGTCATTTTAAATTAGACAAGCTCTAACATTGTTTGGAAAATAACTTGTTAATTAAAATCATTGTCAACCTACACAAAACCTCTTTGGCAAGTCAGTTACCTTAACAAACTTTGACGTGAGAGCCATCTAATTCCCTGCCAAAGCGATGACATTTGACGAAACTACTTAATATTTCATACTAAATACAAACTGAAGTAATAAAAAATGAAGTTGAAAAATAAAAAATACCTACAAAAAAATATGTACTTCATAACGAACTTGTGACTACTTAACTTCAACAAATGTAGGATGACCGTGCACTCAGTCGATGGAGGAAGCTTTAAAAATACCTTTTTTTATTAAATAGACACTTAAATGCTTGAGACCTCGTCTATTAAACTCTATTTTGGCTAGGGATTAATTTCAACTACTGATCACGGAGAAAAATCACCGTGTATCTATTGGCTACGTGCACGACGGTGGCGCCGCGTAGCGTTGACAACATTACCTCCGAATTTACTTCCAATTTTTGCCATGTCGTGCGCTGCGATCGTTTTCTGTACCCCCCACCACCCGCTTCGCACATAGCCAATACTAATATTCAAATGCCGTCTGTAACATTTTCACGCCTAAACCGCTGAACAGATTTAGATGAGTTTTGAAAATCCCGGAAAATTGTATTGTTTTTTTTGTGACGGAGTCGCGGGCAACAGCTTGTGGTCTATACTTACAAGGATAGCAATGTCACAGAGTGAGGACCCTCTGCTCCTCAGATTACTGAAGGACTCGTGTCCAGGCGTGTCAATGATGAGCAGACCAGGCAGTTTGAACGCGATCTCATTTACCTGTAACAGAAACATAATACATGATTATATCGTATAAATGTAGCTTGTCTAGCACGTGTTATTCATTTACCATAATATTAACACGCCATAAGAAGTTCTGTGACAACAGGCTATTAGGCGCTGGTATCGCAAAATCGATTTGTAAAAGAACTGAAACAATTACTGTGCTCACCCGCGATCTTATGATAGCTACGCTTATGCTAGAATTGTGTGTTCACGCAGTTCCTCTACCTCCACTGTATAAACACACACAAATCACACAAACCCATCTATCACCAGATCACCACCATCACACAACTGACGCGTTTCGAATTCTAACCGTTCATCACGCTACCAGATGTTAGACACCAAAGCATAGCGTAGCTATCATAAAATCGCGTGAGCAAAGTAATTGTTTCAGCTCATATGGACCTCCGCAAAGTAACGCCTGATTCAATAAATTATTTTACATTTGTGATTAGAATTAGTTTATAAATAAATGAGCCAATGGATTTCTCAGTAGAAATTCCTTTAGGATGATAAAGGTGCAGTAGCAGTGACAAAGGATTTTTAGAATTTCAGGGAATATAGATCGGTAGGCTTATTGTCTAACGCGCTGACGCTTGCTTTCACTCACATTCAAAATTCTTTCTGTCAAACGGCATAAGATGGTGACAGAAAGAGATGGTGAAAGCGAGGGCAAGCGCTCGCGCGTTAGACAATACCAAGGATGATATAGACTGGATTGGCTGTCGCCATAGTACGGATCGGCCGCGGTTTTTGTAGTTCGATTATTAAATCTAGATGGCGCTGAAATATAGCCAGAGGTTTTGAAGGCAATAAGACTACAGATGTTTCATATTGCTACAAATGTATTATTTTTCAAAAATATTGCATAATATTACATTTGCAGTGATATGAAATATCTGTAGTCTTATTGTTTTGCCTTCAAAGCCTCTGGCTATATTTCAGCGCCATCTAGATTTAATAATCGAACTACAAAAACCGCAGCCGATCCGTACTATGGCGACTGCCAATCCAGTCTATATCATCCTTGACAATACGGCCTCGGTAGTTAACCATTAATTTTATTTGTGCGCGGACAAGGAAAAACTAGTCTTTTCAAAAAACCTATGACCACTCACCGCTTTAACATGTTTAGTCTGCTCCTTGATATTTTCAATGGGCACATTGGTGGCTCCAATCTGCTGGGTGATGCCGCCAGCTTCGCCGTCTTGCACATTGGTTCTCCGCAACTTGTCCAGGATTTTGGTCTTTCCAGTGTCGACGTGGCCAAGCACACAAACGACGGCCGCACGGAGAGGGTTGTTGGTTTTGTTCGCTTCATTCTCCTCTTTGCGTTTCTATTAGAATGGTTAAAGTTTTAGGTAAAAGTAGTCTTTTTGTTGACTGTGCTTTTTGTTGACTATACTTGCATTTTCATCCAATAAATACAAAATAAATTGAACATGATTATTTTAAACAGAATAGTTTCTTTGATGGGTGGGTTTCGTAACAATCTTTAGGATTTTCTGTAAGTACGTCCAAAAACGTCAAACTAGTACACTATTTGCGGAATTTTATGCAAGTAAGCAATTAAGAATTATCATACTGATAGGCAAGCGTCGGAAAAACGCCCGTCATTTTAAAAACCTAACCCTGTTTCATGCAGTAAATACTTTCTTACAATGTTACAATACGCTCCAAAGACATCCGTAGACTGTGAACGCTTCTTCAACTCATAAATGGGTCTCAAATTGTCGACGTTATGCACTCAAAAGTAAAATGACGGGCGTTTTCCGACCCTTGCTGATAGGCTAGAAACTTCCTCATAATTTTCAGGTATATATGGTATATTACTTATTAGCTATGTTATTATCTTCATACATCGTTATCGCGGGAGCTAGAACAAATCAGTTAAAGAACACATATAACAGAATGTCTGTTTACTATACGGAAATATTCTGCCTACAAGTTCTAAGCATCTAAGAAGTTTTAGTAGCATAAAGTTTTCGCTGGAAAAGTTAATGAAATTTGTTTTATACTTGCTGTTTAAACGTTTACCTACCTAGAATAATTTTGTTTACTTGAATAATAACATTAATAACCCAGCAATGTGTGTATTAGTTATTAACGTATATTTACTTGGATTTTATTTGGATTTCGTAATAGATAATAAATAATTATGCTGTGAACACAATTATTATTACGAATAATTAATAAATGACGATGTCAAGCAAGAAGAAGGGTCGAAGAGTTTGACGTTGTGATTGCATAGTCAATATTTTTAAATATGTATTAGTAATCAAGTCAAGTATGAAGGTCTAATATTAGAAATAGAGTTGATAAACTTCGAAGTCGTAAGCATAAATGTTGCTTGATATCAGTGTCACTTCTGTTATTGCTTATTTGTCATAATCTTAGAGTACTGTCAAATCGTTTTTGCTCCCGCGATAATGATGTATAGTTATTATTCAATGATAATGAAACAATATCTTTACCGCATTCAATGCCGGGAGCGAATTTCGATTTCGTGACTTTCGCCTAGTGCCGCTGTCATAGTTTGTCAGTCATTTGAACGCACATGTGCGTTTGTGGCACCTGAAGTAATCTCGAGTCTGACAGCAGGCAGCAAATGCGTTAAGCAAATGTCTTTACTCCATTAACAGGATAAAAAAAGTCAAATTCTATTTCTTACTTCTAATCTCTTCAGAACAGCTTCCCTCTTCTTTTGAGCGTCAGTCATTTGGTCATCTTCAGAATCCTCGTCGGAACTGGTCTCTTCATCAGAGCTGTCGTCTTCTTCAGAGGAACTCTCTTCTTCTTGTACCTTCTAATAAAAAAAAGATAATTATCACAATCATCATTGAAAAATTTATTATAGATGTGACAAACATTTAACAGAACAATAATGTTTATATTGGTAAGGTAGTATAATCCTCAAGAGATGTGTCACCACACTACTTAGCACATATGGTGCTAATGACATTTTCGCAATATAAGTGTGCTAAATGCTTTAAATTGTTCAATATTGTTGTGCTAAATATTCATCATGTTGATCATACATTACAACAGCAAAAACAAAAATAATTTAAACAAAACATTTTCTATGTTTTCAGTAGTTACTTATTTAAAGTTTACTCATTCCAGTATAACTCATCTTATGAGCAGTGATCGGCACGACCCGTGCCACACTGCGGGATTTAATGAGGAAATAATAATATGGACACGACATGATTCGCAAAAATTAATGTATGTATTTGTAAATAGAAGTCAGAATATTTAATAAACTCATAAAATGTATCATTTTTCATTAAAGAAAATATTGATAAACTGTGCTTTTATTTTATATTATACTGCGTAAAATATTACGTGCACTCATATAAAATATGTAAGTGTTAAAATATAATCATTTGAAGTGCATAAAAACCCTTTTCCCTACCTGGCTACTAATACCTGGCATGTCGAAGGTAACTATTGTGTTATCTATTGTTTGCGTTTATGACCAATAGTTTAAACTGGTACGAAAAAGACAGCTAATAGTAATATCAACAGAGTTGGTGTCATCCTTCTCTAATTTACTGATAAGGAATGCAACCAATTTCTAACAACAAATATGTTTACTTTTACTTATGTTCATCAGTTCATTAAGTTTGGACGTGGTGATTTAAAGTTATTTACTCATTGTTTATTTCAACGACATTGGCTTGTTTTACGGACTCTGTGATACATTAATCTTATTCCCGTTACATACTTACTGAAATGAGAATATATTAATTTCCGAATCGAATGCTGGAATCCCAGGGAATATCCATATTAACATTATGATTGAGGTCATTGACACCATGTGGCACGGGTTGTGCCGGTCACTGCTTATGAGTTATGTATGTGTCTTACTAAATACCTCTTTAGCTTTCTCGTTGGCTTTCTTCACATCCTTAACAGGGGTAACGGGGGTGACAGGTGCAGGTTCCGGTTTCTCTGGCTCTGGTTCTTCTTCCGAGGACTCGGCGTCCCAGGCGTCTTTAACTGCGTCGTCTTCTATCTTCTTCTTTTCAACTGGTTTCTCCGATTCTTCCTGTTGTATAAAACACTAGTCTTTACCCGCGGCTTCGCTTGTGTAAAACAATCTAGCAGTTGAATTGAAATTCCCGGATTTTACTAAATTCCCATGGGAATTTTTAAACATTTGATCGGTTTAAGCTGTATAACGGATACCCATGCAAAAATTCATGTCACTAGACTTAGTGGTAACGATTTTGGGATTTTACATGGATTTTGTGGAAATATTGAGATAAGAAATAGTCTGTGTTATTCCAGACGTCCAGCTATCTAAATACAAAATTTCATCGAAATCCGTCCAGCCAGTTTTAGTGTGGAGGAGTAATAAACACACATATGCACACGCGCATGCACGCACATTTTTTTTCTTTTGGGCAGTCTGTGAAAATTATTAAAATTAAAGCTAATTTTGACATGCATTATTTTGTGGGGGACGACTTTGCCTCTTTACGGGTGATGCAGTGGATTAAAGCAAACAAGTGTTACCCTATATCTGCCTCAAGGCCTGTTGTGATATTGTTATAGGTATTGGTAAGGATATAGCGAGGTTGTCTGCAGTCAGCGCGTGGGCAAAGATCACTAAGTTATCTAAATTTAAGGCTACAGAAATTTTGTTAAAAATAGTAAAATTATAATGTCAATGAGTACCTTTTTATCAACAATTTCCAATTCAATGTTTTTTTCCTCCATAGGTGTTGTTGGAGGTTCCTGAGACATCTGAGTTTTCAGCTTAGTTGGTTTTACCCGCGTGCCAGGTCGCGGTGGTTTCTTCTCTGATCCTCCTACTTCTATACCCTGAGCTTTCAATGACTCCAACATAGCTTGAGCTCTAGCTTTTTCAGCTTTCTGTTTGGGAGTTAAAAGTTTTCCTTCGGCTTTCAAACGCTCTTTGCGATCCTTTTCTTTTTGCTTTTTCCTTTCTTTCTTTTCTTTTTCTAATCTGATGGCTTCAAGCCTCTGTTGCTCACGTTCTTCCTCTAGTTTTATTCTTTCCTCTTCTTCCTTTTTTAAGCGTTCTTCTTCTTCCTTTACTTTTTTCAAAGCTTCTTGCATAGCGGCAATAGTTTTCTTTGTTGGACCTTTCTTGCCTTTATCATCACCTTTGTCATCCTTGTCTCCTTTACCTTTTTTCTTTTTCTTACCTTCTGTTGCTGTTGTGTCGCCTTCCCCATCTTTTTCTTCAGATGGCTCTTTAGCTTCTTCCTTGGGTTCTACCTCAACAGGTTTACTTTCCACTTTCACTTCAGGCTTACTTTCTGCTTTTGGTTCAACTTTTTTACCATCTTCTTTTTTCTTAGCTTCCAGTTTTTTCTGTTTTTCTCTTTCCTTCTTTTCTTTCTTTTTTTGCGCAGCCGTTTTGATTGTTACATCAAGTTCATTATCGCTACCTTCTTTGTCCTCTTCAATCTCTGGCTCTACTGATTTAAGTTCTTCTTTTTTGCCCTTTTTTTTTGTTTTAGGTTTTTCTTCAACAGGTTCCTCTGGTTTTGCTTCAGGAGTTGGCTCGACTTTGACACCAGCATATTCCATTTCTAGTTCAGCAAGAACTTTTTCTAAATCATCATCACTCTCATCTTTCTTCCTTTTAGCCTTTTTACCTTTTTTGCCAGCTGGTTCTTTTTTCTCTGGGGCTTTCTTCTGTGGCTGGGGTCTTTCATCTTCTGAAGAAACAGGAGCTTCTGGTGCTGACTCAGCTGAATCCTCTATTTCCAAAAATGAAAAGCCGCTTTTATCTGCTCCCTTTTTCCCTTTAGTTGGTTTTGGTGCAGGCTCATCATCAGATTCTGTTATAATAAAAAAAGAATTATCGCAACTAGGATATGTACTACAATTCTTTATTTTTTGGATGTAGCTACATACAAATTATTAAGCTAAAAATGTATTGTTCTCGGATTTGACTTACCATCACTACTTGCTTCTACTTTCTTCTTTTGAGACTTCTTAGATATTGAAACATTTTTAATATTCTTTGTGACTTCTTTGACATCATCATCGACTGACTTCTTGTGTTTAGATTTGGCTTTAGGTTTCTCGTCTTCACTCTCATCTGATTCAACCGCAATCCTAAAAAGATTTTGTAGTTAAAACACTTTCTGAAACCTTAAAGTCATTCACTCATACATTTGAATGTAGTAAATATGAAAATCATCATCCAAATGCAAAAAATTATAGAACACAATTCTCATAGCTTATCTGCATAACTAGATAAGTTATTCTATACTTAGTGGTATTAGTGGTCAATATTGTTTAGCCAATCTTGACATTTTAGTGGACTGATACAATGTATGATCAAAGATGACTCACACAACATTCAAATTTTGTTTATTTTATTTCATTAAATTTCCCTTTGATATGAGCTGTTTCAATTGCACAATATTATGTACATTCAACACGCCTATACTTTGTTTATTTTAGTATTAGAAAAAGTGTAAACAATCTTGACAAGTATTTTTATTGAAAAACACTTAAAGTAAAAAAAACTTGTCAAGATTGTCTACCCATTGTTTAACCCTTCGTATGCCTTGTACCGGATCCGTACCCAAGTTAAGGCATTCTTTTTGTATTTTTTTAAAATCTGTATCATTGGATTTATATGAAACTGTTGAGACTAGAATGCACAACTTTTTTTTACTTCCGGCATGCGAAAGGTTAATCCTAAATTAAATTAAGTATAAGCTACTCCAAAACCATTTCTGATTCAAGGGCAAGAATTATCCATAAAAAATTAACATAAATTTATAATGGCTGTTCCTATGGAACTTTTTTGCACAAACAATTCTAGCTTGGGTACCTTGTACTTTGTTCAAATTCATAACTATGTCATGATTGTCATGAAACAATAGGTTTGATGAGGTTTGAATGATCTCTTAATTTTTTTTCTTGATTCGTCCATTCAGACTGGCTAATGATATCTTGAATTAAAAAGGTATATCAACACACTGGTATCTGGACTTAATACTAGATAATTTGATACTCATATAACATAAACTAGAATTTTGCGTTTGCGGCTAATTCAGGGATACATTATATTCAGTGGCTAGAATAAGTCTTTAGACTTGAACCATAAATTTTTGAGACCAAAATAGCCAATCACACATACGTAGCAATTCAGCGAAGCCACGCACGATACAGTCCTGGAATTCCATGCGACCACCAGCTGGAAAGGATTTTCGAAAGCACTTAACCTAAAAATAACTTACTTCTTCCCTTTATTTTGCGAAGGCTTCACGTTGTCGATGTTAGTGGTTTCCACGTCACTGTCGCTGAAAAGATTATTAAAACCTTAATCAAACCAAATAGGTATGCTTAATTTGAGCAAATAAAATATACGCTAAGAAATTTACCCGTCTTCAGCAGTCTGAAGCTTCTTTCCTTTCTTAGCCTTTCCCATTGCGCTGTTTAAACTATTATTAAGTCACAATGCCTTTAATATAGGGTTTGAATTGCGTGTAATTATTAATTTCTATCATGTGAAACGTAATCAATGCACTAATTTTAAGTAGCCGAATTAAAACGACTTTGCCGTCGTACTCAATATTCACAGACACACGTCCTCCATTCACGTCAATTTTTGGTTTGATTTGATTTGACATTTAACTTTTTGAGTTTTATTTCCTGTATAAGCAAAGAAGTTAGTCCCATGCCGCCAAGACATAATTTTTATTTTATTTATAAACAATTTTAATTGTACATTCTAATCTAAAGTGATTTTCCACCTTTAAAACTTCCGCTTATCTTAAAGCAATTCAATTTCTGTAATTATAAATGTATCCAGATTGTAGCCAATTCAATTGACAAAATCCGATTGTCAATGAAATTGTTTCGTATCAAAGTGGATATTTGTTGCTTGGTAGGTTGACTGATGGGTTTACCAGACTCTCAAACAACATTTTTGAAGTTTGTTTGACGTTTATTCATTTTAAAATTCGCAATGTGACAGAAATTGCATTAAAATTCCTAGTCAATTTATTTTATTCTAATCAGAATGTATAAAGGTTTTACACGAATCCTGACCCTTTATTGTACCGAAAAAGTACAACCGTGCATCTCTCCATTTATCAGGACAAATGTTCTATGCTCTCGTAAAGGAAAACTTGGATGTTTAGGTTATGTTTTTAAGAGAACTAAAAAACATGATCGAGGTGGTCCTTCGGCTTTATTTGTGCCTGTACCAGTTAAGCCAAATCCCGATGACATGAACATAGGAGAAGAGTTTACAGGGCGGCTAAAAAAACAAGATTTGCTTAAGATTCTGAACAGATTCTACCAAAAGCCGGAGATTCGTGTTTTGGCGGCAGAAAACGGTTTGGATGAACAGCTATTGCATCAGGCATTTTTGTCGTTCAGGAGACACTGTTTAGAACATGATTTACCGCCAGATTTACATATAACTATAAGTGATATAATACAAGGTTGGCATTCAACAAGGACTATCGTTATCATTAACTACTTAGCTTAGCTTGTACTTATTTATTAAAATGATTGCAGGTGCTGGTCACGTAGACGACTTGTTCCCCTATTTCCTCCGTCATGCTAGACTAGCCTTTCCACACTTAGACTGTTTAGATGACCTGAAAAAGATTTCAGATTTGAGAACACCAGCTAACTGGTAAGCATCAGAATTAATATCTTAATTCCTTTTTTAACTTAGGCTGCTAGTCAAAGAGGGGAGGGGTATCTCCTCATTGTAGATATGAACCCTTTCAATGCCAACAACACATATAGGTGTCACAAATTACAGTGTCAAAGTGATCTTGACACAATGACATAAGATTCAAAGCAGGTTTCCGTTTTGTCAAGGTGTGGCGTTGAAAGGGTTAAAAGCATAAATCATACATGCAACCATAATATCTAATTATTCATGTTTACTTGGGTACCAGGAGAATACTCACCAGGAAGGAGCACTGTGGGATCTACTCCTTTGACCAACAAAAGTTTGACAAATTTATTGTTCAACCAACACTTCATTTTACACCATATTATCTACTAATTTGTACAATATGTTTACTTTTAGTTTACCACTGACAGATAGCTTGCCTTCATTTCATTTCCAACTTTAACACCATACAAATAAAGTAGCTATTACAAAATCTGCAAACGTGGGTAACAGTATTCTAAAATTAGCTTTATTTGTAGGTTGTTAAAGTTGAATATGAAATGAAGGCAAACCATCTGTCAGTGGTAAACTTTATGTAATTTTACTGTAAACTTGTTTGTTGGTTTTGTATTCTAAAATTGGCTTTATTTGTAGCTTGTTAAAGTTGAATATAAAATGAAGGCAAACCATCTGTCAGTGGTAAACTTTATGTAATTTTACTGTAAACTTGTTTTTTGGTTTTGGTATACAGGAATAATAAAAAGATATTCTAGTCTTGTTTAGCTCAAATGATTCCAATATTGCAGATTAAAATAAAAAGATAGCTATAGATCTGCTCCAAATTTGCATTAAGGCATATGAGAGATTAAGTTAGTTTTATTACTTTTGTAAAAAGTTAAAATATAATAGAAAAAAAACTTTCTGAATTAAAGTGAAATGCCAGCAAACAATACATTGAATCTGCATTATTGTGTGCATCCTCAATTTAAGCGTTCATAGAACTTTGTCATTCTTTGCTTATTTTCTTTTATATCAGAGGGTGTAAGGTACTCCCTTACACCTCCCTCCTGGTCTACACGCTTCATCATCATCATCCTAGCCTATATATGTCCCACTGCAGGGCACAGGCTTCCTCTCAGAATGAGAGAGCTTAGGCCATAGTTTGCACGCTGGCCCAGTGCCGATTGGGAATTTCACACACACCATTAAATTTCTTCGCAGGTGTATGCAGGTTTCCTCACAATGTTTTCCTTCACTGTAAACCATGCTCCATGCATGCATTCTGCATGCTTGTTTTCTATAAACTTTTATGGTTTAAGTACTTCCCTACTGATAGATGCAATAATACACAACACAATTTGTAAATGAAAAATGTATGAAACCTCAACTATTTTTAATATTTTTCATTAAATTCAAGGTATCCTCAAACTCGTACTATGAATAGAAAGATAGTGTTCCACGCTGGCCCCACAAACTCTGGTAAAACTTATCACGCCATGGAAAGGTTTCTCGAAGCCAAATCTGGGGTGTACTGCGGCCCCCTAAAACTGCTAGCTACAGAAATATACCACAAGTCAAATAAAAGGGTAAGAATATTCCTTGTACTTATTTACTATAGTAAATTATAATGAAAGCTGTCAATTATTTTATTATTAACAGCTTTAGCATTTATAGGTTTTTTCTTTCCATTGGCCTGACTTGGCCATTGTGCACGGAACCCAAACCCCCAAGAACTCTTTATAGGTTTTGTTCCGTATCCTTAGTCTTGTTATATGTAATAATAAATAATAATAAATTTATTTCCAAAAATATACAGCAGCAATATACAAGATGAATATCTGGCAGACCCCAAACTAGGCAGAGCTTGTATCTTAGAGTGCACTATACATATCTGTGTGTTTGTGTGTGTGTGTGTGTGTGTGTGTGCCTGCGTGCGTGTGTATGTGTATTTATGTCTGGAATTAAGGGCCATTGCTAAGAAAGACCTCCATATCATTATATGACAAAGACTCAAGCCACTTTCTCACAACCAACACGAGTTTACCCATTGTGAAGCTCTGGATACTGTGCACCTTACATACAGAGTTATAAAGACAAATGTATATTAACTAACATAATCTCTAACAGTCTTTCCTGGTGCTAGTGACTGAGTGCAGCATTATGGCATCTTCTAAAGAATAAACCTTCACTTTATCTTAATATTTAATACACTTTCAGGGTATACCTTGTGACCTTATAACTGGTGAAGAGAGGCGGCATGCCTCTCAAAGCAGTACCCTGGTTGACACAGAAGTGGAAAGTGCTTCAGAAGAGTCACAGATAGAAGTAGAGACTGAACTGACACCGTCAAGTCACACCGCCTGCACTGTTGAAATGACCTCACTCAACAATTCTTGTAAGTTTATTTTAATCTTTGGCTTTTACCCTTGTTGTCTTGCAAGGCGTATTTTGTCAGTGTCTACGTAGAGACACAATATACTAGGCAGTAGCGTGCCTAGGGTATCAGGCTATGTGAAGTTGAAAGATATGTTTTAGTATTTTTTATCATTCAATGTAGGTAAATCCATCTTGTTGCCGCTTTACTCTTCAATCTTCGGTTTGGACAAGCTTACCAAAGCACACTGAAGGCATGGCATTACTAGACAGAATTTTACACACATTCTCACACGCACCGCACTGTACACTGCACTAAAACAAGAATACCTATTTATTTTACGCATTTTACAACGCCATGGCCCACGATTCGGAATAAACAATCATGAAGTTATTCACCTCGCCCGCGCACTCGCGTTCCAAACCAAACGCAACAAACTTCACATCGTAAGCCAGATTCAAAATTGCAAAGAAAGTGCTATATATGCAGCTATACATAGATATTTGCAAAACTAACGTTTTCCTAAGTACCTATGAAGAGAGCTTTTGGAAGCTCCGTAAAAGCCCACAAGAGCGAGCGAGATGTCATGCTATTTATATCGGCTCGTCGAATAGACTCGCCGCCGTCCAGCGCCGCCTGCCGCGCAGCGGATTATTTATGCAATTCTTGGTATTTTACGTAAAATAAAGCGCGCTATTAGAAAAGTGATTTTATTAGAACTTTTTTTTCGTTGGACGATGTTTAGTTTTTATTTTTAATCTTGATTTGAGATTTATTCATTATTATTCTAATATACTGACGAGCAAAAATAAAGGGTCGGTTACAATACGATAACTACGAAACCCGCTGCGATAGCTTCTTCGAGTAAAATGTGTTTAGTAAAGAGTTTTATTCTCAATTAAACTTATTCTTGTTAAGAATAAAACTCTTTACTAAACTCATTTGACTCGAAAAAGTTATCACAGCGGGTTTTGTAGTTATCGTCATTTTTGTAACCGACCCTTTATTTTTGCTCGTCAGTGTATTTAAAAACCTCGTGCCACGGTGTTTGTTATCGAACTCCTCCGAAACGGCTTGACCGATTTTTATCAAACTTTTTTCTCTATATTCGGTAGGTCTGAGAATAGGTCGTAGGCTATTTTTTATATCTCTATTCTTCGCAGACGGAGTCGCGGGCAACAGCTAGTATTACATAAACTAAACAAGCCTTAAAGCTGCATACGCACCAGACAGCGAAGGCGTGACGGTGCGGCGGTGACAGTTGTAATAATTATTCATGACTATTTTTGTTCGTCGCTCGTAGAACTGATGGCTGATGGGGCCAAAAGGTTCTCGAATGGCGTCCACATACTGCTAGACGCAGTGTAGGTAGGCCTCCAACGCGATGGAGCCACGACCTGGTTAAGGTTGCAGGAACGCGTTGGATGCGGATGGCGCAGGACCGATCTGTTTAGCGAACCTTGGGGAGGCCTATGATATAATAATAATAATAATAGCATTAATCTAGAATAAGTTAAGGATAAGTATATTTTTCATCTTGTAATACCATAAATGAATATGAATATGTTCAGCAGCGGACGTCTTTCGCCTGAAATGATGATGATGTTTTTTTTTATGTTTTCACAGATGAGGTAGCTGTAATTGACGAGATACAAATGATTGGCGATAGAGGACGGGGTTGGGCATGGACGAGAGCTATATTAGGTACTTTCCTGTGTGTAGTGCTTTTTCGTGTACTAAGTCACTCTCATTGAAGAATCATCCACATCAAACATCCCAGCCTATATACGTCCCACTGCAGGGCACAGGACTCCTCTCAGAATGAGAGGGCTTGGGCCGTAGTTCCCACGCGGGCCCAGTGCGGATTGGGAACTTCACACAAACCATTGAATTTCTTCGCAGGTGTATGCAGGTTTCCTCACGATGTTTTCCTTCACCGTAAAGCTAATGGTGAATTACAAATGTAATTTCGCACATAAATTCCGAAAAACTCAGAGGTGCGAGCCGGGATTTGAACCCACGACCCTCTGCATGAGAGGCCATAGGTCAAACCACTAGGCCACCACGGCTTTGAAGAATGCTTGGGCTAAATTCGTCAAACACTCCTATCTGACTGCTGGGAATCTGGCAACCTTGTGACAAACTTCTATGGCCCGCATCATCTAATTCCAGACATTTCAATATTGCACCATTAAACAGGCTAAAAAAAAAAACAAGTACCACTCTTGGTTATTAACTTATTAATATCTTTTTACATTGCTTTAAACATGAAACTACCGTGAGACTCACTCATAGTGAAAATAAACGGATCACTCACGTCTTAAAACGCACACGCACATCACGCTCACATTGCGTATCAAAATGCATTTGTCTTCAATTTATTGAACATATTGTGTAAAATATATTTACTAACAATTATTCCATAATAAGGTTTACAAATTTAACAAAAGTGTAGCTAAAAGTGTCCTTAAAAACTTCTTCCTCACAACTGTAAAGAAACATTTAAGATTATCCGGCAGTCTTGTCTAATTTTGAATTTGAAACTTTAATTTCTCTCATTTGTATTTTTTCCATATTTTACTTAACGTTTTACATATTATGTTATATTTTAGGACTGCAAGCAGATGAGATACATTTATGTGGTGAAGCAGGGGCCATTAATTTAATAGAAGAAATATGCAACACCACAGGCGAAGAAATAGAGGTAAAGTGACTTTCATTGCATGACTCATAGAACAGATATACTCAACTTTTTTTTTGTATAGACTACAAATGTGCTGTAGCAATGGTGCAGCTGGACGTATCATGGATTGTCAATAGAATTAAAAGTCAAAATAGTTCAAAAAGTCAAATTAGTTTTAGTCAAATTAGTTAGTTTAGTTGGGAAATGACGCGATTAGTGAGAAAAAAAGCATTTGGGAAAAATGTGAATGGAAATTTTGCTACGCGGAACAAACAAGTTCTAGTTACAAAAAAAACATGTTGGTTTTGTAATATTTTATTTTATTAGACCTGCCCTTGACAGATTTGTCTTCTGGCGCAGCCTCTGCCATCCTCACCGGTTTCGATTCTGACAACTCAAATTTAAAAACTCCGACTACGACTTTGGATCCGATAGAACCACTTCCGTAACATCTCCACGACAAATTGTCTGTATTCCTGCAGGTCCGGACATACAAGAGGCTCACAGAGCTCAAAGTGGAAGACTGCTCCCTCGGCTCCCTAGACAACGTGAAGCCCGGCGACTGTATAGTGTGTTTCAATAAGAACGACATTTACAGTGTAAGTCGAGCCATAGAACAGAGGTCAGTCCTATTCAAGGCAGGTATCCGGTATGAGGCCAGAGGGCCTAAGAGTGCCTTCCCACCAGAAATGCGCTATGCCACGTTGCTACGAGTGTAGATGCGTATGATATCCACCAATAGGGTCTATATAGGAATCCATAAATATTGAAATCCATAATATATTGTTTGCATGATCATTTGCCATAACATTTTTTTCTTTGAATATATTAATTGTTCTGGATTGTTATTTATAAAACAAACCCAAACTAACAGACAACTTTAAAGTTCCTGTAAATATTACGGTTTCAGAGAAAAAAAGAGTTATGGTAAAAATTACATTATGTCTAACAATATTAAGGATTGCGAATGGCACCCCCATTCATTGGTCCACATAGCAATGGTGTAAACTGGTTCCCCTAAGCTATGTTTTGTATGGATGCGTGCTGTGGATACGGGTTATGGATGGTCTCTAGGTACTGTTGATACATCGTATAGCTCGAACTAAACATCTTCCTGGCACAGCTACCCCACGGCTGCACATCTGTATGGCGCATTTTGGATATCACGATATCCATCAGTTACGTTTTTGGTCAGATGCAGTTTGGGTCCGATTCGTTACCATCAGCATTCAGTCGTCAGTTTATCTAATCGTCGGATCATTTATTAACTCAAAACTTAACTTAGACTTCTTAACTCAAAAATCTTTTTAATTTAAGATTAAGTAGTTAAGATATTGCATGCAATATTGTATTTGTATTTTACAGAAATAAACAGTCTAATTTTTTTTTTTTTATTTAACTGATACGTCCAATTTCTTATTCACTTTGTGGCTTCTAAACAAATCTGAACGATCGTGTAACGCATCTGGTAAACAAATTATCTGATGATTAGCGAATCTGTCCAAAATCGTATCTGACGAATATCATTATACCCCGCATTTTCCTCGCACGGCTACATACTTGGCTTAACATTAGTGGAAACGGTCACATAACTTCATAGCGTAGTTTTCGCTTCCTTGCAGCAAAGCTGCATAGCATATCTCTGGTGGAAAGACACCCTGAAGCCGTTAATCATCTTGACTTTAAGCTTGTCGGTTGATTAGGTGTGTTAGTTGCTGGTATGGTCTTGCATTTAAAGTGTTGTGTGCATAATGCAAAAACGGGCAAAATTGCCTTCCTAAGATTTATTTGAGTCTAGTCGAATGTAAATGCGTATTTTTCGAAAATGTAGCAAAGTACCATCGAGAATATTGAAGAACAGATTAAATAAACATTAGGGGGCTGTTTCACCACCCATTGATTAATTTTAACGGACGGATAAATGTGATGCCGTCTCCGTCTATTCGAACAAAACAAACAGAGACGGCATCACATTGGCATTGTAAAATTTACCCCCTGTTTCACCATCCATTGATCAAATTTATTTGACTGATAAATGTGATGCCGTCTCTATTTGTTTTGTTCGAATAGACGGTGACGGCATCACATTAATCCGTCAAATAAATTTGATCAATAGATGGTGAAACAGGGGGTAAATGTTACATAAAATGGGCTATCCACATAAATATGGTCAGCTGTTTTTTTTTATTAAAAACATTGAATTTTATTAATGAAATATTTAATAGCTACATGAACTTTAATGGGTTGACTTTGCTTCTCCACTGCCAAAAGCTGTTGGGAAACATACTGAAGTTCAGTGAAAGGGACCTCCGCAGAGTAACGCCTAATGGTGCTCCCACATTGGTGTTATAAAGTGTTGTATAGCGTTATACAACACTATAACACCAGTGTGGGAGCACAATAAATCCATTAATGATTTAACCCTTTTCCAGGCATAGCGCATATAGCGACCACATAAATCTACACAAAGATTCGACCTTGCTCCCTTTACAATATGGTGGAAAATCAATTGAATTTCTTTAAAATATGCTTTGCTTTTAAATTAATCCTGCATAGGTAAACAATATAACACAATGGTTAGTTTTGTAGTAGCACATCTAAATAGACGGGGTCTGGAAAAGGGTAAGAACTATTAAAATGGCATCTAAATACCTCTGATTATATTTTGAACTAAGTACAAGCTTTTATCATGCTACCACTACTAGCAGAGGAGTGGTAGCGAAGTAGCAATATAAGGTTTTACTTAGTTTAAATCAAGCTTAACTTGTAGTCATGTCCGTATTAAAATAGTTTTTTCACTGTATTCATTGTCATTTTTATCTATTTGATGGTTTTGTTTTAGAGGTCATGAAGTAGCTGTGATATATGGTAGTCTTCCGCCGGGTACTAAGCTGGCTCAGGCCAACAAGTTCAACGACCCCGACAGCTCATGCAAAGTCATGGTGGCAACAGATGCCATAGGACTCGGAATTAACTTGTAAGTTGGGTTCATAGAATGTGGCGCCGGATGCGAGAGTTGTGGTTATTGTATTGTCGACCGTGAAATGATCAACCTAAGGTTCAATGTCAGTTGTGGGGTTTAAAACGTGGTAAAAATGAAATGCTTATAAATTCACTATATCCGCCTGTTCACTCTTTGCTGGTATTTGTTAATTTGAATCGCTCCGCACCGCTACGCTTTTCGTGCCTTTACAACGTAAAACTTATTTTACAGAGGAAACGTTAATCGATTTGTGTTTTTCAGGAGTATAAGAAGAATAATATTTTATTCGCTAATAAAACCAGTGATCAACACAGACGGTGATAAAGAAATGGATGTTATAAGTATTTCTCAAGCTTTACAAATCGCAGGTAAAGAGATAGTCCTAGACGTTGCAATGACACATGTTTACTTGTGGGATAGGTTCGCCTTTATGCATGTATCTAATCATGTTTGTCAATTGTGTTTATTCCCTTTTTTATCTATACTAATATTATTATTATTTTTTGACGACCAGATGGCCTAGTGGTTAGAGACCCTGACTATGAAGCTTGAGGTCCCGGGTTCGATTCCCGTGTCGGGGCAGATATTTGTATGAAAAATACGAATGTTTGTTCTCGGGTCTTGGGTGTTTAATATGTATTTAAGTATGTATCTATCTATATAAGTATGTTTATCCGTTGCCTAGTACCCATAACACAAGCTTTGCTAAGCTTACTTTGGGACTAGGTCAATTGGTGTGAATTGTCCCGTGATATTTATTTATTTATTTATTATAAAGCTGAAGAGTTTATTTGCTTGAACGCGCTAATCTCAGGAACTACTGGTCCGATTTGAAAAATTCTTTCAATGTTATCGAGGAAGGCTATATATATAATCTTCATCACGCTAAGACCAATAGGAGCGGAGCATCAATGATTAATGCGGACGTAGTCGCGGGCACCAGCTAGTGAACAATAAAGGGTAGCAAGTAACAGACACAAGTAGTAAAAAAGTCCTTTTAGGAATGCAGTTTTTTACAATAGTGTAAAAGAGGGATGCACAGTCCAGGTAAAATATCGGCACTACTTTAAAAGAGCTCGTATCTCAAAATCGATAACCAAACACCATAATACAATCATCATCATTTCAGCCGTAGGACGTCCACTGCTGGACATAGGCCTCCCTCATTGACGCCCAATCATTACGGTTGGAAGCGACTTGCATCCACCCTGAATCTGAGGCATTCACCAAATCGTCCGTCCATCTCGTTGGTGCACGTCCCACGCTGGGCATGTAGTAATTTTGTCACTTCAGCATTGTCGTTACTGCTTTAACACTCAATACTTAAATCATTGGAAAATGACGAAACAGTATGCATAAACCTTACTAATATTATAAATGCGAAAGTAACTTTGTCTGTCTATCTGTTATCACTTCATGCTTTAACCGCTGAGTCGATTTAGATAAAATTTGCTATTGAGATACTTTGAATCCCAGAACACTGCACAGGTCCCACGGGATAGCGATGAACCAATTCTTCGCAAACGGAGTCGCGGGTAACAGCTAGTTTATATCCAAATATGCCCACGGAACCGTTAGTGTCGCGGAACACAGAAACGCTGCTGTAGTCAATTAATCAATCGCCAGGTCGTGCCGGCCGCTACGGCAGCGCGTGGGAGACCGGTTACGTCACCACATACAAGCCGGAAGACTTGCCGACACTGAAGGAGCTGCTAAGCCGCCCACCGGACCCGGTCAGCCAGGCCGGTCTGCATCCGACTTCGGAGCAGATGGAGCTTTATGCGTACCATCTGCCACACGCCAGCCTTAGCAGCCTCATGGTCAGTTCAACTTCCTTCCAAATAAACGTCATTGATGCTCAAGATGAACAATTTTATTTTTTTGTTGTACCTTTTGACTTTCTTTTGAAATCGGAAAGTTTTATGTGATTGATTTCTGCTCAGAATCACGAGCTCTTTCGATCCTACTAGGAGAACAAAAGTGTCCCAAGTGTCAAATATTACCTATATGAAAGTTATGGGACACTTTTTTTCTCCTAGTAGGATCGAAAGAGCTCGTGATTCTGAGCAGAAATCACATAAAACTTTCCGAATGTAAAGAAAAGTCAAAAGGTACAACAAAAAATAGAATTGCCCAAATACGCGGCGTAATTTAAGCTGCGTCAAACCGCAAACAGTAATTACATTCTGGCGTCAAAAACGCGCCGCAATGCAATAGACTTGCCACTACGTGATGGTGTCGGTGTTTTAAGCTTCTGTGTTGATGACACCGAGTATTAAACTGGTGACGTGACAACATACAAGCCAGAAGACACCGAGATATTGAAGCAACTGTTAAGTCGTCCACCATATCTCGACATCATCCGATTTCGGAGCAGATGGAACTTTATGCGTACCATCTGCCACACGCCAGCCTTAGCAGCCTCATGGTCAGTTGATCAACTTCCTTCCAAATAAACGTCATTGATGCTCAAAATACGCGGCGTGATTTGAGCTGCGTCAAACCGCAAACAGTAACATGCTGGTGTCAAAAACGCGCCGCAATGCAATAGACTTGTCACTACGTAATGGTGTCGGTATTTTGAGCTTCTGTGTTGATGACATCGAGTATTAAACTGCTGACGTGACAACATACAAGCCAGAAGACACCGTGATATTGATTCGTCTTGACGAGTACTTTGATCCCAGATGGTAACCAGGGTCTGATGATGGAGCTGGAAGATGGCCAAAGGCACTCCACAATAAAATGACACAACCCCATCGAGTTTGGGCTCGTTTAATTCGTCTTGACGAGCAATTTGATCCCATATGGTAACCAGGGTCTGATGATGGAGCTGGAAGATGGCCAAAGGCACTCCACAATAAAACGAAACAACCCCATCGAGTTTGGGCTCGTTTGGTTCGTTTTGACGAGTACTTTGGTCCTAGATAATAACAAAGGTCTGATAATGGAGCTGGAAGGGGGGTAGGTGGCGGGGTGGGGGGAATGGGGTGGGGGTAAGGGGGTTGGTGGTTTAGAGGGTTGGTGGTTTAGAGGGTTAGGGGTAAGGGTGTGGCGGTTGGGGTTAGGGGGTGGGAGGGTTTGGGGGAAATAGTGACGGACTAAATAGAATGACATATTTATAACCCAGTCGTCATCCCTATTATAGTTACGGAGATAGGGCTACTTTGAAGCGAAAATATAAATTCCATTTATTCCCAATTTCGAAAAATCCCTTCTTAGAAGTACGCTAATGACATTTAAGGTGAATGTGTGCCAAACTTCAAGTCTTTAGCTTCAGTGGTTTGGGCTGTGCGTTGATATATTAATCAGGAAGAACTTTGAATTTTATATTTGTAGGTTAAACGGCGTTGACATGGATGGAGACAACCTGATTGCATACGCCAACCGCTTGCAGTACAAAACTACAGATGAAGTAAAACTAGTTTTTACTGATGTAGAACAGGAATCATTGGACTTTATCGCTGAACTTGTATCTTATTGACATTTGACATTTACTCATAGGAGGACGCACGCAAGCGAAGTAGTTACAAGATGCGAGCGAAATTATAAAGCAAAATGGCAACACTGTTAGTTGCTACGGATGTTGTTTGTGGGATGGTGATAATATATGATAGTGACGGGTCTGGCAAAACTCATTTTTCCGAAACGTATATTTTCTCTAAAAGTTTGTTTTCCCCAAAAGGTACACCTTGGCGTAGTATATATTTATTTATTTATGTAGAACCAATAGCTTATATATACCTACATCATGGAAATAACAGTTAATACAGCAAGCCAATTACAGGTTCTCGCCGATAACAACAGTGTAACAAATAAGGCAGTATGGCCACAGAGTCTAGTCGGACACACAAATAAAGAGGAAACAAAACAGTAACAAATAGTTCAGCACTATTGTAGCGGCAGAGAAAAAATATTCTAAGTCCTTAATTTAATAAACTAACCCCCTGTTTCACCATCCATTGATCAAATTTATCCGTCGGTTAAAATTAATCAATGGGTGGTGAAACAGCCCCTTAATCCACAGTAATGTACAACGCTCAATGCACGCTCTCGAAGTATCGATTCACCATATAAAACTAATGTTCTTTGCAGGATATCTTCGTCCACCTCTGCACAGTGGACGACTCTCTCTACTTCATGTGCAACACGGAGGCGTTTAAGTTCCTTGCTGAGATGATACAGCACGTGCCACTGCCGCTTCGCGCACGCTACGTATTTTGCTGCGCGCCCATCAATAACAAACTGCCCTTCGTGTGCGCTAGCTTCCTCAAGGTTAGCTGTTGCTTCTTTGACTTTGTTTTCAAACTTTTCTCTCAGGATGAATTCGTCCACAGTCCATTCGTCACCTTCTTAATTCGCCCAGAGTGCAGTGTCGTTAGCCTACAATTCCTAAATCGTCACCTACCTAACTCGTCCATTTTCTGATATCGTTAAGAGGATACGATGCGCACCATTTCTCCATACAAACGTAGTCCCCTGTTTCCTCCCTGGATACTGGCTTTAAAGCCAAATTTTTTTCCTGTGTAATCTGTATCTACCACAGCTATGCCCCTGTTTCGTTTTTTTTTCATATTTCAATTAACATAAGAAATATGAGCTTTCAAAAACTGAAAAAATTGCCCAATTTCAACGTCATTTTCAGACACTCATCAGAAAAGAATCCCTCATATAAACAAAAAAAGGAAAACAGTCCAGTCCAGTTTTCGAGAAGAAAACAGGGGACTACGAAATGCTGTTTTGATCAATTTTACGCGCCTATTAACGGTCTGAGCTGCAGTTGTCCCGCTCTCGCTGTACTGACACGGAGGGGTTCGGGCGAGACAGCGACATTTCATTAAAATACCTATTTCTCAAAAGTCTCTCAGCCATCGTATCCTCTTGAGAAGATGACGAAATGGGACGTGGACGAAGTCCTGAGCCAAACTTTTTAATGTAATCTTCATTCCCATTTCCTTCATATTCGTCATTCTTAAATAGGTGAGTTGGTAGCTTAATTTGTGCTTGTGTGCGAAATTTACATGCGAGTGTTTGAGTTCTACAACGAGGGCGAAATCGCGGGCGCAAACTCCAAACTATTATCTTAATATCTTACCACCCATTGATTTATCTTATCTTTTCGCTGACAACTGAGATACAGGTTTATACCTAGTTCAGTAGTCAGAGACTTCATAAAATTATGTTCATCTCTGTTTGGTTAATAAAGTATTATTATTATTATTATTAATAGATCGTAGAACTGATGGCCAATGGGGCCAAAAGGTGCGCGAATGGCGTCCACGGACCGGAAGGCGCAGTGTAGGTAGGTAGGCCTCCAACGTGATGGAGCGACGACCTGGTTACGTTTACGATGCTGATGGCACAGGACCAGTCTGTTTGGCGAACCTCGGAGAAGGCCAATGTTCAGCAGTGGATCTCTTTCGGCTGAAATAACGCTGATGGTGATTTAATACACATAAAGAATCAAATTTTTTTTTATTCAACAGATGGTCCGTCAATACAGCCGTAACGAGCCAATCACCAAGAACTGGATGTCCAATACGGTCGACTGGCCGCTGCCCGCTCCCAAAACTATCATGGACCTGGTGCATCTTGAATCCGTGTTTGATGTACTGGAGTTGTATTTGTGGTTGAGGTAAGATGCTACTTTAAGGACCTGGTTCACCACACTAATTCATTTTTGTTACATTTCTCAGCCAACGTATTGGCATCGCGCGGAAATGTTGCCAGCCTTATGATTTGTAGATGTAGTTTAATTTTTTTTAGGATAGTTTTTGTTTATTCTTGTTTCATACTTTTTTTTATTATAATCTAAAATTAAAGTAGCACTCTGTTAGTTCTTGATATCTGGGTGAATTTAATTTTTCGTGTTGTTTACTCAGTCCCCAGTTGTCGAAGTGAAATCTTCATACTGGGTCGTAGAAAAATGCTTAGGTTGTCCAAGGGACAAAATTTATGTAACCATAGCAACGGGTGGAAAGAAAAAGTTAAATCACTCATCCTAACATAAGCGGCCGATATCTATGACGTCGCCTCTGTCTATATGTTTATTCGAGTTATTCACTACTCTACCAGCGGTTTCGTTCGAGTAAACCATACAATCGGGCAGTCGAATTAAAATTCCGGGATTTTACTGAATTCCCATAATACACCGTAGTCTTTATTTACATTGTATGGCAAACACCCGTGCAAAATTGTCTCAGTCTTACTGGCTCAAGATTAAAAGTAGCCTAGGGTAAATCTCCAATAACTGGCCAGTGGCCACCCTTCAATAACTGGCCCCCTCATACTGAAAAAGAACTCTGTTTCCCTACAAACAGAATTCAATTTAATATAACGTGGCCAGATAATTATCACCTTATACTAAAAATGAATTCTATTATGAGTGAATCGAGTTCATTTTTAGTATGTGGTGGCCAGTTATTGGCGATTTATCCTATGTGTTATTCCATACGTCATACGTCCAGCTTATTTTAATTGGCTAAGTAAAGTTTTTTGAAGAGGTGCTAATTATGTTTTTTTTCGACAGTGGTCGACTTCAACACTAAGAAACTGCAGGTGTTTTATTTTTATCTCCTTTTATTTATTGGAAATATTTTTTTAAGTGTTCGAGATGACATTTGTGAGATTTTACGGCTGACAAGCGGTTCGTGCTCAGTACTAAGAAGAAATAGAAAAAAAAACGAAGTCAACTGTCGCTTCTGTCAATGTCAAATGAAATATAACCGTTTGCGTTTCGTTTGCTTTGCGTTGTCCAAGAAGCAGTTCCAAAATAGTGATCGAAAGTATTCAATCGTGATTCAATTAACGGGCATAGGTCGTGGAGAAATGCGGTAAAATTGAAAGTCCGGATTTTATGCGGAGGTCGATAAAAATAGTCCAAAAATCACACTGAGCACACCAAAACGCAAAGCAAACGAAACGCAAACGATTTGACATTGACAGAACTGACAGTTGACTTCGTTTTTTTTTCTATTTCTTCTTAGTACTGAGCACAAACCGCTTGTCAGCCGTAAAATCTCACAAATGTCATCTCGAACACTTAAAAAAATATTTCCAGTAAACAACAGGAGATAAAAATAAAACAGCTGCAGTTTCTCGATCTCCAGAACGCCGACTGTCGAAAAAAAATATAATTAGCATCTCTTCAAAAAACTTTACTTAGCCAATTAAATCCGATTTTTTTAACGGCAACACCACGCTCAACTGCTTTCTTCCTACTTACCCTAAATTCAAGTCTAGGGTGAATATTTACTGGGCAAGCGTGCTTCGTCGTACGCCGCACCTTCGCTTTCCATCAGGCGTGATTGTGGTCAAACGCAAGCCATATCGTATAAAAAACCGTCTAGCCGTTTTAGCTTGAAGGAGTAACAGAAACACACACGCACTCACAAACTTTTAAATTTACAATAGGTACTAGTGGGATCAAGCTATCATTTCTGACAAGCGTCATTTGTTTCAGCTATCGGTTTCCAGACATGTTCCCTGACGTTAAGCTGGTCCGCGAAATGGAGACTGAACTGGACGCCATCATTCAGCAAGGAATATTCCAAATAACTAGGTCAGTATTTTTGACGTGACAACGTCTAATAAATCGATGAACACCGGCTGCACGCACGAAAAAGGATGACGCAATGTAACGTACATGTCCCGTACAAGAGAGAGCAGTGCGCGCCAGGATGTACAATCTTAGTACTAGCGGGGTATTAAAGGGGGGATGAAAATTTCATTGATGTTGCCGTAGGATGCACCGTTTTCAAGATAGTTGACAAAACACCGGTTCCCGTTCGATCACCGAGGTTAAGCAACGTCGGGCGCGGTCAGTACTTGGATAGGTGACAACCTGGTTTCATATTTGTTTTTTGAATGCTTTGTTATGACGTTGTCACGTTAAACTATCGTCCGTAAACCGACTTTACAGACAACCAGTTTTCTTATTCAAACCTGAGAAGTGTCAGAGTATAGGCCGGAGAGACGAATGAATGAAATGAGGCGAATTAGGTATTACCAGTGGCGGCGTAGGACCTAAATTTTGAGGAAATACATATTTTGCGAGGCCCTATGCTGGCGCACTATACACTAAATAGTGATTTTTAATTGAGCCGAAAACCGAGAACCTTTCTAGGCGGGAGGCTCCTCAGACCGCGAGGCTGTAGGCACATGAATAGATAAACGGAACAGAATAAACGCTTCAAACAACGCCGCGCATGCATTACACTACTACACGCATAACATATGTGTGCGTGACCTGTCACAGACAGGACAGGGGGGGCGTGCACCGGCGCCCGCTCGGAGACAAACCGGTTTGAACTAGCTCAGTGAGTAGACAAAGTTCAGGTGTGCCGCCAGCGACGACGCGACCATTTAGCGTTTAGCTACATAGTTCGGGTGTTCGGTTGTTTTTAAAGATGCCTACTTGTTGTAGTGTTGTAGATATACAGATATTAGATACTTAAGTACTTGTTTGAATAAAAAATATTGATTTTTAATAAAAAAAAATTACCGAGTGACAACCCTATGATAATAGGTAAGAATTTCGAGCTCTGTTCGGAAGCTTTTATTCTGTTCCCTTTATCTATTCATGTGCTGTAGGCGAGGGTTCGCATCGCCCACGCATAGCTAAAATCTGGAACGAGCTTCCCGCTGGGGTCTTCCCATCGAGTTACGACCAGGGCCCAATTGCATAACAAAGTACAACTAATATTACAAGCGGAACTCTCGCTAACTAGAAAGGGAGTTCCGCTTGTAATATAAGTTGTACTTTTTTATGCAATTGGGCCCTGGGTGCCTTTAAGAGGCGAGTGTACAATTTTCTGCAGGGCCGACAACGCACTGGTATCGCGTAAAGCGCTGCGAGTGTCTATGGACAGTGGTGTTCATTTAACATCAGGTGACCCACTAGTTCGTTTGTCTGGCCTCTCTAACATAATAGCTACACTACTGAGCGTTAAGCCCTTCGGGTCGATTCACAAGAGCTAGTACGAATGGATTAAATGAGCGAATGAAAGTGTCTGTGTGTTACCTACCCATTTGAATACACTTCACACAAATTTGAAAATGACATGCATCAGTCACTTTCCTACAAAAATGTCAAAGTTATTACCAGACATAGGAATTCAGGGGGCAAAATTTAATGACCATCGACACTTTTCCTATATACCAGTGATCGCCCCTAGCTTTGTTTGTAAGTTTGTACTATTTTGAAAGTCTTAATATTACACTCGGCGCTGGCTAGCCAGTTCCTTTGCTTGAACTTGGCTTGACACGCTGCCGCGTGTCTAGATTTCGAAGTTTATACACACATATTTTAGACGATAGCTCCTGGGTTATTAAGTATCATTGCACTATAAAATATTTACAAATCTTAACCTCGTAAGGCCCAACACGCTAAATGTAATACTTATGTCAATGTAAATGTGTACTTTTCTTGATTGACAATATTATGTTTCAAATTATTCCAAATTTGACGTGGTCTTTACGAGGATAAAGAAGAATAGAATTGATTTATTATTTTATTTCATTTTATAATGTCTATAAAATATTATTTTTACAAAAAAAACTTGGAGCGATCACTATTATATGAGAAAAGCGTCGATAGTTGAGTTTATCGATAAAGGAACTCCCTACTTGTCTTGTCATTAAATTTTGCCCCCTAAATTCCTATGTCTGGTTATTACTTTCGTTCAATCCATTCGTGCCACCTCTTGTGAATTGACCTGTATAATACTGGACGTAACTTCGCCTTGCTATTCCGCGACCACACTTGCAAGACGGTTACATGTCTGCGGCAGACATTTAAAACTAAAAATGGATTTATTTTTAAAGGTTGTTAAGAAACTCGGAGCAAGTGCTACGCGAGGATTCCGAAGATAACGCAACCTCCCTTCGGCACAGAAAGGGCACCAAAGCGTTGTCGCATCACACGAGGAGTGAAGAGCCTAAAGGGAAACTGTCGGAGATACTAGTCTCTAAGGTAAGCTTAAGAAATTCAAGTGTTAAGCCCAGTTTAGATTAGCAAGAAAAATTGTGAAAGTTGTATTACATTGCGGCGCTCCGTTTACCACGTAAAACTCGTTCGCTTTGCGGCCTCACAATGTAATGCGACTACCTAGCACGATTTTTCTTGCAGATCTAAACTCGGCTATAGATTTACCGGCCACATATTGCTTTTATAATGCGTCACAATATCCATTGTAATTCTTGAAAATACGACTAGCTTTAAAATATACTTTGTCAGGTATACATTCGATAGCTGCTTTTGATTCTGCGATAGTATGCTGCAATAAATGGGGCTTTATTAAGGGTTAATATACTCGCACCATTTCATGTGCGAGATCACATTTGAAGTTTACCATGAGGAAAACTTAAAAGGAAGACACAATAAATAAAAACAAAATTTAGTTGTGTTAAGTTTAAATGTAGGTATGTAATTTAATAACATATAATATAACATTGTAGATCTATTAGAAAAATATACCTTGTTGAGTTTCTTGCTGAATTCTTCTCAACAGGGTTTTTCCGAACCGGTGGTAGATTCTTCGACTTTCATAAGTGCTTGTTACGGCCTAAATTGAATTGATATTTTGACTTTATTCTATATTTATGTATTTATTACTAAACTGACTGAATGAATCACTGTGCCCGCGTGGGAACTACGCCCCAAGCCCGAACAATTTAGCTATAAGAAAACATAGAAAAGTTAAAAGCCAATGATTTTTCTTTGTAGGGCTTAATAACGCCACAGATGCTCAAGAAACTGCAGCAAGAACTGGTCATAGACAAGAAACCGGAGAAGAGTAAAGTGAAGTCAAATAGGCTTAGGAGGAAATGAAGGTATGAAATCAGTTGTAAATATTAGTGATGGTGAACAATGTCGAATGAATGTGTAATTAAATATTCAAGTGATTATGAACTTGTTTTATTTTACTGCGACACTTTAAATTGAAACAAAAACGAGAACGCTCCAATTGCCAAATTCAGTTCCAAGTGGAGCTATCGTGTACAAAACCCGCGTATGTCAACCTATAGTATAAATCTTCCCAGGTGAATTTTTGGGTTAGGTTCGTAAGGACTAGATTACATAACGACTCTATAAGCAAAACGTCTTAGTTACATAAGGTCTTGGTAGCTAAATGTCTAATTGTACAAACGTCTTAATAGTAGAATGCCCGGGTTTAAGATTGGACTTAGTTCTATTACGTCTTGTTTGTATAACGCCCTAATATCAAAATGGTGTAATAGCAAAACGACTAGGTAGGCATATCGTCAAACATTAATAACGTCTAAATGGCATAACGACTAGATGGTTGAATGACAAGAAAAACTCAAACGTAGTTTGTGAAGGAACTCTTTGATAAAGAAACTTCAAAGTCGAGTTGCTGACCGGTATGCAATCATGACGTTTTGCTACCAATTGGACGTAAAATCTATTAGTCATTTTGCAACTTCGGGCGTTATGCTATAGTTGTCGATCGAACAACTAAGACATTCTACTCACTAGGGCATTCTGCAAAAAAGACATTGTGCTTACCAAGCCCTTATGCAACTAAGACGTTTTGCTTATAGAGTCGTTATGCAATCTAGTCCTTACGAACCTAACCCGAATTTTTCGCTTCGAGCCCTTATCTTTCAAAACAAACGTTATCGTCATAGTATTAAGGTTCAAATTTAATGTAATGGCTCGAAGTGAAAAATTCACCTGGGAAGATTTATACTATACCCCTACGCGGGACTCAAATCCGGGACCTCAAGCTTCGTAGCCAGGTTCTCTAACGACTAGGCCATTTTGATCGTTTGGTCATTTGGTTTGGTCTTATCCACCCTATTGATTGTGTGCTTAGTTCTGACCTCCTGTAAAAAGATTCTAATGTTACGTAAAAAGTGGGCGTGTTATTTTTAAGATAACAGTTCAATAATATTTTTGATGAAGATTTCGACATATTAACTATTAGGGGGGCACACCTTTGACCTTCTAATATCTAGATAGTACATACAGTGGGATTCTATTTTAGATAAATTATATTTTGTCTCCAAAATATAAGTGAATCGAGGGTCGAGTTATACAAGTTTTTATTTAACCTCTTGAAAGCTAGGTCGGCTATAGACGACAATACGGTAATACAAAAATCAACCTACCCGCATCTGCATAAGAATCTATTTTGTTCGTTACAAAAACAATGTGTGGCGTTCAAAAGTTTTTGCCCTGGATGTTTGGGTCAAATCTTGGAAATTGCATTTAACCCACTTCCAGTTGTCGGCTGACTTGAAATTTGGTATACTTACTTATGAAGGTTGGATGACAATGCAATTACAGTCAGCAAAAAAGCTTGCATTAAAAAATATTTTTTAATAAACACTTTTTTTTTTTTTTTTTATGTTAGATAGGCCAGACAAACGAACTAGTGGGTCACCTGATGTTAAATGAACACCACTGTCCATAGACACCCGCAGCGCTTTACACGATGCCAGTGCGTTGTCGGCCCTAAAGGAGAGGGAATAGGGGAAAGGGAGAGGGAAGGAAGGAGGGAGGGAAGGGGTGAGGTATTGGGCCCCCGGCACTCTCACTGACCGTACGAAACGCAAGCAGGATTACTGCTGCTTCACGCCGGTGTTCTGTGAGAGGGTGGTACTGCCCCGGACGAGCCGGCCCATTCGTGATGCAGCGGCTAGCTACATCATGGCTCTACCACTACAAAAAATACTTATTTCAGATTACGAAGTTAGACGTCACGGTTTAGAATCCTGTTATGGGCAACCTCTTGTATGCCGAATTACGAAGGTTTGAGTTATCGATCGTCCAAGCATTTAAAAAATCAAGTTTGTTTATCGCCTTTCTAGTACCCGTAGTAGGTACAAGCTTTGATTAGTTTGAAACTAGATCAATGATTGTAAATTATTGATAGTCACATGATATTTATATATTGAAAAAAGTCATATTTGGTCTTGCTAAGTTTAACGGTATTTTGGCTCTAAGGGGAGGGGCGAAGAATGTGAGACGGCGTATCGCGTATCAACAAAGAACGTGGAAGTAAATACAGTTAAAATATCACATGATTTATGGACGCTTGTGTTTAGTAATTCTTCATCAAGTGTAACAGACTGACTTATCATCTTTACGCTTGCCTACCTGTATACCTACAACGTTTACGTCAAACGAAAAAGACACAACTGACATTTTGTCTGAAACTGAGTTACTTCTACGCCTTTGTTTACTAAATCTGAATATGCATGTAACACAATTTCGAAAAATAAACCCTGTTGTCTTTTTTCCATATGACGACAGACTACAAGAAACAGGAACTTCACGCCAGCCACCCTGTATAATATTGACGTCATCCCCCATGATAACAATCATCATTGAAATAATATAAATAAGTTATCTGCCATCATTATCGTCTGTGAAACATGATGTAACGAGAAAATTTGCTGACGTTCTTGAACTTACGAAAATATTTTTAATCGTGGTTTATATTAAAACTACTCGTAATCTTTATTCGTCATTCCAGAGACATCTATTGAAGTGAAACGACTTAGTTTGATATTTATTTGTGGAAGTTGAAGTAGGCTATTTAATTTTATAAATAAGTATTAATAATAGAGATAAGCGTCGTATTTGTTTGTTCAGTTATTAAGCCCAGTATTACTGCGAAGATGGGTCTTCTGGAGTATTCTATTTATTTGTGTTTATATCTAGTCGGAGAGATAAATGGTAAGCTATTATTTGGCTTTATTATTGTAGTTTATAATCGGAAAACTTAGTTAAATAGAGGTACGGTTATTCTCGAGATTTGTGAACTTCGTCAAATTAACGCGTCGCACAAAAGCGACGCGTTATCTAAATAACTGAGTGTAAAGTCACTGTACAAATCTGGAGAATGACCGCCAACTATTTTCTACGTTTGTGCACTCAGTCTAATTAACGCTTCGCTATTGCGGAAAAATAGCGCCACGTTTATTAGACAGGGTGTACAAATCTGGAGAATGACCGCAAACTATTGCCCATATTTGTGCACTCCAGTCTAATTAACGAATCGCTTTTGCGGAAAAATAAACGAAGCATAATAGCGCGCTAGTAAGGCGGAGTGCTCAAATCCAGAAAATGGCCAATTACTTAGATGTTTGTGGCGAGTTGCTTTGTAAAATGACCAGTAAAAGTAAAAACTTCTGTTCTTGTGGAGTTCAAAAAGTTGGACACTTAATGCCGGTAGCTAAACTTAGTATGAAAGTTTTCCGTTGTGACACAAAAAACAACTGTACAATTGCATGGGTAATTTTCGTGTTACAATGGATTTTTTTCTATTAATATTTTTTTATAGATAGCTACTATTTAACGTGGTTCGACTTAGGGCCCATATCGTGACTTAAAAAAGCTTGTATCTCGAATCCATATGAAAACTTAAAAGGAACCTTAAAGCATAGGGAGTACCTAAAGTTAATTTAATAAAATTATCTATTTTGAGATGCGAGTTTTTTTTCAGAGTAGTGACGATACGAGTATGTGCCCCGTGCTGTGGTTGGTGACTTAAAAAAAAAATTAAAAGTCATGTTTTGTTTACTTAAATACAAACGTATCTAACCCTTAGAATCAACTTTTTGCCGTTTTTAGGGTTTTTAATCAAGTTACTGTTAAACAGGTTACAGAACAATTAAGTCGGATAAAGAAGTTTTAATATTTGCGCAACCGATGGAAGCTGTAGACATTGTTTGCGAAAATGATGTACCTCTGGTCCGTTGCGGTTTCACGCACCCGAATGGGACCAAGATATTGTAAGTAGACAAACTTTAAACAGAATGTTAGTATATTATATTATACTAAATTTACTGTTACGGGCGTAGACTAAAAAGTTCGACCACATCATCATCATTATTATCCCAGTCTATATACTTCCCACTGCAGGGCACAGGCCTTCACTTAGAATGAGAGGGCTTGGATCGTAGTTCCCACGAGGACCCACTGCGGATCGGAAGTTTCACACCATTGAATTTTTTCGCATGACTGGTTCCTTAGAACAGATCTTTTTATGTGTTATAATTACTGTCTTGCCCATACTGAACGATGTAAATGTACCAACCTGTAAAGAGCCCTAAAAACTGTTTAATAAGGGTTCTCTAACAAGTGGATTATCACCAGATGGCGTTAGTAGCGTCCGACCGTTTGACGTTACAATCTTGCTTGCGATTGGCTCAATTAATTATGAACTAGTCTCAAACGTGACACAAATTTCAAAGTTGTCAAACGAACCTCACGATACTAGCCTGTCACCGAAATCCTACAGGCCACAACAAACCGGGAGCGCGGAGCGCCGACGGAGCGTGCCCAGCGCGCTCTATAACACTGAATCAAATATAAGGTAACACACACCGGCAGCGCGGCACACCGTATTTGATTCAGTGTTATTGACCGCGCTGGACACGCTCCGTCGGCGCCCCGCGCTCCCGGTTTGTTGTGGCCTTAAGGCCCTGGTTTCTCTGGCCAGTCACACGCGACCGGCGGCGTCCGAATGTGTGTCGCACGCTGTGCCACACGCCGTCGGTCGCGGGTGCGTGACTTTTCAGAGAAACCACCCTCAAACGTTCCCGAACAAAACATTCGAATGTCGTCGGTCGCGGACACCCGTCGGTCACCGGTCGCTAGCGGCGGGTGGTCAGAGAAACCAGGGCCTAAGAGCCTTGTCAGACGCTGCGCGCTCGCGAAGGAATCTTTACGCGTTCGCCTCGCTTTTAACACGTTCGCAAATCACCAGTATGATAAGCCACTAATTCAGATTCGTATTCTATTTTCAGATTCAAAAATCTCCTACCGGGTACGCCGCTATGCAAATACACTACAGACGCAACAAGCGCAGATATAGGCCGTTGGACCTGTCATTATTGGTCTCAAACTATACCTCAAGAGGAAATGACAAAAACAATAGAAGTCCGAGTCGCGCGCAAGTTCGGAGCAGTAGACAGGGAGATCACAGCGAGAGAGGGAGAGGAAGTTACTTTGTCGTGTATCAGTACTGAGAAGATGGTGCCTTTAGATTACTGTTATTTTATGACGCCAGAGGTGGAAAGACTTTATATGGATCAAGGATTTACGCGTACTAAGTAAGTTTGTCAAAATGTTTTAAAATAAATACTGTATAGATAAAGGCGTTACTTTGCTTTTGCTAATAAAATGGATTGAACTTGATTTGCTCCTCCGCGAACTACTTCGCGACATAACAACATCATAACATAAAAGTATAATAATTATTTCTCGATTAATCGAAATTATACAATTACCTAGCGAACTAACTTCGTCTGCGAAAAATTCGTTTGTCGCTATATCGGGATAAAGTATCTGTGTGCCAAATTTCGTCCAAATTCTTTGAGCCGTTTTCTTCTTACATCCAAACTTACGCATTTATGATATAAAGAAGCGTAATGCATTAAAAATTAGTAAAGCACATACTTGGTCAGCTATAACTCTACTTTTTTTAAGTCAATTAAGTGCACCTGCTTGGACCCCCTTCCCGGCGCCCAAGACTGTACATATCTTTTTCACTTTCCAGTGCCCTAATGCAGAAGTACTACTTCCCTCTGAACAAAAGCCTCCATCGAGGCGACTGTGGAGTCACCATAATTTCCGCTTCAGCGTCGGACTCCGGCATTTGGTCGTGCTATGGATGGCTAGAACTGGAGAACCGACAATATGTGGACACCATACGATTGGTTGTAGAAAAAGATGTTACTGAAGTTTGGACTGAAACCAGTGTCTTAGGTAGGTACTGTTAGACCTTGCTTAAGGTCTTAAGGTGTAGCTTCACTATATTTTAATATGAATACAAGAATTAGTATTTTAGACGTTTATTGACTTGCGGACGATTTGGTGAAGGCCGCAGGTTCAGGGTGGATGCAAGTCGCTTCCAACCGTAATGATTGGGCATCAATGAGAGATACCTATGTCCAGCAGTGGTCGTCCTACGGCTGAAATGATGATGATGATGATGATGATTAACTTGCAGCTAAATAATAAAATAACTCTTATACATAGAGTAATATTATATACGGGAAATAGAGCGCCCTCTCAGCGGAAATTATTGTCACCATCAAGTCAGTCTGCACAGCGGCTCCACCTGTTAATCGTGATAGTCAACAGGGCCGGTGGGGGGAGAGGGGGGGTTGTAAGTAGGTACGTAGCTATAGGTATGGGTATGCGATGCGCTATAGATATATATACGTATAGGTATTCATGCATGTACGCGCAAATAGGCGATTTGTATAGTTATATAGGTTTGTTGCATAAATTCTTGATTTCACTTTAGGCATTAGAAAATAGGTGAATAATCTGGACTTTCCATACCATCCATCCATTTTATGCAACTATTTTTCAATAAAAAAAATAAGTCATGACCTTCTTTATAAAAATGAAAGCCAAGCTACGAATCTATGCAACAAACCTACCGACAATACAATTCTAGGCAGAAAAATGATTAATTTTAAGTGCCAAATATAATTATGTTTCAAATAAAACGTGTACCTACTTAGTAAAATTCAATTTTAATTCAAAACATTTAATTGAGACTTTGTCCATAAACGTTAGATTACATTTACCTTATTGTGAACATAAAATCTAGATTAATGACAGCCACATAATAATTATGTTCTTTAAATTAAGCCTTAAAATATTAACAATGTAAAAATGTTGTAAAGGAGAGATGAAAATAAGTAAAATTGACATTAAAAAATAATATTATCTTTACAAAATTTCTATGAATACATTTAAAAATAAACAGGCAAGTTTTAACAAAAAACAAGAATAAAACTCATTATTTAGATATTTATTACTCTATTTTTCGTTTAAAAACTTATGTAGGTAAGAAGTAGTAAGACTTTCTCAGTGAGGCAGTTCAGTTTAGTACTATGGACCATATTGTCCATAGTACTGCCCTGACGCGTCGTGTGCGTGTCACGCTCGCCGAGAAGAACAGCCAGTACGCGCCTCTGCGAGCAACTTTGACGCGCTACAAAATTGCATTAGACCTAACAGCGTCCTATACAAGACAACAACAAAACGAGACTAGCGTACCTAATTGGGAATGTAAAAAACAATACCAATGGTTTTAGTGTTCCGTACCCAAAGGGTAAAAACGGGAACCCTATTACTGAGGCTCCGCTGTCCGTCCGTCCGTCTGTCACCAGGCTGTATTTCGGGAACCGTGATAGCTAGAGAGTTGAAATTTTCACAGATGATGTATTGCGGTTGCCGCTATAACAACAAATAGGTACTAACAAATGGAATAAAATAAATATTTAAGGGGGCTCCCATACAACAAACGTGATTTTTATAGATAACTAGCTGTTGCCCGCGACTCCGTCCACGATGAATGGGGGGGGGGGGATAAAAAATAGCCTACGACCTATTCTCAGACCTAGTGTAGAGAAAAAAGAGGTGAGAAGAGGTGTGAGTTTCATAAAAATCGGCCAAGCCGTTTCGGAGGAGTTCGGTAACAAACACCGTGACACGAGATTTTTATATATTAGATTATACGGAACCCTTCGTGCGCGAGTCCGACTCGCACTTGGCCGGTTTTATATATATATATATATTATATTGAAAAGTCAATTATAATATAAGAAACTGATTTCAGTTTTTTTTTTAATTTAGATTACTATTTTTTTCAAAATAAATTATTGAAACTGTTTTGGTTGATGACGGCAGATTATAATTGAGGGCTCTCGCATGGCCAAATTTATAAATTTATTTAAATTCGTACGGTAAGGCCACCCTTTTAATGTGTAGTGGTACACTGTAACTAGAGCCACTTTACTGGCGCTGTCCTCAGAGTGCTAGATGTCAGACAGCGGGTCCAAATCAAACTCTGTAGTGTTAATCCATGCGTAAATTATGAAGAATTCTAAATAATGCTATTCCACACCGATTAAAATACAACTTGGATCATCTACGAAATTTACTTCAATGTCAAATGAAGGTCATTGCTTATTTGAAAATGAAATAACTACAGAAAACGATTTAAAAAGCATTTATCTCGAAATGGTTTTCGATTTACTATAAGCCTGACCAGAAATATATGATCATTGTCAAGAGGGCGCTACTATTTTCATTTGTGTGAACATTTCAGTATAGCCCGCACAATGTGGATTGGCGACTAGTTATTTTGACTTAGGTACCTATTTTTATTCACCGTAATCAAAATCAGACATTGAAGACTTTTTGGATTGTGGAGGGGTGGGCCATGTTATCGAAGTTTATCTCTACATTGATTACTTGGTCTTCAAAGTAATTTCCAAGTTTTTCTTCAGCAGCTGGTGCTAGACACTTGCGTTTCATAGAATGCAGTGGTTGAGTAGTCTGGCTGGTATTTACTTTCAAGAAGTCCTGGGAAAAAAAAATATTTTATTAAGTATCGCTAAATAATAATATTATAAAGAGGAAAGATTTGATTGTTTGTTTGTTTGCATTGAATAGGCTCCGAAACTACTGGACCGATTTCAAAAATTCTTTTGCTGTTAGAAAGCTACATTATCACTGAGTGACATAGGCTACTTTTTACCGCGGGAAATACCTATTCCTACGGGAAAATTAATTTATCGCTGGCGAAGCTGCGGACGGAAGGCTAGTCGCTACATATACAGGTCGAGTCACACGTGCTGGCACGAAAGGATTGAACAAAAGCAATAAAATAAATAAATAAATAAATATCACGGGACAATTCACACCACTTGACCTAGCCCCAAAGTAAGCTAAGCAAAGCTTGTGTTATGGGTACTAGGCTACGGATAAACATACTTATATAGATAGATACATACTTAAATACATATTAAACACCCAAGACCCGAGAACAAACATTCGTATTTCTCATACAAATATCTGCCCCGACACGGGAATCGAACCCGGGACCTCAAGCTTCATAGTCAGGTTCTCTAACCACTAGGCCATCTGGTCGTCTAAACACAATCACACAACAATGCCACTTTGATATTTTTGTAGGAAAATGACTGATGCATGACATTTTCATATTTGTGTGAAGTGTATTCAAATAGATCTGTACCACATTGATACTAATACCCTTAAACGAGCAATTCTTGTATCTATATATAATCAGAATCTCAGGAACGGCTCCAACGA
This sequence comes from Archips xylosteana, assembly GCA_947563465.1. NCBI lineage: Eukaryota > Metazoa > Arthropoda > Insecta > Lepidoptera > Tortricidae > Archips > Archips xylosteana. The sequence continues at coordinate 7,764,419 of OX387349.1, forward strand.
TTTCGATGAAATTTGGTATGTTCTCGGGGATGAAAAATTGATCTAGCTTGGTCTTATCTCTGGGAAATCGCCTGGTACAGAGTTTCAGCCCGAGCGGAGCTCGGTTGCCTAGGTACTAATCAATTTAATAATTGTAACAAAACTTTATTTTTTTTAAGTCAATAGAAAGAAATAAATTACCTGCTTCCAGTATTGTGTGTGAAGAAGACAGCAAGTTGGTTGAGGTTGGTGGAGGTTGCTGCAGTTAATGTGTCACATATGTCTTGTACCATATTGGACCCTTGATACGATTTACAGTACTTGTGATCTTCCTGTACTGTCTTATGTAATGATGTTACAGCTGTAATAGATGTTACATTGTATCATTTAATTAACTCTGGCTGTGATGTGATGTCCTATGAAATTTATCCTGCAACCTATTATTGACCAACATACAAAAGGACGATTTTAAGGTATTATTTTTGATATATCAAAGTATACGCTTTGAACGGTTGTACCTATAAAAATCCAGTGTTGTAGCTTGTTTATTATAGGAAGAGCTTTGACAGTTACAAAAAATCCATTACATTTTATGCAATAAAACTTTTATAGTGTAGGTTACACTTAAAACTTGAAATATAAAATACAAAACCTTTTTTTAATTTAATATCAGTACTGTACATGTCTCAAGCCCTCTCATTCGGAGAGGAGGCCTGTGCCTGCAGTGGGACGTGTAAAGGCTGGGATGATGATGATGATGACGATGACTGTACATGTATGTCTATGATTGTATAGGTATATTGTTTTAAGGGCAATCTAAACCAGCTACTTAGGGTGAAGCCGTGGTGGCCTAGTGGTTTGACCTATGGCACAGAATATATAATAGTACTGACGTACAGAATGGAAACGGTCCGCCCCGCACCGATTCGAATTACCCCACCCCTCAAGGCGCAGACAGCCGGAAACCGCCAGAAACCAGAAGAGTGCGCGCGCGATGTATGTAGGCGTACGCGTGTACAGACGTCGTCGTGCTTATGTAGATTCAAGAACGCGTATTTTTACGTCGTGTCCGCCGCGTGCCTATGGTCTCTTAAGCAGAGGGTCGTGGTTCAAGTCTGGGCTCGCACCTCTGAGTTTTTCGGAATTAATGTGCGGAATTACATTTGAAATTTACCATGAGCTTTACGGTGAAGAAAAACATTGTGAGAAAACCTGCTACACCTGCGAAGGAATTCAATGGTATGTATGTATGTATGTAAACTCTTTATTGCACATAAAAAAAAATAAAAATACAAATAAACAGAGAGGAGAACAAAGGCGAGCTTATCCCTAAAAAGGGATCTCTTCCAGCTAACCTAGTTAAGAGAAGACAATTTAATATATAATGGATAAGCAGACAGTTAAAAATACGTGCGGTAAAAAGAAAAACAGAAATACTCAAAAGAGAAAGGAAAAAAAAAAAAAAAAAATAACAATAATAATAGTGATAACTAAAAAAATACAATAGAAAGTAAATACAAAATTATTTACATTAAATGCAACATAAAACACATAAAACATATTACAAAAACATATTACAAAAGCGGACACAATCTCGCCTCAGATGTCAATGTCAAGCCATAATTTCTTTAACCTCTCCCTGAACGAGGCCACAGACGGAGATTCCCTTAAAGACAAAGGCAAATCGTTCCACAGCTTGACAGAATGGAAAGTGAAAGATTTAGCATAAGAGCGCGCGTTGTTAGGCGGGAAGGCAAGTGTAAGTTTGGAACTCGACCGCAAACGGTGTCCGCTTCCAGTGGCCATGTAGCTAAATCTTTCAGATAAGTAAGAAGGAGAAGCAGGATTAAACAGGACATTATAAAGAAGGCAAAGAGTATGAATGTCTCTGCGACGACGAATAGGTAGCCAATGAAGCTGTTCGCGGAAGTGGGAGACATGATCATACTTACGAAGACCATAAATGTACCTGATACACACATTCTGCAGACGTTCCAGCCTATCAAGCAACTCCTCTCTTAGGTCAATAAAAGCAACATCACCATAATCGAGGAGAGGCAAGAGTAGAGAACGAGCAAGAGTAAGTTTTGTTTGAAACGGAAAAAAGTTCTGCAGACGTCTCAGGGAGTGAAGTGATGCAAAAAGCTTGCGACTAACCTCATTTATATGAGCAGTCCAAGAAAGAGTTTGGTCCATGATAATACCCAAATTCTTAACCGTACTTGACAACGGGATGGTAGTCCCTCCAAATAAGATTTTAGGTATTACCACTTCCGACAATCTATCGATGAAGTAAGAACTGCCAATAATTATAGCCTGCGTCTTTGCAGCATTAACCTTCAAGCCAAACTGTGTGGCCCAGTCATTGATGGTGTTAAGATCAATGTTAATTTGACCAATTAGAGAAGGCAAATCGTCAAAGCCAGCCGCTGCATAGATTTGCAAGTCATCAGCGTATAAATGATAAGATGAGTAAAGGGACTTGGCAATACCATTAATAAAAATTGAGAAAAGAAGAGGAGATAACACGCCACCCTGAGGAACACCAGCAGCAAGGTCATGCCACTCTGAGAAATGATCATCAATCCTAACTTTCTGGCGTCTTCCAAAGAGATAAGCACGAAACCAAGAAATGGCAGCTGGAGACAAGTTAAGATTCTGTAGGGTTCCGATTAGGATATCAAAGTCCACGGTATTGAAGGCACTACTAAAATCCAAAAGAACTAGGATGGTAAGCATTTTACGCTGAATATTATGGCGAATGTCATCAGTGACCTTCACCAAAGCTGTGACTGTGCTATGCCCGGGGCGGAAACCGGATTGAAAAGGATTAAGCAGGTTATGTCGGTTGAGATGAGATGACAGACGACGATTTACAAAATGTTCAATAACCTTTGAAAGGACAGGGAGTATTGAAATTGGACGATACTCAGTAAAGGATGTTGGATTAGAGGTTTTTGGGAGAGGAATCACATTAGCAAGCTTCCAAAGTGAAGGAAAAGTGCCCGAGGAAAAGGAGAAGTTTATAATGTGAGAGAGAATGGGAGCAATGTGATCTGCCGCCAGCATAAGCATGTCCAAGCCAAGGTAATCCTCACCAACAGCCTTCGTCTTAATGAGTTTGAGAAAAGCAAGAATTTCATGAGGTGAAATATTACCAAGTTCAAAAACAGGGCAGTCAGGGGGAGGTATAGTGGCAAGGAAAGATAATGTATGGTGCTTAACGGAAGGATCCAATGCAACCGGAGAAGTACTGAAATGCTTATTTAAAGCATTGATGTCAAGAGCACCCGAAGGCCCCGAAGCAATTTGTTGAGCTTTGCCCACCCCTAGTGACTTTAAAAATTTCCACAACTTTGCAGGGGGACAGCCGTCGATGGATTCATGTATGAATTTACGTTTAGCATTTCTGCACACTCTATTGCAACGGTTACGTAATGAAATAAAGCTAAGACGATTATGCTCTGAAGGGTCACGCCGCAATCTGATACGAGCTCGATTTCGTTTAGCCATCAACGACTTAATTTCAGGTGTAAGCCAAGGAGCAGGAAGGTGCTTCACACGCATGGGTTTTAAAGGAGCGTGCTTTTCAAATATAGTCAGTAAAGTTTCGTTAAATAAGCTTACTTTCCGATGGTGTGTGTGAAGTTCCCAATCTGCACTGGGCCCGCGTGGGAACTATGGCCCAAGCCTTCTCATTTATGAGAGGAGGCCTGTGCCCTGCAGTGGGACGTATATAGGCTGGGTTGATGATGAAACACCCTTTGCTATATATGAGGCCCACTTCATAATAATAATAATTCATTTATTTAAGAACAAAACACACTTAGGTCCAAATTACATGCAATATAACATGTAAAAATATTTTTTGACCAATGTATGACTTTTGAGTCAACAAGATTGAAGTGAAAATTTTAAGACTAACTCCAATGGTGGGGTTATAAAACTTGTGTGCCAGACAACAGATGGACAGACATACAGATGGACAATTGAGTGCTGGGGTTTAGTTTGGACCTTTCCGGAATGAAACCTAAATGAACCGCCTGATTACATCTTCATCGAAATTTGCAATATTATCAAAATATAGTCGACCAAGTAAGTGCTTTCTTTACCATTTTTAGGGTTCCATACCCAAAGGGTAAAAACGGGACCCTATTACTGAGGCTCCGTTGTCCGTCCATCTGTCAGTCTGTCACCAGGCTGTATCGCGGGAACCGTGATAGCTAGAGAGTTGTAATTTTCACATATGATGAATTTCGGTTGCCGCTATAACATATAATAAAATAAATATTTAAGGGGGTTCCCATACAACAAATGTGATTTTTTTGCTCGTTTTTGCTCGATATTGATAACGGCAACAGGTAGACGCTTTAATATTCACAGAAGATTTAGCTATATATTCACTTTAAAAATAAATAATTAAAACAAATATTTAAGGGGGGCTCCCATACAAAAAAACGTAATTTTTTTGCTGTTTATATAGATAATGGTACAGAATCCTTTGTGCGCGAGCCCGACTCGCACTTTGCCGATTTTGAGTATAGTACATGAATTACCAAATGAGATAAGAGTCCAATGCTGTACAAAAAAGTAAGTTTCAGTAATTAAACATTGATAATGATAATTATCACTTTTATAAAACCTTGTATGCTAATGCATAGTTGAGTGGCTAGAGGGTTGCACAATGAACTTTTAGTGTGACACCTGTGGCACCTCCATTTGAGTGGTTGTATGATGCACATTTGCCATTGTATTTTAACTTACAAAAAGATGTTGTGTACTTAGCTATTTTTATTTGAGTATGACATTCCCACTCACAGGAACATTACAAGTGTCCCAAACCTTAGGGAGACATGCGCTGACTAAATGGAGCAGTAGCAAACTCTTTTATCAATTCAATGAAATGTGGCGATTCACCTAGTGGAAAATACTCCGGGCACAGGGCCACATTCAACCAGACTACCATAAACAAAGATAATCGCTTATTTGTTAAATTGTAGTATAATTGGTAATATACCTGGTATATGCAGATAAGGTATGGCCAATGCATTCAATTGATTGTTGCGGTTTCAATCCTTTTCAGTAAAATGAATATGGCAAACTTTTTTGTTCCTGTATATTGCTTGCGGTGCCAAATTCATAAATGATTCACCAACAATTTCTACCCAGCGTTTGAATTCCTCTGGAAATTTGCTAGGATTGGAGAAGTCGTGCATGGACACATCTGAAATTAAGTAAGACGCTAAGTCAGTGGAAGATATTAAGAAGAAGTCAGTGGAAGAAGATAAGTAAATGTAAGGTACAAACCTTTGGTGTAGCATTCAAAAAACGTCTCAAACTGAAATCAGACATCGTGAATAGCATCTGAAAGCGAGTACCTAACTAAACCTAATCACACTAAGTCTTTTTCACGAATCACAAGCGTCTATTATCGCGGTAAATAAATATAACAACACAAGAAACTTCCGAATAACAAAAACGTCCAAATTTTCGCTGGAACAGGCGCGTAGCTACTAGATACCAGACTTAGCGAAGAAACTCAACGCTAAATATAAGCGCGAACTGGGACCAAAAACCGGAGGAGCTCGACTCGACGGATTAATTGGAGCAGATCAGCTCAGCAGACAAAAAGTAAACATGCACTTCATGTTTTTCTTTACAAAATTCTGCGCTTTTAATTTAGAAATCTGACATCGGTTAGAAATTGATCAATGTTGCCATAAGGATCTTTAAAAAAACAAATAATCCCAAATTGCCCTCAACTGCCAGCCTGATAATATAAATAATAATAATAATAAAACCGACTTTATGTCGAGATTAAAACTACTTGAGAATAATAATAATAAAATTAAAGTAATATAATAATAAATTAGAAAATCTGATTTAAGCTTTAAACGAGCGTTTCTTGTTTTTTCACAAACTTTCGCATTTATACAAACTCAAAATCAATATATATATTTCTGTAAGTAGGCTGTTAAGCTATCTTTTACACGACTTTTTAAGCCTACCAGCGCAGCGCTTTTGGAAAAACCTCAGAAAGACAATGTTTGCCAAGAAGAATGTGTCGCGTATTGTCAGACGTATCATCAACAAAACCGGCCAAGTGCAAGTCGGACTCGCGCACGAAGGGTTCCGTACAATTATCTATAAAAATCGCGTTTGTTGTATGGGAGCCCCCTTTAAATATTTTTTATTTTAATTTAATGATTTATTTTTAAAGTCAATATATAATTAAATGTTCTGTGAATATTTCAAGCGTCTACCTGTTGCCGTTATCAATATCGAGCTAAAACGAGCAAAAAAATCACGTTTGTTGTATGGGAGCCCCCTAAAATATTTATTTTATTCCAATTTTTAGTATTTGTTCTTATAGCGGCAACTGAAATACATCATCTGTGAAAATTTCAACTCTCTAGTTATCACGGTTCCCGAGATACAGCCTGGTGACAGACGGACAGACAGACAGACAGACGGACGGGCAGCGGAGCCTCAGTAATAGCGTTCCCGTTTTTACCCTTTGGGTACGGAACCCTAAAAATTCGAATCGTATACTCAAGCCCTCCACAAACCGCGACGGCAACGGAGCGTGTCCAGCGCGCTGCATAACACTGAATCATATACGCTGTGCCGCACTGCTGGTGTGTGTCACCGTATATATGATCCAGTGTTATGCAACGCGCTGGGCACGCTCAGTCACAGTCGCACGCACGCCCTGCGCTGCGGTTTGTAGAGGGCTTAAGTGAACGATAAAAGTTTTAGTATGTGTCTTTTCTAGAGCTTAAAGCTTAATGGATGCTAAAATACTTTTTTTATTGAACTGGGTCCAAAAAGTACAAATAACTAAAAAAAATAATATGAATAATAAATGAAACTAATTATCATAAAAAAAATGCCAATTATTATATTTATGTAAGTATACTTACTCAGTTTTGCTGATCAATTTAAAGGCGATGCCAAGCTCGATAGGTAGGATATAGGTCCATTCACATGGGCGATAAATATGGACACTAAGGAGTCCTCGTGGTGCTTCACTATCCGTTCCACTTCCTCATAATACCTTGCTTAGCTTAGATATTGCATAGCAATCGATAAAAATAATCGAATCATAAATCCAGTGAAGTATTTGTTATTGAGAAGTTCCTGTGGTGGCGGTAGTGGTGATCTTACTCATCAATTCTCCTCCAATGAATGGTTATTACTACTAACATCTTATTTAAATTAAAAAAAAATACTGATTGATCCTCAAAAAATCAATTTTTCAAAAAGTTATTCTTAGACTTTTTAAAATGTGTGCACTAAATTTAGCAAAACTCAAAAGTTCAATATTTTTTCATAGTTGTCTTCTTTCAAATATTCACTATACATGTATAAGATAACTTAGGGTAAAAATCAGATAGATTTCGTAAATTATCAGATATAAATAAGTGAATCACTAGAAACCTTATAAAATTTACTAAATCTACAGCTAAATCATTAGATCTGGCAACTTTGATTTGAACGAAGTTTTGTAGGGATGTGGTTAATGTTATAAAAAACGAATCGGTTTTAGGCGATATAATTATAATGAAAGAATGTTATTACTACCTTAAAAATAAATATTTTTTATCGTTATTAAAAACCCAACTTGATTTTTTTTTATTTGATCGTAAATTTTTTTTCATTGAATCGATAATTTTAACAAAACGGCAACGCGTAACGCACTAAATGCTAAAAATTAGCTATCACGAGTAAAAGGTGGCGTAGCTAAAAACTTTAACTGTCAAATTCAGGAGACTTTCCCCCCCCTGCTCTTATAATTTTCAATACAGACATTCGATCCGTTGTTATTTTAAATTCAAATATAGCACTAGAGTGCCAGCATCAATCGAACGTCTGTAGAGTTTACAGTACCTATACTCCATTTATTTTAACACTTGAAACTTAACGGTAAAATTTGCACACGTTTTTAACCTTTTCAACGCTCTGTCAAATACAACAGCTCTCACTCATACTATAACGCCATGACATCGGAATGTCAAACGCGAAGTTGAACCCTACAGAAATGCATGTAGGTAGATATCGCTCTGCACGCCGTGACTGATATATAGGTAACGCCACCAGAGTTGAGGCCACGCACACAACCACATCTCATGTAATGATTGATGTCGTTAAAAGTCAAAACAACGTCAAAATCCCGCTGTCATTACATGAGATGTGGTTGTGTGCGTGGCCTCAACTCTGGTGGCGTTACCTATATCTGTCTGGCGTAGAACCTGCGGTGCTGATATATGTGTCGTTGGCGTCAAGAAGGTTAAATGAAATAACGAAACTATTTAAAATTGTATTAACTTCTATAATGAAAACATAATAAATGCCGCTAAGAAATGTACATGTAGGTATTTTTAGTCCATTTGTGTTCGAAATACCGAGAAACGTGTGTTACAATTTGACCGTTAATTCAAACCTTAAATTATCCTTTTCAACGCTCTGTCAAATACAACAGCTGTCGCTCATACGCCATGACATCGAAATGTCAAACGCGAAGTTAAACCCTACATAAATGCATGTAGGTAGATATCGCTCTGCACGCCGTGACTGATATATCAGTCGTTGGCGTAGAACTTGCGGTGCTGATATATGTGTCGTTGGCGTCGAAAAGGTTAAACGACTTCGTCGTCATCAAAACCTACAGGGTACTTCCCGTGAACTCAGAATCTTGAAATTTGGTGCGAAGCATGGTCTTATAGCACAGATAAAGGAAAAATTGCGAAAAGCATAAATTTTTTTGCGTGTCTGTCTATATCTAACCAATTTATTTATAACGCAAATTTTCGACACTCGCAAGGGAATCAAAACCTACAACAGGGTACTTCCCGTAAACTCAGAATCTTGATATTTGGTACGAAGCAAGGTCTTATAGCACAGATAAAGGAAAAATTGCGAAAAGCATAATTTTTTTTGTCTGTCTGTCTATATCAGTAACCAATCTACAATGATCCCACACTACGCATATTTTGCTTAGGAGCAGGGGTCTGCTAAGACTGATGTTCATAGATACATTTAAATTTGTACGGAACCCTCGGTGCGCGAGTCCGACTCGCACTTGGCCGGTTTTTTGTATGACAAGAGTCAACATATGTAGATACTTGCTCATTTGTAATATACCTCAGTGTAGTGGGTTTTTAACTTATTTTTCTTTAGTTTCAGACGACGAGATCTTCTCAATCAGCCTGACCACCTACGTTTGCGGTACGTCCGCTTTTCTTTGCTTCTTCGCTGTACTGGTCTACTGGAGATACAAGTACTACTCCATCTTCCACGGCAAAACGTGGGGGGACGACGAAAGTATTGACAGTTACGTCATGAAACACCGGATTGACGATACCCCTGTGCTAATAAATACCGGGGACTATCTTTTAATTACATGAAGTTTAACAATTGGCTGTTTCATTTAAATAAATAAATAAATAAATAAATATTAGGGGACAATATTACACAAATCGACCTAGTAAGCAAAGCTTGTACTATGGGTACTAGACGACGATAAACATACTTATATCGATAAATAAATACTTAAATACATAGAAAACATCCATAACTCAGGAACAAATATTCGTGCTCATCACACAAATAAATGCCGTTACTGGGATTTGAACCCAGGACCTCTTGCTTCGTAGGCAGGGTCACTACCAACTAGGCTAAAGCGGTCGTTAAATAGAGTACAATACGTTTACTTTTAGTTTACCACTGACAGATTGCTTGCCTTCATATCATTTCCAACTTTAACACCATACAAATAAAGTAGCTATTACAAAATCTGCAAACGTGAGTAACAGTATTCTAAAATTGGCTTTATTTGTAGGTTGTTAAAGTTGAATATGAAATGAAGGCAAACAATCTGTCAGTGGTAAACTTTATGTACCTTTGTAAAATTAATAAGTCATCACGACCAGACGACCAGATGGCCTGGTGGTTAGAGACCCTGACTATGAAGCTTGATGTCCCGGGTTCGATTCCCGTGCCGGGGCAGATATTTGTATGAAAAATACGAATGTTTGTTCTCGGGTCTTGGGTGTTTACTATGTATTTAAGTATGTCTCTATCTATATAAGTATGTTTATCCGTTGCCTTAGTACCCATAACACAAGCTTTGCCTAGCTTACTTTGGGACTAGGTCAATTGGTATGAATTGTCTCGTGATATTTATTTATTTTATTTATTTATCATCCTCATCATCATCATCATAATCATCATCATTTCAGCCGAAAGACGTCCACTGCTGAACATAGTCCTCCCCCATAGTCCGCCAAACAGACCGGTCATCCATCTGCATCCAACGCGTAACCGAAACCTTAACCAGGGGCCGTATTGTCTAACGCTTCTGACGCTTGCCTTCGCTTTCACCGTCTCTTTTTGTCATCATCTTATACCGTTTGACAGAAAGAGATAGTGATTGCGAAGGCAAGCGTCAGAAGCGTTAGACAATAAGCCTACAGGGCCCAATTGCATAACAAAGTACAACTAATATTATAAGCGGAACTCTCGCTTCAGTTATATTAACTAGAAAGGGAGTTCCGCTTGTAATATAAGTTGTACTTTGTTATGCAATTGGGCCCAGGCCGTCGTTATATCTTGTTGGAGGCCAACCTACATTGCGTCTTCCCGGTTCGTGGACGCCATTCGAGAACGTTTTGGCCCCATCGGCCATCAGTTCTACGAGCCACTTGAGTCTGGCGATTCTTCGAGCTATAGCGGTGACTTTAGTTCTTGCGCGGTTTTAATCGTTACTAATGCGATCCTGCATAGCCCTCTGAGTAACCTTGAGTTTTCTTATGAAGCCCATCCTTAGCGTACACGTCTCAGAGCCATAAGTTATCTCATCACTGGCAATACACACTTGTCAAAGACTTTGACTTGACAAGAAGATATTGCGGATCTTCTCAAACGCTGCCCAGTCAATTTGGATTCGTCGATTGACTTCTTTCTCGAAGTTGGATCTACCTAAATGAATAAGTTTTCAATGCCTAATTGATTGATTCAGTTGTCTTGAGAATCACTATAACAACCCTTTACCTTGATACTCCTCGACTCCACATGCAAGATAATAGTTTTATCCATGTAAATAAATATTTACGTCACACTAACCCAACATATACTCGTATTTAGATCGGTCAGTAAGGGTAAGTCTGAAACTATAACTATAAGACATGCAAAGATGTTTCTAGGAACCAAGTCATCAATTTTCGTGACAAGAAAAACGACTTTCATAAATTAAAAAAAAAAGTTCCGTTTTTAATACAAAGCTTTTAAATTTACTGACTACCTTTATTAAAAAAAAACCGGCCAAGAGCGGTTCGGACACGCCCAAGATAGGGTTCCGTAGCCATTACGAAAAAATCAAGTAATATTTTTCTAAGGATTTCGTATGTGTACGGAATCTTCCAAGTTAGGTATCGTCAATACTTTGAAAAAAGCTCGTATCTCAAAATCGTTAATCTAGCAAAGTGAACTTTATTACGCGGGTATCAAGGTTCAGTTTTGTTTACATGCTGATTTGAGATACGAGTTTTCAAAGTAGTGACGGTATTTTTAATACCTTAGGCTACTATTTACTCTTAAACTACAAATAATTCCCAAGCAATCTTAGCCGCTATAATTTTCCTTGTAAATTTAATATATTTACTACCATTTTGAATTTTTTCAAATTTTTCCATCCATCAGTTTAGATTTTAGAGGGGGGGGGGGGACGGTCGATTTAAATGAAAATTTTCAATTTAAAGTTGAATATTTCGCAAACAAATCACTGAATACAAAAATCATGTAAGCAACCCCCAATGGTTTTAAAAGACCTATCCAACGATACCCCACACTATAGGGTTAGTCGAGAAAAAAAAATCACCCCCACTTTACGTCTATGGGAGGTACCCTAAAAAAAATTTTTTTAGTATTTTTTATTTAACCACTTTGTCGGCGTGACTAATATATATATTCATGCCAAATTACAGTTTTCTAGTACTAACAGTCTCTGAGCTTAGCCGCGGACAGACAGACAGACGGACAGACATGGCGAAACTATAAGGGTTCCTAGTTGACTACGGAACCCTAAAAACTTAACTGTATTTGTATGCATACATCCTATCTACATATAAGTCTACATCTACATAATGAACATGGGATACATACCACACTAGAAGTCAATCCGACCACGAGAAGTAGGTACTAAGGTCAAATTTAATTTTCTAGTATTGGTTACCGGCAGATGAGTACCGGGACTGGAACGTAACTATTTATTTTTAGAACCGTATGTGTTATAGTTTCAGACTTCCCATACTGACCGATCTAAGTATGCCACCCGGTATATGCGTTAAAAAAACCCTTGGCAATGTGGCCAACAGCAAACAGTTGCTATCTACGTTAGTAAGTAAATACCAATAAGGCATTAAACATTTACAACAAAGTTCAAACACGTTTAATTATTATTATGATAAATATGTTGCAGTCCCGCATGTCTTATATTGTTGAATAAATAACATTAATAAGTAACGGACAGTGTTATCGAAAATCAAACCATAAAATAATGACCTATTGACATAGAGACAAGTCAATAGGTTTATTATAGGCTGGTACATAAAGTGAGCTAATTCATAGCCGCTTGTTTCTCGCAACTTCCTTAGCGATGAATTCGATTATCGATGTCCAGCTGGAACTGTGCAATTTTACAAGATTTTATTAAATTGCAATGTATTTAAGGAAGTACAATACGTTTACTTTTAGTTTACCACTGATAGATGGCTTGCCTTCATTTCATTTCCAACTTTAACACCATACAAATAAAGTAGCTATTACTAAATCTGCAAACGTGGGTAACAGTATTCTAAAATTGGCTTTATTTGTAGGTCGTTAAAGTTGAATATGAAATGAAGGCAAACCATCCGTCAGTGGTAAACTTTATGTAATTTTACTGTAGGTATGTATGTACGGGTCAAATCTTGCAAGTAAAATTTGACACACTTCCCGGTTTCCGATTGAGCTGAAATTTTGCATGCGTATGTAAATCGGATGGCAATGCAATGTTATTATGACATGGAGCTGATCTGATGATGAAGCTGGAAGGTGGCCACAAGAATTAAATGACACGACCGCATCGAGTTTGGGGTCGTTTGATTTGTTTTGAAGAGTACTTTGGTAACCAACTAATGAATAAATAGTGCACTGTGTGTTAGACTTAAATTTTGTATCATGAATTGTAAAATAGGTATAACTATTGCAACTATTGTATGTGTAACTATTGCATGATTTTGTTCGTAGACTTTAAGTAACTGCGGAATGGAGCATCGAGACAAACCACTCTGGTTTAACGATGGTCTTATATTTATGTTATGTAAATTTGATTTATCTCTGTAATAAATAAATAAATAATAAAAAACCAGAGGCAAAAAGTAGGTAAAGTCAGCAAAAAGAGCTTGTAGTAAAAATAGAATTTTTGACAAATATATATTTCCAATTGTGCTCTTGATAAAAACCTTCCTTCGACTTTAAAGACGATTTGAAAAAAAAGGTTCCGTTTTTTCCTTTTGATGTACGGAACCCTAAAAATGCCGAATTGAAAAAAAAGCGAAATGTGCTGCCAGCAGTCCAGCAGTTTGGGAATCAAAATTATAAACAATTTTTCTGCCTACTTATGTCATAGTCATACGTTTATCTGACGTAAATGCACAGGCGAAGAAACTGAATCACGTATAAGGTGAACCCTTTTCATCGCAAACGTCATGTTGACATTCATACATCTGCCAAAGAAATCATCGTGAAATTGGTTGTGAAAAGGTTCCACACTGGTACGCGTTTCAGTTTCCTCGACCATGCCTAGTGATTTAGATTCGTAAGGTAAGGTTTAACTAATTTTCACGTCACAGAAATATTTCTGTGGGCATGCAAAAATTAAACCATACTTACTTAACCTTTTTGTCGTTAAAAACAAACTAGTACAAGACAAAATAAGTATTTAAAAATCAATATAAACTTTATATCAGGTGGACCATTATAAAAGCTGGTCGGGCCGCCGGTTGAGTATAGTTGATTCAAACTAAGTATTATAAATTTACCTAGGCATCGATCGTTTGAGAGTAAGTACCTACGTACCCTGATATTAAAAGACTAGCTTCTCCTCCAAAAAGTACCTAGGTAAGTACGTAAATATTCGTAACATAACTTTGTTCTCTAAAATGTTTAAATTAACTACGGGCACAGATATTCTTTGAGTAAATTATGAAACAGAGATTACCAAACCGAATGACAGATTTGCAAATTAATTATGTTGAGTATGTTATTATAATCGTATAGTATCGAACCGTTCTTTTTAAATGACACCATTGTGAAAATAATGTCTCCGTGAAATTCAGCATACATAATGAACATCGAGAGTCAATTATTGTGAACATCTGAAACTTTCATTTTAAGATAATTTTTATGTTACATATTTAAGCTGTTACTACAGTAGTGTAGCCGAGTAGTGTGCCACTGGATTTAGATAAGTCCTCTAGTCTCGACACTTCGATGTGTGTTATGCTCACACTGCATTTATCAATCTACCACTTGGTCTAATAGAGGGTAGACTGTGCTTCGCGCATTCGAAAAGTAGCCGCTTCAAGATGAAGGTCGCAAATTTGCTCCCCTCAATATTATGTTTTATGGTGATTAACGTGCCTGTCCAAATCCAGGGTATTTAAATATTTAATCAGTTTTTTAAATATTTAGTGGACTAGTGAGTTCCGTGTAATTATTAGCGTATTTTTACAGCTTTTAGAGTGTTCGAGAAGGAAGGTGAAGTGACCACGATATTGGCGCTGCAAAATGAACCAGTAATTATACAATGCAGCAAAGATATCGCCTTGTCTTATTGTGGATTTGTGCATCCAAGCGGGAAGAGATTTTCGTAAGTAATTTTTAAAACACAAACATATGCCGGTTGTAGTTTACCATTTTTTCGTACATCAGAAACAATAATAAAGTTGATGGTCACATGACTTGTACCTAAGTTAAAATATTAAGCCATAAGGAACTGACATTTAAACCTTAGGGTGGTAACAATATTCTTTAGCCGACGATACTTACTTTTTTTAGCTTTTACCATAGAAGTGAATGGATGTTGATATTTAGTTAGACCTTTAATTTTTCATAACCAATTTCGGGTGAAAAAAAAAATTATCCATAACTTCAGTAGGTAGGTAACTGTGGAATCATTCTTCAGCTCCTTTTATTCATTTATTATCTTTAGACACACTAATTTGAGATTGATTGTAAAAAGGTTCTACAGGGGTGCATTGTTAAGCAATAGGTAATAAATAATAGAGTCCCATAATATAGTAGATTGTACACCAAGGGGATAAAGCACTGCATTATGTCACGGGCGCGATATTGAATCCTGAGCGTATCGAGGGACTCCAGATTTAACTCCCGAGCGTAGCGAGGGGGTTTTTAGTTGATTCCCGAGCGAAGCGAGGGAATTAAGATGGAGTCCTGAGAGCAGTGAAGGATTTAAGTGCGCCCAAGGCAAAATCAGTTTTATCCCCGAGGAGTATACTCTACTTTTCTCACCTTTTGCGAGACAATAAAAACCAAGGCTACTAGAAAAATACTCGAAATAGACCCAGAAGCACTGATTCTGACATTGACTTTGCGCCTTTCGCAGTTTTCCATTTGTCGAAATCTTTGTAAGCTTTTAAGTATTTTTCCTTCGACTTCTCTGGGAGTACATTATTAACAATTTCTAAGGCTGGCTTGCGCAGACCTGGGTTAGCTACTTAACTCCGAGCGAGGTAACTGCTAACCCAGGGTTAACAAGTGTCAAAATGTATGGAACTGTCGTTCTTAACCCAGGGTTACCGATTTAATTTTATTACCCTGAACTGTGCAAGTGGTCCTAAGGCGTCTAATTTAATGGAATCAGGAGTCAAATCACTTTCGTCACTCGATATTTTCTTAATGTTTTATCTTCTTTTGCAGTTTTGTCTGATACTGATTGCACCGTATTGAAATACTCGCGGCTTTTGTTTTAAGTATTGATTTTTTTTCGTTCGGCTTGCCGTGGCGTGGCCAGCTCGATTTTCGAATAAGTTCGATTTTCAAATAAATGAGGCGCGGCGCGCGCCGCCGTCCACCTCCTCGCCGTCGGCCACCAGCAGCTGCAGCAGCCGCGCGCCGCGCGATTTTGACGAAATTAGACTTTTCACACAATGCCTCATTATATATCATGCAAACCTTACTCAAAGTAAATCATTATAGCCCTTGTCTTTTGCCGGGGTGTAATGTTGTACTGAATTTCATTATAACCCGCCGGGCAGTAATGTGATTCTCACTTCTCTTAGTTCTTATTGTTATGCATTTAAAGTCTAATTTCGTCAAAATCGCGCGGCGCGCGGCTGCTGCAGCTGCTGGTGGCCGACGGCGAGGAGGTGGACGGCGGCGCGCGCCGCGCCTCATTTATTTGAAAATCGAACTTATTCGAAAATCGAGCTGGCCACGCCACGGCAAGCCGAACGAAAAAAAATCAATACTTAAAACAAAAGCCGCGAGTATTTCAATACGGTGCAATCAGTATCAGACAAAACTGCAAAAGAAGATAAAACATTAAGAAAATATCGAGTGACGAAAGTGATTTGACTCCTGATTCCATTAAATTAGACGCCTTAGGACCACTTGCACAGTTCAGGGTAATAAAATTAAATCGGTAACCCTGGGTTAAGAACGACAGTTCCATACATTTTGACACTTGTTAACCCTGGGTTAGCAGTTACCTCGCTCGGAGTTAAGTAGCTAACCCAGGTCTGCGCAAGCCAGCCTTAGAAATTGTTAATAATGTACTCCCAGAGAAGTCGAAGGAAAAATACTTAAAAGCTTACAAAGATTTCGACAAATGGAAAACTGCGAAAGGCGCAAAGTCAATGTCAGAGTCAGTGCTTCTGGGTCTATTTCGAGTATTTTTCTAGTAGCCTTGGTTTTTATTGTCTCGCAAAAGGTGAGAAAAGTAGAGTATACTCCTCGGGGATAAAACTGATTTTGCCTTGGGCGCACTTAAATCCTTCACTGCTCTCAGGACTCCATCTTAATTCCCTCGCTTCGCTCGGGAATCAACTAAAAACCCCCTCGGTACGCTCGGGAGTTAAATCTGGAGTCCCTCGATACGCTCAGGATTCAATATCGCGCCCGTGACATAATGCAGTGCTTTATCCCCTTGGTGTATAATCTACTATTAAATGCATAACAATAAGAACTAAGAGAAGTGAGAATCACATTACTGCCCGGCGGGTTATAATGAAATTCAGTACAACATTACACCTCGGCAAAAGACAAGGGCTATAATGATTTACTTTGAGTAAGGTTTGCATGATATTATAATGAGGCATTGTCGAGCAGGTGGTGTGAAAACATTATTACTTTTAGTTTAAGATATTTTTCAAAAAATGTCTATTACTGCTTAAACATAACATTTTTTTTATTATTTTTTCCAGAATTATTATAACTTGCCCTTTCGCCCGGTAGGTACCATGTTATAATATTGAGTTTTGGGACAACAAGAATAGCTATTTATGCAACTGTATCGTAATAGGGGTCCTTAAAACACGAATGTGGTTTCATGAAACGAGGCGAAGCCGAGTTTCATAAATGGTCACATGAGTGTTTTAAGGCCTAATTAACGTACAGTTGCATACAATATTTTATCTTCTCTCACACCTTTTTTTGCATTTTCCATGCCATAAAATCTTGATAGCATTTTACGTATAATTTTCTGGATTTTGCTGGTAATCAATTATGAGTCATTTCCTTCGCCGCATCTAAAATATCGGGCGGAGTTAAATTTTCTTCGCATTCACTGATATCAGAAATTTTTTAAGCAAGAACACAATAAAATTTTCCCACATAAATTCGTACAACAAAACGACAATGGCGCTAAAACCCAGTACGTCACCGCGCATGTGCGCGCATGCGCTAAAGCCCGCTTCTGCCACAGACAAGTGAAAATTGGAATCAAAACTTGGTGATATAAACTTTTTGGATTTGCCCTGTATCGTAATGGTAAAAAAAATTGTATTATAACATTATTTCGTTCGAAGAAAAGTGTTATAATATGTTTTTATCTACTCTCATATCGTAAAATTCGAATTATAATATTAAAAACGAGTTTATATTGACATACTTTTTAAACACAATACCGAAATATTAAAAAAAAAACATATTATAACACTTTTCTTCTAACGCAATAATGTTATAATACAATTTTTTTTACCATTACGGTACAGGGCAAATCCAAAAAGTTTATATCACCACGTTTTGATTCCAATTTTCACCTGTCTGTGGCATCGCCCGCTTTAGCGCATGCGCGCACATGCGCGGTGATGTACTGGGTTTTGGCGCCATTTTACGTACGTGTCGTTTAGTTGTACGAATTTTTGTGGGAAAATTTAGTTCTTGCTTAAAAATATCTGATATCAGTGAATGCGAAGAAAATTTGACTCCGCCCGATATTTTAGATGCGGCGAAGGAAATGACTCATAATAATTTATTACTAGCAAAGTCCAGAAAATTATACCATAAATGCTATCAAGATTTTATGGCATGGAAAATGCAAAAAGGCTACTTCGTTTTTGGAAAAAATGTGTGAGAGAAGATAAAATATTGTATGCAACTGTACGTAATTAGGCCTTAAAACACTCATGTGACCCTTTATGAAACTCGGCTACGCCTCGTTTCATGAAACCACATTCGTGTTTTAAGGACCCCAATTACGATACAGTTGCATAAATAGCTATTTTTTTAATATTTCGGTATTGTGTTTATAAAGTATGTCAATATAAACTCGTTTTGTATTTTATAATTCGAATTTTACGATATGAGAGTAGATAAATTCCTTTACTACCCTAAGATCCAATGTCACTTGTAGGTGCAACAGCTTATTATAACATCCATCAAAGATCGTTTTCACTATACTCCTTTCACTGTAGCATGGTGCGGGTAGTAGGTGTTAATAATATAAATTTACGATTATTTCGTGAAATCAAGTAAAGTAAACTAAGGCCCATACTACACGGGCGGTTTCCCGCTCGACGGAGGCGCAGTGCAGTTTGCACCATACAACTTCCATATAAAATTGTGTCTAGTGGCGGTTCAGAAGCGGTTTCCCGCGGCGGGAGAGCCGCCCGTGTAGTATGGGCCTAAGTATCGCAGTTCTTTATAATGCAAAAAAAAAGAAAAGTCGTGGGTTCCGTACATATTTTTAGGTATATCAAAAATAGGCCGTAACATAAAGTAAAACTAAAATTAAACAAAACTAAAGCAGTAACCATAATGTGGTGGTTAATGATGTCTCTGTGATAGATAAGATGGAAACCGGCAGTGATCACTTAATGGTCAGAGGCACATGGATAATTTAATACTGCTTGTATTAAAGATGCGATAGAGCGGAATAAATGCCTCAAAGTGTTCGTAAAAGATAGGTCTACATTTATGTCATTGCTAGCTGGTTGAAATGGCTACGAGCAGGACATATAGCACGCAGCAGAACAGGTGGCCGTTGGAGCTGAAAAGTTCTCGAGTGAGACCACGGAATGGCAAGCGCAGCGTGGGATGTCCACCAATGAGGTGGAAGCATAAGAATAAATAATAACAGAGTAGAAGGGAATCTCTTTTGACCGCGTCCAAAACGCCGCCATTTATATACCTACTTCCCCCTTCACGTCGTTACACCCCGCTGTCGTCCAAGCGTGTTGCTAGGGTTGCTTACTGTTAAATATTACTTACGTCTAAAGATAATATCGCTAAAATAGAAGTTTTTATTTACTTTGAAATCATTATTTTATTCTAGTTTTACAAAATATGAGAATTATAATTATTCTCTCTCTCTCTACTACATTTGCTAACAAGTCAATTTCAATGAAATACATATAATACTGTGCCGGGTAAATACTGTGTTCATCGACACAGGCCCTTAGGCCTGTTCTAGCCCCACCACGTCCCATTTTGTTCAAGATGTTTGTCGGAAACTATAGGTACGTATACGTAGTGTGGGTTTAAATAGCTGAATTTGCGCCACTGGCCACTGCGCTGCGCGATCGCGTCGCGAGGCGAGGCGAGCGAGAAAAGGTCAACGACCGATGGCGGGGCTATTGAAGATTTGTCGAAAAGCAATAAAATGCTGTAGGTAACTACTCTAAAGTAAATTTTACCATTGGGTGAAAAAAGAACTGCTCATGTCTTTTTGATTAATTAGGTACGAAAACGAAATAATATTTAAAAAATATTACTTATTTGGGAAAACTAAAAAAAACTTAAGTGTGGCATCGTTTTTCCATTATTTACACACCCAAATACACCACAATAACTTGACGCCATTATGTTGTTATTTGTTTCCAATAAAACGAACGCGCAAACAGTAAACAGCCAAACGCGCGTGCGGCGACGCCGGCCGTGACACCCTGACTGAGTTCTCTCTTAGAGAGTACTCTAATATCGTGACCTTGAGTCCGGCCGGAGCGAGAGTTTCCCTTCTACTCTGTTATTATTTATTCTTATGGTGGAAGGATGATTAAGTAAGAGCTACAGGTTCAAGGTGGATGCTATCCGCTTCCAACCGTAATGTTTGGGTATCAATAAGGGAGGCCTATGTCCAGCAGTGGACGTCCTATGGCTGAAATGATGATGATGATGACCTACTTGTATCTTTTATTTTAATTTTATTATTTTAATTTAATGAATAAAATAAGTCATTATTTTTGAAGCATTATATCACGTAGGTAAGGTAAGTGTCACACATAAACTTGCGTATTTGTCGGACATACCAACCTGTTCTGTTACCAAGGCATGGAATATTTTTTTTAAAGCGCATCGTTATTAACATTACAAATTAATAAGTATCGATAAACTCGTGGTAGATTGTGTCCCATCATTAAATGTTTTGTTACACGCATATTAAGTTTCTTAACTTAATCGTATTTTATTTTTTTTATTGATAATAAAAAATAATTAGGTTAAATTTCTTTTGTGCACGATAGTTTTTTCGAAGTTTAAATGTTTAACTCCAGACAACTTCAGAGTGGAATTTAAATAATTCGCCATGAAATACACCGCAGCAATTTTGTCTAAGTGTAACGGAGCGGTGCGGTGTGTCAAGTGTCACCCGCACCATGCTACAGTGAAAGGAGTATAACAAGTCAATGCGACAAATTGGCCTTATATATTGTTTTTTTCTTATATGAGAAACTGTCACAAAAAATAGTAGGTACCTATAAAATACTTGGTCTACTATACTAAGGGGATCAAGCTACTACTACTGATGGCTCATAAACATCGGAGCAGTCAAGGTGCTCAAAAATATTTGAAAGATAGATAATCATTTAACACGCACGTACGCGATCGTCATTAGGGTCATTTTTAACCCCGACACAAAAAGAGGGGAGTTATAAGTTTGACCGCTATGTGTATGTGTGTCTGTTTGTATGTCTGTCTGTCTGTGGCATTATAGCTCTTAAACGGGTGAACCGATTTGCGGTTTTTTTTTAATAGAAAGCAGCTTAGGTTTCTTGGCGATGGTTCTTAGATACGTCTCATCAAAATCGGTTCAGCCGTTTCAAAGTTATCAGCTCTTTTGTTAGCTGCGGAAGGGATCTTACACGCATAACGGGCATTGACTTAATGTTCAAACATACGAGTGACATAATTGCGTTGGGGGTTTTTAAAATTTTTAATTTATCATAATATTATTCACTACCTTGAATGCTCCGATGTTTATGATGGCGACCTAAGATAAGATAAGATAATTTTTATTTCATAATTTGCAGTACAAAGTAACAAGATACAAAATTTTACAAAAAGTCTATGTAACACGTGTGCCTGCACTAGGGTTAAGAGAACTCTGTGTCGCAGGCAAAACGAGCTATTCTATACATCTATACATATAATAAATCTGTAACAAGTCAGTGTCTGTACATTGAAGATATTTGAGAAAAACTGTCACTAGGGCTATTTACTAGCGCAATAGAACCCAAAACAATGTTTTTTAGAATTATTGTCTGTTTGTCTGTTTATCTGTTTGTCTGTGCGTTTGTGCGCGCTAATCTCAGAAACGGCTTAACCTAGAAGGATGCGGTTTTCACTGATATGTTGGTATTTTCTTGGATTAACATTTAGTATTTGTTCATTTGAATCGGTTCACAAATAAGAAAGATACGTCTATTTTAAGAATTTTTAGAACAGTTTTTAGAAGTAGTGACTTGGGAGTAGGTACGGTGGTGAATGTGAACGCGGGTGTGCGGGGGGGGTTCGGTGGGGGGTCGGGGGGGGGGTTGCAGGTGGTGCGGGGGAGTATTTTTTTTAAAGCAAATTGGATAAAAAAAATAAGCTGCCCAAATTACTAACTCCACGCGGACGGAGTCGCGGGCAAAAGCTAGTCATAAATAAAAATAAAAATAATTAGCTAAGCTTAACAGTGCAAATAGGTATTATGGAAGTGTGCAGACATAAAGATAACGTGAAATCGAAAACAATAAAAAGTAACCAATTATTCTAGTAATTACAGATAAATCAATTAAAATTAATAGTCTAAAAGAGTACATAAGTATACAAATATAGCATCATACATGTAAATTATAGTCAAATAAACCACTGTCAGTGCAATATTTAACCGCCGGCTTATTGTCTAACGCTTCTGACGCTTGCCTTTGCAATCACTATCTCTTTCTCTCAAACGGTATAAGATGATGACAGAAAGAGATGGTGAAAGCGAAGGCAAGCGTCAGAAGCGTTAGACAATACGGCCTAAAGCAGATGCGAAGTTAGCTGACTAAGAAAACTCACGGTTCTTAACTTATGTAGGTAATTACAACACAATTCATGTTATTAGGTCAGCTATGTGGTCAAAGATTATTTTATATAATTGTAAATTAACAAAATACCCAAAAAAAAAGTTAAAATTACTACATTACACTCGTGAAAAATGATATAGAATAATTTTTGCTGGACAGCCAGCAGCACCAGTAATATGGTTGCTTGGTTTTTTAAAACACAAGCAAGTAGCGCACTTTGGGTGTCTGACTTCTTTTGGCATTCTTTTAGGGTGTGGCCTAGTTCGCCACAGTGGCCGCAGGTGACGATTGACTCCCGACAAAACTTGGCAGCATGACCATACTGCTGACACTTATAGCATCTGGTGACCAAAGTAAAGTCCCTAACAGGGCAGGAAGACCAATTAATAAATACTTTGTCTTTAGTTATTAGGGCTTTACGTATATCGGCGGGCACTTCCACAACATAATTACATGTTTCTGAATCCTTTTTTCCCGACTTGTGACTTGTCTTAATTGTGTCGTAAAACTTATCGAAACTAGCACATTTAGGATTATCGGCCAGTTTTTGGTGGTACAAACAGGAAAAAACGTCGATTTCCAACATAGATGTGGGCACTCCTATAACTACTATTCTAGGCCTACGTTTCTGCGTTTCATCGATCGTAAGGCCTGAGTTTTTTATCTGGGCGGATTGTTTAAGTTTCTCGATATCCTCTTTTGTATCTGTGCTAATTACGACACCACCGTTCCGAGTCTTGCGCAAACCTTTAACGTGCAGCTTCATCTGTTGGGGGTTGATCAGTTTCTGGACAAGAGATTTCGTGTCATCGCTAGATTTTAATTTGTCGTTGGGATAAATAGTCACTGAATTGTCATGTTCGGGCTGTCTGCAAAGGAAACCCCCGACGTGGATGGTTTAACTGACTCCTGAATACACAGCTTGAGGTCTTGGAGCTGCTGCGAAGGTCTAATGTCTTCCTGTAAGGTCTCGACAGATGAATAAGCTTGCACGGTTTTCTGCTTAAGGGACTGGTACGCCACTGCCATTTGAGATGTGCCATGTCCTACTTTTCGGCATAAATTACTGATGCGTAATTTCTGTTTTGTGTTCAACTTTCCTGCTTCTGTAATGGCGCACACCTCATTTAGGCAGTCTTCAATTGTCTTCATCCAGTGTAGACCTATATCGTATATGTCACTAATTTAATAATTTCACTGTTCCAGTTTTTCCGGGAACGAACTAAACAACGGTCGTTGCGTCAGAAACCTTAATGCGACAAAAGCAGACGCCGGCATTTGGACATGTCACATCGGAAGAACGTCTACGGGGATGGAGCTGGTTCAAAAAATAGATCTCAGGGTCGTGGACAAAGTCGCAGCTGTGGTGAAGAACGTTACAGTTCAAGATGGGCACACTGTGACGCTGGAGTGTGCTACGACGCAGGGTTATTTGCCGCTGAGCTACTGCCGTTTTGAGCCGCCGGCGTCTACGCCTTTCAGTATTAACGCGGACATTAATGCAACTAAGTAAGTTAATAAATTTATTCTACCCCCATCATTTTGAAGACGTCCACGTTAACTATGGGCCTCTCACAAGGTATGTAAGAGTTATGAAGTGACCTTAGCTCTTAAACAAGTAAACACAATCACTGATAGTACCCGTGTCGTTACAAGCAATTAACATCTTTGTTAATTTGTAACCACTATCATAATTTTTAGGCGTAAAGGTCAAATATTACGATAATTATAAAAAAATAATAATGTAGGTAGTTAAAAGATCAGTTTGATAATGGCTAATGGGAAACACTTTTGTCATATCCGTTAGTAGTTATGTGCTGCTCGTAACTGCGTATGTATCCCATTGGAAGTTTACACTTTTCCGGGATAAAAATAGTCTGTCTAGTTATGTCACTAAACATTGTATAGATTTGGGCGTTACATTGTGGAATTCCATCTTATTAATATTACTAGCTTTTGCCCGCGACTTCGTACGCGAACACAATAACGTTAGTTGTTTGGATGAATTTTGGCACACAGGTAGTTTATTAGGATTAACACATAGGACAATGCCAGGAAAATGCAAAGTTCCCGCGGAATAGTAATAAGTGAATTCTTTGGTCGCTAAGCCGTGGTGGCCTAGTGGCTTGACCTACTCTTAAAAGCAAAGGGTCGTGTGTTTGAGCCCGGGCTTGCACCTCTGATTTTTTCTGAATTCATGTGCTAAATTACGTTTCAAGTTTACCATGAGCTTTACAGTGAAGTAAAACATCGCATGGAAAGCTGCATACACCTGAGATGAAATTCAATGGCGTGTGTGAAGTTCCCAAATCGCACTGGGTCCGGGTGTAAACTACTTCCCAAGTCCTCTTGTTCTAGGAGGAAGCCTGTGCCTGATTGAAACAGGTTTATTTTATCCCGGGAAAGTGCAAAGTAAAGTCCCCGCGGGATAGAAAAACGGTTTTTAAAATCAGAGACAGTGTAGTAGCTTTTTATTAGTGAAAGAATTTTTAAAATAAGCCCCGAATTTGGATTGACTTGCTTCTGTCCCACGGGAATTTAGCATTTTCCCAAAGAAGAGTAGTCTATGCCAATCAGGAATGGGTATGTATTACAATACCGAAGTACGAAAGACCGAATGTATTAAAACATCGAATGGGTCAAAAGAGACCGACACGATTTTTTTCTGAAACCATTATCTTTTTAAGATTGTTATAAAACAAACCTAACTTAACCTAATAGGTTCTGTATAATGCCGTTTTAATAAAAGTTTACGGTTTCAGAAAAAAATCGTGTCGGTCCTTTGACCCATTCGATGTTTTAATACATTCGGTCTTTCGTACTTCGGTACTGTAATACATACCCATCAGGAATACGAGGGTGACACTGAAAGTTTTTAGAACTGGGCACTTGTAAACAATATAATAAAAAACTAAGTTTAAATTTTGAAAATGGAACTCTGCCAATATTATTGAGTATGTATTTCATTCATTAGTCATTTGTTTTACGATTTGGCGGCAAATTGAAAATTGTCTGTGTCACGTCAACATGAATTCAACGCGAGAAAATTTTCGTGCAATGATTTTTTTATGACTTTCGATGTCATTAAGTCAACAAGAAAGCTATGATAGACTTTGATTGGTCTTTCACGATGAAGCCCCATCTCGTGCGACTATTTACAACTGGTTTAATGAGTTTAAACGTGGTCGCACTAATCTCACCGATGATCTGCTTGAGGGACGGCCTTCTACGGCGACGACTGAAAATAACATCAGTGTTGTGCGGCGTATGATAGAGAATGACAAAAGAGTGACGTATCAGCAGATTTGGACAAGCTTAGGCATTGGTATGAGTCAAGTGCATAAAATCCTCCATGAAAATTTAGCGGTCAGGAAGCTTTGTGCCCGGTGGATACCTCATAATTTGACCGAGGCCCAAAAACTCCGTCGGGTTGATTGGTGCCGTGAAATGATTCAAAGATTTAACGGAGGTGACTCAAATGCTGTGTTCGACATACGCAAGGGTGACGAAAGCTGGGTTTACTGTTATGATCCAGAAACCAAGAGACAGTCTGCTCAGTGGGTGTTTCCTTTCGAGGAGTTGCCAACTTAAGTGAAGAGAGGTCGAAGCGTGGGGAAAAAGATGGTGGCCTCGTTCTTCGGAAGGACAGGTCACTATGCGACAATTATTTTAGAGGATCAAAACACAGTTACTGCCGAGTGTTACAGTAACAATTGTTTGCCACTTGTATTGGAAAAAGTTCGGGAAAAACGACCTCGAAGTAGGATCCTTCTTCACCACGACAACGCCTCGTCGCACACCGCCAGGCGAACGATCGACTATTTAGTGACGTCAGACGGAGAATTACTGGGTCACCCGCCGTATAACCCTGACCTCGCACCTTGCGATTTTTATTTATTTCCGAAAATAAAAGAAAAACTTCGAGGAAAACTTTTTATGAACACCAAGGAAGCAGTGGGTGCGTTTCAAAAGGCCATCGAAGAGACCCCTAAGGACGAGTGGTCTAAGTGTTTTTTTCTGTGGTTCCATCGGATGCAGCGGTGTATTAATGTGAATGGACACTAGTTTGAAAAGATATAATAAAACAATAACTTGATAGTTTGCTCAGTTTTTGATTTTCTAAGAACTTTCAGTTTGACCCTCGTAGTGTAGCTTTCTATTGGTTAAAAAATTTTTAAAATCAGCCCCGAAGTTGAAATTAGTTTTATCTATCCTGTGGGAATTTTACATTTTCCCGATGAAAAAGTAGCCTATGTCAATCGGGGATAGTCTATGAATGAATTTTTTGAAATCAGTGCCCAAGTTGAATTTACTTATTTCTATCCCGCGGGAATTTTGTATTTTCCCGGAAAAAGTACCCTATGGCAATCAGGGATACTGTAGCTTACTATACTATTCGTGAAAGAAAATTTTATAATCAGCCCCGTAGTTGAATTCACTTATTTAATTTCTATCGTAAATTCATTTTTGAAGTAACCTACAACCCAATTTACAAACATTTAGGGTACGCGCGCACGAGCAACTTTGTCTCCGCGACTATTTTATCAAGTCTGTGTATTTGTACCCTGGGAGTCGCGGCGCTACGTGTGCGCACTTCCATACTAACCCATCGCTTGATAAAATAGTCGCAGATACAAAGTTGCTCGTGCGCGCATACTCTTATTATTTTTAAGTATTATTATAATAGTCAATCCGTTTTTTAGTGCTATAGAGAGGAGATACTCCTTTCCTCCCAACAAGAGCCTGGATCGAGGGGACTGTGCGGTGACCATACGTAAGACGAGGGCCGTAGACTTTGGGGTTTGGACGTGTGGGGCGGGCATGAGCGACGGCAAGGAATACACAGATAGTATCATGGTAACTGTGGAAGGTAAGTGTGGTTCCTTGAGGACAGAGCCGTCTTTAATCACATGAGGGCCCATTGGTTACTTACAAGTTACTTGCACATTGATATCCCTTCTCAAAATCAAAAGCAACCAAGTGCAAAATAGTACATTGTGCATCAAGGGCCGTAAGCAGGGGATTACAACCTCGAGTCGTTAAAAGCCCTCCGCCATCCCCTTACTGCCCGTGACACCCACAATGATTTTCATCACATTGCGCGGAAAAAAATCCAAAAATAAAATTATTTTGTCTCTAAACACTTAAATTGAATAAAATAATGGCTACCCGCCAATACAGATTGTCACTTTTTTCGAGTCATCTACCATAGATAATGTAAACTGTGTTTAGTTTAGAATTAGAATGGTCATAACAGCCAGATTCTGCCCATATGTTAAAAAAATAGGTACTTACTAAAATGATTGCAAAACTATTTGATATGAAATTTAAAATATAAAAATAACGAAGTTTCATGAAGCGTAGAAAAGATTTGTGTTATAAAATGGGTTTTAGCTAAGTTTTAAAGATATGAATAAAACGTTGGCTGACTTGAAACCTCCTTTGTACGAAATGACATACCTATTATACCTACTAACTTGTTTGCAAATTTTAAAACTAAAGTTAGAACTCCCTTGGGAGGGAAAATTGTACGTAAATCTATAGCTCCCTTAAGGACAATTTAGGCCATAGTCATTTAGTATACAGGCATGGAATAACACCATTGACGAGCAAGTGTGATGAAATAGTAGATTGTTCAACAAGGGACTAAAACAAGCCATAATGACACGAGATATTTAGCCACCCGAGCGATAGCGAGGGAGGCTATAATTCGAGTTGTCATTATGGTAGTTAAGTCCCGCGTTAAACACTCTACTTTTCACTTTGAATGCGAGGAAAAAAATGACGTACAAAATTACTTTTTTACAACGTATGCTCAATACGAGCAATGGACATCTGTTCAAAATTCAAATAGCAAAAAAAATACCGCTGTCTTTTCTTTTCTTTTATATTTTTTTGTAAAGTGACGCTTTAAATGCTTGCATAATTAGCCAACAGATTCTAACTTAAAGACTATGTTAAAACTAATTGGACTATGCATGTAAGAATGATAATTGTTCATTCATTAGAATCGGCAAATAAATTAACTTCACACACACAAAATATATTGTTAACTGAAACACTTACCCGTGAATAAAGAAACGACTTTTTAAGTTTATTTTCTATATGCCAATTCTTTGTTAAATTATATCTAATTATACTTTCTATTTACTATTAAATGCAACTGACATCGCATTATTTTGAAGTCACGCCATATTAACATTCATACGTAACTGCTCTATCTACCGTACACTCCAGCACTGCTTTGCCGACAGTGCGGATTGCTATTTTATCGACAGAGCAGGGAACCGCTTTGCCGACAGCGTTTTTAAAAAAAAAAACAAATTAAAAACACCTAAGCTAAAGGAAATCTTTCTTTACGTGCAAAATAAAATGAATTCATCTTTAACATTTTATAATTAAATAGATTAATATTCGTAATTATTCAATGTGTTTCACGAAATTAATTATTATTTTTTAAATATTTTTTATACAGTTGTCATTTTGAGGTTATTTCCACGCCCTAAAGGCTTCCACAGATCGAAGCGCAGGGCGCTACAGTGCGTCCGCAGCGCGCTTCGGTCTGTGGAAAGCTTTAAAATTGTCTATACCCAGTTACTGAAAATGGCGATAATCCTCCATTCACAAACACCGTGATTGGCAGTTTAGGGGTTTCCATAGTCAATTAAAAAAATTTTACTTTAATCCCTTGAGATCAAAAAAGAGCTTTAGTCCCGATATGCAGAGACTAAAGTAACATTTTAAGAGCATGAGAAGTGAAAACAGTATTTAAGTATTCTGTAGATGTAGGCCACAAAGGACTTATCACAGTTTTTTAATATTTTACCAGCGCTTTCGCAATGACCATTATTGCCAAGAAGAATCCGCCTAGCTTGGAACTTGGCACACAGTATTTTTTCAACAAGAAAAATACGAATTACTTATCGACTAACTCAAATCATGATTCAAAGACTAAATAAGAATAACTATCGGTAGGTCAATGCTTCTATAAAGCCGGGGTCTTTGTGTTTCTTCTTGGGCCCTTTATCTTTAAGACGGAACTGTCCTGGAGCCATCCATAAACTGTCACGCAAATTTTTAGTCAAAAAATATTTTTGTCCTGTCCGAGATGTTTTTGCGGGTACGTGTTTATGGATAGCTCCATATTTGGCTTTCGCAATTGCAAACTCAGATCCATCTTTAGCTCTACTGCTAGGAATTGATTATGTAGGATCTAGTTACAAGATTGACACCATGCGTCTTGTAGGTTTTGAAATATCAAAACTGAAAATAAATTTGTTGAATACGTAGGTAATTGACTAACAATTATTTTCCTAATATTTTGACAATGAAGTTAGTAGATACTTATCGGAAGGACAATTTTTGAAGTAATCTTGAGTAGCCAGTCTTTCAAGTTTACTGCGACAAAGTGTTCAGCTTAGTTTAAGTTTATTGACAGTACCTACCTACCTACAATCATTTGACATAAGCTCACCACACACTAAGATCGCTTATCGCTTCTAGCATCACCCTCAAAACCAAACAGTTTTTTCACGACCTTCCTCTATCCAGGCCTGTATACCATGTCGACAGCAACCTCTTTGGGACTAGTCTTTGGCGTGCTGGCCATAGTCATCGCGCTGATGGTCATTGGCTACATCGCTTATTACAAGCATCGTACGATCGGCGGAAGGCCAGGCGAGAGAAATCCTGGGTTTAACGAGGGTCAAGAAATGGCCGACTTGGAGCTGCCACGGCCGCCGTCACCGCCGAGAAGTGGGACGCCCCCTAGAAGATCACCGCCTGGCAGTAGAAGGTTACCTGGTCTGGTCGTCCAACCGCCTTCGGAACCAGCGTCGCCACTCATGCCTTAGATTAAGAAGTTATGGCAATAAAGTCGATGCTTCGTTTCTTTTCAGCTCGGCTTTGACTGCTTTGTTTGGTGAATGTTTTGGGTGCGGTTAAAACACGGCTACGTATTTGGCGACCCGGAATGAACGACTAAGTATAATGCACGACCTGATAATTCAAACGGTTCTGTAATTTTTCGCCGAAAATACAGAATGTAACCGATTGAAGAGCAAAGTTGATACCAGGGCCCAATTGCATAACAAAGTACCTACAACTAATTATTACAAGCGGAACTCTCGCTTCAGTTATATTAACTAGAAAGGGAGTTCTGCTTGTAATATTAGTTGTACTTTGTTATGCAATTGGGCCCTGGTTGATGGCAAAGTGGAGTATAATGGAATGGCATACTTTTTATTAACTTTTATTACTTTTTTTCGTTTTGTCAATCTAAAATTAGATTTAATGTTAAGTATATAACTTTTTATAAAGGGTTATTTGTAATTCACTGACGGATGTCTTAACCCTGAATTCCTATCATTTAAAGAAATGTTTACTGATTTACGACTTTTTAAAATTGAGCACTTTTTTCCATACAAATAAATAATAATAAATAAATACTTCTAACACAACTTCGTACTCTATGAAATTCGAGGGCAGGGCCACGCGCCGCGGTCGTGGTGGGCAATGAATGCGGCACATAGTATCGTAAAAGTAAGAGTTAGTCTCAAATTTTCAAAACTTTATTACACCAAAAATATTAAGTTATGACAAAAGCCGTAAAACAAAAAAACATTTGTTTAAGTGGTAGGAGTTTAGGGTTAAAAGGATGCTAGTGAATTACAAATAACCCTGTAGACCAAACGAAAAAAAAAGTACATATTAAAAAGATAATAATTAAAAAGTATGACATTCCATCAGACTCCTCTTGGCTATCAACCAGGTATCGGCGTTGCTCTTCGTTTAGTTAGGTACATTCTGTATTTTCCCAGCCGTTTTTTTTTTCTGAAACTAAGTAGACAGGTAGGTACTTCAGGATTGTTATAAAACTAATCTAACCTATAGGAATATACAGGACGGATCTGAAATATATCCTGAATAGCTTAGTTTCGTTAAGTTGGGAAATGGATCAGTTAGAAAATATTTTTGTCGAAAAGGCAGGGTCCCAACTCAAACCCGATGAAATGAGGGTTTGAATTATCTGGTCGTGTATTCCGGGTCGGCAGATACAGGTCGTGTTTTAGCCCCACCCACTTTTTTCTGTTTGACGGAGAGCTAGTCTCGCAAACGCTCTTTTCAACCGACTTTCTTTTCAACGGATCTAAAGACTTCGTTTTGAAAGTGCATTTTATTTTCTAATATATCTTTGACGATATCTACGATCTCAAGTTTTCAGATTCCACGTTATAAACTTCTAACCGAGCCGAGTTGAAATGCTAAGTTTCAAATTTCATTTTCACCATTAGTAATAAATAGGTAAGATTTTATACTGCGATTGTTATCATAATAATAATATTAATATTGTGTTCATATTATATTGGTCCTTTTTGACTATTAGTTTAGTAGGTAGCTAGATTTAGTTAATGATCCACCTCGAAAGTGCTCAATCTATATCACCTTCCCACAACGCTCTGAAGCCAGAACAGCTAGCGCGTCTTTTTCTCGCTCATTGCATCCCTTACTGGATCAGTCCAGAACAATCAGTCAAAAAAAAGGACGGAAAGTGCGACAAGCGAGAAAAATCGACGCGTGCTTACCCCTTAGATAATTTCGCGGCATATAGAAGACTACTTATGTATTTTGCTTCACGCACTTTGAAAAGTCTTATGCTAAAGGGCATTTTGAGAGTCCTGTGCGCACGGGTGTGCACACAACAGGTTAGGATTTTTAGAGCGGGACGCTCCACGGGTTAAAATGAATCCGCTACTTTTATGTCAGAATTAGGCACTTTTGGGGATTTCTTACTCAGAATCAAGAGCACTATTGATTTTGATGATAAAAAAATGACCCCAATTTTTCATAAACATTTTTTAGGCCTTGGTCGTTCTGACCCGCCACCCGCGTCCCGAACGCGGCGGGCGAGAACGACCACTCCCGAACATCAAATATTGACGAACACAGCATATATGTAGACGCGGCGGGCGACGGGTCGCTGCCCGCCGCGGGTGGCGGATCAGAACGACCAAGGCCTTAGTGTCTGTTGTGACGAACCATACAAACCGTATGCAAAATACCTTAATTATAAAAATTCATCCAGTGGTTGGAAAGATTGGAGGTAACAAAGATAAGAAAACCCCATAATTTCTTCATTTAAAAAAGTAAAAGGTACACTTTAAAATGAAAATGCCCTGAAGCAAATATTAGTTCAAAAATCATCCACCTTTTCCATTTTAATTTCTAAAAAACGTAACAACGTTTGTTTCTGATAAAGCGTGAAGGCGTGATCTTCATAATAATCCGTCCATTTCCTTTTCGAATAGATTATCACTGTGCGAATGAGATTTATAGGTATTTACCAAAACCAAATTATTGTTTTTATGCAGCTCTCTTACAAGAAATGACTGGACTGTTTTGGTCTATGATTTTATGGGTTTCTAATAGCCAATTTTATATATATATTGTTTCGCTGTGATAAAATATTTAAATGGTTATGTTTTACACAATGTATTGATAATAATAATGTTCCGAAACGCAAATGAATCAATATTTTATAACGATTATGTAATTCCTATTGTTATATTTTATATACTTTTGTCACATGTTTGCCTGCAATAAAATTAATAGCAACTTTTTTTTATATTATTGAAGAAAAGAGATGTATAATTCATTTACTCAATTCATTATGATTTATAGTCAATTGTTTTTGTTTAATATAATAATTAAGTTACAAAAAACATCTTGATTCATTTAAGCCCAAAGTCCTGCCCCTTGCACAATTTAGAAATTTTGTTGGAGTGTTAATCTAATATTGCGAAGAAATTCAATGTGTGTGAAGTTCCCAATCCGCACTAGGCCCGCGTGGGAACTGCGACCAAAGCAAGCACTCTCATTCCGAGAGAGTGTGCCGCGCAGTGGGGCATATATGGCCTAAATATGATGATGACGAAGAACCTATAACCCATTTCCAAGCGTAGCTACCACATATAAATCTACACAAAGATTTGAGATTACGATTAGATTTGATTACAAATATGGTAGAAAATCTATAGGAAATATAAAACTGATTCATTTTGTAGTAGCATATCTAAATTGTTGGGGCCTGGAAAAGGGAACAGCTTTCACCATAAAATAAAAGTAAAGTTAACTTAAATTAAAGATATAATATAATAAATAAGTAGGTACTTAATTTAATAACTGGGATGATTCAACATAACTGCTAGCCTCTCCATATTGACAGCGTAGACAGAGTGACTTGCTATAACATTCCTGTGTGTTAGAAGGGTATTGTAGAACTCGTCTATTGTTAATTTTTCATCATTTGGCTCCAGAACAGGTGCACTGGAAGAAATGAAAGCCTATTATAAACAAAAAATAAGCAGAAAAGATTCTATGATGCATTCTTAACCAATTGAATAGGGATATTGACACCACCAATCAACTTATGAGCTTATGAGCTGTCAAAACACAATTCTCCCATAGAGTTTGAATGGCAATAGCAAATAATGATTACGACGTCACTTGTTCGCCAACTAAACCACAAAATAAAAAGGTAAAGAAGTCAATCAAGTGTATGTACTTCACTTTTCATACCTACGCTCGGCGGTCGCTCTAGGGTTGTCAATTATGGCATATGCACATAAAACTTATCGTGAAAGTGGCACTCGTTTCTAGTTGTTTGATTTATTGTTGATATTCAAACGGGAAGAATGGAAATATAAAATAATAATAATTAAAATACCTACCTACAAAATTTAGCGTTTGTCAATTTTCACTATCGAAAATCCCTAATAACTTCTAAACGGATTATCCTAGTTTATACAATTACCATTGTCCTATCGGTTTTAGACCTAAACCTATCTAATGACACTAAAAACAACACAATATCTATACAAACAAAAAACATGTTTTCAACTTACGTAATATTAGTGGCATGAATTTGCCTTACAAAAATGTAGTTTAGGTATAAGTACCTAACCACATTTTTTGTAAGGTAACGTTTATTTATACTGATTCAAAATAGGAAACTATTATTACTTTGGGAGTCGGGGCGAGGTGCTTACCTATCTACCTAACTATTCTATGTAACGTTAAAATGAACCATCGAAATACAAGCAGATACCTACTAAACTTACCTCTCTGAAACCACTGGTAGCTTAAAAAACGACCATTCACCGTTTAGGGTTGAATTTAAACAACCGTCCACTGAACAGTTACCTATAATAACCTTTTTTTTGTTGCTCCATTATTGCACTTGAAAAATTCCACAGACGCGCGACACAAAATGTAAATAAGTAGGTACGCGCGACCACAGCGCGCGCCTCACGCGGATGGCAATCGCGCTCGGACTGATCCGAACTGATCCGAGATATCGTGTCTGTGAACAGTGTCTATGTGTGCGTTGCGCGAGCGCACTTTGTATGTAGATTTATTTCTGTACCTTTTTATTTTGTGACTCAACCAACTAACTATAATACGTTTACTTTTAGTTTACCACTGATAGATGGTTTGCTTGCCTTTATTTTCATTTCAAACTTTAACAACATACAAATAAAGTAGCTATTACAAAATCTGCAAACGTGGGTAACAGTATTCTAAACTTGGCTTTATTTGTAGGTCGTTAAAGTTGAATATAAAATGAAGGCAAACCATCTGTCAGTGGTAAACTTTATGTAATTTTACTGTATTTTTATTTGTTTTAAAGCAACAAAAAATCTAATTTTGCAGTTAATCGAAAATTAATCGGGTTTTCAGGGCTAAAATAAAAAGTTTTTATACTGGATTTGTATCTTCGAATTATTTTTTAATGGCGTCAACATCCCTATTATGATTATGTTATGACCCCCTGTGGAATCGTTACTCAGAAAAATGTCCTAGTGACATTAGGGATAAGTTAGCCTTTGTACATCTGATTCTCTTGTTATCTTTAATTGCATGTGTTTTATGTACCAGTCAAGTGTAAAAATATGGGTGCACACAACTTGCTCATAAATTTGTCCCATAGCTCTTATGTCATTGAATTAAGGTATAGGTATATGACGATGGGAGGATTAAATCAATACTTATTTTTGCACTTGACCGTACAAAAGCATTTTACATACATAATACATTGCTTTGCTTGACTAGGGAATTCATCATAAAACTTAGTGAGATTGTTCTAGTTGTTTAGGAATAGTACATGTGATATTGAGAAATTTAACATGTGACTTTTGCAATACTTACATTATCATGAAGTCTTAAATAGCTAAAGAATAATTTTCTATATTTTTTTCAGAATTTCAGGTGCATTAGTTTCAGAGAATAAGTGGGAAAATTTTAAAATTGTAATCTGTTTGGTTAAAGTGTTAGAAACTTAATTACCTGCATGCAATCTCAAAAGCAGCAGAATGCTCTACTTCATCAATAGTGGGAGGACAACGAGGTCCCAAGGCGTCTGCTGCATCATCCACATCCACCCTTCCGTCACTTTGAGGGTCATACAACTTGGCAGAATTCCGTAGCCACATATTAGGCATGTCTCCGCCCACATCGTACATGAAGTGTTTGTTACGGAGTTTATAGCCTTTTCTCTGTGATACCACTGCAGTGATTACGTTCTTTAGGAAGTTCTGGACTGCTACAACAATGAGGTCTGCGGCTTCATCGTCAGCACCTTCGAGACCCAGCTCCCAAGCTGCTAGCATGAACCTTCCAACAACTAAAGCGTGGTCTGGGAGGAATATTTCCTGAAATGTACATATTATGAAATTCAAGTTGACATCAAAGAAATCATCAATACTATAAAAGTTCTCATCTCAAATCCATAGTGTAAAACAAATTGAACCTTAATACACATGAGATATGAGCTTTTTTCAAAGTTCTGGCATTAAAACCTCATGCTAATCAGTGGCGTAACTATAGGGTGCCAGGGCTGGCCAAATGCCACGGGGCCCCAACCTTAGAGGGCCCTGGTCCAAGAGGCTGTGAGCTCCAAAGTAACATTAAAATTTAATTACAATGTGATGATTTTTACTGGAAGGGTCCCACCCAAAGAATTTTGTACGGGCCTCGGATGGTATAATTACTCCACTGATGCTAATGCCTATAATCAATCAGTAGTAAAAGCAAAATTATTGAAAATAGGTATACATACTTACACAATTTTGGGGCTACACATTATTTAAGCCAACCAATTCTGAGAAGAGAGAGTAGACAGTAGAGGTCAACAATTGACAAGATTTCATATTTCTAAGGCTATAATTTGATTTGTTCTCTGAATTCTGTTTGGAAAGAGAAAGACGCTGATAGTTTTAAATTTTGACTAGGATTATTAATTAATTTATAACAAATTTTTTAAGATGTGCTTATTCTCCAAAACTACCACACAATAAGATCCATTACTTTTGTCTAGTCCTATTAAAAAAAGTGATGAAGTTATTCTGACGTTGAGGTTGATATCAAATTTTAAATTATTACACTTCTTTTTTCTGGTGAAAAGGGCAAAGGGAACATATCTATGCTGTGGTAGTATTGGTCAATTCAGATATATATTTTTTAATGTCTTTTATTTTTTTAAATATGGAGAAATAAATTATAATAATTATTTTTCCGTGTTTAGGAGGCAAAACTCTTTCGATGCCTGTAGTAATTTTCAGGTGTTAAAAAAATGAAATCTTGTCAATTATGTGCAGTGAAGTAGTATTGAGATGATGAAGAGAAGTTATTAGACAATGATCATCCCATCATCCCAGCCTATATACATCCCACTGCAGGGCACAGGCCTCCTCTCAGAATAAGAGGGCTTGGGCCATAGTCCCATGCGGGCCAATGCGGATTAGGTACTTCACACAAACCATTGAATTTCTTTGCAGGTGTATGCGGGTTTCCTCACAATCACCTTAAAGCTCATGGTAAATTAAATATGTAATTTTGCACATAAATTCCAAAAAACTCAAGTTGCGAGCCAGGATTTGGACTCGCAACCCTCTGCTCGAGAGGCCCTAGGTCAAATCACTAGGCCACTACGGCTTACACATTAATGATAGTAAATAAATACCTGTGCTGCGTATTTGACCCCATCACTGCCAGTGCCAGGTGGCGAATTAGGGGGTAAGTATTCAAGTAGATCAGCCGGCTCGAAATTTGACTTCTCAGAAGTTCGGGAACTTCGCTTATGCCGCCTGCTGTTTCTGTGAGAGCTTGCTTTCTCCTGGGCTATGTTTATAGAAGTCTCTGCCAAACCTTCCACTTTATTCAACAGAGCCAACAAAAACTCGTTGTGAAAATGCACTTGATCCGACGTGAGGAGGGCGCGGGCTTCAGTATCAAACTCTTCCTTCGTCAGTTTCATGCGAAACCATTGTTTCATGTGATGGAAGTATTTTGTCGATTTTTCACCCAGCACATCGTTTAGTTTGCGACGAGCTAAATTCAAAGCATCGGAACTCATGGTATTATGCAGTAAAATCTTAGCTTCAAGTTTTATTATGATATTTCTTATTTTTCTATGCACACACACAGGGTACTCTATAACTATAATAGTGTGTGAATTGTTTTCATTGCTTACTTTACTTCTAAGACTTTATCAGACAACGTATACTCCTCTGTTCTGTTGTGTGTAGAATAAGCACAGACTACACTACAAACACAACACATCAGACGCAGATCTGATGTGGCACAAACGTCACTTATTTCCATAGCCGACAGCGGCCTCTAACATAATAATGATGAAATACATCTGTCAAAATGGTGTACTCAAGAAAATAGGAAATTTAAGTCTTTAAAGTGTCTGGCTTTCACGGAGATTGATGGGACAATCCACGAAAATCCAATAATGGCGAATATATGCTAATAGTGAATTAAATAGCAGAGCTGCGTTTTTTTCTTAATTTACATGACGTTTCTAGTATGTTTTACATAAGGTGCCTGTATTATAAATAGTATACGACATATCATTAATTAATTATTACAATAAACACGCACCAAACGTCATCGCCATTTACAAAAAAAAGTTGAACAGTAAACTTCTTTATTCATTTATAAAAAAGTGACCGCGTACTTTCCGTTTTTCTTTTCATATTTCTAAAGTAGACATGATCTAGAATAACATAATTAATGATTAAGTAATTTGATAAAGAACAACATAATATTAATGAAATAAAGAAATTTGTCACGGAAATTCGTCAACACCATCGTAGCACCGTCAAAGTTAAATTTCTCAAATGTTCTTACTACGTAGGTAGGTGTGATAGGGTGGCGTTAAAAATTAAGATCAAAGGCGGGTAGTTCAAGATATGGGTGCTGATTCTAATCGAAATCAAGAGCGGGTAGTTCGAAAGACTCGCGCGCCTAAACGAACGAATGTGAATACTTATTATCTTCATTGCTTCGTCTTCTAGATTAGATTTAATACACTTGTAGTAACACGTACGGTGTCGCCAATAAGCACTGAATTTTGAGAGATTTCTAAAAGAAAAGTAAAAGTTAAAATCAAAAGAGGGTATGCCGGCCGCTCAGCGCGGCGCAATCCCACCCGCATATCATCATTCACAGTTCAGTGCTCCGCCAGTTTGCACGTATAACCTTATTTATTTTAAACAGGTCATTAAATTGTAGTTTTAGCAGTGTTTTTCGGTGCATAAAGGAAGTTAAAAGGAAAGCTGCGCGAGGGACGACGCAGGTGCCGCCGATATAGAGGTACTTCCGATGATTCGGAATCTTCGATGTTACCGAGGAATTCCTATGTAAACATAGAAGGTTGGCTACTGTGTTAAATCGTTTAATCAATGTGTTTTAAAGAATTTTCACGTGTATGGTTAGTAATGCGGGCAGTTTTTGGGGCTGTCACTTTACTTTCTGACGTGACCTTATACGAGTGATGCGGGCAACCTGTGGGGTTGTCACTTCACCGTGATGGCTACGATGTGTTTTAAAGAACTTTCACGTGTATGGTTAGTAATGCGGGCAGTTTTTGGGGCTGTCACTTTACTTTCTGACGTGACCTCATACGACCGTTCACCGACCGTCATCATCTCACCTTCATTTTTATTATAATTAATCAAATCACGTGGAGGGTCAATACTGCGGGCTGTTTTTTGGGGCAGTCACTTTATTGGCTAGCGTGAACCTATACGAGTGTTGCGGGCAACCTGTGGGGTTGTCACTTCACCGTCATTATCATCTCGAACATGTGTTACGCTCAGTGGTGGCCGAGCCGGGCCCGTCCACCAGCGCCGCCGCCGCCGCTCCCGCCATGCCGCGCGCGCCCTCCCAGTAACTGTATTGTTATTGACGCTCCAGAGCTTAAAGAAAATTAAAGCGGCGGTCTCTGAAGCTGTAATAAAGAGAGATAAAGCTATCGAGCTAAAACAGAAGCAGCTAGGACGAGCAATCACATGTATCACGGAGGCTATAAGTGCTTTGATGTCTAAAGAAGATAAAGACACGGCAAACATAAAACTCCTTATGGACACTCATCGCTTGCCTTGCGATATTCAAAATATAGTCTCTTACACGTCGAACTTTGTATTATTTAACCGTAAAAAGGATATGAAGGATCAAATGATGAAAATAAGGATCGATAAACTTCTTTTTGGTGCGTATCATGCAGAAACGCTTAAAATCACCGACAACGTCCAAGGGAAAACCTGGACCACCGCAATCTTCCAATCCACCCCCCCCTCCTTCCCCTTGACCCGCAGGCCACAGGGAAGTCAGAGGACTAGGGGACCTGCTCCGAGGAGTCGTCAAGGCGGCAGCTCGCGCACATCGTATCGAGCGCCGCCGCAGCCTCACAGCAGTCGCCGGTAGACAACAAGTTGGTGAGATATGCGGGTAGACTTTCTCAATTCTATCAGCAGCGGTCTTTATTAACCGACAGACAGGCCGACAGAGTCTTATCATGGATACCTGGTTACAAAATCCAGTTATCTCACCCCTGTGACCAAGCCTACCCTCCTACCAATAAAAATCTTACAAATGTCGATAAAAGACTTGTTACATATTGCATTATAGATATGTTAAAATCTGGCGCTATACCAACTCTGGTATAGCTCTCACACTCGTGAGCCGTGCGTAGGACAGTATCTGTGTAGTATTTTCTTAGTACCGAAGCCAAACGGTAATCACAGATTTATACTCAACTTAAAACAATTCAGTAAATTCATTGATACTTAACATTATAAACTTGAAGACTTACATACAGCTTTAAAACTATTTAGTTTCAGAAGATTGCTTCATGAGCATATTAGACTTAAAAGATGCGTATTTCTTAACAAGTATCCATAAAGACTTACGAAAATACCTGCGTTTTGAATTTAACAACAGATTATGTGAATTCAACTTTTTACCCTTTGGCCTCAGTACCGCTCCCTTTGTTTTCACGAAAATAATGAAACCCGTCATTAAACTACTGAGATCGTGTGGTTATTTATCCACTATATATTTAGATGTCATTTTTTTATTGGGCACTACTAAGACTTCATGTTGTAATAACATTCGAGATACACAAGAATTGTTAACGGCCTTAGGGCTTATTATTAACTTTGAAAAAAGCAATTTAGAACATAACACTACATAAGAGCAAGTTTCTAGGGTACATAATAGACACTGAAAAATTCGAAGTCAGTTTACCCTCAGACAAAAAAGAGTTAATTAACTTCAAAAATAAAAGTCGTTGCAAAATTAGAGACTTTATACGATTGCTCGGAATACTTAACTCAGCATGCCCAGCCGCTGAATACGGCTGGCTTTACACAAAAGCGTTAAAGGGAGAAATATCTTAACCTTAGGGATGACCCTGATAATTACGATATGTATATGAATCTACCCCAATATTTGTCCTCCGAGTTTGAGTGGTGGTGCAATGCTATCAACCACCCAACAAATAAAATCAAGTATGACGACTACTGCCTAGAAATTTTCAGTGATGCGTCTACTACGGGGTGGGGGGCGGCGTGTGGAGGGGGAACTGCAAGCGGCCTATGGACTGCGGACGAAAAATGTAGACAATAACACGGCTGTCCTACGGAAAAAGAAAGACAGCCGAACAGATGCGTGACCTGGTACAGAGATACTGACGCCTTCGCCATTAACGCCTTTAGGTTAAGCTGGACCCAATAATACTTTTACGCATTTCCACCATTTACTATGGTCCTTAAAACTTTGAGGCAAATTGTAAGAGACAAGCCAACAGGCATAGTAGTAGTCCCGCTGGGGCTGACCCAACC
Organism: Archips xylosteana; assembly: GCA_947563465.1. Classification (NCBI taxonomy): domain Eukaryota; kingdom Metazoa; phylum Arthropoda; class Insecta; order Lepidoptera; family Tortricidae; genus Archips; species Archips xylosteana. The sequence goes on from OX387349.1 coordinate 7,806,420, forward strand.
GCAGTCCCCGTTGTTTAGGACATTACTTACCTCTGACTCATTGACATTTGACTGTTAGTCATCAACGTCATGCTAGCTTCTCTTACAGAAAACTCTATCAAGCAATATGACACATATTTAAAAAAGTGGTACTATTTTTGTGTTTCGGTGAAGATTGATATGTTTGAAATTTGCGTTCCTCATTCTTAACTAATCTCTTTGAGCAAGGAGCCCAGTACAGTACCTTAAATAGCTGTAAATCAGTGCTGTCGCTCATTTTTGAATCCCAAATAGGTAACGATGAGTGAATTAGACGTTTTCCCAAAGGGATCTTCCACAGGGATCTTCAGATTACGCCCTCCAGTACCGAAATATAAACTCACCTGGGATACCGCTATAGCCCTTGAGGTATTAGCAACTTGACATTGTCAGTGGTAGAGGGTGCAGACAAATTAAATTGTTATTTTAGTACAATGAAGTTCTAAAGCAAAGAAAAAACATCAAATTATATTACATAAATAAGATACAAATATTGTAAATAATTGCTTAAAATGGCCAATATGGCCATCAAAGTTTTTAAAAGAACCTTCGTTATCTTTTTCTTTATTGAAATATGTTAGTACATTGCAGATAATTTCTTGGCACCGACCGTTTAATACTTTATCACGATTCATATTTTATACCTTGGATTATTTATACACAAGATGGAGCTTAGGTAGCATGAAAACGTCCCGAAAAATATAAGCCAACTGTTGGCTTATATGTCAGTTGGCCCCCTTCAGTCTGAATGACGTTACGTGATATTAATATGAAGCTTTCAAATGGGTTTTTGGACGTTTTGTTTGCCAGTGTTTGCTGCTGACGCTCCATCTAGTATATAAATAAGCCAAGCTTTATACATACGTATTTTTTAACAGCTACGGCAAGTTGATAACGCGAAAATGATGTGAATAAGTGACAGATTTGTCAGACATGATATTAATATTCTATTATCAATAAGTGTCTGCACTTATGAAGATATCAAAGATTGACTTATGATTATATTTAATCATTTATAAGTACTGTTGTGCTAACGGTACTCTCGAATCCCGTTGTCATTTTGATTTTATAATACCCTGACGCAGACCTAGAGTTAGATAAAATTACAAGGAAGCTCGTGACCCTGCTTCCTCTCGTGACTGTTCATAGGGCGCAAACATTGACTAAGATACTAATATCGAATTTCATTCCGACAAAGTAGTGATTAAAATTCCAGATTTAATTAAAACTTCTAGGGCGGGTGCCATACAGCCCTTACTTACCTTACCTTACTTTATGATAAGACCGAAATCTGCCCTGTAAACACATTATCCGCGTACCTAGATAAGACCAAATTATTCCGTGGCAATTCTCAGCCACTATTTTATAGGCCTAAAGAATCCTCATAAGTAAATCCGTGTTTTCTCAGACGATAAGTCACTGGATTAGAATGACTTTAGGTGAGTGCGGAATAGACATAACAATGTTTACGGTTCACAGTACGCGACACGCGTCGACTTCCATGGCCCACAGCCTGGGAGTCAACATGGACTTGATTAGGAAGATCGCTGGTTGGAGCGGCTCTTCCCAAACATTTGGTAAATTCTATAAGAGAAGTATAATTGACTCCAATGATTATTTCGCTAGATATATTATGTTAAATAGATGACAGTTTTTTTTGTCGAATATAAAGTTCATTGTAAAACTTTCACATTCGTGTAAATAGATGATTAAATCTATTTTCATTTTGGATATGAAATTTTCTCATTTTAATTGATATTTCACGAAGTCTCTCAAAATCTACAAGTGTATTAAATCTAATCTAGAAGACGAAGCAATGAAGATAATTAGTGATTAAACGAACTTACCTTACGTGAAGTTCTATCATAATTATCTGAGTTGCTTCGTCGAATAGATTAGACACCCACCCTCCCATTTATATGCCCAGTGCGTGAAATATCATGAAAATGGCTCTCTCTGAACTAAATGATGATATGCGGGTGGGATTGCGCCGCGCTGAGCGGCCGGCATACCCTCTTTTGATTTTAACTTTTACTTTTTTTTTAGAAATCTCTCAAAATTCAGTGCTTATTGGCGACACCGTACGTGTTACTACAAGTGTATTAAATCTAATCTATTCGACGAAGCAACTCAGATAATTATGATAGAACTTCACGTAAGGTAAGTTCGTTTAATCACTAATTGTAAGATTTTTTGTTACCTTTGTACCATTTGGTTGTCATTGTTATTATTGGTATTTCAGTCGTTGATTTGTGTTATCTTTATCCTATCCTAACTAATATTATAAATGCGAAAGTAACTCTGTCTGTCTGTCTGTGTTTTTCACGCTAAAACTACTGAACCGATTTTAATGAAATTTGGTACACAGATAGTCTAGAGCTTGAGAAAGGACATAGGCTAATATATCATCACGCTAACACCAATAGGAGCGGAGCGGAGCGGAAGAATGTTTCAAAATCGGGGGTTTTTGAAGTAAAACTTCTATAGGCACGCACGCTTGACTTGGGAGTACGGTGGTGAATGTGAACGTGGGTGTGCGGGGGGTTTGGAGTGCGGGGTGCGGGGGGGTGTTTCTGTGGTGGGGGGGGAAAGTAATTTTTTTATATCGAGGAACTAAGGAGAGCCATAATTGTTGAAAAAGCAAATTGGATAAAAAAATAAGCTGCCCAAATTACTAATTCCACGCGGACCGTGTCGCGGCAAAAGCTAGTATATATATAAAAATGAATCCCCATTTTCCTTGATCACGGCATCACGCGTGAACGGCTGGACCGATTTCGCTAGTTTTTTTTTTATTTGATTCGTTATTGTCAGGAGGTTCTTATGAAAGAAAAAAATAAAAAAATGGCGCGGAAAATTTAAGAAAACTTAACGACCATATTAATTTTTCTAAAGTAACCTAATACATAACTGTCAGTCGTTTGACAGTTGGCGTGATTGACAGAATACGCGCTGCATATACGTATTATATCGTTTAAATCAGACGCACGGGTCGGAATTATATTGGTAAAACTAGCGACGGGCTCGACTTCGTATGGTTGTAGTTATGGGGAAAAAGAGGTAAAAAAATGTTACACTCGTGCGAAGCCGGGGCGGGTCGCTTGTATTATAATAAATATAGTGCTTTAAAACAAAAATAATACAAATTTTATTATATATTTTTCGTCATTACCATCAACATGTCGTCATTGCCGATAAAGATAAATCATTACCATGCTAAAGACGTCATTACCATTGCTATTATGTAACTTTCAGAGTCTATAACTTCTGATTCGCTAGTTGGATTTTAGTGCCTTCAGTAGTTGTCTGAATGTTATTAATAAATCTTTAAATTTATTGCGTTTTGCACGCATTTCAGATCAGTTTTTAAAAATCATCAAATAAATCAGAAAGAATCAAAACGGCGGATTCACCCTGATGCATTTCGGGAGTTTTCTCAATGTTTTTGTTAATTTTGTTGCATAAAGTTTATTCTTACATTGACTTTCTAATTTGTCATATTGTTACTAACCTTACTACCACTGTATTCCAGAAAGGCCTAAATTAGGTGTCTATATGGATATAACATCGTTGGTAACTATGCATAGATTTAGTTCATCCACCGCCTACCAGATGGCACGTCTTACTATACATGCAAGCTTGATCATAGAGTTGCTACTCTTTGTCGTACCGACTGCTTGACCGACTTTCTGACAGCTTTGTCTGGACCACGTCCTGACGACCCGGACGTCCAACTGACGTCCATACTGGACTGGTATGACAGTGACAGAGAGACGGTCAGCTCAAAGTCAGCTGGTTATTGTTGAACAAGCTTTTATTTTCTGTTTATTTGGGTAACTTATCGATGTTTAGAAACTCCTTTACTCGAATTTCATTTATCCGAAAACTTATCACCGACTTTTTAAAATCCATATGTTTTGTTTTTCCACAACTTCACAATTCCACAGATTCATTTAATCACAGTATTATTTGCCAATCAATTTAAAATCCCGAAAAACGATATCCATTTTTTCTATTTGCCAACTTAATCATTTGCCATCTTTTCATAATCTTAATGTTACGAAATGCCGAAAGTATGTTTTTATTAACTACCTTACCTAACATTAGAGTAAGACAACATTGGCTAATTTTCAGCGAGCGAGCGAAGCGAGCGAGCAAGACGGTACGGAGTGGAAGTGACTCCGATAGATTAGGTTCAAAGGCTAATGCGGGAGCGTAGCGGAGCGAAGGGCGCATTAGCCTTTGGTGTGAGTTATTTTTTTTATAACCACCTAGAAAACCCCCTACCCACATAGCAAATTCAATAAAATATTTGGGAAACATTAAACAACGAAATGAATATTACGCTTCACACATAATTGTATGGTCGCTTTTTGTACCTCTGACCTTTGCGGGATAATGATCTTGCGGAATAAATATATATTTGGCAAATGATCCTACGGAATTTCATGGAGTTGGATTTTGAATCATTTGTCAAATAAAAAATGGATTTTAAAGCATTCGGCAAAAGAAAATATGGTAAATAAAATTTCGGACAAACAATAATTTAGAAAATGAAAAAAGGAGTTCCGTTTTCGGAATTTTAATATTCGGAAATGAGCTTTTCGAGAATATGATAGGTAACCGTTTATTTGACATTGAAAAAGTATTGGAATAAACAAAATAGGTCTTAATCTGGGTAGCTCTTGGATAACAACCTTACATCAGTAATGGGAGACGTAGCTTCCCGACTAAATTTTTTTTTGGGTCGTTTAGCAATATTTATTTCAAGTTCATGTAACTATTATAGTTTGTACTGGAACGTAATTTAAATAGTAAATTAATATATTTGGTGCTGGGTGCTGGCATACTAAGCTGGCAACACTGCTCAGTGTGCCTCTCGCCCGCCGCCCTTCGAACCTACTTCGAACGATCTGGCTGGCCAGTGCAGTTAAAACACGACCCGTATTTATCGACCCAGAATGAATGACAAATACAGGTTGTGCTTTGGCAGCACCCATCTAGTCGGTTGAATAAATTTGTAACTTGTTCTTTTTGTAACCTTGTTGTAATTGGTGAGAAAAGAAGCATCTGTGAAAAAATGCGATGAAAATTTTGCTATATACTAGGAAATACCGTTTCTGGTAAATTGATCTAATCATGCAGTCAATAACTTATTGTAAAATAATAAACTACCTACATTAAAAAAACCACTGAAGACCCAAGATAACGTCTTTAAATAACATCCAATTAGTACAATAATTACGCTTGCTTCAAGTTGTAAACTCATTCGTAAAAGCTGCATTGATACAAAAAACGCACATTATATAATTTTTATTTTCATCAACAAATAAAACATCACATTTCAACACCACAAACAAACTCTATTTAATTTATTTTATTAACAACTGTCACCATAAATATATTTAATTCCTAACCACCATTAATGTCTAGGCAACATTTTGACCTGTACTCCGTTTTTTGACCTGAGTATGAGGTCTCCGCAAGGCTGAGGTTCCTCTTTGCCGGGCAATATCTTGAATCGCCTTACAAGAGCGCCTAAAGTGACTTTCATTTCCAACATAGCAAATTTCTGACCTGTAACGAAACGAATATTGATCAGATTTTTTTTTTTATGTTAGTGAAGCCAGACAAACGAACTAGTGGGTCACCTGATGTTAAATGAACACCACTGTCCATAGACACTCGCACCGCTTTACGCGATACCAGTGCGTTGTCGGCCCTGCAGAAAATTGTACACTCGCCTCTTAAAGGCACCCAGGTCGTAACTCGATGGGAAGACCCCAGCTCGTTCTTGATTTTTTTAGAGTTCCTTATTCATATTCTATAGGGCTGATTCTTCATGAGTCTAAGCTAATTGTGCTATTTTGCCTATCTTTCTAAATAATGTCAACTTTGTGCACTGCCATTAACGACGGTTACTACGTACGTACTTATTACATCCATGATTGAAATAAAACTGACAGACTACAAGTCGAAAAAAATATTATAAGTGTAGTCCGAGAGCTGATTGACAATTTTGGGTAGGTATTTGAGGCACGCTGAAAACTTGTGTAATACTTCCCCAAGCACAGAACTACAAACCTGGCTGTCGGGTAGCGGGGCTAAATCAACCCTCATATTTTTAAAGTTTTTTTTTTAAATAATGTCTTAGAGGCGTTGGGCGTGAAAAAATGCGGATAACTCACGTCTATGATCGAGTTTAGCTCAACATGTTTCGTGCTCCGAGAGGAATGGCTACGGATTAGCCCGAAACATGTCGAGCTAAACTTGATCATAGACTTGAGTTATCCGTGTTGTTTTCACTATGAGTGAGTCTCATGGTAGTGTCATGTTTAAAAAAAAACATTTCGACTGTTTGGCGTTTAATCCATTTTACTAGTTCACTGTAGCAGGGAAGTCTGGGAGGCTAAATTGGGATTTACTTTAGCACCATTAGATTAGATTAGATTAAAAAAAAAATTACATACTCTTTTAGTTACCGGTGGACCCGTCCACAGGATTCAACAGGATTTCAAAAATATAAAAAAAAAACAGTCACAAGAAGATACTAGAGCGTGTCAGACATTGATAGAGTATACAGGTTGACTGGAAAGGAGAATTACATTTCTTTTAAGAGCATTGGTAAACTACCCAAATTTTTTTTAGTTGGCGTTTTAAGGTTCAATTATTTTATTATTTTTTATTTATTCTTCGATTACTTCAAATGTCAACAGTTTTATTTCATGGCAAATGAATAAAAACATGCATGCAAATTTTTACGTACTTAGGGCACCAATCATGGACATGTAAAAGCACAGTAGTTCCCCAGTAATGGACAGCAAAGATTCAATGCCTTGTAGCCCACCATTCATGAACTTTACCAGTTATAATCATCAGTTATCTGAGCATAGTGTTATGATAATTTAAAAATGTAGTGTGTCCGTTTCTTGAAATTTGGGTTTACGGAAAAAAATGTCCATAATTGGTCCTTGTCCATTACTGGTGCTGTCACCCTAAATACGAATAAAAAGTAATTAATCACAGCTTCTTACCAATACAGTTTCTAGGACCAGCGCTGAACGGTATCCAGCTAAATGGACTTTTGAAATTGTTTGACGCCTCAAATCGTTTTGGCCGAAATACTAGGGGATCTTCAAAGACATCGGGACTTCGTTGCATGTGGTAAATATTTATCATAACGGATGAGTTTTTTAACAGTTGCAACCCTGACATTTCTGAAAAAAAAAGGTTATGGAGCGGTAATAGAAATAGCTAACAACGCTCGTTCCCTAAATATCAGAATTGCAAAATAAATAAATAATAGATTGCCGACTTACCCTATTTCTAAAATACCATATTCCCAGAATACCAGACTTTTCTGTCACCGTGTTTTTGTTTATATTGGATTGCCAAAAAAGCTTGTTTTCAATACACCATGTTCCATTCTAAACCGAATTCCCATAATACCAGATAGTAAAATCACTGGCCCGTAAAACACGACCCCCTGGCCTTCCCACGACGACCACGACCTGCCTGACGAGCCTGGTGATTTCACTATGTGGTGAAATTTCACTATGGTGTATTGAAAACAAGCTTTATTGGCAATCCGATATAGAGAAAGACACGGTGATAGGACAGTCTGGTATTCTGGGAAGTTGGTATTTTAGAAATAGGGTAAGTCGGCAATCTAGTATTTTTATATTCTGATATTCAGGGAACGAGCGGCTAACAAATACAGAATACAATGTTGTATGTATGTATTAGGTAGCCGTAACATTGTAGGATAAGCGACACAATCAATCAATTGACCTGCTTTTTATGAGCTATTAGAACACGATTCACTCATATCATAGATTTTGCGTGACAATAAAGGTCTGTGACGACCATGTGACGACAGTTAAGTATTAGTCAACTCAATTGCCTTACTATCTATTTGTTTCAAAGCATCTAAAATCAAATTTTTCAGTAAAGCGAAAATTAATGTACTTTTCAAGGCTGAAATAAAGTGCTTCATTACTAAAAACACGCCTTGAAATTATTGTTTTACTGGTTATTGCCCACAAAGTCTGTTTGCGAAGAATTCGTTTATTAAATCGCGATCGCGCGGAACTATGCGATTTTGGCGTGAAAGAGTATCAAAGATCTATACAAACTTTTTCGTTTATAATATTGGTAAGGGGCCATCCATAAATTACGTCACACCAATTTCGATAAATTTGGACCCCCCCCTTGTCACACTTATTACTATGAAAATCGGAAAATCGCCATTATTTTGTTCTAGCGTCACAGATCGCTTGACCCCCCCCCCCCCCCCCCCCCTAAATGTGTGACGTAAGTAATTTATGGATGGCCCCTAAGAGAAGTCTTATCTTTCAATCTGATGGTGTGACTTTTTTTGCACTTAAATAGGTTTTTGTAACTTACCAATGTCCCGCGTGATCATTCTTTCTATCAAAGGGACTGACGGATAGAGTCGTAAGGTTTCTTTGATGACGCATTCTAAATACTTCATTTGCTGGAGTTCGCTGTTGGATTAAAAATTTTATATTACTAAATCGAAAATATTCTTACTTGAATGTTCGAACCAAAAGCAAAAAAAAACCTTTTACCTATATGTAGGATCTCTCTCTAGATCGTCGCCCAATATTTCTGTTTGCTCTTCTAAAATTTTACGCTGCACTTCCGGATGTTTAGCAATGCAATATAGTCCGTATACTAATCCAGACGCCGTTGTATCATGCCCCTGCAACAAAAGGAAAAATCAAGTAGACGGTTAAATAGCGAATTGATTCAAGCGCCATTCTGGGTGATATTGAATTACTTATACTGATTCCAAATCAGGTATATTGGCTTTTAACCGTCGAAGTAATCCACGGTTTTTTGGTATAGGTAATAACCTAATAACTTAGCTGAATTATTTACGTTAATGTTACTTAACTTGACAATAAGTAGCAGCACGTGTCTATAAATATTGAACGCAAGCATTTGCGCATTTGTGCAAAGTATATTAATGGAGAAGTAGCTAGTTCGGGCTCAAGCGTTGGATATCATAAAATGTGTATTACTAAATGTTTGACACATTAGAGTACATAGAGACGTGTCATTAAAAGACATATTCTAACGCGTATTTGAGTCACAGTGGGCATCCGGTTCTACCGTCTATTAAACATGGGGTTGCTATTTATTTTATTACACATGACTTAACTCTTTATCTCTTTATGTATATGTGTTTTGGTAATCACGTCACGTACTTCAAACATGAATGTTTCCACCTCGTCCCTTATACTTTCCATATCGAGGCTGTGTCCATCTACTTCAGCTAATAGCAGTAAATCCAAAAAAGCATGTTTGTTTTTCATACCTAAAAAAATAAATCAAAAATTTTAAAAACACCCATCGGAATTAGGTTACGTAAACGTTTCAAAATATGTATAGTAAATGCCCATTAAAATCCCTTCCGCATCTAAGAAACATTAAATAATAATTAAAAAATAATTAATCTTTACATTATTTTAAATTAAATGACGGACATGCGTTAGCAAAATAAAAGTGTTAATTACCAATTTCAGAATTTTCATTAAGTTTATTAGCTTTCGTGTTCTTCAGTTCTTGTCTCCTCTTTTCTATGACATCGTTCGTGTGACCATGTAATACCGCTAACGCTTTATCTTGGGATCTCTTGTATGGGGTTAAAGCAAACAAAACATCGCTTTGCAGAAAGAGGTTTCTCATTCTGGTTGAGAGGATTTGGCTGACCCTTGACAAATAAAAACATATGTTTTTTTTGGGTACGTATCAAAATATATAAAGTTTAAAACAAATAATGGACGAAATACATAATGGTCATAATACATAGGTACTAAAATTTTCTATGAAACAATTGATTAAACTAATTTTTTTAATCGTGTAATCTACAGATTGGTTTAGGTTAGGTTAGGTTTATTTTATGAAAATCCTGTAAAGTTGAGAATTTCCAAAAAAATTGCATTATATCAAATGACCATTATGTATTTCGTCCATTATTTGTTTTAAACTTTATATATTTTAATACGAACCCGTTTTTTTAAATATGGCTCTGTTCCACAGAGGAAAATTATGCCAATGTCTTCTGTATTTTCCCGTTATTTGGTTTTCATATCATAAACGTGAAAGTTTGTATGTATGAATGTGTGGATGTTTGTTATTCTTTCTCGCTACAACGGATTCTGATAAAATTTGGCACACAAGTATTTTATAACTTGGATTAACATATAGAATACTTTTATCCCGGAAAATGGCATAGTTCCCGCGGGACAGCAATAAAAGAATTCTTTGCAGACGTAGCTGCAAGCAACAGCTAGTTATAATATAATCGCCAACTGCTTGACACGCGAGGTAGGTATGCGGTAAGAGCCACAATGGAAATCCGGTTATGCTAATTAAATAAATAAATAAATAAATATTAGGGGACAATCTTACACAAATCGATCTAGGCCCAAACTAAGCAAAGCTTGTACTATGGGTACTAGACGACGATAAACATACTTATATAGATAAATAAATACTTAAATACATAGAAAACATCCATAACTCAGGAACAAATATTCGTGCTCATCACACAAATAAATGCCCTTACCGGGATTTGAACCCAGGACCTCTTGCTTCGTAGGCAGGGTCACTACCAACTAGGCTAAGCGGTCGTTAATTAAGTCGTTAATAGTTAATTTAAATAGGTATCTAGTTTTCCTAGTAGAGGATAAATTAAATTTTAATCAAGTTTATCAGATACCATTATCTAGCAGCAATTTTTAATGAAATCAACCTGCCTTCAACATAAGGCCCTCTTACAAATTTCTACGCAAATCTTTGATACCCCACGGTTTTGGTCTCTAAGCGACTACCGCATGCATTTGTTATTAATATCATAAACTTACTCATCAATTGCTTGAACATATTTTGATTCACGATCCTTCAGAGCCTCGAATGACACTCCCATAATTGACTCTGTAAATAAAGAGACATTGCGTCACGTTCTAAGTAATATTAAATACATAAATTATTGTTAAAGTTCCAATGACAATTGGTGCATGTGATGTGGATTTAGTGCCCTAGGTTTTACGGGTATAAAGCATACATCCCTCTCTAGCCAATCCACGTATGGGAAAGGGATAGGCTGATTTTCGTGATAATTGCAAACGCTGGTTGTCTGAGAAATCGCTAATTACAGTACTTTCAAAGCTAGAGTGTATAAGCTGTTACTGAACCAGTGAGATACACCTTTTTGGCCTAATCTGCATTTTTTTCATCAGGCGAGATAGAGGTTAATCACGGGTCTGTTTTATGTAAAAAAAAACTTAAGTACCTGTGATATTGTCCAAAGTGGCTAAAGCGATGATCGGGAAAAGATCGATCATTGAGCCATCAGCTTGACTTTTGAGTTGCTCGCTCAAGATTTTCTCATTCTTCAGGAAAACCGGCAGGAAACTATGAAGAATATTGTAATGGAACGCCGGTGTCAAGAACTTCCGGTGTGTTTTCCATTTTTGACCTAAAATTACAATATATGCACAGTTTGTATCAATTATAGTGTCGTATTATTTTCAGAGTACCAGGAAAGCTAGAACAATTTGGAGATTTCCCAGCAATGTACATTTTTTATTATGTCATCAAGTGACCTTTGCACAACACACTTTCTTAAAAGCTATCGGTTGCATTTTGCAACGCGTGAAGGTCTTAATTTTAAGGTCAGCCAGACAGTTTAACAGCAAAATTAAGGTAAAGCTATTTCAATAAAAAGGTCATACTTGATATAATACAATTCCTTTAAAAGTGGGACCCTGGTAAATCTGACTTCAGTCAAGCATTACATCGGAAAAAAATAATTTGATAAGGACATAATTCTGTCCTACGTTTACTAAACTTGTTAAATAAACCTACCTGTGGAAGTAAGAAGTCCATCTCCCAGCCAGGGTCGAAGGAAATAGTATGATCTTCCTTTTGTTGTTGTTTCTGTACTCGACATTATTTCCTGGCAAAGAGTTAAATGCTTAGTGTATTTCCAGTAGCGGACATGAAATTTATACATCGATGGTTAAAAGGAGACTAGATTCAAGCGCCAAACATAATTGGAACCAGCAAAATTCGAATCCATACCAATAATATAAATGCGAAAGTATGTCTGTCTGTTATCTTTTCACGCTTAAGCCGCAAACTAATTTATATTTATGAAATTTGGTATGGATATAGTTTATGACCCTGGGAAGGACATAGGATAGTTATTATCTCGCAACATTGCATAGTTCCTGCAAGACAGCGATAAACGAATCCTTTGAATACGGAATCGCGGGCAACAGCTATGATGTATATAACTCAATCGCCTAGGATGGCGCTTCAATCAAATCGCCTTTTCACCGTCAACCAACATACTCAGTGCCGGCGTTACGACCACTGACACCCCGAGCAAGAATATTGTGGCGCTCACTTAAGGAAATCAAAATCGAGTGCCAGTTTGACGGGGGAAACATCCCACCCCCACAGATCGCCCCCTGAAATTTAGCGCCCTGGGCCGTCGCCTACTCAAAACAAAACAAAAACTCAAAACATACTCCTTTCTAACCAGTAGTTGATTGCTAAAAGGGAAGGCTGCATATTAAATATGATATGAACATTTTCCATGAAAGAGAAATTTGACCGCTCCAAAATATTCTATAGTGAATGTTAATCTCAACTTCAGAGTCACTTGTGCAATTTTAACTACCTATGTGACATGTTGCAAAACTGGTTTATGTACCTAAGTACCTATTGTATTAGAGTCCTAGTGTTGTCTCCTCAGAAATGACTATGACTATGCCAAATGGCTTCCAGGTAAATTGGTGCTATTAGCTGATGACGCTATTTTTATCTTCAGTACAGCAGATTATACCTGTGGTGAGTATTTAAGTCATTACTAGGGGAGCTAAATGAGGTTTTAGCCGAGTCATTTTATTGCAAAATCGTTTCTTGAAATCTTAAAACTCAAATAACTTAGCTTAGTTTACTAGTTAGCAGTCTTGGGTTCACATACAAAAGTACGTGCGTAGATTTTTGAGGACTATCTTGGATGATCAGTACCAACACTAACCAACTCGATTAACGTTTTTGTCGTGAGAAATGTGGGTTTAAAACATCCGAGTATCAGTAAAAAATAAAAATGCATATTTTGTTTCATGTAAGTAGAGTAGGCACGATGGTAAAAAAATCACCAATGGTTTTTTTTTTGTAAAGAAAAGTCAATTATAAAAAATTAATTTTTATATTTTTTAATTTTCATCTATTTACATCACTACTTTTTTCAGAATTAAATATTCAAACTATTTTGGTTGATGACATCAGAGTTTTGTGAATTCTAAATAATGCTATTCCATACAGAATAAAGTATAAATTGGACCGTCTATAACACAGATTTCAATGTCAATTGAAGGTCATTGCTTATTTGAAATGAAATAAAAGCATTAGTATTATATTAAAATTAAATATCTACAGAAAACGATTTAATAAGCATTTTTCATTTTATCTTGTATTTTGTAAAGTAATGATGAGTTTGTCTTGATTTATATATACTGACGAGCAAAAATTGGTCGGTTACAAAAATGTCGATAACTACAAAACCCGCTGTGATAGCTTCTGCGTGTAAAATGAGTTTAGTAAAGAGTTTTATTCTTAAAAAGAAAAAGTTTAATTGAGAATAAAAATTTTTACTAAACTCATTTTACTCGAAGAAGCTATCACAGCGGGTTTTGTAGCTATCGTAATTTTTGTAACCGACCCTTTATATTTGCTCGTCAGTGTATATTTAATAAGCATTTATCTCGATTTCCATTGACTAATTACCAATCCTAATTTCGCACGAAAATTCCGAAAAACGAGGTGCGAGCCCGAGCATGAAGTTTGAACCCACGATCCTCTGTTTGAGAGACCATTGGTCAAACCACTACGGTACTACTCGTAGGTACAGCTTTCTTTATTTTGTTATGTTTACATACCTCAATATATTTCGGATGTGATAGTAAAATGTATCTATCATGCAAAATATGAACGCGAAATGCATCTCCAAACTTGAATGCCAGGTTCGAAAGTAATTGTAAAAATTCTGAAACAAAGATGAAATAGTAGGTTAAAATATTTCCTGAGATTGATTGTAAATCCATGACTACAATCAATCGCAAAAAGTACCTACCATACACAATTACACAAGTACCATTAAGTCTCCTTATATAAGATAATTTTATAATATAATTTGCATGTCGACAGACGACAGACAGAGACAGACACCGAGTACCGTGATATTAATAGCATAATAACTTACAAAGGTATTGTGTATTCTGCAAATAAAGATTATGTTTCCGATTAGGGGCCTCCCGTGGGGCGAATTGAGCCGAGCCGATCGACGTCTTTTCCGCTCATATAGCGTTGACATAATAGTAAATTGTGCGTTAAGGGCCGTAAGTAGGAGATTACTAACGAGCCCGACGCCGAAGGTGGAGGGCTTTTAATGACTTGAGTTTGTAACCCCCTTCGATCAACAATACAACATACAAGTTGTATTGTTGATCGAAGGTAACCCCTTACTACACATAATGATTTTCATCACATTGCGAGAAAAAAAATGCAAATAATTACTTACTTTGTCTCTAAACACTTAAATTGAATCAAATTATGACAACCCGCTAATACCTACAGATTGACTTTTTTTTCGAGTTGTCTTCCATGGATAATACTAAGAACTGTATACGGCTAGATTCTGTCAACATGTTAAAAAAAAACCGGCCAAGTGCTAGTAGAAAAGAGGAGGATTTTAACCCCCCCTCCCCTCTCCTCTGGTGAGATGTCCTGGGATTCACCTCAAAAAACTAAAAAACCACGCTTTAAAAAAATAAAAATAAAAAATAAAAAAGAAATTAATAAATTTCAATTCACTATTCTTATAGTGCAGTAAAAAATCTTAATAAGCAATTATTATATTGTTATATCCAGATCAAAATTTGTAAACAATTCTAAATATTGATAAAATAAATAATAATAGTTTAAAATATTTTATATTTTTTAGTTGCATTTTTTTCACAGTGAGAGTTTCCATGTGCTAAAAAGAGACACAAAACGGTTTTTTGCTCATCTTAAATAGAATCAGTCTATCTTATACTTGGTCTTTGGTGCGCGCGCACTGCTCTACACTACTAAACGTAAACCTCTTTCTTTCTAACTTTACCCCCCTCACCTACAACCCCCCAACCCCCCAACATCCCCCAACCCATTTCCCCAACCCCCCCAAACACCTAACCCCAACCCCCACAACCTTACCCCCAACCCTCTAAACCGGAGGGTTAACCCCTCCTCATTTTCCAAACCCCCCACCACCTAAACCCAACCCCTTTTACGCTGCAAGTGCCTGGCACAAAGCAGCAAGTAAGTTGATGGTGCGGAATCAGCTCGACTCAATACAGCGTGGTTTCGCCCAGAAGATATGCAAGGCGTACAGGACGGTCTCTCTGACATCGGCGCTGGTCCTATTGGGAACTCTCCCACTGGACCTGCGCATTCACGAGGCGGCAAGACTCTACGAGGTGAAGAGAGGCTTCAGCGAGGATCACCTACCACCGGGGAGGGAAATTGAGAATAGGACAGACGCTCTGGCGAGACCACATCCGTCAAAGACCGTGTCTATCGACTATGTTAGCCTGGAGGAATACAACCAGAACATAGTGGATAGGTACAGTCTAGGAGGCCCACAAATTTACACCGACGGTAGTAAAATTGAGGGAAAGACGGGGGCGGCACTCGCATGGTGGGAGGGTGGAAAGGAAATCCGCCACTCGACCTTCAAATTAGCACCATACAACACTGTGTATCAAACCGAACTGTACGCGCTGTTCAGAGCAGTGCAGATTGCAATGAAACACAGAGTGCAAAGCGTCAATATTCTCAGTGACTCCAAGTCCTCGCTGGAGGCACTCAAAACGCCACACACGACGCACCCACTGGTCCAAAGACCCAAACTACACAAGCGAGGGAGACAGGAGTGGACATAAAATTCTTTTGGCTGCGAGCTCATATTGGAACGCCAGGAAACGAGAGGGCAGATGAACTGGCAAAGCAAGCAGCAATTAGAAAAAAGACCGCCCCGAATTACGACAAGGTGCCGATATCTTACGTCAAAAGGTCGATAAGATTAGAAACGGTCGAAAAATGGCAGATCCGTTACGAAGCCTCCGAGACCGGTGCAACAACCAAGAAGTTCTTCCCGCAAGTGAGAGATGCAAATAGCATCATAAAGAAACTCAAACTCACAAACTTCTTGGTTCAAGCCTTTACCGGGCACGTAGGATTTGCAGCCTATCTACACCGCTTCAAAATCAAAGATGCACCCTCGTGCATATGTGACCCGGCTAAAGACGAGGACGTCTGGCACATTGTCTGTGAATGCCCCCGCTTTGACACACAAAGGTTCGAGCTAGAGCAAAAAACCGGAGTCAAGGTAACTCAAGATAGCTCGACCTGGAGTGATTTGCTTGGATCGGCCAAGAATAGAGACCACACTAAGGAGTTCCTGGAAAGAGTGGTTCGCGTGGCATGTTTTCGAAGTAAATAGCACGCACACACACACACACACACACACACACGCGTCATACACACACATTCAACCCAAATTTTTCTTTCAATCCTTCTCATAAATGTACAACATTTTGTCTATGCAGGAAATGTCGTGATCGTCGTCATCGGCCCAACCACCCCGCCGCCGACAAATTAAACATCAGCCAAGGGAGATTAAATTCGTCCGTGACTCGGCCTCCCAGGTAAGCCATGATGACTCAACCCGGTTGGAAACTGGTACTGAAGTGGTCAGAATCCACCCGGGAGGAAGAGCTAGGAAAATCACTAAAGACCTAAGGGCTACCAGGGACGTGACCTTCGACGGCAGGAGCCTCCAGGAGCCGAAAATGGTAAGGTCGGTTAATACGACCACCAATGAGGGGAACCCTGGACCACCCCCTGCCGTCGAGGAACATAGGCACCGCATGGACTATGACGGCGACTTTGCAGACAGGATAGCCATCAGCTACCTGTCAAAAAATGAGGTCTACCAAAGGGCCAGGCTTCACTTGGCTTATTTTAGGCATCACAAGGACGCCGCCATAGGTCTAAATTCGTATGTGGCGGGTCGAGTCTTCCTGGCGAATAGCGGCCTCTCCGGAGATGACGATCATTTGGAGAGAATCTATTTCAGGTTCGCCTCGGAGAAAGGTCTGGACCGGGAACTGGTCGAAAAGGATCTGGCCTTGCTCAAAAGAATGCAGCCAGAAAGAATTTCGACGAGTTCCACGGTCTGGATCGCCGGGCGGGCCCACGACCGCAGCCAGCCCCTCTGGCTGGGTGTGATCCTGAGTGCGTCATTCTCTGAGAAAGTCGCCTGTGATGGCTACTCCCCAAATCCTCCCGCCCCCGATAAAACCATTCTCTTTTGCTTCTCCTGGAATTAGGCACTGTTTTTTTTCAGTATATATAAAAATTGTCAAACCTTTTTAATTATTAAATTGTATACTGGTTTCTGTATAATACTGATAAGTATGTAATTAGATCTAAGAATTCCTGACATATGCATCTCCCGCCCATACGACAGGTGAGCTCCGGACGGGGGACACACCCGGTAGTCCCAGCGGGGACCTCGTGGGAGCAACGGCGAAAGCCTAAACAGAGAATCGAGACTAAAAGTTTCTTCTCTGGCCCTTCAGCATTGGCTGGGGTAAGGATCTGCTGAGCTCCGCATGATCCCTTTAAGACACTGGGGCGTCCAGCCGTCCGGGGAACACTCCTCATCCCTCCGTATTATTATAGCAGAAAAACTATCGATGGAAGTGGAAACGAAAAGAGGGTAGAGCTAGGAGAAAATAGCACACAGCATGCCAAAAAACCACCAGGCATAAAGGGTAGCCCCACCCAAAAGATGGCATCCAAAGCCACACAATGGGTCCAAAAGATCTCCGACCCACCCTTCCATCGCAGGGCAAAAGAAAGGAAGCCCGTAGTTATAGATAAATGCATATGACAGGAAATCCCACCAACCCAACCAATAGTACTAAGTAATTGTACAGAAACGGGCGAGGGTCGGTCAAGGAAGTAACCAACGGGTAAAAACATGAAAGACCGACCTAAGCACCCCCAGTGCCCAGCGGGAGAATGCATGCTCCTCTCCCGGCCTTCCAGCAAATGGCTGAGGCAGGACACTGTGGGTAGATTAAGTCCCCTCCTTACCCCTCCCCTCCTCAAAATTTAAAGCACACGTTTTTTTGTTTTGATAACCAATAGAGAAGGGGACTTGTGACCGGGTTTTTTAGTCCGTGCAAGTCGGACACTGTCTGGGCCCTCCATTCCCAGTCACCCTTCCAATCCTTAAAGTAAAAAACAGCAAAGACTTCGCGTCTATGGCCCCTCTGGCGACTCATTCAAAAAAAAAAAACCCAACCCCCTAACCCCGGACCCCCACCCCATTTCCTCAATCTTCCCCCAAAGCCCTAACCCCAACCCCCCTTAACCCTCAACCCCAACCCCCTAAAACCTCAACCCCTACCCCCTTACCCCCTCCCCATTTCCCACAACCCCCCAACCTCCCTAACCCCCGAACCCCCCCAACACCCCACACCCTTAACCCCGTTCCCCTCCCATTTCCACCCCAACCCCCCCCCCCCCCACCCCTCCACCAACCCCCCCTTCCAGCTCCATCATCAAACCCTTGTTACCATCTAGGCCTCTTACCCCCTCCCCATTTCCCACAACCCCCCAAAATCCCTAACCCCCGAACCCCCCAACACCCCCACCCTATTTCCCCCAAACCTCCCCCACCCCCTAACCCCAACCGCCACACCCTTACCCCAAACCCTCTAAACCCCCGACCCCCTTACCCCCACCCCATCCCCCCCAACCCCGCCACCTACCCACCCTTCCAGCTCCATCATCAGACCCTTGTTACCATCTAGAACCAAAGTACTCGTCAAAACGAATCAAACGAGCCCAAACTCGATGGGGTTGTGTCGTTTTATTGTGGAGTGCCTTCGGCCATCTTCCAGCTCCATCATCAGACCCTGGTTACCATCTGAGATCAAAGTGCTCGTCAAGACAAATCAAACGAGCCCAAACTCGACGGGATTGTGTTGTTTTATTACATAGTTCCTATGGCCACCATCCAGCTCCATCATCAGATCAGCTCCATGTTACAATAATATTACATTGTCATCCAATTTACACATATGTGCAAAATTTCAGCTCAATCGGAAACCGGGAAGTGGGTCAAAATCGCGCCCTAAGGAGTCGGTTACAAACATACAAACATACAGGTGAAGCTAATATAAAGCGTGTAAAAATATTCAACAAAAATAAATTAAATAAATAAAGACTCGAACACTAACTTTGAGTCTTCATTTTAGAGTCGAGTCGTGTAAAATAGAGTGTATCTAGTTGTTTTAAGAAACTTTTAAAGACTGAATCTCCTTTATCACTAGTTAGCAGTGTGGACGAGTCAAAAAGTTGACGGAATAGGTCAGAGAACGAAGTCATAGAACCGCGCTGTTTTGATGATCGTAGCATAAGTAAGTTCATGATAACATTTGATTAATGTTTACATAATCTATGTGCTTATTTATTGCAATTAAGAGTTGGATGACAAATAGATACCCAAGATGTTTGTTGTTGTTTGTCCAAAATGTTTTTAAATCAGTGGTGCAAAGACCTAAACAAAGTGTTCGGCTGAATAATTGATGTGATGATTGAATATTTTTTTCCAACATTAAGCATGTTTTTTTAATAGAAATAAAATTGACATTGAAAACAAATGTTACTTCAAATCAATACATTGAAAAGGAGAAAAGAAACTGAACTAAATATGTGACAAATGTTTACAATAAACAAACAAACTTACCGCTAGAATCGACGAGGAAAAGGTGCCCATTTCCAATTATTGGCAACGGCATAGGCCCGGGAATGTTGTAACTTTTTGAGTCACGCAATAAATAAATCCAAGAACCAATTACACATAGCACAATAACGAGTAGCAATAAAATTAGGATCATTTTGTAAGCGGAGCACGAGCGGCGCCGTGCAATGCGGAGAACTGACAACCAGTGCATGCACGGCTGACCAGTGCTAATCTTGTGACTTCATACAATTATGTGAACCCACCCACTATGTAACTCTGTCATAATAACGCTGTTGAGCCTTCAACATAAATTTAAACGATCACAAGCAATCATTATACAATGACATGGTTCCATTAAAATTAAGCTACACCTACCTTCATGCGTATAACGAGTTTACTATAGTCTTGTCGACCTTTGATAGCATTGAGATGAAATAAAAAAATGTAAAGTTAAGTTGTTTCTTTACGAACAACTAGAAACCGTATATATTTTTACATTAATTTAAATTAATCGTTAAAGTCTGAGTTTAATAAAATTAAATAATGCATGAATGGTGAATTAATGTAGAATATGCATAAGTTACTTACCTAAAACCAAGGAGTTTGAAGGTGCTCGCAGCTTAAATTAATTAAGTATTAGGTTTTTACCGGCTGCCGAAGGAGGGTTATTTTACTTTTTAAACAATATTAAATTGATCAAGTTTGGTTCATTGCGTGGGTATTGGTGTTTTTATCAATATCTTGAAAACGGTGCATCCTACGGCAAAATCAATGAAATTTTCATCCCCCGCACCCCTCGCACTCCCCCCATTAAGGCCCTATCGTGTTTTTTGGCGCATTTATTGCATTCATTTAAACTCGTGCTGTATCATTACCAGAGATCGGATGGATTGGCGTCATTGCTCGCTATAATGTGGACATGACTCTAAAAATAATTAAATAATTGATCATTTAATTGATTTCTTACCTGAGATTTAGTTTTAATTCCCAATTAATAAATAACACAAAGAGTTCTTATAATAGGTTTATTTAAAAAAAAAATCAGTAGGTATTTTTTCCAAATTAATATCAATGTCAAAATATTTTTTTTTACGAAAGATGTTTTATGTTTATAAATCGTTATACATTAACTAGAAAACTTCTTCATTAAAAACATATATATGCCACTTTTATTCACATTTTACTTATATGTAATTGTATGCGCGCGTAAATTGTCGTCTCTGAGAATTCAAATGTAATTTCAAGAAAGAATTTATTTATTAATTAATTTTAACCCCGCGCTCCCTCCCCCGCATCCCCTCCCCCCTCTCAACCCCCCCCCCCCACCCCTCCGGTGTATATAATCAGGATCTCAGAAACGGTTCCAACGATTTCGATGAAATTTGGTATTTGGGGGTTTTCGGGGATGAAAAATTGATCTATCTTGGTCTTATCTCTGGGAAAACGCTTGGTACCGAGTTTCTGCCCGAGCAGAGCTCGGTCGCCCAGGTACTAATGTATTTGTTTGAGTAATAATAGCTTAAGAAAACTAAATTCAAATGTATGGAAAATTTGGCAAAATTAAAGGAGAACTTTTATCTATCAGGATATGTAGGTCATAGAGCAGAGCTAAATTTTATCTACTCTCCCCCCCCTCCGGGGCGAGCGTCACCCCCCCGCGCCCTCAAATATGTCTCGGAGTGCGGTATTTTCCATTTTAAAAGAAAACCGTACACGATACATAAAAAGTGTGTGGGAACGAAATAATCCTTGATAAATTTACTATAAATCTTTCATATATACAAAAGCGATATCACTTACAGTTTCAGCGCAATCTGCCATCAAATACGAACATTTTTAATAATTTATCCAGTTTTTTTTGTTGATCTTTTAGTTTTTTCAATTATTTCACACTTTACCGCCAAGATATGTATGACTAAAGTAAAGCATAGGATATGTTCTTTATAAAAAGGTATAATTCATTTCTACACTCATTAATTTGACGCAGCTATGCTATTTTGAAAATTCACCATCATTAGCTACTCTCGTCGATTAATTTGAACTTTGAAACGCCTTTGAAGCGCGGTCGGTGTCGGTGGGACAGGCGAAGAATGCTGTTATTTTGGCGAAATTGCCGCCTACATCGCCTGCTGCTCGCCATCATTTACGGCGAGTCTTTCATCAAGTGCAAAGTTGGAGGAGTAACGGATTACCACCGGAAGAGTGGGGTTGGAAAAAAACTGTCAATTGCCTACTTCCCATTTTAAATACGGAGCTGCCAGCACCAGCCTCTATATTAAAACTAATTACGTGTGCATGCAAACAAGGATGTGGTAGACGATGTGGATGTGTGAAAGCGATTTACGATGTACCACGATGTGCAAAAATTGTAGAGGCCAGTACGCTTAGTATAAGTTTTACTTCACCAAAATACTTCTCGATCGCGTTTACGTAAAAATTTCAATTCTATGGAAACATAGACGCGCGCGCGCGGAGGCGCTGTCCATGTTTCCCTAGTAATTGAATTTTTTACGTAAACGCGATCGAGAAGTATTGAAGTGAAGGAAAACTTATACTAAGCGTACAGAGTTGCGTGAACGTAGTCGAATGCGACATTGAAGAAGATTAGAATAATGCTGATTTTTGAAGTAGATGTTATAATAGTTAATAAATAAATAATAATAGTTTTTGAGTCAGACCAAGATAAGTCTGCAATGATTTTGATAGCACACGCAGTGTATGTGTTATTTTTGTACGTCATAATTTCATAGAAGTTTGACGTTTAATATAACACTTGCACTGCGTATACTATCAAAATCGTTGCAGACTTATCTTGGTCTGACTCTAGTAAATACTTAAGAAAAAATAAACGTAAGTTTAAAGAAAGATAAGTTAGCTGGTTTTATTTACAATTTGCAATTCTCTCTCAGGCAGAAAAAAGGCCCTGTACCTGTAGGGAGCGAATTTTCCAATAGGTAAGAAGGAATTTAAACAAAAAATTCATCAAAAGAACTCTCCAGACCACACTTGGACACACCATTCGCCACGTATCATACTTAGTTCCGTTTCGGGGTACATTTTTAGAGCTTTTTTAAGGTTCCGTACCT
The DNA here is from genome assembly GCA_947563465.1 of Archips xylosteana. Taxonomy (NCBI): domain Eukaryota; kingdom Metazoa; phylum Arthropoda; class Insecta; order Lepidoptera; family Tortricidae; genus Archips; species Archips xylosteana. The sequence continues at coordinate 7,829,427 of OX387349.1, forward strand.
CAAAAGGCAAAATGGAACCATTATTGGATCACTCGTGTGTTTGTGTCTGTCCGTCCGTCTGTCATAGCCAATTTGCTCCGAAACTACTGGACCGATTGAGTTGAAATTTGGTTCACCTATGTAAATTGATGACCCAAACACGGACGTGTAATGTAAATAAATTAATTTTATACATGGGGACCAGTCTTGGGGGGTAAATTAGAAAAAAAAAAATAAAACTAAATATAAACTATATCGAGTGACATATCAAATAAAAGGGTACATTATGAAAATCTCAAATATATATTTTTCATTATTTTAAATTAATCAGTTTTGAAGTTATTTAAGAAAATATGCGAAAATTGACCATTTCCCCACCCCCCCCCTTATCTCCTAAAATACTGATCCTAAAAATTAAAAAAAAATACAGAAAATAGTTCTATACCTATAGATTACAGGAAAACATATGAGAATCTTATGGTATTTAAGTTACACCGTTTAACCAGTACGAATTTTTAGATTTCGCTGAATGGCCAAATTAATTAAATTTTAAAAATAGCATAGCAACAGTAAATGAAAGAGTTTAGAAATAAATTATACCTTTTTTTATAAAGAACATATTCTATTCTTTACTTCTGTCATACATATCTTGGCGGTAAAATGTGAAGTTTTTGAGAGAACTAACCTTTTAGCAGAAAAAATCGATTAATTATAAAAAAAGTTAGTATTTGGTAACAGATTGCGCTGAAACTATAAGTGATATCGCTTTTGTATGTATGAAAGGTTTATAGTAAATTTATCAGGGATTATTTCATTCCTACACACTTTTTATGTCTCGTGTACGGTTTTCTTTTAAAATGGGAAATACCGCACTCCGGGATATATTCGATGGCGCGGGGGGGTGATGCTCGCCCCGGAAGGGGGGGAGAGTAGATAAAATTTAACTTTGCTCTATAACCTACATATCCTGATAGATAAAAGTTCTCCTTTAATTTTGCCAAATTTACAGCTAATTGTACTGAACTATAAGATGAAAATACCCAAAAACACGCGCAGTCCAACCAACCTATCTTGAGCCATCGTGCCTCCCCCACGCGGCCCCACGCCCGAAATCGCCCACCCAAAATCTATTAGCGCGTAAAATTCGGTAGGCCCTTAAAAGAGCGCGCTAGTACTAAGATTGTACATCCTGGCGCGCGCTGCTCTCTTGTACTATTAGCGTAAACGGCTAATAGAGTGCCCTCAAAATAAGGTATCAAAATAAACGGGGACTTTTTAGCAGTAATCACGCACACTTGTCTTTGTGAGGTTGAAATTGGTTAAATTAGTTCAATTCTGAGACTTGCTCGAGAGACGCCTCAACTTCGGACACAAGTTTAGTCCAGGCCCTATACTACGAAGCGCGAAATTCGTACTTCGTTTCATGCCGTTCCCCTCACGCTAATGGTATTTATTACGAGAGTGAGAGGGACCACACGATCCGAACTTCGAACTTTGAATTTCGTAGTAACCCCCCAGCACTCATCTACGTTGCTCGTCTCTTTGCTCGAAGTTGTTGACGACTATATCTATCTGGGACATACAATCCAATTGGGTAGGTGCAACTTCGAGAAAGAGGTCAATCGACGAATTAGACTCGGCTGGGCAGCGTTCGGGAAGCTCCGCAATATCTTGTCATCCGATATACCGCAGTGTCTCAAGTCAAAAGTCTTTGACCAGTGTGTGTTGCCAGTGATGACTTATGGCACTGAGACGTGGCCGCTAACGATGGGTCTTATAAGGAAGCTCAAGGTCACTCAGAGGGCGATGGGGAGGGCTATGCTTGGAGTTTCTCTACGGGATCGCATTAGAAATGATGAAATCCGCGCGAGAACTAAAGTCACGGACATAGCTCGAAGAATCGCTAGACTTAAGTGGCAGTGGGCAGGGCACATCGCCCGTAGAACTGACGGCCGATGGGGCCGAAAGGTTCTCGAGTGGCGTCCGCGGACCGGAAGACGCAGTGTAGGTAGGCCTCCGACAAGATGGAGCGACGACCTGGTGAAGGTAGCGGGAACGCATTGGATGCGGATGGCGCAGGGCCGATCTGTTTGGCGAGCCTTGGGGGAGGCCTATGTTCAGCAGTGGACGTCTTTCGGCTGAAATGATGATGATGATGACTCATCTACGTAATCCCGAGAATAAAATTATTGCCCTGGCCAAAATATCGTGCATCCCCCGTACTGTCATCCGCATAGCAATGATTGATACGAATCTGTAACAAGTCATTGATATGCAGAAGAAACAAGGTAGGAGACAACACACAGCCTTGTGGCACACCAGCATTCACGGGCATGAGGTTTGACCATGAACCGTTGATAACAACCAACGGTTTTCTTCCTGTGTTTGGGGAGCGGTTATATCATCGACCAAGTCCATGCATCGACCCAAATTGTCAGGTCGTCTGTCACGTTGGTAGGATTAGGATTATGTCGTTGATTTTGAGTCGACGAATAAGGGGTCGTGTTGTAACCGCCTGGCCATCAGAAAAAACTTGTCAGACTGACACTGACACTGTGTCACTCAAATAAGTTTCATAATAACAAAACGTTTGAGTTCGGTCGGTCAAGGGTTAGATAGAATACGAAAATAACAATAAACTAATGAAGTAGAACCGTAGAAAGAGCACTTTATCAATTAAATCACTTCTAAAATTGAAATGGCTTTTAACCTGTTTACAAAAAACAAAATCTCGTCTGTACTACTCGGTAGGTATTAATTATAACCTCAAATATGAGCTGAAGACTAAATCGCCACTACTACGGTACCAGTGAACGAAAGATACCTACTGTAATTTAAAGTTTTTACAGAGTCTGTACGTCATGCCAGTAAGAAAACTGGTGGCAGTACGAAGAATACGAACTGCAAAGTGAAACCTAAGCATAGAGGTTGGAAGGTGCAGGACGGGCATTCTGTACAAGCTGGTTATATACTGGCAACGCAGCGAACTCCTAGATTCCACCCAGGACTGAATGTAAGTAAAATCTACAATGTTTTTCACTGATTTTTAAATTTCATTATAATACAGAGGTAAACTTTGTTGACGTAATTTTGTTTCTTTGCAAGGATAATTTCAAGTACCGTAAAACCACATAACTATAGTCCTAGCCTGCAACAATAGTCCAATTTTCGTCCTTATATTATCCTTAAAATATTATTGCTTTCTCCTATTATTTCTGGGTATATAATTATGTTGTTAGGCCTAAAATAATTTGCTTTAGTTTAGCCACGTAGCTATCATATTTTAAGGATAATGTAAGGATGAAAATTGGACTATTGTTGCAGGCTAGGACTATAGTTATGTGGTTTTATGGTACTGAATAGATTTGTAGAAAGCTACATTATCATCGATTAGGTGTAGGCTACTTTATTACCTATGAAGTGAAATTGTAATTTATATGCTAAAGGTTGTTCAAACATTTCCTATTTTATAGGAAACACAAAACCAGACAATATAATTGGGAATGTCTAAAAAAAAATACCAGTAGTTTTTATATTTTTTTTGTATAGAAAAGTTAATTGTAAGAAACTAATTTCAATATTTTGTCATTTAGTTCACTACTTTTTTCAAAATTAATTATTGAAACTATTTCGGTTGATGACGTCATATTGTAATTGAGGGTTCCCACACTGCCAAATTTCTAAATCTATCTAAATGCGTACGAAAAGGCAACCCCTTTAATTATTTTTTGCGTAGTGGTACACTGTAACTAGTGTCACTTTACTGGCGCTGTCAAAGTGCTAGATGTCAGGTAGCGGGTCCAAATCAAACTCCATAGTAAAATCGACGCGTAAATTGTGAAGAATTCTAACCACACAGAATAAAGTACGACTTGGATCGGTAACGCAATTTACACCAATGTCAAATGAAGCATGTAGAAAGCTACATTATCATCGATTAGGTGTAGGCTACTTTATTACCTATGAAGTGAAATTGTAATTTATATGCTAAAGGTTGTTCAAACATTTCCTATTTTGTAGGAAACACAAAACCAGACAATATAATTGGGAATCTCTAAAAAAAATACCAGTAGTTTTTATATTTTTTTTGTATAGAAAAGTTAATTGTAAGAAACTAATTTCAATATTTTGTCATTTAGTTCACTACTTTTTTCAAAATTAATTATTGAAACTATTTCGGTTGATGACGTCATATTGTAATTGAGGGTTCCCACACTGCCAAATTTCTAAATCTATCTAAATGCGTACGAAAAGGCAACCCCTTTAATTATTTTTTGCATAGTGGTACACTGTAACTAGTGTCACTTTACTGGCGCTGTCAAAGTGCTAGATGTCAGGTAGCGGGTCCAAATCAAACTCCGTAGTAAAATCGACGCGTAAATTGTGAAGAATTCTAACCACACAGAATAAAGTACGACTTGGATCGGTAACGCAATTTACACCAATGTCAAATGAAGGTCATTGCTTATTTGTTATGTAATAAATTCATTATATAATATTAAAATTAAATATCTACAGAAAACGAGTTAAAAAGCATTTATCTCGAAATGGTTTTCAATTTACTATACATTCCAAAAAAATAGACATCCCCAATTTGTACCAGTTGTAAAAAGCTACAGGTTACAGGTTATATCATTTATTAGGTAAGACGATTTTTGCCAGTTTTTAACCCCTTCAACCCCATATGTAAGAAAAAATAAGAATTGGCTGACTAAAATAAGACATGGTCGCCACCCCTCCCTCCCTAAATCGTCTTACGTAATGTTGGTACTTATACAATATTGTAGTTTTTTTTAATAGAATAGTATTTTAATTGACCAATCGCTGTCATATAGCTCAAGCATTGATATTGATCCCACCAAATAATTAAATTGGTAATCTCGTTACAGGTTGGTTTTGGCCGTAATGGCACACTCTTTGCCATGGAGCCCGGCAAAGTTGTGGTCACATGTGAAAAGTTTGAGCCCAACTGGGAGCACACATGGGTCCAGAGGATTTATGGAGGTAGAGAACAACAAACAATATACAAGAAATACTTCAATGTTATCCCTGCGCCTCAACATCAAAGGTTCAAGCTGGTTGACGAAGTATGAATTATATTTATTATTGTAAATAGTTATTTAGTTAAAATAAAAGAATAGAAATAATAATTGTGTTTTTATTCTCAAAATCAGGCCTGAATAGGTTTTGGTTTTGATTGTGATGACGGCGCCATCTTTTAACAGATCCAGGAACTGCTGTATCAGTGTAGCGGACATATCTATGTAGCAGTTTTATTCGCGCGGTTGGTGACTTGAGTTTCAGTTGGTTCCATGAAACCCCAACAGGTGGCAGTATAACAAAGCTTTTTGATTTTTGTAATCAATTTTTTTTGTTGGGTTAGTTTAGCCAAGTTTAGCTGACTAGCCTCGTGTGTATGTTTAGTAAGTAAATAAGTATTTTGATCTGAAATGTTACCAATTTTCCATTTCGATTATTTGTTCGAAATCAGTCTCCGTAGTAGTGTCAGTCCCACAGGCCGCGTTTCGAACTTTGTATCGTGCCTTTCCGTTTATTTACGCTAATAGTATTAAGCAGGTGAGTGAAAGAGACGGTACGATATGAACTTTGAATTTCGTAGTAGCCCCCCAGGTCTGACTGAAACCGAAAACACAGGATAGGTACCTACTGTTTGTGCTTCGAATGTTTCCATACATTAGTGAAGTGTTCAAAGTTAACGCCGTCACAACAGGCGAGACTGCATCTTTTTTTTTCTAATTGATATAGGTAAAAGACTGCACTGAATTAAAAATCCCGACGAAAAACCTTTACAGGGGAGTTCATTCAACCTAAACCAATCAACCTGTTGTTTGAGATTATTTTAAAATATACTTAGTTACCTTCACAGTATAAAATTACACGTGTATACCAACCTACTGAAATTGAAAAAGGTCTGTCTGCGATGGTTAATTCACGAGCTCTTTTGCCGCACGGCAAATACAAATATTTGCGGAGGATAGGAGTATTTGTCTTTGGTCAGGATGTTTAGAATTTGTTGCCCGTTGTTCTAGCAACTTGGAAACTAGGTCGGCAAATATTTTACGCTGCTGTCTATAACCTTGTACTACGTACACTGGCATGGCATCTTATTTCTACATCTTTGAGTTTTTGTTTAATATGGATTTCATAGCAATCGTTCTGAGGATTTTGAATGTGAAGTAATATCGAAAATTATTAGCCTTTACGTAACTAACGGCGATAAGTTTCCAAATCCCTAAATGTATCTAGTACCTAGTTAAACAGATTTTGATCTATACAGTGGCGTAGCGTGGGTGTCAGCCACCTGGGGCGGAAGAAAAATTTGCCGCCCTCTTGTATACTAACCTACTTCAAAAAATTTTACTAAGCCAATTTAAAAAACTATAATATGGAATTATCCAAATATTTACAAAATATTTGCCGCCCCCTAAACGTGCCGCCCGGGGCGGGCCGCCCCCCTCGCCCCCGCAACGCTACGCCACTGGATCTATATAATGTTTGATATCGCACTCCTAGCGTCAGCTTAAAAAAGTAATAGGTATAGGTACCATTTTAATTTAAACCTTTCAGAAATTGACTAAAGTAAGTAATTTATTGAATCAGGCGTTACTTTGTGGAGGTTCATATCAATGAACTCTTTAAAGTGCAATTTTTTGTTAAAATCGCGCGTCCCTAACAAGGGAAACTAATAACGGCTAAGTTGGCTTAAGAATTATTAGTAAGTACCTAGTTTAAGAGTAAATAAATAGGTAGCAGCCTGACCTATAAAATATTGCTTGTTTTACGGATAGTATAATTTAGTAGGTAAAATTAGTAAAATGTGCAAGGATTTTTATGTAACGGCTGTTGAACCCTATTCTGGTCGTGTCCGAGTCCGACACGCTCTTGGCTGTTTTTTTAAGTTGTTTTAAAACTACGCAACTCAACACTCCTATTCACAGTTGCGACGTCTCTACCTGTCAGTGCCATAAAAATCCGAGGTAAGAGGAGATTGGCGATTTTCCGGAGTTAAAATGACGTCCGGCCGGTCCGGATGTTGACCGGCCCGGATGGGACGGCGCGGGAGCAGTGCAATCAGGTAAGCTACCTAGTACTAAAGAGCGTGGAACATTGTTTCAGTTTGTTTTATGCATATGAAGGGTCCACGGAAAAAAAACATGTAAAGCTCGCACAAAGTACTATGACTTGCCATTGAATTATAAGTATATGGATATCGGAAAACAATACATACTTTTATCACTTTTATAGAAATGGTTATCATAGTTATTGTTCGTGATGGATGACTAACTTTCAAACCGCTATAACTCAAAAAGTATCATATTCTCAGGTTTTGATTCTCGAATGGCAAAACGTGTCGATATCTATTTTGTTTATACTAAGTACAATAAATCAGATAAAGTGTTTCATTACTTTTATCAAAGATTCTGAATGATACGTTTAGACTTGTTCCTCTGCTACCACATAAATATACCATTTTAATATGACCAATTCTGACCCGTGATCGACCTCTATCTGACCTGATGGGAAGTGCGGATGAGGCCAAAGATGTATCTCAGTTTTTCAGTAACAGCCTAATCACTCTAGCCATGATGAACCCTAGGCTGTCTACTTATCTGGAAATACAGACTATTGAAGCGAAATCCATTCCTTAGCAGTTCGACGTTTGTATTAGAAAAGATGAAGCGAACCGCTACATGCGGGCCAATGAAATACTAACCATAAATAACCACATAAGAGCGCGCGCAGACAGAGAGCGGTCTGGAGTTCCGAGTTCCGCGTTCAGAGTTCTGCGTTCTTTCAGCAGGCGACTGGAACTCTCGGGCGGTCAAAACACAGAACTCTGAACGCGGAACTCGGAACTCAGACCGCTCTCTGTCTGCGCGCGCTCTAAGGGTTGTATATGTAGATTAAATATATGTATACTTAATATATGTATATTTTTTAGATTTTCATAGTCTACCTACCCACTCTAACCAAGATTTTTTTTATTCAAATTCAAATTTTTAGTCAACCCACTGGAGATATTTTATTAAATATATTAAATGATTTTCACAATGGGTGATGGTCGCTTCTAGTACGGCTCCTCTTCTAGCTCTATGACTATGCCGAATGCGTCTGCTAATACGATATTTGCAAGAATCCTCGCCTCTCATATTTAGCCGAATGGTCTCGAAGCGAAAACTGCATCGCCGCGGGGTAGCGATAGTAGGTATGAATGGCACATTAGTTGTCGAACTGTAACATAGTGCCCATGAAAATGAAAAAGTTTCTTTAACGTCTCGTTATTCACGAAGCTTTAAACCATAATTTTATAACAATACCAAAAAGCACTATTTTTAGTGTTGAACCAAAAGTCCATGAAAATATTGTCCATGGTGTTGGCTACAGCTACACTGTATAATATGTATATGTAGAAAGAAAACATTAAAGTCATGTACAGAGAACTCAGAGTTTCAAAAAAGAACGTGGAAATTCGAACGTGTTCTTCACTGAATTTTTCAAATATGACGTGATTCAAACGTTCTACTGCTTCCTGGATTTTCTGATTAGTTGAATATTAGTTGATTATCCAATACTACTTATGGCTAATTAGTACCTAATCACTGAGCGCAGACAAATTAATTTAGACCATGGTTTTTTTCTTTCAGTTGTACTGTATTGTGTTATTTCTTGTCAAATTTCATAATTTCAAATCGATAGGTGTCCTAAAACCTGAACTGCCAAACTTTTTAACCACATGATGACAAACTGTAAAATTACAGCCATTACGTATCCATAATCTCTCAACGCGTGCCTTTTCTCCCCTCGTCGAAGGGCGCTCGACATTTCCCACTCGTAATTTTTCTCGGCCGCCATATTGTAGTGCCCGCCCAATAACTCGACGCCTGTTATATTTCAACGGCTAAATTAACTTTTTGCCGAAAAACGAAAGTTATCATGTGCAACTGGCTTTTATGGATTACAGGGCTGAGTTTCTGTTGGTGGCTATGCGGAGGCTAATATCTTAGTTTTGAACAAAATTATGAGCGAACCTCTACTCACAGGCACAGGTTCCGAAACGATGGTGGACGACCAGACGACCAAAAAACAAAAAATACTCATGATTGCGCTTCATAACATCGGCTAGCCCGCATTTTGGCGACATCGAAGTTGTTAATAATCATGGCGTATGCCAATTTTACTTTTCATTTAAATAACGTGCACCGGGAAAAGAAAAATCTACATATCTACCGACTACCGAGGACATCTGGATGATAATAAGTTTGCAAGCGCGGAGCCCGCACAATTATACCTCATGCACTTACGGCAGGGAAACCTTACGTTTCATTCCACGCTCCCATTCCCTTTTTAAAAGCGCTTCGAGCCCACTCTGCGCCTCCAAGGCGTTTTGAAAAGCAAAACTTTTGTGCATTTAACAAGACGGTCCAAACTGAATCATGTGCGTTCAGAATACAGTTGGTATTCCTAGAGGGGTTAGTGTCTGCGTTCCGTTCCAATTATGGTATCTGAGCGCTGGTGTTTTTCTAATGAAAATCCTGACTTGTGGACTTATTGTTTAGCTCGAGTGATGTCTTCGCTGTAGACGTCATTGGGTCGATGACCTATAAGTGCTTGCGTTGACAGTTTATTTCGTTCGGTTCGGTTTAAATATGTTGTTTTTGTATGATTTGATTTGATTCTCAAAATAAAGGCCAAGTTCTTTTCGCAGATTTATTACATTAGTGGGACTTTTTGAAAGTGAACAGTGTCATTTTCCCAGTCTAAATAAGTCCCACTGCTCGCCATAAGTCTCTTCTCAGAAGAATAAGGCTTGGGCTGTAACTCCCACGCGGGCCCAGTGCGAATTGGAAACTTATCACACCACTAAATTGCTTAACATGTGTGCACGTTACCTCGTACACCGAAAACCTCAAAATAGCAAGATTAATGATTTCGCAGATAAATTCCGAAAAGTTCAAAAGTTGTCTGAGCTCGAACCCACAGTTAGTACACTGGGCCTTACGAGGATAAGAGAGATTGTACTAAACTAGCGACCTACTACCTAGACCTACTAGGCCATTTTAGGATTAAAGGTAAAAGTGGTATAATAGTGACAGGTCTAGCATATCGCCTACAATACTTTATAGCTATGTCCTTAGTCGCTTCTTACGGCACCCACGAAAGAAAATGGAGAGGTGTAATTTTAAACCCGATACCACACGGGTAAAATAAATTAGGTTGGTTGACTAATTTAATCCACTCAAATGTTTTTCCGCCTTAGCGAATACAATAAAAAGTTTAGGCAACGAGGTAGTCAGCCGGAAAACGCCACATCTCGTTTCCCTAAACAAGTCTAGCTTCCGAACGGCGCCCTTTTTTAATCCGCCCGAACACGTTTACGATCGTCAACTTTTTCGTATAAAAAGTTTCAACACCCAACCTGGCGAGGCAATAAACATCAGCCCTGTAACGCGTTCGGCGCTTGCTCTGTTTTACGAAGCAAGTTACGTTTAAGGTTCCTTATCCTAGGCGGCACCCTATTAATTAAAAATCCGGTTGTCTGTAAAGTCGGTTTACGGACGATAGTTTAACGTGACAACGTCATAACAAAACATGCAAAAAACAAAAATGAAACCAGGCGGTCACCCATCCAAGTACTGACCGCGCCCGACGTTGCTTAACCTTGATGATCGGACGAGAACCGGTGTTTTGTCAAATATCTTGAAAACGGTGCATACTACGGCAAAATCAATGAAATTTTCATCCCCCTTTAATAATTGTAAATACATACAAGGAAAATTAATAACTAAACTACATATATTTTAATGTCGCTTCCCTGTCTGTCTCAGGGCTGTATGCAGGAATCAAAGGCGCAAGCTACACAGAAGAGAGTGGGACGGGGGCGCGTAGCAGTCCGCGTCTCCGCCCCGTCTCTTCTGTCTGCTTTGGATCGCAGCGCTTCTATACATTTAGTATGAAAACTGGTTCAAGGAGGGGGGGGAGGGCGCCGCGACTGCGATGCGCCCCTGTCTCATGTCTCTTCTGTGTGGCTGGCGCCAAGAGCTTATAGCTGAAATTTAGGTATTCATATTGTGTATTTCCATTGACGCTACTAAAAAAAGTTAAAAAAAAGAAGTGTAGGCAGACCCAGACCGCCTGCATAAGAATAAATAATAATTTATTTATTCTTATGCCGCCTGCTCGATGGTCTGGTGACATTAGAGAGAGAGCGGGACCAGTCTGGAAGAGGGAAATAGATAACCGATTTGGTTGGAAAACGATTGGAGAGGCATATGGCCAACGGTGGGTGAAAACGCGCTGTAGAAGAAGAGTCAAAGTAAAATAAAAATAAAATAAGGAAAGTCCATCAATCAATATAAAATAATCCCACTGATAGCAGAGCACACATACCCACACACTGGATTATAAAAGATACAGCAGTTTATAACGTGTATTTAGACATACTACTGCACAATCGAGCGGAATGGAACCGTATATAGTTGCGCGATTCCGATTCGCACTTGACAGGTTTTTTTAATCTTTTAAGTTGTCTTTGCGATTAAGGGGCCATCTATAACTTACATCATACTTTTTCTAGTGTTTGTGACACATGAATAAGAAAATCGCGATTTTAATATTAATAAGTGTGACAAGGGGGTGGTGTCTAGAAATTATCACAATTTGTGAAGCCGACGGATGCAAAATATGTCAAAACCATGTCAAACGATATACGTAATATGGATACGACTACAGTTGGTTTAAAAAGAGAACATAATTACAAAATAGTTATATGTATAATTGTATTGTTGTAGTGTAGTAAATAATCTTAATTGGTTCTGTATTATACATTTTCAGTTCAGTTTTTGTAAAAAACTACACAGAAGTGCGAAGAAATTCAATGGTGTGTGTGAAGTTTCCAATCCGCATTGGCCCGTGTGGGAACTACGGTTACGGCTACGGGTGTGGCAAGAGGAGGCTTGTCCCCTGCAGTCGGACGTAGGCTGGGATGAAGATGGTAGCTGTGGCGTTGATTGGTCTCGTTCATCACGTCGACAGTATCTTGTAATATGTCGTGATCAAATAACCCATTGTACAATTGCTTGGCTTATTCGTCAAAATGGGTTGGAATGCGTTCCCTGCCAATTCATTAGTACCTAAGTGATGTTTCGCATATAAGTACAATTCCATCGTATAAATTTATTGGTTCATTTAGGTGAACTCGTGGGGCTGTGGACCAAAGTTAAGTATTAACCTCAGATCTAATTGCTAACCCAGGGTTAGGTACGTTGTTTCAAAAGGATTGGAGCTGTCAACCCTAACCTAGGTTTAAAGATTTAATTGTTTAACCCTGGATCGTGCAAGAGGCTCTTGGTAATTATCCTCAGCCCCATTTACTAGTGGTATCATTTCATAGAAAATACTTATTGGTTTTTCATGAAACCCAGCAGATAGTTCATGTAATAACTTTGACAAAATCACTATTATTGTATATAATAGTCTAGCTGTTGCCCGCAACTACGTCTGCGGAAAATTCGTTTCTGGCTAACTCGGGGAATTATTCATTTTCCAGGATAAAAACTGTCCTACATCTTCTTCAGGGTGTAAAACTATTTCCATGGATACCAAATTTCGTCTAATTTGGTTCAGCGGCTTAAGCGTGAATCTTACCTAACCTTTACCTAATAGACAGACAGACCGACAGACTTACTTTCGCATTTATATTTTTAAATAAGGAAGTAAGGATTACTACAAACTACATAGAACCTTGAACAGAACCAAAATTTAACGCTCCACGTCTTAAAGTTCATTGTGCCTATTCTTGAATTTAGCAAAACTCTCGTAAATATTAAAAACTCCATGTCCAAGTGAAAAACTATTGAAATGCTCACCGTTTTTTTCGTAAATCAATTTCTTCCGAAAATAATGTAAAGGTACCTTTGGATCATTCATCGCTTTATTTGGCACGCTCGTGTCTAAAATCCAATCCACTCAAACTGCACTCGACCGGTAAAAAGCGTCTCAAATAAAAATATAGGTTAAGTACGAGTCTGAACACGCGCACTATAGGGTTCCCCACTAATCATCATCATCATATCAGCCTATATACATGACCACAAACCTCTGAGAATGGGAGTACTTGGACCGTAGTTCATACGCGGGCCCAGTGCGGATCGGGAATTTCACACATACCATTGAATTTCTTCGCAGGTGTTTGTAGATTTCCTCACGATAATAAGTTTTGATCGACTATTACAAGTTAAGCAAATTGTAAAGCCACTATAGCTAGACAAGGGGCTGTACCTAAGCTATATTCGGCTCTACTAATCCCATATACAACTCGTTCATATTATTTTTGTAGTTATACTTTTCGGGACAGTCATCGCAAATCGCTAGTTACCTATCGCTTGTCATAATGCGCAGGTCCAAAGGTTATTTTGCGGAAGTACTTAGTACATGTACATATTAAAGAACTACAACTTTTTACACTGTGCACTGTTTATTTAAAAATGTTGTTTAATTTCGGAAAAGTGTTTATGGAATGATACCTAGAGTGTACAATCATTTGCTTAAAATAATAAACAGTCTGATCAACCTAAATTTAAAAAAACTGCGTTATTTTTTAGTTGAAAAGGCATTTCACTCTATTCAGAAAATGAAATGAAAATGTGGTGTCTCATGTTATATAATATACACCCTACACTATGCATGACTCTAGGCGAGGAGTGGAAAAATCGTACACAATTCACGTACAGGGGACCTCCAACTCCTATCTCCATTTTATTTTTAGTACTCCGTCTCTCTTTGACTGCAGACAGACGGACAAACGGACATGGTGAAACTATAGAGGTTCCACTTTTGCCATATCGATTACGGAATCCTGAAAAGCCGTCACACGATACGTCGCAGCTAAAAGATTAAATGGAACGCAGCGATTCTTCTGCATCCGTATTTATACTCGGACATATTAGGGCAGTATCGAGCGAGCGGACGTTAGGTGATTTACATCGCAGCCTTCGTAATTCGTTGCCCTGACGGACGCTCAGTATAAATCAACGCTGGGCCCCACTAACCGGACATTTATCTCGGCTCTACGATAAAAAAACCTCGACACCCAAGGATTGAAAACATTGCACGCCTAAGCGAATGCATCGATGTGATTATTTAAGCCCGGAAAACTGTCTTGTTGAGTTATCGGGTATTTTGTTTTGTTTGACAATGACAAGCCCATCAAAGCTGTAGAATAAGTCTTTGAAGATACAAGATACTTATTAAAGTGTGATTAATTTTAGTTACGTTTAGTTCGACGGTATCGAGTAGCTACCGAACAACGGCCAACTGATGTGTCTTTGTCAACCTCGATACTGGCAGAATCATCGATAGCATCGTAGGAGCTATATTTTTAAAAATTGAATTGAATTGACGGTTATGAGTAAGTTGTTTTTTTGTCAGTTCATGTAAAGCAGTCTACAACTAAGGTTTAACTAAAACATTTTCGTTGAAAGGCGGATTTTGGAAACCTGTTGTATCTTTGGCTCGTCTTTTGTGCTCATTGAATAATGTTATTAATTTGCGTTACTCTTTGTAGTAAACTTATCCTGAAATTGAAAATTAATCAGCTAATTGAGCTCTCTGCCTCGGGCAGGTAACCAAAACACGCTGCACAGATTCAGATTGAACAACAAAGTGAACGGAGGAAAACCCGAAAGCTTTTGTTTTCAAGTTTTTTACAATCAACTTAAGATTATGATTCATTGTGAATATATTTCATGGCCGTAGCTCGATTTAAATAACGCAAAAAGATTGCGAAATGGAGTATAATATTCATGGAACGGCATAATTTAATTCCGGAGACAGTCTGGGAGGCCAGGTCTCGCTGGAGATTAGGGGTTTGTCTCAAGAAATGTGTAATAGAGGGAAAATGCTTAATAGGAAATTATGGAGTCAGGGAAACGTTTCGGTGCTGTTTACGTCAATATTACTTTTAATAAATTACCGTGGTTCCCATGATTCGTGAACTTTCTTTTTGGGATTAGGATAGGTAAATCATCAGGCCCCTATGCCACAAAGTTAGAAGTGTTACAACTCAACATATTAAATCGTTTTTGTATGTTTTTTTTTATTCTTTATTTTTTCTTTTTGGTGTCGCAGATAAAGTTGCGGGCAGCAGCTAATTCTTACTTCCTTATTAATTAAATGCGAAATCTGTACGTTACTTCTCCACGCATAAACCGCAGAACCGATTTGAATTAAATTTTGTATGGAAATAGTTTGAGACCCTGGAAAGAACACAGAATAAAATTTATCCCGAAATTTGCATAGCGATAAGCGGACGGAGTCGCGGGCAACAGCTAATCACTAATAAACGTCAAAGTCAAGAGGCTCCATTATTATAATCAGTGCTCACCGCAGCCGATTGAGAACCATCAGAAAAGGGTTGGCACCGACATGACGTTTACAGGTTAACTCAATTAACTTGTTTGTTAACTTGACTCGATCGGTTAACTTCCTTATTGGAACGTCTATTTAGAGGCATTTTGACACACTTTGTAAAGTTCATCCTTTATTATTTGCCTTTTTGCTTTACCGAAGTTAAACAAAAAGTTTTCAAGTCCTTTATGGGTCGGTTAAGAGTTTTGGCGTCTTTGATTTTGCGATTGACCGTTACGGCTACAAGATGCATAAGTACTTGTCGAAATATTACGAACATTGAAAGGACGATCTTGAGTCCTGAACCTTTTAATACCGTACACGGAATGCCATTGCAACAAGAATGTCGGGATTTTTTGAGTTTCGAAACTGAATTCAATCACTTGTATATAATTGAAAAATAATAAAATACTCACGGGATCAAATTTTTAGGGTTTTGTGCCAAACTCTGAACCTATTACTAAGTATCCGCTGTCTGTCTGTTTGTCCTTGCGCTCGTCTGTCACAAAAATGTTTATGTAAACACTTGAAACTGTCTCAGAGTGTGTATTACTGGGTATGTACTACAATACCGAAGTACGAAAGACCGAATGTATTAAAACATCGAATGGGTCAAAAGACCGACACGATTTTTTTCTGAAACCGTTAACTTTTTAAGATTGTTATAAAACTAACCTAACCTTAATGGGTTCTGTATGATGCAGTTTTAATAAATTCTGAGAAGTTTACAGTTTCAGAAAAAATCGTGTCGGTCTTTTGACCCATTCGATGTTTTAATAATAATAATAATAAGGTGCGTAGCGACACCACGAGGTGCGTAGCGACACCACGAGGTGCGTAGCGACACCACGAGGTGCGTAGCGACACCACGAGGTGGAGGTGGGACACCTCTCCATCCTTAGCCGTTCACACCAATGTTGCCGCCTCGTTGCCCCGAGCGGGCAATAGTTTGAGGGGCCCATTTAGTGAATGGTTAGTCACCGCCTACCAAAAGTTCAGTTTATGAGATATTGAAATGGTAGGTGTCCGTTATCTCACTCCATAGCCCGGTAATCCTGTCCACAACATCCCAACCCCA
This sequence comes from Archips xylosteana, assembly GCA_947563465.1. NCBI lineage: Eukaryota > Metazoa > Arthropoda > Insecta > Lepidoptera > Tortricidae > Archips > Archips xylosteana. Next base: position 7,845,910 of record OX387349.1, read on the forward strand.
TAGCCAATTCCATGTCGCTTCCTACCTGGCAATAGTTTGGCAACTGTGGAGGACTGTCCGCTAGCACATCCTCATGGTGTATTCGGGGATAGACCTCCATAGTTGCGCCCATCTCATTTATATTATATGGTACCAAAGGCCTCTTCATGTTGGCTTCGGCCCCATGAATGCCTTTCAAATGACCGGGTCCCCATGGGCCCGTGATCGGAAATCCGTACCAACATAATAATAATAATAATAATAAGATATATTTATTTTCTCCACCACCAAGATACAAAGTAAAAGTAAAAAACAGACAAATATAACGTAGTACAAATTAACTGAACTTGAGTGGGGGAGGCTGGTTCCTAGTTGACTACGGAACCCTAAAAAGGATACCAAAAATACTGACTTGTATCGCTTTAACATTTAGGTACTTACTTATTTTTGATACTGGATTCATGCCCTGACTGAAACTCAAATATAATAATCAGAATCAAATTATTTAACTTCAACGTTTAACGTTCTCATGAATTAGGTTGAGATATAACACGGATTCCCGTCATCCGTCAATTGATCGTAGTTGGCGTCTCCCCGAACGAATATTAGATTTCCGTAAAATGATTCAAAATTTCCGTGTTTTCTACCATCTGCGTTTTATCCGGATTTACTGCATTACTATCAGACGTTCGCTTATTTAATTTATATTTTATTGCCCAGACGCTTTGAAGTACGGAAAGTGGAGTTTTATTGGTGAAGATGTTCAAGTGAAATGAAACTGCAAGAGTTTTGAATGGATTTTATATTTCTTTACAATTTGATCAGGGCACGGGATGTCCTTACAATTTTGTAGTGACTTTATTAGGTTTTTTAATTCATAAATTACCAGCTTCATTCGCGTACATAATAATACTAACGTTTATCTATCTAATACCTTTAAACGAGCAATTCTTGTATATATATATGTATATATATAATCAGGATCTCGAAAACGGCTCCAACGATTTCGATGAAATTTGGTATGTGGGGGTTTTCGGGGATGGAAAACTGATCTAGCTATGTTTCATTTTCAGAAAATCGCTTTTACTCGTGTTTTCCGGCTATTTTTGCTTGCATTAGAATATAAAGCTAAATTTCGCCGACTTCGAGCAGATCATAATGGCGCATTAGAAATCGGGTGGTCGCGGATCCAGCCGACCTTTCCACGTTTTTTTTCAAGATTTTTAGTTTTTTTTTTTAAGTTTATTTTCATGAGAAAACGTCAAGTTTCTTCTTTTGTGAGAAAAAGTTGCTTTTTTGTGAGAAAAAGTATTATAGGGAACGTGCAGTAACTATAGGCGGCAGCACTAATGCGACAGAAGAGACACTATGCGGACAGTAAAACAAACTTATTAAGGTAAAACCAAGGGTAAAACATTCAAATTGATGGCACCCTTATGGCACCAGTTGGCAGCACCGTCTATGTGCACGTTCCCTATTGGGAGCACAGAACAGGAAAAGCCGGTTGTCTGTACAGTCGGTTTACGGACGATAGTTTAACGTGACTCACCCCCTCCCCACCCCCTCCGGTGTTTTTGTCAAATATCTTGAAAACGGTGCATCCTACGGCAAAATCAATGAAATTTTCATCCCCCCTTTAATACCCCCGCGCTCACTCCCCCGCATCCCCTCTCCCCTCTCACCCCCCCACCCCTCCAGTGTTTTTGTCAAATATCTTGAAAACGGTAAAATCAATGAAATTTTCATCCCCCCTTTGAAACCTCCTGAACCCCCTCCCCCGCCCCCCCCCTCCCCCGCACATATATAATCAGGATCTCGGAAACGGCTCCAACGATTTCGATGAAATTTGGTATTTGGGGGTTTTCGGGGATGAAAAATTGATCTAGCTTGGTCTTATCTCTGGGAAAACGCGTGGTACCGAGTTTCTGCCCGAGCAGAGCTCGGTCGCCCAGGTACTAGTAAACTAGTTCATACCAAATACTAAGACATACAACTCTAATAAAAAAAACAATCGGGAAAGTGTGTCTGGTCAGAGCTATTTTGAAACAAAAATATGATACGTTTTTAATTCCTATCCGGGGGAATGTTTTATAATCCCATTTTAGCAGACTATGCCCGCAAGAAAAAGCTTACCAAATTTCAAGCTCTAGCTTCAGTGTTTTAGACTGGGTGTGGTTTGTCAGTCAGTCACGGTATTCTTTTAAGATAAGTAAAATTTCGCGTAGATACATTGTGCCATTCCCATTGCCATTGGCATTTTTGGATCGTAGAGTTTCTGCCTGTCTTGCTGGGAAGGAGGCGTGATGGTATGTATGGTATGCATGTACATTCTGGGAAACTGTTTGATTCGTAAGCTACCGCAGAACGTTCTTACGCTAAGCATTATATTGATTTTCCTTGTCACACAATGCGATATAACTACGAAATGTCCTTTGAAAATGTTTCACTTTTAGTTTACTTAATGTCACCGAATGTCTTTTGTCTTTTAAATATTATGTGAAATGAAAACGATGCAAGGCCACAAATTACAAGTTAGTGAATTTAAATGTTACTGTCTCTTACGTTTCTATTTCTGCCTAAAAATACTCATGCCATAGGCTGGTTTCTTCTCAGAACTCTTAGTACGCTCCACGCCACGCCTTTCCTTACCGTTACTCAGCAAATTTCACCACAATATTGGAGTGATAAATTAAATAGCGGCCATACAATAGCTCAAGGTGCTCAACGTGCAATATTGTGTTGTTACATTGTTTATTGCCAGCGCACAATTATATATTTCCAAGCGCGCCACCGGGCCGTTTTAATTTTCCGCCATCCTCAAAATTTATGCGTTTCGAATGGAGTCTATTTTTATGAGTTTTAATTTTAACGCCCTTTGACCGCCGGCTATTTGCTGATTTGCTGAGTCTGACAGAATGAAAATTTTATACTTCTTTTATTAAACGATAACGCTTTGCCACATTTTACTTTTATTGAATAAAAATATGTATGTACTTACATGAATTGTTAAAAATACAATGCTTAATTTTTATAAGTATCGAGTATTGAGCACAAACAAATAAAATCAGTAACGGATTCCCTAAAGTACACTAAATGTTTATACAATGCCCGGCGCGTTCCTAGGATTGCGCGGGAAATATTTTTAAATTTGGAACAATATGGTGGACAGCGGGTTGCCATAAATCTAAAGATGCCGTAATCCGAGAATACATGGCTGGAATTATTTATGAAGGGTAACACTTTTAGGACCAGATCAAATCGGAAACGTAAATAATGTTAAATAAATTGTCGTGTTTTAAAACTGCGTGAAATTTAAATTTCATACCACTTAGATTTCTTTATGAAAAAAAAAACAACCTAGATATTTTATACTTAGGTTGGTTTTTCAGGTTGTTGTTGGTTGGTTGAGATTTAAGTGTAAAAAAGTTCTTGAAAATCTTCATTGTTTTTGTTAGGTACATAAAACTGACGCGTGATTGACCACTATCTCACCTGGTGAAAAGTGCAGATGAGAGCAAAGGTGTATCTCGCTGGTTCAGTAACAGCCTATTCACTCTAGCCTAGAAGAGCCCTAGGTTGTATACGTATTTATCTAGAAATACAGACGACGGGAGCGAGTTCTTATTAGGAAAGATCTATCGGATCATTGGAAGTGGGTAAAATCGAGTTGCAAGCCGTTGTAGCCTAGTGGTTAGACTTACAGCATCCCAAGCTGAGGGTTGTGGGCTCAAGTCCAGGCTCGCACCACAGAATTTTTTGGAATTCATGTGCAAAATCAGATTTGAAATTTACGGTGAAGGACAACATAGTGAGGCAACTTGTAGGTACATACTAGTGAAGCAATTTAATAGTGTGTGTGAAGTCTCAATCCACGCCGGGCCAGCTTAGAAACTACAGCCCAAGTTCTCTCGTTCTGAGACAGTGGGACATATATAAAGTCTGAGACGATAATGATGAAAATATATTTACTTAGTTGCAAGATTTGTTAACATTGTTACGCGTAATAATGTACTTAAAGTTACTTGGTTTAATGTGAAAAGCTTGTAAATATAAGGGTGTTAAAAACCATTATTAACGAAAGATATTGTTAAAATAGCTTCATTTAGCAAAATTCCAAAAGCTTTTAATCCCAAAGCGGCAGACAACATAGATTTCGTTTGCCGACAGCCATTCTTGGCAATGTTCAAGTACCTACTATCTCGATTCCCGCCGTTTACCTTTAAGTGGATTGCGTTCTCACAAATTATGACAGAAAATAATAGGATGTAAAGATTGTGACCATTTATTTATTATTTATTTATTTATTGATAATAATAACCAATAAACATTGTAGGTACAATATTGTGTAAATAATGATTTTAAAGCTAAACAGAAATGACGTGATGGCTCAGTAGTTTTATTCAGGCAGGATGATCTTGCATTTCAACCAGGGCTCAGCTTTTAGGTTTTCGGAAATCGTGTGTGTAAAATTACGTACGAAATTTACTATGAGATGTAAATCATCGTGAGGCACCTGCATATCTTACACCTACAAAGCGATTTAATGGTGAAAGTGAAAATTAAGCTTCTAATTGTTGCAGAATTCAGCGAGGAGTGCGTCTGTAGTTTGAAGTAACAGAAAATTGCAACTCTAATTATTTTTTTGGAATGGCTAGTCAAAAAGTAAAATCTTTCTGTAGTAATACTTACACAGAAGTTCTCGTTGACCATTTTCGAGTGGTACACTTTCACAAGAGTGATTTCAAAAACCCGTCGCCGAAGTTTGAAATGAAATGAAATGAAATGAAAAACTTTTTTTGCGAGAACACAGTTAACAAGTTATATAGTATAACTACACTATGCTCTGCCTCATAGGCATGCAAAAATTTTGACATATAGAATATAGAGCTGGACAGAATTTGTAAAACATTTTAACAAACTATGAGTATATGAGTATATGAGTCAAAATAATTCAATTTATCTAGGCTCAACAAGCACTTATCAAGTTATCAATGTTCAAGAACCTACCACAGATTCAGAAAAACCCTGTCGAGAAGAATCCTTCAAGAAATTAAACAAGGTATATTTTCCACAAAACAGATCTACAATGTTATTTAATTACTTACATCCAAAGTATTTAACACAATTAAACTGTTAACAGGCTATTTTCAAGCTAGGGATCGCCAATACAAATCGAAACTATTTCCAAACATTCGTATTCATGATATAAACCTAAGCCTAAGATATTTGTGTCTTCTTGACAACGGATTTGAATTTTGTCGTCACTATAAAATGTTACTACACTGGATAAAATTATTATTCATCACGAAAATGCCAATTCAAGGGGATGTAGTGCACAGCGCAGGGAGCAGGGCAAATATAAATGCTTCATGAGATGTCAAACTTTTCTCTGAGCTGTAGCACCGTGAAGTGGCCCTTGTTGTTGCAAGCCCCTTCGTACTCTATAGCTGGAGACTCCCTGCCAGAAGTGACATTCCCGACAATGCAATCGCATTAGTGCATCATTAACGGAATTGATCTGAGATGTACGTGAAAATGTAGTACTTACTCCTATAATTACGGTAGGCAATGTACGTAGGTACGTATAAAGAAGAAAAGATAGAAAAGTAAGTAAGTAAGATTTTATAATTATAATAATGATAAAATTTGTTTATTAAAAGAAATCCACTTTTACAATAAATTTTGGATTACCGAGCGTAAATGTTTAATTAAACGATCAATGTTTAAATGGGAAATATTCGTATGTTTTGATATCTCAAAGTCAGCTCTAACGGATTCCGAATGCGAATGCGATTTTAGCCATCGTTACGTCTTAACCAAAGAAATAACTGCAAAGATCCAAAATAGATCCAAAAGTGATAAGATTTTAAAAAAAAACCTCTTAAAAAAATCTTTGATTATCGCCAGTGTTTCTTGCGAGCTGGGTGTACTATGAAGTTTTAAAAAGCCTAGATTTTAAATGATACTTGAACTTTAAAATTAAAGAAGAAAATTACACTGTGTCGTATTTGAAGATTTAAGAACTCGCTCTAAGAAAAAGGTACTGGAATGGACTGTTACTCTTAAATGTTGGCAAGATTTTGTGTCCTTTCTTTCATCTATACGTCGTCGTCATCGACTCGGGCTAATATACGTCCCACTGTAGAGAACAGTCCTCCTCTTGCGGATTGAGAACCACACACCCACACACCATAGCTTCGCAGGTGTATACAAGTTTCTTCACAACATTTGCCTTCACCGTAAAGCTCATGGTCGGACATAAATTCGGAAAAATCGGTCTTGGGCCTAAGACCCTCTGCTTGAGAGGCCATAGTCCAAACCACTAGGCTATCCCAGTTAGTAATACCACTTACTAAAGCCATTAAGTATTATTATTTATTTAATCACACCAATGATAGCTGTGGATTGGTTGAGTAAGTGGCGAGTGACGGGCGATGGGCACTCCAGTCGAGTGGAATTGCCTTTGATCTCTCTACTGGATGATTTGACTGCTTAGTAATCCTATTACTGGTACATACCTATTGTGTTTGGAGCTAATTGATATGTTAGAATGTTTTGTGTGAAGATAGGAATCGTGCTCTATTGTAATAAATGTAGTAGTCACGAAGTGATTAAATAAATCAAAAGTCGTGGTAGACTAGTAGGTGGTAGTCGTGGTAGTGGTTTGATCAATGGCCTCTTCAGCAGAGGGGCGTGGGTTCAAGCCCGAGGTCGCCTCCCTGAGTTTTTATACAGGAGTTTTACGGTGCAGCGAAACGTCACGAGGAAACATGCACAAAACGGACCTGCGAAAAAATTCAACGGCGCCATATTTATTTCTTTTTGTACTCCAAGTTCCATCCATTTCGAATCGTCTTTCCTTCCTTTCCCTTCCTTCTCATTTACAATATTAGGAGGATAGGATAAGATGTACGGTCAAGGACTTTAATTCATGAGCCACCATGGAACCATTTCACAGTAAACGTCATAGTGACATCGCATTAATTAACAAGGAAAATCGTAATGACTTTTTTTGAAAAGGTTCCATGGTGGCTCATGAATTAAACACACACAATATGACGCAAAATGGTGTTACAAAATGAGTGTTTCTTACTCAGTTAATGCTGGACAATATAATGCTCTAACTCATTTGTTTTAATTACTTTTTTAATTTGAGGTGTCCATACATTGAGCTCGTGATTTAATATCCACTAAGTATGAACATTGTAAATTTTATCAGACTAATTTAAAAAATTTAGTTAATCCATTATGTTGTCTAACATTAACTGAGTAAAAAACACTCATATTGTATCCTGTACCATTCACTTAATTTTTCCTTCACTCCGTAGTTTACATCTTTGTTTGTCGACTCAACAACACACACACACACACACACACACACACACACACACACACACACACACGAATTTCTTGCTAACGTACGTTTTGTTTTCTTTATATTGTCCATCTTCCGTGTCAATTTTGTTTAATCTTAAGGACAGTACTCCAATACTTTTTAAGTACCATTTTCACAAAACAATTAAAATATATTTACTAAACAATTTTAACCCCGCTAAACCCTTACGATGTTATCAAAATCACAGTAAATATTGGCAACAATACAATCAGATTGAGACTGAGATTAAGGTACGCCCAAAGGCTGGATAATTGAGTCCATATCTTAAGTCGCGCCATATAAATTGCTGAACTTCGATCTGGCTTGCCCTCTTCTCTGTACGTTTACATTTAGCTACCTTTGTTAAGAATCTTTAAAGCACAGACAGATAATTTTATTGCTCCTTAAAATGTTAATAAAATGTGAACTTGTAAAATTAGTGGTAGTTGTTTAATTTTGTGTTTTATTAACTAAAGAGAGATGCAAGTCGTAGAGACCTAATTGGGATTCAGTTTGGTGACATACCGTACGTACAACGTACCTAACACTTTTTTTTCACAGAAACCTTTAATTATTCAGCAAAACTGAAATGGTTGTCCTGTAGGACTATAATGCTATAGGTTAGGTTAGGTTAGATTTATTTTATTACAATTCTTAATAATTAACGGTTTCTGAGAAAAAAGAGTTAAATGCGAAATGATGATTAATGACAATGCCAAATGATGAATTTATGCGTAAAAATTGTATGCGATCCGATAGTGCATCTACGTAATTTGGTTGTGAATCGATAAAGAACACAACATTTATTAGTTTGATGCTCGACATAATCAAAATAAAAAAAAATAAAAATAATATTAGGGGACAATCTCACACAAATCGACCTAGTCCCAAACTAAGCAAAGCTTGTACTATGGGTACTAGACGACGATAGACTTACTTATATAAATAAATAAATACTTAAATACATAGAAAACATCCATAACTCAGGAACAAATATTCGTGCTCATCACACAAATAAATGCCCTTACCGGGATTTGAACCCAGGACCTCTTGCTTCGTAGGCAGGGTCACTACCAACTAGGCTAAAGCGGTCGTTAAATCACAATAATAATATTATGTAGCAGACAGAAGTTGACGCTTGGCGGAAGGTAGAGTATACGCAGAACCAAATCTAATAGCGCAAAAAAAGTTAATAGCGCAAAAAGGAAAATGAAGAACAAATTATTGCAAAGACAATAGCTAAGAAAGTCAACGGTGTCAATACAAAGTCAATGATGTTTGCACACTCCGCCATCTTTCGAGGGGAGCTTCCCGAAAATTGCAAACATAAAGTTTCTAATCGACGGATCTTTTATTCCCTAGCTTGGGAGATACAGCCCATTAGCTTTGTAATGGGGATGTTCAAAATTTATTTTATCATCTCATGGCACGTGATGTCTTTGTTAGCAAAAAAGTCAAAAGTTGTATTTTAACTGCAATTATAAGTATTATGACTGACTAATAAAAATTATAGAAGAAGCAAAAGTGTTCCAAATTGTAGGGCATAAAAAATACGACTGCATAAAATATTGAAGTATTTTAATACGGGGCATTAAAGTCACCGCTGTTGCATCGTGAAGTTGAAAATTTTTAAAATTTCAAATGATATGCCATAATGCCAGGTTTACACGGGCTTACTATTTTGTCATTAGAGTAAGTGATTAGAGACTAATCTGCAGAGTAACAAGTGACAAGTAACCATCTACAAATGGGTGTTAGTGAATGGTATTAGTAGTTACAAGATCTAGGAAAGCAAAGTAAACAAAACAATTGAGTAATCAAACTTCCTTTGACATGAATGTTCACATCACTCGAAAAGTGACAAGTATTAGTAGATTTTTAACTGGCGGTAGATACATGTCACTTAGTAAACAGAACCGGCTTCCAATTAATAATTATAATAATAAAAAATCATGGAACGATTTACACCAATTGACCTAGTCCCAAACTAAGCAAAACTTGTACTAGACAACGGAAAACATACTTGTATAGATAAACTCATATTTAAATACATATTAGACATCCAAGACTCAAGTGCAAACATTATTATTATTCATACAATTATCTCTCCCGACCGGGGATCAAACCCAGGACTTTAAGCGTCTACTCAGGTTCTTTAAGCACTGGGCTATCCGATCGTCACTCGTCGGTTACTTGCACTATAAATTGCACCAATACTAAGCATTTATAAATTACCAAAAGCGTGGAATTGCACTTGTAGTGGTATTGTGTGTTTATAAGCATTCCACTTTAGCCAGAGAGTGAGACAACAATATAGAATTCTCTCTCTCTAATAACACACGATACCACTACTTATGCAATTCCACGCTCTCGGCAGTTTATCTATACATGTATCCGTTAGTACTTGCATTAGCTACCAAGCCCGTGTAAACCTAGCATAACTTCTTCGAAGACAGCTCACAAAATACATTGTTGACTCCGCATTCAAATTCCAATGGTTCCTCGCAGACGTATCCGTATCTTAAGCCGCGTATTCACAGACGTTTGAAATCACTAAAAATTCAAACAGTCCATATCAGCTTTCTGCTCGCATCTCGCTGCAGTATCTATGCAATTTATTCGTCTCTCGCAGCGGGGGCCGCTATACGTTACAGGCATTAGAACAACCACGATAGTACGGCTGAAATCGTCTGTGTTAATTTACTGCTCTTTGAAATCTATTTGTAGGTTTTTAAAGGTTTTCTTAGACTTAAAGGCTAGGCGGTAGAGTCGTAGACAATCCGTAAACTGCGTTAAGAAAGTGTGCGGTGTTAAATCTTAACCCTCTTCTTCATAAAAGCGGCTGGCACAGTAAAGGTTTAATCTTTAAAGAGTCATACACATCGTAAGAAACAAAAGTTGTCTCTTCTGTGGTCATAAAATTAGCAACTCCGAGTCAGCAAACTTAAGATTTAATGAAATGGGCCTGTTGTATTAGACTTTGTTTATTGAAGTGACATAAGTACATCAGATAGAATACAATATATATAAAAGAATAATAAGTTTAAAATTTTAAAATTTTGATTAGCCAGTTATATACAACAGGGCCGAAAGTTGGCCAGGCGTCCCACTTACTACTACTTAAATAATATTGGCTATAGACCCTTAACTTTTGCCATGTCCACATGAGAGACGCGAACAAAAAAATGTGTATGACCCTAAACCTGGGGTTAAGGATGACTGTTTCATACCGTCATTCATTAAATTACTTTCGAAGAAGCTCGTCTTCAATCAATTATGTAAATTAAACTGCACCTTGAAGCGCACGATACGAGATTTTTTCAAAGTAGTGACGATATGTTAATTAAAACCTGGTTTAGAGTTAAGTCGGGGTAAAATAGTTATCTCTGGTCCGCTTAAGTCTGCCTTACTTGTAACATTGAGCAAGCTATATCCATGAATTAAAACCCAATTATCTCGCTTTTCCGCAATGACTGTGAAAGCAAAGTAATCAACAAGCAAGCAAGCAAGGCAATTGGTTTCATTTCCCTTTATGATAATTTTTTCGATAAGCCAATTATAAATTAAACTACTGGATACTGGAGTTAGTAGCCTACTGGTTACTAACTCCAGTATCGTATTGTCTTACTCTAATCATCATCATCATCCCAGCTTATATATACGTCCCTCTGGAGGGCACAGGCCTCCTCTCAGAATGTGAGGGTTGGGCCGTAGTTCCCACGCGGACCCAGTGCGGATTGGGAACTCCACACGCGCCATTGAATTTTTTCGCACATGTGTGGACCTACACTTCACTTCACGATGTTTACCTTCACCGTAAAGCTCATGGTAAATTTCAAATGTAATTACGTACGTAAACTCCGAAAAAAAAAACATAGGTTCGAGCCCGGGTTCGAACTCACGACCCTCTGCTTTGAGAGACCATAGGTCAAATCATTAGGCTACCACGGTCTTAACCTAATAACAAAAGAAAAACAAAAGTTTTCAATTAATGTCTCGACAGTCCTGAATCCACAATTTTCCCGGCAACATTTAAATAATAACGTAGATTCTGAAGCCTCTTTGTGTGGTAGTTGTAATTTCCTCCCAGACAAACCCCGCGACAATCCCGACTTATCTTAGTTCCTTGACAACACTTTCCCTTGGGCTTCGTCCTAACTAACTTAACTTTGCACTCAGCATAGTTCTTATTTTAAGCACAGAAACACCATTTTGTAAGTACCAGTTCACGAGCCCCGCCGAAGCTGGATTTATGGCACTTCACTACTTTTGTAGTCGCTTTCATTCTACTGCCGACTTTTCTTGTTGTCTAGGCCGTGTGTTGGGTACGCTTTCATTGAGACTAGCGGAGACTTGCAAAATCGACTAACCACTTTAGTTGAAATCACAGAGCTAATGAGAAAATGAATAGAAATGTTACAGTTTCTATTTCCTCCCTCCCGTTTTTGCCGTTATAAAATAGCGTATCATAATTTTTAATCTTTTTTAAGGGAAAATTGAGAAGCGAGTCACAATAAACGGGGACTTCGTTACAGACGTAAGTCGAGAACATAAATATATGACTTTTTGACGTTGTACGTGACATTTCTATTCCTTCTTAGTTCTGTGGTTGACTTCCACATCTCACTTGCTCCTCTTTATGCGATATCTAACTGAAATAAATAAATCAAATACATAAATAAATCATGGGAAAATTGACACCAATTGACCTGGTCCCAAACTAAGTAAAGCTTGTGCTATGGGTACTAGACGACTCATAAACATACTTATGTAGATAAATACATATTAAACAACCAAAACTCGAGCACAAACATTCGTATATTTGGCACACAAATATCTGCCCATATATCATCTACTTGAAATTGCAGTAATGGAAGAGAAGCGTTAGGTATTTTCGAATGTTTAGTCAACCCGTGGGGAATCGGGTTGTTAGTACCCTTCGCCTCTGTGTCCTAGGTTATAATGTGCTTAAGTCAAACCGTTTTAACCACAGAAATAGGTTTTAACGTAAAAAAGTAACAAACATCCATACAAGTGTTCAGGCTTGTAATATTAGTACGCTGGGGTGTAGCTGAGTATCTTTGAAGGTCTCACCGGCCGACCCGTTACGGGTTGTGGGACCTCACTGGTAGGTACTCGGTAAACTCTCGTCAGTGGCTCCAAGTAGCTGTAGTGCGTGCAGCGGCCACACCCCGGGATACCGCGTCGGCTCGCGGGCTAAACCTGATTGAGAGGGGGCTAACCACTTTAGTGGTTAGATCTTGCAGCGGATTCCTCCCGCATTACGTGCGAAGTCTGTCTCGGTGGGGAAGGCAACCCACGTAGATATGCAACGGGTACTGGTGGACTCGGCGAGGCAGCAAGGCAACGTGGATGGCCTAGGGCGACGGTAGAGGACGTAGATACCGTCGGTTAGACACAGCATCCGAGCCCTTCTCTGGTCGTAGCGGTTCTTCGTTCCACCAGACTCAGGAGGGTAAGGACGAGTGAGTGCACTTGCGTTTGCGCGTACGTCTGTGCACCTTAATATATCCTGCGTACCTGACTGCTTCCGTTATTGACTCCGATGGCGTAAAAGTCCTGTGGCGATGGGGCAAAGTAGAGAGGTCTGGTCTGATGCAAGTTGGGCTTTGTCTGAGTCCTGCACATAGGCGGCTCCAGGGGTGTGGTAGGTACACCGTGGTCGCTTTCACACTGCAATTAGGGGCGACAGTGCGAATTCGGCAGCACCTGGAGTGACAAAGCAGCCCTTTATAGGGATACACTGCTTTCTCTGCTCAGCCAGAGAGGGGGCTAGAAAAGGTGCCCTAAAAAAATGTTCGTCCCTACCTATACGGATGGTAGTTACCGCGGCTGCCACCGCATCTTTCAATTCGTGGTCGACGTTACAGAAAGGAAACTATCAAAACACCTATCATGACTTTTGGCGCATGGAACGTGAGAACACTTTTGGATCGAGACGGCAACACGTGCCCTGAACGGAAAACTGCCATAGTAGCCAGGGAACTTCGTCGCTATGACGTGGATGTGGCTGCTATCAGCGAAACGCATCTTGCCGATGAGGGGGAGCTGGTGGAGGGTGGAGGTGGCTACACTTTCTACTGGAAGGGTGCCGCCTCTTCAGAGCCTCGGCGTTCAGGTGTGGGTTTTGCTGTTAAAAATCACATAGCAAAGCGTCTTGGCGAGTGTCCGGTGCATATTTCTGACCGTGTCACCACGCTGCGCCTCCACCTGGAAAATGACAATTACCTTAATGTCATCAGCGTTTATGCTCCAACGCTGGATAAGTCTGATGATGTGAAGGATAAATTCTACGAGGAATTAACGCAATGCCTACAGAACATCCGCTCCAGAGAGCAAATCTTGCTATTGGGCGATTTCAACGCCAGAGTTGGGAGAGATTTCGAAGCTTGGCCTGGTGTTTTAGGTAGACATGGGATCGGAAGTATGAACAACAATGGTCAATTGCTGCTTAGTCTTTGTGCTCAGCATCACCTTGTGATCACGAATACCATGTTCAGACTTGCAGCTAAGCACAAAACTACGTGGATGCACCCGAGATCTAAACACTGGCATCTGCTGGATTACGCCCTTGTTCGGCGGAAGGATCTCTGTCAAGTCCAGATAACCCGCGTCATGCGTGCTGCACACTGTTGGACAGATCATCGTTTAGTTGTCACCAAATTGCGTCTCCGCCTTTGTCCCCCTCGTAGGTCCAACGTGAAGAAGCCTGTGAGATTATGCGTGGAAAAGCTAAACGATCCCGTGGTGAGGGATGAATTTTCCGAAGCCATAGCTAGAGGGCTGTCGCCTTTGACCAGTGGAGTCGGTGAGGTTGATGCAGCTTGGACTGCATTGTCTTCTCATCTTTTAGATACAGCTACAGTTGTGTTGGGTGTTAAAGCGCACAAGAACGAGGACTGGTTTGATGAGAATGACGGTTTTCTCACAGAGGCGCTTCATAAACACAAAAACCTCTTGTGTCAACACAGCTTTACACAAAGAGGTGGAAATGTTCTTGAGGTTAAACAGAGTGGCCTGGAATTGCGCAAGCTATTTCGAGAGACTAAAGATAAGTGGTGGCGAGACAAAGCTTGCTATATACAGTCACTCGCTGACGCAAACCAACTTGGGGAGTTCTACTGTGAGGTAAGACAGCTGATCGGTAGTAGTTATCGTCCAAGGGTACCTTTGAAGTCTATTGACGGGGATAGACTTCTTACAAGTAAGGAAAGTGTATTGATGCGATGGGCGGAGCATTTCAATGCTTTGCTCAACGTTGATAGGTCGGCTGACTTATGTCATATCGGAGCTATGTCTCCGCTCCCTATTGTTCCAGAGCTGGATGATCCCCTGTCGCGGAGTGAGGTTGTCTCTGCTATCAAACAGCAGCAAAACAAGAAGGCGGCTGGCATCGACTTGGTGCCGGGTGAGCTGTTGAAGTGCGGCGGTGACGTGTTGCATTCATATATATGGGAGCTGTTTGTTGTTATGTGGGAGAAGGAGCGTGTTCCGACCGAGTTTAAAGTGTCTCGCATTAGTACTCTCTATAAAAACAAGGGCGACCGTTCTGATTGCGATTCGTATCGCGGCATTTCACTCCTGTCAGCATCCGGTAAAGTTTTCGCGCGTGTTCTTTTGAACCGCTTGAGAGCGCTTTCTGAAAGGATCTTGCCTGAGACCCAATTTGGCTTCCGTCCTGACCGCGGCACTTGTGAGGCAATATTTTCGGTTCGTCAGCTTCAGGAGAAAAGCAGAGAACGGAGTCGTCAGCTCTATCTCTGCTTTGTTGATTTGGAAAAAGCTTTTGACAGTGTGCCTCGTGAAGCCCTCTGGATTCTACTGAATAAGCTAGGATGCACGGAGAGGTTTGTGAGACTTCTGCGACTCCTGCATGACGATATGCAATGCTGCGTCGCTGTGAACGGCGAACAGTCGGAGTTTTTCTCCGTTACCTGTGGTGTAAAACAAGGCTGTGTACTAGCGCCCACGCTGTTTGCCCTTTACTTTGCAGTTGTAGTCAAAGAGGTTTTACAGACTTCTTCACTCGGAGTTCGCATCCGGTTTCGCACGGATGGCAATATTTTCAATCTGGCTAGGTTCGGGGCGCGCACAAAAGTGTCGTACGCATTAGTAACTGAAATAATGTATGCGGACGATCTGTGTTTTCTTGCGGAATCCCCAGATGGCCTACAGCAGCTAATGTCTAGCTTCAACGAGGCTTGCCGGAGGTTCGGCCTGAAAGTCAGTGTCAAGAAGACTGAAGTGATGTCACTAGACTCGCATGGTTGTGAGACACTGGCAATTAAGCTTGGTGAGGATTTGTTGAAGCAGGTGGACAGGTTCCGATATTTGGGGAGCACAGTCACATCAAATTGCGACCTTGACGCTGAGATAAACAGCCGCATTGGTGCCGCTGCAGCAGCTTTCGGCAGACTGAGTGCCAAGGTATTCTCTTCGCATGACATGAGGCTGGCCACCAAAATATCAGTGTACATGGCGATTGTGCTGCCAAATCTTTTGTACTCTGCTGAAACGTGGACAGTGTATCGCAGTCACATTCGTACGTTAGATCGGTTCCATCTAAAATGTTTACGGAACATCATGAAAATCCGATGGTCCGATCGCGTGCGGAATACAGAAGTGTTGCGTCGTGCCAATGTGGGTGGCATTGAGTCGTATCTGATAAGACGACAACTTCGGTGGTGCGGACATGTGTCGCGGATGGCAGAGGAGCGTGTGGCGAAGCGCATCTTTTACTCTGAACTCGAGAATGGCAAGCGGAAACAAGGCGGCCAATTTCTAAGATTTAAGGACGTTCAGAAACGGCATTTGAAGAGATGTTCCATTGAGCCCGCTCTATGGGAAGATTTGGCAGCAAGGCGTCTTGAGTGGAGAGGTCTTGTGAATCGTCAGGTTGGGGACTTCGAAATCCAGCGAAGAGCTGACCTAGATGCCAAACGAGACGAATTGAAGGCTCGACCACCAGCAGCCATCTCCTATAGATATGAAGGCGGTGTTCTTACGTGCCCTAAATGCGCGCGAAGATTCACCGCCAAAATTGGCTACGTGAGCCATCTTAAGGCGCATCAGCGCCGTAATGAATAGGAGTCGAAGCGGTCGCCGTGACCGAAATCGGTCGGACGGATTCACATTCATTAGTACGCTCCGCTACGCCTAAATGCAAGTCCTTTTGGGTCTTACACATTTTTAGGGTTCCGTAGTCAACTAGGAACCCTTATAGTTTCGCCATGTCTGTCCGTCTGTCTGTCTGTCTGTCCGTCCGCGGCTAAGCTCAGAGACTGTTAGTAGTAGAAAGCTGTAATTTGGCATGAATATATGTATCAGTAACGCCGACAAAGTGATTATATAAAAAAAACTAAAAAAATTTTTTTTAGTGTACCTCCCATAGACGTAAAGTGGAGGTGATTTTTTTTCTCGACCAACCCTATAGTGTGGGGTATCATTGGATAGGTATTTGAAAATAAATAGGGGTTTACTAAAACCATTTTTTGATAAAGTGAATATTTTCGGAGATTTTCACTCCGAAAGTTCAAAATAATGTGTCCCCCCCTCTAACTTTTGAACAGCAAGTCTAAAAAATATGAAAAAAATCACGTAAGTTAAACTCAATAAAAACTTTGTAGGAAAATTATTTTCAATTTAATCAGTTGAGCAGTTTTTAAGTTTTTGTAAAAAGATATTTCTAAATTAAGATTGTACTTTAACCGCCATTGCAAGCATTCTTTTTTCTTTAAGTGCCTATAAGATCACGCTAATAGTATCTTATTCAAATAAAAAAAAAAATTGAAATCAGTTCATATAACAAAGAATTACATCTGAAAAACCATCAACATACAATACTAAGCTTACTAGCTTAGTATTGTATGTTGATGGTTTTTATGATTTGTATGTTGATGGACTGCAGATTAGTTACCCAATTCGCCGATAGATGGCGCTGTACCGCTGACGTTGAAATTCTGCGCGCGGTGGGAGTTGGGACTACTTGGGACCAAAACAACCACAATAAAGTATGCAAAGATTTTTTCGTACCTGCTACGGAACCCTATCTTGGGCTTGTCCGACACGCTCTTGGCCGGTTTTTTTTTGGTTTGCATCTCTCCTGTTGTCAGCCGATGGGGCCGAAGGGTTCTCGAGTGGCGTCCGCGGACCGGAAGACGCAGATGGACCGACGACCTGGTTAAGGTAGCGGGAACGCGTTGGATGCGGATGGCGCAGGGCCGATCTGTTTGGCGAGCCCTGGAGGAGGCCTATGTTCAAGAGTGGACGTCTTTCGGCTGAAATGATGATGATAATGATGATCTCTCCTGTAGACATACCAAAAGTTAAGGGTCTATAGCTAATATTTTTTTGTCAAATCTTCATCAGCGTGTGGGGCCGCCTGGTCAACTTTCCGCCCATTTCAATAAATCTTAAGTTTGCTGACTCGAAGTCAATAATTTTATGACCACAGAAGAGACAACTTTTGTTTTTTATGACCCTTTTACAGTTGAAATCAACGTAAAACAAAACACGGAGTTAAATCAGCGCAAATACGCGCGAAAGCGGGATTAAGCTGTCAAAACGCATGGCAGAATTATTGTATCCTCAACGGCTTTTGGCATAATAAATAATGCCTTTATAAGTATATATTATTAATGCGAGTTTAACAAAAATTCGGAAACGATTTCGTCGGGACGGATTACTTTTATGTGACTGTTCTGTTGTGTTGTTATTGTGACTTTGGATTTTGATGAAAGTTGCTTAATATAAAAATAAAACGGTTATTATTAAGTATCCTAGTTATTAGTTATTGTAGGCATTATTAGGGAAACAAGACTTACTTTTTTAAGAAGGTTCAAATAGAGTATTTATTTGTGTAATTTTTTTTTTGAGAGAGGTATTATGCTTTAATCGGAAGAGATTACTTTCCGGTACAAGTTCAAATTTGTACATCTGTTTCTTTTGTTATCTGCTAATTTAATGTGTTTTATGTACAATAAAGAGTATTACATGTTAGAATCAAATTAGTTTAAGTAGTTAACTTATTATTTGTACCTTGTCGCTCTGCACTAGGTGCAAAACGTCATACTTGATTGACAATTGTGTTATTACGACAAAGTACAAAAGTGACCAGCTACTTTTGATGCTGACTGTACCTATACCTATAGTCTCTACTGTACAAAATTATCAAAATTTCGTATCTAAGTCTTAATAAGTTCAACTTGGGTTCATCAAACTTTATTCATGTAGAATTCCGCTATCGCTCTGCAAAACATGCAAGCCCAGACACATTTCCTGGCTTGACGGAACGAGCATCTAAGTTCAATTCATACACAAAATACTACGAAACTCCCAGCCATTACCTCTCAATTAGTTTAGTTAATCCAAGCACCCACGTACCTCGTACTCATTCAGGGTTACCATATATCTAGATTGTCTACATTTGCCCAAAATTTGGACTCTTTCTCCAGTATTTTAAATCTGTCGGAGAAACCGTGTATGATCTTTATGATGTATATATATATGGATGGAGCTGAAGAAGTTTTACTTCAGTCGTGTGGTCTAAAGCACACTTGGTTTTTTTATGCGTATATACGTATGCAGACACGTGTTTACTACACTACAAGTATAGCCCGCTCGCCTTCCTGACTTGCAAATGACTTGGAAATGCATGCACAGTATATGAAAGGTAATGAATGCGTGCATGCGTACGTAATTGTAATGTAATTTCCAACAATTTATCAAAAAAATTTAAATTTCTGAATGGTAACCCTAACATGTTGCAAGCATCCTGTTCATAAATTAGTCTTGTTAAGTGCAGCACGAATTTAATCCTCATATTTCGTCTGCACGAGGGTTCGGCATATCTTTTCAGGTCTAAAATGAATTGTTCATCAACGACACTGAACAAGCCAATGTGAACTTTGCAGGGTTTAGATCAAGGGTTAAACTTGCTAAAAGTTTGCTTGCTTCGTTCATTCTATAAAATATTATATCCAACTCGCTGTTTCTACATCTTGAGCTTTGAAATAGGTGTGGGAAGATTCAATTTTCAATTTGGATTTAGACGCTTTTAACATGTATTGAATATGATAGTTTATTATGTTTAATGAGGTTCATTAGTTGGCAAACGAAATGAGATAGACGGCAGAGTAAAAAGAGTAAAAATTAAGGGATTTAATTTAAATTGAGACTGAATCATGAACTTGTAAGGATTCTTCAGGGAACATGATGAAATCGATGGTGATAAATGAAATGAAATAGATGGTAGAGCTTGATCTCCGACTAAAAATTAAGGGATTTGATTTGAGACTTAATCAATCTAAAAGGGATATTAGCAAACTTCACCATACCACGGGTTTAGAAAAGATAAAAAAATCATCCCACTTCAGGGTTGGGGATTTTATTTTGTCACTTGGACGCGTGGTACTACCACCACGACATCGGTCTGGGGCTAAATTCAGGAACGGGGTTCACGGGTTTGGTAGCGGTAATTCAATCGTTTGGGTTGGGTTTGGTTTGAACTGCTAATCAGGAACGCCAAAAATCACTGGTTTGCGAGAGGTTTGGGCTAAGTTTGGGATGAGCCTTATTTATATGTTTATTTATTTATTTATTTACAAAGCGAATTAACAGGAAAATTATTTTCCCATTTTTTTTTCAACCCATTCCTATCCTCTCCCAAACGATTGAATTACTGCTTGCAAACCGTGTTGGGCCGTTCCTGAATTTAGCCCCTAGCTAAGGCAAGCGGTGCGGCGGGCGGCACGGCGAAGTAGAGCGGAGCGGCGACCATGCTACGTACCTATAAGACGCTGTCAACACCAACGTCGGCGCACACTGTCTATTTGTATCGGAGTAAACGAGATGCCGCTATGACTGGGCAGCCGGGTATATTGAAATTTATCGGGCAAATATTGAATTAAAAAAAAACTGTGGATTATTTGTGAAATATGACTCGTTAGCGGTTTAGGTATGAATATGTTCACTTCATGTTTTTAATTGCAGACGCATACGCCAAAAAAATAAAGACATAGAACCGTTTAATGATGATTTTAAGACCTATCTTTGCAATTATTTTCTATCGAGCCGATTTCGTCCAATTATGTATCGAGTCCGTCCACGGTCTTTGAAATATGATGAATTATTAACATATAATTTTTCGATGTGCTAGAACAAACAGTTTATCTTAAAAAACTGTTTAAATGACATCAATTTCAACAAAATTAGGTGTTGTCAGCCTCATAAGTCTCTGAGCTAAGTCGCGGACGGACGGCTGAACAGACGGAAGGACGGACTATAAAAGGTACCTAACTTATTAAGGGTTACTTGTTAGGACTACGGAACCCTAATAAGGGTAGTCAAGAAACATTAAGTAGGCGACAATCATTTTGCCTTTTGGATGATTTTGTTGTTACTGTGTTCTAAGCGAATCCTCTAAATTAATAATAATTACCTATTTGACCACTCTTGCGTGAAAGAATATTTGAAAAATAAGAACACGAGTCCTAAATTGGTAAAAAAACAAACACGCTGAAACATTCCAATCAAAATACAGATACAAGCGACTTAGGAAATATATTAAACATAAATGTGGAACAAAAGATCCGCCTTTCCAATTCTTTCGAGGCTTTTCAGGCGGGTTAATATTATTTGCGAACGTTCGGCACAGCGGTAATCGTTATAATCTTCCGTCTGAAATATAAAAATGAAATCTTCCTTTCTGTTTACAATTTTCAGGAAACTTTTGAAGCCATAAATCATGACGCAAATCATGCCAAGTTGGAAGGGAAACATTGTTTCGCATTTTGTGCTCCCGTTTTATAAAATATCAGGTAAGAAAATAAGAAAGAAACATTTTGTAACCTAAAAACGTTCAAACGTTAATAAAGGATTCGAAGTTTTTTAATCAAATATTTAGTGAAATCTTAACACTTATAGTTTTATTAAATAAATACTTAACACCAAACGAAAATATGAAAGAAAGAAAGAAAGAAAAATATTTTATTTAAGGTTACAAGAGTACCACCACCAAACAGTAGAAAACAACATTAACAACTAATAACACAAGTTTGTTAAGGTAGTGACACCAATTGTCACCGAAAAAGGGTCTCCACTCAGCATGTGTTGCTACACAGTGAGTGTAGCAACAAAAAATATGATTGTTTTTCTGTTTGCTACTACACCGGAAATATACCTAGTATCTACCAACAATCATCAATCAATATTGCATTGGCTTAAAACTGTTTCTTTTTTATTTTCGTTTCCAAAGGTCGTCTAAAACAGATCGCTCTGAAGCAATAAGGCCGCGCGTATTGCTTATTTATGTATAACTTTTCTGAGCTGTCTATTATGCAGTATTCAGTAAAGAGTTAGTAATATTGTACTCATCAAAATCGAAAGATGGCGGGATGACCAACGGATTTTTAAGACCAAAGTTTAAAAAAATATAATGGTTCTTTAGTTGAGTCTAAGCGGCAGTTAGTTTAGTTTAATGAATGTACATTTAACCAAATCGCCTTGTAAATGCGAAACCGTGAGCGTTTTAACTCGTTCAAACCTACTTACGAGGTAGCCTTTTGTTCAGGGCTGTTGAGTAGGGAATTAAACACCCGTAATTCGCTTTCTTCCGACATGTACTTAGGGATGCGAAATTAAGTAGGGGTGCTAGACAGGTATTAACTTAACTCGGAGGGTAGGTTCGGGGCCGCGTGTTTTTAATGTAAACATGCGTTGTGATAAAAGGGTACCAGATCCTTGTTTGTTAAAATTCTTTGGCCGGATTGTTAATTATCTGACGCGTCGTGACGTGACGCGACAGAATCGAATCAGTATGCATTGATATGGTGACATTTATAAATTTATAGTGTTGGTGAGATTTGTAGAATTAAAAATGGACGCCATCGGCCAAGATTTTGGCCCCATGGCCAAAAGGTTCTCGAATGGCGATCACGGACCGGAGGAACTCAATGGCGATCACGGACGGGAATGAAATAGACGCTTTTGTATCATTACCATTTTAATTTTGCATTAAGCATATCAGTTTTGCTAACTTTCACTCAATGCCTTGAACGCATATATGTATATAGCGTTTTGCTGATTTAATATAAAGGATACTGTATTACTTTGATCTTCTATGAACGCTTATGCGCTTAAAATATGGTGACAAGACAATGGTGATGCGTTTGAGATAGAAAAAATGCCGGCTGTGAATGCTTTAATCTGACTAAACCTGTAGAAGCTCCTCCTAAACCAGCATGTTACTAGGTAATCTTTCTGTTTATTAACCATACCACGGCTCCATAATTCCTATCCTCATTGCCTCTGAAAATCCGTGCGTAGCAGTCTCAGACATAATAATATCAGGCAGCATTGCTTGAATAAAGTAATAGATGAAATTTTTCAACGTCGCGTTGCCATATTTGCGTGTCGCGAACGAATTACTCGGAAGGCCTACGACGACGTGGCGTGAAATTGCCTGATGAAACCGCTGGCACCTCATCTCGCAACGTTTTGAATTTCAAAATTACAACGTTTTAAAGTTTGATTTCGGAGTTTACGAGGTCATTATTACAGTTCATCTATACACATGGACTGATAAGGCGGACATTAAGGTAAAGCCAGTAAGAAATAAGTTTGTACAGTTTTTCTATGAAAAATAAAATTATTTTTTTGTGGTTCAATGATTTTCAGACTTTTTACGTCATTTTGTACCTACGTACTGCGTAGCCTAACTTCTTTTCAACCTTCATAATTCTATGTCGACAGGAATTACCCAATAAGTTTTGATACTACGGATTTTGTATGAAAATACATTTTCAAAAGGTTGTATCTTTTGATTACGTGCTCCAGAAAGTTATTTTTTTTCGCAAGTATGAGGGATCACAGATCTGAGTGGATATTAAATTTTATTTGATACCTACCTCCTGTTTCTGAAACGAAGGGTGTTGATAGAAACACAGACAACCAGACATACGGACTGAAGTGACTCTATGAGGGTTACTTTTTCCTCTTAAAAAAGACAATACATGGTAATTCCCCTTTAAATGCCTCCCGTCGGTCGACGCTCCGTAAACGCAAAACCAAATGACTAAAGATCGGCGCGTAAATTGTAAAAGGCAACAATAAATTTGAGCTTTGCGGTTTTTACTGTAAAAGTCCAAAGAGGCAGTAAAAGCTTTCGACTCGGCAAGACTTCACTGAAAGCCGATTAAGTCTCTCGTCGCACTTTTAAATGACAAATATTAACAATAGGTAAAATATTAACGTTAAGTGACTTCTTGTCTGCCTTTCAACCCTCTAATAGAAGTTACACAGTACACGTGTAGGTGTATTTTGTTTTCCATTAGGAGTTTGGGAATAAATCGAAAAAAGAAGAAAATATAATTTCTGCATTGTTGAATGTGATTTGGCGTGCATGATTTTATGTAAGTAATTTTTTAACCGACAATTATTGTTCTCTGATATGGTTTATTTTTTTATAATTTTTTTTTATCTAATACCTTTAAACGAGCAATTCTTGTATATATATATATATATATATATATATATATATATACATATATATATATATATATATATATATATACATATATATATATATATATATATATATATACAAGAATTGCATATATATACATGTATATATATAATCAGGATCTCGGAAACGGCTCCAACGATTTCGATGAAATTTGGTATGTGGGGATTTTCGGGGATGAAAAACTGATCTAGCTATGTTTCATTTTCAGAAAATCGCTTTTACTCGTGTTTTCCGGCTATTTTTGTTTGCATTAGAATATAAAGCTAAATTTCGCCGACTTCGAGCAGATTATAATGGCACATTAGAAATCGGGTGGTCGCGGATCCAGCCGACCTCGGTTCGATACCACGTTTTTTTTCAAGATTTTTAGTTTTTTTTTAAGTTTATTTTTTATGAGAAAACGTCAAGTTTCTTCTTTTGTGAGAAAAAGTATTATAGAGAACGTGCAGTAACTATAGGCGGCAGCACTAATGCGACAGAAGAGACACTATGCGGACAGTAAAACAAACTTAATCAAGGTAAAACATTCAAATTGATGGCACCCTTATGGCACCAGTTGGCAGCACCGTCTATGTGCACGTTCCCTATTGGGAGCACAGAACAGGAAAAGCCGGTTGTCTGTAAATTCGGTTTACGGACGATAGTTTAACGTGACTCACCCCCCCCCCCCCCTCCGGTGTTTTTGTCAAATATCTTGAAAACGGTGCATCCTACGGCAAAATCAATGAAATTTTCATCCCCCCTTTAATACCCCCGCACTCCCTCCCCCGCATCCCCTCCCCCCCCCCTATCACCCCCCCCCCACCCCTCCGGTGTATATAATCAGGATCTCGGAAACGGTTCCAACGATTTCGATGAAATTTGGTATTTGGGGGTTTTCGGGGATGAAAAATTGATCTAGCTTGGTCTTATCT
Source organism: Archips xylosteana (assembly GCA_947563465.1). Classification (NCBI taxonomy): domain Eukaryota; kingdom Metazoa; phylum Arthropoda; class Insecta; order Lepidoptera; family Tortricidae; genus Archips; species Archips xylosteana. Next base: position 7,870,721 of record OX387349.1, read on the forward strand.
CTGGGAAAATGCTTGGTACCGAGTTTCTGCCCGAGCAGAGCTCGGTCGCCCAGGTACTAATGCATAAACGAGTCAATATGAATAATATTATTAGCTACTAGCTTTTGCCCGCGACTCCGTCCGCGTGGAATTAGTAATTTGGGCAGCTTATTTTTTTATCCAATTTGCTTTTTCATCAATTATGGCTCTCCTTAGTTCCTCGATATAAAAAAAATTACCCGCTCCCCCCGCAACCCCCCCCCCCCCCGACCCCCCACCGACCCCCCCCCCCCCCGCACACCCGCGTTCACATTCACCACCGTACCTACTCCCAAGTCACTACTTCTAAAAACTGTTCTATAAATTCTTATAATAGACGTTTCTTTCTTATTTGTGAACCGATTCAAATGAAACAAACACTAAATGTTAATCCAAGAAAATACCAACATATCAGTGAAAACCGCATCCTTCTAGGTTAAGCCGTTTCTGAGATTAGCGCGCACAAACGCACAGACAAACAGACAATAATTCTAAAAAACATTGTTTTGGGTTCTATGGCGCAAGTAAATACCTAGCCCTAGTGACAGTTTTTCTCAAATATCTTCAATGTACAGACACCGACTTGTTACAGATTTATTATATTATGTATAGATTATTTAAGTACTGTCGAAAACTAGTCTCAATGAATGTGATAGATAAGATAATATTTAAAGTTTATCACAATGTATTATATTTTATTCCCAACACGTTATAGGTACTTTTCAGGTATATTATAAAAGTAGCTTTTAAAGTTTACACCTCTTAATTATAATTATTCATCATCATCATCATTTCAGCCGAAAGACGTCCACTGCTGAACATAGGCCTCCCCCAAGGCTCGCCAAACAGATCGGCCCTGCGCCATCCGCATCCAATGCGTTCCCGCTACCTTCACCAGGTCGTCGCTCCATCTTGTTGGAGGCCTACCTACACTGCGTCTTCCGGTCCGCGGACGCCACTCGAGAACCTTTCGGCCCCATCGGCCGTCAGTTCTACGGGCGATGTGCCCTGCCCACTGCCACTTAAGTCTAGCGATTCTTCGAGCTATGTCCGTGACTTTAGTTCTCGCGCGGATTTCATCATTTCTAATTATTACCAACCTATAAATACTTAGTACAGATTATTAGACAGTCAAAAATTTATACTATTTTGAACAGTAAATACATAAAAATTAGGCAATTACCGAGTTACCACAGAAACTAAGGCAACTGTTCAATATATATTTAAAGTCGATTCATAGAACACTGTTACTTTAGAAATATTTAAATGTACAAGTATTTTTGTGGTTTATAATAAACACACACACACACACACGCTAATTATGCGTAATCATTAAACTCAACGACAAAACCATATTCTCTCATTTGTTAAAATTCCCTATCATCAAACAACAGGCGAGTGAAACAATGGCATATCTGTTCATGCAAATAAATGAAAATCCGGCGACAAGATCCGCATTTGCGGAAATATGTCAAATACTGAACATTTTAATAGCCAAACTCGCGATTCGAATTTCTAAAAGGATATAGAATAGGTCTATTTTGCTATCAATCATTAATCAAAATACGTCCTTTTAACGCTAGTCGGCGCGTTGAGGGCAAACAGCTCGCTGTCTTCAAAATGCCTCAAATTAATGTTATTATGAGGCAGGAATTTTCATTTTATTCAAGTAATAAAGCTTGTTAAGCGCGTTTTATGAATGTTCATTAATAAACTCGGGGTATGTGTTGCAGCCAAGACTGATCTTTAACAAAAGGATTCTTTTCGAACACAGACAATGTGAAAATAACACGTACACGCTTAGATTATGTTCGCTTTAAACTCGCGCAGTGAATGTTCTATACAAATTAGAAGCAAACAAAAGACGAACGACCGCTTTAGCCTAGTTGGTAGTGACCCTGCCTACGAAGCAATAGGTCCTGGGTTCAAATCCCGGTAAGGGCATTTATTTGTGTGATGAGCACGAATATTTGTTCCTGAGTTATGGATGTTTTCCATGTATTTAAGTATTTATTTATCTATATAAGTATGTTTCTCGTCGTCTGGTACCCATAGTACAAGCTTTGCTTAGTTTGGGACTAGGTCGATTTGTGTTAGATTGTCCCCTAATATTTATTTATTTATTTTTATTTATTTAGACAAGTCTTTAGGTGTTTTAATAGCATACTTCTATAAAAATTAAGTTATTTTATGGGTTCACAGATTTTCAAACTTTTTCATATCCTTGTGTTTCCAATAGGTTTTACTTTGTTTCTGCTGTTGCATCTCTTAGTCACATGGAATTAGAAGCTTAATTTTTTCATAGCTTCAAGGGATTGCAGAGCCGAATGTCTGATATTCATTTAATTTTGATACCTCTTCGCGTTCCCGAGAAAAAGGGTCTGAACACACCGGCTAGACGTATGTCTCTATAATTTTCTACAACACTTACCATATCCTTGAACGTAGGCGGTTATCTCCGGAACTACTGACCTGACTTTCAAAATTCTTCCACACATAGAAAGCTACACTGTACGTTACTTTTTATTTCGGAAATGTGCAAAGTTCGCATGGGACAGCTGGTTAGCAGTAAAAGATTGACGCTTAACAATCTAATTGTCCCGCACGGGAAATCCACCGAATTCTCCGTCAAGTAAAAATTTCGTTTGGAAATTATATCGGCCATTCTCATTCATCTGTGCACCACACTAATTACCGTGTCGCTTTTATCCTTAAAAAAAAGAAAATGCCTTAAGAAAAGAAATAGCCTGCCTCCGTAGGAAAAGGAGGCAGGCCATTCTTATTCCTCTGTGTACTGCGTCTAATACTGTGACGCTGTTGCTATAAAAAAATACACGGTAATTAGAGAGGTGCACAGAAGAATGAGAATGGCCGATATTATGTACGCGCATTTCTAAAACAAATACGTGTATTTTGTCAACTAACTGTTGTCGGCATCCATCTGCGAAGAATTCGTTAATCGCTATTTCTACGCAATTTTTCGGGATAAAAATTGGTCTCAAACTATCTTCAAACCAAATTTCATCTAAATCGGTTCAGCAGTTAAAGCGTGAAACGGTAACAAACAGACGGATATACAGAGTAACTTTCGCATTTACAATATTAGTAGGGAATCATTTAATAAAACAAAACTACAAATAATTATTTCTAAGAGTAATACATATTTGAATAAGTTTGATTTTCGAACTGGTTGACACCTAGTGAACGACCGATTAAAGAATTATTTGATTTTGATTAGTGAGTGATTTTGGCCGATGGGACAAAAAGGTTCTTGAGTTACGCTCACAGACCGGAAGTAGCAGTGTAGGTAGGCCTCCAACAAAATGGAGCGACGACCTGGTTAAGGTTGCGGGATCGCGTTTGATGCGGATGCCACGGGACCGATCTGTTTGGTGAGCCTTGGGGAGGCCTATGTTCAGCAGTGGGCGTTTTTCGGCTGAAATGATGATGATGATGATGAACGATAATGTTTGAGGTCAAGCGTGGAGAGCCAAAATTAACAATTTAATATTAAATTAAAGTCTCAAATTTTATAAATCTCGTTTTTATGGTATCAAGACCGTGAAGAGCAAAATACTCTTGCGTAATATTAAACCGTTTGATTCCTGACTCAACAAGGAACGTTCTCACAGTAAGCATCATAATGATTTTCCGTGCCAGGCAATGCGATGCCACTATGATACTTTCTGTAAAAAGGTTCCACAGAGGATAACGATTCAGTTGGTACGATAGTACATCGGAATTGGATTTAACTCTATGATAGATCCATCCGGCTTGTAAATTACTGCAGATAACAAGAATTGCTGCTATTTGCCATTCAATATTGAATTATTGCGTATATTCCAATCATTTCAGACTGTTCTCGTTTCGCAGACGAGTCTGTCGGTTAGCGGAACCTTTGTTGTTTTGGTATAAAGGGATTTGAGTTTTCAATTGCGTTAAAATATTGATGAATGTATTTTAACATAATATTTTTTACGTAAATACATGACTACTATATTATAGTCGTTTAATAATATGTTGGAAATGGTAAATATAAATCTTGCTTCGTTTCCAGTGTTTAGGTGTAATGATCATGACTTAATTGTTTAGACATGTCATAAGATGGCTCACAATCGGCCGCAGAAATTATGGGCATTTGGGCAGGCTGTTTCTCAAGTGGAAAACGCGTTTTGACAAACGTATCGCAGGATGGCGCCCTGTATAAGGTGAGGTGAAGATACTCGTTAGACGGGAAAAAAGAAAGAAAGGTAAAGTAAATAGGAAGGATTAACTGGGAGTGATCCTTTTAAGAGATAAGTTCTCCTTTGTACGTCTGTGTTCCTTGTTATGAGTTAATTTAATGTTTTATTATGTGCTATAAAAAGTTCTACATACATACAACAAGAAGGGAGGAAGAGAGCTGAAGATTGAGCTCAGTGGCCTGCCTATCTCCAACAGTAGTATGACTCAGGCTGATTGATGATTTGATACTCGTAATATACGATATATTTAATTTTTTTTTTCACATATTTAAATAATCTTAATCTTAAAAACTTAAGTCGCTGACAAACGCTTAATCGAATATCACTTCAACAAAAACGTTGTAAATTTGCATTTGAACAGATTTTACATATAGTGAGTAAAATCATATCCAATGAATTGTAAGTACTTACATGAAAGAAACATAGTACTTACACTAAACAAAAATACATTATATTTTTTTATTTAATGAATGAATCCAATCGATGTTAAGTTTATCAGAGAAACCCTTATAACTGATAAGCAAAACACAGCCTTTTTCGCCTTCACATAATATTGGAACTCCAGAGGCCAATAAACACAAGATCCACTCTATACTATTCTCAATATGATTCCTTGCACAATAGAAGACAGAACCAATCGCAACATTTTCATTTCGATGCCTGAATGCACGAAGCCGCGGATCTATGCATCGGGGAGATATCGGACAAAGCTCGCTTGACAACTGTTCCCATTTACCCATTGTTGTTGTGATGCCAACAATGGGAGCTAGTGCGGTGACCCATTTGAATCTACGTTGAAAAATACCGAAAGTAAAGTCGAGAGCTATTGTCATGGTTTTGATTAACAGTCTCGTTAAAAATGCCAGAAAGGAAGCGTCTCTCGATGCAGTCCTCTATTAAATTGACGCATGGCCGATTGTTTTCGATGAACTAACAATCTTTAGTGATCAGATTCTGAAGGTACTGCGACAGAAACGATGCAAACTGTTCCCGTCGCAGAATATTGAATGACTAGGTATGTAGGTAATGATTAATGAACTGAAATAATTACTTTGCTCACTCGCGGCCTTACGATAGTTACGTTTATGTAAGAAATGCGTGCTCATTCAGTTCCTCTACCTCCACACTGTACGAACACACACAAATCACACAAACCCAACTATCACCACCACCAAAGTACACTGACCCGTTTCGAACTCAACCAGAACTCATCTTCAGAGTAGGTACATGAACACGCATTTCTTACATAAACGTAAGTATCGTTTTGGTATCGTAAGGTCGCGGGTGAGCAAAGTAATTGTTTCAGTTCATAAATATGGACCTCCGCAAAGTCACGCCTGATTCAATAAATTAGGTAAAGATTGATAAATATAAACTTAGCATCCCTCCAACTTGTTTATCATCATCATCATTTCAGCCGAAAGACGTCCACTGCTGAACATAGGCCCCCCCCAAGGGTCGCCAAACAAATCGGCCCTACGCCATCCGCATCCAATGTGTTCCCGCCACCTTCACCAGGTCGTCGCTCTATCTTGTTGGAGGCCTACCTACACTGCGTCTTCCGGTCCGCGGACGCCACTCGAGAACCTTTCGGCCCCATCAGCCGTCAGTTCTACGACCGATGTGCCCTGCCCACTGCCACTTAAGTCTAGCGATTCTTCGAGCTTGATTATGCTTACATGAAAAGTACGTGTAGAGACGTAGATAATACACATATCGACCATAGTCCAATACGGTAAGAAGAGTGACTATAATCTCTATACGATTGTCTTGTAAAATATACTTCAAAGTAACACTAACTCCATGTACATATAGCTGAAAGTTGAAGAACTTTTAACTCTAAAAACAAAAAGCGAAAGCGTCTTAAGTCTTCAAACTTTGTCTATCCGTCTGTGTTTATCTTAGGTATAAAATATTTTTACTAACACATTTAGTTCGCGCATCGTAAATGGAGATTATTGGAGATGTACTTAAAACATTTCATGTTTTATTTCCGTCTACTTAGTAAGTAGTAGTCTGACTTAGTCTACGAGTCTAATGCACTCACAGAAATGTATCGATATATTTCTGTGAATGCACTCTTAAAAACTGGCGAGTTAAATTACAGTTCTATTGTATACATACGTATTATAGCTCAGGTAATATTATAGTACATGATACAAGTTAACCATCAAAACCTGTGGTGGCCTGGCCTATAGTGGTTTGACCTATGGCCTCTCAAGTAGAGGGTCGTGGGTTCAAATCCCGGCTCGCACCTCAAAGTTTTTCGGAATTTATGTGCGAAATTACATTTGTAATTTACCATGAGCTTTACAGTGAAGAAAAAGATCGTGAGGAATCCTGCATACAACTGCGAAGAAATTCAATGGTGTGTGTGAAGTTCCCAATCCGCACTGGGCCCGCGTGGGAACTACGGCCTGAGCCCTCTCATTCTGAGAGGAGGCCTGTGCCTGTGCATAAGCTGGGATGATAACGATGAACCATAAAACACATAGTCGTGTCATATATAAAGTCAGATTAATCATTTGTCTCTTTCGGTATATCAATGTAATCCTTTAAAATGTGAATATCAAAATAGAGAGTACTTATTATTCTCAAAAACTATCTGATTTAGTTGTGGTCCGGCTATAATATATTTACAAGCATGTAAAGGAGTAAGATAAGTTCCTAATAAATTAGTTATGTGTTCCATCAAAAGGGGAAGCGCCTAACATACTTCGCACCATTCAATAATCAACTAGGAACAAACTTCCCTATCACCGTCATGAGCTAAACTTACTTTGAATAAACTTAGGAACCAACTTGAGTCTAGAATGTTTGAAAGCTATACAAACATAAAAGCTTTATCTAAATGTGTACGGAGCAGAGTAATTAGTTCCGAAGCGCGTTTAATTTGCATGACAGTAACATTTCCACGGGGACATTACCTACTAGGTTTACCACGTTCAAAAAATGGATTCCATGAAATAATATCTTCTTACAGTATCCGGACAGCTGATTTTGAATATGGGATTAGTTATTGAAAATAACACAAGTGAATAAAAAATAGGAACCCATGCAAAAAAAAATAAACCAATCATAACATAATCAAATAATCACAATAGTTTTTTTTCATGAAAACATGGTATTAGATTAGTCACACCATACAACCTATAATCTACCTAACCTAATAAAAAAGTCTAATGTATAACCTCGAACAATAAAATAAAAATAAAATAAAATAACAAGGTAACGGAAAATTTACTCAAGCTTTGTTCCTTATTAGGGTTCCGTATCCAAAGGAACATAAAAACGGGACCCTATTACTAAGACTCTACTGTCTGTCTGTCTGTCTATCACCAAGCTGTATCTCATGAAACGTGATAGCTAGACAGTTGAAATTTTCACAGTAATGATGTATTTCCGTTGCACAAGTACCTACTAAAAATAAAATAAAGTTAAAAACTAAGGGGGACGTCATATAAGAAACTTATTTTATTCAGCATTTTTAACTTTATTTATTTAATGGTATTAACTAGATACTTACTTGAAATCTTCACAGATTGTTTATTACTGTATCCACTACAACTAAAAATAATAAAAATATAGTTAAATTAAATACTAAGGGGGTTCCTGGCTAACCAATATAAAATGATCCCACATTGCGTACATTTTACTTAGAAGCAGGGCTCTGCTAAAACTGGATTTTATAGTTACAGCTGTTTACCTAAAAAATTATACGGAATACCTACTCAGTGCGCGAATCTGACTCGCACTTGGCCGGTTTTTGATTTGGATATAATCATTGTAATTCAGTTATTTATTATGGTTTTCGTAGTTACACGTATCCAATAGCAGATAGAAGAATAATAAGATAATTTGCTTAGTAGAGATTTCAGTTCAGCCGAAATCTGTAAATCAATTCAAGTCTTAATTATTATAACGATTTTTTGATAGGCTAAAGAAAAAGAGAATGTCCTATCAAATCAGCAACCGTAGTATCCATAGCCATATACAACTTTCATTGTTTTTGATTCCAAGCATTTAGATGCACCCTCGGGCTATAAAGATAACTTCAAGACTGTCCCGCAGATACGAGAACAGTTAAGTAAGTGTAAATGAATATTCAGCGAGTTTTCGGTGCATAACTGCCAACTCGCTCGCCTTCAGTTCCACTGTTTGGCTTTTAACACCCCTTTATTTACTAAATACCGCGATGCTCAAACGACCTAAACGTTATTGTTTTCACTAACTGCGCACCCAACATAACACAATCTGTTAAATTCGTATTCATTATCGTATGTTCGCATATCAATGCTGAAGAAATAGTGTGGGTCACAGAATACACCCTTGCGGAACACCTGACATTTTTAAATCAGAGCATTGGAATGGAAAGAAAACTAGGATTCGAGCAGCAGAATTTTTCAACGGACTCGAACGTAGGAAGTGGAAATGACCACTGTAAGGTTTCTGGAGCTTTCCCTAGGGAATGCACTACTGTACTAAGCTGTTGTTCCGCGACTCTCTGTCAAGTACTTGTTGGCTTATGTGACAGATGTCTATGATGTCGTATTTGTTTATTTTTTACAAATATATCTGTTTCCATTAAATAGCAGGAACTTAACAGAAATTGGTAAAACAGGTCCCGAATTTAGTGTTAAATATACATTCAATACATAAGAAATAAAGGTATGATTGGAAATTAACATAGATGTGTAAATTAAGTAAATTTCATAATTAAAACAAAATACGTTTACGCGTTCCGAAGATAACAAAGAACTGTTATCTCTCAGCCTTTCAAAATATTGCCCCGGTATTAATTGATTCAAAACATAAACGGGGTATAATGAGAAAAATGCGTAAATTTAAAGCAAACACGTAACATCAGTACGCGTGTGTTGATAACGGCGAGATATCGTGGTGAAATTTCAAATTCCATTGTTTATCCGACAAAAATTGGGTCATAAAGGGAAAGTTATTACTCCCTAAACCCCAATCACAATTTCTACTGAAGGATATCTACATATTTCACTGCCGGGCGCTTCCTCGTTTGTTTTTCGGGGTTCAGTTGTAAATAAAAATAATGTAACGACAAATTTTAAAATTATTAGTGGGGAAAATCAGATTAAGAATCGGCGAGCATGTATGAAAAGACTGAAGAGTGTTGTGGAAGTGAAAGATGTATGCTTGGATCGTAGTAGGTGGAAAATAGTAGTCTCCGTCTACCCTTATCCTGGGAAGGAGGTGTGATTGAATGTATGTGTGTAAGATACACGAGTTCTCACACATATTATTAGTCAAGGTATGCCCGATATTATGTTGTGAAAAAGTTAATAATGTCACAAGTAGGGTTGCGCTGCACGCACACTAAAACGACTCGTCCAAATACTCGTCCACACCAACCAGTTACCCAGCACGGAAAAGCTTTTTCCAGCTGGAGGGAGGCTATTTTGGTTATTACTTATGTATGTGCCTTACGATAGTTTTAATTCAAAGATCCTTAACGGCACTAAAAGATTTAGCTTTTTACATGTTGTGCTTATGCTTAGTAAATGATTCAAGACCGCTACTCCACAATTACATACATAGGGTAAGGTATTTAAGTGTTGAAATTATTACGTACATATATCAAAAGAAGTTTATATTCGATTAAAACAAAGACCTGCATTTTTTTAATTAGGCATGTGAAAACATTACGTACTAATAAATAATAGTTTTAATTTCAATGTCTATTTATTTAATTTTAGTCTGTCAAAATTCTCTAAAGTAACATTAAATTATGTATGTTTTTTTACCTAACCCGTGCCATATAACGCTTATTTCCTTGATTTTACAGATAAAACATAAAGCAGTTAAGTGTTCTTTGAGTGTAAAATTTAGATTCAGACTACTTACAGAACCCACACGGTATACGTCTATTATTCCCCAGCAACCTTTTTTTTAAATATTCGCTACATTGTGGTTAAAAGGAAACTCATAAATCGAGTAAACGTGTCCGTGACGCTTGCTTTGCGTACAAATGCTCGTTCGGGTTCTACATAAGCGAGTAAGTGGCATTCGATTGTTCATGTTTGATGTATGAATACGGTTCAGTTTATAGTTATCCTTATTTTAGAACCAATACAAGTAGGATGATCTGATTCGTCAAAGTCATTAAAAAAAACTAAAGCCCTTCATTGTCGTTGAATATACCTTCTTCTTCAAAAGCAGAGGGTCATGGATTGGCTTGACCTCTGAGTTTTTCGAAACTTATGTTCAAAATTACATTAGAAATTTACCGCGACCTTCACGGTGAAGAAACTCATCGTGAGGAAACCAGCACACACTTACGAAGAAATTACTTAAAAGTGTGTGAGAGGTTCCAAATTTGCAATGATCCCGCTTGGGGACTATAGAGCCTCAACCCTCTCATTTTGAGAGGAGGTCTGTGCACTGCAGTCAAGTGGGAGTATACAGGCTGGAATGACGATGATTAGAAAAGTTTGCAAACACTGAGGCTTCGGTTAATCAAATGCTAAACGTTTCAGCAATAATTCAAGAATGTAGGTCGATCTTTTCGTGTTCACCAAACATTAGCGTGTGCGAACCGCCGATGTTTTTCTTAAAATGTCTCCGGGTCACATGCGCAATCGATACAGAACAACTTGCCGATATTGACAACGAACAAAAGGAAATTTATTGAAAACAAATAAATGTTCCCGCAGGGAAACTCCTAGCATATATAGTCCTCTCCATCGTCCTCTGAGTGACTTTGAGCTTTCTTTATGAGGCCCATCGTTAGCGGCCATGTCTCAGTGCCATAACCATAAGTCATCACTGGCAACACTCACTGGTCAAAGACTTTTGACTTGAGATATTGCGGTATATTGGATGACAAGATATTGCGGAGCTTTCCGAACTTCGATTGACCTCTTTCTCTAAGTTGAACCTACCTGCGATTCTGACGACGAAATTCAAAGAAGTAAAGCAATCTGAGTGTTAATTTATAAGTGTCTACCGTTGTAAAGAGCCTATTTAATTCCGTAGCATTTACAAGCTGCCAGCGTCAGTCAGCGGTAAATTCGAAAGGGATTCAGCCGGCTTACTTCCCTGATTAACGGTATATGGCTCTGTATTTGTTCGGCGATATGAATACGAGAGAGAATAAATAAAAGTCTAATCTGACGGCCGACTTTTGGCATTTTGCACAAGCAATCAATTTTGAATGACACCGGTACCGAACGAGTTGGGGTGAAAATAAAATAAATTCTCATCAATTTCCATCGATCATCGAGGGTCCTTGGCGGGACAGCGATATCGTTGACACGGAAAACATGGCTAATTGATTTTAGAATGAAACGGGGCCTAAGCTCTGCCCGCAGGTTGATGTTTTCTCAGGTACGTATTTATTTTTGTTCTGTTTGCCACTCTGTCGAAATTACATCTCTGAAATAGGTTTTTCTTAAAAATTCTATTTTTAATACAAGCTGATTTTGCCGACTGTACTTTTAGCCCTTGGTTACCAAAGTATTTGTCAAGACTAATCAAACGAGCTCAAACTCAATGCGGTCGTGTCGTTTTATTACAGAGTTCCTATGGCGCTCCATCATCAGTTCAGGTCTTTTTCATAATAACATTGCATTGTCAACGGATTTGCAGCAGTTCAGCTCAATCGGTTGAAGATATGTACTTCAAAATTGAGGTGAAAGATTCCACCCGAATAAACATACATTGCAAGTTTAATAAGGTTGTATAAATGTGGCATGATGACATGGTAAGGGCCACAGCAACCACAACTCGACTAATATAAGTGCTACCACACTATCGATAGTTTTCATCTGCAACAAGCCACACTATCGATAGGGCTATTGGTATTATCGATGCCATCGATAGCGCAAGTCATGGCAATACTATTGCGTGGTACAAATTTATCAATAGTATGATACTATTTATATTAATTGATAGTATTCAGTCTATCGATAGTATTGTCGCGTTCCAAGCTATTTATAGTATAGATAGATCATCGATATTCGATTATCGACCGGCAACACTAGAATCTAACAGTTAATTTATCAGTGAATAAGTTGAATCCTTTGAACTCCCGTTTTTCATTACATACTGCCTAAACTTAACAATTTCTTGACGTTTGTTCTCATCTCACTTTGCACAATAATAATCACATTATAATTCGATTTCACAGTGTAACAGCGATCAGTCCTGGGGTAATTAATCGATTCCGCCCATTGTCCCGTTCACAATAGCGTCTTTGTTCACATGTGGGCCAATCTTCCTGCGTTTTGCTTCGACCTGTGCCTGGTGCCTCGGAACATGCCTCTGAGAGCTCAGGTTTATCATAAAATGGATCTTGATTTCCACGATGTTATCCTACAAATACGAATTCTCGTATACAGGTTGAAATTTAAACTTGATACAAAATTAGTCTTTCTGACTATCAGTTATTGCAGGACAATATAATGCATTAACTTAATTGTTTTAATTAGTCTTTATTTTATTTGAGGTGTCTGCGTGTGTGTGTACGATTAATACATTATGTTGTCCAGCATTAACTGAGTTAGGAACACTAATTTTGTATTATTTATTTTATTGTTATTCTACTAATCCTACTATAGTTATTTGTGATACAAGGTTGGTAAGTATGGTTTTACAAATGAGTTGACGAGTGATAAACCCGAGCCGCACGGCGAGGGTTTTCATCGTCACGAGTTTGTAAAACCTTGCCAACCGTGTATCATACGACGTTTTACAATACATTTGTGAGAAAATAGGCAATTAATAACACAAAATTGTAAAATAAAAACAAATTTCTCGAGATACTTATTGGTAGCAAAAGATTATTTTGCGCAGTTTGCGCCTTACTTTAAATATCGGGCGGAATTAATTCCATGTTATTGTCGACTTCATCACTTGAACATCACTCATTTTGTTTGGTTTTTGTACACAATACTATAATCAACAACTCAAAACAACGCAAAGTTTTACAAAAATGGCGCGTCCGTAATGCGCATGCGTAAGTTTTGTTTTTAATTAGGTTAACTAAAATTATCAGGCAAAGGTTCGACGCGTTCAGCTGCGATTTTTTCGAATAAATAAAAGGTGGAAATCATTAAAATCTGCGGTAATTAAATTACAGTTTATAACAATAACAATCAATTTTGCAAATTCATTACTTAGTTTTGTATATTTATACATTTTTCTACGTATAAATCGATATTTTTTTATTTTTGTCACTTAAAACTCTTTGCTTGTCAACTTTTAAAATGGAGAATTAAAAAAACTGTAAAAAAATCGCACTAGTGCGGTAAAATGAACTTACGAGCCATGTATACATCCTTTGAAAGTGAATTTTTCGAGCAAATGTATTGTAAAAAGTATTTATAACGGGGGCGGGTATTTTTTTTTATATCGAGGAACTAAGGAGAGCCATAATTGATGAAAAAGCAAATTGGATACAAAAAAATAAGCTGCCAAAATTGATAATTCCACGCGGACGGAGTCGCGGGCAAAAGCTAGTCTAATATATAAAAATCTCGTATCACGGTGTTTGTTATCGAACTCCTCCGAGACGGCTTGACCGATTTTTATGAAACTTTTTTCTCCATATTCGGTAGGCCTGAGGTCTAGGCCTGAGGAATAGGTCGCAGGCTAATTTTTATACCCCTATCTATCGCGGACGGAGTCGCGGGCGTAGTCTAATATATAAAATCTCGTGTCACGGTGTTTGTTATCGAACTCCTCAGAAACGGCTTGACCGATTTTTATGGATTTTTTCTTCATACTCGATAGGTCTGAGAATAGGTCGGGGAATAGGGTAGGTAGGTAGTAGTGGTAGAGCCATGATGTAGCTAGCCGCTGCATCACGAATGGGCCGGCTCGTCCGGGGCAGTACCACCCTCTCACAGAACACCGGCGTGAAGCAGCAGTAATCCTGCTTGCGTTTCGTACGGTCAGTGAGAGTGCCGGGGGTCCAATTCCTCACCCCTTCCCTCCCTCCTTCCTTCCCTCTCCCTTTCCCCTATTCCCTCTCCTTTAGGGCCGACAACGCACTGGCATCGTGTAAAGCGCTGCGGATGTCTATGGACAGTGGTGTTCATTTAACATCAGGTGACCCACTAGTTCGTTTGTCTGGCCTAACTAACATAAAAAAAAAAAAAAAAAAAAGGTCGTAGGTTATTTTTTATACCCCTAGGTGAAATATGGCAATACAAAGTTTGCCGGGTCAACTAGTAATAATATAACTAGAAATTACTTAACTAAGGTAAAATTGGCACACGGAGGTTGTGGTAGTTAACTAACTAAGACGGAGCGAATACGCTTAATTATTATGCTTAAAGGTTATGTATGGTGCGACGAATTGAAGTGCTTGTGAATGAATGTTCTCTACATCTGTATCTACTGAAGGCTAATGTGATCGACTGACAGATAACGCACAACCTAAACATCTGTAGCTAGCTAGCGACTTTAGTTGAAAAATTTCCAGACATCTTTATCATTGATGCAATAAGAAGGGATTTATCGAAATTTTACTGGGATAGAGATTATTTTCCACAGCGGCAAAGCCTCAAATATAAACTAGTATACCTACACAGTATGCAAAGTTATTAGTATGTTCAAAGCAAACCACACAGGTAAGTAAGAAGAACTAACTATTTCAATTATATACATTTCACCTGTATCTAAAACTGGTTTAAACTGCAATAAGTCAGCTCCTAATTTCGTTATCAAACGGCCAATTAGCTGCCTTGATGTAAACTTAGTTCAGTCTCGGATTCAACAACATTTCACAGATTTACATGGAGTAGTTTCTGAGTCGAGGGATATCTTCATTTATACTTCGTTTTTTTAGCATCAAAAGTTTCTGTGAGATCTAAATATCACTAAGTTCGACTTTTCTCAGTGAAGTTTTTAGTCACTGTCATCATTTATTTATAAACAATGATGAGTCTTTTTATTGAAAAACGCTATTTAAAAAATAATAACTATTACTTATGAAACCAAAAGAATGTAAATGACCATATGTCCTTGTTAGTTGTTACATATTTGCTGTAATTTATTTTTCAAAAGTGTTTTTCAATGAAAAGAGATGTCAAGATCGCGTACCTTCTTTCTAATGCTAAGAAAACGAAGTATAATGAATTTCAATTATTACATAGCGGCGCTCGATTCTCCACTTCAAACTCGTGCACTTCACGACCTCGCAATGTGCTGCAGTTTACCCGATTTTTGCAGGTGTAAACTGGGTTTTACGGTATTCATTGGTTGACATTTGTCTCAGAGAATTTCTTACCAGGTTGCCACAGGTCTTAATCTCGACCGTAACTCACGCGCAAGTTGACGTTAATTTTGATAATAAATTAGAGAAGCCCCGAGCGAGCGACGAAAGCCGAAAGCCGAGCGGGACAAACTGGGAGCCCGACAGTTCCGAGTTTAAAGCGCTGTTTAGGAAATTTTCAAAGGATACCCGCACAAAGAGAGGAGTTTTTGATACAAAGTTTCACTTGGAAGGGTGAATGTGTTGCAGCTTATCTTTTGTTTCTAATTTATGAATGTCTGACTCCTAGTCGTGTAAGTGATTAACAAAAATGATTATTTGTGACATGACATATAGAAACTTTCTTTTTGAATTTAAAATTATTAATTTTACATGCATTGTGTTTTGTGTTTTTAAGAAAACCAACGAAGAGGTTCTTACCATGGTCAAGGAAAAAAGAATATTACTGGAGACCATAAATTGTAGAAGGGGACATATGATGGGACACTTGATACGACACGACGATTTCTTTTTAAACCTGCTGGAAGGAAAAATAGAAGGAAGATGAGGCAGAACTTTGAACTTTGGTAGACCACTTTTTTGGCCAACCGTACGCAAAAGACTGGCCTGACATTGCGCCAGACCGGGAGTTGTGGAGGTCAAGAGGGGAGGCCTTTGCCCAGCAGTGGGACACTACAACAGGCTAAATAAATAAAAACATGCTTTTTAGATGTAGAGCTAGTGTAGTTACTGCATGAGAAAAAGAAAACAGTAAGGCTGAAAAGTTTGAATTGTAAGTGAAATTGGTGTTTGGTATTTTAAAGTTGTGCAAATGATATCTAATGATCCCTAACTTCTGAGCATGATTTAACTATAAATAGAGACATACGTATCTATCCATTAGCTGTTTTGGGATAGAACTCGTAGTATAAGGACATAGAGATGGACGAAAGAACTTTTAAGTTATAATAATCGAAAGGGACTCTTCATTGTTGGGTCATGTATGAGTATAAATAACGAGTAACGACCGCTTTAGTCTAGTTGGTAGAGACCCTGCCTACGAAGCAAGAGGTCCTGGGTTCGAATCCCGGTAAGGGCATTTATTTGTGTGTTGAGCACGAATATTTGTTTCTGAGTTATGGATGTTTTCTATGTATTTAAGTATTTATTTATCTATATGTATAAGTATGTTTATCGTAGTCTAGTACCCATAGTACAAGCTTTGCTTAGTTTGGGACTAGGTCGATTTGCGCAAGATTGACCCCTAATATTTATTTATTTATTTATTTTATTTATATCTTAGTCGACCAGATGGCCTAGTGGTTACAGAACCTGACTATGAAGCTTGAGGTCCCGGGTTCGATTCCCGTGTCGGGGCAGATTTTTGTATGAAAAGTACGAATTGTTCTCGTCTCTTGGGTGTTTAATATGTATTTAAGTATGTATTCTATCTATTATAAGTGTGTTTATCCGTTGCCTGGTACCCATAACAGAAGCTTGCCTAGCTTACTTTGGGACTAGGTTAATTGGTGTGAGTTGTCCCATGATATTTATTTATTATTTATTTATTTTATTTATATCTACGTCTCACTACTGGATACAGATGTTTTAAAATGAGAGGATTTGGCTGTAGTACCCACGCGGGTCCAATGTAGATTAAAGACTTCACATATTATTATACTCGTAACATAGAACAGGGTTGTAGGTGCATCCGATTGCAAAGGATATTTTCCTTCCCCACTTCACTTGGATAACCGGGGACAGAGTAAACAACACAAAAATAGTACATTACTGCAGAGGCCGGGAAGTAAGGGGTTCCCGGCCGAGTAAGTAGGTATGACACGAGCATGGCATGGTACGAGGCCGGCAACCCCTGTTCCGGCCGAGGCTTGTATAGTGCTTTTCTTAAACATGCAATAAAATAAATAAAAAACTACAAGAAATTAAAATTGCAAAGAAATCAACTAAGTATTGCTTATGTTTTTTTTAGGGCTGAATGCCATGATGCCATAATACCTATTTATAAACGTCATGATGCTGTGCCTATGCTAGGCCTGCTATTCTGTATGAAAATCAAAGAGTATTGTAATATTATATGAACAAGAGTGACAACTCTATGGTCAAATATGCATGTATGTTCTTTTTGTTTAATGTTCTTTTTGTTTAATTTACAATTAAAAGATCCCTTGTGTAAATTATTTTCCCAAAAGTTATAAGAGAATAATTTAGTTAGCTACTCAGGCGGGAGTCCCACCCGTAAATGGTAATAATAGATGATGGATGTTAGAAAGAAAAAGTATGTTGAATGAAAGTGCGAGAGGAATAAAAGCGAGAACTGGAATGTATGGTATTAGTTGTATAAGGGCCTCGAGGCGTGTCGAGGGTACAAAAAACAAAAAAAAAAAAAAAATATGCATGTATGGAAGGTGCTGCCGCCCTACGGCTGGCTACTCAAGAACTAATGTGACGTATCTATAGATGTATACCTATCTATATGTATATGTTGGTAGTGATGTACAGCTATAGATACGCGTAATTTTAATTGATAGGCTAATTGCCACTATTCGTATTTTAGGCGTCTAATTCAAATCAGCATATATACGAAGTTTAAGCGGCTAAACCCGATTTGCATTATACGGCTAAAATACGAACATTGGCAAGTGGCCTATCATTTAAAGTCCTTGACCGTACAATTTGGTACGCCATGGCCATGGCCGATGAATGACAACTGACAAGTTTGACAAGTCAAACAAGATGGCCGCTAATTTAGTTCTTCGTCCAAACACCTAACACCAAAGGTCGCTGTAGTCGCATGAAAAGTGTGATATATGTAAGTGTGCCCCGCCTGATGAAAATCCATTACATAGCACTCTTCTAACCGCGCCCGCAACGTGATACGTCCCGGCCCATTATTTGGAAAGTAAAGTTTACATTTCATTGCATCTTTGAGAAAAGTTGATTTACCCAACTACTTTATAAAGATCCAATTAAAAACGCTGAAAAAAATACGTGTCTTGGCTTAATTCTCAAAGGTGTCTTGTATTTCGACTCCCTTTAATTTTTGACTTTATTTTTTTTAGTATTTGTTGTTATAGCAGCCACCGTAATACATGATCGGGGAAAATGTCAATTGCTAGACAATTACGGCTCAAGAGATAGAGCCCGATGATAGACGGACAGACAGACAGACAGCGGCAACCCTACGGAACCCTAAAAATGATCACACGCATTAACAATTACTTTGAGAAAACAAGCGACAGTCGAAAGCGACGCTCATTTCTAAATCGTTCCATAACCAAACCTTTTAACCGTCCCGGTAATGTTCGCCATCTGTCAAACCCGCATTGATCGGTCTTTTTTGGCAGTCGTTCAAGACAGAATAATATGAAACCACTTTCGTTGACAGCCATTCTGCGGGATTCCGCTGAATCTAATTTGGAATGATACACGCCACCGTTGCAGGCCACAATTACATTAGAGAGGGAGACATAAATTTGGCAATTACAAGCTCGATAGCGAAACGGGGACGATAAAATGTCGCTAAAGCAATTTACTATGTAGCGTTAAAAATGTATTTGTAGCTTTAACTATTTCTGACTAATTAACTTACTGTTTGTGGGTCCTTTACTAAATGCTTGTCCAACTTCAAAGATACAGGCACAGCCTAGTTTGGAGTCTGATAGATATATACCTACATATTGTGCGAAAAATCTGTTTTGTGAAATAAACATTTATTCAAATATTATTTATTTTATTAGCAGTACGGCTGCTTACCGAATCTAAGATTATTTAAAAGCGAAAAAGTTTTTCGGGTGCGCCGGTGAGATTCGAACCTACGTCTCCTGGGTATGCGCCTCAACCTGGGTGTTCCACGAACACGCCGCGATTGAACCACGTCGCTCCCAACCGACTTCCCCGAAATTCTTAATCGCTTACATACGCCAACAGTGGCGTGTGGTAACATCCATCGCAACTATTAGAAGCTACGACTCCTACGTTCCAAATTACATTGGAAATGCGTAAGAAATGATGTACCACATCTATTTATTAAAATATTATTTACTTTATTAGCAGTACGGCTGCTTACCGAAACTAAGATAGGGTTCGAATCCCACCGGCGCACCGGAAAAACTTTTTCGCTTTTAAATAATCTTAAACATTTATTATTATTATTATTATCTTATCCGCTCAAAGGTTGACTGGTAGAGATTCTTTAAAGGGATAAGTTTGCCTTTGGTCTCAAAAGTTGTCAATACTATTTTTTTACTTTATTTTTATACAATAAAGGGTTTAGGTACATACACGAATGATTTGTAACGTTTCAAACTTTTTGGACTATCCTTTACTTGTCTGTTACCTCTTCACACTTAAACCGCTGAACCAATTCAGATGAAATTTGTTATGGAGATAGTTTAGAGTCCCGGGATAAACAAATTTTCTGCAGACGGAGTCGCAGGCAACAGCTAGTGTTGATATAAATTACAGTATAGTTACAATTGTGCGTGCAATTTAAATATAAAAACTAGGTGCTCTATGTAGCTTTAATTTTAAAGTGACTACATATAATTAAATGTTTAAATTATCTAAACAGCAGTGGATTTGTCCTACGGCTGAAATAATGATGATGATGATGATGATTATGTTAGTAAATATTATGTAAATAATCTACCTATATTTTATCTCATTTTTGATCCAGCACCTTATCATACCGACAGTCCGACACTATCACTGACAATCACTCACGCTTTTATAATTCTCCGGGTTGCCCAAAAAAAGTTCACTCCACGCCTCCGATAAATAAGTACATGTGACACTTAGATTATTTATGCACTAGATAGAGCTTTGGTGGCATGGAAACGTCCCGTAAAAATATAAGCCAACTGTTGGCTTATATGCCATTTGCGTCATTTGCAGGGTTGCCAATAGTAATATGCTAAAATCCCCAAACGCATTGTCGAAATTCCCCGCGTGTGGGGAATGAAAAATTATGTGGGCCGAGTGACTTAGTTTAGAGCTGTTGCGAATAATAAAATTGTAGGAAATTAATCAAGACTAGCAGAAATTTGATGTCAAATGTCGCGTATTTGTGTTCATACTTAAAATCCCCTCATTTTCCCCGAATTAAAGCTCTCCCCACACATTCCCAAATCAGCTTCACTTTCCCCACATTTTGGGGAATGTGAAATTAACTGGTATCATTAAGCACGCACCAGTGACAACCGGAATGACGTAACGCGATCGTAATATGAAGCTGTCAAATGGATTTGTGGACGTTTTGTATCGCAATGTTTGCTACTGACACTCCATCTAGTGCATAAATAATCTAAGATGCGACATTTTACACGTCCGACAGGATACAGGGTAATGCCGCTGGCGACGGCGCGACGGCTCTGCTCGACAGACTCGCTAAGAAGGTTGCAAGATGCATCATGTCAGCTCTCTGTTGCTTATGATACTTGTACGTTCTGTTCTAATGTGAATAAATGGTAAATTTTACAAGCACTATTCGCTTCATCATCATCAATTCATCATCTTGGTCATTGTACGTCCCACTGTAGGGCACAGGCTGTGAGAATTAGAGCGCTAAGGCCATAGCTCCGACACGGGCTCAGTATAGAGTGAGAACTTCACGCGTACCATTTAATTTCTTCGCAGGTGTGTGCGGGCTCCCTCACAATAATTTCTTTTACTGTAAAGCTCATGGTAAATTTCAAACGTAATTTCTCAAGAAACCCAGGGGCTCGAACTCACGAGGCTCTGCTTGAGAGGTCATAGATATACTACTAGGTAAACTACTAGGCTACTACAACTTATGATTAGAATAGTGGAAGTATACGGATTACTCACGTCTTAAAACGAGCTTAACTCGACATGTTTCGGGCTAATACGCAGACCTTCTTCTCGGAACCACACGGCGGCTGCCAAACGCGCACTACGAGCCACCGCTCTGCTCGCACGTGAGTAATCAGTATACTTTCACTATGAGTGAGTCTCACGGTAGTTTCATGTTTAATCCAGAATAATTCAGCAGATGGTTGTGCAAGTTTGACCGAATCTTCCGAAAATTTGACCGAAATTTTAATTGAAATCGACAAAATGTTTCCATGTGTCAACTTTCAAGTAATATCGAGTTAAATGCGTGACTACATTATGAGTCAAAAATCCGATAAAAAAAAGTCAGTCAAATGTTTCGAAACCATCTGCAGATATATTCTGGACTAGCTTTTGCCCGCGACTCCGTCCGCGTGGGATTAGTTATTTGGGCAGCTTATTTTTTTTATCCAATTTGCTTTTTCATCAATTATGGCTCTCCTTAGTTCCTCGATATAAAAAAAATTATCCCCCCCCCCACCGAACACCCCCCCCCCCCCCCGCACACCCGCGTTCACATTCACCACCGTACTCCCAGCGTGATGTGATGATATTATAGCCTTATAACCTTCCTCGATAAATGGGCTGTCTAACACTGAAAGTATCGTATCTTTCTTATTTGTCAACCGATTCAAATGAAACAAACACTAAATGTTAATCCAAGAAAATACCAACATATCAGTGAAAACCGCATCCTTCTAGGTTAAGCCGTTTCTGAGATTAGCGCGCACAAACGCACAGACAAACAGATAAACAGACAAACAGACAATAATTCTAAAAATCATTGTTTTGGGTTCTATTGCGCTAATAAATAGTCCTAGTGACAGTTTTTCTCAAATATCTTCAATGTACAGCCACCGACTTGTGACAGATTTATTATATGTATAGATATAGATATAGATTATTTTTATGAGACAGTGTAGAAAATGTTAAACTCTGCGTGTTGAGAACGACCCAAACTTGACAGTTTAAGCATCATCCGCCTACACCTAAATCCAACAAAAGCGCATTATGGACGTCCCATATCGTGGGCGTTATGAGAAAAACCATATTCTTTCCTTTGTCATAGGTACGGAAATAATTTTCCGAGGTAGAAGGGTTTTCTTGAACCGTCGGATGTTTTATGGGCTTAATAAAATATTATCGGCGTATAAATCACACTGTAGTACGGTGTTACGACTTTGAAAATTGCTCGGCTCCGCTAATTTGTCAATACAGGGAAATGCGGGTGTCAACGTAGATTCATTGACGGTGTTTTGGAATTTTGCGTCGCGTCGTCTGTGAGAATGCTGGTCTAATCGACGTTTGAAATGGGTCTTGACGGGTGAGTTATTATGACATGTGCCATTTCGTGCGGACTGGGAAATGGCTTTACAATTCTACGATTGAATTAACGTTTGTTTGATAATCAACCTGGAGTGGCTTTTACACATCTGCTGAGCTCGAGATGGATGTCGAGATGGTTTTGCTTGTCAATCAGCTTTTAGGTTAGCAATAATTTAAATCAGAAGCAATGGTGGCCTAGTGGTTTGAAATATTGCCTCTCAAGCAGAGGGTCGTGGGTTCGAATCCGGGCTCGCACCTCTGAATTTTGCGGAATTTGAAACATCGTGAGAAAACTTGCACACATTCGAGAAGAAATTCAATGGCGTGTGTAAAGTTCCCAATCCGCACTGGGCCCGCGTGGGAACTACGGCCCAAGCCCTTTCATTCTTAGAGGAGGTCTGTGCTCTGCAATGGGACGTATAGCTGGGATGATGATGAATTCAAATCATGTCTGGGGTCTTGGTCACTTTTATTTTGCAGCTAATTTTTTTTTATTATGAGAGTGGGCAAACGAGCATGAGGGTCATCTGATGGAAAATGATCATTGTAAAGTAGTTGTAAATTAACCTGGTTTTCAGGGCTAACATTTTTTTTTATTAGATATGTGTTTTGGAATTATTAGAGATGTTATTTTAGAAGTTCTCTATTAAGACGTTTTGTGTGATTAGTAACCATTTTAATGTGATCCAACTGTTGATGTCCACCTTCGATAACCGTAGTTATCTCCAAGAGCAATGTAGCCGTTTCGACATAATCTATACCTTAGTAATACAAGTACGTTAGCTAGCTCGTAGCTTGCAGTCTATGTCTGTATAGATAAACGAGATGAGGCCTTAGCTCAAAGTGCTACCTTGTTAGAGCACTCGATCGAAGCCAATTGGATCAGAAATAGCCCATGTTTTGTGCCACTCATGCCGTTCATCTAACGTACGGGAAAAGGTTCGATAAGGTGGGATTGTAGGTCTTATTAAAAAAAATAAATTTAAAATTTAAACTATTTATTTCAGAAAAAAAAATACACTTTACACAACACAGCATTAACTGTAATCCTTAATTTGTAGGATTGTTGCAGTTAATAATAATATTAGATACCTAGATATTAGATATATTAATATTAGATACTGTTTGGCAAATCATCACTACCCATTAATATCATAAACCTTTTTGTTAAGGAGGTTTGTCTAAGTGACGTACAAGGATACCCTTAATCTTGTTGGCTTTGTTATTAACAATTTCTTTAATAGTTTCTAGTGGAAATTTATTTAGTATGCAAGGCAGAATGGAGTCCGTACTCTCCGGCCATACATTATTAGATCTCGGCGTTATATACAACTGACGAGCAAGAATAAAGGGTCGGTTACAGAAATGACGATAACTACAAAACCCGGTGTGATAGCTTCATCCAGTAAAATGAATTTAGTAAAGAGTTTTATTATTAACAAAAAAAAGGTTAATTGAGAATAAAACTCTTTACTAAACTCATTTTACTCGATGAAGCTATCACACCGGGTTTTGTAGTTATCGTCATTTCTGTAACCGACCCTTTATTTTTGCTCGTCAGTGTAGTTTGGCAAGTTAGATAGATTTCGTAAGTTCCCTGGTCTGCTCTTCCTTTTCCACTGGCTTTTTTTACCTTTTCAAATATATTCATTCCTTTACAGTATCTAAATAGATTGTCTAACGCGCTGACGCTTGCTCTCGCATTCACTATTTCTTTCTGTCAAACGGTATGAGACGGCGACAGAAAGAGACGGTGAAAGCGATGTCAAGCGTTCGCGCGTTAGACAATACAGCCTCAGGTCTTGTATAAATGACCAAATCAAAAACCACGCGTGTTTTAGAAGGGTCATGAATATCAGTTTGATATAATTTATGGCGTTGTGGTAGCCTAGTGGTTTGACCTATTGCCTCTCAAGCAGAGGGTCGTGGGTTCGAGCCTGGGCTCGGATTTCCGAGTTTTTTTCTGAATTTATGCGCGAAATCACATTTATATTAAATTATATTACATCGCACGAACCTCTGCTTAAGAGGCCATAGGCATAAGCTGCCATAACCTGAAGACGATAGTGAATCATACAAGACGATTTTTTCTTCTTATATCTGCCCCAATAATATTTTGTGACAATATTAAATAAGCCTGTGTTCCGTTTTATCTTTTTGTATTTTTTTTTATTTATGTTTTTCTTTCTTTCTTTTTTTTTCTTTCCCAATCGGAAATCGAACCACGAACCTCAAGTTTGGTCTCATACTCAGGTTCTTTAACCACTAAGCTATTCGGTCGTCAATTAATAATAATGCATATACTTACCTATATGCCAGCAGTTCATAGAATTCGCATTAAAGATAGGCATACAATTAACTCCATACACTACTCTACATAATAATGTTAAAATTTTATCTAAAAGAGCCAACTTGCCAAGCAAAACTTTATCGACTGTTAGCATGTAAATGTAAAGCAGCACGGAAGAAATTATAGTGTTTTATGTAGAACTTTTAGATTCAAATGTTGCTGAATAGCTACAATTGTCATGGTACAACGAATTCACAAAAGAAAAATACCCGAAAATCCGTGTCTTTGTAACCAACCATATTTATCTAGATAAAACTACCTTGCATACGAAGTGGTAGATAAGTTTTAAATAACTTTTTGCTATAAATGTTGACGACTGAATCACATCACAGATTGATTTAGGGGCTGTTTCACCACTTTTTTTAAAGTTCGGATTTGCTTGATCATACCCTTATTTGTCACATGGAATAAAAATTTCTGTTTCACCAGTCTTGATTAGCGCTAAGTGACGGACAAACTATTTCTTAATTTGACCATCAGATCAGGTGGATCCGTCACATATCTTTTTAATTAGTTAGTTTATTTTTTGTGGCCATGGTTGGAGAGCCCTTCAGCCGGTTTCAGAAAAATAAATCAAAGAATTTTTTATTTTTTAATGAAAAAATTCATGCTAAATTGCAAACGAGAATTTAAATATCAAGATTTGAATAAAAAATATAGGTACGCTTTTAGTATTTAAAAATAAATCCAAAATTTCGTAATATTTTTTAATTACAGACTTTTTTTCAGTGGCACAATCGTTTGTTCTACCTGAACTTATACATCGCCATTAAAAAAAAAGTTAATCTGTCAAAGGGTTTGGCGCCACTTTTCGATTCGTTTTACGTGATTTTATTTTTCTTTGTTATTGTTAACCAAAGTATCGTAAATAAATACCGTTTTTGGATTAATTATAATGTTACACATTTGTTTATGCAAAAAAATAGATGTGTTTAAAAATTACATAGTTTACGATTTATTTTGCTTTAATAATGAGCGACTCTTTGAACGAAAATATGCGAACAGGAACCCGTGGTCGTGAAATGGGACGTTGCTATTCCGACTTTTTGTTAAACCGACGATTAGTTAAGTGGTACTTAGTTTGCACAGGACCGGAGTGGTGAAACTGAAAAAAAACTGGCCGACAGATTTGTGCAGTACTTAGTTTATTCATTGGTTACGTAACCAGTAGTTTGACAATAAGGTGGTGAAACAGCCCCTTAGTGTCATTAAGTTCAAATGGCTAATCGTTCACTTGAATCTAATACCTTTAAACGAGCAATTCTTGTATATATGTATATATATATATCTATCTATCTATCTATCTAATACCTTTAAACGAGCAATTCTTGTATATATGTATATATATATATATATATATATATATATAATCAGGATCTCGGAAACGGCTCCAACGATTTCGATGAAATTTGGTATGTGGGGGTTTTCGGGGATGAAAAACTGATCTAGCTATGTTTCATTTTCAGAAAATCGCTTTTACTCGTGTTTTCCGGCTATTTTTGTTTGCATTAGAATATAAAGCTAAATTTCGCCGACTTCGAGCAGATCATAATGGCACATTAGAAATCGGGTGGTCGTGGATCCAGCCGACCTCGGTTCGAGTCCACGTTTTTTTTCAAGATTTTAGTTTTTTTTTTAAGTTTATTTTTCATAAGAAAACGTCAAGTTTCTTCTTTTGTGCGAAAAAGTTACTTTTTTGTGAGAAAAAGTATTATTGGGAGCATAGAACAGAAAAAAAAACTTTTGAGTAACTGCTTAACCAGCACAGCAACACTAAAACTACTTGACAATAGATGGCGTTGTTAAGCAACGCAACTCTAGAGCTAAGCGTCCACTGCATAGGAATCGAGCCGTACGAGCTGTACCACAGAGTATATTATATAACGGCCGCGCGCGGCTCGCGACTGTCGCCACTGACGCGAGCCGAGCCGCGCGCGACTCCAGCCGCTAGCCACGAATATGGCTATTATCATACTTGGTTTACACTCGCGTAAGAGTGGCGAGACGAACTGCGGGACGAGCCACGAGACGAGAGTGTGAACAGGCGCGCCTCGCGCCTCGTCTCGTGATTTGCCTTGATTTTGAGGCTCGCGTCCGGAGCGAGACTACGAGACGAGGCACGAGGCGAGGTAACGAGGCGATCGTGTAAACCAGGTATTATAGTTTCATAATAACTACTACTGACTCAGTGTTGCCAACAGTTATAATAGCTTTCCACCAGATTTAACTTTTAAAACCACCATTCCAGACTCAAAATCGCTAAATTTTCCACTACTAGGTACTACATTTATGTGACTGTTGCATAATGAGAGGGATTAAAACACGAGTGTGGTTGTCAATTACACCGTTCGTTTCATAATAATATCACATATCACAATATCACACGAGCGATTTTAATCCAATTATGCACAGTTGCATACATAATCCGCGCCCGACGTTGCTTAACCTCGGTGATCGGAGGAGAACCGGAGTTTTGTCAAATATCTTGAAAACGGTGCATCCTACGGCAAAATCAATGAAATTTTCATCCCCCCTTTAATACCCCCACACCCCCTCCCCCGCACCACCTCACCACCCCCCCCACCCCCCCCACCCCCCCCCCCCACCCGTGTTTTTGTCGTGAGCGGCAGAATTTCGGTTCGCGCCATACAATATGCGGGCCACCACGTGACACTCACGTGACACAATGTATGACGCAACCGAAATTCTGCCGCTCACAACTTACAAAATTACTCTCGTGTGGCCTCACCCTTAATGGAAAATCCACAAAGTTGGCAACACTGCGAGCCGCGCGCGGCGCCAGCCGCTAGCCACGAATATTGCGTCATATTTTCATAGTGATTGCTGCGAGAGGCCGGGCGACTGTCGCCGAGTGTCAGCCGCGTGCGACTGTCGCAAGCTTTACCTATGTTATTGGCAAAATATGGGTCTTTTAACTAACGTGTTCACTTAAAAATGCCTAAAAGATCTTTGAAACAAACGCTTATAAACAATCTAACTCCACGAAGCCGCGACTCATCTCAAGAAGAAAATCGTCATCAAATTCAAACAGGTCAGGTTTCTCAAACTTCGCACTGTCTAGACTCGTTTCAAGAAAACGTTCATGAAAATGATCAGGTTTCCGCTCGTCCCACACGTGCTGCTAAAGTAAGATGCTTGCAGAACTTGATGAACGTTATACGAGCAGAAAGGTCTTATGATTTAGAAGTTTCACGAGAGCGTGCGTCACAACGTGTGACCGCTGAAAATTATGAAAAACGAGAACGACGTCTACAAGATTTGCGGCAGCGTGCGGCACAACGTGTAGCTACTGAAAATGACGAACAACGGGAACAACGTCTGCAAGATTTGCGGCAGCGTGCGGGACAACGTGTAGCTACTGAAAATGACGAACAAGGG
Organism: Archips xylosteana; assembly: GCA_947563465.1. NCBI lineage: Eukaryota > Metazoa > Arthropoda > Insecta > Lepidoptera > Tortricidae > Archips > Archips xylosteana. The sequence continues at coordinate 7,899,156 of OX387349.1, forward strand.
GAACAACGTCTGCAAGATTTGCGGCAGCGTGCGGCACAACGTGTAGCTACTGAAAATGACGAACAACGGGAACAACGTCTGCAAGATTTGCGGCAGCGTGCGGCACAACGTGTAGCTACTGAAAATGACGAACAACGGGAACAACGTCTGCAAGATTTGCGGCAGCGTGCGGCACAACGTGTAGCTACTGAAAATGACGAACAAGGGGAACAACGTCTGCAATATTTGCGGCAGCGTGCGGCACAACGTGTAGCTACTGAAAATGACGAACAACGGGAGCGACGTCTGCAAGATTTGCGGCAGCGTGCGGCACAACGTTTGACCTCCGAAAATAATGAACAACGAGAATACCGATTAGAAGAACAAAGACGCCGAGATGGAAGACGTCGTAGAGCTTTAGAACTTAATAATTATTTACCGACATATAAATGTGCCGTTACTGCAGCTGTGCAATATCACGCTTTAGGACCATTTGAAGTTTTGTGTATCCATTGTGGTGCATTGCATTTCCCTGAGGAACGCGTTTCTAATCGCATAAATAGAAATTCTTTTGGTGACTGTTGTTTGCATGGACGAATTTCAGTGGAGCAACCAAAATTTTCAAATGAATTAATACGTCTCTTTTTAAACCGTCACCCACTTTCGGAAGACTTTCATAAAAAAATAAGAAACATAAACTCATCTTTTGCTCTAGCATCCTTCAATGCTGAAGATGACAGGACAATAAATAGCCATGGCATTTATAGTTTTATCGTTTGCGGACAAGTATATCACAAAATGAATATGACAGCTCACCCGACGCAAAACGATGTTGGTGATTTTGAGCGACCACTGTACGGGCAACTATACTTTTTAGATCCTGATGAAGCCGTTAATGAAAGAGTTAACCATCCACTTAATTCTGGAATTACTGCCTCAACGATGCAGTTATTGGAGTTCATCATTCGAGTGCAAAATCGTTATGTACAGGGTTATATAATGATGCGAGAAGTAGAGGATGAAATGAATCGGTTAACTTCTGGGCAAGGCTTACCCCCACCATACGTAAAGCTTTTATTTCGACTTCCAGATCAAGCTGATCACAGAAGATTTAATATACCGGCGTGTAATGAGGTTTGTGCAGTATTTACACTAAATGCTGATCAAAGCTTTCCAGAAAATGAAATGATTGTTCACCAGCGCAATAAAAACATTGTCTTTTTAAAGAATGTTGATAAGCGAGTCGAGCCATTTACTTACCCATTATTTTACCCGGCCGGCACGGATGGTTTTAGCCCAGATTTGCAGTTACAAACGCCTTATGACAGCCGCAGTCATTTAACTCGGCTTGAACTAGCACAATACAGACTTTCGTTTCGACCAGAGTTTGTTAAATTTTTAACAGAATCTCCATCAACAGAAGGACCCGATGTTCGAGAACTTTCATTTAATGCACTTCATTTTGGGGGCCGATTATTTCAACAATATTTAGTGGACACTTACATTCGTGTAGAGCGTGACCGTATTCAATGGATAAAATATAACCAAAATAAGATTCTAGCTGAACAATATACAGGAGTAACCAGTTTCATTAATCAACTTGCCGAAAAAAAAAATGCCACAGTTGGTGAAAAGGTTATTTTACCTTCCTCTTTTCCTGGTTCGACGAGGTATTACACGGAAAACTTTGAAGATGCAATGGCTATTGTTCGACGGCTTGGATCACCTGATTTCTTTATCACTATGACATCGAATCCTAACTGGCCAGAAATAAAACAGGCATTGCAAATAAATTTAGAAGATGGAACAATTTTGCAACAGCTTCCACAGGATCGCCCAGATATCGTAGCTCGAGCTGCTAAGTTAAAATTTAACCAAATAATAGAAGATTTAGATAAAAAACAAGTCTTTGGAAAGGTATCGGCTTTTGTATACACTATAGAATTTCAGAAACGAGGATTACCACACATGCATCTGGTTATAATTATGACATCTGATGACAAAATTCATCAACCAGAAGAGCTCGATGACTTGATTTCATCAGAAATACCAGGAAATGATGACTTAGAGTTAAGAGAATTAGTACTCAAATGGATGATCCACAACCCATGTGGTGATTTAAATCCCAATGCAACGTGTATGGTTCATAAAAACGGAAGAACAAAATGTCGATTCGACTTTCCGAAATCGTACCAGGAAGTTACATCTTTAGTAGATGATGGTAAACCAAATTACCGACGACGCTACAATCCGCAGTTGGACCCTCATAGTCCCCAATTTTCACACGAACATGCGGTTTATCGCAAAGACATAAACAGTCGTCGAATAACACGAGATAATCGCCATGTAGCCCCCTACAACGCATATTTATTGAAAAAATTTAATTGTCATATTAACGTTGAGTATGTAGGGAGTATTTTGGCTGTAAAATACCTTTATAAGTACATTTATAAAGGACACGACTGCGCGTCGATCAAAGTTGTAGAAGAACAAAGGACGCTGATTTATAATGAAGCAAACACATACATTGAAGGACGTTGTGTCACGCCACCAGAAGCATGCTGGCGATTATTTGCTTTTGAAATTCAAAAAAAAAGTCATAGTGTCCAACGACTGGATATCCACTTACCAGGACAATATCGGATTGGAAACTTAGATCAAATCCATGAAGATTTAGCCGACATTGGCCAAAGAGGGTCTACTCTGGAGGCTTATTTTAAGCACAATGCAGAAATTAAAAGACTTAATCAGTCAAGCGATAATGTCTCACATCAATATCATTTTTATTGGCAGATGCCTGAAGACTTTAAATGGATCGGAAGGTCTAGCAAATGGGAGCCAAGAGTTCGTCATTTGCGAGTCATTGGTAGAATTCACAATGTGAATTTTGTGGCCCAACCGGAACTATACCATTTGCGATTGTTACTATTTCATGTAAAAAATGCAACAAGTTTTGAAGACCTTCGAACCGTAACAGACATCCAATATCAGACATATAAACAAGCCTGCTTAGCGCGAGGCTTGACTTACGACGACCAGCAATGGATAGAAGGGTTACGAGAATCTGCAAATTCTAAAATGCCTGTAGCAATGAGAAGCCTTTTTGTCCAAATTTTAATTTACGGATCTCCTGAAAATCCAAAGCGTCTGTGGGAAATATGTAAAGAAAATTTGTCAGAAGATTTTTTACATGCAGCCCGGCAAAATAGACAGTCTATAGAAAATGCAATTAATCGCGGTTACAGAATTATAGCAGAAAAATTAAACACTGAAGCAACAGAAGGCCGAAATTTCCAATACTGGGTAAAAACTTTTGGCTTTGAGGATATTGATAATTACGATCTTGAAGAACAAAATACAAATACAAATTTGAGCACAAATGAATCAGCAATTTTGGGAGAGCAAATGTACCAGTTGCTGAAGGGAAAACAGATTGAAGTTGTTGATTCCATTCTTCAATCTGTAAATTCTTCAGCTTCTGAAACAAAATGTTTTTTTATCGATGGTCCGGGGGGTACTGGAAAGACTTTCATTTATAAAACTCTATTCTACATGCTGACGGGAAAACAACTCAAAGTAAATTGTATGGCTTTTACCGGAATTGCATCCATATTATTGCCTAATGGGCGTACTTCCCACAAAACTTTTGGGCTAAAAGTACCACTGACACAAGATTCAGTCTCAAGTATTAAACCCAACTCTCCTAAAGCAAGAAAATTAACAGAAATAGATATTTTTCTTATGGATGAAGCTCCGATGCTTCCAAAATATGGTTTGCAGAACATTGATCAACTTTTGCGATCCATTGGAAATACGGATCTCCCTTTCGGTGGAAAAGTAATAGTACTAGGAGGAGATTTTCGCCAATGTCTGCCTGTACAGCCGCTTGCGAATAAAACTGAGCTATTAGATCTTTCTATTAAGCGATGCTCCTTATGGTCCTTTTTTAAGATTTTTAAACTAGAAGAAAATATGCGCGTTGATATAGAGCAACGACAATTTGCTGATTATTTACTAAAATTAGGCAACGGCGAGCTGACCCTAAATACTATGGAAGAAATTGAATTGCCACAGAATATCATTTCATGCAACAATCTTATTGATGAAGTATTTGGTAGCTGCTTAGCCAATGGAAATTATGAGGGGATGAAAGACAGAGCAATACTCGCGCCTCTAAACAAAGACGTTGAAAAAATTAACGATGATATAGTTGCCAAACTTCCCGGAGAATACAAAATCTACTATAGTCATGACTCAATGAAAGATCAACCTGAAGGAGCAATCGAATTTACAACAGAATTTCTCAATAGTGTCAACATTTCAGACTTGCCACCACACGAACTAAAATTGAAAAATAATTCGTTAATAATGTTGTTGCGTAATTTAGATGTATCAGAAGGACTGTGCAATGGTGTAAGACTCATTGTAACAAGTCTGTGCAATCACATAATAAAGGCAAAAATTGTTACTGGTGAACAATCCGGCAAAGAAGTACATATACCGAGGATAACTCTTGACTCATCAAAAGGACAACTGGGATGCACCATGCAGCGTCACCAATTTCCCGTTAGATCTGCATTTGCTATGACTGTCCACAAATCCCAAGGGCAAACATTCGAATCTGTTGGGGTTGACTTAAAGTCAGGTCCGGTCTTCATGCATGGCATGTTATATGTAGCATTTTCTAGAGTTAAGAGACCAACTACGTTAAAAGTCCGTCTTCCAGATGAAAATCCTCGACATACCCGCAATATAGTATGGAAGGAAGTATTAGGTTAAGACCCGATTTCATAATTTAAACTGTGATGATAAAAGTAATACTTACGTAATTGATTAATAAAACTGTAAACTAATTGCACTCGTGATTTTTATTTATTTAAGTGACCAGTTCATATTTTACTGTTATGTCGATAAGATTAAAAAATATTATTCTTATTTCATCAGAATGTAATGTAATTCCTATCTAAACATATTTTATTTTTATAATCAAAAATACACTATTTACCAAAAAAAAAACAATACCGAGCAAAGCTCGGTCATCCAGGTACTTATACTTGAAACCACAAAAATGACAATTTTAAATACATCAGGATACTGCCTTTCCAGAATATTGTCAAAAATAGAATCATGAAAGAAATAATGACCAATTCAATCAATAAATAAATAAATATCACGGAACAATTCACACCATTGACCTAGTCCCAAAGTAAGCTAAGCAAAGCTTGTTTTATGAGTACTAGGCAACGGATAAATATACAATGATTAATTGAATTCAGGCTTATTAATTCATTTAATTACACGAAAAGAAATTTGGTTATGATTATTTTTCAGCACAAATTCAAATGGACGATTTTCCATTCCTACCTAATGAGGACAATCTAATATATAAAAATCTCGTGTCACGGTGTTTGTTATCGAACTCCTCCGAAACAGCTTGAAAGATTTTTATCATTTTTTTTTCTCTATATTCGGTAGGTCTGAGAATAGGTCGTAGGCTATATTATTCGCAGACGGAGCCGCGGGCAACGGCTAGTATAATATAATACTGTAGGCGACGCATGTACAAAGTTTATTAAAGAGTTTGAATGCCAACACTGTTTAGTTGCTGGCCACAATAAAATTAGGAAAAAAGCACCGCGGATAGGAAACAAAAGAATATCGGGTATCCTGTAACATCCCTTTGTTCGCGCTGTGTATTAATTTTGCGTTTTTATTAAGTATTTATTTCATTTTCATTATTGTGCACCGCAAAGATCAGTTTACAATCATTAAACACTACTATGTTAAAGATTTTCAGTAACTACATCGACACTCGTTCTTCGTAGAGCGGCTTGTTTGTCTGTTTTTATTGGATACATTTTGGTGAGTGTGCTCAAGAATAACATTATTTCATTCCTCCATCTCCGTCTTATCAAAGGACATCTAGGCAGGGGGAGCTTCTTCATCCGTATTTGGTTAGTACTAGGCTGCACTGAAAGTTTCGGGAATCGATTATTTAATGGTAGAATAGTGTTTCAAATTTAACCTTTTTATAACCATAGAGGTCTTGCCAACTCATTACAGCAGGCAGTTTGAAAAAAAAGTAGACACTTTTTAGGTAATTATTTTTTAAAACGGAGTCGTTGCCGCCAAAATTGAAATAACGCGAGAAATTTTAAGAGCTATGAATTTTTATGATTTTAAGAGTGGTTTATCTCAAAAATAATGCCTTGATCGGACGACTTATGCATTTGGGGAGGGAGTTGCATGAAAGACGACTGTGTATCGCTGGTTTTCCCAATTTTACCGCGATCGTGTAAAACTCAGTGATGATTTTCGTGAAGGGCGGCCCAAATCTGGGGTTCCTCAAAAAAACGTCGATGCAGTGCGGGACCTGATCAACAAAGATCGTCATATCACATATCGTGAAATTCAGTCATGTTTAGGGATTGCAATGAGTCAAATCCAAACTATCTTGCAAACAGAACTGGTCGTGAGAAAGCTATTTTCCCGTTGGGTACCACACCAACTTTCTGATGAACAAAAGGGGGCCTGGGTCAATTGGTGCCGAATAAATTTAGAAAGGTTTAACACAGGAACTTCCAACGCAGTATATAAAATCGTGTTGGGTGATGAAACGTGGATACATGCTTACGAACTTGAAATTAAAAACCAATCACGAGTTTGGGTGTTCGAAAACGAACTGCGACCGACCAAGATTGTTCGCTCCCGAAGCACGGCGAAAAAGATGGTCGCCACTTTTGTCTCGAAATCAGGGCAAGTTGCAACTATTGCACTTGAGGATCGCAGAACGGTTAATGCAGACTGATATACTACAATTAGTCTGCCTGAAATCTTTGACATACTCAAAATAGAAAACTACAACCGATGCATCATTCTCATCACAACAACGCTAGCGACTACACTGCTCGTCAAACAAATGAGTATTTGGACTATTATAACGCCGAATTAATGACCCATCCACCATACAGCCGTGACTTGAGTCTTAATGATTTCTATACACACCCTAAAATTAAAGATAGCTTACGCGTTCAACGATTCCTGTCACTCGAAGCAGCAGTGGACACCTTCATAAGTGCCATTTCGGGGACTACATCTTTGGAGTGGAATAACTGTTTCAATAATTGGTCTAAGCTAATGAAAAAATGTATAAATATGCTTGGAGAATACTTTAAAAAACAGCAAACATACATTTAACTCTTTCCGCTGGTCCATTTTTTGTATTCCCGAAACTTTCAGTGTTACCCACGTATTCCATTGGCCCGCACGAAGAGTTTCACTTCATTTCATTCATTTTCGCTAATACGAACTGCTAAGGAATTCGATCCCGTCGTCTGTAGGTGTTTCCAGGCAGATAAAACCTAGGGCTCTTCGTATAGGCTGTTACTGAACCAGCGAGATACACCTCTGGCCTCATCTGCACTTTTTAGGTAAGCTTCATATAAAAGAAGCGTAGGAAACACTGCGTTAAGAAATGAAAATCAATGAGTTTTTGTCGAATGTTTTAACACAAACTTGGTTGCTGACTGTACTTGCATTATCACCCATACATACATACCCTTAACAACTTTGAATGGGTGAAATTACATATATTCAAATAAACAATTGTGAGCTTAGATTATATATTTACAATTGCGAGTTAAATAAAAGCTTGTAAAATCAAATGAAGTCTCGCTCTACGTAATATTATAAATATTATACCTAATGTAATAATAGTGCAGCGTAAGCTACTAACCGCCTCGCGCTCAACTTACAACACGTTTAAAGTTGTTACAAAGTAGTTTACTCAAACATTCTAGTTCAAAACCTCAACCACCAAAGTGAACTAAGTCAATCACATTACATTAAGTAATCATTTAATTTAATTCGACCAACGCGGAGAGCAAACAAAATGGCCGGCACGCAAAGGGACGCAACGCTCGAAACGCAAATTTTCCTTTACCACTGTGTATCCAATACCCTAATTGACATATCGGCCGGTGTACCGCTTCCCGCCGGTTATGTAGCGGCTTTCAGTACGCTTACACAGCTATTTACTGTTCTAATAGGTAAAAATTTAACTTACTATTCTAAATAGGCAAACATAAAACCGACTCTTCAGTAATTCATTGACTAGGCGATTGATTTTGCGGATTGCGGTGGTCCGTATCAATCTGCGTTACTAAACACGCTGCGACATTTCAGGACAACTTTTTATAATTTGTCACAGATCTTAGGAATCCTACGAATTACATGATGATGTGTCTTTTGTCTACGACTTCTCTTGTTCTTTAAGGTGCTATTAAGAGCAGCTGTAGTTCTTGTCATAAGTGTCAATCATTCTCCACATTAGTTCATTCCGTCTAATTAACGTGTCTAATTCATCTTTATTTTTCCAACTGGTAGTTTTTGTGAAACAATAAGCGACGCGTTAAGTAGACGGAGAGCATTCTGAAGAGTGACCGATTTATCGGATGCTGTGTAAGTATGGTCGTGTTGGCTTAACCAGGAGCCGGCGATGGCTGCCGGACGCCGGACAACTGATCCGTCTGTCTGCCGTCGACGGTTGTATGATACTTATGTACATGAGAGTAAGTAGAATCCTGTTGATTGTGGAATCAAAAAATACGAGTAGGTACGCCGTTTTGTTAGTGAATGTTGATTGGGTGGGATGATTAAGATGTCAAGTAATAAATAAAAGTTGGGGAAGAAAGGTTCTCGAGTTAGCAGGCCTCCCATTGGGTGGATGTAGGTGGCAAGTTGTCGTTCATAGTGATTTTCAAAGGGGGAGACTTGTTGATGGAGCTCGGAATTAAAGTCAGTTTACTAACACAACTGCTCAAACAAACCTCGTCCAGACAAAAAAAAAACTTAAACTATTTATACTTTTTAAGCCAACACTTCGTTAGCGTGTAAAATTTCGGGACAGCGCCATCTCTCGTTGTGAAGCGGAACTAATATTTGTACATAACTATTAAAAACGCCTTTGATCAACAGTGGACGTTTTCCAGCTGGTAATGAAAGAGATGATTGGGACATGCTTCGAAAGATTCTCGTTTTTTTGCTCTTTTAAACATCCGTCATATTATCTTGTATGTGGTGCGCCATCATTATGGCTTCGTAAAATATGTTTACCCACACATTAGGTCCTGTGCTGTAACTGACGACCATGATCTGGAAGACGCAGTGTTGGGCAACCTCTTCCTTGAATCTAGGCCCTAGATGGACAACTCTCAAAATGTGTGGATACAGGCGGCAATTCGTTGTTGCCAGTCTTTCAATGGAATTAAAATACCGGCATTTTACTAAAAACCCACGAGAGTTTAAAAAATACACCTCGATTTACCTTGTATGAAAAACATCCCCGTAAAATATCATGTTTCTAGATTTAGCGGTTGAGGTTTCGGAATAAAAAGTATTCTATATTATTTCCGGAATTCTGTTATTTACGTACGTACTAAATTTCATCTGAATCCTAGTCTAGCGTGAACAAGTAACAAACACACGGATGCAAACACTTCTGCTTACACTCACATAAGCACACACACACACTCACACCAGTTTGCGCATAATAATATATTAGTAGGTTAATTTCATGAAAACATTTCCCTTCAATCACCCACCCTTCGAGATTCCTTGGTACCTATTGCGTTGCCACGGACAATTAATAAAACAAGTCAACTAAGCCTAAATATCTAACATTATACTTTTTTTGTTCGTGGATCCTACACCACTCCTTAACCTAATATACCTACCTACATTACTTACAATCAGAAAGGGAATAATAAAATCTTAACCCTCCAGAAAGCAATGAAGAAGTCTTCAATAATTTCCAATTAATTCACTAGGTAAACAACAACGTTGCATCGTAACAATACTAATTAATCTCAAATAGGTATAATAACAAATTCAAAAGTTAAATTGCAGTAAACTTTTCACATACAGCCTGAGGAATTGCGGAGGTTCTGTTAGGGTGTTTTTAGGGAAAGGGCGGGAGTAATATATGTGACAGTGTGGTCATGCTTCGTGGAGCAAGAAAGAAATGTAACCTTTCGAGTTTCGTATTGAGTATCCACTGAAATTGCTCTCTAGATAAGCTTGTTATATTATGAAGATCCTGTGGGATAGATAAAAAAATATGGAATAATAGTATTAAAAAAATAAAAATGCATTTATTTAAAATATAAAATGCATGGCAAATTATTACTAGAGGTCCCCGCACTAGGCTTCACCTCTCATGCGGGGAACAAGTTGAAATTGTAAAGTAGAATTATATTATTTAATAACAGGTTTAGCTAAAAATAAACAAAAAGCTGAATTTAGTTGTAACTACTTACTTAATGTTTAATTTAATTTAACTTAATTTTTAAATTAACTTGAAATATTTCTGTAGATGGCTGGGATCATTTTATTGGCCACCTCTGCAAAGGTTTTTGATTGGTCGACTTGGTCGTTTTTATTCAAAGTGCAGCACGCGCTATGCACTTTAAATATTGATTCACTTATTGAACATAGACATTTGTCAATCATTCATAATTAAAAAATCGTAAAAAATATTAAAAGTCAAACTAACCCACCAAATTGCTACAATATTCCGGACTAATTTTAAAATATCTTGTATTTAGGGTTTTTTCACGTTAGCTAAATTAGCTTTGCTTTTGTAATACAAAGATTGCCTGAAATTGATTTTTTAATTCTTGAAGGTAAACATAAAAAAACATACAGACGAATTGAGAACGTCCTCTTTTTTTGAAGTCGGTTAAAAATATCTAGGTAGGTAGTTGTTTATACCTACTGCACTCAAAAGGAAATAAATTGGGTTGAATTCCATTTCAAAATTAAAGGCATAATTGTTATCTGATCTGTTTTCATTGTTTGGACGTTTAGCATTTCGACCTAGCCAAGATTCAGAACTTAAATCAAGTATAATTAATACATTAAATAGTAACTGACAGCGGTACGTTAGAAAAGGGTTATCTTTACCTTCGCTTGAGAAGGATTGAGGATCGTCATTAGTAATTCAGTCACGATCTGCGAAACTATTGAATATCTTCGGAGCTCATCTTACCTAGTAATGTAGGTAACATCGCAGTGATAATATAAAAAATACTATTATATATTCTATCAAGTTATTCGTTAACGCTATTATTACAAAGCTTGTAATAGTCGTATGTTAATATGTAAGTTATCTTCAAAAGTTCGAATTTCACTGACTTTTAATCCTCGGGTTGACTTGAAATTTGGTACGGATAGCTACGTATGTAAGTACGGTCGATAAAAGTACATTACCTAAGCAAAAACGCTTAGCAAAAATTTAATCTGAGTATATCTCGCTAACGACTGTTCCGCCAAATAAACTTCATGTAGGTACCAAAAATGTATAGCTACTTTATAAATGCGATTAGGGTTGAATGAAAGACGGTTCAATTTCTAAAACACGCTTCAATTAATCAAAAGGCCTATTCTCTAAAGCCGTGAAGTTCATGCTTCGACGTAACCCGTCTTGATATTCAACCAGACGACGTCCATAATTCAAAAAGTCAATTCACCGTCTTCATTACTGGTTGCCAATCACATCTCGTGTGAAATCATAACTCAGCAAGACGCCAACCCCTCTCTAAATCTTTGGGGAAGCCCTATCCATTGCGTTTAATTATATCCCGACCCCAAGCTCTCCAGTACCTGAAGATCGTTAATCTTTCTTAAAGATATATTCCTTGGAGGAACCTTCGTTGCGCCCTCTGCGCTAATCGCTTCATATCGCGAGGATACCGCGTCAGCCACTGCTTAACCTCTGCGCTTTAGGCCTTTTGCACATTATAACAAAACCAAGTCCATGCTGAAAATAGCACTCGCACTTCACCTTCACTCGGTCAAAAACTAGTCTGCTTAAATCATTATATTTGACAATTACATTGAAATTACAGGATTATATTAAATTTTCATGGAAATTTACCAAAAATTACACCGAGGTCTTCATTTATGTTGCATTCTTCATTTATCTTCTTCACGTCCGTGAAGAATTACATGTTTCTACACTTAGTGGTTAGGATTCAGCCCTGCGAGAACATCGAGTTAAATATGAGTCTATGTGTTATTCCAGAAATCCAGCTATTTGCATACCTATTTATCACTTTAGACGGCCGGATAGCCTAGTTGTTAGAGAACCTGACTACGAAGCTTGAGGTCCCGGGTTCGATTCCCGGTCGGGGCAGATATTTATGTGAAAAATACGAATGTTTGTGCTCGAGTCTTGGATGTTTAATATGTATTTAAGTATGTATTTATCTATATAAGTATGTTTATCCGTTGTCTAGTACCCATAGTACAAGCTTTGCTTAGTTTGGGGCTAGGTCAATTGGTGTGAATTGTCCCGTGATATTTATTTTATTTATTTATATTTCATCTAAATCCGTTCATCTATTCTAGCGCGAAAAAGTAACTAACGCGTACCTTATGTCTGATAATGTGATCTTATAACAATAAATTTCTTATTTAAGACATTTCTCATAAGGCCCAAGAAATTTTCTTATAATGTGCAAAGGGCCTTACGAGTTGGTACCTACTGCTTGCCTACTCTCAACTGCAAAAGTCTTTGAACTCTTCCCCCCGAGTATTAAGACGGTACGTAGGATTTACGTGTCTCATTCGCGATCCCGACATTTATGTTCATTGATTAGCGACTCAATAAGCTCCATTAACCAATTTGTGTCCTCCCTTGATTTTAAGTTTGCCAAAGATTTGGATCTTTGAATCCTGCAATTACGGAAATTAGCTGTTATAGTTAGAATATTTCGTATGATGTTCCCCTCTTCAATTACGACCCTTACTCTTGAATGCTTCGGCGCTTCCTGCTTAAATATATTTGAGTTAAATAAAAATAGCTTGTCAGCATTTATCATCGAACAAAAAGACATGAAACATAATTTAGACGTCTCTTTTTTAGGGTTCTGTTTGTTTGTCTGTCCTTCCAGCATGATGATTTAAAACAGGGGTAAAAATGCGGTTTGTACCTACTCGTATATTTTGAAAACGAATCACCTCTGGGAGCTTAGTTTAGACTAAGCTAAAATATTAGTAGTTTTATTTTTTTTTATTATGAGAGGGAGGAAAACGAGCAAGCGGTTATCTGATGGAAAAGAAACAATGTGTTTATATATACGTTCAAGAAAAAAAAAATCTTCGACTCTTTGATTATATTTTTAAAGATTGAAAACGATATAAATTAATAATTTGTGTTAGTTAATCAATTAAATCACGGATGTGTATAGTAGACAGGATAATGTTCATAAAATGTAAGAAGTACTTTAATGGTGTTCATCATTTAAATTTCTAACCTTCAATGAGAGTAAGTGAAACGCTTTGACTTTGATGTAATGAAGCCTAGGGAAAACGTAACATTAATTACACGCTCCAGCTCGTTTCGAGCAAGAGATTTGGTCTTTGACACAACTCGGACAAGAGCTGTACATACAGTCTGGTCACGGCGAGCGAGTACTAAGTAAATACATCCGACGCCCGTTCGCTTTCCAATTAAGTTTAGAAACTGTTTGAGTTCTGTTCAGGTATCATACCTGAATGCCTTTGACGTCCTCTCATAATCGTCCAGCCGTAATGTGTAACTTGCCATTGAATTCAGAATGGGCGCGAAACTATATTCCCTACTTTCTTTGATACAATAACTAAGTCTACAAAGTCTTTTAAGCCTGCAGACTTCTTGAAAACATCGTGAGTTTGTATCCCTAAAAAAGTCTCACAAATTTGCTGCAGTAAAAATGCCGGAGAAATACCCAAATCGGAGTTGTATCACGTAATAAGGTAAAGAGCTGTCGCGCGGGAAAACGTCGAGCAGACATTAACGTCTACAAAAATGAAGACGCTATCCAGAAACGTTAAGATTTATGCACTCTGGCCCGTCTGCGAGACTGTAGACAATGAGAAGGTCCCGCTAAAGTTATTTAAATTATGCGACAATTTTCTTCGGCCGTAATATTAAGTGGTAAAGGCGTCGCCGCGCTAAATGACGCCTAAAGCCGTCTCCATGAAAAGGGCTTCGCGAAGCAGATTCGAGGCAGAGCTGGCAGCACAATGCACGCTGATCCCGGCTTCGCTGCAACACCGAAATTATTACCATTGTGTTATGAAGCCGGTTGGTTTATGACACTCCAAATTAAGCGGTGAAGTTTATTCTTGATTTCAAATTGAGTGAGTTTCTTAATTGGGTGCGGAACTCATACAAAAGGTTATGGAGCGACACAAAATGAAAAGCTTCGCTTACATTTTCATCGATTAAAGTAAAGTAAATAGAGCAATTGAAGTAAGAGCGGCAATTAAGAAGTTTCTTTTCGTATTCACTTTCTTAGAATTGTAAGTGAGGTAGGAAAGATATTTTTGTCTTAAGATTTAGTCGAGGAGTAGAAGAAATCGAATAAGTACCAGAAATATATTAAACAATCAGCGATTACGCACGGCTTTGCTGGTGTCATGTACAGCTTTTAACAAACAAAATATAGATAATCGATTTCCTTCTATGACCATTTTATGTATATATCTTTGACACTCATAATACCTGTTAATCAGAATTGATTGCGAGGACAGTATCAAGTGCACCTGGCAACGTGCACGTTGTAAGCCTTTTTATGGTTCCGTAGTCCTTCAAGTTTGTCTGTTTGCCCGTCCACCTGCAGCCTAGCTTGAATACTATAAGAGTTAGAAAGCTGTTAATCGGCTTGGGAATTATTAATTACCCCGATAAAGTGTTAAAATAAAACATTTTTTGGGGTATTTGGTAAGAGTCTACACGTAACGTGAGGATAATTTTTTCTCCTCTCCACTAATAGTGTGGGGTATTATTAGATAGGGTTTCCAAAACATTGTAGACTAAATTCGTTCGCAAAATATAAATATATTATAGTGGGTAAGAGAATGTATGCCACAAACAGGAGCCCATAAGTCACCTGACCAAAAGCGACGAAAATGTGAATGTAAATGTCGTCAAAGTCAAGTGTCCTCCTTCTATTAGCCAAACCGTTGGCTGAAAAATCTGAGAAAAAATATAATGGCCACACATACATATAACGAATTGAAAAGAAAAATTATCACAGCATGGTAGGCTTTACAACATAACGAATAATATTAGTTTGGAACCCTAAACTGCGCGTCACGTGATCCGTCAGGCATATAGCCGTTTCTTTATATTATTCCATTAAAAGGAACAAGTTCTTGTTCCTAATCGTAAACAAATTCCACTACCGCACTTCGAGGAACCGTCTATCTTTCCATCCTCATTGCACCATCTTGATGATTGGCAGTCTAGTACCGTGCGTTTTAAGCGAAACGTCTTTCCTCGCACGACGAAGATCTGGAATCAGCCTACTGCGGCAACATTCCCGGAGCGTTACAACTTAGGGATCTTTAAAAAACGAGCCTACCAATTCCTAAAAGGGTCGGCAACGCACCTGTGAATCCCCTCGTGTTGCAGGTGTCCATGGGCGACGGTGATCGATCTCCATCAGGTGACCCATCTGCTCGTTTGCCCCCTCTTATATAAAAAAAACCGTATAAGCTAATTAAGCTTTCAGTAGTAATCCATGTAAATTTATTTTTAATTCGCGAGTAATAAACATAAAATTGCCTCAACTTTTAATGACAGTTCAGTGGACATACAACCCGTTCCTGACAAAAGCAATTTCGTTCAGAATTCGTAAAATCCACTGGAATAATGCCCCCAATTTGTTGCCCTTCCATAATTGAGTAAACATCGTAAAGCAGTTTCTTTAAAGAGCTGTGTAAACAAGATTATCATTCCGGGTTTCTTCGGGCCGACTTTGTGAAATCTTGAAGTTCACTTTTTAATGTCTGTTTTATGGCCTTTTGCATGAATTTGCACTATTGTTTGGGCTGACGGCTTTATGAGTTGAAATACTGTGTATTTTTATGCAGTCTAGCCAAGCGTGTTAAAGTTGGAGTTATTTTCGCGCTTGTCTTAAGCCACGTATACTTAGTCTATTTCGAGTGTTGAGAGAATTTTTCAACTGAAGTTTGAAACAATTTTATGCTCTGCATTTGTATTAACTTGTTTTCCCAAGTCTATTTTAGCTGAAAAATTTTAGCAATTACTGTATTTGTTAAATGTTGTACCTGGGTGACCAAGCTTCGCTCGGATTAAAGCACAAAAACATGTCGCGTTTTCTCAGACATAAAACCAAGTTAGATCAATTTGTCCCCGAAATCATCCATATAGCAAACTAGCTGGTGCCTGCGACTTCGTCCGCGCAGTAAAGCCGTCCGTGTAGTAGTCCGTAGTGGGTCCGTTTAGTAGTTTCGGAGATTAGCGTGTACATACAGACAGACGAATGATTTCTACTGTTTTACTGTATAGAAGAAAAAGAAGATTTAAACGACCATAACTTTTATTTTGTTACCCGATTTTAATGAAGCAAAGCTTAAATGTTGCTCCAAGTTAAGCTTTATTTCTATCTGCGAAAATCGAAAAAAAATCCGTTCAGTATTTTCGGAGATTAGCATGTACATACAGACAGACGCATGATTTCTACTGTTTTATTATATATAGCAAATTTGATTGAAATCGTTGGAGTGGTTTTTGAGATCCCCGAAAGAAAGAAATATACCAGAATTGCTCGTGTAAAGATAGTATTAGATAAGCATTAACGTAACTTGCACTCAGTGCCATAAAAGCATGTAAGCGTTCACTTAACTTATACTTAGTGTCCTAAGTCGCATGTAAACGTTCACGTAACTTCCACTCCGTGCCTTAAACGCATGTGAACGTTCACGTAACTTCCACTCCGTGCCTTAAGTGCATGTAAACGTTAACGTAACTTCCACTCAATGCCTTAAGCGCATGTAAACGTTTAATTAACATCCACTCAGTGCCTTAAACGTATGTGAGCGTTAAATTAACTTTTACTTAGTGCTTTATACTTATGTAAGCGTTCACTTAACTTTCACTCAGTGCCTTAACGCACGTAAGAGACGAAAATCTTAAAAATATGTATTACAATCTTTCAGTGTTTAAGACACTGGGTGAAGGTCAGCAAAACGCGTTTATGAGTTCAAAGCACTGATTGGGTTAACAAATTTTAAACTGAACTAGGATACATTCGATTTTCTTGTGGATAAAGGTGGATTATGCTGTAGCTCACGCTAAACTGAAAATATTGTGCTCAAGAATATTATCGTACCTACGGGCGCTTTTGTTTAATCCTTTGTTTCCACGTTATTTGCACTAATTTATAGCAGCATCGTAGTATTCTACGGATTTTCTAGGTCTATTTTCTACTTGTTATAACCTGTCCTGAAATTATGTAATAAATACAGGTTAAAAGCTATCATTGTGCTAAATCAGTGTTTAGAAATTTATGCGCGAAAGTGTAACAAATACATAGAAGCCTTCAAAAAATTTCACTTTTTTAATTTTACCGGGATTAAATTATACATTTGAGGAAAGTTTGTTCTAGTGTTACTTAGCCTGATAATTTTTAGAATCTGTTTAGTACTTCAAGAGATGGTCTCATATTCCAATATGAAGTAGGCGTAAGCTTGTATCTAAAATCTCGAAATCTCAATGGCTAAGTTTAGAAACAAAAAAAGTCCAGGGGTGTTCTTCACGCAATGTAAATGAAGACTTCTGCGTGATTTTTAGGAATTCAGTAAAACCCTAGAATTGAAGCCTAACTGACAGCTTCACGCAAGCGAAGCGAAGCCGCTGGCTATCCACTAATATTAAAAATAAAAAAGTTTGTGAAGATGTTTGGATGTTCGGATATTCGGATGTTTGTTAGTCAATCACGCAATAACGGCTGAGCGGATTTGAATGAAACTTGGCGTACAGACAGGAAAAAATCTAGATTGAAACATACAAGAATAGAAAATGCTCTCCAAGAACGTTGAGGTGGGTACCTCAGCTTTCAAGATGATACGCTAAATTCGTCTGCAATTAATAAATAGCGTTGTCCGAGCGAACTTATCTTACTAATATTATAAACGCCAAAGTTTGTATGGATGTGTCTGGATGGATGTCTGGATGTATGGATGTTGGTTATTCTTTCACGCTAAAACGGTTTGACGGATTCTGATGAAATTTGGCACACAGATAGTTTATAACCTGGATTAGCATATAAAATACTTTTTATTCCGGTAAATTACATAGTTCCCGCGGGATAGCTATAAACTAATTATTTGCAGACGGAGTCGCGGGCAGCAGTTAGTGCTTTATAAATGTTGCCATAGCATTTCTTTAGTCCAAACTTTAAGATTGCAAATGTTTCGTTCGGCGAAGCCACGGGGCAAAGCTATTATTGAATAAATGCGTTTTTGATAACATCAAAAAACCTAAAACACAGATACAATAATTTAACCTTTAAAGGCTTGAACCACCCGCTTCGTACTGCAACAGCCGTGTCCTGAATACCGAAACAACTAGTTTGAAATATGAAACCAGATAAAGCTCGTCCCTTGAATAGTTTCGAAAGAAATGGTCTCAGTTTAGCATAATGCGATGCACTTAGTCATCGGCGTTATCTAACCGAATATATTGTGGGTTCCTTGGCCATTAATCACGGCAGTTCCAGTAGGAAACGGCTGGTAGTTACAAAAGCGGTTCTAAAGAGCTTTCCGCTGAGCATTTGGTATTAGGATTACACTTTGCTACTTTTCGACACCCGATAGCAAAAACATTGTAAGTAATTTTACAGTGTAATTTAATATTCACAGGTTGAAATAAGCAAAAGCTGATCTAACTGCGTATCTATTTGCTTTTTGCCTAAGATGAAAATTGAAAAAGTTAGTCCGTGTGATAAAATTGTAAGTAATTATTTTTATCTCATTTGTCTTATTTTTTTAGTGTAACATTATTGCAAATTTAGTTACAATGTGAAATAATCGCTGTTGGTAAACAGTATACCAGCAAAAACATTGTAAATAATATTGCTATTATACTTTGCTACTTTTAACCTATGAACCTTTTTTATTACTGAATTAGTAATATGTACATAACTAGGAAATCCTACTAAAACAATAAATGAGAAACTTTGTGAGGATGTTCGAATGCTTAGATGTTTGTTAGTGAATTACCCGATAGCAAATTTGGACGAAACTTGGCTTACACAGATAGACAAAAATCTGGATTGATATATAAGATATTTCTACTTTAAACAAGAATAAACGGCTGTCTAAGAACATTGAAGTAGGTACATACCCCGGCATTCATTTTCTGCATTTTAAAGGGAATTTCAACGCAAAATTTTAATATTGTATTTCCAAGGGTCTGACATTGAGGAGTCATTCAGCTAGGGTTTTATTTTTATTACACCGTGCTGCATAGGTATGTAAATAAAGTTGTTATAATTCTTGTGGCAATAATCGTCATAAACCTGAAAGAAATAGTAATCTTACATAATTAATTAAAAAACCTTTTTGTTCCCATTAATATATCCGGCCCAAAAGTTTGTTACATATATGCCTTATATTCTAACAATTAACTCCCTGATTCACTAATTCCTATTTAAGCACCGATTTACGGTTTCGGTTAACCGTAGCCGTTCTGTTTTATACCCCCTTTATACCCCCACTTAAGCCGCACATGTTTAGTTTCAAATGGGTAAATACATTGTAATCTATTCTAGATATTTAGAGTAGAACTGTAAAGTACTCAGCGCCTTAATTAATTTGTTGTAGAAAAAGATTTACCTTTGATTGGGATATGCAAAAATTATCACTTTATTTTGTAGTGTAGTGTTAGATGTTAGTCAACATTAAAAAAACTCTAAAGCGGCAGTTTAAAGACGTAAGTGAATTTTTAGAGACTCGAGTATCAACGAGGACAGAAATATGCCACCTTTATAATACTCATGTGAATTTTTACAAACTCGAGGATCATAACACAAAAGAAAAAAAAAGAAGACAAAAACGCAATCAACACGTCATGTTTAGACACGCACGTGAATTTTCAGAGACTCGTGTAGCAACGAAGATAGAAACGAAAAATAAAAAAAAGTTCAGAAAGACGTACCTACCTACGTAAAATTTTAAAGACTTGAGTCTTGACGGAAAAAACCTAAAATGCTACGTTCAGAGACTTACGTGAATTCTTAGAGACTCTACTAACAACGAAGAGAGAAACGAAAAACAAAAACGCACGTTTAGGCACACGTGAATTTTTAGAGACTCGAGTATCAGCGTCGACTTAAGAACTCGTTATCGTCCGACGCGGACCGTCGCAAGGCTTCCCGTGACTTCTTTACCAACAATAAATGCTTTGTCAAACTTCCCGGCTCAGACTAAAGATAACCAACTTGCGTTTGTTTCGAAGTTTGCACGGTTTCTCACTTTAGTCCTTTTAAAATTTTGCTGAGTTTTCTTGGCTTTATGTAGTTAGAAGTAATGTTTGTTTGAAGTTTGTAAATTGGCGTAAGTAATGGAGTGTGATAAGTTCCCAATCCGCATTGGGTGGTAACTATGGCTCAAGCTTTTTCATTCTCCTGAGAGGTCCTGGGTTCGAATCCCGGTAAGGGCATTCATTTGTATGATGAACTGATGAGCACGAATATTTGTTCCTGAGTCATGGATGTTTTCTATGTATTTAAGTATTTGCTTATTTATATAAGTAGGTATGTTTATCGTCGTCTAGTACCCATAGTACAAGCTTTGCTTAGTTTGGGACTAGATCAATTTGTGTAAGATTGTCCCCTAATATTTATTTATTACTAGCTGTTGCCCGCGACTCCGTCTGCGAGCGAAGAATAGGGGTATAAAAAATAGCCTACGACCTATTCTCAGACCAACCGAATGTTGTCTACCGAATGTAGACAAAAAAAATCATAACAATCGGTCAAGCTGTTTCGGAGGAGTTCGATAACAAACACCGTGACACGAGATTTTTATACATTAGATTTATTATTCTGAGAGGAGGCCTGTGCCGTGCAGCCGGACGTATATAGACTGGGATGATGCTGATTATGAATAAAGTGTAATGTGTGCTAAAAAAGCCCTGGTAGCCTAGCGGTTTGACCTATGGGCTCTCACGCAGAGGGTCATCGTGAGAAAACTTGTACACACTTGCGATAAAATTCAATCCGCACTGGGCCCACATGGAACTACGACCCGAGCCCTCTCATTCTGATAGGAAGCCTATGTTTTGCTGGCAAAATCTGGGATGATGACAAAGTGTGACATTAATGGACTAGATAATACATATCTAACTATCACAAAATTCACTATCTAACTAAAAATAATCTAAATGGGTAATTGCAAAGAAACCATTTCGCAACGTGTTATTATTATTACTACAAATTGACTTAGACTACAAATTGATTTAGATTTTCTCCTTTCTTTTGCTATAAGACCTTGCTTCTTGTCAAATTTCATCATTTTTGGAAGGGCATTGGTCCTTGATTTTAGCTAGGTTAATTGGTAAGTAGGTTTTCATTCACTTACCACTGCCAAAACTTGATAGACAGATAAACAGACGCCGTTGTGATCCTAGTAGAGTTCCGTTTTTCCTTTTAGCAATTATGCAAATAGTACTCCAGGTATCTACAAAAAAATAATAAATTAAAAAATCAAAAAAACCCGCCTGCAGAAATACTGAAAAGGTGGAAACAAGATAAAATGTTCAATAACAATAAAAAGCTAACTGAACTCAACAAAAAAAATCGAAAAAAAAACTAAACATTGAAACGAATTTAAAACACGTCGATGGCATTCTTTCAAAATTTAATGCAACTATAAATTGCAGTCGGAGGCATGCATGAAGTGACATTAAATCCCATGCAGCCACTGCCTCCCATGCCTCCGACTGCATTTTATAGTTTTGTACATACATACATACGGGTCAAACACATAACCCTTCCTTCTTCGCAGTCGGGTAAAAATAGGTTAAGCCAGATAATAAAGAAGCGCTTTTCTAAAGATATTTATCAGATAAGGTGAGACGAAAGTCGATATATCAAGAGATTAGCCGTTTTCCACCGTCGAGAGCCAAAGATCCATGCAAAGTGGTGTCCTAGTGTTGTAATAACTATCGATATTACATATTGAACTATTTCCATTTTCTGCACAAAAAAGTAATAACTATCGTTATTACCATATTGAACTATTTCCATTTTCTGC
Source organism: Archips xylosteana (assembly GCA_947563465.1). NCBI lineage: Eukaryota > Metazoa > Arthropoda > Insecta > Lepidoptera > Tortricidae > Archips > Archips xylosteana. Next base: position 7,921,245 of record OX387349.1, read on the forward strand.
ACAAAAAAAAACTGGACAATGCGAATCGAACTTGCGTGGGGAGAGGGTTCAGTACGATGAAATATTTTAATAATTGAGGTTTTTGACTCTGACATAAAGTACACTAGCGACCCGCCCCAGCTTTGCACGGGTGCAATGCATGTATTAAATATACATATAAACCTTCCTCTTGAATCACTCTATGTATTAATAAAAACCGCATCAAAATCCATTGCATAGTTTTAAAGATCTAAGCATACATAGGGACAGACAGACAGCGGGAAGTGACTTTGTTTTATACTATGTAGTGATGTGGTAACTGGAAAAAGTATGCTTGGTACCGGATTATAGAGAAATATTGTTGAATACAGGGTTATATCTTTGCATACTCAAAGTGTGCCAACGGACCCTATTACTAAGTAACAATAAAAAATAACATACAAAAAATAACATAAGAGCATCGTGAAAATAAAATGTCTATAGTACCTACAAACAGGAACACATCTTACTGGCCATCAGTAGGTCTTATGTCAATGTTAATAAGGTCTACCGATGGTCAGTTAAGTTTGTGGTTGATGGTACAGTCGAGGGCATAAATATCTATACAGCCATAGGCGTCAAATATATATGTATATTGTGTATACATCGACCTTATGGTTAGAGGCATAAAGGAGTATATATATTTTTGACGTCATGTCGTATATATTATGCCCTTGACAGTACAACATTGATTATTTGTCTCGAGATATATTAATAAATACTAATTGTCATCACTATCTGTGTCAATCGTTATAGTTAAGCCTTCATTTTGGAAAAGGGAACTGAGCCATTCATTGGGGCGTGGAATTTTAGATAAATATCTGCCGTGTGACAGATAGTAAATCACAGCCGCCACATGCGAACAGCAGCCCACAGTTCTCAAGCCATTGGCACATTCACAAAAATACTGTAAGCATTCCTTTTTAACAATTTGTCACGTTCGAAATTCAAATTCGTAAAGAGCGCCGGTCGATACGGGACCGGGTGAGTTCTCCCGGTTGTGTCTGTTCACATACACACGGTATTTTTACCCTGTTGAGCCAAGTGTATGTTTTTGAAAAAAATATATGTTTTAGAATAATAGTTTCTACATAATATAACGAAAATTGGTGGGTGTCCCTATCACGGAAATATATTTTTTTTTTTATCGAAAACTTAAAAGTGAAAATTTCACTACTTATAAGGATGTTTGGAAATCCATTTTTTTTTAATAATGCGTCTTTATTACTTACATAATATGTGTAAGTTACGAAAAAAACGGTTCTGTAGTTTAGATAAAAAAAAATGAAAACCAATTTTCTTTTTTTTTTAATTTTCTCAAAAACCTGCAGCATTTTCGATGTTTTTTTTTTATGAAAAAGCATCTTACACTTAGGCTTATAAATCAGCAAAACGGCAATCGATTTGGCTTCTGGGGCCAATGCCCCATACAAACCCGGCTATACCCTTTGATTTGCTCCTCCGTGTAGAAGTGCGGGAAAAATATCCGAAGTAAGTAATCCTCTCCAAAGTGGCTTTTCCCTTGTTGTCATGCAGTTAATTTGACGATTTTACTTTAATTTCTTAATGACATTTGTTTTTAATTTTTTTTATTTATTCTTTAGGACAATCATGGATGTTAATGTAATGTAATGTTATGTCATTATGATGTAATTGTTACCGAATGCCCATGAACTACTGTATGTTTGAATACGAAATAAAATATATCAAAATAACAGTGTATCCTACTTCTGAGCTCAAGCCTTCTTAGAATAAGAAATCTTGGGCTGTATTTCCCACGTCGAACTGGTAGGATTGGAAACTGTGGAAAGTCACATCATCGCAGGTGTTCGCGAAATTTTTTTGGCCTACGATTTCCTAATAACGTACTTAGTAGAGATTTAAGCCTAGGATGCCAGTTAATGCGGTATTAGAGAAAACTTTTACACAACTTCCTGTAAAACACATTAAGAAGTCACGAACAAAAGCATACTGCTGCGTCATGGTCTACCTACATTGATGTTAAACGGCTCGGGAATTTAATGTAGCATTCTCTATTTAATGATCCCAGATAAAGCTTCAACTCGATCAAAGCTGTGAAATCACTTGGGGCATTTCACAAATAGGGGCTAAGTACCTAGTCAAAATCATCATAGGCGGTGTCCTCAGAAATCTCGGCCCCTTGTGCTTCTGAGGCAGAGCTTATCTATAGTTTCCCAAGTCATTATTATCCCAGCCTGTCAGTAACATGTCATAATTATCCCAGCCTATATACTTTCCGCTGTACACATGCCTCTGAAATGTAAGGGTTTGGACCGTAGTCCCTACGCGGGCCCAGTGCAGCTGGGATTGGGATGACAACGGGTACTGCTTAGTGGTTCGAACTATGGCCTCTTACGCAGAGGATTGTAGGTCGAGCCCGGGCTTTACCATTGGAGTTTTTGGGATTTATGTGCAAAATTACACTTGAAATTTACTGCAAGCTGTTTAAAGAAGGAAATAATCGCAAGTAAATCAATGTGGGAAGTTCCCAATACGCACTGGGGTCGCGTCGAAACTAACAGCCAAAGCCCTGTCATTCGGAGAGGAAGTTTGTCCCCAAAAGTTGATCGTAAGTAGGCCGGAGATGACTCCAACTGTCGAGATCGGCTCAACTCACTCATCGAAAAAAACAATAACAATTTTTTATCTACTTTCCTGAACATTCGATAAGTGTCTTGTATTATCGATATGTCTTACCCCATCCCTTCGCAACAGTAAGGAGCTCCATATGTTAACAGGCAATAGTGAAGCCTATCATACATCAGGCCCGGAGTGACATATTCTCCCGTCATGCAAGCTCTGCATCCTACTTGAGTCACGTACGGAATCAGGGCGAGCTTGTTTTGTTTGCGATGTACGCTGTTATATTACATCAAGTTACATTTTTCTCCTGATAGTCAATCGCGTAACAGTCGCTATAATGAACATCGGAGCAGTAAAGGTGGTCAAAAATATCTGAATAAACGTATTCGATTGAGGATGATGATTATGGTCGTGCTCAGATGTTTTTGACCACTTTGAATGCTACGATGTTTATGATAGCGCCTTTACATGCGTGTTCAGAAATTTTGATGAAACTTTAGTTGGTAAAGAATATTTTTCTATTGCATTGTATTGTCTCATTTGAGATAAAAGGCGAAACAAGGCTTTTATTATGTTTAGAATAATTTGTGGTCGTCCAAATCAAAAAGGACCTTATGGCGGTAACTAGTTTCCGAGATATTAATAAATTTGTAAAATACCTCAAAAAAATCCTTTTTTTATTAACTGTATTTTTAAAAAGATGACTGTATTCACTACATGTAGATGTGTTCAACTTTTCGAAACGTCAATTTAAAAACGTTTTGTATCCATCTAAAGTTTAGTAAAAAAGGAACCTTATCGCGGCAAGACCTAACAATATACTAATATTTATCGACATTTTAATAAATTGCAAAGTAGGTATAAACTAAACTATTCATCGTATAGCCGCCATTAAATAGTGTCGCACGCCGCCGCATGGCATTCAACGGACCGCCTTAAGGGCCCTTTTTTTACGTATATACTTGTTACGAAAATTTATATCTAAATTTGTTAACTAAGTAACATTTTCATACCTTGTTGTGATAATAAAAAAAGAAAATTTAAGTTATCTTGAATGTTGCACTAAAATATTGATTTTGCATGCTAAAAATAAAAAAAAATTGTTTTTGCCTACCATTAGGGCCCTTTTTTAATTTGTTTGAAGAAATTGCTCAGTTCTCTATGTAACTTTACAAGATCATAACTAACAGTTATCATTGATCTCTTAGCTTTATTAGCATCTAAACCAATTATGTATAACCTATTTAGTGATTAAGTGTTGATTTTGTTACTGTCAGATCTCAAAGTTTATAAAAAATAAGAATTCTTGCTAGTAAATAAAAACTATTTTTTTTTAATTATGTGTTGTTTTTATTTACATCTAAGTAAGGCCTTTCGCAAATCTATGTAATTAGTAGCAATATAAAAAAGATAAAAGTTTAGTGAGAAACAGGCGGTTTACTTATTTTTAATACTATTATCGATACTTTGCATCTCATTGATAATGCATTAGCATTATGTTGGCGGGTCTAGTTCCCACAACAGACAAGTTTATGCAAGGATTGTAAGAATTTCCATTAGTAATAATCATAGTCAATTAAAGTATACCATCAGTTACATAACTTCACACTAAAACATAACTTTTTTTACGACATAGGTACTTAAATTGCGAAAAAAAATAACGGTAGTGGCTAGAAGGTTGGTTCTTGGGTCTATAGTTCGGTACGTTTATGTAGTTTTCAGCTCTATAGATAACTCATTTCCGCCATAAGGTCCCTTTTGATTTGGACGACCACATTTTACTTAACTTTAAATAAAAGTAATAATAATAAGAACCATTTATTTCAGACAATTACATCCATAGAAATGTTAGTAGTATTACTTACGACCCGTTACGTGTTAGTTACTAAAAATAGTAAACTCATTTTAATAAATAATAATAATGTTCAATTTAATTAATTTCCAATATTAAGTTATTTAACTGAATTCAACTTAAATAATGCATCAATGCCTAGTTGCATTGCACGTTTTTTTCTTTGATTTTTCCATAATAAATCTAAAAACATTAAAAAGTAAAGCGCTCTTAAATCACCATTTATTGAAACTTGACATAAAATAAGGGGAGAATTCTACCCCAAGAACGTTGTGTACAAACGTAACTTTTCCATCAACACGCATCACGCATAGTTACCTGCTCATTTGCTTTACTACCCTTAACTAAAGCGTGAGCTTCGGTAATTTTTGCTCTGAACAAAAACGTTGTAGGTATCTGCCCTAGGAAATTCGGTGTAGACTGCGCAAGGCTCTTTACACGGAACGGCTTTGTAATGAAATTATGTCTCTTTTTTATTTAAAAATGCAATAACAGGTTGTCTGCAACTCCTATACTTACACATGTACCAAATTAGGTACTGAAATTACAAGTCAATCCGACCTCTGACTGCAAACTAAGAAAGAATACCTACCAAGGGCTACCATAAAAGCTTGTGAAAATTTGTATGAATTCTTGGTCTGGAAATTATTATTTGGTTTGCTTGGCTGTGCGCTGACTCGTTTTAATAGCACTGAAATAAATACTTACGTTGAAATATTAACAACAGACTAAGTGGTCATGCTGCATTATCGAGCTGATTGACACCACCTTTACAAATAACATGTTTGTCGATACTGCACTTAAATATGCAGTTGGGAATTATGTACTTATTTAATAAAATGTTAAAATTATATTCGAAAATTTACGAGTGTCCTCTCTCTCTGTGTAATTCTCACCCTTTCACGTTAAAACGGTTGGACGGATTTGGATGAAATTTAATATACCGATTTGGATCTCGGGAGTTAAATGGCACGCAGTCACTTTTTATCCCCTACTTAATGTAAAATTCCGAAAATTCAACAAATTTGAAATTTAAAAGAGGCGTTTTTCACACTAATAATTCCATTTTATGCCGAAAATGCCATACACCATTTTGGAAAAAAGCTGATACCTACCTACTCTTCAAACTGCTGGATCGATTTATACCAAATATATAGCTATGTTATATTGCAAAGAACTACCGCAAGGAAACTCGCTTGCACGTAAAAAACCGCATCGAAATCGGTCCATGTTTCGATAGCTAAGATGCCACAGGCAGAGACAGAGAGATAGATATATTAGCGTCAAACTTATAACATCCCTCTTTTTGCGTTTATAAAATAAGCCAGTGGGTGTAATTATTTAATTATTCCCGTAGATTTCTTATGATTTTTTTAAATTTTAACTGCAAGTTAGTTCATGCGAGCGAAGTCGCGGTTGAAAGCTAAACTAAGATCATTGGAATCATTGAACGCAGTCTCATAATACGCAACAAGGCCAACGTATAGTCGAGCAAGTAAGTGCGTTACCACAGTACAGTTACAGTCAGAAAACCAATAAGGCTGATTGTCACATTGACTTTCAAGTGAAAATAGCTTTTGATATTTAAAGCCATACATTGAACCTTAGGGTGGTAAAGGAATTTCTTGGTCGGCTATACGTGTATCTGTAGCCTACTGTGTAGTGTAGACTGTAGAAGGTACCGTGAAATTGTGTCCCATGTAGTGCCGTATCGTTTTCGTATCGTCACGACTGAGGGCACTTCAGTAAAACCCAGTACGAGCGTTTTCGCTTTTAATGCGTCTACGTCGGCCGATAAATTGCGCCCCACACAGGATGAAACGGCAAATGTTTATGGATGTAATCCTCTGCCGGTACAACATGCACTACAGTGTAATGCAGCCTGATTCTGATGAAATAAAATTGCACTGTGTTGTCAAAGTGACGTTTAAAAATGCACGATATAGAGTATACGGTAACTACTAGGTACCTACTTAATTTGGACCTAAAAATGTTTTATTTTTAGAGAACGACACCCCAAACTGAATTGGGGATGTCTATTTTTTTGCAATGTATAGTAAATCGAAAACCATTTCGAGATAAATGCTTTTTAACTCGTTTTCTGTAGTTATTTAATTTTAATATTATGTTATTAATTTATAATATAACAAATAAGCCATGACCTTCATTTGACAATGGTGTAAATTGCGTGACCGGTTCAAGTCGTACTTTATTCTGTGTGGTTAGAATTCTTCACAATTTATGCGTGGATTATACTACGGAGTTTGATTTGGACCCGCTGTCTGACATCTAGCACTTTGACAGTGCCAGTAAAGTGACACAGTGTATATAGTGTACTACTACGCAAAAAATAATTAAAGGGGTTGCCTTATCGTACGCATTTAGATAGATTTAGAAATTTGGCATTGTGGGAGCCCTCAATTATAATCTGACGTCATCAACTAAAATAGTTTCAATAATTAATTTTGAAAAAGTAGAGAACTAAATGACAAAATATTGAAATTAGTTTCTTATAATTGACTTTTCTATACAAAAAAAATATAAAAACCACTGGTATTTTTTTTTAGACATCCCCAATTGTTAAAGTGTAGAACAGATTATATCGGCAAGTAAAGTACGCAGGCACCTATACAATACATTTCCAGTTGATATTGAATTATGGGATCTATAGAAATACACGTAGGTAGATACCGCTCTGCTCGCCGTAGCTCATATATCCGTCGATGGCGTTGAACCAGCGGTGCGAACATATGCGTCGTTGGCGCTAAACTAAATAAGCACTAACCAAATCGGCACCTACCCGATTTTTTAATAACGCGGCCTCTCAAGTTGGTGGGTGAAATAAAACGCGCACACACAAAGACTCGTTAACTAAGCGCACCAAAGTTACTGCGACTTGAATGAGCATCTGTCTTTCAAAGTTTACTCGCAATGAAAACCGTTTACGGCACGTAAACATTCAAGGCTAACAATCAAAACAGGGTAAAGACTGAAGTCGAACCCATAACGAGGGCTTCCTGGGACGCTCCTAAATTCTTAATACCTCACGTAACAAGACGGTGTAGAGGGGAGAGATTGCACTTAACTTTTATTGTCGAAGCGTTGTTACTTCACCCCTATTAGGAACCAAAACCACGCGACATAAATCCGCTGACCCTCTCACACCTTACGTCGTTTAAGGGAGATAGAATGAAACCTCGAGTTGAGATGCCGTTGAATAGTTGTGAGGATTGTGGAGGAGCAGTTGCTTCGATCGATGATAATGCACTACAGCTTGCTTTAGACTTAAGGGAATTTGAAGGATACAGTTTAACGGAAGTGTTTCCTTGTTTGCGTGTTTCCGACGCGCTTTTGTTTGTATTGTCTGTGAGTGAAATGCAGTTTAATTGATGTTTGTTTTGGTCGTCTAGCTTAGAAAATAATGTTCAATTTTGTGCCTGGCTATCTCAATTCCAGCTTACCCAGAAATGTTGATTATTATAATACTTATACATAGTTAACACAGTATTGTTTGTGTGATAGGTGGGACTCGCCGATGTTGAGGAGGTGGATAGCCCTTCACTTAAAATCGGGACTTTATTATGCTGTATTGTATTAATTTATAGCTTTTATTGCAGTGATGGATTTTCTTTTCATTTCATTTTATTGTATTTTCTAATTTTAATTTTGATGAAATGTGACATTTAAATTCTATGGATCTTAGGTCCGAAATAAATGAGGATTAGGTATTATTATTCGTACCACCTAAACAGTCAATTTAACGAATGCTGCCAGCCATCTTGGGCACAATGCCACGGGGCTTCTTTTAGATTTAATTTAATTTTAATTTTTAAAGTAGGTAGGTATTAGATTTTCATTTAAGAATTATGTAACGTTTATTATTATTAAATACAAATACTTGCTGCATACATTATCCAATTACATTTAATTTTATTGGCATCAGAATGATAATTATTATTGAACTACAATACTTTTTCGCTACAAAAAAGTTGCAGAAATTTTACTTAACTCGGGTTTGACTGGCTTGATTTTGGCTATATTTAGTTATAGTAAGGTGATTCTACTCATTCTAAAATGGTCTTTTTAGGGTTCCGTACCCAAAGGATTTTTACCCTATTACTGAGACTTCGCTGTTCATCCACCTGTCCGTCCGTCCGTCTGTCACCAGGTTGTATCTCATGAACCGTGATAGCTAGACAGTTGAAATTTTCACAGATGATGTATTTCGGTTGCCGCTATAACTATAAGTACTAAAAATAGAATTAAATAAATATTTAGGGAGGCTGCCATACAACAAACGTGATTTTTTTTGCTCGTTTTTGCTCGATATTGATAACGGCAACAGGTAGACGCTTGAATTATTCACAGAATATTTAGTTACATCACTTTAAAAATAAATAATTAAATTAAAATCAAACAAATATTTAAGGGGGCTCCCATCCAAAAAACATGTTTTTTTAAAGTTTTTATAGATAATGGTATGGCATGGTATGGATAATGGTAGTCCGACTCGAAAGTGGCCGGTTTTTTACATAAAGCTGACCTGTGATTCCCCTCTATTTCACCTGATGAAAAGTGCAGATTTAGCCAAAGGTCTCTCTAAGGTAAGGTAAGGTAAGGTGACGAAGGAATCCGTGTGGTTTTTAGTGGGTAGGCCCTTTGTGGGAGAGATCCATACCCTCTGTTTCCCCGAATAGAGACGAATGCATAAGGTGCATTTTCCGCACCATAAAAAAAAAGGTAATGGTGGTGGTAAGGTGGTAGGTATTGGTCGAGTAAGATCCTATTCACTCTAGCCAAACTCAAATCAAAATCAAATCGGAATTAGAAAACTATTATCATAACAAACCAAACTATCGAATTATTTCCTCCGAGTAGGAAGTACACAATAACTCTTCCACTAACTTCGACGCTCGTGAGACATCCCTCTTACGACGTCACATATCTAGCTCCGAGTTTTAACAAGGCAAACTTGTGCCTAACTAACAAGTAGGCAGGTTGTTAGACCAGCCCATTGTAATCGGCTTAGTTACTAGGGCCCTTCAATGGGATTAAACACTGGAAAATGAACACAAATAATAATCCCTTCGTAGTTAAATGGAGAAGTTTGGGAGTACATTAGAGACGTGAATAATTGGCGAGTCGGTGCAGTGATTGCTTCGTTATTTACGACTAGCCTTTGTATGTAATGCCTTCCCGTTGAGTGCATTGTAGCCACGTCTATAGACAAAAAAAGTCTATTATGTACCTACTCAAGTAACTGTAAACTTCAAATATATGGGGTAGGAAAAAAAATATAATCATCATCATCAATACAGCCGAAAGACGTCCACTGCTGAACATAGGCCTCCCCCAAGGCTTGCCAAATAGATCGGTCCTGTGCCATCCGCATCCAACGCGTTCCCGCAACCTTAGTCAGGTCATCGCTCCAACTTGTTGGAGGCCTACCTACACTGCGTCCTTCGGTAGAATCTTTTGGCCCAAATATACATAATAATGATGAGAAATAACAAGTATTTTACATTCTGAGAGGAAACCTGAGGCCTACAGCAGGACGAATATAGGCTGGGATGATGATGATGACAATCTTTTGCAATAATTTTTACTCTCAAATCGCATTAGTAATTTAGAATCATTTATTTAAACGTCTGATTTCTTTTACATTCTAAACATTTCTCTTTAAATCTAACTCTAAGAAAATCCGAGGTCTTCTCGTATTCTTCAGAAAATAATAGTACACTAACGACATCTTCCATTCTTTAGCCTTTACAATTCTCGATATCTATAGTTCTAAAGCGTGTAGAAAAGTCCACGTGAACATTTCCGGTCACGGCCATCGGATTTGCCTAACGAGATCGGGCAAAATGCCTGACAATGGAACCGAATTAAACTGGTACCGTCGATTGTATTATTTAAGTACTTTGACCCACATAAGGTAAACGTCCCTGTGCTCGACACTGACCCAATACATGGCACCTTCAATCTTATGTCATAGTAAGAGAGGTGACAGATGGGTGTCATCTACCTGGGCGTTGAGGTGTCGGACATTGGTACGATTGATTACCTTAATACAAGCTAAAAAACGATTGACGTTTAAAATTTGCCCTTTTTTCCGTGAAAACAATAAGTATTTACGAGAAACTTAAATCTGTCTAACTTTGTAACCCGCGGCTACGTCCGCGTTAGAAACTCCTTTACAATAACATTTACAATCTTAGGATAATGCGTAACGTTTTCTCAGACAACGACGAAGACGCCGAAGTTAACACTTTATCTTGAATGCCAATGTACAGTCAAGGAAACTGAATTACGTGCCACAGTAGGACCTTTTCACATTCAATTTCAAGATATTTCCTTTTTTCCACTCTGGTATGCGATTCAGTTTCTTGGACTGTACCTACTTCAATCTTCTTAGATAGCACACTCTATTATTGTTTAACGTTAAAACGTGCCAATTATACTTACCCCCTGTTTCACCATCCATTGATCTTTATTTGACGGATAAAATGTGATGCCGTCTCTGTTTGTTTTGTTCGAATAGACGGAGACGGCATCACATTTATCCGTCAGTTAAAATTAATCAATGGGTGGTGAAACAGCCCCTTAATTTATTAAGTCTGTAATTTTTATGAATAAATGAGTAACATTATTGCTGAATGCTTGCACACCGTAGAACTTAAGCATATCCATTCTGTCGACAGCATAATATGTATCCACCACATATCTCCCCGATTTCCAATCACATCCCTGTTTGCCCGTACCCTCTAGAGATTCACCAGCAATTATGTTCAGTTTTGTTACACGTAAGTGGAAAAAACGTTTGATGGTTTAAATTGGAGCGACATCGTTTGAGAGCCGGTCAGCCCGATTAAAGCGGAACTCTGTAAATAATCCAGAAATAATGAGGTAGCAATTAAATACAGCTTTGAGACAAACATTGGGCGTGTAGAGAGAGGGCTCACATCAAAGGGACAGATATACAAGTGATACACCGACACGTGTTGTACGCGGCGTAATGGATGTGTGGTAGCGGTACGGAAAATGTTAAACTATTTATCTTTTTAACATTAAAAATTTACTTGCTATAATAACTACTTAAGTAAGGTAAACAATCGAGTGGTGCTCAATGTCCAAGTAGTCACCATTTCTAATTTTATGTCATTAGCAACAGAAGCGACAGCATGTCAAACACAGGTTGTTGTTACCTTAGTGAGTTTATTGCCGGATTCTTTTCAACAGGGTTTTTCCAAACCGGTAGTAAAATCATCGAAATTTGTAAAAATGCTTTAGCCTAAATGAATATATTTTTTTTTCATTTTGACTGTAGCATTTACCTTATCACAAAATCAATATAGAATATTGTATTTTCAGCCAGTATTAGGGTAAGTTTAAATTACCCAAATCCTTGTAAAAGTTCAACAAGGTTTTTTGTTGAGCTTGATGATAAATGCTTCAGTACAGTTGTGGTAAGAAAAGGTTCGTCAACTTAAAGTGGACATTTGCTTGCACCACAAATAAACACTGACATTAACGCTGACAAAGATTGACAATTAAAACACATAATTTGATTGGAACTCTTACAATTTATTTGACTAGCTCATTAAAAAGGTTTGATGTTGATATGAAAGTTTAATATAGTTCAGAAATGTATCTATTTTTGCCCTTGTTATCATAACAAGTGCATATAAAATTATACTTACTTGTCAAGTAAGCATAATTTTATATGCACTTGTCTACTTAGTACTTTAGTTTCGAAAGGTACTAAGAGGGGTCTATAATGACTCCCATAAAATTTTTGTTCCGAATTTTCAAGCCCATAACGTTTTCTGTCATAATTTTTCTTCGTCATGTTATCGGAAGTCATAATATTAAACAACATAAATTGGAGTTACGATTTTCTTAAGTCATAATTATTGTAAGGAACAATAAGTAAAGTCATATCATTCAGTGTCATGAATGCATCACTCTTCATAATGTTAAAGGTAATAAAGTCACTGGTAATAATTATTGCATGGTCTTTTTTCGCAGGTCATAATTATTTTTAGGCATAATATTACTTTGTAATAACATTCAGTGTCATGGTTGTATGACATTTCATAATATTAAAGGTAATAATCCTTTTCTGTGGCTGTCATAAAGAAAATACCTAACATCGAAGGCTAAGGCGGGAACTACGCTACGCTTCGCTCCCGCCTTAGCCTTCTGAACCTAACCTGTCCGAGTCGCTTCTGCCCTGAAAGGTCTTGCTCGCTCGCTTCGCTCGCTCGCTGCCAGCGATGCCTTACAATGTTTCTGAATAATTATCGATATTCCTTTAGATGTTATAGATTTCGATGTATATGCTTAGTGCATTTTAGGTAATGCAAAATTATGACTGAAAAAAATTATTACTTTAAGATATATGCCTTAGAATGTTTCTGAATAATCAACGATATCCCGTTAAATTTTATTGATATCAATATTATGACTTTTTAAAGTTATGATCAATAGGATTATGGATCATTGCAGTTAGAACTATTAAGCGATATGCTTTAAAATAATTATGACCATCGATATTTATTAGCAAGAAAATTATGGACATCGATTTCTGACTTTCAAAATTCGGATAAAAAAGATTATGGGAGAAAAGGGGCTCCCGTACTAAGAGTAACTTAATAAGGAATGAATTTAATAACTGACGAAAGTTTTCGTACGACGACTGTACATTCTGTTGATGTTCAGAGTGTAACGCCAAAGACCTTTCATTGCAGGTATGTTGTGTGCGTGTGTGTTGTAAAAAAGCTTTTGGATTTCGTAATAACGTTTTCTTAGGCTAGAGACTGCTATCAATAATCTTGTAACTTGTGTCCTCAAAAGTTTGAAGGCTTTTAAAGCTGTTTGAATTAAACTAGGTAGGTTAAAAAGGATTTATCAATTTTGTTTCGACATGATTACTAAGGCTTATTTCAGAGTTTTGCAGAGGTGCTCGGCTGCTACAATGTAGCCTTATTTTAAGGACATTTTTTCTATACCTACTACTAGAATCAAAAAGGAGAATGTTATTTGTTTATTTTTACTTTTCAGTAACTTAATTTGTTAATGTTTCATTACGTGTGTTATATCGTACAACTCTGTCGAAAATATCTGTGCGTCCAACTATTTGATGTCCCAAAGGAAGATCAGCGCCGTTCGCAAGAATGGCAATCTTTTGCTGATTTGTTTGGGACCATTTTGTGACACACGCATGTTATTTTATCGTTGTTTTATTTTTACTTTTATTGTTTTTTTTTTTATTTATTTACATTATCTATGTTAACCATTCTGTCACAAATAAAATATTTCTTTCTTGATGTCATATGAATTCCCTGCCTGCGACTGTGTTCCCTGAACACTACAATTTGGCCGCTTTCAAGTCTAGGGTGAATGAGCATTTACTAGGCAAGCGTGCTCCATCGTAGGCCTCATCTTCACTTTCCATCAGGCGTGATTGTGGCCAAACGCAAGCCTATATTGTATAAAAAAAAATATATCTTTAAAGGTCATTAAACAATAACACGATGAGATGTTACCGGTATTACACAGCACTAATAATATGTAGATGTAATAATAGGAGTACCACGCAAGTAAGAAGTGTGAGACGCCTGTATGGCTAAAATTACATAAGTTTATTTCCACGGCTCAATTTGCTGTAACGAAGCGCCGTTCGAGTTAATGGCTCAAAATGGGTTATTGCAGATTTTTTTTTTTTTTTTAATGTTAGAAAGGCCAGACAAACGAACTAGTGGGTCACCTGATGTTAAATGATCACCACTGTTCATAGACACCTGCAGCGCTTTACACGATGCCAGTGCGTTGTCGGCCCTTAAGGAGAGGGAATAGGGGAAGGGGGAGAGGGAGGGGGAGAGGGAGGGGGAGAGGGAGGGGTGAGGGAAGGGGTGAGGTATTGGGCCCCCGGCACTCTCACTGACCGTACGAAACGCAAGCAGGATTACTGCTGCTTCACGCCGGTTTTCTGTGAGAGGGTGGTACTGCCCCGGACGAGCCGGCCCGTTCGTAATGCAGCGGCTAGCTACAACATGGCTCTACCACTACTAACTAACTGTGATAACTAATTGTGATAAATCTTCGAAAACATATCCCCAAAAGTGTCCGTATTAATTAATAGCCGGAAAGTCGAACAAAGGTGAAGGTGTTGTCTTCTTATTATTAGGTTTGTGGGTACGCACGCGACACGAGGTGAGGAGCAGATCAATGCTGGACGAGCTCAGCAACTCCAAAATTCCAACAACAGGTGCACAAATATTTTCGATAGCTCACGAACCATTATCACGTGTTTATTGTGCCAATTCTAGTTTCTCGGTCATAATACTCATAATATATGGAACACAAAAACATTCTCACCTTAAAGCTTGCAGTACCACTACTGTAAAATGTAGTTCAGAAAGAAAACTCTTACTCGTAAACTTTGCTAGATTTAAACCAAAACTGATACGGCACGAAAGAAAACTAGCTAAGCCGCAAGCTACTAAGTTTACAAATCCACCGCTGTAACTGGCAGCGCAATTACTTGGCTAGACACTTTTAAATTCCCACAACATTCGGGAAATGGAAACGTCGTTTTGGATCCCCGGCTAGTACGTGCACGTGGGGCAAAAGTAAAAAGTGCGATGCGTATAGACTGCGTGACTTTGGTCTAGATAGATCTGTGTTTTCTAACCTTCTTCTGTCATAATTGACAAATTACAACAAGTGGGCTTTTGGTGAGACTCAAAGTCAAACAACGAGATATGGAGATGGACAAGGCTATGCTTGGAATTTTTTTCGTGCGATTGAATCTGGGATACGGAAATTCGCTGAAGAACTAGAGTCGACGATATAGCTCGACGAAAATGTATGTTGAAACGGCAACGCGTGTTACGTCGCTCGAAGAACAGATAACCTTTGAGGGAGAAAGGTTCTCAAGTGGTGTCAACGAACCGGAAGACGCAGCATTGGAAGATCTCCACCTAGGTGGACAGAAAAGATCGCGAGAGTTGTAGGTAAGAGATGGATATAGGCGGCATATTGTTATCGAATGTCGCGTTCTAAGGGGGAGAACTTTATTCAACTATGGACGTTTCCCGGCTGATGATGATGTCAATGACAGCTTAAAAGCATGAGTGACTTTCCTATCGCGTGTGTTCTTTCTGTGTTTGGCATCTTGTTCATTATCCCTCGCCAAGATTTAATTACCGCATTCGGGTTCACAACCAATGTTCTAGAAATAGCAAAGTTTAAGCATAAGCTATCTCTAACACACACGTGTTACGTGTTATCTCTATCTCTGCACAGATAACTGTGCATTGTATTTTTCGGTATCCCCTTGAATTGTAGACAAATTTTTCATCGAATTTCATTTCATCGAAAATGATGTATAGAATATTCAGTTCCTATAATATCTTTAGCAGTAATCATGTTTCATCGATTATACATTACAAATTTTATTAATTCCTAGAATAACTGTACAAGGATTATTGTTTTTTAGAACATACATTTCCTAAACTATTCAAAAGACAGAATATCTAAATACCGAATTTCATTACACCGACGTTTTATCACAAATCTCGTTTTATTATAGCGAGCGAGCGAAGCGAGCGAGCAAGACCATGATGATGAAGATGCTATGGACTTACTTTTAAGACATATTTAGATGGGATAAAACAGTTACAGATAAGACTAATGAAATATCTAGTAGGCAAAGACGTGAAGAGTAAACATAGAAATGACTATGATGCACTGTTTTCGGTTTGCAAAATTCTCCCTGTACATTGTAAGACTATAATAATAATAATATATATATATTTTTTTATATATATCTAAATATCCTAGAAACTTACTATAGTGATGAGTATAAAGTACAAAGGCAAATAAAACGTCACCTTACTAGATCCACTAAAAGGAAATTATTGTTGCAGCCGGTTGCCAAAAATTATTACGCAAAAAAAACCAAAGAATACCTAATTCCTAAAATATATAATAAGTACCCCTTTTTGCTGGAGGAGGAAAAATGAAAAATAGAAAGTTTAAAAAATAAATTGAAAAAGATACTAAATGATAACTAAATGTATCTACTTAATCAATTTGGTTTTGCATCTAAAAAATATCATTGTGCACCTGTAATATTTAGGTTAGTAATAGGGTTGTACCAGCGAAGACTTCAGTCACTATCGAATGGTAAACAGATATACATAAACCTTATAGCCCTGTAATAAAAACTGCATGGGTATGGTGACTGAGTCTTCGTTTGTATATTTTATCTTTATATCTTTAGTAAAGTTATGTAGTTAGTAAGCATCACTTTGCACAAGAATCTTATTGTCAGAACGTGACGCCAACAAACTGTTTCACAGTTTGGCGTAATTAAATATATTATTGTTATGTATGTGCTAATATTAAAAATAAATCAAAAAAAAGACGGGTCGGAGCGGAAGCTACTCGGATAGGTTAGGTGCAAAGGTTAATGCGGGAGCGTAGCGTAGCGAAGCTCCCGCATTAGCCTTTGGTGTAAGGTATTTTTTTTATGCCCACCCTGGAAGTCTTGCAATATAAAAATTTTAAATAAAAAATAAAACCGCCTTCAAAAACACCCAAAAAAACTTGGAAATAAAAATTGAACCGACCACAATAAGCATGAAAATATTTTTCTACTAATCTGTTTGAAGTCGGTGCCTCAGCTCGAGCCAGCAGGAGTGAACCTAGTAATTTAGCTTACCTACATGGTAGGTACTATCTATAGGGCTTCTACCACTCCTGCTGGCTCGTGCTGAGGCAACGACTTCAAACAGATTAGTAGAAAAATATTTTCATGCTTATTGTGGTCGGTTCAATTTTTATTTCTAAGTTTTTTGGGTGTTTTTTGAAGGCGGTTTTATTTTTTATATAATTTTTTTATTTTTTGCTTTTTAGTTGTTTCTAATGGCCTGGACTGGCACTCTTTACTGACTGTACTTTTTGCCTCTGGTTACCAAAGTACTCATCAAGACGAATCAAACGAGACCAAACTAGATGGGGTTATGTCGTTTTACTACGGAGTTCTTATGGTCACCATCCAACTTCATTGTCAGACCCTGGTTACCATCTAGGAACAAAGTACTCGTTGAGACGAGTCAAATGAGTCCGAACTCGATGGGGTAGTGCCGTTACATTATGGAGTACCTTTGGCCACCTTCTAGCTCCATCATTAGACCCTCTTTATCATCTGGAATCAAAGTACTCGTCAAGACGATTCAAATGAGCCCAAACTCGACGGGGTTGTATCGTTTCATTACAGAGTTCCTATGGCCACCTTCTAACTCCATCATCAGATCAGCTCCATGTTACAATAATATTGCATTGTCACCTGATTTACACATGCATGTAAAATATGAACTCGACCAAAAACCGGGAAGTGAGTCAAATTCAACTTGCAAGATTTGACCCGTTGAGGAGTTCCGTTTGCCATCTGCGGTCTTCTTCATCAGATCTTGTTTACCAAATGACACTTTTTGAATGCAAATGCTCGATTTGTCACCGAAAATACTAAAATCGCTTTACATTTCCCTTTAACTTTTGAAGAGTTCCTTCAATTCCTCATGGATCCCCTCATCAGAACTGGATTTTGGTAACAACGGGACCAACCTTGAAGCATATGCTTTCAAACAACGAAAGAATTTTCTAAATCGGTTCATAAATGACGGAGTTCTGAGGTAACACAAGTTAAAAAAAAAAGAACATACAACCGAATTGAGAACCTCCTCCTTTTTTTGAAGTCGGTTAAAAAGCAACTACAAGTGTTTCATTGATTACTGAACAACTTTGTTATGTATTAATACGAATATTTTTCTATGAAACTATATTAATACGATTTGAATAAAACATTAAATAAAAAATAATGATATAAAATTCTGTAGAATGAACAAATCATGAAATAATTATTCTACAATTTAATAATCGGCGATTTAATAAAACAAGATTTAACTGTTCGATGACATGAATAGTCGATGAAATGAAAATACGGGAAACGTTGTCAATGAACTAATAATCGATGAAAAGAGTGTCTACGATTCAAGGGCAAACGGTATTTTTCATTATTAGTGGCAGGCAAGGTATGTACCTACGTACAGATAGATAAATAAAAGGAAAACCCCCCCCCTTGAAGGAATACGTCGAATTTCCGGCCACCCTGTATATATACATCATATAGATGGAGCTGAAGAAGTTATACTTCAGTCGTGTGGTCTAACTTTTTTATATTTTCAACAATAAATAAAGCCTGACCAGAAATATATGACTATTGTCAAGAGGGCGCTATTTTTCTTATTTATATGGCAACAATGACATCTTGACTTGTCTACAACGTTTAAACTGCCAGTCAAATTGAAATTTCAAACAATGTAAACAAACATTGTATTTAAAATGTCTTTAATTTCCATTTTCCCTCTTCAAATACTGCTAAATCCGTGTGTTATTTAATCAATACTTACCACAACACTATCCTAAAACATTAAAACAATAAACAAGTGCTAGAATATGGATATTTCATTAAATGGTTTATTTACATTGTTCGCAATTTCAATAAAATTGACATTGATTTTACCTGTTAGCTCTGATGTTAATTTGGAAAGGTTTTGTAGCGAAATAGTTTCATTCCGCAAGCGTTTTTTTCTTCAGTAGTTTATTATAAACATTATTACAATGATACGTTGTTGAAAACGAATCGTTTTGGGCATTTTTTGTTATTGTTCAAAGAAGCCGCCACAGTGACACTGACAATCATTAAAATTATTGCCAGTGTAAGAAATTAGTTCCAATGAAATTCCGCAACATGGCGAATAGTTATATATTTCTGATCAGGCTTTAGTTACTTTTTATTAATGAACTAAAACAATTACTTTGCTCACCCGCGACCTTAAAGGGAAGGGAAGGTCGCGGGTGAGCAAAGTAATTGTTTTAGTTCATTAATATGGACCTACGCAAAGTAACGCCTGATTCAATAAATTACTTTTTATTCCCTTGGGTATTATCTATCTGTACGTAGGTACATACCAAATTGCTCATTTAAAGGTATTAGATAGATAAGCTGTAGAATTACTACAGCTTATCTATCTATCTATCTAATATCTTTAAATGAGCAATTCTTGTATATACATATATATATATATATGTATATAACCAGAATCTCAGAAACAGCTCCAACGATTTCGATGAAATTTGGTATGTGGGGGGGTTCTCGGGGATGAAAAATTGATCTAGGTTGGTCTTAGCTCTGGGAAAACGCTTGGTACCGAGTTTCAGCCCGAGCGGAGCTCGGTTGCCCAGGTGCATGTACTAGTACATGACTCAGTATAAAATAAGCTATTTTCGCGAATTAATATCTCAGTGTCACTTTTTTTAACGTTTGGCCTGACACACTGCCATGTGTCTTGATAGGTAACCTAATAAAGTCCCCTAAACTCTTAACTCGGGATAAGATGTCCAGAAAACTGGCGGTGTTCTTTCTTTGGCCCGGGATAATTAGCTAAAACAGGAACACGTTAGTCCTTTGATTCCTTCTTCTTCCTTCTTCTTCTCAAAAAAAATATCAATTCATTTGAAACTAAAATTTTCTTGGAGTGAATATTAGAGGCAGACCCCCGATGACTCCCTGTACGAGGTTGCTTTTAGGGTTCACTACAGGGCGGCGCACGGAGGTAGGCGCGGGGGAGATAGAGAATTGCGACAGTATGGCCGCTAGTGCCGCCATCGACTGCATCATCGCCATCCGCTCGCCTGTAAATACATCGAGATAAAGAGTTACAAATAGCTGGGTTACAAAGGAGGCCATGTCTCGGCAGATGCAGAGAACGCAACATCGGCAATAGCGGAATAACTTGGGAGAGGGCTGTGTAAGTTCAGTGGATTACAATGTCTGCTTCAAGTTGATGATGAATAAAAAGGTAGCAAAAAACAGCATAAAACTTACCTATACAAGACCGCGGCCCAGTGCCGAATGGGAGATAAACGGACTTATGTTTTGGCTCATTAATCTTTGGGCTGAACCGCTCTGGACGGAACACTTCCGGATCGTCCCAGTACTTAGGATCGTGGTGCAAGGCATTTACTGGTATCAAGATACGAGTGCCTTCATCCACTGTCAAATCAACACTATCGAGAAAACATTGCTGCTGACAGACTCGCAACAAGAAACCCCCCGGTGAAAATACCCTCATTCCTTCCTTAAACGCCCACTCTAAGTATTGCATTTCTTTTACCGCATCGTAGTTCAATTTGTTGTTGTGTTTTGCAAGTACTCGGTCAATTTCGTCTTGTATCTTTTTCTGTTCTGCTGGATTATAGGCGATCTCGTGCAGTGTGTAGCTAGAGGCAGTAGATGAGGTTTCGTAACCGGCTGAGAAAAACATGAATACTTGCGCTGCGACCATTTCATCGTCAAATTCCAAGGAAATTTGTTTCGTAATCCCATTTGGTGTCTGCCACTCGCCTTCTATTTTCCCTTCAGCCTTGATTTTTAACATTAAATCAATAAAATCGTGTCTTTCCAAGGACTCGCTATTTCTCTGTCTCAGAATATTATTTAGCAGATCGAAAAAATCTTTTTCTATTCTCTCTAAATACTTCAGATTTTTAAATGTTACAGGAAAAAACCATTTTAGTAAATTGACGACCATTTCACTAATTCCTGTTTCGAATATTTTAGCTCCTAGACGTCGGATAGCAGAATGTTCCAGTTTTTGAGAATCTGAGTCTAGTCCTAGTGCGTAAGCACTGATGAAGTCTATGTTGTACCGTGTCATGAGGTCTGTGGCGTCAACGGGGCGGGCGCATGCGCCGGCAGTAGCCAGGCGTTCGCGCAGTCGCTCGGCACGTGCCTCTATTATCGGAAACATCGCTTTCAGCTTGCTGGTTGTAAACAACGGCGACATCGTTTTTTTCAAAAGCCGCCACATAGGACCATCGATAAAAAACATATTTCTCATTAAACTTTCCAACTTATACTTCTCTTGACCATCGAGGTAGCCTCGAGCGTGAAAATTTTTAAAATGCGTCGAAAATATAGACGTGATAAGGTCTGGATCGCGAATCAGCAGTGCGGGGTTAGAGAAATAGAAGTGGCCGACTATTTTCTCTTCAGGATATTTCCAGTACATCGTTTCTGCAAGTTGTGTTATGCTCTGCTTGGCCAAAATATTAGGCATATTGTTACCAAACAACGGTATAGGCTCTTCATATTTCACTCCTCTCTTTTTCCAGTAATTGAATTTTCTCGTAGAATAGAAGTATAATATCGCTAGGAAAGCGAATAAAACAGATAAATAGTAAAACATGATATGAACTCGAGAGTTGCGATAGCGCAGTGCCGTTTCACATCAGTCATACCATATATGACAAATAGTTTTGTAGACTCTTTTGTGATGTAAATTTCGTTAAAGTACAATGAACGACAAACATTTCATTGTCAAGTGAAGAATAATTTTGATGGTGTTGTTGCACTATCAAGCATTATACTTACATACAGAGTGATATGTAAGTCGTGAACCAAAATATGGTTTTCGTAGTCAATACATGAGTTTTAATAATTACTTCTATTCATCTTTCAATTTTGATCCAAGTAGGGTAATGATAATAATATATAAGAAGAAATTAAAACCTATGGCCTCTCTAGTAGGGGGTGGTGGTTTCGAGCATAAGCTCGCTGTCGCACCTCTGAGCACCTCTGAGCTTCGGAATTTATGTGTGAAATTACTTTTGAAATTTACCATGAACGTCAAGGAAAACATCGTGAGGAAACTTGCACGTGTGTAAGAAGAAATATAATTATACATAGATATTTCAATGGTGTGTCAAGTTCCCAATTTGCACTGGGCTCGCGTGGAACTACGGTCGAAGTCTTTTCATTCTGAGAGGAGGCCTGATCTTCTACCATATAACTGGAAACTGTATTAGAATCTTCTGCCATTTAAGAAAGAAAGAAAGAAAGAAAGAAGACATTTATTCACTTTCACAAGACACACATATACAAGAAAGTACACACAAAAAAAAAAAAAAAACTAAGATAACAAACAATGGAGAAATAAACATGTACAATACACAGCTCAGCATGTGTGTCCCCGCAAAAGTGAAACGGTCGCTGACTCAGCATTATGCTGAGGCGTTAGACGCCTGCAGCGCTGATTTTCTGTCAGAACCGTCTGTGACTCACGGAACGATACACAAATATACTATAATGAACCACTTACCTATATAGAAATAAATTAATAAAGTGATAAAGAATTGATAAATAGTATAAATTTATTATAGAGTAGCATAATAAGTTAATAAGTAAATAAATAAATTAAAATAAAGAAAAAGTAAACGGAGAAGATGTTTAAAAACAACAGGTTGGCATATCAATGTGTAGGTGCTGGTTTTTACGGATAGGATTTTTGGAGCGTTAAGAAGTGATCCTTCAGCTTGCGCTTGAAGGTGTACCTACTTGACGCTCCTTGGATAGGGGGAGGAATATCATTCCAGCACTTGGACGCCGCGAACTTAAAACTTCCACGGAATGCCGTTGTCTGGTGTTTAGGCACAAGAACCATAGCTTTCCTGCGCTCGCTCTTCGACCAAACAATTTTATTGAAGAGGTACAAAGGTGTCCTGTAGCGTCTCACACCGAACAGCAAAGTGGCGAGGTGCATGCGCCTGCGTGCAGGCATGTTCAGCATGTTAGCGGCGTTCAGGTACGGAGTGATGTGGGACCGGGGAGGGACACGGAAACAAAAGCGAGCGCATGCGTTTTGCACTCGCTGTAGAAGCCTCTTGGAACGACCAACAATGCAGCCGTCATAAACAACATCACAATAGTTTAATCTGGACAATATAAGCGATTCACAAAGGTTAACACGCAAATCAACACTAAGGTAATCGCGTATATTGTACAGAACCTTGAGGCGGTAGAAGCAGTTACTCACAACCTTTAGGATGTGGTTCTCAAAGCTCAGCTTGCCGTCCATAAGTAGACCAAGGTTATTGGCTTCTACTACCCGTTCTATTGGTTTACCCATAACGGCAACATTACCGGCAGTCAGAGCATCAATAGTATTCCGGATTTGATGTTTCGATCTAAAAACTATATACTTCGACTTGCCGGGGTTGAGATCCAAACAGTTCCTCTCCGACCAAGCCGAAATACGATCGAGATCTGCGTTGATGGCGTCTACAGCAATGGAAGTTTCCGACGGCGCGCAGGAGACGTACAGCTGCAGATCGTCCGCGTAGAGATGGTATCCACTGCTCTTTATACTGCTGACAATATCAGAACTGTACAATATAAAGAGCAGAGGACCCAGTATCGAGCCCTGCGGCACTCCCCGTGTCACAGGGCAAAGAGAAGACCGCAGAGCACCACCATCCACCCCACGCAATACGATAGTCTGCGCACGGTCAGTCAAATAACTGCTAAACCATTTTATCGCCGTGACATCAAATCCGTAATACGACATCTTGGATAATAGCAAGGGGACGCTAATGCAATCAAAAGCCCTGGAAAAATCTAAAAGCACTAAAATAGTACTTTTTCCAGCATCCCTAGCCTGCAAAATATTATCGACTACATCGAGTAACGCAGTAGCTGTCGATCGACCCTTGCGAAAACCCGATTGCAGTTCAGGTAGGATGCTGTATTTCTCCAAGTATTCCGACAGCTGTTCGCAAACTACCCTTTCCACTATCTTCGACGCACAGGGAAGGATACTAATAGGACGGAGTTCGGACAGATTAACAGGATTAGGTTTTTTAGGTAACGGGGTCACTTGAGCGATTTTCCAATCAGTCGGGAAAGTCATAGTCTCAATACTCCTATTGATAATGAATGTCAGTATCTTCGAAGTCACTGGAAGAGTCATAAGTAACATGTCAATAGCAATGGAATCATGTCCCTTTGCAGTTGTTTTAATAGAGGTCATAATTTTTGTTACAGTTCCTATTGTTGTTGGTAAAAGAGTAAATTTTTTGTCACTATGTCTATCGAATTCATACCGTGTCAGGTCAGATATAGATACGGCTGGTTTACCAGGTATATTTAAGAAATGCCGGTTTATTAAGTCGGGGTCGTTAAAGTGTGTCGGGAGGTCAGTCTGTGTCTGTGGGTCTGGAAGGACAGTGCGCTTTAAGTTTTTCCAGAGAGTCTTTGAGTCGGTAACGTCATTGATGTGGTGCTCGAAGAAGGCACGTTTCTCGCTATGGATGGCTGCGATTACTAGGTGTTTCAGGTCCAGGTAGTATTGCTTGATTTCATAAAAAATGTGACCAAATAAATGAGGCGGTTGAAACGCTCGAATAAACGTCCGTCCATACATCGCACCGGGTGATGTGTGATTTAAATTTCTCTTGTATGCATTACGCGTTCGAGTAATAATATCACACTTGCAATATTACGTGTCTTTCCTACACATTTCTCATAATTAGCACAGCAAATTATGTAAAAATAATCGAATTGCGACCCGTGAAATACTTGTTATTGAAAAGTTCCGGTGGCCAACTGCGGTCTTCCTCCTCAGTTCCACTTCACCAAATTGATGATTTCCCAGAGCAAATGCATGAGTTAGGTACTACAAAATGTACCCAAATCACTTTATTTCAATAGTTCCTTTAATTTTCTTGGGATCCGCTCATCTGTTCCTGACTTTGTTGATAATGGGATCCAATTGGTACTTCCATTACAACTAAAAAAAAGCAAGGGGACCATTAAAATTGCAATAAATAAGCGCTAGTGCTACGTGAAAGTATATAATACTTAGAAGAAAGATTAGTTTTGATTCACGATTTAAAATTCATCCTGTATAGACTGTTTGGTTTTATCTTTACAGGCATGGAAAGTAAACATTCAATCCATTCTCCTCGGTTTTCTGTATAACCTGCCGCAACGCATGTACGTGGTCTACTTTGGTAAAGCCTTTTTGAATTCCGGCTTGTTCAGGAGGCTGGAAGTCGTCTAACCTGCGCGCGAGACGATTCGTGATGACTCTCGAAAACAGTTTGTAAACATGTCTCAGAAGTGAAATGGGTCTATAATTCTTCAATAAGGTATTATCTCCTTTTTTGAAGAACAGCACCACTACACTTCTGTTCCATGCTTTTGGTGTTTTCCCTTCACGGATTGCGGTATCGAATAGTTTCTGAAGGGCTTTGAGGATCGGTTTTCCACCCGCCTTCAGAAGTTCGGCTGTTATACCGTCATCACCGGGGGCTTTGCCGTTCTTGAGTTGCTTGAGAGCCGTACTAATCTCGTACAGGCTGACGTCCGGGATATCTTCGGTATAATGCCGGGTTAATCTAGCTCTCGGGTCTTCAGCTAGATCCATGACGGGTTTTCTCTTTGATGTGTACCTACAGCTGTCCATAGAACTTCTCAACTTCTGTCAATAGCTCCGATTTAGAAGTCACGATCCTACTTTCATCGGTCTTTAACTTTGCCAATTGGCTTTGCCCAACAGACAGACTCATTGCAAAAACTTTAGAGCCTCTGTTGCGCTCTATCGCCACCTCAATACTATTAGTATTAAACTGGCGTATATCGCGCCTCAGAGACTTTGATATTTGTCTGTTAAGCCGGTATTGGCAAGCGTCACCAGATGTCTTTAGGATCATCTTACGTCGATCTTCCATGAGCTTTATAGTAGAGGCTGTGATCTTTTTAGTTCTATTTGTACGGTGACTCTTAAAGAACTTGGACCCAACCGTTTGGAAAGCTTCCACAAACCCGTCATTGTAATCATCCATGTCGCTTCCTAGGCACTCGAAACGGTTTTGAAGTTCAAGCTGGAACATTTCTTGGTTTTGGAGCTGGGCTGGTGCCGGGCGGAGCGTAGACTTTATCAGTCGCGATCTTTCAAGCTTGAACCGAATATTCAATGTTAAATAAGTTTGTGTTCCTTTGTATTAAACGAAAAACAAAGGTTTGCGGATTTGCAAATGTCGGACATTTTTCTTTACACCGTTTTTAAAATGATACAGATCTGTTCATACGTGTCCGTCAACAGAAACAACGCTATTTAAAACGATTTCAACGCTTGTTGAATTCAATTCTTGTGTTCAGAAATGCCCAAGGTACAAGATCAATTAGTAAGTTGTACGACTAAGTTTGCATTGTTTGGGCTGTAGTGAGACGGCAAATTGGCCGCGCCGGGATCGCACTATCGTAACTTGTAACTTGTAAAGTATATTTACAAGTTTTAACTATATGACAAGGAACGGAATGAGATTGCATCAGGTGCGGCTGTTTGCACCGCCCTGCGGCTAAAAGGACTTTGTTTGAGTTTGTCCTTTGCATTTGTTGGGGTGTAATTTGTCATTAAAGGAAAATAGTTAGTTTAACAAATAAACGAACTTTAATATCAACAGAAAGGAATAACAATGTTTTTATATTTTGCAATGAAAAGTATTCAGAGGGTGATTTTTGAAATGACACCAAAATAATTTTGAAAATACCACGGGTAAAAAAAATTGTGTTCATGCATAGTCCATCTGACCGCTACAACAATCTTACTCGCTAATCCTGCCGCTACGTAACAGTTCGTGCGCTGCTGCTGTGTTCCGACGTAAAGAATACGACAGCGATAGCCGGTGAAATTGCACATGAGGTATTTTATTTTAGCCCTTTAGGTCGGCAACGCATCTCAAACACTTCGGTGTTGCAATGTCCATACGTGGAGTTTCTAAATACCATCAGGTGCACATTTGCAATTTTGCCCCCCTATTCAATTTGAGATTGTGTGAACTTGGTAGAACTTTATATGGCGATCAACTCTTAATATCTCTATAACCATCGTGTAGGTACCGCTGCAGCCATAACGATAGCTATATCTACCGGTAACTAACCCCGCAGCCATAGCGAAAAAGAAAATATTGGACAGTAGTTATTCATATTTCAGGGGATCGCCTGTGTCCCTTACTTGTTTAACTGTACAGTAGCCGTTCAATGTTGTGGAAACGCGTGGAAAGGCCTGATACGGCAAAACCTAACACGTCATAAATATTGCAAGCCGTTACGATTTATTCCAGACAGTTAGAATTTTTGTGAACGGGTTTAAATTTTGTATATGACGATAAATTTGCACTATCGACTATAGGTATGTTGTTCTTTATTGTCACTCTGATTTATCAATATGTAACTAGTCTTTACCCGCAGTTTTACACGCAAGAACCATTAGGTATTTTTTTTGTCTCTGGACCTACCAGTTAGTATATTATTAAACGAGCAATTTTCTTGTATATTTAATTACTAGCTTTTGCCCGCGACTCCATCCGCGTGGAATTAGTAATTAGTAATTTGGGCAGGTTATTTCTTTTATCCAATTTGCTTTTTCATCAATTATGACTCTTCTTTGTTCCTCGATATATAAAAAAAAATTACCCCCCCCCCCCCCGCAACCCCCCCGCCCCCTCCAACCTGCTCCCCCGCACAGCAATCCCGCAACCCCCCCCCCCCCCGCACCCCCCCTCACAGCACCCCCGCACACCCGCGTTCGTCCTAAGTCAAGCGTGCCTATAGAAGTTTTACTTCTAAAACCCCCGCACCTCCCCCTCACCCCCATCCCCACCCCCCCGGTGTTTTTGTCAAATATCTTGAAAACGGTGCATCCTACGGCAAAATCAATGAAATTTTCACCCCACCTTCTCCCCCGCACCAAGGTGTTTTTGTCAAATATCTTGAAAACGGTGCATCCTACGGCAAAATCAATGAAATTTTCATCCCCCATTAGAAGCCCCCGTACCCCCTTCCCCGCAACCCAGCGCCTATAGCCTTCCTCGATAAATGGGCTATCTAACACTGAAAGAATTTTTCAAATCGGAGCAGTAGTTCCTGAGATTAGTGAACAAACAAACGTTCAAACAAACAAACAAACTCTTCAGCTTGTTACATAGATATGCTTGTGGGCATATTAGTATAGATTTCGGGATGTCGGAAACGTCTCACGATTTTGATGAAATTTTCTATGTGGGGGCGAAAAATCGATCTAGCTTGATCATACTTCCAGGAAAACGCGTGTTCTCGAGTTCAACCCGAACATAGATCAATCTCTTATACCTATTAGTAATGTGAGTACTCCATCGGAGACTCAGTGTTACTAGTTTTTAACTCTATAAACGTTCAAGACCATGTTAGCGTCGATATCTCATTTATTATGGAAAAACAGACTGCCAACTTCGCGGCGTATATTTGCCACAAACTGTTTTCAAAAAATGTTTTGTTATTCTCGTGACACGTACAGCTGTTTTTTGTAAAGGTATTGAATAAAAACTGATGAAATTTGAATAACAATGCTGCCACCGTAAACTCAAGTTTAGACCAGCGGAAAAATTGTGCAAGTTGCATTAGGGCCGGCGCTCACTGACGGCATGGCACGGCAAAGGATTTTATTACTATCAAGTTATTTTGAATCTTATTTCAATGGGTTTAGAATTCATGTTACTTTATTTCGATACCACGATGCCGCGACGTGCCGAGGGATGCTGCGGTAAAATTCGTATGTAACCTGCCGTGCCATGCCGTGCCATGCCATCATTGAGCGCCGGCCCTAAGGTACATTGCGGGTCGTAAAGCGAACGAGTTAATTCGTCAGTCGGACGCCGAAATGTAATGCAACTTGCATGATTTTTCTTGCAGGTCTCGGCTTAAGTTAACAACGGCATAGTATTAGTGCGGTAACTTACTAGTAGTACTTTCATATACGATTATTAGTGTTGTACTGGTACAGGTGCTCCGCGTTACTTAGCGACCGTTTGCTAGGGTAGTCTTTTTCAAAAAATTTGTACACAATTAAGGGATTAATTAAAAACAAAATTTAATTAATTATTTTTGTGTAACGGAGTTACCCATATACTTTGTATGACTAACTTTTGTTACACAAAAATAGCGATCGTGATTTTTGTTTTGATTAAGCCGTTAACTATGTACAAATTTTTTGAAAACGATCCGTCACTCTGTTGCAGAGGGTGCAAGGACAGCGTATGAATGGAGTTGACCTTATGGACATTTTCAACTTAAAGTTCATAAACAATCTTGACTTGAGTCGGTTTTGATTCTCAAATTGTTTGTAATATTCGAGATTCAAAAAATGCAAGGAACAAGAATTTCACATTGAATGAAATTACAAATCGACTAATGCGATAATCACACCCAAATATGATTCTTTTGTTAAAGAAGATATTCGAAATTTGAATGTAATTACAATTAAAGTATCGATTTGGTACATTTAGGTATGTAAACATTAAGGCCCTACCGAGCTTTTGGCGCTAATCGATTTTAGGTATTCTATGCACTCGTGTATGTGTGCGTGAGAGCGGCTAGAATCAAAGCCGTGCCAGTCGAAGGAGAACTAACGCTAGGTACTGATTCAGCCACAGATACAGATTTCTTAACATTGCCATTTGATTATCGCTTCTGAACATATTGTAGGGAAGTTATGATGTGGATGTAGATAAAAATATGTAATATACGCGTGTTATAACACTGGTTCTATTGTGAAAAAAAAACACTTTGATACTTGAACTGATTTTAAGTACCTATAGGTATTTCTATATTTTTTTTTGGAAATTATTACTTTTTCCTTTATGTTTTTAGCTCTTATTCTTTTTCTGATGAAGTTTACATCCGATATGCACCATAGGCAGATTTTGAAAACACATCAGCAGTAATGGCGAGTCAGTATGAAACTAGTTCTTTATCATTAAGTATGTACAACGGAATACTTCTAACTTTATTTTTTACACTACGCTTAAATAATTAATATATATATGTAGCTATGC
Source organism: Archips xylosteana (assembly GCA_947563465.1). Classification (NCBI taxonomy): domain Eukaryota; kingdom Metazoa; phylum Arthropoda; class Insecta; order Lepidoptera; family Tortricidae; genus Archips; species Archips xylosteana. The sequence goes on from OX387349.1 coordinate 7,951,504, forward strand.
TGTTATTCATTTAACGCGCCTACTTTTTCAAATCGATTCGGTTTCCTATATTTCAAACTAGCTGTTGCCTGCGACTTGGTCTTAACTATGTTTTTTTCAGGGTTTCAAACTATCTTTAAGTAGACCAAATTTCGTCTCAATCAGTTGAGAATTTTAAGCGTGAAAGCACCAAATTAACCTACTCACATTCGTATTTTATTATAATTAGTTAGTATAAAATTGGAACATTTTGCATTATTGTATTAGATAAGATTTACGAAATATTTTATAATACTTAACATTTATTTGTGCATAATACTTAATTCAATGACTACTCTATAGCCGTCATATTCCGATTCGGAAACAACTTACGTGGAAAGATCATCGCTGTCGGAAACTGCAGGGAGTAGGGACGTTCACCTTCCACTCCAACTAAAAATGTTAAGTTTAGATAAATAAGATAATTTAATCCTGAAATATTGATTAATTAATACCTATATACCTAGTTCCTGAAACGTATAACGAAAATCTATTACGTAAGACTGCGTGCCTCTGTGGTAGGAAGACTGTTTGTTGCCTTGTGTTTGTAATAAACTTTGGATGACCGAATGGCCTAGTTGTAAGAGAACCTGACAATAATTAGTTGAGGTATTGGGTTCAAACCCGAAAAATAAAAATATTAGTTTTATATTCTTGGATTTTTCATAATATTACGTATTTAAGTATGTATCTGTTTATCCCTCGCATTTAATGCTTGCTTACTTTGGGACTAAGTCAATCAGTGTAAATTTTTCCGTGATATTTATTTATTATACTGACAAACTAACTGAGAGACAATGCAAAGCTTAAACCACTGAAGCTAGAAACTTGAAATTTGGCGGACATATTTCTTGAGGATCACAGAGACCTCTGAAAGAAGGGACTTTTCGAAATTCCCATGGGAAAGAGAACAAGCCAATTTTTAACTCTCACACGAGAGCCGAGACGAGGGATAAAGTTACTAATAGTAAAGCTACTATAACTGCTCGTAGATTAAAAAAGTGGCCAAGCTCCAATCCGAATAACCCGCCAAAAAAAAACAAATAATTCTTATTTGAGGATACCATTTAATTTATTTGCTGTTGTAGTGCTCTAGTAATACACCTCCTGTAAAATTCTAAGAGTATAATTATATGTCTCAAATGATGTATCTTTGCGACAGACAGACGCACATCTGAACTTAATTAATGAAGTCCCGTTGGTAGTCTTCACCTTAAAATCAGAAGAGCATCATAAAGTTACCTTGCATTGTTCCACTGACACAATTACGCACTGTTGCAAAGCAGGTAGACTAAAGCGCTCCTAATTTATTCCTGGTTAACTTGCGAAACGTTAATTCATGTCCTCAATTACAAATAACTGTCTAATTAAATGGTTCTGGCCGCCAGCCATGTGGCTCAAAGCGAGCAGGTAACCAGTAGCACACACGGCGGTGAGCATTGTTCAACTATAAACTAGAATCAATTACCTTGCTGCTCTATAATCATACTTCATAATTTGCTCTATATTATTGCATAAATAAATAAATAAATACTTGTGAGGCGGCTACGTCTGCGTGACTGTCTTAATGCAGCTCCAATCCGATGAACCACTTCCGCATAAAGCAAAGGGGATTTGATCGGATCTCCGCGACACATACACTCGAACTAAAGTCTTTGCAACTTGACTAGTTTTGTACTACCTCGTTAAGCAAATAATAATCTACGTTATAAATAGAAACGCACAACCTAAAGCTTAAAAAAATAAGAGATGTGAAACGTAAAGGGAATGGGCTGTAATGAAAACGACGATGTAATTTAAATAATGGCAAAATTCTTAAATCTCAACCAACTAAACCATGCAAACGCACTCACAGAACAGAACTTCAACGACTTACATAAAGCTGACGGACAAAAACTTTTTTCTATAGGGCACCGAAACTCGTGTAGAGAATCTTATTGACTGTACATACTTTTATTTTGTTTATCCAGAATTTTCGGAAATTAACGTGTTTCAACTGTGAATGTCAAAGTAAAATTTAAAATATTTTTATTCAATTTAATGCATCAAAGTTTATTTTTCTGTAACAGAAATGTACATATTTAAGTCGTTGCCTTTTGAATCTGATTATTATCCGACTAAAATCACGTAAAAATAGTAAATAGCAAATGGTTTATTTTAAAATTAAATGGAATTTTGTAATGTACACTAAAGTATCAAGATTTGTTCTTATTTTTTACGTACAATGTACATTTTGACACGAGACTAATTGTACTATGAGTTACACAGCTGTTTATGACGCATGAGATTGCAGACTGTGTAACTACTCTAGATATTTCGAGGAAATTATATACAATCTCAAGTAAGATTCGTTTCAGTTTCTTTAAGTACAGTCAAAGGCATATCTACTCTTATACAACTATCGAAATACCAGCCTTGTGGTTAGGGGCATAGATAGAGCTGTATAGATATTTTTGACTGACGTGCACGAATTTTAATACTCGTATATTATTGTACTTATCTGTTTTTTGTTTTAGTTTTTCAACACAATTGTGTTTTATTAAGCATGGGCTCATCATCATCATCTTTATCAGCCGCAAGAAATTCACTGTTAACTCATTGATGGACAGTACTCTCAATTAAGACTTGTTAAGCTATATATTTGAACGCATATAGGGGTAGTGTCCTTCAAAGTGTTAAATAAATTTCTCATTAGAATGTTATAATGAACGACAACTTGTAACCTACAAACTTCTTCTTTACAAGTATATATCACGTGGAATTAGTGTTTTACTTAAAAAAATCTAAGGGCTGAGCTAGACTCATTGAACTCTATGGAATTTCGACTCAGTTGTATTTTTCATTTGTGAGGATCTGTGCCCGTGAATTTACAAGATATATATTCAAGGCCCGATCTTAAGGAACTCTATTATTTTTCATGGCTTTTTTCTGCTTTTACTTACTACACTGTCCTTAATTAGGGTAAGATTCTTTGACTTAGGGTTAATACCCCTTCTGTCGATTAACTGCATATAGGTTCAGCTTATATTTTCAGAAATCCTTCTCGACCATGCAGGTTGCACCTATTTATCTAATCCTTGTTTTATTGTGTTTGTAACTCAAAAGAAGAAGAAGAGAACTATTTGAGAGAAGGTTTGTATAAAAGAAAATGTTGTTTTTTTTTAGTTAGTTACAACCGTGTGAAGCCAGGGTGGGCAGTTAGTACCTAAATAATAAATCATTAACGTGTTGTAGAATTAAAAAGCCCGTATTACTGCCCCTATACCTACATAATAGGCAGTTTCGAGTTTTTTGTTCGCTGACTGACGTGGCCGTATGTCAGTGTTGCGAATTATGGCTTGTTGTGCCCGAATGAGGAGTCAAATACGCGACCCCTGCAGTTGGTTTGTGTTTTCGCATCAGCGATCCGGAAGGGTAACCATTAGGTAAGTGGAAGGGTTGAGGGGAAACTTCTAGGGGTTTTAAAATAGCCGGACTTTCCATTACTTTTCTATGATATTAAATAGTACATGAAAATTATTCAATTCCGATATGGCAGCTCCTTCTCCTCCTCCACCCACTCCTTCCATCCACTCAAAGGTTGAAAGGTTGTACATATATTTCAACGGTTGTCGAAAGTGTTTCGTCTTTTCTTATTTTTTTTGTACAATAAAGAGTTTAGAATCAGAATCAGAAAAAAAATATTGTAAAAACTGTCTAGGTACAATGGTGTTCACATACATACATACACACTAAGAAATGTAGATCATTCAAAGTGCAAAAGAAAAGTTGTTTACAAATTCTTATTGATATTATTAGTTTGCGTTAGCAAATAAAAAAATCTGTAGGTATGTAGGTACTTAATTTAAATTACAGAATATATTTGAGCGTTTTGCCCGCTTCAGTCAAACGTAATCATCCTCCCACGATTAGTAAATTATTTATTACGGATGAACAAGTCACAACAAGTTTAATCAATCAACCTAGATACTGCTATCTAGTCATACAATAATATTTGCTGAGAGGAGGATGACGAAACGAAAACGCTATAAAAACACTGAATATTGGCCATAAAAATGTTAAAACGATATTAAAATTATTAAAATTCAATGTTTCAGTACCTACCGCTTCAAGCTATTTCACTCCCAAATATTATTAGCACTGGAAAATTTAAAAACTATAACTATAGGTTGCTATAGGTAAGTATTTACTAGGTTACCCTGTCGTAAAATTTAAAAACTTGTTTAGCTTTTTTTCAGTATAATTATAAACAAAGAAAAGGACGGAAAAATGTTTTCTTATCGGTGAGTGACTATACTTCTCCGCTGAGTAGCATTTGCATTTTGTTTTCCGTGAAGTTTCCGACTGGGAAGTAGGTATAAAGTATCATCATACAGATAAATTTTGACGCATTCATTAGGTAGATAAAAATGTCGATTGGTGAGATAACCAATGAATGAGTCACATTTTGTTATTATAATAATTTTAGCTGCTTTCACAACTTACGGGTGAACTTTATTAGGCCAGTCAAATAGTACCGCTATAAAATTACAAACTAATGGCGCTAGTTTTGATTTTTTAATACACTGTTAGGACCAATGCGAGCAGCGTATATTCAAAGTTTGGAGCTTCGAAAGACCTGTGCAGACCTCGTAGTGCTATAAAAAATTGTGTGTTTATCAAATTTCTTTTCGGTTTTTCTATCATACCTCGTAATCTACTTATGCGTTAACGTGTCATTTAAGTTTTTAAAAATTATATTTACTACAACTGAAGACCAAAACTTGTTCGCTGTCCCGATCTCCTCCAGCAACGCTGGTCATCGCGCACCTTTGCGACGCTTATGTAGCTCTTACAATAAATTACTTCTGTCAGTAGATATGTTTAATACGACGAGACAAAAGTTCAAAAGCAAAATCTATGAAACTTTAATGTAACACAGTGTATAGTGTAAGTCTACTTAATCACATTACCCACGTGTACTACTAAAGTAGGAGCTAGTTAGGGAGTAAACTATAATTATGTAGAAAGCTGCAATTTTAGGCATCTCTAAGTCGTGTTTAAGCTTTTTATGGTAGCACAGGCTCATTGCGGGATCGGTCCCGGATTCTCTCGTATTAATCGCGTAAGTTAGTACAAGACTTCCAAACTTCTTTATTAGAAATTAGCCCTCACCCGCGGCTTCGGTCGCGTAAACCGTTACATCTGGCAGTTGAATTGGAATTCCGGGATTTTACTAAATTCCCACGGCCTTTTCCAAAAAAATATCGTGGTATTCATTTTAGCACGTTGTATGACGAACATCCGTGCAAAATTTCATATCCTTAGACGTAGCGGTTAAGATTTTGGGATATTACATAGATCCCGTAGGAATATCGGGTTAAAAAGGAGTGCCTAGCTAGGTCAATTTACCAAAGTCGTTCTTAGTAGCAAAATTTCTATTCGCATTTTCTCCCAAATGCTTTTTTTATCACTATAGAGTTTTTTACTGAATTAAACAATAAAAGTAGGTACAAAAACAGAGACTAATATTAAAATTAATATAAATAAAACTAACTTAAAATACTAAACAAAAATTAAAACTAAAAATTACAATCTAAATTTAGCCCCTTAGGTAGGGTGCCCATCACGCAGGCAGCATTCCCACGTTGAATTGCTGCGAGAAAGCTGCCTGCGCGAGGGTCACCTGTTGCCTCTCTCAGGCGCTTGCTTATAGCTCCGTGGAGCCCTCGTGCGCCCTTGCCCCACGAACCGAGTGTCTCGACACCGAATGCGACGAACTCGTACTGGGCGCCGAGACACTCGTATTTAATGGCCTTGAGCCGTTCTCGGGTGTCCGCCGCTGCACCGGCACGTCTGCTCGTTATTGGGAGGTAGGACGCTGCCAAGGTGTCGGCGCAAGTGGCGTCCCACACCAGTGCACGGCCCATCCTCCATGGAATTAACGACATCCCGTCAGGGCGCTTGCCATCACTCCGCACGATCTGGGGCTCCAGAGCAGCAGGAACGTTGGCACTGACGAGCGCTCTTCTGAGGATGTCGTTTAGGACGGCATTTTTACTGAAGCTTATTTTCACAGTAGCGTTTTTTCCCAATTTGAATTCCCATTCTCACACGGAGCACCTTATTCTGTGTGCTTTTGGCTCTCCGGACCGATTCAAACTTAACATAACTTAAACCTACCTGTTTCTGTGTCGATTAGAATTGGAAAAAAAACGAGATTGTGAAAATGGCTTCAGTAAAAAACCATTTTGGGAAAATAGCATATGGTTAATTGATCTAGGTAGGTATTCTTAAAAAGTAGCAGAACTGTTGTTTCAGAGGTCCAGCTATAGCAATCAATACAATGTACTAAATTTCATCCAAACCCGTTCAGCCTTGTTAGAGTGAAAGAGTAGCAAACACTTAGGTACATCCATATCCATACTAATATTATACAAGGCCGCAGACCACCTGGCAGAAAACGTACCTCCTGGTTATGAAACCTTAGAGACTGGTTCGGGATGAGTACCAGATTTCTCTTTCGGGCGGCAGTCTCTAAAATAAAGATAGCTCTAATAATCGCCGACCTGCGGTGTGAGAGGGCACTACAAGAAGAAGAATATTAATAATTATTATAAATGCCTGTCTGTAAATGAATGTGTGTCAGATACGTCTGTCAGTTACCTACCTCTTCACACTGAAATCGCTGAACCGATTTATTTGAAATTTGGATAGATTTAATTTGAGCTTCGGGAAAGGACCTTATGATAGCTTTTATCCCGGAAAATTGCATAGTTCCCACGGGATATCGATAGACGAACTCTTTGCAGGCGGAGTCGCGGGCAACAGATAGTCTTTTATAATATTAGTAGGATAGTGAAGGTAATTGCAAGATAATTTAAAATGCCTGTGAAGTCAATTGAGTACAGTCGCAATTATCGAAGCAAAAAAACACATTAAAGTACATTAGGTACATCATGTCTCTAACCAAGGATGATAATAGACTGGATTGGCAGTCGCCATAGTGCGGATCGGCCGCGGTTTTTGTAGTTCGATTATTAAATCTAGATGGCGCTGAAATATAGCCAGAGGCTTTGAAGGCAAAACAATAAGACTACAGATGTTTCATATCACTGAAAATGTATTATTATGCAATATTTTTGACAAATAATACATTTGTAGTAATATGAAACATCTGTAGTCTTATTGTTTTGCCTTCAAAGCCTCTGGCTATATTTGAGCGCCATCTATATTTAATAATGGAACTACAAAAACCGCGGCCGATCCGTACTATGGCGACTGCCAGACAATCCAGTCTATATCATCTCTGCTCTAACTAACTACACTTTTTCAGCGCCATTATATAATTATTACCTCGTTTAAGTCACATCCTCATTTAATATCCACTAATTGCTATTTATTACCTTATTTAGGAGCCGAAACTGGAAACATTTAGTAGGTATAGCAAATTTTACCGCTAGCATACGTGCGTGTAAAATATAATAGTGGAAAGGTATTTATGGTGAGCCTCAGAATGTTGTTCATCATTTCACATCTGTATTCCATTAGCAAATACGGTTTAGCCTTCCTTGAGATTTACCAATTTATCATGAGCTCCCTCGCCCCGCCTACTACATTGTGAATGTAGGGCAATGAGGGAGAGTTAATGCTTAATCAAGGGTCTGTTGTGGTTGGACGATGCCTAAGACGCAACAAACGCCTGAGGTGCCACCGACCAGGTAACGAGTAGGCGGATTGAGGGGTGTCACTACTTTAATTTAATTTATTGAATCAGGCGTTACTTTGCGGAGGTCCATATTAATGAACTAAAACAATTACTTTGCTCACCCGCGACCTTAAGGTCGCGGGTGAGCAAAGTAATTGTTTTAGTTCATTGTCACTACTTTATTGTGAATCTGATTCTTTCAACATCAATGGGTTTTGTTATCTACTACGGGAGCATATCTTCGCCTGTGAAGAATAGGGGTATAAAAAAAGCTTAGGTACGACCTATTCTCAGATCTACCAAATATAGAGAAAAGAATTTATAAAAATCGGTCAAGCCGCTTCGGAGAAGTACGATAATAAACACCGTGATACGTGATTTGTATATATTAGATTAGACTAAGAATAAAGTCTAATCTCTGCTACGCTTCATTCGTTACGAAATGTTTAGCGGGGAAAGGTGTGGGGGTGAGTCGAGGTGAATCTTACCGAATATCTCACACACACACGAGAAATATTGTAAAATCCCATTCTAGATTCAAGAAAGATAGAAGTCCCTTACTCGTACTCACTTTCACATGAAGACACACAAAACAAACAAACATAAAAATAGTAAAACAAATACACAATTCTGCATGTGTGTCCCCGCAAAAGTATAACAGTCGCTGACTCAGCATAATTTTGAGGCGTTAAGTAGACGCCTGCTGCAGCGCTGATTTACGCATAGATAATTTTTTTCTATTAATTTATTTGGCAAATAGGTAAAAAAGCTTTTATCTTATTATTCACCTGAGGCCGTACTGTCTAACGCTTCTGACGCTTGTCTTCGCTTTCACCATCTCTTTCTGTCATCATTTTATACCAAACAGAAAGAAATAGTGATTGCGAAGCCAAGCGTCAGAAACGTTAGACAATAAGCCTGCAGGTAGGGTATAGCCACAATTGTTTTTTCTGACTAAAATAAGTACATATATTTTTGGATAATAATACAGTAAGATTAACGTCAGCCCATGTTGTTGGCCGATGGGGCCTGAAGGTTCTTAAATGGCGTCCACGGACCGGAAGACGCAGTTTAGGTAAGCCTCCAACACGTTGGAGCAACAGCCTGGTTATAAAAAATGATGCATCTATATTTTGCAATCAACTATACCTAATCAGTAATCATTACGTAACCATCCTCTAATATATCAAACAACAAACCATCAAGTCATTACACTTCCTTGTCCAAAACAAGTGAACTGTGCCATCCCTGCGGAGGGAAACATGTCAGCTAGCCCGTGTAATCTCGTTCGGATCGCGGACATGAATTTCATAAGTGCTCGGTTCAGTTAATGGATGAAAACATTAACTCCTTAGGGCCTGACGAATTTAGAAGGCTTTACCCAGGTGGCTTGTAAGCATTTGCTTATGCCACAGGGAGTTAACCGCTGGCGTGTTGGGCTCGCATAGTGGGAAATCACTTACAAGCTTGTGGAATCGGCAAAGGCGAAGTTAACGTGCCGTTCTTGTTTATTTTAGTCAAAGTGGAATTATGATATGTCTATAGTCGTTTTATTTTCTAAAACGCGGGCGCTCGCTATTGCATTCACTATCTCGTTCTCTCTTCGTCCCATTGTGATTCTAAGTAAGTCAGTCAGATAGGCCTCAGGTCATCCGGACGCACAAATATACAAGAGGAACCCTCGCTCCTGCGCGAAATTACGCAAAAGAAATGGAATTCAAAGGCAATTTTGCAATAATATATTGTCATCACTGACGTCACGTAAATATCGTACTTAAACAGTTATCGAGTATGACAACTAGATGATAATCAAGCTGTTACGGCAAGCAACTGTTGGCACTTACTAAGATAATTATTTCGATATCTAGTGGTAATGAAAAACTGATGATATACCTACGAAAACGTGCAGACTCCACAATATAACTCGGCATAGACATCCATCAGTGCAAAAGCAAATGGCAAAGTTTTTCCAACTTAAATGCAACTGGTTATCCACAGGAAAGATTCTCTCCGTCGCTCCGATTCTAATACGTTCGCAAATCGCAAGTGTGATATGGCTCTAACAAAATAACCTTGCCACAGTGATGGATCGCTTCGCTGTGCAAAGATCCCCACACGCGAACTAGTCATTATAATTTATTGTCTCTTACTCAAATAAACCAACATGTTTCAACCACGTACATACACACAGTAACAGTTTTTTTTTATCTACAAAATATATGGTTAGAACTTTTACCCATTTTGTTTGCGAATCTCCGCGTCTCTTAAAAATTAAAATAAACACTTAAAATTAATATTTCCAAACACAAGACTACACGTATTTTACCCGGCCGGCAAGGGCAAAATTATAAGAAAAGGTTATGTTCTTAGCGGTCCTTGTATGTATTTTCCTATTGTTGTAACTTTTTAAACAGACGAGATAAAAACCTTCTTTTCTTTTCACCCGACAGTCGAATTTAATACAATACAATACAAGTATTGTTCTAAATCTTTAGCTAAAGTGGCTTAGGTTGCGCGTTGTCTGTCATTCTGTCACGTTTTTTTAATGTAGACATAGATAAAAATACTTAGCTTTATCTTATACAACTTTGCCTGTTCTTTCTCTATCTTTCACAAATCATCTAAGAGACAAAAGATTTTTTTTTAGGTAAAGATGCTTACAACCAAGACGCCGCGCCGCTTACTTACCATATGACCCGATACCCGCAGGTCCCCCACCATATTATGGTCAATACCCTCACCCAGTGGGACCTCCGCCACCAGCCATTCGTGTTCATCCAGCTGCCGTCTACCAGACCTCTCTAGGTCCCCTACGCGAACAACCCGCCGCTCTTACAACCAAGAGATGGTGACTAAAATCGACAGGAGACCTACAACCCTAACCAGCTTATGGTTGCCTTGCTTTGGGTATTAGGGTGAGTCAAGATTTTTTTTTACATTTTATCTTTTTTTATCATGTGATAAACTCCTTCGATTACGAGACTGACTTATTGTTTTTGGAGCCTTATCTATTGAAACTGAAGACTATATATAAGTCTATGATTTATAAAGTGAATAGATTCAATTATGTAAACAATCCGGCCAAGTGCGTGTCCAACTCACACGCCAAGGGTTCCATACCTACTTATAAAGATCGAGCTAAAAATGCTAGCCATAAAGCTAGGAACACTACATTTATATTATGTCAAACAATATACAGGGTGAAATTTTGAACGTGATACAAAATTAGTGTTTCAAGCTTAGTTAATGCTGGATAACATAATGTATTTACTCAATTGTTGAAATTGGCCTGATAAAATTTTGGATTTTCATACTTTGTTGTTGTTAAATTATGAACTAAATGTATGGACACTTCAAATTTAACAATACTAATTCTAACAACTGGGTAAATGTATTATGTTGTCGAGCATTAACTAAACTAGAAACACTAATTTTGTATTACGTTCAAAATGTCACCCTGTAATATCCCCCTGTATTTAGCACCATAGTATATTTTTACTTTATGTGTATGTGTACCTACTTCATGTCAATTTTCAGTTATCGAATCAATTTTAATCAAGGTAAAAATACTGTAAATCATTGAAAAAAAACATCATATAAGTACCATACATTCATTTTCGTAATATTCTAATAATTTTTATAATATTTATGCACTTGGTTGCTGTAGTTTGTAATCCGTACTAATATTATAAATGTGCAAGTAACTCTGTCTGTCTATTACCACTCACGCCTAAACCACTGAACGGATTTAGATGAAATTTTATGTGGAGATAGTTTGAGGCACTGAAAAGGCCATGCTTTTTTTATACAATATAGGCTCGCATTTGACCACAATCACGCCTGATGGAAAGCGAAGATGAGATCTACTTGACTTTAGGGGAATAAGCAAGTAGAAGGCAGTTGAGCGTGGTGTTGCGCGTGCCCCCAAGCAGTGCAAACCGTACAACAAATACGGGGCACTGTAACGGGTACGCACGCGCTGCACAACTGCTCAGACCCTTCCCTCAGAATGGCTTCTATAGGCTGTTGCTTATAAACTGTTGCCTTTAGAAGCCATTCTCAGCTGGAACACGACGAGAGTCCCTTGGCGGCCTGGGTCATCCTCTATGGTGGTGACCAGCCAAGGCCGAAGCCTACAACCGCAGTTAAATCGCTCGTCCTTCCATCCTTTCCTTAACTTCTTACTTACTTACTTATTTATTTGTTTTCACAAAAGCTTCTTTCTTGCTATTTCAGATGCTGGCCCTGCGTGTGCATCCCCTATTGCGTGGAATCTTGCCTCAACACTGACCACTACTGCACTAATTGCGGCTCATTCGTCGGATCTTATTCCCGTTAGAACCAAACTTACGACAGTTGCTGTAAGATAATTCTGACATGCAGTACAATTTAACCCTTTTTCAAGGCCCGTAAATGTAGACATGCTACTACAAAATGAATTATAGTTTTGGTTACCTTATCAGCACTATCCCAGCATATAGTATAGTTACGTGCCACTGCGGGGTACAAGTTTACTCTCAGAATTACTCTTTTTTGCATAACGGCAATGATATTGCTAATAATTTATATTATTATTTATTCCTTTCTATGTAAGTCAGCCCTCTCATTCTGCAGTATGGGACGTATAGGCTGGAATGACGATGATGATGATGTAGTCAATCTCACCTTTTTTTGTTGATTTAAATACTAAGTAATTATTTTATCGAACTAATTTAGACTTTAAGACAATGACTGTGATCATTGAGGCTTTGGATTAGATTAGTCGCTTAGATGTAATCGTCGTTAAGCAGTTTGTTAGTTATTTTCAAACTTTTTTTTCTTACTTATTTTTTAGACATGTTAACTTGTTCGCCTTTTTTAAAAAATAAAGCGTAATTACTTAAAGGCTCACAAAGTTCGAATTACTTTTTTGTTTTATTAAATTATATTTCAATGATTATGTCATTCTTGGAATAACTTTGTTAATTAACTATTTCTTCTTAATATTCCTTTGTTTTTATAAGACGTAATAAAATATATATTGATTACTTTATGATACTTTTCTTTTCATTTTTGATATAATTCTCTTTAACCTGGTAACTTTTCACTACTAGCCTGTCTAATTTAACTTTAGTCTGCTTCGTCAATATTTCAAGAACTCATAAGTCTTAAGTTTTTACGAATAATTTGTTCCCTTAAACATATATTTCTAACAAATGAAACACCAAAAAGCTGTTTTTAAGCAAACAAAGTAAAAAACTCATTTTTTTTAAAATTAACTTTAGCCTAATATATAATTAAACCAGCCTTAAGCTATCTCATTCTATCTTTGCCCCATTGTGATTATGAGTGAATTAGATAGGCCTCAAGTCATCCGGACGCACAAATATTCAAGGGGAATTGCGCCAGATTTCGGAAAAGAAATGGAATTGAAAGGAATTTTTTTATGTTGCCATTTTTTACGAATAATGGTTTCATAAACTTAAAGAAAAACTAATGGTCCACAATTTTTGTTTTTTTGATTTTTTTGACTTAGTGTAGTTTAGTAGTTTAGTGCGTCTTGTTTTGACTTATAAACATCCAAGAACGTTGTAGGTAGGTAAAGTATAACACATTTTTAGCCGATCAAACAGGAAAAAAAAAAAAAAGCCATGCCAAAAATTGGTTGATTTCAGACAAACTGCCTTTAAATGCCCTTGATTCCTATCATCAAACATATCTGCAGTATTTCTCACTCTTCGGGTGTTTTCCCGAATGCCTTTAAAAAAGCGATAGTCCATCCTATATACAAAAGTGGCGACAAACGGATCATCTCAAATTATAGGCCGATCTCCGTTTTGACTACCTTTTCTAAAATTTTTGAAAAACTTCTGAACAGGCGTCTAACCACTTTTCTTACCAAAAACAATATCTTGTCCAAACACCAGTACGGTTTCCGATCAGGTATCTCCACGAAAGATGCGGACCTTACCACTCATATATCCCAGAATCTTGATAGAGGTAAAAAATGTGTTGGTCTCTTTCTTGACCTACAGAAGGCATTCGACACGGTCCATATCCCAGTTCTCTTATCTAAGTTGTATGATGTAGGAGTGAGAGGCATTGCCCGCAACATTTCTAGTGATTATTTGACTAATCGTTTTCAGAGAGTCACTATACATGGAACCCTGAGTGACGAAGTTTCCATAGAATACGGCGTCCCGCAGGGGTCCATTCTTGGACCTACGTTATTTTAGATTTATATAAATCAATTGTGCGACCTTAAACTCTCTAATTGCAAAATTTTTACGTATGCTGATGATACTGCAGTCGTTATAGATGGATCCGATTGGGAGGATGTCAGGTTGATTGCTGAGAGCAATATGAACATAATTTGTGCTTGGCTGTCACAAAACATTTTGACGCTTAATTTAAACAAAACTCACTTTATCCCTTTCTCAATCAAAAATAATTCACAACCCCCGTCCAATTATAAATTATCTGTCCACTCAAATTGTAACGTTAACAACTGCCATTGCTTGCCTATTTCACAAGTTCAACATATAAAATATCTTGGGGTTTTCGTAGATAGTAATCTTAACTGGTATCCTCAAATTGATATGCTTACTTCAAGAGTTAGGCGCCTCATTCATATCTTCAAAACTCTCAGACAGTCAGCTGATAAAGATACTCTTGCCATTGTTTACTCTGCGCTCTGCGCGTCAGTGCTAACTTACTGTGTGCCTGCTTGGGGCTGCGCCGCAAAGACCTCGTTCCTAAAAATTGAGAGAGCGCAGAGAGCTGATCTGAAATTCATGTACCGCAAAGAGAAAAAATTTCCAACTAAAGAACTTTCATCATCATTCATCATCATCATCGACAATATTACGTATCCAGTTCAAAGATTTATAACACAACTAATCGTATCCTAAATATTTATCCATTGAATAAATTTGAAGTTATACGTCAAGTGTCAAATTGGCTACAAAAACTTAGCTATGACGACACTGAATTGATCTTACCAAACTCGGCATGATTCACAACACACACACACATACATACTCACACACACACACACACACTCACACACTCAAACACGCACGCATATGCTCATTCACCTCGTTTACCCACACAAACTTAATGTTTATTATTCTTAGTTTTTGGTCTGTCTGTCGCATAGAAGTCTGATAGTGGTACATATTATAAACTTTTCAACCAGCGGTAACGCGTCGAACGCTGATACTCCAAAACACAGGCTTTTGCTTAGTTTGGAGGCCAGAGTTATAACAAATTAAATGTGCAAATTGTTTTTATCTTCTTTTTCGTGCTGACAGAAATATGTTTGTCCTTCATTGTTTGTACAACTATATATGAATAATGCAGTTCCGTCTATGGGGCCCCAAAATACAATTTTTTACCTTAAAAAAAAAAATGCTTACTCGTAAATTAGCAAAGTAAGTTATCTAACTACTGGTGTGGTTTAAAGCGGCTAATGAAGAAAACGGAGTCGAGAGAAGCGTGAGTACCTAAGGTATATTATGTCTTCCGATGCAACATATCGTAGTTAATATGTATCATGTACACCTTTGCCATATATCTACATTGTCATTACTGACATCACATAAATACTGTAAAAAGTAATCGAGTATGGCAACATGGCAGTTAACTCGATGAGAATCAAGCTGTTACGGCACGCAACTGTTGGCACTTACCAAGATACGTATTTAGATAGTGATAATGAAAATTAACGGATGATATACTTACGAAAAAGGTGCAAACGTCACAGTAGTACTCGGTATGGACATCCATCAGTGCGAACTTAAAAGCAATTGGTATCCACAGGAAAGATGCTGCAGCGTAGTTTAAGAATTAAATATTGTAGTTGCTTTGGTGTCCAAAAACTATTCAAAACTACTATTTCCAAAAGTGAAAAGTTGCATTATCCGATCGAAAATTTGGGTTGATATTAAACCGAATGCATCATCCGTGATTCTCGTCAAAATCACACCTAATAGTTCTTTCCTAGTTCTAAAATAAGTTCTAAAAACTAGAAGTAGGCAATAAAGGAACGACTAAATAAGTAGCGCGCGCAGACAGAGAGCGGTCTAGAGTTCCGAGTTCTGCGTTCAGAGTTCTGCGTTCGGTGACCGCCGTTCCGAGAGTTTCAACGCACACAGGCGTAACATCTGCCTAGAGAAATATTTCTCTATTGTAGCTTATATTGTAGCGTTTATCTATTGTTCTTAGCAGTCCATATATTTTCCAGACACAAGACTACACGTATTTTACCCGGCAAGGGCAAATTTAAAAGAAAAGGTTATGTTCTTAGCGCAGTCCATGTCTTATTGTTGTAACTTTTTAAAGAGATGAGATAAAAACATTCTTTTCTTTTTCTCCTCATTCTTTTCTACCTCTAGTGCGATCAATCGGTGATGTCATATGCACTGATCAGCATTATGATGGTCTACATGGACATCTCAAAGCGTCTCTATTTGTCCCAGACATCCCGGACAAGCAATCGCCTAATTGAAACGTCCCGTCTGCGCTCTGTAAATGCACAAAACTGAAATTCCAGACGTTACTTTGATGTCGGGACGGAAAGTTTGGGGCCACAGTTTAATCAAAATTGTGCGTTGGTCACATTTGAAGCAAATGTAAACTTAAAGTAATAAAATAAGTTCCTAAAAAAAGTTAAAAATCTTTTGAATGTAAATGATTGTTTTGTCAATGTCCAACAAAATGAAGTGACTGTCAAGTTAACTTATATTGGTTATAACGAGTTTGTGAATAACGGGATCACTTTGTGATTTGGTCTTGTAAAATTTTATTGTATCGTAATCCTCCGAGCTTTACTGAGAACGGAAGAAAGGATGAAATAGAATTGTAAAATTTTGATACGAAGTCAAAGTTTTGAGTACGTATTGTGAAATTTTGCCCCAACAAGAACTTAACACATTTTTTTTTGGAACCTAGGTAGTAAAAATCTTTGAAAAAAGCCTGAGCCTAAAACAGAGCAGGCCTTCCTTTTTTGCTAACACTAGTTTTGTTAAAATGAATTGCTCTTCGCAAACCTAGCCCTTTCCGCCTGTTCAACTCTAAAAAAAAACTCTATTTCAGTCTTTAATTTTCGACAAAAGACTCGAGTCTTTTAAGGCACTAATCGATTCTGGTACTACTATTCGTTTCGTTTCCCCTATTTGGGTAGAGCAATCTTCGACGGTCATAAAATTTGACGTTATCTTTCATGCAATCTATTTTTTAAATTTTAGTTTTATATTAAGTTAATTTCCATACGGAAAATTGAATTGCAGCATTCAGTTATTTGCTTCCTGACAAAATTTATTACTTATTTACTCATCTGATTGTCTTTTCTTTGGAGAGATTTTGATTCAGTGTTCATGTCTTATCACATGGCAAATATTATGAAATTTATAAAACAGTGACACATCGTCATATCAATGACTCATACAACAACTGAGTTCAAACAAAAGGAAATTCAACAAATGGACCCAAGCCCTTTCATACTGAGAAGAGGCCTGTGCTCAGTTTTATGAATGTATGTAAATACTTTATTGTACATAAAACACAAAAATAATACAAAAAACAAATTAAAGGAAATGGAACTTACTACTAAATGAGCAATCTATGCAAATATAATAATTTTAAAGCTAGGCTTTAGAATCCTAATGTTTATGAATGGATTTTTGGGATTTCGCCTCATAAAGTGATTAGAAGAAGGCTGTAGTATTGTATGGAACTTCCGTAATTTTAAAGCCAGGAAAACAAATATTTTCCAAATTATTTTATATACTGATGATTATGGATATTTGGTTCAATCTGATGAAATATCAACAAATAATAAAGTAAAATAAAGCTAGAAGAAACAGTATTTTTTTTATCGGTACGGGGGTGTCTAACTTCGTGTGAAAGTCCGACCTGGCACTTGGCCTTGCTTTTTTACTGCGCGGACAAAGTTACAGGCCAAAGCTAGTCTCTGCATAAATACGCCAAAGTGAAGTTGGACATCTGTAAACAAAAGACTCCCGGTACCCGTAGCCGATTACTACACACAATTTAACCGTCTGCAAGGAGCAATGCCTAATATCAATTATGTGCGCTCCTCGCGTTTTGGGCTCGCTAACAATGCATTGCCCAAACGATTATTTATTTATTTCGACACTTGATACCAATGTGCTATAAAATTAAAAAAAGATCTTCTAAACTACGTAGGTATTTTTATATTCACTTCTCTGAACCGATGGAACAGAAGCCGGAGCGCAAGGACATTTGCTGGTGCTTGGCAGGCACTTGGACTCTAAAGGATCAAAAACTGATAACCCTGCTGAACCGGGTCGTTAAGAAAGCAAGAATTGTTGTAACCACCCCGAGATAATAAACGAATGTGCTCGTAACTTTCTCCGCAGTAGTCTTGTTGTCCAATCGAGACAGGTAGATGTTCAATAACGGCACAGCACTGCAGCTTGAAACAGGAGAACACTGCAGGAACGACAGAAAACCAGTTCGTAACAGTATTAAAGATCGCATATTTGTATTTTTATATCTTTTTTGAGCTCGTTGCCAGATTTGGAAATTACGAATCGGGTCGTGTCGTCTTACGAGTATGATACTTTTCAAAAGTTGTTTCGAAAATATTTGACTGGAGGGTTACTACGAAATTCGAAGTTCGAAGTTCGGATCGTGCGGTCCCTCTCACTCTTGTAATAAATACCATTAGCGTGAGCGGAACAGCATGAAACGAAGTTCGAATTTCGCGCTTCGTAGTATAGGGCCTGATTTGCTTCATTAGTGGACAAGTTTCGTGCCTTCAGGACCTCTACCATGAGTTACACTAGTTTACAGTGACCATACTCCCTAGCGACGGCGTAAATGATTTGTATGGAGAATTGTACTTCCGTAAGTGACCGCTAGAGGCGCTGTACACAATTCTCCATACAAATCATTTACGCCGTCGCTAGCGAGTACGGTCACTGTGAACTAGTGTAACTCATGGTAGAGGTACAGAAATGATGCCCACGTTTTATCGTAGCTAAATATCGATTAAATTTCAAGTTACTATTAACTGTTATGCTTGTAAACAATATTCGTTTCTTACTAGTTAAAATGGCTTAGGTTGCAGAAAATTGTTTCGAAGTTGTCAGTAGGTACCCCATTGCCTATAACTAGGTAGATGTTGTAGTTAATTCAAGTTTGAGTTCTTAAGAAATATACTTTTACCAACTTAACCAGAAGATTATCCAGCGGGAATAATAGCCGGAGAGAGTCATACAGCTAAATGGAGAAAACGGCGTTTGGAAAAAAGTCGTAATTATTTTAAATGCTTCAATTTTGCGTAATTGGTCTTACAATTGAAGGGGTTCGTCTCTGATATTAAACAGCTAAGTACTTTAAGCCCGTGTAGTTTAGTTAAAGTTACGAATGAACGTAAAATTTAAGATTAAGGGTAGGTATTTTTAAACCTGTTCTTTTTTGTAAAAGCTACGAATGAATGTAAAATTTAAGATTATAATAACTCCAACAAGATGGAGCGATGGCCTGGCAAAAGTTGCGGTACCTAACGCGTTGGATGAGGACGGTGCAGGACCGGTCTGTTTGGTGAATCATGGGGTAGGCCTATATTCAGCAGTGGACGTCTTTCGGCTGAAATTATGAGTGCATTAAGTGTTAAATTTGAACTGAATTAAATTTCAGCTTTGTCCTGAATTCATCATCACTATTATCCACCAGTAAGCGTCCACTGTTAAACAAAGGCCTCCTCCATAGAACGCCATAATGAACGACAACTTGCCGGATTGCCCGCAACTATCGCGATGTCGTACCGTCGGTTCACCTGTACGCTTAGTATAAATTTACTTCACCAAAATACTTCTCGATCGCGTTTACGTAAAAATTTCAATTCTATGGAAACATGGACGCGCGCGCGCGGAGGCGCTGTCCATGTTTCCCTAGTAATTGATTTTTTTACATAAACGCGATCGAGAAGTATTGAAGTGAAGGAAAACTTATACTAAGCGTACAGTATGCTTAGCATAAGTTTTACTTCACCAAAACACTTCTCGATCGCGTTTACGTAAAAAAACCAATTACTATGGAAACATGGACAGCGTCTCCGCGCGCGCGCGTCCATGTTTCCATAGAATTGAAATTTTTACGTAAACGCGATCGAGAAGTATTTTGGTGAAGTAAAACTTATACTAAGCGTACAGAGTGCTTAGTATACGTTTTACCTCACCAAAATACTTCTCGATCGCGTTTACGTAAAAATTTCAATTCTATGGAAACATGGACGCGCGCGCGCGGAGACGCTGTCCATGTTTCCCTTGTAATTGATTTTTTTACGTAAACGCGATCGAGAAGTATTGAAGTGAAGGAAAACTTATACTAAGCATACTGTACGCTTAGTATAAGTTTTACTTCACCAAAATACTTCTCGATCGCGTTTACGTAAAAATTTCAATTCTATGGAAACATGGACGCGCGCGCGCGGAGGCGCTGTCCATGTTTCCATAGTAATTGATTTTTTTACTTAAACGCGATCGAGAAGTATTTTGGTGAAGTAAAACTTATACTAATCGTACTGATGTCCACCGGTTCGTGGTCCCCGCTCGAGCACCTTATTGATCTACTGGTTAGCAAATAACACTAGCTTTATAAACTTATTCAAACCAACACTTCGTTTTTTTAGCATTAGAAATAAGGTAAACAATCTTGAAGAGTCTTTTTATTGAAAAATTCTTTTAAAAAAATTGTAACTATTACTTATGAAACCAAAAGAGTGTAAATAACCATATTTCCTTTCAAATTGTTACATATTAGCTGTGACTTATTTTTCAAAAGTGTTTTTTAATAAAAAGACACGTCAAAATCGCTTACCTTCTTTCTAATGCTAAAAAAAGCAAGTAAAGCCGTAGCAAAAAAAAAAACTAAAAACTTCATTTATCCTCTTCTTGAAAATGCAGTAGAGAAGCGTTTGGTATCTTCGAAAGTTCTGTCAGGGGGGGGGGGGAATCGGGTGGTTAATACCCTTCGCCACTGGTACCTACCACATCAGGCATTGTTTTCATTTCAGACCACTTATCAAAACATAACCCGTTGAAATGTTCCATTTCACTGCTTTTTAGGGTTCCGTAGTCAACTAGGAACCCTTATAGTTTCGCCATGTCTGTCTGTCTGTCCGACCGCGGCTAAGCTCAGAGACTGTTTGTACTAAAAAGCTGTAATTTGGCATAAATTTACATATCAGTCATGCCAACAAAGTAGTAAAATAAAAAATAAAAAAATATTTTTTTTAGAGTACCTCCCATAGACGTAAAGTGGGGGTGATTTTTTTTTCTCGACTAACCCTATAGTGTGGGATATCGTTGGATAGGTCTTCTAAAACCATTGGGGGGATGCTAACATGATTTTTGTATTTAGTGATCTACTTTGAAAAAGCTCGTATCTCAAATCAGCATGTAAACAAAACTGAACCTTGATACGCGCGTAATAAAGTTCACTTAGCCAGATTATCGATTGTGAAATACGGGCTTTTTTCAAAGTATTGACGATACGTAAGCTTGGAAGATTCCGTACACGTACGAAATCCTTAGAAAAATATTACTTGATTTTTCGCAATGGCTACGGAACCCTATCTTGGGCGTGTCCGACACGCTCTTGGCCGGTTTTTTAGTGATGGATAGGTGTGGGCGAGGTCTCCATTAGTCAAACAGGTTTTTCATCAGATTAGATGTATTTTGCAGAAGCCTTATAGCACAGAGTTTCTGGTTAAACATCTTCACCACAACATTTAAAGGTACGTTAGTGAACTGTAATGGATGCTCTAATTAGCTAGCATTAAAAAAAAATTGAGAACTGATTGTCAAGATAATGGTCTCCGATTAAAGTAAAATGAATTATCTTATTTGAATGAGTTCTGATTTCGAAAATAGGTGGTTAGTGACATTAGGGGTATAATTTATATCACCTTATGAAACATTGTATAAACAAAGGTGCTTGTTAAGTTTGTGTTAGCTTACATAAGCTTGTTTTTAACTGTCACTTTGATATTTGCCTTTTTCAGATACAGATAAAATATAAGTTCATTTTGCTGTTATAGTTTTGTATTTTTTTACGAATAACGGAGTGTATTAAGTAGATTTTTTACAATTATTGTATTATAAATTTCCAGCAAGTACCTAAGTGGGATTTTTTTAACAGTGGATGTCTTATTGACGTGTTAATGTCATCCAATGAAGTCAGTACGGGTATTCCACTCGTATTTTCACGAGATGAAAACCGCTATAGCTTGTCTAGTTTGAAATGACGCGCCTCACCACCGCGTTTGCGCACGGGATTTGGAGCTCAATTTGAGCTACAATAGAGTCTATTGTAGCTTGAATTGAGTTTCGAATCCTGTGCGTGAGTGCGGTGGTGGGGCGCGTCATTTTAAACTAGACAAGCTCTACCATTAATGAGCTTCCAACACATCACGTAGAAAACAATATGTCTAATGTAATAAAACCATGAATCATAACAAACTGTTTAGCTTGCACATTCGTCACTGTACCTTCAGGAAATCTAGGCAAGTACTACTCAATGGTATAAATACCTATGTTCACATAATTTTAAGCTCCGATATCTATAATGGCGATGTTACAAGTTCAAAGAACATCTAAAATACCAATCGTTTAAATGATGGCGTACTTTTTTGATTATAATTAAATTAAGATAACTTTTAATGTTTGAACGACAACCAAGCTGACATTATTAATTATTCACTTTAGTTTTAATTTTTGTTTAGTATTTTAAGTTAGTTTTATTTATGTTAATTTTAATATTAGTCTCTGTTTTTGTACCTACTTTTATTGTTTAATAAAGTATTAAATAATTACTTGGTTCTTGAAAAAAGATTTGAATTCTGAGGCCGTATTGTTGTCTAACATGCTCGGAATCACGTCACATTCATCATTTATTTCTGTCAAACTGTATAGGTTGGCGGTAAAAACAGAAGGCGGTGAATCTGATGGTGAGCGCCTGAGTGTTAAATAATTATAGGCCCAGTTTCACTTAAAACATCTAAATAAAAAAGCTCACCATACTATTCCCAATTTACATCTAAACAAAGTCATATAAAACTTCTGGAAAACCTAAAAAAAATGATCTTAAACATCACAAGCGTCCAAGATTACACAATCCTATAATAATTTTATTTGTATTTTCCTAATAGATATTTCTTTGACTCGAGTTATGACAAAATGCCAGGATAAAAGAAAAGTCAAAAACTTTTAGTCTGACCTGACGTGATAACTATCTAATACTTAACGCTTTTTGAAAAGAGCTGCAAACCGCTGCGTTTCTAGCAAAAATTGTTTTTTCGCCATTTATAGGACAATACCGTAAGCATGCTTATCTTTTTATCACTACGTGTTTACGATAAAATGATATATTTTATCAAGACGCTGAACACAGAAAGGCTCAAGTGTAGTACTAAAGGGTGGCAAATTCATCACTAACACGGTTCATTACGACTTTAAATTGAAGGAAGTTATTGTGTTGACTTACGTCGAAGAAGATGACTCAAAAGTTTTGAATGTCTGTTTGAATATTGTCGCAAAGAACAGTTCAATACTTTTTATACAAGTCTACAGACGTGTACAATTGAAAGTTGATTACTTTTTTAGCAAAACATTATTTTTGTTTTGATTTGTGACAATGGCAGCCCCACAAGGTAAGATTGTTAACATAACTATATGTTTTCTATTTATTACTTAAATTTCTGACTTGCGTTAAGTCATTCTTTAATAAAGTACCGGTAATCTGACTAATCTATAGTTTTGCATACCTTCGTTGATAAAGAGTTAAATGTATAATTTTTTTTATCATTCATGAAAGTTTTAAATTTCACTATCTAATGGTTTAATTAAAACTTCCAAGTTTTCTTAGTGTAACTCTACGATCCTCGAGGAATATTTCTCCCAAATTCCAAGTCTCTAGCTAAAGTGGCTTAGATTGTGCGTTGTCTGTCATTCAGTCACGTTTTTGTTTAAGATGAAAATACTTAGTTTTATCTTCTACAACTTTGCCTGTTCTTTCTCTATCTCTCACAAATCATCTAAGAGACAAAAGATTTTTTTTTAGGTAAAGATGCTTACAACCAAGACGCCGCTTACCCACCATATGACCCGATACCCGCAGGTCCCCCACCATATGGTCAATACCCTCACCCAGTGGGACCTCCGCCACCAGCCATTCATGTTCAACCAGCTGGCTTCTACCAGACCTCTCTAGGTACCACCACAGTCATTCCTGGAGCAGTGATTATACAACAGAATGTGGGGCCGCACCCTACGCGAACAACCTGTCGCTCTTGCAACCAAGAGATGGTGACAAGAATCGACAGGAGACCTACAATGAGAACTCACCTTATGGCTGCTTTGCTTTGCGTATTAGGGTGAGTCAAGATTTTTTTTACATTTTATCTATTTTCATCATGTGATAAACTCCTTCGATTACGAGACTGATTTATTGTTTTTGGAGCCTTATCAATTTAAATTAAACTGACTCGTTAATAAGTAGATAGTCTATGGGTTATAAAGTGAATAGATAAATATGTAAACAAATCCGGCCAAGTGTGAGTTCATCTCGCACGCCAAGGGTTCCGTTCCGTACTTATAAAGATCGAGCATAAAAAATACTAGCCTTAAAACCTTAAAGCCTTAAAGCTGTACCTCTCATGTCAAACAATATCCCCCTGTATTGTATTTAGCATCACAGTATATTTTTACTTTATTTGTGTACTTCATGTCGATTTTCGGCTATTTTCTTCAGTTATCGAATTAATTTTAATCTTGCATGCTTAAGATGCTGTCATTCATTGAAAAAAAAAACACATTTATCATTTATTCATTTTGTGCTGTAGTTCGTAATCCATACATTAAAAAAAACTCTTTCTGTCTGTTACCACTCATGCCTCAACCACTGAACCGATTTAGATGATTTTTGATATGGAGATAGTTTTAGGGGTTACGTATCAAAATATCTAAAATTAAAAAACCTAACGTAAAATAACCTACGTCCAAAATACCTAAAATCTAAATACCTAATGATTTTAAATACCTAAGCAACTAACACCTACCTACGAATTACCTAAGTTTAAAATACCTAATGGAGTAAATGTCTAATGTTTAAAATATCAACAGCTATGACACGTAAGTTTGATACACCAACATTTGAAATACCAAATGGTCAAAATACCTAAATGAAACGAACATCGCTTAATTTTCGGCGAGCGAGCGAAGCGAGCGTGCAAGACGGTTCGGGGCGGAAGCGACTCGGAATGGTTAGGTTCAAAGGCTAATGCGGGAGCGTAGCGGAGCGAAGCTCCCGCATTAGCCTTTGGTGTTAGTTATTTTTTTATTACCACGTGAAAAATCTAATTTGTTTAATAAAATTTGGTATATGTTTACATTTAGGTACATTTCATAATGTTAAAGACAATAATACCTAATGGAAATAATCATTTTCTGTGCTGTTACAAAAAAAAATACCTAACATCGAAGGCTAAGGCGGGAGCTACGCTACGCTTCGCTCCCGCCTTAGCCTTCTGAACCTAACCTATCCGAGTCGCTTCTGCCTTAAAAAGTTTTGCTCGCTCGCTTCGCTCGCTCGCTGCCAGCGAGATACCGGTTAGGATATACGAAAGCTTTTGGTATTTTGAATATAAGTAAAAAAATCATTAGGTATTTAGATTTTAGGTATTTTAAACGTAGGTTATTTTACATTAGGTTTTTTAATTTTAGATATTGCAATACGTAAGCATTTTAAACCTTTGGTATTTTTAATATAAGTGAAAAAATCATTAGGTATTTAGATTTTAGGTATTTTGAACGTAGGTTATTTTACGTTAGGTTTTTTAATTTTAGATATTTTGATACGTAACCAGTTTTAGGCACTGAAAAGGATATACGATAGTTTTTATTCGATGTCTTAACTACTACTTACTTACTTACTTATTTATTTGTTTTCACAAAAGCTTCTTTCTTGCTATTTCAGATGCTGGCCCTGCGTGTGCATCCCCTATTGCGTGGACTCTTGCCTCAACACTGACCACTACTGCACTAATTGCGGCTCATTCGTCGGATCTTATTCCCGTTAGAACCAAACTTACGACAGTTGCTGTAAGATTTAAATGACAATTTGACATGCAGTACAATTTAACCCTTTTTCAAGGCCTGCAAATGTAGACATGCTACTACAAAATGAATCATAGTTTTGTTTACCTTATCAGCACTATCCCAGCCTATATACGTCCCACTGCAGGCACAAGCTTACTCTCAGAATGAGAGGGCTTGGGCCGCAGTTCTCACGCGGGATCAGTGCGAATTGGGAACTTCACACACACCATTGAATTTCTTCTTAGACATGTGTAATTTTGCCACTAAGTTTCCCTTCACCTTAAAGCTCATGGTAAATTTCAAATGTAATTTCCCACATAAACGAAAAACTCAGAGGTATAACCCTAACTAACCTAACTAGGCTACCACGAGTTCACCTTTGACAGAGTAACGGGATCCCTTGGTTTCCCATAATTTAATAAGTCATAATGTATCATTCTTTATAATAAATGTTAGTCATACAGTGATGTTGTATTTCTGAAACAGTTTCCATCTTATAGAATGCTATAAGGTTAGGTTAGGTTTGCGTTATAACAATTCCGAAAAAAAACCGTTTGAGATATAAATCACTTTATGACTAACGTTGATAATGAAGAATGATACATTATGACTTGTTAAATTATGTGAAATCATCAAGCCCCAAGAGTAATATAAAAGGGATTCACATTTTTAACAAATTAAATTGCGTAATTTGTAGAGTTTATAGACTTGATACAAGCAATACGTTATTTTGTAACACCTAATTTATGAAGACAATGAGATTATTACGTTTACCTTTTTTTATATAATCTAGTATTATCCTGCGAAATATGTACTTATTTGTAATGATGGTATCAAATTCAGTTTGATGAGGAAACATAAACCCTGCATTGCATTGTCGAATTTGTGGACTATAGGATGCATGTTCGACATGCCATTAAATAGAACAAAAACCTTTCCTTGAATGAAACTACATATTTTAATATGTGTTTCTTTACATTTTTAACAGTAAAGTTATACCTATGTGTCTAAGTTTATTTATGTCAAACTGTAGTGTATTTGTCTGATATTTTTTTAGAGCTGTGTATATTGATTTGTAATCTAGATAAATTTTTGTGTAACCATGGAAGCTGGTCTTGAGGTTCGTTTTAGTATAATATTTATTAAGAAACAAGTTAAGATTATAAACTATTTATTTATGAATTTAGCTGCTGAGGCTGATGAAAATAAAGTTGTAAAAATAAATTTTGTTTTTTACTTCTTCGGGTATGATAGTATAGAAATATAAATTTGAAAATGCCTGTACTTTGTAACTAATATCTTCAAACTAATTTCACTTGCATTTTTAATCTTTAATCTCCCCAATGTATGATTCAGCTTCACTTTACTTAATTGGAAATCTGAGTGAGTGGTTCATGTTGTTTTAGTTCACAAATTGTGGTCGTAGAATTTATTATTATCATCAACTTGTGATTACAGTGCTTCTTTTAATCTGGTCACTCTTTGCAAAGTGACTGTGGTAATGAGGGAACACCCATCACTGCGGTCGTCGCCTCCATGAGCCTTCTCAGCTGGTTTCCAGTGGCGCCTTGGCCAGCATATTATAATATGTCACATGGAGCTTCTTGATAGGTTATTTTGATGGTATCAGGCCCTCCAATTGGTGATTGATCACGTGAACTTTTGCTCTCACTCTGCCCTGAGTCTCATATTGCACCATTTATATAGGTATTTACTACATAGTCTTAAGGGTAACGTGTCCAAAAAACTCGCGAATATTCGCAGTTTCATAAGTTGGTGACGGTCTTTATCTGATACATACCTGACTATGGCGAAGGAAAACGGGAATTATTAGCTTTTTAAGTATTACCTATACGTAGTACGACGAGCCATCTAGCCTACGTTTTTAGCACCACATTTCGGAATCGTCAATCACAGTAACATCATACCTAACAAATGGTGTTTCGCAGATTGAGTTAAGCGTGATTTTCTACTAAGCTTTCAACAAATTGGCTTCATCGATAAGATAATAATGATAAGCGTGTTTCAGAGGATAGTCGCGAATTCATTAAAAAACCAGATTTTATTTGTGGATATTTTAACCAGTAATAAATAAAAATAGAACCGCCTTCAAAAACACCCAAAAAATATTATTTAAAAATTTAACCGACTATAATGAGCATTATAATATCTTTCTACTAATCTGTTTGAAGTCGGGCCTCAGCACGAGCTAGCAGGAGTAGTAGACGCCCAATAGATAGTAGGTAAGTTAAATTACTACTATAAAGCTTGAGGTCCCAGGTTCGGTCCCCGCGTTGGGGCAGATATTTGTATGAAAAACACGAATGTTTGTCTTGGGTGTTTAATATGTATTTAAGTATGTATCTATCTATATAAGTATGTTTATCCGTTGCCTAGTACCCATAACACAAGCTTTGCTTACTTTGAGACTAAGTCGATTGGTGTGAATTGTCCCGGGATATTTATTTATTAATTTAATTACTAGGTCCACTCCTGCTGTCTCGAGCTGAGGCCCGACTTCAAACAGATTAGTAGAAAGATATTATAATGCTCATTATAGTCGGTTAAATTTTTAAATAATATTTTTTGGGTGTTTTTGAAGGCGGTTCTATTTTTATTTAAAATTTTTTATTTTTAGCTTTTTAGTTGCTTTGGTATAAAAAAGATGCGTAGGCGTAGCCAGTAGACGAAGCCCGGCTTCTGTTTCCGATCTGAGGATCGCAAGGTAACTAACGAACCTAAGCAGGTTAAACGTGGGATGGTTTGAAGGTATTTTTTTATTGCAGGGGGGCTCCGCTCCCCGAGCCAACTCTCTGGTAGCAAGCCTACCACTTCCAATCTGAGGGATACGAGATACTAACGAACCTAAGCAGGTTAAGCAAGGAATGGTTTGAAGGTTTTTTTTTTGCGGGGGCTCTGCCCCCCGAGCCCCCCGTTCCGGTATCAAAGCTTCTATTACCACTCTGAGGGACGCAAGATAACTGACAAATCTAACCAAATGAAACGGTAGATGGTTTAACAGATTTTTTACTGCGGGTTGTCTCTGCCCCCCGAGCCCCCCCCCCCCCCCTCCAAGAGCGGGGCTTTTATTTTCACCCGGAGGGACGCAAGGCAGCTAACTAACCTAACCAGGTTAAACGGGAAGTGGTTTAAAGGTTTTTTTATTACGGGAGCTCCGCCCCCAAGCCCCTCTACCGGGACCGAGGTTTCTATTTCCACTTTGAGGGATACGAGATAACTAACAAACCTAACCAGGTTAAACGGGAGGTGGTTTGAGGGTATTTCTTATTGCGGGGGGCTCCGCGCCCCGAGCCCCCTTTCCATTAGCGAGGCTTCTATTACCACTCTGAGGGACACAAGATAACTGACGAATCTAACCACATTAAACGGGAGGTAGTTTGTCTGTATTTTTTATTGCGGGGGGCTCCGCCCCCCGAGCCCCCCTCCAAGAACGCGGCTGCTAATTCCACTTTGAGGGACGCAATGTAGCTAACTAACCTTAACCAGGTTAAACGGGGAGTGGTTTCAAAGGTTTTTTTATTACGAGGGGCTCCACCCCCTAAGCTCCTCTACCGGCACCGAGGCTTCTATTTCCACTCTGAGGAATGCAAGATAACTGACGAATATAACCAGGTTAAATCGGAGGTGGTTTATCAGAAAGAAAAAAGAAAGAAAGAAAGAAAAAATATTTATTCGTGACATAATCTTAAATTAACAGATGAATAATAATAATAATAATAACCCGTAAATGTAGTTAATACCAGCCTAGAGCTGAGAAAAACCATCATTCGCGAATAATAATAATATTTATTCAAAATACTTTCTTACAATACAATACAATTTATCTAGGAGACTTATAGGAAAAAGAAACACATATGCCTGAACTAGGATGATCCTGTGTTTCAGGCGTGAAAAATAAAAATTACATTAATATCCTTAAAAATTAACACTTGCATATAACATAACAAAATTGTTTAGATCTAGTTTAGTTTTTAATTTAGTTTGTAATATTTAGTTTATAGTTAAGTTTTATTCTTTGTTATTTTTTCTTAATTGTTATAGCTTAATAAATAAAATAATTTCAAGTAAACATAACAAAACAAGACCTTAATACCTAAGGTGAATTATAAAATAATATAATTTTACCTTAATACAAAAAAAAAGAAAAACTTAATATTACATGTAAAACATTATGGTCTATGTCATTATAAGTCTATCTATCTTGAAAAGAAAATAAAAATGTTCATTTAAAAACAGTCAATAATTTCTCTGTATCTTCGTAGGAAAACTTTTGGAGTTCTTCTTGGAGGGTTTTCTTAGCACGAGAGTAACTAAGTGAAAATATACCCCATTTGGCGTTTAATCTGTTGTAGAGAAAAGGCCCTAGGAATACGTAAAATCTAGATGAGAAGACATGTTTTTTCTTCCCCATATTACTTGGGCAAACTATATCTTTTCGTCTCTTGTTAGTAGTGTTAGTATTGTAGGGGAGTGCAGCATGCTGTTTAAGAACTGTGTGCATTATAAATATTTGTCTAACGGTTAATACATTACACGATTTATAAAGAAGGTTAGTGGAGTAGAGGAAAGGTCGAAAAGTAGAGACCTTTAGCACCGCACGCGAACGAACGGTAACAGATACAACATTATCACGAAATGGTCCTAACTCAGCATGATGTCGGCTATGCAGCTGACGCTGGTCTTCCGTTGGAACCATATCATCCGTATTTTTATAGCGGGGGGCCGCTTTGAGGGATCCAAGGTAGCTAACTAACCTAACCAGGATAAACGAAGGATGGTTGAAAGGTTTTTTTTTATTACGGGGGGCTCGGCCCCCCGAGCCCCCTTTCCAGTAGCGATGCTTCTATTTCCACTCTGAGGGACGCAAGATAACTGACGAATCTAACCAGGTTAAACGGGAGGTGGTGTAAGAATATTTTTTATTGCGGGGGGCTCCGCCCCCCGAGCCCCCCCCCCCCCTCGAAGAGCGGAGCTTCAATTTCCACTCTGAGTGACGTAAGATACTAGAGAACTAATGAACCTAACCAGGTTAAACAGGGGGTGGATTGAAGGTGTTTTATATTACGGGGGGCTCAGCCCCCCGAGCCCCCTTTCCAGTACCAAGGCTTCAATTTTAACTCTGAGAGACGCAAGATAACTAACGAATCTGGTAAGGTTAAACGGGAGGCGGTTTGACAGTATTTTTTTTAAATTAACAGGTGAATGAACGGTAACAGATACAACATTATCACGAAATGGTCCCAACTCAGCATGATGTCGGCTATGCAGCTGACGCTGGTCTTCCGTTGGAACCACATCATCAGTATTTTTATAGCGGGGGGCCGCTTTGAGGGATCCAAGGTAGCTAACTAACCTAACCAGGATAAACGAAGGATGGTTTAAAGGTTTTTTTTTATTACGGGGGGCTCGGCACCCCGAGCCCCCTTTCCAGTAGCGATGCTTCTATTTCCACTCTGAGGGACGCAAGATAACTGACGAATCTAACCAGGTTAAACGGGAGGTGGTGTAAGAATATTTTTTATTGCGGGGGGCTCCGCCCCCCGAGCCCCCCCCCCTCGAAGAGCGGGGCTTCAATTTCCACTCTGAGTGACGTAAGATACTAGAGAACTAATGAACCTAACCAGGTTAAACAGGGGGTGGATTGAAGGTGTTTTATATTACGGGGGGCTCCGCCCCCCGAGCCCCCCTTCCAGTACCAAGGCTTCAATTTTGACTCTGAGAGACGCAAGATAACTAACGAATCTGGTAAGGTTAAACGGGCGGCGGTTTGACAGTATTTTTTTTAGCGGGGGGCTCCGCCCCCCGAGCCCCCCCTCTATTCCGCTTTAAAGAGCGCAAGGTAACTAACGCACCTAACCAGGTTAAACGGGACGTGGTTTGTAGGTATTTTTTATTGCCCCCTTTTCTTTGTAGGTGCAATACCTACTTATAGTTTAGGTGAATGACTTACACAACTCTTAGGACTGCTTTGGCCAATTAATATTGTAGGTAATCCGATGTTCTTGTTATCAATAAAGAACGAACAAATATGCTTTAGGACTTTCAACAGTATGCCAAACATTCTTGGCCAGAAATTTTTAGAACAATCAACATTATGCGATACAACAGGCACTCTTTGCTGACTGTACTTTTTGACCCTGGTTACCAAAGTACTCTTCAAGACGAATCTAATGAGCTCAAACTCGATGGAGTTATGTCGTTTTATTACGGAGTTCTTATGGTCACCTTCTAACTCCATCTTCAGATCCTAGTTACCATCTAGGATCAAAGTACTCGTCAAGACAAATCAAATGAGCCCAAACTCAATGCGGTCGTATCGCTTTATTACAGAGTTTCTATGGGCCATCTTTCAGCTCCATCATCAGATCAGCTCCATGTCATAATAATATTGCATCGTCATCCAATTTACATATGCCTGCAAAATTTCAGCTCAATTGGAAACCGGTTCAAATTTAACTTGCAAGATTTGACCCGTTGAGGAGTTCCGTTGGCCATCTACAGTCTTCTTCAGCAGGTCCAGTTTACCAAATGATACTTTCTGAATGCAAATACTTAACTTGATGCTAAAAATGCTAAAATCACCATAGGTTTGCCTGTAAAATTTGAAGGTTGCCCTCGATTTCTCTAGGATCCCATGATCAGATCTTAACTTGGTGCCAATGGGACCACCTCAGGAGTATACTCTTTCAAACAAAAAAAGAATTTTGAAAATCGGTTCACAATTGAGGGAGTAATCGCGTAACAAACACACAAAAAAAAAAAAAAAACATACAGACGAATTGAGAACCTCCTCTTTTTTTTGAAGTCGGTTAAAAATAATAGATTTTTTCGTCTTAAAGTTAAAGAAATATCTTTAGACAAAAAAAAAAAACAAAAATAGCTAAGTCACAAAGTTAAAGGAACGGGGATGGGAACCATAGGCCTTGGATAACACCAAGGATCACAAAATGGGATATATTTTAGAAAACTGATTTTAAGGTCTTGTCACAAGTCATTTACTGGTGTAAATGTTAGGTACATGTCGCGAAGATAATACGCAGCGATAGAAAAATAAGCAGAGCCTGGCTATAAAATGCTGTCATGAAATAAAATTCGAAAGCGTCTGAGACATTTGTTGTGAGAAAAAAAACCTACACTAAGTGCTCAGATGGCTTTAAAATTATGTAATCTAGGTATTACCGGTCACTAAATTCGATCGTTCGAACCTTTATCTGTACAGTTTATCTTTCAATTTGTCATTTCTGCTTTATCAGTTGCACTTTCCGTACAAATAGTATCATGATTCAGTTCAAAAGATAGTTGCATATGAACTCTGCAGACGCGAGGACTTTTTAGTCGATCTAGTGAAAATAATTAGTTATATTTAAGTGTTAAATATGGCGGATCCAATTGAAAGTAAGTATATCGTAAGATATTTAAGCCAGTAAAAAGGTGTCTCATGGAGTTATAGTAATGGGTTGCATGTTGTGTAAGAGAACGTATTGAATAAAGAACCATTCTTGAGATATGACCAGAATCAACCCTAGCGAACTCAGGTAATCATAATGTCATAATGTTAGTGTTTTGTTACAGTAACGAGTAAGGTAAGTAAGAACAGTTTTAATTTTTTCGACGTGTGAGATTTGAGTTAGTAACACTCCATTAAAAAACAAAAATATGAATGTTGTCCGTAAATGCGGTAAACGAATTGT
Organism: Archips xylosteana; assembly: GCA_947563465.1. NCBI lineage: Eukaryota > Metazoa > Arthropoda > Insecta > Lepidoptera > Tortricidae > Archips > Archips xylosteana. The sequence continues at coordinate 7,985,049 of OX387349.1, forward strand.
ACACATTTGGTGAGTTGTATAGCATTGATTCCAATAACGTTTCTAGAATTCAACTTGTATCATGTAAACTTTACAATTTGGGATAGCATAGATTACAGAAAAGGTATGAGAAAGAAACCATCGGACACTTTACGTGCGAGAATATGGAGCGACCGCCACAGCTTAATAGAGGGCAAAATATGAGCTCCAATCAAAGCTTTTACCCATAACAATACCTATTTAAACGCATTCTAGACCAGATGACCCACTTGCTCGTTTGCCTCCCTCTCATAATAAAAAAAGTCCTATAAATATGATTGTAGTACCGTGACAGACACACAACACTACATATATATTCACTAAACCTATAGTCTTTGGCAGACGGGTGGATTTTTGGCATTGTAAATTGCATATAATTTACGGCACACAAATTACAATATCAAAAATGTACCTCAAGGTATCAAAAGTGGCCCACTAAAAGATTTCTCGTAACGACAAACGGAACTATCTTATTTTCTTCTTCCACTCTTTCTTTTATGAAATTAAATAAAAGTATTTTAAAAGTGCGAATGCCTTGAATAACAAATGTTCCAATTATCGTAAATATTAAAGCCACGCCTCGATCTTCTAGTTATTGTTGTGCTCCGATAAGGTATTCTGTGTATAGATAAGTTTTACTCATATTAAGATTATGATATTCACTGTAATAATAAAATGTGACTTTTCCTTGTTTCAATTAAAATTGTTGATCGCTGATGGGGCCAAAAGGTTCTCGAATAGCGTCCACGGACCTGAAGACGTAGTGGTAGGTAGGCCGCCAACAGGATGGAGCTGCGGCTTGGTTAAGGTTGCGGAAACGTGTTGGATGGCGTATGTTCAACAGTGGACATGAACTTACCATAAGTGTATCATCATTCATCATTTCAGTCGACCTACCTAAACTGCGTCTTCCGGTCTGTGGACGCTACTCCAGAACTTTTCGGCCCAATCGGCCGCCAATTCTGCGATCGATGTGCCTTGCCTACTGCTACTTGTGTCTGGCGATTCTTCGAGCTATCTCCGTGACGAGTAAATTCTTGCGCGGATTCCATAGGTGAATGTTTGTTACCCATAATCATCTCCGGTCTGTAATACTTTCCACTGCTGGACACAGAATTCCTTTTATAATGAAAAAGGTACTAAGGTACTAAGGTCACCTGTCTTCTATGTTGGCGCAATTACGTCAATGACTATTGTTTTGCAATGAGAGTTTTATGAAAAGAGAAATAGTTAGATTTCGTTCGTATCGTAAGGTCCGTTTGACGTTACAGTCTTACTTGCGATTGGCTCGATCTCACTAAAGAAGTAATCGTCCTCCTAATATTATAAACGTTTAAGTTTGTATGGATGTTTCTTACGCTTTTTACGCTAAAACGGTTTGACGGATTCTGATGAAATTTGACATACACGTAGTTTATAACCTGGATACTTTTTATACCGGAAAATTGCATAGGTCCCGCGGGATAGCAATAATAAACGAATTCTTCGAAGTCGGAGTCGCGGGCAATATCTAGTACTCATCTATCCATGTCTCTATATACATGTTTATCCGTTGCCTAGTAGGTAAAAGCTTTGCTTACTCTGGGACTAGGTCCATTGGCGTAAATCGTCCTAAGACATGACATTTATTTATTCTCATGTTTATGTTTTCAGATCCACCTCCGTACAAAGCCTACCCTCCCGGACCGCCACCGGGGACAACAGTCACCACAATTGTCCCAGGAGCTGTCATCATCCAGCAAGCTCTGGGTTCGAAGCCAGCTAGTGTCACCTGCCAGTCATGTAATAGTGAGACAGTCACGAGGGTCGAATGGAAGACTACGACGAAAACGCATGTGTTTGCTGGTCTACTATGTCTGTTTGGGTCAGTTTTACGGGACTTTTTTCTTTGAGTTCCGTATCTTGAAAAAAACAGGGGATACCTTATAGTATCGCTTCGATATCCATCTGTCTGTTTTTCTGACAAGACCTCATCTCGCAACAACGCGTGTAAATGCCTATCAAGTTGAAATTATTATCAAACACTGCAGAGTTGTGAAAAAATAAGTTTTCTCATAAGTTCATGTGACCAAAAGATAACTTTTTATATAAAAATCGTGGGATTCAAATCCTGTAGGGTACCGGCAATAGACTTAGAATTATGATATTTTACAACAAGTAAGACCTCGTAACTGGTAAGACTTATTTAGTGCGTGGAAAACAAAAAAGTGCGAACCAATCTAAAAAAAAATCTTAGTTTTTAGTAAAATTACTAGAAAATACAAACTTATTTCATGCTGGCATTATCCTGGAGGCCTAAGTCCATAAATCCAACTGGCATTTGGTAATTTTTTTATTACCCACTATTTACACTTATTTTACGTTTAGACTACGTAGGTAGGTAGTAATGTTATATTTTTTGATTTATATTATTTTCTTTTTAGACCTATAGCTCAGCTCAATCTTTCTTATTTCAGATGCAATCGAAGTAGTTTAAATAATAATAATAATAGGCCTTTACATCTGTGACAGATGATTTAAGTAGCACCCTGGCGACACTTGCGCTCGTGGCTAAAAAGACCGATACGGGATAGGATCCCTCGGCCGCACTCGCGACAAGTGTACGCAGCCCCAGATGATAGTGGGTTAGTTTAAATATCACCCTGTGTAATTAAGTATGTTTTTTTTTGTTTTACAGTTGCTGGCCGTGTGTATGGTTGCCTTACTGTATGGAATCTACTCGCAACGCTGATCATTACTGCACGAAATGTGATGCCTTTATTGGATCTTATATTCGTTAGAAACTCTCTGTCCTACGCTTTCTCCAATAAGGTAAACGTCCCTGTGCTTGACACATGGCACCTTCAATCTTATGTCATAGTAAGAGAGGTGACATATGGGTGTCATCTACTGGGCGTTGAGGTGTCGAGTATTGGTACGTTTACCTGAAATAATATGTATAGTTTTTATTACAATAAAATTAACTTAACAACATTACTTAAAATAAGTATCATCTTTACAGTCTTTAATTCCCAGTTTTTTTAAGACGTTGGGTAGGAAACGAGCAAGTGTCTTAACTGATGGTAAATGTGCATCACCACACGTGGACACCCGTAATAACAGATTGCAGCTAAGGGATCTAAGATACTACCTCTTGTAGGTACTTGTTATTTCACCTGTAGTCTTACACTCCACGCTGGACATACAACAACGCAAGGACTACTACTTGGTAGCAGGATTTGCGAGTAAGACGATGGTAGTAATCCGGATGGACCTTAAAAAAGGCCTTGCGACTTTAGTCACAAAGTAAAAGTTATCCTACTGTTCGACAACATATGTTAGGATAGGTTAACAATGGAACCTTATAGTACCTAGTTAACGACCGCTTTAGCTTAGTTGGTAGTGACCCTGCCTACGAAGCAAGAGGTCCTGGGTTCGAATCCCGGTAAGGGCATTTATTTGTGTGATGAGCACGAATATTTGTTCCTGAGTTATGGATGTTTTCTATGTATTTAAGTATTTATTTATCTATATAAGTATGTTTATCGTCGTCTAGTACCCATAGTACAAGCTTTGCTTAGTTTGGGACTAGGTCGATTTGTGTAAGATTGTCCCCTAATATTTATTTATTTATTTATTTTACCTAGTAGTAAGGATTATTCCTTGTGTAATGATTGTTTATGAACACGTAGAGATTGGTCATTTTTATGTGACAGAGTTCCATGGCAAGAATGAAGGTATAAGCCTGCTAAGCAGGATCGTTTTATTCGTTCCCCGATACGGGTCATTGTCCGAAGACAACTCGATAGCTTTGACAGACAAGCCTTATTTTGTAACGTACTCGGAATCACAATCATTTTCACTACGTCTATCTGTCACACGGGGTAGGATGAGAGTAGAAAGAGTTCGTGAATGCGATCGCGACCGCCCGCGCGTAAAGGTAAAGTCCGAGAGGGCCTGCAGGCAGCAAACTGCAACCGCAGACAGCAAGCGACACCACTGGTCTGTACGAATCTCTATGAAAGTAATTTCGAGTGCGGCAACACTGCGGCCTGCAGCCACTGCACGCAGCCTGAGGCCGCGACGCGCAGCGGCGGTCTGCAGCCCCTCATAGAATTGTACCTTTAGACAGTACGGCCTCTGGTTGTAGCAGGGAAAGTAGCTGGTAAAAGACCACGTACGTAGGTTCTCTTACCCGCTAGTCTGATCAGATCAAAGACGTAATGGAACTTACTGTCACCACTGTTCTGAGAAAAGCTGAACATTATAGTGGCATGGAAACAGCTCATGAACGACTCAAGCACTCGGGTGCAGTCTGTGCACGACTTGTAATTGCCACGACAATAATGTACGACCTAATTATTCAAAGGCTCATGTAATTGTTGTCGTTCGTTATGTTTCGATAAATATGGGGTCGTCTATTAACCAAATCTAACAACTCCAGTAATGAAGAACGCGAAGAAAAATGGATCGTTTATTTTAATTTCTTGCCTTTAATTTACGTACACGTAAGTACTATAAAACTACCAGTACTATGACAGATTAAAAGATTGTTAAGTGAACATTAGCTCGACAATCTATTATGAAGGAGAGTGTAAAAATATACCAATCATCACATAATGCACTAACATTGAAATATCATAATAATGATATTTGGGCGGTGTGCCAGCACGGCGCAGAAATGGCCTTATACCATGAAATTCTATTTTTGAACTTCATATCGGTCCGTTCCGTTGACGCTAAAGAAGAGTGAAAAAACGCTACGATATGAACTTCGAATTTAGAATATAGTAGTACCTAGTCCCCCTGGAGTGCTATCCTACGTCACTGTGTACTTTCGTCATCAGCGTTGCAAAGTGGGTCGATAAAAATAGTATGGGTGTAGGTAAATCCTATTACAAAAGCCTTATCGCCTTAGGTTTAACGTCATTTGCACGTCATCAGCTTTGTAGTATGCAGAGTTGTGCGTGCTCATTTACTAAACGGATCTCTACCAACCTGGTACAATCCTGCAAATGTACTAGTTCGGTCTTTTAGTTCTTTTAGTACACTAGCACTAAGTAGAATCAGTGCAAGGTTAGGTTAGGTTCCGTTTATTTTTGCTATCTCACTCAAAATAATATTCAAGGAAACGGTCACTAAGTCTACGTTTAGTTTGAATCGGTTGGCGCTTGGTTGGTCAGTCGATCGGAGCTATTCGGAGCACTTCGGGGCGATTCAGTTCGATTGCTCGCTCTCGAGATATTGTACTACATGTAGATAGTAACAGTAGAAAGGAGATGGGAATACTTCATTCAAGTACTGCGTCATGAACTAGTTCTTTTTAGTACTTAGTACGTGCAATCAGTGGCGTAGCTAGGTAACCAAAGGCCCTGGGGCAAAAAGTAAACTAGGGCCACAACCCGTTTTTGTTTACATGATAAGACAAGTAAGGATGAATGCACATTAAATTCACTAGACTCGCGCAATTGTAAATTCACTAGTAGAGTTTTATAGTCACGCTGTTGAAGAGCGCCGTGTTTCTCATAGGTTTGCGTTTATAGTTTGTAAGTCAGAGTCCAAGGGGCCCCCTGAGCTTGGGGGCCCCGGTGCACTGCCCCGGCTTGCCATACGGTAGCTACGCCACTGCGTGCAATACATAAGCCTTGCTCTCGAGTGATGATTGGCTATTAAGTAATGAAGTGGAAAATTAGGTACTACTACTACTGTTCACAGGTGGAGAATGTGGAGATATCACCACCATAATCATCATAATCCCAACCTATATACGTCTCACTGTAGGGCACAGGCCGTCTTTTAGAGTGAGAGGGCTTTGGCTCAGTGCGGATATGGAACTTTACACACGCCATTGAATTTCTTCGTAGGTGTGTGCAAGTTTCTTCACGATGTCTTCCTTCACTCTAAAGTTCATAGTAAATTTCAAATGTAATTTCGCACATAAATTCGGAAAACTCAGAGCTGTGAGCCCGTGCTCGAACCCAAGAAACCTCCGCTTGAGAGACCATAGGGCCAACCACTAGGCTACTACAGCTTTTCCTTCCTTATGGTATGGAGTACTTAACAATAATTCAAGTCTAAGTGATAACGTGTTCATGATTCATAATATTCACATCATATTTCGATATTATGTTGAAACTGACTTATCCAGACAATAAAACGTAAATGCTTGTCGGAAGCGGCTTGTTACAGTCAAGATAGCAATAACCACAATGTAATCAATCTAATAAAGTAAAACTAATACAGATTTTATCGCTCGTCAATATTGACGACAAGAATGACTAAGTGAATTGAGTTAGTGCGAATCGGAATTGCACAAGAATGGTTTCGTACCACCTTACTGAAAAAATATGTTAAGAGCTTGTCTAGTTTGAAATGACGCGCCCCACCACCGCGTTTGCGCACGGGACATGGAGCTCAATTTGAGCTACAATAGAGTCTATTGTAGCTTGAATTGAGTTTCGAATCCTGTGCATGAGTGTGGTAGTGGGGCGCGTCATTTTAAACTAGACAAGCTATACTTAAATTGCATGGGAGCCCTCTTTAATCGATGACATAGATAGGTTCACATTTACATCAACAGTGATAGATAATACAGGATTTTCCCTTTTACCCAAATTATGAGATTAAAGAAAACTTTAATTAACTAAGTGGGTAGGTACAATTTGGTTGATATTGGAAAAAGATAAAATTAATTAAATTCTTAAGATAACGTGTTTTTTAAATTGTGAACAATGCAATAGAAACCAAAAATAAAGACAAAGTTGAGTTGAAGTACGAAAGTGAGTAAGTGCTGCGATACAATTAGCGTCAAATATACCTAGGGGCCAAGATACTCAGATATGCATTTCTATCGGCAAGGGCGTAAGAGTGTAGTTCGATATACTTGAGCACCTTCAGCCAGTCAGCCGATCTCCAAAAGTTCCCAATAAGCAATGAGCCCACGTGAAAATTATGGTATGTGCCCTCCATTCTGAAAAGAGGTATCTGCGTCAGTGGAATGTATTCAAGCCGGTTATAAGATCACAAAGTCACCCGAGACCAAATAAATGCCACCTACGTTAAAGGCTTATTTTAACGGTGACTTGTAAGGGATCATTATTTAATGTTTTTAGCCGTACGACTAATAAATTTGACGGTGGTGAATTCCATGGCCAACTACAAAATTTTAGATAGCTGAAAGTTACGAAATACTACTTTCCTCCTTAGCCTTCAAAAGATACAAATCGGTTATACGTGTTGTGTCTGATAAACGCAATGTCACAGTGACAGACAAGCGAATGTTATGAATGAATATCAACTTAAAACATGCGTCAATGAAGGAGGGGTGCAATCGAAGAAACCGATTCGCGTGCCAAGGTAGTACCTTTTCGCTGCAAATGTCATGTCGACATTCTATATTTGCCAAAAACCATCGTCAAATTGATTTTGAAAAGGTTCCATTTGGGTGCAGTTCAGTTCAGTCGAGGGACTGTACCTAAGGTTCGTATTACTGGCACTAAGAATAGCATGAAGTTTGTTCAGCCAGTACTCAACAAAATCAATCATTTCAATAACTTTATCTATACTTATCTGAGATAATTTCACGTTTAGACTTTATCAGTTAACCTTTCCGTACATAAAGTTCCATGAATCGCCACGAAAGATAGTTGCGACCAAACGGTAGGCAAGTGAACAATTTTAGGTGTCCAGTGAATTAGTGAAGAAAAGTAGCTTATTTAAAGTATAAACAATGGGAGATCATATGCAAAGTAAGTATACTATTCCTTATTCTGTATAATTTTGTATTTTTCTGTTATCATATCACTAATAAATAAAATAAAAAGAATTTCTATAAACGAAGAGAAAAACAAAATTGTTAAAGATTGAATTGTTAGAACTTGAATGTTTCCCCAACTGAACGATGTTCATTTGTTGAAAATTTGTAATCACAATTTAACTTAGCCTTAAATATAATGAAATCCAGATTTCACCTTAAAAAGTACATCGCGATCAGTATCGTCATCGGAATAATCAATTACTTAATTATTATATGTTTAACACATTCTATTCTCTCTCTGTCTTTACTTTTTATAACTTAATATTTTAATTCTACGCTGTCCTTAGAACTGCTTAAATCTGTACTCTGTATTTAGTACCCTCTTCTGTCCGTTTCTATTTCTCTTTAAATCAAAGTCTATTAATTGACAGAAGTAAATTGTTCTAGGTAAAAATCCTAACTTCCCTGATGAACCTCCCTCAGGTCCTCCCCCTTACCAAGGTTACCCCCCACCGGGACCTCCGCCACCAGGAGCAACAGTAACCACTATTATACCAGGAGCTGTGGTTATACAGCAAGCTGTTGGACCAGACCCAACGCATACTACTTGCCGGTCATGTAATCAGGAAATAGTAACAAGAATCGAGAGAAAGTCTACAACCAGAACACATGTCTTCGCTGGTCTACTTTGTCTGTTCGGGTAAGTTAATAATTATAATATAAGAAAGAGATAGACTTTTGTTTGCTTATGTGTTTGGTTGTAAGATAGTAGTCTCAGGAACTTATAGATCGATTGTAAAAATTTACACGGAGAAAGACACATTATCCTTGATTAACAAAGGCTACTTTTTATCCCATGAAAATGCTAAGTGCAGATGAAAACAAAAGGTTTATTAGCATGACAAAAATAAAGCGTATAAAAAGCGATAACTTAGTCTCTGCCATTCTTACGTGGCGTCAAAGAAAACGACTACCTAACTGTATTATGTGTGCGGGCCTGTCCCTCCGTTCGTAGCACGTTTTTCGGTAGTTTTGTGAGCATTTATGGTATCTTTACTTATAAAATCATTGAAAGCAACAGCAATAGCTGCCTAGTCCTTTTGAATTCAATGCGTTTATTCGTAAAAAATCACAAAAAAAATATAATTTATTGTAGGTACGTCTTGTCTAGCTTTGGCACAGTCTAACGAGTGACAAACGATAAGTTAACCTTACTTAGCTTGAAAAGCGTTAAGAATATAACCCTGTCCTTGCAGTCGGGTAAAAAGGATAAGACATTTCCTTGAAAATTGTCTCGCATCTTAGTGCTCATAGACGGCGCACGAAGTATCATGCGTGCTGTATTACAATGTGGGCCGGGTGGCTACGGATTCATAAGCGATCGGTCATTAACAGTAATGTTCTATGGTACATTGGTACTGGCACGATATTTCTCGCAGCGTTTAAATGCCCTTTTATGCCAAAACAACGCGTTTGATCTTATTACGCCACAGGGAAATGAAGTAATTTTTCCTGTTTAGCCGTTCAGCCATGCAATACCTACTCAAGAACTATTGTTTACAACTATGACAATAACAAAACAACGAATGTGGTATTATATATGGCGATTCACTTTATTGATGGTTGGTTAAGTCTCTTCAAAGTTAGGTCGATATATTTTCAAGTTGCTGTCTTTTTGTGCTATTGGGCTATATGTATACCTACTAAAAGTCGCTACCTATCCGTATAAGTCTTACTATAACTTAATTATAATTATACAAATTACATTACTTCAGAAGCAAAACAATTCTGGCCAATGAACTTCAAACGATGGTCAAACACATGTAGCTATGCGTAGAAGTCTTGTTTTGATTGGGGAAGAGGAATCAGTTAAAAATTCTATGTACCTATACTAATAAGTCAGTTATAATCTCTTTTAAAAAACCAGTTGTGGAGTTTAAAAAAAGTGATAACTCGTATACACAAAAAGCCAGTTTTTAACCTAAAGATTAAACGGATATAGGTAAAAAAATAGTTTTATCGTGGCTCTTATCCATTTTTATCGTTATCTACTTGTACGGCATTCTTCTCAGAATCTATTTGGGAATAAAATAGCCAGTTGGTAATAACGCACATCATATTGGTGTTGTCATTGGATAAATCCGGTTTGTCCGTACCCCTTAAATGGGCACTTGAACCAGTATAAAATATATTTTGACGTCGTGGATAAATATACACAAGTCTGTTTTGTTAAGCAGATAGCATTGGACAAATTTGACTCTTACACGTTGATTGTATTAAAGAGTTCAACAATATTCTGGTTTTTGTTATGTTTTATTAGAATTATCGACTGGTTTTATATTTTTAAAATTTGGTTTTCAAAATGAATTCCCAAAATTTATACCATGGATTTCATCAAAGTTGCAAAAAGACAACTGCGTCAAATTTCATGTCTGTAATCTCAGCGATTGAAATTTTGGGATTTAAATCTGGTTTCGTGGGAATATTGGGATAAAAAGTAGTCTGTGTTATTCTAAACACACGCACATACATACACATGCGCGCGCACACACACACACACACACACACACACACACACACACAATTTCTCACATACTTATGAAATACTCCAAAAATTGCACAATAATTATAATATTAGTAGGATTAACGCATTCATTGTCTTGTAAGCGTTTTGCTGACTTTCAACCAGTGCTTTGAACTGATTAGGTACATCTTTGAGTGAAGTAAGTTTATTATAATGTTGCTGTATTACTGTGAAACACTATACGTAATCTGTTTAAGGAACTGAGCAAATTGCAACATGGGAAAAATTATAAAAAAATGCCAGCAGTGAATGCGTTAAGCTACATCTGATAATAATTATCAGTCTAAAATTATAATAATATCTATTGGAGTGGGTTGGATTTACGTCACCTCTAAATAATTTTCATCGGACTTTTGTTTCAAAATGTAGTCATACCCACCCCACGTCCACTTTGAATACATCGACCATTATATTATTATGGCAACAGATGTCAACCACAATTCAAAAATCTTCTTATTAAAGTGCCACTCCATTCTGGAGGTTGGTCGTTAGCTCTGAAAATTCTCCCCTGACTTGAGTCATCCGGAAAAGTGTTGTTCTTTACTGCTGATCCCGGTCTACTCCCTAATATTCCGCAGTTATGATTTCTTCCGCCTTCCAGGGCGCCGTTTTCCCTGTATTTTGCCCATCAATATTAGTTGCAGCAGTTGATATTTATCATGGTGCAGCACGTGCTCAGATCATCGATTTTGCGTTTTTTGACGCAAATTTTAATATTGATTTTGTGCAAAAATCTTAAAAAAAACATTTATATGGATGTTCACTCAAACAAACTCAAACATAATGGTAAAATAATCGTGGCGTTGTAGATGCATTCGCAACAAGATAATTTCTTTTTGTATTGTTTCTTTATACATTTTGTAACTGAACGAAGGGCAAACCTGATACCTGGTTGAAGGCACAGTGGTGGAATGGAATAGCTTATTTTTACTAACTTTTAGAATTTTTTTAATTTGGTCAATCTAGAATATGATTAAATATTAAGTAACTTTAGATAGACCAAACGAAAAAAAGTTCCATGGTACTCCACTTTGCCATCAACCAGATATCGACTATGGACTTTGCTCTTTGTTCAGTTACAAACTGTATATTAATTTAAATTTACTTGTTTAGATGCTGGCCGTGTGTGTGCTGTCCCTATTGCATCGACTCCTGCCTCAACACTGACCACTACTGCACTAACTGCGGAGCCTTCGTTGGAACGTACATTCGCTAGAAATAGTCGTCTCTAGTCTTTAGTGTAAATTTAAGACTCAAGAAAGGTCTCGACCAGGGATGTTATGGATATGATATTTCGGATCTGGATACGGATATGGATATAGGAATAAAATTATATCGGTTTCGGATACGGTTAAAGATTTGTAATTATTTCAGATTATATGTTAGTTTCCGATAGTTTCAGTTACGGATATCAGATTGAAGTAAAATATAAACACAAATAGTGTGTAATAATTTAATTTTATTTATAGGTTTTATGACGCGCGAGCGTTGAAACAAAAATCTGTCGAAAGATGTCGTTTTATTTAGACTCCGCCCTTATACGAAACTAACCGAAACTTGTGAAACGGATACGGTTACGGTTACGGATCTCCATAGCATCCCTGGTCTCGAGCCTTTGCGTTAACGTTCTAATTACTATGAGCAAATTGGCAGCGCCTTCTAGTGGTGCATAGTACAACAAGTCATTGTCAAAGTACAAGTATCTGAAACTTTTGAACGCGAGTGCATGCGAAGCATTTGATATGACATGACATAGAAATATATTTATTAGAGCTCGGGTTTTTTTACGTCGTGGCGTTATTCAAAGGTCACCTGAAAAGCCTTTTGAGTATTAGATTATATATCAATTAATTTAATCAGATATAACATTAAATTGACTGAAGTTAATTACACCAATTTGTAAGTATATACAGCAGACAATATTTGGAAACAAAAAGATTGATGTATCTTTAATCTATGAAATGTTAAAAGTGTCTTTTACATATAAATTGTATTAATATTATTATATTGAAAAGAAATTAACTCTCAAAACTGATGGGACAGCCATGACTATGTACGACCAGCAAAGCGGTAAGCGAGTTTATATTACATAGGTACACACAGAGCAATGTACCACGAATTTTCATATTCACGAATCTTAAGTACATTTTCAAAAGCATTAGTACGCTTTGTTCTTTCTCTTTTGTCTATGTGTTTAAAGTTACTGGAATAAACGGCTTTCTTCTATTTTTTCTTATTTCTTCCTTCTTCTAAACTATGTCGCAAAATACTGTTTTAAACTTTCGTGATTTTCACTCATAATTACTCTACTAAACGGGACTTATCACGCAATTAAAATAATTAATAATCATATTTTTTAATTGCGTGATAAGGCCCGTTTAGTATAGTACCTAATTACTTATTAATTATGTCGCAAAAAAGCTACATATTTCCAAAACGTCAAGTGGTTCGTTATGAACTTCGTTATGAGTTGTCTTAAGTATGAGGAACTTTAACTTTCTTAGATTATATTAATAGTAATCATGTAAAATTTTCAGGTGCCGTATAGGTTATGAATGTAAAGTATTTTGTAACGTATTTTATACCATAACATGTTCGGTGAATAAGGATTGATTTAATTTAATTTAATTTAATTTCGTTTTGTTTTGTTTCATTTCATTTCACAACCAACTTTAACTTAGCAATATGCGTCAACATTTGGCCAAGAACTATGTGAATAATAATTTATGTACATGTCATCAATTACATTTTATTCTATAATAATAGGGAAATACCTATCGTACCTACTCATGGGAAAATAATGTCTTCTACGTAAAACCTCCAGCAAGGAAAAAAAGAGGGTTTTTATGATTTAGTTTATTTAGTGTTTCGTTTCATAAATAGTTTAGTAGGCATTGTCCCTACTACTGGTCAGTTCGGTCAGTTTGCAACGAGACGCGACGCAGCTAGGGCATCTAAAACCAGTTTTAGATCCCCTAGACGCGACGTTGCACGAGTATTTTTGTTGAAGACTCTCAATGAAATATGCAGTAACGCATTGCATCGCCCCTAAGGTCAATGAGTATCTTATTTTAATTTGATAAGAATTTTATTGGCTGAATAATATTTGGGTTTATTGTTTTTAAGATGTTTATAAAAGGAAATACCGAAGTTTTAATTATGTTGCTTGTATTGTTGTTTTATTTTGTGTTATACTATTTTAAACTTTTGTGATTTCCACTCATAATTATTATACTAAACGGGACTTATCACGCAAACAATATTTACCTCGACGTTTCGGCCACGAAACGACGAAAATTTATTAATAGTACAACACAAAACAATTATTCACGAAGTCGTGAATATTTGTTTTGTGTTGTACTTTAAATAAATAAAACTGTAAGAAAGATGGCGCACTATACTCTGTCTATAATAATAGAGTTAGTACTAGAAAACAGAGAATGCACGTAATTGGTCAGCGATAAGGACGATGCACCGGCACATACGTCCCACTGCAGGGCACATATTTAAATATTATTATCTGCTACTGTAAATTACATAATTATGATTAATAGATGAATAAACATGACATGTAATTATTTGAGGTGCCTCTAACTACAAACAAAAATCGGCATAAGCAAAAAAACGGCATGTAAGCCGAGCCCGCCATCGATGTGCGATTGTTGACGCCCACAGAAAGTTTCTTGTCCCTTTCATTTGCATACAAAAGTGCAACAGAGAGAACGCTTTGCTAACTCTGTTAAATAGACAGGGTATAGATGCGTGCGCACGGTGTGCCATCTTTCTTACAGTTCAATTTATTACCACTGGAGTCAAGTCACCACACGCATCTCGTGTGCACCGGCAAACGGTGTGCGAACGGAAAAAAAAATCATTTTCCTTATGAAGCAATACGAGTACTGTACTAGTGTGCCTACTTAAAAAGATGTTTTTCCTTATAAACTTAAATAGCAATTACATAATCTCGAGGCAAATAGGTATTTATCTATCACAATGATTATCAATAAATGATTATCAAAAAGTCAGACACGAAGTGTTTATTTTAATTTTAAGTAAGGTTAATGCATTATTGTATCTAAATACTACTAATGTTGAACACTAAAAAAACGATACCTAAATAAATTAGCTTTTCTTTATTTATTTTTTTATTTAAAATAATGTTTCTGTCTAGAGGACAATATTTTGCTAGTGCTAAGTATTTGGATGTGTTAGCGATTGATTAATTGATTATGGATGCCAAAATATTATCGCTTCGTGAGTGACAGAGACACCTAAAAAACGAAGGAACGACTTAAGTTATTTTGTAACGTTGCTACCGAACAACGACCAACTGGTAGTGTCTTTTTCGACCTCGACATTGGCAGAATCAAAGATAGTAACGATGGAGCTATGTTTTTAAAAATTGATTAATTGTATAACGTTCTTCTTTCTTCGCATGTCACGGTTATACTTTTAGACGGCAGATTAGGTACTGTGATTTTTTCATCGTGACTTTATTTTATACCCACCTCTAGCTTCGGGCATACAGAACTAGTTAGAAAGAGTTCTGTATATAATACGAAGGCACTAGCTTGCTATCCAAACTTGAAAAACTAGCCTTGCGCAATCCAGGCATTTTCTCAGGCTCAGCTTTCATAAGTCGGATTATATAGCTTGTCTAGTTTGAAATGACGCGCCCCACCACCGCGTTTGCGTACGGGATTTAGAGCTCAATTTGAGCTACAATAGAGTCTATTGTAGCTTGAATTGAGTTTCGAATCCTGTGCGTGAGTACGGTGGTGGGGCGCGTCATTTCAAACTAGACAAGCTCTACGCAAGTCTTATTTTTCATTTTGTTAGATGTACACAGCGTTAAACCTCTTTAGGCTGTTTGTGATGATACTTCACATGTTGACAGCTGTTGACGTTTTTAGGTAAACAATACCAAATTATTAAACGAAATAGTCCTCAAGTTCATTATTTACTAAATTGCAATTAATTAAGTGTTGAAGACATCAAAATGTCACTAGTCACGGTTGGTCGAAGTCCTGTGACGATGGTCTGTCCAGCTTGTAAAGCCACTGTCATAACAACGATGGATCACAAAGCGACTATGAAAACGTATCTCTTGGGTCTCTGCTTGTTCATTTTTTGGTTAGTGTTAGGTATACAGTTCTTGAACAGGCAATGGCCACCGTCAATCTTCATTTTTTGGTTTGCGTTTGACCACAATCACGCTTGATGGAAAGCGAAGATGAGGCCTACGATGAAGTTCGCTTGCCTAGTAAAAGCTCATGGGATTTAATCCATTAATAACTAAATATATATTACATATGTACAACTATCCTAGACTAAAAAAAAAATGTACAATAAGAAAAAAGAAAACAAAAATATAAAATATAACTAAAACATATTCTGAAAGCTAGTCCCCTTAGGCAAGGTGCCGAAGATGCTGGCAGCGTTTCCTCTTTGAATAGCTAAGCTAATTCTTTATCCGAGGAAGCTGCCAGCTCTTCGGTCACCTGTGACGTCGACTAACCTCTTAGAAATTTCCTTAAAGAGCTTTAAGGCGCTAGGACCCCACGGACCAAGGGTCTCGACACCGAATGGGACAAAATCGTATTCGCTGCCTAGACCCCTGTATTTCAGTCTTTTCGCCTTTTCAGCCGCTTCTGAAGCTGCACCAGGTCTGTTGCAAGTACCATGGAGATGGGAAGGGGCCAGCGTGTCTGAACAAGTGGCATCCCATACCAGCACCCGACCCATCTTCCATGGAATCAGACTCATACCATCCGGTCTCTGCCATCGTCTCTTGCAATGCATGTGGGCTCAAGCAACGTTGGCACGTTGACAGTGGCAAGGGACCGACGTATAATGTCGTTTAGTGCAGCATGTCTTGAGAAGCGGCCGGCGCTTTTTTGACATGATAGCTCATTCATCCTAGACTAGAATTTAGGGGAATACACAGGAAGAACGCAGTTGAGCGCTGTGCTGCGCGTGCCCCCAAGCAGTGCAAACCGTGCAAAAAATACGGGGCACTGTAACCGGTACGCGCGCGCTGCACAACTACTCAGACCCTTCCTCCAGAACGGCTTCTATAGGCAACAGTCCGGAACATGTCGAGAGTCGCTTGGCCGCCTGGCTCAACCTTTAGTGCGGTGACCAGCCACGGCCGCTATCGCTCGTTTAGCACCATCTAGGGGTCACGCGTAGGGTCTCAAGGGTAAGCGATTTCCATCCCCATAATTTGGCTGACATTGTCCTTTTGCAATGCCTGTAGCCTTCAAGCAAATATGATATAGGTACAGCCATGACAGCGTGTAAGAGCCAATTGCACTGGCGATTTGCGAACTTATTAGAAGTGGAGCGAACGCGCAACGTGTTAAACACTCGAGAATCGATCTAAGATCTGGATCGCATGGTTTTGAATCGATCTAGCAATGATCGAATCGAATCAAAATCGTATTCATAATTATATTGTAAATTCGAAATGTAAGGTGGTTTGTACGTCGTACGTAACAGAAAGCCAGAATCATCTGTTTTTTTTTGTGGAGGGATAGTTTGTTGTTAGTTTCTTTGTTTTCAGTAAAGTATACAATTCTTTAATTCAATAGGAAACAGATCTTAATAATTATGAAATTCGGTCAAGAAATGTTTAAGTTTTATATATCGTATGTCATATTTCATTTGATACAATACAATACAATACAATACAAATATTCTTTATTGATCACCAAAAACAGTACAGTAACATTACAAAAATAAAAAATTCAGGTAGACAATAGGCGGTCTTATCGCTAAAAGCGATCTCTTCCAGACAACCAATTACTCAGAAATTAATAAATATCAACAGACTAATGTAGGTGGCAGAAATAACAGACAAGAGAAACTTAGTATTAATAGACAATAAACAATAAAATCAATACAAATATAATATAAATTTTATAAATAAACACATATATTCAATATAATACATATACACTACATATACTTAACACAAAATATCAATGGAAAAATGTCAAAAGGCCGCATGTGAGAAAAGGATTTAAAAAGGAAATTAAAGAAACAATATAAACAAAAAACAAAAAGAACAAAGAAGTGTTCAATACAATAAAGAAGTGTGTATTATGTTAGTGACAAATAATGAGCCTTTAGAAGGTTTTTAAAAATGGGAAGGGATTTCGCTTGCCTTAACGCCAAAGGAAGAGAATTCCAAAGACGAATGGCGGTCATAGTAAAGGAGTTATGATAGAATTTGGAGGAAGAAGGAGGAACGGTAAGAAGAAAATTTGATTTTCTTATACGATCTCTAAGGCATGCGACTTGATCTCGTGGAGGATCGCATCGAGGTGAATCGATTAAATAAGTAGATCGTATTGCTAAAGATCGATCTTCCAAAAGATGGATTCAGAACGGGCATCCCTGAGTATGTCTACTCTAAATACTGTGTTCGCTCCGCTCCTAATAAGTTCTCAAATCGCCAGTGTGATATGGCTCTAATTATGTATGACAATGATATTTAATTTTCAGTTGTTGGCCGTGTTCCTGTATTCCATATTGCGCAAATTCATGCGGTAAAATTGAACACACCTGTCCTCACTGCAAAAAACATATTGGGACGTATGTAAAATAGATCGTTTTAAGTTATCAACTAATATAACATTTTTATTTATGTCAGTGGATATCAAACTAACTATAGTCGTAAGTCTTCAAAATTTTATTTTGAGCATTATCTGGGTATAAGAAAACCATTACAATTTGCGTGGATTAAAGTGACTTGAATATTCTACAAGATTTAAAGTTACATTTTGATGGAGTGGCTTCTGTTAAACATGTCAATGTCAACCTATCAAGTCAACGTCATGTCAATTCAATAATCTTGAATCGTATTGTCACATAAGTTCCACTCGTAAAGTAATGTATACTGTACGGTCAGCATCGAAAGTAGCTGGTCACTTTTGTACTTTGTCGTAATAGCACAACTGTCAATCAAGTATGACGTTTTGCACCTAACTGTAGAGCGACAACGTACAAAAGTGACCAGCTACTTTTGATGCTGACTGTACATCGCCGCCTCCGGCGAATAAAATGATAATCGCAAAAACGTAACTTTTCAGGAAAAATAAAAAACACATTTTTGCCAATTACTTCTAAACAAGTGGACGTAAACTGATGATAGTCAGCGTTACGGAAAGCTAATTTTTTAAGAATTCTTCTTTTTTTAGTGTCACTTATATAATACATATTATAAAGGAGTTATTTAAAAAATTAGAAGTTAGTGGAAATCGATCATCATCTGTGATTTATAAAGTCGATTATCATTTTATTCCCGCTTTTTCAAGGGTTTAAAATACGTATTGTATGGTTGTTTTATCATTTTATTCTACTATTTTTACGGTTCGATTAGTAAAAATAATAGTTAAATATCATCTTATTCTCGTTAATATTGTGAAATTTGTTTTATGATAATGTAATTTATCTGGTATTGCAATGAAACAATAACATGGTAATCAACTTTGGCTTTATTTCAATTATTAGGTTAAAATTAACAGAATCTCGAAAAAAACTAAAACAATACAATTTATTAGGTACTTATTACTTGATTCTTATTCTTGATCATCATCTTCATCATCATTATTCATTTCAGAGTTCTTTACATAAGTCAAGGACTCATAAAAAGCATGATAGTAGCTTGGAATATCACCTGCCTTACAAAGGCTAATCAGGTCGTCGTATAATATAATTGGCAAGAGCTGGGTGTATAATACTGGTCTGGTAGTTCGGTTTCAAGGACAGGGCTTGGGCTGACTATAGATTTAAGTGTCTGTCTGGTACCTCGCATGCTTCTTAATTTTTGGATTGACTCTGTGTTTATTCGGAAATATTCAGAATCGACGTCATATTAAAATTTGTATTTTAAAATTGACGGCTCTGCAGAAGAAACACTCACTTTCATTATTTTATTATTTATTATTATCGGTTAACTTTGAATCGTTGTTGTGCTTTCATTGCTGATCATCGTTTCGTCCGTTAAGATACTTTCTGTATTATTTTCTGGTTGTAGAGTTTCGTCCAAATCAGTAGCATCAAGGGTCCTTGTTTGTTCTTTGTGCTTGTCACCTTCGTAAGCATCAAAGGTCGAGGGCTGGTTGCAGTTCTGGAATATTTGATTTAGACATCGTTTTGATGACCGCTGCAATGAAGATTCATTCAACGCATGCTTTGAAGTTGGTGTCAAATCAGAAGTACAAATCTTGTTATTTCCACCGACTGACGGTGAAGGTGATGCTATGAAATCTGCTGCATTCAAAATAAGCGAAATATTTGAAATAGTTGACGGAGTTCTCAATATATTCTGAGTGGCATGTTCAAAATCGGAGGCAGGATTTGGGTTCACTAAGGAACTGCTGTTTGTCTTGGTACCCCGCTTGCTTTTTGTTTTTTGGACAGGTTCTATGTTCATTAGAGAATATCCAGAATCAAAATCATTTTTATACTGTAAAATTGAGGGCTGTGAGCAAGCGACTCTCACTTCCTTTATCTGTGTCCATGATACTTTTTGCCCTACCTCATTTTTGACCCAATTTTTATTATTTATTAGTTCTTTTATGTTATAAAACTCCTTTTGAAGCATTTCTTTAACGTTGTACTTTTCTCCGTTGACTTTCGCGTTCATAATGATTGCGTACATCTGGTCCGGGGTGTACACGACTCTATTTTTTAATTCTCTTTCAATGTTGGCGTGCACAGAGTCTCCCTCACTCTGGCCATCGTTGTCAAGACTGTGATGGATAGGACTCTGAAGGTCAGGACTTTGGTGGCTGGGAGTGTACTGCTCAAGACTATGATGGGCAAGAGTTTGATGTGGACTGTAATCGGGACCCTGATGGGCAGGACTGCGACGGACAGGACTTTGGTGAAACGGACTCTCATTGTCAATACTGTGATAGGCAGGAGTCTGAGGGTTAGGACACTGGTGGCTGGGAGAGTACTGCTCTGGACTATGATGGGCAGGAGTTTGATGGACTGGACTTTGATCGGGACTCTGATGGGCAGAACTGCGACGAACAGGACTTTGGTGAACCAAGCTCTCACCGTCAAGACTGTGACGGGCAGATCTCTGAGGGTCAGGACTTTGATGGTTGGGAGTGTACTGCTCAGGAATATGATTGACAAGAGTTTGATGGGCTGAACTCTGATCGGAACTCTGATGGGCAGGACTGCAACGGACAGGACTTTGGTGAACCGGGCTCTCATTGCCAAAACTGTGACAGGGAGGACTCTGAGGGCCAGGACTCTGGTGGGCAGGTCTATACGTCATGCTTGAATTACCGATAATCGTTTTATCTGAGAGTACACTGCTACAATTACTATTCCTCTGTAATGTTTCATCAAAATCATTACCGTCAAAAGGCGACGCTAGTTCTTGTTCTCGGTTATCAAAAATACCTATAGAATTAGGCGATGTTGACGGCTGAGCGTCGTTAAGGAATATTTGACTCAGACATCGTTTTGAATTCTTATGAGAGGGTCCTATACATTCATGTGTTGAGGTTGGTGTCAAATCAATAGAACAATTAGTGTTTGTTTCTGGAGTTCCCTTAAGTTGTTGATAAACGATTGAAGGTGATGCTATAAAATTCACAGAATTCAATACGAGGGAAATGTTCGATATATTTGATGGAGTGCTTATTATATTTTGAGAGGCTTTTTCTAAATAATCTGAGTCTCCTCCAATGCTTGAAGAACTCTTACTGCGCTGTAAATTTTGAAATCTCTCTGGGCTAGGAAAATATTCAGACACATCTGGTGAGAAATCTTGGTTCAATTCAGAATCATTTTCATCGCAATATTTTTTTTTCTCTGTATATTTGTCTTAAATCATATATATGATTCGTAGTCACTACATTTTTATCCGTCGCAGTTTATTCATAATATTCATTAAACGCGATGTCCTTTGTTTGTTCATTGTCACTCACTTCACTTATACTCCAATCACACCAATAATTATATAGTTTTAGAAATCGAACACTAAAAAGCCGACACAATGTTTTCGCGAGCCGGTTTGAGATCACATTGAGAGGCAGTTTGTTATTGTAAATAAACATAGCCACGTACCCTTAGCACTTGACATGTCGATATAGACCATTGCAATTTACATTCGACCCGTGCAATGTGACAAAAGGATATGGCAAGACGTTTTAGAGTTCCGTTTCAAATGCGTAGTTTTGGTGAGCGCCATTGCACGAACAGTATTTAGCGGTTTGCGACGAGAATAAAAAGATAACTGCGCATATCATTACTTAGCGATCTAATTTTGACGAGAACATAATAATATAGATGTTTGTCATGCGATGAGCTTTCAGTATTTTATGATAAAATTATTGCACACTTTTATTCTAGTTACAAGGTAAATAAATAAAAAAATTGAATAGTATTGTATTATGTTTCAATTTTGTCATTTACCGTACAAAAATTACGAAAAAAATTGAGCTGGTGCATTGGCACCTACGGATTCCAAATATGGCATAAAAATAAAACTAAGATAATGGTGGTTATCATTTTGTTCTCCGGAGCCGGCGACATATGTAATGATTAATGATAATAGTAATGCAGTGCTTACGAGTATGTGTTGTAACTGCTCACTAACTGTAATACACAGCTAAATTGTTTAAATAACGCGTCGTTAAATTAATTATACTTACACCATTTTGTTTTATTAAATTGATATAAGATTGATATTGATAGACTCTTAGGTAGTTAAAGGATGATTAAAGAATAAAACATCATAGTCGGTTTGACTGGTTAGATCAATTTCCCAAAATCGTTATTTCCTAGCAGCAAAATTTCCATTCGCATTTTTCCCAAATGCTTTTTTTGAAGAAGATTTAAAGATAGAACTCTCAGTGCTGTTGGTTTTAGAATCATTTTGACGCATGGTCCTTTGTTTTTGGGGTAGATTTTTTTGGCTACTAGGTACAGCCTCCCTGTGAGTTGACAGGAATGGATCCTATTTTATTTAGTGCTGTTTTATGTATTGCACTTTTTACTTTTATAAAACAGGAAATTTTATTTAAGTAAAAATTATAGTTTTAATACTATGTAAATAATTCAGGAGTCACGAGCAGGAGCGAAAGAGGTGATGAGGAGGGTCGCACTGAGGAACTTTCACTATGGGACCAGTCACAAAACCGCAAAAATAAATCTGCTGTTCCATACATTTCGAATAGTTAGCGATCAATTAACTTTTGATTAAATATTTTTTTACGCGATTTCGGGGCTGGTCCCATAGTAAAAGTTGCTCAGTGTGAATCTCCCTATCAACCCTTTCACTCCTGCTCATGCATGACTCCAGACTCACCCTGATATTTAATATAAGACGATGTAAAAAATCGTGTTGTGGCAAAGTTTTGAACTATATGTATATAGTATTTCTCTTGAAACATTTTTTTCTAAAACACGTGCGTTCATATAAATATTGAAACAAAAAATCAGTTCTAATTACACTTAAAAACGCTACCAACATTTTTACACTTGAACAGGCATTTCTCAATACGTTAATTGTTATTTACACGCAAAACACTCCCGCACGTGTCGCGTATAAAAGTCGATAATCGAGATAAGGAAGACGGTGAAAGTGTATAGATGTAAGAAGAAGCTTGGACACCATTATTACGTCAACGATGAGTCATCGACGCGCCTTCCCGGCGGCGGAGGCCTACCGGTGCGCGGCCGGCGAACTGCGGAGCGCTAGTCTTGTTGTGCTATTACCACAGCGCGCGCGCTCTAGTGCGTCCGTTACTTGTTTGTCTAGTGAAAATAATAGCAGGTATGTTTTACAAGTTACTAGTTTCTTCTGTCCCGGTGTTTGCGTGTCTGTAATCAAATCTTGTTTATTTTCGACCCACTTTCGCGGTTGACTTGATTGAATTGCAATTTTGCATGCGTTTTAATGCGTGTCAATACAATTATTAGATTTTTCATGTATTTATTGTTTGTTTTGCATTTATTATTTACACAGTGCGATGAAATTGACGATGTACAGGCAGCGTCAAACAGTTCGTGACACCCAAAGTAGTCAAAAAGTTTGCAACACGACCTTACTCCAACTGTAACAAAGAACTGGGTGTAACAAACTAAGTATCTATTTGACGCTGACTGCCCTATTTGGCTGACCTATTTACTCTTTGTCTGGTTAACCCTTAAACCATTTGACAACCCTGTCAAGACATTCGATTTTGGACCGCAAATGTTGCTAATTTGAACTTCTGTTTCACGGCAAATATATTGCCGGTATCGATTAAAGGGTTAAATGGTTGTAGGTAGACTGATTGTGTTTTTTTTTATCACAAAGTACCCGTAATTTTAACTATAGATGAAATAGAAATTACAAGTCTAACATAGCAACAGATGTAGTGCTAGTGGGATCAATGCCAAATTTGTGTCACAGATGCGTTTTTTACAAATCCGTGTAACGCTAATGCGATCGGTTTTGTTGGAACTATTTTGAGATGCCGGTTCGGAACGAGATTATACTACTCTTATATACTTATACTTATGGCGGTCAAATTATTTTTAATTTCGCAAGGAAGCTACGTGAGAAACTGGGCACGTCTTGAGAACTTACTGAATAACATCGGTGTACACAAAAAATATCAGTAGGTATGTGTTTTCATTAAATACTCTAAGTAACTCAAGGCCGCGGCTTAGCTTAACAGAAGAATAAAAATTAGGCTAGTTGTCAATACAGTGAGAATTTTTAACAATCTCTTCTTTGTGGACATTTATCGTCTCGAGGAAATTTATCTATCAAATTTCAAATCTCCAGTGGTTGAGTGTGCTTGTCGGCCAATCAATCAGTACAAGTCTATTTATTTATACGTATACATAGTTAGAAATGAAGTAGAATAAAACACGTATAGAGAAATAACAAAAGACAGCTAAACATTTACATAATCTTAAAATAGTAATAATAGTTTGCATTTGCAATTACTGCGTTGACTTCGTTTAATAAAAATAATGAATCATTGCACCATCGACACCATTTAGCTAGTCCTAAACCAAGCAAAGCTTGTACTATGG
This sequence comes from Archips xylosteana, assembly GCA_947563465.1. Lineage (NCBI taxonomy): Eukaryota > Metazoa > Arthropoda > Insecta > Lepidoptera > Tortricidae > Archips > Archips xylosteana. The sequence continues at coordinate 8,009,447 of OX387349.1, forward strand.
GTACTTTACAACTGATAAACATACTTATAGATAAATACCATACTTAATAAATACATGATTACATATCCAAGACTTGAGCACAAAAATTCATATTTTTCATACAAATATGTGCCCCGACTGGGAATCTAACGGGACCTCGAGCTTCGTAGTCAGGTTCTCTAACCACTAGGCTATCCGGTCGTTCACTTTTACAATCTTATACCTACCTTTTTTGTAGTTTCAAAGATGCTTATTGCAGTTAAATATATAAAAGAGTATGTATGTATGTTTGTAATGTTATTGCATTTATACTTAATACGTAAATATGTATAATTCGGTATACATTTTAGAATCTGCTACACAAAAATGGATGCAGAAGCACCAAGCGATGAATAAAACTTTAAAACAAGCAACAGGTTTAACCTTGGCATTGCGAGCGAGGTTACCTTTTTTTTCCATGTTATTTATGAACCAACGAGCCAAAATAAAGAGTAATTTTTGCATAGAACTATTTATAGAAAGTGACCTTTGCTCGTCAGTGTAGAACCGGCTGATCCGGCGTTGGTGTTTTTGCGTTAAAATCCATATATAGACAATAGACAATGAAATCACGATTTTGGAGTGCCGAGCAAAACTACTTTTTAACTGTCTGACTGCCATGATGATTTTATAAACAGCATTGATTCAAAGTCAAAATTCTTTATTCAATTTAGGCATCAAATTGATGCTCCTATGAACGTCGAAAAATCTACCACCGGTTCGGAAAAAACCCTGTTGAGAAGAAACCGGCAAGAAACTCAACAAGGTATATTTTTTTCAAACAGATCTACATTGTTATTAAATGACATACATCTAAAGTATTTAATACAATTAAATTTTTTAACACAGTAGATACGCTATTTGAGACTAGGGATCGCCAATGCGGATCGGAATTATTTCCAAACATCCCTGTCCATGATATAGTCATTAATTTTATAGTACGCCTTAGATATTAATGTCTTCTTCACAATGGATTTGAATTTTGTATCAGTTTGTTCGGTTATTGTTTTCGGAATTTTATTATAAAAACGTATGCATCTTCAAAATTGAATTCATTCATTGAATTCAAGGTGAACTGTAGATTAAATTAGATAAAGAAAATAATTGAGCATTTATTTCGTATAATTTTGGAACACGTGGAAACGTAATAGGTATAACGATATATGATAATAATATTAATTAAGTTTTTATGGCGTCTATGCCACGTAGAAAAAATGGTAGTGAATCAGTTTTCGAAAGTGATAAGGTTCTGCTAAGATTTGTTTTTGTTGATTATGTTAGGATTTGTGAAATTATCTAAATTAGAATTGTGTTTAATATTATCAGCTTGTGCTTATTTGTTTTGACATAAAACATCACAGGATGGTACAAAATGTCTTATCTATCCTACTTTAAAAAAGGTATAGATTCGTAATTTCTTTATAATGGTTAATCGATAAGTACCTACTAACAAACCGTGTGATGTAGTAACATACTTACTCAACTTAGCCGTCAACGGGTTTAATGGACCGGTTTCTGTAGATTTACATACTGTGTAAATTAATTATTTTAATTAATTAGGTAAAAATGATTTTTATTTCTTTGAACATGAATATTTTAGTGGCACTCACAAACGATTGGATAATTTCTGTGAACTCAACAGTGCTATTTGTACACAAACAAACTATGTCTGAATCGTGATAGAAATTGAGCATGGTGTTGGCAGTAAAGGTCATTACAACTGTCCAATGAATCAAGACAGGCAGGCTCAGTATAAATAGTATTTTAAATCTACCCAATATAGTAGTCAGGGTCAAGATGGCGCTGTCGTCATGAAAACATCAGCTCCGTATTTTAATTAAATTTAAATAGTTTTTTACGCATCTCTCTTTAAAAATCCTAGTTGTATTAGTGTAAGTAGTTATGAAAAAGGTGTGTGAACGTTTTCTATTCAAAATATTAATATAGTGCAGAAATAAGAACTGATAAATGCAACGAGTGCATTTGTATATAAAACGTAGATTCAAGTGAAGTGATAGTGCCAATATTAAACTAGTGCAACTAACTGAACCTTTAGTGAAACCAAACAGAACCAAAACGCAGTACTAACAAAATTATAAACAATAATATTGCGAAAAAACAAACGTTTAAAAGTGCGCCAAATCACTCATTTCGCGGAATTCGTTAAACGTTTAAATTCAGCGCGTCGTTTGCTGCCATCAAACCATTTAAAGATACTAAAGACACTTTTAGAAAACTTATAACAAGCTCAAGTGGCCCAGTGGTAACGGCCTTCGAAGGAAAATCTTGTGCATTGGTGGTCTGAGTTCAAGTCTCTGGACGAGTCAGAGTTTTTTTTTCTTTTTTGTTTTATATTTTTATTCTGCACATCTGCCGTGTAACTGCGTCTGCTAAATGTGTTTATGAGAAGAAACTATTAGTGATAATTAGTGATTAGTGAAGAAAACTTTAAATTGAAATTAAAACATCGTGAACGTTCTACCGTCATCTCGCGATCAACACTATTTGATGCGCACGCGTAAACGCCGCGAATTGCACGGCGCTTACGACCTTTTCATCGAGCAGACTGCATCGCGTCGCGCCAACCGACCACCGCCGCAGCAAATGAAGATCATTTATTAGTGTGCACACTTTGCACGTTATTGCTGGGGCATTTGTTACTTAAATTTTGTTAAATTGCTTGTATCGGAACAATTAATATCGCAGATACTTAAAATTAGAAGCATGTCTCTCGGAAGTGGAGGCAAAAAGTTAAAGTGCTCTGTCTGCACGTCCGATATAATTTCTAGAGAATACATGAAATGTTCTATATGTAAGCAAATTTTTGACCTGAATTGTACCAATGTCACGATCAAAAGATTTTATCTAATGACCGCTAGCACCAAAAAAATATGGAAATGTTCTAAATGTGTTAACCCAGAAACAGCATCGAATAAAACTTCAGAGTCTTCATCAAAACAAATATTGAATATTTCCAGAGGAGAAGTCGATAATGTTACAATTAGAAAACCGAGAACTGAGATAAGTAAAAGTAAGAGTTTATCGATATCGCCTATAGATAAAACGACTGGTCCTTTGAACGATCAATCCTACTATAGCTCAAAAGATTCCACATCTAAGGACATCAGCGCCCATAGCCTACTAAACTTGACTGACGTTTCTCAAATTTTTGAACTCAAGGATGAGATTACTGTCCTCAATACACAACTCAATACCGCCCATAAGGAAATTGAAATCCTCAACGCAGAGATTACAAGCTTAAGGAAAGGCAAGTCTGAACTGGAAAGTCAATGTCAAATGTATAAAAAAATTCTAGAAGAGGATATTTCAGAATCTCGTGATAAATCAACACCTAAAGTTGAGAAAAAAAAACGTAACACACAAAGTCCAAGTAAAAATAAATCGGGCCAGGATGTTAATAAATCCATACCTAAAAATACAATGGGAGATAAGTTGGCATCGCTCTTAACAAGAAAGAATGAAGCCAATTCACAAACGCCTGACAACATATGCGTACCTAAAATTCGTACACCAATACAGGATTTAGATTTAACCGAAACCTTCACCCAAGATGCACAACATGATGGAAAAATATTTGTGTTTGGAGGGAAACAGTGTGCAGGGGTAGGTTCGTTGCTTCTGCACATGCGGCAAGACATACAGCAGAACGGAGACTGCAAGAAATATCAAGTTAAAGCAAACATCAAGCCCTATGCGGACACTGAAACCATTTTACAGCTAGTTAAGAAAGAAAAGTTCTCAGAAGGTGATAAGATTATCCTTTCAGTTGGAGAACATGACTCAAACCCAATGAATATTCTCACTAGTTTGCATAAAGCTTTAGAATCCTTAGATAAATGGTCGGTCTTTGTTCTAGCTATTAAGGAGAATAGGGACTTTGATGTAAATGTTCTAAATTATATGTTACGACAGAGCTGTATAAAAATGGCAAATGTAAAATTTGTAGATAACATAAACAAAATAAATAGATATAATAAAGAAAAGGTATATTTAAAGAATATTTGTAGAAATTTAAACTTATGTATTGATCAAGTGGACTATAAAGACTTTTATTATAATTTTGTTCATAATAATAACGATAAACGTATATCTACAGATTTACCAATTAATTCAATTCAAAAACCAGGGAATGAAACAAGCATTTTGTCCAACCAATGTGGAATGGCGAAAAAATCGCCTTCGGCAAAGGGTACAATACCCTATTACTTTTTTCGAGCCTAAGACAAAGAAAATTAATTCGTCAACATGTTCACCCTGCAACTCCAAAAACAGCGCTCATTCTCTTTCTGAGAGCAATGACAGTAACTTGTCTATTTTTCACCAAAATGTACAAGGTTTAAAAACAAAATCCAGCCAGATTGAAATGTTATCGTGCACAACCAAAATTGATGTTTTCTGCTTTACTGAAACATTTTTAAAGAACAATGAGGCGTCCATAATACAGGTCGATAAATATAAAATGGCTGCATACTTTTGTAGGACTCGTAAATCCCGAGGCGGAGTCTGCATTTATGTAAAAAAATCGTTAAATTGTCGTAATATTGAGTGGATATCTAATATGTCTATAGAATCACATTTTGAGACTTGTGGAATAATGTTACCTGAACTAAACTGTGTAGTTGTGTGTATGTATCGGACGCCTGATGGTGACTGTGATTTGTTCTTTAAACAGTTCGAGCTACTTCTAAGTAATTTAACACTTAGATCACGATACTTAAAGCGGAAAGTCATCATTGCGGGTGATTTTAACATTAACGTTTTAGGTAATGATATCAAAAAGAGCAATTTTATTACCACTTTAGCTAAATATAAAATAACTCATACTATAAATGAGCCTACCAGAATAACGCCAAAATCAGAGACTTGCATCGATAACATTTTAACTAACACCAAGAAATATGCTTCTAGCGTTTTGAATTTAGGAATATCTGATCATACAGGACAACTATTTAAATTACCAACAAGTTTCAGTTATAATCAAAAGTACTGGTATGTAAAAAGGAGAAGAATTGATTATTATTTAGATATTTTTAAAAAATATATGTCTCAAATCAGTTTTGTGGATATTTATAATGAAACTGATGCAAATACTGCCTATAGTGAATTTATATCCATCGTCACACTAATTTTTAACTTATGCATTCCGCTGGAAAGGGTAAAAGTTACACATATTAAAAAACCCAACTGGAAATCAAAAGGTATTCTCAAATCTAGTAAAAATAAGCGTAAAATGCATTTAAGTATACAGAAAGGAAAATTTAAAATAAAAAATCTCTACACATATAAAAAATATTGTAAAGTTTTAAGAAAGGTAATTAGACAGTCAAAAGTAATATCAAATGATAAATATATAAATAATAGTACTAATAAAAGCAAAGCTACATGGGGACTTATTAAACAAAATACTTCAGCAACTAATTTGTTGACTACAAAAATTTCAAGAATAGATATCGAAGATAAAAGTTATACAAATGCCCATGACATAAGTAAGGCGTTCAATAGTTATTATGTAAATCAAAATAAAGTAGACGTACCTAGTATTGCTGATTATAAATCTACAGCACAGCATGTCTGTAATAGTATCTTTTTAGCCCCTGTTAATACATTTGAAATCAAAAAAATAGTTAAAAGCTTAAAAAATAAAAAAAGTGCTGGGCATGACAATATTCCAATGCAAGTCATCAAAGCCAGTATTGATCATCTTGCGGAACCACTTGTCTACATCATAAATTTAGCGCTGGAAACAGGAATATTTCCCGACGATTTAAAAATAGCCCTTATTAAACCATTGCATAAAAAGGGAGAAAAAACGGATATGGGGAATTATAGACCCATTGCCTTATTGCCTAGCTTCTCTAAGATATTTGAAAAAGTTATACACAACAAACTTATGAGCTTTCTTAATAAAAACAATATCTTAAGTACCTCACAATTCGGTTTTCAAAAAAGTAAATCTACTTCACTAGCAATTTTTAAAATATTTAAAACCATATGGGAAAACGTTAATGATAAAAAACCCTGTGTCTCTCTATTACTTGATATGTCGAAGGCATTTGATTGCGTTGTGCATGACATACTTCTACAACAGTTAGAACAGATCGGAATTAGAGGAACTGCCCTTAAATTATTTAAAAGCTACTTATCCAACAGAATGCAGGCAGTTTTAATAGAAATGTACGATGAGAAAAATAAAATCATAGAGCAGATAAAGTCAGACTATCAGAAAGTAGCAATAGGGGTACCACAGGGAAGTGTCCTTGGACCACTCCTGTTCCTAATTTATGTTAATGAAATGCCGAATGTGGTTGACGAACCATGTGTGTTGTTTGCTGATGATGCTACGGTTCTATTTACAGGGCAGACTTATAGTGACAATCTGCAAGTCAACATAAATTGTGCATTAACCAAGATATTAAAATGGCTTAGTACAATTAACCTTAAAGTAAATCTTAATAAAACTAAGCTCATTCAATTCAGACATTATAGAACTGCGCAAATGGCGCTTGATGTGTCAGCAGCAGGTATTAGTCTAGAAGAAGTAAAAGAAGCAAGCTTTCTAGGTATTAAAATAGATTCACATCTAAATTGGAAAGCCCACATTGAGCAAATAAATAATAGGATTTCTAGCTGCTGCTACGCTCTGTCGATACTGTCTGAAACTTGCTCAGAAGCTATTACAAAAAGTGCATATTATGGAAGCGTCTATCCTCTACTAACATATGGCGTTATTTATTGGGGGAATTCAGTTGATGTGCATAAAACGTTTTTACTCCAGAAGAGATGTTTGAGAACCATTTACCGTATGCATTCTGAACAATCTCTTCGAAAAGTTTTTAGTGAAAAGCGCTTCATGACGCTATGCGGCATTTACATATTGGAATTATGCTTATTCGTTAAAAATCAATCCCATTATTTTACAAAAAATAATTCACTGAAATTAAATGTACGGACGCAATATAAGTATAATTTACAGCTACCGAAAGTAAATAGTTCTATATACAAAAAGAGTACCTATGTAACAGCTATTAGTGTTTTTAACAATCTCCCAGTTGATCTAAAGGTTATGGAAGGGGATATATTTAAGCGAAGGCTCAAAAACTGGCTTTTAGATAAAGCATTTTATAACATAAAAGAATATTATAGAACTAGTTAATTGTAAATAGCCATTAAGTATTAAAATTAGGCTTAACTTTTAGGTACCGAATTACATTAAGTATATTACTAACAATATTGTACGCCCGGAACGGGTAACTGTTGAAACTACCTTTAATATAAAATGTACTACCACCTAATTGTATGTGACACAGTTATACAATAAATTATTCTGATTCTGATTCTGATTCTGATTCTGTAAAACCCTGGGTGAGATGAGGCAAGGTGTTTTAGAGGGTTCTGTTTATATTAGTTGGGTCGCCTAGTGAGGTTATGGGGCGCGTTCTGTTGTCACGAGTCACTCCCAGTTCGGGGCCTTGAACTCTTTCTACAAAATGACAACTATTAATCACTGCTACAGTCAGCTTTTTTTTTCACTAAGAACGTCTTCGAATACGTAGTGGGTACCAAATTCCTTTCTACCTATCTATTTCACATGCAAATAACGGCAATAACATTGTTTCTAGACAATTATGACATGGGAGATTTGAAGAAAGAGGGTTTATACTTCCTTTACAGGCCATGAACAGATCAGTGGCTCTCTTTGAGTTGTAGATATTCATGGGAGCTGGTGATCATTTTCAATCAGATGATCCGAGTGCTTGTTTTTCTCCCTGTCATAATAACTACAGGATATACTATTACTTATTAGGCACAATCACTATATAAAAGGTTAAGCGGTTGTGGGGCTCGATATTATCTGTATTTTACTCTACTGCTAAGGTGATAAGGGTGCGTAGTTAATTTTGACTTTCCACCATCCACTTTTGCTGTCAGATATACGTGTCAAGTTTAAAGGAAAGTGGTTAGAGGGCTTATACTACTACTGCAGGCGACCGTCAGCGTGTTGAAAGAATTCTCTCTTCATTGCGCGCTGTCAAGACGCTTGCCGCACAGTCTTTAATAGGGAAAACCCGCGGTGTACCACAAGCGGTCGGACTCATCGTTGGGCGTAGTCGCCGCCATTTTTTACTTGTTTCAATACAAGCATCAGGTTGCGTTCTTGGAATTCTGGAAAACGATAATATTGTGAGGATTTCCTATGTTTACATTGAAGTGTCGGTGTCGACATGGTTTGTGAGGCACTCGTGTGAAAGGTAAAAGCAATTTTTGAATCATTGATTGATTCAGGTGCTATTTACGTCTATACATATCAATGTATGAATGAATCAACGCTACTTTGGTAGCGATGTTGTAGGTAAAAGTTTAGTTAGTTATTTTTATACGCTATTATGTTCAAAAATAGAAAAAATCTGTTATGGTTTTATTTACATCTGTTTTGTTAAGCTAGGTAACTAATAGATAAAAAGAAGAATAAAAAATAGATAAGAGAACAAAGATAAAAAATCTTGATAAAAAATGCATTTTTTATGAGCAACTGTTGCTTGTAAAACTATTACTAGATCTCAATCTTAATTCTTATATGACAGATTAAAAATGTTTACCTTCGTTTTAATGCTGAAAATAAACAAACCAGGTTATTTTGGGTTAGGTTAGTTTAGTGTAGCATAGTCCAAACGGGTTTTTATTCGTACATATTTATTAGACATCTAATGGTTCAAAGCACAAATTATTTTTCCATCTATGTTATATCTACATCTGCACTAATATTTCTTCGTCGACTTTACTTCGACAAGTTTTTTCTTGTTGACCACTGCACTGCAATGTGGTTGAAACGTCGAGGTTAATATTATTTGCGTGATAAGTCGCGTGTGTGATAGACACAAATAAATTGACGGTTTACTCTACAAAGTCAACCGTGCGCAAAGTGGAGTATAGAAATTTACACGAATTATATTTAGAGAAAGTATTTAATTAGGTACTCTGAAGAATCTACTATTTATAATGTTTTAACATTTATATTTATTACTTCATCAACGTTTATCCCATAGCGGCGCTCAAGTCTTCTCTTAAATGTCGTTTTCATATGGACCCCCGGTACGGTTTTGGAACTTCACATATACCTTTTCAAAAGTGTGTGCAGATTTCTTCAAGATGTTTCCTTTTACCGTAAAGATAGTGATAAAATTCAGATTAATTTAATTCCGTACAAGGATTTCCAAATCCTTAGAGGTGCAAACCTGGATTTTTAAACCACGAGCCTCTGCGTAAGAGGCCATTAATCAAACCACTAGGCTACTACAGCTTCATTCATCTCAATTAAATTTATATTAAATTTTTAAGACTACGTATAGTTTTTTTTCAGTTGTGTCAATTTTGACAATTTGACGTAAGAAGCCGGCCGGAATTGTAGGGTAAACGGGTAGCCAATTTAATAGCGAATTATTGCACTAACATGTAATAATGTAGGGTTTAAATATTAAACTATGCGATCGATGTCCTGGATGTCATAGATGTCCCAAAAAGGTAGAATGAAATGTTATATCGCGCCCTACTTTTTTGGAAGTGGGTCACTAAGTACTCTGTTTTCTTTCCGTAGACAAGTCATTACTGTCTATCGCAGCCCAAATTTCTTGAGTGTACGTTGTTCATGTAAGACAAGTTGTTGGTATAAATAATCTTACTAATAATATAAACGTGAACGTTTTAATGGATGGATATATGGACGTTAGTTCACGCTAAAACGTTTTGACTTGGATTTGGATTAAAATATAGGATACTTTTATCCCGGAAAAATGCATAGTTCCCGAGAGATAGCGCTAAACAAACTCTTCGCAGATGAAATCGTGGGCAACTAGTGTTATTATAATTGTCCTCGTTCATAAATCGTAACATATATGTATCGTATCTTCTCATTCTGAGAGGAGGCCTGTGCCCTACAGTGGGACGTGTATAGGCTGGGATAAAGATGATGATGATAAATTTTTAATCGTAACTAAATAGAACACAATATAGGCAGGAAAAATAGAAGGAAAATGCAATTTTATAATCTGACTCTATTCATGATTTATAAATATTTTTTCTCTTGGCTTAAATTATGTTGTAATATACATCATTTAATTTGACGCGTTAATATAAGTTTGCATTAAAATTCTGAAAACTTTTTAAACGAGTTTTGTAGCTGTAATTTCATGTCATAAGTACTATCATCATCATCATCATCAGCCTATGTTCGTCCACTGCTGGACATAGGCCTCTCCCACCCATGGCACGCCACTGAGCAAGATCCTCGGCCACTCTCATCCAGCTCTTGCCAGCCGCCTTGCGAAGATCATCGCTCCACCGAGTCTGAGGACGTCCCACGCTACGTTTGCCGATCCGTAGTCTCCACTCAAGAACTCGTCTACCCCAACGGTTATCGGTTCTTCAGGTTATATGGCCTGCCCATTGCCACTTCAGCGTGCTAATGCGGTGGGCTGGTCCACAAATTTAAAGTTGCTCAACGTGCTATGGAAAGGGCTATGCTCGGAGTTTCTCTAAAAGATCGAATTCGTAACGAAGTGATCCGACAGAGAACCAAAGTTATCGACATAGCCCAAGTACTATCAAACTCATTGAAATATTATCTTGGTGACTAATAACTAATAAATAAAGGAAAGTTTTAATATACGGTCGAGATGAAATGCGACTAAAACTGACAGCGACAACGAAAATTGACGATTGAGTTGCAAAGCGAAAATTAATTAAATAGAGGTACATGATCGAGTTGAAATGCGATTCGGTGAAACGCTACAAGGAATTTATGCTTTTAAGGTAAAGTACTAACAAACGTCGTCCACATTCCCACTTCGCCAGCAATCCTATTTCGTTCACAATCAATTCCCAATTCGTCCACATTCCCATTTCGTTTACATTCCCATTTCGTCTACATTCCCACTTCGTCAACATTCCCATTTCGTCTACATTCCCATCTCGTCCACATTCCCATTTTGTAACAAAATAGTAACGAAATTGGTAGTGTATAAACTTCTGTGTGTCTTAACATGAATACCTAAATCACAAAATAAATAAAATCTTCCCTGAGAATTAAGCTAAGTGATAGCGAAAACCGCTTTAAAATCGGCTAGGAATGTTGACGAAGTGGGAATGTGGACGTAATGGGAATGTGGACGAAATGGGAATGTTGACTAAGTGGGAATGTGGACCAAATGGGAAATGGACGAAATGGGAATGTGGACGTAATGGGAATGTGGACGAAATGGGAATGTTGACTAAGTGGGAATGTGGACGAAATGAACCTAAACATTTTAAACTATCATCGGGCAACCCTGGTAAAGGGCACACTAAGTTTACAATACATCTCGTGTAATACACGTAAACAACTATTAAAGAATTCGAGGGGCGCCTAATTTAAAACTCTGCCCCGGCTGTCTAAAATTGGCAACGACCTTTACTCCAAGTGGCTAGTTGCTACGTGCGTACGTTGGATAGACCAGAATCGTTTTAGAGCTAAGCTAACAACAATTGAGTTAATTGAAGTAATTAATCATTTAATTGAGTGTGTCATTTAATTGGGCTTTATTCATCGTAGTCAAAACACTGCCAAAACATAACGTTTTTGTTTGCTACGATTGTTACGTATCATTGGTCATTATGATCAATGAATATTATTATTGCAATAAACGTTGGGTAAAGGTTTCATATTTTTTCCAACAGACGTGTAATATTGTACAATTACAACATTATGATCATGTTTATTGTAACTTTAGAATTTGAGCCTATTAAAATACAAAGGAACGCTAAATCATAATTCATTACTGATTTTTGACTTAAATAAAAATTACCGATCTTAATTTAACGAGGATTTCCTTGATTTCAACGTTAATGTACCAACGGAGGATCGTTTTAATACAGTGAACAAATTGTGGTAATTCTAGCACTCATTGTATGTCCAAAGCTAGTTCGTTTTCTACATTAATTGGATAATTATCAACTGTTAAATGACTATAAGTCATCTTCGCCTATATAATGTCCCACTGTAGAACACAGGCCTCCGTTCAGAATAAGAGGGCTTAGGCCGTAGTTCCAACACGAGACCAGTGCGGATTGGTAACTTCACACACACCATTGAATTCGCATGTGTGAGTAGGTTTCCTCACAATGTTTTCCTTTAGCGTAAACTCAGAGGCAGGTCAAACTAGTAGGTTACTACGACTTTTTGTCTAAATTTTACCTATTTCTGTGTAATAATACTATGTACTTATAAAAGCTGAATCCGCGAAATTAGTGTATGTATGTACGAGAGGTAGTGATTTACAAAAATAAAGACTAGATTTTTCATGGAAATTATATTTATAAATAAATAAATAAAATAAAATAAATAAATATCACGGGACAATTCACACCAATTGACCTAGTCACAAAGTAAGCTTAGCAAAGCTTGTGTTATGGGTACTAGACAACGGATAAACATACTTATATAGATAGATACATACTTAAATACATATTAAAACACCCAAGACCCGAGAACAAACATTCGTATTTTTCATACAAATACCTGCCCCGACACGGGAATCGAACCCGGCACCTCAAGCTTCATAGTCAGGTTCTCTAACCACTAGGCCATCAGGGCCCAATTGCATAACAAAGTACAACTAATATTACAAGCGGAACTCTCGCTTCAGTTATATTAACTAGAAAGGGAGTTCCGCTTGTAATATAAGTTGTACTTTGTTATACAATTGGGCCCTGGTCGTCAAATTTATGTACCTACCTACTTGTATCTGTCAGTCAGATGCTTTATTATACAATTGTTTTGCCAGAATTAGCATTTATATTTTCTGAGAACCTAGCAAGTTTTATACTTACAATTAGTCACATTTTTTATTTTATTTCTTTATAACAGCCGATATAATTAATATGTTAAAGTGGTTTCATTTTCGTAGTAATTTGAATACCAAAACTACTACTGTACTATTAGGTACTTACGTAGGTATATACGGTAATTAAAAACGTGATGAACATTTTATTACACCTTTAATGTCTGCGTTAGTATTCTAAATGAAACGTTGTTATATACCTAGCTTCATCGGATAATTGAGTAATTTATTTGTATCAAGTACCGTTATCCTACTAATATTAAAAGTGTGAAAATTTATGAATATGTTTGGATATTTGGATGTTTGGATGTTTGATACTCAAACGCGCAATAACGGCTGAACGGATTTAGATGAAATTTGGTATGGAGATAGTTTGGAACCTTAGGAATGACATAGCATAGTTCTTATCTCGGAAAACTGCAGAGTTCCCGTATAAACAAATTCTTCGCGGGCTGAGTCGCGGGCAACAGCTAGTTGTATTATAAAACTTTCTATTTACATAAAAAATATTATAAAATACAATGAAAAAAGAAAAACTGAAAGCTAAACTAAAACTACGAAACTCGTCGAGACTTTCTGCTATAGGCACACGGCGGACACGACGTACAAAATACGCGTTCTTGAATCTACATAAAGCACGACGACGTCTGTACACGCGTACGCCTACATACATCGCGCGCGCACTCTTCTGGATTCCGGCGGGGTCCGGCAATCTGCGCCTTGAGGGGTGGGGTAACTCGAATCGGTGCGGGGCGGAGCGTGTTCATTCTGTACGTTGGTACTATTATATATTCTGTGCTATAGGCATTGACCCCAAGACACTGGCCGCATTACCTCTCTTAAGAAAAGAATATTAAAGAATATTGTTATTCTATCTTTCTAATACCTACCTTTACCCACTGTTTCACCATCCATTGATCAAATTTATTTGACGGATAAATGTGATGCCGTCTCTGTTTGTTTTGATCGAATAGACGGAGACGGCATCACATTTATCCGTCAGTTAAAATTAATCAATGGGTGGTGAAACAGCCCCTTAAAATAGCAATTTTTGTAACCAGAATATCTATATATATAAAAGAAGAAACTGACTGACTGACTGACTGACTGACTGACTGACTGACATATCAACGCACAGCCCTAGCCGCTGGGCCTAGAGATTCCAAATTTGGCATGTAGGTTCCTTATAAGGTCTAGGGGTGCACTAAGAAAGGATTTTTCAAAATTCACTCCCTAAGGGGGTGAAAAGGGGGTCCAAAGTTTGTATGGGGAAACAAGATTAGTTTGACTATTTTATTCGAAACTTCACAGAAGTACTCCTAACGATAAATGATTAAACACGTGTTTCAGGTTTTTTGGGAATTCAACCCCTAAAAGGGGGAAATGGGGTGACAAAGTCTGAAATCAACATGGGTATTGTTTCTATGGTTTATCGGGTCGCTGGTTACGAAAACAACAACGGTTTTAAAATCCGACGTGGCGGACGTAAAATACCATCTCCCTGGATGGGGTGCGATGGGGTTGAAATGTCTAAATAAACTAAATGACTGTTGATATATCAAAGCACAGCCCAAACCACTGGACCTAGAGACTTGAAATTTTGCACATAGATACCTTATACAATGTAGGCATCCACTAAGGAAGGATTTTTGGGAATTCCCACGGGAACGGGAAAAACGGGATTTATATATTCGATTCCGAGTGACCCTATCTCAGTAACTATAATAACTAGACTCTTCAAATTTGATACACAGGTAGGTATTACATTAGTTAAAACATTAATTTCAGGATTTTTCAAAATTCCCACGGGATAAGGAAAAAACGGGATTTATATATTCAGTTCAACGGGATCCTATGAACTATAATTATTAGACTCTTCAAATTTGGCATAAAAGTAGGTATTATAATAGTAAAATACAGTTTTAAGGATTTTCGGAAAATCCCACGGGATAAGGAAAAAACGGTATTTTTCGTTTTACTGGTCGTAGAAAGTTGAAATTTGGCATGTAGGTTGCTTGGGAAGTGTAGAGGAGGATTGAGAGAGCGCTTTCCAAAATTCCTACGGGAACGGGAAAAAACGAGATTTTTCGTTTTACTGGTCGTAGAAAGCTGAAATTCGGCATGTAGGTTGCTTGGGGAGTGTAGAGGAGCATTGAGAGAGAACTTTCCGAAATTTCCACGGGAATGGGAAAAAAGGGACTTTTCGTTTTACTGATCGTAGAAAGCAGAAATTCAGCATGTAGGTTGTTTGGAGAGTGTAGAGGAGCAATGAGAGAGGACTTTCCAAAATTCCTTTGGGAACGGGAAAAACGGGATTTTTCGTTTTACTGGTCATAGAAAGCTGAAATTTGGCAAGTGGGTTCCTTGGGGAGTGTAGGGGAGCATTAAGAAAGCTTTTCCCGAAATTCTTACGGGACCGGGAAAAAACGGGATTTTGCGTTTTACTGGTTGTAGAAAGCTAAAATTTCAAAATTCATAAGTTCATACTGTAAGTAGGCCGCAAAGGGCTCTCGACTTCAAAAAAGGAGGAGGTTATGCATTCCACTTTATGTATTTTTTATGTAGGTATGTTCACCGATTTCTCGGTCAATTGTGGACCGATTATAAAAATTATTTTTTTATTCCAAAGAATGGAATATACTCCTGAGATGGTCCCATTTTATTATTTATTATTATTATTATTATTATTATTATTGTCACCAAATCAGGATCTGATGACGGGATCTCAGGGAAATCGACGGCAACCCTCAAATTTTGTAGGCACGCATTACGTTTTTCATATATTTTCTCAAGCTATTTAAGTGTTTGCGTCTGGTAGACATCATCTCATGGTGATGAGCTGATGATGGAAGGTAATCTCCTTAACGGTTAGGAGTTGAGGATATTTTTTCAAATATTATAGGTACGTATAGAGCGATAGTTGTATTCTTTCAGATTATCCAAGTGAGCTGATGATGGAAGGTTTAACTCCTTAACGGTTAGCAGTTATAGGAAGTTTCTTTAAATATCATATGCACGTATAGAACTTTAGTTGTATTCTTTCTGGTTATTCAGATGAGCTGATGATGGAAGGTATAACTTCTTAACGGTTAGGTCACACAACACCTTAACAAGATACTATAATATGTATAATATCAATGCTAAGTAGGTACACAGCGCTTCCAGTTACTCAAGTTTCCGTAGAAGGTAAGAAAACATTGAATTATACCTAATGCAGGACAGGGGAAAGTAATAATAGGCTTTATAATTATTAACAAGCCTGGTTATTTTAGTACCCGCTTCCGAATTAGTTAAAAACATTGTATATATAAAGAAAGTTTAGTCGGGCTTGCTTGCACGCTTGCTTGCACGCTTACATGCACGCTTTCTTGCACGCTTGCTTGCTTCCGTGCATGCAAGCTTGCTTGCTTGCCTGTATGCTTGCTTGCTTAATATCTTGGTTCTTTGGAATACTCATGGTACACGCGAGCGAAGCCGCGGGCAAAAGCTAGTATTATAATAAGATTCTCGGAAACGTTTCCAACGGTTTCCGTGAAATTTAGTATGCAGGGGGTTTCGTGGGCGATAAATCGATCTAGCTTGTGTCTTGTTTTCGAGTTTTAGCCCGAAAAAATTCGGTCGCCCAAGTACTAAGTAATAATAACTAATAATAAGTGTAGAACATTTGAGTGGGGTTTTGTAGATTTTCAACTGCCAAATCCCGGCTAGCATACCTGAGCTTTACGGTGAAGGAAAACATCGTGAGGAAACCTGCACACACCTGCGAAGAAATTCAATGGAAATTCAGTGGGAACTACAGCCCAACCCCTCTCATTCTTAGAGGAGGCATGTACCCTGCGGAGGGACGTATAATATAGGCTGAGATGATGATGATGATGATAATGAACTGCCATATCCCGTGTGCTACGAAAATCGGCTAATATTACGTCCGTCACATAAAAATTCCATTGAGCACCACGCGTGGTGCGGTGTACTGTCGCAGAATTACAATTGGATTTAGGTTCATGGACATTATCCTTAGATTTTCGTATGATACGTGGTACGGCGGTTTAAATGCTTCAAAGCCCAATATCCCATCCCATCATTTAGTATGCTTGTATTTTATGTTTAGTTCGGTTCTATTTTTGTAATTATTGTGCTAATTTATTAGTCGAAATAGGCCTAATACCAGGGGCCTGTTGCATAACAAAGAACACTAATATTACAAGCGGAACTCCCTTTCTAATTAAAATAACTGAAGCGAGAGTTCCGCATGTAATATTAGTTGTACTTTGTTATGCAACAGGCCCCTGGGTATGGCATAAATCAGAAACAATTAATCAATATGGTGGGCGATTCCTTGGTAAGACTATACGCATTTATAATTAAACTAGCTGCTGCCCGCGACTCCGTGTGCAAATTATTCGTTTATCACTATCCCGCGGGATCTAAAAAAAAAAAAACTATGCAATTTTCCGAAATAAAAGTATCCTATATATTAATCCAGGTTATAAACTATCGGTGTGCCGAATTTCATCATAATCCGTCAAACCGTTTTAGCGTGAAAGAGTAACAAACATACACCGCCGATGTAGACTTTGTCCCGTGATATTTATACATCCAGACATCCATACATCGATAAAAAATTTCGCGCTTTTAATATTAGTAAGAAATAAGAACGTATAGGTATTAATAGAGTCGATGTGAACCTGCTCACATAGATCCGCCACAGCCGATTTCGAAGAGGGACAGTCGCCGTTGCGACAAGGATGGCTTCATCAAGGTGGAAAGGAAGAAGAAGCCCGCTTGTCGCAATCAGTGCGGCACCGCCCTGACCGGACCGAACCATCTGCTGCGTTCCGCGACACCGACGACGCAGCTGTACGTGTCCCGCCTGCATCACTCCACGAAGGTCACGGACATCGTGGAATATGTGCGTGTGAAGACCAAGCTCACTCTGAGGGTTGAGCGGTTGGATTTGTGGTGAGGGTTCCGACTGATCAACTGTCGACCTTCACAAGAGAGGAGTTTTGGCCGAAAGGTGTCGCTTACCGGCCGGCGGTTTCGTGGCCGGTTAAGTGACACTGCAAAAGTGCCCACGTCACAGACTTCACGTGCTTGTAATTAGGTTGTTAATTAAGTGTAATATAAATAATATAATATGTATGTTAGTCTTTAAGGTATTTTTATATGGGCCTATGCAGCCTGAAATAAAATTATTCTATTCTATTCTATTCTAATAAGACAAAAAAGCTACATTTTAATTAATACACCCGACATAATTTAGACCTAGGGCGTCAATGCAAACATTATAGTCTGTACACTAGGTTCAAATTATTCAGTGTTATCTAGTGACCATCTGACATGATCTGATGATGACGAAGAAACCAAAATAACATATCACGTGATAAAAAACCGTTTTATTAAATGACTGTAAATTATTTAGTAATTTGCGAGCTGTGTCCTTGCATGCTATGTTAAATAGCACGCAGCTGCTATACAAAGCATTGTTACTAGGTTTATGTACTGAATTTTTAATGTTTTACATTAATGTTGACATGTATTTTACCTTTAACAAGGT
The DNA here is from genome assembly GCA_947563465.1 of Archips xylosteana. Taxonomy (NCBI): domain Eukaryota; kingdom Metazoa; phylum Arthropoda; class Insecta; order Lepidoptera; family Tortricidae; genus Archips; species Archips xylosteana. Next base: position 8,027,918 of record OX387349.1, read on the forward strand.
AAGTATTTGTTTAGTTTCGAGACTTCAAATCATATAATTAATGTAAATTGTGGACCTCAAATACTATACTTTTAAGCAGACCACGGACGATAACTTTTCATTCTGCGATTGATTACTGCAATAATCTGCATAAGTTTCGTCAGATCCTTACGCGGTTTTCTAATACGTCGCGTGTGTCTGAATGTAACTGCTGTTCGATGAGATTCACGAAGGTGCAGTGAACGAAGAATAACTTCGACGAACCGCATAACATTTAGAGTGAAAGCCATTATCTTTAAAAAATCTCGTAAATGCCTCCTAACAATAGGTGGTTATGAGTAATACACAGCGTAAGAAACAAAAGTTGTCTCCCCTGTGGACAGAAAATAAGCGACTACGAGGCAGCAAACTAAATATTTAAAGAAAGTTGGTCAAGCGTGGGAACACGCCGATGTAGATTTGACTAAAAAATATTGGCTATAATACTGCCGTACTTAAGCTAAAAAAGGGTTAAGCCTCATTTGGTCAGTTTCGAGTTAATGATGCCAAATTACAGAGCGCAAAATACTCTACATTTTGTTCTAAGACACATATCTCCTACATTCTACGGTTTCGGAGATACAGATTGTCGTGAAACAGTTAAGTGACACTTTTTTTAAGACTTACTTAATTAAATACTAGTTAAGCCACAAAAATTGTCTATAAGAGGGCAAAAGGCTCTTAGCTTCACGAAATCTACTTGTTTTTTAATAATTTGCTTAGTTAAAACGAAGTTAACCATTTTTCCTAGCCTAAAAATAAGTAAAGATCCTTTAACTCTGTTAAAGGCTAGTTAACTTCTCATAAATATTTCGTTAAAAACTAGACTATAAACAAGTTAACATAAAAAACTTAATTAAAAATCAGTTAAGATCCTTTAACCCTCTTTAACCTAAGTAAAACTTTTTTTTTTATACACTATAAATATCTAAATAACCAATCACCTGTTTTTTTAAAACGAAGAGAAATAAATATTTTGTAAATAATCTTTAGTTAAAATAAAGTTAAGCCACATTACTAGGCTAGAAGTAAGTTATCTGCTGTTCGCATTCCGCGGCGCGGACGCACGATTGGTCAAATTAGGGAGCCGGGGAACAGTGCGGACGTGGTTGTGCGGGCGACGTTTCGTCGCGTTCCCGCCATGTCTCATAACACAGGAAGGTAAGACATTAGGTAATTCTGTACCTACTACTGAGTTTTCGTTATTTATTCATATGGTTATAATTTAATATAGGGACTTAAGGATTGCAGTTACAGGTCGATTCACAAGAATTGGCACGAATGGATCGAATGAGTGAATGAAAGTATTTATGTGTTACCTATTTGAATACATCATCATCATCATCATTTCAGCCGAAAGACGTCCACTGCTGAACATAGGCCGCCCCCAAGGCTCGCCAAACAGATCGGCCCTGCGCCATCCGCATCCAATGCGTTCCCGCCACCTTCACCAGGTCGTCGCTCCATCTTTTTGAAGGCCTACCTACACTGCATCTTCCGGTCCGTGGAAGCCACTCGAGAACCTTTCGGCCCCATCGGCCGTCAGTTCTACGAGCGATGTGTCCTGCCCACTGCTTCTTAAGTCTAGCGATTCTTCGAGCTATGTCCGTGACTTTAGTTCTTGCGCGGATTTCATCATTTCTTATGCGATCCCGCAGATAAACTCCAAGCATAGCTCTCTCCATCGCCCTCTGAGTGACTTTGAGTTTTCTTATGAGGCCCATCGTTAGCGGCCACGTCTCAGTGCCATAAGTCATCACTGGCAACACACACTGATCAAAGACTTTTGACTTGAGACACTGCGGTATATTGGATGACAAGATATTGCGGAGCTTCCCGAACACTGCCCAGCCGAGTCTGATTCGTTGATTGACCTCTTTTTCGAAGTTGGTATGTATTTGGAATAAAACCTGTCTAGGTTTTATTACATTAAAAAGGCTTTGGTATAAAAATCGAGAATTTAGTGTATTTTGGGAACAGGCCGTTTTGTGAATCAATCATTATGGGAATCGGGTGTTCTGCAATTTCAAACTTAGGGTATTTTGGGAATGGAGCCTTCTGTGTATCGGCTTTTATGAGCTCCAATCCATTTGAAATTGGCTCATATTGAGAAAACTGCAAATCAAGAACGGTTAATTTTGGTAATAAGTTAATTTGGGTTTCATTCGTCATGAAAATAGTTTGTTTTAGATAAATAAAATTTTAAATTTAAATTTTAATCTGTTTATTGCAAATTAATTACAAAAAAAAAATATATTCTTAAACTTAGTTACAATCTTTAAATATTTAAGATTATTAACTAAAGAATGCGAACGGGACACCCCTACGTTTGTAAATGAACGAGGAGCAAGGCCAACACCAGATCAGTGACCAAGCTGAACGCCTCGGAATGTCACACCCCCCGCCAACCCCTAGCACCTCCACTCCCGCCTAGTCCATTCAAAATAGTCTAAATCTAAATGGACCAGTCGAGAGGAAGGCGCCAAAGCTAGCAGGAAGCATGCCACCCCTCAGCACTCCACTCCGCCACCAACCCGATGCCAGCCCCGCCCCCCGCTCATTCACAGACTCAATATAAAAAAGGAAATAAAAATAAAACTATTACTATTACTAGTACGGTCAGCGCCACAAACACGCGACCACCCCTGCACCCCGCCACCTTAATATCATGTTTAAATAGCCAAATAAAACCATGTAGTCAAACAACTGAAAGCGACAAGGTACCAAGGCACTCGCCCGTTCATGGCGCAGACCGTACATTTATGTACTTAGATCTAAGTAGCCATATGAAATATATCTTCATGACGCTGACCGTATATTGGGTCGTATTCGTATTGAGTTTAGTGTCGAATGCACCGGAAAGGGATGCTACCTAATTAGTTAAATTTTCATAATAAAATTATGAAAATTTCCTACGTGTGTCCATTTGTTAATGAAGACTGATATAAAGTGCCTTATTTAATTGTTAATTACGAAATACGATTATTAATAAGTAAAGAGACAACACAATCCCACAAAAACATTTCATGTTAAATGTTGCCAAGACGAGACCATGTAGCTCGCACTGTCAAAAAGTAATCAGATCTCTTGTAGAACCAAGTTTCTAACCCTACGTGCCTAGCTCTAAATCTATAAGCCCTAATTTTACACTAATTAATCTCGTAGGTATGCAAACCGTGGACTAAACTGGCGAGTCGGCCGCACGAACCTTTTGCAATTCGGCATATGGGCTTGAACTTAAAAATCTATTCAATCTTTTAAACTCTTTCCGTGCGGCCGACTCGCCAGTTTAGTCCACGGTTTGCACGCCTACGAGATTAATTAGTGTAAAATTAGGGCTTATAGATTTAGAGCTGGGCATGTAGGGTTAGAAACTTAACTCTACAAGAGATCTGATTGCTTTTTGACAGTGCGAGCTACATGGTCTCGTCTTAGCAACATTTAACATGAAATGTTTTTGTGGGATTTCATTTCTTTTTGGTAGGGGATGATTTACTAATAATCCTGAAATACATATCTTATTATTTATAACAAGGGTAACAAGGACCCTTTATATCAATTTTCAGACCTCTAGCATCAAAATTTGCGGAAGTCTCATACATAGTTTATGGGGTTGGGGGGGTAAAAGTTTCAAGTTTTAAGATTTTTTCGTTGTTTGTATACTATTACTAGCTTATATACCAAATTTCAGCTTTCTAGGACTTCAGGAAGTACCTTAAGAATTTTGATGATCAGTGAATCAGTGACGAAATCGGGGGTTTTTAGACATTGATAAAATCTAAAGTATAATAGCTACAACATTCAAACTTTGTATGTTTCATGTTTGTACTAGTTTCATTATACCTTGAAATTTTCAACTATTTAACATCATCCAAAGCAAAGTTATAAGAGTTCAAAAAAACGACGAAACGTTTCGAGAAAAGGTAGGTAGTGCCCTTGCGCTCCGCTTGGCTCGTCTTGGCGGGGGCACTCCCGTGCCCCCAGATTCCTTCTTGAATTGTGTTGTCTCTTTACTTATTAATAATCGTATTTCAAAATTATTTGAGATCAGTGTAATGTAAACCTATCTACTGATCTCAAATAATTTTGTTATAGGTAAAAGTTTTTTATTTACTATATGCTTGAAGCTACTGATAGGTAAACCTATCTACTGATCTCAAATAATTTTGTTATAGGTAAACGTTTTTTAGTTATTATATGCTTGAAGTTACTGATAGATAAACCTATCTACTGATCTCAAATATTTTTATTTTGTGTATTTAGGTGATTTTTTGTTTAATTTGATACGAATTTTAATTTCTAATAAACGATTAATACGGAGTAACGTTTTTTTTCGTCAACTTATCACTAAACCATCCTAAGCTATAACGGGGTTAACTACAAGCAATATTTTCTTAACCCCTCTTTAGCTAAGTAATGTTGCATAAATTCATGGCATAAAAAAAAATATTTGAAGTTTGCTTAGTTAAATAAAGGTTAAAATCCCTTTGCCATTTTTTGTTATCTAGTGACGTAGCTCTTTTCAATATCATACTTGGTTACAGAACAGTTATGCAGCTTAACTTGTTTATACCTAAGCAATGCTGAATAACTGTGTAATAGTTTTTTTGGTAGTGACAGTAACATGAAATTACTAAGCTAAAAGTAAGTTACGGTATGGTTAGCCCTGTTTTAGTATCATAATTAGTGCAACATTAGAAATAAAAAGCTTAACTTAATTAAAAAAAAGTTATTTTAAGTATTATATTGATAATTATTTTCAATAGAAATTGGTCAATGTGATAGGTGAGAAAATTAGCTAATTTTCTCTCTAAGAAAGTTCACTCTATCTTACATAGTTTTTTAGAGACATCATTCCCCGGCTTTTTTGACGATATCTCAAAATCGACTAGTCGGGTTTAACCCTTTTTTAGCTTAAGTACGGCAGAATAGGGATGACGACTGGGTTATAAATATATCATTCTATTTAGTCCGTCAGTTAGATAATGGCAAAATACGGGACACGTATTTTTGGGTTTATCAAATTATAAAAATCGACAAAGGCATAGATCATCAAACTTCCGGAGTGGGGGCTTGTGACGTCACTCTTAGGTAAAAATTGTACCATATAGTGACGTCACTCGAAACTTTTAAGCACTGTATGTATCCTCGTCATTTTTTGTTTGTCAAACAAAATAAAGAATACGTGTACAATATTTTTTAATAATCTAACTGACAGACTAAACCGTTTTTTTTAGTCGTCTAGCCTACACTGAGAGAAATAACCGTCCAATATCGGAAGGATTTTCCTTCTATTATGACTCAGTAGGAATTTTACCGTCTAGTGTGGAAGGATATTTGACCAAGTTTTTACCGTCCAAACTTTCCTTCCACTTGATTTCCTTCTGAACTTTCCTTCTTTTTTGATAGGAAAAATGGAACAATACTACCTTCCAAATGTTCAGCTTCCTTCTGATTTATTACCTTCCTTTTTTTTCCTACTGAGTCATAATAGAAGGTAATTAAACGGAAGGTAAACGCAACTGAGATTACCTTCTAATAAATTCCGACCGATTAATACCTTCCATATTTTTCCTACTGAGTCATAATAGAAGGTAATTAAACGGAAGGTAAACGCAACTGAGATTACCTTCTAATAAATTCCGCCCGATTAATACCTTCCATATTTTTCCTACTGAGTCATAATAGAAGGTAATTAAACGGAAGGTAAACGCAACTGAGATTACCTTCTAATAAATTCCGACCGATTAATACCTTCCATATTTTTCCTACTGACTAAAAAATAGAAGGAAATACCAACAGATTTATACCTACCGTAATGGAAGGTAAACGCAGTGGGAAACCTGGCAAATACCTTCCATAGTAGGAAGGATTTTCCTTCCATATGTTATAATTCCTCCTAAAATGGAAGGTGAATGCGGTAGGAAAACTGGCATATACCTTCCATAGTAGGAAGGATTTTCCTTCCATATGTTATACTTCCTTCTATAATGGAAGGTGAATGCGGTAGGAAAACTGGCATATACCTTCCATAGTAGGAAGGATTTTCCTTCCATATGTTATAACTCCTTCTATAATGGAAGGTGAATGCGGTAGGAAAACTGGCATATACCTTCCATAGTAGGAAGGATTTTCCTTCCATATGTTATAATTCCTTTTAAAATGGAAGGTGAATGCAGTGGGAAACCTGGCAAATACCTTCCATAATAGGAAGGATTTTCCTTCCATATGTTATAATTCCTCCTAAAATGGAAGGTGAATGCGGTAGGAAAACTGGCATATACCTTCCATAGTAGGAAGGATTTTCCTTCCATATGTTATAACTCCTTCTAAAATGGAAGGTGAATGCAGTGGGAAACCTGGCAAATACCTTCCATAGTAGGAAGGATTTTCCTTCCATATGTTATAATTCCTCCTAAAATGGAAGGTGAATGCGGTAGGAAAACTGGCATATACCTTCCATAGTAGGAAGGATTTTCCTACCATATGTTGAAATTCCTTCTACAATAGAAGGTGAATACAATGGGAAAACTGGCTGGTACCGTCCGTTGGAGGAAGGAATTTCCTACCATATGCTTATAATACCTTCTAATTTGGAAGGTGAACGTAGTGGGAAAAGTGGCATGTACCTTCTATTGTAGGAAGGATATTCCTACCAAATGGAGATAACCTATCCAAATGGTAGGAAAATCCTTCCCATTACGGAAGGTGCATATCAGGATTCCTACTGGATTTACCTTCCTCTATAGTAGGTAACCTAAACATTGGTATATATAACCTACTACAATGGAAGGTAAACCCATTGGGAAGCCTGGTATGTACCTTCCATTATGGGAAGGATTTTCCTGCCAAATGGGGTAATCTATCCAAATGGTAGGAAAATCCTTCCCGTGATGGAAGGAATATACCAGGCTTCCCACTGGGTTTACCTTCTATTGTAGTAGGTAACATATACTAATGTTTAGGTTACCTACTATAGAGGAAGGTAAATCCAGTAGGAATCCTGATATGCACCTTCCATAATGGGAAGGATTTTCCTACCATTTGGATAGGTTATCTCCATTTGGTAGGAATATCCTTCATACAATAGATGGTACATGCCACTTTTCCCACTACGTTCACCTTCTATTGTAGTAGGTATTATAAACATACATGTTAGGAAACTCCTTCCTACAACGGACGGTACAAGCCAGTTTCCCACTGGCGAGGGATGAAGGTAGCCAGGTATCCCGTGTATTCATCTTCTATGTAGCAGGTTCATTATTCGTACCAAGCCTGAAAACAAGAAATTAATCAGTACTCATAAATTTTTGATTTCAAACTAATATTTAACTCTGTCAATTGAAAATGGATATATATAAGTAATAATAATTAGGATATAAAAAAAAACATGTAAATAATTCAGAGAAAAAACGTTTATTCATATTTTTATCTTTTAAATACAAACCGAAACACCTTACGTGAGTGACCCATTGTTTACATTTTACCTTACACATAATAATATATTGTTTATTTTCTCACCTTACTTGTTTACACCTTAGTAGGTTGTACTTAATATTATATTAAGTCACATAATGTTGGCTATAATTTACTGCCTTTGGTGATCGAGAGATTTCCTTTTGCTGAGTTGATCCTTACGATTCAAATATGGATTTAAGAAGGTGACTTATCGCGATTTTTGGTATAGGAAGAAGGAGGAGGTCATGCATGACGTCCTCAATATTTTGTACGGGATTTTACTTCAGAAACCTATAGTGTGGGGTATCTAATGAAAGGGCATCATGAGCCGGTTCCAAAAATTTACTTCAATATTACCTTTTGACCACTTGAAATACAAAAGTAATTGTAATCTAATTGTATTGTATGTGAAATGTAACTGTAATAATTATATTGTAGTAATAATGAACATTCAAATTACTTTCTAATTATAATTCTAACATAATTGACATGCAAAATTATTGTATAATTTAAATATTGACTGATGTCTATTCTATATACGATTCTGATTTTACATTAACTTTCACATGCCTGATGGCCGAACATAAAAATCATGGATCACTAATAATAATATGTAACCATCCTGTTTGCACTTACCATAAATGAATAAACGATTCATTCATTCATTCAAAACATACCAAGTTTGGACTCCTGCAGGTAGAAAACGAAAAGAAAAAAGTAAATGTTGATATTTTCAATATTGCTTACATGGCGTTAAAAATGAGGATATTTCGAGTTACTTGGCGTATGTTTTATAAAAATAATTCAGCAGGTTGCTACAAGAGTCCAAACTTGATATCTTTTGAAAATACTTTATGGATTTTTAGAAAACAAGTGGCCGAAAGGTAATATGTTGTGTAATTTATTTTTAGAACCGCCTCATGAAGCCCTTTTATTTTATATTCCACGAAATAGGTTTCTGAAAAAAAAAAAAACAAATCGCATACCAAAAATTGATGACTTCATAACCAATAACTACGAGATGGCTCCCCTTCTTAAATCCATAGGCTTGAGTCGTAAGGATCAACTCAGCATAAGAAAACTCCTCGATCATCAAACGCCGTAAATTGTAGCCAACATGTGCGACTAGTAAAGGCAATAAAACACACAAATTAACAAAGACACGAATCATCAACAAAGACACAACACCTTTTGTCCTTAATTTGTATAAATTATTTTATCTGCTCATCTTAACTTATGAACTACAGTTACATTGTAATTTAACTTAAATTTATAGATATTTGGACAATGAGTCAATGAGATATTTTAAAATATTAACCCATTAAACAGTCGACGTCAAAGATATATCTGTAGCGAGATGTATCTGTCTAGCATCAACATGGGGATCAAAGAACTTATTTTCCAATAATTGTTAAAACCTGATCTACTACTAGTTCAGATACAATGGCAGATTCTTTATCCTTATTAAAATCAAATTGACAAGAGCTGTGTGCTCTTTTTATGCGAGTTCTTAGTGCATTCAGTGAATCAAAATGCTCAAAACAACCTTGTCCACATCTATAGCCGTCTCCACTTAAAAAGTTTGAAGCTACATTATTACAATTCCTTTTTAAATGACTAATTAAAGTGTTAGTATCAGGAAATATACTTGAACAGTGGCCACAACTCAACATTTTGAAAACATGTAAGATACACAATTATTATTTGGACCAGTCTTCTTACAACTACGACTTATGATCCTAGTTACTGACGATTTAATCTATAGATATTTAAGCAATGAAGTGGTGCTTCAAACAAATTTGGTTCATTTTTTTGTCACTTTCCTCAGTCTCGCTTGGGCATTTCGCTTTAATGTTAAATTTAATGATTCAGCTAACTCAGATGTCGATCGGTGGTTCCAATCGAAATCCGTGTATATACCATAGACTGCCTGTTGTATAAATTCCCATACGTTATGACATTCGAGGGGATACTGGGCATGAAATGAATGAAAAAGTTGGAAACACACTTCAACTGCCTCTAGAACGGTCGGAAAAGAATACAATACTTTATCTACAACGAGGTGAGTCTGATCAATCTGGGCCCACGAGGTACCTACTGATAATACGAAAGGTTGTAGATGTATTTCGTTTTTCCACTTCAGTTTACGTGAAACTTGTTTAAGGTGCTCACGCAACTTTTCGATTCCTTCAAACACGTCAGCTTGCGTGTGGACTAAGAAAACAAAAGAATCGAGTACGTTACTTTTAGTGGGCTTCCAATTTTTGCTGACTTGATATACACCAGGGAACAGAAACGGAAGCAGCAAAAGCAGTCCAGTAGTTTGAAGTCCAACACTCTCTTCTGAAATATAAATAAAATTGTTCAAATACCTACGTCGGCTAAAAAATATTTATATCAAGAACGAAAAGACTCCTTGTTATAAACTTGCGCTGAACGTTACGTTCGAAACTCAATTGCCGTGATAAAAACATAACTATTATTTGTTTTTATCAACAGTACGTTTGCTCAACGAAATCTAAGATTATATAAATTAAGCGAAAAAGTTTTTCGGGTGCGCCGGCGGTATTCGAACCCACAACTCCTAGGTATGCGGCACAACTAACCTTTGGCTAATTCCAGTAAAACAGAAACTTTTTCTTTTTGAATTTGAGCCGTTATTTTACTTTGCACTTCGTTAGCAAGCTTTAATATATTTTCCTTCTTCGATATTAGGAAATCTTTCAGTTTGCTGCTAGATTCCAAATCACCGAACAATAACTGGAAATCCTTTTTTATCTGCAAATAAGAAATAAACGTTAGCAACTGAACTCGAAATATCAAAAACCGAAGACAAAAAATGCTACCAAAATTCCGGGCTCTGGTAATAAATGTTATATGAACCTAGATCGAATTATGCTTAGTTTTGAGATATTGCCATTTTTAACCGACTTCAAAAAAAGGAGGAGGAGAAAATGTTCGACTGTATGTATTTTTTTTATGTAAAAAAGTTACTACGAGTATGAAAGAAAGTCTTCGATCAACATGAAAGTGGTCCAAACATAATGTATTTATTATAATGTATGAAAAAATAAAAAGTTAAAAAGCATAATTCGACCTAGGTTCATATAACATTTATTAATCCATATGACCTCAAGCATGCGTGGTTAAAGTTTGTCGGATCGCTCACGCACACGGTGTCTACAACAATATACCATACTTACTAATGAGGGTCCAATATTTGGTAGGGCTAGGCCTTTATATGACGTTATATACTGCCACAGAGTGCCTTCAGTTTCTTTCAATTCTTTCATGCGAATTTCGTGAGTATCTGACCAGGCTTGTAATAATTCAGCAGACACATGTGTAGGCACATTATTTCTTAAATCGATCAGCACAGATTTAAGTTTTTCACTGTCCGGTTCTGCAAATAGAAAAATTACGTTAGAGTTAGACCATGAATCAACAATGTATATGTATAATGACTAGGCTAGCTAGACTAACATACATACCTGGAGCCAAATATGGTACTTTACTTTCCTCTTGACCTACAGGTCTATGGCAGGAAGCCCTAGTTAGTTTTTGTGGTGTGGTGATTTTCTTCAATATCTTGATTATTATCGACGAGCCAAGAGACAAGACCGAATGCAAAGCGTTTTCTTGGAAGCATTTGTGGTATAACATTCTTGAGTTCATGGTCGGTAATACTTCTAAGGTGGTCTACATTCGTATAACCATTATCTGAAAAGAAAATCACACATAACCACACCAATCATGCATTTAAAATAGTTTGCAAGTATAGTCAACCAAGTAAGTGCTTCATCATTTTTTTAAATCAAAAAGAATACAATATGGCTCACACAAAGCTCACATTGACTTGTAAGTGAAAATGGGTCAATCAACTTTTTATTGCTGTTCTATTATGCCCGGGACTCATTAGTTGCATTCAAAGATGAAGGATGTAGAAAATATTTTATATTTTTGCTTATTTTGTTTATATATGTAATGTTTATATATGGAACAAACCAATGTTTTTATTTAATTATTTGTGCCAATTATTATTCACTATTTTCATTTAATTTCATTATAAAGTAAATTGATCACAATAACACACGTAAACAACAATTTTGACGATACCTAAGTACAATTAAAAGCACTCACCAGAAAAACTTTTCACCGTCTCATTATCAGCTCCCAGTTTAATTAAAATGTCTTCTATAGACATTTTTTAGTTTATTCACATTCACTTAGTTATATGTATACTTTCTTTTATATTAGATAATATTATAATAGGTAGATACTAGGTACAGTAGAGCTTACTATAAGTATAGCTCGCTAACATTAATAATCTGCACGACTAGTTACTCAACTACTTAATAAGTAATGAATGAGCAGTGAGCACTGAGTTTTGGTTTGCTTTTCACACACACAGACACAGACACCGAAATGCTAGGTTCAAACTTCGTGGCGTTGCATCACTTTCGCACTATAGATGTCACAGACTCGCTCGAGGGAGAGAGAAGGTATGAAACTAAATTCGTATAACGCGCAATGTTCATGTATACAACTAGATGGAAGGAAAATTAGGTGTATTCCTTCTACTTAGTAGGAATCATGATCATGTTTCCTTCTGTAGTCACAAGTAACGGAAGTGATGATGTAATTTGTGTCGGTATACTTAAGTATAATAAATAATACCTACCTTTCTAGTGGTCGTATGTATCGTAGTAAAAAACCCTCAGTGTGCGAGTTCCACTCTCACTTGACCTGTTTTAATATTGTATTAAGTAGGTATGTCTTATTATCTTCTATATAATGTCCTAAGTTACATGTCCTAAGACTAAGACCTAAGACTGCATGCCAAAATAACGTAATGCACTAATTATATTTTTAAACCCCGACGCAAAAAGAGGGGTGTTTTAAGTTTGACCGCTGTGTAATGTGTGTCTGTCTGTCTTTCTGAATGTCTGTCTGTGTGCACCTACCGCACCGTAGCTCTCTCAAACGAGTGAACCGATTTGAATGCAGTTTTTTTATTATTTGAAAGCAGGTTTTCTAGCAATGGTTCGTAGTAGAGATGCACCGAAATTCGTTTCACATTCGGTATTACCGAAGTTCGGCAGCTTTTACCGAATTTCGTCTCCGGCCGAATTTCGATTAGATCTGCCGAATATCGGCCGAAATTCGGTAGCTTAAATTAATGCTGGCAGCATTCCCTCGCTGTATAGCAAACAACATGAAATGGAAAAGTGAAAAACATTCATTTTAAAATGAAATTGGTATAGTATATGATAGGTATAAAACCAATTAGGTACTTAATGATTGTCAAAACTGTTTACCTATACATGGCATTTGACTATAGGAATGGATGGATTAATATTATGGATCACGAACGAGACCCATGTTTAAGTCTCGAATCAGTAAAAAAACCACGACCGGATTTTTTAAAATTCCCACTTGGTAAGTAAAAAACCGGCCAAGTGCGAGTCGGACTCGCGCACCGAGGGTTCCGTACAAATTCATATGTACCTATCTATGAACATCCAGTGTTAGTAGACCCCTGCGCCTAAGCAAAATTACGCAAAAGCATGCAATGTGAGGTCATTGTAGATTGGTTACTGATATAGACAGACAGACAAAAAGTGTATGCTTTTCGCAATTTTTCCTTTATCTGTGCTATAATACAGGGCTATTTGTAATTCTCTTAACCCTGAATTCCTATCACTCAAATAAATGTTTTTTGTTTTACGACTTTTTAAAATGAAGCACTTTTTTCCCATACAAATACACAGAGTATCGTAAAAATAAGAGGTAATCTCAAATTTTCAAAACGTTATTACACCAAAAATATTAAGTTATGACAAAAGCCGTAAAACAAAAAACATTTGTTTAAGTCGTAGGAGTTTAGGGTTAAAAGGATGCTAGTGAATTACAAATAACCCTGTATAAGACGTTGCTTCGTACTAAATTTCATGATTCTGAGTTCACGGGAAGAGTACCCTGTAGGTTTTGTTTGATTCCCTTGCGAGTTTCGAAAATTTGCAGCATAAACGGCTGTATCTTTTGATTGCGTTGGCTTAGGACTTTGATTTTTTCACAGCTCCAAGGGACAGTAGACTTGAGTATTTGATATGAATTTCAGCTTGATACCTCCACGCGTTCCTGAGAAAAAGGGTCTTGACAGACAGACAGACAACAAAGTGATCCTATAAGGCATAAGGGTTACGTTTTTTCCTTTTGAGTTTTTTAGTTATGTATACAAGTGCAGCAAAGAAACATATTTGCCCAAACTTTCAAACGTCATAATAAAAATGCGTCATTTTGTGGTGGATTAATATACAGAGACATTACAATCAGGTTAATTGAAAAAAAAAAATACCTAGAATTATCTAATTATTTAACAATGTTTTAATTAGTGTCCGACCGAAACACGATTTTTAGCCGAAACTGAAACCGAAACCGAATATTCGTTTTTTTTCTGATTTCGGCCGGAACGGAACCGAAACCGAAACCGAAACTTCGGTCGGACACTAGTTTTAATGGATCGGCTGGGAGGAACAAATTTTTGTTCGTATTTTGACTATAGAAATATGTACCTACCTACCAATTTACAAAAGACACCCACCTACTCGCAAAATTTAATTCATTCATGTCGATCGCGGCTATTGATTCAGTTGATTGTGCCAAGGCAGAAAAATACATGTTCATGCAGAACTATGAGTATGAAATAGTACATTGTGCATCTAGGGCCGTAAGTAAGGGATTACTAACGAGAGTTTATTAGAAGCCCGACGCCGAAGGCGGAGGTTTTTTAATGACTCGAGTTTGTAATCCCCTTACTGCCCGTGATACACACAATCATTTTCATCACATTGCGAGAAAAAAAATCCAAAAATAAAATTATTTTGTCTCTTAACACTTAGAGTCGTTTTCAAAAAATGTGTACACAATTAAGGGATTAATTAAAAACAAAATTTAATTAATTATTTTTGTGTAATGGAGTTACCCATATACTTTGTATGACTAACTTTCGTTACACAAAATTAGCGATCGTGATTTTTGTTTTGAGTAAGCCGTTAACTATGTACAAATTTTTTGGAAACGATCCTAAATTCAATAAAATAATGGCTACCCGCCAATACAGATTGTCACTTTTTCGAGTCATCTACCATAGATAATGTAAACTGTGTTCAGTTTAGAATTCGAAACATAATACGGCCAGATTCTGCCAACATGTTTTAAAAAATATTTTTACTAAAATTATTGCAAAACTATTTGATATAAATTTAAAATATAAAAATAACGAATTTTTATGAAGCGTAGATAACTTTTGTGTTGTAAAATTTGGTTTATAGCTAAGTTTTAAAGATAATAAATAAAACGTTGGCTGACTTGAAACCTCCTTAGTCTGAAATGACTTCTTTGCAAATTTTAAAACTAAAGTTAGAACTCCCTTGGGTAGAAAAACTGTACGTAAATCCATAACTCCCTCAAGAACAATTTAGACCATTGTCATTTAGTATACAGGCATGGAATAACACCATTGACGAGCAAGTGTGATGAAAAAATACTTATTAATTACTTATGTAATTAGTAGATCGCGCAGAGTTTATTCAGCAAAAGTAAAAAGCGACCCTACTTATTTCTCAAAGCGCCGGCCCGGCAATGCACTTGTAATTCAACTTAACTTAAAAACTATGTCGAATACCTACCTAGTCAGAAGGATACTCATTATTCCTTCCAAATTAACCTACCATTCGTGCAACCGTCCGAATTCGGTAGGTAAAAAAGGACAGTTCCTTCTACATATTTACCGTCTAAAATCTTTCCGTCTAACATATCCTACCAATTCAAAAGGAAAAAAAAATAACGTTCTAAATTTTAGAAGGTAATCGTATTTTAAAATAGTTGTGTACCGCAATGAAATATTTACAAATATTTATAACTAGCTTTTGCCCGCGACTCCGTCCGCGTGGAAATAGTAATTTGCCCAGCTTATTTTTTTATCCAATTTGCTTTTTCATCAATTATGGCTCCCCTTAGTTCCTCGATATAAAAAAATTACCCGCCCCTGCACCCCCCCCCCACCCCCCACTCCAGAGCCCGTTCACATTCACTACCGTACTCCCAAGTCAAGCGCGCCTAGAGAAGTTTTACTTCAAAACCCCCCGATTTTGAAACATTCTTCCGCTCCCCTCCGCTCCTATTGGTGTTAGCGTGATAATATATAGCCTATATCCTTTGTCAGGCTCTAGACTATCTGTGTACCAAATTTTATTTAAATCGGTTCAGTAGTTTTAGCGTGAAAGCGAGACAGACAGACATACAGAGTTACTTTCGCATTTATAATATTAGTTAGGATTAGGATTATCTTTTTTATTGCACTTATAGTTACAATAGATGTGCTAAATCGTATATTTATGACAAACTATTAAGTCATTATGTTTTAGTATAGCTCACTCTCCTATACAATGCGCAAATGCCTGTTAAATTACTATGCCTACTTTAGTGCAGTAGTAAGAGTTGCTGTCCGGTTTTGTATAGGCGCTGCGACGCTCCAATAACTTTTGTTGCATTGTGTTACATCTCTTCATCGTATCGTCGTTAAAAACACCGTACAAAAATTGAAAATTTAAAATGCTTCAAAGCGACCCTACTTATTTCTCAAAGGGCCGGCAATGCACCCGTAATTCAACTTACCAACGAGTTTTCACCCCGCGCCTGATGAAGAACACTTCTGTAGAATGCTGAATACCCACTCAAGATATCATTGTTCCTTCCAAATTCAGTAGGTAAATTTTTTTTTTCCTTCTTTTTAGATATTTCTTGAAATTTCCGACTGGATTGGTAGGAAATGTGGTAATATCCTACCAAATATTAATTCCTACCAATTTGGAAGGTAAAAACTATGTCGAATACCCACCAAGTCAGAAGGATATTCATAAATAATCCCAAATTTACCTTCCAATCGTGTCACCTTCCAAATTTGGAAAGTAAAAAAATGTTTTTCCCTCTGAATAATTTCCTTCTAAAATCTTCCCAATCAAATTTCCGACTGAAATGGTAGGTAATGTGGTAATATCCTACCAATTTTGAATTCCTATCAATTTGGAAGGTAAGAACTATGTTGAATACCCACCTAGTCAGAAGGAAATTCAGTAATCCTTCAAAATTTACCTTCCATTCGTTCCACTTTCCAAATTCAGTAGGTAAAAAAATGTTTTTCCTTCTAAATGATTTTCTTCTAAAATCTTTCCAATTAAATTTCCGACTGAATTGGTAGGAAATGTGGTAACATCCTACCAAATATTAATTCCTACCAATTTGGAAGGTAAAATATATGTTG
Organism: Archips xylosteana; assembly: GCA_947563465.1. Classification (NCBI taxonomy): domain Eukaryota; kingdom Metazoa; phylum Arthropoda; class Insecta; order Lepidoptera; family Tortricidae; genus Archips; species Archips xylosteana. The sequence goes on from OX387349.1 coordinate 8,044,719, forward strand.
AATACCCACCAAGTCAAAAGGATATTCATAAATAATTCCAAATTTACCTTCCAATCGTGTCACCTTCCAAATTTGGAAAGTAAAAATATGTTTTTCCCTCTAAATAATTTCCTTCTAAAAACTTCCCAATCAAATTTCCGACTGAATTGGTAGGTAATGTGGTAATATCCTACCAATTTTGAATTCCTATCAATTTGGAAGGTAAGAACTATGTTGAATACCCACCTAGTCAAAAGGAAATTCAATAATCCTTCAAAATTTACCTTCCATTCGTTCCACTTTCCAAATTCAGTAGGTAAAAAAATGTTTTTCTTTCTAAATGATTTCATTCTAAAATCTTTCCAATTAAATTTCCGACTGAATTGGTAGGAAATGTGGTAACATCCTACCAAATATTAATTCCTACCAATTTGGAAGGTTAAAACTATGTCGAATACCCACCAAGTCAGAAGGATATTCATAAATAATTCCAAATTTACCTTCCAATTGTGCCACCTTCCAAATTTGGAAAGTAAAAAAATGTTTTTCCCTCTAAATAATTTCCTTCTAAAATCTTCCCAATCAAATTTCCGACTGAATTGTTAGGTAATGTGGTAATATCCTACCAAATTTGAATTCCTATCGATTTGGAAGGTAAAAACTATGTTGAATACCCACCTAGTCAGAAGGATATTCAATAATCCTTCCAAATTTACCTTCCATCCGTGCCACTTTCCAAATTCAGTAGGTAAAAAAATGTTTTTCCTTCTAAATAATTTCCTTCTAAATTATTTCCAATTAAATTTCCGACTGAATTGGTAGGAAATGTGGTAATATCCTACCAAATATTAATTCCTACCAATTTTGAAGGTAAAAACTATGTTGAATACCCACTAAGTCAGAAGGAAAGCCAATTATTCCTTTCAAATTCACCTTCCATTTTAATACCTACCAAAATCGGTGGGTAAAGTTAACCGATTCCTACTTATTATTTACCTTCTGAAATATTACCGTCTAATACATCCTACCTATTATTTTTCCCACCTATTTGGAAGGTAAATATTTTCATTTTTCCGACTAGATTGGAAGGTAATGTGGTAATATCCTACCAAATTTGAATTCCTAACAATTTGGAAGGTAAAAACTATGCTGAATACCTACCTAGTCAGAAGGATACTCATTATTCCTTCCAAATTAACCTACCATTCGTGCAACCTTCCAATTTCGGTAGGTAAAAAAAACCAGTTCCTTCTACATATTTACCGTCTAAAATCTTTCCGTCTAACATATCCTACCGATTCAAAAGGAAAAAAAAAAAAACCTTCTAAATTTTAGAAGGTAATCGACATCCTTCCTAATTTGAAGGAATTAGTGGGACGGAAACGTCTTTTTTTTGGTAGGAAAAGCACTTAGAAGGAAGAATTCAGAAGGTATTGCCGGTTTTTTCTCTGAGTGTATAGACCCTTAACTTTGCCATGTCCATGGGAGAGACGCGAAAAAAAGCGTATGACCCACATCGCAAATTTGGCGCATGTTAATAAAATTTATGGTTGCTATAATTATATCGTTGATTTCAGCATAAAATCGCCTATCGGATCAGATAGTAATAAAAGCCAACATACATTACGTGAATTTTGTTGATCTTATTCAAATCTCGGTTTTCAACTAATTGATAGCCCTCTGGCTGGATTATTTCATTTAGTTTTCATTAGAATAGCGTTATAACAGCGTTTTTTTTCCCCAGATCCAAGATGAGCGCCGTCCCAGTCGGTCCCAACCCCACGAACCTGACATGCCCATCTTGCCGGGCGTCCATCGTTACGCGCCTTGAACACAACGCCACTGCGAAAACTCACATCATTGCCCTAGTGCTGTGTTTGTTCCTGTAAGTATTCATGAGCTTTTTAGAGGACCTCTTCTCCTTTCCATCCTCACCACCGTAGTTTTCATAGTCCACCACAGTTCGGTTCTCGCGAAATTCTTGCTGAAAATTTTGCGGACTAATGCTACTTAGGGATCTTCAAAAAACGAACCTACTCTTTCATCAAAGGCCCGGCAACAAATATAGGCCGCGGTGATTGCTATCCATCAAGTGTCGTCTTTTCTATAAAAAAAGGAGTAGAAGAACGGGACTACAAGGCTCGTAAACAACATGCCTGTACTCGTAGAGACAATTGTGGAATTCTTTTCATAATAATATTAAGCAGCGACGTTTTGACTCCCAAACGTTAACACGTTGAGTGCGGTACAAGTCATTTTTGACTTGTATTAGACTTTCGTTTGGTGCGGCGTTGAAAATAGGCGATCTCTGTCTGGTGCGGCGGTGATTTGACATTGAAATCCCTTGATTCAGAAAGAGACAAGTATACATTTAGGTTTGTTACTTCAAATTATATCCAATAGGTAGGTTTAAAGTATACAGACAAATTCGACTTGTACCGCACCAGACGATAAAAAATTGTAATTGGTGCGGTACCAGCCAAAACTGTCTTGTAAAGTACCGCCTTGTATCGCACCATGAGAACTGGCCAGTGCAGGCTAGTGCTGTGATTAATACCGACTTTTTTGTACGTAGTTTCGCTAATACTTACGTTATCAATGAATGCACCGAGAAATATGCCGTAGAAAACATTATTACAAGTGTTTGAACTCACAGAAAAAAGTGACCAAAGTAGCTTTGCGAAAACTACAATACGATATGATGGAATTATTGCTGCAAAAAAGGAAGTCAACAAGTTTCAAAAAGGTACAAGAAGTAAAATGTGCGTTGACTGTTATAAAAAAATAAAAAAAACAATAATGCTACAACAAATCGTATTTGAACATTTAGTTTTGTCATTTTTTTTTAATAATTGTGAACATCGATAGCGATATTTTGTTTCATTAAATTTCCCTTCTCTATAAAATTATCGACATAACAAACCATGCCCTGCCCCCGTGATGCGGTACAAGTCAAATTCGTCTTGTTATTTAAATGTCTTATAACTTCCAAATTAAAGTCTGTATTCTGTGGCGACAACAAACTTATCTAATTAAACATGTCAACTTGCTATTGCAATCATAAAATTATATTTTTTTATAAAAAACAAAGAAATATTGGGAAAAACTTAATCTTCTGTTTACAAGTCACTATCGTCTTGTAACGCACTAGTAGAAAAAATGTTACATGTCAAAAATGGTATGTATAGCACGGAGCGTGAGTTGTAGTGAAGACGTCCCGCATTCAACGTGTAACAATTTTGACCTTCATTTCAATTGGATCTCGTGGTTTCATTAAAATTTAGATACATTTACAGTCGAAAAAACTGAATCGCGTACTGGGTTTCTCCTTTTGGCATTCCATACTTCTGCGTCTGCCAAAGAAATGATTATGACATTGGTTGTGAAAAGGTCCTACAGTTACTTCAACTATACTGAAAAGTGTATTAGCTTTTTTATTCATAGTAGTGTCATCACTATAATGTAGATACATATTTACTATATTTACGTATTACTGAGTAATGAAATGATAATAATAGTGTTGTAGATTAAAAAGTAAAGTGTTCGCCGAACACCTGTTATTGTGAAAGATAAGCATTACAAGGATGTAATTAATTAATATTATGGTCTGTTATTATATTATACTGTCTTATACCTACTATACTAGGTATTATTAAACGAGCCATGATGATAGGAAATATACATAGGTATGAGTATTTCTACTAGCGTTTCCACCGCTATCAGTATCCTATCGCATATTAAGGGAAAGTTTTTATAAAACGATGCAGTTCTTGCGGCACAATTTCAATTTATTAATATTTCATGTTTATTTTAGCTCATTTCTTCAATATTTGCGATACGAATAAGTGAACACGCTAGTACTGTAGAACTACCCATAAATCTTAAGGCCGATTTTGAAAGAAATTGAGGTTTAAGGAGGCCAAAATCGAATTCGTTTATTTTTCTCATCTCTAGGAAAGCATGTTATTAAAATTTTGTAAATATGTAGGTATAATCAAAATGACTTCTGTTGGAACCATAGAGCTTTAACATGGACGTCTAAATGTTCAAATTAGCCTAAGCCTACGGGTTTGTCCTCAACAAACAATGGCCGTCTATGCCCAGTAGGAATTTTTGAAAAATTCCATCTGATATCAAGGTATAAATCTGGAAAATTTCAAATTAAGTTAAAGCATTTAAGACGAGTCATCGCAAATAAAGATATGGAAATAAAATAAAAATAGATTCAATAGTCTTAAATAGAGTACAGTCAACGTCATAAATAAGTGATCACTTTTGTACTTTGTCGCTTTCAGTCAATACATAATTTCGTATGGCTTTTCAAAAATGACGTTAAAGTGACAAGGTACAAAAGTGATCACTTATCTTAAATATTGGGTTACCTCTATGAATGGAATTGAAAAGTAAAATAAAATTATACTGTACATAATACGACTCATTAACCTTGTTATATTTCCGTTTTGCGTTTGTTTCGTCATGGCCTGTCCAAGCTATGGTCATTTCATTAGTCTTTACGTCTAGACTACAGACACTATTTTGCGCCCTAGATAGAGATCAAGGAAGTTCAACTACCAATTAGGCCAATCATTCAGCCGAGACTTCATCTAGCTGCTTTTAGAGTGTACTGAATATGACTTTTTTGAACTGTTAATTACCATTTGAGGTGAGCTTCAACTAAGTTCCAAATTAACCAATCACATACAAGTACTGCACTGGCTGTGACGTGGATTTCAAGTATAGGTAGTACGACTGATGCGAATGATGATATTGGTGATGACGATGATTTATTTATTAAATATTCTTTATCGAACACCACAAACAGTACAGAATCATTAACAAAAATAAAAATCACACTCACACTAATATGTTAATCTCAGGATAAGATTATATTTGTATTATATTATAGTGCTATGTTACATGCCAAATTAAACCAAAATTCATTAAATCGTTCTTGAGTCATTCACAATCAGTACCTAATAAACACTCAAACATTACATATTTCACATTTCTAATATTAGGAAGATAAAATATAGAAAATACAGATTTCGATAGCAATTGGCACAGATATAGGCGTCTTTGGAATGCGTCGACACTATTGTTCAATTCTATAACTAATATGTATCCATTTCGTTCCAGTGAAAACGCACCCTTACAGCCAGGGACATTTTATCATGGGCACATTTTAATTGAGTGTATTATCAACGGTGTTCGTTTATCTTTGTCAAATAGTGAAATCTAGCACGTGCTGCGAATAATAAGCAATTTTAATAATTAACAACGTATCCTTGGGTTAAATACTCAAATGTATTTTTTAAACTACCTCATGATAATAGGAGTGGTAGCAATTATAAGTGAAGATCGCGAAAGTAGATACAATAATGTTTTAATTTTAGTTACAGTTGATGAAAATGAATCGCATACCTACTAGGGTGGATCCATTTCGCAATCAATTTCACAATGTTTTCTTCGGTAGATGCACGTAATGTCACGATGACATTTGCACAGAAAAGGTTCCATCCTGGTATCTACTATTTTACGATCTTAATTTATCATTCAGCTAAACCGTTGATTCCATTGAGCTGATAAAAGTTGGAAAGTAGCCAGTAGTATAAGTTTAAATAGCCGATATAAAGGTTTGCTTTCATTGAGGCAGAGATGCGTGGAGTCGGCCGATCGGGAGTAATCCCCGGCGTTGAAAAATGAACATCCATAACAAAGTAAAATTATGGGCGCGTTTCCGGCCTTTTAAGAAAAGTTTAGGCTCGTTTTTCAAAAAGCCCTAACCTAACCTATCTGTAAATAAATATTGGCCCTGCGAGCTGCTTCCAAAGTTTTAATATGATATTGTGATATTAGTATCGCGTTTTGAAATTACAACTTTTGAGAATACCTTTCTGAATTGGTATAAAATTGTGCTTAATTTTAAACACGAGCAATACGAGCATCGTAGTAGAAAATTATAGCTCTAAATTTTTGTAAACTAATCAACTATTTAATGAGAACTTTATGTAATTTTTACCAATACAGATTTTTACCATTTTAGAGTGGATTGATTTAAAGATGGGTACTCAGAATTTAAGCTAATGTAGTTTGTAACCCTGTACATCTTCGACCCGTTTTATTGAAACCACACCCTCATGCGAGCAATCAATCACTCAATAAGAAGCACTCAATGAAATCAAAAAAATAACAATTATGTTTATTTCACCTTCTAGATGCTGGCCGTGCGTTTGTGTTCCTTACTGCATGGACTCCTGCAAAAACGCAGACCACTACTGCCCCAGCTGTAACTCCTTCCTGGGCACCTACAAAGGATAGAAATCTTCAGCACATCCCTCAATTAATCAATGGTCTCTTTGAGGTTCTGTATCTATGTAGTATTTTACAAATACTACTGTCAAATTACGCCTACCTCACCTCCATATCCGTAATCATTAGTTTTAAGTTGATATTTTAAAATATTACACCAGTAAACTTCATCATTTCACAAAAGTAATTTGAAGTACGAAAATAAGAAATTTAGTCTAAGCGAATTATGTTTGCCTAAGTTTGTATTTTATATTCGTGTAACCACGATATTTCTAAGAGATGATTGTGCATTACAAAGACGTTTACTATATTTTTGTTGTTACGTGTTAGAGACCAAGTTTTAAACTTTTTGAAAGTATATTTAAAGGTGCTTCCGAGCGTAAACATTTACGTATGTATATTCAAACAAATAACGCGAACCATAACATGGAATAAGCGTCAATTAAAAGTTTTATTAAGTAATAATGGGTTCCAACTTTAAGAAACAAAAGACGCGAGACTCACGGGAGATAATAAAATTATTCTGTTACAACGTATTTTACTTGAAAACATCTAAGACTCTGACAGTTTAGTGGTGCTGCGGACGATTTTACAGTCCATTACGCGGCTGAGGCGTTCACCGCTCAGTGGTTACCTGGAAACACACGCAATGTATTAGAAACACGTTTACTGTACCACTGGTCGCATATATTATAACCATGGCCCGGCGGTAAACAGGAATTGTGTCAGACATCAAATCAGAATTTCCAATAAGCGCTTACATTTCTTTCCGTAGGATTCCCTATTATAGTCAGAGTTGTGTTCGAATTATTTCCTACTGCAAGCAATCATGGAAATCTACGTAGCATATTCAAAATACTCTTTATTCGACTTTGCATTTGAGTTATTCTGATCTCATATTTTTTGATAAATTTTGAGTTTGTTTACTAAAACTGTTAACCTAGTCGTTAACGAGGAAGTAGACACTATTACAGTTTTAATTTTGGCTTAACCCGAAGTTCTTGTTTTAATTTACTTTTCTTGATAACTAAACTTTTAGCAACCTGCCTCGCCACAGTTTGCTACACAAATCATTTACATACAAGTTAAGCATGCGTGCAATGTTAAATATTTTTACATAAAATAAGAAAAGAATGCACTTTTGTAATGTGTTAGTAGTATTAAGAACATTTTAAACCTTGCACAATCTTGTCTATTTAAAAGCGCATTTACCATCTACACTTTTTTGTGCCACTGCCAGATAGAAATGATGATAGAGATTTTAAGTGCGCACAATAGGCAGTACTTCCCTAGTAAAACTACCTAATGTAATCATTAATCAATAAAATATACTGTCAGTATAAACCACAAAATAGCATGTTTATATTTGGAAAAACAGAAAAAATAATGGGGAGTACCAAGCAATGGCCAGTACCTAGTAAATTAAGAAAAAGTGATAGAACTAACTGGCCAGCATTAAAAAGTTTATTACAGTATGCCACAGACACGACTCTGGCATACTAAAATGTAAAATGGAGCAGTTAAATCTACCGCAAACCGCGACGGTAGCACTAGATTTTGCAACATTTCTTACGACCAACATTGGATAATGTCCACTGCCCGACGAAATAGTTATTCTATTTTAAGACACGTATGGAGTGCTTGTTTGTCACGGACTTTTTGAGAATATAAGCTGTTTTAAGCATTTATAATAATAAACTTTTCGGTATTATTAAATGTAGTTTGTTATCATATCCCGTTTCATAGAAATTTCAGGCTTCTTCAGCATCAATGATGACACATGTCGAATAACTCAACTGAAAGACAAATTTTCTTATGAAACATTTGATTGTCCCTATGTCGTTGTACTGGAACTTTTAAAGGCCTTAGAAGTCTAGTCGTTTGACGTATGCGCTCTCAAATGGGTTCAGATGCAGGCTGGCGCTTCTGGGCATGGTTTTTCGAAATTCACGTGCGTAATTATATTTGCTTACGACCAGCTTTACGGCGCGGTGGAAGAAAACCTAAGGAAACCTGAATGTCAGTGAAGCAAATCAATGGCGTGTGTGAATTGATTTATTAAAATCCGCACGGGAACTACCCTTTTCTTCCTTTTTTTTATTAGTAAATGGCTGTGTTCACCAGTGGGACTTGTATAAGCCGGAGACGGAGACGAAACTGTAACTTGAACGGGACCAGAGTGTGTTGTAGCCTAAGTATTATAAAATTATTATAAACAGTTTCCAGCAGACGCAGGAAGTTAATTCTGTGTGGTATATTTAGCGAGGCCCCATGATGGCGCGCTACACATTAGATGACGAATGAAATGAGCAAAAAAAAAAAAAACAAGAAATAATCGAGGCAGGCACGACGCCTCATAGACCACGAGGCCGGCTGTAGGCATCTAGTAATAGTAGTAATAGGTGTACCTAGTAGTTTACACGCGTCATTACTTTGAACGATCTAAAATGCTGCATTTTGCGATAGCCAGTTTACAAAGTTCCTATATAGCGGAAGATCGGGACAATCCGCGCGAGTCAATAATATGCAAATCTCAGGAAGCGTTACGGGAGTGGGAGCCATCAAAATTTTACGCCTTTCGCATTTCTTGAGCAGCAAAATGACTTTCGAACGGGACTCGGCAATGTACGTGTTTGTGCGATCCGAGAATCTTGAGCGTTCCTGAAACATTCTAGCAAAATTTACGTAAGAAAATACATTTATCGCTTTTTAGTGAGATGTATGTGTTTTTTTTTCTGTGAACCTTGATGCATTATGTTGTTACTATGCCTTTTTTCTGTCTTTTTTGCTTCCTGGAGTACCTAATGAAGAAATAAGTTTTTGTCAATTATTATGGAAGGATTAATTGAAATTTTGTAGCGGTCTAGTCTTTTTGTTTTGTTGAATGTACTTGCGAATGTCATTTAAACTAGATATTCATTAAATCAAGTTTCAAGTGAGATTTCAAGAAGTTTTTGTTTATTTTTCACACGGCTGTATCTCAAAAATCGAAATAGATAGACAGCTGCAATTTATTTTTCTTACTGCTACAACAACAAATATTAAAAATTAAATTGAAAATGAAAGAGGAGGATTATACCCCTATGAATTATTTTTGTTTTCGTAAATATACAAACCTCAAGCTCGGAATGATAATAGAGATAAATATACATTTCAACATAATAATATAATTAAAACCAGTCAAGCGTGAGTCGGTCTTAGATAAGAAATTAAATCTTTGTAAGTTGTCTCTCAGCGACTGTACTTTATGAACGTCCTGTATATACGTTGGTAAATAATTATGAATGTGCATATTTATACAAACAAACAAAGGTAAACTTAAAGGGTCTCTTTACCTTTGAATTTAAACAGTGTGGGAGATATTGTGGTGTAATAGTATATATTATTTTTTCCCTTGACTGTATGGAACCCCCGGTACACGTTTCCAACTCGTACTTGGCCGGTTTTGTCGTAGGTGGTCCCAATGGCCTCGGCATGCCTTTACACAGATTTGATTAAAGGAAATTACCTTACCTTGGTTTTCCTGCTTATCAGCTGTATTTGTAATCGATGTGGATGTTTTGTGCAGAACTAGTGAATCACAACCGTGACCATGACTCAGAAGCCGTGAGAGCCAAGAGTCGTTCATGTCCATAAAATCAGAAAATTACCGCATTAACGTAGTTATCACATCATAAATCGTGTTACAAAATTTAGTTGTATTAAATAAATAAGAGACTCGTTGATATGTGTATACTGCCTGTCCTAACTTACGGTGCTCAAACATGGTCATTGACGGAGTTACAGAAGACCAAACTGAAGGTTTGCCAAAGAGCAATGGAGCGCAGTATGCTTGGGGTGAGGCGGGTCGACCGGATCCGGAACACCACGCTGCGCTCAAAAACACGCATTACTGATGTGGGTGCCAAGGCTGCCAAGTTGAAGTGGGACTGGGCAGGCCACGTCAGCCGCATGGATCCGAATCGGTGGGCTAAAATAGCCACAGACTGGATGCCACAAGATGGATGGCGGCGACGAGGTAGGCCCAGGAGGCGTTGGCGGGACGACCTAGACGTGTACCTTAGAAACTGGAAGGACACCGCTCAAAATCGGGATATATGGAGAGAATGGGGGGAGGCCTTTGCCCAGCAGTGGGTCACTTCTCCAGGCAAATTAATAATAATAAATAAATAAGATGTACTATGTAATTTAATAACAATGTAGATCAGTTTGAAAAAAAAATACTGTAGTTGACTGGGGCCTTAAGGGCTTAAAATGGACCTTAAGGGTCTGCTGAGTCTATGCTACATAAATCAAATACGTATGCACTGTTAAATAGCTGTAATGAGACTGCAAACCAACTTGACAAACAAATAAAAAACAAGATAGGAAGGATTCTAAAACAAAAGCGTTCAAAATTGGTAAAAAAAGTAAAAAAACATAAATTCATATAAAAAAGGTTGTGCCTGCGGCACAAATACCTTGTTGAGTTTCTTGCCGGATTCTTCTCAACAGGGTTTTTCCGAACCGGTGGTAGATTCTTCGACATTCATAGGAGCATCAATTGATGTCTAAATTGAATAATAAAAATTGACTCTGACTTTGACATCTCGTTCGTAACAAATACCAGAGCTAATAATAAAAGAAACACTTTTACAATGTGATTGTGTATACACGCGCACGTTACAGTACAATTACATAAAGTTTATCACTGACAGATGGTTTGCCTTCATTTCATATTCAACTTTAACGACCTACAAATAAAGCCAATTTTAGAATACTGTTACCCACGTTTGCAGATTTTGTAATAGCTACTTTATTTGTATGGTGTTAAAGTTGGAAATGAAATTAAGGCAAGCCATCTGTCAGTGGTAAACTAAAAGTAAACGTATTGTACTTGTGGTTTCATCATGATTATCATCATCAGTTCAGTCGAATGGCATCGACTGCTGAACATAAGCTTCCCCAATGTGCGCCAAACCGACAGGTCGTCACTTCGTTTTGCTGGAAGCGTTGGAGTGTAGACATACTGTGTCTTCATAGGCATAGGTTACTTTTAATTCCAATAGGCTCACGAGGCGATGTGGTAAAGGTCACGACTTGGATGCGGGCATGTAGGGGCGATCTTTGTGTAACTTTAGGGGAGGCCTTTGCCCAGTAGTGGATATAAAACGTAAAATCGTAGAACCCTATACTTCGTTTTTTTAGCATTAGAAATAGGGTAAACAATCTTGTTATGTCATTATTAGTTTTTATTGAAAAACGCTTTTTAAAAAATAGTAACTATTACTTATGAAACCAAATAGTGTAAATGACCATATATTATTTCCTTTCAAATTGTTACATATTAGCCGTGACTTATTTTTCAAAAGCGTGTTTCAATAAAAAGACCTTCGAATCGCTTACTTTCTTTCTAATGCTAAAAAAACCGAAGTATAATTAATCTTTATTTTGGACAGCTGATTGTAATACGACGTAAATGAAAATCTATGATTTTTCGGGAATTCCCATGGGAATTTAGTAAATTCCCGGGGTTTCAATTCGAGTGCCAGATCTAATGGTTTACCTTTACACGAGCGAAGCCAAGGTTAAAAGCTAGTGCATAAGATACATTTCCAATGCGTATATCTGCAGAGCATTTATGACGTAACCACAAGAAGTGTAGGGGTCGCAATAAACTCTACGGAGAGGTTCCGCACATGAAAATATCAGTCACGCCTGGCGCCTGGGGACCCTTGGATATGTAAACGACTGAAGCAGTCTGTTATACAGCTTATTATGTTGCTTGGATTTTTCAACATTAAGCTGTATAACAACCCTGGAAACGGGAGTCGTTAAGTAAGATCTGTATTTTCGACAATAAGCATACAGGTCGTGCATTATAGTCGTTTATTAAGTGTCGATAAATACGGGGTCGTACGCTAACCGCACCCTTGAAAAGAGCGTTAAATTTTTTAAGCCTAAAATTGCTAAAAGTGACATCGAAAAGTAGGTAAATTTAACGTTTCGTGTGCTCTGCCTACCTCTGAGAGTAAGTATAAAGGCATGATTTTATGTAAGTATGTATGTATGAAACTATAGCGCTATTCGTTTGCCGTCTAGATCATCTTTTGATTGTATAATGATATGGTTTATTTACAGAGGCGAGACAAATCGTGCGTTATGGTGAGAGGCCGCGGGGCTAAAAGTATTAATATAGTGCCGAGCAAAAATATGGATCACTTTCGGTGCAAACTCGTATGAAAGTAACCTGTTATTTTTCTCGAACCAAGCTTTAGTGTTTACAGACAAAATATCAAAAATTGATCAACACTGGCTAACGTCTAGGGACTGGAAACCATTTTTAACTTTTCTACGACAAGCTGTGACTGCACAATCTTCTTAAATATATTTGCTACTTTTTGTCACGTTTTATTTATGTAACGTAAAATGTTTGAACATGACAACAACATTGTATTCAAAAAAATATTTCCTTTTCATTCGTTTTCTATTGTAGATACAATCAACCAATTTGATTCCTAGGCCACTATAGAACCATTTCATAATAGACAGTTCTACGACAGTGATTATTGCGTGATGTGTGTCATGATGACATTTCGATCATTGTAAACATGTGTCAACGATAATGAATTAGGAAAGAAGTTTGCTTGGCAAAATTGTCCAATTGGGATGTACCAAAAAAAATAACCTATAGTTTTTATATTTTTTTTGGAAAGAATAGGATATTTTAAGATACCATTTTCATCGATTTTGAATTTGGTTGAGTATTTAATTTTTTATAATTTTTTTAAGAAATATTTTGGATGACGTCACAGTGAGAGAGCCACGTTCCATTGCCTACAAAAATTCAAGCCGTAAATAACATAATCTGTGGCACTACTGATTTGTCTTGTCACTGTCAATAATACAAGCACGGCTTAAGGTCCTAAATGAACCATGACAAATAGTTTTATTTATTTATCTTCTTTTAGCTTCGATTATTCCTGTTTGTTTAATGGTGTGATAGTAAATAGATATTTTTTACTTAAATCAGATATTTAAATTCTTTCATATTTACTTGTAACGTAGTAATTTAATAATTAAATTTGTAAAAATACATTGCTAGTATTGTATACATTTCGGACTTTATGATAAATGACAACCGTTTAAAGCCAGGTACACATCATGTGATTAAAGTTGTGTCTTTGTCACTCTTTGCTATTATAAGCAGGACAGCAACATTTCAAACTGTCAATTTGCTTTAGAGTGTAGACCTGCTTTATATCTGCCTATGTGACGATTCACTGCAGGGGTCAAATGAAGGTCATTACTTAAATTTTCTTTATTTAATTCAGTTTATCATATTTCTGGAATCTGATTTCTGAAAACGATTCACAAAGCCTATTTCTCCAAACGGTTTTCGATTTATTATACGTTGTCAAAAATTGGGACATCCCAATTGGACAGACGCCATTTAATTAAAAAACAAAAAGAAAAAAAAAGAAGTTTGCTTGTGTATTAATTGAATTGTCACTGTCTGGTCTGTCAAAACTTTTTTTCTTTTATGTCATGGAGCGAAAACGTTTATAAACACTTTAGGTTTATTGCATGTTGTGATCGGAAAGTTGGTAAACCTTTGACCCACACTGTCGTTGTAATTATCTAGTAGTTAATGCGACAAGGTGCCATAGTGGCTGAAGTTCCTAATCAGCACTGGGCCCACGTGAGAACTATGGCCCAACCCCTCTCATTCTAAGAGGAGGCTTGTGGCCTGCAGTGGGACGTATATAGGCTGGGATGATGATGATGATGATTCCTCTGGGATTAAAATGTACGCGTGTATCAGATCAAACGCCAAAACTTCAAGCGACCCAGATGTTTTACATATAATGTAAATAGTACTATGTAATTATTGGGAATTGCGAGTGAAATCGCGGGTAAATGCTAGTAACACGTACTTTTTAGGCACTGGCCTCGAACCGTTTCATTCCGGAATCATGATTGACTTACAGTTTTTACGTCACAATGCGGCATTTCCTCTATTATCTTTTTGCACCGGGAACGTTTGCTATTCACTTGACGTCACACAATGCGTCAAGGTTGCATGGTTTTTTATGGAACGAGGGAGAGGAACGAGCAATGGTGACGTCACAGAACTAATAATCGAGAAATTTACATTTTACAATAAATTCTATTGAATTCAATGACTCTTCATTGAACACCACTGACATTATAAATAAATTTATACGAAAGTTTGAGAATAAGGTGCTTGCGTGCGTACATGCGTGTGTATGTATGTGTGTTTGTTATCCAGCATGCAAATTCTAAAAAAGCTGGATGGATTTCAACGAAATTTAGTATGTACTAAGTAGCTAGACGTCTGGAGTAACACAGGATACTTTTACCCCGATATTACTGAGAGGAGGCCTGTGCTCTGCAGTCATGGGACGTATAGGCTGGGGTGATAAAATAACAAAATAAAAAAATAAAAAAATATTCACATTATTTCTTCAGGAAATAGTTTTGATAAATTAAAGAAAAACAATGAAACATTGAAACGACCCACGATTTTACTGTTTTCGTTTTTTTTGATCGAGTATAGTCGAATATTTCGTATTTTGTAAAATTAAATAGACAAAATACTTGTTGAACTACAATATTTATTTGTGATACGAGGTTGGTAAGTAAGGTTTTACAAATGAGTTCACGAGTGATAAACCCGAGCCGTAAGGTGAGGGTTTTCATCGTCACGAGTTTGTAAAACCTTGCCAACCGTGTATCATACGATGTTTTTCAATACATTTGTGAGAAAATAGGCAAAAAACAACGCAAAATTGAAAAATAAAAACAAATTTTTGCGCGATTTTCGCCTTACTTAAAATATCGGGCGGAGTTAATTTCATGTTATTGTCGACTTCACCACTTGAAGAACTCATTTTGTTTGGTTTTTGTACATATACTATATTCAACAATACAAAACAACGTAAAGTTTTACAAAAATGGCGCGTCTGTTATGCGCATGCGTAAGTTTTGTTTTTAATTAGGGTAACTAAAATTATCAGGCAAAGGATCGACGCATTCAGCCACTGCGATTTTTTCGAATAAATAAAAGGTGGAAATCATTAAAATCTGAGGTAATTAAATTATAGTTTATAATAATTACAATCAATTTTGCAAATTCATTACTTAGTTTTGTATATTTATACATTTTTCTACGTATAAGTCGATATTTTTTATTTTTGTCATTTAAAACTCTTTGCTTGTAAACTTTTAAAATGGAGAATTAAAAAAAACTGTAAAGAAATCGCACTAGTGTAAAAAAGTGTCACAGTAGTGTGGTAAAATGAACTTGCGAGCCATGTATACATAACATCCTTTGAAAGTGATTTTTTCGAGCAAATGTATTGAAAAATAATGTATAATTTTACCACATAAAAAACTACCTTGAAATAAAACCGAAAATTGGTTGATTGATAACCTAGTTTTCAGGTTCCGACAAAATTTTCATCAGATCAAAGAAAACAATATTTATATCACGCACTTGACACCGACACAACATTCAAAGATTGCATTTAGTAGATCTAGGAATATGTATATTTGCGACATTAGTGGACGTTTGCCATAAGAAAACAAAAATAACATGACATTAGTAAATGAAAGCTCGTTCCATATAATTTTATTTTTTATTTAAAGTTAGCAAATTGGATTAAGAATGATTGTACGTGATTTGTAATAAACGATGCAAAGTGTAGGAACTTTTAATTTTAGCCATGGCAATTCGCCAACATCTGGAACCTAGCATTCCTCTGACTTTGAATTAAAATTTACACTAAGAAGTGCGTATTGACGAAAGTCGGTATATTAATACAAATTGTGGACTTTGAACTTTGAACAGAACTTTATGGCTAACTCCTGACCTTGTTGGTGTACCTACAATGTGTTATCTAAACATTACGTATGTATGAAAAAAAAAACTTTACAAATTTGGATTTCGTCAGGGATAGTGCAAATCCGCATAACTACGTTGGATAATTCAGCGTATCTGACAAATTTAGCCTAGGTATTTCCAATTTTTACTTCGAATTCGTTAAAATAATGCAAATATGAAGTTAAAACCATCCGCTGTAAAACTGCTTGCTGTGCAGATAGTCGATATTTACGTATCTATACTAATAATTTTTTTTTAATATATAACAATCTCGAGTCACGGTGTTTGTTATCGAACTCCTCCGAAACGGCTCGACTGATTTTTATAACTTTTTTTTTCTGTATAATTGTTAGACCTGAGAATAGGTTGTAGGATATTTTTTATGCACCTATTCTTTGCGGACGGAGTCACGAGCAACAGCTAGTAAAGCTATGAATCTGAAGAGTTTGTTTGTTTGTTTGGATGAACGCGCTAATCTGATCTGAGGAACTACTGGATCGATTTTTTTTTTGTGTTGAATAGTCTATTTATCGAGGAAGGCTATATAACATCACGCTACGACCATTAGGTAGGAGTGGAGCATATCAATGATTAATGCGGACGAAGTCGCGGGCACCAGCTAGAGGTAGATAAGCGGATTTGCACTGTCTCGATGATTTTTTGTTATGAAATAGGGTGGTAAACAAGCGGAGTCACTTGGTAAGTGACCACCTACCATAAATAAAAGAGAAAATTGCAGATGCGTTGCCAGTCAAGACGGCTAAGATAGAATAATATATCTCATATGCCGGTAGCCTCACTGGCTGTCTTACTCTCCACGCCAGAACACAATAGTGCAAGCACTCTTGCTTGGCAGCAGCATTTAAGATGGTGGTAATTATGAATTATGACGTGTTATTTTGTTAACTTTTGACGAAGACTTGCACATAAGTAAAAAAAAAATTTTACAACCAATTTTTAATGCATCAAAGTTATGTCATCTTGATGAATAAGCAATTTTCGTTTATGACCAGAACATCTAAGCGTTAAGTTTTTGAAACAAAGTCTTTAACGTCTTTAAAGTCTTTAGCCTTTTACGTCTCAAATCAGCAACGATAGGCGCCTATAGAGTACAAAATGTTCTCAGACTATTTTTTGAGCACCAACTTCGTTAAAAACTAAGATTAAACTATGAAAATAAAGTATACTCAATTATGTCTTTCAGACCGCCTCGCACTTTTTCCGTGTCTTTTCTAATTCTCTTTTTATTAGTACTGCGATTTCACAGTTTCAACAGCAAAATAACATTAAAGGCTCACCACGTTCATATGATTTCGAAACCTTCGTAGTATCTGTATTAATGACGTAAATCTTAACATTACGCAGCACTAGCCTAAGTCGGTTAGTGATAAACTTTGTCCGTCGAAGGCGGGCGAGTCGCAAACTTGTGGGAGACGCAAGGAGACGGTTCAATTAAATTATTGCCGGTTCAAAAGCAGAATGCATAACGGGCGATGTATCGAAGCAATAACTCAAGGAATAATTTAGGCAAGTTGCACAAGTTGGGTTGTGTCATAGAAATGATATTTCATGTGTCAAGAAGCGACATATTACCCTATGAAAGGGTCTTCATAGTTTTCTTGAATTTCTTATGCCATAATGTATCGGTTTCCCTTAACCCTTTCAACGCCAACGACACATATAGGTGTCACAGAGTACAGTGTCAAAGTGATCTTGACACAATGACATAAGATTCAAAGCAGGATTACATTTTGTCGAGGCGTGGCGTTGAAAAGGTTAAGTACTGTACTTTTTAAAATACTGATAACTCCACGCTTCTTTATTATACTAGCTGTTGCGCGCGACTCTGTCTGCGAAGAATAGAGGTCTTTAAATAGCTTAGGACCTACTTCTCTGACCTTCCAAATATAGACAAATTTTTTATAAAAATCGGTCAAGCCGTATTAGAGGAGTTCGATAACAAACACTGTGACACGAGATTTTTATTATATTAGAAGAGATAAACGTTGGTATGACAAGAAAAATTATGGCAAATTAAATTATGGGAAAAAAAAGGATCCGCTTATGGAAATATCTCAACATGAAGTTAAATCGCAAGGAGCACAGAATTTTCTCACAGTTTTAGTATATTTGTACCTGCCATTTAATTTTTTCAAATCTTCAATAAAATTACTTGTAAGAATTTCTTAACTCGATTTCTACTATATAAGTATAATATAGTAGAAATCGAGAAGTGATAATTTGTAATTAACTGTATCTTAACGTTTGGCAATTGTGTTTCCTTCTTTATTTTTATATACCTGATAAAAGATGTTGTCAATATTGTTGGTGAATTAAAATGCCGAAATCAAAAGTTTACATACACATTAAAATTTACAACATTCACCATCAGTAATGTGGTTTTTCTATTTATTTACAACGCTTTTCTAGAATTAGATGTCTATTTTAGTGCACCTTGATTTGATCTCAATGAATGAAACTGTCGCTTCTATATCTAAATTTATATTCATAAAATGGTTGTATAATGTATTTAGTGTGGCCTGTGCAATGATGTTAGCTAAGGCTTAGTGCACTAGAGGCATTGTGTAGTATACTTCGTGGGCCCGCGTGGGAACTACAGTCGAAGTCTTCCTTCTATGAAGAGGCCTATATGCCCAGCCGTGGGACGCAGACTGAAGACAATGAAGATTTGAATTTAAAACGAGTGAAAATGTGATCATAATTTTATCATTAACATTAATATTTGACGACTGAGTTTAATAATTTAAGCGTTTCGCCGAAGGAGAAGGAAGGAAAGTATTTTACTAGATAAATAGTTAAGGAATACCTACTATTAAATAACATTCTTACGTTACGAACATGTATAGTCGGGGTAAAAAAAGGTTCGTCACTTTTCGACCGTAATTCGTTGACATAGAGTCGAAAAGTGACGAACCTTTTCTTACCCCGACTATATCGACACCTGATAGTAAAAACATTGTAACTATTTTTAAGAGGTTTACACAGTGACGAATTTAAATTTTTTGACACTTTAGAGGTCTCAAATATAGTATTTAATTTAATATTTTTTAAACATAAGTGTGCTTTAGTATATAACTTTTTAAAGCCTTTTAGTTTATGGACATCATATTTTCTTAATTATTACTGTTATTGATTTGCATGCAGTTACGATGAAAGAATATCGGGATAATGATCGTAGAACAACGTTGTAAGTACCAATTACGGTGTTATATTCTGAATTATTTTGTAATTTGTCCATTGTTTTGATTAAATAAAACTGTATCTTATAACTTTGTTTACAAAAATACCTTAAAACTTAATCAGATATTTTATTTTATACACAATATTGTCATTAAATAATACTCAGTAGTTGTCAGTGTATTAATTTTTATTAAAATGGAATTACAAATTTAATTACAAAAAAATTAATCTTAATTTTTAATGTCAGGTTGCGAAAGTCTATTGTCTCTGGTAGATCCAGATTTAACATAGGGCAGGTTTTTGTAGAAATCTCTATACATATTTGGTATTGCTCCACTTGAACACAAAGAATTTAAATCAGTAAATTTATCAGAACTTATGGGAAACACATCAGTGTACGCACGTCTCAAAGTAAAGGAACTCCACGCTGAAATTGAACTTTCTTCGTGTATAAGTGTATTATTATGTCTGGACGTTCTTGACAATCTTTTATTTCTCATGAATTTAACTTGTAATACTTTGGAGACATCTGAGTAGTAATCATACTGAAACTTCATCAAATCTGGTTCATTTTTTTTTAAATTTCAAGCATTGAATTTTAGACCACATTACTTTGTCGCCATTGATATCAGTAGCTTTAAGATCAAAATTGTTTTGCTTTCCCACTAATTTTTTAAAGTCATAAATTTCGTTTTGGGATAATTCTGTGACATTATATGGCTTTCCGGATGATTTTGCACATTTGATAAGTGTTACCCATTGCGAAGGGACATAAATAGATTGGTTTTTCTTTTTTCGCTCAATTAAAGCATGCATGGAGTCACCTTCGCTTTGTGAATGACCCACCTCGAAAAAATTATGAGTAATATTTATATGAAACTTCTCACATATAAATGAGTAAAATGCAAAACTGTCCTATTACGGTTTTGTCCTCCGCAGCAATCAGAATAAAAAATAAAATCAGTTACTCCTTTTGCAACGTTTTCCGTGATGAATTTGTACAGAGAACTACAAATTTCATTGGGACCTTTTTTGCCTACAGTGTCGTCATATATAAAACAAAACCCTTCAGAATTACCGATATCAAAATTAGTGAAATTGTAGACGGAGAATTTCCGTTTATAATAAAATAAAGAAACATCCGACTGAGGAGTACATAGTACTTTATGAAAATCGTAGCACGCAGTAACCATAGTCTAAGACGTTTGTGAACTTAATTTATGGTTATCTTTTAAGAATCTAGCTATGGTTTTGTTTGCAAGGTGTAAAGCGTATTTAATTTGTCTATTGTTGTCAGTCTGATCGGTGTCGGCATGATGTGTTTCACAAGTTAAGCATCTGTCTTTTTTTGGTTGGAAGAAATCAATATTAAATTCGCTGGAAAATATTAATCGGTACTGGTCTTTACCAGCAATGTTTGTTTTAGAATGAAAATTCATCCACTCAACATACAGTGCATATAGTTTTGGAAAACTTAACGATTCATCAAAATAAAGTTTAGACGTTATTTTACGAACATAATGAGATTCCTTTGTAGGTATACTACGAATATGAGTCCTAACGGACTCTTTAATTTCTTCACTCACTTTATTAGGTCTATTTGTATGCTTTCCCCGCATATCTTTAAAAGCAATATTAACGTCATTAATATCAAGTTTCTTAAACATAGTAGTCAACCACATATCAGAAATATCAAATGTGTTTAAAAAGTTTTTTTACACACTTGTACTGAATTACTCTGAGAAGCTTTATACTCATCCTTTCATTTCATTTCCTTTTCTATCGCCAAATAATATTTATACGTACACGTTCTTCTAGATTTTCCATCTTTAATGATTTTTTTCAACATTCTTATCAACTTTTTGTACATAATTAAAAATATAACGAAGTTGTGATCATGATCACCCATTTTCCAGAATGCATTAAATAGGTAACTTTTACCCTCAATTTCAATGTGAAATTCAATGCATTTACGTATCAACATTGCTAAATGTTATTTATACACTTGTATTGTTACAAGAAGTTTAAAATAAAGTTTAAAATTTTACCTGCAAATATGTTGTACATAGTATTACATTACTTTTATTGTAATATTAACCAGCAAATTTAGTATAATAACATGGTAACTCGTCATACTAAGTTTTTACATTCTTCTTGATTGATTTATTATTATAAATATGGAATAAAAATAAGGTAACTAACTGTTGTTACTTTGTTGCACTGTAAAATTTTAATCACGAGAATTTGCGTAAATTGTAAGTAAGGTTGATTTAATATTGCATTAACGAAATAAGACAAATGGCAAGAAAAACAGTACTTACCATTTAATCACACTGTCTATTTTATTCATTTTAAAAGATAATTATAAATTAATTAGACACATAGATAGACCTTTTTAAATGTATTCTTATACTTTAATGTAAAAAAAAATGGTAGAAAGACTTACAATGTTTTTACTATCAGGTGTCGATATGTAGGTAGATATGTCACCTAAAGATAATAATGGTACCTATAAAGAATTTGCAAACTTATTGTCATACTAGCTGTAGCCCGCGACTCCGTCTGCGATGAATAGGGGTAGGTTTACAAAAAATAGCCTTCGACCTATTCTCAGATCTACCGAATACAGTGAAAAAAAGGTATCATAAAAATCGGTCAAGCCGTTTCGGAGGAGTTCGATAACAAACACCGTGACACGAGGTTTTATATATTAGAAGAAGATTAAAAGCTGTGATCCTACACTAATGTTATAAATGTAAAAGTTCGTCAAGATATAGATATTTGGATGTTTGAATGTTTGTTAGTCAATCACGCAATAACGGCTGAACGGATTGGATGATACTTGGCTACTTATAGATACTTAGGTATGTAAATATCGTTCCCGTAGGATAAATTTTAACTTTAAACAAGAATAAGAGATAATAATCCGGCTTTCAAGAAGACGTTGACTTCGTCTGCAATCAATAGATGGCGTTGTCCGATCAAACGTTATACAGTCACGAGCTTTAATTTGGGACCCACTTTAGGTTGACAGTCCTGTCATATTGTACAGGAATTCAAAAGATATTTTTTCGAAATTGGCCCCAAATTAAAGCACGCGACCGTACCTTAAAAATGTTACTGTAACAATGCCGTAACATGTTTTAGGTTAAACTAAGATTGTAAATGTTTCTCGTGAAGGTATTTCTAAAACTTGCGAACCCGCGGCCTAAGGCTAGTTTATAAATAACATGTTAATCAAATAGCTGAAAATTACATATACTTGAGTATTTAAGAATATTCGCGCCGAAACTCACTGCATTTCTGGAATATCTCTTCATTCGTTATTTGAATAGTTTTTGCTCGTGGGAAATCTAAATCCACGTAAAACGCAGCGGCTCGCTGTTGGTATTTTTGTTGCTATTCGCTAAATTGAATACCCAGAGAGCGCTCGCAGGGCTTTGACGCTGATTCTGACGTAGTCGATAACTATTATTAGAGTTCCGTACCGCAAGGGAGCTGAAAGGACCCTGTTGCTAAGGAGCCGCTGTTCATCTACCTCGTAACACGTAGGCAGTTGGAATTTTAATGTTTGGCTTTAGGTTTTAGGATCGTGATAAAGTTCTTCGGAATTTACTCTGATATACAAAATTATCTCGGATGTGAAACATTTTATGGTGATTGTGAAGTTGCCAATCCGCAATGGGCCCGTGTGGGAAGTAACGGCCCAAAAATGGAACGTTTTAGGCCGGTTTTTTTTATGAATGTGGATGATTTAGATAGGTAACAAGAATAATGTACTGCATAAACCCAACAAGAAACATATTTTTGTGGTTAACAAAGACGAACGCCCAAATGACTATTGATGTTTTATCGGATGCTTAACAAGCGTTTATGAGTACGGAGGTACTAATTAAAGCGGTAGTGGTATATAGTGGTGATGTATAGAGTAACAAGATAGGGTTCTTATGCATCTATGTGTTTCATGGCAACGTTGCGTATAAGTAACGCCATTAGAGTTGAGGTCAGACACACAACCACATCTCATGTAATAATGACAGCGGGATATTGACGTTTATTCGTACCAATAGCAAGTTCAACAGACTCAACAGTGAATTACAAGATTGACTAAAAATTTCTTCAACCTATTTCGTTAAGAATTATTTAAGAAAATACATCTAGTTCAAACAAAACAAAAAATAAAATATTATGATTTATTTTATTTCTATCAGATACGCATATTTTTCGCTTTTTATAAAATACCGATTTTTTTGTTGCGAATATTTCTTATCAGTTTCAAATTGTTTTATTTCAAAAATAGGTTATATGATAAAAGAAAAATTAGGAAAATTATGATATGCATGTATTGCGTAGGTATTTCACCTTAAGATTATATAATTCACATTTTCATTCACTCATTTCATTCATTCAATACTTTTTTTGCAATCAGTACTTTATGTAGCTGTGTGTGTAATCATTCGCCTCAGCTCTCGTGGCGTTACCTATACCTATCATGCAATAAAATATTCCACTTGTCACCGACTCCTCGGAATAGTCCTGTGTAGTAATTTACAATGTAAACTATTCGTGGATAGGACGGCAGACTGCCGATGAATGCAACGTAGATACGGAGGCAGGAACGCCCGAATCAATCTACTGAAACATCAATTAATTAAAAAAAAACTTGTGTTTAATATTTATACAACTGTTATATGAGAAACGTTAAATTTTAAATTTTATCTGTGTTGCAAAGTCAAATGTCAAAGTGACAAGTTAAGTTACGAATGCTAATTTTACATTATATGTATGCTAAACAAGGTTTGTGTTTATAAAGGTTACGACTGGTGTTGGGAGTACCTAATAATGATTATGCTATTATAAGTTATAAGGTTAGTTATTATAATCAGAAATATTATAAGAAGAAAGCAGAGTAACAAATAAAATAAACTTAGACATTAAAATGAAGCGTTTGTCACATTTTTAAATAGATGCGAATCATTGTTCCCCCAGTATAATAGTAATAGGTATCTAAGAGCGCATGGAGCGCCAATGTAATTAGAAGTCGAAGTGGTCGCCATGGCCGAAATCGGTTGCAACATTATTCATTATAATAGGCGTGACGAGTAAAGAGTTTTTGTATTATTATTTTTTAGCTTGAAGTACAGATATTGTTCCTGCGATCTTCACCGGATCGTTGCTCCATCTTCTTGGGGCCCACGCTACGTCTTCTGAGTCACGGTCACCACTTGGAATCGGGCAGTGCAGGACCGATCGTTTAGAAACTCTTTGGGGTAGGCCTTTGCCCAAGAGTGGACTTTTTTTGGCTGATAAGAAATTGCTAAATTATTAACATAAACCACAGAATGATCCTTTTCGTGAGAGAAACCTATATTATTTTAAAATAGGCATAAAAATAAATTGGTGAAGGCCGCAGGTTCAGGGTGGATGCAAGTCGCTTCCAACTGTAATTATTGATGATGATGATAAAAATAAATAAACTCAGTTGCAACAGAAAAAAATCACAATGATTTCTTATGGAGATTTATGAAATGTCAACATAACATTGGGAGCGAAAAGGTTCCCTGGTATTCGATTCAGTTCCTTGAACTGCACCTTTGTACCTACATAGGCACTGATTATCTAACTTAAATGATTGCCTTCTACCACGATGTAGCAAATAGAACGTAGATTACTGTGCACTCGAGCAAGCGAACCTGCTGTTTGCTCTGTTCTACTATTTGCTTCTGATCTGATTACCGAAGCCACTCTGCGATTTTCAAGCTTGTCTTGACACGACATTTATTAGCTACTTAACTTCTTATTCATAAAAATTTAAAACTTATTCTAGCTAAATGTCAAAGTGACAGATAAAGATATGTAAATAAATGTTAAGTAGTACAGCACACTGAAGCTACCGAACAACGGCCAAACGATACCTCGATATTGTCAGAATCATAAACAGTATCGATGGAGCTATATTTTTAAATATTGAATTGAATTGTTAAGTAAACAGGGAGCTATTAAAACTCCCGTAAATAGTACCTTTCTAAGCGTATATTTCTCATTCCTTTTTAAATGTCCTGTTGTATGTAGCTAAGTTCTTTGATATAAGTAGTGTGTTGTAACTCTTGTGGCGGCAGTTTGAAAAAATAAAAAAAAAAAAAAATTAAATTTAAACTGTTTATTTCAACTAATTTAATTTTACATTCATTACAAAGCTTAACTTGTAATCTTAATTTAGGTGTTAAATATTATTTGAGTTGGAGTTGTGCCTGGCTGTGGCTGGTATTCTACTGAACACAGACAGCTCTACCGTACTTGACCAAAAGCGGTCTGACAGTGACTTATCGAACTAGGACATTAGCGGAAGCATCGCACCGTTCGATGGAACCATTATTATTCCAAAAATTGTTTGATTGAAGTAAACAGAAATTTAAAAACGTTTATAAGTACGTTTGAAATGGGTCTATTTAAAAAAAATCTCAAAGCCTTCTGTTTCAAATGTCTTTAAGAGAAAAAGTAGCTCAAAACTAAATTACTAGGTATTGAAATTTGTTTTTGTTCTGCGCAATTTACTTACCTGTCTAAAAAAATTGGAATGTAAAATAAAATCTAGCTTTCAATTGGTTTTGCAATCTTTCGCTGAAAGAAGTTTATAACATAACATAAGTAGATTTTAAGCTCAAATATCTCACAAAAAGTAATAACAAGATTCTGAGAAATTATGTATAAAAATATGAAAACAATAAAATGAATCGTGACTAAAGTCGCAATTCTTTACACAGATTACTATCTTTCTTAAATAAATAGATTTGTGTATGATTCGTCAATAGTGATATTAATAACGCCGGAGATAAGAATGAAAATGATTCCTATGATTATAAAATGACGTGTCGTCTACCGATGACTAATTCGTAACGACAAATATAAAACGTTTCATATAAAGTATTGCAATGTTATTGATTCAGGTGATTATTTATAACAAAGTTAATTGAGTGGTTTACTTTAATTGTTTGATTATAGGCTCTTATTATAAGAACCTATGTGGATGATGTTTTAAATTAGTGATAGGTAACTTTTACCACATAATTACCTAATGAATATTTAGAAAAAGTTTCTAGTTCATTAATACTTTAATCATCATCATCATTATTTCAGCCGTAGAACAACAACTGCTGGACATGGGCCTCCCTTATTTACGGTTCAGAATCATTACGGTTGGAAGCGGCTTGCATCTTGAACCTGCGGCCTTTACCAAATCGTCCGTTCATCTTGTTGGTGGACACCCCACGCTGCGCTTGCCGCTCCGTGGTCTCCATTCTAGAACATTTCAGCCCCAACGGCCATCTGTTCTGCGTGCTATATGGCCTGCTTATGCTGAAATTAGAATTTAGAGGTCGTCATACAAGAAACGTGTTTTTTTTCAGTATTTTCAACTCCGGGGACGGTTGCTAGGTGATAGCCGGTTGTTGCTAGGCAACGTGAGGGAACCTATCTTGATCGGGCGTTTATCTTCCTATAAGTTTGCAATTTTAGTGTTTACATTTTGGCGATTTTTTACTGATCTGATTTTTAAAACATTGTACGGAAGAACGGAACCCTTCATGTACGAGTCTGACTCGCGCTTAACCAGTTTTAATTTTATCTAAGTTCTACTCTTTATTGTCATTTTCTCTGTATTTTGCAGTCTCTGATTTCAAGAGTTGAGTCACGAAACATAACTTCCCCCGTTTGCAAGCAAGTCACTAACGAATTTTGCCGAAAACAATAACGCACGCGTTTCCCATCGGCTTGAACCCAGTCATTAGCGTAAAGTCCCTATTCAGTTGATTACTCGCCATTTGGCATCGCGGACAAAGCCGCTGCATTAGTGCATCAATGCCGGATCAATGCGTGCGTACGTATGCTTCTAGTGTAATCAGCTATAGTTTATGTAAAGAGGTTTCTGTGGAACAGAATGACGCGATAGCTAAAAAAAGATGTTATAATAATTAACTTTAATCTGTGGCTTTGCTCGTGCTAGAAATACCTTCAAGAGGAACATTTTACTATATTTAAGTTTGTTTATACTCTTGAGCTTGTGCGATGCAAGCTGACCATTACCGGAATCAGCGAGACACATTGGAAGGATAGCGGCCACTTTGACTCGGAGAAGCACATTTTCTATTTCTCCGGCAGTGATAAGAGTAGCTTTTCGGGAGTGGCTATTGCGATCCCTAAATTATGGAAAAACTCGGTGCTTGGTTACCATCCTATTAATGATAGAATTATCTCCATTAAACTTAGCGCATCACCGACCCCACTCAACGTTATTCAAATCTATGCTCCTACAAGTTCAGCCAAGGATGAGGAAATAGAAGACTTCTATTGTCAACTGGAGTCTTCCGTAGCTAAGATACCTAAAAGGGAGTTAGTACTAATTATTGGAGACTTTAACGCCAAGGTAGGAAACACCACTATGGATACAGGCATTCGTAATATTGTTGGGAACTATGGCCATGGCGTTCGTAATCCCAGAGGCGAGCGCCTCATAGAGTTCGCTGCGGACAACAACATGGCTATAATGAACACGATGTTCAAACACCATCCTAGACGCCAATATACCTGGACCTCCCCTGACGGCAACTATCGCAATCAAATAGATTATATATTAGTGAGATCTAGGTGGAGAAGCTCAATAACCAACTCACATACTATGCCCGGTGCTGATTGTCATTCCGATCATCAACTGCTTATTGGAAACCTGCGACTGAAACTGCAAAGACCAAGACAAATTAAAACATCTAGAAGAATGGAAGTGAAAGACCCAAAATCTCTACACACCTCGATCGAAGGCAGACATGCCGCATGGCGAGCGGATTATGTGAGCGACAGCTCTAACTCCATGTGGATTGCAGCAAAGAAGTATATTGAAGATGCAGTTGCGGAATCACAGCCAAAAAGCAGCTTAGCTAAGCGGCAGCATTGGATGACGGAAGACACCTGGCACTTGGTCGAAGATCGTCGGAAACTCAAAGCCAGTGGCGCTAGCATTACTGAGCTCAATGCCAGATCAGCTATCATACAAGCTGCTTGCCGACGTGACCGCAATAACCACCTGGGGAAGATATGTGATGAATTGGAACAGCATTCTGATAAATACCAAACCAAGGACCTCCATGATAAGGTGCGATACATTACACGCCAATTTAAACCCAAGACGTGGGCTATTGAGGACTCAGTTGGAACCACGGTTACGGAGATCAAGGACATTGTGAATGTGTGGAAAGAATACTGCAAATCACTATTCTCCAGCAACAGTACCCCAAGCTTCACTTGTTCTCCCCACCATATTTTTGACCGTGAGCCCAACATTATGCGGGATGAGGTGCGAGCGGCAATTAAGCATCTCAAATGCAATAAAGCCATAGGATGTGATGAAATCCCAATCGAGGTCTTCAAGGCGATGGGAGAATCTGGAGTCGATGTTTTGTTTACCATCTGCAATAAAATATGGGAGACTGGCATATGGCCTGACGACTGGTCGCAATCCATTTTTATTCCACTGCATAAAAAGGGGTCCACCAAGAAGTGCAACAATCACCGACTCATATCCTTGATATCGCATGCGAGTAAGGTGATGCTCCACATAATCAATACAAGACTGTCGGCCTACCTCTCAAGACAGATTGCGCCTGAGCAAGCCGGTTTCGTGAAGGGAAGAGGCACTCGCGAACAAATACTTATATTGCGCCAGATTATTGAGAAAGCCAGAGAGTTTAACTCCACCCTTTACATTTGCTTTGTAGACTTTCGAAAAGCATTTGACACGGTCATATGGGCACAACTCTGGAAGATACTGGCGGAAATGGGCGTACCGCCACATCTGATAGTCCTTTTGAGAAGACTGTATGAAAACGGTACTGCCGCGGTGCGAGTGGATGGTACCCTTTCTGAAAACTTCAAGACCGAGGCCGGTGTGCGACAAGGATGCATCTTGTCGCCCTTACTCTTCAACACCTACACGGAGTACATCATGCGCATTGTCTTGGAAGAATGGGATAAGGGTATATCGGTTGGGGGACTTGTGATAAATAACTTGAGATACGCCGATGATACAACCCTTCTCGCACAGACTGGAGAAGACATGGAGAACCTTCTGACTCGTCTCGAAACTACCAGCCTCAGATTTGGACTTTCTATCAATCGTGAAAAAACGAAGATGATGATAGTAGACCGAGCTGAACAAATTGGAATTAATGTACAGAGCATAGCTAACTGCGAAGTTGTACAGAGCTATATCTACCTCGGATCTGCCATCTCCAGCACTGGAGGATGTGGCGACGAGATCAGGCGGCGGTGCGCCATTACTAGGTCAGCAGTAGAGCGGCTGGGAAAGATTTGGAGGGACAGAAGAGTTACCAAGAAGACGAAGGTCAGATTGATGAAATGCCTGGTTTTTCCAATCTTTCTCTATGGTGCCGAAACTTGGTCTCTGAGACTGCAGGATCGCCGTAAAATCGACGCATTGGAAATGTGGTGCTGGAGGCGTCTCCTAAAGATCCCGTGGACGGCATTTCGCACCAATGTTTCCATCCTCAAAGAGCTTCATATTAAGGACCGGCTTTCGTCGACTGTGCAGTTGCGGATACTGAAGTTCTTTGGTCACATCTCCAGGAATGTGAACTCAATGGAGAGGTTGGTGGTCCAGGGTCAGGTGGAAGGCAAGAGGGCACGCGGACGTTCACCAACTCGCTGGACTGACCTAATTAAAAAGGCTACTGAGTCTACCATGGTCCAGTGTACTCGCAACGCCTCTAACCGGCAGAAATGGAAGCAAATTGCTAAGAGGGCTGTCCTCGAAAAAGTCTGCGACCCACCGAACATCTCTCCGTGCACATCGTCTGCGCAACCACGACCACTCTGACAAGAGTGTCCGACTAAGAAGAAGATACTCTTGCACAAATAATGCCCCTCTCGGGAGTAAAACTGTTTTCCAATGACCAGTTCGAGAGCCTAATCAATTAGTATGGCAATGCCTTGCATATCATTGCGTGCCGTATAATAAGGTGTGTGTGAACATTAATTGGTTTGCAAATCCAATTATGTGCCCATACGCATTAGGCACGTAGACCTCATTAATGATTACTAATGACCTTTCGTCTGTAGTACTGTTCTACTTGAATAGTCTGGGAGAATCTTAGTATTGTGCTGTTAATTGGAACTTAATTGTGCATATTGGTACAGATGTAGACATCAAAATTACTCTATCTTTTACGAGCTTTTATCTTATATGTATGTAGTTTAGTAGGTATATTCGGGTTAAAATTTTAAAGTAATGCAATTTACTCCCATCGTCTGTATTTTCAGAAATCTAGCCAATGAGATACATTTTTGGGTTCATCTGTACTTTTATTCAGGTGAGGCCAATCATGAATCTTTTATAACATTATTTTAAGCAATAAAAGACTTATGACTTATGACTCAAACTTGGGGTTCATTTAAAATGAAAATCAAACCACGAAACTAAAATCTTCAGCATAAGTAGAAGCACATTCAATGTCCACCGCAAGTAGCTACGTTATTCCTATATTTCTGTCAGGTCTTTAATTTCTATGGAAATTTCTCTAAAAGTATTAAACTTTGCTTGTAAACTAAACTACTCCTGTATTTATTTAATAACCGTAGTCGCAGCTCACTGCCGCTCCGCAAACACACCCGCCGCATTGTATGAGAGTAACTTGCTCTGCCATCAGCAAATGTTAGTGTTGGTTCACCAAACAACGGGAACGAGACTAATTTATAATAAGGGCACTGTTTTATCATCAGTCTTCCTAGAAAGAGGAGACGTTAAATTCAGGCGACTCTTTCTTTTTAACCAATTTTTGGTACTTGAAGGCAACCACTGTATGGAGGTTCCCAAAAACTTTTGACTTTGTTTTATTCCTAGCATTATCCCCCGGCTTCGCCCAGCAGGCACAAAGTTCACTCGAACAACGCCATCTGTGGATTACAAAAAAAATTAAAACGTAAGCCGAGGTGCTTCAACGTTCTTGGACAGCGCCCTCTATTCTTGTTTGAAGTTAAAATATTATCCAACCGGAATTCAATACCGGGATATTAAGTATCCCATGTCTGAATCTAAATCTTTGCCTCTCTGTACGCCAAGTTCTATCTAAATCCGTTCAGCTGGTATTGCGCGATTGACGAACAAACATCCAAACATCCAAATATCCAAACATCTTTACAAACTTTCTCATTTATTATTATATTAGTAGGATGTGTTGTTATAGTGATCATAATTACATACACCTACACATTTTATAAAAAAAATAAGAATTTATCCTTCGATCATACATAAAAATAATGTAGGTATAATACATAGATGCAAGGTCCTATACAAAATCAAACTGAAAAATCGTCTTCATCGCGCATACACATCGCGCATCGCGTATACTACTTTTACTATTATCACTCAATCTGTCAGTGTTGTCATAAGTCAGTACCTATTGAAGTACTGACTTATGACAACACTGACAGATTGAGTGATAATAGTAAAAGTAGTATATTTTAATAATTACCTTTCGTAATAGAACATTAACGTCGTAAATCATCTGTGTGTGCTTCAGTTTTGTTACCTTTTTTACCAAAAAGGGAATGACGACATTGACAACGCATGACAAAGGTGTTGGAAAAAAAAAAAATATTTAAAATAAAGTGTATTGTAAAATTTTATTAACCTTAAACTTAAGTAATACCTAAGGTAAAAAATATTCAAGTTTCGTTATTATGGTATGAGAGCGAAAGAAGGCAATTGATGATTTATCTTGTTTTGATAGCTCCAATTTTTGAACGGCGGTCTTTGATCAATTATAACTGTAGATCCACAGTCGCGCGCCCGAAAATGTCCGAGCCAAATGAGCGCCACTTTGATAAAAGTGGCCTTCTTTTTCTCAGTACGTTGCGTGAAATTGTCAAGTTTAGCTGTCAAGTGTCAACCGAAATTCGACTGTAATGAAGTAAAGGCTAGGTTCAAATTTCTGTGTAGGTGATGTTTTTAATTATTATGCAAACAAATAAAAAAGTTCGGACATTCTTTGAAGGGGATTTTGTTCGGCAATGTGTATCTTCAGTTATAATTGATAGACCAGACGACCAGACGACCAGAACGAACGACGAATTGTTAGACTACCAGATGGCCTAGTGGTTAGAGACCCTGACTATGAAGCTTGAGGTCCCGGGTTCGATTCCCGTGTCGGGGCAGATATTTGTATGAAAAATACGAATGTTTGTTCTCGGGTCTTGGGTGTTTAATATGTATTTAAGTATGTATCTATCTATATAAGTATGTTTATCCGTTGCCTGGTACCCATAACACAAGCTTTGCTAAGCTTACTTTGGGACTAGGGCAATTGGTGTGAATTGTCCCGTGATATTTATTTATTTATTTATTTATTTATTTAATTGATCAAAGACGGCGATCGTGCATCTACGTATTATATGTATCTTCGAAGAGTTTATCTACATATACTAGTTCAAAATTACAGCCCCGTGACAATGGGGCAAATAGACGTAAGGACCCTAAAAAGGAATAATGATGATATAAGGAGAACTTTGAATTAAATGGTGGAGCCGTCGTAAAACTAGATATATCATTTCGGCGAGTCGCGGCATAAAATGGAGATTCCTTATTATAAGTGGCTAGATTGGGGGAAATAGAGGACGCTATAAATGGGCGTAGGATTGCGAGAAAACCGATCTTTTACGATGTTTTATGCAAATAGATACCAATAAATGGCAATATAATATGAGACGTATGGCATTGTCTGTTATACATATATCACATTTGGTAGAGATGTCGTAGCAATGGTAAATGAAATGGTTGCGTGTACACATTATAAGAATCACATGGGAAAAATTAAACTTGGCTTATAAAACTATCTGTACTGCCGTAATTCTCGGTTTTTATCCGATTAGATTAGATTTCGTTTTATCAGCTTTAACACATTCGCAGCCACGCATTGCTACGCGCTACGCTCGTAGCCAGTAGCAGCGTTTTTCCGCTTTGTAGCGAAAACTGCCTACGAACGCAGAACGCGATATCGGGTTCTTGGCACTCAATGTGTTAATAAACCTCATTTCAACACTGAGATAATAATTTTTAACACAACCTAAGTATCTTTGAACATGAAAATACCGTGAGACTCATAGTGAAAAATACGAAAAACTCACGTCTATGATCGAGTTTAACTTGACATGTTTCGGGCTAATTTGTAGCTCTTCCTCTTGGAGCACACACCACGGTACTGCTGTGAAGCACATCATAGACGAATAGACGTGAGTTATCTGTATTTTTTCACTATAACCTAGGTATCTGTTAGTTTTTCTTTCAACATCACACCTAAATTAGAACACGTAGGAAAAAGAAAAAGGTATAGGATGGGACTCAGAATTAAACAGAGGTTAAAATAGGAGGCAACATTTCAAACAGTTAGATCAGATTGCCAGAAAACATTGAAATAACAGCTGTGGTCGCGCATGTACAAAAATACGCCCAGACAATTCTCTTTATGCCGGTCTCCTGTCTCAACACATCCTCATACACCCGTCTTGTTGACTCTCAAGTGGACATAAAGTTACCCCTCCCTACTAATAAAATGTGCCCACAAAGTTTTTGTACAACAACTGCGTTAGATAAAGTAGATAGTTTCTGGTGTTCTTAACAAGATTTTGTATTAAACTTATTTTTTGCAGAATTTATTTATTGTTCTGGCTTAAATGTAGCGGTTGAGATTTGGGAACTTTAACCCCATCCCGTGGGATTATCGGGATAAAAAGTATCTATTTGAGTTATTCCAGACATCTATCTACACACCAAAGATCTGGCAGTAGAATTGAAATTCCCGGATTTCCTCAAAATTCTCGTGGGAATTCCCAAAATTTACATCGTCATCATCTCAGTCATAAGATATCCACTGCTGGACATAGGTCTCTCTCATTGATATCAAATCATTACGCTTGGAAGCGGCTTGCAATCACTGCGAATCTGCAGCCTTTACCAGATAATCCATCCATCTCTTTGGTGGAAGTCACACGCTGTGCTTGCCGGTCTGTGATATCCAAAAAAAACTTGTGATAAATATAAATTAAAATTTTTAAAAACCCCCGACGCAATTATGTCACACGAATGTTTGAAAATAAAGTAAATACCCGGTTTGCATCTAAGATCCCTTCCGCAGCTAGCAAAAGAGCTGATAACTTTGAAATGCCTGAACCGATTTTGATGAAACATATTTATGAACCATCACCAAGAAATCTGCTTTCTAATAAAAAAAACCGCATCCAAATCGGTTTATCCGTTTAAGAGTTATGATGCCACAGACATATAGACACACACACACATAGCGATTAAACTTATAACACCCCTCTTTTTGTGTCGGGGGTTAAAAAATGAGGGTACCAAATTTCATGTCCCTAAACTTAGTGGTTGAGATTTTGGCATTATATCTTAATCCCATGGGAATATCGAGATAAAAAGTAGCCTATCTGTTATTCCAAACGCCCAGCTATCTGCGTACCAAATATCATCCAAATCCGTCCAGCCGTTTTAGCGTGAAGAAGTAATAAACACACGCATACGCACTTACAAACTTTTGCATGTATATTGGTAGGATGAAAAGGTCCTATGGTTCTAGGAATCAAATTGGTTGGGTATACATACAAAAGGTATAAATAGGTGTGAAGTTTAACCTTATCTGACAGAGGATGTGACACGGGCAGGCCGGGCTGACGTGTGGTCACACTTGCCTCGTAATGAAAATTCTTTTCCGAAAGTACCTAACCAAATTCCAAAGCTCTACTAAAAACTTTTTTACAAGGTAATTTAATTTGAAATTAGCTGCTGCCCGCGACTTCGTCAGCGAAGACTTCGTTTTTTGCTATCCGGAGAACTGTGCATATTTGTGAAATAAAACGTATCCTATGTCCTATCCTGGATGTTATACTATTTTATTTCCATACTAAAGTTCATTAAGATCGGTTGAGTTTTTTTTAACCTGAAAGCGTAAAAAATAAACAAATGAAGTTAAATTCGTATTTATAATTATCCCAGCCTGTATTCGTCCTACTGGAGGGTGCAGGCTCCCTCTCAGAATGAAAGGGCTTGGGCCGTAGTTCTCACGCGGGCCCAGTGCATATTGGAAACTTCACACCCACCATTGAATTTCTCCGCAGGTGTGTGCAAGTTTTCTCACATTATTTTCCTTAACCGTAAACCTTATTTATAGTATTAGTAGTATTTAACGACCGCTTTAGCCTAGTTGGTAGTGACCCTGCCTACAAAGCAAGAGGTCCTGGGTTCGAATCCCGGTAAGGGCATTTATTTGTGTGATGAGCACGAATATTTGTTCCTGAGTTATGGATGTTTTCTATGTATTTAAGTATTTATTTATCTATATAAGTATGTTTATCGTCGTCTAGTACCCATAGTACAAGCATTGCTTAGTTTGGGACTAGGTCGATTTGAGTAAGATTGTCCCCTAATATTTATTTATTTATTTTTGTTTTATTTAGTTAAGATTCAACACAAATCGAACTAACTAAGTGTGAAAATTAATTTTATTAAATAGTATTTGTATTTTTAAAATATGAAGGTACCTATCAATAACGAGAGGGTACTAAGTCGTTAAACGACAAGGGTCTTGAGGCGACCCTTAAATGTCCTTCATATAACCTGCTGACATGGCATTTTTTTAAAAGCCAGATGGAAAAGTAGTTCTTACTAGTCTAGCGCAATACTATTTATAGATATCTATGTTAAATCCAAGAAATCATTAAGTGAGATACAATTATAATCGTCTGTGAAACGAGCGCTTTTTTGGAAACAGAAAGAATCATGAATTAGCTTTATTTAAATTCTTACGTGCAAATCCCATTTCCTGTGAAAAATGTAGTGGGAACATGTCGGGTTTTCGGTTTTTTAGGCTTTGTCTCAATATTGTTGTTAACTCTGTTTTTTCTTGCGAAAAGGTACCAAAAAGTAATGGATGAGTACCTACAAATTACAGTTAAATCGTGTAGGGGTGACACCTTTTCGCTGAAAATGTCATTTTGACATTCCATACTGCCAAATAAATTGATTGTAAAAAGGTTACCCCCTGCTACGCGGGTTTATTTTCTCGACTGTGCGGTACTAAGTATTATAAGAAACAGATTTCTTTTACAAATCTATTTGTTAATTGGTATTTAAATGTAATAAAAACCTGCCAAGTGCGAGTCGGATTCGCACACGAAGGGTTCCGTACCATTATTTATAAATAAAAAAGGGAAAAAATCAAGTTTGTTGTATGGGAGCCCCCTTAAATATTTATTTTATTCAGTTTTTTAGTGTTTGTTATTATAGCGGCAACCGAAATACATCATTTGTGAAAATTTCAACGGTCTGACTACTACGGTTCATGAGATACAGTCTGGTGAAAGACGGACGGACGGACGGACGGACGAACAGCGAAGTCTCAGTAACAGGGTCCCGTTTACCCTTAGGGTACAAAACCATAAATAAAAAGCGGCCAAAATCATGTTGGTCCATTCTCAGCAGTTATTACAAAGAAAAGCATTAAACAGGAAAAAAAATAACTACGTTGTTTCTCTTTTTTTTTAGAGCACCAGTAAAAGAGCGTATCGTCACGGAACTTACGTCATTTTGTCGAGAAGTATAGGTTTTCGCCAATTATTAATAACTCATTAACTTTATATCCGGTCATGTTGAAAATAATTTTCGTTGAGAGTATTTATTAGCCGAAAAAACATTATTATCAGCTTCTGTAACATGTATGAAGTGCCCCCCTAGATTTTTTTTACTTAACTACTAAACAAGACGCATATTTAATATTATAGATAAGTATTAGGTAGCTTTTGAGTTAAATGTCTGTGACATGCGGACAGACGGACATATCGAAATCATAAGGATACCGTTTTGGCTAAACGGAACCCTAAAAATTACCTACACTTAGCGCTTGCTTATTTTGTTTACCTATGAATCTCAAAATATCTGTTTCGGACACCTCAAATAAAATCGCGAAAAACCCTGCTAACTGCTACCTAAACTATCAAAGGGCTGTGGACACAACACATTATGAAAAGGTTGTATAAACGCTGTCCCTTTGCTGTCTGTGACAGATAAAAACCGGTAGATTTTGGATGTAACCGGCGAGGTGTACCCGCGCCTTCGTCAGCGTATTGACTTACCCCGGAGCTGTTTGCTGCTTTACCCTAACGTAAAGGTTTGGGGCACAAGTGGCGAGGAGAAAGCGTTTTCTATAAAAATCTATCATGTGCCACGTATAAGGTTACGACTCTGAAACAGCGTCATAACGAAGGATAATTAAGAAAATGTTTAGGCTGATTGCATCTTGCATCAAGTAAAAGAACAGATTTTTAGATTACACAGAAAATTTGCGTACAGGAGACTGACAATTATACTAACAGTTACAGTATCGATATATATTAGTAGACGTCCAAAAACGTGCAGGTTTGGCTCTTACGTTATTCATTAAAAAATACATTTGTGTAGTTCAAGGGCAAGGTCATGCTGCCATTACACTAATAGCTGTGTTTGACAGCGAATGTAACATACTGCCCTTTTAGAAGATAGAATGACAGTAAAATCGATGATAGGCAGCCATAGGTCATAGCAATGAGACTCTTTCACCGTCTCTTTCTGTCATCCTTTTATACCGTTTGACAGAAAGAAATAGTGATTGCGAAGGCAAGCGTCAGAAGCGTTAGACAATAAGCCTACTGGAGTGTGTGATAAATAAAAAATGCTCTTTCCCAGCTATCGAGAGGCTCAGGTGAATTGGATTGAAACTAGAATTAATTTAAAACATTACAATCACAGAACTAACTTTTTTACTTGTTTTTCAGTATTGTTTTCTTTGAGATTGACAATAAAGAGTCATTGAATTATAACTAATTAGAAAACTAATTTTAATTAATATTTTTTACTTAATCTAGTAGGTAGTTTTAAGTCAGATATTTAGTTTATAGTTTAAGTTTATTCATTGTTATTTGTATTCTTAGTTTCAATAAACTATTAGAAAAGAAATAAAATTTTCCCGCAAGCTAAACTAAAAGGTCGCGTAAATATTTATTTTACCCAGCAGTTTGTTAAAAAGTTAACTGCTCGTAAATTGGGCTATTGTACAGATTCTGGTTTAAAAAAGGAAAACTTTTTATTAGTGAGTAAAGCAATTTACTAAAATATCTGAAAATACAAAATAATTGTCCGCATTAATAGAAGTAAAGGCAAAAAACTGGCGAGATTCCGGAAGAAAATACAAACGGTAACTTTTTTTATAGTTCACTGATTACGATCGTGTTTTATTATTTTCAAAATACTCTGTAAGAAAATTCTTATGATCGCTCTCGTCCTTCACTCGCGCCACTTACTATATTGATTCCATTTTACCGTCTCCGACACTTTACATATTGCTTATTTAGCATTATTTCATTTCGGCGTGCCGCTATTTGTCTTCGCTTTCTGCTGATACTGTTATCGGCAACTGC
Organism: Archips xylosteana; assembly: GCA_947563465.1. Taxonomy (NCBI): domain Eukaryota; kingdom Metazoa; phylum Arthropoda; class Insecta; order Lepidoptera; family Tortricidae; genus Archips; species Archips xylosteana. The sequence goes on from OX387349.1 coordinate 8,083,618, forward strand.
TGATTTCGACGACGTCTTCCTTTATTGCACGATTGACGTTTTGCTTTCAATATTAATGGCGTTATTAGATGCTGGGTAATGATGTGATTTTGCGCCGCTTTCAGTACCTACCCACGTTTGCTAAAGAGGTACTTTGTTAGCAGAACTAGTACCGGCGCGAACTTTATCTCATTAGCGGCTTATAATATTGATGAATTACCACAAGCGGATGCGGAGTAGCAAGGTAAAAGGGTTAATAAAGCACAACCCTTAATAAATCAAAAGTTTGTAGATAATTTATTAATTTTAGTAAATACACTGAAAAATTATTTGATTTAACGTCTTTAAAAAAGCGGTTGCTTGGAGAACACCAGCTATTGATTGCAAACATACGAAGTTAGCACTTCGTCTTGAACGTCAACGTTTTCGTTTTCGACAGCGTCCTCTATTTTAGTTTAAAGTTAAAATTATCCCCACGAAAATGTACTACCAGGATATTAACAGGTTCTCTGTCCCATGAGGCATATGCGCCTCATGTGTGACTTTACTGGTACGTGACTCTATGAGCGTTTAATGTCATTGTTACTATGGGGACGTGTCGAAAGAACGCTGCACATTGCTTCGGGACAGGGAATCTGTCATGTCATGTAATATATATGTCATAGTCATACGCCAAGTTTCATATTTCGTGATCGACTAACAAACCTACAAACATACAAATATCTTCACAAACTTCATCATCCCTGCCTTTATACGTCTCACTGCAGGACACAGGCTTTCTCTCAAAATGAGAGGGCTTGGGCCGTAGTTCCCACGCGGGCCCAGTGCGGATTGGGAACTTAGGAACTTCCCGTTTATAGGTAATATTATTAGGATAGGATAGGATAGCACAGATAATATGATAGAATAATATTATTAAGATAGGATTATTGATTCAAAGATAATCAATCAATTAAGTAGTCAACACAAATCTTCCATCAAACCACAGACAACGCTAGACACTATCAAGGCGATCAATCACAACAAAATTACCAGACAAAAATAAAGAGCGAAACTACGCAGCAAGGAAAGTAAAACGCGTCTTTTCAAGGAAGGCTCAAGGGATTCCCGTCTCCGAGACCGCGAAATCTCACTCCGGATTTCATCTGTCATAATTTCCCGCGACGAAAAAGCGTAGCTTTTAAATAACGTGAATATCGGGATCGGCGCTTACGAGCAAGAAAGTGTTCCTTACACAATTTTACGACGTTTTTTTTATGTTGTGCAACACAGTTAGTGTCAAACGTTATGCGTATTTACGAGGTGCCTTCTGTTCCAAGCTGTAACTCTGCGTTAGTACCTGGAGTGCTAGCAGGTGAGTTTGGAAATTCGTATGGAAATTTATTACCAGGAACAGCGGCAATTTGATTGTTTTATTTTTATTTTATTAGTTTATGATTTGTTGCCCATTACAGAACACGGGTTCGAGAAATAGAAGGTAATTTTGTATTAGTAAAACTATAGCCGCCTTTAAACAGTCGCTCTATCGCGCATTCTTAAGAGCGTACCGTACGCTTAGTATAAGTTTTACTTAAACAAAATACTTCTCGATCGCGTTTACGTAAAAATTTCAATTCTATGGAAGCATGGACAGCGCCTCCGCGCGCGCGCGTCCATGTTTACCTACATAGAATTGAAATTTTTACGTAAACGCGATCGAGAAGTATTTTGGTGAAGTAAAACTTATACTAAGCGTACAGGATCGCGTGCCGGAAAGCCTGTGCGCGCAATCGGGCGCGATTATGTTTTATAAGTTTTTTAGGGTTCCGTACCCAAAGGGTAAAAACGGAAACTCTATTACTGAGGCTCCGCTGTCCGTCCGTCCGTCCGTCTGTCAGTCACCAGGCTGTATCTCGGGAACCGTGATAGCTAGAGAGTTGAAATTTTCACAAATGATGTATTTCGGTTGCCGCTATAACAACAAATACTAAGGAATGGAATAAAATAAATATTTAAGGTGGCTTCCATACAACAAACGTGATTTTTTTGCTCGTTTTTGCTCGATATTGATAACGGCAACAGGTAGACGCTTGAAATATTCACAGAATATTTAATTATGCATTGACTTTAAAAAAAATCATTAAATTAAAATAAAAAAAAATTTAAGGGGGCTCCTATACAACAAACGTGATTTTTATAGATAATTGTACGGAACCCTTCGTGCACGAGTCCGACTCGCACTTGGCCGGTTTTTAAACTTAAGAGGCTGACAACACCTAATTTTGTTGAAATTGATGTCATTTAAACAGTTTTTTAAGAAAAACTATTTGTTCTAGCACATCAAAAAATTATATGTTAATAATTCATCATATTTCAAAGACCGTGGACGGACTCGATACATAATTGGACGAAATCGGCTCGATAGAAAATAATTGCAAAGATAGGTCTTAAAATCATCATTAAACGGTTCTATGTCTTTATTTTTTTGGCGTATGCGTCTGCAATTAAAAACATGAAGTGAAAATATTCATACCTAAACCGCTAACGAGTCATATTTTACAAATAATCCACAGTTTTTTTTTTTAATTCAATATTTGCCCGATAAATTTCAATATACCCGGCTGCCCAGTCATAGCGGCATCTCGTTTACTCCGATACAAATAGACAGTGTTCGCCGACGTTGGTGTTGTCAGCGTCTTAACGTTCATTCGCGCGCGATTATAAGTACCTATATTAAAAAAAAAAAAAAAAATGTTAGGGGACAATCTTACACAAATCGACCTAGTCCCAAACTAAGCAAAGCTTGTACTATGGGTACTAGACGACGATAAACAAACTTATATAGATAAATAAATACTTAAATACATAGAAAACATCCATAACTCAGGAACAAATATTCGTGCTCATCACACAAATAAATGCCCTTACCGGGATTTGAACCCAGGACCTCTTGCTTCGTAGGCAGGGTCACTACCAACTAGGCTAAAGCGGTCGTTATTTTTTTGAGAATGGAAAGAGCGAACGTGTAATGTAAAGGCTAATCGTGTGCGATAGACCGCGTGGAACTGGCGCGTGTTGGTGCGTGTGAAATTTACACAGTTTTACGCGTGGTCTATCCCTTCCCCTTCCGACATCTTTACACGCGCATTCTTTCGCACACTATTGCTGTTTCACTCGCGATAGTGACTGTATAAAGGCGGCTGTTGGAGAAAATCGCTCCAGCTCCAGATGCATTCCATTGCAGCCCTCGATTAACCACTTCAAACTAGTTCGGCAGCCTTGTAATGTAATGCGATTCGCACGATTTTACAAGCTTTTTTAAAATGGGCTTTATTTAGACCAACATCAAAAATGTCGGAGCAACCTGTTTAGTCAAAAATATTATTAACGCGTTCAAACAGTACAATTATTACATGCTCTTTAGTATTTTCGAGCACCTATACCACTCCAATATACGGTAGCAGTTCACTAAGTTGGGCCACGTTAACAGGTAGTCAAAGAAACAAAGAAACAAAGTCAGGTAGATAAAGAAACTACTCTTATAATTGCATATTTAATCGTTCATTGTGTAAAGGAATGTTTCGAACTATTTAATACTAGCAACGATAAATGTTCAACTTTTTGGACTTCAGTTTCGTTGTGACTTAATATCGCATGTCTAAAATACTTGGAATAAAAAGTATTATACCGACGTAATTTTAAAACCTTAATAAACCTTAGCCTTGGACAAAACTACTCCTGATACCTTTTGTTATTTTCTTATCTCTAAATCCTCCAACGTTTATTCATCCCTTGCTTATAAAAGTGTAACACGTTGTCCTGAATTATGATATACACTCCAGACAAGCCGTTCCTTGCCTTCAGGCCTCAATTTACTACAGTTATTTATACTTCCCTAATATAAACATGTTTCTCTTTTATTTCCACGGCCTGTTGTTTATGAAGTGAGAGCTTATTTCGAGTTTTGGGATTATGTCGTAGATGTTTTTACATAGAAGCAAATTGTTTTGCTGATTTCAATGCTTGCTTTATCTATCTTGTGAAAAACATGTTGTTGAATGTCCGCTGGATATCTAGTGATTTTTAATTTTTAAGCTCCTCTGTACATACTAGATTTAATAAGGTTCAAAAGGTAGTTTATTGTGGAACTCATACCACAAATACCGCGCACTCACGTTTATAGTAGACCAAAAAGTTTTTTTACCACCTTATGGTTCAAATATCATTAGTACTATTGAAAAATTAAAGAATATTGTTTGCTTACATACAAGATACAAGTCACTGTGACAATTAGCCTTATTAAAAAAATGGTAAAGTAACTTGATCTACTATACCATGGCAGAGAAGAATGCGGTGATGCGGTAGGATACACCCTAATACGCTAGGCTGCCGCTACGTTAGAGCTTTCATGAAAAGGCGTGAATTTGTCAAAATTAGTCATTAATCATATCGTGATAAGAACTACGGCACTCGTCATCACGAATGGCTAGTTATATACTTACAAATTCGCTTAAGTATTACGAGAGTATAAATTCTCAAGCCATCGCAGAATAGCAAGGCATACATTTTCCCCCTAAATAGGCCGTAACCTACCTATTTTATAGATATTTTAAAATAAAATAATTCTGAAAAGGACCATTTTAGGCTAATACTTATTCGTATTTTGGCGCAAATTGTTTTTTTCTTTTTGCAGAAATAAGAGTTTTCTGCAATTGATAGTGGCCAGTAATCTACAGGATCGAGGTTGTCAGAAAGGCTCAATATAGCTTACAAGTGGATGTTCGGGAAATAAGCCTTTTGATACTTTTATTTATTAACTGTTTGTGAAACAAATGTTTATTTGGTTATATTATTTAACTTGCCGTATTAGTAGTACATACATGCGTTTATTTTTGTTCATCCTATTTGGACATAATACTCCCAAAAGACAGAGAGTTCTTTTTGTAATCAATGAGCTTAATTGGCAACAAAGACAACAGCAAAATTAGAACACAATAAAATTAAAACCTCAGTAGAGCGGTACTCAGCACCTCACGCCCGCGTAATAAAGTTAAAATGTCTAAATTGTTTTGTGTTACTTCCTGACTAAGGTGTCTATTAAAAATTTAAAACGTGTGTGTCCGTCGAAATTAAATTCCTCGCTAGATGTGCCAGGCATTTTAAATGACGCCGGTCGGGCAAGTCTTGACATGGGTCGTACCCGCTAATGATATTTCTTTGTTCATCTTGCGGGCAACTGGCCATTTGAGGTGACTATGAATGTTTAATTTCAACTCAGGGAAAGCTCACGGCAGATTAAACACGAGTACGAATAATATTTTGCAGAGTTACTTAAGTTTACAATGTGGTTGCTGGAGTGAAAAGTTTTAGTTGGCTGTTGCCTATTTTACTACAGTAGAACTTAACATACGTGACGTCTGTCGGGCCTACTTGCTCATTTAGATTAACACAAGCTTTATTCCGCGCCATCGCCCGTGTCAGAAATATATATGTGTATATCACACACACACACACACACACACACACACACACACGCTGCTCGATGATGCTCGTTTTTATAGATAATGGTGGTGGTCCGACTCGCACTTGGCCGGTTTTTTGTGTCGGGGGTTAAAAACAGGGAAAAATAGTGTATGACAACAATATCAGATCTTAATTAGAATATTAAAATATTGTTTTACTAATGTTTACAGAACACTGACCGGAAGACGTAGTGTAGGTAGGTCTCCAACAAGATGGAGCGACGACCTAGTGAAGGTAGCGGGAACGCATTGGATGCGGATGGCGCAAGGCCTATCTGTTTGTCGAGCCTTGAGGGAGGCCTATGTTCAGCAGTGGACGTCTTTCGGCTAAAACGATGATGATGATGATGAATGTTCACAAGTTTTTTCCCTAAAAAATGTAGCCCTGTAGAGAAGCTCTGTAAGCGTAAACATTTGGACTCGCCTTCATATTGATCCCTACTGCTACTATAAAACGTCTTACAGCCACCATTTGTCACTCACCCTCTCTCGATAGCCCTTTTCTTGATCTTGGGGTTCAAAGATTTACAAATCAAAAAAACCAATGTGTTAGTAGTGAGGTTTACAAAAAAAAAATTGCTCGAAATAACTGAAGTAAAAAAATCATGTTCATTCTAAAAGTTATGCTACGTAGCCCAAACGAGTCGCACTGATGGTTCCACGCAAATTTAAAGTAAAGAAAATAACAAGTATGTTACATATTTATTACAATTTCTATGACAAACGGAGTTATTTTTTTCCGGATTAGTAATTTTTGATTTTTTTTTTGATTTCTGTGAGGCCTTATTTCTTGCCCCAATTATCGGAGGCGATAAATATTATTAACAGAGATAAGTACCCTTCAGATTATAGTTTGTATGAAATTACACTTTCAAAACATTATATCTTTTGATCACGTTTTTACTTAGTTTGTCCTTAAATTTCTCATTTCAATATCAATATGATACCTTTATCCGTTCCTGGAAAAATAATGGTGACAAACGGATACTCACAGATACGCACATAAGCACACTCACACGCATGCATGCACGTACAGATTGGCAATGAAGTTATCCATAACTACGAGTACGGTCCGGTTTTATTTTGTTTTATTAACTACATATTCCTGAAAAAAAAAATATCGCGTAACTTTATTGTCAATTTATAATAATGTACAGTCAACCAATTTGTTTCCTAGGCCACTAAAGAACCTTGTTGAAGTAGCTATACATAATTACAACGACACTGCGGGTCAAAGGATTATCAACTCTCCGATCACAACACGCTATAAACGTAAAGAGTTTATAATCGTTTCCTTTCTATGACATAAGAAGAAAAAGAAGTTTTGACAAACGGACAGTGACAATTCAATTCAATACATAATCAAACTCCTTTCCTTTCATTAAAGTTGACACATGTTCGCAAATATCGAAATGTCGTCATGACATACTTCACGCAATAATCACTGTCGTAGAGGATAAACAAATTAATTAACCATGGCATGGTTCTATAGTGGCCTAGAAATCAAATTGGTTGACTGTACCAAAGCAAAATTGCAACCACTATTTCATTTCAGATGTCAAAGCTTCCATTCCAGTATTTCCAGTACAATTATGAAAAGAGTTTTCCGGTTCATCCTTGCGTCAGCGAGTTGGTTTCGAAAAAGCGGTGAGTTAAACAATCATGGTATCGCTTGGCATCAAATAGGACCTTTAGAGCAGCAGCGGTACCACGGTCCTTGTATTCACCCCCGTTTCGCAGGGTCACTGCATTTTTTTCCTTTATGCGGCCCTGAAAGCAGCCTTTGACGGGACTGCCGAAATTCTATGCAAGCCAGGAATATTTGCTGACTGTGTTTTTTAATTTGGAATGGCCAGGAGGCAATCATAAAAGGTCACTGGGGGTACGACAGACGGACAAATTGAATGCCGTTTATTTATATTTACGCATACAAAAATAGAGAAATAAAATACAGAGGTAATTGCGAACAGTTCTGGTTATTTTGAAATAATATTCAATGCTATGAGCGGCTTGATAAATATCTTAATACCCAACACTTTATTGACTTCTTCATTAACGAAGACAACCATAATATATTTTTACCATCATTCAGATTAATAATTATTATTACAAAATTTATCAAATAAATAAAACCTCCTTTAAAAAACATCCTAAAAACTATGAAATAATAATTGAACCGAACCGACCACAATAAGCATGAAAATATCTTTCTTCTAATCTGTTTGAAGTCAGTGCCTCAGCTCTAGCCAGCAGGAGTGGACCTAGTAATCTAACTTACCTACCTAGGTACTATCTATAGGGCTTCTACACTCCTGCTGGCTCGTGCTGAGGCACCGACTTCAAACAGATTAGAAGAAAGATATTTTCATGCTTATTGTGGTCGGTTCGGTTCAATTATTATTTCATAGTTTTTTGGATGTTTTTTGAAGGAGGTTTAATTTTTTATTTAAATTTTTTTATTTTTGCTTTTTAGTTGTTTCTGCATAAAATAGATGCTCGGCTTGTCACCGAAAATACTAAAATCGCTATTCATTTCTCTTGAATGTTTGAGGAGTTTCTTCAATTCCTCATGGATCCCATCATCAGAACTGGATTCTGGTAACAACGGGACCAACCTTGAAGCATGTGCTTTCAAACAACGAAAAATTTTCCAAATCGGTTCATAAACCGGTTCATAGGCTCTATTTTATTATTTAATATAATGTAATACTAATCCTTAGAAAGTAAGACGCATGTATTACTAACAACCTATGGACTCCGGTCTGCAATAAAGTATTTGAATTTGAATTTGAATAAATGACGGAGTTCTGAGGTAACACACATTCAAAAAAAACATACAACCGAATTGAGAACCTCCTCCTTTTTTTGAAGTCGGTTAAAAATGTAATTACCAATAAATAGAGCCTTTGCACTATATAATATTTACGCAAATTTCAACGCACAGTGGTTAGTCGACAAACTCAGCGGCAAAGAAAAGTTACTCCATAACTAAAAAGTCGTTTTCTCCGCAAATAATAGTTAACCGAGCAATCAGCTTCCGTCATTTCACGAGCTTGTTAGCAGTTGAAGTTAAAGAAACCCAGCAAAGAAGTTCAGAAATTAATCGTAAATCGATTAAATCTCAATGATCTTAGCAACTTCGTGGTATACTGAACTTTTATTAGTCTTATGAGGAGTTTTTTAGCTCAATGTATTCATATTATGGTATATTGATTGAATTTCTTTACACCTAAGAAATAGTTTTTGAGTGAATAATCTGACTATATTTTTTATCAGTAATGTTCAAATCAACTGCAAATCTTGGCAGCAAAGCGAATTGCACAGGAAAATAATATGCTCCATGGAGACTCAAACAAAGAATTTATACGAACAAAACATTAAAAATCCCAAACATGTTTTCCATGTTTCCCCCTAATCCAATGTGATTAAAATAAACACACCTACTCGATTTAAAAGGTTATCATACACATATACGACATTCTTATTAAATTTAATAACACGTTTACCCTTTAGATGTGTCAGGAACACATGTGAACTCAATATTACTTGCAGTTGAAATGAATTTCCGCGTCAGCAAACCATTAAAGCTGTAAAAATATATTCCTAACTGTAACCTGTTATTGCGTATTCAACGTCCTTTTCACACTTGTGGAGGTAAGTTGGAGTATGAGCGAGAGGGTGTTGTATGTGATGATATGGAAGTCCCTACGGCTTTCTACGAGGCTGTTGATTGACAGTGCAATCGGCAGGTCCACGCACAGTGGGTCTCTTTCATACTTATTTGGGACAAACATTTATATTCAATTTTTAACATAGTCAAGAAAATATTTGATAAATGATAGTATTTATGTTACAGTACTAATTTAATCATCACGTGAACCACGTAATTGTTTAATTATTATTACAATAATTTATGGGCACTACGTTTCTTAAAATATTTTAAAAATATGATTGCTAATAAATTTAAATCGAATAAAATGTTTAATTATTTAGACACATTTTGAATTTTACACGGCCAAAACTGAACAGCACTTAATTTAATAACAAAAATAACAAATGCATTTGACGTTAAAAACAAACATAGAAATTTTATTACTTTCATTCAAAGTACCTATTTACTTACTCAGATTTTGTTTGAATTTTTATTTCCAGTTAAAAATTTAATATGCATTGGGTTGAATTGAACCACTGTGCCTCCTATCGACACATCGGAAATAGAAATGTGAAATAATTCACGACATGCCAAATGCGGAGTTTGGATTTTGAATTGAAAGCTTTTCCCCACAATTACGGGTTTTGCCCAGACGATACAAAATCAAATAGATTGAAAAATAATGAACATTAATAATCACATCAATTGGTAGGTATACACCTAATAATAATTTATGATTTTTAAACTCTCTAGTTTTTATAGTCTAAAAAGTCATGTAGTGTCTTCTAATTATTTATTTTTTTTAATTATTTTTTTCTAATTGATTGGAAATATTTCAGCAGATGGCGGCCTTAGTTTGACTGAACAATGCTGTAAGGGTTTTTTATCGGAATTTTTTATTCAACATGTCGTAGCCTTTAACGAAGTGCACTTTGAACATCGATCAATGTATGTATAAAAACACTAGCTTTTGCCCGCGACTTCGTACGCGAAGACAATAACGTTAGTTGTTTGTATGAAAATTGGCACACAGGTAGTTTATTACGTGGATTAACGTGGAACGTGGGGGCTGATTTATAAAATTATTTCACTTATAAAAAGATACACTGTCTCTGATTTTCAAAATAGGTCAAAACAGTTATTTCTGTCCTGCGGTATGCTGTACTTTGCACTTTCCCGGGATAAAATGTTGTTGTTTCAATCAGGACTCCTCCCAGAACGAGAACATTTGGGCCGTAGTTCTCACTTGGGCCCAGTGCGATTTGTACAGTGCGGGTGTGTACCGTTGAATTTCTTCTCAGGTGTGTGCAGCTTTTCTCGCGATGTTTTCCTTCACTGTAAAGCTCATAGTAAATTTCAAACGTAATTTAGCACATGAATTATGAATAACTCAGAGGTCCAAGCCCGGGCTCAAACCCATGACCCTCTGCTTAAGAGACCATAGGTCAAACCACTAGGCCACCGCGGCTTACCGGCTTTAGAATTAACTTATTCAAATTCCGCGGGAACTTTGTGTTTTCCCGAATAAAAAGTAGCTTTTGTCAAACAGGGATAGTTATATCACATAATATGTAAGAATTTTTAAAATCAGCCTCTAAATTGAATTAATTTATTTCTATCCCGTGGGAATTTCGCATTTTCCCGGATAAAAAGTAACCTATGTAAATCAAGGGTAGTTTATCTTTCTAATACTGAACGAATTTTTAAATCGGTTCAATACCTTCAGAGATTCCGCTAGAAACAAATATACAAAGAAGGTTTAGATATTTCCCTATCCCGTGGGAATTTCGAAAAATCCTTCCTTAGTGCACCTCTACAATACTCAAGGTACATGTGTGCCAAATTTCAAGTCTCTAGCCCCAGTAGGTTAGGCTGTGCGTTTTCTGTCAGTCAGTCAGTCAGTCAGTCATTCAGTCAGTCAGTCAGTCAGTCACGGTACTGTTTTATAGGTATAGAGATTGGTAATAATTGGAATAAATAACAAACATTTACAGGTATAATCAGTCAATCCAACTGAACCACTTGTTCAAATATCCTGGAATAATTTTAAAACACATCATCATCATCATTTCAGCCGAAAGACGTCCACTACTGAACATAGGCCTTTACCAAAAATCGCCAAACAGATCGGCCCCGTGCCATCACGCGATCCCGCAACCTTAACCAGGTCGTCGCTCCATTATGTTGGAGGCGTATATGATGTCCCCTGTATTATGTCCACTGTATATGTCTCAGAATGAAAGGGCTTGGACCGTAGTCCTCAGACCCAATGTGGATTGGGAACATCAGATACACCACTGAATTTATTCTCAAGTGTGTGCAGGTTTCCTGACGATGTTTTCCTTCACCGTAAAGCTCACGGAATATTTCCAATGTAATTTCGCACTTACATTTCGGAAAACTTTGAGGTGCGAACCTGGGCTCGACCTCACGACCCCTGCTTGGAGGCTATGGGTCAAACCACTAAGCTACCATGGCTTTTTACAAACTATATATGTAATTGCGAAATTAATGCATTTGATTCAGGGCTTGAAATACCGTTAAAAAGTTGGTATCGTTACCACTGTGGGACAGATTTAACGTTAAGTTGTAATTAACGTTAACCAATGTACCGTTACTTATACTACTTTTTCCCGGTAAAAAAATGGTAATGTTACCAGCTGTGCATTGATCTAACGTTAGGTCAAAGGTATCGTTAAATCATTTTTAACGTTATTAGGTAACGTTAATAGCAGCTTATTTATTTTTGATTCACTGATGAATGGATATATTGTAGGTAAGGCTCTTCCTTCACTTCATGCACGCTCACGGTAGCCATGGCAACAAAGCCAATCAACCAGCGCGTCTATCGGTAGCGCGGTGTGGTAACATAGCATTACCGACTAAAATAGTGTTACTATGGTAACGTTATAATACTGTGAATTGGGTAACGTTAACAAGCCCTGCAATGAAAAGTAAAATTACCGATAAAAATAACGTTAATAGGGTAAAGTTATAATAATGATATGTTATCAAGTAACGTTATATTTACTACCGTTACTAAGGTATTTTTATGATTTTACTGTTTCCTAACGTTACTCATAATGTGAATTTGGTAACGTTAACAAGCCCTGATTTGAGTACAACATCTGATATTAATTCAAGGTCGCTCAACGAGCTATGGAGAGAGCAATGCTAGGGGTTTCTTTGAAGGATAAAATCCATAATCACATTATCGACAAGGGACGAAAGTCACCGACATTGCTCAAAGAATTAGTTCGCTGAAGTGGCGTTGAGCTGGCCACATCTGTCGCAGGGCTGATGAGCGGTGGAGTAGACGAGTCCTCGAATGGAGACCACGGATGGGGAAACGTAGTGTAGGGCGTCCTGAGGCACGGTGGACGGATGACCTTAAGAGGGTCGCTGGCGGCGGATGAATGCGAGGGGCCGAAGACAAAGTGTGGCGCGCCATAGAAGAGGCCTATGTCCAGCAGTGCACTGCTAAAGGCTGATGATGATGATGATGATCTGATATTATGTATTTTTTCATTGATCTAGTTTATATATTTTTAAATACACGTTCACGTATACAGGTGAATTACCAAAGTAGTATGGTAAAATTAATAGGCACTCCAGAGCAAGAAAATGTAGTGCAACGAAGGTGTTATCTCCTACTAATTAATTTCATTATCTACGTGGAGGTGTCGGAAACACCAATATATCTTAACCCCACTACACGAGCAAAAGAGGGCAACATTCTTCAACACGTACGGTTCAAATTACACTGGTTTAATGATTTACTTGACGTATTATGATTTACCGAGTAATAAATCCCCGGTAAATTTTCGTTTAGTATTCCATTCGCATAGATATTGATAATCGTTACGTTAATTTGATGTTGTTAATTATTAATGAACTATGATTGAGTTAGAGTCGAATTATGGATTCAAACGGGATCGTGTTCGGTATGTTCGAATGCTATACTATATGTTTACTTCATGTAATGCATAATCCATCTATAGCTCCATATCTATAGTTTCACTAGTATTTTCACTATCTAGATAGCTAAGGACTGAAATCATCTGACATCGTTTTTGTTCCTTTAACGTTATAATTGGATCGATTTTAAATTTGAGATGAATTGGTATTTTTAACAGACTTCAAAAAAAGGAGGAGGTTACCAATTTGGCTGTATTTTATTTGTTTGTAACTTCAGAACTCCGTTCTTAAAATTTCAACTTCGAGATGGGGTATAATGTGGTTATAATCCACTCAAAGGTTGACTGGTAGAGATCCCTTAAAGGGAAAATTACAACTTTGTACATGTATTTGGTGGTCAATGGTGTTTTATATATTAAAATAAAGGGTTTTTTTGTTCTGTCTGTACCCTAGGCGTAAATGTTGTTGCATATCAATTTGTTTTTATCTAATAGGTAATCTAAGATCGAGAACTTTTTTGTTGGAGGCGATATAGGTAGTGTAAATTATATTAAGCACACTTGACATAGTGAGCCAAATGCGCGTTCAAATACCGGTTAGCGCACCCAAAAAGAAATCTTCAAAAAAATCATAAATATTGTTATTGTTTTTATTAAAGTCACATTTTTCCATATAACAGCTCATATTTCATCCGAAGTTGTGTTATTGCGGAAGTGGCAATTTTCAGACTTAAGCGGTAATGTCTAAATCGACAAAAAATCCTCGCAAGTGTTGCTCCCCTATTTGGGGGCCTAGCTTGCGGCCCCTTCACACCTGCTACTCATGCTAAGAAGTGCTTGCATTTGTCTTGAGAACATATTTTATTAAAAGTCTCATAATCTTGTAACTTCTTGCGAGGTGATGAAGTTGTTTTTTTATATATTTGTGTGGTGTACAATATACAATGCAAAGTGTTTTTAAATTAATCTGGAATACTTTGGCAGATTATTGGGAAATTAAGACTGAATGGCCCTGGAAACGTGATCCAGGATTTTTTAAATTGTGTTTTGACAAATATTTCCATACCTACATTGGTCGGCGTCCAAATTCAAAGTTTGGGCGTTTTCAAAAAAAAGTGTACCCTTTCGTTTTTCTTGAAATTTTGGAAAAATATGGTTTTTCCTACTCAAAATAAAGAACAAAATCGATTCAGATTTTCATACAAAATTTTATGAGTCAGTTTTATCACACCTGAATGTATGATAAAACGTCGCAAAACTGACATGTTTTTGGGGAAATTTTTTTAAACTATCTAAATCGATTGTGCTCTTGATTCTGAGTAGGAAAAACCATATTTTTCCAAAATTTCAAAAAAAAGAAAGGGTACACTTTTTTTTGAAAACGCCCGTTTACAGTGTCTCACTACACCTTGGATCAAAAATAAAGAAAAACCTAATCCATCCTAGTCAAGCTAACTTAATCATATGGTGTAATATTTTGTATTCATTTTAGCTCCAGTCTTTGTAGACTAAACCCTCACAAATGCGTGTCATACTTTTATTAGCTATTATTCATTCATTTTTATTTATAATTTTGAAATATTTTTTGTTTGTCAAATACTTGAGAGATAAAACGGAATTAATATGAAACAGAATTTCCTTGACTTTATGTAAAAAAAAACACTGACGTGATTCAATGACAAAAAACCATGTCAAGAACAAAAAAATAACAACAATAATCCACTTTACTGATACCGTACTTAAGTCAAAGTTTACTCTGTGGTTAATATTCAATTTATTTGGGTATATTTATGATTAAAACGTAACTTAACATCTTCCCCATCTACGCCACGAAGCCGTAGACCCTCTACGTCACTCGTAGCCGCTACGCCGTAGCAAACCGCGCGACATATTTCCCTGACATAGCTATCGGTTGGATATGAGCAGCTATTTGGGTAAACTATGTAATCCCGGATCGCGGTAAATGGTTGCGATACCCGAGTTTACTGCACAGATCGAAACGTTAACGCTGTTCAGGTTATGTGCTAAGGTATACATAATGTTTAATTTTTAAGGGCAAGTTTGTATGTTGAAGGATCGTAAGTCTGAGTCTGACAAATGCGAATGTTTGTTATTCTTTCACGCATAAAGACTGAACGGATTTGGAATATTTGGGGCTGGCTGCTGGCCGCAACTCTGTTCTCAGAATTCGTTTATCGCTATCCCGGGGGATTATGCAATTTTCCGGGATAAAAAGTGTCTTATATGTTAATCTAAGTTATAAACTATATATGCGCCAAATTCCATTAGATTCCGTCAAACCGTTTCAGCGTGAAGGAGTAACAAACATCCACACACCCATCAATACTTATTGTCGATCCCTTACTAAATGCTCCTTTCATTCACTCAAAGGTTGACTGTTAGAGATCCCTTAAAGGGATATGTTCGCCTTTGTACATTATTTCAATGGTTGTCAATAGTATTTTGTTCTTCTTCTTATTTATTTGTAGGCACAATAAAGAGTTTACATACATACATACAATACGTCCATCCCTGCATACAAAATTACGTGTTTATAGAAGAAGCTGAATGTTTGGAATAACATGGGCTTCATTTTATCCCGGTATTCTCACCATTGAGATTAACGTAAGTGAAATACCTAAATTTGAACCGCTTAGTCTAGACGCGACATTTTGCACGGCAGTTCTTCTTGCGATTTAAACGAAGACTACTATTTAATTTTCGGAAATTATTATGGAATTTTTAAACTTCCGCAGGACAGTGAGATCTCAATTAAGTATTTCAACTGTAAGATCTGCTTAATGGTTGACTTCAGCAAGCGTAGGTAAATTTCCTCACCATCAACATTTCAGCCGAAAGACGTCCACTGCTGAACATTGGCCTCCCCCAAGGCTCGCCAAACAGATCGATCCCGTGCCATCCGCATCAAACGCGTTCTCGCAACCTTAACCAGGTCGTCGCTCCATCCTGTTGAAGGTCTACCCACACCGCGTCTTCCGGTCCGCGGACGCCACTCGAGAACCTTTCGGCCCCATCGGCCGCTAATTCTTATATCAATCAATCAATTGTCAAATTTCTTAGGTTGTATTGTAACTATTATCGCTCGTAGAAGTGATGGCAGATGGGGCCAAATGGTTCTAGAATGGCGTCCACGAACTTTGTCTCCTTGTCTGTTCGAAGAACCTTAGGTAGGCCTATTTTCATCAATGGACGTCTTGCGGCTGAAATTATGAACTATTGTATTCTGCGGTGTAGTTATGACCTTATGACGTTCATTTAAAAATAGTTTCATGTTTACTTTGTAATCGTGATTTATTTTGTCCTTGCACCAACCACATCATAAATATAATAATATACACTATATTATTGTGCTTTTTGCTAATTCTATTAGTGGGATATGGACCTTAAATCGATAGAAAACTTGTTAAAGGTATAAATTTGTAGGGCGAACAGTTTATCAAGCTATATTGTTGCTCATTTCCTACAAATATCCGACATTACTGTGCAAAAGGGAAAACATCGAACTAAAATAAAACTTTTTATCACAGAAATAAAATATCTAGCAGTTTTGATAACAATTCGTGTGTACGTTAATTATTCAAGAAAAAAAATGCACTTTTCACCTTATTTCATTTGCAATAAGGTTATTAAATTGATATTATAAGTTTGTAGTTTCTTGTAGGTACCCTATTGTCTTAATGATGCTTCGTCTTTAGACCAATAAAAAAAATTAGCAAAAGAACAATTTTATTCAGTTAGTCATAATGTTCCTTAAATCATAATTAGAAAACAAAATAACCTAGAATTAATACCTTCTAGCTACCGAAAGTATCAAAATAATACTACCTGTATAAATTCAGGGCACTAATTCTTAACATAAGCGACATCATTGATCGATGTATCCCTTCCAGTAACACGCTATTTCCACGAGTAACAAGATTTACGTGCGCTTCCAAATTACGACGCGGTACCTTCAGCGTGCGAGCGGAATAGCGAATAAATCAAGGGGGCTGCCTCACCCTGTCTCATTCTCTCGGACGTGACGGGGGCTATTTTAAGGGCAGTCGGAATCTGTAGTCGATATTTAAATGTTTTATTAGGTTTGGCTGGCGGTAAGCAGCCGCCGGTTGCATTTAAGCTGATGCTTTTTGATAGCGTGCGTTTGTAAATGTCTAACGGCTTTAGGTGGCCATTTCTACTTTAAGTTGTGTCAATAAACAATGAATAAAAGTTCTGTGGTAGCCTAGTACTTTGATTTATGGCGTCTCAAGCAGAAGGTCGTGGATTCGAAGCTAGGCTTGTACCTCTGAGTTTTTTGGAATTTATGTGCGAAATTACATTTGAATTTAACATAAGTTTTTCCATTAGAAAAACATCGTCAGGAAACCTGAACACTTTTGCGAATCAAATCAATCTTTTAAGGCTATGTCTCTTGCACGTGTAGGTAGTGGAGTAGCGAGGTAAAAAGGTTGTCATTCATTGGTATGAACCTCCGCAAAGTCATGCCTCTAATTATAAGCCAAATTTTTATTGTCAAATAAAAAAAAATTACACACGTAGTACCGCAAGCATTATCGACTCAGATAAAGAAAGAAAGTGTTTTTTATTTTATCATGCAATTTTTATAACTGGTAATTCTGAGTAAAAAAAAAACTGAAATTACCAAGTTAAAAAAAGAGTGCAACTTTAAATATATGTAAAACTACGTGATACCTGGGATCACAATTAATTTACCATGGACATAAAATATATTTAATATACGAGTGCAGGTTAAAGGGGTATTACATTACAATTGAGATGTATAAGGGTCTCCCTGATTAATATGATTAATAGTTTCCAGAAGCTCATTAACGAACTTTAATTGAAAAATACGTAGCTATGTCAATATTATTGATGTTGAATTTATCTATTTTAGTTAAATCTCATATACAACATAAATAAAAACAAAGTAACCCGGCTACTACCCTTTTCGCTATCGATTGCTGCACTGCCGTGTACAAAGTACCAAAAGTACCCGTCGGCCATTTTGATTTCCGCGCTCAAATTAATCCCGTGGTGTGTCCGGTCCACACAAATTATTTAAACTGACGAACACCGTAAATAAGAGATTAAAAGAGAACGCTAAATGCCCGTGTATTTAGTATTTTTGAGCTCAAGTGCTGCTGCAAGGGTTCGCACAGGTTCAGATTAAACCCCTTATTTGCACATGCAGTCGTCTGACAGGGGTTCCAATATTTTGGCATTTAGTAACAATAAAATACGGCTGATTAAACACTGGGCCCGTCGAGGGTTAAATACTAGAAATTTGGTTAACGAAACGGCCCGAAATGTCAAGGTTACTGACCTTTGTGGGGTCGGAAGAGGAAATGACTTGGCAGTTCTATTATGAGGGCCACGCGGTGTTAACTGGTACTCAATACGCTTGAGTTTATAATTTACGTCGAGTTTGGTATTGTTAAGTCATTTAGTGGTTGGTTCTTATATTGGCTCAAAGATGTCGCTGTTTCGGTTAGCTAGGTGGCGTCATTAAAACAATTTTAACTAAACTAAATTTTCGAATGATTTTGAAAATCGTCCCCCGGCCTAATGTTTATTAGGCCTAAAACGCTGTATCGTAAGAAGTAGCGTATAAAATTTAAGAACCAATAGAAACAATGGTTAAATTCATTATTCGATAAAGAATCGCTCGTTCGGGTTC
The DNA here is from genome assembly GCA_947563465.1 of Archips xylosteana. Lineage (NCBI taxonomy): Eukaryota > Metazoa > Arthropoda > Insecta > Lepidoptera > Tortricidae > Archips > Archips xylosteana. The sequence continues at coordinate 8,102,365 of OX387349.1, forward strand.
GCTATATTGAATTATTTTATTATTTTCTATAAAGTCCAGCTAATAAATTAACCGAATGTGAAATATTATCGCGGCTGCGACACCTGCATGGCTATTTATTGAAACATTTCGCCGAGCTCGCTTCTGGACTGAAATATCTTCCGTACATTCGTTTTAAAATTGCAAGCTTGAGTTTTATTTTTGTCCCGCTTTCAGTGCATTAAAATTTTAAGCGACGAAGAACCTTTTATGTACATCAGCATCGAATAAAATTACATTTATATAACTCTCTTTTATAATGAAACTCTCTTTTATAATTATCACCAACAGCTTTTACGAGGCAAAGACAAACCATGATTGAAACATTTTAAGAGTCTTTAGTGGCAATTTAAATCAACTCCAGTACAGGATAATTTTATTTCTGTTTGTACATCAACAAAGAAGCCAATTTTTTACTGTTTATATTTAAAAGTCGCATACAGTAAGCAAGCTTACTCCTAATTCAGCCACTCGCTGGTCATTCAAGTCACATTCTTCACAGTGAGAAAGGTACAATGACGAAGGGAACCAAGCACCGGAGGCGCGAAAAGATTTGGTTCCGTCCTGAATAGGGTGGCCCGAGAATCCGTTGAGCCGTCGCGCATGATGAATGGTGTTTTTCGTTTCGCCAAAGTATTCATGGGATCGTGATATTTAGAGAAACCGCTGCTGAAATGAAGGTTTTTGCGACTGTTTTTTTCGTAAAATGTGCACAATGAGGCCCATTTTGTTTAAAAACTTGAGTTGTTTCGCGTTGTTCATTGCGTAAAAATATTACGTGACTATGTCGTTTATTAAGATCACTTGAAATTTAAGAGATATTTAAAATACTTATTTCTAGATATTTAATAGAGATAATAATAGAGATTTTTGCACACACGCATTTTTATAGTATCGAATCAAGCGGAAATTGTATAAAATCATGTACTTACCTATCTTTGTTTGAAAAATTAAATTCCTAACTGGCTGAAAACAAACGCGAAATTTTTCGATGCGTGCCAAACAACCATTAAATAAACAAATTAAAAATAATCGTGCGGCGCAATGTACCTTCGAAATTTGAAAAAACGTTCCAATAAATATCACAGCAAGACGTCTCTGCCCTCGATACCTTGAGGGAGCAGCCATCGATTGTCAGTAATTATATTATCCTACCCCAAGGTAGGTACCTGTTAATCTATGTAAAAGTGAGGGCTGACGCTGTCAAGGGTGTTTGCTCGTCGGTGAAACTTTTTCTTTTGCGGATAGATACGTGTTAAAGAATTTATTGTAGCCGCATGACGTGTAGTTTTGATAGCCAGAGGAACCGAAATCGTGAACGAATTATAATATCATTGGGTCTTTGTTTTCTTGAAAATATTAGACGTACCTAAGTGTAAGTAAAGTACTCCTAGTCTATAGTACCAGTACTACCAGTATTTTTTTTTGATACAGTACTATATTCAACTAAATCCGGCCACTAATTAAAATGGGTTCGGGTTGGGTTCAAGCTGCAAAAACAAACAATTAAACATTGCATGTCAAAACTAAAAGATAAAAAACACTTGCTCCTACATTACGAGATAATGACAGGCAATAATTGGAAATTGGCACGTTATTTAAACGAACGAACGTTGTTTTATTTGTGATGACCATATTTGTCTTTACCTTAACAGAACAACTTAATATATTGTTAATAACAACTCGTTACTCGATAACAGCATTTTAACTTCATCACACTACATGCTTCTTATTTTGTCTATATCCATACTGGATTAAAAAGAAAACTACCTCCCACCTTTTCCAAAACCTACATTTAGTGGTGCAGATATAAACTGGAGTGGAAAAGGTGTCCAAAAATATCGGAACTAGCTTTTCTACCGTGTAATATGCAACTACGTGCACAATAGAGGTACAGCCAGACGAGCGTAATTTTTATTGAACGTAGAATGATTCTCGTAATTCAGTTCCAAGCAAGTCCTGTTTTGTGTCGCTGTGTGTTACAATCGAGTGAAAAAAGATTCTTTGAATCAAATGCAGCGCAAAAATTACGCTTCTTTGTCCTTAGCCATATTAATGGTACTTATTGTAACCTTTCAATTTGTCTCATGGCACTATTGCCATACTACTGCCAAAGTACTATTACTATACTAGGTACTATTACTTTTTTACTTTAATTTATGTACAAGTGCTAAAAACACCGCTTTAATGAACATAATAAGCCGACAGCCGATCGTGCAAAATTAATTCATCAAACGCAAAACAAAGTATCTTAATCCTGTTAGATGTACTTGTACTTTTGTCTGTGGGTTTATCCTCTCCGCACTTGCTCGTAGGGACAGCATTAGGGAGCAAGGGATACGGGGAGAGACATTAATATTCTATTGTCGAACGTATTTTGTTTTCAGTTGGTGTCGGGTGTTTGTGATTTCGTTTGTTGCTGTTTTTCGTATGGTGGAGTTTGTGCCTATAGTTTTGTATGTATGTAAAAATAAAGTAAAGAGCATTGTTTTTAGAGTTTTATACACAAATGGTCCGCTATATGCGCGTACCTGTGTCTCATTCACAGTAATAGGTAAATGCTTAAAAAATCAGAGTGTGTAATTAGTAATAGCCGCTATAAGAACAAAAAAAGAAATTAAATATTTTTTCCTCAATTTATTGATTGATCTGAATAATGGTAATTGGCTGATGTTTTTAAAGTAAAAATTAATGTCGTCTCTCTTAAATAAAGGGTCTTTAGATTAGATTAAAAATGTGAACAAGCTCTTCATATCGAATTCCTAGCACTGAAAAACTTGGCAACAGCTCACTCTGTTCTTGCAATAACAGACCATGTCAGAGTCAGCGTTATTTTTATTTTGAAAGTATTATATATTTTGTATATTAATGAATTTACTAGCTCAAATAGCAACACCCTACGGAGAGAACCATCCATCAATATTGTGTGCTGCAGTTGTCTTTTACCTAAAGTTACATAATAATCGTAGTAGGTAGTCAAAAGTGTTACCTACTTAAACGGCAGCCGGGTGCCGTTAAAGGTAATTGTCGACATGGAATTAATGACAATAATGTCATAGTGAAATAACACGGAATAGTCACGTCTCAAAATGAGTTTAACTCGACATGATTCGGGCTAATCCGTAGCCCTTCCTCTTGGAGGAACAAGCTACGGCTGCTGCCAAACGCTCACTACGCGCCACCGCTCTGCTCGCGCAGCTGCTCGACAAAACGTGCGGACGAGGGTAGTTGTGCGCCGGTATCCTTTTCATCGATCCCTTTCGTAGCCCGAAACATGCCAAGTTAAAGATGTTTTGAGACGTGAGTAATCCGTATTATTTCACTATGAGCGAGTCTCACGGTAGTTTTATGTTTAAAATGCATGACCAATATTTGAAACCTTCTTGTAATTGCCATATGGGTTTGAATTACCAGGTCGTACAGTACCCACCCCCGCACTCACCTACATAATATTAATGAACTAAAACAATTACTTTGCTCACCCGCGACCTTACAATAGTTACGTTTATGCAAGAAATGTGTGTTCATGCAGTTCCTCCACCTCCACACTGTACGAACACACACAAATCACATAAACCCAACCATCACCACCACCAAGCTACACTGACGCGTTTCGAACTCAACCAGAGCTCATCTTCAGAGTTACCACAACCGTATGCTATGCTACCAAATGTTAAACATGTATGTTGTTCCGGGTGAGCAAAGTAATTGTTTTAGTTCATTAATATGGACCTCCGCAAAGTAACGCCTGATTCAATAAATTACATAATATTATTTTTCATCACGTACATCATTCGTTAACCGTAAACGAATTAACAACACGCCACAATTATCGTCCTTACGTACGCGCAAAAAACTCCGCTTTAAAAGCTTAGCTTATTTAAAGAGAATGGGAGAGAAATCCTCTAATTGCGGTGTCCTGGCCCGAGTGGGCGATAAACATGAATAATGTCGTCCGATGTCCAAGTGCGCAACTTTATTTTCTTACTTTGTCACCTGCTTGCGAGAGATAACGCGTAGTTTGAGCGGCGAATTCGCTCTGAGAATATCAAGTCCGTGCTCCAGTTTTGCTGGACTGTTTAAATTGCTGTATTTGGAAAGGTTGACATTGTTGCAGTTAGATAACGCTACAGGAAGCTCCGGAACTGTCTGAAATGTAGTTTTAAAATGTATGAACGTGATTTTGAAAGAATACCTAGCTACCTAGTAGTAAAAGAATACAACGCAACAATATATAAATATTCTTTATTTGTTGCCGATCGACGCCGTTTTCGCTCATACTGCGTTGACATAAAAGGTTTTTCGACCTGTACGCTTAGTATAAGTTTTACTTCACCAAAATACTTCTCGATCGCGTTTACGTAAAAATTTCAATTCTATGGAAACATGGGCGCGCGCGCGCGGAGACGCTGTCCACGTTTCCATAGTAATTGATTTTTTTACGTAAACGCGATCGAGAAGTATTTTGGTGAAGTAAAACTTATACTAAGCATACTGTACGCTTAGTATAAGTTTTACTTCACCAAAATACTTCTCGATAACGTTTACGTAAAAATTTCAATTCTATGGAAACATGGACGCGCGCGCGCGGAGGCGCTGTCCATGTTTCTCTAGTAATTGATTTTTTTACGTAAACGCGATCGAGAAGTATTTGGTGAAGTAAAAACTTATACTAAGCATACTGCTTAAGCAGATTTCACGTCGATAGATATGGGGAGACCCTTACTCATACAAAGGCTGTTTACAACAAGCTCCTGGTAACGAATTTTAACCTTTTCAACGCCTTGTCAAATACAACAGCTTTCACTCATACGGCATGACATCGGAATGTCAAACGCGAAGATGAACCCTACAGAAATGCATGTAGTAGATATTGCTCTGCTCGCCGTGACTCGTATACAACCTGCGTCATTGCCTGTTGAACCAGCGGTGAGGATATATGCGTCGTTGGCGTCGAAATGGTTAAAGCCAAACGTTCGCTTGGAAAACACTATATGTGGATTGCAAACGAAGTTAGCATGTCATATTGAAAGCGGAGATACTTTAACGTTCTTGGACAACGCCCTCTTGCTTCTTGTTTTGAAGTAAAATATTTTCCCGCGGGAACTCATTTTTGGGATAAAGAGTAGAAAAGAGACGGGAATGGTTTATTCTAGTACAGTGTCAGGAACTACTTCTTTTTAATACGTAGTAAGTGTACTACAGAAGCCTATTCCCCAAAGAATGCAAATGCGTGGTTCTAAAGTTATGCGGGATGTCTTGGATCTTGAAACGTGCGTAACCGAAGCATACGCTTTGTAACGTCAAATCGTCGGAGATCGTGCATATCTGTTTAAGTGGCATTGGATAATTCCGCGTATCTGACAAGCTATTTACCAATTTTTAATTCAAATTCGCTTAAATAAAACAAATATGAAATTTAAATCCTTTGTAAAACTATGATGTGGTGCAGTAACGCGATATGGTAGATTTATAAGCGGGTTTGCAATATCCCCGACGAAATGCGTACCAAGCCTTAAAGTTTATTCCATTTCGGCCTACACAGTGTCACCTCTAAAAAGCGGAAGGATGTCTAACGTCTGTTTAATGGGCACCGACGCAATAATCCCTGTAATTGCGTAGCAGCCTCCTGCATACAGAGCAGATGTTGCTGAATTAGCATTGTTTAGTCTCCGAGGAACAAATTTGAAATAATTACGGCAATTTGTCACAGTTTGCTTCTTTCTGGCGTTTAAGTTTAATGGGTGTTGTTGAAGTGACACGCGCGCAGCTGTGATTTTTGTATACCTACATGTATATATGTTGTTTTATGTATGATTATTTACATATTTGTTGTAAATTTGTTGTTGCTGGCTCAACTCGTGTTGAGGCACCGACTTCAAACAGATTAGTAGAAAGATATTTTCATGCTTATTTTGGTTGGTTCAATTTTTATTTCTTAGTTTTTGGGTGTTTTTTGAAGAGATTTTTATTTTTTATTTAAATTTTTACCTTGACAAAAATGGATTCAGGAGTAGCTTTGTGGAGGCCCATATCAATGAAATACAATGTTTTTATCTCACTCCGTCACTAACACATGTGCACGTTGACTAAATCAGTGGGACAGGTAAGTTCTGCTATAGATTATATTAATTACTAGCTAATGCCCAAGTCAAAACTTTGTAGGTATTTAATTTATCAAGGTAATCTTATCCTAAGTGAAATAACTTAAAGCAAAATCTTTCCTACTTGCTGACAAAACACAAACTTTTCCGTTCACCACAACACGCTGCAAGCCAGACTGATTGAATAATCCAAAATTAATGAGCCTGTAATTAAACCGACGCGTTTAGGCAAACACGGTACATCAAAGCTAGGGGCAAGATTACAACCCTGCGTCACGTGCGTGCATTAAAGTACCAACAAAACTTTGCCCTCCATGAAAAAAGAAACAACCCAAATGCCATGCGATGTGGACTAAAAAAGACTGGCAGATACTTTGTGACTGGCAAAGTTATCTTGGCCTGTATGGTTATAGTTATCAGTGCAACTATCATGGGAGTTGCCGAGATAGTACAAGCGCATAGGTAAAGAAACGGAACAGAGACAAGGTGCCAAATTGGCTTAGCAATTTAAGTGTTTTACTTTAATGCCTGTATATATTAATTATGCCATACGATTAAATAAATAGAGCATTAATTTTAGCTATTTTGGTCGGGTTACTTGGGTAATTTGAAATGAAATGAAATACTTATTTTATGGAATACGTTATTATATTAAGGTCTTACGAGTAGGTATCATCCATCAGGAAAAGTATTCAGTCGATATACAAATTCAACATGCAAATTTCAAATTGGTGACTAGTAGATATTATTGACGGTTAAAACGAGTTATGAGGATACAAATTGAAATAGACTTAAAATCGATTAGTTCTTAGTTATTTTTTATCTATTTATAAAATATTGTTTTGTTATAATATTTATTGTAAATTTGTTGTAACTTCTGATTAAAAATCTTAAAGTTAGTTTTTTTTAGACACACACGGTATAGTCAGTCACATTTACACTTCTTTTGACTGTTTAGAAGCGTGAGACGAAAACAAACACGAGTTGTAACTACGCCCTAAGTTTGGGCACTGGCCTTAATATTGTCTAACCCACTCTGAATCGCAATAATTTTCACTAATTCCTTCTGTCACACGGTATAAGATAAGGTTAGAAAGAGATGGTGACTGCAATCTCGCACGTTAAGTAGACAGTAATACGCGTCTTCGTACCCCAACCTAACCTAACTCTCTGTTAAATTTCTTTATTTAAGCGGTAGAAACTATCGTTTAGGAAGATAAAACGATGCAAAGTCATACAAAATCGGTGCTTGTAATCTCCCCGGAATACTAAGCATTAGCGCCGGCGTTCAACTGATTACTTTGAGGATGCAATCTACACTTGAGATCTAGAAAGCTCTTTGGCATTCTTTTCTTTATTATTGAGGGAATCTCTAGTATAAAAAATCAAAAAATTTGTATGAAAAAAAATGGTAAAACAGAGGAGATTACTGAATTCTGATTGGTTGGCTCAAGGTGAAGCAAGACACTACTAAAGTTGGGGTAACAGGTCTTTTCAGTACAAATGCCAAAATGTATAACATATTGAGATGTACCTAATAATTATTGTCAAAAAGTACACATTTAATATTTGTGCCACCAGGGCATTTTGTCTGAATATTTTAGGGGCAGATATGTTACGGCCAACATATTATTTTAGTCAAAATTTTTCCAAACCAGGCAAAGGTACACTATGGTCTTGAAGCCCTCTTGTTTCTGGAAGTTTTCAGGCCAACACTCTGGACCCAAAATTTACAAAATGTGATGAACTGAATGTTCTCGTCTGTCCGTCTGTCTGTCTGTCCGTCCGCGGCTAAGCTCAGAGACTATTAGTACTAGAAAGCTGTAATTTGGCATGAATATATATATCAGTCACGCCGACAAAGTGATTATATAAAAAAAACTAAAAAATATATTTTTTAGGGTACCTCACATAGACGTAAAGTGGGGGTGATTTTTTTTTCTCGACTAACCCTATAGTGTGGGATATCATTGGATAGGTATTTGAAAATAAATAGGGGTTTGCTAAAACCATTTTTTGATAAAGTGAATATTTTCGGAGATATTCACTCCGAAAGTTCAAAATAATATGTCCCCCCCTCCAACTTTTGAACAGCAAGTCTAAAAATATGAAAAAAATCACTTAAAACTAAAACTAAACTTAATAAAAACTTTCTAGGAAAATTATTTTCAACTTAATCAGTTGAGCAGTTTTTAAGTTTATATGTAAAAAAATATTTCTAAACTAAGATTGTAATTTAACCGCCATTGCAAGCATTTTTTTTTCTTTAAGTACCTATAAGATCACGCTAACAGTATCTTCTTTCAAATAAAAAAAATAAAATTGAAATCGGTTCATATAATCTTTGATCAATTATAACTGAAGATACACATTGCCGAACAAAATCCCCTTGAAAGAATGTCCGAACTATTTATTTGTTTGCGTAACAAATAAAATCATCACCTACACAAAGTAATTACTTTGTGTGAAAAGAATAAGTGACGAAATTTGAACCTAGTCTTTACTTAATTACAATTGAATTTCGCTACTTCACAGTTAAAAATTTATTTACGTGTGCGTAGAGAAAACTGATCCCAAATACGTGAATACGTGACGAAATTTGAACCTAGTCTATACTTCATTACAGTCAAATTTCGGTAGCGGCAAAACTCCACAACGCTTGACACTTGACAGCTAAACTCCACAATTTCCACACGTTTGGTCGGATATGAATGTAAGCCTTATCAGAAACGGCAGAGTGATTAATTTCACTTGCTACATTGAAGGCGACGTTGTAAGATTGCTTTGACGAGTTTGACGTTTGTTTGGCGGACGAAATGATGTTGTAGAACAAAGAATGCATTCCGACTTTAGGAGAGGACTTTCTTTATAAAAAGTTTCTGTCAATTAATGCAATAAAAAACAGGGTGAAATTAAGGTTAACGCCAACACTTTACAGGATGAATGGGGACGTCATTTAGATAATTTTGAAGCTAATTTTTTTTATTCCAAATGTTTACCGTTTTCGAGATATAAGTATAAAATGATAAACTGACTAACTGACTGTTGTATATAACGCACAGCCCAAAACGCTGCATCTAGAGACTTGAAATTTTGCAAATGTGTACCTTATACAATGTAGGCATCCAACAAGGAAGGATTTTTGGAAATTCCCACGGGATAAGGAAAATACGGGATTTATATATTCAGTTCAACGGGATTCCTATGTATCTCCGTAACTATGTATATTATAATTACTACTCTTCAAATTGGGCATAAAAGTAGGTAATTATAATAGTGAAAAAATATTTTTAGGATTTTTGGATATTCCCACGGGATATGGAAAAACGGGATTTATATTATTCAGTTCAACAGGATCGATTATTTGTTTTACTGGTCGTAGAAAGCTGAAATTTGCTATTTAGGTTCCTTGGGGAGTGTAGGGGAGTACTTAAAGTTGTTCGTAATCATGAGAAGATCCGAAAGTATAATTTTCATGAGTTAAAATCGGGTTTTGTTCCGCGTACCTTGACACAGTGTCGTCTCGTGATCATGGCGCATGCAACTGTGCCGAAATATCGGGCTTCTTCAAAATCAAGGTACGCGGAACAAAACCCGATTTTAACTCGTGAAATTAGTAATGACCGCGATAGTCTAAAATATTGTAGTATAATTTTCTCCCTAATATTATGTATTTGAAGTCACATTGTATATTTTTTTGTAATGGTGGGTAGTATTATAATAAAACAAAAAAAAATCAAACAAATTTCATTATTTATGAATAAAATTTGTTTTTAATATAATAACTTTATTAATTTTTATTTTCAATTTGTCAAACTATCGCACACGTTTACCAGTAACACATACACACATACATGACATACGTATACACATCCAGGAAATCAAAACTTCACACAAAAACACATAAAATTCTAGAAATAAAAAAATAGGGTGATGGCAACTTCACTACACTTTTGTTCTATGTTCTGTCGTTTATCTGTTTCGTTTTACTGATAAGCTTTCCTGTGCGTGTGACAAAGACAAGGCATATGTCAATGTTGTGGAATTCTGACAACGTTAATCTTTTAATTAGCAATTTAGAAATGGCTTTAAAATTAATTTAAATCAATATTTCTCTCTGATTCTTAGAATTTAATAGAAAAAACAACAGATACTCACCGAAAGTATGATATTCCATTAGATTTGTTCCGTTTTTTCGAGTGATTTTTGTACTTTTTAAAGACGCACGTGGGCATCGTTACGCTTGCATTGACAACAACGTACTGAGAAAAAAGTCGACCACTTTTATCAAAGTGGAGCTCATTTGGCTCGGACATATTCGGGCGCGCGACTGTGCATCTACAGTTATAATTGATCAAAGCATATAATAAAGAAACACATCTGAAAAACCATCAACATACATAGTATTCGATTAGTTACCCAGTTCGCCGATAGATGGCGCTGTACTGCCGACGTTGAAATTCTGCGCGCGGTGGGAGTTGGGACCAAAACAACCACATTAATAAAGTATGCAAAGATTTTTTCGTACCTGCTACGGAACCCTATCTTGGGCGTGTCGGACACGCTCTTGGCCGGTTTTTTTCTATCTTACATTAGGCTCTTGGATTTTTGTGGCATCTATGGTTTTGTCTTTTGTTAATTAGAACAAATTTATACATACTTTTTGACCGTTGTACAGTTTGATAGTGAAAAATTGTATATTTCGACATTCAGAACAAAATCACTTGTTACTAAGTTTGGGAAGTAGTTGTTATGATCGGAAAATGAATAATTTTAATCATTCTAAGCATACGCTCAAAGTCAATGAAGCTCACTTGTTTTTTATGCATAAAGTTGTTATTAATGTACCTCAAACGAAATCTCACAACGTCGCCACTGTCGCCGGCACTTAGCAAAATTTATGTCCCCAAAACGTGATCAAGTTACGTTCATTTAGATTGTACCGCAACCTTTTTCCGTTTTCCGCAACCAGATTTCCATTTACGCAATTTGCGGTAAAAGCGAACGATATTCGATACCGTTTATCGACTATCGATTTCACTACTGTTATAGCACAATAACCTAGATGCGTAAGCACTTAGGGATATGGAGCCAAGGAGGTCGCCTCCCGAGAGAGCGGCTCTGGATAACGCCTCAAAGACACGCGAGCATTGCCACTGATTTCGGCTTCTATGGCTAATAAAACACAGGTCGGAGGTATTTAGGTTAAAGCGACAGTTCCATTTCGTACAAAGCTACTTCTTCATATCTTAGGTAAGCCCTCACGTACTTTATATATAACAAATCAACAGCCCTACTATTATTATAAACGTGAAAGTTTGTGGATGAATGCGTGTATGTTTGTTACACTTTCATGCTAAAACGGCTTGATGGATTATTATGGTCACAAAGTAAGTTTGTAAGAAAGAAGTCTTGATTAAAACATAGGAGTTTTGTATGTATAAGGTATGACTATTTCTGTTAACTGTAATTATTGTAACGATATTCATAGTTACCTATACTGATAATTTTTTTCTTCTACTTTTCGTCGAGTATTTGAACACTCCAGGTGATCATGTCAGCCTCATGGGAGCTTACTCAATTCCCTATTCAAGGGACAGATCAATATTCAGTGGTGATCAATGGTGTATGCTAATTGCTTTGTAAGAAACCGGCTCTGTTAGCCAACAATTGACCTGGCCATTGTACATGGAGCCTCCTAATCCTCCAAGAACTCTTCTTCTCAAGTCTGAATTCCGGACGCACTCCAACAGCACCGCTAATCTTCAAAAAACATTTTTTTCAAGGTTTTATAAAGGGAGAGAACTTATAAAGGGTTCAATATGAGTTTTGAATAGTGTGAATATACTTAAATAAATCACATGAGAAAATTCTCAAGAAACCTTCAAATTATTGTCTTTTCATTTTGAAATAAACGACTACTAAGAAAATACTGAATTCAATCTGTATAACCTAAAAGAACCATTTCAAGCAAGCTTACATTCCAAACAAAAATACAGCCGAGTGGAAAGGTTGAAAATGTCTGTGTTGTAGTTACCTTGATTACGCCTCTCGGTAAAGTAAATAGAAATAATGGAAAAAGCTCAAACAGATGGCCTTATTCTGACTTGAATTTCTGCTTCATCGTTATAATATCTATAAAGCAATGCACCTTAAGATAGAACGAAACGAACAGAAAAATAAATAGGAGATGACTCATAACTAATATTTTCCGGGACTTAATAACGAACTGGGTACCGAATTAACTGTCGAGTGGTTAACTCTCGGAAAGTATAAGTTATGAGTAAGAATCGCGAAAGTTTAAAACATTGTAGGACAAATTTATACTATTCATGAGAAACTGTACTTACTTCTATAAGGAGAAAGTCTAGTAAAAAAGGGTATATTATGGAAGTTATCTTGCTAACTATCGATTGATAGGAAGACCTTGCGCCCAATAGAACGCCCGATAACTATAAAATGTTAAGATCAAACTTAGTTTGGGACAGCCGATATATAAACTTTTAGAAATAAGAGAACTAATATTCATCGTATGCCTGCCTGAACTTCTAGTCTTGTTTATTATTAATTATTCAAACAGCAACTGTGGCAGGGTCGATCCCGGAATCTCTACCGTAAACAGACGTTCGCTAACCATTAGGATAACCGGCCGCGACGTAGGGTTTTCCCATCATTTCAGAATACAGACGTCATCAAAATTAGTATTCGGCGCAGGATGCCCGCGTCCACCTCTGTCTGTATCAGTCCGACCGCCCGATTATATTAATCCGACGTGCGTTTTGTACCGTCCGCTCTCAAATCACTATGGGCCGAACTCATTTGCATATACACCTTTTTGTTTCGGTTTGTCCAGTTTATCCAATTTATTAAGAGTTTGGATAGCAATTCTAGAAATGCTTTTAAGTCTATAATTTACCGAAGTGCAATCATAGCTTCGCCCGTTAGCCATTTCGATAAATGACCGTACCGTCCAATTTAGGTTCATTCAAATTGGATTCAATGTAAAAAGAGTAAAAAGATTCACTATCGAGCTGCTTAAAATTTCCCATTCATTCGCGAGTTAACGTCCAACTAAGCTCGAGTTTGCGATCGCAATGGCAAAAAAACTTTCCATTTTTAGCCAATTTGTTTAGAACCTCGCGTCTGCTATTAGAGTCTTGTTAAGCTTCGTCATTCTTGGGTCGTTGAAGTGTCTGGGCTGGGTGGTTAGGGCGCAAAAGTTGGGTGTGCTGAAGCCGACAATGTATATAAATAGGCGATAGCGATTGCGATCACGTATCCCTAACGAGGCGTCGCGACTGCAGCAGTATGGAAGGACGCATCGATCCGCCTCTGATGGAATTCGCTGACGGTTTCGGGCATAGTTAGCTCGAATTGGAGCCGGTGTAAAAGTGTAAAGGCACTGGAATATGAACGGTTTCAAGAGGGTGGCACGATTGGCCAATCAATTGTACCGACGGGAGTAGTCAAGCTACTCAGTCCCGCAGAAGCTAAAATAAAACCTATCTGAACTATGGTAATTGTTTCGAAATGTCTATAAATTTTAGACTAGGCTAAGGAAAATTACTAACTTGATTATTGAAACTTGTGCAGATTAGGTAATCGAGCTGTAGTTACTTTTAGCTTTTAATATATATTTATATTAAAAGCTAAAAGTAACTACAGCTCGATTACCTAATCTAGTGATAAATCACAAACACGATTTAATTAAGATTTAAAAAAAAATTGCGTTACATTAAAAAAAAAAAGGCGTTAAAAAATTAATTTCACCATTGGAAGTGGATTTAATTTCGCTTCCAAGCTTTAAATCATACAAACTAACCCAGCAAATTAAATAAAAGCCTGTGAAAACTATTCTAGATTATCATCGTCATTTTTCTATGTGTACTAGCTGTTGCCCGCGACTCCGTCCGCGAAGAATAGTGATACAAAAGATAGCCTAAGACCTATTCTCAGACCTATCGAATACAGAAAAAAAAGTTTAATAAAAATCGGTCCTGCCGTTTCGGACGAGTACGATAACAAACACCGTGACACGAGATTTTTATATATTAGACTAGCTGTTAATAATTCGACGGTCCCCATGAACATAGTCGTATGGAAGAATAAGACGAAATAGCTTTTTTTACAGATTTAAACTATGCATCAAACGAACTACATGACTACATTTTTATTTATTTATTTTGTGTTATATTTATTGAGATACCCAATTGAACATAGTCTTAAATGAAAAACGTTTCGACGTACACTGTGACATGAACGCTTACGATCTTGTTCAAAACAAGACGTAGGTACCGGCCGCGTCGCGGTGCAACGTCATTTGCGCCGTTGTTCTGGCTGCGGAGATCGTACGAGTTAGAGTGAACATTATTTTTTGTCGATTGCTTGTAAATTAATTGGAAGTTTTTGCAATTATTAAATTAATATATTCTGATATATTTTAAGGTATTGGTATTACATCTAGTATTGCCAAAACATAATTAGTTTTACATACGACCTGATATTTACACAAAGCTTCGATGAATAATGTCTTATATGCAAATAAGACTTTTCTTTAATTTCGGTACTCCATTGAACAAAGTCGTTTATGTATATGCGACACCACTTAATCCACAGAACAAAGTCGTAAAGCAAAAAAAAACGCCATTTATCTACAAATATAAAAAAAATAACAATCTTACATAAATTAGAAGTATAACCATATTAAGAGGTATTTATAAGTAGTTGTAGTGTTAGATTAATTATTACGAAAATATTGAGATTTTAACTTGAGCCCAACTTTAAACCGCAATTTCTCGAAACTATAATTTAGCACTTAATACTTTGTTCTTGGGGACCGTCGAATTATTTAATAGATATACATACTCGTACTGGTCTATACATAGGTAATACAATAACGTTGGATGTGGTTAATTCCGTTGTTCACTCTACGACGCACGATGCATCGTCGCAATTACTAGACGATCGACCAAGGCGCACTAATGAACATAATTGATATGAAAGCTCGATAGCTCTCGGTTCCAGAACTAGTGCAGTTTCAATAACAGCTTCAACGCCAATTGGCGTGGCTTCAACTAATTTTAGTATGCTACTAATATAATAAACGCTATACCAAATTATGGTATGGTAACAGGTCATTTTGGTACGAATGTCTAAATATACAATAGTTCAAAATGTCTCATTATCAAAATGTAAAGCAGTTAAAAAGTAGGTATGTAAATGTTAACATGTTATAATAAAGAAATGACAAAAGAATTAGATGCCAGAAAAACTTGAGAGCCTATTGTATGACAGAAAAAACGAACAGAAGATAAATGTTCAAGATCCAAAAATACTCAGTGGTTTTGTCAAATTGTACAATTTTACTAACAATAGAAGTAAATGAATAAATTATTATTAAAAGTCAAAAAGTATAATAATGTCAATGAGCACATAACATTAATTCGTACATTTTGGCCCCGAAGTATTCTGTCCTCAAACTAATTCTTGACAAATGGACATCTAGACCATAGTGAATGCTGCTTTGGAAACATTTTAACTAAAATTACATGTTGGCCAAAGCATATTCTGCCCCTAAAATATTCATACAAAATGACCTGATAAAGGATGGCACCAACATTTTGTACCTACTTTTTGACAATGTTCCACATTTTTCTCAACATTTTACAATTTTCTCAACATTTTATGCATTCTGTCATTTGTACCAAAATGACCTGTTACCAAAATTATTTTTAGCAGGTTTGTGACTGTGTGAAAGTAAGTATCTGTGGGTTTGTGTCTTTGCTTTAGAGTTTGTTTGAAACGGATGTTGAATTTAGACGAAAGTTGGTTTGGTTTAGCTGGATCTCTGTAATAATAATATCTGTTATATAATTTATTTCTTATCCTGATTTTCGTACGGGTTTGTGATTTGGGCACATTAATCTCAACCGCTATGTCCAGACATATAAAATTAGTTTTTAGTTTTGCTGATTAATTACTGACTTGGCTTTTTAACTTCGACAATAATAATAGCTGTCAGCGCCACAAAGCTACATGCCTATACATTACAAAAAAGGATGATGGAGCATTTTCCGAGTATATCTACAACTATTTTTTCAAATACAAAGGATCTAAAATCAGTGCTTGGCACACAAGGTGTTTCGAAATATTTCGGCAGGTGTAAAACGTTTTTAATTTTTTCATTGTGGTGCAAAAAGTTTCCATGGTCATTTTTGGTCAAAGTTCAAAATGTACGGTGACCAAGTTGTGACTACATTTGGAAACAAAAATTCCGATGAAGAACCTTTACGAGTGCATTCATTCAATCAAACTAAATTAAAAAAAAAATCTTGTACAAAATCTCTGTCATAGTGAACACGCCAGTAATCTGATGGAACAGGTGTGGATAGGCTCACAACTGTTTTCCATTAGGGCCCCGGTTTGGAACAAGCCCGTAATTTGCTTGGCATGTGGCTCGATATAGCCTCTATCAGTTTAACGTTGAAGTTCTCTGAGAATCTTGTTAGGAAACGATAGTTTTGATATCCAGACTCGCGGTAGCGTGTCTAGATAAGTTCAAATCAGGAATAAAAAACTGGCGACGCAGCAATTTGTATGCTACATGAATCATTTGGAGCAACTTTCGACCCCTTAATAATACAAACACATTTAACGTAAACACAGATTTTAGTACATTATGATACAAGTGTGCTACGTTGGTCATTGCACATGAGGCATTATTGTAAGCGCGAGCCGTTAGGCGAGCGCGATAAGGAAGCCGAAGTGTGTAATGATCAATGCACACGAGTTGCATACGACGTTTTTCAACAAAATTGCGAGGAAAAAAACAAACTTGTATTGTTAGTAACTTTTGTAATTTTTACAAGGAACATTTCACCGTGGGTTTCAACATCCTTGGTTGTAATATTTATTGAGCTCCTGACGTCTAAACGCACCAGTAATACCGAATATTAACGCAACCTGCAATACAATAACGCTATTAATACGGTCCACGTTCTTCTTCAGTATACGTTCCTACAACTTTACTAATATACTTATTTGATCTCTTTGCAGGTTGCGTTAATATTTTGTATTACTGGTGCGTTTAGACGTCAGGAGCTCAATAAATATTACAACCAAGGATGTAGAAACCCACGGTGAAATGTTCCTTGTAAAAATTACAAAAGTTACTAACAATACAAGTTTGTAATTTTCCTCGCAATTGTGTTGAAAAACGTCGTATGCAACTCGTATGCATTAATCATTACACACTTCGGCTTCCTTATCGCACTCGCCTAACGGCTCGCGCTTACAATAATGCCTCATGTGTAATGACCAACGTAGCACACTTGTATCATAATGTACTATTACATCTTCGGTCAATAATACCAAATTATTCAGTCAAAAACAAAATATACTGTAAAAGTTAAAAAAAAATAACAATTTAGGCTTATTATAAGCACTTGTGAATGTTGAAAAATCTACAACCGTTGCCATCGGCTATCCATAAGAATATAAAATACCTAGGTACTTACATGTCGATATAATAGGTCCACACAGTTTTATCTTAACCTCGTAAAAATAATCAAACGTTTGTTCTTTTTTTCGTGCTGTAGGGAAAACTACGATATCGAAATTTACTTGAACTTTTTTCAGCATTAAAAATAAGGTATCTTGACTTATAATTTTAAGGAAAAACCTTTTAATGAACTAAAACAATTACTTTGCTCACCCGCGACCTTACAATAGTTACGCTTATGCAAGAAATGTGTGTTCATGCAGTTCCTCCACCTCCACACTGTACGAACACACACAAATCACATAAACACAACTATCACCACCACCAAGCTACACTGACGCGTTTCGAACTCAACCAGAGCTCATCCTCGGAGTTACCACAACCGTATGCTATGCTACCAAATGTTAAACTAACAAACCAAAACAAATGTTTTAACTTGTCACTGTAACTTCACAAGTACCCACTTTATTTTTCTTATTCTCAAACTACCCCACAAAAATTAACTTTTATTGACATATTATAAAACTACCTTGAATTTTTGTTTATTTATTTATAAGGCATATTTTATTAATACTAACTGTTCAAATTAGACCCAAGCCGCAGTAAAGGAGAAGATACTAAATTTACCTGTTCATTAATAATAGACCCCATAGTGTTGTACCTAATTATTTCCATGCATTCCAGAGCATCCAGACGCAACCCTTTGCCGCAATAATGCAACACTTCATAAGAATCTGAATCTAACAATGAATGATTTGATTCCAACAAATGTTTTGCAAAATTCGATTTATCTGGATGCTCATTCCTATATGCCGAAACATGCTCTTTAAATCTAGTATTAAAACTTCGGCCTGTCTGTCCTACGTATATCCCATTGCAGTCATTACAAGTAAGCTTGTATACCCCCGATCTAGTTCCCTTATCTACCTGTTCTTTGTGGTTACATAGCCTAGAGTACAAAGAGTTGTTAGTCTTAAAGGCAACATTAATATTGTTTGATTTTAAAATGCCATAAATCTTATCAGACAAACCCCCAACGTAAGAGATGCTAGATCTATATTTGTTAGTAGACTGAGAAGGTAACGCAGCGTAAAGCATGCTATTTACTAACCGTGCCTGCTTCTTTTGAACTAAACTATCTCCATTGATTTTGTATAACCATTTGAGATCGCTATCTGATAAATAGTACTCAACTCTAAATCAAAATGTTCCTTAGAAAGAGGCACAGTCAGCAATCTATTAACATTACAATGGAAAGCAGCCAGTTTATGCCGCCACGGATGATTAGAAGATGCTGATATAACAGCATCTGTGTACGTGGGCTTACGGTATATTTTAAATTGATGTTTACCATTTAATTTTGAAATCGTTAAATCCAAAAAGTTCAACGAACAATTTTCCTCCAATTCTTTTTTGAACTTTACTTTTTTTCTTTTTTTACCTTTTGTAAAATAAAATATCAGAAACTAAAAATTTAATTTTATAAGTAACAGGTTACGGATTTTTGTAAAAGCTCCTTTTATTAAGAATACACATACAATCGATATAACGCCAAGTTTGTTTGATATAATGCAAACTTGGCATTATATCGATTGTATATGTATTCTTAAAACAGGTAAATATTATAGACGTGTAGTAAACAACCATGTCCCCATACCCAATTGCAATGTAACATTCCTGTTTCACGCGACTAGAACACTCTAAACTCAATTGGCTAAAACTTAAAAGCGGAACCGCGCTTGCTGGCGCATCTTGACATTTCATTACAACTATTTGATTTATCGAGCGCAGCTAAAATATACCGTACACGTTGCTACGGGGAGCATAAATTTTAAAGCCGCAACCTAGCCTTTGAAGGATTTTAGGGCTTTATCAAGGTGCGATAATACAAGTCGGAATAGTTTGATCGTGCGGTTGGTCCTGTCATTCATTTACCACAGTCAATATAGTTTGTCAAGACGTTCGCATGAAGCAACAATAAGGTGAGGTGAGTTACCGAAGAACGGACAACCGTAGTGTTTTTATCAACCTCGACATTGGCAGAACGATCGATACTTAGTATCGATAGAGCTATATTTTTAAAAATTGAATTGTTAAAGGTGAGGTGTTAAAAGACAGGTTTTCGAACATTTTTTTCTCTACTCAGGTAAAATCACGAATAGAATAAAAATTCTTATCATTTTTTTGGTAAAGAAGACTCGAAACTTAAAAATAGTTTATTATTCTGCTAGGTACCTCCAAAGACTTTGTACGAGAATAGTAGGATGGCTAAAGTAGCAACAGAGTAAAATTATTTCGATCTACTCAAATTTATTTTCATGGTAATGAAAATTCTTTTAGTGCCTCATCAATCCTTATGGTTGCCTGGCAGCATTTTCTACTCCTCTCTATCGGTAGCATTTCGGAACAGCTCTTCGACGGAGGCGATGCCCGTCCACTCCCTGATGTTCTACAGCAATGATTTATTCCTTAGCCCAGAGCATCTCTTTCCCTCCTTAATAACTTAGGAGTAGTAAGGTAGAACAATTGTTTCACAATTTTTGAACGTTGTCTGTACTATCAACACTTTTTGATAAGATGGATTGCCATTTGAATTTCGCTTATGGCGACAGTCTTTCGAACTTGGTTACCTCTTTTTTATTATCAGCCGGAAGATGTTCACTATTAAACAAAGGCCTCCCACTTAGATCTCCACAATGAATGATAATTTTTGCCACCTGCATCCACTAG
This sequence comes from Archips xylosteana, assembly GCA_947563465.1. Lineage (NCBI taxonomy): Eukaryota > Metazoa > Arthropoda > Insecta > Lepidoptera > Tortricidae > Archips > Archips xylosteana. Next base: position 8,122,717 of record OX387349.1, read on the forward strand.
TTCCCCGTGATAGGGATATTGACACCACCAATCAACCGACGTACTTTTTATGAGCTGTCAAAACTCAATTATCCCATAGATTTTGCATTCCAGTAGCTACTTATGACGTCATTTGTTCGCTAACTCAATCAACTAACAATGTATTTGTTTTAAAGCAACAAAAAATCTTATTTTGCAGTTAATCGAAAATTAATCTGGTTTTTAGGCCTGAAAAACCAGATAAAGCGTTATTTTACTGGAGTCGTGTCTTTGAATTATTTTTTAATGGCGTCAACATCCCTATTTTCAAAATGTTTTTGTCTACTTCTAAGAACGCTGAGTTTTTCAGTTCGTGGTCGCTTACTTTCTAACATTCCTCTATTTTTGTCTATTATTCTTTGCGTAAGTCTATGTTTCCCGATGTTTTCTCCGTATTTTAAATCCTGAGGTAAACGTATTTGCGGCATAACATTATAATACTATGGCAACTTGAGTGGTTGGTATCCTCTCGTATCGGCCAGGAGCAGACGGGGCCAAATTAAAAACTCGACCGTTATAAATTGAAACAAATTATTAACAAGCCATAAATAAGGTTTCGAAAGGCTTTCAAAGTACTGGCCGGTTTCCAAACGTTTTAGATACGAGAAGCTCTTGCTCGAAGGATAATTCCTACATCGAACTAATGGCTCTGCGCGATTACATCGGTAATTTACCTGTGCTGGAAAAAGCCAGGCCAGTGTTTGCATTAGTTTTGTGCGCTTTGTTTGTTCGAAATGTTGTTAGTATCATCATCATTATCATCATCAGCCTATGTTCGTCCACTGCTGGACATAGGCCTCTCCAAGGGGGGATAAAAATTTCATTGATTTTGCCGTAGGATGCATCGTTTTCAAGATATTTGACAAAAACACCGGAGGGGGTGGAGGGGTGAGTCACGTTAAACTATCGTCCGTAAACCGACTTTACAGACAACCGGTTTTTCCTGTTCTGTGCTCCCAACAGGGAACGTGCACATAGACGGTGCTGCCAACTGGTGCCATAAGGGTGCCATCAATTTGAATGTTTTACCTTGATAAGTTTGTTTTACTGTCCGCATAGTGTCTCTTCTGTCGCATTAGTGCTGCCGCCTATAGTTACTGCACGTTCCCTATAATACTTTTTCTCACAAAAAGTAACTTTTTCTCACAAAAGAGGAAACTTGACGTTTTCTCATGAAAAATAAACTTAAAAAAAAAACTAAAAACCTTAAAAAAAAACGTGGAATCGAACCGAGGTGGGCTGGATCCGTGACCACCCGAGTTCTACTTTGCTATTTTGATCTGCTCGAAGCCGGCGAAATTTAGCTTTGTATTCTAATGCAAACAAAAATAGCCGGAAAACACGAGTAAAAGCGATTTTCTGAAAATGAAACATAGCTAGATCAGTTTTACACCCCCGAAAACCCCCACATACCGAATTTCATCGAAATCGTTGGAGCCGTTTCCGAGATCCTGATTATATATATACATAATATATACAAGAATTGCTCGTTTAAAGGTAAGTACCTGGGCGACCGAGCTCTGCTCGGGCAGAAACTCGGTACCAAGCGTTTTCCCAGAGATAAGACCAATCTAGATCAATTTTTCATCCCAGAAAACCCCCAAATACCAAATTTCATCGAAATCGTTGGAACCGTTTCCGAGATCCTGATTATATACACCGGAGGGGTGGGGGGGGGGGGGGGATGCGGGGGAGGGAACGCGGGGGAATTAAAGGGGGGATGAAAATTTCATTGATTTTGCCGTAGCATGCACCGTTTTTAAGATATTTGACAAAAACACCGGAGGTTGGGTGAGTCACGTTAAACTATCGTCCGTAAACCGACTACAGACAACCGGCTTTTCCTGTTCTGTGCTCCCAATAGGGAACGTGCACATAGACGGTGCTGCCAACTGGTGCCATAAGGGTGCCATCAATTTGAATGTTTTACCTTGATAAGTTTGTTTTACTGTCCGCATAGTGTCTCTTCTGTCGCATTAGTGCTGCCGCTTATAGTTACTGCACGTTCCCTATAATACTTTTTCTAACAAAAAAGTAACTTTTTCTCACAAAAAAGTAACTTTTTCTCACAAAAGAAGAAACTTGACGTTTTCTCATAAAAAATAAACTTAAAAAAAAAACTAAAAATCTTGAAAAAAACGTGGAATCGAACCGAGGTCGGCTGGATCCGCGACCACCCGATTTCTAATGTGCCATTATAATCTGCTCGAAGTCGGCGAAATTTAGCTTTATATTCTAATGCAAACAAAAATAGTCGGAAAACACGAGTAAAAGCGATTTTCTGAAAATGAAACATAGCTAGATCAGTTTTTCATCCCCGAAACCCCCACACACCAAATTTCATCGAAATCGTTGGAGCCATTTCCGAGATCCTGATTATATATATACATATATACAAGAATTGCTCGTTTAAAGGTATTAGATTAGATAGATAGATAGATAGATAGATAGATAGATAGATAGATAGATTAGATTAAAAGGATAACCAGTAGATACGCTAATTAATTGTCTAACGCGCTGACACTTGCTTTCGTATTCACTGTTTCTTTCTGTCAAACGGTATAAGGGGACAGAACGAGATGGTGAAAGCGAAGGCAAGTGCCCTCGCGTTAGACAATACGTTCACTGTACGCGTATTGTCAAATGCGCTGACGCTTGCTTTCGGAATTACTATTTCTTTCTGTCAAACGGTATAAAATGGTGTCAGAAAGAGATGGTAAAAGCGAAAGCAAGCGCCCACACATTATTCAATTCGGCCTCCGTTCTAGTAGAAGCTAATGTAACTGACAGGATAAAGACAAACGAATGCCAGGTAATGTAAACTTAACAATCTGTAATTAATAAGAATTGTACCTAGGGTGATTTACCTATTTCCTATATCAGGATCGACCTATAATTTTCGAGGTTTTAAGTTCAATCCATGAATATATTATAATAAAATAGTCAAACACATCAGGAAAAACCGTTATTCGCTTTATAAGCCTTCGCACCACAGAAGTCTCATAGTTTCAATATATAGGGGCAAAATATTGTCGACTGAACAAAAATATTACCTACCTACTTAACGAAGATTTACGTTGGCATCCTATTTTACTATGTTAATTTAACGACATAAACAATGACTTGTCATTTATTGGACTTTAATCACGGCCCACTGCCAAACTCCCATAACTTCAACTTCGTATTTTCCAGACGTTTTAAAAAGCAATAATGCCGTAGGGTTGTCAGAGGCGTTTTTCACGCGTCATCTTCCGCGTCAGCCGTCAATGGTCCGGAAAAGCCGCCAGATAGCGCTTTCCTCCGTTTTTATACTCATCCCGTTCAGGAAAAACATTTTTTGACACCTGACATGTCGTTGAGTTTTAACCCTTGGGGTACTTCTATTGATTGGTGTAAAAAGCGAGTAGCTTTTTACTTTAAAAGGAAGGGATTAAGTACACACTTCTCAGGAAGATAAAGGTGCCAAGTAAAATGTTTAGAGCATTCGAAACATATCCTTATATTAGTATAAGCAGCAAGATTTAAGTATACCTATTAGTAGTAGTAATAGTAGTACTAAAGTTACTACACTTAGCAAATAAGTTATTTATGTAAATCTAGGCAAGTAAGTCAAACGTACCAACTGTTTTTTTAACTATAGAAAGCAAAATTTTATTGCTACTCTATTTGCTTAAAACTTTTTAAGGGTGACCATGAATTTTTAATGCCAGAGAATTACAGATTAAAATTGCAAAAGTGCGGTGCAAAATTAATCTTTAATCAGACGCGTCTAATCTCTGAAATTCTGTATGCTAAATAGGATGAATTACGAGTGTATATTTCCCAGTAGAGCCTATGCAGGGGCAATGACACCAGCCCCCAAATCGTGGGGCTTACTTACGGGCTTGGACTAATCTCCTCATATAGTGCTAGTCCGGTTGAGCCCACTTATCCTTAAGGTTGTCCTCGCGATGCGGGTGGAATAATGTGACTGGCCACAAACGCCTGTGGAAAACTTAGTAGCAAAAAATATTTTAGGCGGTTGGGGAGCCGTCAAATTTACGAAAAAGATTTTTAGTTATTTTGTTTAAGGTTATTCTCAGGTCAAAGCGTGTATTTAATTTAATTAAATCATGAAAATACACGTAACAAAATAAATATCTTACACCCTGCTCCTTAACTCGTAATGAACTAAAACAATTACTTTGCTCACCCGCGACCTTACAATAGTTACGTTTATGCAAGAAATGTGTGTTCATGCAGTTCCTCCACCTCCACACTGTACGAACACACACAAATCACATAAACACAACCATCACCACCACCAAGCTACACTGACGCGTTTCGAACTCAACCAGAGCTCATCTTCAGAGTAACCACAACCGTATGCTATGCTACCAAATGTTAAACTAACAAACCAAAACAAATGTTTTAACTTGTCACTGTAACTTCACAAGTACCCACTTTATTTTTCTTATTCTCAAACTACCCCACAAAAATTAACTTTTATTGACATATTATAAAACTACCTTGAATTTTTTTTTGTTTATTTATTTATAAGGCATATTTTATTAATACTAACTGTGTTGTGTGTGTTCGTACAGTGTGGAGGTGGAGGAACTGCATGAACACACATTTCTTGCATAAACGTAACTATTGTAAGGTCGCGGGTGAGCAAAGTAATTGTTTTAGTTCATTAATATGGACCTCCGCAAAGTAACGCCTGATTCAATAAATTCCTTAACTCGTAGGCAAGGTATTTTTTTCTACTATGAAAAAAAAAACTATTTTTCTACTTGGCTAATATTTAAATAAGACTTGTCCATTGCCCACCTGCGAAAAGCTATTGATCCGCATGCAGCATTAAAACTCCATTCATATAAAACAAAACTATTTAATTAAATTGTCCGTCAACACTAGAAAAGGATAGGTACACATACACACATCACTGGCAATGCTGCTTGCCGGTATGATTAGCGAAAGTGACCAAGATAGACCTAGAAAAAAATCTTACCACCGCGAAAAATCTATCAAATTCAAGGGGCCCTAGAAAATCATGCATTAATCGTCTTAAATACAAAATATTGACGGTATCCAGCGAGTTTACCTATCCACTAAACTTAAAGTGCTAAATCTGTTCAGAGCCCATCGATTGGCAATAATGCCGTAATTACTGTCCCGGCAGCCTCGTCTCCAGTTGTTAATCTTACTTAAGCTGCCTTCGATCCACATTTAGTTAAAAATTATTGGCAGAAGCTTAAGGACTTTAGTGAGGAGCTTAGCCATGAGAAAATGCCTTAAATTTGCTTTTAATTACGCTCTTATTGATTAGAGGTTGACCTTTTCAATGTTCATTAATTTCTAAAAGACTTTGCTTAAGCGTAGCAAAATGGTGGCTAAATCCACTCTGAGTAATCATCTTTTATTTACAGAAGTATCAATTCTAGTCAATCACTCAAAATCTGTTTATTTTCATCGTACAGTCATGAGCTTTAATTTGGGACCCACTTAAGTTTGACAGTCCTGTCATATAAGAATTCGAACGATATTTTTTCGAAATGGGTCCCAATTAAAGCACGCGACCGTAGGTAATTCTTTAACGTTTAGACTTATTGTAAAATTCGATGATTTAGTTATTTAATAAAACTAAAAAAAATACTACAGTTTGCAGATAGGCTTCCGTGTCCAAATAAATGGTGGCAAAGGGACCCTATTACTGAGACTGCGGTGTGTGTCCGCCTGTCCGTCCGTAGCTATTATGTTTTATTGTAGTCGCTAAAACAAAAAATACTAAAAATAAGATAATGTTAAAAATTAAAGGCGGTCGTCATTCAAGAAAGCTTAGAACAATGAAATTTTACACTTGCATCCTTTTTACAACTTTAAATACCACGCACGTTGTAATTTTTGATTGAAAAACTGATAAAAACATAGAAATCAAATTCTACTGTTAGACCTAACGGTTTACGCGAGTAAAACTGTAGCTAAAGGCTAGTGTCTCATACAATTTAAAATAGACAGAGGTAATCTAGCCGTTTAATCTATCCGAAAACTTGAATGCTCGTAGCTAATCGAGCGAAGTCGAATTCTATAGAGTATTCAAAACGTCCAACGTAAGAGAATAGAACTTAACTATTCAGAGGGTAGTTAGGTAAGCCGGTCACGTGATAACGCTCAGTTTGACTCGTCTCGCCCGCGGTTTGCAGTGTTCGCCGCGCTTTGAAGTATGCAGAAGGAATAACTTTGTTAAAATGTGCGCTTCTCCATGGTGCTTCCGTCTGATTATGTGGGTACATAAGCTTCAATTCAATTTAAATCTAGGAAAGCTGGCTTTAGCTTTTTAAAGATTCAACCAATGTTGAAGTTGACTAAGACACGGCATTTACACTTTTTCTACGTAAAAATTGATATCAATTGATAGAAGTTAAGTACCTGTTTTTTCCGTAAGGTTTCACCTTCAAGGCAACTTTCTAGAATAGACACTTAGGCAGTTTTGCGCGGACTAAGGTTATCTACGGAACTACAAATTAACTGCAACCCCAGTGTCAAAATGTATGAAACTGTCATCCTTAGCCTAGGGTTACCGACTTAATTTTTTAACCCTGAACCGCGCAAGTGACTCTTGGACATGTTTGTTAGGTACGAACGGGATGTGGACTGTGCCTCATGATACAGTTAACGTTATGTTTGGATCAAGTAATAGATGAGAACGCGTACAATCGTAGCAAGAGTGCAAGGAGTCGACGCGCAAGAATAAGATTAGGATATAAAGTTTGGTCTACACATAATTAATATCCACCTCCACCTGCAATTTTCAATGACCCATGATCATGGTGATAGTAATTGCGTCATCGTTGCAAATATCGGGAGCTAATTAAGAATATGAATAGTGTAGTAGCTGTTAGATGACACATACAAATATTACAAACTCCCTACCCAACAAAATAGCCAGCACTTAGTTATATGTTGAACATAGGCTTTCCCCCAAGGCTCGCCCAACAGATCGGTCCTGCGCCAACCGCATCCAACGCGTTCCAGCAACCATTCCATCTTGTCTGAGGCCTACCTACACTGCGTCTTCCGGTCCGCGGACGCCACTCGAGAACCGAAATGTTCAGCAGTGGACGTTTTTCAGCTGAAATGATGATGATGATGATGATGAGCTATATGTTACGAACAGATATTATGGACATAATTTCGTGACGCTGACTTTCAGTGACGCTAGTTACAGAAGTGGCCGTCACCAAGCACTAATTGTAGATAATCGCAATCTACTTGCATTTAAACTGTTAAATTATTCATTTAAAATTACAAACATATTAAAATTACAAGACAAAATTGTGATTTGTCTGTGCCGGGCAAAGATAGATGTCAAAGTGATAGATAAAGACAAACGGTACTTAAAGTTTAAAAGGCGCAGGATTTGTGAATAAAGATACTTACTCCTTTACCTAAACTACTGTTCTTCTCTAAACCTTTCTGTTCTCTAAACGTTTCAATGCTCTTGTACCAACAGAACAACATACAATTTTTCGTTTCATAAGCATAAAAGCGGCAATAAAAGATGTATTTGTTATTTTCTCTTTGAAATACGATGTCTCAGCAATTATAATCCATCGTACTAAAAGCACTATTAAGTTAGTATAAACAAATATACACATAAATGTCCTTCCTGGTGTCTATTACAAAAAATATTGACATTTCTTGACCCTAATAGACAGCCGCGAGTCCAAGTGACACTAGTACGACACCCCGCATCCACCCCCATAGAACAATATAAAAGCATTATTTTGTTAGTATTTCCGTTGTCCAAACTTGTGCAGAAACGAGGGGTAAACATTGCCCAATACGTGAACAATATTTGCTGTTAAATAAATACTTGAAAAAGCACTTACTTAATTTTGACATTCTGTTTGTAAGCCCTAGAGACGATAGCATTTCAAATGTCAAAAACCTAGGGAACTCATCGTATTCAAAAAGTTTGAACACAAGTATTTTTTTAAATACCTACTCAGAAATTATTTATAATTTTCCCAATTTTCGAACCAATTGGTTCATCAGTCTACTTGTGACTACGACTGATGCAATTTGGGTAAATCATTGAGGTAATTTAAACAATACCAACTTTGTACGTCATTAACAAGAGTTGGCACGAATGGATCGAATGAGTGAATGAAAGTATCTAAGTATTACCTTTTGAATACACTTCACACAAATATGAAAATGTCATGCATCAGTCATTTTCCTACAAAAATGTCAAAGTGACATTGCTTTCGTTCATACCATTCGTGCCAACTCTTGTGAATCAACCTGTAGTTATGAGTGAAAATGGCGACAGTTTAGGTAATATACAAGAATACAATGGACCACGGTCGTGCAATGCGAATGGCACCTCAAAGCAAATTTATAAAGACTATCACTTTTTATTTAACGACCGCTTTAGCCTAGTTGGTAGTGACCCTGCCTACGAAGCAAGAGGTCCTGGGTTCAAATCCCGGTAAGGGCATTTATTTGTGTGATGAGCGCGTATTTTTGTCCCTGAGTTATGGATGTTTTCTATGTATTTATTTATCTATTTAAGTATGTTTATCGTCGTCTAGTACCCATAGTACAAGCTTTGCTTAGTTTGGGACTAGGTCGATTTGTGTAAGATTGTCCACTAATATTTTTTTTTTTTATTATTTAATATTAATAAATTTTTCATTTATTATGTCAGAATTACATAAGAAATCCATTTATTTCAGTCTAACTGTTGCCTTTACAATATTAGTAACGTGTAAAAAATATTTGAAACATAACTATAATTAAAATGCATACTTTTTTACCGAATAACTTACCATAAAGCTGAGATAACAAGATCCATGTCCAATTTTTTCATGCTGAATCTTTATCTATAAATACGAGGGCACAATTACAGCTGATTTGAAATAAAATCTCATTTGATTCACGACTAAATCTTAGTTCCCAACTAATATGACATCAAAGAATGGGGTGACGTTCAGTTACCAGTATCATGTCAGGTCACGTGTCACAGATAAGACTCACTAAACGAGTGCCGCCCTAGGGATTGATTACAATTCTTTATTCACATAATGCCAATAGATTGAGAATTACAGATAGCTCGGGATTACGCGTGTATCTAAAATAGGGTATTCGAATTTTGAGCCATTTGGTCTTAATGATTAGAAGTTTACAGTTTTACAGATAACAAAGGTCATGATCTTAATGTTTTACGAAGAGGTAGTTAAAATAATTTATCATAACGTTGTATCGATTTGTATGGCGAGCCTTGGTGGAGGCCTATGTTCAGCAGTGGACGTCTTTCGGCTGATGATGATGACGGTAACGTGCGCTCTCGCTTGGGCTTAATTGTTATATTTAATTAACATTATCGCACTAATATCCTATTAATATTATAAATGAGAAAAAATGTGATGATGTTTAGATGTTTTAGTATTTGTTAGAGTTAATCACGCAATAACGGTTTTAAACGAATTCCAATGAAACTTGGAGTAGAGATAGACATACATAGATCTGAATTGCGACATAGGATGCTTAATATTCCAGTAGTGAGTGCTTTGAAAGTGTTACCGTAAACTTTTTTCATGGATTTCTAACACGGTACGAAGCCGCGGGAAAAAGGTCGTTATTTCATATATATAAGTCATTACCTAGACTGAACTTATTTCTAATCTAATATATAAAAATCTCGTGTCACGGTGTTTGTTATTGAACTCCTCCGAAACGACTTGACTGATTTTTGTGAAACTTTTTTCTGTATTCGGTAGGTCTGAGAATAGATCGTAGGCTATTTTTTATACCGCTAGGTGATATAAGGCAAAACAACGTTTGCCGGGTCAGCTAGTATTAGTATAATATACAAGGTGCCTTAAAATAAATCCGGTAGGTATATTTCAGTAGATGTTTGGGTTAGCTTGACTGATCACCCCTATGAAGGTTTCTCATCGGAATTTTTGATTCAAGATGAAGTCTCCCATTTGACACCATAATTAACCACCATAATTATTATCCGAAACGTCGAGGTAAATAAATAAATATTTTTTGCGTGATAAGTCCCGTTTAGTTTAGTAATTATGACACCATACACTTCTGATATCGACCAATCTATTGAATTTTTTTTTAAAAAAAATAAAAGATCCCAAATAACTTTTTCATATCTCCTGTTTGGAAAGTTAAATTTTCATGAGTAGATAGCCGGGTTGGAAAATTGCGTTTTCATCTCAAGGGTGGAAATTATTTTTTTTTTTAATTTTTACGATTAGCCTCGGAGTCGAAGATAATTCAGTTACGTCAGTGACACTTTTTTCACATTTCGGCATGGCCACCTAGATGCACGTCGTGACCATGGAGCTTATATACAACACTGGAGGTTGTACGCCGAACATCCGTTTGAAACAAGAAATTTGATCTAACTTTTTAAATTTGCTTACTAACATTAAACTGACAAAGAAAAAATTACATACAGCCAACTCTTAGCATTCTTACGACATAAAAAAATCTATCTTTTATTATACCTATAAAACTGCCTAAACTAGACGATGGATGGATGGATGGATGGATGGATGGATGGATTTCACTTTTCTCACAGTCGAAATGAAAAGTAGAGTCTCACTTCGTTCGAGCGCCAGAAATATCTCGGGTTCAATGGGTCACTTTCCACCCTTGGTTATCAATCTACTATTATGGGAATGTTCGGTCAAATTACCCTAACCATCTGCTGGAACATTCCAAATTAATTATGAGACTTAAAAGAAAAAAAAAATCGCAAAAAAAAAACAATTGATATTTTAATAAGTACCTGGGCGACCGAGCTCTGCTCGGGCAGAAACTCGGTACCAAGCGTTTTCCCAGAGATAAGACCAAGCTAGATCAATTTTTTATCCCCGAAAACCCCCAAATAACAAATTTCATCGAAATCGTTGGAACCGTTTCCGAGATCCTGATTATATACACCGGAGGGGTGGGGGGGGGGGGGTTGAGAGGGGGGGAGGGGATGCGGGGGAGGGAGCGCGGGGGTGTTAAAGGGGGGATGAAAATTTCATTGATTTTGCCGTAGGATGCACCGTTTTCAAGATATTTGACAAAAACACCGGAGGGGGTGGAGGGGTGAGTCACGTTAAACTATCGTCCGTAAACCGACTTTACAGACAACCGGCTTTTCCTGTTCTGTGCTCCCAATAAGGAACGTGCACATAGACGGTGCTGCCAACTGGTGCCATAAGGGTGCCATCAATTTGAATGTTTTACCTTGATAAGTTTGTTTTACTGTCCACATAGTGTCTCTTCTGTCGCATTAGTGCTGCCGCCTATAGTTACTGCACGTTCCCTATAATACTTTTTCTAACAAAAAAGTAACTTTTTCTCGCAAAAAAATAACTTTTTCTCACAAAAAAGTAACTTTTTCTCACAAAAGAAGAAACTTGACGTTTTCTCATAAAAAATAAAATTAAAAAAAAACTAAAAATCTTGAAAAAAAACGTGGTATCGAACCGAGGTCGGCTGAATCCGCGACCACCCGATTTCTAATGTGCCATTATGATCTGCTCGAAGTCGGCGAAATTTAGCTTTATATTCTAATAAAAACAAAAATAGCCGGAAAACACGAGTAAAAGCGATTTTCTGAAAATGAAACATAGCTAGATCAGTTTTTCATCCCCGAAAACCCCCACATACCAAATTTCATCGAAATCGTTGGAGCCGTTTCCGAGATCCTGATTATATATATACATATATATATACATATATATATATATATATATATATATATATATATACATATATACAAGAATTGCTCGTTTAAAGGTATTAGATTATAAAAACCGTGTTTTAAAACAAAATATCAGAATATTTTTTCATGATAAATTGTTATCTTCTTACAATTTCGGCATTACGTAAATGCGGACAGGCAATGTCTTAAGTTTCGCTCTGCGTTTAAAACACAACAGCAAACATCTTAATAGAAATCAAACGCACAATTCTATCAACGTTTAAATCACAGCCGCTTTTGTCATTCAATCGTACATTTTCCCTTCAAAAAATAATTGTTCCGTAACTCTCGCATTGCATAGCCCATTAATATTGATGCTCCTATCGAATGTTTGGTTGAAATTAATTCAATTTTTTAGGGGAAAACGTTCCCGAGTCAAGCGAGTACGAGGGGAGTGTTTTATCATATTACAGAAAGCCCTCATTTGTGTTTAATAGCTTGCTGAACAATTTTGCTTAATTGCAAAAATTAATGGTTGAACTCTACGTCAAGCGGTGATAGTATGTCTTGAATTACAAATGGAAAATAGGTAAATTGTTGGGATTTTTATACTTTTTATCTGCTAAATTGTTTTCCGTTTGCACATATTTCACAATACACACAAAGAAAAACACGAAATAAATAAATAAATATTAGGGGACAATCTTACACAAATCAACCTAGTCCCAAACTAAGCAAAGCTTGTACTATGGGTACTAGACGACGATAAACATACTTATATAGATAAGTAAATACTTAAATACATAGAAAACATCCAAAACTCAGGAACAAATATTCGTGCTCATCACACAAATAAATGCCCTTACCGGGATTTGAACCCAGGACCTCTTGCTTCGTAGGCAGGGTCACTACCAACTAGGCTAAAGCGGTCGTAAATGGTGCATATTTATTAACTACTTTTTGCCCGCAAATTCATCTGCGCGGAATTTATATTTGTGGTAAAGCTTCTTCATCTCGTTCGTTGAATAAAGCAAAAATCCGGAAAAATAACATCCTAAAATCCATTAACATAATAATATAGTTTATAGAATGTAAAATTGTAAATATGTACTAATAAAACTATGGATTCTTTATGATCTGAAATAAAAAAAAAAATTAACATAATCATCGCTATCAATCAAATAAATCATCATCGTGTATAAATCTAATTTTTTCCTTATCCGTGGGAATTTCGAAAATTCCTGAAATTCGTTTGCTGTTATAATTACTTACTCGCATGCTAAATTGTAACAGTCTAATAATCATAGTAATGAAGACATGGTCACTTCGAATCAAACATAATATAAATCACTACATAGTATTTGATAGTATAAAACAAAGTCTCTTCCCGCTGTCTGTCGCTATCTAGTATGCTTAGAACTAGGTACGCAACGGATTTTGATGCGGTTCTTTTTAATAGATAGAGTGATTCAAGAGAAAGGTTTATAATATGTATAATACATGCATAATTGCACCAGTGCGAAGCCGGGGCTGGTCGCTTGTATCATATTATTCTCTATTCTGTGGGACGTTCAACAAATGCGTCCTTATTTCTTGCCTACATCATAAAAACAACCTTTGTGCAAAATTTCAAACTTCTAGGGCCAAGGGTTTGGGTTGGGCGCTAATGAGTCAGTCAGTGTGTGAGTCAGTTATTTAATCAGTTAGGATTTTTTTTATAATAATTATTAGACAATTAGCAAGATAAATGAGTGTTAACATTACGAAGACAAATTTGAACAATAAGTATTACAATAAGGGTTATTTTACGTTACCAGGCGGAATAATTATAATTACTTACGAATAAGTTTTTCAATTAAATAGCCGTCCGGAACCGCTAAGTTTCTTTGTAAATGTTAGGGCGAAAAGTTGTAATAATTACGTCTCTAAATACGATGACATTGACGTTTCATTCAAATTATTTTATGGCGAACCAGAATCCAAAGTAAAATATTAGGAACAGAAATGGTTTTAATATTTTTTTTCTGCTATTACACGAGTATTTTGGATGCCCGTTTTGGCCGAAAAGTTCTCGAATGGAGACCACGGATTAGCAAGCACGGCGTAGGACGTCCACAAACGAGGTGGACGGACGATTTGGTAAAGGCCGCAGGTTCAAGGCGGATGCAAGCCGCTTCAAACGCAGTGATTGGGTATGTATCAATGAGGGAGGGGCTTTTTCCAGCAGTGGACGTCCTACGGCTGTCATGATAATTATGATTGCACAAGTGTTAACAGTATAAAAACTAGTGCGTTGAGTCCCTCCGCGCGGAAGAAGTGAAACTTCATAATAAAAATTAACAAGCAACCAACTACAGCGCTAGCGAAACAAGTTACATAACTCGTCGCTAGATGGCGTTGCTCCTCGTGCGCATTTTTCTTGATTTTTCGTAATTCTCAAAGATATTCAATACTTTTTTTTAGTAAATACGTTTAAAATACTTTATTCTACGATCTACCATTAAAATAGTTTTGATTTTTACAAGTTTTCATACTAAACCACGCAATTGTTCTGGATCGCACACACAAAGTTTTTAACATCCGTTAGTACCTATATATACAATGCGAACGTCTCGTAAACGTCAACTTGCGTTGCGTTGCGTATTTAACGTAACGCTTGTTGGAAGTCGCATTAGAAGTTTCACTTCATAATACTAGTTTTAACCTACAGCTTTGCACGCATTAGAAATAACTCTAATCTTAGAGTTTGCCCTGAAAAAAGGTTAAGGTACCAATTTTAAAGCACAATGTTCGTTCGGACCACGCCATCTATTATACAGGGTGTTAGGTAATGAGTGGATAATCCTTGAACTACGGATAGAGGGCACTTAGGACGTTATAATAAAGCTAATATAGGTTTTGTAAAAGTGTCACGGTTTTCGAGATATTTGGACTTTTAGGTTTTTTTTCGAAAATGAACATCTTTGTTCAATGTTTTGATCATACTAATAGCATCATTTTAAACTATTTATTATTATTTTTTATTTTTGCTCAATATTCTTGAGGACTTGTGTAATTAGATAGGCATCACCATTTTTGTGAGACTTCATTAGATTTTTTAAAAAAAAATCGCATACTTAATTTTTGCGTTTTCAATCGTACATTGACCTAACTTTCAGCTCTCATGGTGAATAAAAAATACACTACCGTCTAGTTGCCGATAAGTTTAAAAAACATGCCAATTTATTGCAAATTTAAAAATAGCAATTACCTTTTGAATTTAAAATCAAAATGCTAAATTAATAAAAAAAAGACACGCTCACCCATATTTTTCCCAATGTACTTTTTGTATGCCGGCCGTAGAATTCAAAACTTTTTGTTGCAAAAATAACATTACTGGCCACTAATTTAAATGCCAGTAATTCCAAATTTAAAAAACATGCTGACTGCTTTTTGTTTTTTTTTTTCGAATTCGATTTTGAATTTCGCTATTATTTCATAAGGGATGGTGAATTCAGTGTTTAGATGTGCTTAGATTTTTGTGTTGATTTTCTTTTAGTTTATTAATGCTTCGAACACCATACACACCGCTAGAATATGCTCAAATGCATTACATTTATGGTGAGTGCCAAGGCAACGCTAGTGCTGCTGCAATTTTGTACGCTGAACGCTACCCAAACAGACGCCATCCCGATTACAGGATTTTTCCTCGAATCCATAACGCGTACAGTGCAGGCAGAGGTCTTGGCAAACATAGAACTTGCACATGTTGGAAATGAAAAGGGTGCAATCCGTAGGTTTTAAAATTTGCATGCATTTTCCACGTTGTCAGTCCGAGAATATTTGCTATGTCCCGTCCCGTATGTACAAAGAAGGATTTGCCGCTACTAAATCCAGAACATTTTCATCATCTCGCTGCTTCGGTCTGCCCTCGCTAGTTCCCCCTACACCTTGGCCAAAAACTCTGCCTGCACTGCACGCGTTACGGATTCGAGGAAAAATCCGGTAATCGGGATGGCGTCTGTTTGGGTAGCGTTCAGCGTACAAAATTGCAGCAGCACTAGCGTTGCCTTTGCACTCACCATAAATGTAATGCATTTGAGCATATTCTAGCGGTGAGTATGGTGTTCGAAGCATTATTAAACTAAAAAAAAAAAAATCAACACAACAATCTAAACACATTTAAACACTCAATTCACCATCCATTATGAAATAATAGCGAAATTCAAAATTGAATTCGAAAAAAAAACAAAAAGCAGTCAGCATGTTTTTTAAATTTGGAATAACTGGCATTTAAATTAGTGGCCAGTAATGTTATTTTTGCAACAAAAAGTTTTGAATTCTACGGCCGGCATACAAAAAGTACATTGGGATAAATATGGGTGAGCGTGTCTTTTTTTTTATTAATTTAGCATTTTGATTTTAAATTCAAAAGGTAATTACTATTTTTAAATTTTCAATAAATTGGCATGTTTTTTAAACTTATCGACAACTAGACAGTAGTGTATTTTTTATTCACCATGAAGCTGAAAGTTTGGTCAATGTACGATTGAAAACGCAAAAATTAAGTATGCGATTTTTTTAAAAAAAAATCTAATAAAGTCTCACAAAAATGGTGATGCCTATCTGATTACACAAGTCCTCAAGAATATTGAGCAAAAATAAAAAACAAAAAAAATAGTTTAAAATGGTGCTATGGTTAAAACATTGAACAAGGGTGTTAATTTTCGAAAAAAAACCTAAAAGTCCAAATACTTCGAAAACAGTGCCACTTTTACTAAACCTATATTAGCTTTATTGTAACGTCCTAAGTGCCCTCTATCCGTAGTTCAAGGATTATCCACTCATTACCTAACACCCTGTATATTGTTTTTTTAGCATTAAAAAGAAGGTAAGCGATCTTGAAGTGTCTTTTTATTGAAAAACACTTTTGAAAAATAAGTCACAGCAGATAATATAACAATTTGAAAGGAAATTATGGTCATTTACACTCTTTTAGTTTCACAAGTTTAGTAATAGTTATTATTTTATTTAAAGTGTTTTTCAATATAAAGACTCGTCAGGATTGTTTACCTTATTTCTAATGTTAAATAAATTAAAGTATAATTGCAGACGAAGGTCACGCGTCATCTTGAACGCCGAGGTAGGTACTTTAATGTTCACAGCGCCCTCTATTCTTGATTAAAGTTAAAAACACCCCACGGGAACGCATTAACGAGATATTAATCCCGTGTCTCAATCCAAAACTTTGTCTACATGTACGCCAAATTCCATTTAAATCCGTCATGCTGTTATGGCGTGATTGACTAACAAATATGCACACTATTTCACAAAATTTCTCATATATATTACTAGCTGTTGCCGGCGAAAGAACTGAAACGGCGGCGAAAAATAGGGGTGGGTATACAAAAAATAGCCTACGAACGACCTATTCTCAGACCTACCGAATATAGAAAAGTTTCATGAAAATCGGTCAAGCCGTTTCGGAGGAGTTCGATAACAAACACCGTGACACGAGATTTTTATATATTAGAAGTTTAGTAGGATAGGAAATGCCATATAAATACGATTTATATCCCATAGACAAGTAATACATTTAAGCCTGTTTAATATTGCTGAAAGGGTGGGATACACCAAAGTGACTGATGTGTTTAGTTCGTCTAATGTAGAATAAACAGAAAAAACTTCCATTGCTTATCTTGAAAGGTTTCCTGAACGCAACATTAACTTTAATGCTTTTTCCCGATAAAGGGTTTTGGGTAAGTAGCAACAGGAATTGAAGATTTTTTTGTGTGAATTTTATAGGACATATTTGATTAAGTACCAAGTTTTTTTTAGCGAGAAATTTTTAGATATCATTCATCAGTATTAACAAAAGTTAAATACAAAAATAAATAGACAAACCTGTATTGCGTTTTCATTTTTAAAGAAGAGTTTTATAATGGGAAGAAAATGATACTCGTAGTTACTGTTGTAATCGACTTTAATACAACAAACATACAATCACACCTCATTCCAAGCAAAGGGGTACGCAGAGACTATTTGTTTCCACTTGTTATGATCCTGACATATGTAATTATGTACATCTTTCGTTTCCCCAACACTCATTAGTCTATTAATACATGCTCGCATAGTTTTGCATGTTCGGACTTTTATGTATCCTGTGTAAATAAAGATGTTTCCGAGTTTTCTTTTTACTTCTTTGTACTCCGTTGAAAAGTCTTCCTAAGGTCGAGTTAAGCTTCGCGAGCTTTCTAATGAAATGAAGATGTCGAGAGCTTACACGTTTCTTTGTGGTATAGTTGGCTGTCTGGTTATAGTAGAGTCTGAAATATCAACAAAAGTTTGGCTTTTATCGTCTATTGTGCGCACTCTACCTTCCCATGTCAACTGTACGGTAGTTGTTAAAATAAATATTTTACTAGATGTGTCAACTATATTATTATTTTGATTCAAGGTAGGTCTATAGTTGTTATTATAGATTATCGCGCTAGACGCATTGTAGTCTAATATATTGTCAAAGGCTTTGATCAATTATAACTGAAGATACACATTGCCGAACAAAATCCCCTTCAAAGAATGTCCGAACTTTTTTATTTGTTTGCATAACAATTAAAATCATCACCTACGCAGAAATTTGAACCTAGTCTTTACTTCATTACAGTCGAATTTCGGTTGACACTTGACAGCTAAACTTGACAATTTCACGCAACGTACTGAGAAAAAAGAAGGCCACTTTTATCAAAGTGGTGCTCATTTGGCTCGGACATTTTCGGGCGCGCGACTGTGGATCTACAGTTATAATTGATCAAAGGTCAAAGGATACTTAGATTGAAAAGATATGGTAAGGGAGAGTTGACACATTTGACCATAATGCCTTTTGATTAGTGTTTGTAATTTCCATATCCTGTGTAACCTATATTCAACAAAATATGTTTTGTGGATTATGTATATGTTTTGTGTTTTGTGTATGTTTTATGTTTTTTTACTTAAAATATTGGATTGTCCCTAATACAATCACTCTATCTGCCTGATACCTAAAAAAATTGTCAAGCAAAGACATTATTTTTTTTTAAATGTGTCGCTAGGTAATAATGCGTATTTTCTGCTTCTTGTTCTCTACGTATAAATTCTTGCTAGGTACGCCTTTTTTGAAACAACCTGGATATAGAACTGCGCGATCGGACAAATTTAGCTGCAGCTTTGGTTAAGGAGATGTGGAAATCAACAGAAGATGCTTTTAAAATAATAAAAATGGCTTTTTCATTCTTTTCTAGTCCAATATGATGCATTTTATGGGGATACATAATAAAATACTGACTATGATCGCCATATCATTAAGATGTTACTTTGCAGATGTCTGTATCAATGAAGTTACAACAATGTCAACTGTCAACAGCAAGCGTTGTACATTACTTTCCAAAGACGCATCCGTCACACCGACTCACGCAATACTACCTATTACCTGCCTCACTATTACCTTTTACCGACTGGTGAATTAGTCGTTCTATTTGTTCCAAACTGTTGTTCATATTATGAATTTGGAAAATATCGCGACTGCAATATACTCACTCACTTTGATTCCGTCGTAGGATGAACATTTCCTTAATCTCCCGCGGAGAGGTTTGAACGATCGAAAATTTCCCCGACACGCTCTTACTAACATGGTTAGTGCGGAAATTGTACTCAGAATTAGGAAATAATTTAGTTAAAACACAGCTTACGTCATGATTGATGGGACTTTGAAAGGGAAACGTGATTCGACTATTGATGATTGTGATGACGTTACAATGATTTGTGGACGATTTGATGAGCTATGCTGATTGACAGGGTGAGCTTAATTACAAGTTAAGGCAGAGAAAGCCTTTAATATTTAATCTTTTTAGGTCCAATGCTTGAAAGTAGATGGATAAAAACGTACAATTAAGAATTCCAGTACTATTAAAGCGTAATGAATGATGCCTACAATAATGAATGTGAGCAAAGAAAACATTTATTGGAACAGGCAATAGTTTTTAAAGCAGACGAGATGTATTTGACATTGCATAAGCAAGTTTACAGCTTTTAACGATGTATGTACAAGTATCTCGCATTTGAACGTTTCGAATGCTTTACTTAAATTTAAAGGAATTTTCGACATTACAGAAAACTTTCCACCAATACCCAAGGCGCATATAAAATACGTGCTGAATCTGGAATCAGCTAATATCTGTACAGATAACGTAGAATTTAAGCAACACAATACGCTATATTGCTTTAGAAGTTTAGATTGCTTTGCGGCGGCGATTGCTAAACCAGTTTGGGTTCAAACCGTTGTTTTCGTTCGCTACATTAGCGCAAACCGTGTTAACTAGAGTATTGTTTAACTAAACATACAGCTAAATTCCGCTGCAGCTATAGTATAGCGTTTGAGGTGATTGAATTTAAGAAAGTTTATGAGAACGCGGGACGCCCAGCGCATATTTCACATATAACATTGTATTCTATTTTTATTCGAGTGCCATTTTTACTTGACTAATATTTATGTACGTTTCTATGTATGTGTAGTTCTTTGGCACTCCTTGCAGCCTAAACGACTCTATGGATTTTAAATTGTGAGGTGTCACTCGATTCGTCTCAGTTGCGAGAGTGATTTATGGCATATGTTGTATATGTAACATTAAACATGTATATGTTTCCGGGATTTCCGATACAATTTACACGATTTCAAAATTTTCTATAAAATTTGAGTTGAAATTTGGTACTGATATGTAAGTCAGTGACTCAAAAGCGGACGTGTAACGTGGGGGGCACTTATGGGGATAAATATCCCTGTTATAAATAAATTCTAGTTTTTGTTTTAAAAACTTAGAAATCTATAGGTATTGTCCGAATAAGATCTCAATTGCTTTTATCCAGTCTTTCAATGCAGTCAGACGTTGGACGATCCGTGTAGATAACGATGCTAACTCTATTTCAACTTACTCTTAACGAACCTAATCGAACTGCGATCTCAATTAAAAGGGGATGTCAATGAAAGCGTGGAATAAGGCCGTATTTACGGACAATTTAAAGCTTTAAACATAACGAAGAAAAATAATATAGTCTAACCTTGTGCTTTGTTCTTAGTTGATCATACCTACTGTGCTATGCTATATAATAATTATGGTAATATATTATGTTATGTGGAATTGATATAAGCAAACAAAATAAAAAGTGACTTGGCTGATACTGAATTAGTGAGCCACATCTTAGGCCTCATTTGCACTATAATATTTTAAACTTTCGTGATTTTCACTCATAACTATTACCATACACACACACGCATTTATACATTTGAAATAACCGTTAAGTGAGACAAAGTGCAATCACTGGGCTATTTCATATAATAATAATTATAATAAAATCTGCGACTAACGCATTTCGATAATTAGCGTTTCTAGAAATACAACTTTAAGCCTTAACCTCTGGGCACACAGGTCATGTCATCAAATAACTATACTAATTGAAACGCAGGAGACGTAACCAAAATCAGCATGGAAGACATCATCATACCTTAAGTCGATAGTGCAAAAAAAACCTTAAATTAGCTCATACAAAAATATCAATTTAAACACACTCACTAAACAAATTCAGCTTTTAACGTATGCTGCCTGGTAAAAATCCCATGTAACCTTTGTCACTTGAGCGAAGTAACAATGCTTTTTCAAGCCCCGTCCGACCAACTTTTGCCGTCGGTTGTGCTCGCAAAAAGTTAAATTGAAACATCCCGCTGTGTGCCGGGACGACATTTTGCGATAAGAACGGCAAATTAATGCCTTCGGGCATAATAAAAATAATAATTCGTGACTCTTTTTGAAGGGACGTGTGTGGGACTTGCTATTGTTTATTAATTTGCATGTCTGTTTGGTTTCAATCTTTTGGTGAAAGGACATTGTATTAAAAAAAATTGTGCCAGATAGCTAGCGTTATACTTAATGTCATACAGTTCAAAAGACAATTTTTGATAAATATAGAAAAAGATACTAAAAATTAAATTATATAAATATCTTAAGGTTTATCCGGATATATTTAAGAAGATGGTTAATTAAGTTTGAATGAATACCCCTTTTAATGTTTGTCACGATTTTTTAATTGTTGTGTACACTTAGTGGTCGATGTTAAAAATGTGTGATGCTAAAGTAGTAATTTCATTTTGAATCGAAAATTCGGATGAAAATATTTATAGGTTTGCGCTGTTGAAATAACCTAACCTTATGTAAATAAATAAGAGGAATTTAATCCACATAGGTATTTAATTATTCCAGTTGCAGTGTATAATGTTGTAAAAATATTTGCGACAATAGAAAACTTTTTCACTTCAATTGTTTGATCCCCAATCGGTCCCCAATCAAATTTAAAAATACATCGCACCAAAATGCACTAGCGAAAGAAGTTGCAAAAAATTGGAATTGTTACAAGCTGGGGAACAATTTAAAGTTAAAGTTTGCAGTCTTCGGGGAGAAAAGAAGCGGGGCTAAGTGCCCAGCTTGATTTGTTTGACTTTGGAAATGGATCGACCCATTTGTTCGGAAAATGTTGCTGGCTATGTCATTGATAAGTTCTATGAATGAAGATTTTGTAAAACTATCACTTCTAGGTTGAAATTTTATCTGGTAAGTACATTCTCCAGTATTTGATTATTTTATGTATGATAAAATAATAACTTTGTACCTCATAATAATAAACAAGTCAGCTGTAGCAACTTTACCTTCTTAGGTTAACTAGGGTACTTAGTTATTGTGATAAAATTGTGGTTGATGTAGTATAAGTACGCAAGTATCCTGTGCCTCTTGAGGCAAAGTAAAGGTGGACAATACAATATAATGATTTTTTACTGCATTTTAAACAACACAAAAAACACATACATGGAGAAAATGTTCAAGGTAAGCAGTAGGCAGACCAAAGGTAGAGTTGACTTGGGATGGTAGAATTGCAATGTAAAAAGTAATTTTTAAAATGTCCAAGTTTCAAAAGAAAAGATTAGTCTAGCAGAAGTTACTGCTTCCGATTTGTCATTGAAAAAAAAACCCTTTCCATTTATTTCACGAGTTGAGGTTACTCAACTTCCCAGCTCATTAGGGTGTAATTTAACATGAATTGAGCTCGCAATGGGACTTGAATAAAATACGATAGATACTCCAATTACTTGAAATTATAGCTCTCAAATTGACTCATTTGAATTGACTTCTCTTGAAAGTTATTTCCACAAGGATTTTTTGTTATGTATGAAAATAAGATTGATATCTTCGAATTAGAAATCCATGTTTCCACTGTATTGGTTGTATCAAATAAATCGTAATGTTATCAAATAATACTCGATAAGTAAAACTAGATATAGTTAAGTTTTTAATTTAGTTTGTAATATTTAGTTTATAGTTAAGTTTTATTCATTGTTATTTTTTCTTAATTGTTTTAATTAATTTATACCCATTTGAATAAATATTTGAATACTCGATAAGTGAGATTGTTGAGTCTCTTCAATACGGACGTTTTATAAAAGGTCGAATAAGATTTAAAATTAAATGCAAAATAAAAGCTATAATAAATAAAGCTCTCCTTCGATAGTTGGGTGAAAAACCTTTACATTGACACTTCTCTTTCGGAGATAACTAAAACCCATAGGCAGACGTTTTTCAATTGAAAAAAAAGAAGACAAAGAAAGAGTGTACCTATCGTAATCTGTAAGAAAGGAATTAAAGAGATCGACTGCCGCAGCGAAAAAGACAAAAACAGTTACTCAATTCGCAAATAACCACTGTAATACCAAGTTCTAAGTGCGCGGCGTTCGTCTCTATAAATTAAAGTGATTTATAGGCAAAACTCAAAAGGCTGGGTGAAACTTTTGTCATTTGCAGAAAGAAACAGATTTCTCCCGGCCACTAATGAAAGTCTTTTTGTCTCGGCTGCCAGCAGAGGAGTTTTTTTGCCTGCCCCGAATGGGTCACGATAAAAGAAATGTTTTAGCTTGAACTTTATTTTCATGTTCATTCCCGGTTGGATTATTCTGAGAGCACCGTGCCTTTTAATGCAGATTTGTATGTTAGGATGAATGCAAGGGAATGGAAATGAGAATATTTTATAGGCAGAGCATTGAAGTGGTAGTTTTTACCCGACTTACGTCTAATTCTACTAACTAGTACGAGTACTATTTAAGTCTTTGGAACCTACCGCCACCATGGCGTCAGTTAGCGTATCGCTTATTCATATAAAAGGCGTGATTTAGTTCTGAGAGTGCTAAAATTATGAGTAATAATCGCAAAATTTTAAGGCATGTCATTACGATTTATTACATTTTGGACTATTACAGTATCGTTCAACACGGCCATCAAATAATTAGCTTTATGTTCCACTATAGAGCACAGGCCTCCTCTTAGAATGAGAGGGCATGGGCCATGATTCTCACGCGGGCCAGTGCGGATCGGGAACTTGCAACACACCATTGATATTTTCATAGGCGTGTGATGTTTTACTTCACCGTAAAGCTCATTGTAAATTTAAAATTTAATTTCGTACGTATATTCCGAAATCTCAGATATGCAAGCCCGGGCTCAAACTCACAACCTGCTGCAAGGGTCATACCATTAGTCTACCATGACTACTATAGGTAAGTAATATAAGTAGTTAGTATCTACAAAGCCCCCAGCTCAGCATTGGTCTTTTTCTGGGGTTTTTTCTGTGCATCTATGTTTCAGTTTGTATTTAGTATGAAATAGTTAGTAGGTATCTGTATATTTCTTAAGCTGACTATGACTGTAGTACTTGGATTGCATTACAACGTAGAGATTAAGTCATTCTAGAAAATTACTGCCACACAAGTTATTCGGTGTAATGTATCGCAGGTGTCTATGAGCGGTAGTGCTTGCTTACTATAAGGATGACCTAGATGATTGCTCGTTCAGCTCCCTATTTCATGAAAAATTAAAATAGACACATTCTTAACCATAAAAAGAAAGAATCTGACTTATATACTCACTGACCGCCAGCTCAAAACCTTGGACTTGCGTGCTGAAATTTGGCATTGAAACTCAAATTAGGTATCATATAGATAGATAAACAAGTAAAGACGGACATTCCCGACATTCCAATGGGATCCGAAGTTCTGTAACGAGGTACTGATATTCATATTCTACCTAGATAGTACAGTATGTTCGCAGATAGTAAAAATAAACCGCAATAGCGTTTTACCCATTCCGAACTCGAATGAGAATACCTTACCTAATGGTAAAACACTTCGTTAATGTGTCCTCGGGCAATTCACACAGTCACCTGCAAAGTAGTGTTCCATGTCGCTAGATGTCTCTGATAAATGGAACGATCAGACATAAAACAAGAACGACGAACACACGGGCGCCTATTATTAGATTTGTTTACATTTATTGAGCTGGAATAAATCGTATATCGCTATCTCAATTGCTGATGACGATTATAAAAGGTGTCCCGAAACTCAAAAAGAATCTGATGCAGGGTAAGTGGCCCAATTCTTTTCTTATTTTTTCTTGAACTGGTATAACTTGAGTACAATTTTATGATAACTTGTATGTATACCCTTTATATACAAGTTATCATAAAATTACTTCAGAACATTTCAGCAGATGATGATGGAGCGACGACCTAGGAGGTTGCAGGATCGCGTTGGATGCGGATGGCGCGGGTCCGATCCGTTTTTTAACGACCCTTGGAGGAGGCCTATGTCAAGCAGTGGACGTTTTTCGGCTGAAATATGATGATGATGATTTCAGCAGATGCTTAGATTCTGACCGAAAATCCTTGTAAAGGTTTTTCATCGAATTGATTCAAGATGAAGTCACTTTTTAGAACCGTACGTATTTAACTTCAGTCAATATATGGAAACATTATTGTAAAGCCTAGTTTAGACCAGTAAAAAAAATCGTGCAAGATGCGTTAGTGGCGCTCAATTGACCACTTCAAACTCGTCGGCATTACGACCTTGCAATGTGATGCAAATTGCACGATTTTTTTTGCAGGTTTAAACTCGGCTTTAAACACAATTATTAAGATCTGAAGTTACAGGGGTTGCCAGCCAAACAGCTCAACCATTATGCTGAAATATTCTTAGTCCTAGTGTAGATACACAATTAAACATGCAGTTACTTTCTACAACGTTTGGGTCATAATAATGAAAGTAAATTTTGACCCACAAATTTAGTATACTTACATACATACGTGCCTGTTAAGATTTGATGACAATGCAAGAACAGTGAACAACAAATTATAGATAGTCAGCTTTACGATGTTGACGTGTGTTATCAATTATACCCCGTTATCTAACGCTGTTTCAGGGCAAGCTAAAATAGTGATGTAGCTTCACATAATTATTTGATTCACATTTACTTATAAATAGTTATTTGTCAAAATGAAATTATTCTTTTGTGAATGTTCTTGACATAACTCATTCATTGCATCTATTTGATCGGATAGGAGGGCGACAATTATTGAATTAACAAACGTATTAAATAAAAATCCAGGCATTAATCTGTAAAAAATATTAATCAGTTGTTAGAAAATAAGGAAGTTCAAATTGATAAGAGTATTGTAAACAAAAGCTGCATAGAGCATTACAAAAAACTACCTACAGTTTTTGCCAGTTACATTTGTAGAGATCGAAAAACCACTTTCATTTTTAAAATGGATTTTTACAAGCAGACGACAAAGTTTGACTTCATATAATTTGGAAAAAATATTGTTAATTTATTATGAAACATACAAAAATATTTTTTTTTTCTTTCTTTTCATAATAATTTAAAAAAACACTATAGAAGAGCTCTGGTAAGTATGGATCTTTTTGATAATTATGTTAGTGATTGAGTAAATGAACTTAATTTTTTATCGATTCAGATTATCGAAACTGCCCCATTACTTGGCCCCAAACTGAGCATTAGATAACGGGGTCTAGTTATCAATGACTGGGTAGTCATTGTCAATTCAATTCAACGTTTGGTGAGAAAAAAACCCGCATCTGAGCGCACGCAACCCTAATTTTAACTGGATATCTTCAACAATATTATCATAATGACAAAAAGTGAGTACCTACACCCACGGTTACTGCCAACTGCGCTGAGAATATAAATAAATACTCGAGCACCTGTATACGGCAGTTAAGTGCCCATTAGCTTCCGAGAAATACTCCTAAGAATTATAATTGAACGTTACTTGGGGTTTCGTTACGTTTCTCATGGACTTTGACTAACTTTGCCGTTTCCATGGAACATTGTGTACCGTATTGTCACATTGTGTACCTAAGCTACGTTACAACGTCGTATAACGTCTTGAGGAAAATGTGTACGACTGCGAAACAGTTCTATTTTGGTCATGGTGTTTTGAATTTGGGCTGGATCTGCGTGGTAACTAGGGCCAAAATACTTTGATTCTGAAGGAAGCCCCGTTTCCAACAGTGGGAGGTCGATTGGAGATAGGAGGTGTTCTGAAGAAATCTAGTTATTCGATAAAATTTAGCTAGGACGGTGGTTAGCGGAAGGTAAAACCTTTTGCCGTGGTGACCTAGCGGTTTGACCTATCTCAAGCAGAGGGTCGTGGGTTCAAATCCCGGCTCGCACCTCTGAGTTTTTCGGAATTCATGTGCGAAATTACATTTGAAATTTACCAGAGCTTTACGGTGAAGGAAAATATCGTGAGGAAACCTGCACACACCTGCGAAGAAATTCAATGGTATGTGTGGAGTTCTCAATCCGCACTGGTCTCGCGTGGGAACTACGGCCCAAACCCTCTCATTTTGAGAGGAGGCCTGTGCCCTGCAGTGAGACGTATATAGGCTGGGATGATGATGATGATGAAAACTTAATGTCATCTTGAAAAACAAATCAGATGAAAATTTTTGCAGGGGTAGGTATTCATTTGGAATTGCTCAATCACTGGACGAAATATTCCTGATTCATTTTCGTGATACCTTGAAGTGAAAGATAAGCCAAAGGCTACTTTAGACCATCAACCATCATCTCGTGAAGAAATGTTTGTCTCGACGATATCTTTAAAATACTTTTAAATTTCGTGGCATTAGCTTTCCCCAAACCGTTATTTTTATTTATCTTTTCGTAACACAGCCATGAATCCACGTAGAAAATTAAATATAAAATTCCACTGCAGTACAGTTTTCCAAAATTTGAAAGCATACTTTTAGACTGGGACTTTGTGGATTTAACCGTAGTTGAATAATATATTCGGCCAATTGTGCGCCTGTAATTTAATTTATGAAAGGTTTTTGAAAAAATAATCCTTTCTTTATACATATTTGCAATTCTACATAGAGCTATTTATCAAACTGGCAAGTATTTGGTATATTTATTAAAGTTAAAACTTGACGGTGAGCCTACGAATATAGTCTTGATAGATGTATTTTACAAATCAATTTTTTAAAAATAAACTGTAATCTTTGGATAGTTACAATAAATTATGATCATCAAATTACACTCCATAAGTTAGTATAATTTTAAATTTTCCGTTAGCGAATTCATTTTCCAAAAAACTGTTAAAAATGACATTGTTTCTCCCCAAATTGTGGATACTTAACTTTTAATTAATTAATAAGTAAATATAATTGGCACAGTATAACTAAAAGCATCACTAGCACTAGGGTTTTGCACCTTAAAAAGAAGTCTTATAATATCGTTTTACCGTCTATCTGTCTATCAGCCAATATTCTTATGAATTTATCAGTTTTAAAGAGTTGTTCCCCCATGTAAGGATATAAAACCTTACATAAAAAGTGTAAACATTCGTAAGTATTGAAATCTTTAGTTAACCATCGACATAATTTAGAATACCTAATGAATTAGGCAAGAACTTACGTAGACCTCACAACACAAGCAAAAAAAAAACGAAAATCATTATTTTTAAAAAAATACTTTTCACCTCAGCACCTCAAACAGGCAGGTTTTGCTACTAAAAAACAGTGAGCAAAATCCGATTTTGCACTCCCGCACTCAGGATTCTAACTTAAAATCACTCGCTCACGCTCGTGATTTAACTATAGAATCCTTCGCTTACTCGCGATTCAAAATCAACACTCGCAGTAAAAAACAACTTTGCTCTCTTGTTGCACAAATAACTACTATAGTTTTTTATAGAAATATTAAGAAGAACGAACTTATATTTTTCTGGCTTTTAAACTTGTATGGAATCCTCAGTGCGTGCGACTCTCCCACTTTATTTTTTAATTAACTATACCTAACTTCGCAACAACAACAAATAAGTTTTTCCTTAGTTTCAGTTGCAACGTTTTTCGTTACAGTCAATTTATTGTTAGCTCTTGACTGCCGTCGGATGTCTTTGTGCGGTAATGGTATCACCGTATTATGCTAAACAACTCGAGGCAATTGCAGCGCCTGCATTCAGCCTAGACCATTCTCAATTCAACGGAAAACTCGTTTGTATTGAGAAATTATGGAGGTAAAGAACACCCTCAGGTAGTCCAGGAAACAAAAACGGGCCAAGTATGTGCCAGGTCATATGCAGTGCAAGCCTACGGGGCAAATAGTCATTATTAAATTTTGGAAAATCAACTCGTTAAATTGTAATGAAATGACTACGTAGCAAAGATCATTTTCCTTCTGAATTTATTTTGTAAGTAGGTATTACTGCCGTGAATCTTTACACAAACCCAATAAAATAAAAAAACATATTTACAGATTACACCTGATGCTATCATAAATTTGTACCTACTCCAAATAGATTCTTGATTACAAAATTGTTTTCAAAACCTATTCAATGACACGTCGCATCATGGGATGGCCGAGAAATCATGCTCACTACGTGTAGTGGAGGTATTTAAAAATATTTTTTTTCCAATTTTTATTCTACTTACTATACTTTTTCGGCTTGATTCTCAGAGCGTAGCTGTGAATAGACAGACATAGTGACACTATAAGAAGGATTAGATTAAGTATTAAGTACTAAGATTTTATAACCTTCATAAGCGCTTGTAAGCCTTATTTAGACTTTGACTGTCTAACGAAGTGTAGAGTATTATTGAATTAATTTCTAGAGTGTTAGTCTAACTTTAAACAAAGTTAAAACATTAAATATTGCTTTCTATTATAATAACATTTCGAAATCGAACGAAAGTTTTCTGGTTAGAGAGTAAAATAAACTTGACAAAATAAACCACTTTGAAACCTTGTTATTAGAGATACCTGTTTGTTAAACATTTTATGCTGATTTTAGTGAAAATGATTAGTAAAGTGGTATGAATAATACACGCTGTTAAGCTTCTTTGCGTACAACTTGGCATTTTGATTACAGCCAGCCCAGATTTATTTACTCTGGGGTCATCTAGGAAAATGAGAATGGGCTAGAGCCAAGCGAAGTATGCTCGTTGAATTTACTATATCCATTTGGACGATGCCAAGGTCTCATATGGGTTGTTTCTGTCATAGAACTAACAATAATACAAAATAGAAGTGTTAGTTTGCGTTTTTGACGTGAAAACGTCTAATAAATCGATGAACGCCGGCTGCATACACGAAAAAACATGACTCATTGTAACGTACATGTAACGTTACGTAACGTTACATTCTACAGAGCAGCGAAGCAGGCCAGTTGCAAAAGAGCGGCGAGGGCCAGTTGCAAGAGAGCGGCGAGGGCCAGTTGCAAGAGAGCGGCGAGGGCCAGTTGCAAGAGAGCGGCGAGGGCCAGTTGCAAGAGAGCGGCGAGGGCCAGTTGCAAGAGAGCGGCGAACGCCAGGATGTACAATGCGGGGGGGGGGTTGTGTTTGAAGTTCCCAATCTATTTTGAAAGGCGGCTTGAACCCTGCGATGGGCTTTATTTAGGTTTTTTTTTTTTTATTATGAAAAGGAGTAAAACGAACAAGCGGGAAATGATCACCGCCACCCATGAATATCAACAACTTAAGGAGAGTCACTGATCTGTTGCCAGTCTTTAAAGATTTCGGCAACGCACCTGTGATTCCCCTCGTGTTGCGGGTGTCCATGGGCGACGATGATCGCTCTCCATCATGTCTGTTCTGTCCGTCTGTTTGCCCCCTCTTATATAAAAAAAATTATGATTACTATTAAACGCGTACACGTTTTTTGTAATTTCATTGATCTTAGTAAGTAACGGGAATTTAAATTTTATTTAATTGTTATAGATTGTCAAATTACTTATTCTATTTTTAATTTATATTTTTTTTATAGTTTACTACGGAGTGAACTGAGAAAATATTTTTCTGGCTTTTTAGCCAGACGCCTCGCAAATTTAACTATCATGACATTTCTTTTCCTCCGTTTATTAATTCTGTGGTGTTCGTAATGTAAAGCAATTAAACACGGCTTGTCTTGTTTTAAACAACTTAAATGGAACTGTTGGCTGACGTTAATGTGAATGTAGAGCCGTACTCTACCTCTGGTGAAAGCCAATTTTAAAGATGGGAAGACGTTGTACATGCATAGTAATGAGTACTTGTATTATAGTGGCGTTTCATGAACTTGATGCCAAGTCTCCCCAAGCAATGTGAACATTTATAAAATAACTAACAATAAGAACTAGCTGTTTCC
Organism: Archips xylosteana; assembly: GCA_947563465.1. Classification (NCBI taxonomy): domain Eukaryota; kingdom Metazoa; phylum Arthropoda; class Insecta; order Lepidoptera; family Tortricidae; genus Archips; species Archips xylosteana. The sequence continues at coordinate 8,153,971 of OX387349.1, forward strand.
CGCAAATTTGTCTGCGTCACCAGGAAACTTTGCAATTTACGGGGATAAAAAGTAAATTTTGTTAATCTGGGATCCTTAACTTGCCTGTAGTATCTGTGAAATAATTTTGAAAATGGTCCAGTAATTCTAATTCCAGAGATTGCCTCTACATACAATAAATCATGAGTCGTTTGACACCAATTGACCTGATCCCAAACTTAGCAAAGCTTGTACTTACTGTGGGTACTAGACAACGGATAAACATAATTTTGAAAATAAATAGATACATAATAAACACACAAGGCTAGAGCGTAAACATTCGTAATTTTTATACAATTATCTGCCTTAACCGGGGATGGAACCTGGGACCTGAAGCTTTGTAGTCAGATTCTCTAACCACTTGGCTATGTGGTCGTTGTCATCGTAAATATTATTGTATTAACAAAACCCTATTTTAGACAAGAAAACTTTGTAGTGGTAGAGCCATGTTGTAGCTAGCCGCTGAATTACGAATGGGCAGGCTTGTTCGGGGCAGTACTACAGAACAGAACACCGGCGTGAAGCAGCAGTACTCTTGCTTCGTTTCGTATGGTCAGTGAGAGCGCCGGGGGTCCAATACTCTCCCTCCCCTATTTATCTCTCATTTTTAAAGGGCGGGTTGTTGATTTTTATGGGCGTTGGTGATCATTTTCCATCAGATGACCCGCTTGCTCGTTTGACTCCCTCTCTAAATAAAAAGAAATAATCTTACTTATTTCAATCTTATTTATTCGTATTTTCATTTAACCAATGCAACTCAAGTAGACCTTTCTTTTGAGCAGCATGTTAGTATAGAATAGAAGTATCTGTAGATCAAAAGAACTCGTGTTTGCATCGAATTCCTGGTCATGTTGTCTTCCCAACCTAATATTCGCTTCAAACAGAGGGTGCCCAAAACACACCACTTAGACACCAAACAAGGGAGTGTATTAAGTGCGAGTTAAAATTTAAATTGATTCCACCCTCCCTTGGAGAAAATTCAAATAGTGTGCGGTGTGATCTCGAGCGGGAAACACTGTGTTTGTGCGATTCTTTTTCTGCAAATTGGACGCCTCGGGGCGTTTAGCCACAAAAAGAACTGGGTATCAGTCCCACATGTACTTATACATCTTCTTTACATGGCGAGTTGTGATTACATGCTTCATTTGCAGGGGGACGACTGCCTTCTTTTAAATTATCGCCAGAAAATTAGTTTTTGTCTTATCTTCTTCTAATCTAATATATAAAAATCTCATGTTACGGTGTTTGTTATGGAACTCCTCCGAGACGGCTTGACCGATTTTTATGAAACTTTTTTCTGTATTTGGTAGGTATGAGAATAGGTCGTAGGCTATTTTTTATACCTACCCCTATTCTTCGTAGACGAAGTCGCGGGCAACAGCTAGTGTATTATAAAAATTTCGTGTCACGGTGTTATCGAACTCCTTCAAAACGGCTTGACCGATTCTTATGATTTTTTTTGTCTTTATTTGTTAGGTCTGAGAATAGGTTGTAGACTACTTTTTATAACCCTATTCTTCGCAGATGGAGTCGCGGGAAACAGCTAGTTTCTTTATAAAATTTTCATTGACTCACTTATCTACTCCAGTGTTAGGAGTCTCAATTGGCAGCTTTAATAATTTGAAAGAAAAATTCAAATTGGTGCTGTGGTTCTCCTAGCATTCTATGCCGCCCCGTGAGAGGCGGATGAGCTGTAATATCATGCAAATTTGTTGGGGTTTAAGTATGAATTTCATTTTATTTTCTCTTTCCTTTCTTCGAGCTTCGGGTCATATCGTAAAAAGCTTTAATGTTTGTCCCTTTTGCAAGGTTAACAAACTGCTCGATTATATTTTGCGAAGAATTCGGATAATTGGCACTTTTAAAACGTTGTTTACGTGTTGAGTTCAATTTTGTCCATTAGTGATCCATTAGACTGAATTATAAAATAGACTGTTGCAGTATTTTTACAGCAAAGAAACAATAATTGAATTTAAAAAAAAAACGAAAATCTAGATAGTAAAATGCCCGATCGCATCTTAAATAATAAGTGTTAGGTACATATTTCTACTATTAAGTGTAATCTTTACAGCTAAGCAAAAAGTGTTGTAAGAACATATTTTTCACAAAAATAAGCAACTAAAATTATTTGTGGTACCTATCTAGCCCACAACTTAGGTAAAACATTGTTTACTAAGTATTTATTAAAAAATGTTTACCTTACAACCCATAACCTAAATTTACTTAAATCGGTTTTAGTATGAAAAAAAGATATTTCTGGGAATAAACTTTACAAGGTATTACAAATTTATTGGGTAGCCTTGGGTGTATAAGTCAAAGTATGCCAGTGGTTTGATCTATTATGGTTTCTTAAGCAGAAGATCATGGGTCCGAGCTCAGGTAGCACTTCTGAGTTTTTGGGATTTTATATGCGGAATTACATTTCAAATTTACCATTAGCTTTACGGTGAGTTAAATAGTGTGTGTGAATTTCCTAAAATCCACACTGACATAGATGATGACACTGTCATAATTATCAGAACTACCGCCTGAAGCCCTCTCATCCTAAAAGGAGCTCTGTGCCCTTCAGTTGAACGTACTTATAATATAAGCCGAGATGATAATTATGATGTACAGATAATTTAACTTTAAAAATTTTCAAGAATATTTATTTGAGTTTGACGAATTGTGAAGGTGTGACGTCGTCTTGAATGCAATGCGAACTTCCAGTAAAAAATCTATGCAGGTATCCATTTGATCTTGTTCAACCACTGGACAAAATATTCTGGATAGGATACATCTTGGAACCTTCTGAAACTCGATATGTACGTAGACATTTACATGAACGGATATACATATACATATAACTAGTTATAGGTATCCCGCTTGCCCTTTTCCCGAGACGTCGGCGATGCCCCTCAAGCATCTGCCCAAATCAATCTTAAATATTGAATTTGTGCCGTAATCTCATTGAAACTTTTACGGGAAACGAGTTTCTATTACAATTTAACACAATTTGTTTCAAGTTTTGCACCTACGGAGGTGGTACTTGAAATTGGGAAGTGAGGGGGAATTTATAATTTTAAATGCGGGAGAAGAGTATTGTGGGTGTTTGAGTCAGGGCGAACTACGTTGACGGTCGTTTCCTTCAGTCAATCAAAGTTGAAAGGATTAAAATTGGGCCGGGAAAAAATATAAATATAAAAAACTTAACATTTTGTTAGAAGTTACACTTATATGGAAAATAAAGTTAAACAGAATGGATGCCGTGCAATAAGTATGAAAACTTTTTGTACAGCAACATATTTTTACGTTTAGCTTACAACAAACTGCATAATAATTGAAATTTAAATTATATAACAGTCATCTATGACACGAACTTTGGCTAAACGTTCATATTATGGAATAATGGCATTTTTCATGATGATCAAAATGCATTCTAACTTTTGATAAAACGATCAGGGGGCTTAATATCATTTTACATAATTAGGTCCAATGAAATACTTAAAAATAGGTTGAATTAGTACATTGTCAAGGCTTCGCGCCTATACCACAATTCAAGAAGTTAACCAGTTATTCAACTTCATACTAGAGCGCCCGAATCGACGCACGCACACAACCAAGCGTCTTATACGGCGCGAGTGTGGGAACTGCATTGTTCTGTCTAGCGAAGTACGGTTAGCGGCCGTGTAAGACGCTTGGCTGTGTGCGTGCGTCGATCGGGCGCTCTAGTATGCAGTTGAATAACTGGTTGACTTCTTGAATTGTGCCTATACTATATTCTAAATATTAAGTAGATGTACAAAGTGATTATTAAACCATTCGTTAATTAAGCAATTACAAATTATGTCAACCGTTTATTATATTCTCGAAAATTATACAGTAGGTATGTTGTTATGCAAATCATCACAAACCCAAACGGAATAAGCATTTCAAGTAGTAACTTAGTAGTTTTAGACATTGTTAAATTAATTTAACTTACATACCTATGCAATATATTTTTAATAAACATCTTTTCGCTAAGTTTAGTGAGCTTTTTGTTTCCTGCACTTTCATTGCAACCTAAACTGTATCGTATCATATTTTTCAATTTAATCCAATTACCTACTTAAAGTGGGTGAAATTCAATTCACAAGATTTGACCTTATCAAAAATACAAATAAACTAACAAATGATTGATTCGGGCGTTACTATGTTGATGTCCATTCTTTTGCCTTACTCTGCTAGAGGTAACGCCACCAGAGTTGAGGCCATGCACACAACCACATCTCATGTAATGACAGCGGGATTTTGACGTTGTGTTGACGTTTAACGACAACACAACGTCAAAATCCCGCTGTCATTACATGAGATGTGGTTGTGTGCATGGCCTCAACTCTGGTGGCGTTACCTTTACCAAAAAGCAAATCGGAAGAGATAAGTAAAAAAAACAAACATCAAATAGAAACTTGTGGAAAAACGACTAAATCATCGAAGTATTCAGCTGTCAGAACACACGCTGCCGCTGTTTTATTCAAGCATTTTGTCATCGCACGCATCATTAAAAATCGATTCAACGACAATCCCGGTATTAACATCGATTTACCGTTGACGCTCGAATATTCCTGTGCATCACGTGGATTACAGCTGTAATCCAAATTTTCACCGTTCCGTACCAACTTTTCAGGCTTCGGTGGCTCTCGATAGGATTACCTTGCCAAACTTCCTTCTTAAGCCTTTTTACGCGATCCTCTTTTTAAGTGCGAGCCTTATTAATTAATTAGCGCTACTGTTGTATAATCCTGAGATCAAAGTTTCGTTTTGGGGTGTCCGATTCGGTGTTTGGCTTTAATTTCAAAGTTATAGAAGTGTTTTAAAGTAGCTCTTCATCAGTTGCGAACTGCTCAGCTTTGCTGTTTACTGGATCTTTATAGAAGCTTCATAATTATACTTATATATTTTGGAAGTATGCATTTTTGTAAGGAACAACATATCACTCTTCCCGCAATACTACCGTCCGTCAAACTTATGTCAAAAAATAGACTGGCTATCCCTGCTTCTAGATTAAAAATGATCCATACAACTCCCTTTGCTATGTCAATTGAAATATTTAATAAGATAGGTACTTAAAGAAAATTAAACAAGAAAATCACACGAAAATACCTATTTAAGCACCGCCTAAAGACATTTTTGAGTGAGAAATCTTACTATAGTAAGATTTCTCACTATAGTGTACAAGAATTTTTTGATGAAAATTGATTTTATTTTATACTAGGATTTGTAAAAAAAAATGTTATCTATAACTTACTATTTATATTGTGATAATTAAATAATAGGTACTGCTGAATGTGATATGGTGTAATTGGTAAATGTGAATGTGTGTAGGTATGTATTTGTAAAAGTAATAATCTGTTAAATTTTAATTAGCTGTAAAAATGCTCAATAATGTTTTAAATAATAGTTTATAATTTATGCTGACATTGTTTTAGTATAACATATTAATGTAATGCGTATCTGTCCTACTGTTGCTGTGCCATTTCAGGGTTCATATTGAAGCTGTATCTTATTTACAGATGCGAAGCCGGTTATTAACGATTTTAACCAAGCGGTTAAAAACGCATTTTTCGTTATTAACGGTTATTTAACCGCATATTATTACGGCTAAATACTCGCACAGCGTGGTATGGACAACCAAAAAATAATACGGTAATATAGCACGGTATTGTTTGTATTATGTTTATTTTGTTATGTTTAGGTTGTTAGTGTTCCATTAAGGTCAATTTGTATCGAGTCAGTACTTTAGTATGTCGGTCTTTGTTTACTAACACATAGACATAATCTCAGCGCTTACTAACGACTTTTCGTGTAAATAATTATTTATATTAATAAACAATTTGAATTTGAATTTGAATTTGAATCAGTCAGTATACTTATGTTCTTTAAATATGATTTATAAAATCTAAAATAAAATCTTTATCCTTCGGATACCCATTTTTCACTTCACCTAGGAGTTGACTGCACAATAAAAAAAACATTATTTACCCTTTTTCGTTGTCGCAGTCGGATAATTAACCGTTAATAACTGCATTTTATCGGTAGCTAACCATAAATTTGGTTAATTAACGGTAGCTAACGGATTTTTTACAACTATAATCTTATTTGTGTGTGTGTGTCTAATAGGTACGCCAATACGAACGATAAGTACCAATGGTGACAATTTCCGGCTTGTTTTTTAAATCGGCTACCTACTTTTTATTACCTACATATTTAGTGACCACTCGTTCGATTACGGACCATTGTTATATTTTAAGTGAGATTGATTTCACCGTCTCCGGTTACAGCATATGTTCCACTGCTGACCAGGCCTGTAGTCAGAATGAACTTGGGCTGTAATTTCTAAGCGGACTCGAGGCGAATCGGGTATTTCTCACACGCCAATGAACGCGCAGTGACTTCAGCGAAAAGCTCATCTATACTAAGAAAGCTACATTATCACTGATTTCGCACATACTCGTAAATACCGGAAAACTTAGAGGTGCCAGTCTAGGTTCGAACCCGCAATCCTCTGCTTAAGACGCCACAGGTTAAACCACTAGGCTATCATGGATTATATCCATTTATCAACACACTATATTTGAAACAAATTTAAATGGATTAGGTACTGTTAATCGTATCCACTCCAACCACGACAGTCTTTCTCATTTCGCCTGTTTGAACTCCATAAATCTCATGTTATCTTTCAGCGCTTTTCCATTATCGTCCCGCCGACGGTAAATGTTGGTTGGATTACTTTGATGGTACGTTTTGCATTCACTTCCAATGTGGCTTACCCAGTATACCGACAGAGTACCCGGTAAGTGGTGCATATATCACTACGGCTGAATAGGTAACTTTAAGTGGGACCGTGGGTATAATTTTAGGTTTAGAAAAAGTTGCTTGTATTTCGATAAATCGTCACTACTTTGATCAAAGCTCGTATCTCAAAAACGATAATCTGGTTAAATGAGTTATACCTACTAAGTGTGCATCAAGGTTGAGTTTGGTTTACATAATGATTTGGGGTACGAGCTTTTTTTAAAGTAGTGGCGTTAATGTTACTTTTAACTTCAGTAATTACATTAAAAACACAGTAAAATACAATAAAATAAATAAAAAGTAAATTAAATATAAAGTAAATTAACTAACAGCGTGATCTATGATGTATTGTATTGATTGATAAATCTGTGAACATACGTAAAAAAAAATAACAAAAAAGCTCACGCATTGGAACAGAGAACCTCGTCTTTTGATAAAGTCGATTAAAAACTGGCTATTTTATTATTGATTTTGAGAAAATTTACACAATACATGAAAAAATTGCAAGAACCGATCATACAAGAACATCGTTTTTGTAGAACATTTGCAGCTACAATTTACATAGTAGATCGCATTGCAGAGAATAAACGATACATATGCAAAGGATGAGCAATTCAGGAGATAACCAATGCAATACAGTTACTACGTACAGAATTGATCAAAGGATACGTAATAAGTTTTACTCAAATTGAAACAGCTCGACTCAATTTCTTGCTAAAGACATTGCGGGTTGTGACGTTTAATAACACTGATATTATAGAACAGTTCTGAACAACATCCGGGTATTTTGGGGAGTTTTTATTATCGTCAGCTGGCTTTAGTGTGATTATTCCGTGCAAATATATTCCGACAAAAGCAATAAGTTTAGATTACAAATGATAGATGTCATAGATATAAAATATAGCGATACGTTGGCATTGAGAAAGAGTAATTTAATATGCGTATTTTAAAGCGATATGAACATGTAGTGTGACCTGACGAGCTGAGCCACATACACAATCTCCCGTTATGTAGCATATTACAATCGTTAGCTTTTTAAATAAAGAAAATATTATTTACTTATAATCTGTGCTTATTGGTCGTCTCCCAAGCCGAACACCACAAACAGACGCGATCATTTTTCGTCTACGTAAAGACCTATTAATACAAGTACCTAAATTAAAGGGATAAAGTACCACGAACTGGGAGCTGTCAACTTTCTGGGCGCATCTTAGATATTTAAGTGGCAATCTAAACGAGTAGGTAGTACTTAGTAATATTTTTTTATATGAGACTAACGCGACTGTGGCTGATTGGTTCACTGACAGACAACGCTCAGCCTAAACCATTGAAACCAGAGGCTTGAAATTTCGCAGACATATTCCTTGACGATCATAAAAGTCGCCTTTAACCTTTGTATATAGGTTATTTTAAAATCCCTCAATTTAGTCCAAGCCCAGTTTTTTTTTTAGTTATTCGTCACACACAAATAAGCTAGCACAAGCATTGACTTTGTGCAACAACAAAGAACGTCGTTTGAAGAGGCATAAAATATTGGACGCAGCAATGGCGGATTGAACTCCAAAACCCCCTCAACCCTGAAACATGCATAATAAGAAAGAGAGATGTCAATGGACTTCTCGTTCCAAACGCCGTATCTACATACAACTGTTTTGCTCATGGTTTTTAGACCGATTGCAGATGTAAAAAAAAAAAAAAAAATTCGTGGGCATAAGCTAGTGTACTACATTTACATATATTATAGGTACATTTAACAAGAGGCAATTTTGCGTTTGATATCCATCATTTTATTTCTAACGTGTGTTCGTATAATTACGTTTGGATTTGATTGCGCACTTTTATTTACCTTTCCTTTCTCGTTCTCTTTACCAACAAGAGTTCGTTGTGTAAATACAGCTAACGAATATCCAGCTCAAGTTATTAAGCAAATCCACGTATCGAAGGCCGGAATCCAAAACGTTTGCATTGAAATTTCCAATATCTGAACAAACATAAGAACGTTCGAAAACCTTTTCTGATTCAGAACATTGTTCATGAAATGGAGTCAGGGAAAATAAAAACGATAGCAGTAACGCCCGTCTCGTTGTTTTCTCGTCGAGCTGTGTAATGTTGCGACGTAAGTGACTAGCGGAATAAGATCTCTTGCTGCGAGGAAGCAGTCGTTATCAGAACGGCTCGCCTTGAATGAATGATGATTCAAAACTGGAATAAAAAAAATGTTAAGTATATATAAGCAGTAGGGGAGACCGAGGACAGTTGACACAGAGGAGAGTAGAAACAACGTCGATTTTTTAGAACTTATTAACTGCTAGAGAGCTCGCAATAGCGCGCGTTTTTTAGTTCAAGTCTCGAGCTATCAAACACGCGCTATTGCGAGCTCGCTAGCAGTTAATAAGTTCTAAAAATCGACGTTGTGTCTACTCTCCTCTGTATCAACTGTCCTCGGTCTCCCCTACTTAGATTGCCATCTCTTAACCAAAATACTATCGCTTGCAGCTGATAGCTATTTGCAGGATGACACGGTTCTAAGTAGGGCGATGGAGAGGGCTATGCTTGGAATTTCTTTGCGGGATCACATTAGAAATGACACAGTGACACCGACCGACATAGCTCGAAGAATAGGCAGACTCTAGTGGCAATGGGCAGTGCACATCTCTCGTAGAACTGATGGCCGATAGGGCCAAAAGGTTTTCGAATGGCGTCCACGGATCGGAAGACGCAGTGTAATTAGGCCTCCGACAGGATGGAGCGACGACCTGGTTAAGGTTGCGGGAACGCGTTGGATGCCGATGACGCAGGACCGGCGCCTATTTGGCGAACCCTGGGAGAGACCTATGTTCAGTAATGGACTTTTTTCGGCTGAATCGATGATGACGATGACGTATCTCAATATTGTCTTTACACAAATACACGGCTTCTATGCCCCGGGTCGCGGTTCCATGGAAGCCCCTAAATTAAGATGGTTCGCTTACACGAAAATAAGAAGTTTTAATAATAATATCAATAGCGTTAACTTTGATATTTCCATAACCGTTGGTGCTTAAGGACTCTGCATACACTGAGACTACTCTGACGGACCTAAACTCAATGTTAAGACTTTTGAAAACTTTCCTACGAAGCACAAAATATCTAATGACACTGGATACAGAATAGCCATAAATAGTCGTTTCACTAGCAAAAACATGCTATTTTGAGAATCGCTAATGGAACTAGTTTTAGTTTCATTATAGTTGTTTGAAGTCTCTATGTGAGGCAATTATACCGAAGGGCTGTTGTTACAGACTGTTTCTAAATCGTAACCTTCACTCAAACAAGAAAGATTTGTTAATTTAATTATTGACCGAGTTCTTTTGCCCGTTTCCATGTGGAGGCGCCTTTTTCAAACTCCACTATACTTAGGATGCGGGAAAATAAGAAAAAAAGAATATGGCTTCGATTCTTCGGCTGTCTAAAGCAGAATAAATAAATTTCATTTCATTTCATTTTTCATTTCATTTAATTTAATTTCATTTCATTTGTACTTAACTCCTAGGCACAAGGAAATGGAAAAAATGGACTGTATACGCGGCAAATTAATATAGAAACATATATAAAATCTAGTACTTGCATTAACTTCAGTTTAAGGACCGAAATAGGCCGAAGAACGGGAAAGAGGTACAGGTCATGCGCACTCACCTTTAAAATCCAGGGATTCTTCTTGTGCCGACACTGTCAACTTCCACAGCTGTTTACAGTTCTGGTAAATCACGGATGAAAAATAACACAGCAAAAACACATAAGATAACGTCACCAATTGATGCTGATGCAACGAAGGTCAAACGAAAAGTAAAGTCTCGAAACTCACTATCCATACGACGCGGCGATAGGGACAGCCGCACACGCAAGTGCACATGTGTGATAGGAATGGAAGATGGGAAGGTTTAAGAAAATGCAAGTACCCTATTTCACAAATATAAAAATACAAAATCCACCACCATGTTTAGCTAAAATGGTATTGGAAATGTGTGCTGGTGAGTATAGTTTTGATCGCTTCTGTTTATAGTTTAGACCGTAACCTTATACTGGAGATCATAATAAGGGTAGGCAGACACTCGACCGCCGCCATTCGAGCTATGATCTGAACCAGTATAGTACTGGTTTGTATCAAATTTCGCACGAATTTTGTACCTACTGTTCGATATACTGCCTTTTTCATTTTAGTTTTTGTTGTGATTTTGGTTTGGATTGGCGTTATTATATGCTAGAAAAAATATAAAGACGTGTTGTTTGTATAGATGGTATAATTGAAGTGACTTAAGATATTCAAAATAAGAAAAGTCATAATAAAAAATAGAACATTATTTGAATACCTATTAAAAATAATTTAGATTAGCCAGTACAGTATAAGTATTTACAACATTCCCCCTTAATCGAAATTATCCCAAGAGCAAAATAAAATAATACAAAGAACTATACAAATAAACCTATGCTAGCTGTACATCTCTTATGTGCAACAGGCCCAAGAGGTTTTGTTAGAACGTCTGCAGGCATGTCACTACTCTTTAAATAATTAAGGGTAACGATGCAGTCAGATACTTTTTCTCGTATAAAATGGAAACGAGTATCTATATGCTTCGTCCTGTTGTGGTGCACTGGATTGAGTACTAAGTTAATGGCACTCTGGCTGTCCGACATTAATGTAACTGAACTAAGTATACCTGTGATTTCCGAAATAAAGCGACGTAAATAGCAGGCTTCTTTTGTAGCTGCTGTAAGTGCCATATATTCAGCTTCTGTCGATGAGAGAGCCACGGTGGGCTGTTTCTTTGATTCCCATGCCACCGGTCCGTCAGCTAACTTAAACACGAAGCCCGTGTACGACTTCCTATTAATCGGACAATTAGCCCAATCCGCATCAGCGTATCCTTTCAGAAGGTTTCCTGTTCTTCTGTAAGTTAAAGAATACTGTGAAGTACCTTTTAGGTACTGTAACACCCGTTTCGCAGCATTCCAATGCTCCTTAGTAAAACAAGTATTGAACTGACTAAGATAACTAGCCGCGTATGCGATGTCAGGCCGTGAGTTTACTGCCAAATACATTAAAGAACCAATAAGGTTTTGGTAAGGCAATAACGGTGACTCACTATTTAAATTCCTTTGCAATTTAGATTGCGCTAAAGGAGTTCCTGTCGTCTTACAATCACTCATATTAAACTTTTCTAACATTGACAATATGAAATTTGATTGATTTATTTTAATGCAATCTTTGTTGCTTTCTATTTGCAAGCCCAAATAAGATTTCAAATAGCCCAAATCTTTAAGGGAAAAATATGTCAACAAATCATTTTTGACAATTTCAAATGTCTTGTCAGAGGAGTAATAGATAATCAAATCGTCCACATAAACACTTAACAATACAAGTTCCTTGTCAAAAAGTTTTGTATACACGCAAGGTTCAGAGGGCGTTACAATAAAACCTATTTTCGAAAGAGTTTCATTTAACTTTTTATTCCAGGCGAGTGGAGCCTGTTTAAGACCATAGAGCGATTTCCTTAATAAGCAAACCTTATTTTCTTGGCCTTTTGCCGCAAAACCAAGAGGTTGCTCCATGTAGACTTCTTCTTGTAAATCGCCGTTAAGGAATGCAGTATCCACGTCCATATGCCTCATCTTTAAACCCATTTCTGCAGCTAATGCAAATAAAGTACGTAGTGAAGAATGACGTATTACCGGCGCAAATGTCTCATGATAGTCCACACCTTTTGTTTGACTATAACCTTTTGCGACAAGTCTTGCCTTATATTTGGTGATATTTCCATACGCATCTTTCTTCACTTTATATACCCACTTACATGGAATAACCTTTTTATTAGGTCTCTCCACTAATTCCCAGGTATGAAGTTTCATAAGCGAATTATGCTCATCATTCATGGCTAACTGCCACTTTGCAGCATCATCGGCATGAATAGCTTCATAATAGCTAGTTGGTTCATCCATATCGTTATTTGACACTTGATACGAAAGGTAATCGGGTGGTTTTCGATTCCTTGATGGATATCTTGACTCACACAAAACTTCAGGGTGTTCCACATTCGCTGTCTCTGTTTCCACTCTCTCTGGAATATTCTCAGAGTCCGTCTCCATTCTCACTGGATTCACGGGAACAGAAGATTCAGCACCTGAGTTGGAACTGTCAATACAATCGAAGTATTGCGAACCTTCTTCTTCAGCATCAAATAATAAGATGGGATTCGATTCAACATGTGAATCAGGTTCCCTTTTCTTCAGAGATGCAAAACGATTCTCAAAGAATGTCGCGTCTCTAGATTTTATTACCCTTCTAGGATTTTTAGGATCACGGAATAAGTACGTGTTGGGATCTTCTGAATATCCAACAAATATGCCTTCCTCAGCTTTTAAATCTAGTTTCTTTCTGTGAAAATCAGGTATATGAACAAGAGCTCTACATCCAAACACTTTTAGATGACTCAAATCACTTTTACGACCACACCATCGGTCGTAAGGTATCTGTCCGTCTAAGGCTCTATGAGGAGACCTATTTTTCAAGTATACTGCTGCCTTGAATGCATCTTCCCAGTATGCTTTAGGTAATGAGCTCTCAGCTAACATCGATCTTGCCTTTTCTACAATTGAGCGAAAAGTTCGCTCCGCAGTCCCATTTTGTTGCGGACTGTACCTAACTGTAGTTTGATGCTCGATCCCTTTAGAAGCGAGATAATCAGCAAATTCTTTATTTACATATTCTTTACCGCCATCTGTCCTAATAGCCTTTATTTGTGAGCCTAACTGTTTTTCAACAAAAGCTTGAAATAAACAGAACTTGTTCCTTACCTCTGTCTTAGAATTAATAAAATAAGCAAAAATTTTACGTGTATAGTCATCTACAAAAATTAAAATATATTTATTTCCTTGGAAAGATGACGTGGACATTGGCCCGCAGAGATCGCTATGGACCAATTCCAAAGGTGAAGATGCTCTTTTGTGTGCAATCTTCTTAAAAGGTTTTCTGGCTTGTTTGCCTTCTACGCAAGCGATGCAATTATTTTTGTCTACCTCGGTAAAGCTTATACCTACCTCATGATTCCTCAACATGCTCATTCCGATACGACATAAGTGACCTAACCGTTTGTGCCAGAGTCTGTAGTTACTCGGACAGTCAGAGTGCTCATGTTGTGTTGCATTTGCCCGGGGAACATTTACAGTGCAATCTAATGTGTACAGACCACCACAGGGCGAAGCATGAAGAACTGAATCACCTGTAACACAAAAATTTGCATCATTTTTATAGAAAGTACAACCATTATTATCAAAAATACATATAAAGCCCTTTTGAACTGCTTTCTGTACAGATAATAAATTAGCTTTTAATTCTGGTACAAAAGCTACATCTCGTATCATGTCCACCGATTTATCAGGTGTATTAATGGAGATATTGCCTACTCCACAACACTTAATTCGTTCGCCATTTGCGACAGTAACATTTCCATTATCTGAAGTTGTAAAACTATGAAACCAATCTCGTCTAGAAGTCATATGTTTAGTAGCACCAGAGTCAACGTACCACACATCCTTTTCTGAACCAGAAGTATTCAGTGCTGTATACGAAGAAGCTTCTTTCTTAGGTAAAACATTTGTCTTCTTATTACCTTTATCTTCGTAGGCTTTCTGTAAGGACTTCCAGGCTTCGGCTGCAGTTTTTGCTCCCTTTACGTGAGTGATAGCAGCACCGTCTACTGTAAGACATATTTTAGCAAGTGCCTTACAATCATACCTTGCCTTTAATGATGTGGATGTTCCATCGCCTTCGGGATATCCTATTACGGCATACCATAAATCTTCGTGGATAAGAAAATTTCGCATTTTAAATTTCCACGTTGGATACCCATCTCTGTTTTTAAGGCAGAATGAGGGAACTCCGGACTGCAACTGTTTGTAAACATTACCACTATCTCCACTTTCGCTTGACATTTTGTCACGGAACTTTTACTTTTCCAGGATGCGAAAAATAAACACACACGAAAAATAAATCAATGCAATAAATAACGCACACCTTCGTGCTGATAACGTGTTGTGATTTTGGTTTGGATTGGCGTTATTATATGCTAGAAAAAATATAAAGACGTGTTGTTTGTATAGATGGTATAATTGAAGTGACTTAAGATATTCAAAATAAGAAAAGTCATAATAAAAAATAGAACATTATTTGAATACCTATTAAAAATAATTTAGATTAGCCAGTACAGTATAAGTATTTACAACAGTTTTAATTTGCAAAAGCGCTGCGCTAAGTCTGGCTGAAACGAAACGCGGCCTACGGAGTTATTGGCTGTGGTCTGCGCGCGCAATTAGTGTCAATTTGAACTCGCCAAAGAAAGGCACATTTTATTTCAACATTTTGTAATAATTAATTTAAACCTATTATCAAGAGAAGATTTTTATGTGTTGTGCTACAAATTATTATTCAATGTGATGCGTGCATACGTGTGACCTTTTAAGACAGATTCTGACCTGAGCCTGGACAGCAGAAAACTTTACTGGGTTCGCTATCGCAAGGAAAGGCAAGGTGAGTGCTTTGTGATTAATCTAGAATGCTAAAGACAGTATAAACCGTAAGCCCATCCTTTTAAGTCCAGTTGCTTAGGTCGTTTCTAAACCTAGCCAGTTTTCCTCCTATACAGTCCATTGTTTCAAACTTCTTTTTACGTGGTTCCGTGACGCCACATTTTTTGGCCTCCGATTCGGATTTCCTTCTAAAAAGTTACACTATTTAGTCATTCATTTTGCCGTGAATCGTATTCACGTTATATTTCTAAAAAATAAACATTTAAAATCATTTATTTCACGTGTGATATTGCACACGGGCGAGTTCATTTTTTTGTTTCAAGTTGGGCAAGTCCATTCTGTCCGTGACAGAAATTAAATATGGCGCCAATAATAGAGGGTGAAGATTGTGAATTACGATTTAAAACTTTAAATTTGAAAAAAGAATATCTGTTCAATAAGGTTCAAAAGGCTTATGATTTATCCAAAACACTTAGAATGGATAGCTTAGATTCGGTGCAGAGATTTTTGGTACAGTATTCAGAACTCGACGACGCTCGTAGCGACTTCGAAAAAATTGTTATGGATATTGTAGTACTTGAGTTACAACAGTCACCAGATTCTAGGCCCTCGACAAGCGCGCTAGATAGTTTTGACGATTTGTTTTATGCGTGCAAACGAGTAGCTTTGAACTGTGAAAAGTTAGACCAGGAGCGGTCGGCAAATTTACGTCAAATAAATAATGATAGCAATTTAGGTAGGCCGTCATTGCCTAAGCTTACTTTGATCGAATTTGATGGTCAGATAGAAAATTGGACGACGTTCTACGATACTTTCGTGTCTTTGGTACATAATCGTAGCTTCGACGATATCGACAAATTCCACTATCTGTTGTCATGTGTGAAGGGTCCCGCACTAAATATGGTGAAAAATCTTCCGATTACTGCTAATAATTATGCCGTAGTGTGGCAAAGTTTATTAGAAAAATATCAAGATCAAAGGGCATTGACCGGGAGATATTTAGACCGAATGCTGGGTTTCACTCCGCTGACAAAAGATAGTGTCGCGAGTTTGACTTCGTTTATTGAAACTTTTGACCATTCATTGAGAGCTATTAAAGCGTTGAAAATTCGAGACTTAGATGACTACCTATTCTGCCATATTGCCCTACGCGGGCTCGATAGCCACACACGAAAGTTATTCGAAGAAAGCCGGGATCAAAATGAGTTGCCGACTTTCAAAGAACTAATTGATTTCGTCAATAAACAAATTAAAGTACTCGAACATACTTTTCCGAGTACAAGCTCCTGGACCGCTTCTACGTCATCTCAAAACAAAATTAAATCTGGTTTTATTCCACACAAATTTAGTACACCGCAACCGAGTTATAAGCCTACTCAATCGAATAATATGTATTATAAACAATCACGATCCCCCCAAGTTCCGCCTAAACTTGGCTTGACTACGACTCGAAACGACACTCATAACTTAAATAAGCTGATATGCGTGCATTGTGATTTAAATCACATGATTTACCGGTGCGAACAGTTTCGTAAACTGTTAGTTCAGGATAGGATTGACCGTGTCAACGCCTTGAAATTATGCACGAATTGCTTAAAATCTGGTCATGATTCTTCTCAGTGCAGAAGCAACATAAATTGTGGAGTATGTTCTTCGCCTCACCATTATTTGCTACATCGCGACGCGAGTGCGCCGTCAGCCGTGCTGACGCCGCAGCCGCTCCGTTCTGACGCAGGCGTGTCGTCAGCCGTGCTGACCCCGCAGCCATCTCGTTCTAACGTGTGCGTAGCCGGGATAAATCCATCACACTCCGTGAGTGTCGATGCAGATACTGACGTCGCGGTAAAAGAATCGCTTCATTCCGTGAATGAAGAAGCAAACTATGGTGTCGTGTTAGGTACTACTCGCATACACATTGCTGATATCGCGGGTCAACCGCAGAATTGCCGTGCAGTTCTAGATTCGGGTGCTCAAAGCTCGTTTATTACTTTAGATTGTGCTCAACGTTTGGGCCTACGTCGTAGCAGATGTCCGTTTACCGTGTCCGGACTAGGCGGCGAAGTAGTTAAAAACTATGGTATTATTACTTGCGACATAAAACCGTGTAAATCGGACGTTCCGAGTTTTGCAGTGGATATGGTATTGGTAGCCAAAGTTTCGTCGGAAATGCCAAATATTTCGTTCCCGCGCGAGGTTGTGGAAGAGTATAAGCGTTTCAACTTAGCTGACCCGTTGTTCTACGAGAAGTCAGCTGTTGATATTTTGTTAGGCAACGATGTCGTGTCAGAGTTAATTAAAGACAAGCCGGTTAACATTAAGTCAAATATACCGAATGTTATTGAGACAGTATTTGGTTACGTAGTAAGTGGAAAACTGTACTATGATTCTCAATTAACCTCACAAATTTTCCATTTGTCGGTCTGTGAAGAAAAGAGTTTAGACAGAACGTTGCGTGATTTTTGGGAAGTAGAGGAATTGCCGTGCAAACCTGTACTTAGTCCGCTAGATCAGCTGGCAGAGGATATTTACGCGAATGAGCATACCCGCGACGAGAGCGGTAGATACGTTGTTCCTCTATCATTTGTGCCTGACACCCCGCCGCTCGGGGATTCGCGCACTGCGGCCGAACGTAGGCTTCTAGCGACCGAGCGAAAACTCGCACGCTCGCCAGTATTACAACAAGCGTACAATGATTTCATGCTAGATTATGAGAAGCTGGATCACATGGAATTGTATACTGGTAGTGAGCCTAGTAGGTATTTAATTCCGCATCACAGTATACTCAGACCGAGCAGTACGACAACACCTTTACGCGTAGTGTTCGATGCTAGTGCGAAAACAAGTACGAACGTCTCTCTCAAGGACACTCAGTTATCTGGGCCTAACCTATACCGTGATATAGGGTCCATATTAACCAACTTTCGGTTATTCGAATACTGCTTTGCTAGTGATATTTGTAAAATGTACCGCGCGATTTTAATACGTGAAAATGATAGGAAATATCAACATATATTATATAGATCGTCCGTTGACGAACCTATTAAGATTTACGAGCTAAAAACTATAACATACGGTGTAAGTAGCTCGCCGTTTCTCGCTATACGGACTTTGCTGCAGTTAGCTAGCGATGAAGGTGAACGTTTCCCTTCTGCCGCTGCCGTCATAAGGCAAGGTATTTACATGGACGACGCCTTGTGGTCATGTGAGACGTTCTCACAAGCATGCGCACTACAAGACGAGCTGGTAAATATGTTCCAATCTGCGGGACTTATTCTTAAAAAATGGTCCAGCAATAGCAAGGAGTTACTCGAGCGCTTACCTGTAGAACATCGCGAAACTAGCATCTCTTTTGAAAAGGATAAAAATGACGCCTCTTTAAAGCTTCTAGGTCTGAAGTGGGCGCCATTAGTTGACGCATTTAGTTTTTCCGTAAATAAACAAGACTCAGTAATGACCAACAGATCTGTTCTAAAAATATTAGCTTCGATATATGACCCCGTGGGTTTTATATCTCCATGTACTTTCGTCGCGAAGTGCATAATGCAGGATCTCTGGAAGTTAGGCATCGGTTGGGATGATCAGTTACCTAGCGATGTTTGTCAGCAATGGTTGGAATTTATATCTGAGCTGCCTAGACTATCAGAATTACAAATTGAACGCCATGCCCTGCTTCCAGGGGTAACTGAATGCGAGTTAGTAGGGTGCTGTGACGCATCTTCACGAGGCTACGCTGCGTCGATTTACGTTATTTCACGACGCGACCGGCAGGTTAAGTGTAGGTTACTTATAGCTAAATCTAAGGTTGCTCCAGTGAAGCCGGTAACCATTCCCAGGCTCGAGCTCATGGCAGCAGCGCTCCTTAGCAAACTAATAAAGTATATCTTGGGATCACTATCGCGTGTTAACGTCACTCGCGTTACTGCTTTAACTGACTCGTCAATAGTCTTGTCTTGGATTCAAACTGACGCGTATAAACTTAAAACTTTTGTGTGTAACCGTGTTACTCAAATTATAGAGGTACTTCCACCTCACGTCTGGCGTCATGTTAATAGTGAAAATAACATGGCAGACATTAGCTCGCGTGGCGTTTCTCCCGCGCAGTTCATCACTTGTAGCTCGCAGTGGTTTGAAGGTCCTACTTGGATGTATGAAGATTGGGAGAATTGGCCTATCTCGAGTCATTTCACTAAGAACGAATCAGAAATTCCGGAAATGAAAGCTAATTGCAACTCATTTAAGTTGTTAACTCAACAAGATGTCGAAGAGAGTAAAATGGAATTTTTTGAAAGAGTTTGCAATCAATTTTCGTCATATTCAAAATTACAAAGAACAATAGCTCGAATTTTGAAATTATTCCGTAGATTTCGTAAAGATGCTTCTATTGAAAGTCAGGACGTTCTAACCACTAACATTTAAACCAGGCGCATGATTGCTTAATTAAAGTAATACAAAGTGCTTACTTTAATCAAGAAATTATTGATTTATCAAAGGGCAAAACGTACATTCCCTCATTAAGGAAACTAGCGCCTTTCTGTGATTCCCGTGGATTCCTAAGGGTGGGGGGTAGAATTCCTCACTCAGATTTACCATATAATGCAAAGCATCCGTTGTTGCTTTCAAAGCGTTGTAGGTTTTTTAATCTACTTATAGAATATTTTCATGTCAAATATTTACATGTAGGGCCACGAACCTTACAAAGTATTATTTCACAAAGGTACTGGATTTTATCTGCTCGTAGCATAATTCGGTCGATTCTTTCAAAATGCAAAACTTGTTTTAAATGCAAACCAACAACGCTTCAACCTAAAATGGGAGATCTACCAGCGTCTCGACTGCAACCGAATAAAGTTTTTGAGCATGTAGGAGTAGACTTAGGTGGTCCATTCTACATTAAAGAGAGCTTGCGGCGTAATGCAAAGATAGAGAAGGCATACTTAGCACTCTTCGTATGTTTTTCAACTAAAGCCGTACATCTAGAGGTTTTGTCATCACTATCCGCCGACTGCTTCTTGGCTACTTTGGACAGATTTATATCGCGGCGCGGGTTATGTGCGTGTATCTATTCAGACTGCGGTACGAATTTCGTCAAAGCTAGTAAACATCTTGTTGAAGTTCAAAACTTTATTTCAAATAAGCGCAATCAAGATGATATCTTGAGCGGTTGTGCGCAGCGTCAAATTGACTGGAAATTTAACTTTCCTACTGCTGCAAACATGGGGGGTCTCTGGGAAGCCGGAATTAAGTCAGCCAAATATCATCTAGTGCGCTCTGTAGGTGAAAAGGCTCTCACGTTTGAAGAGCTTTCGACAGTTTTTTGTAAAAATGAGGCTATAATGAATTCGCGTCCATTATACGCACTACCAGCTAGTGACAACCCTAGTGAGTTAATGTTCTAACTGCCGGGCATTTTTTGATAGGCAAGAGTCTGACTGCTGTACCAGAATATAGTCTCGCGGACGTTCCCGTTAGTCATTTGTCACGTTG
Source organism: Archips xylosteana (assembly GCA_947563465.1). Classification (NCBI taxonomy): domain Eukaryota; kingdom Metazoa; phylum Arthropoda; class Insecta; order Lepidoptera; family Tortricidae; genus Archips; species Archips xylosteana. The sequence goes on from OX387349.1 coordinate 8,174,848, forward strand.
GCAATATTTACAAAACTGTTCTCAACTGTTTTGGAAAAAGTGGAGCCAGGACTATTTAAATACATTGCAACAAAGACCAAAGTGGTTCACATCTCCACCTAATCTAAAAATTGGTGACATAGTTCTTGTCAAAGATGATCAAGTCAATTCATGTCATTGGCCTCTTGCCAAAATTGAAGTTGTTCATCCTGGCTTGGATGGAGTTGTCCGAAAGGTAACTCTTCGGTCCAAAGGAAGACTCTTCCAAAGACCTGTAAATAAACTTAGTTTTCTTCCATATGCTAACTGATACTTCAGTAATTACGTTAATTTATTTAGTTATCAGGGGTAGAAAACCTTTTTTCTTTATATTTATTTCCTCTTTCATTGAATGAACCCCTCTTATTTTAGTGGGAAAGCTCCATGGTGCTTTCGGTGGGGGGTGTTCGATATACTGCCTTTTTCATTTTAGTTTTAATTTGCAAAAGCGCTGCGCTAAGTCTGGCTGAAACGAAACGCGGCCTACGGAGTTATTGGCTGTGGTCTGCGCGCGCAATTAGTGTCAATTTGAACTCGCCAAAGAAAGGCACATTTTATTTCAACATTTTGTAATAATTAATTTAAACCTATTATCAAGAGAAGATTTTTATGTGTTGTGCTACAAATTATTATTCAATGTGATGCGTGCATACGTGTGACCTTTTAAGACAGATTCTGACCTGAGCCTGGACAGCAGAAAACTTTACTGGGTTCGCTATCGCAAGGAAAGGCAAGGTGAGTGCTTTGTGATTAATCTAGAATGCTAAAGACAGTATAAACCGTAAGCCCATCCTTTTAAGTCCAGTTGCTTAGGTCGTTTCTAAACCTAGCCAGTTTTCCTCCTATACAGTCCATTGTTTCAAACTTCTTTTTACGTGGTTCCGTGACGCCACACCTACGTTATTTCTTTTTCGGTGTCTGCTCTCAATTTAAAGTGCGATAGAAAACGTGGGATGTCATTATTATAATCCTTACCACGGGGTGTGTTTATAATATATGTCTGCCAATTTATTGTATAGAAAATGTCTGACTCAATTCAAGTTCAATTCAATTCAATGTTTGACTCAATTCAAGTTGGATTCTAATTTTACTTTTTGAATTTTTGACATACAAATTATTTTGACAATAGTTATTTTTAAATACATTGATATTTAAATTGCTGGTATGCCTAGGCAAGTGACGTTCTACTTAATAATAAAAACACTAGTTCGGTAGGTATTTGGTTCTTTCATCATCATCATCAGTTCAGCCGAAAGACGTCCACTGCTGAACATAGGCCTCCCCCAAGTCTCGCCAAACAGAACGCAACGCACGCATTGGATGCGGATGGCGCAGGGCCGATCTGTTTGGCGAGCCTTGGGGAGGCCTATCTGTTTGGTTCTTTAATTAAAGTTAATTCTCTTGGTCCCAAAAATGCACTCCTAAATATGCAGGTAAGTAGTCATAAAATTGTGGAAGCAAGTGTTTTCACTAAAAAATATGTAATAATAACAACTTCTTTAATATAATAATAAGTGTCAAGGAAAGACATAAATCTGCCACTGAATACGTAAGTGCTTATAAAGGCTGCCATAGAAAATCGTGTGGTGTTAATTTTTTGTGTACTACAGAGGCTTTTAGGGGACATTGATTAATAGTCCAACGGGAGCACATATTTTCTCTATTTGTGCGTAGATGCCAGATAACAAAGACCTCGATTATTTTTAGATCTGGAAATGGGACGGTTCAGGTTATGTTGGACGCTGAATGTGTTTTGGAGAGTGCGTTTAGTTTAATGTGTTTCTGAAAAGTTTCTGGCATTGCTGTTATCGGAATCTATTACGAAAAGTTCAAAAAGTTAGTATTTTTATCCTTTGTTGAACGCCACGTTAAAATGAAAACATCGCAAAAATTCGCGAAAGAATAAAACTCTATATTCTTACTATTCTTATGAATGTGAAAGTGTATGTTGTTTGTTTTTTCATCCTTCTGTCTTATAGGAACAAAGCATCCGATTAATACTTTTTTTTTCATTGATATCGTTTTGTCAGAGACACAGACTACTTTTTACCCAGGATGGATGTGCGTTTTGTCGATACATGCCTGTACCAATATTTTAAACTACTGAATCAATTTCGATGCAGTTTATATGTAAAAAAGTACAGTGCGGATATCTGTGCGGATATTTACAAGCTATAATTTTCTTATGTTTTTGTGTAATAGTTTCGATATAATTTAGAGACAATAATATACTCGTAGTGTACGAGTAAGTAATTTTTAAGTCTACAGTTTTAAACAATAACTTTTTAGCGCTAGGTAACTCAACATTAGAAATATGTTAAAGCTACTAAGTAACTACTAGGTAGAATAAGACTGAAACATCACACACCAAAAAACATTTAGAAGTATTCCGAAAAAAGGAGAACAAACATCCCATTTAAAAACGGCACTGCCGTAATTCCCCTTCCCATTAAAACCTCGAGATAAACCTTGACAGTCCTGTCAACTGTTACATCGTTAATTTTACTGGGACCTCAAGTTTTTATTGTGCGTAATTTTTCCTTACCCACAATATATATTATCCGCCCAGCGACGTGTGACACAATGAACAGAATACATTTATCTTTTCATAGAAGCAAATAAAAACTGCGTACACGAAGAAACGTTTACTTTATTGCTTTCGGGCAATTCATAAATTATTTCTTTTGCAAATTTTACATTGGTTGAAAATTCTTAGAGTTTTTTAAGGAATAAGATAATGAAAATGACTGTATGGATCACCTGATGTTAAATGATCATCACCATGGACCTCACTATACCAAGATTTACACTTGCATCATCAACCTAGAGGGCTAAGACCGAAAGCCTCTTAGCCCAGCAATTTCACCGTCTGCCTTACCTTTCACACCGTTACGTCACACAACAGCAAGTCTGCTGCTAAGCGTCAGGATTAGCGAACATGGTTTAGCGAACCTTGCGAAAAGCTCTATCACCTGCAAAATTTAGATACATGTATGGATAAGTAGAACCTAACTTCATTAATTATTATCAACAGGCACATTGTGTACTTTGAAAAAACCTCCGTTAGCCTGTTTGAGAGACCAGAGCCGGCATTGTCTCTAACGTTGGACGCTTGCAATTGCATTCACTATCTCTTTCTACCATCATCTTATGCTCTATGATAGAAAAAGTGGTGAAAACGATTGTGATTCCGAGTGCGATAGACAATAAGGCCTCAACACCTTCACGTTGTAAACGATCTCTTGCTTAATTTTTGAATTATCTTATCTTACTTAATGTTTAATTATCAACTAATAGTAAGTTAGAAAGTTGTCGACTAATTATATCAAATTAAGGCAGATGGTACGGTTTTAATATACTTTAGCACTCACCAATTTGGAGGGTCTGCAGATTCTCAGCTAACTTGATACCCACTTACTTTGTAGTTACTAGGGTTCGTAGTCCGAACCTCCCAAAGGTGCTTTTTAGGCGTCCTAAAATCTTTTCTACTTAGTGCTAGAGAGACTGTAACGATCGTATAACCCACGCACTTGCCGACCTCTTTAAAGGTTAATACGATGTTGCTGGTTGCTAAGTAGGTGGTATTTATAAAGTATAAGATGCTCTTAGTAGATTTTCATCATCATCATCATCCCAGTCTATACACGTTCCACTGCAGGGCATAGGCCTACTCTCAGAATGAGAAGGGTTGGGCTGTACTTGGGAACTACGAACGAAGGGAACTTCACAAAAACTCATGGTAAATTTCAAATGTAATTTCGCACATAAAAACTCAAAAGTGCGAGCCGGTATTTGACCCACGACCCTCTGCTTAAGAGACCATAGGTCAAACCACTAGGCCACCACGGCTATAATAGTAGATTTTGGTTTGTGAGAAAATGTAAAGTTGTGTAAAGTCATGACTATTTTCGATTTAAATTAACAAAACACACATAAATTCAACCTGTAATGAATATTTGTATATGACTGTTTGTTTCATAATAAATAAATAAATAAAATAAATAAATTCTCAACATAATTATAAGTAAACAGTAAACTAATAAATAATGAAAGTCAACAGAAGGTCTTTGTTCAGGTTGTGTTTGACCTTAGAAATGAGAAAAAACCGGCCAAGTGCGAGTCGGACTCGCTCACCGAGGGTTCCATACAAATTTATATGTATCTATGAATATCCAGTCTTAGAAGACCCCTGCTCCTATGCAAAATGAGCGCAGTGTGGGATCATTGTAGATTGGTTATTGATATAGACAGACAAAAAAATTTATGCTTTTCGCAATTTTTCCTTTATTTGTGCTATAAGACCTTGCTTCGTGCCAAATTTCAAGATTCTGAGTTCACGGGAAGTACCCTGTAGGTTTTGATTCCCTTGCGAGTTTCGAAAATATGCGGAAATTTGCGGCATAAACGGATGTATCTTTTGATTGCGTTGGCTTAGAAGTTTGATTTTTTCACAGCTCCAAGGGACAGTAGACTTGAGTATTTGATATAAATTTCAGCTTGATACCTCCACGCCTTCCTGAGAAAAAGGGTCTTGACAGACGGACGGACGGACGGACGGACGGATGGACGGACAACAAAGTGATCCTATAAGGGTTCCGTTTTTCCTTTTGTGAGGTACGGAACCCTAAAAAATAGACTAGGTAAAGAGATGTTACGTAGGTATTCCAAGTAATATAAAAATTAAATATCAAAGTTTAAAACTTCTGTCACCAACATCATCATCATTTCAGCCGAACAACGTCCACTGTTGAACATACTTAACGCAACCTTAACCAGGTCATCGTTCCATCTTATTGAAGGAGGCCTACCTACACTGCGTCTTCCGGTCCGTGGAAGCCACTCGAGAACCTTCTGTACGTAAATTTTATGACTTACGAAAGTTTTCCGAGCTTTGTCTGGAAAAGATTTTCATAAAGATCTGATAAGTCAGCTTCGTGTTAGCTTAAATGCCGCTATAACATATTGATAAATTAAATATGCTTTCCAATTCCCAGAGCACATTGAGTTTGAAATAAAAACCTCTACGGTTTGAAAACTGCTGAAATTTATTTATTGCACACCCCCTTAGCTCGTAGCGATGCGAAACATTTCTTACCTGCTTGATATTGCAGTGTCTAACATTATGAAGACGTGACCCTTGCTGCTTACGCATGTATGTAGCTTAGGGCACGGGATGCGCGCGTCTGCAGATTCGAAGACCCTAAAATACCCCTCAGTACGCTTTTCACTGTCGGGGAGGGTGCACGCATTTTCCTCCTGAATTTCAGCCGGCGAACGTGCGTCGCGGAAATATGAGAATTGTTTTTTTTTGTGTTACAGTGCAGTGATTATTGACTGATTGTGACTGGACATTTTGGCTGTTCGCTATGGATTTTTAAGGTAATTTTCAAATTAATTGGGAAGTTTTATTTTTGTATTAAATATAGAGGACTAAAAGAATTATGTTGAGTTTATTCAGCTGAGCTTGTAGAAGCTATTATAAAATTAAAAGAAAATATAAAATATAAAATAAAAGCAAAGTATGGCAGACAAAATTACGTAAAGGGGTTAGTAGTAAGAAGTAGTGAAATTGCCACCAAATTTGGTATTACGCTTGTTGAATGATAAGTTAGGTTAGGTTAGGGTAAAGGTCTCGTTCATAAAAAAAACTTATAACTTTATTTTGCCAAAATAAGCAACTATGAATAAGGGGTTTATTACACTAAATGCTAATATTCTCTGTATATTAATGTTTATTTTCTGGCTTGATAATATTGGCAGCTTGAAATGCACACAAGCACAAGCGTAAGCATCGAATTACGTAAATAGAAACAAAATAGGTAAGGAAATTAATGATTAATCAATAGCTTTTTGTTCTTTATTCTACTCAAGCTTATTCTAGCTCGTATTTATATAGCAGACGAGCAAAAACGTAAGTAAATAGTAAAATATTTCGCAGGTGCCTTTTCTCAGCCGCTTATAATTTTAACCCAACATTTGCGGTACCTACGGGTTTGAAGGAGGTAACGAGTTTAAATACAAAGCTTAAACTTAGGTTCATTTTGGGGTATCTTTTTAAAAATGAGTCTAAGTATAATTTTGCTAACGAACTAACTAAACGAATAACTTTTCTGTCAAAGTGGCTTTTATAGGAAACTAGCTTCTGCCTGCAGCTTTACACCTGTGGAAGAATCATAATACAGCCTAGTTCCTTATCTCGCGCAAAAAACGAAATAAACCTTCTAAGTACCTTTCGTTCTCAAGGTATATTTGCTAAACTTTATGTCTAGTTTCAGTGTCTTAGGCTGTGCGTTGTCTATCTGTCAGCTTCAGTTTATTATAATTTTTCATCATCATCATCATCATCATCCCAGCCTATGTACGTCCCACTGCAGGGCACAGGCCTCCTCTCAGAATAAAAGGGCTCGGGCTGTAGTTCCCACGTGGGCCCAGTGCGGATTGGGAACTTTACACACACCATTGAATTTCTTCGCAATTGTATGCAGGTTTCCTCACGATGTTTTCCTTCATCGTAAAGCTCATGGTAAATTTCAAATATAATTTCGCATAATATAAATTCCGAAAAACTCTGAGGTGCGAGCCTGGATTCGAACCCACGACCCTCTGCTTGAGAGGCAATAGGTCAAACCACTAGGTCACCACGGCTCATCATCATCATTTTTATCAAGCCTTATTTATCAAGCTTTTATTAAATTGCGGTACCGTATGTCGTGGTTTAAAAATTTGCAAATCATTTTTCAACACTTCCTGGTATCCAGTTAAGCTGAAATTTGGCATACTTATGTAAATTCATTGACAATACAGTATCTGATAGGTACTAAAATGTTGTTAGTCCGGGCAGGATCGTCTCCGTAGGACGGAACTCTACAAACTGTTAATGGGATAGACTTGAAACTTGGTTCGGATACTCGTATGTAGTTTGGATGACAATGCATACTTGCATTCAAACAGCACAAAAACCTATCTTTAACATAAAGTTAAGTAGATAAAAGATCAGAGTACATAATAAACAACGCGCTGGTGTGATATTTTCACAAAGACAGACAGTGCCGCTTTTATCATAATTGTTTTTTCGCTTTCTTTGTTATAGTTACATATTTACATTAAATTTGTACTCTGTTTATAGGAAACGAAATAACAGTAAACATTTATGTTCGTGGCCACATTAGAATTTAGTTTAATGATACTAAACGAAATAATAACCCAAATTTTCGCGTACCTTGGACTTTGAGCGGATTTTTTAGAGTAATTTTCATTAACATTATTTTTTTCGACAGCATAACTTTCTTGATAACACTTCGTTGATTGTTAACAATGAAGCCTTATAAATTTTGCGTTTTCAACAAAATAAACTCCATCCATTATAAACTCCTTCAGCATTTGCGTAAAACGGCTTTTTGATTTCATCTTCTAACAAAGCTCCTTCAGCTTCCACCATATTCAATTTGTATTGTCTTCAAAAACAAAAGTTCCTATGGATTTCTTAAGGCGACCCTTGAACCTTTTTGTAAGATTTTTAAATTCTTAATGTCTCCAATAAAGTGACTTCACAAACAATGGCAGGTCATCTTCAAACAGAATTTTAACAAGATGCTTCTGCCGATTATTATTCAAATATTTCTACGGCCCTTGCTATCTGGACCATTTGTATCAACACAAAACACTTTTATAAAAACAACATAAATTACTCCAACTCCTTTTTAGAACAATAATGGACAGAGACGTCAGTAATAAAGTCATTTGAATCCATTGTCATATTTTGGGATATCTATGAGTTCTGCGCTCAGGAAATCATATTTTACCACACTTTAGAAACTCTTTGTTATACAAAACAGAGTCTTAATCAAAAGAGTTAAGAAACAGGTGAAGTTTACTGAATGGCTTTAGATAAAGAAGCAGCGATAAAGCAGATAACAGCAGGCGTTACAAAAGAGTCGTAACAAAAGGTATCATTACATATAAACACGCCGTCCCACGCGGATAAAGCGGCTATGCACGGCCTTACGGCTATCCACCAGACCTTCACACGAATGTATCAGACCTCTTTGTAGTAGAAAAATATCTTAAGAGAAAACTTGAAACACCTACATCAACATTTACCAGTTCAACATTGTTCAGAAAAAGTTGTGCGGGTGTTGAACAAATTTCCTGGCTTTAGTTTTATTAATTATACCTACACTGTAACACGAATAATAAAATAAAATGTACGCTCTTTAATTAATTAGTAATTAAGTCCAAGTGGTTTAGATTTTTTTTAATTAAAGAAAAGAGTGTTATTTTCTAACAAAATTAATCGGGCTAGCAATGTAGTGATGTTGACATTTATTATAGTTTTCAATTGAAAATATACTTAATACATCAATATTTTCTTTTTTTAGTCGTCGTTAGTTTTCTACCATTAAGCACAATCATCATTGCCTACAAATTCATTTTATAACCGTCAGGTCTAAGCAGTAGTAGCATAGCGAGTCCAGTTGCGTATCTCCCAATGTGAAGTCTCCTGTATGTTGCAGCTTTGTTACACCAAAGGACAAGATTTGTGTAACTTGGTAGATGGTTGGAGAGCCTAAATCAACAATCTTTTTATTGAATTTGGAATACTGAAGCTGCTGCTTCTGCGTCATAAAAATGATAAAGCGTTACGTGTTTTTTGTAGCATGGTGACAAAAAATACCTCTAAAATATCCAAATATGTACATATTTTTACTAGGAAAGACAGTTAATGTTATGTTTGTAGTGCTGGAATAACGATTTGGTAATAACAAAATACCATCGTAAGTACAGATTAAGATAGTTACTTTTTTGATGTCAACATCATCACCATCATAATCATCTTATCAGTGAAAAGACATCCTCTGCTGGACCTCGGTTTCGTCGGTTTATCTTGTTAGGGATTTTCCTTCTTGCCTTTTTTTATGTATATGCCACTAATGCCAAAACTCAAAGTAATGCAACGCGGTCTTAAATTTTCGTGCAAATATTAAACGTATTTTATCATTAATTATACTTAATATTATGCTATGCATAGCCTCAGATGAAACTTTATTAACAAATCTAGCAATACGATTTTACTTAATTCTAATGGTACAATTGATTTGAAACTTGTCAGAGTTGTTTAGATCTCCTATGATAGTAAAATAATGAAACGCCTACAAAAAAGGTGTATAATTTATTTTTCTCAAAAACCTTTATTTATCATGGATTTATTTGGTTGAATGGGTTGATGGACATCACAATTTAAATAAAAAGATTGAAATAACCGCGAATTTTAGTATAACTACCTACCCAAGATCATAAAAATAAAGAAACATTTCGAAAATAGTTGGCTATTCCAGTGTGCACTGTCCACTTCATTTCAAATCAAGAATCGATATCAAATAAATCTTGAGGTACAGCCGAGCGCTTTATACTAGGTATTAGGACGATATCCTATAGAAAAATGATTCCTTGCCATTTTACCAAACTTCTTGCCCATCAAAGCATATCTATTACGAAATTGCAATTTGATAAATAGCCAAGCATTATTTTGGGCGGCGAAAGAAATGGACATACTCAAGTTTAAACGATACTATCACTCCACGTTGATATTTTCCTAAAATCCCTTTTACGGTGCTTGAGATAAAGTTTGCTTTTGATGGCCCCATGCTTTATGGAGAAATGAGTAATATAAAGAAAATATAATGGCAAGGATGGCATGATGAAAGCGAGTCTTTTAGTAAATTGACTGGAGGTTGAATATTACTCTGCAAAAGCCATAAATGTTCCTTTACTTTGCCATTTCTTGAAAGTAACTAATTAGCTACCTATGTTTCAACCATATTTAGCTACGTTACTACAGATATTAAGAACATACTTTTTCATCTTCTTCTTCAAGTGGCTATCCATTACTGAATTGTCTCAATTTCTATCTATGCCCCGATATTGCTGACATACATACATAATTAAAATTTGTTGCTTTCATAATATGATTCTAATGTATGATGTATTATTGTCATAAGACATCAGTTTCTGTACTTTTTTGTTTCTCGTTTTAATATTATTACCTACCACTTCATTCCCTTTTACGTTATCTTTTAATTCAACTCAAAACCCAAACCAAACACGCGTTTGACAGAACCGCCTGGTAAATTAACAGCTTGATTTTCTCAGATTTCCACCGCAGCAAGGTTTGCGTGAGTTCGCCGTGTCTGTCGGTGCCCGCCCTTTGCACGCAATACCTACATTTTCTAATATACCTCGCAGATTACGTCGCAACAATTACTCTCGCAATGTCTCACGAAATCTTCGAGTTGTGGGTAGGAATGAGCGTGACGAGACTTTGCTTGGTTTGTTTAGTGTTTTTAAGGATTTGTTTTTTGTAATGAGTCATTAGTTACTAATGACCGATTCCCTGAAATTTTGTTTTTTGCCAAATGGACTCGAATTGCTTCTAGCCAAAATATTCTCATCCACGTCTATGTTATCTTATGTCACGTCATGGTCTTTCACATGGTATCCTCACACACAGAGAGGATTGTAAGTTAGTGCCCTCGTAAAGTTGCAGATTAGGAACTTCAAAAATTCTCAACTACAATAAAAGGACTGGGCAGGGAAACTCATTGTGGAATCATTTTAAAATGAAAAAAAACAGTGTTTCGTTATAATTTACATTTAATCTGGAAATATACAATTTTGCGAGCGCGTAAACAAACAGAAAGTACAATAAGACTTGTGCGTGTCGCTTAATGATCGCGTAATACCCTTAGTTTTGTCCGTACCTATATGTTCTGTTGTAAGATGTGTTAATTTGTCCTGTCATGCGATGAGTAAGTAACTGTCGAACAGGGGACGCACGCAACTGACGAGACCAAAATTACCTTTTTTCTTCGATAATCATTTGGTGCATCGTAATCGTTTGCTTTGAGAAAATCACCCTAGGTAGAAAACTGCGTAAGCGCTACCTCACTTTAGCCCGTCTTTACATTACATTAAGGTAAAAAGAATCTGTAGCGCATTGTGGAAGCTTCTTTTAAATTGGCGTCATCAATCAAAGTCCGGTCAGTTTTTTGCTCTCAATCAGTAAACCCTTAGAACGTTTACTTTGCACATGTATTATTTCGTCTATAATAAATCTGCCAGCAATTCAAGACAATGAGCTCAGTCTCAAAAACTATCGTAACAAGTGATTTGTCAAGCTTCGCGGTAACAATATTTTGTCCAGTACCGTCTGTACCGCCCGCATCCAAAATTGTAAGGACATTTTAACACCCGTGAGGCGTTTTCGGAAATCTAAACTTTAACAATGGACCAATGATTATGTTAGTGACTGTAAAGTAATAATGTCCCCATTATTCTAAGAGACTATTGTTTACGTGGTAGTGGTTAGTGTAATAGGACGACAAATGCGTTGTTGCAGCTGAATAGTCGGAAATTATGAAAAGGGATGCTATATTTCAATGGACTAGAGTGCATTGTTGACGACTTGACGAGTTAGTTAGCGGCATAACTTTGGTTGCATTTAGACGCGTGGGGTACGGGGTTAGTGATTTATATTCGTCTTTTGTTTTTGGCTGTTTAGCCAGCACCAGTATCAATGGCACACAGTCGGAAGGTCGTTATTCTTGCATTGTGCCACTTGTATTGTCTAACAACGACATCGTTAGTAAGTTAGCGGGTGGCCGTACGCATTGAAATTCTATTGGTGACATGATAAATCTTCAACTGTTCGTGTATTGCTGGAATCCATTCAAATAATTGTTTCGATTACAAGACAACTTTTTTATGTTAATAAGCTGCGTATGCATAATAATTCCACTTATCACGAACTGATTTTGTAAAGAGAACGGTAGTCGGTGTCGGACGTAGAATATCAATGATTTTTCTAAATGGCTTGAAATACGAGCGATCAGACTTTATTTTTAGGATTCCGTACCCGAAGGGTTCCAATAGGACCCTATTATTGAGACTCCGCTGTCTGTCACAGGGCTCTGATCTCTTGAACTGTAATTATTACCAATTATGTGGGTGGCCGCTATAACAACAAATACTAAAAATAAAATAAAGTTAAAAATCAAAGGGGATCGTCATACAAGAAAAATGTTTTTTCAGCGTTTCAACTCGATCTTTATAATGACACTAACTCGATACTTGAAATTTTCACCCATTATGTATTACCATTGCCACAGCCATTACAACAAAAAATAATAAAATTACAAATAAATTAAACATTAAAGGGGTTTGAAGAACCAATATAAAGTGATCCTACACTGCGTTGCGTATATTCAGCAGCAGCTCTCTAACACTGGATTATTTTAGGTACGGCAGTTTACAGCGTATATTTTGACATAAATTTGGATGGAACTCTTGGTGCGCAAGTCCGACTCGCACATGGCCTGTTTTTTTTCACTATATTGATTCATAAAGGTTTTATAATTTTTTATTTGAAAAATCCTATTCATCGACTGTAGATATATGGGACACATTGAAATAAAACGACATAAAACTAAGCAAAACACGGGGTGTAACGTTCACCCACACAAAATGGAAAAAAATGTCCAAAACGTACTGTTCACACAAGCGCACCGCATTTTTAAACTGGTTGTTGCTATGAAACGATTTCTGACTATGTCCCTTTAAAGTGCATTTTTGGTAAATTGAAAAAGGTTCATTGTTCGGAATACACAGTTGTGATCGGTGCTTATAATAAAGCCCAAGTCGTATTGTGTTGGCGACGGGTGATCTGTGATGTTAGCTATTGTACCAGCGCTATGTCGAACAATAAACTGACCGAAGAATAGACTCAGCAATGTCGAGCAGTTTTATGGAACCATCCACCTAAACTCTCCGAGTTACTGTCCAAGTTTTTCTACCGGCGGTATAGAATTTTAAATTCGAAAATGTTTTGTACCCACCTAAATGTTTAGTTTCAAAATGTTACATTTTGATGATGTATTAGCCGTGATATTTTAGTGTTTCGCCTTATTGCCTCTAAGCAGATGATCGTGGGTTTGAGCCCAGGCTAACAAGTCTTAGAGAGAACTCTTTCGGTGAAGAAAAACATCGTGAGAAAATCTACATCCACTTGCAAATCAAATGAGAGCAGGCGTGTGCTCAGCTGTGGGATTTATTAAATACTTAATTTAACCTGTCGCGATTCTATTTTTTTAATGTTTTGGTAGTAGGATATTTTTTTTATATATAGCTTATAATATGTCCCACTGCTGGGCAAAGGCCTCCCCTTTCCTCCGCCATTCTTCCCTATCCTGGGTATGCACCTGCCAATCGAGTTGAAAAGCACACAGGTCGCCCGCCATCTCCTCTTGGGTCCGCCTCTGCTTCTTTGGCAATCCCTCGGAACCCATTCGGTAACATCGGTCCGGATGCATTCGGCAGACATGTCCGGCCCAATCCCACTTCAGCTTGGCTGTTCCAAGCCCGCCATCACCTACATCTGTAATACGAGTTTTGGAGCGTAGTGTCGTGTTTCTGATTTGATCAGTTCTTCGAACACCCAGGATACTGCGCTCCATTGCTCGTTGGCAAACCTTAAGCCTGGACTTTTGAGCTTCAATTAATGACCAAGTCTGGGCGCCGTAGGTTAAGATGGGAAGAATACACTTGTCGACGAGTTTGCGTTTGCGCTGCGACAGAGGAAGGTTGCCCTTCATTAGCGTCTTCATGGAACCAGAAGCTCTTCCAGGCATTATTGATACGCCTATCGATTTCCCTTAACTGCCTGTTCTCGAAGGATGCTATCTGGCCCAAGTAAATATATTCGTCGACGTAATAGCTGTATGTCTTGCCCATCCACTGTAACTCTACGTTTTACGCTATTGGTCATTACCTGTGTCTTTGCTTAGTTCATTGTGAGCCCAACCTCAAGGTGCGCCGTGCTCAGATCTTGGAGCATTTGCTGTAGTTGTTGTGGTGTTTGGGCAAATAAAACGATGTCATCGGCAAAGCGCAGATTTGATAATCTTTTATTTCCGACATCGATGCCCATTGTATTTTCCCAAGTAGGATATACACAACTTAAATTTCTCCCATTACTATACCTAGAGACTTTCCTGGCACGGAAGAAACAAACCTTAGTGACTTCCTTCTGATATTTAGTTTATCGATATCTTGTATGTGGCATTATATCAATGTGACACGTTTCAAAATATATGAACAATACCAAACCGATCTGATGTTATTATTATTTCAAACAGTGACCACACGTCGTTCGTGCCAGGAAAATCTCTAGGTATACTCATCACCAATGGGAGGTTAAACAGGAACTAACTAGTAACTAGAGCAAGTGCGGCTGAGCTACTTATATTTTTACGGTCAACTAACACTTGAAAAACAACAAAACTCCCGTAAAAATAACAAACGCGCAGCCCACCGCCACAAACGAAATACGTAATGACCACTAAAGACCCTACTTCAAAGACAAAACATAGGCAAAAGCCCGAAAATTTAACGAAGGACTGGCCAGAGATAGAATAATTAAAACGTACCGGGTGAAGTGCCATCGTAAAAGATTTCACGGGCATTTGGCATTAACACTACTGCGTTAATGAGGTAGTGAAACTTTGGAGCGATTCCAGAATACCTTGTAAACATTCGGTGGAGGCACTCGGATAATACTTTGAAATACGGCACTTTCTTCTTGGCACTTACATCGGAATAGCTTCAGTTCAACCCTTTTAAGTCGTAAGTATTATTTAGTTAAATACACAGTCGCTGTTACCATTTAGTTTAATGTAAATACTCGACAGTAATGCGCTAAGTAGTCATCACTTTTAACGAGTAGACTACGTGAAATAAATAAACACAAATTGCCAGGAATAAAGTTTCTATTTTAAAGTTAATTAAATGAATATCGTGAGACGATTTACATCAATTGACCTAACCTGAAGCATAGCAAAGTTTGTGTTATGTGTACTAGATAACGGATAAACATACGTACATTAATATTATGCTTAAATACTTACACGTAATATCCATGAATCGAACATAAACATTCTTGCATCCCACAAATGATTGTCCTTACCGGGAAAAAAACCTAGGACCACTTGACTAGGCTATCGGATCGTCTACCTATTATGTGATTTGATTTTAATGGTCATTCTATAATGCTAACAACTTTCCTTTAGTTTTAAACCTAACAAAATAATTCGAATTATTAATGAGGAAACATCACGATATAAATTTACTCACTAATTATTTAAATTCCATTTATACTGGCTGTTAGCATCAAGCAAATTCTAATTGAATGCACAGAATCAACATCGTCGGTCTCGCTTTGATTTTCCACTAACGTCATACGAGCATATAGATTGTGTGAAATTCCCCACTCTTGAGCCGAATTAACAACATACACGGTAAATTACAGCTTGGCTCGCGCCAGGGTGCTCGGATGCTCGAGTGCTCGGCTTCGAGCACGGTTTTAAGCTTAATAAATTCAGGCACGCTCGCGGATCGCGCCGCTTACGGCCGTTTGACGCTCGCAAATCGAAAGTGTATTTGCATGAAAAATATTGCAATTACTGTGTTCTTTCTTGGATTTTTTATTGCGCAAACTGTTTCAGAGATTTCATTGGCTCTAGTTTCAGATAAAGTAAAATGAAGAAAGAGGAATTAATTTATTGAAATAAAGGCATCCGGAAAAACTTCTAGCGCACAATCATGACTAAATGTTTATAAACTATATTTTTCAATTTTCACAATGTTACATATTACTTACGGTTTATAATTCGTTTGTCGCTAGGTACTGTCGACTAAATCATGTACAAGGGTAGAACCTTTCACACTGCAAATGTCATTATTGATCATTACCAACTAAATCATCGTGAAACTGATTTAGAAAAAGTCTCGTCCGTCCTGGTGGTGATTAAGTTTCTTCAACTGTACGTTTGTCTGTTACGAAGTGTTATTTGGAAAGCAGGTGAGTATTATTAGGGCTCTGGTTGAGTTCGAAACGCGTCAGTGCAGTTTGATGGTTTGGTGGTGATAGTTGGTTTTGTGTGATTTGTGTGTGTTCGTACAGTGTGGAAGTGGAGGAACAGCATGAACACATTGAACACGCATTTCTTACTTAAACTTAACTATCGTAAGGTCGCGGATGAGCAAAGTAATTTTTCAGTTCATTATTTAATATGGACCTCCGCAAAGTAACGCCTGATTCAATAAATTATTATTAGAAAAACTATTAAGTCCTTGTGGTGTTCGTGCGATTTTCCTTTGTTTATTTTTAATTAACACATGCAACAGCAGACGGGTTGTGTAGTGATCAATATTAAGCTTTTTATGTAGCTTGTAGATCCTTGTTTAGGTACATATAGTGTACAAAGCTAGGTTGCGGCGCCTCGAGCCAGCAA
Organism: Archips xylosteana; assembly: GCA_947563465.1. Lineage (NCBI taxonomy): Eukaryota > Metazoa > Arthropoda > Insecta > Lepidoptera > Tortricidae > Archips > Archips xylosteana. The sequence goes on from OX387349.1 coordinate 8,191,209, forward strand.
ACAGCCGAAAGCTCTATCACGTCGGAAGATTTCGAGAGCTTTAGAGGATTAAGCTCTTCCGTGCTAAGCTCTACACGCTGCTTTTACGATTAACGCGTCTTTTTGATATGTCACCTGCCAACGTTAAGTAAACAGTGTATGTCTCACTAACGCTTCCAAGAAAAAGTGGAAAAAATGTGCCACTGGATGTTGTTTGAGCGGATTACTTATATTAATGTTAGTGGAAATTAAGACGAATTTCTCTTATCTTTTGGTATACATTTATTTACGTCATTACTTGGAAAAGAAAATTCCTATTACTCACTTAAAGGACTTCTTTTTCTCATTTTGTTCTGTGACTGAATCAGAGCAATCTCGTGCAAAAGTTAAGCTTAACCAAAGTTGTTGTGGAGCTCAAAGTGACCTGCACATGACGCATTTTCTAAGGTAATTAAAGGGTGTTCTAGTGTAGAAGACGTACAAATCAGAATCATATTATTTGTTGCACTCGTATAATGTTTCGTGTTAAACTTTTTAGATGCGATTTATATCATTTATGCTTGAACTTCTATCGTTTTTAGGGTTCCGTAGTCAACTTCCCTTATAGTTTCGCCATGTCTGTCCGTCTGTCTGTCCGCGGCTAAGCTCAGAGACTGTTAGTACTAGAAAACTGTAATTTAGCATGAATATATATATTAGTCACGCCGACAAAGTGGTTAAATAAAAAAAACTAAAAAAAATTTTTTTAGGGTACCTGCCATAGACGTTAAGGGGGGGTGATTTTTTTTTTCTCGACTAACCCTATTGTGTGGGGTATCGTTGGATAGGTCTTTTAATACCATTGGGGGGGTTGCTTACATGATTTTTGTATTCAGTGATTTGTTTGCGAAATATTCAACTTTAAAGTGAAAAATTTCATTAAAATCGACCGTCCCCCCCCCTCTAAAATCTAAACTGTTGGGTGGAAAAATTTGAAAAAATTCAAAATGGTAGTAAATATATTAAATTTACAAGGAAAATTATAGCAGCTAAGATTGCTTGGGAATTATTTGTAGTTTAAGAGTAAATAGTAGCCTAAGGTATTAAACATACCGTCACTACTTTGAAAAACTCGTATCTCAAATCAGCATGTAAACAAAACTGAACCTTGATATACGCGTAATAAAGTTCACTTTGCCAGATTAACGATTTTGAGATACGAGCTTTTTTTCAAAGTATTGACGATACCTAACTTGGAAGATTCCGTACACATACGAAATCCTTAGAAAAATATTACTTGATTTTTTCGTAATGGCTACGGAACCCTATCTTGGGCGTGTCCGACACGCTCTTGGCCGGTTTTTTCTTAGCTAATTTTAGCTAATGGTTGGGTAAGTATAATTGAATACCCTTGCACAAGTTAAGTGTTTTAAGTTTTTATTTTTTAATTACGTCTGACTTTTTTACTTTATCAGCTCTGAAACACGACTGGAGTTTACTTATTAAGCACGATTGTCTTTGATTCTTTTAAAAATCTCAAGAATGAAAGTTAAGAAAGATATACCAATTGAACAGCAAATTGGTTGATTTGGTTTAAAGTTATTACTTTGTCTTGCTGCTGTACCTTGTATATTTAGTACACTTGTGTGATTGACTAAACTCTATGAATCCTGTTCTGATTGTCTGTGTTAATCATAATTTTCATATTGCTTGATCATCATTGTTCTATTATTCAGTGTCACTTGAACAACATTCAACTAAATATGATGTCTCATGAACACATCAATTTGTCTTTTAACCCGCATCTCGAATTTTGAGTAGGATTAACACGTCATGTAATTTTAATAATGGTTAGCTAGGACAATGTGTTTAATGTTGCATCTTTTTTGTTTTTTCTTACAAGCTTTTGTTTGCGACTTCGCTCCCGCAAATTTACAAATTTGTGATAAGCTTCTTCATCTCTTTCATTGAATAAAACGAAAAAATCAGCAACGGGAGCCTCCAATCAGAATCATCATCATCACAGCTATCAGTTAGTGCAAATATAAATCCCATTTTTTCCTTATACGTAAAAATATCAAAAATCCTGGAATTAAAAAAAAAGTTTATTAAAAGAATACACTGATTATCTAGTGGCCCCACACTAGGCTATGCCTGTCACGTGGTGGCCTTATTCGGTATTACAATAAATTGACAATATTAGGAAAAATTACAATATAAGCCACAGTTAAGTTTTTTTTTTGGATCAAATTTGAAGAGTAGTAACCGCCCAGTTACGGAGATGAGGCCACTCTGAACCGAATATACCTGTAAATCCTAAAAATCTTGTTTATTCCCTATCCCGTGGGAATTCCAACAAAATCGTCCTTCTTACCTAAATCATGAAGAAGAATTACGTAAAATTTCAATTTTCAAGGGCTAAAGGTTTGTGTTATGTGTTAATGGGTTTGCCAGTCAGTGATTGAGTCATTTAGTCAATGAGTGAGTCAGTCAGTCAGTCAGAACTTTTCTTTTAATATGATTTTTCTGTATCAATTTTTGAAATGGACTATCTCTTCTTACTCTGGGCAATCACGTAATACATCAATTCAATTGACCTATTCCAACTATTTTAAATGAAACCTTCTCGCTTATTATCGAATTCATCGTTTATTTCATATGGCCAATTTATTCTGATTGAAGGTCATCATTATTGCATTTACAATAATTCTCCTACCAATTTAAGACTTTATGCCATAATTTTAACACTCAATTTTTGTTATGCAGCTTTTATACCCACGGTGGGTTCGAATGATGTACCAATATGTTACGCAATAGTTAAACCATAAAAAGCAGCAAACTGTCAAAAAGTTCCGAAAAAATGCAAGATGCGATTCTATTATAAAAAAACACTTAATTAATTTTCAACCAACTGAAAACTTAGATTTTTGGATGCTTTAAAACATTAATAGTCGATTGAGTTCGCATAGACGTGACGTCATAACTAGCTAGTGCCATACAAAAACAACAGGAAAGTCGTGTTTTTGTAGCTCATAAAATGTGTGTCAGTTGATTGGTGGTGTCAGCGTCCCTATTGTCTTTTGCACAACGGATTATTTCATACTAATTTTAAGTACCGGTATTAACTGTTCAACTCATAGAACTGTATCCATTATAATACAAGGGGTGGGAGGCATTCAGTTTATTGGCGATGGTGCTAAAATAAGTACTCTGTTACTTAGTACATAAATGCCATAAATAAGTAATTGTCCGAATGTAGACTGCAACATCCCGGCTTTATCTGGCGCTACTATATTTAGACTAGATCGATACGAAGCATTCGATGCAGCCAGACTGATATTTTGTATCCGTTCAATTAATAGCCATTAGCTGGAATGCCTAATAATAGATTAATTTATTAACAGTTTAGTGTAGCGTAACGTTCACTATAAGGTGGAATAATTGAAACTATTTTGCTTTATGCAAAAATTGCGTGGGTAGAAAAATCTTCATACGAGGTATTTTCAAATTAGTACAAAAAATTTCGGCACTTCCCAAAACCTTTACAGGGGTGCTTAGCCAAAATAACGGTTAGTTATTAACCCGAATATCTGTTAAAATAACCCACGTACCTACGTAGGTAGTTATATAGTAGATACATACCTAAAAAAGTATATGTATATTAAATAAATACCCAATAATAAAGAATAAATATTAGTATTTTTCGTACATAACGTCGTTGGTAGAGTTATAATAAGTATTATAACTTTCATTCAACCAATCAAATAATCATCATTGTAATGCTTTGACTGTCTTAATTTTAGAATAGTGACGAAATTTTCATCTGTAAAAAACCTCTGATCTGAGCTTAGACCTGTTCAGATATTTCAATAAGTGATATCGTGAACCACCATTGATTCTAAAACCTTTTGATTGCCATGATTCAAACAAAAACTGAGTAGATAACGTAGTAAAGCTGGCGTAAGACTCTAGTTTACTTTCATGAGCTTTTTTAAACTGGTTATAGTAGCGTAATCTCTGAGATAAAGACGACTTTTTTAAAAGCCTTTTCTCAATGTTTATCTTTAACTATCGTTTTGATATGTGGCTTTGTTAGACCAAGCCAGTGGATAGCATGTCAAAATGATTGCATAGCTTGGGTAGGAAAATTTCCTTATAGCCCCACTTTTGATTATTACGCTCATAAAATAACTCTATAAAAGTTTAGAAAAAAGAAGCAAGCATCGAAAATTACAGCATCTACATTAAGTACTCGTATTTGCTCAAAATATTCATAACGAGTTCAATTTGATAACAGGATCATTTGTCTTTTTATTAAATTTAAGAAGTAAACACAAACACAAACACTTGTCCTAAGTGAACCCTCAAATAAAATAAAAGAAGTAAAAGAATGTTTAAACCGCACGGAACGTAGCTGTCATTTCACCAAAACAATCACTCAGCGTATCATTAAACATGCACAACCCCAGTTTAATCAAAGACTAAGGACCATTGATGTTTAGTCTAGTTCATTTCTGGGTATTGGGTAATAATGTACGGGGTTGATTCCTCCCCTGAAGCCCCTGCCCCGCTACCCTCTCTCGCCCGTACCTTCGTCTAGACCAGGATCCAGACCATTCGTTAGTCGCTTCCCAACGTTGGCGCGGGAAGGGTGTCGCTCGCTCTGCTCGGTTGGCGCGAAATTTAAATGATCGTGCGTGACATTGCATTTTAGAAATTGGATTACTTATTGTGAGATTACTCTGTGTTTAGTGACTGTTTCGGAACTTTGTGAATTATGATGTTGGATGTACGATCGATGTGAGTATATATTACTTTATTATAGGTTACAGCTTCATGTTTTTGAATTTTGAATGCGATTTAATTTGTAACAAATACTAAGTCGACGTGTCGTTGAACGAGCTTTAAATTATTAAAATATGAATTAATGAGGCTTTCAACTTATTGTTGATTTGCTTGTACCTACAAAATGTAAAATGTAAATGTAAAAATATCTACACAATGTGAAGAACGGTTTATTCGAGCTCTTATTTTTTTATTATCCATGTGGATAATCTACATATTTAAATTGTACACTCATGAAGCCCCGAAATAATGACCCATTTTAAAAACCTCAAGTCATAGATTCCGTGGTCCATTCAAAATCACCCACTACGACACCCAAATTGCAAACACAAGCACAGTACGAGAGTGAGCTTAAGTGCACGGCATTGTTGCGAAAAGGACGTCAAAATGTACTTAAGGGAGCAAAAGTCGTTTTTGAAGACATTTTGCAAAGCTCTCAAGAGTTTGAGGGAGGAAAAAAGCGGTTTCCGGCCGCCGTCCACTTACCGCGGATTCAGATAGCAGTAAGAAGTGTTCGGTTAATGAAAATCTCGCTGATGGTTTCAAATTGTTCGAGTAATTAACATCGTGTAAAATTATCTTTTGATTTAATGTGAAATCTTGTAAGGGTTATTTTTGGTTAGTATATTTTATTTTTTTAAGAAAAATTAAACAAAAACATGATTTATTTTGTTTGTCAACAAATGGTTAGTCATCGAATTATAAATTTTCATAACAGTAACAATCCACATAATATATAAGTCCAATTTATCCCTCTTTTAAATTGCTAAGCAAGATTAATAAATAGCCTTTGAACAAATGAAATACATATTTCCACGATATTAACCACTAAAGGAAACTAAAGTTTTAAACGTTAATAATAAATCAGTAATATGGATTTTCATGGGTAAAGTTGTAAAGTTTCCCTGATTAAATTCGTTATAGTTCCCGCGTCGACCCTTAGTGGTCCCTCAGGGCACTGGCCTCGGCACAGCAATATTGCACTGGGTCACTATCAATTCACATAACATGATGATAAAATGATAATAACGTTTCGATATTAGGGACGATTAATAAATAATGTGAATGATGCATTTTTTTGAGCACATGGAAAGATTTTTTGCTTAGTAATTCAAATTTTACTTTTGTCTACTGTAGTTGAATTAAAAAGTGTGTTGCCTTTTGTATACTACTTTTCAATAAGAACATTTTGCCTAAACATTAATTTGAAGCACATACACCTAGCCGTGGTAGCCTAGCGGTTTGACCTATGGCCTCTTAAGCAGTGGGTCGTGGGTTCAAATCCCGGCTCGCACCTCTGGGTTTTTCGGAATTTATGTGCGAAATTACATTTGAAATTTACCCTGAGCTTTACGGTGCAGGAAAACATCGTGAGGAAACCTGTATACACCTGCAGATAAATTCAATGGTGTGTGTGAAGTTCCCAATCCACACTAGGCCCGCGTGGGAACTACAGCCCAAGCCTTCTCACTCTGAGAGGAGGCCTATGCCCTGGAGTGGGACGTATATAGGCTGCGATGATGATGATGACACCTACAATAGTGTCATACATAAGATAATACTTGTGTTTAGGTAATTTCAGGCTTTTGTAATGATCTCATTATTTAACAATCTCTTGTGTTCAAATACATCTTTAGTAAAATAATTATGTTTTATTAAAATTATGCCATCATTCAAGCCGAATGACGTCCACTGCTGAACATAGGCCTCCCCCAAGGTTTGCCACATAGACCCGTCCTGCGCCATCCGCATCCAACGCGTTCCAAAAAAAAGGAGCTAGAATATACAAAATGTAATTATGGTAACCAGAGTAAAGGTCAGAAACCCCAAATATTGTAACAATAAAATATTTAGATGCGGATGTTTTGCCTGAGTACGTGATGTAGCTTACGGGCCGTCACTGTGGTTTGAACTGCTATTCAGGAACGCCGAAAATCACTGGTTTGCGAGAGGTAGGGACTGAGTTTGGGATGAGCCTTATTTATTTGTGTATTTATTTTTTATTTACAAAGCGAATTAACAGGAAAATAAGGCTCATCCTAAGCTCAACCCATTCCTATCCTCTCCCACAAACGATTGGATTCCCGCTTGCAAAACGTGTTGCGCCGTTCCTGAATTAGCCCCTGTTAACAAAAAGTGTATAGTGAATTTTACTTATACAATTTTAGATGAGAAAATCTACAAGGCATGGATTAATAGTCCTATTTCAACATTCTTTTACGACGCTAGACCACTTTCCGCTACAAAAATAGCCCTTCTAACGTATTCATTTGTCACTTAACAGTCATTGCTAATAGCTCTGAGTTCAAATCGCGGACCCCTATAAAACTTCAGGTTAACTGCGTGTTAACTTGTACAAGGAAAGTGATATTTAAAAACAGTACCACCACAAATCTTCTTTTAATTGCTGCGTACACGCCGGATGCATCAGTACAAATAGACACATTTATTTCTTACGTTGTCACCTGATACATTTTAGTCGGTGTTGCATTTACAAGGGAAAGTTAATATATGAAGTAAATGCATTCTAAGTTGACAGGAGTAAATCATTGGGGGTTTTAATAAATTTAACATGTGGTCGCTGTTTTAGTCATAAACTTGTAAACCCTTGTAGTAATGCCGCAAGTCAGCGGTATAAATGCGATATAGACATTAATTTATCAATTTGGGTCAATCTAATGAAAGTGCTGTAGTAGACAAATGATTGATTAAAAGAACTCAAATACTACTATTTAATCCTACTAATATCATAAATGATAAAGTTTGTTAAGATGTTTGGATATTTGGATGTTTGTGAGTCAATCAGTAATAACGGAAGAACGGATATAAATGAAACTTACCATAAAGATAGACAAAAATCCGGATTGAGACATAGTTTACTAAATATTCCTTTAATGCGTTCCCATGGGCTAATCTTTTATCTAAAATCAAGAACATGACCCTATTGCATAACAAAATACAAGCAAAATAGTATTAGTGAATTTCAATACAAAATAGCTAAAATACTTTTAGCTTGTAATTTGTTATGCAATTGGGCCCAGAAGGCTCTGTTTAAGAACGATAAGGCTTTTAAAATGACGCATCAACTTCGTCTGCAATCAATAGATGGCGTTGTCCGAGCGAACTTTGTACTTTAAAAATGTTACCGTAACCTTTTTTCAGGCAAAACTCTGAAATAGAAATGTTTCTCGTAAAGATATCTCTAACGCGGGCGGAGCCGCCGGTTGAGGCTAAGATAGTTATAGAGTTATAGATGTAGACTTTATGTTTACACTTTAATTTTCTTTGAATCGCTATAGTAATAACGTACCTATTACGCGTCTTATGATGTAAGTAAAATATCACATTATTTTCTTCCATCTGTTCTAACTTTCTACCCAAAATATATTTTGACATTGAGTGATCAAAAAAAAATTGTTACCATATTTCTCGGATAACTCGAGCAGGATGAGAAAATTCTGAACTAAATTAAATTAATGAATGGTATTTTTTTGTCACAAAAACTATTTTATAAATTAGCTACGGACTCAAAGAGATTCTTGTTTCTGACGAAAAAATACGTTAAGTATACAAAATAACCTTTCTCCGAACCTATCTCAAATATCGAGTTCCAAGTCCATGAATAAAATATAAATCAGTTACGTACACTTCGTTTGACAACGAGAAACAACGGGCATAATGCCTCAGATCCTGCATCATAAAGCTTGTAGCACATTTAGGTATAGCATACACGAAGTACCGCACTCTCTATCATAGCTCTTAAACGGGTGAGCCGATTTAGATGCGGTAATTTTTATTAGAATGCAGGTTTCTTGGTGATAGTTTTTAGGCATGTATCATCGAAATTGGTTCAGCAGTTTCAAAAATATCAGCTCTTTTGTTAGCTGTGGAAGGGATCTTGGACGTATAATGGGCATTTACTTTATTTTCAAATATATATGTGTGACCTAATTGAGTTGGGGTTTTTTAAATTTTAAATTTATAGTTATGGTTTCGTTAGCCGGAAAATGCTTTAGTACCTATATTATCTATAATAATAATAATAATAATAATCGGCCCCATGAATGCCTTTCAAATGACCGGGTCCCCATGGGCCCGTGATCGGAAATCCGTACCAACATAATAATAATACTTTATTAACCAAACAGAGATGAACATAATTTTATGAAGTCTCTGACTACTGAACTAGGTATAAACCTGTATCTCAGTTGTCAGCGTTTTCTCCCAATTTATTACAAATGAGCCAAGAATGAGCCGTTAAAAGATAAAGGTAAAATTATTATTTTTATTTTTTTACTAAATAATTTACAAACAAAACTAATTTATAAAAACTATGAGAATTAAATCTACAGGCAACCAAACTCAGGTATTATGTGTGGAAAGTGTTGGTGTATGTAAAAAGTGATGTGTAATGTGTAAGTGATGATAATGTTATATTATGTATAATTGGATTAATTAAATATAATAGGGAACATAAAATCGTGTGAGTGTGAGAGCGTTTCAGTGGAAGACAATTAGATTACTTATGCCTGCGAGTGAAATATTTTTTCAGTGTCATCGTAACCCAACGATAACAACCACCCTCGAAGAATAGCCTGACACTCCCGCAAAGAAACGGGGTAAAAATTTATAAAAGTTAATATAAAACTAATATATGCTATTATAAAAGTTATAGATTAAATTATTATTTCGCAGAGTCCCATTATACGTAATTATTGTACCGTTTGTTCCGAATTACTTTCGTGGACATATTTCTGTAGAAATGGCAAAAGATTCTGATACCGTTTCCAGTTATTTGGTGGACTAAATAACCGAAAAAATCATCTAAATCTACAACCAATTCGTAGATCATGTGACCACGAAAGTGACGGCGGTTGAAACGCTCGAATAAAGGCCCTTATGCAGCCCAAACACAATATTAAAAACACACAAAATTCTTCGTTTGATTCCTGCGTTTGGTTGTCAAAATATTTAGTTCGTTTTTAAAAAAAATTCGGCTCCGAGTAGAATTTTGTCTAATAAAAAAAAATGTAGAAAAGGACATATAAAAGGTAATGGTAGATGAAAGTCGGCAGCGCAAATCTCCGTAAGCAAGGTAAAAATAAATAGTTCATTATTTAATTGTCCTTTTTGAGTGTTAAGCTCTTCTTCAAATCGAATTTCAACTCTAGGTCCATAGCTTAAGGTGTAAAATATTTCAAGTATCAGGTATTGAAGTCTCATCTGTTCTCCGTCAAGACGATTGCTGAGAATTGACAGCTACTTGACCTTTGGTAATTATAATATCAATATGGATTAAACTTAAGGTAGTTCTACCAACTCTATTTTGTTGATGTGTTTCTAAAAATTTGTACGAATTAATTTGAAATAGTTGATTGCAGTCGAAAACAATGACGTCACGACATTATTATCAAACGGAACTGATAAAAAAGCCGTGGCAGCCTCGTGGTTTGACCAGCCTCTCAAGTGGAAGCTCGTGGGTTCGAATCCAGGCTCGCACCTTTTGTGCGTAATTACATTTTCTAATTTTGAGCATTTTAATGAAGAGAAATTACATGAGGAAACCAGTATACAACTGCAAAACTCAATGGTGTGTGTGAAAGTTCTAATCCGTACTGGCACGTAGGAACTAAATTCTATACTAAGTCCTCTGATATCGAGGAGCGTTGGCTGACTAGCAACAAAATCTATTAAATATTAGTTTTTAAATTAGCTATTCCCTTTAAATTTCGGACGTTTAGGTTCACTTCGTCCACATGCCCACTTTTTCAACATTCCCATTTCGTCCTTTTACCACTTCGTCGACATGCTCACTTTGTTAACATTCCCATTTCGTCCTTTTTCCACTTCGTCAACATTCCCATTTCGTCCACATTCCCATGTCGTCCACATTCCCATATAGTCCACATTCCCAAGACACCCACATTCCATTTATACCAAACAGGATTATTGTGAAATAAAATCAGCCCTTACGCACTAGCAAACAACCATGTAGGTCACCAATAGAAATATGAAATAATAAAAATTGTATTTCATTTTATTTTATTTTAATTTTTTTATTCTACTTCATATTTTATTTTACTTGTCGTGCTAGCTAGGAATGTTGACGAAGTGGGAATGCGGACGAAATGGGAATGTTGACTAAGTAGGGATATGGACGAAATGGGAATGTTGACAAAGAAGAAAGTGGATGATTTGGGAATTGATTGTGGACGGAATGGGATTGTTGACAATCTAGGAAGTTGACAAAATGGGAATCTGGACGAAGTGTACGTATCATTAGAACACGTCAATGTCTACAGAATAACTGTTCTCAAAAAGTAAGGTAGGTACAGATAAAACTAATTTAATTCTGATAAGCCACACTGTTTTCTTTTCTAACAGAGATGATGATAAAACTGAATAATAATGAAAAAAAAAGAATTGATATACTTAACTAGTAATTTAAAAATTATGTATTAAGTAATTTAAGAATCAACTTTTAAGATTTACTTAATTCCCTCGCTTGATCTTGATTTTTGTACTAGTAATGTAGCCTAAACGTAGAGATAGTTCTTAAATAGGTATATTATTGTGCCTGATTAAGTCCCGGAAATCATAGTAAGTAAATACAAAGATAACTTCGTCAAAGTATAGCCGCAGCAGTGGGTGCAAGGGTTAACGTTAGAGTCATAGAGGTCATTGGTTCCCAAACGGATGCAACTGATCTCTAACGCTTTGTTACTTGTATGTAGAATTACATTTATGTAGTAGGAGACTCTAGAACAATCAGTCTCATTTAGTTTTAGAATGAATATTTGTTTTAAAATAAGTAATAATTTTTAAATGACGCTGCGAGCAATGTCTTTTAAAAATAATAAAGTAGGTCAAACATTTAATAAAAATAGTAATATTGAATTGAAGTTAAAATGATGAGCATAATGAGAAATGTTTATTAAATTTACTAAGAAAAGGTACAATGTTAAATTTCCAATTTTACTTGTAATTCATTTTATATTTATGTATGACTATTGTATAGCCTACAGATAATTGACCTCGACTATGAAGCTAGTGGTCCCTGATTCGAATCCCGGAAGTGGGTTTTTTTTTCAAATTTTGCGCAGGTAAACTTGTCCCAACCTAAAAAAAGTTGTTTCTGTTTGCATTGTCTATTTTCTGCGGTTATTTGAGTGAAATGATTGATGACTTTCAATCAGCTGTATACTTATCACTATCAGAATCGTAAAAATAATATATAATGCATGGTAACAGAGTGGAAGCTTCACACATAATATAGTAACAAAGTGTTCTGCGCAAATTTTTAAACTGACCTAAGTATGTACTTCTGTCTTAAGGTACCCATAACATAAGCTTTGCTTACTTTGGGACTTGGTCTATTGGTGTAATTGGTTGTCCCATGATATTCATTAATTTTAAAAATTCATTTTCATTTGTTGCATATTAATTTTGACCCATCTTTGGTGTCGTGTCACTAGACTTTAAATAATAAGTCATTGTAAATAAATAATGTAAGAAAGTAAACCATAAATATTTAACACAGATGACTGTACATCACTGGTTTACCATACAATATGCGTGGTACAGTTATGCGCATATTTTACCACGCGTCCCGTTTAGGTAAACTTAACTTCACTGTTGTTTGCAAAATTAATGATGAGCTAAAAAATCTTGTGTGCATCCGTTACTCTTGCATGCATATTTATGTTTACATTTGAATATATTTAGTCACTTTTACCACCCACGATTTCACTGAAACAATGAGTATTAAAATAAAAAAAAGAATCGGTCGTTCGCCCATTAAACAAAGAGTCTTCGAAATTAGTCGTGTAACATCGAACTAAAATTTCATGATAATCATCATCCCAGCCTATATATAAGTCCCACTGCAGGGAAAGGCCTCCTCTCAAAATGAGGGGGCTTGGGCTGTAATCCTCACATAAGAGCAAAACACCATTCTTCACTTTACTTCGGTTTCTTCACGATGTTTTTCTTCACCTTAAAGGACATGGTAAATTTCAAATATATGTAATGTCGAACTTAAATTCTGAAAAAATCAGAGGTTTACTTTGGGCTCGAACCCACAACCCTATGTTGGAAAAGCCTCAGGGTAAACCACTAGGCTACCACGACTTTTGAACTAAAATTTATTTCTAGGAAAGAGTTGATTAGTTACTTTCCGACCTACATCTTCTGCCTCATCTGTACTTACCATTATGTAAGAAAGATGTCAACCGCTGGTCAGTTAAAGATAAAGAAAACTGACATTGCACCTTAAGGTGGCAAAGGAATTTCTTGATTGATCCTTTATGTCTTCTAAACGGTTAAACGTTCAAGAACCATGACTTAGTTTACAAATACAAACTGTACGTTGTCGAATGACTTTACTAAACATACCCTAGTTATTTACTTCTCACAGTATCAATGTCGCATGACCCAATAAAATCAAACTTAACCTACCAATAAAACGTTTATTGCCGCGTTAAAAGCATTTAAAAGGTGTAAAACCGTTTTACAGCCACAATTGTCATCCAATCCGCCATCAGAAATGGCTATAAGCGACCCAATACCGTAACTCACCGAGCTGAGTTCCCAAGCACGCTCAACCGAAGAGGTCACGTAAATATTCCTTCGATATCACTCCCTTTAAAAGCCTATTCCTGTTAGAGATAAAGCAGATATCTCGTGACCTCGGCGATATCTTTTCTTCGAGGATAAGAGAAACAATGAATTTTAATTCGGCGAGGGCCGACGGTAGGGCCATAAATAAGCCCTTATCGAATAGGTAATTGGGTGATATGGGCCATTGCTTCCAAACACATGGATAGCGGCAACGTGACTGTAAATTGAATTAGAGTATCTTCGTTCTAATATGATGCTCTTGACGATTTAGGTCAATATTCGGTCGGCCATACATAATAGGGGACGTACCTCTATAAAAACATACGAAATTACGTGAAAAAAATACACTTACTTATCAAGTAGGTATACTTACATAGCTCAATTTTGTTATGATATTAAATGTTCAGTTCAAAACATCTCTACTTCAAATTTACAAGCTCATTATCAGCTAGTGTTGATGCACATGCTACTATTGATTAATTTCATTAAAAAATTTGAGCATACTCGTGGTTATGATATCAGTAATGCAGTAGGTACCGTGATTCAATACAAGAATAACAATCGTAAAAACTAGATTAGTTTTAAGTAGCTTATCAGCAAAACAAATGCATGAAAAGCTACTTCAGAAGTTTTTTGTATGAATAAGATAAGACCGTCTAAAGCTGTTATAAAGTTTTATAACCGCAGAACACCCAACTTGATTTATAAAAAAGTTTGGAGTTACAGAAGATGTTCACTAACTCTGACAGTATATTATTTCAAGACAATTTTGTTTACATTATTGTGTCGTTAAATTTTTTTTGTGTATTATTATTTAGATTTTTTTTCAATTGATCATAGTTGAGTTACAAAAAAGTCTTGTAAATTACCTTACCAAATGTACGTGGAATAAGTAGGCACTTTTGAAAACAATCATAATGAGAAAGCAATTTGAACTATTTAAATATGACTCAAACACAAGTGCTCCATTTCAACAGACGGGCGCAAATTTGCATCCCTTTTCCCCACATAAGAAGTCTCGGTTAGCACCCGTGAGTGACAGCCGACCTACAATGTGCCGCCAAGTCTATCAAAATCGAATAAAGTACAATTTTCCCCCATTACCGCCCTTCATATCTTCCGTCATTTTACGTATCGCTTCCGAGCCTAAAAGAGGGTAAGATGTAAAGACGAAAATAATAAATCCGTATCGAATGTATGCACGGCCGGAGCGAATGAAAAACATTCTTTACGCGAAATATGATATTTGGGGGCCATGAAATCGGGCTGAGACGATCCATCACCAATTAAATGTTCGGTTGTTGGCGATACGTTATCAGGCGTATTGCGAATGTTCTGTGATTGATGGTAGCTGGTGCTATGAAACTATGGGAGTCGTTGGTCGATTGCCTTACCCAGTAGAGAGCAATGTCAGAAGTGACTGATCGACCCATAGCGTGCCATTCAATCAATAGTCATATCGCAGCGATGCTAATTGAATTCACCGCTAATAAAGCCCAAAACTGATATCGATCAGACCGTCTTTAAACCATGTAAACAATAAGTGTGGTCTTAAGATTAATTGTATCATCAAGACCCCTTGGCATCACCCTAAAATAAAATTATACTTAATAAGCTTCATTTATTAAAACAAACAATGTGCGCCTGTTATTAATATTGAATCGTTCTCTTTAATCACGAGCTCGAATCCGCGCTTAATTATTTCATACCTTTTTGAAATTAATAAACAAAAAGACGCAGGTTGCCATTGAGGCGCGTCCCATTGTTGGAGGGATAACAGGGAAAAATCCGCGCAGTTCCGCCAGCGCCGCTCTCCTTTTGTCCCGTCTTCCGCGCCTCATTCCAATTTACGCATTTCTTTAATCGCATTACGAATGCATTTATCATTTCCATTAAGAATATCGCCACGGTATTATAAATTGTTTATTGAACTGATCTCACCCTCGGATGTCTTTTTGATTCGGTTCCAAACTGCAGATTTGTAGGCATTTAGTGAGATTGGGGTCGGGATAGTTCGTTCCCATGGTATTGGGGTGTTATGCTATTTTAGTGCGTCGTTGGAGGATAATTTATGGGGATGCAGCACAACAGCAGGCTTTGGGCTTGGCGTAACGGTTTGCTCAAATTAGATATTTGGTGAAAGATATAACGATAGTATGTCATCAGTATTCATCATTTCATAGAAAATGCAACAAAAATACTGTATACAATGATGTAAACTTGAAGATACTACTATACTAATCAAAGAAGGCTGATTTCCTGCCGCTTTATTCATATCTTTGTGTCCACAAAAGCTATAAAAAATTCATCATGGTCCACGATTTATAATAATTAATGCATCTTCTTTGAGAAGGCTTATCCACTTTACCCTAAAATCCAAGTATTTTCTAAATTTTTATTTTCAGCAATTTTTTAGCGATACGTTTCTTTTCTTTTCTTTGACGCACTCGATAGATTATAAAGTTATCTATTTAATAACTATTAATTAAAAATTAAACCCCACACCCAATAAACCCCCAACGCAAATTATGTCACTCATATGTTTAAACATTAAGTCAATGCCCGATATGCGTCTAAGATCCCTTCTACAGCTAAGAAAAGAGCTGATTGATAACTTTGAAACGGCTAAACCAACTTTGATGAAACATATCTAAGAACCATTGCCAAGAAACTTGCTTTCTATTAAAAAAAACCGCATCCA
The DNA here is from genome assembly GCA_947563465.1 of Archips xylosteana. Taxonomy (NCBI): domain Eukaryota; kingdom Metazoa; phylum Arthropoda; class Insecta; order Lepidoptera; family Tortricidae; genus Archips; species Archips xylosteana. The sequence goes on from OX387349.1 coordinate 8,207,332, forward strand.
AATCGGTTCACCCATTTAAGAGCTATGATGCCACAGACAGACAGACAGACAAACATACACACACACACACACACACACACAAACACACACACACATAGCGGTCAAACTTATAACACCCCTCTTTTTGTGTTGGGGGTTAAAAATATACCAAAACAACGCCGTGTCAAATATTTAAACGACTCAACATGCCCATTTCTTAGTAATGTTGGACCAATTTGTTCACAAATTATTTGTCAAGTGAAACTATTCTGAAAATTGGTTCCAGATTTATATCCGAAGGGGTTTCTCGAGAATTCTCCCATGTTGCTTCAAACAATAGCAATCACCATAGCCTTATGCATATATTAAAAGTTCCACCATTTGTTCGGTATACGTTTTTTCATTGTTTTGATAGTGTTTCGCATTGCAGCAGTTTAATTATTAGCCTAGTTTTCACACTAACAAAATTATACGCCTGGGCAAAAAGATATTTTAAATGATAATCTTCAAAAAGTACACCATAAAACATACATTGATACCTATATGGCTATATTAAGAAAGTATTGTGGCGATGTAGTTCAATTTTATTCGCAGCCAAGGAGGAAAAATAAGATTGAGTCATATTTTTTCACCAAACGTCGGTATACTATGCGCATAAAAGTTAAGCGTATATATTAATAGCCGTACAATAAATCAGTGGACTCTTATATGATTGCAAAACTCAATATCTTTTATGGCATCGTGCAATGTCACGGAAAAGGCAATGAGGTGTGCGCGCAGCTGCCGCGAGACCCGATAATGACACTGGTGCATTATACTGTATTAGCTTTTTTGGCGTTTGTTGCGTAAAGCGTAAAGCTTTGTATCCTTCCACCTTTTATGGTGTTGGATAACCTAATCAAGATGAATTTGTAAAGGACGCAGAAGACACTTTCTAACAAGATACGGAGCTAGGAAATGTCCTTTTTACATCGCCGAAACTTAAGACCGGTCGACATTTTCGATCGTATCGGTCAATAAAGTTTAGTGTACAAAACATTGGCATTATTTTATGATGCTTTGTCATAGAGGCATAATAGAATTTTCAATTAAACCTCAAGCTGATCTTAATGCAAAACGAGTAAATGTCTTTTAATGGACAAATTAACCATACAAACTTATTGTTACTTAAAATTAAACATTGCGGTAAGCTTTTTGGGGCTGCCATTTCGTATAAATTGTACTTGTCGAGTCAAATGTACTTGACTTCTATCGCTGATCGTTGACACTAGAGAGTGCAGTGCTGTAGTCGAGATATTGTAGGGCAATCTTGCATCGGTATGTTTATGTAAACATTTCTTTACTTAGCTATCTGCGCTGTCCCTAACTGAACACGCAAACAGATATCGTATATTGTTTTAAAATATTTCACTATGATATTTTGAATCCCTCTTTTCATCATTAACACTGCTATCCATACGTGTACTCTTTCCTTCGTTCCCACACGTTCATTCATACGCATCTGGAGACGCACACGTCTATGGGCATCCCTCCGGGAATAGAACAGTAAGTTGAGTATATAAATTAGCTGTCAGAGCGCTAATCGCTCCGACAGGCCGCGATGAAACTTTAGAGTCCATCAGCGGTCGTGTGTGCCGCCGAAAATAGCACAATAACGTCGGTTATTTATTCTGTTATCCTTTTAGCGAAAGCCTCTGAGAGCTCGTTACTTTTAATGAACCGTGCATTCGCTAAACCTTCTAGGATTTTGTTTGTTCAACTATTTGTAGCCTTTTATTGGTTATTTACCCGACGCTTACTCTTATTTATGTGATATTTCCGTCATCATGTTCTCGTATTTGTATTTGATCCTATGGCGATATTGTTTTGTATTTCCATATTTTAGTGAAATTGGAAAATACGCAGCGCAAAAATCCATTCAACGCTCGCGTGGAGCCGATCTCGACCGAAAAACCCGCTCGGATGTAAAATCCGCGGCGCCGATCTTTTATATAACGCAATTAATACCGCACGAAAAGTCAGCGGAAAGTTCACGCAAATTACGATGTCCCCTCGCTCCAGATTCACACGGTTTGTAGAAAAATGGCTTCTGCTCACAATAGGGCACAATTACGTTCGGGATCGTAATGAGAGCGCCAATGAGATAGCAATAAAATTTCGCAACACAATAAGGCCATAATTAGAATTAACTGTCTCATTCCCGCCCACATCCGACGTCCGTGCCTATTTGGCCCATTGATGTTCGCCAGTTCCCTTAGAGCCGTCTCCCCGCAATTCTTGCTTCTGTTGATGCTCAAATTATACTCGTACTCTGCCACATCTTTAATGGTAACTTATAGTCTTTTCATTGGATTTATTTCTCGTTTGTATATCTTTGCTCGTTTGAAGATTATCTGTTTGCCTTATCGCTGGGGGATAATACCAATTGATTTCAATTGAGTAAAGTATTTAACGAAACGGAACCACGAAAGCTCCAAATCGAATAATGACTTCGTTTGGAATTTATTTAATTTAAATATTATTTAAAGTCGAACTGGAGACGAACAATATTTTTAATTAACGTAATTGCGGGTTAATTTGAAAAGTTCTCACAGTTATTGTCTTTGAAAAAGTTTTTTGATGATTTAATTTATTCATTAAGTTACGGGTGAAATTTGCGACGTTGCCTCCTTCGTTTGAGTACTTACTTTCTACAAAGAAAATGCAATGTTCTAAAGCCTCATGAGTACGTACCTACAATAACAACCAAGAATTCACGTCTCAAGCACCAACACAAGTGCCTCGAGAATGGAGTGGAGCTAATATTTGTATAGCGCGATACTTTATTACATCTTTGTTAAACATGTGTTGTTTCAACTGAAAGAGACCTTTATGAACTGTAGAGTTTTCGAGATTTTGTTTACACAATTAAAACGATAGTTTCCTCGAGTTGTTTTTGAAATTCACGAATGCGGTCTGTTCTTTATTTAGAGGATTTTAGGAGCTATGAGCGAACAGCGTTCGTATTGTGCCGGGCATTCGGGAACAATAAGCTATTGTTTAACAAGCTTATAAAATGAGTTTGTATTTGATACAAGGATTTGAGTATTGCGTCTTGAACAATTTAGGTTATTTTGATAGATTATTATAACAATGCTTTTATTATTACGTTAATTTAATACAGTTAAGACTCTACTTTACGTAATAATCTTGAATAGATGGTTTGTTATTTAAGCAAAGCCAAATTACAGTATTAACAGTGTTAGATGATTCACGTTTAATAATATTAGACGTGTTAAAACTGAGAGCTCATTTGAGGATATCGCGGTCTACATTTCAGAGAAAAGATCAACGTCATCACCATCATTAGCCGAAAGTTGTCCATTGTTGAACAAAAGCCTCCCACCCCCTCCCCCTAGAATGCCTAGTGCATCCACCGGTCAGCTCCAGTCCAGTTAGCGGTTGCCATTCGAGAATTATTCTCTCCCAACGGTTCTCTTTTTGAGCGATGTGCCCCGCTGCTTACTACTTTGACTTGAATGAATATACTTCGAGCTATGTCGGTGACTTAATTTTTCAGCAAATTTCCATATTCTTGATTCTATAACTCGTCAAAGAAACTCTAAGCACTCTCTACAGCTCGTTGTGTAACTCTAAATCTCTCCAAGAGGCTGATAGCCAAGGATCACAGAAAACATGTTGAAAGTAAATGACAAATTGTCGTACAAAGCTGCGTACGGAATGCGCGCACATTACGCGTACCCTACGCGAGCCTGGGTACGCGTACCCGGGTACGCGTGTCCTGGAACGCCATGTCCGTACTTGCAGCTACGCGTACAGTGTACGCGTACATAGCGTACGGACATGGCGTTCCAGGACACGCGTACCCGGGCTCGCGTAGGGTTCGCGTGATGTGCGCGCAGTCCGTACGCAGCTTTAGAGCAAAGAAACCTTTTGAAGTAGTATAACATTCTCGAAATCCGCAGATGTTCATTTAAAGTAGGATAGTCCCCTAATAGTTGTAGTGGCGAAAATTATGAATTTGTCTTCTGCTCTTTAATAAGGAGCTGTAAAAAGTACCTATATGTATTTTAGAAATTCAAGTTTTCCCGAGCTTTAGTTCCAACAAAACATTTACCTTTTACGAACTTAATTTTACATTAGAAGCTATTAACCAGTTTTATTTAGGTATACTAATAAATAATAATCAACGGCAACTAAATTTAAATCATAATCCGTAGCCCATGGCATTCAATTAGTTCCGGAAGACAAACAGAAATGCAAATGTTTTTATGATTAGCTACAATGTACTGCGGAACGTCGTTTATAATATAAATTGGAATATCTAAGGCCCTGTTTACATGGTGCGAGTATCGTAGATATATTATGAGTGTTTGAGAAAGCGTAGAGTTCATTGAGGGGCCGCGTATATAACTAGTTCTAAGTGATCAATCGAGTGCCGCAGTGTAAAGCTTAACGTGCCTCGCTTCGTACACACAAATATGAAGATTAAGTTTAATTCAGAGCCATTGTGAAAAGGAATGGGACTTGATTATGTTTTCGTGTTCGCTTACAGCGTTGTCGTATTTGTACAAAAATGGTCATTGGTATCGCTAGTTTGAAGACTGTTTGTTTGCTTAAAACATTTAAGAAAATTCAAATCTATTAATTTAATAACAAAATATAAATTGAATAACCATCTTTTTTGGCGTGAAGGAGTGATAAGCGGGTTTAGGTCGCTGGGGCATTATAATAAGGTTCATTCAATTGTGGTACTAAGAAGTTATTAGTACCTTGTGACAGAAGTTTTGTTACCTACTTAATAATTATAACTACTTGCTGGTGCCCGCAACTCCATAATTGCGAAGAATTTGTTTATCGCCACACTGCAATAACTATACAATTTTCTGAGGTAAAAATGATCTTGTATGTTCATCCATCTTGTTGGAGGCCTACCTACACTGTGTCTTCCGGTCCGTGGACGCCACTCGAGAACCTTTTTGCCCCATCGGCCATCAGTTCTACGAGCAATGTGCCCTGCCCTCTGCCACTTGAGCCCAGTGATTCTTCGAGCTATGTCGGTGACTTTAGTTCTTGCGCGGATTTCATCATTTCTTATGCGATACCGCAGAGAAACTCCGAGCATAGCCCATTAGCCATTAGCCGCTCCATTGCTGTTTGAGTGAATTGCTTTTTTTTTTGATGGAGCGACGACCTGGTTATGGTCTTGGAATCGCGTTGGATGCGGATGGCACGGGACCGATCTGTTTGGCGAGCCTTGGGGGAGGCCTATGTTTAGCAGTGGACGTCTTTCGGCTGAAATGATGATGATGATGATGATGTTAATCCCGGTTAGAAACTAGCTGCGTGCCAAATTTAATCAGAATACGTAAAATCGTTTTTGAGTGAAAGATCCGATACGATATGATCCGAGAATACAAATTAATAATTGTATAAGTACAAATATATTAACAATTACAAAACTTATTTAAAATCACAACTTTGAAGCTATATCATATCAGTATTCCGTTACGTATTACGGATTCAAATAATTGCGCTGATTTAATTGCACTGATTCCGATGTTTATGTGTGCGCCTATATTTTATTCATTTTTTTAAGAAACTTCGACCAAAAAAGTACTTTTGTGCAGAGTTCTATACGGTTCTTTATTATATTTTGTTTAATAAAAGGAAAATACTGCGCCATAACACTGCCAAGCACCGCCGCCAAGGTAATTTAATTTTGTCAACGACTCTCAAATCATGTACGTAACACATAAGTATTATATTGATTTATTTCGTAACGAGAAAACTGAAAAGAACAGCGAAAGAATCCTACACATCAGCCATAAATCTTGAGCATGTCCATCAAATGTTTAACTATCGCTATCATACTATCTTATGTTAATACAGCAATAAATATTGTATTTTTTTACATAAGCTCTATTATCGAAATACAACGCTGGCGGAAAGCTATCAATCAAACCCCTGAGATATTCAATCTGTACTCTTTAAACCCTTCAATTAAGCATAATTTAAGATAAACTTTAATTTTAACGTCTCGGGTGGCCCAAAGAAAGTGTAAGCCGGTCATTAGCCACTTTTTTAATCGATTTTTATACCTTTTGTCTTAAACCTTAAACCACGTCATATTTCTCCGGCGTTATCCATAATACATGAGATACGGTGTTCTTCAAAGCAATTACGAGTAATAAATTACAAGCTAGGGCAAGCTAGCGCCTATATTTATATTGTTTTCTGTTGCAACAGAGTGTTGCTATATTTACAAATTCTTATAACATGACCTAAAACCGGGTGTGTGAGAATAGAAAATGCCGATGAAGTGACACTTTTTATGAGTGCTACTCTAGCGGCATTTAAAACACTCTGCCCTGCGACTGGTGTTATCTTCGAGAATAAATGACCAATTAAACAATCTAATTCATTTCGGTGGGTCCCAGTCCTTGACAGGGTGGAAGCATAAATCAACAAGCCGTCGAGTGGCGATAAACATTTTGTGACTTCAAACTCAGGTGATAAAAAATGCCCGCTTTTTTGGACACTGCACCCGCTGTCCGAAGGGGTGACATTTTTTAACCCCAAATGACTCTTAATTGTCACAAGGCTACCCTTAAACGTCAATTCAATCGTTATAACAAAAAAAATGGACCCGTACCTTTAACGAACCGAAAAAAATCCAGGAAGCCATAAAAACAGATGTAGGTAGCTGTAATTGACTATAATGTGCACGCGTTGGCAGCAAAAATTCTTTATCGATTTACGAACTTGGCTTACCACTTAAGTAAATATTATTCTAAGCTGCGTGCCTATACTTTAAGTGCCAGTTAATGGGGTAAGCTGAAGGTACACTTGTATTATTAAAGTGGCAGAATGCAACCTCAATGTGGATAAGAGAGTCAATATTTTGATAGCGCGCGTGGTGATGGTAGAAACATGTGGTCAAACATTGTGCAATGTGCACGGGTGTTTAATCTTCGTGGTGCAGCTAACGGCGAGCTTCGGCAAAACACACGCGCCCGCGCATCGGCCACGCTCGCTCGAGATCCAACGGCACTAAAATAACCGTCTGGGATGAATCAACCACTAACTGCCAACTTCAAAGCCAATACTTTCGCGGAAGTTGACTTTATTTCACTTTTTACTATCGAGATTTTACACTGCATACTATAAAGCAGTAATCTATTATGTTACACAATTGACACGTCGATTTGTTTCTTACAAATTTGGGTATACTTTTTGCAGAGGTCATGCCCAAGTGCCATTAGATTGATTACACAGCGACCCATAAATGGCCATTTTTAATACACCAATTTGAAAGTTAAAGGAACGTTTAATGGCTTGGAAAATTTGACACTTCGCCCACGGCGGGAGAGCCAAATTATTCACAGTTTTATTGAGGACCGGAAGATTTACGTCCGCAGCTGCACAGACGGGAGACGGGCGACAACAAAATATTCTTTACGATACGTAAATTTTATTCCAAGTTTTGAGATAATGATGCTTAATATACCTACATTTTAGTAGTGCAATGACTGCTGTGATGTTTTCTAATTAAGTGCGTTGCTTCAATGACTCAGCTTTCGCGAACAAACTCGATAAATCGTGTTCATTAACAACTCTTTTGAAGTTTTAAAACTGTATTAAGGAATGCAAACATGCGTGAGCACACTTCGCCCCGTAATATTTAAGATTTTGTTAAAATGTCGTCGCATTTCTTGGCATGCTTTACAGGTTTTGATTTAAGCAAATGAATATAACATCTGGTACTGTGTCACGCAAAAGCTTACAAACACGCAAACTCACAGAGTTGACCTTTTTATTAAAGTAGGTATATACATACTAGTATAGACAGTACAAAGTATAAATAACACAAACGATGTTAGATCCAAATTGCATATGATTTGATACTAAAGTATTGTCTTTAATGGTGACTACCGCGAGATCATTTGAGTTTGTGGCTGTTTGTGTATGAATTCATAGAGTACATTAACGATGACGTAGAAGTTGAAAATGTTTAAAAAAAATAAAAATAAGTAATTGTTACGACCACTCTTCCTACCGTTTCCTTGCTAACTCAAAACCGTTGTCGAAGTACTTTGGGTTCGAATTTCTTCACGTAACTTAGCTGTGTTATGCTCACAAGAAACCGTACAATGGAACTGCCTGAGACAATGGAGTCTTAAATTTTCAAGCTTAGTATGTTTTTTCAAATATACAGGTAAGTATATTGACCATTGAACCAATGGATAATTTAGTATTCTTAGTGCGAGTTGTACCAAGTAACTAAGTATAGCTAATCTTAAACCAGCCGTCAAATCATTAGTTAAGTTAATTGCTTCAACCGAAATTTACTTAAATAATCAAAGACTTAATGGCTAGTTCACCATTGGTTATCGTAGTAGTACCTTAAAGCACCGCTCAATTTAAGAATAAATAAATAAATATCACACGGATCAATTGACACTAATTGACCCAGTCCTAAAGTTTAGTTGTGTTGTAGATACTAGGTAACGGATAAACATACTACTACTAATCATCCAAGACTCGAGAACAAATTTTGTTTAGAGTATTGGATGGTTATTATGTTTTTATGTATCGATCTATTTAAGTATGTTTATCCGTCACCTAGTACTAATTATACACAAAAGCTTTGTTTACTTGTTACTAATAAGGATTATTGGAGCACAAAGATCGGATAGCCGAATGGTTAGAGAACCACTATATAAATATTAAATATTCGAATTGTTCATACATAATACCTGCCTCAGTGCCAGTACGTAAAGGCGATGAAAGACTAGAGAAACTGATTTTGGTTGGGAACACCGAAGGCAGAAGACCGCGTGGTCGTTCACCAACGAGATGGACCGATCAAATAAAAGACTCGTCGTCCGCCAAATTCTACACGGTGGTATGAGATGCGCTGGACAGGAACCGGTGGAGGCAGATTATCCCTGTTACTCCAGATACAACCCTGATACTGACCACGATCCTCAGACATGAGGGACCAACCTGGAAGGAAGGAATCTGCCCCAACCGGTGATTCGAACCCGGGACCTTCAGCTTTGTAGTAAAGTTTCTCTAACCACTCGACTATCCAGTCGTTATGCTCCAATAATAGATTATTGCAAAGATTGTTATTCAAACATAATTTATACAGGGTGTTACATTGAACGTAATACAACTCTTGTTTTTTAATTTCGTCTCCCTGATGCTAAACGCCTCTACTAGGTCTCGTGTTGTTAAAGTCATCTTAATTAATTAATATTGCTGTTTAAATTTTTCCTATTTTTTTGGTCTCATCGTGGTTACCCTAATTAGAGAGTTAAAAGAAAAAAGTTTGAATCTAGTTTTGTAGTGAACACTTACCTTTTTGCTTTCCTATGTTGATAATTTATGAGTAAAATTCATTCTGACACATTACTGAAGTTAATTGTCATAACAAACCAGCATTTCGTTTGATTCTTTATTGTCGCAGTTTAATTTTAAACAGAAGTCATGCCTCCTGCTTATCCGTTTACTAATATTCAGCGATCAGTGATGGTAGAACTTTATTTCACATCGCAGAGTACGATGAGGGCACAAGAACTATTTCATGAGCGATACCCGGAGAGTTCAATCCCCACTCGTCAATTGATCAACACAAGTGTACAGAATTTGAGAGACTATGGACAGTTTACGGTCCCAGCTCATGCCCAAGGTAGAGGCCGGCGTCCAAGGTACTCAGGGGTTTTTAAAACACGAGTACTTAGGTATTTTATCCGCCACCCAGAAGCCAGCACCAGAGAAGCCGCGGCACGATTTGGTACAACCCACATTTTTATTTGGAGACTTTTGAATGCCGAAGGATTACACCCGTTTCACTTTCAACGGGTGCAAGATATTGTCTTAGCAGATTATTCCAGGAGAGTACGGTTTTGTCGTTGGCTATTACAAAACCAACACCTTAACATTTTATGGTCAGATGAAGCTACCTTCACCAGAGTAGGACTGTTTAACATACACAACGAGTACTGGTGGAGTGATGTCAATCCTCATGTGACACGGCGAGACTCGTTTCAAACACGCTTCTCAGTTAATGTTTGGGCGGGTATTCTCAATAATTATGTCATAGGACCTTATTTCATTGAAGGTAATTTAAATGGAATTAAGTACGAAGCCTTTTTAAGAGAGTTGCCAATGCTGTTGCAACAAATTCCCGAACAAAATTTGCAAAACATGCACTATCAACAAGACGGAGCTCCAGCACATTTTTCCCTGCGGGTTCGGAGTTACCTGGACCAAGAGTTCCCTGGACGTTGGATAGGACGCAGTGGTCCAGTGGAATGGCCGCCTCGTAGCCCGGATCTAACTCCACTGGATTATTTTTTTTGGGGTGAGCTCAAAAGACTGGTATACAAACGAGAGTCTGATACTGTTCTGAAGCTCCGCCAAAAAATAATCCAGGCGTTTGAGGTAGTAAAAACCAACGAGGTCGTACTCGGGAGAGTGCAAAGAAATCTTCGACGACGTGCAGAGCTATGTGTTCAGGAAGGAGGTGGACATTTCGAACACTTGCTGAAGTACGTTTGAACTTAACAGTTAATTTTACTTTCTAATAAAAAAATAATTTTAACAGAAATCACTTGTTGCTCCTTATCATTTGTTTTGATGTTTTGACACACTGATAACTGATAACAAAGCTTGAGGAATAGATACGTCAAGTAAACGTGACGTCATGATGGGTGACAACACTAGGAGATTTTAATTTCTTTATTCTGTTAGCAAATAAGCAAAAGTTAATTACGAAGTATTTTAATTACTCAATTCGTGCATTTTGTTCTCTATCGTTAACTGAGCCGGAATTACTTAATTTGTACTACGTTCAATGTAACACCCTGTATATTTCACTTATAAATTAGAAAAATTTGACACAATATACACACAAATAAAACATGTGTGCGCATTAAAATATGAAAAAATTCTATCACTCTTATTTATAAGTTCTATAATTCAAATATATACATTAGATTAAGTAATTTGGAGCAAGCATAAAACAAATAAATCAATCAATTATTTATAGTATCATACAAGGAATTAAGAGAGTAATTAATTTTATTGTTGCCAGACAACAGTTATCCATTATTACTAATGACGGCTCAAAAGAAAGATAACACTCGATAAATAGTCCATGGGTTATCTATCCTTGAATAGCTGAAACTTTTATCTCACCATAACAATGAATTTAGTCTTATTCCATGTCACCTTATTGGAATGTTAATGTAGAGGCAGATCGGAATTCGATATGTTAAACAAACTAAGCTAGTGTGGTGAGAAACAGTTGCTTCTTGTGTAATAGATAAGTCACTTATTGATGTTATCATACCGTGAACTTGATCATAAACGGAGGGTACTCATTCATAGAATGAATTTGTGATGATTTAATTTTGAAATGTATTCGTTATTGAAAGTTTGGCCATCTTACTTAAAATTATAAATACAAAACTTTGTGAGTGTGTGCGCCCATGTTTGTGTATGTTAGGTACTCTTTTATGCTGAAAAAGCAGGACGGATTTACATTATTTTTGTTAGTGGATAGCCTCCGAAATAACGCATATGACGGAAATCATTTTATCTCTAGAGACATGAAATGTTGCACGGGTTTTTTCATTCAAAGCTAATGAAGACTACAATATACGTTTTGGGAATTCCCATGGGAATTTAGTAAAGTCGCGGAATTTCAAACCTAGTGGTTTACGCAAGTGAACCAGCGGGTAAAAGTTAGTAACAAATATAAAGCTGAAAAATGTTAAGAAACTTAATATTTCTACAATGCTTAGTAAATTATAGAACATTAACTTTTGCTAGATGCTATTAAACTTTCGATGTGTTATGCTCATTTCCTTTCTTCACCATTAGTTTAACTTTTTTTAATTGCTGCTGTAAACGGTTCTCTATCGCTCGCCCGAACTTTGTATGCCACATTATAGTTTTCCATAATTCTCATTTGCCATAAAATAATTTATTTCTTAAACAGTACCTATTTTCTTCAGAATTGTTATTACTTAAACTAAACTAACCTAACCTGCTCCATTCTATGAGATGACATTTCGAAAAATCCGGAGAATAGTACAGTTTGCATAGATTTTATGGTAGGTAAACCAACGAGTGAAATTATGAATTATAATAAACTAAATTATTATGAGAAACGAAGTAATCCCGCAAGAAAAATGAAGAATGAAGAATGCTAGTAGCGTAGCGACGTGTAATGTCATTACAAGAATGCATAACGTGTAGTCGTTTCTACGTTTGCAAGCTAACATTAAATGCTAGTTTTTAACTATAGCTCATTAATTGAGTTTTCGTAGTTTTGATGCACTAAATAATAAATTCGGGACCTGTACGCGAAATCATTTTACACCCAGCTGATAATCGTGCCGATAATAAACAGTCCATACTTTTATTTACCAATTTCATAACGTCTTCTAGGAGCTTCAAAGTTCAACGCATGCATGATTTATATGTGCATACATTAATGTTGTTTCAAAGGCCGGCGGCAACCGAAACTTGGCCGTACTCAAACGCTGTAGCCTTCATAAACAAATACAGGGTATTGGGCGATAATAATATGAAAATCGTGTTTTGATCAGTTGGATTATTTTATCGATTGTAACAGTTTTCTTAACCCAGACAGGTTTGGAATATGTAAAATATTATTATAACTGTGTGTATTAAAGACTGGGGAAACGGGCAAAAGGACGCCCAGGAAATATCTAAGTTATACTAATATTGTAAAGCTGAAAAGTTTGTTTGTTTGTATGGCTAAACGCGCTAATCTCAGGAACTACTAGTTTGAGTTGAAAACATATTTTTGTGTTGAATAGTCAATTTATCGAGGAATGCTATAAAGAAAGAAAGAAATATTTTATTTGAGACAAAAAATGCTTATGGTATGTTACGAGTTATCTTTATGAACTAGTATTTTGTAAGTGTTAAACTTGTGGACAGTTTAAGTACGAGTACCTACTAAGGAAAAGAATATACCTACCATTTTTGGATTCCTTAAAGCGATCTGTTTACGTTTATTACCTCGATGCAGTCCACGCGAACATCTTTATTGTTGAATAAATCTGGGGTGTTAACGCGGCGTGCTTTGCGCGTTTATCTCACCAGTTTTTATGTTGCAACTTTTTTTTCACACCGATAAGCTGGGATTATTCCCATTTTAGTCTTTTTGTTGATTTTATTGCGTTATAGCTGGAATATTTTAGTTGACTCTATACGAATAAAATTTGCACGTATTAAACCAAAAAAGTATTTATTATTTATAAAATAGTAGCTGTTTCCTGTGAATCCGTCAGCGAGGAATTCAATTATTACTATTCTTTGGGAATTACACAATTTTCCCGGATAAAGAATATTCTAGGGCCTCTGTCCTCGTATCCTTTCCAGGGTTACCCTATCTCCATACCAAATTTCATGTATATCAAAAATTAACTAAATGGGGGGGAGGGAGGTCCTTTTTTCTGCAGCTGACCATACGTCTTCTAATTCATTGATATGGACCTTCACAAAGTAACGCCTGAATAAATCAATTATCACATTAAAAGTGTCCGGAATATGAACATGTGTGTAAACGTGGGTAAATGAAGGAATTCATTACAACTGTCTCGGTCCTAAATCACTGTTGACAATTTTATTTTATCACTTTGATGACCATGCTAAAATATGAAAGGAAAATCTCATGACTTAAATTCCGCTTTCAATTTTGTCAGTCCCCTAATCTATGTTCATTTCTAATGAGCTTACTGAGTTAGAACAAAAGACGAGCTTATGAACGTCTCAATATTAAATTACCAAATCTTCTAAACGACGTCATTCACAAACTTCCAAAATTCACAATTGAACAATAATCTCCTGACTGCTTTGTGAGGCCGCTTCCGCCGATCACAATAGGTGCATGCAAACTTCGTGAAATGGGTAAAAATAATCCTCTTCCCAGTCCCAATACATCACGCGAACTGACAGTCGAGACCACATGAACAAAAATATACCATTGTCAACGAAAAGTGACGCTTTGTACCAAACTTTCATAAAAACTTGTGCAATTTTGGCAATACACGCACCAACGCAAGCGGTCGACAAAAAGTTTGCACGACCCGACCAAATCCCCCATTGTCGAAGATTGTCAAAGACGTTTCACACGATTCTATTTTCATTTAATTTAAAACGACTCTTTCAACTATCCATTTGTTCATTAACTTTTAGGTAAATCAACGTCGACGACGATTGATGTCAGCAGCAATTAAAAATTAAGCTTCGGCTGTCGACAAATAACTTTTGGAGTTCTTTAAATAAGAACACCGACACATTCACATCTTTGGCGTCGCAACTCACAATTAATCAATTTCGAAAGTGGAGCGCCGTTCATATTTTACGAGATTCGAACAATCAATCGCGCTTTGTGTGGGTCTAACACGTCGGCATTTGGCTCTTGACTGCACCGTAAATATGGTAGCCCCCGTCAAAACAAACATTATACAGAAAACATGTTTTCATTTATTTTTATAATAACACCCACGTTTGAAAATGTAGCAGTGTGTGAGTTTAACGGACCGTGTTGGTTACCGTGTGAATATTTTTATAACTCGACTACCTTATAAAGCCCAGTGGTAGCCAGTGACAGTAAACATTGCCACATAATTCAGGCAAATTTCATGTCCCGAGATTCCAAGTAATCCCCGCGCTAAATTATAAAACTGACTGATACCAACATGGTAAGCAGGCCACAGACTAAACAGACCAAGGAATAATATTAACCAGTTCTGTATACAATCTTCAAACGTTAATAAAGTATGTTGACGTAGCAATATGTGAAAAATAAACATTATGAAGCCCAACGCTTAGTGCGTTTGCTAAACTTATCTCTCGCCGCACCTTGGAAGTTAAAAGTCAACAGTCATTATTATGTGTCGGAGTGTCGCTGAATTACAACAACTTGTGGCCGTAAGTCGTGAGTAAACAAGAGCGCTTTTGGTAAATAAAGAGAAAGTGATTTCCTTATATGGTTGTTTATGGTACTGTTATCAAAAAATCTCTCAGAGCCTACATGCATGCCGAAAATTGAGTGCATTAAAAACTCTGCTCCACTTTTGCCGTCCGGTTCAATTACGGTGCCCTTTGTAAGCTGCAGCTGATTCTGTAGCGCTCTACACCTCGTATATCGAACTACCATTGTTTATACGAAACTAAAGTTTCGGTTGTGACCGGCGCCCTGTCATCGTACAAGTGGCAATAAATTATAAACTTAAACGAGTTTGTTTTCATTCACCCTTTGTTTGTACCACATGCTCGTGAGAAACACTGCATCTCAAGTTGGATAGGTTAGTTATGCGAGCGCCTAGAGCTTTGTAAACAAATTTTACTTCGTGACTTGAGACTGTTAAGTGCCCGATTACCACCCGCATTGATTGATTTACCAAAAAAATTAAAGTTTCAGTCTTAACCACATCAACGAAATTTCCACGTCCATTTGTTGTCATACGCGAATCAATATGGTCTCATATTGAGCTATGAAAATTAACTGCAGTTATTGTGAGCAATTATCGATATTTGGATTCGCGTTAATTGTTTATTAGCATTATCCAGAACGAGCTATTAGTGAAAATTAAACTGAGATTGGAATTGTATCTAATTTAGCCTTTCTGCTGCGTACTGCTGCAGAATATTCGAACTGCAACGCAAATTACGGTTTAAATCACTAATGTAAATCTAACTACAGTTAAATGTAACTAAATTTTCTATTTTATTTGAAATTTAACTTTTATTTATAAAAACAAAGTAGATCAGAATATTGTCAGACATATTGTGAAGTCAAATAAGTTGAATGGTTTAACTGATGATAATACCGTTATATGCAAGAAATGAATTGAATTGAATAAAAACCACAAGATTCATTAGATTCTACGAGTATACATAAATTAACTACATAGCTCGGGAAGCTCCGCAATATCTTGTCATCCGATATACCGCAGTGTCTCAAGTCAAAAGTCTTTGACCAGTGTGTGTTGCCAGTGATGACTTATGGCACTGAGACGTGGCCGCTAACGATGGGTCTTATAAGGAAGCTCAAGGTCACTCAGAGGGCGATGGAGAGGGCTATGCTTGGAGTTTCTCTGCGGGATCGCATTAGAAATGATGAAATCCGCGCGAGAACTAAAGTCACGGACATAGCTCGAAGAATCGCTAGACTTAAGTGGCAGAGGGCAGGGCACATCGCCCGTAGAACTGACGGCGGATGGGGCCGAAAGGTTCTCGAGTGGCGTCCGCGGACCGGAAGACGCAGTGTAGGTAGGCCTCCAACAAGATGGAGCGACGACCTGGTGAAGGTAGCGGGAACGCATTGGATGCGGATGGCACAGGGCCGATCTGTTTGGCGAGCCTTGGGGGAGGCCTATGTTCAGCAGTGGACGTCTTTCGGCTGAAATGATGATGATGATGAACTACATAGCTTACTTTATAAGTTTAACAAAGTGCCAACTAATGTTGGAATCTACAAGGAATAGTTGATTAAGCCGTTATTGTACCTCATCCGTCCTCTGCTTCTGGTATGCATGTATGCTGTCGCAACTTACATAAGACTTATTATTTTACGATTTCCTTTTGCGACACCGTATTATAACAACATTAACATCCGTTATCACTATAGCATATTTTATTGGTCTGTGTAGCGGCCTGTTTTTGTCTGTTATGTATCTGGTGTGGCGCCCAAAGCTAATCTTATCTTACGCTGCAGCTTTTTATGCAATTTTTATTACTAAAGCTATAGAATTGTGATAAAAATTGGCATCTGGAGCAGAATAAACATAAAAGGATTATAAATCAAACGTGTTGACGTTCAATGTTTTCTTGATCGAGTTGTAAATTTTTATATCGATATACTTTGAAATTGGATTGGTGAGGAAGAACTAATTTAGAGCTCTCCTTATAATAAAATAAAATAAGGGTTTATGATTCCTTCACAGATGCTACCCGCAGATTTGAATGTTATGCACCCAAAATCAATAAACTCAATAAAGCATGTTTTGTGGTTCTTAAGTTCAAAATGCCGTAACAAAAATAAAGCCACGCGTACGCTTTTCGTTTTAACTGGCGTATTGTTTTCAATTAAACATATCGATTGTTATTGGATAAAGTGAAGAACTGTCGATCTTCATTGGTGCTTCCTTTTCAATTCATAATGATGATACAGGACGTCCAAATCTAAACTTATTTACCAAGCGTTTTACTCATATCTTTGTAAAGTTCACATTTACATCTGCTTTTTTTTACTGCTTTATGGTATAAGTACCTATAAAAAGTAGCGTAAGGCGCAAGCCACACAGAAGTGACGTGGGACGGGGGTGTGTCGCAGTCCGCGTCGTTTGTTCGCAGGCCGCGTAGAGCTGCTTTTTGGATCGCGACGCTTCTATTATACATTTAGTATGAAAACTGATTCAAGGGCCGCCGCGACTGCGACGCGCCCACGTCCCGTCTCTTCTGTGTGGCTTGCGTCTAAGTAACTGAAGCTCAAGACCTGTAATTTCTCAGAATTCTCCCGGAATTGAGAACATGCTTATTCATTTCATCCAGGGTGAAGTTTCGGGCATAAGCTATAGTCCGACAAGCTCGTGTGCGGCCCTCCGCGGAACCCTGTCGCAGTCAGCTTTTGCCGCACTTATTAAAAACAATCTCGTTAAGGACAGCAGAGGCTCCCTGCGACAGGGTTCCGCCGAGCGCCGCCGCACGAGCTTGTCTAGGTATAGTAAGTATATTTAACGCCACGAGAAATGAAGCGAATGATTACGCACACAGCTACATAAAGTACTGATTGCAAAAAAGTAGCGAATGAATGAAATGAGTGAGTGAATGAAAATGTAAGTTATGTGATCTTATGATGAAACACCTACGCAATACTATGCATGTTATAATTTTTCATAACCTATTTTTGAAATAAAACAATTTGATACTGGTAAGAGATATTCGCCTGCCTGTCTGTCGGACAGGCGCATAAGACTGGCTTGGGCAGCTTACTCCAAACTCAAGTTCGCGTTCAACATGAAGCTCAGTGCCGAACAAAAAGCTCGTATTCACGACCAGTGCATTTTGCCTGTGCTTACGTATGGGGCTGAGATTTGGGCTTTTACTAAGGAGATCCTCCACAAACTTCAGGTGGCTCAAAGAGCGATTGAGAGAAAACTGGTAGGAGTTACGCTGAGAGACCGTAAAAGAAATGAATGGGTCAGAGAGCAAAGCAAAGTGAGCGATGGAACTAATTAAACGGGTTGCGAAATTGAAATGGGAGTGGGCTGGTCATGTCGCCCGCAAGCATGGCTCGTGGTGCAGGGCAGTGGTAGAGTGGAGGCCGTGGAGTGAGAAACGCCTGAGAGGAAGACCAAGACCGCAGATGCGTTGGTACGACGATATCAAAAGACTGGCAGGAACAAAGTGGTTGGAAACTGATCAAGACCGGAACAGATGGCATAAACTGAAGGAGGCCTAAGCTGACCATCGAGGGAGAAATATTCGCAACAAAAAAAGGCATTTTATAAATAGCAAAAATTATGCTTATTTGATGTAAATAAAATAGATCGAATTATTTTATTTTCTGTTTTGTTTGAACTAGATGTATTTTCTTAAAGAATTCTTAGCGAAATAGGTTTTGGTTGTTGTGTGCGTGATTTCAACCTCTCGGGGCGATACCTTTACTTAATAAAATCAAATTACGAGGTCTGTTTCAATTATTATAATATGGTTTAAGGGCTCCACTGTCCAAATTACATTCAGTGGTATATATTGAGAAAAAAAAACGGTTCCTTATGTAAGTAAATCAAAAGTCGTTTACTAAATACCATAAGGGTTACACATAATCAGACTTAAAAACACTCTTTCGTAAGACAACTTTAAGAGTTTCAAATCTTGATTTGACAGATGTTTACGGTCTCCTTAGTAAATCAAATAAATATGCTGAAGTTGTTTACATTAATGTTGAAGTTCGGGAAGTGTCGACGGGTTCTGCTGTTTGTTAATATAATTTGATTATAAAGGTCCAGCGGAATTCTGAAACAAATGAGATTGTATACAATTCCGAAACCTTTACCACGAGTGGACATAGGATTACGTGACATTTATTTCGACTTTGAAATCGTTGCGTACTCGTTCTTAAGAGTAATTCGTATATATTTATAATAATAATTATATTCTTAGAAATATTATATCATCACAAAATTCATCTAGTATTCATCGTTGATTAAAAAAAAACAATCAAAATTTCAAATAGGTTTCTCTTTTAAACTTTTTTGTTTGTTTTAATTTATGCATTAATAATTTAGTAAATATTATCAAGTATGTATACAAAATTTAGTGTTACCAAAGAAGAATTTTGTCTAGGCTTCAAATCGCATTATCGATGGAGTTGTTGGATTTGGTTAAAAATATAGTCAATACTTATCCCATTAAAAACGACAGTTTCGGCTATCTCCTATAAAATTACTTTTTCTGGTTAAGTTAATATTTGTACTATGGCTATGAAACCTTCATGTTACAAACTATTGTCAACACATAAATGCTGACATATTTTTTCCTGTGCACGAAGCAAATAAGTCTTATCTATGAAGTCTGTTACATATTTAATCAAACCGTAGAAGCTGGCTCTTCAAGACTAAAACATAAACCTGTTTTTCGGCTCTTAACCTTGTGAATGATTTTCTAACAAACTTACTTATATTCTTAAAAAAATATAGCCTATCCTGTTTTATTAGGTACTAGCAATTTGAAAATCCTTCTTTCTAAAGATGGGACAGTAGGTTTTCCTTTGTATTAAATTATCGTATTAAGGAAAAGGGCTTCATGAAAATTTAATGTTAACTGAAAACTACGTTGAATCAGAGGGACGTTAGCTAACCAATAAATTTGATTAATTAATCTTTCCACAGTAAATTAAACTACATAACTTGTCTTTTCCTCGATAAACATTGTTCTGGAAAAATGTTGTTACATGCTAGTGCTAACTTTCCTCTTTCTTTCCAGATGAGAGAAGTGGAAGAGAATGAAGCGAGCCCTCCAGGAGCACCTCATGTCACTCTGAGGATGTGGCAGTAGACCAGCAGAATGAATACCCTGGCCATAGTAACGTCCCTTTTGGGAGCCATTTGTTTTTACTCAGGTAAGAATTGATTAACATAAATCTACGCCATTTTCTGTTGACTATTGTTTACGTATTTTGTGAAGTCCTAAAAAAATTATAGATTGTCAAACAAGTGAACATTTTTTTCTTTATTAGGAGCCATAAGATTATAATCCGATGTTTGCCCACGGCTCCTGCTTTGTCCACCATACAGAAAAAAAGCTCAGAAATATCTAGTTAAGAGCTCTTATTTCTTGGCGATCAACTCTTATTTTATCCTTTTGTGGTTCTTTGTTTAGCTTTATTTGCTACTGACGGCATACAAACCGCACCGGTATTTATTTATGCACTGTTTACCAAACTCTCCGCAAACCTCAAATAATTACCAGCTATCGATTAAGCAATCATTAAATTAATTTTGTGGTTCACATTTTGATAATGTATTTTCAATTATCATATTTAACTAACTTAATTATTCGTACGTTTAAAATTGAACTGCTATCAACTAGGCTATAAATAATAATTATGTTAATATAAAGTTTGACAATATTGATTTAAACTTAGAAGTGGAATATGCGCATGCACCTTATAATTCATCCCCGATAACTTAAGACGCATCCCCAAGAAGTATTCTAATGTTAGCTACTAAAGACTGACTTAGACCCGCACCTCCGCTCAAGTTGCAGATCTCCAGTGAAAATTTCAAAAATTCTATCTTCAATTCTTGGCTTCACCATAAAAGTGCTATGCAAAAATTTTTGCCTTCTAGGACCAAGAACGTTTGGCTGGTTTTTTAAATTATTATTTCCCCTTTCATCCAAAGTTACTTATTATCCTTAGCTTTAGGAAAAAATATTGGGTCATGACTGATTGACTCGTGAAGCTCATTCCAAATCATTGGACCTAGACACTGAAGCTTCGTGAACTAGGAAAAACGATAAAGAAATTACTACGGAATTGAGGGTAGCGGCGGCAGAAGTCAGTGGCTAGTACTAAAGAATGCTAACATAATCCAATTTTAAAATGTAATATAAGGACTTGTTACTCAAACAACGATTGCTTTGGTAATGACAAATTAATTAAACTTGACAACCCTTTTATAGGCTGCTGAAAAACTCTCAAAAGCGCGATTTACAAATTTTCAGTAGACGAGACAGTGCCATCTATCGCAAAACATCGGAACTAAAAGTCACAGTTTAACAATGCTCCAGTTAAACTTATCTGTTTTCTGGTATGAAATGTAAACTACTTAAAGCAATACCAAGCTATACCTAGTTTAAACGACTTTGAGTGACAAATCAGTAGTAGTGACAAGGTTCAACCGGTGCTAATAGCTCGGCATGCACCCTCTCTGGGGGCGTATCCCCTTCGCCTATTTGATATTTAGTGCCTTGCCGTACCATCTTAGATTTGTGGGACTGTGCAAGCCAGAAATAACCACGTCAAAGTGGCTGTCTGTTTGATTAGTTGGAAGGAAAGTGTGCGTAGATTTGGTACCGAAAATATGGTAAATCCAATCTTTGTGTAGCTTATAGACACATCGTATATAGTTTTTGTATGTTTCTTCAGCGTGGAAACTACAGACTAGGTTATCTAACTCTAAAAGGAGAACTGTAGCCAGCAGTGGGACGTACAAAGACTGGAGGTGACAAGGCACTGATACAATGCACGTTGCCTTATGCATTTTTAAACCACATTAATAAAACGCTTTGAAAACACCAAGCGTTCAAAATCATGTTTTACAAATTAAACGCCAAATAACGGCCCTCAAGGGACAAATAACAGGGAAGGAAAGCGTAACTTATTGACAGAGCTCATTAGGATAACAAAACACACATGCATAAATTTCGGTCCCACATCTGTCCCTAACACGTTTCACAATCAACACCAAAAAGTCTACTAAAAAGCCATGGATACACTCCAGCCACTCAATGATGTCTGTGATTGAATTATTTTAGTCTGTGTCCCGTTCAATGAAACGCATAAAAAACAGGCCATGCACCCCGGGCGACTATCAAAGCGTAAAGAAGTTAAGCTAATGTTAAACGACGCCTATCTTTTGTGACTAATGCGTGATGGATGCTGCGTAAAATGCGGTGAAAAAACGAATAATAAAAATAAACAGTCGCCCCGGGCTGCACAAAGCATAGTGCACGTCATTGTATCAACTTGAAAAATGGTTTACACATCGAAAAATAACTGTGACACTTATGGACATTTACGCATGTGTGACGCTTAATAAAAATAAAACACTTTATGTTGTTCATAAACATGGTCCTTATTTGTTGTGTCGCTTTAATATAATTAGGCCAGATTTTGTCTAGATTCATTTAATAAGAGGGTGCCGCTTTTTAAATCATCAAAAGATACCGATCGCAATCCCTTGTTGATCCTAAATATAGATGTCAGTAACTCCGCCAAAGTAATGTTATCGCAAAGGCCCATCGCCAAAAATCTTTTTGGGTGGACCTTTACAAAGCAGTTACGATCAGATAGCTTTCAGTTTGCTAACTATACCTTTTATTTATTCAGTGAACCGCCTTCCTGTTTGCCAATACGTCTTATTAATAAGAACGGATCGGTACAGCCGGAAAGGACTCGCGCTTCGATTATTGATGTTACGTTTATCAGTAAAAGATAACGGAAATATTTTACAAGGAATTCTTCACATCACTAATACCATCTAGATTAATGTTGTTTCAACTGTCCGAGATACATATCGCTACAACAACAAACGAAAAGAAAGAAATGTCACAACTGCCGTTGGCACGTTTCCTGGTTCCATCAAGAAAGACGCTACTTCAGAAACTATCGTAACATATTCTACATAAACCAAGAATATTAGGACTTTAATGCATTGTGTTTAAGTTGACAATGAATCAATTTTTTATTTTGGATTCTGCCCCATTTTCAGGTAGGTCGGACTAGCCCTATGAAAGATGACACTGTGTCAACAATTTGTCCCTGCATTAGAAGAACGCCTTACAAGACAAACATTGTAGCTCACGAATTTCACATTAGGCTAATCCGACCATCCGTCGAGACGAGTAATTCTTAGCACATGTGCAAAGGGAGTGTTCCAGTTTTTTGCACCGTAAAACATAAGTGCTATTTCATTGGCCATGGCATTTCATTGCCCGTTTGTTTCTTCCTGTGTCTTATTGAGCGTTTTTTTTCACCCGACTTTCGAAGGAGGGTTATTTTGTTATTTTATTTTGTAAGCAAAATTCATTTTAGGTGGTAAAAATTAATTTTAGATCTGTTGCTTTTTATTCTATGTAAAATAAAGCTACGCCCAATTAAACAAAAAAGTCGCAACTGCGCGTAATAACGTCATCGGCGTCGCGTTGCAAAGGGGTCCAAAAATTTAACACGTGCTTGCGTCGTAATTTGAAAAATCATGATTGCCTCCTAAGGGAGCCAATCAATGCGATTAGATATTTGCTATTGAAAAGACTATCGAGTTACTTAGGGTGACATTAAAAATGTTCTTGCAAATGATGTTATCTCATCATTTCGTGACAATGTGAATACTATATTTTTTTACGACTATTGCGAAATACTTCATCTTATTTAATTTACTAGAAGAAAATTTAGATCATTAAATTCATTAATAAACATTCCACCAAAATTGCGCTGATATTTAACTAACTATATAAATAAAGGCTTCATAGATCAAAGGCAATTTCATAACTTGCGTCTTCGTGATTATATATTTTAACGATGCTGACAGAGATATAATACACCGCCGCGGTCCACGATGAAATCAAACGGAATGTCCAAATATCTATTTTCCAACTCAAAGAGGCTCGCCACTTAACAACACTATAAACCTAAATCCTAGTGTGAGCAGAGTGCAATCAAATGTTCACCTAAAAGTTTACAGTTCACGGACTTCTAAGGGCTATCAATTTCAAACCGACAAAAAATATACAGCGAGCGAAGTTCAAACGGACTTGCAGCATTCGTCAGACGTGGCCGCGTGGCCGACAGCTTTAAATGCGAAACCCATGTCTCTATAACCGATTTTTTATTTATTTTTTTCTTGGCGACGCGTGTCAACATGTGCCAGTAGTATAAATTAGCAGGGGAACACGACGCACCCTCGCAATCTTTTTTTTTAACAAAGATTTTGAACAATAGAGCGTAACTACTCGCGTGCGAATCGAAAAGTTATGCCCGGCGGCGGCGATGTCAACGTGCAACACTTGGATTCGCTTCATTAATCTGCTGCTGTTATGAAGTTATTTATGTTACGGACAGTTTTATTATTTCACTGTTTGAAATAAAAGTAGATTCGCTTATCGCTTAATCATGTTGACGATAAAATGCCAAAATTTATCCTTCGAAGAAACAAGCAGAGTTCGCTTGATATTATCGATAGTTCTACTTTTAAAAATAATAAAAGCCATTTATTCTCGGTAGACCGTAACGTAAGGATTTCTCATCTAATGCTCAATAAACGGTTCATACACACAACTATGCCATAAAGCCTCATAGTTTTATGCGCGATAAAGCAACGTATCGAGATCGACATAAACAATATTTTATGCTCTTCGCAATCTGCGAAATCTTATTTTTATTCTCGTCTGGTTTATTTATAGAGTTTGTCGTGTCATAGCCGGTAAAAGTCTCTTTACGAGTTTGACAGTTAATTTATTGCTATCGCGTCGCCTTGTATGGTCATTTTTTGCGTCGATTCGTTCATTCTATGCATTTGAAATTCAGAGTATGATCGTATCTTTTTTTGTGTTGTGACACTTTTTTTGGTATCATCGATTTCATTGTTGTAAGCAATTTCATTCTTAACGCAAAATCTCATTTTTTATCTGCCTACATTTGAGGACATTTGTTTAGGAATGCGTAAAAAATGGGAGTGATAAAAGTTGAATAAATAAAACAAAAAGATACGTTTTCGGTAGCGATGGCCTAGATTTAGATACAGTTAAGCCCGAATTGAATATGGTTAAGTCTTTACATTAAAAATGTGGTTGCGTAATTCCAATAAAATTCTAGCATTAAAAATAAAGTTCTAGAATTTAGGTGCATAATAAAATGAGGTCAGTTGAGATGGGCAGCTGCATTCCTAAAGTGGACCACAGAAATGGCTGTCCGTGTCAGATCGAATATTTGTATGAAAACTGCAGTTTGCCAGAACGTGACTTCACGCGATTCCACGGCACTTGCACGGCTCCAGGCATTAAATATTTGCAACTACACGCTGGGACCTTATTGCTTACTACGTGTTATGTGCATGGTTAGAATTTAGTGATCGCGTGGAACTTAGATTTTGTTATCAAAGTTATAATTAGTCATTTTCTGAGCTTTAAACTTTTCAACCCTGGGTTAAGGATGACAGTTCCATACAGTTTGACACTACTTAACCCCTGGTTAGCACGTAACGTGTAGTTTAACTCTGGTTCGAGCAAGTCCGCCTAAGCAATGTTTCACTGATTTGGAATAGATGTTAGTATGTACATTAATGCCTCTTCGATGATGATCATAACCTTTTCAACGCCAACGACACATATATAGGTCACAAAGTACAATGTCAAAGTGACCTTGACACAATGACATAAGATTCAAAACAGGAGGCGCGGCGGTGAAAGGGTTAAATAAAACTTTTACCTGCGAGCGTTTTCTTATTAGGAATATTTAAAATTCATGTAAGTTGAACATGGGCTTGCAAGTATTTAGTTTGTATGTGCAATTTGTAAAACCTATTATTATCGCTCAATGTAGAAAAATATTGCAAAGAATTCTGTAGGCACAAATCTCTCTCAAATATTATTAATCAGATCTTTACGTATACTGGGCTACCTAGTTGGGACGCAGGCTAAAAGATGGATCACTATCTATAATGCATTGATCTATAGTGTAGAAGCTCAAGTAATAAACATATTTGGATTTAACCATTAACATTTGCTATATACTTGCTGCTAATAATACTTTCCTGCTAATTTAGGAAATAATGTGGAACAACAAAACCCGCACAGCCAATAAATATGGGGTTTACGTCCAAAAATTGAAGGATAGCAAATCGAATTCAGCATTAGAGATTCAATTATAGATTAGCCCTTGTACCGCACCGCATCCATGTTGGGACACGTGAATAAATAAACACAATTACTTTGTACAAAAGAGTAATCCCCATTGATTTTGTTCACAAAACAGCCTTGTCTATAAAATCGAGTCGCAGACCGTTCCCGGAGGTTTATTCTGCCAAAATCGGACACCGAATCGAATTTTTTTGGCTGATCGATTTTTACGTCACTATAATAATGCCGAAGCCCAACAATAGACATACATCAATTCGAGTGTCAAAAACTAACATCTGCGCGTTTCGTTGTAAACAAAGTAAAATAGTATAGGGTCCCAAACCCAGTTTCCTTGGGGGGAGCCCATGGTTTAGCAGGCATGTTTTTATAGCTCATTATTATTGTGCCCTGCTTTAGAGTAGCTGCAAATGACATACTCCACCTATTATTAAAGTAAACCGTTGCTTAGAAAGGGCTATTGTTAAGTAAATTTAAAATAAAGCTTGTGTGTAGGAAATTGCAGTGGGTGGGTCTATGCGAGACTAAGCGTCGCCTTTCATTAGGCGCTCGGGTTCTGGCACGCTAGCTGTATTAAACACTCGAACTTTTAAGTGTTTACATGGAA
Organism: Archips xylosteana; assembly: GCA_947563465.1. Lineage (NCBI taxonomy): Eukaryota > Metazoa > Arthropoda > Insecta > Lepidoptera > Tortricidae > Archips > Archips xylosteana. The sequence goes on from OX387349.1 coordinate 8,234,114, forward strand.
GTATTGCATAAAGGGGCCATTGGATAAACAGGGATTGCTTTGTCAACAGGTCCAGTGAAAGGTGGGCTGAGTGACGACTATGGCAGTAGTGGAGAAGCACCGTACATTATTGAGCAGCCTTTGGACGTGACTGTAGCTCGTCACCAGCCTGCTACGCTGAACTGCCGTGCCGGAGGCTCGCCCACGCCTACTATAAGGTGGTACAAAGGAGGTGTGCTAGTAGTAACTGATACGCACAGGAGTTTACTGCCCGCTGGTGGTCTATTCTTCTTGAGAGCGACACATGGCAGAGCACACTCAGATGCTGGTGTATATTGGTGTGAAGCAACCAATGCGTACGGAACAGCAAGAAGTAGAAATGCATCTTTACATGTCGCTGGTGAGTTTTTTTCATAATTTTACTATAATTTATTTTATACTTAGTAGACTATTATTTACATATATTACGTATACTTTTTTCAGTTTTGCGGGAAGAGTTCAGATTAGAACCAGTGTCCACGCAAACGGCACAAGGTGAAACTGTGATATTAGAATGCTTACCTCCACGAGGCTCTCCGGAACCCACAATTTATTGGAAAAAGAATGGTCAAACATTGCATTTTGATGGTGATTCCAGGTAACTTAAGTTTATTTTTTTAACTTGCACTGCATACACCAAGTTGAGCTTTAAAGTAAAGAGTAAGAAGGTTAATTAAGTAAGGCGTCTGTTTACTAATGAACATAATAATAAACTAGCTCACCTAAAGGTTCAACTTGGAGGAGCAAAGAAGTTTTACGATAACTGTACATAAAGTTTCCCGAGAATGGGTTCAGTAGACGCTCGATAAAGCATAATTAGGAGAGAATTTAGGAGTAGTGAGCGAGAGCTCTCACGAGCCAAGTGGGACGGCAATGCGATAGTCTTGTGAATTAGCGAACACACTCGTTTGATATTAGATACCCAAGTGTTGTATAAAATTAGTCGTGCTGTTATTTCACTTGCAATGACAACGCAGTGATACCTATTAACGTATGTAGTCGCTATTATGACATGATTTTCAACCTTTGCAATTTTTTTTAAATAGCCTAGAGACAGACAGTCGTTGACTTCTTTTAACTAGATTAACTAGGCGTTTGATTGATCGTTTCAATCGCCTTATTTATCGGTCTATTCCCATTGTTCTATTATCAGTTCTATTGATAATATAACTAGTGGGAATAGACCCATGTATCTAATCACATTGTTAAGAAATACATAGCTTTTGATTTTGACGGAGTTTTCGGTTATATATATTAGAGGTTTTGTACAGTCGGGGTAAGAAAAGGTTTGTCACTTTTCGACCTTAACATAGAGTCGAAAAGTGACGAACCTTTTCTTACCCCGACTATACGTCAACTATATACTTAACTGGAAACTGTTTCAGAATCTTCTACCATTTTTTAAAAATGTGATCAAATCAATGAGGCGGTTGAAACTCTCGAATAAACGCCCAACTCTCCTTTAATTTATTTGGCCAAATTTAGACTTTATTACTCAATATTATTTATTCAACGTTTGTTGTTAATTTTCCATGCTGATGCTCAGTTAAATTCAACACATGGCTTATAGAAAAGTTAAAATTGAATCTTCCTTAAAAGTTTTATTGCCAATTTATTCCACTTTGGTGTCTATGAATTTTTATGAGTCATAGCGTTAGGTTACATCTTGAGGGCGCACGTCGTTACGTATGGCGGAGCATAAAAATAATTAACAGTCATAGGGAGGGTACATCAAAGTTATAAAGAGGGGATATTTGAAGAGCTCAACAAGCAATCAAGTAAAAATCTGAATAGTTCCAACTCACCGGACCCCTTATTAAATGTTAATTTCCTATTGAATTATTCCGCCCTACATTTGAATGACTTTGTTTCATCTCTTTCGGTCGAATGTAATGAAAAGCATTGAACGATTTTTTGCATCCAATCTTTCCTTTTATAGTAATATTTTGATGGGTGTGTGTTTGCTTCAGAATGCACTTAGTAGACGGCGGCAGTCTCGTAATACAAGACGCGAGACAAACTGACGCTGGAAGATATCAATGCATTGCTCGGAATGCGGCGGGAACAAGAGAATCAGTCGTTGCTACGCTACGAATCCACAGTGAGTATACACCAGCGCAAATTTAATGACAATGTTTGACTGAAATTTGATTCTATTCATATTTGGACGTTGAATTTAGCCAGCAATTAGACGTCGAGATTTGAGCGGACGCCTCTTTTGTCATGTAATTCAGAGGGTTATTTCTCACTGCACAGTTAAGCCGTACTTAATAACGGGACCGGAGGACGTGGTGGCACAGACCGGCGGCAGCGTGACGTTCCAATGCCGAGTGGGGGGTGACCCCCTCCCGGACGTGCTGTGGCGAAGGACCGCTGGAGGAGGCAACATGCCACTCGGCCGCGTCAAAGTACTAGACGACAGGAGCCTTAGGCTCGATAACGTTGTTTTAGAAGACGAAGGAGAGTATAGCTGCGAGGCCGAGAATTCAGTCGGCGCTGTGAGCGCAACTGGGTACTTGACTGTATACAGTGAGTGTTGTAGTTTTGTATTCTATCTCTATATCTTAGGCATCGTTTTGAGCACTATTCATCATCATCTCGGCCTACATAATTATATTAATCACTGCCAATATCCAACTCACTAGAGAGAGAGAGAGAGACAGAGAGAGAGAGAGAGAGAGATATATATATATATATATATATATATATATATATATATATATATATATATATATAGTATAAATCTTCCCAGGTGAATTTTTCGCTTCGAGCCATTACATTAAGTTTGAACCTTTATATTATGAAGATACCATTTGTTTTGAAAGATAAGGGCTCGAAGCGAAAAATTCACCTGGGAAGATTTATACTATACCGATGGTGTCAATGTTACGTTGACCACACAATATGGAATGTAGTATAAGTTTAATTTTGCTTAGAACGTGGAGTGTAAAAGAACATGACTTAGTCATGCTTGCTCGATATTTTGTGTTACGACTGATATATTAAAAATGTTTCTTTCACAGTATGCGCTCAAAGACTTAATACGTGTTATATTATACATTTGACGACCAGATGGCCTAGTGGTTAGAGAACCTGACTTTGAAGCTTGAGGTCCCGGGTTCGATTCCCGTGTCGGGGCAGATATTTGTATGAAAAGTACGAAAGTTTGTTCTCGGGTCTTAGGTGTTTAATATGTATTTAAGTATGTATCTACCTATATAAGTATGTTTATCCGTTGCCTTGTATAACATAACACAAGCTTTGGCTAGCTTACTTTGGGACTAGGTCAATTGGTGTGAATTGTCCCGTGATATTTATTTATTTTATATTTATTTATTTGTATATTAGACACTATCAAGTTATGATTTCTATACATTTAATTGCGATATTTAACACATATTTTGCTTTCAGACCCTCCGTCAACCTCACTAAAGCCAAATACGAAAACGGTTGAGAGCGGTACGGCAGCAACGTTTACATGTATGGCTTCGGGCAGACCCGACCCGACTATGTTTTGGAGCATAGAGGGAAACAGAACCATTATCCTCCCGGGAACTTCGAAAGGCAAATACTTCGTAACACCTGTCGTCAACGGTATCACTACTTTAACTATAAACGAAACGAGCAAAAACGAAAGTGGCAGTACCATAGTGTGTTCTGCAGTCAATTTTGCCGGCAGTTCGTTCATCAGAGGAAAATTGAGCGTGACGTCAGACGATGACCGCCCACCGCCAATCATAACAAACGGGCCCTCTAACCAAACGTTACCTATAAAATCGATGGCAGTTTTCCCCTGCACAGCCATCGGCACACCTGAACCAATCATTGCGTGGTATTTCGGAGGGGAAGCATTAATACAAAACCATAGAAGGAATGTCTCTAATGATGGAACTCTAATATTAAGAGATTTGGATAAAAGCGACAGCGGCACTTATACGTGTGTAGCTTCATCGCATCACGGCAAATATGTATGGAGCGGGGTGCTGCTTGTAGATAGTCCAATAAATCCGAATATACATTTTTTTCGGGCGGCAGATGTGTCGTCATTGCCCGGGGCACCAACAAAACCTCAGATACACAACGTATCGGAAAACAGTGTCACTATAACTTGGAATCAAAATAATAAAATCGGATCGTCTTCCATACTCGGATACCAAGTGGAAGTGTTTTCGAAGGAAACTCTTTCCGGAAAGAATACACCTAGGAATTCTCGAGGATGGATAGTGTTAGCTAAGAAAGTACAACAAACACAATACGTAGCGAAATCACTAGTTCCTGGTATTACTTACATGTTTATAGTGAGAGCGGAGAACTCTCATGGCTTGTCCGGACCGAGCTCAGTGTCCGATCCCGTAATAGTAGGCGAAAGCGGCAATGCCCTGTGGGACAATGGAGTGTTCTCGAATAACACTGAATATAGGAATAATATTATGACCGACAATATTGTTGAGCTCATCGAAGCTACACCTATCGATTCGAAAACGATAAAGTTAATGTGGGAAATTTTGAATTTCTACTACCTGGAGGGATTGTTTATATACTTTAGGCCCCTAGACAATATAACAATGGAGTATCAGATGAAGACTATTTTGCATTCAAACGACGTATCTGGATATGAAATAACGTTTCTGAGGAAATACACGAAATACGAATTTTTCCTTATACCTTTTTATAAAAAGTTTGAAGGAAAACCGTCCAATTCTAGGATAGCACAAACGTTAGATGACGGTAAGTAGCAAAATTAAAAAAATTGCATTAAACATCTGACCTAAAATATACCATTTTGTCAGTTATTAAAATCGATCTCATTTGTTTTAGTACCAGAAGGCCCTCCGGCAAACATAGAGATGTTTATTTATAACACAACAACTGTTCATTTGAAATGGTCACCTCCTGAACCTCATTTACAAAATGGCCAAATTACGGGCTACAACGTTTTGGTAAATTGGCTGGATATTCCCGCAAACAAATCCATGGTGGCCATAAACACGACCGTTCACCAAGCTACGAGCCTCATAATGACTAACTTAACTTCTGGAGTCAGTTATTCTGTTCAAATAGCGGCAGAAACCGTAGTGGGGTTGGGCCCATTTAGTCAAAAGGTGTACTTGAATATCGATTCTCGCTCTATTGGATTGGACCCTTTATCAAGGTAAGTAATCATTCAAATGGTTACATCGTTTCTTAATGTGTTTGTTTCAACGTGATTGTCATGCGACGTGACATTTTTATTTTAGATATCCAGCAAACGGAGAAGTGTCTATCGTAGCCGGTGACTTCGTAATGGAAACATGGTTTTACTTTCTGATTGGAGCGATTGTTCTGTTCAAAGTAATTGTGATTGGCGGCATCATTTACATCAGAAAACACAACATTTTCGCGAAAAAATCATCTGCGCTTCCAAATATATATGGTACGTATCAAAGTGATTTACGACAGTCATGAATATAAAGATTACATCTGGTATTATTCCCTCTACAATTGTCCCAAGTGACGCGTACCCGCATAATATCCGACAGGCAAAGGTAACTGGAAAATAAACAGTTATTCAGCTTAACTCGAAACGCTTACATTTTTTCCGTGGAATCAGCATCAGAATTTCAAAATTAAAAACATTCCTCGGGTGTCGTAGGGGGGCGCGAGCCGCGCGTTTGTTTGATGGAGGCTTTGCCATGCGAAGGGAGGAGGGCGCTAGATTACTTTCGAGTTGAAAGGTGGCACGAGCCCTCTCGCGAGCGCAGTGGATCTCTTTCACTTTGCATTCACGTTCAAGCTACAAAGGAATGATACAAATCCGAGAAATAAAGACCCAGTAAATGTAAATGTTTTCTATTTTGTTTTCTCGAGGCGATTCGTTTGTTGACTCACCCAGTTACCTCTAAGCCAATTTACCTCTCTTTGTTGGTATTGTATCGGGCTTATGTTTTTTTTAAGTCTGCGGTGAACCAGATGATTTGCTTTCGATTTACGGGAAAAATTATAATTTAGTAACATGGTTATCTAAATGTAAACAAAGATCGTAATCATGTTTACCTTATTTTAGACTCAAATGGGACGAGCCTGGTGACGCAAATGAACATAAAAGCCGCGGTTTCCTTGTCTCATCCACTGAGCAGTTGCTATAATAAGAACACGGTAACAAAAACAGAATCGTTACTGTGGATGGAGAATCAGCCTGGATTGTGTATGACAGGTAATCAGACTAATCAAAGCAAGCAGAAAGTTAATTCTGAGTATGACAAAGTGGCACAGCAGTTACCTGAATACGCAGAAGTAACGTCCTCCAAAGTTAATGGCAATGAATGGAACACGAGTAAAACTGCCACATCCCCGGCTGCGTATGCTTCGGTTACGCTCGTCACTAACACAAGACAGTGCGTTAGCTCCTTGGTAAGTTAATTATTCAGTTTATTTACTATTAGTCTTTGATTGATATTTCTTTTAATTTATTTAAAAAAATACTTTATTTTACAGGGTTGGTTCCCACCGGGAAGTAAGAACGTAGAGAATTATGATAATAGATATGCACCTGAAGAAGAGCTTTACCCTGCAAGCAACGGCGGCTACTATAATAGAAACGTGTACAGTGAAAAATATTTCCAAGGCCACCCCAACGTACTGAAGTTCTATGACTTGCCCTCAATGGACAAAACGCAAAAAGCTCAATTGCGATACAATCAAAGCTTAGACGAGAGGAAAGGGGATAAGAATCAAAAATCGGAGGTCACGCAATCACTTATAGGCCGAACGTATGTCAGTTCTAGGAAGAATTCTGAAACTGAAGCTACATATAGAGCGTTTGGGGAAGACGAGTCTGACGATGAAAACTATGCGGAAGACGGTGGTTATGATGAGTTGCAAGCTATGCAGCCGCAAAGGCATAGACCGCAGCATCAGTATGAGAGGCCTAACTTTGACAACGACAGTACGCGGACGATGGCACGGCTGACGTCCTTCCGTCACGGGCAGCAAGTGATGAATGGGACTTCGCAAAGCTCACTTGCACCGGCGCATCCGCCCCTCCCTCCGCACCCACGGGCTGACTCTGTGACACGGTAGTATCACGCCCTGCCGGCTTTCGGCGACCTGTGCCAAACGGACGTATAGACCGACCTTATATTAAGTGTAGTGACGTCACTAAAAGAGATCGCAGTTCTTCCTAAATTTGCACAGGTGTATTGACTGTTCGGGAAGTAATTTGAGGTTTTTGTGTGCGTGATTTTTTCGGTTGTGTTTTTTCAAAGTTCTATGAGCCTATTAGTGAAGTAAGAGCTAAATAAAAGTGAAACGAAATTGGCCTATTGAACCATTTTACGGACTAAGTTTAATGACGCACATGCGTTGCTGCATTTTTGGAGAGTTTATATTATTTTAAATTAGTTATTTTTAAAATTATACTACACCTAGTCTTTTGTATAGTACCTAAGTAAAATTGTAAATTTGTAAATAAATATATGTAAGTTCGTATAATTATTAGCCGAGAGATCTGATAACGCGTTAGACTTATTGTAATCAATTTAATGAACGTTTATAGTTATTGTGTTATCGGAATTGATAGAATTCAATTTTATTGGTATGTCCATCTGAATATCAATAAACGAATTTGTACCCTTGATATCATTAGTTTAAGCATTGATAAAACTTAGAAACTGAATACAAAACTAACGCTTGGCAATAACTCGAAGTAAATAATTTAGTGTACAAAATATTTTATGTTTCTGATAATAGAAATAATAAACCTAGAGGGACTTCTTTTTGTAGAAATTTCAAACACTGCATTTTATAATAAGTATAATGTCGTATTTATTCTGAGTTTAAAGTAAGAATTATTATACTGAGCTTGTTTTGATACCTCGTTTAGTTTTATAATTATCTTGTGCCATAATGAAGCTTTTCTTATTAAATTATAATGACTTAATTATAAAGGTAACAAACATCGGAGTTGTGAAATGAAATTCAAATGAAGCTTTTAACAAAAGTAAAAATTATAATCTACGTAAAATAATGTGATATGATACTATAGCCATTTTATTTGGATACGGTGGGCAACGAAAGTTTAAGCAGATACTTATCCATGTCACCGAGGTAGACCAGCGGAGATGGAGGGCTGATCTAGCTATTTATTACTTGATTTCGGGAGCTCGCATTTCATAGACGAGAGTGGAGGAAGAGAGGAGTGATCTTTGCCTAGCAGTAGGTCACAAAATCAGGCTAATTAAAACGAAATTGACGTCGTCTCCAGCCATTCGTCTCACTGCAGAGCGCGGGCTTCTCAGTACCTATTCGATCGGATAGGCTGTATTCCCACGTTTAGATTAAGAACTTTGCAAAGTAAATTTCAAATTTAATGTTGCACTATTTAGAAAAAAAAACCCAGAAGTGTGAGTCTAAGTTCGAAGTCACGAGTCACTATGCTGCCACGGCTTTTAGAGTTAGTATTTAAGCGAAACTATTGTTGCTGACCGTATTCTGCACAACTTGTATAATTGCATATCAACTGTATTAATTAGTCGGGTTAATTGTTAAACTAAACATGTTATGAATAAGGGCGCTAACACATTAAATAGACTTAATACAAACGACGTATACACCGTGGCCTATTTTTTCAACAACATCAATGCACTGGTTAAAGTTTGTATACCTATGAAACATTTTTTTTGTGTCAGCGTCTTTATGTTATAGTAATTTTGTAAATAATTACCTATGTATAATGAAAAAATATCGCCTTTTACGAAAACCTCGATTTGGATGTATCTATTCTTCTCTGTTATTCTATCGATTCTAGACGCGTCGATTGTAGGTACAATACTAATGATACCTTGCTTTATTTAGTAGAATCCAAATTAGTTGTTACTTATAAATCATTTGATTTAATAGTAAATTTGGCAATACTGGCAGAATATAAAATAATCACCTTCAAAAATTTCTTAGGCGCTCTACCAATTTTTTTTATTGTGGACAGAAGCGAAAAAGGCTTTTTTTATGTTACATTCCACTATAAAATTTTACACATACCGGATTTGATCGAAATGTATCTTAAATTAAAATAACACATGGAATTATGCGACGCTACATTGTTCCAAATAAGTGAGTGCAATGGTTTTCAAGTCAGCAAGATTTTGTAAGCGTTAAAAACCATGTTATGCTCAAAAATAACAGAATACCTAGTGCAGAATTTTATAGTGAGATCTTAACTTATCTTGAATACGCTACTATGATTTTGCCAAAGTGAATCAAGATCTAGAATAAAATATGCTGAACTAAGAAGTATCGCAGGTATAGACTGCGAACGGAAAGGTACTACCGCCTCACATACTAGCAATCACAAAAAAAAAACTAGAAATTTGTTTGAGAAAATATTTATGGTGCCTATTCAAGAATTGCAAAGGTATTACCATATTTACGACTAAACATTTACATTTCACCAGTTCAATCTTACTTACCCAGAAAATAATTTTATGTCCCTATCTGCTGGAAGTAAACTTCACATTTTATTTATGAATCCTAAACATATAAATAATATGTTTTTCACCTCACTAGCTCGGAAAGCCCTTTTTGTTTGTTTGACATCTATTGAGAAAATCGCTTTTTATCCACATGTGAAGAAAGAGTTTTGACATTTGAAGGCAGCTTACTTGATATTTGACAGCTAACAAAACGTAAAACGTTAAAAGTGCTGAATTTTTAACATCACAATTAATGAATTGCATCGAGTAAAAAACACTAAATACAGTCTTACAACTTTATTTTAATTCGTAAATCAGCATTCAACATTAACCTTCATTCTTTTCTTGTTGCAAAAACGGATAAAATGTTCTGACAGTCCAAGTAAGTCGATGTGCGATCAAAACGCATCCGAAATAATAAAAAAAAAACTTAAGTGAAAACTTTTCAATTAATTATTTTGAGTGAATAAATAAATAATAATTGATAGTACAAACCCTTTTTCTTATTTTCCTCGCTGTAGTGAGGTGAAAAGTTTTGTGTTATACACGGGTGAAAAGTTATTTTACGTCTCGTGTGTTGGAACACTCGCTATCGAAAGGATTCTATTTTTGAACCACTCGCTTCGCTCGTGGTCAATCATCAAGAATAGGTAAAATACAACTTTCCCCCCTTGTATAACAAATAACTATTTCATGTTTAATTTAAATCCATTAAATTTTACACATGAATTGTATTTCTGAACTTTCATTGAATTACATATTCTAAATAGCCATTAATTTATAATGGAATTCCTTTGTTTTTACGGTCGTAATATTTTATTAATGAGGAACGTCGATTTCACTGTTTAGTTTTTTACAACAACACGAGCAATATGTTCATTTACTTATATTTCTCCATTTTCATATTTTAGGATTAAATATTTAAAACTAAAATAAAATCAACACGTCATATTCAATTAAATAACCTTCTTCTAAAATACGAGCATTGTTTCTATTTTATTTTCAATGAAAATTTTAATTTCACACAAAATGAAAAAATAGTAAGTTTTGTATTTTTTTGTTAGTAACTTCATTTTACCAGTTGAATTCAGCTATTTAGGTAACGACTCGACAAAACAGTTGTTAGCAGGTATGTAGAAGCTATACCTGATCGCAAACTTAATGCAAGCAAAGTGCTTTTACATCAGCATTTTTTTATATTAGATCTTGACATGATGTTCCGTTCATTGTCTAAAATTAAATGTGCAAGCGAAATTAAAAGTTCTTTTGAAACTTTCTGTCACTATTACAGCTATGCATAAAGTTTACTTTTAACGTTCTCTCAATATAATAATACCACACTAAATAGAAGTTATTTAAATGGTAATATAGCAAGGTGTCTAGTATATAATTATTAACACACAGTAAAAGCAAACTGGATTGAACCAGTATACTTAATATTTTTGCGCTTAAGACCACTTTGAAAAAATAGACGTAATATCACTACAGATCCTTGATATGAATTTTAAGTTTTGTAATAGTCTTTGGATACCTATTTTAATAAAATAAAATGAACTAATTACTTTGTTTTTTACTGTGCCCGTCCCGTATAAAAACTCAGTAGGTCAACAAATTCATATTGATACCAGCACGACGAAACAGTAGGTCAAGTCAAATTTCATTTTAATTGGGTTTCAAAATCACATAAAGTTCTTTAAAAAAAACAGTTAAATCTACAACTGATTAGGATAGAGTCAACAAATACATAAATTAAATAATCTCGTAACAAACATTGTGCAGTACCTAGGTACCGAAAGGAACACGTCTAACTTTTTTATGCTGACCGACTTAATGTCGGTCATTTTGGCTCTAAATTAGAATTTTGGGCGATCGGCGACAGTGGCAAGCGTTTTCTCTGTTCATTGCGCGGCCGAGACGCTCGTCGCACATTGATTATCTGGCGGCACACGCAATGAACTAAAACAATGTCGTCGCTGCCGCCGGTCGCGTGAAGTCGTGGCCTGGCTGCAGGGCCGGGGCGTGAAATTTTTTGCAAGTAAAGCCGGAGCAAAAGAAAAACCTCAAAATTCCATTTATTCTCTTCTTGAAAATGCAGTAATGAAGAGAAGCGTTAGGTAACTTCGAAAGATTAGTCCACTCTTGGGGAATCGGGTTGTTAGTACCCTTCGCCACTTTGACTGCCGGGCTGTTAGCGCCGCTCTTAGTGCCTAAGCGAAAAAAATATGAAATTATGTGTATTCCTAATAGCCTCACGTGTTCTAAAATGTAGGTCAAACTTTACTAAAAACACAAAGGTTCAGGAAAGTTTCTATCGATTCACTTTCGGTACAAGACTTCATGCCTTTTATTTTTGCTCGTCACTGTATAACGGCATAGGTTCCGTAATTAAATTCAGACTGCAAACAAGTGAACATCAGTATTGTGTACACCACTCAATTTACGAGGATGCAATTCATAGAGCGAATCTCAACACGACAGACTGCCATAGTGATAGGTATGTCCTATCTAACTAACCATTAGAGTATTAAATCAAAAAAAAAAAAAAAATGAATCCGTCCGACCGATTTCGGTCACGGCGACCGCTTCGACTCCTATTCATTACGGCGCTGATGCGCCTTAAGATGGCTCACGTAGCCAATTTTGGCGGTGAATCTTCGCGCGCATTTAGGGCACGTAAGAACACCGCCTTCATATCTATAGGAGATGGCTGCTGGTGGTCGAGCCTTCAATTCGTCTCGTTTGGCATCTAGGTCAGCTCTTCGCTGGATTTCGAAGTCCCCAACCTGACGATTCACAAGACCTCTCCACTCAAGACGCCTTGCTGCCAAATCTTCCCATAGAGCGGGCTCAATGGAACATCTCTTCAAATGCCGTTTCTGAACGTCCTTAAATCTTAGAAATTGGCCGCCTTGTTTCCGCTTGCCATTCTCGAGTTCAGAGTAAAAGATGCGCTTCGCCACACGCTCCTCTGCCATCCGCGACACATGTCCGCACCACCGAAGTTGTCGTCTTATCAGATACGACTCAATGCCACCCACATTGGCACGACGCAACACTTCTGTATTCCGCACGCGATCGGACCATCGGATTTTCATGATGTTCCGTAAACATTTTAGATGGAACCGATCTAACGTACGAATGTGACTGCGATACACTGTCCACGTTTCAGCAGAGTACAAAAGATTTGGCAGCACAATCGCCATGTACACTGATATTTTGGTGGCCAGCCTCATGTCATGCGAAGAGAATACCTTGGCACTCAGTCTGCCGACAGCTGCTGCAGCGGCACCAATGCGGCTGTTTATCTCAGCGTCAAGGTCGCAATTTGATGTGACTGTGCTCCCCAAATATCGGAACCTGTCCACCTGCTTCAACAAATCCTCACCAAGCTTAATTGCCAGTGTCTCACAACCATGCGAGTCTAGTGACATCACTTCAGTCTTCTTGACACTGACTTTCAGGCCGAACCTCCGGCAAGCCTCGTTGAAGCTAGACATTAGCTGCTGTAGGCCATCTGGGGATTCCGCAAGAAAACACAGATCGTCCGCATACATTATTTCAGTTACTAATGCGTACGACACTTTTGTGCGCGCCCCGAACCTAGCCAGATTGAAAATATTGCCATCCGTGCGAAACCGGATGCGAACTCCGAGTGAAGAAGTCTGTAAAACCTCTTTGACTACAACTGCAAAGTAAAGGGCAAACAGTGTGGGCGCTAGTACACAGCCTTGTTTTACACCACAGGTAACGGAGAAAAACTCCGACTGTTCGCCGTTCACAGCGACGCAGCATTGCATATCGTCATGCAGGAGTCGCAGAAGTCTCACAAACCTCTCCGTGCATCCTAGCTTAATCAGTAGAATCCAGAGGGCTTCACGAGGCACACTGTCAAAAGCTTTTTCCAAATCAACAAAGCAGAGATAGAGCTGACGACTCTGTTCTCTGCTTTTCTCCTGAAGCTGACGAACCGAAAATATTGCCTCACAGGTGCCGCGGTCAGGACGGAAGCCAAATTGGGTCTCAGGCAAGATCCTTTCAGAAAGCGCTCTCAAGCGGTTCAAAAGAACACGCGCGAAAACTTTACCGGATGCTGACAGGAGTGAAATGCCGCGATACGAATCGCAATCAGAACGGTCGCCCTTGTTTTTATAGAGAGTACTAATGCGAGACACTTTAAACTCGGTCGGAACACGCTCCTTCTCCCACATAACAACAAACAGCTCCCATATATATGAATGCAACACGTCACCGCCACACTTCAACAGCTCACCCGGCACTAAGTCGATGCCAGCCGCCTTCTTGTTTTGCTGCTGTTTGATAGCAGAGACAACCTCACTCCGCGACAGGGGATCATCCAGCTCTGGAACAATAGGGAGCGGAGACATAGCACCGATATGACATAAGTCAGCCGACCTATCAACGTTGAGCAAAGCATTGAAATGCTCCGCCCATCGCATCAATACACTTTCCTTACTTGTAAGGAGTCTATCCCCATCAATAGACTTCAAAGGTACCCTTGGACGATAACTACTACCGATCAGCTGTCTTACCTCACAGTAGAACTCCCCAAGTTGGTTTGCGTCAGAGAGTGACTGTATATAGCAAGCTTTGTCTCGCCACCACTTATCCTTAGTCTCTCGAAATAGCTTGCGCAATTCCAGGCCACTCTGTTTAACCTCAAGAACATTTCCACCTCTTTGTGTAAAGCTGTGTTGACACAAGAGGTTTTTGTGTTTATGAAGCGCCTCTGTGAGAAAACCGTCATTCTCATCAAACCAGTCCTCGTTCTTGTGAGCTTTAACACCCAACACAACTGTAGCTGTATCTAAAAGATGAGAAGACAATGCAGTCCAAGCTGCATCAACCTCACCGACTTCACTGGTCAAAGGCGACAGCCCTCTAGCTATGGCTTCGGAAAATTCATCCCTCACCACGGGATCGTTTAGCTTTTCCACGCATAATCTCACAGGCTTCTTCACGTTGGACCTACGAGGGGGACAAAGGCGGAGACGCAATTTGGTGACAACTAAACGATGATCTGTCCAACAGTGTGCAGCACGCATGACGCGGGTTATCTGGACTTGACAGAGATCCTTCCGCCGAACAAGGGCGTAATCCAGCAGATGCCAGTGTTTAGATCTCGGGTGCATCCACGTAGTTTTGTGCTTAGCTGCAAGTCTGAACATGGTATTCGTGATCACAAGGTGATGCTGAGCACAAAGACTAAGCAGCAACTGACCATTGCTGTTCATACTTCCGATCCCATGTCTACCTAAAACACCAGGCCAAGCTTCGAAATCTCTCCCAACTCTGGCGTTGAAATCGCCCAATAGCAAGATTTGCTCTCTGGAGCGGATGTTCTGTAGGCATTGCGTTAATTCCTCGTAGAATTGATCCTTCACATCATCAGACTTATCCAGCGTTGGAGCATAAACGCTGATGACATTAAGGTAATTGTCATTTTCCAGGTGGAGGCGCAGCGTGGTGACACGGTCAGAAATATGCACCGGACACTCGCCAAGACGCTTTGCTATGCGATTTTTAACAGCAAAACCCACACCTGAACGCCGAGGCTCTGAAGAGGCGGCACCCTTCCAGTAGAAAGTGTAGCCACCTCCACCCTCCACCAGCTCCCCCTCATCGGCAAGATGCGTTTCGCTGATAGCAGCCACATCCACGTCATAGCGACGAAGTTCCCTGGCTACTATGGCAGTTTTCCGTTCAGGGCACGTGTTGCCGTCTCGATCCAAAAGTGTTCTCACGTTCCATGCGCCAAAAGTCATGATAGGTGTTTTGATAGTTTCCTTTCTGTAACGTCGACCACGAATTGAAAGATGCGGTGGCAGCCGCGGTAACTACCATCCGTATAGGTAGGGACGAACATTTTTTTAGGGCACCTTTTCTAGCCCCCTCTCTGGCTGAGCAGAGAAAGCAGTGTATCCCTATAAAGGGCTGCTTTGTCACTCCAGGTGCTGCCGAATTCGCACTGTCGCCCCTAATTGCAGTGTGAAAGCGACCACGGTGTACCTACCACACCCCTGGAGCCGCCTATGTGCAGGACTCAGACAAAGCCCAACTTGCATCAGACCAGACCTCTCTACTTTGCCCCATCGCCACAGGACTTTTACGCCATCGGAGTCAATAACGGAAGCAGTCAGGTACGCAGGATATATTAAGGTGCACAGACGTACGCGCAAACGCAAGTGCACTCACTCGTCCTTACCCTCCTGAGTCTGGTGGAACGAAGAACCGCTACGACCAGAGAAGGGCTCGGATGCTGTGTCTAACCGACGGTATCTACGTCCTCTACCGTCGCCCTAGGCCATCCACGTTGCCTTGCTGCCTCGCCGAGTCCACCAGTACCCGTTGCATATCTACGTGGGTTGCCTTCCCCACCGAGACAGACTTCGTACGTAATGCGGGAGGAATCCGCTGCAAGATCTAACCACTAAAGTGGTTAACCCCCTCTCAATCAGGTTTAGCCCGCGAGCCGACGCGGTATCCCGGGGTGTGGCCGCTGCACGCACTACAGCTACTTGGAGCCACTGACGAGAGTTTACCGAGTACCTACCAGTGAGGTCCCACAACCCGTAACGGGTCGGCCGGTGAGACCTTCAAAGATACTCAGCTACACCCCAAATATCAAATCACCCCAAGTATTAAATCAACTAGAGAAGCTAATAACAAAGTCTACGAGTATCCCTGCGCCAAAAGTAGTACGGTTGCATTTTTTTAATTTGGGACCTATTTCGAAAAAATATACTTGGAATCCCCTATACAATATAATAGGACTATCAACCTTAAGTGGGTCCCAAATTGAAGCTCATGACTATACCTATACGACGTGTTTGTACTCGTTGTAATGTATTTACGTGTATGAATGTATGCGTGAAGTTTATCTTTGTGTTTAACGACTGAATGATTCAAACACTCACACGAAGCCCTTTGTTTCATCTCAGATAACGCAAATTGATAAGGAATTGAACAATAGAAAGGAATTGATTTTCGGACAGCTACTACTTACACTTTAGGGTTATTCTAGGTCAGAGTGAATTTACGGTTATTGAACCAGTGAGCTACATCTTCGGTGTCGGCTGCAGTTACCATCAGGTGAGAAGGTGAATCACTGGTTAGTTTTAAATAATAAAAAAATGAAGTCGTCTGGCGCAAAAACTCTGCCTCTCTCCTGATTAGAATGCGCGGGAGTAGCAAAGCAACAGCATCCTAAAAATTTTAGCCGGTAAGTATGATTGTCCCTTGACAAAAATACTTACCTACCGCACCAAATCACTTTTTGCTATACATTACTAGCCTAGATTAAGATTAACTAACACCATTGGACCACATTGTTGTCTTGAGTACTAAATAAATAATAACAAAAGCCATCGTAGCCTAATGAAACGGCTAATGGCCTCTCAAGCAGAGGGTCGTTAGTTCGAGCCTCGACTCACGCCTCTGTGTTTTTGGAATGTACGTGCAAAATTACATTTGAAATTGACCATGAGCTTTACAGTGAAGAAAAACATCTTTCATCGAAATTCATTGGTTTATGTAATTTTCCCCAACCGCACTAGTCCCACGTGTGAACTGCGGCTCAAGTCCTTTCATTCTGAGAGGAGGCCTGTGCCCTGCAGGGGGATGTGTGTACTAGGATGATGATGATGACTAAATCAAGAATTGAATTAGTAGGAATTAGTATATCGTTTGTTTGCGCTGCCACTCCCCCCGCCGAAAGTGACATATTTTACAGTAATCAAATTAGTGCGCTGGACGCCTTCGGTTGTTCGGTTGATCAAGAACCTGTAAATACTGAGTGAGTGTACGTACATATACGTAGCGTAGGTAATTCCCATTAAGTACGTTATTGGCCACATTAAGCACGGTCTCCTGTTCGGACTGGCGAAGGCTGATAACATGCATGTGGATTGCTTTTGTCTTGTTAGGTATGGCGGGTGGAATGGGATGAAAATACTCGGCAGTATTTAATTTAAAAATAAATTACCTGACTTGTCAATTTGATTAGGTAATCTGTAACTAATAAGGTTTGTGGAAAGAGTGTGAAAATAAGAATTTATCGACGTCACTGCCTTTAACCCGTCACGCGTCCCAGGGACTACGTTAGTCCCTAACTTTTTTTTGCGGGAAATGTCCAAGAGACTACTACTGAAGTCTCTAGGACATATCCCGCACAAAAATTAATTTTACTAATTTTAGTATGGTGGACGCGTGACGGGTTAAGTGTATTTGTTAGATGCACAGGCAAACTTCAATAGGTTTTATAATACAGGCTTATTTGTAATTCACTAGCATCCTTTTAACCCTAAACTCCCACCACTTAAACAAATGTTTTTTGTTTTACGGCTTTTGTCATTACTTAATATTTTTGGTGTAATAACGTTTTGAAAATTTGAGATTTCCTCTTATTTTTACGATACTCTGTGTATTTGTATGGGAAAAAAGTGCTTCATTTTAAAAAGTCATAAAACAAAAAACATTTGTTTGAGTGATAGGAATTCAGGGTTAAGAGGATGTCAGTGAATTAAAAATAACCCTGTAGATTTGCAATACATTAGGAAAAGGTCGGCACGGAACCCTACCTATTACTAAGGTCCCACCCTAAGTCCTTTTGTTTCTCACTGGGCTGTATCTTTCAAACCTTAATTGGTGAACACTTGAATGAAGTTAATAAATTGAACATTTTAAAAACCCCCGACACAATTAGGTCACACATATTTTGAAAATAAATTCCTAAATTATGCGTCTAAGATCCCTTCCGCAGTTAGCAAAAGAGCTGATAACTTTAAAACGGCTGAACCAATTTTGATAAAACATATCTAAGAACCATCGCCAAGAAACCAGCTTTCAAATGAAGAAACCCGCATCCGAATCGGTCCACCCGTTTAAGAGCTATGATGCCACAGACAGACACAACACACACATAGCGGTCAAACTTATAACACTCCTCTTTTTGTGTCGGCGGTTAAAAATTAAATACAACCGCTCTGATGGTGCTTCGGAGAGAAACAAAACGCGTGTGCGGATTTATGTTGATGGTGGTGGTGGTTTTCTTGATTGTGGATTTAGTTAAGTTTGCGTTGGTTAGCTTATTTTTTATGCGAAGGGAGGACGGGAAAATTTCATGAAAAATCATAATTTCAACGCAAAAGTACCTTGCTAAAGTGCAAAGTAAGTAATCCATTTATTATAACACCAGCTGTTGCCCGCGACTCCGTCTGCAAAGAATTCGTTTATCGCTATCCCGCGGGTGCTATGCAATTTTTCAACTATCCTTATGTCCTTTTTTGGGACTTGAACTATCTCTATACTTAATTCATCTTAATCCGTTCAATGATATAGTTAAGCGTGAAAAGTTCTATTATTTAATAGACAGACAGACACACTTTCGCATTTATAATTATTAGTAGGTATCGATGGAACTTGGTGAAGGAACACCTGAATCTATACAGTAAATTAAAAAATAACTTATTTTCTGGTTTACGACCTTGTTTGTATGAGATTCCTACGCATACCATTTTGTAAATAGCGCAAACCAATACGAGAACAGCTTCCACTATTATACAATTCAGTGGGTCATGTTTACGTAGTTACACGGCTTAACTTAAAACTAGCCATATGATAATTTTACGTCAGATCCGACACACTCCAGACTTGTATCTCTGATCCCAGGCTGATCCCCCACTCAAAATTTCAATAAGTAATCAGATTAACAAAAAATGGAATTTATTGAGCTTCTACAAATTGAAAGCCTTCTAAGCTCCTAACCAGTTTTAGTTTCTAAGCAACTTTCATGTATATACTTTGCAAAATGTTCTTAAAAACGCCTGCAGCTATCGTGCTAGCTGCAGCAAAAATGGCATTAAAAAAAACCATAAACCTCGTATCCGTGAAACCGATAAACTTTTATTCAAACCAAGTTAACGTACAAAAGCACGCAAAGTTTTTCTCTTACGTCCCAGTTTTGCATATTTTCAATGGACGGTGTATGCAGCAGCGGAAAAATCCAGTAGATCAGATCATTAGCAAAGTTCAAAGCCTCAAGTATTTTTTGAAATACGTAATGAATTATACAAATAATAATGCAATAACTCCTGTAAGTAATTAATAGTGCAGTTTTAATCGTCAAAAATACCTAATGTAGTTAAATAGCCACGTAAAAACCACTTAAGAATAAAGAAAAAAAGAGTTCAAACAAATATTTTGTAGGTATCTTGAAGATTATATATACTTAATTAAATTATATAATTAAAAAGAGCATTTAAGTTGACTGCAATACGAAGTAAAAATATCTTAGTTTTTTCCATTTAATAATTTGAGTGTTTTGATGTCGCCCCACCCAGTAAAGTGATGCTTATAAAGCATAGTACATTTTGCATTCAGTGGGGTAAAAATAAGAATCATAAAGATTCAAAATAAAATTGTATTTCTTAAGTTTGAAGTGTAATTAAACTATTAACTTTATTTAATTGAGAGGGGGTAATCACAAATTCCTATTTCATGACCGTAATTCAGGAAGGAATTATAATAACGACACATGTAATAACAAATAAGCGTAAGTTTTTAAAACAAATCCATCACTATAAATAGATTATCTTTTATGATACTAACCTTCCGTCCGCAGCTTCGCCCGCGATAAATCAATTTTCCCGTAGGAAAAGGTATTTTCCCGCGGTAAAAAGTAGCCTATGTCACTCATTGATAATGTAGCTTTTTAACGGCAAAAGAATTTTTGAAATCGGTCCAGTAGTTTTTAAGTTTATTCGCTAAATACAAAAAAACTAAAATACAAATCTCTCCTCTTTATAATATCATTCCTCTTTATAATATTAGTGTAGATTAGTGTAGAAAACGTTCTGCTGTGATCTGTCACCTAGTCAAAGTGAAACGATAGCAGCAGTATGGAGTACGCAAGCCGCCTCGGGTGTCGTTTTAATTTTCCGCCAGAAAATTTACACCGACTGAATGAACCATCTACTTTAATGAGCTTTAAAAGTTAACTGATCGACGACCTCTACGGAATTACGCGGGCGTTCGTAAAAGTAACGACTTATTAAATTTTTTTGTAGTCCCTTGAGAAAAACGAATAAAACAAACCCGTATTTGTACTGGACGAGTTTTAGTGACCCCGGCGCTTTAGATTGGCGTTGTAAAAAAAACGCAGCTCTTTTTTTAAGCGATATTACTTAAGTCGGATTTGAATTTTTACGATTTCTTGTCTAACAAAGATGCATTTCACAAATCTCAAGTGCCGCCAAAATATAAAGTGTAGCAACTTTAAGTGGATAACTATAAATATTTTATTCTTAAAAGTTTTTTAAAACAACACGTCAATATCCAAAAATTGGCTCGTAACCAAAGTCAATTTTATCTCTAGCTTCATAAACACGACGCGTCAACTAAAATTCGAAACCGAAATTTTGTGGAAAAATATTTTGAAAGGCCGCTGTCCACTCGGGCTTGACGGATATAATTCAATTAGAATTTAATTGGGAAATTAAGTTGCGTCGCCACCGGGGAGTTTTGTTCCCGATAATTGCTCCAAATATGATTTCGACAGCAAAGGTGTGGTGTTTTTCGAGTCAATTTCGGTAAAAGCTTTACTAAGCCGCAGTGTTCGAGTGGATACCGGGAGTACCCCAAATTACGAGTGCTTTGAATCATTCGACGTATAATTAACGATTTTTATCTGTCAAGCTCTGACCGTTAATTAGCAGGATATTGTTATTTTAGAATGGATTTTTCTTAACAAGGGTTGTAAATACACGCGTGTCGCATGAACCAGCAGTTGAATTTAAATTCCAGGATTTTACTGATTTCCTATGGGAACTTTCAAGAAAAAATTAGCTCATACATTATTCCGGAGAACCTGCTGTTAACGTAGCAAATTTCATCCGAATTCGTCAAACCATTTTAGTGTGAAAGAGTAACAAACATTCACAAACTTTCTCATTTATTTCACGAGTTTTTTGAATTGGTTCTAATATGATATTTTTACATTTTCTATCCCCATTGCTAAACTACATTTTGAAAATTTCGTAAAACTAAATCAACAAAAAAAAAATACTAAGTATATAACTATTGAACCTGGTCCCGAAAATTCGATTGAGAAATGTAAACTGAAACGGAGAACAGCCAACCGGAGACATCGGCCGGACATTTTTGCACCAGGTGAAACGGACTTACGTCACTTGCATTTTACGCTCGCTCGATCAATTAACAGAAAAACTTAAATTTGGATACTTTAAACACGAAACTAACGCGAGACTCACTCACAGATAAATAAAAATATCCGTAGGAAAATTATGTCAGCAAAGGATTCAAGACATTTTCACTCTAAAACCTGTATGCTAATTTCACACCAGACACCCCGCTTTGATCCCCACTCTCAAACTAGGAAATTAGCAAAAACGTGTAACGCTCCACATAAGTCGTAGAGGTAAAAGGCAGCGGTAATATACGGCCTTAAAGCCCGAGTGCCCTTAATACTGTGCTTAAGTGGGCGAACTTCAGAAGCTTTTCAGGACCAACACTCCTGAACCTTTTAATATCGCACCCCACGTCTCGGTCGTATCGGATCTTTGGCGTTACCTTTTTTAATAGTTTAATCCATTCATATAGTGTGTGGGTTATTTAAGAGGATTATTTTTCGGATGGTAATGATAAATTCATGAAATAATGTGACAAGATTTTAAATTAATAATGATTAATGAAGCAGAAGGTTTTGTTAGCTTAACACCACTGTAAATATTTTTCGTGAATTTTACTGAGGTTGAAATAGGTGGTATAAGCCGTGGTGGCCTAGTGGTTTGATCTATGGTATCTCAAGCAAAGGGTCTTGTGTTCAAATCCCGGCTCGCACCTCTGAGTTTTTCGGAATTTATGTGCGAATTTACATTTGTAATTTACCATGAACTTTACGGTGAAGGAAAACATCGTGAGGAAACCTGCATACACCTGCAAAGAAATTCAATGGTGTGTGTGAAGTTCCCAATCCGCACTAGATCCTGAGGACTGTGCCCTGCAGTGGGACGTATATAGGGTGGGATGATGATGTTGATGATGATGGTGACAATGGTTTCCTTGTTATATAACATGATGTCTTAGACATACTAGGTCAAACTCACGACCGTTTGGATGGATGTATAGAATGATGTTTGTTACTCTTTCACGCTAAAATGGTTTGACGGATTCTGATGAAATTTGGCACACAGATAGTTTATTAGCCTCAATCAACATGTAGAATACTTTTAGTCCTGGAATATTGCATAGTTCTCGCAGAATAGCGATAAACGAATTCTTTGCAGAAGGAGTCGCGGGCAGGAGCTAGATCCAGAATAATTTGAAAATACCATGTACAAGTGTAAAAGTTTATAATAATGACATCCACCAATCCCATTTGTTTTTCTGTGCCTTAGCTCTCGTGGCAAGGACTTATTCACTTACCCCACAGGGAATATTACTATTTCTTGGAACAAAAAGTATTGCGTGTCTATATTTAGGTAGGTACATTGTTTTAAAATTTTTTGAACATCGTTCAAACGTAACACATAAACTGACAATGTCCTTTTCTCATTAAACTCACATTAATTGGTCATAAAGGCTTTCATTAACACATTGAAAAGTCCATTAGGAACGTCACCATTAAGTCTTTACACCACACGAGTGCAGCACGCCTGCATCAGGCGATAACACGTTCAACTCATTTCATTCAATTCTACATCAGGGTCATTGTCAACTGTAACGTCCTTATAAAGCTACGATTGCCCAAATTTAATTAAGACTGCAACCCTTTAGGGTAGAATGGGTCTAAACTGGGATAGCACATGGGGCCAGAGTTTTGTAATTTTATTAATGATGTAATAACAGTTCTGTCATTCGCATGTGCACATGAGCGATAGTGGAGTCGTTAGTTCGGACGGGTTAATATTGGAGGGTTGGATTGGGGATTATCTATGGGATCCATGGTGTGTACGGTTATTATAATCGCTGTTGCACGCTTTGTCCCTCTGTAGGACGTGCGCTTCATTGATTTTACAATAGTCCATTTTCCTTCAGATTAAATGGGATCTAATGAAGAAACCACTACATTAAATTGTGTAGCTACGTGCTGCAGTCCTAACGTGAAATATTTTGTAAAAGGCTTCATTTGGTTGGGATTACCAAGTTAGAGCTAACCTACTCAAGGTCATAATATAAACGAAAACAATTTAATGTATTATGTATGTGCATTATGTTAACCCTTTATTGTACAAAAATAAATATAAAAGGTTCCAACGCATTGCCTCACTTCAAAACTTCTCCACCTAATATTGCACACAAAATGTCTAAGCGACAAAATGACAGTCCCCTACTTATTTAGCTTAGAAACAAATTGCTACAATTTACAAGTTGAAAAGCAAAACTTTCAACTGGCAACACAACAATAAATGGCTAGATTTTGTTGCTGGCGACAGATTAAACCCGCGGTGTCGACAACAAGCCCCTATTACTCACAAACTTGATGGCATTAAAGTTTTCCGTCGGCTGAAATATGAGGACAGCTCACAAATTCACCCGAAATTTAACTTAGTTTCGACTTCGTAGCAGATTTAGTGTTGCATACGCTTAAATTGGTTACAGCCAGTAACTTGTTTGGTGTTGTTTGGTGTGTTGAAACACACAAAAAATGAATACATACCCACTACACTGTTTTTCCTTGATACCCGTTGCTATGGTTACACAAATTTTGTCTCATGGACAACCTAAGCATTTTTCTATGAAACAGTATGAAGATGTCACTTGTACAACTGGGGAAAACAATTTGCTTACACCTTAAAATTACGAGAAAGATGTTGGTAGTCATACTGATGGATCTCAAATAAGATTTACCACCCACAAATACTCAAATACTACTACCTAAAATAATATTAATCTCACAATATCCTGTAACCAAAAATACAAAATCCGAAGAGGTAGCTAATATTTTATGACTGAAAGTCAAGTCATTTGTTTTCTTTTCTTATGTGAATATCAAGACGTTGTTGTTTATCTTTTATCTATATATATAAAAGAAGAAACTGACTGACTGACTGACTGACTGACATATCAACGCACAGCCCAAACCACTGGGCCTAGAGATTCCAAATTTGGCATGTAGGTTCCATATAAGGTCTAGGGGTGCACTAAGAAAGGATTTTTCAAAATTTACTCCCTAAGGGGGTGAAAAGGGGGTCCAAAGTTTGTATGGGGAAACAAGATTAGTTCGACTATTTTATTCGAAACTTCACAGAAGTACTCCTAATGGTAAATGAGTAAACACGTGTTTCAGGTTTTTTGAGAATTCAACCCCTAAAAGGGGGGAAAGGGGTAACAAAGTCTGAAAATCAACATGGGTGTTGTTTCTATGGTTTATCGGGTCGCTGGTTATGAAAACAACAACGGTTTTAAAATCCGATGTGGCGGACGTAAAATACCATTTCCCTGGATGGGGTTGAAATGTCTAATTAAACTAAATGACTGTTGATATATCAACGCACAGCCCAAACCACTGGACCTATAGACTTGAAATTTTGCACAGAGATACCTTATACAATTTAGGCATCCAGGATTTTTGGGAATTCCCACGGGGACGGGAAAAAACGGGATTTATATATTCGATTCCGAGTGACCCTATCTCATTAACTATAATAACTAGACTCTTCAAACTTGATACACAAGTAGGTATTACATTAGTTAAAACATTGATTTCAGGATTTTTCAAAATTCCCACGGGATAAGGAAAAAACGGGATTTATATATTCAGTTCAACGGGATCCTATGAACTATAATTACTAGACTCTTGAAATTTGGCATAGAAGTAGGTAATTATAATTGTAAAAAACAGTTTGAAGGATTTTCGGAAATTCCCACGGGATAAGGAAAAAACGGGATTTTTCGCTTTACTGGTCGTAGAAAGCTGAAATTCGGCATCTAGGTTGCTTGGAGAGTGTAGAGGAGGATTAAGAGAGGACTTTCCAAAATTCCCACGGGAACGGGAAAAAACGGGATTTTTCGTTTTACTGGTCGTAAAAAGCTTACATTTGGCATGAAGGTTGCTTGGGAAGTGTAGAGGAGCATTGAGAAAGGACTTTCCAAAATTCCTACGGGAACGGGAAAAAACGGGATTTTTCGATTTACTGGCCGTAGAAAGCTGAAATTTGGCAAGTGGGTTTCTTGGGGAGTGTAGGGGAGTATTAAGAAAGAATTTCCCGAAATTCTTACGGGAACGGGAAAATACGGGATTTGGCGTTTTACTGATTGTAAGCTAAAATTTCAAAATTTATAAGTTTATACTGTAAGTAGGCCGCAAAGAGCTCTTTAACCGACTTCAAAAAAAGGAGGAGGTTATGCATTCCACTTTATGTATTTTTTTTATGTAAGTATGTTCACCGATTTCTCGGTCAATTGTGGAACGATTATAAAAATTATTTTTTTATTCGAAAGAATATAATATACTACTGAGATGGTCCCATTGTCACGCAAGCAAGCAAGCGTGCATGCATGCTTGCATCTTGCTTGCATGCTTGCTTGCTTGCCTGTATGCTTGCTTGCTTGATATCTTGGTGCTTTGGAATTCTCATGGTACACGCGAGCGAAGCCGCGGGCAAAAGCTAGTTAATGTATGAGCCGTGGTAGCCTGGTTTGACCTATGGTCTCTCAAACAGAGGGTCATGGGTTCGAATCCGGGCTAGCACCTCTGAGTTTTTCGGAATTTATGTGAGAAATTACATTTGAAATTTATCATGAGTTGTATGGTGAACCCGCATCCACGCAAAGGAACTCAATGGTGCGTGTGATTATCCTAATCCGCTCTGGGCTCACATGGGAACTATAGCCTGAGCCCTCTAATGCTTAGAGGATCCTCTGCATTGTGACGTGTAAAGGTATGGACTAGTAGTAAGTAGTACTTATGAATATGTAGGTTACAGAATCAGAAAAGTACTAGTAGATATAGCGCAGTTCACTACAGTGTAATAGACAAAAAAATATAAATAATATTAGCATGGCAACACACAATGTTTTCCACTTTCTGTTAGGTTTGCCACGTTGCGTGTTTCGGAAGACACCTCTAACGTATGCCCTTATTCTTGTATAAAAAGGAGGTCCAGGTTTGGCACGCGACCCGACGCGCCGCGCACTACATCACAGCTGACACTGCGTGAGCGACTCCAATAAATACAGATACTTCGTCTTGTAACGTTCCCTACAGCTGTTAGGGAAGTATTCGTCACAAGGGCACTATAGCAGCTTGACACGAAAATGCACAGTGGAAGGTGAAATGCTGTAAGCGACAAGGATGACTTTAGGCAGAAGTGTAGACACACGGTGTTTTTACTTAGAGTAATGCTCTCACTCACCAATGTTTGAATATGAGTGAGTGTCATCTCATCTACGGTCGTATCGCATATTTTGAACGCTTTATACTTTCTACGCTCAGACCACACAACAAATAAATGTAAAATGTTCAAATATGGATGGCCATTGAGACAACCAAATAGCCTAGTGATTAGGGAACCTGAGTACGAAGCTTGAAGTCTCGGGTTCGATTCCCACGTCGGGGCAGATATTTGTATAAAAAATAGGTACGATATCTGCCTATATTTGCTCTCGAATCTTGGGTTTATAATATGTATTTAAGTATGTATCTAGATACTTATCTAAGTATGTTTATCGGTTGTCTAGTACCTATAACACAAACTTTGCTCACTTTGGGACTAAGTAAATTGGTGTGAATTGTCCCGTGATATTTATTAATTTATTGGTTCAGGGGTGTAGTGGAGCGTCTTGTACCCTAAAAGTTGCACCGGCCGACCCTTTAGGGGTGGAGCACCGTGGGGGTATAAGCGGTCTACAATCTCTCGCCAGTGGCTCCAAGAAGCTGTGTGTGCAAGCAGCGGCCACACCCCGGTAAACCACGACGGCACGTGGGCTGAACCTGGACGAGGGGCTCGCACGCTTTGGCGGGCGAGTCTAACTGCGGACGCCTCCCGCAATCTGCACGAAGCCTGGCTCGGTGTAGGAAGCAAACCACGCTGATAAGCAATGGATCTTGGTCAATACGGCGAGTCAGCAAGGCAATGTCGAAGGCCGAGGGCGACAGTTTGAGGTCAAGAGTAACTGTCGGTTAGAGACTGCATCTGAACTCACTTCCAGTCGTAACGGTCCCCCGTTCCACTGGACCCAAGTGAGCTAGGACGAGAGAGTGCATCTGTGCCTGCGCAACCACTTACGCACTTAAATATGTCCCGCGCAAATGACTGCTTCTGTTTGTTGGATTCCGAATAAGTCTTAAGTCCTGCGGCGATGGGCGGCGGTAGAGAGGTCGGGTAGTGGTGCACACCTGGCTTTGTCCAAAGCCTGCACGTGGGCGACTCAAGGAGAGTGGTCGTTTTTGCGCTGCGTTGGGGCGACAGCGTGATCTGGGCAGCACCTTGAGTGACGGAGCAGCCCTTTTCAGGGAGGCACTGCTCCCCTCGTTCAGCCGGGGAGGGGACTAGAAAAGGTGTCCCAAAAAAATGCTCGTCCCATCACTGCGGGGGGGTAGCAACCGCGGTTGCCCAAGCACCCCAATTTTTGCGGTCGAAGATACAAAAATATAAAAAATGCATATAAAATGGTTTTTGGCGCTTGGAATGTACGCACATTGCTTGACAATGACGGCAATTCATGCCCAGAAAGGAAAACTGCTGTTGTGGCTCGTGAGCTTGGACGCTATAACATTGATGTCGCTGCTCTCAGTGAAACGAGACTAGCCGATGAAGGACAGGTTGTTGAGTTGGGCGGTGGTTATACCTTTTACTGGAAGGGTAGCGCGCAATCCGATCCTCGACGAGCAGGCGTAGGATTTGCAATCAAGACATCTATTGCTAAGAAACTGCCAGAATGTCCCGTTTACATCTCAGACCGTATTATTACACTGAGGCTTCATCTCAACGACAATAATTTCCTTAATATCATCAGTGTATACGCGCCAACGATGGGGAATGAAGATAGCATCAATAGTAAGTGAAATAAGCATCTGCAATTCACAAAAATTGGCGCTTAGTCTATTTTGATTACGAAAAGTGTATGGAATATTATTCATGGGACTGTTTGTTATTCAGTGACTTATTGGGGTGAGAAAAATTTATGTATTACTCAAATTATATTGTGATTTAACGCTAAAGTTTGGTGAGTTGGAGAACTAGCTGTTTTCTGCGATTTCGTGTGCGTTGAATACATTTGATTACAACCTGAAACAGTAGACGAGAGTATGACGACTGTACACGAGTGTTTTTAGCAAACTATCTTATTATGTTAAATATATTTGCTATACTTATTTATTCGTTCAGCGTTTTTTGTAGAAGGGTGTTTGGTAGAAGCATTAACTGTGTTAAAATGGAAAATTGAAAAATACTTTTACAATAGAATCATTATTGTACAAACAGGGTGTCCTAAAAATCAACGATGACTTATTTATACTCCATTTAATTTAGAATTATAAACCACAACAACATTATATTGCGGCTCGTGAACTATAATCTCTTTACAATTTGTACTAGAGTAACAATTGGCGACACGCAAATAAAGTGACATTAAAACAATTTTCTTTTGCGGCTCCCAGACTATTGTACTGTACTATTTGCTAGGTAAGAAATAGTTGACGAGCCGCAAAATAATGATGTTGTGGTTTTCAATTCTAAATTAAATGAAGTATAGTACCGGGCAAGAGGTCAAGTCAAGTCAAAGGTCAAGTTAAAAAGTTGTGTGTAAAACTGAAGAAAACCAAATCCATGTCAAATTAGTTAAGTGATATCATACAACATTATCACTTTTAGTACCTAGGTATTAGAAAATTTCGAAAATATGTCAGATGAGATAGTGGTCAATCACGGGTCAGTTTTATGTAAAAAAAAAATTCTATGGTCGCTTAACTAAGTGATATTTATAATTAGATTTTTTTCTTATTTATCCCAGAACTGTTATAACTTAGACTGTCGCTCGACACCAGTTATCATTGATTTCTCGGACTTTCTGTATAATAAACTGAAACACTTAAGTAGATGAACACAATCTCCTCCCCTTATCCAAAACGATGACTTAAAACTAAAATTTATTCTTATTCCATAATAAAACTAGCAATGTGCTTATAGTTAAAAATACCTAACCCATTTGTATGCTCATGAATCGTAAACAAACATTAACCCTGGTCATGTTCACGCCTTTTTGCAATCTATTGACATTAGTTAATTAAGTTACTGCTTAATCGGACACCATGATCGATGAAAACTCTTTTCATTTTGCTCCCAACTTAACGCCATATCAAGCGGCTTGCGCGTGTAGCTTTTACAGAACTATATTTCATTACAGATAGTGGTAGATAAGTCCGGCACAATCATACTTTTTATCTTTGTTAATTTTTCTGTACTGTTTTTGGTGTTCAAAAAAGAATATCTGTATTGTATTGTATTAATGCTCAAGACTTAGGCTTTAGCTGACTGTAGTTGTAGCCTGCTGTTACGACAGTGATTTACAGTATACACACCTTTAGGGAGCATCATGATCGTGCTTTGTAGGGGATCTATACAGATAATGGGCCTTACTGCTACAGAGCGACCTTTTACAGGCAACCTTACCCAAGAACTACTTAATACTTCGTTTTGGGACAAATGCGCTGCTCTCTAAATAGTAATTTAAAAACCAGGACATTTGGGTATGTATCATAATTTTATGATACATACCCAATCGGTCTTACGTATTTCAGTACTAATACTGAAGTACGTATGATCGAATGTATTGAAAATATCGGATGGGTCAAAAGACCCGTAACTTTTTTAAAAAAAAAAAAACTTACCGGTCTTTTGACCCATTCGATATTTTATTACATTCGGTCTTTCGTACTTAGGTATTATAATACAAAACCCGGACATTTATATTGCTCGATGTTGGCTATCCGGGCACAGAGACGAGAACCATCCATTTTTTTTTGTATTGGTATAATTTAATGACGTCTATTATTTTTCTTAGCTAACTTCAACATTGATTTGTTTATTTTAATTTTAACATTAGTATGGGTAATATGCCTTCAATTATTTTTAAATTTAACTTTAATAAATGTGCCTGTAAAATTATTATTAGGTAATAAAACTATAACACAGAGTGGCAAGGATTTATTCATTTGTTTTCTTTGTCTATCACGTTATGAAATGAAATATAAGCGTCATACAAAGCACAGCTTACGTGTGTAGTCAACAAAAGAACTAGTGGGAATGTGTTTGGTCAGCGATGTCGCCGGCAGATAGGAGCCGCACGATCCATCATTGCATTAGAGGGGACGCAATATTTATTGATTTTTGCCAATTTTTCGCCAGACTGCGCTGTTTACAGGTTTTTAAATTGATTAACTGGTGTTAGGCTGTTACTTGGTACTGGCTGTTGCCCGCAACTCCGTCTTCTTCCTTTTTGTCGCTATCCTGCGGGAACTACGCAATTTTCCGGGACAAAAGTATCCTTTATGTAAATGCAGGTTATAAACTATCTGTGTGCTTGTTTTATAAACTACCTATAGCCTTCCGTCTGAAGCTTCGCCCGCGATAAATTAATTTTTCCGTAGGAAAATATATTTTCCCGCGGTAAAAAGTAGCCTATGTCACTCAATGATAGATAATGTAGCTTTCTAACGGCAAAAGAATTTTTGGAATCGGTCCAGTAGTTTTTAAGTTTATTCGTTCCATACAAAAATACAAGAATACAAATCCTTCCTCTTTATTATAATATTAGTATAGATATTAGTATAGATGTATTTTTTTTAAACTTTTTACTTATGAAACCAAAAAAACGAGAAAGAAAAAAAAGGTTAAATAAAATTTAAACGCAGTTCCATCGTTGTGCAGACAACTCTAGAAAACTAAAATGATTTGGTTTGGAGTGCATAGCAATTCAGTATGCGGATGCAGAAGGGTTTTAAAGTGCACTTCATGACTAGATTTGTACTAGAAATGTAAGGGAGTGAATGCGTAGACTAAGTTTACCATGTTAAAAAGTCTTAGCCGTAAAAAGCCGTGGTGGCCTAGTGGTTTGACCTATGGTTTCTCAAGCAGAGGGTCGTGGGTTCGAGCCCGGGACCTGGCTACATAAGATAGGCCATAATATCATCATCATCATCCCAGCCTATATACGTCCTTCTGTAAGGCACAAGGCTCCTCTCAGCTCAGAATGAGAGTGCTTGGGCCGTAGTTCCCACGCGGCCCAGTGCGGATTGGGAACTTCATACACACCATTCAATTTCTCTACAGGTGTGAAGGTTTCCTCACAATGTTTCCTTCACCGTAAAGCTCATTTATGAAATAGGTGACCACAAATTTGAATTCTCCGCGGACGAAGTCGCGGGCAAAAGCTATGCAATAATAAAACCAGAGGCCATATTGCGTAACGCGCGGGCGCTTGGTATCGCAATCATCTCTTCCTGTCACCATCTTATCATCATCATCAATAATGATGATTCATTATTTCAGCCGTAGGGCGTCCACTGCTGGACATAGGCCTCCCTCATTGATGTCCAATCATTACGGTTGGAAGCGACTTGCATCCACCCTGTACCTGCGGCCTTCACCAAATCATCCGTCCATCTCGTCGGTGAACGTCCCACGCTGCGCTTGCCAGTCCGGGGTCTCCATTCCAGAACTTTCAACCATCTTATAGGTACTGTGAAAGCAATAGCAAGCGCCCACGCGTTAGACATTAGCGTCCACTCCCCTTATCTTATTTTATCGTTTTTACTACCTATTTCGTTCTTTCAAACGGTATTAGATGGAGACAGTGTCAAATTTACCCTTCACGGCTAAAGTAACTAATCTTAACAAAGTGCTGTTTGGAAAATATTATGAATTAAACAACTTTATCATAAACGTAGGCCTAACACAATTTATCAAAGCCATAATAAATATAGTTAGGAAAACCTTTACATGAACAATAACATTCGTAATAAAGCACTTTAGTTTTAATTAAATTCGAAATTCACAGCTGTAAATTCTTAATAGTTTATGCAAATGCCTTCCTCGGTCTCTTTCCAACTTCATTACAAGATGAAAACAAAATGCTGATTTGCATGTGCAAATAACGGTGTAGTGAAATCCAAACAGTAATTTGGCTGACAATAGCGAACCAGCTGCGCTCGCTTGAGGAGGGGACAAGAATTAAACAATAATTTCTTGTCGTCCTTCCAAAATGGCGCTTTCATGTCTTCCATCAGCTATTTCCCTTATAAATCCGTCCGTGATTGCTCAACTGTTACGATACAACGATGCTTCAGTCGTTTTTAATTTCTTGCGCTTATTCTATCTCGTTCCTTGTCCTTATTGCTTGTAGACTTGTAACAGAAAAAATAGAATTATGTTATTGAAAAGGCAAAAAACGATATCAAAATAAATAAATAATGACTATCTTCGAGCATTTGACAACAGTTGACTTAATTCCAAACTAAGCAAAATTTGTACTGTGGGGAGGTACTACTTACATACATACTAAAGATCTAAGACTCAAGAACAAACATTCGAATTTTGTGGTTCAGGACCGCTTTGTAGTCAGGTTTTCTAACTGCTATCTATCCAATAGGCTATCCGATTATCGAATCTGTAAACTTTTTGTGAAATCATATAACAAAGCTTATTTAAGAACACTTTAAATACTTTAATTTCTTACACAACATTTTCGTATGAAATTGTTTCTTAATATATTTTATTCCTGAAAAGAAGCAATACGTTCATATTTTCCGAGCAAGAATATCTTTATCAGTCGCTTTGAATGACAATTTTAGTACCTACTGTAAATCTAAAAGCTTATTAATTCAGTAACTATTTTATCGTGTAGTACAAACAAAACGGCATCGTTACTTCAACTGAAATGTGATAAAGTAAACAATATCACTAGCAGTAATTTACTATCAGCGCAACGCCGAAAACATAAAAATGTCATGTGCATAGTGCACCCTATAAATATTATTCCCAATAGATACGACTAACGCTGCTTAGTCTCTCTCCAGAGATGTAGGTCACAATGCAATCTGCGTTAAATCATATTTAATAGCCTATTTGAACCTTAAACCTTTACGAATAAAACATACTTTTGAATGTTAAACTGCACTACTAGAAGCTTTAATCTTATCTCGTCTGTAACACAGAAAGATAAGGTAGAATTTTGGATAAAACTACAACGCAAAAAAAAACTCCGTCAGTAGGAGTAGGGTAAGTTATTTGTGTCAATATGCAACTGCATTAGGGCAGTAGTCGGCTGTCTTCTAAGTACACGAGTGCATTTAATTTATGGCCACAGAAAAGGGTACCGGATTATCCATTGTCAACATTATCTTAAATATTTTATACCCAATTAAGTCTCCTTTTATAGTCGTAAGCAATAAATTTCGCCGCAGCTTAAGATATCGTATTTAGGGATCTGCGTATATTGTGTGCGAGGACATGGGCATAATTAAAAGATAAATCTTCGGCAAATGTCCTTTCGCGTGAAAATCCTTCCGTATTTTGGTAATATCCGCATTGAATTGGCAATATAAACTTTAAATAGAAACAATACGGATTGTTTTCCTCATAACAATATGACATGAAAACGTTGTCCAAGATTATGTCTCTGTTAATACTTTATTCGCCAAGAAACTTTTAAATAACTTTTAAATTTATGTATAGTATCTCAACACAGGATTAAAAGTACTTTGCACAATTGTAAATTCACAGCGTACTATGCATTCAGCGCCGTCTTACCACGGCTCCCATTGCAAGTCCCACAGGCCAACCACCCCGGAGTACTGTTTGCACAGTAACCTACATTACTCCGTCGCATGAGGGATGGCACCATTAATGATTTACACGAGGGTCATGATTCGGGGGACAAACCCTCCGTGACTGTGAATCTATTGAACACTTGCCTCATCACAGATTTGACATAGACGCCTCAGAAATTTGACTAAATAAATAAGCTTTTCGAGCAATTTAGAAAGTGTCAAAAGTCCAACTCGACGGAAGAGATTAGCATCCCATCTCGGGCGCATCTCAAACAATGGCGAACGTAACTCGAATGTTAATCAAAACTTTGTGAATGAAATTTGGATTGGGCGCCAGTTTCCAGGGAAAAAAGGTACTGGTTTTTTTTGCGTCTAACCACAGCTCCAATAAAGAATCAATGTTAGTTACAGCTCCAATTTCAATATCAAATTGAGTCCGTGCCGATCTATTGTGACGGTTGTCCGAGTGGTTGGAAGCATGGCGGCCGCTCGTAGTGGGCGTCGCCGTTGCTTTTCAATTCTCCCGTACGTATATTCCATTCAAATTTTTACCCTCAGAACGTCGGGCATGCTCGATGAGTGCTCTAACGTCCATTCAATGCAATTTGATGATGCCAACGCAACGGCCGGGAGTACGCTATTCATAGTTCAATAGGATCGGCCACGACAATCCGGTGGTTTAATGGAACTACCACGGAATGTGTGTACACGTCATTTAGGCCTTTTGATCGATTTGCTTAACGAGTACCTACTCGGTCTGTGTTTAATAACGCTAACTGGGTCCAAATGCCCTTTATGGTCACTATTGGAGCATTAGAATCTCTTTAGTGCGTCCCTACTGAAGACTAACGAGCGAACTTGTACGAAATACGCTTTAGGACACATGATGTCGGTCAACCCAATGATCTTAGTTAAGCACTAAATATGGGGCTGCACAGTTCTACTAGGATTACATATACGAAGTTTTCAATATACTTAATGAAGTTCAAAACAATAGTGCTCGGGTTAACAGTTTTTAATGATTCTTACCCTTAATTACGGTAAACATATTTGTTTCCATACAATTGCGTTGAGAAATCGGAAGCTCATTAAAACTAAGCTACAGTCTACATCACTTAATAAATATGTCTAAGTACAGATTGTAAAAGCATCAGATGGAAACATTTGCAAACACAACAACCGGTCCGAACATTTAGTGCATTTCCGCTAAACTAATAAATCCGTGAAACAGTGACAAACAACTAAAACTGAGTTATAACAACAAAGTCGAATTACTGAAGGAGTTTACCACGAAGGGGCGGGGCGGCCACCGACACCGGCAAGTCACGCGACTAGAATACTGATGCTGTCTCGAGACTCCTAACTCTCCCAAGATTTTCGGATCGGGATTTTCCTTTCTTTACAATGGGCCTACTCTTGGGGCATATCAATTGCACGCGGTTATGTCGTTAGAAAGTTTCTAGAGAGGGTACAGCGACATCCCCATCGATTTTCGGGCTTAACGCTTAAATATACTACGCTAACGTGAATGCTTTTGGGGAAAAATGTTTTTGATGCCCTGCGCTGCGTTTGACTACCTGATGAGATCAGGCTCTTAAGTCAAGCTTAGAAAGAAATTTATGGCCTCGTCATAGCCAAGTGACTAATAATGTTTTACCAGTAAGCGCTATGAGTAAAGAAGATTAGAAATCCTTTTACTCCGCATAAATACGATTCGTTTGATAACGATATGA
The DNA here is from genome assembly GCA_947563465.1 of Archips xylosteana. Lineage (NCBI taxonomy): Eukaryota > Metazoa > Arthropoda > Insecta > Lepidoptera > Tortricidae > Archips > Archips xylosteana. The sequence continues at coordinate 8,270,119 of OX387349.1, forward strand.
TTCACCGTTTTCGTGAAGTTTTGCTGTGACTAATCTGGCAATGAAGTAATGAATTATATTTCTTCCATGTTCTAAGGTGATGACGAAATAAGTGGATTAGGTACTGTACCTAAACTAATAACAGTAATTTGTTAAATTGAATTATGTTTCAAAATCAATCTCTTAACATGTTCAGCAACAGCTGGCCGGCTTTATAGTTTTATCGATGGCTTTGCCTAATGTCAGATGAGACAATCGATCTCCCTTACTTATCTAGGATAACGTTAGAACATGTGATCCCTTCATTTAATTTACATAAAAGTTCTGGCTATTGTTCATTTTTCTATGAAAGGGATTATCCGCTCTAAATAGCAATCCCTCGAGAATTAATTCTATTGTGGAACGGTTTGGTCCACCCACAGCTACTTGGTAATCGCGAATCATGTAAACAAATATTTAACAACATATTATGGTATACAAAAGGAGGTTTCTGGAAAAAATATGTCATAAAATATTTTTGTTTCTCCTTTAGAAAAAAGATCAGCGTCGTTCGCAAGACCGGCAATTTTTTTGCTTATTTGCCCAACCATTTTGTGACACACGCATGATGTCTCAGCGTTGTTTTATTTGTATGGTTTTTTCTATATTGTCACAAATATTTTTTTCTTTCTTTCTTTCTTTTTCTTTCTTTGAGTTATTTTTCATTGAAATCATCTTTTGTTTAAGTAAATTTTTGTGAATTTTTGAAAATGGGTGTTAATACTTTCAGAAAACGGATCAGCGTTGGGTAATTTTTTAAACAAAATGAATTTACTGAACTACTTAGAACATTATACCTTGTTCCTCCGCCAGCACTGCCACTATTGGTTATTAATAGTTCCAATAATTAAAAATATTTAATAAGTTACCTCAATCCCTCGGGGTTCACTCATTTTATCCTGACTTGATGATAATTATCCTAATTAGATGTATCCTAAGGAGTGAAATCGCCTACCTGCGACTGTTGTCCCTGAACCCAATCTGTACTTCTACCATGAGTTAAACTAGTTTACAGTGACCGTACTCGCTAGCGACGGCGTAAATGATTTGTATGGAAAATTGTGTACAGCGCCTCTAGCGGTCACTTACGGAAGTACAATTCTCCATACAAATCATTTACGCCGTCGCAGCGAGTACGGTCACTGTAATTTAGTGTAACTCATGGTAGAGGTACTGGACGTTTTCTAATCTAGGGTAGGATAGGGGCTGTAGGCAAGCGTGCTTCATCGTAGACCTCATCTTCGCTTTCCACCAGGCGTGATTGTGCAATACTTTTTTTCAAATCGCTTTATAAATGACGGAGTTTTGAGTAACAATAAAAAAAAAATCGGTTGAAAAAATTATTTACATTATAAAGTGTCCTTAGTTACGTTTACATTAAAATTAAAAATTGTCCATTTTTGTAACTTCTTTCGCAATTATTATTATGAAAGTTGTGTTACTTCAATTACCCCAACAACAACACAACAACAACTTTAAAGCGAGGCGAATAAAATTTAAACATTTCAACTCCCCTCTTTAACTTAAGATGTTACTTCGACAGTTTCTGAATATTTGTACTGCAAGGCGCAGTTAGGTGCCGAAGGATCGCCCCGCCTAAGCTCTGCTCAAGGACTTGGAAAATTGCATTCGTTATCGCATATCCGTATCCGGCTGTACTCTGCTCTGCACTCTGCTGGTTTAGGGAGGATGGGGTTGAAAATTATTGACTATTGTCACTATTTCGTTTGCTAAGGATCCAAAGTAATATTTTGCAAGATTAAGCAGTCGGCTGTTGTTTCACTTGGTAGTCATTTTCATTTTAGTACTTGGTAGTGAAAATTATATATTATCGTTCCTTTTAACACTCTTCTTATCCTACAAAAGAATCACTAAGCCTGTGAATAATAAATGTGTACTACTTACTAGCTTTATCAAATGATTGTATCCCATGAAAAAATGAAAATTTGGTTTTGGTCTCTATCCCGTGGGGATTTCATTAAATTAATTCGCAGAGTCTCCTTTATGATTCTCAATGAATATGTCTGCTTAAGTCCCTGCCTGCATTGGCTTAGGCTGTGCGTTATCTGTTAATCAGTCTGTCATTCACTTTACGAGTATTCTTTTATAGGTAAGGATGGACTTCGTAAAATAATGAATAAAATTACCGTAGTACGCATGTTTTTTTTTTATAATTTATATGCATACCTCTCTTTGAATTCCTTTGATGGATGCATTTGGTTGCATAACAAAATTAAAATTAAGCAATGAAAAACTTGACACAACATAGTGAAACTGGAATATCCGTGTTATGCTAAACATTATCCCATCCATCTGTCTTAGCAAGGAGGTACAAAATTTCCTCCGGTCAATGTAAATAAATTTCTGATCCGAATTGATTTATTATCTACAACCTTGCTATCGGGAGTGAGTGGTTGCTAAAAAAAAAGTTTGAATTAGTTTGGATTAGAATTATTGCATAGTTTTTGTTATTTTTATATTATAGCTAGGGATTAGAGTGAAGAACAATTGCAGGACCGTGATCACTTTCAATATCAGACTTTTAACAGTTCAAAAGTCTACGTCCTTTTCCGTTGAAACTAGGTGAAGGAGCGATCGGCAGAATCTAAATCAGCATAATAGTTAGTTGATACCTATGTAGGTCTCGCCCAACTTTCATTATAATTTTCATTAAAAATGTCATGAAAGTCAGCAAAATGCGATCTTAGCCCCGGTCTGTTTAATCACATCCTTGAAACGCATAGGAATGAAGTTAGGACATATCCCAACAACTTTAAAAAGATAGATCGTCTTTCTAGTTTGTGCTACGTTTCTCCTACTCTAAGACATCTCATGCCATTCACTCACAGTCTTTATAGGTACAGATTAATAATTTGCAATTAGAAATCCAGGTAGGTACATAGAATAACGAGGTATGGTAGACTGAACACAACTCTGAAATATAATGACTTAATTGCTGTTCTGAGGCATAACACGACCTGGGTGTAATCCGTGCCCCGATTTGTAAACATAACCCTGGAGCTTTCGCAAACTACCTTGCATTAGCATAGCTATCGACTACGACTAGTCTAGTGCAGGGCGTGTGTGTTACCCGGTACGATATGTGAGTGTGGGGTAATAGAATTACGCTGTATAACGCTGTTACACAATACCACGGATAAGAGAGCGTTTCCGTTTATGAGAACTACAGTGGGTAAGTTTGTGCGAAACAATAAAATAATTGCTTTTGTTTTATATTGATACTAGCTGTTGCCCGCGACTCCGTCCGCGAAGAATAGTAGCCTACGACTTATTTTCAGACCTACCGAATATAGAAAAAAAGATTTCATAAAAATCGGTTCAGCCGTTTCGGAGGAGTTCGACAACAAACACCGTGACACGAGATTTTTATATATTAAATGTTCTGCGTATTTATTTTTCATCTCTTTCAAATGTATTGATAGCTTCAGTTGGTAGTACGGTTACACGAGTTAAATTTGAGTTTAATAACGAGTGTCATGGTTTAAAAGCAAGTGTTTCTATTTTTTATTACTTAGTTTAACTCTTTTTGATGAGTATTTTTATTACTTTTTTTAAATTAACAGCCGAATCCCTTTGTTATCCATAAAAAAAATTGTTCCTTATTTTTAAAGTCTTAATTTTGCTAGTCTTAAGAATGAAACCGTCTCGGGTCTGGGTCCGCGTCCGGGTTATCTTATTAAACGTAGTAGTTAGATAGGTGAACTTAGTAACTGTGAGATACAAACTTCAAAATTTTCGAATTTTGGTATAGTCCCATACTCTGAAAGGAGTTACACACGTCAACACTTCTATTCCTACTACCTATCACTAGTTCTGTGGTTACATCCCTATGCGCCTTGGGAGCCATTGTGTGCCGGATTGATTACCCAACCGTTTCTTTGCATATCTAACGACACGAATCATTGCCGCTTTAAAAGACCCAGAGTTTTGGCAATGGTTAGCAGGTTTCTTAAAAAATTTGGCACATATACTACTTATTTCTTATTCTTAGTTTTTGGTGCTTATCCTCATAAACAATTTCCTACTTAGTACTATTCGCTCGATAGAAAACGGACGACAGTTTAAATAATGATTCAATTAACGTGTTTTTATTTTTCTATTCGTTGTAACAGGCTGACAAAGTGTGCACATCTTTTCCCATTGATTGACTTAACTTGCCTGTAATAATTATTAGCAAAAAATGTGTTATCTTAAGACTCTCTCTTATTTTATTCAAACTGTCAGTATTTCTACATTATTTGAGATATTTTCCAAATGTATTTGATGTGCTGCTAGTAATTTGCTAAAGCGCTCTTTTGTTCCCTACATGTGTGTAAATAAGCAAAACGAAAGCACCTCCTCCATTCCTTACCTACCTTGATTCATAGATTAACAAAAAATATAGACACGACACATGGGTAGGTATGGCTAAAATCGGTAGAGTAACATGTTTTTTTATATAGGTAATTAATTTATTGAATCAGGCGTTACTTTACGGAGGTCCATATTAATGAACTAAAACAATTATAATAATAATTACATATATTGTGGTAACTCCGAAGATGAGCTCTGGTTGAGTTCGAAACGCGTCAGTGTAGCTTGGTGGTGGTGATGGTTGTGTTTATGTGATTTGTGTGTGTTCGTACAGTGTGGAGGTGGAGGAACTGCATGAACACACATTTCTTGCATAAACGTAACTATTGTAAGGTCGCGGGTGAGCAAAGTAATTGTTTTAGTTCATAGGTAATTATTTTAGCAAGAGTTGCAGCTAAATTGGTTACATTAAAATATATTGATAATATTTTTAAAACAATACAGCATATTTACATCTCACCACTGGACACAGGTCTCCTCTCAAAATGAGTACTTCCTTACTTTCCAAGCGGATTAAAAGCAAAAGCCAACGTAAATTCTAATACATTTATTTTCAAATAATTAGCTATAATACCTACGTAGAAAACTAAAAACGGAAACGTCTAAATGAATTAATGTTACCTACATTAAATAAGTTTTGACACATTTAACCATTGCCATTAATCATCAGCATGGACTTGGATTGGCAGTCTGAGAGAAGACCTGTGCCGTCGTGTGATGATTGGCATGGAAAAAACAAACATCATTCAAAATTCAGCGTTAAATTTCATTCCTCAAAATGTTTACAAATGCATGTAGAAATTGACGTCCTTAACCAATTAACATTTAAAGTTGAACTTTTAAGTACTGAGTATTTCATTTAACACACCTGTTTTTCAAAACACAAGATAATTTTACTCTTTGCCAAACGCCTCCCTTTGCCTACAGTTTTTTGTGACAGTCGACATCTCTGCTGAATGACCTCTATTCATTCGTCGACGCTCATTCTGCTAATGGAGTTTCCTTTGGACGCGCTAATAAATAATCACAAAAGAACATTTTTGTGCAAATTGTCGTTAATTAATCAATGGAAAATTCGTTGTGCTTTTCGTAACCTTTCTTCTGACTTGTAAATGCAGATATCAGGTCAGAGTACCAGTACCATTTGATCCTGGCGGTTACTTTGCCTACATCTACGATGCAAGTTTTGGAGCACAATACAATGTTCCGGACTAGATTCATCCTCTTTTTTGAACCTCCCATTGTCATTCAAACGGAAACTCACCGATACGTCAAGTACACTTCTCATCCTAACTTCTAGTGCTCAAACATGGTCCCTGACCGAAATTTAGAATTTCAAACTGAAGGTCTGCCAAATAGCTATAGCTCAGCATTTAAGATAAAAAGAAAATTGAAGTTAATTAAAAAATATGTCAAGTCAGACAGTCAATATACCCCGTTGAGACCCGTTGTGTTCATATCAGACATAGTTTGATAAACAGCACTAAACAAGTACATTATCCAATCAAAACACCCTCCGCCGTATAAATAAGAACTCCCAAAGCCTAAAGCATTCCTCAATTAAAAATAGTTAAGATGATTTTGCAGATTATTAAAGAAATAAGTATTCAACCGTCTTCAAGACAATAAACAAAAATCTTTAAACATTTGTACTGCATTCTCAAATCTGTAGCAAGAACGCCAATCTCGTTTGGCAGTCGGCATACTCAAGCTGAGCTATTAGCTCCTTCCACATGCCTGAATAATGGAACATTCTGCCCTTAAAATATTTCTCGATATCTTTGCAATAAGGCATCCGCTCTTGCGTTTATAATCTCAGCCCCTTTTGTAACGTTTTTCGATTTGCCTCGTCTTATCTCGTCTTGGTAATGAAAATTCGAAACGTCGTGTCGCGAATTCGAACTTTTTGTGTCGTATTGCTTCTGCACGGAGTTTATTGATTGGTGAATCGGAATGATAATGGATTGCCGAGCGTCTTTTGTTTGTACCCGGAAATTATCAATTAGGCTTTGAAGACATTTATGGTGTGCATTTCATTGGTGTAGCGATTTATTAATCTATCTACTCCATCTTTAGTGTACCTATAGTACTGATTTGAGTGTGAATGGGCTATTTTGACCCCGGATTCGCACCTCGTGTGTTGTAATTTAAAAAGAACTTTTCAGTAGACGAAAACATCGTGAAGAAACCTGCATACAGCTGCAAACCAGTTCAACGGCGGGTGTAAATTTCCGAATCCGTAGTGAATTACAACCCTTGTCACTCTGAGAGGAGGCCTGTGCCAGCACTGTGATGTATGTAGACCGAAAATAATTTTGTTGTTGATGATGAAGTGTGTAAATTTTAATTTTATATTGTGTTTGGGAAGAATTGGTCTATCGTTATTCCGTAAAAATTATGCAATTTTCCGGGATAAAAGCATCCTTTGTATTAATCCAGGTTATAAACTATTTATGTGTCATGATCCAAATTCGTTGAGCTATTTTTGCTTGATGGAGTAACAAGCATCCGAACAACCCAACTTTCACATTTACCATTATTTTATTTCAACCGTGAAAAATTAAAGTCTGTCAGTTGAATTGAAATTACGGGATTTCCCGAAAATTCTCGTGAGAATTCCAAAAAATTACATCATGCTCATTAACTTATAAACTTATAAACTTATACCAATTTAATTAATTTTAAGTGTTTTTAAAAACAACCGTGCCAAATTCATGTATAGGTGTGGAATTTTAAATGTAAGCAATTTCTTATTCTGCTCAAATAAACCTCTTAACTATAGTGGAAATGATTTTTTAAATCCATTGAATTGGTAGGACAGCACATTAAGAAAATGTGGCTTTTACCTCTTCTAATATCTACCTATTATTAAAGTCATAAACTTTTGTGAGTCAGTGGAATATTGCGTGGTACCGCAATGAAAATTTTGCAAGCTTACAAAGCAGGGGTATAATTGTCATTTCGGCCGAGCAGATGAACTTATAATGACATTTAATAAATTAACAGCACTCAGGGTAACCTAATCAGTTTTTGGTTTAACAAAACATTAAATACGCAAAACAAAATTAAATTCCTTATTTAAAACTCTAAAACTTGATAAAGTCTTAAGTCGTGGTGAGCTAGTGGTTTGACCTATCGCCTCTTAAGTGGGTGTGTATTACAATTAAATACCGAAGTACGAAAGACCGAATGTATTAAAACATCGAATGGGTCAAAAGACCGACATGATTTTTTTCTGAAACCGTTAACTTTTTAAGGTTGTTATAAAACTAACCTAACCTAACCTAATGGGTTCTGTATGATGCCGTTTTAATAAATTCTGAGAAGTTTACGGTTTCAGAAAAAAATCGTGTCGGTCTTTTGACCCATTCGATGTTTTAATACATTCGGTCTTTCGTACTTCGGTATTGTATACATAGTTGAGTGTCGTGGGTTCGAGTCTGCGTTCGCGCTCTTAGCTTTTCAGAATTTATGCGCGAAATTATATTTGAAATTTACCACGAGCTTAACAGTGGAGGAAAAGATCGTGAGAAAACCTGCACATACTTGAGAAGAAATTCAATGGTGTGCGTGAAATACATTATCTGACCTCGACCTGCACGGGGCATACTGGGCATAACATTGTGGTTCTAACGATGGTGATAATGATATAAAATTTCAATATTCTCATATTCAAAACGCGTGTTAACATAACATACGTTGTACTTGTTAATGTTCGTAAAATTTACAGCAAGAATTTTGAAATCCACCCCATTTGAGTAGCTTGGCAAGAATTTTAATGCCCATTAAATAAAAACATGGCTGGGTAATAAAAATGGTTCCACTTTATGTTAATGTTTGAACCCAAATGTTATCACAGGATCGCCTAATCAAATAATGTTTTATGTAGTCTTCAATTACAAATGAAATATTTTATCTTTCAGCTCCTCCACCCTTAGACGTCTGACAGGACGTTGGACAACCCTCCACCCAAAATTAAAGGCTTGGGCTGATTTAAATAATCGGTAGTTACCTAGTTTCTATTTAGAGTGTACCTGAACATTTTTCTCATCTACCCCACACCAAAGGAGACATTAAATAGGTTTACGTGTAGTAAAATAAAGGTAAAATATCATAAACATCGACAACTCTAATGAATCTATATTCTCTGTCTCATAATTTCTAGTATAAATAACCGGTAAGTAAACAGGAAGGCACTGTGACTGGGATTTTATGGGAGCCAGCCATGAATGAGTAAAGTGTACATGAATGTTTTATGAAGCCTCTATACGAGTCGATCGATGACTATCAGGTGCATCTTTGAGCGAGTATGATATGTTCATTGTTGGTGTGTCTAGTCACTAATGCTACGTGGGAATAACAGAAGATTAGTAGTTGCCCTCGACTCTATCTGCAGAAAATTAATTTATTGCAAATCCACGGGAGCTTTGCTATTTTCTAGTATCTTCCTACCAAATTTAGTTTAAATCGGTTCAGCGTTTAAACGTGAAGAAGTAACAGACAGACACACTAACAGGGTTAATTTCGCATTCACAATAGTAGTAAAGATAGTAAGGATACGCGATCTACCAAATCACTTAATCAAAAGTACGTGTTTTGTAAGTTTGATGGGACCATCAGCTGCAATCGACACGTTGATCGGGATCGATCGGTTAGCCTGCTTCATAGTAATTGGGTGGTATATCTCGCGGTAGTTCAGCTACTCGTCAAAAGATGGCGACACATTAATGTTACGATATCTGCCAAATTTTTTTCGAAGACGCAAATATCTTCAAATATAGGTTAAAACATCTAGTCAAACTGCCTCGACGCTGCAAGAAAGAAAAGACAACTTAAATCTGCAAAATCCTGTTAAGTAAAACTTGTACCTATTTTCAAAGTTGTCGTCAGAATCAAGAGAGGGGAAGACAGGGACACTAATACACATCGCTGCATTCAGACCTGGAAGGATATTTATAATTCAAGACGTTTTCGTCCTGGTTAGAACACAAATGGAAGAGATGAAAACGTATGCAATGCTGCAATGTGATTTGTTTTCCTAGTGTACATTGTATGTAGGGTCGGTTCCCCAACTTAAGTATCCACTTTTCCATACTAACTGCATAGAAAAGTGGATACTTATGTTAGGGAACCGACTGTACGTAAGTACATAGTTTATATCTCTTTGCAACTACGCTCGTAATAAGGATATGCCAATTAACTATTACGAGTACATCATATACTCGTACATCCATCATGAGCAGACGTTTTTTTTATTCTAAAGCGCGTTAAGTTCACAATAAGCGTGAACAATAAAGGACAAAAATTAGTAGACTTATTGCTTTGTCGCAATGCCTCATGTAATAAGTTTTCTAAACCTTTCATGAATTGTGAAATACTCGTAGACGGAATAAACACTAACGCATGGAAAAGACGCGGTGATAACGCCTTTTTCTTGTTGGAAAATACTATAATTACTAGGTGTTTTTGAAAAGGAAGTGGTCGTTCACTACGGTTTCTTTAATTCGTTCAATTTAGCTTTATTTAAGTATAAGGGATGTTTATTGATTAGAATTAAAGTCATTCATTTATATTTTTGAAGATTTTGTATGTAGTTTATTCTTTTAATTAAACTCGCTTTGGTTTACATAGTGATTTTACATAACACAACTGTGAGAATTAGATATGTGATATATCATCGTGAGCAATCCGGTATTTTAGTTTAAATACCATATTTAGTAAATTAAGAAAAAATATCAATTGATTAGTATCAATTGCCTAGTGCAATAATACAAATTCAATGCGATTAACGGAAAGGTTAAATACAATACAATGACTCAATTGAACACCATGTAGTACGCAATACAGAAACTCTGGGTAGCAAGGTACGGTCAAGTGCAAAAATATGTATCGATTTAATCCTCTCACTATTAGGTATATACTAATACTTTAATTCGGCGACATAAGAGTTATGGGACATACTTATGTAAGTTGTATGCACCCATATTTTTACACTTGACTAAAGTTGCGGAATGAAAAGGTTCGTCACTTTTCGACTCTATGTCAACGAGTTAAGGTCGAAAGTGACGAACCTTTTCATTCCCCTACTTTACATAGAGAAAAAAATACAAGGAAAGCAAAAAGCAAAATTATCGCTTCAGTTTAATATTTTCTAGACAACCTTTTATAACACAAATAAGTAAGGATTAGATTTCAACAGAAACAAATTAAAGCCTAACCACACTTAATTATGTTATAAGGTTCACGGTCAGAAACTAAAAGAGGAATCAATTTCGTTTGGATTAAAAAAGTAAGCAGACCAAGGGGAAAGTTTCAGATTAATTCTCTTGATAAAATTTCACGGTTCGAGAAATTCAACTACCGGTTGCGTGGGGCGATGAACGATACTGATTACGTTTCGCATATAGCCTTTGGAATGGTCAGAACGGAAATGGGATACTTTTTTCCAAGCTTTTTGCTGTTGATTAGTTAATGTGAGTTGCACTTAGTTACTTAATTACAGCGTGATATCGGAGAGACGTAATCAGAACTGATACGACTTTATTAAGCATTAAAGTGGGATCGCATAAATGCTCATAGGTTTGTAGATGAGTGATGTAATTATTATCAATCATAACAATGTTCAAAATAAAAATCATTAAGTGCTTATAGTGATAGTGAATGGATACATAAAGAAATGAATATTTGGTGCCTCAAAATATCCACTTCACCACACACGTCATCGCTAAAATAGTTAAAAGGAAAATTAAAAAAAAAAAACATTTTTTGTTCAAGGACTCTTGATTGTAAATGGCTGTTTAATCTGATTACTTTCAATGTGTTCCTACTCTGCACTGGGCCCACGTGGTTACTAATAATAAGAGCTAATAAGCCCTTTCATTCTGAGAGGAGGCCTGTGCCCTGCAGTGGGACGCATAATAGGCTGGGATGAAATAGACTTAAAGGTGTAAATGACACTGCGACATACATTGTCGAACAAAATCGGTTCATACCCAGTAAACTTGTTGACGGAAGCATGTTTTCGTCTAAAAAAATACAGTCGAATAAAGTACCTTCACTTTGAAACACGGTTATAAATGTATAAAACGAGTATATCTTTCATACAAACGCTGTCCTGACAATTACGAATAAAAATTAATCATTCAAATCATTCCAAATTAGGTAGGCCGAACATATTATTATGATAGCTCTTATGTGTTTTAGTAATATCTTTTATACCGTATGTTCTGTGAGTAAACATTCCATTCCATTTGATTTTATCATTAAAGTCTTTCTGAAATTCATATTTTTTTCACATTTTGCGATTTTCTTAAAAATTACACAAATTTTATAAACCAACTGATCGCATATGCTATTTTATCAAAGATATTTTGCCGAATTAGAAATTTAACATTTACACACAAACAGCAACACAAATTTCCTGTTTAATTCACTCTATAAACTCGTAGCTCTACGCCGTAGCGCTACGTCTGCTACGGGTCGTAGCAGCTACGGCTCCCGCGAGACAGCCTTCGCTGCCTTCCACAATATTCCTGCTACGTTAAGAGCTAAGCTCCTGTTATTTTCTGGATCACTTGACTATATTATAGTGGAATCACCTAAATTAAAATTTAATTATTTCTAATATTAACTTTCAATGTATGCGTGGAAATGTATTTCTAACACGGGCAAAGCCACGTGATTAACGCTAGTGTAAAATATTGATGTTTGAATAGAGCGCACTTTTGCATACAAAGTTGCTCTTTGGTTATTACACTGACATAATTTAAGATTGGATCACGTATAAAACTGGTTGAAGATGTAATAAAACTATTCTGATGTAACAATGTTGCATTGCGGTAAGTAAGTAATAAGATAACTGTAAGACCAATAAACAACATGATTTCTAATAAATAAATCCATCTATCAATCTAACCAATCGCACTAGTCATATCCATATTAAACTTGTAATCGCTACTTCAAATCCGCTCTCTAAAAAAACCGGGTGCGTGCAGTTCCTCCGCGCGGAAGAAGTGAAACTTCGTAATGTGGAAATGAAAAAGGCACTTATACATCAATATGAACCTTATTGCAATAACTTAAAGAACTAAATTTACTTATGCACATATGTGTTTAAATTACTCACTAGATGGCACTTTTATCAAGTCTCATACATTTGCGGCTAGCAAGCAACCAACTACAGCGCTAGCGAAACAAGTTACATAACTCGTCGCTAGATGGCGTTGTTCCTCGTGTGCACGTTATTTTCAATAATTTCGTAATTCTCAAAGATATTCAATACTTTTTTTTACTAAATACGTTTAAAATACTTTATTCTACGATCTACCAATAAAATAGTTTTGTTTTTTACAAATTTTCATACTATAGGTACCACGCAACTGTTCTGGATCGCACTGACGAAGTTTTTAACATCCGTTAGTATATATACAATGCGAACGTCTCGAAAACGTCAACTTGCGTTGCGTTGCATTGCGTTGCGTATTTAACGCAACGCTTGTTGGAAGTCGCATTATAGAAGTTTCACTTCAATAACTTACGAATCTTATGATGCTAATTTAGGTCTAGGCACTTGCCAATACACATTTCCTTGTTTCAATTAATTATGCTCAATGATTAAACTCGTAAACTCATGTAGGAATTTGAACGGCCCTCAGTTTAGTTAGTTGGAGCTATTAAACCTTAGTTTAGTCATTCGTCCGGCCTCTAGGTCGTAAACTACACAATTTAAGATAAACTATCAAATTAAGTACCAAATTGAACCACAAATTGCAAGCAACAATTTCGAGATGTTATTCCTATTTTAACTACAATGGATGTAGTTAGCTGGATTAGACATTTAGTTAAAATTATTAAAAATCACAGAGATGTCACAATCGTCAATACTTCGTTAAAACTTTTCTTAGTAAATAATTAATATCTCCTACCTCCACAATAAAACACCGGTAAAAACAATAATTTATGTATAGTCGGGGTAAAAAAAGGTTCGTCACTTTTCAACCTTAATTCGTTGACATAGAGTCGAAAAGTGACGAACCTTTCTTACCCCGACTATACCTATAACATCATTTAAAAGAAAGAAAGAAAATACATTTATTTACAACAACACAAGACACATAAATATTTTAGTTAGTGTTAGTGTTTAGTTAGTGTTAGTGTTTTAGTTAGTGGTGTTGTGTAGTGTTAGTGTGTGTGTTAGTTTTAGTTAGTGTTTTAGTTTTAGTTATTTAGTTCATAACATACTCCGAGAGACGTACGCGGATGACTTCGAAGCCTTCACTAGTACCTATTAGAGGCAATCTAATAAGAAACACAAACTTTAAACAAAAACAGAAGAAACCAAACAAAACAAAAGTTTGTTTTTGTCGATATTTTGGTTATTTTGAATCGCAATGTAGCGACGGCCAAACTGAAGCAGTTTTTTTTTGCAGTTGAGTCAAAGGTAGACCGAAATGCATGGCTGCTCACAACGACACACATAAGCCATTTTCGGTGCAATTTCTTGTAAATAATAATCTGATTCCCCTAACGGCAGGCTGAGTCTATGTCTTCTACAACGGGTACTTAATAGCATAATGGATGGATACTGTTAAGTACTTAAAATTTTGTAGAAGACCATGAAGTGCCTCGGCAGCAGAACACCGTCGGGTCCAAATGTCTTGAAGAAAAAGTTGGTTTGGTTTCAAATCAGCTTTCTTTGGCAACGAGACGTCTATCGTTTTCTCAATGGACACACCAGTTCAAGAATTTAAGTAGAAGCACTAAATTTACTTACATAGCACACTTTAAGTAGCAGTTTGCGGGGCACATTACACCTACCAACAAGATGGAGTGACGACCTGGTTAAGGTTGCGGGAACGCGTTGGATGCGGATGGCGCAAGGCCGGTCTGTTTGGCGAGAGTTGGGTGAGACCTATGTTCAGCAAACGTCTTTCGGCTGAAATGATGATGATGATGATTACACCTAGAACTAATTGGCGTTGGGATGTAATTAGAGTATTTGACTGCATACTTACTGGAAGACGAAGTGTTTATAGGTTTCTCGCAGACGGATGCTGTAGATATCCAGATTTGAACGTCTTGCAGTAAATAATAATACCATTAATACCAAGATGCTAATGATGATCGCAAAACAGTTCGAGCTCACTAGATTTAGAAATTTAATATTTCACTTGCGTGATTAATCTCTTCCATTACTTTAATTCTGCAGCCCTTATTGTAGCGAGAACAAGTTGTGAAACTTGCCAGGAGTTGGCTTACATGTTGCTCCAACCGCGGGCTATGAGCCCAATCTTCAGTATTATTCCACGCAATTACTGTTCTAGTGTTGATTATACTGACATAACTTAAATTAATTTTAGCACTCATTTTGCTTTTATTGTAAGTACTACAGTTTTTGAAGGAAAACAAGTTACCACAGTTTAAAAAATAATTTTACTAATGACCCTTGCTATCTGTATAACCAACAACACGACTAGAAAGAGGTGTCTACTTCTAAATGAACTTTAATAGTAGATTGTTCAACAAGGGACTAAAACAAGCCATAATGACACGAGATATTTAGCCACCCGAGCGATAGCGAGGGAGGCTATAATTCGAGTTGTCATTATGGTAGTTTAGTCCCGCGTTAAACACTCTACTTTTCACTTTGAATGCGAGGAAAAAAACGACGTACAAAATTACTTTTGTACAACGTATGCTCAATACGAGCAATGGACATCTGTTCAAAATTCAAATAGCAAAAAAAATACCGCTGTCTTTTCTTTTCTTTTATATTTTTTTGTAAAGTGACGCTTTAAATGCTTGCATAATTAGCCAACAGATTCTAACTTAAAGACTAAGATGTTAAAACTAATTGGACTATGCATGTAAGAATGATAATTGTTCATTCATTAGAATCGGCAAATAAATTAACCTAATTGATCTAAGTTCACACACAAAATATATTGTTAACTGAAACACTTACCCGTGAATAAAGAAACGACTTTTTAAGTTTATTTTCTATATGCCAATTCTTTGTTAAATTATATCTAATTATACTTTCTATTTACTATTAAATGCAACTGACATCGCATTATTTTGAAGTCACGCCATATTAACTTTCAAACGTAACTGCTCTATCTACCGTAGACTCCAGCACTGCTTTGCCGACAGTGCGGATTGCTATTTTATCGACAGAGCAGGGAACTGCTTTGCCGACAGCGTTTTTTAAAAAAAAAAAACAAATTAAAAAACACCTAAGCAAAAGGAAATCTTTCTTTACATGCAAAATAAAATGAATTCATCTTTAATATTTTATAATTAAATAGATTAATATTCGTAATCATTCAATGTGTTTCACGAAATTATTATTTTTTAAATATTTTTTATACAGTTGTCATTTTGAGGTTATTTCCACGCCATACCCAGTTACTGAAAATGGCGATAATCCTCCATTCACAAACACCGTGATTGGCAGTATAGGGGTTTCCATAGTCAATTAAAAAAAAATTACTTTAATTCCAAGAGATCAAAAAAGAGCTTTAGTCCCGATATGCAGAGACTAAAGTAACATTTTAAGAGCATGAGAAGTGAAAACCATTTTTTCCTACTCCTTTACTTTTATAGATCTGTTTTTTACATGGTCGCGAACAAATATATGTATGTAAACTCTTTATTATACAAAAATAAGGAAAAATGAAATACATTATTGACAACCGTTGAAATGCATGTACAAAGGCGAACTTATCCCTTTAAGGGATCTCTACCAGTCAACCTTTGACTGGATGAGAGGAGCATTTAGTAAGGGACCGACAAAGAGTAAATAAAAATAATACAGTCGGACAAAGCAAAGGCTACAATACAACTTTTAGTAAATACAATACATAAACTCATAATATAAAGAAACCTAATAAAAATATACTACCATATACAACATATATATGCAAAATACATACAATAAATAAGCAGTGTTCTCAATATGTTAAAGAGATGGTGTGAGCCACATCTTCTTCAAAGCTTCCCTGAACGACACCACGGAGGGAGATTGCCTAATGGAGGTGGGTAATCGATTCCACAGTCTAGCAGATTGCACAGTAAAAGATTTTGAGTAAATTTTGGAAGAAGTAGAAGGACAGGCCAAAAGGAGATTGGTACTCGACCGCCAACGATGCTGGCTTCCTTCAGCCATTTAGCTGAAACGCTCGGAAAGGTATAAAGGGGCGGAAGGATTAAAAAGAGTGTTGAAAAGCAATGACAGAACGTGGATGAACGCGTGTGTGTGAACGTGGAACGTGTGGAATACAATTAATTGTAAGCATACAGCAGGTTAGAGATGTACTTGACAGTGTTATTCAGGATGTATTACAATGGCTCCTACACTAGGCGTAGCCTGTCTTGTAGGCAACCAAAACAAATTATGTGTTGCCAAAATGTAAGACGCGAAAAATCAATAACTTACATAAAACTATTTAACGTTTAAGACTAATAATTAATGTGACATGTTTACTTATACTACAGATTATTTCAATAGGTTATAAAAGATACAAATCAGTTACTACTTACAGTTAACTTGTATGTTGTGAGCATGTGCGAGTATGAGAACACAGATAATATGACTTCAGAAAGTCTCACATTCGTTCGTATCGCAACTCACGTCACTCGCCTTTTAAGACCTTACTTATACAACCGTTGCATAAAATACTATAATAGATTACACTCCAGATTATAATGTTACCCAGCTAAATTGTCGTCCTACAAAAAGGTCTTCCAATTCCTCGCCAAACAGAGCCTTAGTTAAACCAGTCTCTTTACCTCAGAACAAGGGGCTGACACTCCATAATTTATGTGGCAGGCTACCCACAACGCATCTGGCGCACCCTTAACGAAAGACGCTAAAACTTGCTTCTATGTACTGAAATAGTCCACTCCTAAGCAAATATTGTGGGTAAAAACTTGGATACACTACGTATTTGGGCTAGCGCCTGTTGAAAAGTTCATAGCAAAATATTGGTTTGAATTGTGTCAGGCACTTCACGGGTGCTTAAAAACTTAAAATGCACTTCCTGTTTTTTGAGTAAATGGATATCTGTCTATTATAAATTTTGCGGAATATGACGAATCAGGAATGTGACGAGTTAGGTATAAGACCAGTTAGGAAAGTGTCAAATTGGGAATATGGCCAATTAGGAATATGACGAATCAGGATCAAATCTTCCCCGTCAGGCAATGTGATGTCACTATGACAGTTTCCGTGAATCAAAAACCGTAACTACTACAACAGTAACTATATAGTAGATAGGCACTCTAAGTGCACAAAAACATGTGCACAACTTGGCTCACTCCCTAGTCCCGTAAAAACTAAAACCCTCCACTCTGGCAAACCAGATTCCCACCGAAAAATTGGATTGTAGGTAGCTCGTTAATTATTATTCATGTTTCGCTACCTCTTGTACCGTACTCCCGGAGTTCGGTAATGGAAAAACTTTTTTTTAAGTGCCGAAATCTCGAGGACCGTTCATAAATAACTGTTACTGCAAGCTGTTACGCACGGCCGGCCGTTTCTTTCTTTGATTACGAGGGTCAGCGTGCACGTAGATAATTATTAAAGACATTTCTAATCTCGAAGAGTTTTTGAAACAATAAAACGTGGAAAGAATGTCGAGCGCCGTTGTTGTTTTGTTTTTAATTGTTAAGGACTTGCGTTGAGAATAACACTCTTTTTTTGACAGTGAATCTAATTAATGAACAAAAATTATGTCAAACGCTGGAACTTTATGAAAACCCTGTTTGATTATCTTGTCATCATCCCTACTTATATATGTACGTCCCACTGTAGGGCATGAGCCTTTACTCAGAATGAGAGTCCTTACGGCGTAGTTCTCAGGCGGGCCCGGTGCAGATTGGGAACTTCAAATACCTAATTAATGTTTTCCATAGGTGCGCAAGTTTCCTAACGATGTTTTTCTTCACCGTAAACACCAGCGACTTTCAACGAATTATCTCGTCGAGGTATTATAATGGTAATGAATATAAAATTAAACGAACAAATACCTCCGTAACCTCTGAATCAATCAATTATGAAGTTAAGTAAGTACCTACGTTATTTTTTTAAAGCCAAATTCTTCTTGGATGTACATTTGTTCTGTTGCCACAGCTGCTTCAATGTGCATGTCTTTAAGCACTTATATTTTACGCCGTAGGTATCCCTCGAAATATTTACACGTTCTCTGGAACCAGCATATGTTTCAAACAAACCAGCTATCAGTTCAAAGGTTAGCTATCAGATGAGCACCGGAAGTGCTCTCTCTTTGAGTTATGGTCGACCACTTCCGCCGAATGTATTTCCGGTTTGCCCCACTGCCCACCTATTGCACTGAGTTAATCGCCCAATGAATCATGACTAAACATTGAGGTGTGGAACGGTAAATCTTTCAGCTTTTTGGGATTAGAGATTATTTCGTGATGCATGGCATCCATTTGGGGACTATATAGAGATAATGTATTGGGTTAATAGGGAGAGAAAAGTTGTAATTGGTTGTATTATGTGTGTGCGTGTGTGATAAAAACAACTGCAGTTACAATAAAAATAAATAAAATAAAACTACATTTGGGGTAAACTTTGAAAATACACACAAGAAAAAATTCCTTCTTAAACGATATGAAAAATTAATAACCTAAAAGTAATACTTTGCGGTCATCCAAGTAAATGACCTAACCTTCTTACAACATACTTACTAACGCGTTTCTTCTTGTGTGGTGTTAGTAATAGTGGAGTCTGTGTAAACAATATTGATTTATGTGAAACTCGCGGAGGGCTGGTTTCTGCATGAAAACACATAATATGTGCCGCACCGACGTAGCTGTGGTACCCTAGTAGCAAGGTAAAAAAATAAAACCGGCCAAGAGCGTGTCGGACACGCCCAAGATAGGGTTCCGTAGCAGGTACGAAAAAATCTTTGCATACTTTACCTATTAATGTGGTGTTTTGGTCCCAACTCCCAAGGCGCGCAGAATTTCAACGACGGCGGTACAGCGCCATCTGTCGACGAATTGGGTAACTAGTCTACTAGAACTAGTATGTATGTTGATGGTTTTTCAGATGTACCTAATTCTTTATTATATGACCCGATTTCAATTTTATTTTTTTTATTTGTAAGAAGATACTGTTAGCGTGATCTTATAGGTACTTAAAGAAAAAAAATGCTTGCAATGGCGGTTAAATTACAATCTTAATTTAGAAATATTTTTTTACAAAAACTTAAAAACTGCTCAACTGATTAAGATGAAAATAATTTTCCTAGGAAGTTTTTATTAAGTAATTTATTGAATCAGGCGTTACTTTGCGGAGGTCCATATTAATGAACTAAAACAATTACTTTGCTCACCCGAACTACTTTGATTTGCTTTGTACTTTGCTCGGGTGAGCAAAGTAATTGTTTTAGTTCATTTTTATTAAGTTACACTTACGTGATTTTTTTCATATTTTTTAGACTTGCTGTTCAAAAGTTAGAGGGGGAGACACATTATTTTGAACTTTCGGAGTGAATATCTCCGAAAATATTCACTTTATCAAAAAATGGTTTTAGCAAACCCCTGTTTATTTTCAAATACCTACCCAATGATACTCGACACTATAGGGTTAGTCGAGAAAAAAAATCACCCCCACTTTACGTCTATGGGAGGTACCTTAAAAAAATTTTTTTTAGTTTTGTTTATATAATCACTTTGTCGGCGTGACTGATATATATATTCATGCCAAATTACAGCTTTCTAGTACTAACAGTCTCTGAGCATAGCCGCGGACGGACAGGCAGACAGACAGACAGACAGACGGACGGACAGACATGGCGAAACTATAAGGGTTCCTAGTTGACTACGGAACCCTAAAAATCGTTGTAGTTCACCTAAAGAGTGAAAAATGATAAAGATATGTTATGCTATCAGTATATTGTGTACTTTGAGAACTATTGAGTCCAACTTAACTATAATATAAGCTACCAATAGGTTCCTTATTATACAGTCATAAAACACCAAACTATATAAAACTAAAAAAAAACCGATTAATTTGAAAATAACTCAATCTCCAAATTGGGTATTAAAGTGACTTTGATTATTATCAATTGTTATTCCGAAGAATTTTTACAAAATATTTCCCTTGACACTTTATGGTTTTCCTTCAGAAAATCGATTGTCGGATTGTCGATTAACAAACAATCACACAATTCAGGACCGTCCGTTTAAGAATGCGGCGCAGAAAAACAAGGCTTTCACAAACTCGCTTCCTGACTTGATTCCATTTGCATTCCAATCCGCCTGGCCGCCTGTTGTAGTCTAAAATACCATTATGATGCAAAAATTTAGTGTTGGGATACTCCAGGTACGAGATCAAGGTTCTGTTGAAGAAAAAAAACAATGCGTAGTGGTGGAGCTTCACCAATAATATAGAAAGGGTGGACCCACTCTCTGTAGTTTAATAGGTAATACGCATGGAAACAGTTTTACAGAACTGATGGTATCCGGTACCTTCAACTCCGGATTTCTTGCGTGCGGTATATGTGGTCTTCTCTAAGACAAGCAAAATACTTCTTGCTGTAGTATAAATTATTAAATTCCAATAACTTAAGATGCGGTGCTTAAGTCGTGATAGCCAAGTTGTTTCCTCTGCTCTCTTTCTTCGGTTGGCTCCTGGAACCGAAGACCTTTCCTTGCTCCTACGGCAAGGCCTACTCCTGCCGCTAGCTGACCCTGGGGCCAATACCTGTCTCCAGCCTTCGTCCTGCACCGGCAGTCTACGCTTCGGACCCTAATCCAGGGAAGCCTTGCCAAGAAACGCTTTCCCACTCAACTCTCGAATCCGCGACCCTCGAAATCTATTTTTCTGTCAGTTAAGCCCTAGGGGCCAAATATACGTCTTAAACTGGTACCTTGTTTTTTACTCAATCTAAACCCTAGGGCAGGGGTGGCCAACCGGTCGATCGCGGCTATTAGTCCGGTCAATCGTGGCAAGGCAAAAAATATAAACACATCGAACAACTAGCAACGTATTCAATCACCAACTGCTGAGATTATGTCATTGGTAGGTCGCCCAGGGTTTCGACATTACACAGTAGATCTTGGGTCTAATCAAGTTGGCCACCTCACTCACCTGCTCTCTACCTTGACAGTTGGATGTGGCCTCACAATGAGTTCTTTCCATAAGCTTTACGGTGAAAGCAAACGAAGAAATTCAATGGTGTGTGTGAAGTTACCAATTCCAAGAACTACGGCCCAAGACTTCTCACTCTGAGAGGAGGCCTGTGCCCCACAGTGAAAGTATAGAGGCTAGGATGATAAAACGTTCCGGTAGAAATAAATTAATAATATTATAATCTTGAGAGATTAACAAGCGTGTGTTGCCGCCGCAAAGGACAGATGACTTTTCTTTTCTAGGTCTATATCAGGGGGGTTCACTCCGCAGTTTAGGTATGTTCGGCCGGTGCGCCTCCCGGGGAGGCGTATGGCAGTAGATTTGTCACTTGGCCTTCAGTTCGTACGCTAGCCGCG
This sequence comes from Archips xylosteana, assembly GCA_947563465.1. NCBI lineage: Eukaryota > Metazoa > Arthropoda > Insecta > Lepidoptera > Tortricidae > Archips > Archips xylosteana. The sequence continues at coordinate 8,292,031 of OX387349.1, forward strand.
TCGCGCGTAATTAAGCATCTTTTTTTTCTGTGATTTTGGCAACAAACAATGACTTCTAAACGATATTATACATAACTTACTTACTTACTAAAGGTAGTTTACTGAATTAATACACACTGTTATCTTTCTTGATTTTTATATCTACCAAACATCGGCGAGTAGGAACCCTGTACCCTTGGTTTCGGATCAGCGGTGCCCAACGGAATATGAACGCTCGAAAGTTGACTTTTGTTCGAGAGTGATCCTTCTGAACGTTAGTACTATTACTTATTCTGTGTCTATATCTGCTTGAAAAAGCACGGCACGCGCGGATGTCACATGGGTGGCGGAATTTAATAGGCTGAAATAAGTAGAGAACCTTCAAAGATTTAAAAGAACAAAACCTTTGGTAGTGTACGAAGGTATAAGACACAATGTACAGGCAACAGGCAATGGCAAGCTTTACATCTGATTATGAGGGCTGAAAAAGTTTTTTTTATTAGTTTTAAAAACATACATATGTTTTAAATATCTGGACTTTTTTCCTCTGCTTGCATTGTCATCGAAGGTAATCTGTACCTTAAAATCTCAAACACGTACGATAAATAGAAGTGTGTGGAATTCGACTTGCAAAATTTGACTCAAACCAACAAATAATACAAATATTCTTTTATCAAACAACAACTTTGTTTACCCATTTGGTCTAATAACAACTACGATAGCATAATCTGCTTACATAATAACAGTATTTAACGGTCCAGTAACAATTTCCCCTACATTAACCACAATGCAGGGCTAAAACTGCCCCAACGGTTTGAAACGGTACCCTAAAAATTCATTTCTTTATTTACATGTACGGAATATTTAAGCGTTCATTAATGTTTAACTTTCTTCCCGCGATCGCTCGGCTCGCTGAAACATAACTCATAAATATGTAAAAGAACGCTGAAACGCCGGCTATGCTAAATATCCGCCCGCTTCGTTTATAAACAGGTCAATTCCAATTTTACATTTCATGGATTCAAATCTCATGCCGATTAGGTAACGAGTCTTTTGTCTCTGAATCGATACTTCCGTTTCAATATCGAGGCTCGGAATTAGTGGGTACTTATTTCTGAAACTGTTTAATTAATGTACTTGAGGTAAGTGAAGTAACCGTTTAGCATGACTAAGGGGCTGTTTTCACCACCCATTGATTAATTTTAACTGACGGATAAATGTGATGCCGTCTCCGTCCATTCGAACAAAACAAACAGAGACAGCATCACATTTATCCGTGAAATAAATTTGATCAATGGATGGTGAAACAGGGGGTAAGTGTCGGATATGAAACATATATTGCTCATAATTCATAAATTACATGAGCAAAGCTCACATCTTCATAATAATATTATTTTTACTGTTGGTACATGTTTATGTTACATATTAGGTACTAAACTTTTCCTAAACAAGTGTTTATTTGAGTCCATAGATGATTTTGATTCATAATTGGATCTGATAGCTAGCAATGCGAGCACGTTCTAGGAAGGGGTACAACAACGTCTGTCAGATTCGCTAGTTTAAATATAAACTAAACACAATATAGGTCTATTTCATCGTAGTTAATTACGTCATTATTAACCTAAAGTCACTGACATAGCTCGATGCATCGTCGGACCAAAATATTCTCTAATAGCGTCCTCGGACCGGAAGACGCAGTGTGGAGGTAGGCCGCCAACAAAATGGAGCGACCACCTGGTTAAGGCTACGGGGACGCGTTGGATACGGTTGGAGCAGGACCTCTCTGTTTGGCGAAACTTGGGGAAGCCTATGTTCATTGTATTTCGGTTTAAATGATGATGATGATGACCGAAAGGTAATAAGTCTGCGGTGACATTACCAAATAGTACTACATAGTCTTCAGTTCAACATTTAACACGTCTTCACTCCAACCCCAAAAAGTCTGCACGTTAATGATTAATTCAAGCATCGTTCCTCATCGAATTACGAATGTGAAACTTCCGTAGCGAAACGAAATAAAAACACCCTTTCTGCTTGACCGCGCGGGTGCTCATAAGTTGACTCGTCCAATAATATCGTCATATTTTTTCTAACATTGCGAAATTGGAATAAAAGGAAGGAAGGGAAAGTTCCGCATCGAAATTGCTAGGGTCGTGTGCTGGTCATAAATAATAGACGCAATCTGCGACTGCGCTGGACTGTATAGACGTGCCGGTCGCGCAAACGAATAGCCTACATTTCTAGCTGGTCGTCTGAGATTTGAGTGATCAGGGCCATATGGTACAAGGATCATTGTTTTTAGAGCTGCGAAATTTTCACAATCCTTTAGCCCTTTACCTCATTTACAGTTAGGTGCAAGGAAGCTCGATTTTCGTAAGTTTTTATGTAGTAACTACTATTCGATCTTGAACTCTATTATTTAAATAATAATAAGCTTCCAGCCACAGATGTACAGAAAAAGTAAATAGGAATTATACGTATTATATAGTCGGCTATGTGATAGATTGTACAGTCAACCAATTTGATTCCTAGGCCACTATAGTACCTTGTCGCATTAACTACTAGATAATTACAACGTCAGTGCAGGTCAAAGCATTACCAACTTTCCGAACACAATTTGCAATAAACGTAAAGAGTTTAAAAACGTATTCACTCCATGACATAAGAGGAAAAAAAGTTTTGACACACGGACAGTGACAGATAATTCAAGTTATTAATTAAATACAAAAGCAAACTCCATTCCAATTCAATATCGTTAACACGCGTTCGCAAAGATCGAGTTTGTCATCATGACATACATCACCCAATAATCACTGTCGTCGGAGATAAACAAATGGTTCATTTTGACATGGTTCTATAGTGGCCTAGGAATCAAATTGGTTGACTGTACATCAAATAAAAGGTAAGACGTTTCCGGAATCTAATACATACCTTGAAACGAGATTTCATTCTTGTATATTTATTTATTTCCATGAAACACACACAGATTTCCATGAAATTAGATATGTGAGGGTTTTCAAGGGTATAATTATTAGGACAAGTTGTCTGTTTGCCGTTATGTAGGTAGGTACGTACCTGGATTAGAATTATATTGACATATTTTGTTAGCTCATAATAATAAGTATAACATTAGGGTAATAGGTACTATAAAAATTCCATTTTTCTTTCAAGCTAATAACAGCTTTGTATCAATACAAATACAGCTAATATTATCATACGATGGGCCTCATAAGAAAGCTCAAAGTCACTCAGAGGGCGATGGAGAGGGCTATATTCATGGAGTTTTTTTGCGGGATCGCATTAGAAATGATGAAATCCGCGCAAGAACTAAAGTCACGGACATAGCTCGAAGAATCGCTAGACTTAAGTGTCAGTTGGCAGAGCACATCGCTCGTAGAACCGACGGCCGATGGAGCCGAAAGGTTCTCGAGTGGCGTCCGCGGACCGGAAGACGCAATGTAGGTAGGCCTCCAACAAGATGGAGCGACGACCTGGCGAGGGTGGCGGGAACGCATTGGATGCGAATGGCGCAGGGCCGGTCTGTTTGGCGAGCCTTGGGGGACGCCTATGTTCAGCAGTGGACGTGTTTCGGCTGAAATGATGATGATGATGAATATTATCATTAACGAATATGATTAGTAATATTTATAACACCTACCTTTTAAAATCAATTTATAAGAAAATCGGATTATATTAAATGATCATTAAAAAAATAAAAATAAATAAATAAATAAACATTAGGGGACAATCTTACACAAATCGACCTAGTCCCAAACTAAGCAAAGCTTGTACTATGGGTACTAGACGACGATAAACATTCTTATATAGATAAATACATAGAAAACATCCATAACTCAGGAACAAATATTCGTGCTCATCACACAAATAAATGCCCTTACCGGGATTTGAACCCAGGACCTTTTGCTTCGTAGGCAGGGTCATTACCAACTAGGCTAAAGCGGTCATTATGTATTTTACCTATTATACTTTTCAAACTATGTGCAATTTGATACGTATCCAGTAGCAGGTATATCGCTAGTCAATTATCGTAAATAGGTAAGTGAAGTCGGCGCGACGCCGTCCCGCCTCTTCCCTGTTTGTGGCAAATGAGACGGTCGGTGACGCGCCCTAGCAGTCTCTCAATATCCTTAGGTGTGGCTCAAGTTACGAACTTACAAAGAAAACCTACTTATACGACCCAATTGAGTCCTTTTTCAAGCGTTCAACCGTGTGGTTAAATTTTCAACGAATCTGCTGTTGGTTTTGGTGGTGTTACCGATTATTTAGTACAGGATTTTTGCTTCTACCAGATAACTGGGAACTGTATCAGAATCTTTTGGAATGTTTGCAAAAATGTGACTTCGAAAGTGATTCGGAACAATCGCTCAAATAATGACCCAATTACCGTTCTCTGACATAGAATAATTCCATCGGATTTAAAGTGTTGTGTTTCTGCCTTAAAGAGGAAACAGCGGTAGCTCAGTGATTTGATGTATAGCCTCTCGATCAGAGGATCGGGGTTTCAATATCGGGTTCACACTTCTAAATTTTAGGGAATTTATTTTCCGAATTCACCACTAAATTTTCCGTGCATCTGCATATTTTATATACGTACGTTTTCATTAAGTGAAATGTAATAATTTCCTTTGACAAATAAAAGTTCTATAAACCTATATACCGGCGAAGTAATTTGGGGCGTGTGAGAACTGTAGCACCAAGCTTTCTCATTTTGAGAGGACGTCTGTCCTCGTCTGTTTACCGGAGATGGATTTTACATACGAGCGTCTACCTATTCGTAATAAAGATTCATTCCTTTAATATACGAATCATAACCACTCGTGTCCATAACATAGGTAAATGAGTTTTTGTCCTGACTTTCATTTTTCCCGCTTTTAGTGCTGATGGTATAATATTATAGCGTTGTTATCGAATCAAGGCATATGTGAATTTCCGCTAATAATCGTTTTTTCTTCGATCTAGCCTACCTTCTATGACTTGCACAGAGTTAAATATGGGGCTCCTCGGTAATGGCAGGGATTTTCACCTCTTCAAATAATCATCGATTGGCATAATGCTCATTTTACAATAAAGTCAATTGCAGCCCTTGTGTTTTGTGCAGCGTCAGCATTATTTCACTTTATGACTTAGAAAATTTGCATAAAACATTTTAATTTACTACATTAACAAACGTCTAATCAGAGCAGCACGCGTGAGCTGGGGACTCAGCCCCGAGATCATCCGCACCATCTATACCGCGGCAGTGGAGCCGGTAATACTTTACGCAGCAGCTGCGTGGGCCCCGGCAGCAGAAAAACTAGGTGTGCGCAAGAAGCTCAACGTGGTTCAGAGAGGGTTTGCACAAAAAATTTGCAAGGCATACCGGACGGTGTCCTTAAACTCGGCGCTCCTGCTCACGGGAACGCTCCCTCTAGACCTCCGAATCCGTGAGGCAGCCTCGTTATACGAGGCTAAGAAGGGAGTACCCAGAATCGAGCTAGCAGACAGAGAAGTCGAGCAAATGGCTGTAATTATTGGTCTGTTTAACATAAAATGCTATAACTTCATACCATAACATGATAAAAACTTAGATGACAGGTGAAGAAATGAAATGAATGATGAAGGATGAATGAGTGTGAGCTTGAACCCATAAGGGTAAATTAGAAAATATGCTAAAAGATGTAAAATGTTCTTAAATAAAGATAAAAATTGGCAAATGGAAAATTTTGTAATGGGCGTGTACTAGGTTTTTAGCCAGTAAAAGTCTTGGCACTGCCTGGGTCCTCCCTTCCCAGGCGTCCAATGAGGATTTTCCTAGTACACGCCCAAAGTTAATAAAAAAAACTAATGAATCATGACCTAATGTGTATGTATGCTATCTATTAAGCATTGATTTTCAATATTATTACTTTGCGAAACATGGTGACACTAAATTATAGTATGTAAGTAAGGTATCAACAATTATACTTTTAAACATTAAAACTCTAAAGAAGAGAAAAAATAATAGAAGAGACAAAAAATCTCGTTAACTATAAATACTCTTCATATTGCCTTACTGACAGTACTAAATAAATAAATACAGGTACCTATTACATTCCTTTTCTAAACCGTATCAAAAGACAATCCAATCATACGTTATTCTATGAGAAAATTAATGATCCATACATTATGATAAGACTCTGTTCATAATTCAGGAGAAATTAGATAGGTATCGTAGACCTTCATAAACGTCAAGACTACGTAAGGACCGGTGAGATATCCGATTGCTAGGGTTGGGATGTGTTCGGTGAATGAGGGTACGGTGTGCCATTAATGAATTTTAGATTATTTCGCTTGGACTGAAGACACCTGTCTTATGTACGGAAATTACAAGTGATTAGCTATTTTATTGACAAAATGGTAGTTACTTGTGCGTTGTGCTTATTACAAAGGATCTCTAGATGATATTATTTTTTTTGTGAAAATAGAATAAAATAATGAAAATAAGGATCATATCTCATTAAAATTATGTCAGAACATATCCGTAGTTTTTTGACCTATGGCTGTGGCATCTCAAGCACGCGTGGTTGTGAGTTCGAACCCGAACTTGCGCTTCTGAAATTTTGGGGTTTATGTACGAAATTACATTTTAAACTGTCCATGAGCTTCCCGGTGAAGGAAAATTGCACATACCTAAGTATTGAATAGCGTGTGTGAAATTGCCAATCCAATCATTAAAGACATCAACTGCTGGACAAATATCTCCTCAAAAGAGTTCCATAACTGTCGATCCTATGCTTTCTGTATCCAAGTGGTTCCTGTGACCTTTACGAGTACCAGACCGTCGGTCCATCTTGATAGGGGCCTTCCCATGCCACGTTTTTCGGTTCACAGTGGCCACTCTAAGTAGAACCTAACCACTTCATCGGCTACCGCTTCTGCGAACTCCCACTTAAGTCTGGCAACACTCCGAGCAATGTCAGCAACTTTCGTAGTCGTGCAGATGTCCTCATTTTTGATTCGATCAAGGAAACTTTGAGTATAGCTCGCTCCATCGCTCTTTGAGTTACTTTGAGCATTCTGTAATGAAATAAAATTCTCACAGCCATTCTCTATCAAAGTTACACAATTTTTGTCTATCGAAAAATACTCTTTATTGTGCCCTTCACTAGCAAAAGGAAATAATATCGGTATAAGTTATATGATAACCACAATATAGGAGCTCACCTATAGAAAGTTTTGCCAATATGAGCGTTGCTTTTCGTTTGAGTGCCACGGTTTATTTGTATCGAGCTCCGTTTGTTTGACAATACTTGTAACTTTTCGTTAGGTTCTAATGGAATTTGTTGCAAACTCAATATTGTTCTTGATTATGTGTTTTTTTTTTACATATAAACATGACTGTAAATTAGATGATGATAGCTGAAACATGGTTATCTTTACCAACATTATTTTGAACAACTGGCCGCTATAGATTTTTATTAGGAATATTTCAGTTTGTTTTAAAATTTCTTTAGCTTTTTTTCGATATTGGGAAGATCCGAAGTCACAACAGTCACAACTCGTTTGTAATAAAATGAAGTGGAGATGAGGATTTCGCATTCAAATCAAAATTTTCGAGTTTTTGTGAGCTGACACGTTATTGCTTATAGTATCGCCATTCTGTTATTTTATGGTTAGAGAACGTTACTGACCAGACGTTATTGGTTTATAGTAAACAGTCGGAATAAAATAAAGCCATCCTCTACATGTAAAATATTGAAGTCTCACCTGCCTTCTATTGTGACATGAAATTGTACACGAGTCTTCATGCAAATAAATGAAGATCACGCTGTAATTTAGAAAACTCAGATGAGAATTTGGTCCAATCCAGATTTCAACTGCCAGATTTAACTTAAGGCGATGGTAGCTGTGAATAAAAAAAACCAGTAACTATAATAAGGTGATGCCTTTTAAGCAGATGGTCGTAGGTTTGAGCCCAAGCTCACACCTTTAAGTTTTTCGGAATTTATGTGCGAAATTATATTTGAAATTGACAATGAGCTTTCCGGTGCATGAAAACATCGCGAGAAAACATGCGCACACTTGCAAATAAATTAAACGGTGTGTGAGGTTCCCAATCTGCAGAGCCCGCATGGCAACTACAGCCCTAAACCTCTTATTTTAAAAGGAGCCCTGTTTCCTACAGTGGAACATATATAATATTAGGCTTGGATGAATTATTAGTACTAGAAAATATTTCATTTCATTGGATGAATTGATGAATATTCTAAAGGTAATATTACATAGAATTAACCTTCCATGTGGCAACATTTTGTTTTCATTCCATTACACTTTGCCGTGGAACAGTTGCGACTGCTACGTTCAAGTTTGCCAGCACAAAATAGGCGGGAACAGAAGCACATTCCCAATTCAGCTCCTATCAGGAACTGTATACTTGGTATTGCAGCTCGCCTTTTTACTAGCTATATCCCGCGACTTCTCCTACGAGAATGATTATAAATCCATGAAAAAACGATATAGTAACATTTTTAAAGCACATCGTTCACTCAGACAACGTCATCTTTGGACTGCGGACGAAGTTAACGCTTTATCTTGATAGCCGAGGTACCTACTTCAACATTCTTGGACAACGACATTATTGCTTAAAGTTAAAATATTAGCCCAGGGATAAAAGTATGTTATATCTCAATACAGATCTTGGTCTATCTGTAGTCCAAGTTTCATCTAGCGTTATTGCGAGACAGACTAAAAACATTCAAACATACAGTATCAAAAAATCATCTTTACAAATTTTCTCATTTATAATATTAGTAGGATAGTATAGGATTAGAATCTTCTAGAACTGCGCTAGTGAATTCCATAATATGGTCTTCCCTTGGTCTGCTTCTGGTTTTAAAAGCCCAATCTAGCAACCAATGGCACTGCCCTAGTCAAGACAACGAGTATGTGCTACATTTTAATTTTATTACTTTGGCATTTAATTATTATCCAAACATGCTATGCAAACAAAACAATGTCAAGTTAGTTCAAGGCGCTATTCTTTCTGCTGGTCGGCCATCTTCCAGGGTAGTGCCATGGGTAAGTGGGTCTCTGGTTCCCAAAGATCAATTTAATCAATTCAATGGCATTTCCGTGCTCGAATCTCCTTCAAAATACTTTATAGAGTTCAAAAACATCCTTACTCTTTACTAATATTATAAATTCTATAGTTTGTCCGTCTGTCTGCTGCCTCTTCACGATTTAGATGATGATAATGGAGATGGTTTGAGACCCTGGGAAGAATATACAATAGTTTTTATCCCGGCAAATTTCATGGTGCCCGGGGGATAGCGATAAACATATTCTTTTAGTAGTCTATAATTCATAGACTCTTCTGCTTCGACTCTACCTTGTGCCGGAGGATCCAAGTTGCTCTCACGTGGGAGCTCGCGATAAACTGCGGACGGATGACTTGACGGGGTTTACTTGGCAAGTTTACTAGCCGGTCTACTTCTACTAAGATAAATTTAGTTTTAAACTAGTTTTTATAAAAAAAAATGCGAGCCGTTTTGCAAGCTCTACATTTTGTGGACTACATTGTCATCTAATCTTTATCGTCGTATAATATCTCTCCGGCCATTGCTGGGTGGGTCTTAAAATGAGGGAATTACTTTGTAGATTCATACAGGTTTCCTTGCAATGTTTTTCACCAGAAAAAAGCGCGTGGTAAATTTCAAATATAATTTCGCATATGAATTCTGAAAAATTCAAACGTGCAAACCCGAGCTCAAACCCATGACCCTCTGCTTGAAAGGCTAAGATACCATGCTTTTTTCAAAGTTATCAAGTTATTTTTAATCCCAGGATTTCTTCAAGACATCTCTCTAACTGAGAAAAGGCTAAGAGTCATATCACGCTGCCGATTTGCGAACGTATTAGAAGTGGAGCGAACCTGCGGCGTGTTTAACGCGGAGACGCAATGGATTCGCCGCGAACGGCCAAGGTATTTAGATATAAACTGCTCTGCAGACTCTAAAACGCAGTAAGAGGGTTTTTACGTTTGTTGAATATTGAACTATAACAATCACAGCGTAAGGAACATAATGGTCTAAAGCTTTTTTGCTCTTACTGCGTTATAGAGTCCGCAGGGCAGTAAATATTTATAGTAGGGGAGCCCAAGAGGGGATTTGTGATGTTACACGAGCGCGGCAGATTAATTTACGGGGGGGATACCTTATACCCTCTAGAGTACCCCCATTGAATATGAGTACTTCATGTGGGGGGTTTGCCTAGGGCACCCCATCAAAATACTAAGTAAAAAAAAATAGATTCTTTAAAATATTTGAGCACGTCAGATTTTGATAATTTGGTACTCCAGCGTGACACTGATAATAAATGTATGATAATCTGCCACTTTGCATGGTGGGGGTGGTCATACGGAAGGGCGCGCGTCAGGTTTTCATAGGGGATGTTAGTTCCAAAGGCTGACGATTTGGAAATGTGCATTGTTCTGCTAATAATAATTAACCCACCTTATCTTAATCTGACGCGCTCGAATATTTTAAACAATCATTTTTTTACTAAGTTTTTGACAGGGTGCCCTAGGCAAACCCCCCACATGAAGTGCTCATATTCAATGGGTGTACTCTAGAGGGTATAAGGTATCCCCCCGTATATTAATGAGTCTGCCGCGCTCGAGTAACTTCACAAATCCTCTCTTGGGCTCCCCTACAACTATTAATACGTTGCGAGTTCGCGGCGAACGTTCTAATACGTTCGCAAATCGCTAATTTGATATGGCTCTTAAGGCCTGTGATGTATACTTATACTTAAATTTTGCGTCCTCATTGGTCATTTACAAAACAGCCTTAGACAACTTATGCCATCATCATCATCCCAGCCTATATACGTCCCACTGCAGGGCACAGGCCTCCTCTCAGAATAAGAGGGCATGGGCCGTAGTTCCCACGCGGGCCCAGTGCGGATTGGGAACTTAACACACACCATTGAATTTCTACGCGGGTATATGCAGGTTTCCTCACGATGTTTTCCTTCACCGTAAAGCTCAGGGTAAATTGTAAATGTAATTTCGCACATAAATTCCGAAAAAATTAGAGGTGCGAGCCGGGATTTAAACCTACGATCCTCTGCTTGAGAGACCATAGGTCAAACCATCCACCACGGCTTTTTTAAACCGACGACGTCTTACGTAACGTGTGTTATAGTATAGAGAACATGCACATAGACGGTGCTGCCAACCGGTGCCATCAATTTGAATGTTTTACCCTGATTTTTTTTTTTTTTTACTAGCCTGTAATTGTGTCCCACTGCTAGGCAAAGGCCTCCCCTCTGGTCCTCCACAGCTCCCTGTCCTGAGCGAAATCTGGCCAATCGTTTAATTCTGCGTCCAGGTCGTCTCGCCATCTGCGCCTGGGCCTGCCTCGCCGTTGGTAACCATCGTGCGGCACCCACCACGTGGCTGAGTGCGCCCACCTTTGAGGGTGCATCCGGCACACATGCCCGGCCCAATCCCATTTGAGCGTGGCGGTCTTTTTTCCCACGTCGGCTATTCGAGTTCTGGAGCGCAGAGTGGTGTTCCGAATACGATCGATTCTCTTCACACCCAACATGCTGCGCTCGTTGGCAAACCTTCATGTATTCAAACCTACAAACCTATGATGTTTACTTTTAAATTTTGCGTCCTCATTGGTCATTGACAAAACAGCCTTAGACAACATAAGTCATCATCATCACCATCATCCCAGCCTTTATACGTCGCAGTGCAGGGCACAGGCCTCCTCTCAGAATAAGAGGGCATGGGCCGTAATTCCCACGCGGGCCCAGTGCGGATTGGGAACTTAACACACACCATTGAATTTCTTCGCGGGTGTATGCAAGTTTCCTCACGATGTTTTCCTTCACCTCCACTTAAATGTAATTTCGCACATAAATTCCGAAAAACTCAGAGGTGCGAGCCGGGATTTGAACATACGACCCTCTGCTTGAGAGACCATAGGTCAAACCATGACCACCACGGCTTTTTTAAACCGACGACGACTTACGTAACGTGTGTTATAGTATATAGGGAACATGCATGTAGACGGTGTTTCTTTTACTGTCCGCATAGTGTCTCTTCTGTCGCATTAGTGCTGCCGCTTATACCTAGTTTCAGCACGTTCCCTGTGTTATCTGTGTTATTCTGAAAGGAGGCCTGTTACAAGGAGTGTGGCACGTACATAAGCTGGAAATGATAACTTAGTGATCTAAAATAGGCTGGTTAGATCAATTTACCAAAATCGTAATTTCCTTGTAGCAAAATTTCCGTTCGCAAATTTTCCTAAATGCTTTTTTCTCACCATAGCTTTTTACTGAAGCTTATTTTCACAGTAGCGTTTTTTCCTAATTTGAATTGACAAGAAACAGTGTCGACGGAGCTCCGCTCACGCGGAGCTCCTTCTTCTGTGTGCTTTTGGCCCTTCGGGCCGATGAAAACTTAACATAACCTAAACCTACCTATGTTTCTTTGTCAATTCAAATTAGGAAAAAACGCTACTGTGAAAATAAGCTTCAGTAAAAAACTATGGTGAGAAAAAAAGCATATAGGAAAATCTGCGAACGGAAATTTTGCTACAAGGAAATTACGATTTTGGTAAATTTAACTAACCCTCCCTATAATAACCTGTTATGTGTCTACTAGTCTTATGTACTTAATGGCGTAGAAGTCGCGACATTCCGTATTTATTAAAGGTGTAACACACATGAAGCTTAAATACAAAGTTGCTAAGCCCTCAATCTATATGTAAAACTTACCACGACGTTCTATAAACGCAATGTATTTAAACAGTAAATGTTCCAAGTTAACACAAGATGAAAGCGGCCTATGTCGACGCATAGCACAAAAGTTAGCAACAATAATACTCACTGTATGTACAGAATTAGCATAATGCCGAATACGTCCCGTGGGAGGGTGCACGTGGCCAAACAACTATACGGGGAACGTTACATTTGGTTTGTTTAAAAATATACGGAATGCGACAAAATCGCATGACTATCAGTAATACAGGCTGCTATAGCTTACGAGTTCGCCTTCGTAACTTGCTTGTCGCTAGCGCAGAACTATGCAATTTTCCGGGAAAAGAAGTAAAATTAACCTGTAAAATAAAATTAATTGTGTATTTTAGAGAAGTCCTTACAAAACTGTAGGTACCAGATTAGCTCTCTCGTTAGGTGTACCAGTTACAGTGCATTAATGACCAATTTAATTTCCATGAAAATTTTATATTCAGAATTATTACAAGCGCTACAATTTTATAAAGAAAAAAATCTGTCCTTATTTTTGAGTCAGTTTTGTTACTTTTTTTTCATATAGTTTGTATGGCTCGTTGCGAAACGGACACAAAAAAATTGTACGGAAATTAGGGACACTTTTTTATCATCAAAATTATTAGCGCTCTTAGTTCTGAGTAAGAAAACACTAAAATTTCCTCGTCTAATTGTTTTTGCGCCATTCAAAGTGAAAATGTTTAAAAGTAAAATGTCAACACGAGTAAACACTGAACGATTAAATCACAAGTTTAGGTTTTTTTTATACTACGTCTATAATTGGGTGTGTAAAGTTTTATTCAAATATCTGCAGTTTTTAGTCATGATTTATACATGATATAAATAACAAGTACCTGGGCGACCGAGCTCTGCTCGGGCTGAAACTCGGTACCAAGCGTTTTCCGGTTTCCCAGAGATAAGACCAAGCTAGACCAATTTTTCATCCCCGAAAACCCCCACATACCAAATTTCATCGAAATCGTTGGAGCCGTTTTCGAGATCCTGAAAAAGTAACTTTTTCTCACAAAAGAAGAAACTTGACGTTTTCTCATGAAAAATAAACTTAAAAAAAAACTAAAAACCTTTAAAAAAAACGTGGAATCGAACCGAGGTCGGCTGGATCCGCGACTACCCAATTTCTACTGTGCTATTTCGATCTGCTCGAAGCCGGCGAAATTTAGCTTTGTATTCTAATGCAAACAAAAATAGCCGGAAAACACGAGTAAAAGTGATTTTCTGAAAATGAAACATAGCTAGATCCGTTTATCATCCCCGAAAACCCTCACATACCAAATTTCATCGAAAACGTTGGAGCCGTTTCCAAGATCCTGATTAAATATATACAAGAATTGCTCGTTTAAAGGTATTAGATTAGATAGATTAGATAAGAAAACAAAATGTAAGGAAATTGCAGTGCCCTTAAGAGGATACGATGCGCACAATTTCTCCATACAAACGTAATCCCCTGTTTCCTCCCTGGATAATGGCTTTACAGCCAAATTTTTTTTACTGTGTAATCTGTATCTACCGCAGCTATGCCCCTAGGTTTCGTTTTTTTCCATATTTCAATTAACATAAGAAATATGAGCTTTCAAAAACTGAAAAAAATTGCCCAATTTCAACGTCATTTTCAGACACTCATTAGAAAAGAATCCCTCATATAAACAAAATAATAGTTTAAAAAAACTAAAAAACACGCTATAAAAAAATAAAAAAAAAATAAAAAAAAATAATAAATTTCAATTCACTATCCTTATAGTGCAGTAAAAAATCTTAATAAGCAATTATAATTAAAATTTGTAAACAATTCTAAATATTGATAAAATAAATAATAATAGTTTAAAATATTTTATTATAAAAAAAGCGTGGGGAGCATGGTGTCAATTGTCAAGGATTATCATTTTAATAACATCATAAAAAGCACCCCACGCTTTTATTACAATAAAATATTTTAAACTATTATTATTTATTTTATCAATATTTAGAATTGTTTACAAATTTTGATCTGGATATAACAATATAATAATTGGTTATTAAGATTTTTTACTGCACTATAAGTATAGTGAATTGAAATTTATTAATTTTTTTTTTATTTTTTATTTTTATTTTTTTAAAGCGTGTTTTTTAGTTTTTTAAACTATTATTTATTTTCTATTTTTAGTTGCATTTTTTTCGCAGTGAGAGTTTCCATGTGCTAAATAGAGACCCCCCAACCCCCTAAACCCAACCCCCCAACATCCCCCAACCCATTTCCCCAACCCCCCCGAAACACCTAACCCCAACTCCCACAACCTTACCCCCAACCCTCTAAACCCCCCTTACCCCCCTCCTCATTTTCCAAACCCCCAACCACCTAAACCTAACCCCCTAAACCCGGACCCCCACCCCATTTCCTCAAACTTCCCCCAAACCCTAACCCCAACCCCCTTACCCCCAACCCCAACCCCCTAAAACCCCAACCCCGAACCCCCCTTACCCCCTCCCTATTTCCCACAAACCGCCCAACCTCCCTAACCCCCGAACCCCCCCAACACCCCACACCCTTAACCCCAACCCCCTAAACCCCCTTCATCAAACCCTTGTTACCATCTAGGCCTCTTACCCCCCTCCCCATTTCCCACAACCCCCCAAAATCCCTAACCCCCGAGCCCCCCAACACCCCCACCATATTTCTCCCAAACCCCCCCCCCCCACCCCTAACCCCAACCGCCACACCCTTACCCCCGACCCCCTTACCCCCACCCCATCCCCCCCCACCCCGCCACCTACCCCCCTCGCTCTATCATCAGACCCTTGTTACTATCTAGGACCAAAGTACTCGTCAAAACGAATCAAACGAGCCCAAACTCGATGGGGTTGTTTCGTTTTATTGTGGAGTGCCTTTGGCCATCTTCCAGCTCCATCATCAGACCCTGGTTACCATATGGGATCAAAGTGCTCGTCAAGACGAATCAAACGAGCCCAAACTCGACGGGCTCGTGTCGTTTTATTGTGGAGTGCCTTTGGCCATCTTCCAGCTCCATCATCAGACCCTGGTTACCATCTGAGATCAAAGTGCTCGTCAAGACGAATCAAACGAGCCCAAACTCGACGGTATTGTGTTGTTTTATTACATAGTTCCTATGGCCACCAACCAGCTCCATCATCAGATCAGCTCCATGTTACAATAATATTGCATTGTCATCCAATTTACACATATGTGCAAAATTTCAGCTCAATCGGAAACCGGGAAGTGGGTCAAAATCGCGCCCTAAGGAGTCGGTTACAAACATACAAACATACAAACATACAAATATACAAACATACAAACATACAAACATACAAACATACAAACATACAAACATACAAACATACATGTGAAGCTAATATAAAGCGTGTAAAAAAAGAAAAACATAGGGGCATAGCTAAATCTATCTTCTAATTATATTTGAAAAAAAATAATTTTATTGGTCCAGTTTTCGTGAAGAAAACAGGGGATTTCTTACGAAATGCTGTTTTGATCAATTTTACGCGCTTATTAACGGTCTGAGCTGCAGTTGTCCCGCTCTCGCTGTACTGACACGGAGGGGTTCGGGCGAGACAGCGACATTTCATTAAAATACCTATTTCTCAAAAGTCACTCAGCCATCGTACCCTCTTAATGGGATTCATATATGTATTATGTTATCCATCTTTATAAATAAAAATTAATCGCTAAATGTGTTGCTAAGCGCAAAACTCGAGAATCGCTGCATCAAATTAGATAGTTCTTTTTGTTGTGTTCGTAATTTGTCAGTACAACGTTTACATGAAAAAAACTGCAGCGGGAGCAAAGCCGCGGGCATCCTAATCACACATAAATAATTCGAAATAAAAGTACAGATAAACAGAAAAAAACTCAAAGGTTAAAGGTTAAGTTAAGGTGTTTTGAGCGATAAGACCGCCTATTAATGTCTGCCTAAATTTTTATTTTGCCATGTCATTACTTTTACTAAAGAATATTTTGTATCGTATTGTATTGTTATCTACTGACGTATAATTTTTATGATCTGCAAAAATCGAGCATCTATTTAATTAACTAAACACACCTTGAATGTTAGAACGTAAGCCAAAGTTGAAGCAAGGCGAGACCCAAACGCTGCTTACGCAAGTCACCTGGCTACGATTATGCGACACCGGCGGCGTGGCGAGCGTTTTCCCTGTTCATTACGAGTACTGCTACGTATCCACTGCGCAGCGCACGTTACGGCCACGCAATGAATAAAGAAAATCCTAGGCGTACCGTACCGTACGTATTCGTGGCCAGACAGTTCCTCTCACGCTCACGAATTAAGCCAAACTTGTTGAGCTTCCATAATGAACGGACGAAAACATCCTGACTTTGTAGGTACGTAAATGTTTTAATTACTTCCATCCTTATTGTCTTATAACTTTGAGGCTGCCTCCGCTAATTAAGAAGGATTTTAATTAAGCCTTTACATATTCACCACTTGAAAGACTTTGCACGCGTGCTCCCTAAATACATAAGCCTACTTAGCCTGAAAAATCGTGAAGGAATGCTTTAAGCGGCGTCTTAATTTAAATCGAGGATGTGGGTATACTTTAATAGAAACAACTTAAAGCGAAGCTGAAAATTAAATGGTCTGTTTTTTTTAGGGTTCCGTACCCAAAAGGTAAAAACGGGACCCATTTACTGAGACTTCGCTGTCCGTATGTCACCAGGCTGTATCGCACGAACCGTGATAGCTAGACAGTTGAAATTTTCACAGATGATGTATTTCGGTTGCCGCTATAGCAACAAATACTAAAAAGCAGAATAATATAAATATTTAAGGGGGCTCCCATGCAACAAACGTGATTTTTTTTTGCTCGTTTTTGCTCGATATTGATAATGGCAACAGGTAGACGCTTGAAATATTCACAGAATATTTAGTTATATAAGTATTCACTTTAAAAACAAATAATTAAATTAAAATAAAACAAATATTTAAGCTGGCTCCCAACAAACGCGTTTTTTTGCCGTTTTTATAGATAATGGTACAGAACCCTTCGTGCGCAAGTCCGACTCGCACTTGGCCGGTTTTTTTTCATCATTTACAGCTCAAAGGTGATGTATACTTTGTACCTATTAAAATTAACCCAGAAATTACAAATAGAGTCGCTTTTTTGAAGAAGAAAAAACTACTTAGGTTTTGCGATAGAGTATGAATTATGATCGCAGTTTCATGCTTGTCACATAGGACTGCCGGTAATTCGGAAGCTGGTAAATAACGTACTATATCTCGGCTAGAGCTGACACGTTGACGTGGGTCAAACGGAATTATAAATCATCCGAGTACGCTTCTGGACAGTGTTTAATGTAATATTCATTCGGGTAATGTATGGTGATCATAATACTAAGAGTATAAAGTAGGCCGAGTTTATAGTGTAAATCTTCCCAGGTGAACTTTTCGCTTCGAGCCCTTATCTTTCAAAACAAACGGTATCGTCATAGTATTAAAGTTCAAATTTAATGTAATGGCTCGAAGCGAAAAATTCACCTGGGAAGATTTATTTTATACTATACATCGATACTGAGCATCTTTTGTTTCAGTTCGGCCTGATTTGGCTCTCGTATGACGGCAATTTCTTTTGGACTGTGTGTAGTATAATATCATCGACGTAAGTACTAAAGTTGGAAATCTATAATTGTGTCGCATTAACGACATCGGCTTTACAATCGAGTTACATCAAAGATGATGAACAATAATAATACGGTGAAATTGAAAGATTACAGACCAGGTTAGCATTTAAGTTTTGCTGTACGTAATGGAAAATATGCTTTCTACAACCTGCAACGGGCATGTGCAAAACTACCCACGCAATGATTTATAGGTTGACGACCTATATACCCCGTGTCATTGATTTGTGAAGAAAATAAAAGCAAAAGCTTTATGCGAAACATTTTCCATGAAAAAATATTGTCTTTAACTTTGTAAATTAAATTCTTTACCAACGTTCGTTATGAAATTCCACGGACGATCGAGTAATCAAACAGTCAGCTAATAAAGTATCAGTTTATTAAAAAATCCTTAATTGTGACATTGGTTATTAAATATCACTCATTAAATATAGTTTATTAAATCGCAGGCGGTTCAAGGAATTTTGCAGTCCTTAATTTGGCGAATATTTCGTTCGATTAAGGTCGGAAATTCCGGAAAATGAGATTATATAATCGAAAGATTTTTCTTGCTCTTCTCTCTAATTACGTCTTTGTTCTTGGTGAAGTTCTTTTGTTCTGAGGTAAGCTCAGAATAATAACAAAAGAGCGGCAGACAAGGGAAGCGAAAACAATGATGTCTGCTAACTATGAAACTGAACCAGGGATTTTTCATTCTCGTCATGACGACGGGATCTTTGTGCTATTGATTGGGAAGTAAAGGGTGTTGGGGATAGAATTCTGAACTAAAACTTCAACAGGTGTTATGATATCTCGTTATACTTTATAAACTAGACTGCAAAATGAATTGTGAAAATGAAAAGCTATTAATTATTATTTTGATATAATAATCATCTGCCATGTTGTTAATGCTAAACTAGACTTATGTCCGTTTTTACTAGCTTTTGTTTAACTTGCGATGTTTTTGTTTGTATTTGTTAAGGTTCATCATCATCATCATCATCTCAGCCTATATACGTCCCACTGCCAGGGCACAGGCCTCCTCTCAGAATGAGAGGGCTTGGGCCGTAGTTCCCACGCGGGCCCAGTGCGGATTGGGAACTTCACATGCACCATTGAATTTCTTCTCAGGTGTATACAGGTTTCCTCACGATATTTTCCTTCACCGTAAAGCTCATGATAAATTACAAATGTAAGGTAAATGTAAGGTTGTTAAGGTTAACTCATGCAAATTGAATTCAACCCACTTCTACTGATCGGATTGACTTGATTTTTGCAACGAATTTAGTTTGGATGACAATGCATTGGAGTCTTAATTATAACTAGACTAATTGCAGTGACCCAAAATTACAGTCAGCAAAAAATTGTCTGTAGTTGTGTAAATAAAAAAAAACGTAATTTATATTAGGGAGTTAGGTAGTAATATTATGTGAAAAGGGATCAAATTCAAGGGAACGGAGAAGGTCTGCATTATTACACACCGAAACTCATCTATTACAAACCTTAACGTAGATTAAAATATAAAATGACCCGGGTAAATCTCAGTTATATTTCGGAGATAGTTTTTCATTTGTCAGACATAATGCTCGATTAACACTCCATAACGGTCAACCGGAAGTGTGGACGCCATGTTGGCAGCGAGATAGCGGAAATATATCGCCGGAAGTCGACGCCATTATTCAGGAAAGGAATCCTTCCGCAGCCACTTCATAAGTGCTCTTATTATTTGAAGATGTTTCGTTGTGTTAAATTAAACTTTCGTCGGAGGAATGTAGAAAGTTATTTTGTAAAACAAATTTCTTAAATGCTTATTTACTTTGAGTAATATGTGTTACCAATTTTAATTCATTGCACTGGGTTCAGAAAGTAACAATAAAATCATTTATGTGGGATGGTGTGAAGGTTGCTTTTTTATTAATTTTAATTTTAAATAAAATACTGAAAAAATGTAAGACCAACAGAAACAGATTCAGCTTAGCTCACCTCGCATCTCACATTCTCTAATCACTCACTCTTACCATTCACTTTATGAAATCTCTACTAATCATTGCATCCGCTCTATATTTTTTCAATGCAAAATAGGCTTGCGTATGACCGTAACATCGCCCGATGATTAGTTGTCTCAACCTTGACGCTGGTAAAATTGTCCCATGGACAGACCAGTGGCGTGCCTAGGGTATCAAGCTATGGCAAGCCGAGAGATATGTTTTATTATTTTTTTATAATTTAATGTAGGTAAATCCATCTTGTTGCCGCTTTACTCTTCAGTTTGGACAAGCTTACCAAAGCACACTTCATTCTATTTTTTTTTTAAGATCACTCATTATATTGTGCCGTTTTTTGCCGAAATAAACATTAATCATTAAACATTAAACATTCTATTACTGGACAGAATTTTACAGACTCATTCTTATACACCGCACTAAACAAGAATACCTATTTTTTTTTTTTATGTTAGATAGGCCAGACAAACGAACTAGTGGGTCACCTGATGTTAAATGAACACCACTGTCCATAGACACCCGCAGCGCTTTACACGATGCCAGTGCGTTGTCGGCCCTAAAGGAGAGGGAATAGGGAAAGGGGGAGAGGGAAGGGGTGAGGTATTGGGCCCCCGGCACTCTCACTGACCGTACGAAGCGCAAGCAGGATTACTGCTGCTTCACGCCAGTGTTCTGTGAGAGGGTGGTACTGCCCCGGACGAGCCGGCCCATTCGTGATGCAGCGGCTAGCTACAACATGGCTCTACCACTACTGAATTTATTTTGTAATTGCATCAAATCACGCATTTTACAACGCCTTGCATGGCCCACGATTCGATATAAACAATCGTGAAGTTATTCATCTCGCCCGCGCCAAACAAACCAAACGCAACAAACTTCACACCGTAAGCCAGATTCAAAATTACAAAGAAAGTGCTATATATGCAGCTATACATAGATATTTGCAAAACTAACGTTTTCCTAAGTATGAAGAGAGCGCTTGGAAGCCCCGTAAAAGCCCACAAGAGCGAGCGAGATGTCATGCTATTTATAACGTCGCTACTATCGCCGTTCAGCGCCGCCGGGCCGCGCAGCGGATTTGTTATGCAATTCTTGGTATTTTACGTAAAATAAAGCGCGTTATTATGAAAGTGTTTGGTTTTTATTTTTAATCTTGATTTGAGATTTATAAGGCAAGCCCGGCTTTTGGGCTTCTATGTAAGGTTCGCCACTGGGACAGACGCCATTTAAAAAGAAACAAGGTAAGTTGCGCCCTAAGGTAAAATACACGAGCCTTGTATTTAAATGCTGATTCACCCTAGCTTTGAGGACAGTAAAATAATAATGTGCTTCCTTCTCTTGTTTCTGATTTTTTTCTGGAAGTATTTAGTTTGCAAATCTTTTTCCATAACAAAAGATAACTTCCCCTCCTATAAAATGCACAGTTTCCACTACAGCAACTAGTCATTTAATAATTCCGCCATAAAAATCAGAACTTCAACCACCTCCCACGAGACGAGTCAAGCTAATGAGCTGCTCCCCGCCGACACGTGGCCAGCACGTGTCGACACAACCTCGAACACTTACGTACTTAGACAGTCGATAGCTAGATATACACGTATTTGTATACCAGTAGCGGGAATAAAAAATTTCATCATACAACCGAGAAACGAGGAAACGAAGCCAGCACAATAAATAAGCTGCGATCTGGATAATATCTGTAAATATAGGTTTTTATTAAATTTCATCATCATCATCCCTGCCTATATACATCCCACTGGCCTCCTCTCAGAATGGAGGGTTTGGGCCGTAGTTCCAAGACGGGCCCAGTGCGAATAGGGAACTTCACACATACCATTGAATTTCTTCTGACATACGTAAAGGTTTTCTCACGATGTTTTCCTTTACTATAAAACTCGTGGTAAATTTCAAAATATGAATTCCATACATTAACTACTTGAATTCCGAAAAACTCAGAGGTGCGAGCCTGAGAGCCACTGGGCCACCACGGCTTATTAGGTTAAGATTAAAGTTAGTTAAAGCAAAATCAAAAGCAAAAGGGAGGGCAAAGAGCGAGGGAAGAAGGGCTACGGATTAGCCCGAAACATGTCAAGTTAAGCTCGTTTTAAGACGTGAGTGATCCTTATATTTTCACTTTCAACTAAGGTTATGTTTGTTATACAATACACAAATATTCTTTATTTATCACCAAAAGCAGTACCTACAGTGGCATTACAAAAATAAAAATCCAGGCAGACAATAAGCGGTCTTATCACTAAAAAGCGATCTCTTCCAGACAACCAATTACACAGAGATTAATAAATATGAACGAACTAATGTAGGTTGTAGTTGTAAGCGTGGAAAATAAATAAATAAACTAATATATAATATGGAAAAGCTGCGCAATCTGGATCCGTGCTCTGGATCTTCCCCGATCAGCTACAGTTTAGTATTAGTAGAAATGGTCACATAGTTTTATAGCTTAGCTTTCACATCCTCACACCATAGCTACATTAGCACATCTCTGGTGGAAAGTCACCTTTACGCGGAACTACACTCGAAAAACATATCCCATCATTCTGGCGGCACCTGGATAAAATCACATTAGAAACTAGAGAATTAATTAACTAAAGCCTAATAAATTAAGTCCCATTAGCTATCGTGACGGCATGGCCAAGTCATAGGCGTTGTTATCGACCCTGGATCAGAGATTGATTGATAAGCGGCTAAAAAGGCGGAGACGGAGACATAATTGAGCGAATTTCCCCGCGGCCCGCTGTTGTTATCGCACCTATATTCAAACAAGGGGGACATACGGCTTTTAAGTATGGACAATATTCTTGTGTCACGCGGCGGACACGACGTACAAATACGCGTTCTTGAATCTACATAAGCACGACGACGTCTGTACACGCGTACGCCTACATACATCGCGCCCGCACTCTTCTGGTTTCTGGCGGTTTCCGGCTATCTGCGCCTTGAGGGGTGGGGTAATTCGAATCGGTGCGGGGCGGACCGTTTCCATTCTGTACGTCAGTACTATTATATATTCTGTGCTTGTGTGTGTAAAGCGTTTTCACATTTAGACGCTAGCAATGCGACATGTGGCGGCAGGCACACGCGCAGGCGCGCTCGCCGCCCGCACCTCTCTCGGCCCCTTCGTCGTCATACCCCCTGAGGTGTGTAGCGTTACATGTTGTACTTAGATATAGTATGTTGTACTTAGATATAGTATACGTAAATATAGATATAACTATATGACACATGCAATATAGATATAGTATACGTAAATATAGATATAACTATATGACACATGCAATGTGTCATATAGTTATATCTATATTTACGTATACTATATCTAAGTACAACATGTAACGCTACACACCTCACCCCCAACCCCTGTACCGTGCGGGCGAGGATCATAAATGGTCTAGCTATAGAGCTTAATAGCGCTCTAATAATTCCTACATGTGGTAGCGGCGTTGATGTGCTCTCTGTTGAGTGACGTACCAATCTGAGGAGTAAACGTGCGACTGCACTGCACGTCAGCAAATGTGAAAGCGGCCGAAGGAGTTGACGTAGCCGGATTTAGCCAGGTGTATACTTACTGAATAGGTATTTGTTTATACACAAGGTACAACTTTTATTTTAGGAAATTCCATAGTTCCCGCGGAATCTTTGCAGACGGGGTCGCGGGAAAAAGCTAGTAACTTATATAACTACTTACTCGATAAAATAATCGTACCATTTTCCAGCCACCACCCACACCATTTTTCCAACCGTGTGTATCGCAGAAGGGTGTGCATCGTACCGTGCGACATATCTGAAATTAATTCATGTTTTGTCATTCCCTCACTTTATATACGGGGCTTAATGACGTTGCACTATAAAACGTCATAGTGAAAGGCTTTCTATACGTGAGATATCGCGGACGTGCGTAGGCGAGCTATAAATGTAAAAACATGGTTTCGCTCTTACTGGCCGGTGAGGCAAAAACCAATATTTGGAAGGGTTCCATTGAAAAGCACCCTTTGGTATTGCGTAAAAAACGTGCTAGAAATCTCATGATTAATGTGTTCAGGAAGTGCGTTCGTTATATCGAGTAAACACTTGAAGTTGAGAGCATGTGCCGCGTAGGAATAATTTAGCTGTCACATTAAATTCATAATGGTTAAGCTATTTCGTAGTTTTTTTTCTGAACATCCTTTTTTTAAAATAAAAGAGGCTGTCACCCTTGTGAGCTTTTTTGTTTAAATGCCCGTGTAACTTAACCTTCCTAAAATTATTAATGTGAAAGTAACTCCGTCTGTTTTTAACTCTTCACTCTAAAGCGATTTAGGCATATGTACATATTTACGAGATTGGCATGGAGACAGTTTTAGACCCTGTGAAGGAAATAGGATGTTTTTATCCCGGAAAATTACAAAGATCCCGTGGGATAAACGACAATAAACAAATTATTCTCGAACAGGGTCGCGGGCAACATTTACTTATAAATAAATATATTTGTTGCGTTTTTACCAACTCATTCACTATGTAGGCTCAGCTATTTCGGACTATTAGCTAGTACCACCACTGTCATAATTAAGAAGTAATTTAAACGTACATATCCGTCCGCAGCACCTGAAGTAGTCTTGGGTCTGACAAACCTGGCAACTAATACTACATTATTACATTACACTTGTACATTTTTTGTCGTATGATTTAATTAAGTGGAAAACTTACAT
This sequence comes from Archips xylosteana, assembly GCA_947563465.1. NCBI lineage: Eukaryota > Metazoa > Arthropoda > Insecta > Lepidoptera > Tortricidae > Archips > Archips xylosteana. Next base: position 8,317,137 of record OX387349.1, read on the forward strand.
GTTATTGTAATAGTTGCATACAATTAATTTTAATCGCGTGGTTTTAATCAAGCGGCATGCATCGGAAATATGCGGTCGCTATTCATACATACTTAACAGAACTATTTTAATTATTTACTGCAAATAAACTCATCACTCGGGAACAAAGTTACTTCAATCAGTATATTTGGTATTTAATTTATCCTCATATTTTATCTCGCAATGGGATATTTAAACACAATATTTTAAGCATTATAAAGTGACCAGCTGTTGATCGTGTTAGGATGATAAAGTATGAAAAAGCTATAAGGAAACGTCCCTGTGCTCGACACTGACCCAATACATGCCACCTTTAATCTTATGTCATAGTAAGAGAGGTGACAGATAGGTGTCATCTACTGGGCGTTAAGGTGTCGAGCATTGCTACGTTTACCTTATTATCTTCAAGCTTTAAGTCAATTTGTATTGCCAACATAGTTGTGACGTAAATTTGATTTATGTTTAGAGCAAAAGCTTTTATTGAGATATTTTAAATATGTATTTAAGGTTAAATTAGAATTATTAATAAATACTTACTTTGTATTATTGGCTGACTGTTGTGATTGGGCATGTATCTAGGTCGTAGGGATAGTATTGTTTCACCTGTTTATAAAAAGTATTGTGACGCCATAATTGGGGCAACCAACCCGAATAGTTCTCATATGGAGACCACGGACTGGAATGCGCAGCGTGGGACGTCCATCAACGAGATGGACGGATAATATTGTAAAGGCCACAGGTTCAAGGTGGATGCAAGCTGCTTCCAACCGTAATGATTGGGTATCAATGATGATGACTATATTTTCAATGGTGGTAGTTAATCACGGCCGTCCATAGACTAGAAACACCTATATATGTATTAGCATCAAAGAAATCGCTAGCCCATCATAAAATGAAGTATGAATAATATGTTCACAAGTTTTGTAAGATTTATTACAGATATTACAGGAAAATGGAAAGCGTTATTCACGCGCAGGTGTGACGATTTGCTAACTTGCCATATTTTTGTAAGAAAATTGAGTTGGGAAGAATCCCTGAAATTACAGGTAATGTGTATACGGCGAGTTATAACTGCGCTTTTATCTGATAGGCGTTATTTACTGGATGCTGTTAGTCGGTTTTGATTAGTAAAGTGATATTGAACATATTGCTCTGTATTTTGGTTTTGGTAGAATGTTGGGATAAAAGTTTGTTTTGAATAAATTATTGTAAATTTTTTTCGACAGTATCTTTCTTTTAATGTTGCCTTTTCTATTTTTAAAAGCTAATTAGAAAGATTTATTTTTTATTTTTTTGAATATGAACTAACGTGCTGATTGATCTTAGCAAATGAAAATAACTATAAATTAAACATTTTAAAAACCCCCAACGCAATTAAATCCAAGATTCCTTCCGCCACATACAAAAGATCTGATAACTTTGAAACGGCTGAACCGATTTTGATACAACATATTATTATCTAAGAACCATCGCCAAGAAACCTCCTTTCAAATAAAAAAAAACCGCATTCAAATCGGTTCACCCATTCAAAAGTTATGATGCGACAGACAGACAGACAGACACACACACACACACACACACACACACACACACACACACACACACACACACACACACACACACACACACACACACACACACACACACACACACACACACTTAGCGGTCAAGCTTATAACACCCCTCTTTTTGTGTCGGGGGTTAACAAAATAAAATACCTTTGGACGTTTTGAAAAATGGATTTTTTTTCGTAAATTTTCTTGTATTTATTCTAAAATCGTTAACAAACTTCGACAACACTAACAACTAGAGAAAAAAACGTGGATTCTTGTTAATAGGCAATATGCGAAGCCGAAATTGCTTTCCTAACGTCGTTTCTTCTGTAACTAATATCGGGCTAATCCTATTGTCACCAACCTCCGCTATGGGAGCATCGATACTGTTTGTTTTTATTACTTTAAAAATACATGGGCTAGCTATGGCTAGCATTCTTACTAGCGGTTTTTAAAGCGAATGTTTATAGGGATTACCAAAATGGTTTTTTTTATCGATAATTTATTTGAATATTGGCACTTTGTTACTAAAAACAATTACTGATAATTGACGTTAACTTTGAAAACAATTAGCCCCGAAACACGGTTTGTACCTACCTAATCTAAAAAAAAAAATAAGTAACCCATTTTGACGGGTTGTTGTAATTTTATTAAGAAACTAAGTACCCAGCGAACTTAGTATCATTCCACAATTAACAATAACCAAAATTAAAAACTAAAACCATTTCTAGATAGTATGATTTTAATTAGGTACGTTAAAAATTGGCAACCAAGTTTTCCCTACTTTAACGCTTAAAAGCTGTCTATTCCGTAGGTTTTTAGATACCTATTTTAATAGTTTCTCTGCTACTCCGAGAGATGAATCCAAGAAACTACAAATTATTGCAATTAGTCTAACCGTTCTTGAGTCATAATTGGTCTAACTAACCCGACTTTATTTTATATAGATATGTTTCAAGCTCTTACAAAACTAATTTTAATTCCCTTAGTCTTAGTAATATTATTTCTTAAACCAGCCGTGACTGTATATATTTTCACGAAAATTAAATTAATACCCCTTATCGATAACATAAACTATCGACATGAACTCGCTGAGAACACGATATTAATGCTATAAAATTTCTTTCCGTATTAGTATTCAAGCTATTTTTTGCCATGATACTATATCGGGAGCCGGCTGGAAACATTATTTTTAATTAAAATGCTTCTCATGCTTTGCTTAGGAACAGTGCTTATTTCGCATAACTTGTTTTAATTAATGTTGCTTTTAGATTTGCTCAGGCAAGATCGCCGGACATTCTGTTGAGAGAGTATAAAATTACACAAACGCACACAGCACATACGTACACATAAATAGTTACAATAAAGATTATTAATTACGGCATAACTTTGTAGTTTTTACTAAAGTCAATGCAGCTTGAAGAATCACCAAATTCAAGTGGCAGTGGGCAGGGCCGAAAGGACCGAAAGACGCAGTGTTGGTAGGCTTTCAACATGATAGAGCGACGGCCTGGTTAAGGTTGCAGGGACATGTTTGATGTGGATTGCGCAAGACCGGTCTGTTTGGGGAACCTTGGGGGAGGCCTATGTTCAGCAATGGCTGAAATGATGATGATGATGATTCTAGTTTTTGGCGTCAGTGATAAATGGGTCTGGCTCTGACATTTGAACGTATTTAGAGTTTCAACGTCCGTATGCTACGAATATCTAAGGGTAGGTAATAAATGTAATTGGTTTTGTTCTCCTTTAAGGGCCTACGCTAGTTGACGCGGATTACCCGGAACGGACGCCCGTCGTGCGTGCGTCTAATAAGAAATTGTATGAACAGCGCTAAGTGGCGCGAGCGCGTGCGACGGATTTTCGGTACATTTTAGACCCGCGAGCGGGCGCACGCGGCGGGCGTCTGCGTCAGGTAGCGTAGGCCCTAATAATACCTACCAATGTCTACGGCTTCAAATTCGATATAGATTTTTTCTCCGAAAATCACGTTTTTTATTTTATTTAAAGCTTAACACAATGAACAAAAAAACAGTCAAATTGGTCTAGTCGTTTTCAAGTGATGATCTCGTAACGTGCTAATTGATTTTTATCATCCACATAACGGTACTAAAACAAAATTCATAATATACCTTTCTCTTCAAACAAAACATAAAATCTTATTTGGCTAAGTAAACTGATTGTGTTAAAATTTTTGTGGTGCAGTAAAATTACATTTTCGTGCAGAAAATCCAAATCAAAATAACAAAATATCCTCCCCCTTTTTTGATGACGGTGTAAAATTGTTGTTAAGTACCTACTACCAACCTACCTAAAATCCTTGAAAAAAAATTCATGTACCCAGTACAACAATCGTGTTTTATTGCAAATAAGCAATATAAATACCCACTTTGAGTGACGAACTGCATCGAACGGCGAGTTATTTTCCATAAGATTTCCCAGCAGAATATTTGAAGAGCTTATGTTCGATATTAAATTCCTTGCTACGTTAGTATTTCTCTAGTCGCTTTAAACCACTTCACTTCTTAGATGTTTGCGATTTTCTATTGTTCTTACTCAGAGAACACAACGAGAATTGCCTTTAGCTTAAAATATTTTTTGAAGTGAAACTTCTAATGCGACTTCCAACAAGGTCGTGTTAAACGTGTAACGCTACCATTAAGCATTAGTATAAGCATTAGTATATGTACTGCCGAAGCAAGTAATCTCGCATTGTATACAAACGGATGTTAAAAACTTCGACAGTGCGATGCAGAACTCATACTGTCTGTGCAAATTTGTATGAGACTTGATAATTGGCTACTTTCCTAACTAGTCAGTCTTTTAGATTATCAAAAAATATTGGACACGTATTTTTTATTTTGCAATTAAACAAAAAATTACGAAGATATGGCGCGTTGAAGTTTCGCGTGACGTCACTTGTTCCTACACTTTGTATGAGCGTTTTAGGTACAAGTGACGTCACGCGGAACTTCAACGCGCCATATCTTTGTCATTTTTTGTTTAATTGACAAAATAAATAATACGTGTCCAATATTTTTTGATAATGTAAAACACGGACTAATAAGAATTATTATTTTTTTACCTAGGAAACATCCCTATTGTATGAGCGCCATCTAGTGAGTAATTTAAACACATAGATGCATAAGTAAATTTAGTTCTTTAAGTTATTGCAATAAGGTTCATATTGGTTGATTGAGGTTTTTATTGATTGGTTTTATTATAAGTGCCTTTTTCATTTCCACATTACGAAATATCACTTCTTCCGCGCGGAGAAACTGCACGCTCGATTTTTTCTAATATTTTTCGTTGAGGCAAGATATACATATAAATCACACATCTTCACTCATCATCTTTATAATATACATCCCAGGCTATTACTCAGAATGAGAGGGTCCAGACTAGAAGTTTCCACAACTTCGTCTGCAAATAATTCCTTTATCTATTAAGTACTCTAAAGTCAACGGCAGTGATATTATGAACGTTAACGAGATACAAAATACATAATAAATTTAAAAAAATATAAATATTTATGCAGCGTAATTAAATATGCACAAAAACTTTTTCATGAGACTATTAACACCAATTGATCTAGTCCTAAACTAAGCAAAGCTTGTACTATGGGTACGGACAGACACTTATATTCTTATATAAATAAATACTTACATACATATTAAACATCCAGGACTTGAACACGAATATTTATATTTTTCACACAAATATCTGCCCTGACCGGGATTCGAACCTAGGACCTCCAGCTTCGTAGTCAGGTTCTCTAACCACTAGGTTATCCGGTCGTCAATAAAATTAAAATTTAAAATTTATTATTACCTACTTGAAACAATCATTAAATTTATTTTAAATTCTGCTTCTACTGCAGCAATAAATTAAAAAAATTAGGTAGCCATTATTAATTTTACTGCCTGAACGACCAGTCTAACTTTAATTTTATGCATCTACAGATTCATAAATGCATCACAATATGCATTAATTTTACCATCCGAACATGCAATCATTCCAACACAATTAACATAATAAAATGACATTTAATACCTCAGCAACCCTGAATAGATTTACCAATAAACATTTTATTTTACTGTCGACCGATCCATTCGGCGGGGCTCCTATGAATGGCTTATCAAATTCTACGGATTTCATTTCCAAAAAACCGAAACGGAAAGCCTTTAGAAACGGAGCTCAACCTTTTCCCCAGAACATTACTTTTGGGATGAAATGTAAATACAGGGTGATATGAATATAAATGCTGTTTAAGTAGACGGTATAGGCGTGGGTCGTCGTTATAGTACGGCTAGCCACAGCTTGGAACTGATGGCATAAAGGAAAAAGGTGCGGTAGGCTTTACTGGAATACTCGATATCTAGGCTGTGATTTCTGAAACGTATCGGCTATTGAATAAAAATCAGGAAAGGCCGCAAAAGTAATGTATCAACATTTATATTTCTTCTAAAGATGTTACTAGGAACAGTGCGCACTTCTACTTACATATATAGGTTATATAATATGTGTATTATGGAATACACATACTCTCTCTACTTTTTCACTAGTTTGATAGTAGCTGTTGCCTGCGACTCCGTCTGCGAAGAATCCATTTATCGCTATCCGCGGGAACTATGCAATTTTCCAGGATAAAAGATATATTTTATGTTAATTCATATTTAAACTATATGTGTGTCAAATTTTATCAGAATCCGTCAAACTGTTTTAGTGTGAAAGTTTAACAAACATCCACACATAATCCATACATCCATAAAAACTTTCACGTTATAATATTAAAATAACTTATGTTGCAACGCTGTTTATGGTATTTATTGATGCTTACATAAAATTCCAAACGATTTGTTACATTTTCCTTCACTAAAGACACTTAATTATTATTTAAACATTCACACAATAGTATGCAAGCAGATAGATACGTTGTAATATTGGTTTAAATAATATTTTTAAGGTTATTCAAATGTTAATCCTTACACAATGTGTATAGCCTACTCCGTCTGTTGTTTTCTCCCTTATACGTATATCCTGCTACCTCTCCATATGGGAGCACTGTGCAATACCCGCGTAGGGGACTGAACAGATATAGCTATGCAAATTACGTATTATCAAAAGCTCTATCTTTCAAAAACGGTTTATTTATACAATTTGAAACAGGCGTAAGGTTTTGAACTGTTGCCATGATGAGGAAGGCTTTACTGTTTTGTTTAACATGATTCTCTGCTTGTTTAATAATTTAAACATCAACATTATCGCTTACACTAAAAAATAATTCCAGAATCAATTAAAATGTATTTTTGCAGAAACCTTATGAATTATTTTAAAAAGCGACACGGTTTTTTTAGCTGATTAGCAGTTTTACTGTGATTCCTACTTCAAATAAACTTTTGAAATCATATTTAACACATATTACCTATATTGTAAAGGATGCGAAGATCACCATTTAACTTTGATATTTTATAAAAAAAATTGTGTTTTTTTCGTATTTAGTCAGAATATAACGGCAGAAAATACAAGACAGCATAAATCAGTGTTTAAAAGAAGCTAAGAATTAGTGTTTTTCAGTGTTGAAAATAAAGATGAATAAATTTAAAAAATCTCAATAAAATACATACATAAATTATTGAAATAACTTTTCATTCCTACCTCCCCTTACTCCCCTTACTAGCCTTATTCTTCCACACGCACTCCAAGGTAGGGCGGGAGAATATGCATATTGTCTGCGCGGCCTAAGAGCCCTCGGCAGCACAATGGACCCCTGTAATTTCAAGTTTTATAGTCATCGCTTTATGCACCTGGCAACTTCTTCGTGATATATTGAAGATCCCACGTTAGAAGATTATGCGATGGTTAGATGGTGGTTGGTTTGGTTCATTATTTGTTTCCTATGTTGGTCGAAATAAAGTATTATTATTTGAGCCCGACTAGTTAAATATCGAAAAGAAACGTGACAGAATCAATTTAAACAACGCGGGCAACTAATTATAACCTAGTATTTTTTTTTTGTAAAACTAAATTAGTTAGGTATTTTATCCTAATAGAATTTAATGGTTTTCATTCCAACCTACACTAATATAGTAAAAAAAACACTTTTTTTGCCCTAAAAACCAGATTAATATTCAACTGATTGCAAAATATAAAGAGACATTATTTAAATCAGAGTCAAGTATGTAACAAAATAATCAGGTACATTTAGGTATTGACATTTATTTATTTATTATATTTTGGCACACTTACAACTATTCATACATGATCTTAGCCTAAAACAATTATAATTAATTTATTATTATGGACTCTCATCTCGTACGTGGTTGTGCGCACGCTCTTTTTAATAACTTAACGTTGAATTAATATTAGCCGCATATTAGTACCTACGGAACCCTACACAGCGGCGTGACACGCATTTGGCTCGTTTTTTCTTTAGTGCCTATTATATTGCCATTTACAGAAAATTCATTACATGAATAGCCAGATTTAAACCATATATTTTCGTGGAAATGATTTCTCATGCAATAAAGCTTTATTAAACCAGCCCAGAAAAGCTTTCACGCTTCACTATTTGGATAAGATTAAACTTCCTATATAAACGATGCAAGCAGATTTTAAACTGAGACTTACATTATTACAGAGATGAGGACTAAAAGCCTTAAGGAAAGCTTTGCTTATTTTAACCGTCTTCAACAAAAAGGAGGAGAATATCAAGGCAATTTTCAATTTAGCTGTATGTTCTTAGAGTTCCGTACCCAAAGGGGACCCTATTACTAAGACTCCACTGTCCGTCCGTCTGGTCTGTCTGTTCGTTTGTCACCAGGCTGTATCTCATGGACCTTGATAGGACCAGTCTGGAAGAGAGAAACAGATAACCAATCTGGTTGGATTGGAGAGGCGTATGCCCAACGGTGGCGAAAACTCCCTGCAAAAGATGAAAAAAAGAGATTGTGACACAACGGAAAGCTTTCATATAATTTTAAACACCAGCATTTTGGTGATTAACTTTTTGTATTCCACCCTTTAATTTAGCATATAGCTTGAATCTAATGAATTATTGATTATATGTAAGTTTTGCCTAAAACTCGCTTAGCTGTGATCATCTATAAATTAATTTCAGTCATGCTTCGGTGTCTTCTTTTGTTTTTCGTCTATTGAGTTCCGTTCAAAAAAACAAATGACTACTACTTCGCGAAAATACGAAATGCCGCAAGTTAAAATTCACAAGACGGAAGAAAGCGAAGGCCATCGGATGCACTAGATATGTATCGGGTCTGTGTCTGGTGAAAATAAATAGTGGTGGTGGTGCATTCGTGATTCCACATAGCATGTTCGAGACTTCAGCAAAACGTGAAACCGACGAGCGGATTTTGTATCCAGGTTTTACCGTGCAATTATGAAGGTTAAAAATAGTAATATACAGGGCGCCATCACTACGTCTCCACTTAAGAACCAGTCTCCCCCAGCAAAGATCAGTTTTACAGTATATGTGACCTGCCCACTGCTATTTCAGCTTGCTAAACTGCTGGGCTTTGTGACTTTGACAATTACTGACATGGCGTTTGGCGTTTTTAAATTGTTCCAATCGACATCCAGTTAATTACGTTGCGCATCAGTGTGCGCACGATACGGACTATTGTTACACGAAACACGCTCGCTACGATTCTAATTAAGGCTTATTAACTATAATTAAACTTTAGCCGCGTTTGCTGCTTACTATGCCACGCGCGGAGAGTAATTTACAAATTTTATTAGTGTTTGTTTTTGTTTAATTTTGAGGTTTAAGGTAATTGAATATTAGGGGCGTAAGCGTATTACAGCACTTATAGCTCTATGTCTGGGGTTTGGTTAAATATTTTCTTCAAATCATATTAAGTACAGACGGAAATACTACGTCCTTTTTTTTGAAGTCGATTAAAAATAGTTTGTTTCAGTATTTTGGCTGGCACCGAATCCGCAATCTTACTGGTTTACTATGGGTTTACTCACTTGCCATTAAGTGACCACTAATTCGTTTGCCGCTCATAAAAAAACATACTTTTTCGTTTGTTTCCATTGTTTCTAAGAAATAATATAACACGACGATTCCTTATTACACAAAAGCCGAAGCTCCTCAACCGTTTCATATCATTTTGTATCGCCAGAGGTACACGCTAATGAAATAAACTTTCAGGTAGAGTGGAGAAATTATTAATATTCATGGGACGCCCTGTCCCGGCCCTTGTAAATGTTTTATTCGTTAACGAGTCGACCGGATTAAGGTAATCATGTCACGTTGTGTGCTAGGAGCCTTTGCGATTAATTCGCCACGTAATCAATTTTAGTTGGCGATACCGTATGCTTGAGTTTTATGGCCATTATTACATCTTGCAGCGTGTGAATTATTTTAATGCGTTGCGTTAAATTAGTACGTTTCAATTGTTTTTAGGGTTCATACCCAAAAGGTGTCAACGAGACCCTATTACCGAAACTCTGCTGTCTGTCTGTCAGTTTGTCCGCCCGTCTGACACAAGGTTCTATCTCTTGAAATGTTTTACTGTGGCTGCTATAACAACAAATACTAAAAATAAAAAAGTTAAAAAATAGAGGGGGTTGTCATACAAGAAAGGTGTTGTTTTTTTTCAGCGTTTAAACTCCGGCCACGGTTGCTAGGCAACGCGACAGATGGCAGGTTGCTAGGCCACGCGTGCGACCCTTTGCTTTTCGGAAGTTCACCTACCTATAAGTATGCGACTTTAATGCTTACATTTTGGCTATTTGTGTATTACTTAACTGTGGCCGCTGTACGAATGAATAAGTACTAAAAAATAAAATAATGTTAAATATTAAAGGGGGTCGTGTTACAAAAAACGTGTCTTTTTCAGCATTTTTAACTGCAGTGCTGCACGCTGGTTGTAAGGCGACAGCTGTCAGTTGTTAACAATTTCTTAATTGGTTACAAGGGTTCATACTTCCTTTAAAGGCCGGCAACAGATTAGTGACTCTCTTTGAGTGCTTGATTTTTATGGGCGGTGGTGATCATTTTCCATCAGATGACCCGCATGCTCGTTTGCCTCCCTCTCATAATAAAAAAAGTAAAAATAGAAATGCCTTAATGATATATAAAATTATGACAAAATATCAAATTTTATTGAAGTGGGAATACAATATTTCCGCCTGCAATAAAACGTCGCTAGATAATTCCGTCTGTCTAATTTGCGATTATACGCAGCCTCCATTCGAGGATTACCTGCTCGAGCGCTGTCAGCGTCTGAAGGCTTAAATTTTCATTATGTTTATTGGATAATTCGCATCAAGCGCTGCGTGAGGCACAGAGATAGAACGGATCGTCAATGCAACACTGAGCATTCGGTCGGCGAAGGCACTACCCGCCCCAACTGTATCTTTAAAACAACCACAGAGTAAATAATTACGAAGTGAAACACTGTTCCAGAATAGTATCCAAATTTTACGTAAAGAAACTTTTTTAAACTGTGGACGTTTTAGACAAGGCATTGTGTTCTATTTAAGTATTTTGTATAAGAACAATTGGGAGGACAGTCAGCCGGCCGTGGGAGCTTTAATAACAAACCGTTTCACACTTGACTGTCCTTTTGAGCCGGATATTATCCATTTTTCATATCAAAGGCCGACTTGATGAAAAGTTATAATTTTTCAAGCAGAAAAAATAAGATCGCTTTGAAAGTATTTCCGGGATCCCGACGAGAAATAAACTGTTATGGACTGACTCTCAGAGTGGAGTTTGCCTTATCTTTTATATGAAGTATAATTACGCAGTGTTTAAAGACAATATCGTGGTATAATAACTAAAATTTGGGACAAAAATTAAAATTATATATTTGCTGCTTCTTTATTAAATTTAGCAACGTCACAGAATATATAATAGTACTAACCTACAGAATGGACATGCTCCGCCCCGCACCGATTCGAGTTACCCCACCCCTCAAGGCGCAGATTGCTGGACACCGCCCGAATCCAGAAGAGTGCGCGCGCGATGTATGTAGGCGTACGCGTGTACACACGTCGTCGTGCTTATGTAGGTAGATTCAAGAACGCGTATTTTGTACGTCGTGTCCGCCGTGTGGCAACGTCTAAAACCTCTCCTTTAGAGCAAATTTCCAATATGCTAGTTGCGTGCTGTTAATAATTTTGAGATACCTAGTACACAAAGAATTTTTCACTACAAGTGTGGTCAAAGGATATTGATTTTTAAAAACCGACCAAGTGCGAGTATGACTCGCGCACGAAGGGTTCCGTACAATTATCTATAAAAATCACGTTTGTTGTATGGGAGCCCCCCTTAATTTTTTTTATTTTAATTTAATGATTTATTTTTAAAGTCAATATATGAAATATTCTGTGAATATTTCAAGTGTCTACCTGTTGCCGTTATCAATATCGAGCAAAAACAAGCAAAAAAATCATGTTTGTTGTATGGGAGCCCCCTTAAATATTTATTTTATTGCATTTTTTAGTATTTGTTGTTATAGCGGCAACCAAAATACATCATCTGTGAAAATTTCAACTCTTTAGCTATCACGGTTCCCGAGATACAGCCTGGTGACAGACGGACGGACGGACGGACAGCGGAGCCTCAGTAAAAGCGTTTCTGTTTTAACCCTTTGGGTACGGAACCCTAAAACCGACCAAGTGCGAGTCGGACTCGCGCACGAAGGGTTCCGTACAATTACCTATCTATAAAAATCACGTTTGTTGTATGGGAGCCCCTTAAATATTTTTTTTTATTTTAATTTAATGATTTATTTTAAAGTCAATATATAATTAAATATTCTGCTAATATTTCAAGCGTCTACCTGTTGCCGTTATCAATATCGAGCAAAAACGAGCAAAAAATCACGTTTGTTGTATGGGAGCCTCCTTAAATATTTATTTTATTCCATTTTTTAGTATTTTTTGTTATAGCGGCATCCGAAATACATCATCTGTGAAAATTTTCAACTCTCTAGCTATCACGGTTCCCGAAATACAGCCCGGTGACAGACGGACAGACGGACGGACAGAAGGACGGACAGATGGACGGACAGCGGAGCCTCAGTAATAGGGTCCCGTTTTTACCCTTAAGAAAAATTAAGGTATAAATTGTTCAAATTTTCTTTCTTTTTAAAGTTATAATGATAAGTTAATTATATTAATTGTAATTTGTGTCTGTTTTGTGTGGCCTTCCGTGATTTTACTGTACTGTGGCCCGGCGGAAGACCAGTGCTGGTTTTTTTTAACTAGCGACATACTGAGTCGGGACCCTTTCTGTAACAACATTAATAATTATGTACATACCTATGTCTTGTCTATGTTTTTACTCTTATTTTTGCCTGTGTACGTGTTATTATTGTTGTTATAAAATAAATGTTAAATGTCCGTTAATTTTACTTATCGTGTTTGAAACCGATGTCTGGCATTAAGGTGATGAACTTCAATTAAAGTTGAAGCAAAAATGATAAATCTCCGTAACCGGTTCTGAGTCGCAGATGCCCGGGATGTTTTAGTAAATGAGACCTACATTTTGTATTCGCGGAGTTACGAAACGCTGGCTGTTTCTGATTATTTGCATTTAAACTTAATTTGGCAATTCAAACATTTAATCTTGTCTGCGTTCTCAATAATAATTTGTATTAAACTGTAGGTTTCAAAAGTTATTATTAACTTTAAACACAAAGAAATAATACCTACTCCTGGAAAAAAATATTAAGAATATAATTTACTTGTACTTAAGCTATCATCCCCGGCCTACAACATTATATCCATGCCAGATTTACTTTTTCATAAAAATAAAACTTTCAAAGTTATGTAACTTTGTTCTGTGGACAGAATTAACTAAAGCATTTCTATAAAATTTTAATTTATGAATTCGAAAGTTTATCTTTGTCTAAATATAGGTATAATTAAAAAACTAAAACTAAATATAACTTAAACTAAAACTACAAAGTAAAAATGTCGTCTAAATTTTCCGCCAAAGGCATATTAGACCCCAAGATACTGGCCGCGTTACCTCTCTGAACCTCTATTTCTAATCTTTTTGAGAGGTAAGTACCAGCCTTGGGGTCGCCTGAGGCCAACATCTTTGTCTCAACAGCATAATATATCCACATCTCATATCCTACCTAAGCACTCGGCTATCTGTGTCAGCGAAGCAGTCAATTAAAAAAAACTTAAATATTAAGATATAACCAATTTTCCTGTCACCATTTCCATTATGCCACCTCCGTAAGATTACCACATCCCGCCCAGGCGCTCGACCATCTGTCACAGTGGAACAGGGACGCAGTAATTCAGCTCCTTCATCATCCCTCGGGACACTGACCCACACCTCGAGGCTTTTATTTTAACACTGGCAACTTACTGTGCAAATGACGCTGAGAAGAGAATTACAGAAAATTGTGTGTTTTAAGAATTACTATTTGAAGTGGTTTTTGATGCTAAAAAGGAAAATTGAGTATTGTAAGGTCGTTAATTAAACATTTTTTTAATAGGTATTAAAATTAAATGACCTGTGGAGATAAGCCACAATAGAGAGATCTCTTTCCAGACAGATGTCATTCCTGGGGACCGGAGTCCGAGAGAAGAAAGTTGAAAGTTGTATTTATGCAGCCGAGTTGAGAAACTTCGATAGTGCGATGCAGGATGTTGTTGTTAGTTTCTCTATTTGATGACTAGATGGCGTTAGAAGTCGCGACAGTCCTTTTGAATGACTCTTTAAAATTCAAAATTGTTTAAAAACACGTTAGTTTATCTGGTAAAATTGGAAAATGAAATAAAGTGTGACCTGTATTTCTTACTTAAGAGTTCCACTCATCCTTCTCATGCGCCATCTTCTTGAGCTCCTGATATGACACGGTACTGGCTTTTCCCTTTACTTGATCCATGTAGCTGCGCCTAGGCCGACCTCTTCCTCTCTTCCCCTCGGTCTTTCCTTCTAAAATAGTCTTAAAAAAGCTGTCGTATCGTATCAAATGTCCAATGTCATTTCCCGCGTTTAGTCTCTATAGTATTCACGAGTGTTCTCCGCTCATCAACCATGCTCAAAACTTCCTCCAACTTATGCCTTTCATTGTCCTCCAGCACGACATTTCAAAAGCTTCCAATCTTGCCCTATCCCTCTGTGTCTCTGTGTGTGTATTGCTTACACAAATTATTATTATGATCAAGAACTATAGCAGCTATACGGTTATAGAAATTAAACAATATCATATCTACAGTGTAATCGACGTTCCAGCGTTGCCAAAACCGTGTTTGCATCGAGCTCTCAGGTGTAATCTCGAACGTAGAGTTTTCTGTTTATTTTCTCTTCCAATTTCGTCGGAGTGCCTGCCAAGGTGTTGTCTGACGGCGGCTTACAAACTGTCTCTACGGAACATCGGTGCAACAAACATTTTAGTATAGTATCTAGGTATTCTGTCTGGACCACTCGTAGTCCTAGGAACAGACAGCAAAGAACTTGATAAAACGGCTTAAGGTTCATCGGATACACTGTCAAGATCTTCATTTTTATTAAACCTGAAGCTACACTTTGATAAATTATAAAGGCAATGCCCACTCAGCGAATGAAGATGGCAATGCTAACGCATGTCAGTAATTTTTCTGACTTTCTGAATTACCATGGTGAGACTTATAAAAGAATCGGACGGACCTTAGGTACACAATTTCTCACTATCTGTAGACCCAACCTTCCGACAAAGCTAATTTAAAAATGGCTCCTCGCAATCTTGGTTATTCAGAGCATATTAGTTCCATTGGGGTCTCCTATTGTACCAACTAGTGCATTTTTTTTTAGCTTAGTGTTCTTATAATTTTATAAGAAAATCTCTTTTTACTCGTTCTTGGTTGATAGAGTAGTCGTGTTCATTGTGTCGCTGATTTTAGTTCCTTCTCTATCGTTTAGTATTTGATCGTTAAGCGAGCGTGTTTATAAGGGTGTGTGGTGTGGCGATTTCGGTGATTTTGCTTGCAGCTTTGATAATTCCTGTCCATCAGGTTAATGATCGACCTTGTGGCCTCCTGCTTTCAACATTACCCTGGATCACCAATCGCTTCATTATGTAATTAAAATTAAGAAGAGCAAAAATAATACATAGGTCACTTGTCATACAATGTTGTCGTTTGCAGTTTGGAGATTTAAGTAATTTTTATTTTGCTCGGCACGCTCCATTAAACCCACGTATATTCCAAATCTTCTTAGTCTCCCGGCTGTTTCGCGCCAATGTTCAAGTTTTTAAAACCTTAAAAGTTTGGCGGAGTTGTTTAGTTTAGTTTACTTTTAGTTTTCTACCATGATTAACAATAACTGCGATCTCAAATAAACCTTGGAAAGTTAGCTATTAAATGTTTAATTTTATTTTTCTTCTAATGTTTAATTTATGTTTTTTTTTTTGGTTCTAGACTTTTGAGCAGGTGTTCTTATGATATGTTCTCTATGCGTCCCCATTTTGAACCATGCTCGACCAGCCGTTAAGGCTAGGTTTTCCAGCCAGCGCCTCCTAGGGTCTAAAATGAAGGATGCCTTTACCCAGCAATGGAACACAGCTCCAGACTAAATAATAATAATTTAGTTAAATATTACTATCCCGTTATGATATTTCTTTGCGGTCAGTGAAAGTATTTTGTTATTTTTTAAAAAAAACACACCAACTAGAGAAAGCATTACATATACCTAAGTATATAAAAGTAAGAACAGTAAGAGCCATTCCCACGAAATGTATTTCACGTGCGAGCTTTTATTATTTCTACCTTTATTTACCAATTGTTGTGAATTAAGAAATTTGTGGTGAAACTAACATGAAGTATTATGATTAGATCTGTACGATTATTGTCTAAAGCGCGAGCGCTTGCTATCTCATTCGCCATCTCTTTCTGTCACCATCTTAATTATATCGTATGACAGAAAAAATAGTGAATGCGTTAGCAAGCCTCCGCGCGATAGACAATACGGCCTCTGATGTAAGGCCCTGGATTGTCTGGCCTATTAAATACACGCGACCGGTGGCGTCTGGATGTGAGTCGCACGCTGTGCTACACGCCGTCGGTTGCGGGTGCGTGGAGTTTCAGAGAAACCACTCTCAAACATTCCCGAACTAAAACATCGTCGGTCGCGGGCACGCATCAGTCACGGTGATTGCCGGCGGCGTGTGGTCAGAGAAACCAGGGCCGTAACGTTACCTTACGTTTTAACCAAGCTTAAACGTTTCATGTGATACTTTTACCCTTTAATCTTTTTATAGCAAAGAACCAATGAAATTATAGGAAACGAAGGAATACACTGGTCTGTATTTTTTTTTGATTATGGGACATCGAATAATATTATAATATATAAAAACCTACGGCCCTAGTATGCTTGTAAACAAGCGACAGTGGGAGTGAAATCAAATGAATGCTGGGGTGCTATTATCAACTGGATCCGTACGAAACGTGCAGTAATATTCAAAAAAGGATATCACCGTGCGGGGACCAAGATACACGGGACACCCCATTAATAACCTTGCATATAAATCCTTTCACCGACGAAATATACTACTGTACTTAGACAATTAACCAACTGGAGTTTCCGTGTACACTTATTTCTATAAACATAGTTACATATTTTACTAGCTGACCCCGCAAACGTTGTTTTGCCATATTGCCATATATGTTGTTGTTGATGAATAGCAGTCTTCGACGGTGCGTTTTAAGCGGCCTTTTTTGCCACGAACTTGCAAAATCAGGAACGAGCTTCCCGCTGGGGTCTTCCCATCGAGTTACGACCTGGGTGCCTTTAAGAGGCGAGTGTACAATTTTCTGCAGGGCCGACAACGCACTGGCATCGCGTAAAGCGCTGCGAGTGTCTAAGGAGAGTGGTGTTCATTTAACATCAGGTGACCCACTAGTTCGTTTGTCTGGCCTCACTAACATAAAAAATATATATATATATATCAGCTAGGGGTATCAAAAATAGCCAACGACCTATTCTTAGACCTACCAAATGTAGAGAAAAAAGTTTCATAACAATCGGTCAAGCCGTTTCGGAGGAGATCGATAACAAACACCGTGACACGAGATTTTTAGATTTTATATTTAAAAAAATTGGCTGAATTCGTCTCCGTGCACGATTACGTTCCACCGTATCAAAAACAAACGCTTTTTGTTTTATGTAGCTTGATTATTCGCTATTAGCTAAAGTATCTGTTACAATTAAAAGCTTTTTCTTTTTTTCAGGGAACCTTAAAAAATAGAGAAAACTAATTTTCAGAATTCTCCTCCGGCACCATTAGATTTTTTGACCTTAATTTAAATAAATGTTCAATGAAATAGAAATACTATAACAATGTAAGTATTATTTTTTTAAATTTTTTCTCTAAAACCATCTGTTGAGTTGAGATTTCGGGATTTTATCTAAATGTATCAAAGAAAAATCAAGATAAAAGTGGCCTATGTGTTATTTCAGACGTCCAGCTCCAGCCTTACCAAACTTCATCCAAATTCATCCAGACGATTTGGCGTGAAGAAGTAACAATCACACACATACACACACGCGCCCGTGCGTCCGCACGCATACACGCACGCACGTACATACATACAAACTTAAGATAACAGGCATGATTGCTGGTTTTATGCTTTATTAGAGCAGTAACTTATAAGTAAATAAGTTGATAATTACACCACACCTGCTTAAATCTGTTTCTTTCTTTTTCTCTTTAAAGGTTGCCTGGAAGAGATTGCTCTGAAGCACCCACCCTTTGCTTACCGAGTATTATTTTTAATGTACTTACTAATTGATCTAAATTGTTTGTTAAATATGTAGTACAATAAACCTGCACACACCTGAGAAGAAATTCAATGGTGTGTGTGAAGTTCCCGATCCGCACTGGCCCCGCGTGGGAACTACACCTCTAGCCCTTTCATTCTGAGAAGAGGCTTGTGCCCTTCAGTGGGACGTATATAAGCTGGGATGTTGAGTTATGCAATAAAGAGTCATTGTATGGTAGACCTCGTCGACGTCTCCGGTTGACTTAATATTCTAAGGTATATCTCGAACTATTCATGCTGTATCTCTCGTTCAAATCCCGTTCTTACGTACATGAAATAAGGAACACCGAATGGGTGCCGGGACATCCCGGGTCAGAAAGCCGATTACAGGTTGCCTTAGGAACGAAAAGCTTTCGCTCGTAATCCAGAAATGTGAGTGGCTTATGAAGGATACTTAGGTTATTATAATGGGATGGGTCAGTACTAAAGGAGGGTACTGGATTTTTAAATCCTACACAATTAAACGAGCATTTTTTATTGATAAATATAGTTTATAAGGAGAGGTTAAATATTCATCCCAACCCTCTGGCGAACATGCTGCTTAACCAAGGCACTACCAAAAGACTGAAGCGGGCGCATGTGCTCCCTGATTGAATGAGGACAGGGCATTGGCCCTGCTCCTCTGCAAAGATCCATCGCTTTCAAACTATCTAATTATAGTCTGTCGACTGATTGTAGATATTATAAAAGGAAAATATATATATATATATAGTGTCACGACGAACTCGCAAAAGGCACTACAACAGTTATATTTCGAGAAAAAACTAGGCTTAGAAAGTTCCACAGAGATTGAAACGTGTTAGCTTAGTGTGGGGTGTTTGTGGTAGTTTGGTAATTCGACGATAGGTCTTTCAAAAGCATTGTGGGTTCTAGGATTATTTTACGATTCAGGGACCACTTTGCAAAACATTAAGCTTTAATGTGGTAATTTTGGCCAGAGTGAAACTTTACACTAGCTAAATCGTGGGTTTATTTGCTAACGATATCAACTACTTCACAATAATCGTTAATTTAACAACCTATGCGAACGAAGTTGCAACCAAAAGCTAGAACTCTATACAACTATTATACATACATACATTGTGTGGCTAACTACCTCGACAAAAACCGACAATATCGTTAGGATTAACATGCCTTCCCTGCTTTTGTAAAGTTAGTTCAGTTTAGAAATAATACCTGGATTATAAAGCACTTTAGTCTAGACTGTACCTGTACCTACAAGCTCAAAGTTGTACCCTGACAATCTTACCTTGCTACTCTGCTACACACGCGAAAGACAACGGCGTCTGTGTGACACCAGCCTGTCGCTTCCATTTAAATCTACACTGTTACTTTGAAAGTTTTTAATGATGCACGGTTGATACTTCCCATTAATCCCACTAAAATTAACCGTTAAAATTTGTGTGGATGGATGGATGTGTGGATGTTTGTTACTCTTTCACGCTAAAACGGTTTGACGGATTCTGATGAAATTTGGTACAGGTATAGTTTATATGTTATAACCTAGAAAATTGCATAGTTCCTGCGGGATAGCGATAAATTAATTCTTTGCAGACAGAGTTGCAGGCAATGGCTAGATAGATATATTTTTACAGGACGTAGACCGTGATTACTCTAAAGTAACCCGTTTTATCATTTTGTCGTTTTCTACATAAATTAAGAGAAAATAAATAAAACTGTCGTGTCTGTGACACTGTATTTTGCTTGTTTCCTTTACCTACTCGTACTTGTCATTGTGATTGACACCTTGTCACAACTTGTTGTTGAAACATGCCACGTTATTATTTGAATTTAATTTAATTACATATAATAAAATAGTATTTTATACAATCGTTGCATAATGAAGGCTCTTAAAGTCGAGTACTGTTTAGGCCACGAGGCTTGCCGAGTGGCCTAAGTAAGGTACGAGATTTTAAGAGCTAATTATGTAACTATTGTATACAATACTTTTTCTACGAGTCATCATCATCATCGTCTATCGAGGTACATACATAACCGTTTTCGTTTGCCATTCCATGAAGTTAGCATAACTCCTGTTGTATAGCTTTTAAGATTTTTCTGGTAACAAGGTAAGCGTTGCTTCCTCTGCAATAGTAGTAATCTCCTCTGGAGTAGCGGCGAAACTTATCTCGTCACTGTCACTCATGTTTAATTCGAATTAGGGATTATTTATTTAACACCATCGATTTCGCGTCAAATAACAAACAAAACTTTAAAATTTTCGTAGCACAAAAAAGAACTAATGAGACGTCGTTATAAGACTGTTTCTGATTGGCCAATTACTTCAATTACTAACCAATCACGTAACAGAAGAAAAAAGTTAGTGTGTTCAAATGGAAGCAAATTTGCCAGATATTTCCAACTTTACATTGGGTGCGTTCCACTAAGCGCTCACGACGCTCAATCGAAGTACTGAGTTCTAATTTTGAAATTATTATAGTCGTCTAGAGCGTTGTATAATAATCATTATAGTTGAGTCCGAAGTGCCATAGACTATCCAAGATTAAAAAGTATGTGATTGCAATTTTGTCTATAAACACATAATTGACAGATTAAAATCAACGGTAGAAAAACAATTTTACAAAACTATATAGTAGTAATTAATAGTCAAAATAATTGAGTAAAACAATAATTTGGTAAGTTAACGAATTTCAGCAACAACAGCCGAATTGGATACGTTAAAACATCAATTTTATTTTATTTATACGTTGCAGTGGGCCAGTGGCTGTAATTCCACTTGAAGATCAAAGAACATTTACTAGCCAGTGGTACACCGAAGTTTGTCTACCCCAAGCGTTCGAAAAACTGGGTGAGGAACGCCCAAAGAGCGGCATTCGGGATTTTTTTTCCACCAAGATAATGCACCAGCACACACTGCAGCAAAAACAATGGACTTTATGAACAGCACAGGTGTTCAGATGGTGTCGCATCCACCCTACAGCCCTGACCTGGCCCCGTGTGACTTTTTCTTATTCCCCACTGTAAAGAAAATGATGCGTGGCCGGACTTTCATGAATTCGGACGAGGCAGTTCAAGAATTTGAGCGACTTTTCTTCGACCTACCGCAAAACGCGTTTTTTAAGTGTTTTGAGGATTGGTTTTTGAGAATGAGGCGATGTGTAGACCTTGGAGGGGTATATTTTGAAAAATATTAAAGTAATTTAAAAAAAAATGAATGGTTTTGATACAGCTAAAAACTTTCGTAGCAACCCTCGTATAAGGGTCATATACATTTTTTTTTGTTCACCTCTCGTCATCTCGTGTGATCATGGCAAAAGTTAAGGGTCTATAAATAGCCAATATTTTTAAGTCAACTCTACATCGATGTATGGGACGCCTGGGCAACTTTCGGCCCATTAAAAATAAATATTAAGTTTGCTGACTCGGAGTTGCTAATTGTATGTCCACAGGAAAGACTACTTGCGCGGATTTCATCATTTCTAATGCGATCCCGCAGAGAAACTCCAAGCATAGCCCTCTCCATCGCCCTCGTGAGTGACCTTGAGCTTCCTTATAAGACCCATCGTTAGCGGCCACGTCTCAGTGCCATAAGTCATCACTGGCAACACACAATGGTCAAAGACTTTTGACTTGAGACACTGCGGTATATCGGATGACAAGATTTTGCGGAGCTTCCCGAACGCTGCCCAGCCGAGTCTAATTCGTCGATTGACCTCTTTCTCGAAGTTGCACCTACCCAATTGGATTGTATGTCCCAGATAGATATAGTCGTCAACAACTTCGAGCAAAGTATCTCCGATTACGACGGGAGTTGGTACAACATGGGCGTTCGACATGACCTTCGTCTTGTCCATGTTCAATTTAAGACCAACTCGGAGACTCTTCCGAGGTCAGCGAGCATCGCGCAAGAACTAAAGTCACGGACATAGCTCAAACAATCGCTAGACTTAAGTGGCAGTGGGCAGGGCACATCGCCCGTAGAACTGACGGCCGATGGGGCCGAAAGGTTCTCGAGTGGCATCCGCGGACCGGAAGACGCAGTGTAGGTAGGCCTCCAACAAGATGGAACGACGACCTGGTTAAGGTAGCGGGAACGCATTGGATGCGGATGGCGCAGGGCCGATCTGTTTGGCGAGCCTTGGGGGAGGCCTATGTTCAGCAGTGGACGTCTTTCGGCTGAAATGATGATAATGATGATGAAAGACTACTTTTGTTTCTCCCGACGAGTATACCGATAAAACAGTTTCTATAACTTAAAGGTGTTGCGATAAAACTTAACAAAGCTGGAAGTATGTGTCGTGTTCAAGATTGCCCGAGGTAGGTACCAAGATTGTTAGTTTACAACATCCCAAATCCTCGTGTTTGTGAAACTCTCAAGCATTATCTGGAATTTCCAACTACCCTCATGTTAGATGTTTTTGTTCCCGCGTGCGGTAACACACAGCTTAATCATATTTCATTTGACAATAGATTAATGTTGCTAAGGTAACTTAGAAATGATGTATGGTTCTGCGCATTGTGTTTAGAACTTGGCTGCTTATCTGTGAATGTTATCTTGTGGGGGCTTCGAATAATACTTCTGGCAAAACCTGAGGTTAATTAGTACTTGCGAGATAACTGCATAAACGATTAAATATTAAACTGATAGGCAAATGTGGCTTATTGTGGCAGCGAATTTCATAATTAATTTGTATCAAAGTTAAATATTTTATGAAATGAAATAAATTCATTCCATAATCAAGTTTATATGTAAACTGGTGAATATTAAGCATTGTTACTGCGTTTTCTTTTCGTTATTACCGTTTCAGTAAATATTTTTAAAAGTTATGTGATGCTCAAGGTAAATCAGAAAACCAAAATAAGTACCGATGCTAATAAACGTGGGATGGTAATGATGTATAACTGAGCAGTCAAAACGCTAAAACATTCATTTTTATTTATTTTATTTTTTTATTTTTTATTTATTGGAGAAAAAACAGTTACACTCACACAATTATTATGAAACAAGGCATATAAATAAGAATGTAGTATGCACCCTAAATAAATTCTCACTTGGAGTTATTGAAGGATGTGGCAATTGAATGACAATGGGTTCTTAAAATAACACATTCACCCAAACAATTAATAAATAAATGGGTAACAATACGAAACAAAAACGTAACGTAACTTTTTAGGGTGTTTATAGTTAAACAAACCCAACCACCTACTGAAATAATATGTACCAACTGGATTAATTTTAACTTGTGAAGATAAGTAGGTACTATTGTTTGATGAATATAGTAACCGAACTCAAAATGCAGTTTAAAAGCAGAAATTCCACACATTACAATAATCATTACCGATAATTTTTGATCATTGCTGTCTTTCTATTGTATTACCTGGAAGAGATTGCTTCGATATGCGATAAGGATCATGGTGTTGTATTGTATAACATGTTGTTTACAGTTTCATGCATCCGCCCCGTACTGGCCGGGCGTTTAAAAATCCAGCACATACATAAACCAGGGCTCATCATACCGTCCCCCTAGCATCGTTACCCGGGCATCCCGAAAGCCATATCTCGGGAACTTTACGAATGGGCAATTGTACCGGGTTCATTGCACCCGGGAGCCCACTGTCCCTGCATAGATCGCGCTCAAAAACACCCTGTTATCTTAATTTCGCTTGTTTTGTTAAGAAAGTTGCAAATTGCGCTTTTTTGACAGTTTGCGCTGCTGGCCAGTGAGTTATAGTTGAGGCATTCACTTTTTTGTTTTTTTTTTGATCTGGCGAGGTGTTAATTGAAAAAGTCATTATCATAGGCATTCGAAAGACGTCCACTATATGACGGTCCTGCGCCGCCAGCATCCGTCGGCCTATGCGGCCAAAATTCATGACCACTTTGGCCCAAACCGACACCTGTAGAAATAATTCAGCTCCCACTGCAGACCTCCTCTCGGAATGAGAGGGCTTGGACCTTAGTTCCCACACGGGCCCAGTGCGGATAGGAAACTTCACAAAAACCATTGAAATCATTTGAAGGTTTCCTTACGATGGTTTCCTTCACCATAACAAACGAACTGATAACTTTAAAACAGCTGAACCAATTTTAATGAAACATACAACGCCAAGAAACCTGCTTGCAAATAAAAAAACCGCATCCGAATCGGTTCACCCGTTTAAGAGCTATGATGCCACAGACAGACACACACAAACACACACACACAGCGGTCAAACTTATAACACCCCTCTTTTTGTGTCGGGGGTTAAAAAGCAGTTAAAGCCGCGGAAAGAAAAGGGTCACTTTTCGACTCTTTGTCAACAATTTAAGATCGAAAAGTGACGAACCTTTACAATCCACGATTATACCTTCGTTAATTGATTAGTGGTGTCATTACCCTGTTCCAGAGACACGTGCCTATTTCATATGGCGGCTAAATATTCACCACGACGCGTCGTGCCTCGTCTCGTTGTGCGATGTGGTGACGTGAATTCCGCACTGAAACATTTACACCACGTAGTAGACCCCGGCTTGGGCTTGGCCGTGATGCGTTTGGAATAAACGATATTGAAGGCAAATCGATCGTTATGGGTACATTTTGTACATTTGTACATTTTATTTGGTGTGGGGTGTTGTCTTACAAAATAATGTATGTTTTCTAAATAATAGTACTTAATTCATTTTACTTATTTACTTTCATAGTTGTAGGTTTCAGATTTGTTTGTGAAAAATAACACAGAAACGTGAAGTTTGAGCTATTTTACGAACAGTAGGCTGACATTGACAATGAAATAGGCTTAAAATTCAAACCAAATTAAAATTGTATTTAATAATAAAAGCGTGTTAATAAATGAAATTAAACGAGTAAGTAATCCTTATTATAATTATTATAAATTCGAAAGTAGCTTCGTCCGGCTCTCTTCGGGTTTAAGCCGCTGAACCGATTTAGATGAAATTTGTCGTGCAGATAGTTTGAGACTTGGGTAGGAAATAGATAGTTTTATCGGGATAGTGATCTACGAATTTTTCGCAGACGGAGTCGCGGGCAACAGTTAAACTATAATCATTATAGACTAAATTCAAATATATTAAAATTTTATTATCTACATTGATTAAAGAAGTGCGAAGCGTCTGATCGACACTGTTGGAGACCAAAGGACTGGCAGCTATCTCTCTCAACGAATCGCCATCGCCATTCAACGAGGGAATGCTGCCAGCCTTTTGAGCACGATGCCATGGGGGCCTTGCACAGATAAGGAATAAAAAATTAAATCGGTAACCCTGGGTTAAGCATGACATTTCCATACATTTTAACACTTGTTAACCCTGGGTTAGCAGTTAATTTAGCCCTGTGTAGAGATTGTTTTTTACTTTTTATCATTTCCCCGTCCCATACACAAGTACTTACCCATTTGTACGTTATTTCCCCATCGGTCAATTGTCATCTAGTGCCTGAAAAACTCTTAAAAGAGCAAAATCCATTTCAAACAAGCATAAAGAACGGAAAGTGAAAAGCCAGGTGCCTATCCTGCGAGCGTTCGCTAATCTCGTTCGATTTATTTGCTCGACAGTCGGATAATCGCAATGATGTTGACAAATCGAGCACCAGCGAGTCCCGCCTTTCTGATGTTCGATCTTTTCACGAGAATCAAGCGATACAATAACTCATTCGATAACGAAACCTGGGATGTCCCTAATAAATTAGTCGCAATTTGTGGATTTAAATAGGTACCGCCTGGTTAAAATTATTTGATGTGATTCTGGGAGTGACTTATTCAAATGTTTTAATTAATTACTGGTGAATTTGACGTCGTTTAAACAGGCGTCACATCATGTTGGTAGCTATAATGGAGTTAATACAGTACAGTTATATAATCACTAGCTGACCCGGCGAACTTTGTTCCGCCTTAGAGTACCCCCCGCACCCCGCATTGTACAACCTGGCGTTCGCCGCTCTCTTGCCACTGGCCCTCGCGGCTCATGTACTTACATTGCGTCATCCCTTTTCGTGTATGCAGCGTCGTTCATCGATTTATTAGAAGTTGTTACGTCATAAATTAAGGGGTGAACCACCCAACATTTAGGGGTATGAAAAATAGGTGTTGGCCGATTCTCAGACCTACCCGATATGCACACAAAATTTCATGAGAATCGGTCGAGCCATTTCGGAGGGGTTTTCAGGGTTCCGTACCCAAAGGGTAAAAACGGGACCCTATTACTGAGGCTCCGCTGTCCGTCCGTCCGTCCGTCCGTCCGTCCGTCTGTCCGTCTGTCCGTCTGTCACCAGGCTGTATCTCAGGAACCGTGATAGCTAGTGAGTTGAAATTTTCACAAATAATGTATTTCGGTTGCCGCTATAACAATAAATACTAAAAAATGGAATAAAATAAATATTTAAGGGGGCTCCCATACAACAAACGTAATTTTTTTGCTCGTTTTTGCTCGATATTGATAACGGCAACAGGTAGAAGCTTGAAATATTCACAGAATATTTAATTATACTCATACTCATACTCATTTATTCATAATATTTATTACATGTCATTTTTAAAGTTATTTTATAATATTATTCCACAGTCATCATAATAATTAAGTTTTATGTATTGAATTTAAAAATAAATAATTAAATTAAAATAAAAAAATATTTAAGGGGGCTCCCATACAACAAACGTGATTTTTATAGATAATTGTACGGGACCCTTCGTGCGCGAGTCCGACTCGCACTTGGCCGGTTTTTTTTAACAAACACCGCAACATGAGAATTTTATATATAAGATTATCATCGTCTTCGGCCTATACAAGGTTTATGAAACTAATCCGTAATACTCCAGCGCACCCCTGTATACAGCGCGCAACAAAAACCCAGTACGATAATTTACTGGGGTATAAAAATCGTGAAAAAATCCAATTATTCGAAAATTTCTGCAAAAGTTGTCTTCTCCTGGTTTTACTTGTGGTAATATCTGATGCCCTGAATGAAAATAAGTTTTTATTTATATATTAATTGATCTGGTGTTGCAAAGTTCATTTTTTACTTAATTATTATTAATGTTGATTTTTTTTTATTAAACTAGTACTAAAATACTTTTTATAGCTTCTGTAGCTATTTATTTACACCCAGTGAATTATCGTACATGAACTAATGAACTAAAACAATTACTTTGCTCACCCGCGACCTAAGGTGAGCGCGGGTGAGCAAAGTAATTGTTTTAGTTCATTAATATGGACCTCCGCAAAGTAACGTCTGATTCAATAAATTATCGTACATGGTTTTTATACACATCAATTTTTAAAAACCTACCCTGTAAAGGTAACATACAAACATTTGGTAAACATTTTGTCAACCTCAAAAAAAACTTCTAAAAGTCATGCAAAAACATTTACAGAGAGGTATTCAGTAAAATTAATACAACAACCTGCAAAAATATTTCGAGTTAATTTTTAAACACCTCATATGAGTCCCTCTGGACTGCTGCGCATAGGCTCATCTTCAGTTCCGAACATAACTTGGGAAGTTACATAATACAAAACAAATATTTTCTATTTCTTTCTTAAATTCTTTGATGAATTATAACTGTAGATCCACAGTCGCGCGCCCGAAAATGTCCGAGCCAAATGAGCGCCACTTTGATAAAAGTGGCCTTCTTTTTTCTCAGTACGTTGCGTGAAATTATTAAGTTTAGCTGTCAAGTGTCAACCGAAATTCGACTGTAATGAAGTAAAGACTAGGTGCAAATTTCTGTGTCGGTGATGATTTTAATTGTTATGCAAACAAATAAAAAAGTTCGGACATTCTTTGAAGGGGATTTTGTTCGGCAATGTGTATCTTCAGTTATAATTGATCAAAGCTTAAATTGGTTTGATTATTAAACTTTTTAAAAATTCGTCATTCCAGTGATATATTGAGATAGGCGAAGCCAACAGAACAATAGGCATTGGTTCACTGCAAGCTAGCTGCATGGATTTGCTTCATCTATTTTATTTTGAGTTAGGTACTTTGACTTTCGTTTGACACGTGTCTTTTACTTCCTGTAGAGGTCATCTGAATGTCTACCAATCTGAGTCAGCTTGGTAGGTCCTGATCCCCTACGAGGCAACGGACCCTCATATCATGACAATGTTTTCAGTCACTTTAAAACTCGCGCTCACGTGAACAATTCCCAAAGAAATATTATGTATATACAAAAAGTATTGCCAAACTCGAAAGCAATATTTCATACGATTCAAACCAAAACAGTATAAGCAAACAAGATCGCGACGCAATACGCTTGGTTATTCTTCGCGCGGCGCAAACATCGCATTTCCATTAGACCAAGCAATACGGAACCAAGTTTTTCTCTACCCATTCTGATTTTCAACAATCTCATCAAATCACGGCGGAGAAAGGTACCAAGGGAGCTGATTGAATTGAATCCCCGCTACCTGACGCCATATTTCTTTCCCGGTTTCCCCAAATTGAACTTTTACCAACACTTTAATGTACTTTAATCTGATTGAAGTTACGACTGGGATAAATCGCTTGGACTAACGCATTTGAATTTTTGCTCTCGGCTCCTGAAAAATGTCACCGCGTCCTAACTGTTTACGGGTGAATAATGTGCGCACTTAAAAGTGGCTTCATTAGGAATGATATGAAAAAAAATCATTTGTAACTTTCTGAAAGAGCTCCAAAATATCCTGACACTCCATCTCGATTGTGGCAAAAAACTTGTAAAATAAACGTACTTACTCAGTTTTCCGCTCAAACTTATCACGATTCCCAGCTTTAAAACAAAAAGGTGCTAATTTAATCCCCTAAAAAGACAAAAACAGCTTATGATTCTATTCGTAAACGCGTTATAAATCATAACAATGAATTTAAATCGATAGTTTTTGTAACCCTCTCGCGGCGTGGCTAACTTCTCATAAGAAATGCATGCTCCTCCACTTTATTTATTTACATGGGGTTAGTCCGATAAATCCGGGACTTCCTATCGCATGGGGACTTTATTGGAAGTTTATGTTTAGTACAGTGGATCAATAAAGGATAGACGTAAAGTTTAGTTGCATCGGAACTGTACGGGGCTTTGATTGTTATTTGATTGCCATACACAATGCCCGATGGTAGTTATTACGCAGCTAAATAATTAGTATGTGTTGCATTTGGACGATGTATGGGGTCTATTATTGACAGCAAGCAACACTGTGGCGAATACAAAACAGGTAAAATATGGATGGTGTTTTAATTGCAGTGTTTTGCACTACAATTCCTATCAAATACAACATAAAATTTCATTAGTTCAAATAGATTTTTTAACAGTTTTCACAAAATATATTTTGGTTTTGTAAAAAAAAAGTTTTAGCTGCCTTCAAATCTTTTCTAATTATTTATAGATTTTTGTAATTAAGTTGCTTCCATACTTACAAGTGATTGTAGCTAGTTACGAGTACCTATGTAGTCTCTCAAATGTTCAACTACAGCCTGGAAGTTCAGAGTTCACCAGTTGCTTTCGAGACTAGTAGCTGGGTTTGAGTTACAAGCTGATAACTATTTAGCGACATAGATTGCAATAACGACATGGTATATAATAAGTTACAAGTATGTAGCATTGTGCATTGGAACAGTTGAACTCTACGTAGTTATTATAAATACATGTTGGCGCCACATCTACGTAGATCATACGTTGGGCCGAATAGAGGATTAATATATTATTAAAATAAAACACTTTTCAAATTCTCATTTAGATAGTGCGAGAATTTGTACAAGTTGCACTTATAAACTCATAGCCGTGCAATCTTACATTGTAACAAAGCTCACTCAATTTTTCTCGCATCACTTAAATCAAGCTTAAAATAATAATCCCTTGTGAATAGAACCAAGTATAGCGTGTCACAAATTACGTGAAAGTACCTGTTTGTAATCGCGGCAACAGAGCCGCACTAATGTGACATCTCATTAAACAATTGGTGCAACAATTTACGGCGAGCAATTAACGGGCGGCGCAGGAGACGCGTGCAATTTGTCACGGGCGCCGGCGACGGTCGGGGTGTAGCGTACACTGCGTGGTGAAAGCTTTATGAGATTAAAGTTTCAGATGTTCTTGAATTAAATAAAACGGTAATCATCTGGTTTCTGTAGCTTAGTATAAATAGTAACAATTAAAGAAATACCGTTTAGGTAACAAGGAAAGCATATTTTTTTTCTTTAATTTTATTTTAGTAAATATGGCCGTTTCACGATAGGCCGAGTTTATAAAGATGGAGAAAGACCACAATAGGGATCTCTACCGAAAAACCTCTATCTCTAGAAATAACGTTAAGGTAACAAGGAAAGCATATATTTATTGCACCAAACTCCGTTATCTATAATTGCAAAAATCTAACGAAAATAATACCTAATAACTTGGCATTTGAAGACAAATTAACCTTTTTTTGACTAAATATAGTTTTGTAAAAAAAACAGGGGAACAAAAGAGACATGCAGTGTGCAGGATCCGCGTAGCGGTGCTACGCAGCAAAATGGAAATATACCGATGTCGAATTTTATGCTTGTCGCACACTATACCACATTTTAAAGGACTGGAAAATGGTTTAGGCTGTAATTGTAAACACGGATTTCCTAGTTAAATATATTGTCCAACGTTTTTCGAGCGAATTAAAGGTGCGAATTTAATTTTACTCAAATTGTTATACAGGGTTATTAGGTAAGTCGTTATATTCCCGTCAGGGGTTATAGGGGAGGGTTTTTTCCTAGCAACCATTTACAAAAATCATAGTACTAATAGCTCGTTAGAAAGCTAGAAATACATAAATGTTTTACGTACAATTTGCACGTCAAAAACGTATAAGTAAAATTTTTTTTTTGCTATTTATGTTGAACAACCTGAAAAACATAATTATTTTTTTTAATTTTGGGTTTCGCATTCTTAAACGTGTACAGATAATTATACTTTTAATATTGCATAAGAACAGCAATTTTAACTTGTACATAAGCAAATAAAAAACATGTTTGAAGGTGCGTACCTGTTTTTTAGCAGTTAGTTAAATTTCAAATATTTTCAGAAATGGTTCACTTTAGCATAGGGCATTATGGGACAAAAACGATTGCAAATGACCTTTCCCTTAACCCTCTAACGGGAATAGGTCGATTTATTAATTAAGTCTATATACTTAGTCGTTCGGAAATCAAAAATAGCACTGTTACATAAATTTTAGGTCTCCTACATATCCAGTTCGACGTAAATAAAGTTATGCCTAGATACATTACATCAATTCATACATAAAAGTCAAATTAATTGATCTGAGGGTCGCTGCAGATATCGGACACTGTGAAATATCATACGAATGTATTTGCCACGAACAACTGTTCTACATATATACGTATATATACGTATATTGAACTGAACATTACTCAACCCTTCATTGGAACTTATTACATCACTGTTCACAGCCCGCATTTCTAATCTACTAAAATCAATTTCACCCACGTTATAAGGCTAAAAATAGTCTCAACATAATTTCACATAATCTGTTTAGCTTACATTTCATATGAGCGAGCGAACCTGAAACTTTTCCGTCGACAAAAAGAGAAGGATTTATGTGGGCGAACGAGGGATTTACTACTTCGTACTCCGTACATAGAGCTTCCCAACTGAGCTAGAAATTCTATTAATGTCTATGTTAGTAGATTTTTAAATCCCACTGATATTATAAACGTTAAAGTTTGTGTGGATGTGTGGATGTTTGGTACTATTTCACGGTAAAACAGTTTGACAAATTCTGACGAAATTTGGCATACAGATAGTTTATAATCTGTGTTGACATACAGAATACATTTTATCCCACAAAATTTCATATTTACCGCGGGATAGCGATAAAGAAATTCTTTGCAGACGGGGTCGCGGGCAACAGCCAGTAAGAAAATGTTTTTCTTCTTACTCGTTCTCAATCCACAATGTAGTCTTGTTCAGAAACTACTGCATTCGCTGTTTTTGCTTCCTTCTCTATCGGTTTCTGTAAATTGTACTTATCTTTCTTAATGTACAGTTGCGGATAAAAAAGTTCGTCAGTTTTTGACTCTATATCAACGAGTTAAGATTGAAAAGTGACGAACCTTTTCATTCCGCGACTGTACATTAAGAAAGATAAGTAAAATTTAATCATTACATTCCTTTGATCAATTATAACTGAAGATACACATTGCCGAACAAAATCCCCTTCAAAGAATGTCCGAACTTTTTTATTTGGTTGCGTAACAAATAAAATCATCACCTACACAGAAATTTGAACCTAGTCTCTACTTCATTACAGTCGAATCTCGGTAGCGGCAAAACTCCACTTGACAGCTAAACTCGACAATT
This sequence comes from Archips xylosteana, assembly GCA_947563465.1. Classification (NCBI taxonomy): domain Eukaryota; kingdom Metazoa; phylum Arthropoda; class Insecta; order Lepidoptera; family Tortricidae; genus Archips; species Archips xylosteana. Next base: position 8,349,779 of record OX387349.1, read on the forward strand.
TCACGCAACGTTCTGAGAAAAAAAAGGCCACTTTTATCAAAGTGGCGCTCATTTGGCTCGGACATTTTCGGGCGCGCGACTGTGGATCTACAGTTATACTTGATCAAAGTTACATTCAATTGTTTGACAGGCATTGCGATGTAATTACAGGTCCTATATTCCACTTTAGTTTGAAAATGTGAAGGTGTGAAGATTTGGTTTGATCCGAATGATTGAATAAGAAAAACTGTATCATTTCACTATTCTTATTTTAAATAACGAATATTCATTTTTTAATTAATAATTATTTAATCAACTGCAATATTTCTTAACTTGGTTTCTCTCCTACTAAGCAACGTGGCCACGATAACATTGGTGGTGGTTGTGGAGGAGTAAGTTAAAAAAGGTTGTACTTACTTACTAAGTACTACTTAGTTCATTAATAAAGACCTCCGCAAATAAAAGCCTGAATCGATCAATTATTTCATAAATATTTAACGCTGTAAGTGATCTTGCCTTTTCATTCGAAACATTCCAAAATAAAACTGTACACAGCTTAATATTTAAACCCTTTCAATCTGTTACTTTGTAAACCTACTCAATATTCTTCACTACCGCTCACGTAGTCTTCCAACGTCAAGTGAAGCGCATCTTAGTTCACTCCGGGGACCACTAAATCAGACCTTGCCATGTTGTGTGGTCACCATCTGAGACTAAGTTCAGTTAGTTGTTGTTCTTGTCACGCAGACTGCTCGTTACAAGGGTCTCCAAAATCTACCGAATGGTGGAGACATTAGTTTTGCGAAATGAAGTATGGCTTGTATTGAAATATTGTCTGTCATGAACGAGAAACGACCTAAATATTCACTTAACAAAAATAAAAAAAGCGGTGGGCGAAAATACAGGTTGTTATTTATCTAACAATTGTTGCAGAAAAGAGACACTTTATCTTTAGTGATACTTTTTCGGTGCCTCATCTGCTTGTTTTCCAAACAGGACATCTAAACTGAGTTTGAACATAAATCAAACTTATAATAATAGGTACTTAATAAAAAAATGTAAAAATTTTCAAATCAATAATTTTGTACCGTTTTCTCTTAAAATAAAAAGGTCAATTTAAAAATTTCATCCTATAATTCTCTTTCCACTGTCTGACGCCGCTTCAACTGCCTAACATGGTCAGTATTCATTAAATCACGTATAAAGGCAGTTAATATGGCAAGAGACATGATCCAAAAGCATTGTTTGAAATTATGCGCCGACCATTTTGACGTGATAATTAACAGAGGCTGCAGGAAGGCAGGGATGACGATTTTAAATCCATTAATAGACAAATCGATGTAAATAATTATAAAAATCTGTTTTTATATCTACCTGAAACACTAGATCTAACCTCTGAATCGATACTAAGACGTCAAAAAAATTTAATTAGTAAAACAACAGACTAATGAAATACTTGAACGTGCATATGACGATGAAATATTTTGATTTTAAGCCGATTTTTCAGTACTCGATTCGCTAATTTACTTTTTTGGGAAGAATTGCCATCCCTACACTATAAACGCCGTCAGTTTGGTAGCGAAAAGCATTACTTTGTTAAATGCACGTCATTTAACCAAAATAAAATGAGTTGATTGTATCGGATAGATTCGGATTCATTTGTACCTAAATTAAATTTTGTATCTGTAAATTTTCGTGAATACAAGCTAGAAAACAACGGGTTACAAAAATTTGGACCATTTCATTTCAGCTATACAAAACAGCTGACTGAAAAAAATCTGTCATGACTCTGTGTGACTCAGATACCCTTACAACTGTATGCTTAATTAATTATTGTCTGTTGAGTTCCGGAGAGTACATTTTTTTACCATCATGATCATCCCAGCCTAATTTATTGAATCAGGTGTTACTTTTCGACGTTTGAGGCGTTAGGTTGCGGGTTAGTAAAGTAATTTTTTCAGTTCATCATCCCAGCCTATATACGTGCCACTGCAGGGCACAGGCCTCTTCTCAGAATGAAAGGACCAACCCGTGCCGTAGTTTCAACGCTGGCCCAGTGCGGATTGGAAATGTCACACACAACAATGAATTTTTTCTCAGGGTGTGTGCAGGTTCCCTCACGATGTTTTCCTTCACCGTAAAGCAAAAAAAAGTAAAGCGTTCATAGTAAATTTCAAATAGAACTTCACACATGAGTTCCAAAAAACTCAGAGGTGCGAGCCCGGTTTCGAATCCGCGACCCTCTGCTTGAGAGGCAACAGGTCAAACCACTAGGCTGCCACAGCGGATTTTTTTTATAGTTGTATCTAATTTCGAGTTTGGAGCAGTAACGTTTCTCCGTCCGGTAGCTTAGACTTTTTGATTGCCCTCGCACCACGGCTCCATCCATCCGGGAATAATTCGATTGGCTATCCAATTTCCAAGACCACATGTTAATCCTGTTGGACTAACACTGGGCACAGTCTACATAGTTTTAGCTTACTTAGAACAGAACTGATCAGTTCAATACCACAGATTAGAGGAAATTTAGCTGCGTAACAGATTCATCACTCGCATTTGACAATTTCTATATTCACTTACCAACTGATCCTCCAACAATGACGCAAATAGCAGTCATAGAGTATAACTGCTGAAGAAAATAGAATCACTACGTGACAGCTACTGCAGTAGGGCACGTCGGAAAGTGCCCGTTAACTCATGTCAAAAAAATCAAAGTTTAGGCTGTAACGAGGACTTCTGGAGGTTGAATAATCTACCACCGATTTAGATAAACCATGTTGAAAAGGATCCGGCACAAAACTCAAAAAGATGTCTTTATTTCAAACAGATCAACAACGTTTTAAATCACGTACATTTGAAGATTTAATACAGCTTTTTTTTGACATAGTAGATACGCTATTTGAGACTAGGGATCCCCCATACGGATCGGAATTATTTCCAAACATCCCTTACCTGAGTCGAAAGTATTCTGTGACTACAGCTAATTGTAGTGCTCTACTGTGGCAACTGAATGTAGGCTAGTGCATTACACGGGAAGCACTAGCCGATTGTTGCGGTGGCTCAGTAATGGGCTTAACTCTGATGCGGCTTTGGGCTTTTAGCTATTGTTTACCTGCATGTGTTCCGAGTCATTGCATGCCATAAATCTGCTGTCCGCTTTTTGCATGACGCGCACAGAGTAGGACATGTTAATCTGGTAAAAGGAAAGGGCTAAAAGGACTGTCATAAATAATAGTTTTGGTGATGATGGAGTGGAGTAGGAAAGCATAAAGCTTTCATAGATTAGCTACAGTTAAAACTTAAAGACAGACTAGAGTTCACTTAAAAAAATTTAGTCGTAATATATACGTACCTATACTTATGTATCTGGAGTTAAGTAGGAAGTATTATTCAGACAAAAGATACTTTTCAAAAGTTTTTTATAATAAAAAAATACTGACAAACTTTCGGCACTTTCTCTAGCTGAAAAAAACTAATTCAGTAAAGGCATGAAATCTCTTAATGATGAGGATAATAATAGTTAACAAAGTTAGGCATTTAATACACCAGTATAAAAATGGCTAACTTTCTTTTATTTTCGACAGGTTGTTCGGTACATAACAGACATTACCTAGTATATTGATTTTTGTTATTTTTTTTTTGTTTTTAATTATTTAATAAATCAATATTACAGTGCAAAAGGTCCCTTAGAGTTACACAAAAATTAAAAAGTACTTAAAGCACGGTGTATTATTATAATTATTAGGTATAAACGTGATCCAATTTCTTGATATCCAGTCAAAAATGTTCCCCAGCCAATTTAATCCTCTAAACAAATCCCCCGAAACAAACTTGTGTATAACCTCGCCTCACATGAGACAGAATCTTCGGAGTTCTAACACTTTTATGACGCCACAGCACGCGCAGCGGGTCGAAAGTTAAATTGAAACTTGTTCGCAAACCGCACGCGTATGATTTATGAGCGAGTTTGAATGCATAAGTCACTTTGTGCTGCGTACATATTAGTGCTACGAAAGTTGTGTTATCATAAGTTAAGGAAAGTAGAAAGTAGAAGAACAAGGGTCACTGACATAGCAAAGCGGAATAGCTCGTTAAAATGGCAATGGGCAGGTCATATAGCACGACGTATAGATGGCCGTTGGGGCAGAAAAGTTCTCGAATGGAGACCACGGACCTTGGCAAGCGCAGCATGGGACGTCTACAAACGAGATTGATGGACGATTTGGTGAAAGCCGCAAGTTCAAGTTGGATGAAAGTCACTTCCAACCGTAATGATTGGGTATCAATGAGGGAGGCCTATGTCCAGCAGTGGACATCTTGCGGCTGAAATGATGATGAAGATGAAGTTAAGAAAGGTTTGGAGAAAGAGCCTTTATGTATTGCTTAGATGGGTTTTCAAGGATGGGTGCACTCAGCCACATGGCAGTTATAGCTCGATGATCATCGAAGACAAAGCAGGCCGAATGGAGATGGTGAAACGATCTGGATGTTGACTTGAGTGATTGTCCAAGCATAGCTCTAGATAAGGTAATGTTAAGTTCAAAAGGAGCCTTTTCCAGTATTGGGGGGGGGGGGGGGGGCAAATAACGTGTATTTCAGTCCGGGTTACATAGCTAGCATAGATGTTCAAGTTTGCTTTTAATTTTGGGCGCTAGACACTACTTAAAACAAGATTTTTTTTTTATTCATAATAGGTAAGTATTACTGCTTCTAAGTGTTTAAAAACTAAATCATGTCAGTTTTCGTTAATAGAGTTATTTTTATTACTTAGAAGATTTTTGTGTCATTGTTATTTTGTCATTCCATCTGCCAAGTACCAATTTTTAAGTTTATGTACCTTTAAAAGTTTTATTTTGAAAGAAACCAAAGCCAACTAAGGAATACGTTGTGTTTACAAATTGCTAGTCTAAGGCTTACAAGTGTCTACTAAATATAAAGAGAATGTCACAAACATGCAATAATTCGTATGTAAAATTTTAGTTCCTCATCCGTTTTCAACTGTTATGTTTTACCCTAAAATCCAACGACAAGGTAAAGCTGGTTCAAAGTTCAAATATGACGCGATTCTTGTATGAACACACATTGGACCGCACGAGCTTATTTTTAGTGCCCCTGGGAACTTGAGGTCACACATTTCAGCCGGGAACGAATAAAGCTGACTGAATAATGTGTCGGCTCGCTGTGAGGGTAATTAACTGGAATACAGAAAGAAGGGTTTTATGTTAGACATTATTTTTATAAAATGGCGTCGTATTTTGATTTGATTTTTGGGTTGATTGTTAGTGGTTTGTTGTCCGGAACAAGTGATGATACACGTCATGCCATAATAATGTACTTGGCTTGTTTGTAATAGCGATTTCGCTCGCGTAGACTAGAATAAAATAGAGATCGCTTGAAAGCGGTAAGGTCGCTTAGGCTTAGTGCTTACCTTATATATTTTTTCCATGTACTTACTTTTCTATTATTATGTTCTATGTGGTGTATAACAAAGAGTTAGTGGTGTATAGACGCTGAATTTACTAAAGTTTTCAAATTATCTTTCAATAACCATATAATACTGTTTCCGATATCCAACTCCTACATAACAAAGCCTAGGTATATATTGCTCCATGCTAACTTTAATTTACTTGTGGAGCAGCCATAAAATTCCATTATTTTCCAAGATTAGCGTGCACAAACATGCAGACCAACAAAGAGACTCGCAGAGAGAGAGAAAATTGCAGATTTTTGTCTGTGCTGTTTTATTATTATGCATAAATAAGTAAAACTTCATCATCCCAGCCTATATACCTACGTCCCACTGCAGGGCACATGCCTCCTCTCAGAATAAAACTCACTTTGTTTAAAATTAAACAAAACGAAACAAGATTAAATGAAATCAAGTGAAATTAAATGAAAAACGTGATCAAAATGTTTCATCACTTACATTAAATGGATATGAAGTAAAAAAAAAACTATCAGCAACTATGATTAGGGACTATTTATTGGACATAAAATACCAATTCCTGTTATAGTATACGAAAATGGAGGAAACACGTGAGATAATTAATTTCATTATTACTATGGCTTTCACCCTTAGCCATACACCTTGATGTACAAATTTGTTATGTACGTATGACTAAAAATGGAACAAAAAATTATCCAAAAAAAAACTTAAATAACGATTTCGTTGGTAAATTTATATTATGTAGTGACAAACAAAATCCCTTTAACCTTTGAGTCACAGTGAAGTGAGACGGGCCAAAAGGGTTCTATCACAATTGCAGACGGATTGTAAATTATTTAGGTAAGGGAACTACTCGGTCAAAGGTGGGTGATAAGTCAGTAGAGATAGGAACGGTTAATCCCTGGAACAAAGACAGACCCGTGTCCTGGGGCGCGGAGGAGCCCTCTGATAGATCCTTAAAGTGTCCGATATTGTATCACGATAGAAGCTACTGCGAAGTCAAAGGTACGCAACAAATAGAATCTTTACAATTTGCATACACAATAAAATGTACCTATACAATTACCTACTAGCTGTTGCCCGCGACTCCGTCCGCGAAGAATAGGGATATAAAACATAGTCTACGAACTATTCTCAGACCTACTGATTATAGAGAAAAAAAGTTTAATAAAAATCGGTCTAGCCGTTTCGGAGGAATTCGATAACAAACACCGTGATACGCGATTTTAATATATTAGATAAACAAAGATAAACTTTATAAGTTTCAGTATGTAAGTTGTGGAGTGAACATTTTCATTAGGCGACCCAGAGAGTGATAAAAGTGATAAAAGCGTGAGTTGTCATCATTTAATTTGTCAAATTCATTTCGTTTTATTTGTGGAGTTATTCACTTGCTATACCAACGTTTTCTATATCTAAGGGCCTACGCTAGCTGACGCGGATTACCCGGAACGGACGCCCGTCGTGCGCGCGTCTAATAAGAAATTGTATGAACAGCGCTAAGTGGCGCGGGCGCGTGCGACGGATTTTCAGTACATTTTAGACCCGCGAGCGGGCGCACGCGGCGGGCGTCCGCGTCTGCTAGCGTAGGCCCTAAAGTTTGTGGATAGCGCAATGCTGGTCTCTTTGGCAAATCTTGACGGAGGCCTATTATTTGGCAGAGGACGTCTTTAGGCTGAAATGATGAATGATCACGAATGATTATAAAAGCCCCAGCTGACCGACTCGTCAACGCGCAGGCCAAAACCTAAAAAAATTAAGTTTGCATAGAAGCCACCCTTCGTGATGATGCAGACAAGGAGTAAGAAAAGATATTGCGAAACCCCAACGAGTTAGAGAGTTCTGTAACGAGGGCAAACCCGCAGGCGTAAGTTAGGATTCAATTTGAATACAAAATATTTTCCACAAAACAACGAAAACGTTAGTGTGCAGGAAAACAAAAAACCATCAGCTTAACAAACTACGCGATATTTTAAAGCAGCTTTGATATAGACGCATCTAAATCCTGTCCGCAGTTCGGCGTCTGCACTTGAAGCTTTATTATCTCTCAAAGGCCTTCCATCTCAGTGGACAGCGAGCGTTTCTTTTTGCTCACGCATGCCATGTTCGTCAAACAATTTAAAAAGGTCTTTTGAAGATTTACTTTAACTTAACATGTTCTACAAATGAGCAGGATTTTGTGTACGAAATCAAACACAATTGCCCACTTTTCCGGCTCATTATACTCTCTATTTATTTATATTATTAGTCCATAATGCGATATCAAAGTTAGTTAATAAATCTATACCTTAGCAAACCAAAAAAAATGTATGCATAGTACCAAGAAACGCAAAAAACGATAAAATAGACTTAAGATATCATAGACGTCCGTGTCACTAAGTTGTCTCAGTAATTGTCACCTTTAAATTTGATAAGAGCAGGGTGTATTGGATATTTAGTATGTCCAACACTAGGACAAAATATTTTACAAAAAATAATATAATTTTCGCCATTTCCACTCACCGCACATGGGAACTATCACGATAATAATATATTGCTAAGTACTTAAAATTACCTCGATGTTTCCTACCTAACCTATGTAACTAGTGTATTAATAAAAGACTTAGGCGGACTTGCAAAGAACCAAGTTAACTATAAATAGCTCCAAGTCAAGGCTAAGACAGGGTTAAATAGGTTAACCCAGATGATTAAATGTTTTAACCCTAGACTGCAGGCAGCCCTTATTTAACGTTGCATTCAATTGCTATTGTGCAGAGCTGTGGTCTTCAGCTGTTATTAAAATCGTCTCTAATTTTCAACTGACGAAAACAAAAGGAGGAGGTTCTCAATTCAACGTGTATATATTTTTTTTTCTTTTTTTTATGTATGATCACGCATAACTTTTTACAGGGTAGTCCGATTTTAATGATTCTTTTTTTATTGGAAAGCGTATACCCCGAGGGTGGTCCCATTTAAATTTGCAAACAATATTCTTACCCTAAGGGTAGAAAAAAAGGGGATGATTGATTGTTCAGTTACTGATTGTACTATATGACCACGCATAACTTATTACAGAGTAGTCGGATTTTGATGATTCTTTTTTTATTGGAAAGCGTATACCCCAAGGGTGCTCTCATTTAAATTTGGAAATAATATTCCTACCCTAAGGGTAGGAAATTAGGGGATGATTGACTAACTTTTTACAGAGTAGTCTGATTTTCATAATTCTTTTTTATTGGATAGATAGGGTATACCTTGAAGTTGGTATTATAAATTTGGAAAAAAATTACCCCAAGGATGGAAATAAGTATAAAATAAAAACTTTTTAACAAAAAATTAAACCGCCGAAAAAACTGAAAAGCAAAAAATAATACCTTTTTTGTTTGACCTTAATCTAGGTACCAGTTTGAAGTCGGTGCCTCAGCACGAGCCAGGAGGTCGAGTGATAGAAGCCAATCAGGTAGACGATTATAGGTCCACTCCTCCTGGCTCGTGCTGAGGCACCGACTTCAAACTGGTACCTAGATTAAGGTCAAACAAAAAATGTATTATTTTTTGCTTTTCAGTTTTTTCGGCGGTTTAATTTTTTGTTAAAAAGTTTTCACGTTATAAGTTATCCAGGAGTGCCTGTTGCTTGCCTTGTAAATTTCCTTAACATATTGGTTCCGTATTATGTTGTATTATTGTGGTGCTCAATATAACTCACTGAATTGTATTGTTATGGTATATTACTGTATCTATCAAAGATACAACTTTGACCAAAACAATACTTCGCCTAAAAACTCTGGTTATACGCCATTTATCGTGAGTACCTTAACAAAACACTCCAACATCAAACTTGTATTTGAATTTTAACTTTCACACTTTGCGGCTTCAGTAATGCGCTCTTTGAGGACTTAGTGCACTCTCCGGCGGTCTTTGTCCTAGACAGAATCTTAGTACGATACTAAAACTTGTCGAAAACTTTGACTGAAATCCCCGGAATATTTTAGTGAGGCGACGCGCCAAGCTGGAAATTATTTATCAATGCAATTTTTCGATGCATAAAATATATAACGACGTGAAAATGTTTCGAAGTGTAAAATTTGCTGTCAATGAAGAATTTCACTTGATATTCCGTGTCAAAACAGTTTAAACATAAAATTTAAATGCAAGGACGAAATTTTGACTAGAACAATGTATACGTAGTTTCTTATTTCATTTAATGTAAGTACGTTCCGAGACCTGAACCTCCTCCTCCTCCTGTCCTGTCTCCTGGTATGTCCTGATGTGTTGTGTCTGTTCTGTTCTCCTGTTCGTTCTGAGAGGAGGCCTGTGCCCTGCAGTGGCCCTGCAGTGGGACGTATGATGATGATGATGAAATATGTTAACGGGATACCGGTAAAAATGTAACGTGACCATAAAAATCTCAGGTTTTAAGCCCTCCTTTATTATGTAGCTAAATAATCCACCTCCTTGTTCACAAACACTAAGTCTTGCGGAGATTATTGTTGAACTGAAACAAACCTACTTTGCTCACCTGCGACTTTATGATAGTTACGTTTACACAAGACATGTGTGTTCATGTGCGTTTTTAACTTTACATTCGTCTATAGGTATTTGTCACTGACATTAATTTTTGCCATACACAGACAAAAGTGCCTACTGTTTTTACAAGCTTTTGATTAAATTTCAGTGTTCACCCCAAAACATAGTACAAAATATAGGTACGCATGTAAGTTTATTTAAGACGATCCAATCCAGTTGGGTTCACCAATCTAAGGAGAGCACTATTGTATATTTTTTAACTACTGGGTAAATATTCAGTGTTTTTACGGCGATTTTTTTTGTCATTACCATTTGAGCAGAAATTATTAAAATGGATGATGCTTAGGGTTAACTTTTAATGAAAACATAAGACAGTACCGATGCTGAATCTAGTTTGATGAAATTTCGCGCGATTCGTCCTTCGGTTGTGGTAATAATCGTCGAATGGTAATGACGTTTAACCGCGCGGTCAAAACGCTCGACCCTACTGTTTTATAACTCTTTAACCAAAATTATCCTTAATCGCCCAAAACCGACGTGAGTTATACTTACCGTAGACTATTTTTTCTAAACATTAGATACCGTTTTATTTGACTCAAAGCGAGATCACTTTGATCGTCCAGAATGCCGTGTTTTGTTGAAGACCATTACTTTATTACTTTTTGATCGGCATGCCTTGAAGGGCTGTTGCATTGGTTTCCACACATGCGCCGACATTGTACTACGAATAGAATAAAGAAAATTGTGAAGTAAAGGGACTTTATCAATACAGGGGAGATAAAAAGAAGATTAGAAAACGACACGTGTCGAACTTGCACTTTATTAAATGAAGTTTCTAAGCAGGATTAATTATTTTAAGTAGTTAAGAAGAGTGTGATTGATTTTCTTTGCCACCTATATTAAATTTTTTTGCTGTTGCACTTTATATAAGTAAAACTTTAGGTTAATATCGTTTATTGTTATAGGCAAAAACGTAATTTGGATTACGTTAAGATGATTTCTTATTAGATCAATAATTTTAATACAAACGACGAAGAAATGCAAAATAACAGACGCAACGAACATAAAGCAAAAAAAAAAGGAAACTTCTAGAAAAACTTTGGTTTAAAACTCTGTCCGACTTCAAACTTATTTGCCTCGAGAGTTGGCGATCTCGCAAACGATGTGGCTAATTAACGATATGAAACTTTGGGAACTAGCGACGGGTTTCGACAACAAAAAGGACGAGAGTTCTTTCGAGACAAATTACAACCCATGTCCAAACACGGCCGAGTCTAATTAATCTGAAAAATCCTCCTTATTTTTCCACACGTTCCGAGCCCGAGGCTAATCTGTTACTCAAACGGGTATATTTATTATCCTTCCTCACCATTTTCTTTCAATTTGTTCCCTTAATTTTTATTTGAGTGCGGTACTACTTTTTCTTAAGCATTAATTAGAAGACCCGTAATTCAATATTAAAAATATAAAAGCTCTTTATATAAAAATCTCTTCATTTAAACGCAAAAATGTATCTTCACTGTGTCTTACTCGTAATTTTAACGATGACCGAATTTAAGGTAAAATGAAATAAATTATGAGGGAAAAATATCTATGGAAAATTCTGTGTCATTGAAGCGTTCCGTCCGTTATAATTCTTATATATTTTCTATTCTCGGCCTCCAAATAGTTTATCCCTTTCCTTGTACGGTTAGTTAACTCTATTCACCCGTCACGAGGTCAACTAGACCTTCTTTCCGTAATAGGCTATCCTCCACGTATAGTTGCAATGTAACATCTCATTACCAGTGTTTCGTTCCACAGCAAATAGGGGTTAATTTCATTAGTCCAGACCCAACGAATCGTGTGATAACTTTAGTGATGTTATGTGAAAGAGCGCCTGTGGGAGAGGGGAGTTTACCGCACCTTTGCAGCGAAAACGACGAGACTAAAATTATAGTACGATTCAAAATTAGACTTTGCTTTGAATGATTCAAATGTCAGTTTTAAATACAGGTTCTTTAATAATTATGTCGTTTTAAAAATGCTTGTTTGATATGCGCAATACGTTCAGTTATATTTGCTTGTCGAGGGTGTTTTGTTTTAACTGTTAATGGTGGCTGTCGAAGTGAATAAATGAACATTGTCTTTTCATTTGTGTCAATGTCATAATTTACTATTAATAACCACAACAATTACAATGAAGATACTTAAAATAAAATGATTATCATATTTTGTTGCGTGGAGAAGAGCTGCTATTTGATTAAAATTGACTGAAAAACACGAACTTTAAATGTGACCTCATTGAAAATAGTGATGTAAAACTTAATATCTCCTTGTTTACTCTGAAAACACCAACTTTGGATCACTACTGATACTCAAATCATTACCATAGTTGATTGGACGGGCTATGGACTGAAAATGTATGCAATAACCATCCGACGGAGTTCTGATTCGAGTTTCAAAACTGCAATGAAACTTTACGACACACATCAATCGCGAAGCTGTGAAAGTTCAGCTACGCAACTTATGTAATTGACAGTAGTACCTAACTTGTTTTTCGCAAAAAAATGGTGGCTTCGTGCTACGAAAGATAAGTCATTTTATTAAACCGATATAAATAAATTTATAAGCAACTCATAGTGCTCCATGCGTTGATGGAAATGATAAGCACATTATAATATTATAGTCACATCTTTGATATGACTGTGTTTCATTTTAAGTGTCGTTTTAGTTCTGTATGTGATAATGGCAACATTTTTGACGAAGTTCGATGATTCCTCTTATAGGTAACGCCACCAGAGTTGAGGCCACGCACACAACCACATCTCATGTAATGACAGCGGGATTTTGACGTTGTGTTGTCGTTAAACGTCAACACAACGTCAAAATCCCGCTGTCATTACATGAGATGTGGTTGTGTGCGTGGCCTCAACTCTGGTGGCGTTACCTATACGTCAGCTGCCATTTAGGTCAGATTTTTTTCATACATCAAAATTTAAGAAATTCCATATAGGTATATATAAGGTTTTCCCAATTCTAATGGACACAGAAACATAGGTAGGTTTAGGTTATGTTAAGTTTTCATCGGCCCGAAGGGCTAAAAGCACACAGAAGAAGGAGCTCCGCGTGAGCGGAGCTCCGTCGACACTGTTTCTGAGTCAATTCAAATTGGGAAAAGCGACATTGGAATCCAACTAGGTCATAGATGACCTAAATGGAACATTTTTTTTCTGACCTAAGTGGCAGTTGACGTAAGTGGAATAAATCGAATTATTTAGTAAAGTTTATTTTCAAATTCATCCTTTTTTTACTTTTATAGTAGGTAAGAAAAAATACCGAGTAAGTATTTATTCATGTACTTTGTCCAACCAAAGCGACACAGAATAAATGTTACAACATCAAATTAAACCGAATGTTTCCGAATCGATATGAGAGCACAAGCCTCTACGTAATTGTACCAGTACCACTGCTTCACTGTAAAACAGTACAAAGCTCTACGGACCGCACAAATTAAAATAGCCAATGAAACTCCAACAGATTTCAACACGCTGCGCTAATTGGCTCATTCGAATTACGCGGGCGGTTGGCACCGATTTAAATAAAAAAACATAAAATACAAATATAGATGTGCTTAATTAAACACGAACAAAAACGACTAAGTGAACAGTTACATAAGTATATAGAACTGATAAGATACAGAGAAAGTGATAAGTGATAAGATACAGAAGAAGTGACAGACCGAGAAAAATTAAAAGGTAATTCAACACAAGATCCAATATTATTATTTTTTATTTTTTATTTTCTCCTTTTTTATTATTTTTTGACTGTGGAAGCATTCTTCACTTCCACTAAACGTAGATATAGTTATTAAGATGTAGGTATAGTTTTAGTTTTTTAACTAAGGGACCCAATACATCCCTGTATTGTTTTTTTTATATACTTAATTATTATTATTTTTTTTACTTAATTCTATATTTGTATAGTTTTTTTTAAAAAGTGTAATTTTTTAAGAGTTTGTAATTTATTATATTGTAATTTGAAAAGATGACTTCCTGCCAAGTTTCTTGCGGCGCATTCTTCTTGGCAATGATGGTCCTTACGAAAGCGCTGGTCGTTTTAAAAAAGTGACATGTAAAAGAGCCCTTTGCGGCCTACTTGCAGAATAAACGTTTAAATTTTTTTTTTTTGATTTTTTGATCTTTTACCTGAGCATAATATCACAAAAAATTGAAAAAATAAAATAAAAGAGTTGGTAATTGACCAGGATCAAGGCTCCATACGACTTACTCCCATTCGGTGTTAAGGCTTTGGATCCGTGGGGTCCTAGCGCTGTGATGCTTCATGAGGATATTACAAAAAGACTAATCGACGTCACATAGACCGAAGAGCTGGCAGTGTTTTCTCGGAAAATAAGTTAGTTGATTCAAAGGGAAAAAAATATTTTTTCACGCCACTGCTCGGAAATGTGGTCCCCAAAACAATAAATAGTTGTACATTGAATGAGCAGGCCGTCTATGAATTTAAACTGGACATCAATAACATTTTCAATAATATTAATCCTTTCACGGATAGGCAAAGGAATCAGATTGCATACAGCCATTATATGTCTGTTTTTAATTATCTGAAATATAGTTCTGTCACGGTCAGAGTCGTCAGTCCGACCTTGTTATATCCTGTCAGCTCCTCATGCATTCTTTAAAGCGATATAGTGTACTTTATGGCGAGCTACGACGAGCGGCCAGCGGCTACTAGGAGGTAAAGAAACAAAGGGAATACGCACTTTTACTTGAATTCTTAATTTGCTTACACGTTCATTATAAGAATTGATTTTTATTTCCTCGCAGTAGTCGTGAAAAGCACTGTGTTAAGCCTCGGCTGAAAGTGCAATAGATGGACTCGTACTTTCAAGGGCGTCCACTACGCGTCGGCCCTCGAACTAACTCGTCCATCTATTGCTTACTATCTAGCCTCTACTTACAACTATTGCCAAGTTTCTTGCGGCGCATTATATTTGGCAATGTTGGTCTTTTTTAAAAGCGCTGGTAGTATAAAAAGACATTTAAAAGATCCTTCTGCAGTCTACTTACAGAATAAATGTTATATTTTTTTAAGGTAATACGCTACCAGTATCTTCGGAACCATGCCTAAGGTGATCCACATAACTCTGTGAGAAGGTGATACGCATAACTCCTTTTCACATTATGTTACAACATTAGCTTTTTATATACCTTTATTATCGCTACGTTATTGTCTGTGTCTATTTCATTTTTAAGGTATTTTTTATGAATAGTCATTTTTATTTCTTGTTGTTATAAATAATAGATAGATTAAAGAAAAAAAGAATTAGCAATTCGACGAATGTAGTTCGCTATCTTTAATACTTCTGTGTCAAAAGAACAGTTATTCATACACAAGAAGGCGAATTTTTTTTTAATATCGAAATTCTTTGTAATCAAACTGTTTTGTAAGTTCCGGTTTAGTAACCGAATCACGTTTCAGACCTTTAATTAAGAAGTTAATGAGATCAGGACCTGACCTCCTTTCACTGTAATCAATATTGGTTACTAAATTACAATATAAAATGCTGTCCCAAGTTTTTGGATAAGTGGGGTTACCTTGTTAGCGAGGTTGAAAATCAATTAATTTTCAGAGGACGTGAAAGGTGCAAACGTGGAGATTTGGTTTTATGCGGTTCTATCTAGTTAACACCTGCGAAATTCTCTGCTGTATGTATTTCACATTATTAAAGACAGGATAACTAACCTGACGTGTAACATCTGCCTAGAGAAATATTTCTCTATTGTAGCTTAATTAACCTGAATATTGTGTCCCTTTGCTGGGCAAAGGCCCCTTCTCTCTTGATCTCCTCTCGCCTATCAAATGCGAGCTCTCGCCATACCACTTGATAAGTTGTCCCTCCATCTCCGCTTCGGTATGTCTCTATTACGATATAGATTGCTCTCACGTCAGCATCACGGGTTACTATACTAGACAAAGCTTGTAAACGCGATTTTCATACATTCCTATTATATTGAAGCGTTCGGTAATCCTCTCCTTTTCTTTTGAATAGGCAATTGACCATGACTATACCTTGACAAGTTCGTGTGTGACACTCAGTAGAACCCTGTTGCATTCGGCATCTGGCACACTTATCAAAAAATATTGATTAGCACAGCAGAGTCTCCCTGTGACGGGGTTCTACCGAGTGTCACACATGAACTTGTCAAAGTATAGGACAAGTAAGTCTCTTCTTCTCCTAAGCCGCTATACTCTTGACATAGTGATCGTAGTCATTAGTTGAGAATTTGTAGTGAATCTCCATGACGTTTTTCTTGGAAATGGGTCATCAACTTTTTTGCGTCATGGAAAATTGGCGAGCATAATTGAATATAAATATTGGGTATATATTTCAATATTGGATATTTATAGTTAGTTCCCCAATGGACCACAGGTTGTCCGTCGTTTTAATGAAAAATAGCGTTTTGTCTCCTGGATCACGGTATTTCACGCTAAAACGTTCTTCTGATTTAGATGATATAATATGCTCTTGAAACAGCAACTTACTGAGTTATAAAAAATGATCATTTGTACTTGAAAAATAATGTTGTGGTTTACTCTAGCCTTCCACATCTTATTGCTGGAGTCCAGATTTCATAGTTGGTAATAGAGAGCGCTGCTGTTCATACTCACAACAGGCCACTTAGTCGCATTTTACAACACCCACGAGAAGAAATGGGCTCATTATTCTAAAACCGGACACGACACTCAATAGCTACTCAGGTAAATGTTACAATAGACTTCAGGATGAAAGTAACTTTAAAATTTGTCTGGATAGATAGACAGATTAGTAGTAGGTAGAACTATGATTCATTCGCACCAGTTTGATCATGATATTGAAATCGTGAGTTTATATATATATATATGTTAGAGGATGATCCATGATGGGAAGTCAAACACTGAATCTAACAATAAACGTTTTATTTCGATGCTTACACTTTGAAAGTTTCAACCATAATGCCTGTTTGACTGACTGCACCGCCTTTTTATATTACATTGAAAACAAGTCTGTACTTCTAATCAAACTACCGACTACTATTATTGATATAAAAATACCTTAATAAATAAGCATAGCAACTATACAATCATTAAATAATCATAAAGTATTCTTTTCTTATTTTATTTTTACATAAAATCTTATTTTTTTACATTGCAAATTGTTGATTACATTTTAATTCACCCAATAATACTTTCGTTAAATTGTTAAACAATTATAAAAAATATTGATTGAGTCCACCGCTATCACGGCCATTCTGATCTAAAGCTCGTGCTCTGAGCGTTATTTCATTATCATGTCCTGAAAGGAATAACTTATTATGGTGGCATTTACTTGCTCTTTTCAGTGGCACATGATTTGTGCTCTTTTAAGTGGCACATGAGTCGTGCTCTTTTAAGTGGCACACAAGTTGTGCTCTTTTAAGTGGCACATGAGTCGTGTCGTGCTCTTTTAAGTGGCACATAAATAGGTAGTGCTTTTGTTATTAAGCAGGTGGCAGAAATGTGTAGAAGCAAGGGATAGACCATTGTGGAGAATGCTGAAAAGGCTTATGCTGAAAAGCGAGACCATCAAGAGATTGGTGTATAAAGAACATTATACACCAATCTCAATCATTTACCTTCATAAACCAATATTTATTGCTAGTACTTAAGGTTACTTACCTAATTAGATTATTAATAAAGGATTGTTAATAAGGCTATTTTACTTTTCTTTTATTAATAGTATTTTAAGTTGTGCATTTATAGATACCTAATCGCTATCACGGTCACTATCGATTATTTGCTATATTAAGTTAGGCGTTGGAATTTGCCTTATGTGTTCGTGTGACACGACTATGTTTTTAGTTTTTACTAAAGCCTGGCTTGACACTTTTATCTTCGTATCTATCATTGACAATAATTTTGTTTATATGATATGAACCAAGAAACTCAGGCCCTAATTTATTGCCAGACCATTTTGTGTCTTTACTTAGAACGAAATCATTTATTATAAACTACACTTCGCCCCCGTTGTATTTTTTATTTCATAAGAACCTTCTCCTGACAATAACAAACGCAACAAAAAAAAGAATTATCCAATTTGGTGCAGTCGTTCGAAAGTTATGCGCGTACAAACATTTCGGTGATTAGTTTTTATTTACATAGATGGGGATATATAGCGGCGGTTCTGGCATCTAATTATTTCTGATTCTGATTAATTCAAGAAATAAATAAATAAATAAATCTAATCTAATCTAATCTTACTATTTCTACATTGTTCGACCATCAAGCCAGAGCTTAGGCTTCTTTTCGAATGTCGTCTCTATTCGAGTGATGTTCTCAAAGGGACGTCCTCGTGTGTTTACTCTGAAACAATAAAACCATAGCACAGTATACCGTTCGGTCATACCTGATCAAATTATTAGAACAAAGAAAAAAAAATAGTTAAGTATAATTATCGTTTACATGTTCGCGAATCATTTTACTCTCGGCAGGTGAAAATCTGTACGGTTGCTTTTGCACGGTACGACACGGATCAACTAAGAGACTTTCGCACTTTCCCGTTTTCACGCGGGTAGTTGAAAAACCTTGAGTAAAATAATCAGAGTACCAATTTAACAACTGTTCAAGTGCTCGCCTACCCTCGGGTGAACTGTCAATGTTACCTCCGCAAAATTAGTAACCGGGTTGTTTTGGTTTGGCGTAACGCAAGTTTTTACCTCACATGATTTTGTCAACGAGAACTCATATTCACGATAAAATCTTTGCTCAAGATTTCGCGGCATATCAACATATCGCTACTAAGGTACGAGTCAGGTAAAACATGAAATATAAGATTTCGGTCGGGTAGTCACATATCACCACAAGGCACACCCCAGTAGTAAAATAATTGTCATAAGCTTTTTTTTTTTAACTTTACTAATTTTTAAACATTAAACTACCGTGAGTGAGTGAGTGAGTACTCATATTGAAAATAAACGGATCACTCACGTCTCAAAACGAGTTTATAAATTTCGAGGGTAAGTCAGTGTCGACAGAATCAAGATCTTTGTTGGATTTATTTAGTAGTTCTGAAAATATTGGCGATTTTAGTGTGAGAAAATAATAGTTTATCCGAAGTCATGCTCACCGCCAAGCCTAAGGATAACACCTCATGTCCTATCATAATGTAATGATGTAAGCAATGATCAGGTAATACGTGAAAAATAATTTCAACAGGGATGTCATCGATTTGAATTTGTGATAAAACTTGAACCGCACTACAAATTGAAGTTTTGCTCTATAACAGTTAATACAACGGAACTATGACAACGCTTTTCTCTAAATTTTCATGCAACTGACTCCCTAACAAGCGAACATTCAGTTCCTGAATCGTATGTACAATGAAACTGCTCACCGGCCTGATGTAGTGTCCCCATAGGCGTGCTAACATTGCAGATGTTGACTCGTTTCTCCCGCGACAGTCCCGCCGCATCGTTGGTGCTGCTCTCTTGAATCCGCTGACTCGAATCCTGCGCCGTGGCTCGTTTAGACTGGTTCCAGGTTGGTATTGTGAAACGTGCTCGTGACGAATACCCCGCGGTTGGTTGTTGAATAACCAGCGAATATGACGGTTCGTAGCTGTTGTCGTGTTGATGGGCATCAGTTCCCCTCACTTCTGATGTTAGAGGATGATCCATGATGGGAAGTCAAACACTGAATCTAACAATAAACGTTTTATTTCGATGCTTACACTTTGAAAGTTTCAACCATAATGCCTGTTTGACTGACTGCACCGCCTTTTTATATTACATTGAAAACAAGTCTGTACTTCTAATCAAACTACCGACTACTATTATTGATATAAAAATACCTTAATAAATAAGCATAGCAACTATACAATCATTAAATAATCATAAAGTATTCTTTTCTTATTTTATTTTTATATAAAATCTTATTTTTTTACATTGCAAATTGTTGATTACATTTTAATTCACCCAATAATACTTTCGTTAAATTGTTAAACAATTATAAAAAATATTGATTGAGTCCACCGCTATCATATATAACCCATATTAACACTTTCGCTGCCACGCATTGCTACTCGCTACGCTCGTAGCCAGTAGCAGCGTTTTTCCGCTTTGCAGCGAAAACTGCCTACGAACGCAGAACACGTATGGCGCGTTCTTGGCACTCAATGTGTGTGAATTTATGCTGTTTCGTACCAGGAGTGATAGTTTTCAAGATTATTAACGTTTAAAAAAAAAACTTTTTTTTGTCGCATACTCATGACAGAGTAGTTGTAGTCACATAGCACGTCAAAAAATTCTAAGCCAATTGTCGGTCAATTGAAGCTAAATAAAACCTTAATATAATTATGGTCCGTAGTATCCTAGTGGTTTAATCAGGCTCGCACCTCTGGTTTTTCGGAATTTATGTGCAAATTTGCACTTGAAATTTCCCTTGAGCTTGACGGTGAAGGAAGATACCGTGAGGAAACCTGCCTACATTTGTAAAGCCGTGCAATGGTATGTGTCAAGTTTTCAATGCATGCACACTGGGCCCGCGTGGGAACTACAGTCCTAACCCTTTTATTCTGAGATTCAAAAGTCAAAAGCTCAGCAGAAGGACGAAAAGACCGGAAATTGTTGTAGAACTGTTTAATTTTTTAACTTTGACAGTCAAATAAAAATAGTATACACTTCATCGACGTCTACTCCACTTATACTTTAACATAAAATTTGAAGTATTTCTGGTCGTAGTAGTATTGACGTTATCAAACCTTTCACTAACTTCATTCACGATTCAAACTACGCGTCTACACTTCTAAATTATGCCAATATCAGTGTATAAGCTGAAAATATGCCCAGATCGGGGCAACATGAATATCGAGGAGGCACTATCCCCTCACTAATAGCCAATATCTGCCGCCAAAATTGCCTTCCTAACGATATTTCTGCTGCAAGTAATAAAACCCTTAATCCTGTTAGCGACCTGAAAACGTGTTAGCTTGGATTTTTGGAATTCGGACTTAAGTTTGTATAGTCGGGGTAAGAAAAGGTTCGTCACTTTTCGACTATGTCAACGAGTAAAGGTCGAAAAGTGACGAACTTTTTCTTACCCCGACTATACAGTCGAGTTCACCAATATATGCATCGCCAACCTTTCATAAACATCTATACATAGACCTTATGTTACCGTAATAAGGTCTATGTATAGATATTTATGAAATGTTGGCTGTACAGATATTGGTGAACTCGACTTTACGTTCAAATGAGTTTTAGTTATTTTTTTTAAACTATCCACCAAATAAAGTTATTCAACACCAAATTTTATACTTTATTGCACATAATTAGTTCTACAGGTGGTGGTATGGTTTACCTGTACTTTAAACTAAGAGGTCAAATATGTATCCTGTTGGGCGTAGTAATTAAGAAGTCATATTATAAGACTTAAACTACCTCAACAAGCCTTTTTTACATGGAACTGTCTTGTGATTGAGCTGTATCTAACCTGTTGAAAAGTGCAAATGAGGCCAAAGTTGTACTTCACTGGTTCAGTAACATTCTATTCACTCTAGCCTTGAAGGTCCTTAGTTTGTATCTATCTGGAAATACAGACGATGGGAGCGAATTCCATTAGCACCTCGTATAGGAAAGATGAACCAAACGGCTTCGTGCCAGTCTATTTTTTTTTATTAGCCTATATTTGTGTCCCACTGCTGGGCAACGGCCTCCCCTCTGGTCCTCCACAGCTCCCTGTCCTGAGCGAAAACTGGTCAATCGTTTTATTCCGCGTCCAGGTCGTCTCACCATCTGCACCTGGCCTGCCTCGCCGCCGGTAACCGTCGGGCGGCACTCACCACGTGGCTGAGTGCGCCACCTTTGAGGATGCATCCGGCACACATGCCCCGCCAATCCCATTTTGAGCTTGGCGCTCTTTTTTCCCACGTCGGCTATTCGAGTTCTGGATTGTATTCGGAACACCACTCTGCCAGTGTATTAGTAAATTTAAATTATATAGCATTTTCGTGGCTATATGAATATTGAAGCATGTGAGTTTACTTAAGCAGACAGCCTATCTAACCAAAGCCTATAGGCTTATATATAGGCCTATAGGCCTATAGGCGTAGATATATCTACCAAAAACTCAATTAGAAATTAACCTAACGCGCCTAAAAATAACATTTGCGTTTAACTAAGTTTGATGTAAACATGGGTTGAGTCGCGGTCAGGTTTAAAATATGAATACAAATTGAGAAAGTTCGGGGTTGCTCCAATCCGGCAACTTTAAAATTATTAACGCGACGCTTCTACGTAAATTTACGCGTGAAACAGCGACGTTATCTATATGAAAAATGGGCCCGGTTTATGTATGATTTTAGACAGTGAATTCTATTTTTATTTATTTAGAAATATTAATAGTAAAGTCATATATTCGAAACATTGTGAGCCGATTTTGTTGGTTGGTTTATTATTGTTTTTAAATTTTATTCATCTATTAAGTTGATTATAATTAACATTTTATTTTTTATTAGCAGTACGGCTGATAATCTTATAGTTTACATATTGTACATAATAAAATATATTCGTGGACACCTTCGACTCGTCTCGTGGACACTTTAGTTCGACTCGCACTTGACCGGTTTTTGTTTTAACTTAAATGGCATACTAGACAAATCTAATGTCATAAAAAAATAATTTTATGAACTTTTTCCTTAACCTACAAGGAACAAAAATAGAAAAAAAACGGTGAAATTTATTTTCGTAACTCATGTTCTTATCGTTATGACAGTAATATTTCCACCTTTACCTGTAACGAAATTAAAAAGAGTCAGTAGCCATTTATCAAAAGAGTTTTATAACTGGGTCAGTGTTCGGAAAATATTTTTTACGGTGGTTCATACATCATTTTCCTTGACGGCCAATTTCCCGCACCTAATGCTATTTTTCAGCTCTGACTCTGTAAAGTTTCTCGGTTGTTATGTCTTTTTTATAGAACAAATAATATACAATTTGCTATCATGCTCGTAACTTGTCACAGTGCACTTAGAAGATTTATCGAGATAATGCTACACATTTTATCGAATAGGTAACATTGTATTTTTTCCCAGCAGTGCATGTAAAATTTTACTTTATATTAGTCAAAAAAAAAACAGACTATCCAACAGTGTACCTAAGTATTAAAAAATCAAAATAAGAATACGATTCCAAAGTACTGTAAGCACAACATTATTTTTCTTGAATAAATACAATCATTAGGTCAATCTATGATGTTTTCATAGTTTAAGTGCAGACACCTATAATAATAGAATTATATAGTATACTTCATCATAATCAGCCCAACATATTACAACTACTTCTTGGTAAATGCGGTCATTTATTAATTTTATTAGGTGTTTGACAAATCTGATTTTCCACACAATTTTCATGTTAAATCGAATCGCTGTAACCCAGATCTTTGTATATACGCCACGTTTAATCGAAATACTTTTAGCCGTTTTTGCGTCGTTGACTAAGAAACATCCAATCATTCAAATATTATGCAAACATCCAAACATCTAAAATCCGAAAATCTTTACAAACTTTCTCGTTTATACTTATAAATAGAAGGATAGTGGACACATCGGCCACACAGCCCACGCAGGTAAAACCACCACTAATAAAATTAGTACTTTTGTTTACCCTAGTAACGCCGTTAGGAAAGCAATATCGTTTGATAGCAAGCTTTAATGGCTTTGCTGACCATAGCAATATTTAGCCGTGTTATAAAAAAATAATCCGCGGTGTCTAATAAGCATTTCAGTAAAAGTAAATGACATGAGAAATAAAAGTCATCATCATTATCCCAGCCTATATACGTCCCACTGCAGGGCACAGGCCTTCTCTCAGAATGAGAGGGCTTGAGCCGTATTCCCACGCGGGCCCAGTGCGGATTGGGAACTTCACACACACCATTGAATTTCTTTGCAGGTGTATGGAGGTTTCCTCACGATGTTTTCCCTCACCGTAAAGCAAATTATGGTAAATTACAAATATAAAAATAAAAGTATCTGATTGTAATTACAACCAAGAGGCCGTATTGTCTAACGCGCGGACGCTTGCTTTCGCATTCACTATTTCTTTCTATCAAACGGTAGGTATAAGGTGGTGACAGAGAGATGGCGAATGCCATAGCATAATTACAGCCTAAGCATTCTCATTCTGATAGGAAACCTGAAATCTGTGCCACACGGCGGACACGACGCACAAAATACGCGTTCTTGAATCTACATAAGCACGACGACGTCTGTACACGCGTACGCCTACATACATCGCGCGCGCACTATACTGGTGAACAGCGGCGACAAGCAATGTCACCTTGGGGGGAGGGGTAACTCGAATCGCTGCGGGGCGGAGCGTGGCCATTCTGTACGTTAGTACTATTATATATTCTGTGCTTGTGCCCAGCAGTGAGGCGTATATAGGCCGGAGATGATAAGATGAGATAGATATTGCAGCGATTTGCTATAAGTCTTGGTAGCTTAGTGTTTAAGATAGTCGGAGGTTCGAGTTTGGGCTCGCACCTCTGAATTTTTCGAAATCTATGTGCAAAATTACATTTAAATATTACCATGAGCTTAACGGTGAAGGAAAATAACTTAAGGAAACCTGCATACACCTGAGAAGAAATTCAAGGACGGGTTGAAGTTCTAATCGACACGGGGCCAGGGTGGGAACTACGGCCAAGCCTTCTCATTATGAGAGGAGGCCTGTGCCCTGCAGTGGGACATATATATTTAGGTTGAGATAATGTAACTAAGTATTTGATTGTACTTTGCTATAAAACTGAGTCTGGAACTGGACTGTTAAAAACATTATACCATTTAGTCTTTGATCAATTATAACTGTAGATACACAGTCGCGCGCCCGAAAATGTCCAAGCCAAATGAGCGCCACTTTGATAAAAGTGGCCTTCTTTTTTCTCAGAACGTTGCGTGAAATTGTCAAGTTTAGCTGTCAAGTGGAGTTTTGCCGCTACCGAAATTCGACTGTAACGAAGTAAAGACTAGGTTCAAATTTCTGTGTAGGTGATGATTTTATTTGTTATGCAACCAAATAAAAAAGTTCGGACATTCTTTGAAGGGGATTTTGTTCGGCAATGTGTATCTTCAGTTATAATTGATCAAAGCATTTAGTACACCTTGCTGATAGATTATTGCTAAATAATAATAAATTGGCGTTAAAGAAAGTTATATTTGCCTATTAATTGCTGTGGATTGTCTCAAGAACCATTTATACACACACCATTATTATTGTTTTTAGAATAAATAATTGCCATTTCTCAGAAATATCTATTTAGACCCAGGAAGCGCTTCAATCTGCATTGATTCCATAAGTTTATTTTGCATTCAACTAGAGAAAGGCGGGACTGAACTGAATGCACCGCCAAGTCTCTCTTTTGTTATAAATAGACTCGCTTATTGATAGTATTTCAGCTGCTAAATTATTTTGTACAATGGTTAATAACTATTTCAATGACGTCGCATTAGGGAGCCATAAAAATACATAGCTTTCTTAACGAATAAAGGTTAGCTAGTACGAAACCTAAAAGGTAGCCAGGTAGAAAAATAAAGCCATGCAACTCGTTAAGCTCCAAGAATGCTCTTGTCAGGCCTTTTGCGCATCTTCAGAAAATATTGTGTCTCAACAGAAATTTCTTCTAAGAAATTCAGTCGCATTGGTTGTTATACAAAATCATGAATAATACAAGATATTTTTCTTACATTGTCTTGCAATGGCATGTGTGGTCTCATATAACAGTCAGCCAACTAAATTAATTCCCTTTAGGACATTTCTCTTATGGCAAGAAATTTTCTAATAATGTGCAAAAGACCTCAGTGTGAGACTGTGTGCATAGTGATATTTTTTTAGAAACAAAATACAACATGGAGTTGTAATTAAATGTATGATTTAATTACAAGACTATTTTCACAGTCAATACATACGCGCTCCGTATGAAAACAACATTCATTTTACAACAAAATATCAATGGGAATATTTTCTAGTTTTCCTGGCCGCATCTAATTCATATACAATAATAACTCATGACTTTCATGCCTCTTGATATAAGCAATTCCGTCGATAAAAGTGATTCAATTCATTATCCGAATCACACCATCCAGCACGACGCGCCAATTCAATAAGAAAAGGTCTTAAGAAAAAAATCTCATTTCGCTGAGATCCCTAAGCCAATCAAATATTTTCCTTCCGGAGATGTTATCTTTTAATATCTCGTCTGTGCTAGCGATAACTCTATGAGTATTTTTGAAAGCAATGGCTTATTTTAGTAACTAACATGTCGTACGCTCTTCGAAGGTTAAGCTTTTAACGAAAATTGTCCAATAACTACATGAAATTTTGGCTTTTTGTATAGATATTTGATATTTATGAACTAAGTAATGATTTATATTTCATTCCCACTTAATCAGAGTATTTATTGTAGAATGGATGAATTAAACTAAAATCATCCTGTTTTTAACTTTCGTGATTTTCACTCATAGTTACTATACTAAACGGGACTTATCACGCAATAAATCATATTTCACTATTTCTTTCTGTCAAACGGTATAAGATGGTGTCAGAAAGAGATAGTAAAAGCAATGGCAAGCACCCGCGCATTAGACAATACAGCATCTGGTCACAACAACGTCGTAGAATAGCATAGGGAATTGGATTTTTACTTCAAAGATTGTAATTGTGACCGCTGCATATTTGGTTTAATTAGTTATTTTTAAAGACCGTAAAAACTTCCGTGCATCCTTTTGCACCACAAGAACCTTTTGAAGCAGTCACTATTTGCATTATTTGTAATACCATTAGCGAAAAATAATAAAACATACGACAGTCGCTCTGTTTGCGAGCGCATTAGCGCTTTTTTCTTTGCTTTCGCTGAAACTGACGGATGCCAGCGGCAATTAGTGTCCGGAAATTACACAAGAAAACACCAGCAATCCATCACCTGCCCAGAAAAAATAAAGCAGAAATCTGCGCCGGTCGTGCACGGCTTATACAAAACGTCATTCAGGCTGAGGTTGAGATGACGATGCCGAATTTCCCGCTTACTTACTACAGCGTTTTACGAGGATGGCCCGTGTTTTACTGCGAGGTATAAAAATACTGGCAATGAAGATAAATTTTGGACGTTATTGTTTGGGTGCCTCTTTGATTTTGGGATCGCTACGTGAGTGCGTAATTGGAATACTGAGTAGTGCCTATCTGGTACTCGTACGAATGTTTTATTTATATGTACATGTAACGACACCTGGGTCCAGTTGCATAACAAAGTACAACTTCTATTACAAGCGGAACTCGCTTTCTAGTTAATATAACTGAAGCGAGAGTTCCGCTTGTAATATAAGTTGTACTTTGTTATGCAACTGGGCCCTGCTTGTGAAATGGATCCTTTTGTTTTCCATAATTTCATTTGTCCTAATTTCAATTGACATACCAACTTTTGTCTTATTTGATTTTTTGAAAGAAAGAGAGAAAGAATTAAATTATGATAAATGGAACTCATGGAAAACGATACGTTATGGTATATGAAATTCGGAAAAACGATAGAAACCCACTACCAAAAATGATATTCCTTAAAAGAGTCTTACTTCAACCCTTTGTACTGTTGATTTTTGTTCTACTCAAAAATATTATAACTGAAATATATGCTTAATAATCACTGTATACATAATTTCTACGGAATGTCTACTCGTGATCATGACGGTGTTAGATGCGCCGAAACATTGGATTAAAAGCAATCACAGCCTACATCCCGTAGAAAATATGTCTAACTTACTTACCTACTTAACTATAATTAAATATGAATTATAAAAAAACTGATAGTGCGTGCGTAATAATCAATTACATAAAATAAAGACTTACAAGAATACCTTTTCAAAACAAATACCCATGACTTCGTACCCTTCAAAACCGTAACAAACCGCCATAAACCCCCAAACGCTTAAACCAATCAAAACTGGATCAAACCGCTAATTTTCGGGCATAAAAAAAGAATACCGGCCAATTGATCCCATTAAATGCCGTATACAGGTAATGGTTGAAACGACGGGTTCAGGAAATCACGTGTAAAATCTCCATTAGGAGCGTTCACCGATTGATAGGGGATGAGCTGCCATCTATCGGACACGGAACGCAGCCGGAACTCATGACCTGAATCCCGAATAGCCTGAAAGGTTTTTTGGGTATGGTGTAAGAACGAATGGAATTGTTCGGGAATATAAAATAAGATGGGGTTTATTGGCTTGTTTGACGAGTAGTAGAGAAATAATTTATGTGAGAGCGATGGGAAACAAATCATAATAAATTTTAACAAAGGAGCTCAAGTTAGAGTTGGACCAAGATAAGTCTGCGACGATTTCAATGGCAAACGCAGTGCACGTGTTATTTATACGTCATAATTTCATAGCAGTTTGACGTTTACTTGCACTGCTCTCTCTCTAGTCGTTCTCTCATGACTGAGGATCGTGGTCATCAACAAGTAGTCCACACTTGGAATGAACTATGTGTTTCCATCGGCTTCTCTGCCGCCTCAAGGAGAAAAACCATAAGTGACAAAAAGTAAGTTTCGAGATAAATCCAAAAAACTTTGCAGTTCTGTTTTATTGCTTTAACTTCAAAGTACAAAGTTGAAACTTTCGTTTTTAAATAAACGAATATCGCATAATTATTATGCATTGCAAACTTTTCAATTATCTATTTATTTTAATTAGATATTAAGAAAAAACTGTTACTGTCTCGTAAAGTAAATCATAAAAAATACTGTCACTAAGAATAAAGAACACAAGTGTGCACTTATGTTTTTTGTGTTAGCTTTGCACTATGATATCTAAGAAAAAAGAACACAAGTACACACTTATGGTCATCATTATAAGTTGGTCTCGGAGTTGAAAACACACAACTGAGTACTTGGGTTTTATTTACTTAGTCTTATCTTGCAATAGGGATTCATAAGAACACAATGAAAAATCAAATTAATTTATTAAAAGTAAACAATGGTTATTTGTGATACGAGGTTGGTAAGTAAGGTTTAACAAATGAGTTTACGAGTAATAAACCCGAGCCACAAGGTGAGAGTTTTCAACGTCACGAGTTTGTAAAACTTTGCCAACCGTGTATCATACGACGTTTTTCAATACATTTGTGAGAAAATAGGCAATTAATAACACAAACTTGAAAAATAAAAACAAAACAACGCAAACTTTTACAAAAATGAGTAAGTTTTGTTTTTAATTAGGTTAACTAAAATGATCAGGCAAAGGTTCGACGCGTTCAGCCACTGCGATTTTTTCGAATAAATAAAAGATGGAAATCATTAAAATCTGAGGTAATTAAATTACAGTTTATAATAATTATAATCAATTTTGCAACTTCATTACTTAGTTTTGTATATTTATACATTTTTCTACTTATAAGTCGATATTATTTTTTTTTTTCATTTAAAACTCTTTGCTTGTAAACTTTTAAAATGGATAATTAAAAAAAACTGTAAAAAAATCGCACTAGTGCGGTAAAATGAACTAACGAACCATGTATATATCAAACCATACTATACCATACCATACCATGTGTATGTTATGGACCAAGTGATAAATCGGCCATTTTTCATAATACATATATCATATGAGGAGACAATTTGATAATAATTGTTCAAATAATCAAATTGACCGGGCATTATACATAATGCCCATCACCTTTTGGGCAGAGTATACAAATTAGATTTTCCGGGTGGTCATAAAAAAAATAACTAACACCAAAGGCTAATGCGGGAGCTTCGCATGAACCTAACCATACCGAGTCGCTTCCGCTCCGATAGGTCTTGCTCGCTCGCTTCGCTCGCTCGCTGGCTTTGGTTTAGATAGTAATTAATCACTTCGCCCAATAGAGCTATTAGCAGTTATTAATAATGCCTGGGCATTAGCAACGGCAACTTAGCTTTATTATCAAATTGCCCATTTGTCACGTAGCAGTATAATAATGACCGGGCAATGTGATAAATAATGAAGTTTAGATAGTAATTAATCACTCTGCCCGATAGAACTAGACATTATTCATAATGCCCGCATTAATCACTTGGTCCATGACATATACATCCTTTGAAAGTTAATTTTTCGAGCAAATGTATTGAAAAATAAATGAGATGCTTTTAAAGATTTTTAGGTAGGTAATCATAATAACAAAACTAAAATTAAACCTAAGCAGTTTGCCCCAAGTTCTACTAATTATATTTTGCGAAGTAGATAGTTGGGGTTCAGTTGGTAAACCTGGGACCTCTGAGGAAAACTCATCAATATCAAAGGCATTGGAGATCCATTAGATGGAACATAGTGTTTGCCTTTGACAGAGTCATCTGAATCCTCAATCACATACTGTTTATCAGAATCATCTGAATTTAATTCAGATCTGGGACATAAATCAGTCTTTAATACATCGCAGGCCGGCCAAATCCTGTCCTTGAGAAGCCGGGGTGGGGACGACTACTAGCCTGATAAAGCATAAGTAGCAACAACATTTACGAAACAAACCACAAGACCATATTTTTTGAAACCGATACTAAGCAGAAAAAGCATAAGATATAATCATACGAGGTTGAAAAAACATAACTTGTAACTTGTGCTTTTTCAGTGTCCGAGATTTCTAATTGATAAAAATCTTAAACTAAAAAGAAACAGCATTTCTGTCAACTTGTGTGTTTTTTGCATCAAATTTTTTTATAAAACCAACATATGGTTTTTCTTCTTATGATAAAAATGTTTGGCGCAAGTCGAAGACAACAATTTAAAAAAACACAAGTGGTTACTTAAGCAGTTTTCTGTCTATGAGTATATAGTTATGTCTTTTCTTCCTCCAACAGGAAGTAAAAGCAACAAAATGGCATGGACTTGTGCTTATCTAAATCATGACCTGTAAGAGATATCCGAATAAATGCTAGACAGAAAAATCACATTTTTTTTCCCGGAGTGCGAGGCTGGTAAAAAGTCAATTTTGCAAAAAATGTCACTTATGGTTTTTCTCCTTAAGGCGGCAGTTCTGTCCATCGCGGCCCTGACGACGGAGCTAAACCTCGGGGACCTGGAGTCTTTTATTTGGTCGGTCCATCTGGTAGGAGATCGGCCCCGGGCTCGCTTACCATTTGTGTTCCCAACTACGATCAATTTCTCCAGGACTTGCACTTGCACTGCATGTGCTACCAAAATCGTTGCAGACTTATCTTGGTCTGACTCTAAAGAGTTATCTAAATTTTTTTTCAAGGACAATGAATTTAAAAAGTTTTGATTACCTATTTAACGTTGGTTATTAGAGGAATGAAATTAAACGCGTGTTACTTTTTTGCCACCTTCTTATGACATCAATGAGTTTTAGGGCATTGTGAAATTTTCCAAATAGCTACTACAGTCATAATATTTTTTTTTTTATGTTAGATAGGCCAGACAAACGAACATACTATGATATTATGATGTTATGTATTTCTCTATGAGATTGACGTGGTACTTATCAGTAAAAGGATTTTCGATGTTATTATTATGTCAAACACTAACCGTTCGTGCCAGAAAAATATCTAGGTATGGTATAATTATAATCCATTCGATATACATAATTGTTAACTTTCGATATTGAAATTACGTGTCCTTAAGAACACCTACATTAAAAATATTGTTTTTGACGTGACACCGTCTAATAAATCGATGAACGCCGGCCGCTGGGTGCCAACACGAAAAAGGATGACGCATTGTAACGTTACACACGTAACGGTTACATGTAACGTTACATGTACTTACAGAGCGGCGAGGGCCAGTTGCAATAGAGTGGCGTAGGCCAGTTGCAATAGAGCGGCGAAAGCCAGTTGCAATATTACGTAATACAATCTTAGTACTAGCGCTCAGGTAATTTTTATTGAATGTTTTGTTAATGGCGTTGTCACGTTAAGTTTAACGTGACAAGCCACCGACTTTACAGACAACTGGTTTTATCTCAAAATTATTTTAGCTTGTACCCTGTAACTTGGCCGCGCTGATCACTGTAACGCTCTTTTGCATAAGCAACGAGAGGTGATATTTTAAATGGCTTCGTACAAAGTATTGTTAAACTCGGAACGGAATATAAATGAAAAGTATTTTCTACAAAATTGTATTTAGTACGAGACTTCATTTTACTTTAATTTAATTTTGTTTCCTTCACATCTTGCAAATAAGTTTGATCTATATTCTTGGGTTCGGATTTACTTAACAGTTACTACATGTATTGAATGCGATGTTTATGTGATAATAAAGTGTGCTTAGAAAGAAACTAATATTCAAAAAAAAAAAAACTAGGACAAAATTTCATGTGTTCCCATTTTTTTCTTGTCAATTTACCAACCAGAGTATATTACTTTCGGGACTAAACTCATCATTTGTGTTCGAACTAAATACATTCCACAGATTGGCACAGAGGTTCTCTCAGAATGAGAAGGCTTTGGCCGTATTTCCCGCGCGGGCGTAGTAAGGATTGGATAGTTCACACACCATTGAATATCTTCACAGGTGTGTGCAGGTTTCCCAGCCTATATAACGTCCCACTGCAGAGCACAGGCCTCTTCTCAGAATGAGAGAGGTTGGGCCGTAGTTCCCACGCGGGCCCAGTGCGAATTGGGAACTTCACACACACCATTGAATTTCTTCGCAGGTCTATGCAGCTTTCCTCACGATGTTTTCCGCACTGTAAAGCTCAAAGTCAGAGGTGCGAGCCGGGATTTGAACCCACGACCCTCTGCTTGAGCAAACCACTAGGCCACCACGGAGCTCAAACCTCATGGTAAGTTTCAAATGTAATGTAAAAATCAATGGTGCGAGTCGGGAACAAAAATTTAGATATATCTAAAACCAAAGGCTACTTACTACTAAAGATTCTAAGAATTGTTTTATTGCCTAGTATGAATCGAATAACTGTTTCCAGAAATTGCTTCCCCTAAAGGTACAGAATACATGGGCTGTGAAAGGAGATCCCCTTTAAGAAAAATCCTATTCAGTTGGAAAACAGATAAACATATTTTTGGTAAACCAAAACTAATGCGGAAAACACGTCACATTGCAGCGCTTGCTTGCTTGCATGCATGCTTACTTGTATGCCTGCTTGCTTGTATGCTTGATTACATTGCTTGCTTGGATATGTTTTCACAAGATGGATGGATAGTGTAGTAACAACATTACTTAATTTATATTTTTTGTCCGCAATTTATTTCAAAATAACAAATACATTTCAATTAATAAAATATTCCAGGGTAACATAATAATAATAAAAACTTAACTAAAACGTAAGAACTAAATCCTTAAAAAACTTGAAAATAAAAACAAAAAAAATAGATTAAATTAAATTTCGCATTACGTCCTTTACAATGCATAAAATAATTATGATCCAAACAAAAGCAACCTTCAAAGTTATAAAAAAATTTGAAGTAGGTATAATTTAAATAAAAAAAATAGTGTTAATAATGTCGCAACTTGACCGACCTAATTTAAGCGAGAACAAAACTTAACAGGACTTAATGGGCCATTAGAGTAAAGATTTAGCAATTGAGATAATTTATTTAAGGTTATGACAATGCTGGTTGGTTATTTAATCCGAACAAACAAGGGGCTCCTCTATTCAAACTTCACATGCAGACTTGACCCTTTCTTACAGTGAACTGGAAAATTGTTTTACTAGAAACGTCATTTTCATTAAAGGCTTTCATCATCATCATCATCCCAACCTATGTAAGTCCCGCTGCAGGGCACAGGGGCTCGATTCAGGACTGGCCCAAAACGGTTTGCGACCGGTAACGGAATCGTTTGAGCGAGGATTGAGATAGGATTCCTATTCAGGAACGCCAAAAAGCACTGGTTTGCGAGAGGTTTGGGCTGAGATTGGGATGAGCTTTATTTTCCTATTCGGGAAGCCACGTCATCATTGTAGGGGAATTATTGGCAGCTGTCAAAGTTTTTTAGAAAACAGAGCGATTGAGGTCGCATTTTCTGTCAAACATATAAAGAACTCTCTAATAATTACTTTGTCAATGCGGGAATATCAAACCATTACAATTTAACTCATAAATAAGAAAAACTAAAACCCCCGAATCCCCGAGAGCCGAGTGCGACGTAGCGTTATGTTGTCTATTCGGCAGGTACCAAAACGTGGATAGGATTGGACTTCGTAAGCTGTCATTTTTTGTCGTTTCTTGTGTCAAATTAGGATGAGAATGAGATAAATAACGTTTGAGGTTTTGGTATGGTTTCATCTTATCTCAAGCTCATCTCAAAAATAAAATTGAAGTAAGGCGGATTTGTTTGAAATCTGTCTTCAGTTACAAAGAAATAAAAAATATTTTTTTTGAGTCGACAACATGTATCCACAAAACTCGGATTGCAGTGATAATTGGAATTTTTTTAACATGAAACGAAGCTTGACAAATCGCCATCTTGGAGATCACGGTTTGACACGTTGCGATATAATAATGTACACATAAACATATGGTGCCTTCCTTCAGTGACAGACAGTCGACAGTGTATAGTGTATTTTTGTGAAAATGTTGAATGTTTGTCAAATTTCAATAAAAATAGAAAACGACCTCTTCAACTGCATACTGCTCATTTACCATCTTCTACGAAAACACCGCTTTGCCCTGCTGCCCGACCCAAAAAGATAACGCCAAACCTGAGCTGCTAGCTATCCACTGCTGAAATACAGAATTAGAAGGACTAGAAATTGCGCATCAGTTTATTAGGCAGGAAAGTAGGTCACGGTACATCACCGACTGCAGTGCAATAGAAGCAAATACTTCAATCCAAACTCTTAAGTAATGTTGTTGTATCACAACGGCTGCAGATTGAAGAATCTGTACCTGTGTGGGAAAGCTGCATGTCAGAGGAGTATGTACTCAAAACAAGAAAAGAGGAAAAGTAACAATCAACACCAATAGAAGAAGAAAATTTAGCAATTTTGTGGAATGAACTCCCCGAACTTGGAATAAGTGCGCCTTCAGTGAACTCGTTTAAAAATAGACTGGATATTTATTTGAAAGGACTCAAGATACAAGTGCAGTGATATACGTGTATCAGTTTCAATGAGTTGCTAGTGTATTATTTTAAAATAAATTTGTATGGTCCAGAGATAATAATAGTAATTTCCCCCGTGGAATAATTTTCTGAAATGATACAGTTGAAGACATACAGCCGTTGCATCAAATATTGTGTGAACATCAACCTTGCGGTTAATGGCATAGAATTGTATAGATATTTGTAAACTGTACATCAATTCTGTTAAGAGGATCATCGTTGGGATCACATAATCTTCTCTGTGTGGCCATGAGCATCACACGTGGGATCAAAAGCTCATTTTTCAGTGTATTGATATTGGGATTGTTTTGGGGGCCCGAGTCAAACTGTGCATGCTATTTTGTAGAAGATACTCTTCATTTATTTACAAAAACTTAACTATTTCAAATTATTAGATACCTAGCAAATACTTGCTAGCACCATAGTAATAGGGTGGGTTCTGTGATCATCACTGGTGGATCACTAAATTTGTATAAGGCTTGGGAGCAACATTTTAGTTGAAGTATGGTGGGCAGCCAACATGTTTATAATAAAAATAATAATAACATTTATAATGCCTGGCTCTTAGAGCGCGCACAGACAGAGGCGGTCTGGAGTTCTTAGTTCAGAGTTCTGCGTTCTTTCGAATGTACTGAGTCTCTTACGATAATGCACACAGCAGGCGACTGGAACTCTCGAGCGGTCAAAACACAAAACTGAACGCCAAACTCAGAATTCCAGACCGCTCTCTGGCTGCGCGCACTCTTAGAGTCCAAAAAGTACTTGACACAACCTAGTTTATAATTTTGACTGGGCAGTGAAAGTCTATATTTTTGTGTCTTATGCATAAAGTAAATTATGCAATATAAATTTGTTTATATGATTTATATATAAATTTACTATGTTACTTTTACCTACATTAATTTGCTTTTTTTACATTAAATAGAAATTGTTATAAAATATTGACAGTAAAAAGAGTGTAAAACTATAATTACCTACATACATAATTATGAAAGAAAAAATAATTTATCTAAAATGCCATTGGGGCGATGGATATGTTTGGGCCAAGTATGATCCGGACCGGACCGGATAGTGTTTAATTTAATTTTGTATTAGTTTAATAAATTAAAATAAATACTTTTTGTAAAACTACATTCATGCAAAGAAATAAATGATTTAGCTTTAAGATAAATGTATTTTGAAATTTGTTTTTTTTTTTTATATTAGAAATTATAAACAAGGTAATAAGATTAAGGGACAAGTTTGCCTGTGTTCATATTTTTTTGTTTTGTGTACCTACAATAGTAATTTATAGTAAGTTAGATTAAAATACCTACTTGAAATTGTCTTTTTTTATTTTTAATGTATTGTATTCCTGGGTTTATGTGATTATCTTACTATTGTAAAATATTTGGTTACAAAGTGCAGGCATTAGAATTTCTTAGATTAAAAGAATAATAATTATTAGAATGTTTTAGAAAATTTTCTTTTTCAATAAATTACTTATTTTACCTTTGTTTTTTTATTGCTTCATCCCAGAGTTTAAATCAAAGTTGAGGAATGTTTGATCTCTTTTGACTTTGCTTGTCTATAAGTTATAGTGTTATATCATATGTACTATTGGTAGTTATCATTTCGAATAAGACTTTTATATTTTAAATAAGAACTTATCAATTGCAAATTATTGATATTGTCACGGTCGTAATGACGATAGTATTGATACTCTCCATTGTTTCAGTTTATTGATAACAGTTCAATCGTAGATGTACTGATGTAGTTTTTAAAGCAAATGTTATTAAGTGATTAATAATAGGAGTAGGTATAATGAAAATACAGTCAACAAAACCTAAATTCAGAACTTTTATTCAAAATTACGTTTTTAACAAAAACTTATTAATCCTTAGTATCCCATGTTAGCCCATGGAGGGTTTCTCTTAATTGACATAATAATTTCAGCTTAATTTTATTGAAGCCGTGGGCTAGTTTTGTACATAAAATACCTACCTATAAAACAGTAGGTACCGTGACTGACTGACTGCTGGGCTAGAGACTTAAAATTTGGCATAGGGTCAGGGAGGGTACAGTTGCTCGGAGGGAACAGTCGCTCGAATGCACTGTGCTGGAAAGGGAAAGGGCTTTATATCTGTCCTCTACGTCAATGAGAAGGGTTCGTTCGACACTCGATCGTGTATGAACTAGTCCATGAGTCGCTCTGGCGCCGCGCACACTTACACTTACATTTTCACGTAAGTTTCACGTCGTTTTTTAACTAAACTTGTGTGAGATTCTTAAGTACTGTTGTTTTTGTCGAAGTTTGTCTAATTTACTTAGTATTGACTGATAATTCAATGCTCTAGGTCTATGCGTTTGTTTCTAGTTTGATCTTGATTCCAAAATGGCGTCAGGGTCAACAGTAGCTCGTTTCGGAGAAGTACACAGTGGCTCGCGAGCCACTGTGTACGTATGAACTTATAAAAATAATACGAACAGTTTAATTTAATAAATTTGAATAAAAAAATGGTGTCCATTGTTCTTA
Source organism: Archips xylosteana (assembly GCA_947563465.1). Classification (NCBI taxonomy): domain Eukaryota; kingdom Metazoa; phylum Arthropoda; class Insecta; order Lepidoptera; family Tortricidae; genus Archips; species Archips xylosteana. Next base: position 8,387,345 of record OX387349.1, read on the forward strand.
GAACTTCAAATTTAAAACCAAATGACTGCTAATAAAATAAAAGTTAGTACTAGGGGTAGAACACAGCGGCTCTATTCCATCCGTAGCCACTGTGTACTGTTAGAACCACTGTATACAGGGGTAGTACACAGTAGCTCGAGCCACTGTGTACTGTTAGAGCAAATGTGTACTAGGAGGTACTAGTCACTGTGTACCTATAGTCACAAATTACTTAATATACTCACCGGCAAAAAATTTGGCCCACAGTCCACCTTTCATACAAACGAGGCTACTTTGATGCCTTATTTCTACACCAGGGTAGTGCCCTGGTTGAGATCTGATGATGGATATCCAGAGCATCGATAATGGAGATCCGGTGTTCCCAACATACCCAACTGATTCAACAAGCAGTTCACACCACAGAGAGAGAATTTGTACAGCGGCACTGAGATTTTCATTCATTTTATTGCCATTTTAGCTGTTTTTCTAAATGTGTATAATTTCTGTGTTAAACGGAGATTCAATCAGGTGGGTATTTTAGGAACTCTGAATGTCTTTTATCAATGCTCGGAGTAGCCATCATCAGATCACAGCCAAAGCACCGCCTAGTAGAGAACCAAGACATCAAAGTGACCTCGTCTGTATGAAAGGTGGACTGTGGGCGAAATTTTTTGCCGGTGACTGTAGTTACTTCGTAACACATACTGCATCCTGTACAAAATCTTGGTACTTACCGCGATTATAGCCACAGATTAGCCTACTCCGTCTCCTTAAGAATGTGTGCGTGCCGACAGTGACAAGAGCTGGCAGTTTGGATAAAAATATTTTTTTTTCTACATTTTGTTTTACCATTTTGTAGGGATAATTGCTATATATTATACCCATGCAAACTTTCTAGCTATTCCCTAAGCTAAGCCACGGACGGACAAAGGGACAGACGTTCGTCGGTCATGGGGAAACTATACCTAAGGGTTCCGTTTTTGCCATTTTAGCTCTGGAATCGTAACAAAAAAAGGATATTTATTGTAATGCGCAGAACACATTGCCATACTCACAGTATCCTAGCGTTATACTAGATAAGAAGGTCAACTTTTGAACTTCGCATCGTGCCACCCCGCTCACGCTTATAGCTTTTTATAGAAGAGTAAGACGGACAGCACGATACGAACTCTCAAATTGTTATATTTGCTATTAATTCTAGCATAGTCATATTAAAATTTGCCCCCTGTTTCACCATTCACGTATAAAAGTCCAGGCGGCATATTTTTTCCGTGGAACACGAATGAATGTGCGTCGGCGCGCGCTTGTGACAACGTACTAAAATTTCGATCCCAGGAGATCGTCCCCGCGGTAGGTAAATATCGCGCGTAAGTACATGGCATGCAGGAGGCCTGCTATACCCAGTAGTACACAGTGGCTCGATTCCCATTTTTTTAAAAAAGGCCGTTATCTCTTTTTTGGTGAGAGTATTTGGAAATCTATTTACTACATATAAAACTTAAATAATAAACGCTGCTTTGTGCCTACAAGAAATATTTCAGGCACTTATACTTTTCATGCTACAGCCCGTCGAAAAAATCCTAGCGACTGTACCCTCCTTGACCCTACATACTTATTTATTGAATCAGGCGTTACTTTGCGGAGGTCCATATTAATGAACTGAAACAATTACTTTGCTCACCCACGACCTTACGATAGTTACGTTTATGCAAGAAATGTGTGTTCATGCAGTTCCTCCACCTCCACACTACGAACACACACAAATCGCACAAACCCAACCATCACCACCACCAAACTACACTGACGCGTTTCGAACTCAACCAGAGCTCATCCTCAGAGTAAGCACCACAACCGTATGCTACGCTACCAAATGTTAAACTCGAGTCGCGGGTGAGCAAAGTAATTGTTTCAGTTCCTACATACTTATAGGTACCTAGAATGTCATAGAGGTGCACTAAGGACGGATTTCCCGAAATCCTATGGTATAGGGAAATATCTAAACTTTGTTTGAAGGGGATAATTCTGAAACTACAGAGCTGATTTTAAAAACTTTCAGCAACAGAAAGCTACACTATTCCCGAGTGATATACTTAGCTCCTTTCTTTACGGGAAAATGTAAAATTCCCTCGAAATAGAAATAAGTTAACTTCGGAGCTAATTTTTAAAAATTCTTTCACTAATAGAAAGCTACACTGTCTCTGATCGACATTTAAGCATATTTAAAATAGGTCTAAGCAGTTATTACTATCCAGCGGGAACTTCATACTTTCTCGGGATAAGTGTCCTCAACCAGAACAGTGTTAGCTTTCTATTAGTGAAAGTTTTTTTATTTGGTCTAAATGTAGAATTTAGTACCTATTTGTATCCCCTGGGAATTTTACATTTTCGCCGAGGGAAAGTAGGTACAGCCAAATTAGCTACTTAAAACGTTGGCTGCGGCGCTGATTTTTACGTACATTCAGACCGTGCGTTACTTACGCGATACACAGCCCCGCCCGCACAGGCGGTAAGACGCGTAACGTGCGGAAAAGACATGGTTTCGCAGCCAACGTGTTAATTGTCAGTCAAGAGCTATCCCGCGGGAACTTCACATTTTCACGAAATTATACATATACTTAAAAATAAAAATCCTGACCGATTAACTGACTGATCCACTCACTCACCGATTCATCAAACATTCACGCGAAACCCTTGACCCTGAAAGTAGTAGAAGGCTGAGTGACCAGAGATGAGAGGCTATCTCGCTTTCCACATATTTTTCCGTCGGCTGGTGGGAGATGGTATTCGTTCGTGTCTCTAAAGTCATAAAAGGTAATTAATAATACATAATTGGATTATTTCATTATTTATTAATTTTCAGAATCAGTCTTCGAATCAGAATTATCATTCTACATTTATTTTTATCTTTCAATTAATTAATAACTCAAATGTTGAAAACAAATACAGTAAAAAATTACAACATAAAATAAATAATGACACTCGAATAATACAATTAATTAAATTAATAACTTAAATTACAATAATAATAATTATAAAATATAAATCTTTATTCAATTACAAGTCCATAGGTCCACAATCAAGAAATAAATAAATAAGTATAACAATTGGCTACTTTCCTAACTAGTCAGTCTTTTAGATTATCAAAAAATATTGGACACGTATTTTTTATTTTGTCAATTAAACAAAAAATTACGAAAATATGGTGCGTTTAAGTTTCGCGTGACGTCACTTGTTCCTACACTTTGTATGAGCGTTTTAGGAATAAGTGACGTCACGCGGAACTTCAACGCGCCATATCTTCGTCATTTTTTGTTTAATTGTCAAAAGAAAAATTACGTATCTAATATTTTTTGATAATGTAAAATCGGAGCGGAGGAGTTCGATAACAAACACCGTGACACGAGATTTTTATATATTAGAAGAAGAAGCTGGTGCCCGCGACTTCGTCCGCGCAGTAAAGCTGTACGGTCAACCGTACGCTACGTAGGCAATAATTATAATGTAGGTCATGTGAAATGTATTTTTAATGTAAAAAGAGTTAGGATGAACATGGACAAGACGAAAGTTATGTCTAATGTTCATGTTGTCCCTGCCCCCATTGTGGTCGAGAACTCGGTTCTTGAAGTTGTTGACGCATATGTATACCTAGGACAAACCGTCCAACTAGGTAGGTCCAACTTCGAGAAGGAGGTCAATCGGCGAATCCAACTCGGATGGGCAGCGTTCGGGAAGCTCCGCAACATCTTTTCGTCCAATATACCTCAGTGCCTCAAAACAAAAGTCTTTAATCAGTGTGTGTTGCCAGTGATGACATATGGCACTGAGACGTGGTGCTTTACTATGGGCCTGATGAATAGGCTCAGAGTCGCTCAGCGAGCTATGGAGAGGGCTATGCTTGGAGTTTCTCTACGGGATCGAATCAGAAACGAAGGGATCCGTAGAAGAACTGGGGTCACCGACATAGCCAAACGGATTAGCTCGTTGAAATGGCAATGGGCAGGCCATATAGCACGTAGAACAGATGGCCGTTGGGGGCCAAAAGTTCTGAAATGGAGACCACGGACTGGCAAGCGCAGCGTGGGACGTCCACCAACGAGATGGACGGACGATTTGGTGAAGGCCGCAGGTTCAGGGTGGATGCAAATCGCTTCCAATCGTAATGATTGGGCATCAATGAGGGAGGCCTATGTCCAGCAGTGGACGTCCTACGGCTGAAATGATGATGATGATGATGAGTACTAAACGACTTGCCTAACGCTTCGTTCACTAAACGTTCCTGGCCACACCTGCCAAATATCAAACTAGCAGACCCTGAGTATAACATATCAAAACCAATTGATCTACTTTTAAATGCAAGCGTTTACTCAGAGATTATCATGAATGGACTGATCGAGGGTTCACCGCTAGCTCCCATTGCCCAGCAAACAGAGCTCGGATGGATTTTATCAGGCATCGTTAAAACGTTTAACTGCAACGTAGTTATCAATCAAACGGACGACTTAACAAAATTCTGGGAGGTGGAGGATATTAACCAGTCTTCCTCCACTATGACAGAGCAGAGCCAGAACGATTTTGTGAAGAATATTATCAAGCGATAACTCGACGTCTTTACAACGGCAGATATGAAGTCACTCTACCGATGAAGCCAGGCTCCGAAGAAAACCTTAGAGCATCCAGATCGAAAGCCGTCATACAATTTAAACAATTAGAGAAAAGAATGACAAAAAATAGATCATTATCTATCAGACACGTACTTATAGAAAATTCATTAATGAATACAAAGAATTACAACACATGCGCTTAGCTGACCCTATGACGTCACAGTTAACGTCACGTTGTTACCTACCGCATCATGGCGTGTTGAAATTGGATTCTACCCCAACCGCATTACGAGTCGTTTTTAATGCATCGGCGAAGACATCGTCAGGCTACCAGTCTCAATGATTTGATGGAATGTGGTCCAAATTTACAGCAAGATCTTCAGGGCCTCATCCTCAAATGGAGGACGCACAAATACGTCGTGACCGCAGACATTGAAAAGATGTTTCGTCAAGTCCTTATAAGAGAAGCCGATCAACACCTACAAACTATCATTATGGAGGAACTCGCCGGAAGAATCTCTTCGTGAATATCATCTGACAACCGTGACTTACGGTACTAAGGCAGCCCCTTCCTAGCGATGAGAACATTGAGACAGATTTCTAGAGATAACGCAACTCAGTGCCCTCTATACTAAACGCCGTATATAGATTCCAAAAAAGTTACCAAAGGTGGCCGAACGTAACTGACACAAGTGTCATTGTCATTGTGACCTTCCAGGTGTAACCAACCCATGCACATTAATAAAAAATAGTCATAATAATATTTTGTTGTTATTTAAGTGTAAAGATTATCCCATGTTTTTGATGTTTCCTATAAGTATACCTACGCATACCGTATTGTGTACAATGTGTGTTGCACATGAATACCTTGGTTTTGAACTCTATCCATGTGCCAAAATTTATCACAATCAATTGACTTGAATTGACACTCATATGACTTCTAGGACGCTTCCTTGGTGGAGAAGGAGGAAGATTCTCGTCCCTGTGAGAGGGACCTGAGGCCGTATTGTCTAACGCTTCCGACGCTTGCCTTCGCTTTCACCATCTCTTTCTGTCACCAACTTATACCGTTTGACAGAAAGAAATAGTGATTGCGAAGGCAAGCGTCAGAAGCGTTAGACAATAAGCCTGCAGGTACCGGTTCCATGTTACTTGCTTAAATGCAAAACCCACGAACAAAACATAATAACAAAACTTAACAGGAAACAAAAACTCAACAACGACAAAAACAACAAAAAACAACAAAAATTATCACGAGTACAGAAAGCATTCGATCAATCCAAACGTCAGATGCCGAATGAAACAATTGGAGATGTCATGGTGGTCCTGTGGTCGCCATGTTTACCATAAAGTTTGGCATACGTGATTTGTTGTCAACATTTCTATGTGCACATCAAAAATATTTGTAAATAGTATATAGGTACGCAAATTACATCATTAATGTATCCAAATGTTGTTTAAACCTGAAGTATTACCACTGTAATATGAACTTTTCTTCTACAAAACAGTTACAACCAAATATCTGTAGGTGAAATTAATATTGATATTAAATTATTTATTTATGCGGTTGCGTTTAATTTTAACTTAACAATTACATATAAATAAATTACTTATGTATTATATTTAGAAAAGTTAAAACTTAACGATGAAAAACTTTTTCATTTTATTGGCAACACACTGGTAGTTTTTTTGGATTCTATATACGGCGTTGAGTATAGCTGTAGCAGCCCTAGAGAACTGCTTCTATACTGATGACCTCATGACAGGCTATGACTCACTGGAGCAAGTAAAAGAATTACAAAGACAGTTAATTCAAGTCTTAACTGGAGCAGGTTTGAACCTTCGCAAGTGGTCCAGCAATAACGCAGATCTCATTAAATTAAACATTCTTTGGGGGTAGTTGCAATAGAGAGATCTCTCTCCAGGCAGATGTTATGCCTGGGGACCGAAGTCCGATGGATGAAAGTTGGAAGTTGTATTTATGCAGCCGAGTTGAGAAACTTCGATAGCGTGATGTAGGATTGTAGTAGTTAGTTCCTTATGTGATGACTAGATGGCGCTAGTAGTCGCTACATCAGCCCCCTTTTAGACCGGAGGTCGATACGAATTGCAGTGGGGTGCAGTCTGTGCGTCATGTGGGCGCTTGCAAGGGCCAGTCGCTCAGAGCCTCGTCGGCGAGCATTGTTGTTCCTCTGCTACTTGTAATGCATGCCTGTTGCAGTGATTGCTCGGAGCCTTGTTGGCGAGCGTTGGTTGATTGATAGGCAAGTGGAAGTAGTGGGAGGAGGATTTGCGAACTGTAGACACCAGGCAGATAATAGATACATGCTAATGGTGCACAGTGCGGTGAGTATGGCTTGCTGTGAGACTGCGTCATCGTCTTGTGTATCTGAAGGTTGCGATTTTGTCCAATGTCGTGGTCCACCAATTTGGGAGTAGTTGGTATTAGAGAGATCTCTCTCCAGGCAGATGTTATGCCTGGGGACCGAAGTCCGATGGATGAAAGTTGGAAGTTGTATTTTTGCAGCCGAGTTGAGAAACTTCGATAGCGTGATGTAGGATTGTAGTAGTTAGTTCCTTATGTGATGACTAGATGGCGCTAGTAGTCGCTACAATTCCATTTGACTTCAAGGACACAGAATCTAGGAAGACGTTAGGCCTCTAATGGAATCCCGCATCAGACGCCTTTACGTTTATAAATAGAATAGAGTATCAGAAGGGCCAAGGTGATCAGACATTTCAAAAATTTATGACCCCCTGGGATGGCTTTCTCCTATCACTATCAGAGCAAAGATTCTGTTCCAGAAAACCTGGTTAATCAACATAAAATGGGATGAACAGCTCCCCGCAGACATCCTCAATGAATGGCGATGCCTGCAAGAAGACCTGAAAAACATTGAAAACTTCAGTATTTCAAGATACCTAGGCGAAAAGGAATCATATCATTTGCACGGCTTTTGCGACGCATCGGAAAAAGCTTACGCTTGCGCTGTGTATGTAGTAACAACTAACTATAAAGGTGCATACACATCGCGCATTGTTGCCGCAAAGACAAAGGTAGCTCCTCAGAACAAGAAAGTATCATTACCAAGATTAGAGCTCCTTGGTAGTTTGTTGTTAGCACAGCTCATAAAGAAGATTATCTTATAATTAAAGTGCGAATTCCCCTTGTCAGTAGCGACATTTACGAACTGGATCATATTATCACTGTGCCACAGAAGAAGGGCAAGTACATACAGCACGTCATACCAACATTTTCTTACATAGCCTTCGACTTAAAAAGAGAGATGGTGTTCTTCTTATCATATAGTGATATACAAAGATGTACCTATGCACTCATATGGACAGACTCCTGTGCACAATTGACAAACTCATTTACGATTTAAAAAAACCGGTTGTCTGTAAAGTCGGTTTACAGACGATAGTTTAACGCGACAACGTCATAACAAAACATTCAAACCCCCCCTCGCACCCCCCCGCATTGAAAATTACCCGAGCGCTAGTACTAAGACTGTATTATGTAATACGAGCTGCTGCCCGCGACTCCGTCTGCGAAGAATTCGTTTATCGCTATCCCGCGGGAACTATGCAATTTTCCGGGATAAAAAGTATCCTATATGTTAATCCGGATTATAAACTATCTGTGTGCCAAATTTCATCACAATCCTTCAAACCGTTTTTTTTTTTTTTTTATGTTAGTGAAGCCAGACAAACGAACTGTTGTTAAACCTGATGTTAAATGAACACCACTGTCCATAGACACTCGCAGCGCTTTACGCGATACCAGTGCGTTGTCGGCCCTGCAGAAAATTGTACACTCGCCTCTTAAAGGCACCCAGGTCGTAACTCGATGGGAAGACCCCAGCGGGAAGCTCGTTCCAGATTTTGCAAGTTCGTGGCAAAAAAGACCGCTTAAAACGCACCGTCGAAGACTGCCATTCATCAACATGATGTCGATGAAATGAACGCTTACGACGGGAGGATCTGTAATGGAACCCCGCAGCTGGAATGAGGTCAAAGATTTCCTCAGAACATTCCCCGTTGTAGATCTTATAGAACACGCAAAGGGAGCTAACGTCTCTGCGGAGAGCAAGAGGATCGAGTTTAACGGAGAGTGAGGGGTTGCCGACAACTCGGCACGCCCTGCGCTGTATGCGATCAAGTGAAAGCAGCTGATATTGGGGTGCGCCAGCCCAGAGATGAGAGCAATACTCCATCCTTGGCCGAAGCTGTGCCTTATATATCTGAAGCCGCTGCTTTGGAGTGAAGTATCGCTTAGAGCGGCCAAGCACGCCCAACATTTAAGCAGCCGACTTGGTTTTACCTTCCAGGTGATCTTGGTTTTAGCGTGAAAGAGTAACAAACATCCATCCGTCCATCCATACTTACATACTTACAAACAATACTTACAAACTTTCGCGTTAACATGTTAAGCTAATTTCAATAATTTTGAAAATTCCCACGGGATAAGGATAAATCAGGATTTATATACTCAAATCAACTGGATCCTATCTCCGTAACTATAATTACTAAACTTTTCAAATTCAGTATAAACGTAAATGGTCATACATAATAGCAAAAAAACTTATTGCAGGAGTTTTGGAAATTCCTGTGGGATAGATAATCTCTGAAACATGCGATCCGATTAAAAAAAATCTTTTACCAGTAAAAAGTTACACTATCCTTTATTGACATAGGCTACTTTTTTCCGGGAAAATGCAAAATTTCCAAGGGATAGAAAAGAAAAATTCAACTTCGGAGCTCATTTTAAAATGTCTTTCAGCAATAAAAAAGATACACTGTCCTTGATTAACATAGGATGCTATTTTCCGGATAAATGCAAAATTCATGCGGTATAGAAAATAGTAAATTTAGCTATGGGGCTGAGTTTAAAAAAAATGACCAATAGAAAGCTACACTATCCTTTATTGGTATAAGCTAGGCTAAACTACTATTTATTCGGTAAAATGCAAATTTCCCGTGGGATAGAAAGAAGCGAATATCACTTGGGGGCTGATTTGAAAATTTCTTTCACCAATAGGAAGCTACACCAACCATTATTCACATAGACTACTTTTCTCCGTGAAAAAGCAAAATTCCCACGGGAAAAAAATAAGTGAATTGAACTACGGGGCTGATTTTAAAACTTCTTTTACCGGTAGAAAGCTATACCTTTAAGGACATAGGCTACTTTTTCTCGGGGAAAATGCAAAATTCCCGCGGGATAAAAATAAGCGAAAATTTGCATAGAATAAGGACAAATTTGTTGAAATTCCCACGGGATAGAGAATGAACGGGATTTATAATATTCACTAACTGATACTGATGATGATGAAATGATGAAATGATAATAATGATGGATGTTGCCGTTGCCGGATTTTTGTTTTATACAATGAAAGAGATGAAGAAGCTTTACCACTAATTGGAATTCTACGCGGACGAAGTCGCGGGCAAAAGCTAGTAAATCATTAATTAATTAATACGTAGTTAAAGTAATTTTTGATCAAACTATTTAGACGTAAAAAATTATTTAACTTTTTTATGAGTATAAAATAAATTGTCTCTGGTATCATTGCGAATCATCATCATATCGCGATAATATCATCCTGATACTATTAACTGTATATGAAGAGTGCGGAGCGGAACAACTGCACAAACTCTTGCACGAAATGGAACGTTAAATCTGGAGTCCCTCATTACGCTCAGGATTCAATATCGCACCCGTGACATAATACAGTGCTTTATCCCCTTGATGTACAATCTACTATTTAATATATAACTATAAATTAAAAATTTTAAAAACCCCTAACGCAATTATGTCACTCGTATGTTTGAACATTAAGTCAATGCCCGTTATGCGTCTAAGATCCCTTCCGCAGCTAACAAAAGACCTGATAACTTTGAAACGGCTGAACTGATTTTGATGAAAAATATCTAAGAACCATTGCCAAGAAACCTGCTTTCTATTAAAAAAAACCGCATCCAAATCGGTCCACCAGTTTAAGAGCTATGATGCCACGAGACAGACAGACAGACAGACAGACACTCACACGTAGCGGTCAAACTTATAACACCCCTCTTTTTGTGTCGGGGGTTAAAAAACAGTAAGTGCAATAAACTCATTCAATCAGCGCGGTCGTTCACATTATTACCTGCCGCCCTGAGTCAATTATCACCGAATATCATCATTTATCAATCAATTATCAATATCATTGTAGTGTAGCCACTTACACCGCTATAAAAGCCGTCCGTAGTAGATCCATTTAGTAGTTTCGAAGATTAGCGTGTACATACAGACAGACAGACAGACGCATGATTTCTACTGTTTTATTATATGTGTAGAAAGAAGAAGAAGATTTAAACGACGATAACTTTTTTCATTGTTACCCATTTTAATAAAACAAAGCTTAAAGCGTATCACACACAGCGCAGATGCGGTAAAATATCTGTACCTGAACGGATATCTGTCAATATCGCTTTCTATACAATTCAATGGAGGACCACACACAGCGCAGATGCGGTAAGATTTTTATCTGCGTATCTGTGAGCATCGACATATATCGACAGAATCCGACAGATGTGAAGATTTTATCTGCAGATAACTACAGGTGGATGCGCAGAGGCACACTTTCATCATCATCATCATCCCAGTCTATATTACGTCCCACTGCAGAGCACAGGCTTCCTCACAGAATAAGAGGGTTTGGGTCGTAGTTCCCACGGGGGATCAGGGCGGATTGGGAACTTCAGTGTATAATAAAATAAATATGAAGATTACGTACTAGGTACTTAAGCAAACAACAAGTCATCCTTGCGTAGAAATGCATTTTCGCATTTTTTTACATTTTGACGTGAAGAGAAATAAAGAAAGTGTAACGCTCTTTTATTGAAAATTCATTGTAGCCTATCTATCTCTCAAAGGGCCGGCGACGCACCTGTGACACCCTTAATGTTGCGGGTGTCCATGGGCGGCGGTGATTGCTCCCCATCAGGTGACCCGCATGCTCGTTTTCCCCCTTTTATATAAAAAAAACACCGTGTATAAGCAATCCGCACCACAAAACACGTCTACTCAGCTCCAAAATTTTACAGTGAATGTAAAACCTCGCATCTGCACTGTGTGCGATACCTGCAGACAGATAAGTTTTTATACGCAGATAAAACCTTACCGCATCTGCGCTGTGTGTGATACCTGCAGACGGATAAGTTTTTATACGCAGATAAAACCTTACCGCATCTGCGCTGTGTGTGACACGCTTAAATGTTGCCCCAAGTTAAGCTTCACATAATATCTGCGAAAAGCGCAAGAAAATCCATTCAGTAAATACTTTCGGAGATTAGCGTGTACATACAGACAGACGCATGATTTCTACTGTTTTATTATATGTAAATATAGTTTTGTGTTGAAGCTGTTGGCCATGGGCGAAGCCAGTCGGATCAGATCATCATCATCATCGTTTTCGATAGCAGGTATAATCTTGTAATATATAAAAATCTCGTGTCACGGTGTTTGTTATCGAACTCCTCCGAAAAGGCTTGACCGATTTTTATGAAACTTTTTTTCTATATTCGGTAGGTCTAAGAATAGGTTCTAGGCTATTTTTTATACCCCTAGGCTAGGTGATAAGAAACAATTTATATGGCAAAACAATGTTTGCCGGGCAAGCTAGTAATAATCTATTAGAACGGGCAGGGATGCCTGGCTTTGAATTAATTTGGGCAAGTCCCTTGGATCATGGACCCTTATCCACAGAAAAAGGCACATTCGGTTGAGAGCCCGTTTAAGGATATCTCTTGCGGTCCTTATATTGGCTACGTATAGAACATCACCCTTGCCGGGACCGGGATATAGTCTGGTGACTCAGCTCATGCGCCGTCGTCCTTGATGATCACGAGTTCTCCAAGCTGAAGGTCGCGTTGTCTGTTGCTCCACTTGTCCCGTTGTTGTAGCTCAAACACGTATTCGCTTGGTCAGCGAATCCAGAAGTGCTGGCACAGCTGTTAGATAACCGCAGGTAGTGGTCCAGGCGGTTTGGGTTGTGATCTTGCAGTGCAGGCACCGGTAACGACGTCAGCGACCTGCCAACCAGAAAGTGCCCGAAAGTAAGAAGGGAAAAAGTCATTGGAGGAAGTGGAAAGAGGGGGTAGCTATCATTAGGTAACATTGAAATTCGTCGATTTTCATTTCATCGAAAACTACCACGAATTTAACACGATATATATGTCTCGTGTCATAAACAATAGATCGGAGCAGTCTCATAGTCATCATCTCGACGTATATAGGTCCCACTGTAGAGCACAGGCCTCCTCTCAGAACGAGAGGGCAGCAGCGGAGGTTTGCAGCGATCTTATTTAGCTTTATAGGTGTATTGATCTCAAAAATCAGATGTCTACAATTTTCTGACATTAAATTACGAGTAGGTGAATCCGCAGTGAAAAACTATTAAAATTCGTGAAAATTTTACTTAATGATGACAGCTTTCGTTCAAAATATATATGACGCTTATTGCGAAAAATTGCGAATATTGTGTTCGCGCTTTACATTTGTGTGACGATTTCGTTTTGGTAGGCATCTGTAGGAACGCACACATTTTTGACATGAGTGTGCGGCAACGCGTATAGATGTGCTGTTCGTTGTACCTCGCCCCCCGGGCGAATTGGCAGAAAGATTTGCAAGGTACCTACGTCAAAGACGTATCCCGTCTTAGATTATCTAAGCATACATCGCACATGATCACCTTATGTGTTAGATAATCGACGACCAGATGGCCTAGTAGGTAGAGAACCTGACTACGAAGCTTGAGGTCCCGGGTTCGCTTCCCGCGTCGGGGCAGATATTTGTATGAATAATACGAATATTTGTTCTCGGGTCTTGGGTGTTTAATATGTATTTAAGTATGTATCTATCTATATAAGTATGTTTATCCGTTGCCTTGTACCCATAACACAAGCTATGCTTAGCTTACTTTGGGACTAGGTCGTCCCGTGATATTTATTTATTATTATTATTATAATCACCTTCTGCAGTGATACAGGGCATCTATGTTATACGTTTTTAGTATGGGAGCCCCCTTAAATATTTATTTTTTTCTATTTTTTAGTATCGAATCGAAGGCCTTCTCGTAGTCCACAAATGCCAGGCAAAGGGGGCGGTTATACTCCTCGGTTTTCTGTATAACCTGCCGCAACGCATGTATGTGGTCCACGGTGCTAAAGCCTTTTCGAAATCCGGCTTGTTCGGGAGGCTGGAAGTCGTCTAACCTGCGCGCGAGACGATTCGTGATGACTCTCGAAAACAGCTTGTAAACATGACTCAGAAGTGAAATGGGTCTATAATTCTTCAATAAGGTATTATCGCAGCACCACTACACTTCTGTTCCATGCTTTTGGTGTTTTCCCTTCACGGATGGCGGTATCGAATAGTTTCTGAAGGGCTTTGAGGATCGGTTTTCCACCCGCCTTCAGAAGTTCGGCTGTTATTCCGTCATCACCAGGGGCCTTGCCATTCTTTAGTTGTTTGAGAGCCGTACTAATCTCGTACAGGCTGACGTCCGGGATGTCTTCGGTATAGTGCCGGGTTAATCTAGCTCTCGGGTCTTCAGCTAGATCCATGACGGGTTTCTTCGTTGATGTGTACAGCTGTCCAAAGAACTTCTCAACTTCTAACAATAGCTCCGGTTTAGAGGTCACGATCCTACCTTCATCGGTCTTTAACTTTGCCAATTGGCTTTGCCCAACAGACAGATTCTTGGCAAAAACTTTAGAGCCTCTGTTGCGCTCTATCGCCACTTCAATACTATTAGTATTAAACTGGCGTATATCGCGCCTCAGAGACTTTGAGATCTGTCTGTTAAGCCGCCGGTATTGGCAAGCGTCACCAGATGTCTGTAGGATCATCTTACGTCGATCTTCCATGAGCTTTAGAGTAGAAGGTGTGATTTTTTTGGTTCTATTTGTACAGTGAGTCTTAAAGAACTTTGACCCAACCGTATGGACAGCTTCCACAAACCCGTCATTGACTTTGCCAATTGGCTATTAAAGTTTTTTGAAGAGGTGCTAATTATATATTTTTTCGACTGTCGGCGTTCTGGAGATCGAGAAACTGCAGCTGTTTTATTTTTATCTCCTATTGTTTACTGGAAATATTTTTTTAAGTGTTCGAGATGACATTTGTGAGATTTTATGGCTGACAAGCCGTACGTGCTCAGAACTTAGTAGAAACAGAAAAAAAACCGAAGTGAGCTGTCACTTCTGTCAATGTCAGATCGTTTGCGTTTCGTTTGCTTTGCATTTTGGTGTGCTCAGTGTGATTTTTGGACTATTTTTATCGACCTCCGCATAAAATCCGGACTTTCAATTTTACCGCATTTCTCCACGACCTATGCACGATAATTGGATCACGATTGAATACTTTCGATCACTATTTTAGAACTGCTTCTTGGACAACGCAAAGCAAACGAAACGCAAACGGTTAGATTTCATTTGACATTGAAAGAAGCGACAGTTGACTTCGCTTTTTTTTCTATTTCTTCTTAGTACTGAGCACGAACCGCTTGTCAGCCGTAAAATCTCACAAATGTCATCTCGAACACTTAAAAAAATATTTCCAATAAATAAAAGGAGATAAAAAATAAAACAGTTTCAGTTTCTTGGTGTTGAAGTCGACCTCTGTCAAAAAAAAATATAATTAGCACCTCTTCAAAAAACTTTACTTAGCTAATTGGCTTTGCCCAACAGACAGATTCTTGGCAAAAACTTTAGAGCCTCTGTTGCGCTCTATCGCCACTTCAATACTATTAGTATTAAACTGGCGTATATCGCGCTTCAGAGACTTTGAGATCTGTCTGTTAAGCCCCGGTATTGGCAAGCGTCACCAGATGTCTGTAGGATCATCTTACGTCGATCTTCCAGCTTCCAGCTTTAGAGTAGAAGGTGTGATTTTTTTGGTTCTATTTGTACGATGAGTCTTAAAGAACTTTAACCCAACCGTATGGACAGCTTCCACAAACCCGTCATTGTAATCATCCATGTCGCTTCCTAGGCATTCGAAACGATTCTGAAGTTCAAGCTGGAACGTTTCGAGGTTTTGTAGCTGGGCTGGTGCCGGGCGGAGCGTAGACTTTATCAGTCGCGATCTTTCAAGCTTGAACCGAATATTCAATGTGCCTCGTACCATACAGTGATCACTCCCGGTTTTAACCGCACTGATTACGGAGACATCATTGAATATTTGCTTCCTCGTCGACATAATAAAGTCTATATCATTCCTCGTTACACCGTCAGGGCTCATCCAAGTCCATTTCCTGTGCTCTCGCTTCTTGAAGAAGGAGTTCATCATATAGAGTCCCTCCTTTTCCATAAAGCCGGCCAGTAGGTGGCCCCGGTGATTCCTATGCCCTACCACAGAATATATAATAGTACTAATGTACAGAATGGACACGCTCCGCCCCGCACCGATTCGAGTTATCCCACCCCTCAAGGCGCAGATTGCCGGACACCGCCGGAATCCAGAAGAGTGCGCGCGCGATGTATGTAGGCGTACGCGTGTACAGACGTCGTCGTGCTTATGTAGATTCAAGAACGCGTATTTTGTACGTCGTGTCCGCCGTGTGGCCCTACTCCAAATTGCCCCATTCGCAGCTCTTTACCATCCCGTTTGCCCAGTTTTGCGTTGAAGTCCCCCATAGCAACCGTGAAGTGAGTTCCGGAGCTATGTACCAACTCCCGTCGAAATCGGAGATACTTTGCTCGAAGTTGTTGACGACTATATCTATCTGGGACATACAATCCAATTGGGTAGGTGCAACTTCGAGAAAGAGGTCAATCGACGAATTAGACTCGGCTGGGCAGCGTTCGGGAAGCTCAGCAATATCTTGTCATCCGATATACCGCAGTGTCTCAAGTCAAAAGTCTTTGACCAGTGTGTGTTGCCAATGATGACTTATGGCACTGAGACGTGGCCGCTAACGATGGGTCTTATAAGGAAGCTCAAGGTCACTCAGAGGGCGATGGAGAGGGCTATGCTTGGAGTTTCTCTGCGGGATCGCATTAGAAATGATGAAATCCGCGCAAGAACTAAAGTCACGGACATAGCTCGAAGAATCGCTAGACTTAAGTGGCAGTGGGCAGGGCACATCGCCCGTAGAACTGACGGCCGATGGGGCCGAAAGGTTTTCGAGTGGCGTCCGCGGACCGGAAGACGCAGTGTAGGTAGGCCTCCAACAAGATGGAGCGACGACCTGGTGAAGGTAGCGGGAACGCATTGGATGCGGATGGCGCAGGGCCGATCTGTTTGGCGAGCCTTGGGGGAGGCCTATGTTCAGCAGTGGACGTCTTTCGGCTGAAATGATGATGATGATTTTTTAGTATTTTTTGTTATAGCGGCAACCAAGATACATAATCTGTGAAAATTTCAACTGTCTAGCTATCACGGTTCGTGAGATCGTGAGATACAGCCTGGTGACAGACGGACAGACGGACGGACAGCGGAGCCTCAGTAATAGGGTCCCGTTTTACCCTTTTTACGGAACCCTAATAAAAACCATCCTATGTCCTTTCCACGGACTCAAATTATCTGTATACCAAATTTCATCTAAATCGGTTAAGCGAAATATCTTTTCTACCATATTAAGGTAAATGTCCCAGTGCTCGTCGCTGTACTAGTCCTCGTCGCCGATATTTTCAATTACGATATATAAGATAAGATTAACATTAATTTTATCACTACCTCATTTTAGCGATAAGAAATATTTGTATTTAGCATTTCATAGGCCAATTTTAAAATAGAGGGTTTTCAATTTATAAATAATATTAGTTATGA
Organism: Archips xylosteana; assembly: GCA_947563465.1. Classification (NCBI taxonomy): domain Eukaryota; kingdom Metazoa; phylum Arthropoda; class Insecta; order Lepidoptera; family Tortricidae; genus Archips; species Archips xylosteana. The sequence continues at coordinate 8,404,745 of OX387349.1, forward strand.
CGTTGTCATGAACAATCAAATCTTTACATTTTCTTAGTTATATGCTTAAGCTCGAGTAGAGCGTGGGCGTGTTTGGTGAGTTATTTAAGATACTTCAACGGTTAGTTGTGAACTAAATTTGTAATTAATTATTATTGATGCCAGAATGTACGGGTAATGATTTATGTTATAAAATGTAGACTTCGTTCATTGTTACTTTGATAAATAAGACTGTCATCTATTAGGACTCAAAAGCGTTGGTTGTCTAATATATGACACGGCTGATATTCATCCACTATTTGTCATCCCTTTTTTAGGATTTCGTAGCCAAAATAGCTCAAACGAAACGCATATCTGCCTGTCTTCCCGTAAGTCACAGTCATTTTACTCGACAAATATAATGTACATATAAAATATTATGGCCTTGAGCGGTGTTTATATTTTTTTACAGCTTTTCAACCGACTCTAAAAAAGGAGGAGGTTCTCAACTTCACAGTATGTTTTTTCTTTTGTATGTTTGTTACGCGATTACTCAAAAGTCTTCTTTTATTAGGGTTCCGTAGTCAACTAGGAACCCTTATAGTTTCGCCATGTCTGTCCGTCTGTCTGTCTGTCCGTCAGCGTCTTAGCTCAGAGACTGTAACGGCCCGGCCACGAACTCGCGCGTTTGGCGGCGCGGCAAGCGTCTTCTGTGTTCATTGCGCGGCCGAGACGCTCGCCGTACAGTGGTTACCTGGCGGCACACGCAATGAACTGATAAAACGCTTGCCGCGCCGACAAACGCGCGAGTTCGTGGCCGGGACGTTACAGTCTATATCCGGTCGCAGGCAGACTTACCAGTGATGGAGGATGGACACCCGCGACCGCCGCTCATCGACAGACAGCCGCCTGAATACAGGACAGTCGAAGACCCTGTGCTCAGCACGGCACACGACGCACGGCCGATCCTTAGTGTCTTCTTGATCTTGTTTATCTGAAATCACAAATGCTTTTATCTGGAATAAAAACAGTTTCGTAGTTTGTGATTTCTAATTTATTATTGCTAGTTTGTCTATCCTTTTTGGCACTAAATACAAACTGAAACATAGAAGCACAGAAAAAACCCCAGAAAAAAGACCAATGCTGGGAATCGAACCCAGGTCCTCAGCATTCCGTGCCACGTGCTATTCCCCTACACCACCACTGGTCAGGAGTTTAGACACGAATTTTTCCCATACATCGCACATTTCAGCCTGTTAAATAATCACCTTCTGCAGTGATACGGTCTCACTGCAGAAGGTGATTATTTAACAGACTGAAATGTGCGATGTATCAATCATACAGCGCAACTATACCCTCATCGAGAGACTTCAACAGTCCTTCGGAATTACCCGCTCACCCGGACAAGAGATGTCACTACTAAGCCAAATTTTAAAAAGTGTGATATAGTATTTTTTTTTATTTTTCAACTTCATTTTATATTACTTTTACGATAGATCCTATCGATGTTTAGAAAATTTTATTTCGGAAGGTTTAGAATCCCGAAAACTTCATTTGTCCGAAAGCATTTTTAAACTGTAAATATTTCAGGATTTATTTCAGGACCATCGTGTAGAACCCTTTAGGTTAGGTTAGGTTAGGGTTGTTTTATAAAAATCCTGAAATATTTACAGTTTCAGAAAAAAATCATTCGGAAAAAAATAATTCTAAATTTTGATAGGTAACCTTTTCACGGTCATCCTGTGAAATCCATACATTTCATACTAAATACACTGAAACATGGAAGCACAGAAAAGCCCCAGAGAAAAGGCTCAAAACAACACCACACACGTACAAACGTACGTGTAAATGTTTGTCTAACATTTGTTAGCATAGCGTACGGTTGTGGTACCAACTCTGAAGATGAGCTCTGATTGTGCGAAACGCGTCAGTGTAGTTTGGTGGTGGTGATGGTTGGGTTTGTGTGATTTGTATGTGTTCGTACAGTGTGGAGGTGGAGGAACTGCATGAACACGCATTTTTTACATAAACGTAACTATCGTAAGGTCGCGGGTGAGCAAAGTAATTGTTTCAGTTCATCAATTTTGAGTTTAAATAATTATTAAAACTGATAACTTGACTTTCCATAGAACTAAGTTTGGTTACTTTATTAGGTCTGCAAGTGGAGCAACTTTCTTTGTATCAACCATGTTTGATTGCATGCATTGTTGGTTGTACAAGTATGACTTATTATTGAAAACAACAGCTACCCACGTTAAATTTTATAAAGTTAAAATCGGCAAATCAGCTTACTTGCAACTTCAGTAGCCGCGACGAGAATTCACGTCGCTGGTGGCAGCCGTGGCCTTGAGCAACCGACACGTGGACCGCAAAGCTGAAATTTTACAGCCAAGCAAGTGCATAAAGCGAACAAAAGGTGCAGCAGTGCAAAAAAAAGAAAAATAATTGTTTATCGAAATATAGGCAAATTAAGTACTTAAGCCGAAAACAGAAGGTCAATAGTTTATTAGTTAGTGCTTAATTGTGCAATTATAATAGCTATATAATTGTGTTAAGACTTGAGGCAAAGCGTAAAACTAGTCATAAAACAAACTGGGACGTTAGGTAAGATGCAAGGTTGCACAAATTGAGCTAATTTTAGGGAAGTAGGTACCTATTGCAAATTAATTTAAACTAAAACAAAAACCCTGAAGCTGCATTTAAAAAAAAAGCGATCGAGTGAGAGTCGGTCGAACTCGTACATGAAGGGTTCCGTATCTCCTTACAAGGTTTTAAAACAGTTCATTAAAAAAATCGCCAAAATGTAAGCACTAATATTTCGCAAACGAATCACTATATCGAAAAATCGTCTTCACAACCCCGTAATGATTTTAAAAGACCTATCCAACGATACCCCACACTAAAGTTAGACGAGAAAAAAGAAATCACCCCCACTTTACGTCTATGGAAGGTTTTTAGCTTTCTAGCACAAATAGCCCCTGCGTTAAGCTGCGGACAGACAGACAGACGGACGGACAGACAGACAGACAGACACACAGACATGACGAAAATTGCACCAAGGACCATAACGGTGGTAACTCAGTCCAGTCGCCCGTAGATCATTCAAATTACCAAAAAAGTAACCGTTCGTCTGTGTGAAATTCTTATAGATCTCGTCACTTTATGTACCAAAACCAGTCTTACAGATCCTAACCTGCCGTAGGTATATGTGCGGGATGCACCTATGACTGGTTGAAGTTAATGATGGAGTGAAGAAAAACAATACTTTGTAGAATGCCAGGTAGCGGGAGGTGTTGTAGTTCGGCGATGTTTATCGTTTGGCGGCGTACGGAAGAGTGTCTCGTGGCGGACGGCCGGCCTCATTTTATTGCCGGCCGTATCCCCTCCACTTCGCCGGGCTACCTCACCCCCGCGCGGTCTTTATTTTATTAAATATAGAACTAACATTGCGTTTTATTAATTACGCTAACCTTATGCTAATCCTTATATTTATTTACATATTAATTTATCATTCCTACGTACGGCATGGCGTGTGTCGTCGATCTACGACCGATTTTCCCCCGCGACGCTAGTATATTACCTCGTCCCCCACCTCAGGGGTATAAATACTCGCCTTAGCATCGCGGGAGTGATCAGTCGTAGATAACGCGCATGCGCGGCGGATCGAATAGGTTCTGTTTGTTTACATTTTACGTGATCTTATTGGAATCTAAGAACCTATCCGATCCGCTATGGAATGATACGCTAGACGTGAGTATGTTTATTTACAATTAACAGCTATACTTAAATGTTTACATTGCACGAAACTATTATAAAGACTTAACTATATCGCAATGTTTTCTTAAGTTTACGACGCGCAAGTCGCTACTCGGTGCGTGTGCACTCGATAACGCTATTGTCCGGAACATTTCTCCCGCCGTGCAATCGCTCGGTCGAGCGTTGCAGAATCGTTGTTGTGTAGGACGTCTGGCTGCGTCGGTAGTATCACCAGCTTCTTCGTAGGCCTCCTCAGGACTCCTCCCTTCGTCTGCACGTCGACCACTCGAGTGACACCGTCTGGACCCGGGTATCGGGCGATGACGCGCCCCGCGGCCATGTGTTACGCGGGAGCGTGCCGTCCACGATGAGCACGATGTCACCCACCGCGATTGGCGCGCCGTGTCCGTGGGGCTCCCGCCGGTATTGGAGTGTCGGCAGGTACTCCCGGAGCCATCTACTCCAGAAGTGATCGGCGAGGCGTTGACTCGTCTTCCACGTCGCTCGGCCGACGAGTTCGGAGTCGTCAAAGGTGCCCGGCGTGGGCGCGCGCGCGGAGCCCCCGAGTAGGAAGTGGTTCGGCGTGATAGACTCTGGCTCCTCGGGGTCTACGGCCACGTGGGTGAGGGGGCGGCTGTTTACCGTATATTCTGCTTCGGCGAGTAGAGTGGCGAGAGTTTCGTCGTTTGGTCGGCGTTCCTGTAGCACTGCGCGGAGGGCGGTTTTGGTTACGCCCACCAACCGTTCCCATGCGCCCGCCATGAAGGGTGCGGCCGCTGGGATGAATCGCCAGGTGATTTGGCGCTTCGTTGCCTCTTGTTGCATCGCCTGGATGAAGGCTTCCCGAAGTTCTCTCTCTGCGGCGTGGAAGTTGGTCCCGTTGTCGGACCACAGCTCCGTCGGACAGCCGCGGCGAGCGATCATGCGTCTGAGCGCCATGACCGCTGAGTCCCCGCTGAGACTGGGGACGACTTCTAGGTGTACCGCGCGCACGGTCAAGCAGGTAAAGAGCGCCACGTAGCGCTTCTGTATACCACGGCCGACGGTTACGGTGAGGGGGCCGAAGTAGTCGAGGCCCGTGTAGGTGAAGGGGCGCTCATGGTGCGCCAGCCGGCTTCGCGGATGGTCCCCAGTGGGCGGGACCGTTGGCGTTGACCTCTTGATGCGGCACGGTAGGCAGCGATGTAGTACCATCCTCGCCACAGGACGCAGGCGTAGGATGGCGTAGTGTTGCTTACACTCATTGATGGTTGCCTCGACCCCGCTGTGCGCCAGCTGACGGTGTAGGTAATCGATGTACAGCTTGACGGCCGGGTGGTTGCCGTCAAGCACTGGCGGTCTCTTCTGGGCTTCGGTGATGTCCGTTGCGGCGTCGATTCTTGTCTTGATTACGATGACCCCGTTGACGAGTTCGACCGCTAGGGGGCGCAGTCGACTCTGTAGCGTCGGTGGTCGATTTTTGGAGAGGTTTTTTCTCTCTTCGGTGAATGCTTCGTCTTGTACGGCGCGTACGACGAGTTTCTCCGCATTTCTTATGTACTTCGCTTCGAGAAGTATGTATTCGTCATTTTTCTTAATCGTTTTCGCCGTCGTCCGTGGCGTCTCGCGACTCGGTTGGCTCTTCCAGTCGGCGTCGTTTCGTTTATTCGCCGCCGTGCGTTTATAAAGTGACCTCGCCTTGTGAGGTCGGCAGAGGTCAACGAACTGGAGTACGCGGGCGATCACGCGCAACATTTTTTCCCATTTGGAGAAGCGCTCGGGTGACGGTAGCCACGTCTGTGGCGTCTCGACTTGTGATGTCGTAACGTGGACCCGTTCTTCACCCGTTTGTTCGATATCTTCGCGTTTTGACTGTGGTGGCTCCGCCGGCCATGTAGAGCGTTCGTTGTGCAAGAAATCCGGCCCGGTGAACCACCGGTGTCTGTCATTGAACTCTCGCGGCGCCTCCCTCGTCGCTTCGTCGGCAACATTCTGTTTTGTCGGCACCCACCGCCACTCATTGACTGCCGTCATTTCCTCTATTGCGGCGAGGCGATGTGCGACGAAAGGGCGATATGAGCGCGCGCCCGTTCTTAGCCACATGAGTACCGTGCGGCTATCTGTCCAGAACGTCTTCGATTCGGGCTTCTGGTCGTGTTCTTCGATGACTGCGGCCGCCATCTTGGTCCCCAGTACTGCTGCCTGTAGCTAGAGGCGTGGGATCGATATGAGCTTCAGGGGGGCGACTTTTGCCTTCGCTGCCACTAGAGTCACGTTCACGTGTCCATCCGCCGCAGTTGTGCGCCAGTAGAGAGCGCACGTGTATGCAGTTTCGCTTGCGTCGACGAACACGTGTAGCTCGCGCTGACTCGCTTCTGAGTAGTTGGGATAACATCTCGGGATCGCCATGTCGCGTAGAGCCCTCAGCTGGAGTGTCCACTCTGCCCACCGTTGGGCAAGGTCGGCTTCGATCTTCTCGTCCCAGCCAGTCCCGCGGCGCCATACTTCTTGCAGTATTTTCTTCGCTATGATGGTGACGGGCGTCGCGAGTCCGAGTGGGTCGAACACGGACATCATAATTTTTAGCACTTGACGCTTCGTGGGCTCGATGTTATCCAACGCGTCGGGTGGTAGGCGTGTGAGGTCGAGATTGAAGGCGATTTCGTCTGTCGCTGGCTTCCAGATTTGCCCCAGTACGCGTTCCGTCTTATTTTCGCTCTTGTTAAGGTCGACGGGCGTGAGGCATGCAGGTTTTTTCACGATGTTCTCGACGACTCGCTTCGAGTTCGACGTCCATTGGCGTAATTCGTAGTGCGCCTGGCTGTGTATGTAGCGGACGTCACGTGACACTCGGATGGCGTCTTCTTCGGTCTTGAAGCTCTTGAGGTAGTCGTCGACGTAGTGGTTGCGGATAATCGCTTCTGTGGCCTCGGGGTGAGTTTCTTCGTATTTTTTCGCGTTTATGTTCTTGACGTAGATTGCGATTGACGGCGAACACGTAGCACCGAAGATTAGCGACGTCATTCGATACTCGCTCGGCGGAGCGTCGTCGCGGCGGTCGCCGCGCCACAGGTAGCGCAGCGCGTCTCGATCTTCAGGCTTGACTTTTACCTGCATGAACATTTCTTTGATGTCGGCTCCGACTGCGATTGGATGTTGGCGAAATCGCATTAGCACGCCGGGCAACGATTGTAGGAGATCGGGCCCGGTGAGTAGGCGGTCGTTGAGCGACACGCCTCGCGTCTTGGCAGCGGCGTCGTGCACGATTCGCACTTTGTCGGGCTTCATGGCGTTCAGCACGGCGAAATGTGGCAGGTACCACACTCTGGGTGACTTGTGTGATGGCGCAGGCTCGGCGTAGCCCTTCACGATTAGGGCGTCCATTTCTTCGTTGTAGCGTTTCTTGAGCGCTTCGTTTTTGTCGAGTTTATTCTCGACGCCGGTCAGGCGCCGCAGGGTGTTTTCGTAGTTGTCCGGCAGCCGTGAATCTTCTGTCTTCCAAAGTAGCGGGGCTTCGTAGTGGCCGTCGCTCCTTTTCGTTATGGCTTCGTTGAGGGTGGCGAGCGCCCGCTCCTCTGGGTCGGAGTGGGGGCGCTTTGGTTCGACGAGAAGATTTTCTAATGCGAAGTAGTCGCTCAGCTGACGGTTCATAGGGTCATCGACCTCTTGTGTGGTCACGTGGTACGTCGAATGGGTCTGTCTTCCGAGTGTACGCGTGTGCGCGCCGTGTAACACCCAGCCGAGCGGCGTTAGAGATGCCACTGGCTGGTGTCGTTGACCTCGATGTACTTCACTGGCGATGAGGAGATGCCAGTTATCTTGACCGATAAGTACCCTGGGTTCGGCTGACTGGTATGTGAGATGGCACTGTATGTCTTCTAAGTGTTCACACGCGCTGACATCTTCTTTCTTGACCGATTGTGGCGATAGATGAAGATCTTGTATAGTACGGGCGTTTATTTTGTGTTGCTTGTTTGCGCCGCGTACGTCGAATTTGACTCGACGTGAGTTCGAAGTCACTATCTTCTTGTCGGCTATCGCTTCTATCTTCAGAGGCTCCGTCGGGCCCTCAATGCCCACTTCTCGGGCTAGTTGCTCATCGATGAGCGTGATCGTTGATCCATCGTCGAGCAGTGCGTGGGTGTGCACCGCTCCCGCCGGTCCCTTGACCTCGACCGGAACGATCTTTAAATATGTGCGTGAATGTTTCGGCATCCACGTCGATGCCACGGTTTCGTTGACTTCTTCAATTTTCTTCTCGTTGTGAAGAAGTTTGTGGTGGGAATATTCGCAGCCGTCTCGCTCGCACTTCACTCGTTTGCAGAAGTGCGTCTTGTTTCTGTAGCGTAGACATCGGAAGCAGAGTCGTTGATTCTTCACTGTGTTCCATCTCTCGTTCGTTTCTTGCTCTAAGAATTTTGTGCACGCGTCGATGTGATGGCCGATTGTGTTGCAGCACGCGCATCTCGGTGTCGATTTTTCCGGTTTCGCTGTGGTGGCGAACGCTCGTTGTGTCCTCTTCGGTGGCGGTGTTGCCGTGCGATCGATGTTTTCTGGTGCGGCGTACGGCGCGCAGTAGTCGGCCTCTCGCTGAAGGAATGTTGATAGTTTCAGCAAGTCTGGCTCGTCGTTGTATGTTACTGCGGCGGCGTAGTCAAACCACCTGTATCGTAGTGTCGGCGGCAGCTTTTCCAGCATCGATTTTGTCGTTTCAGGACTGTATAGGTAGTGCGAGCGATTTAGGGCCTTAAGCGTAGCCATTGTGTTAGCTACGCGACAGGCGAAACTGCAGATGTCGCGTGGCGCGTCGGAGAGGCGTGGCATGGCGCGTAGCCGCTCTAACTCGGCGAGTGCGATGGCGTCCGGTCGTCCGAATCTTGATTCGAGCGTTTTCATGATGTCGTCGGAACGTGCGTTGAAGATGAGAAGGTTTTCGACTGCTTCTTTGGCTTTCCCTTTGAGGCTTCGTCGTAGCCTCGCGACGTTGTCCGCTTCGCTGTAGCTCGGCGCGGACTCGTTGTATGCGGCACGAAAGGAGAGCCATTCTTGATAGGCTCCTGTGTACTGCGGTAGCTCGATGTGATAGCGTGTACTATGGCTGCCCCGCGCGGCGATGGCGATGGCGGCGGCGAGCTCCGATATGTCGACGCTTTGTTTGTGCGTCGCGACGATCTTCTCTTCGGTTGCGTCCAGCAGAGGTTGACGCGGTTGAAAATGAGAAGGTATGTGAGCGCCTTCGTGTGGCGCGATGTATGAAGAAGCGGTGGCGTCGGCGCGGGGCGCGGCGGCGTCGTAGGGGGGGGGCACGGGTCCCGGTCCCGGCGTGCGCGGCGGTGGCATCGGCGGGAGGGGGATGGCGGTCCCGACGCGCTCGGCATTGGCGTCGACGGGAACGTCTTCGTATATGTGCTCCTCTCCTGCTGGACTCGACTTCGGTGATTCTTGATCGGCGTTGTGTGGCGTGTTGGTGATGGCGAGTCTTTGATTCGTTTCGAACCATTCGTCGACACGTTGTCCATACGCTGATAAGACGGTGGCGTCCTCATCGCCGCTATCTTCGGCTTCGATAGTGGCGATGCGCGCTTGTACGAGCTCCAGCTTGATTCGTAGTGCTTCTTCTCGCGCCTGCGCTAGACGTAACGCACGGCGGACCGTTGTCGTTCTGATTGATTTGGACGGCGGCGGTGCAGGGGGGCGAGAGCTCGAAGTCCCCTGTGCCGTCGACGTGTGTGTCTCTTCTGTCGCGCCCGTATTTGTAGTCGACGTGTGCGTCGATGATGTTGCGGTAAGCGTGGCTTCGTCCGTCGTCGTTGGTTCGGCGGACGTCGTCTGTACTCTCCCCGTGGATCTTGTGACTGGCATTCTTGATGTTGTGAAATCTTGAAACGTTGATGTTGAAATCTTGTAATAATGATGTTGAATTCTTGAAATGTTGATGTTATTCTTGAAATGTTGATGTTATCCGGTGAACGAAGGACCACAATGTGCGGGATGCACCTATGACTGGTTGAAGTTAATGATGGAGTGAAGAAAAACAATACTTTGTAGAATGCCAGGTAGCGGGAGGTGTTGTAGTTCGGCGATGTTTATCGTTTGGCGGCGTACGGAAGAGTGTCTCGTGGCGGGCGGCCGGCCTCATTTTATTGCCGGCCGTATCCCCTCCACTTCGCCGGGCTACCTCACCCCCGCGCGGTCTTTATTTTATTAAATATAGAACTAACATTGCGTTTTATTAATTACGCTAACCTTATGCTAATCCTTATATTTATTTACATATTAATTTATCATTCCTACGTACGGCATGGCGTGTGTCGTCGATCTACGACCGATTTTCCCCCGCGACGCTAGTATATTACCTCGTCCCCCACCTCAGGGGTATAAATACTCGCCTTAGCATCGCGGGAGTGATCAGTCGTAGATAACGCGCATGCGCGGCGGATCGAATAGGTTCTGTTTGTTTACATTTTACGTGATCTTATTGGAATCTAAGAACCTATCCGATCCGCTATGGAATGATACGCTAGACGTGAGTATGTTTATTTACAATTAACAGCTATAGTGAAAATAAACGGATCACTCACGTCTCAAAACGAGTTTAACTCGACATGTTTCGGGCTAATCCGTAGCCCTTCCTCTCGGAGTCGCACGTCACGGCGGCTGCCACACGTGCACTCAACACGTGTGGCAGCCGCCGTGACGTGCGACTCCGAGAGGAAGGGCTACGGATTAGCCCGAAACATGTCGAGTTAAACTCGTTTTGAGACGTGAGTGATCCGTTTATTTTCACTATGAGTGAGTCTCACGGTAGTTTCATGTTTAAAATTAACAGCTATACTTAAATGTTTACATTGCACGAAACTATTATAAAGACTTAACTATATCGCAATGTTTTCTTAAGTTTACGACGCGCAAGTCGCTACTCGGTGCGTGTGCACTCGATAACGCTATTGTCCGGAACATTTCTCCCGCCGTGCAATCGCTAATAATAATAATAATAAGCCCCTCACAAATCTAACTCCACGTCCGGCACGACCATCAGTGCCACGTGAGGGGCGGACATTGGCAGCTATATATTTAGCTTTACACTTTCCAATGGCTAACAGAGCACTAGTAACGTCGTAAGTATGGAAGCGGGACAAAAGAGAAGTATACTACCCCAGGCGGGTACCAGCAGAGGAGACGATGCTGGAGAATCCCGCCCCGAGCGCCGCGTCACGCGCAGCTCGGGCCGCTCCTCGTATTCTGGGGGGAGCAACGTACCGCGACCGAAATCAACTCGGCTAGCACATGCAGCCGATACCATTTCACGACCATCATCACCAATCTCATCGATCCATAGTATTTTCGAATCACCCAGCTCATCACCGCACCCCTTTTACACGCTAACAAGTTCCGATACAACATCTTTATCTTCAATGCCAGTAGACGTTGTCCAGGAGGCAAACGCCATCAACCCTGGACCCGCTGCAGGCAACTCTCGTGCGCGAAAAAAGTGGACTAATGAAATGAATAAGTTTATCTGGCGCACTTATCTTTTAATCACAGAATTAGAAACAAAAACAAACGGCTATCTTGACACATTACACACACAGTTCAATGAGCATTTTCCAGAAATGAAGGTATCCAAGCAAAGAATTGGGGATCAACGAAGGGCCATTATAAGGAACAAGATGCTTTCGAAAGACATTTTTGACAATATAAGAGATGAAGTAGCTTTACAACTCTCCCACTCACCCACAAGCATTATTCAACAGTCGCAGACGTCAAATAACACACAGTCACGAACCCGGATGATATGGACGGACGAAATGAACGAAGCTATCATGAGGGCATATTACACGATCACAAAATTAGAGACAAACACTACAGCATACCGCGGGCAGTTACACAAACACATAACAGAACAATTTGCAGATTTATCACATGTTTCAGAACAAAGAATAGCTGACCAAAGACGCACAATTATAGCAAACAACCGTTTATCAGACCAACAATTGCAAAAAATTCGAGATGAAGTACAACAACAACTTGATATCCAAGACGCTTCTACTACCCAAATCACCCACCCAGATGACAACAGCCAAGAACATAACTCTGCAACAGAAAACCCACAGACAGACTCTGACGTCCATAACGCGAATCCACAAGAAATGACTGAACCACCTGACGACACAAACAACGAATTTGCTAAAGACATATCAAAAACATTTGATATTACACTAGAAAGATTCAAAAGCACTGACCCAACACAGAGACCATACATACCAAAACAAAAAACCTCAAAAAAACTAAGTTACATTATTAACTACATCAACACAAAAATACTACCCAAATACATATCCGAGGAGGACAGTTACATCGTGACACAAACATTAATATATTGCTCAGCTTACACTACTGCTACTTGTAATGGCACAAAATTCAAGGAAACAAACCCAACCCCACAACAAAGAAACGATAGTAGACCAGCTTGGCAGAAGAGATTAGAGACTAAAATAAGTAATTTGAGAAAAGATATTGGAAGGTTAACACACTACATCCAGGGATTTAGGGGCTCACGACAAACAGCGTTTATCGAAGATATAAAGAAGAGACACCAGCAACACTCTCAACACGAGGAACCCAACACAACTAACGAACAATTTCTTGACACTCTGAAACAAAAACTGAATGCAGCGACAGCAAGACTCAAGAGGTACTTAAATTGCACACGTAGAAAGAAACAAAACACACAATTTAGAAACAACGAAAAACAATTCTATAGACAACTCACAACAGACACACAACACACGCACACACACAACACTTCGCAAACTGACTTTCCTGACGCTGAAAATTTTCATCAATATTGGTCAAATATATGGGGTAACCCAAGAGAGCATAATAAAACTGCTGAATGGATTTCTGCCGATGAACAGTTAATGAATGACGTACCACAGATGCAGTTCGAATATATACCAATAGACACATTTATCCGAGTTATTAAAAAATCACACAATTGGAAAGCACCAGGAACTGATCACATACACAACTTTTGGTATAAGAAACTTACTGCACTACACCCCACATTACATAGACACATTAATGAATTCATACAATCACCAAGCACCATGCCCGAATTTATCACACAGGGAATCACTTACATGCTACCAAAAGATAACGACCGACTAAACCCCGCTAAATACCGACCGATAACTTGTCTGCAAACTATCTACAAAATACTCACGTCTTGTCTCACAGAACTCATATACCAACACGTCACAGAACACAATTTACTAGCAGAAGAACAGAAGGGTTGCCGCAAGAGCAGTCAAGGGTGCAAAGAACAGCTTATCATAGACTCTGTTGCGATGAAATCAGCGATAAAATATAAGCAAGACATTACCACTATGTATATAGACTACCGAAAAGCATTTGACTCCGTGCCCCACAGCTGGCTTATACACATACTACACCAATACAAAATTAACCCAACAATAATTACCTTTTTAAAAGACGCAATGCAACACTGGAAAACTAAACTTAAGTTAGTCGATTGTTCCACAACACCGCAAACTACAGATAATATATCCATTAAGCGGGGCATTTTTCAAGGCGATGCATTGAGCCCTTTTTGGTTTTGCCTCGCTCTTAACCCGCTTTCAAATCTACTGAACCGAAATGGCAACGGAGTTCCAATACCACATGACCAAACTCATTTGACGCTAACACATCTCATGTACATGGATGATATAAAATTATACAGTATAGACACAGAGTCATTACATAAGCTCGCAGACATCACGCAAACATTCTCTAACGACATCTGTATGGAATTCGGCATTGACAAGTGCAAGACGTTATCTGTCCAACAGGGAGCTGTTGTGCAGAATGACTATGCGCTTGACAATGGCGAGCTCATCTTATCACTGGATGAAGACACTCCATATAAATATCTAGGATTCCAACAATCACAGCAGATTCACCAGACTGAAACTAAAACAAATCTAATAAAAAAATTTAAACATCGACTTAATGCACTTTTTCGGTCACAATTAAACTCTCGCAACATGATTAAAGCGGTCAACACCTACGCAATACCGATTCTCACATACAGCTTTGGCATAATAAACTGGTCGAAAACTGATCTCCAAAAGCTGCAACGCACCATCAGCAAGCTAATGACTTCACACCGTAAATATCATCCACGATCATGTGTACAGCGATTAACTCTGCCCCGAAACCAAGGCGGCAGAGGACTAATAGATATCATTAACTTACACAACAAACAGATTACAAACCTAAGACAGTTCTTTCACAGAAAAGCACATGATTGCGTCCTACACTCAGCAGTCACACAAACCGACATACGACTCACCCCTCTGAACCTACATGACACAAGCAAACAACGCAATGAACATATTACGGACCCTAAACAAAAAATCAATGCATGGCAGCTTAAGTCTCTACATGGAAGACATTACAACGACCTGCAGCAACCACATGTCGACAACGTAGCGTCGAACGCATGGCTGTGTCGCGGTGAACTCTTCCCGGAAACTGAAGCTTTCTTAATGGCTATCCAAGATCAAGTAATAAACACCAAAAACTATCAAAAGTATATTATTCGCAGACCTGGATCAGATCACTGTCGACACTGTCACACTAGCCCAGAAACAATCCAACACATCACGGGCGCTTGCCGCTCCATAGCTCAGACTGACTACAAACATAGACATGACCAAGTAGCAGCAATAGTTCACCAGCACCTAGCATTCCAGTTCAAACTTATCACAGACAAAGTCCCATATTACAAATATCAGCCCCAGACAATTCTAGAAAATAGCGATTACAAGATATACTGGGACCGAACCATTGTGACTGATAAGACGATTCACTGTAATAGACCAGACATCACAGTTTTAAACAAGAGTGAAAAGCTAGTATATTTAATTGACATTGCCATCTGCAACACACATAACCTACGAAACACTCACACAGAAAAAATAGCCAAATACACCGACCTCTCCATAGAAATTAAAACACAGTGGCAAGTAAGGACCGTAAAAACAATTCCTATCATACTCTCCACAACAGGCATCATACCGAAAACACTTCATACAAGCCTCCGGGCACTCAATATTCATCCTTCCACTTACACTCTCTTACAAAAAGCTGTCATCCTAAACACATGCCGCATAGTACGCAAGTTTCTTTCGATATAATTAAGTAGGTCAATATAAAATTTATTTTTTATATTAGTCGTATATAAATTCAAAAGCACTTGGCTTAGGCCCGTGCAATAATTTACCTCCTAGCCTAGGAGAGATAACAGAAAGTTAAAAACATCAATAATAATAATAATAATAATTTATTCAGAAAACATGATCCATATTTTGTTAGCTAGCAAGAGAAAGGGTATTTTTAATTAAATGTTGCATTATTGAGCACTCATTTCTCGCAGCTAAAGTCTTCAGGAGACTATTTGGGCTGCCACGTATCCTAATTAAAAGGGACGCCATTTTTTTCCGCAAGACTGCAGTGAAATTGTCCACTCGCGCTTCCGCGAACATGGCAGAGGCGCTGCAAAAACGTGGCAGCCCCAACAGTGCCCTGAAGGCGTCGTTGTACTGGACGCGCAGACAGCTGAGGGAACGCTGCGAACAGACAGTCCACAAAGCTCCTGAGTACAGAGAAGTGCAGTTTGCTCTAAAGAGCGTAATTTTGACTGCCTCTGTACACCGAGCGAATCTGCGAATCTGCGTAAATAAAGTGTAAAGTCAAAAATCGCCACTTTTACCAAAATGTACATTTCGAGGTAACCGTACCGTTTCACTACTGTCGTGTAATACAGCTTTGTGTGATTACGAAACGTCATAGTAAGACCGTCCAATATTACCGAACACAATTTTATGACCAGATGAAACCCTACCATTTTGATAAAAAATTAAAGAATGAAAGAAAATACATTTATTTACAACAACACAAGACCAGATGGCCTAGTAGGTAGAGAACCTGACTACGAAGCTTGAGGTCCCGGTTTCGATTCCCGCGTCGGGGCAGATATTTGTATGAATAATACGAATATTTGTTCTCGGGTCTTGGGTGTTTAATATATATGTATTTAAGTATGTATCTATCTATATAAGTATGTTTATCCGTTGGCTTGTACCCATAACACATGCTATGGTTAGCTTACTTTGGAACTAGGTCAATTGGTGTGAATTGTCCCGTGATATTTATTTATTATTATTATTTATCATCATCAATATTTTACTAAACAAAAGACAACACGAAAAATAAAGAAGAATGTGTCATTGCGGTTGTAAATAGGACACTGGCTCAGCATAAGGCTGCGTTTCCAGCAGAGATGTGCGAGGATGCATTGCGAGGGATGTGTTTGTCATGAACCAATAGAAACACTTCATTCCCTTAGGACCTTATAAATAAAGTGTTTCTATTGGTTCATGACAAACACATCCCTCGCAACGCATCCTCGCACAGCTCCGGTGGATACGCAGCCTAATGCTGAGGTGTTTATAGCACCCCAGCGCTGAACGAATTACATTTCTGAGTAACCGTTCCAAATTAATACATGTGATAATAGATAGGCCCTCTGAATAAACCGTATACTTATTTTAATACCGTTTCTGTTGCCGGATTAGATTTTAAGACTGATTTAGTCCGTAATAAAAAAATATTGACTGTAAAAAAACCACGAAAATAACTTGTGAATGTTCTCTTAGAAATCACCATTTCATGAATTGCAACTGGTGAGGAACAGTTGGCCATCGAAATTACTCCATAACAATAATTACACGGGTTGCAACTCGATTATTTTAAAGTATGTAAGTAGTTGTTAATCAATATGAGCTCATAAAAAATGTCGTCGAAATGCGTAAAATATGGCGAAGTGGAACTGATGGTGAAGCATCAGAAGTCAAAAGTATTCCTTAACAATCAACGTCTCTGAGTCGGGAAAAGCAATATTTTGTAAAAGATAATGGGCCTTAATTATCAACCTAACTACCTATGTATGTACTTACATACATCTATTGGGGTTCTATCACTCCTGCTGGCTCGCGCTGAGGCACCAAATTCATACAGATTAGATAGTGATTTTTAAGATCGATTTAATTTTTTTTACATGTAACTTAACTTACATTTGAAATTCAAAATGATCTTTACGCCGAAGGAAAACATCGCGAGGAAATCTGTATACACCTGCGAAGAAATTCAATTGTGTGTGTGAAGTTCCCAATCCGCACTGGGCGCGCGTGAGAACTACGGCCCAAGCCCTTTCATTCTGAGAGGCGGTCTGTGGCCTACAGTGGGACGTACATGGGCTGGGATGATGATGATGATATGTAACTTGATGAACCTATTTTTTATTGAAAGCAATGTTTTATCTAAGTGAATTCAATTTGGTACAAGTTTAAAATTTAATCAAAATCTAATTAAATCCTAAAATCTCGCTCCGTACCATAGAGGTAACGCCACCAGAGTTGAGGCCACGCACACAACCATATCTCATGTAATGACAGCCGGATTTTGACGTTGTGTTGACGTTTAACGACAACACAACATCAAAATCCCGCTGTCATTACATGAGATGTGGTTGTGTGCATGGCCTCAACTCTGGTGGCGTTACCTGTACCATCCGTACTAAAATTATAAATCTGAAAGTGTCCGTCTGTCGGTCTGTTACCTCTTAACGCTTAAACTGCTAAACCGATTTAGGTGGAATTTGGTATGTAGATAGTTTGAGACTCTGGGAAGGACATAGGATAGTTTTCATCCTGGAAAATTGCATAGTTTGCGCGGGATAGCGATAAAGGAATTGTTAGCAGACGGAGTCGCGGGCAACAGCTCGTTATTAAGTCGAGCTTTATAAAGTAGTACATTACAGATTGTAACCGTGCCATCGGCATCCCATCGACATCTCAAAACCTTTAAACAGTTATGTGGTTGGTCTGCCGGCTTGCCAGGCATTTCTTGTAACCACACTCAAAAGGCCCAACCTTTTAATGGTGTATTTTAATAAAAAAATCTTTTGGAAATTAAAACATATAGGGTACTTTCCATTCTCATAGGATTGAATTTTTAAGAAATTTAGCCAATGTCAATGTCTTAATTCATCAATTGTTAAGTAAGTACTGCTTATTAAACTTATTATGGACTAGCTTTTGCCCGCGACTCCGTCCGCGTGGAATTAGTAATTTGGGCAGCTTATTTTTTTGATCCAATTTGCTTTTTCATCAATTATGGCTCTCCTTAGTTCCTCGATATAAAAAATACCCCCCCGCAACCCCCCCCACCCCTGCACCCCGCTCCAAACCCCCCTCCCCCCGCACACCCGCGTTCACATTCACCACCGTACTCCCAGCATGATGATATTATAGCCTATTAGCCTTCCTCGATAAATGGGCTATCTAACACTGAAAGTATTGTATCTTTCTTATTTGTCAACCGATTCAAATGAAACAAACACTAAATGTTAATCCAAGAAAATACCAACATATCAGTGAAAACCGCATCCTTCTAGGTTAAGCCGTTTCTGAGATTAGCGCGCATAAACGCACAGACAAACAGATAAACAAACAATAATTCTAAAAATAATTGTTTTGGGTTTTTCTCAAATATCTTCAATGTACAGACACCGACTTGTTACAGATTTATTATATGTATAGAATAGATAGATATTGCTGTTGCACAATCAATTTTATTCTAGTGTGTAATGAAATTAAAAGAGTTTGAAAGAGACAATATGAGATACTCTTCACCTTCACATACCTTGCATGCCCTTAAAAACAATTGGTTCTAATGCATTGTCGTCGACATCATCATCTGAATCTTCGTTAGCACAGTATTTATGTTCTCATTGTACTCTAAAACAAAAAACATTGAAGCAATAAATACAAATTTATTTTAGTGAAATGCTTAGTGAAATTAATATTTGAAGAAAATTTTGAACATGGAAAGAGCTATTATTGACTGTTATTTCTTACAAAGATTAAACTTACCCTCAGAGGAGAGTGGTAGTGGTACATATGAACCATTTTTGGGCATACGCGTGAATTTTCCCATGTTGTAAGTCAGTGGAATATCACTTCCACTAAACAATTGTACTGTAAAACAGAGGAGGATGGCTTCTCAAGGAACTACAATTTGACCAAAAGGGGAGAACACAAGAGGTTACCGGCACTCGACTCGATGTTTACATACAACACAACATAACACAGCGCAGGCGCGTCGGTCGCGTAACAAAACAAGATGAAAAAATAATGACATGACGTCGTTGACTTGACAGCACAAGATGGTGGCGACCCACAGACAGGATATAATAATAGCATACAAATGACAACTAATATAAAGGTATAAAGCCCTCCCTCCACAGCCCGCAGCGCGGGGAAGGCGCGGGGCGTGTGCACGAGGCGACGCGCGCTCTGCATAACACTGATTCAATACGCTGTGCTGCGCTGCCAGAGTGTGTCACCGTATATATGATTCAGTGTTATTGACCGCGCTGGGCATGCTCCGTCGGTACCCCGCGCTTCGGTTTGTAGTAAGTGGCCTTCAATCTGTCCCATTCTATCACGCGCCAACATAGTTGTATTTAAAATATGTATTTTTATTTGTTGAAAAAAAAAATTAACTAACCACGCCAATTTCGATGAGTCTAGATGTTCGTTTAAAAGGCCGGCCGCATACACGCGGAATTTTTCTTCGGTTTCCGTACGGAATGACGCGTGCGAACGAGACAGGGCTACGAAAGTATATAGCGTTGTCTCGCTCGCACACGTCATTCCGTACGGAAACCGAAGAAAAATTCCGCGTGTATGCGGCCGGCCTAACGCGAAAAATATATTACCTAGAGCATTATGATTCCATGACAAGAAATAAATAAATACTTGCCAAGATAAAATTTAATAAAAAATGTTCATGGTTTTTTTTTAATTACTTAAAAAAAAAAACAGAACGGATTAGGGAATCCGTTCTGTTTTACGAAAATTTAAGCGACAGCAAATACTAAACTAAACGTCTCATTTAGATTAATCTAATTTCTGAAAATAAAATTAACCAAACAATTTTTAATAAATGATTATGATTTTTGTAACATTCATAATCATAATCAATAATTAAAAACGTCATTATACCGAGTTTATTATTTTGTAGGAACAAGATTATTGCCAATTAAAAAAAGGTTTCGTTCCGTTTTGTATGGGGATAAAAATTTATTCGCCTGGCAATTACCATTTAGGATAGGAATGAACTAGGGATGAGATTAGTTTGCGATGAGCTTGCGATGAGCTTCAATTCAGCATTTTAAAAGTGGTTAGGAATGGGATTGGGATGAGATAAGTGCGTGGCCAAATGCTGAATACAGCCCCTGGCCTCCTTTCAGAATGACAGGGCATGGACTGTAGTTCCGACGCGGGCTCAGTGCGGATTGGGAACTTCACAGACACCATTGAATTTCTTTGCAAGTGTGTACAGGTTTTCTTAGGATGTTTTCCTTCACCGTAAAGCTCATGGTAAATTTTAAATGTAATTTCGCAGATAAATTACGAAAAACTCAGAGGTGCAAGCCCGGATTCGAACCCATGACCCTCTGCTTGAGAGGCAATAGGTCAAAACATTAGGCCACCACCATTGTTATATTTACGTTCTCTTTTCTTATCTCTATATCCATGTAAGCGACCTTCCCTGTCTTTCAAAATCCAAGCACATTATACTAAACTAATTCGCGTAATTTGGATGTCCAGAGCAGCCAAATAAGTTTATGATTCAGTGATTTCCTTGGCTATCTTGTTAATAGTTAACCCCTTATTCATAAACGTTTGTTAACCTTTTGTTAGCTTTACATTAGTTTGTCTTTACCAGGCGCAGACAAAACGTAATTTAGTTGTAACAGAGTTATAACTCTTTATGGAAAGAGTGTTATTCGATAGTAGAATAATGGTTTTAAATCGGTGCCAAGCCCAATAAGTAGTATGTGGATAAGGTAGATGACTAGGTCCACCCCCTGAGATGAGTCATGGTGAGGCACCGGCTTTAAATAAATCAATCTGTTAAATTTATTAATTTAACTATAGACTTAAGTAGGCGCCATCTATCCAAACCTGATGGAACTTTATAACATCCTTTAGGATCCTTTGATTTGTCAATAATCTACTTAAATATTTCCATAACCATCCCAGAGATGGCGCTGTTATTTAGTATTTAAGGCAAGTTTTATGGAAATAAATCCCTCTTTTTCGCTACCACTGACGGCGACGGTCGGCATCATTAATCCGCCATTTTATTTTCCCAGAGCTTACCAATTTTACACAATCAAAGGACACAAATAATTTGTAATAAATAATTTATTGAATCAGGCGTAACTTTGCGGAGGTCCATATAATGAACTGAAACAATTAGTTTGCTCACCCGAATGAGCAAAGTAATTGTTTCAGTTCATTAATTTGTTCTATTCGGGAATGCGACGAGTGAAAAAACCGCTGCTTGAATACGCACTGACGTTTAAGGGTCAAACACATTTTTTGTTCGTGTCTCTCCTGTGAACTAGCAAAAGTTAAAGGTCTATCTATAGCCAATATTTGTTAATCAAGTCTGAATCGGGGTGTGGGGTGCCTGGCCAGCTTTCGCCGCATTTAAATAAATCTTAGGTAAGCTTGCTGACTCGGAGTCGTAAATTTTATGTCCACAGGAGAGAAAAATTTGTTTCTTACGCTGTGTATGAAAGTATTAGGGCATTTATATTTATCGTTGTACTCAAAATTAAGAAATTGTTAACAGGGAGTTAAAATTAGTCCGTTTGGTTACACACTCAAGCCAAACCAAGCCAAGTCAAGCCTTTCAATAAAAAAAACGTAACAAATCGGACAAGTTTAACAACGTTTAACAAGAAGTGAAGAATTGTCCGGTTAGATACGTTTTTTTATTGTTCCGTTAAGTACAACAGCTCTCACTCATGCGCTATGACATCGTAATGTCAAAGGTGAAGTTGAACGCAAAAGTAAAGTAATTGTTTCAGTTCATTAGGTACCTAGTCGGTACAATGCAATCCTCACAGGTACAGGTCGATTCACAAGAGTTGGCACGAATGGATCGAATGAGTGAATGAAAGTATCTATGTGTTACCTATTTGAATACACTTAACACAAATATGAAAATGTCATACATCAGTCATTTTCCTACAAAAATGTCAAAGTGACATTGCTTTCGTTCATTCCATTCGTGCTAACTCTTGTGAATCGACCTGTACCTACCTATACTGGATAAGCGTTTCCACTTTTCATTATATTACTTATACCTACACTGGAATTTAAACTACATTATGCTTTTAAAACGATTAATTTTAAAACAAAATTGTCCTTTAGTGCTCGCCTGTGACGCGTAAGTGCCTCGGGCGAGCGAGTATGTCAGTCAATGAACATTTCAGTGGCAAACATCAAAAGGTTTGTTTTACAGCGGCGTTTTTGTACACCAAGTAATTGAATTGGCAAAGTTTCCGATAGCGAAAATATTTATTGTGGGAGTGAAAATAAATAGTTTGGCCCGCCCGCAGCTTTATTTCCGTATTGGAACAGAGTTTGTGTTGCGTTGTTATGTCAGGTTAATTTGTCAGTTAAGTTGAAAACCGGATAAGTGTGGGTCGAACTCATACGCTGAGGGTTGCGTGCAAATTTAAAGGTCAGAAAAAAATTGTGCCTTAATAGTATTTCGATGAAAAACGAAGTTAATTTTTTGAGGATCAGTGGTTTTTGGACTTTATTTGACTTATGTCTTGTTGTGAGGTGTTTTTGCCAATTTGCCAATATAATTAATTCAATGACAACGGGAAGTACACTAAAGGTTTTGATTCCTATCATTTTTGTATGAAAACACATTTACAACATTTATAATTTTGTATTTTTTGTGTGACGTGCGTGCGTGTGTGTAAGTGTGTGTGTTTGTTACTTCACTCTTGCACAAAATTTGGTGTATAGAAAGCTGGACTTCATAGGGTATTTTCATCCCAATATTCTCATTGAATCGTGCTAAGATATCTAAATCTCTACCACTACTAAGTTTAGAGACATTACATTTGACACGGACCTTTTTATGCAAAGTAAAAGGAATGATGTAATTTGGAAATTCCTATGGAAATTTTAAGTAAATCCCGGGTTTTAATTCGACTGTCAGGCCACATGGTTTACGCGAGCGAAGCCAGGATAAAGCCTTGTAAATTGTATTTCCAATTCTAACAAAATGGCCGCTGCCCCAAATGTTATCCCGGCCTCTGCATAATAACTAACCACGTATTCGCTAAAACCGCGCAACTTCCTTAATCCTAATTCTTAGTTTTCTCATCAACGTGAGAAACAACGCACGCTAACTCCTCCATTAGCTTGGAACAAAACAGACATTCGGAGCTTTAGGTAATGGTTGAGCAAGTGTTTAAAGAAACATTAGGCCAACGGATAAGTTTGGTCATTAGAGGATACCTTTCGGAGTCCATGGCTGGACGGAGCTTGGCGTATTTTTCTTTCTATAGCGGCGGGAAAAAATGGGGTGGCTGTCTGTTTGTGGATCTTTTTCGTTACATAATGAAAGCTTTACTTTAAAAAAGAATTCTGGTAGCTAGTGCTGGTAGCGTATATAGGTGATGGTTGTAGTCACAATGGTGATGGTTGTGGTCGCAGTAACAAGGTGAGCAAGGTCAATACCACTAATCCACCACTAATCTTGGCGCCAACCAGCAGTACAGCAGCCGGTGAAATTGTTGGCAATTGAAGTATAGCCCTTTAGGCCGGCAAAGCATCTGGATTCTTCTAGTCTTGCGAGTGTCAATAGGTAGATAAGTAGCTTACTAACTATAATACACTTGCTCATTTGCCACCTTTTGAAGGCCAGACTTGCCTTGCTTTAATTTGATTTGATTTACTGTAAATATATTATCTAATCTAAAGATTATCGCATTTTTATTTGCAGAATATTTTTTTTATGTAAGTTCAAGTAAAAACAGAGTATAAAAATTGTATCGTCCCAACTTAAGCCTTCAAACACTGAACGACAAAAAACAAAAGTTCCTCGCAGTTTGGGAGGTCGTTCGCGAGTTCCGAATACTTTTTTTAAGTGTCATCGCCGTAATGCCTCAAGTTTCTTAAGCGGCTTAGGTGATTCCAGTTTATACGAAAAAAACTCGCTATACTTTTAAAAGGTAGAAGCAATAATGTTTAAGGTACTGCATAATTATCCGGAGGGCGAACGTTTTGAAATACAATAAAATTGATTATGATCTAAAAAAAAACGGAGTAGTTTAACTTTTACGCAGTGTGTCCCAAAAGTATGTCACTATGATACCGGAGGTAGACCCAGCCGTCTAAGAAGATACACCAAACGCAAATCTAAGTAAAAGTATTGTTCATGGTATAAAAATAGAAAAATATTGGCCTAATCAAGACTTAAATCATCACAAAAACGTTAACTAGCTGTCCACGGGCATGATGTAAAAAATATTAATAAGGTAAACGTCCCTGTGCTCGACACTGACCCAATACATGACACCTTCAATCTTATGTCATAGAAAGAGGGGTGACAGATGGGTGTCATCTACTGGGCGTTGAGGTGTCGAACATTGGCACGTTTAACTTACTTAAAATTTGTAAAACAATGCAATTCTTTACTTAAATTTTCACATATTATGTTGGTTCGGTGCATCATAAAACGATCAACTTCTGGTGACATTGTGATGAACGGTCAAACGTAAAAATATATTAAGTATGTATCGGCTTAGTCCTTTGATAATTATACCGTATTTCTTGATAATGATATCTTAATTTGACGATATAAGAGCTAATAGGACATATTTATGAGCAAGTTGTATACAAATACAAATACAAATACAAATATTTTATTTAGCCAAAAAAATGCTTATTTCTACTTACATGTTTTATTATTATGGTAAAAAAAAACAAAGGCAGATTAAGCGTCAACTGACCCCCGTACTAGTGTAAACTGTATCACGGGGGATCAAGATTCACCGTCCTTACCACTTTAGTTTTAATTAGAGCATGCACTCACTTAGTTATAAACTTATAACGTATTTTTAAACTATATTCCTTCATAAGTATTTAAGGTAACAATAATTTAAATAAGTGGGTATATAGTTAACGACAAGATAGACAAGACTTCTATGACCTGTACCTACACCCATATTGACTGTACCATATTTAATCCCATTATAAAACCAAGAGTAATTCGTGTAATGTATTTAGAATGAGAGCAATCACTCATCTCAGTTATTATTCTAATAAGAATTGTTGTCGTAAATACCTACTTTAAAATAGTATACAAAAGTCTTCACCAAAACACCACGTCAAAAAATTACTAAAACAAGTTTCTCAGATCATAACACGACCGTAGTCTTGTTCCTTGGGGAGACGCCTGATCCTCCAGGATATTTTTTACAACGACGATTTATCAATCTGGTGGACAGCTCATTTTGGCAAACAATAACTTTTCGCACCTTCACTCATTTTCAGATCTGAGTTTCTTTGTTCAGGCTACAAAAGGGAAATGGTGTGTAATATTTTTATGGCAGCTTTTATTAACGCCATAAAGGTGATGTGAGGCATTGGTCTAAATATTGGACAATTGAGTGTAACCTTTAACCACGGCTCTGCACGCAGAAGTCATTAGATTTAGCAGTAAAATTGAAATTCCAGAATTTTACTGAATTCCTTTGGAATTCCCAAAATAACACAGCTGTCTCCATTTACGTTGAATGACTAACAACCGCGTAAATTTTTATGTTTCTAGACTAGCGGTTAGATTTTAAAATTTTACAAGGATCTTGTGGAATTCCGCAAGCTAAATGCATAACAAATGGTAAATGATATTACTAGCTGTTACCCTCGACTTCGCCTGTGAAGAATTTGTTTATTACTCTTCCGTGGGAACTATGTAATTTTCCAAGATAAAAAGTACCCTACATAATTATTCTAAGATCTTCATTTTTGTATCAAATTTTATCATTATTAGAAAGAAAGCGTAACAAACATACTCACGTTCACATTTACAAAAAGTAGGCGTAGGACTATGTTTATTACCACAAAGAGAGAGCCAAACCAATGGAAAATCCGAAAATGGAAAATCTGTTTTATCAAGTAAGGGTTTGGATTAAATTATTGCCGAAATAAACTTCTAACGAAGTTGGTTACACCCTGTAACAACAATGTAAACATGACCCAATTTGCAATTTGCAACACCTACCTGCTCAAACTTTTCAAAACATTAAAATGTTTAGTAGTTGAGGATTCTGCCAAACATGAAAAGTAAAGTATGTTTAATGTAAACCCACGCGTAGAAGGTAAAAAATATATGTTTCGTAGATTAACCACTGTCTGCGTTAAATATTTTGCAAATAGCTGAATAAAAAGAACGTTTATACTTTTAAAAAAACATTCTTGTAAACGATATCTTCTTTTAATAAACTATTTTTTTTTATTGAACGTTATTAGATTGCTTCATAACCATATTTGAAAGTACGACTGTTGTAGATAAAATTTCTGTCTCAAAGTTTATATTACGTATTTCTGCTAGCTCAATCTAGAAATACAAGCTGAAAAGAAAAGTAACTAAGAAAAACGACTGAAAGCCTCGAAACAAATGGATCCTAAAACGCAATTTAAATCTAATTACATTTTCAACACGAATAAAACGAACATAAAAACTACGAAAAAAACAGTGAAAAAAATACGTTAACACAAATTCGATTGTAAAAAAGCAAGTACGTAGACAACAAAGAAGTAACATTAAATCTCAATGGATCCGATCGGTGTTTGCAAACAGAGAAAAAAGCATAAAGAAAGAATCCAATTAAACAAATTGATAGATAGCAGAGCGCCGAGATCGGCCCCATTCTTTGCCGCTTTGTGATGTCAGATCTTTGGCTATCAATCCACAGTACAAAGGGTTCCAGCCTTGTGATCGTATCAGCCACTTACCCCAACGGACTAAAAATACGGTTCTGACAAGTGCACTAACTATTTTGTGGATATATTAAGGTACACGTCCCTGTGCTCGACATTGTCCCAATACATGGCACCTTCAATCTTATGTCATAGTAATAGAGGTGACAGATGGGTGTCATATCTACTGGGCGTTGAGGTGTCGAGCATTGGTACGTTTACCTTACTTGGGGGTCTAGAGTTTTTTTTTAATTAAGGTTAAATTAGCACACTATGAATAAGTATGTTGCAATAAAATAAATACTGACTATTAAAATTATGGCAAAATTTATTTTGCCTGTGAAGAAGTTTGCCACGAACGGTTCTGGCTAATGAATATAGTAAATAGACAGCTTTCTATTAAAATCACGTTTATTTAAACGTTTTATTGTATCCTGCTAATATTATAAAATAGGTACAATAAATGCAAAAGTTTGAATGACGTGTGGCTGTTTGTTACTTTAGAAATGGCTCTACGGAATTAGATGATATTTGGCACAGTTTATACTCACTTCACCACTCACACTCACTCACTTTTCACTTTTAACCACGTAGACCGCATCTTATCATGAAAAATTTAATTTTTCACGTAGAATAGCAATAAACAAATCCTTTGCAGACATAGTCGCGGATAACAGCTAGTACCTAATAAATTTAACCTAATAAATGTTATTAAGTTAAAGTTTATTTTTAACTTTTTGTAAAAGTTTGTCCGTAAAGAGAGACCTTAAAGATGAGGAAGAAGTTTTTCGTAACTTCACAAGATTCTGCAAAAAAAAATCAAAGATCTAAACCAAATAAATATAAAACATTAGATTGGAACTTGTATAAGAATAATAATACAACCGTCAGGAACCGTACAAAAGACCTACTTAGCTCAGCAAACTACAATGTTCAATTCTGTTTACGGTCCTACACGTCTAGTCCAAGTTACCTGCGTAAGTATCTAGTAAAGAATATCGCCACGAGGCAGGGTCAAATTGAAAAATACACGTCAGAACATGTGTCGCGTAATATCAACAAATTACACGGACGCGGCGATACGTGACCTGGACGAGATGAAAGAAGCTGGGAAAACGTCGGCTATTAGTCGTCGACATGAGTCAGCTTGGCTTCGTGCGCGTTATTTTCACTGATGACACTCTATTTAGGCATGTAATTTAGATTTGGTAAGCTTTTTTCTGGAATTGGACGAGTAAAACGACAAGGAAACGGCGCAAGAACGTTGTGTTTGTGTCAGATAATAACATTTGAAAACATATTAATGAGTACTTATTTCATTAGAGTATTGAAGAGAAAGAAGCTGATTTTTGCATACAAGAGGCTCGTTAAGATAATGTAAAAAATGGTATTTCTAGCAGCATACCTCTTTTAGCAACCTCGTCATTTCAAGTAGCTCGATTTTACTACCTCGAGATTATTTATTTGAGTCACTGAAATATGTTTTTGCTGAAACGTGAAATGAGACGTGATCGTCTTCAGAGCTCTAGGGCACCGCAGTAATATTTTCGTACGAATCGAATTTAGGTGTTTTCCCTTTTATAACTTTTAGTTAGTACATCTAAGGAAATTAAATCACCGAACATCAATCTTGCTCGGAATAAAAAGTTAGTCGAACGGAGTCAGATGGTTTTTCGCGAAGTGCTGTTGCCGACATTTTTAACATTCTTTCCCCTAAAACGCGTGGAATGTTAAAAAACTTCTAAGAAATGGGTAAACCGTTTGCTTGGTAATCGCCCAGAGGCGGGAGAAAAAACTGTAGGTAAAATGTTATAATAAAGGTCGTCGGTGTCGCATCAGTAAATTGTCTCTTCGCTCATTCGTTCTTAAACAACCACCCGCGTGCAAAAATATTACGGTCATATATCGCCGAAATGTGCCTTCAGACAGATGCGCTGAACTCAGGCGTGATAGAGAAATGGGTAGCACCTTGCGATGTTTCCGCACCCGTTGTGCGGACAAATTCTCCCCGGCCGATTGCCGCCTTTGGAAAATGGTTGCGGAACATTCTCCTGTAGATCTAGAGCGCATTCTTTAGCCGTATAGGTAAATGGAAACTGACTGATTTCTAAGAAGAATCAAGTACCTTACTTTCGAGCTGATTTAGATTCATGACGCAAATTAAAAATTAAACTATTACCGGCATGACGTAGTTCCACTGGCAGAGTACATCTTGCCGGATATAAGAGGGAGCAGAGGGTAAAAGAAACTACCTTGTGGATGGTAGACGATAGCGAAATTAGAAACATAACAGATTCGATACTCGCGTTTGACAGCCGCTCTAAACACCGGCCAGCCGTATCTTGGCCAAAGGTGTCAGTAGCAGTCACAAGTACATCATCTTCTAGTCATGCTGAATTTCCATGTCATAAAAGAACAAGCCATAAAATGTCGAACCATACTGTCTCACGATGTTATTCATAAAACTTACGGCTAGACTAAAAGCTCATTGTTTGCATTTATTAAGCTTATTTATAAATTTATTTTCCAAGAGCACTTCAGCTAGCGTCGGGTCTACTCGCTTCAACTCGACTCCTCTGTCTGTCTGTCTATCGCACTTTATTGGCTCCAAATGTACAACCGTTTATGTTGCAAATTCAAATTAAAAATATTAATTTCGATATATAATTATAATCTCTTTAAATTACAATTTTGTAAGTAGATACCTACCTAAACATTTAATGATAGAGGTGTGGAGCTCCATCCACCTTTGCAAAAGTAGCGGGCCCTATCGCTCAACAATTGCTCTTAGGAGTATGTTAGAGCCTGTTAGTGTGTTGCTACAATCTATATCGCTGACACGAACATGTATAAGTAACTTAATATTGTATGTATATATATTTTTAATTATGGTTCAATTTTTAGGTGAATATTATGAAAAAAGTATCTCAAACTGTCGCGTGTGGCAATAGGAAAGAGCTTGTTGTGGGGATTTCAATAATGTTACTTTGAGTATTTTTGTAAATAAGATTATTAAACTCAATTCATTATTTTAAAGCTATTTAAGAAGTAAAGCAACTCTCTCTGTGTACCTGTTTTCTGTATTGCTTACTATTCCTGGTGTACAATAAAGAGTCATTGTATTGTATTGTGTAAAGCAAAAAAATACTATTCTGCTTTTATCTCGGAGATAAAACCTCGGCTACTAAACATAAAATTTTGAAGAAAGGCAAAAAAATATTACTTTAAAGATAACAAACATATAAAAATAATATTGTTAATCCGTTAATATTGTATGTATGTACCTACATACGAAGCCCCCCGCACGCGAATCCGACTCGCACTTGGCAAAATTTTATGCATAATACCGTTTGTGCTTACGATCTTATATTGTATGCATGTATGTATGTGTGTTTAAATTTGTTATTGCCTGTAAGCTTAGAAGAAAAACCTACAATGGATAGACGCAGGAAAATTTTGGCAAAAATATTGCCTTGCGGCTCTTTCTGTCCTACTATCATCCCTTCAAACATGTTGGACTATACATGCGCTTGAGGGTTGACATGTTACAAAAAATACGGGTATTAAGTTCACCTTTGTTCTAGTGATCGATAAAAATGTGCTTTATCTTTTATGTTTTACTAGTTGTTGCCCACGACTCCGTCTGCAAAGAATTCGTTTATCGCTGTCCCGCGGGAACTATGCAATTTTCCGGGATAAAAACTATCCTATGTCCTTCCCAGGGTCTCAAACTATATCCATACCAAATTTCATCTAAATCGGTTTAGCGGTTTAAGCGTGAAGAGGTAACAGACAGACAGACACACTTTCGCATTAATATATTATTAAGTATATAAGTAAAGTAATAAGTAATATAAGTAATAAGTAATAAGCAATAAGCAATAAGCAATGAGCAATGAGCAATGAGCAATGAGCAATAAGCAATAAGCAATAAGCAATAAGCAATAAGTAATTAAGTAAAAAGTAATAAGTAATAAATAATAAGTAATAAGTAATAAGTAATAAGTAATAAGTAATAAGTAATAAGTAATAATTAATAAATAATAAGTAATAAGTAATAAGTAATAAGTAATAAGTAATAAGCAATAAGCAATAAGCAATAAGCAATAAGCAATAAGCAATAAGCAATAAGCAATAAGCAATAAGCAATAAGCAATAAGCAATAAGCAATAAGCAATAAGCAATAAGTAATAAGTAATAGCAAAAGCAAAAGCATAAGCATAAGCATAAGTATAAGTATATAAGTATGGATTTCGTTTTATCCGAGAGCAAAAATATAAATAAATAAATATTAGGGGACAATCTTACACAAATCGACCTAGTCCCAAACTAAGCAAAGCTTGTACTATGGGTACTAGACGACGATAAACATACTTATATAGATAAATAAATACTTAAATACATAGAAAACATCCATAACTCAGGAACATATATTCGTGCTCATCACACTGCCCTTACCGGGATTTGAACCCAGGACCTCTTGCTTCGTAGGCAGGGTCACTACCAACTAGGCTAAAGCGGTCGTTAATAATATAGAAGGTACTTTCGTTAATCTTATCTTGCTAAGTAATTAAACGCGAAAGTTTGTATGGTTGGATGAAAGGATGTTTGTTGCTTTGACGCTATGGCAGCCTAGTGGTTTGACCTCTTAAGCAGAGGATCGTTGGTTTGAGCCCGTGCCCTGTGAGTTTTTCGGAATTTATTTGTGCGTACTTACATTTTAAATTTATCATGAGTTTTATGATGAAGGAAAACATTATGTGGAAACCTGCACACATTTGTATAGAAATAAAATGGAGCGTGTGAAGTCCCCAATAAAAGTACTTAACCTTCATGTTATTCCAGAAATCCTGCTATCTACATAACCTAATTTCATCCAAATCCGTCCAACCATTTTGACGTGAAGAAGTTACAAACAAACACACACACGCAAGCACACACTCACGCACGCATACATTATGAAAAAGAAAAAGTTTATTGGACGAGAAATGCTTACAAGAAGAATCATTGACTCTGGATCCTGTGCTAGGGCTCCCTGTGTTACAACACACACTTTCGCATTTATACTCACAAACTTTTGCATTTATAATATTACTACAATAAGTACAATGTGCCTACATTGCAGATTGATGACTGGGATCACTCACTTGGATTTATTTCGGGGAAAATGGAAGATTACAGAATGCCAATTTCCTATCATTTATTTACGACCTCAATTTTCAGCATCACACGTAGTTTTACCAAACAAAGTCCTAATACTATTTAGTTTCCCTTATCGCTAAATACATCACGTCTTTTTAGGAGTGAAACCAGAAACATGGTGTTACAAGTTTTTAGCCGGCGGCGTAACGTGCCGGGAAACTTGAGAGCTTTTCTAGTTAATTAACCACACAACTTTCTGTACGAGATAAAACATCACAAAGTACCATGTTGGCCAACTTAACAGTGAAAACGAACGTATACGTGATTTTACTTGGTAGGTAAGATAATATGCTAACATAGAGTTTGAACAGTTTGAACACCCAAAAGCGCATAGTGAGACCAGTAGCACGGACGAGTAAATACTTACCATACGTTTACCTGACTGCCGAACGTATATTGGTTTGGTTTTCGAGTGTATATGAACGTATGTATTTGTGTATGTTTTGGGTGCTTGCATTTGTGTTATCATTCTTGGGCCTAAACCCCTTGGGCCCTGCAGCCTAAACGGCTCAGTGGATTTTAAAGTGTAAGGTGTTATTAGATTTTTCTCAATTGCAAGACCTTGTAAGAGTGAGATAGAGTATACCTTCATTTTCCCGGAATTCCCTTGGGAACGGGAATTATACAGGAAACATAGACTTCCGATACTACATGCTTATACGATTTCAAAAATTCCTTTTGAATTTGAGTTGAAATTTGGTACTCACATGTCAGTCGCTCAGTCGGTCACCCAAAGACGGATGTGTAAAATAAATGAATTTTAAGCAAGGCCACTTTTTCGGGTAAATAACAAAAATATTTGTACGTAGTCTGGTTTAAGTCGAGAAACACTAATTCTGTCCGTGGCTTAACTATGGAACATTTGTTCATACAGATTTCCCCGTATCGCAGTTTAGAATTCCGCTGACAAGCCACCGCGGACGTCCAAAGCCTAATTACATGAAGCAATTTATGGCGCAAGTGAAACCAGCACAGTTTTGTAATTACGAGTAAGTGTGACGGCCAGTTCTCGAATACATGACTATGACTAACCTTGTCACTGTTCATTTCGTGTGCCGGCTAGTAACTACCGAGCGGCGAGCTTAGTGGCCGCGCAATGTAATGAGAATACGCTCAACACGCCGCTGATTAGGTAGGTACACGTGATTGTGGCCAAGCTGGAATTGTATGATGTACCTACCTACCTACTTAATTATGATTTTTCTGTGTATTCATGAAACTGCATAAAGATATTAAACACTATGTTAATAACATCAAAAGAAAACAAAAGAACTTGATTTTACAATGACATTTAATTAAATTTTATCTGTATCTTGTAGGCAAGTACGTTATTTATTTAGTGAGTTACTTTTTTGTTCCTTATAATTTTAAAGTACATGCTACCTAAAATTCTTAATGAGCTACCAACCGACACTCGCACTCGTATTTGTCAGAATACAAATCATTGTAAGCGATTTTTGAAAGCGGCTTTTATGTGTTAGTGTATAAATTTAGTATAAGTACTTAGTAAAAAAATGAGTGAGCTCAGCGGCAGTTAAATCTATTAAGATTTTGCTCGCTGTTATATTTGGAATTGTATTTTTTTTTATTGTTTAAATAAATTTAAAAAAAGGCTCAGTTTATTCTAAAGAAACTGAGCCATAAAGGTGACATCCACTGTTGGGTCACTAAAAATCCGGGCAAATGCGAGTCGGACTCGCGCACCAAGGGTTCCATAAAATTTTGTGTATAAGTAAATACTTAGTTCGTTAGTAAAAGCGAAATCACATATTTTTGTGATTTAACAAAAAATTAACAATTTTCGGATTTTTCACCTGTAAGGCCTTCCTTCATGACAAATTTCATGATTGGTTTGATTTCCCTGCGAAATTTAAAAAAGGCTCAAGTAGCCGTATCTTTGGATTGCGTTTATGTAGAAACTTGTTTTTTTTTAAGCTTCAGCGCACCGCAGACAGTTTTTTGATATTAATTAAGTTCTTGACAGACAGCCGGACAGGCGGACAACAAAGGTGATCCTGTAAGGGTTTTGTTTTTCCTATAGAGTAAGAGAACCCTAAAAATTATAACATTTCAGCATTAGCATTTTTGGAATATTTCACTAGCACAAAAGCATAATGCATTTTGGAATATTTCACCAGCAGACATAGCATGAGAGTGAACGCAGCTCTCTGTGACTTGACAATCATTCGCCTCGTTGGTTCTGATATAATTAAATACAGTTGGTTTACGACATATAATTATTGTGTACGTTAATTTTTTACATTTTGCACGTTTACCTAGAAACCATTAATAATAAAGATAGTTAAAAAACAAATAATGGACGACTAAGTGCCTGCCGTAGCATTATTTAAGCTCACGTGATAAATTTTTGATTAAAATTTTTTGGGGGTTAAAATTGCACGCGTCCGTAGGTTTACCCTGGAGACTCTACACGTGACCCCTGGGTGGTTCTAAACGAGCTATAGAACTTTTTAAGATTGTTATAAAACAAACCTAACCTAACCTAATGGGTTCTGTATGATGCCGTTTTAATAAATTCTGAGAAGTTTACGGTTTCAGAAAAAAATTGTGTCGGTCTTTTGACCCATTCGATATTTTAATACATTCGGTCTTTCGTATTTCGATATTGTAATACATACCCCTCCGGTGGTAGGCTTTGCCTGTGGCTGGTCACCACTGATTGCAACCGCAAGGACACACTCACGTCTTGTCTATTTGTAACAATATTGTTGTCTTGTGTTGTTGTAAATAAATTTATTTTCTTTCTTTCTGTTTGGTGAAAATGCAAGTACAATCAACAAAAAGTAACGTCTGAAAAAGTTTGCATTAAAATTACATTTATAACAGTGAGATAATTTAATAATAACAAAAGGAGTGTTATTGACTATTTTATCCGTGATTTATCAGAATTAAACAGCGATAAACATGCCACATTTGAGAATGTAAAACATTTATTAAGTCACACCTCAACCTAACCGCGTAATAAAATGTATACTGTCGATAAACCGATTAAAATACATTATGCTAGCATAAAATCCGTAGTAAGCCCTTGATCGGTTAATAAAATAAATTACTCTCTCGACGACCATTTGTGAGCGCGGAAATAAAATGACAATTTTAATTTTATGTCATTACCGATAGCAATTTGTTTTATAATAAAAAAAAATCTATGCAATTATGACAATTTTTTTCCATATAAAGTCATCTCATCTCCGGC
The DNA here is from genome assembly GCA_947563465.1 of Archips xylosteana. NCBI lineage: Eukaryota > Metazoa > Arthropoda > Insecta > Lepidoptera > Tortricidae > Archips > Archips xylosteana. The sequence goes on from OX387349.1 coordinate 8,439,794, forward strand.
ACGTATGCGTCCCACAGCTAAGCACAGTATGGACTGAAAACTTCATACACACTATTGAATTCCTATGCAGGTGTATGGAGGTTTCCTTACGTGGTTTTCCTTCACCGAAAAGCTTGTGGTACCTCATCATCCCAGCCTATAATATATGTTCCACTGCAGGGCACAGGCCTCCTCTCAGAATGAGAGGGCGTGGACCGTAGTTCCCACGCGGGCCCAGTGCGGATTGGGAACTTCACACACACCATTGAATTTCTTCGTAGGTGTATACAGGTTTCCTCAAGATGTTTTCCTTAACTGTAAACTCATGGTTCATGGTAAATTTCAAATGTAATTTCGCACATAAATTCCGAAAAACTCAGAGGTGCGAGCCGGGATTTGAACCCACGACCCTTTGCTTGAGAGGCCATAGGCCAAACCGCTAGGCCACCACGGCTTACCTATGGTACCTTAATAAACTAAATTCATTCAGACAGTGGAGGAATTGGTAGAGAATCTATACTAATATTATAAAGCTGAAGAGTTTGTTTGTTTGTTCGGTTGCTTGAACGCGCTAATCTCAGGAACCACTGCTCCGATTTGAAAAATTCTTTCAGTGTTAGATAGCCCATTTATCGAGGAAGGCTACAGGCTATATATCATCACGCTAACTCCAAAAGGAGCGGAGCACCAATGAAGAATGTTTCAAAATCGGGGGTTTTTGAAGTAAAACTTCTATAGGCACGCTTGATTCGGGAGTACGGTGGTGTGCGTGCGGTGGGGGGTGGGGGGTGCTGGGGGCGTTGGGGGTTGCAAGGGGTATGCTAGAGAAAAATAGCATGCATGTCAAAGAGACAGACAGATGATCCTGTTTGCGACAAGTATGCGAGAGCAGCAGCAGACAGACAGTCTATGTCGTTGCCGGAACATTCAAGACGCATGTGCCAAAAAGTTCGAGCTGGATTATCCTCGAACTTTGTGGACCGATTCACTGAGACTATATAATATGACGATAAGTGTCAAGTTATCATTTTTTTTATATCGATTCGATTATTATCGATTTTTTTTTTCATTTTTTTTTAAGGAGAGCCGTAATTGATGAAAAAGCAAATTGGATAAAAAAATAAGCTGTCCAAATTACTTATTCCACGCGGACGGAGTCGCGGGCAAAATCTAGTTATATATATATACATAGAAGACATGGATCATTTTCAGACGGCAAGGATACTTAATTCAGTTCATTATTTTTATTTCTTCTTTTTCTTCAGTCCTAAAAGTCGGCGGTCAAGATTTTGGTTTCTTCTCTATTCGTAGCCATGCGAAACGGTTCTTCGACGGAGGTAATGCCTATCCACTGCGGGATGTTCCACAGCCAAGTGTTTTCCTTAATCCAGCGCGTCTCTTTCCCTTTACTTTTCCCATCATTGTCAACTGCAGCAGCGACTACTTATCAGTTTAGTTAAAAGAAAAAAATAACAAAGTGAAACGAATTTGTGAACTAAGTCTGAGGTAAATGCAAAGCTGGAATAGCAAAATGCCTGCTTTCAAACTTACCCCTAGCTTCATGCATAAGAAATTGGAAAACTGACACAATTTAGCTTAGGGTATAATTTATCGTTTTTTCTTGTCATCAACTGCGAAACCTGTTATCAGTTATAGTAATGATGATGTCAATATTTCGAACGTATTTCACTAACTTTAATGCTATATTCAAGAATAGATAAGTACTCGCATAAAAATAATGTAATACATGAAAACAAATGACGACGCGACATTGTGTTTTTACATATTATTATATTACGTTTAATACGATTGTTTTGTAGTAACCCAGAGCTCATAACTTTCTAAACTTAATGACATGTGTTTTGATTTTTTAACATTATTTTAAATTTTCAACTAACCTTTGACCAAAATAGGTTACCTTTGATTAACGAATCAGATCAAAGAAATATCTAAGTAATCAAAATTTTGCACTCAAAAATCATTCAAATTTAGTGGGTGACAATCTTTGAAAGAATTGTTGCAAATCACTCGGAGGATTCTTCAAGCCAGATTAAAATTTGCATCACCTCCGTGAGCTCATGACAAATTTTCGATGGCCCAAACGAACAAACGTGCAAAGGCCCTTACACAAAAAATTTTTTTTTGCTTCTTATGCTTTTATATACCCTAAGGCAGGTTGTGAATTTTTTTTAACACAATCCGATTTACCGTGTATGAAAAATATGTATTTAATTTTTATTCGTTGATAATTTTCCATATAAATTAACACGAATAAGATTCCAAGAGAGTGTTGCCGTTTTAACAATTTTATTACTATACACGAATAAACGTGCAATAGTTTTCTACATTAACTTTTTTTTATTTCAATTTTAGTGTTACTACTTTGCACGTTTATTCCTATTAAACTTTGTTAGCAAGATTCGTAAAAACTAGCATTACACCTTTGATCGCCTTCCATCTTGTCAGCCAAATTTTAGTCATACTAGCTTTCACATACTACTCATTAACGTTTGAGTCAAGAATAAAAATCATTTTAATAAATTAACACGAACAAAATTGCAAACGCCGATTGCAAAATCAAATCAAATATAAAAATAGACGTTAATGTACATTGCGCTTAAAGCAATTACACTTTTTAACACGAATAACGGTGCAATAATGAGCCATAACACAAAATGACCTGAAGATTTATGATTCGAATAAAAAAATAAAGAGGTTTTTCACTATTTACGGGAAAATGGTTAAAAATAAGGGTCAAATATTTACGCAGTTTTGTAGGTAATTTTGATATCTATCTAATGATATATTATAAGCATATATATTATTATAACGGCTGCCAGAACTGTCAGTTATTTTTGTTAAAGTTGATTTTATTTTTCCTGTAAAGTTGTCGTTTTACGATTACACGTTTATTCGTCTGGGCCATCGAAATTGGCAATTTATCATTAAAGAGGGTAAATTGAGATCGATAATTAAGTCAAGATGCATAGAAAAAGTAGCCGCCCTATTTTTTCAAAAAATATCTTAAACGCTAACCATGAAGCCTATCGTTTTTCGTAAAATTTACTTCTATCATCCATCATAAAATCTGACAGAATCGAATCGCGGCGGTGCGGTGCGGAATCGGAATTGTTTTGGTGCGTTGTTGAACAGTGAACCAACCTTTTTTCTAAGATACTATAACGTGCTGAAAAATAAAGCTAATAATTTCCTTTATGGTATAATTTCAAATATGGCGGTGGTCCATTGTATCTGGTTGGCTCAGTGTTCAACAAGGTATTCCCTTGACTTGTCTAAACTTTTTTTGCCTAATTTCACTTTGTCTAACAACTTTTATTATAATGAATAGTTTGTCTAAAGTCAATTTCAATTTGTATAATTTCATTACCTATACATAATTTTTATTTTGTCTAATATTATTTTATCGAAAACTCACTTTGTCGATTCTTATTTTAACTAATCATAGCCGATTTACGTTTTAACTAACATCATTTGCATAGTCAGCGAGCGAGCAAGACCTATCGTGGCAGAAGCGACTCGGTATGGTTAGGTTCAAAAGTGGTTTTTTTTTTTATGACCACCCGGAAAATCTAATTTAGACGATAGGCAAAATATAATTACGTCAGTCAAACATTATACGAAATAAGTTTATACAAAATGAAAATTATGCAACATGTACGTTAGGCAAAATATAATTATGTCAGTCAAACATTATACGAAATATAATGAAAATGAAAATTAGGTCATTTAAAATTAGATGAAACAAAATTATGTAAAGTAAGTTGTATGCAAAATGACTTTCTCTAAAATTAAAATTAGGTAAAATGAAACATTAGGTTAAGTAATATTAGTTTATCTAAAATTAGGCAAACTGATAATAGGCAAACAGTTTTTAGGCAAAACAAGGTACAACCGTTCAACAACTCACCCTTCTTCTTCTTATGATGTCTCTCTAACTAGTGAAGATTGGCAGTTAGCCCAGCATATTTCTCTTTGTCCTTGGAATAGTTCAGCGGCATTCAGAATTCGTCCGTTTCGCGATGTTACTCAGCTACGCCTTCCTTCCACGACCAGGATTTCTCCTTCCCGTAACTTTCCTCATCGTCATTAGTTCCTGAAGTTTGTATTTATCGAGTCTAAGAACATGATTTAAACTTAATCACTAAAGATTCTAGAATAAACCTTTTTAACTTATATATTATATATGTCCTCGTCTACCGTCGTACGTCCTGAAAAACCTTTAGCATATGTTGCTCCGGAGTTTCGTCACACATGTTTCAGCGACATTTCAGATAATGTCATGTGATGATAGCGGTGCATTATTGCCGGGGGACGGACGGTTAACGACTGAGGAAACTCATTAAATAAGCGTGGATTTATGGCACGGGGCGCGGGGTACATATTACGTTACGTACTCCTTAGGAATAGTTAAGACGACATAGGGGCTGTCTAATTTATTGACGGCAATGTGATAATCAGAGTTGAACCGACTTTATTTCGTTGTGGTAGTGAAGAGCGCTTCCAATTTAACCTTGAACGCCAATTAATCTTGCAGGTAGGTCCAGCCTGAAATTGGTATTTTTTTTCATCTATTAAGGCAAAAACGAAAAGAAAAATTACTATTGACACCTGATTAATCTGATTATGGAAAAAATTAAAGAAATGTAAACGACTAACTTATATTATCTTTAAAAAAATCCTGTCAAATGAGAGTCGGATTCGCGCATTGAAGGCTGTATCTGTTTAAAAGACAGCAAAAAAGTTTTGTAGGTCAGTGATAAAAGGACCTTTTATTTAAGTACTTACTTGTTTTACAACTGAGGCTTTTTTCTTGCCAAATTTCATAATTCAATGTCGGGTGTTGAATCCCATTTTTTTGGTATGAAAGCACACTTTCAAAAAAGTGCTATCTACCGTTTGATCACACGTGATCTTTGAAATCTTGTTTTTTACTGTTGCAAGAAAGCATAGGCCAAATGTTTCATATTGTTTTAACTTCATATACCATGCGGTCGCATAAAAAAGTGTCTTGACAGACAAACTGATAAGGAGACATACCTACAATGAAGTCATTGTATAAGAGTTCCTTTTCCCCCCTTTTGAGATATCAAATAAAAAAAAAAAAACGACTGTCGACTGTAGAAAAACATAATAAATCGGTTCGAATCGTTAGCAACTAACGATCAAAATCACGTACTACTCAATCACATTAAAGAACGAACTAATTAATGAACGCCATTCATTCAATAAAGACAAAAGAGTCGGCCGCAGTTGAAACGTTAAATCCGAAAAATCCCCGAGCTGTCTGTAAAGTTCAACAAAAATCGAATTAATTCAGAAATCCACTTTGAATTTGAATTGCGTAACAGGGAACTTTAAAATTGCCATTATGTACCCAAATTAAACTTTTCTTGCCGCCACGGTTCAAGTTCCCAATGATAACATTTTATATTTGAACTCTCTTAAGGTTAAGTACCTGGGCGACCGAGCTCTGCTCGGGCAGAAACTCGGTACCAAGCGTTTTCCCAGATCAATTTTTCATCCCCGAAAACCCCCAAATACCAAATTTCATCGAAATCGTTGGAACCGTTTCCGAGATCCTGATTATATACACCGGAGGGGTGGGGGGGGGGGGTTGAGAGGGGGGAGGGGATGCGGGGGAGGGAGCGCGGTGGTGTTAAAGGGGGGATGAAAATTTCATTGATTTTGCCGTATGATGCACCGTTTTCAAGATATTTGACAAAAACACCGGAGGGGGTGGGGGGGGGGGGGGAGTCACGTTAAACTATCGTCCGTAAACCGACTTTACAGACAACCGGCTTTTCCTGTTCTGTGCTCCCAATAGGGAACGTGCACATAGACGGTGCTGCCAACTGGTGCCATAAGGGTGCCATCAATTTGAATGTTTTACCTTGATAAGTTTGTTTTACTGTCCGCATAGTGTCTCTCCTGTCGCATTAGTGCTGCCGCCTATAGTTACTGCACGTTCCCTATAATACTTTTTCTAACAAAAAAGTAACTTTTTCTCGCAAAAAATAACTTTTTCTCCCAAAAAAGTAACTTTTTCTCACAAAAGAAGAAACTTGACGTTTTCTCATAAAAAATAAACTTAAAAAAAAAACTAAAAATCTTGAAAAAAAACGTGGTATCGAACCGAGGTCGGCTGGATCCGCGACCACCCGATTTCTAATGTGCCATTATGATCTGCTCGAAGTCGGCGAAATTAAGCTTTATATTCTAATGCAAACAAAAATAGCCGGAAAACACGAGTAAAAGCGATTTTCTGAAAATGAAACATAGCTAGATCAGTTTTTCATCCCCGAAAACCCCCACATACCAAATTTCATCGAAATCGTTGGAGCCGTTTCCGAGATCCTGATTATATATATATATATATATATATACATATATACAAGAATTGCTCGTTTAAAGGTATTAGATAGATAGATTGGAAAGTTCGCAAGATGTGCTACTAACACGAGTTTGTTTTGCGACATGATGATTACTGTGCTTGGCAATATTGTTATCGTTATCACTTATCTTTGGTAAACAAATGTTAAACAGAATGTTGAGCACAAATCTAAGCAAATTCAACTTCTCACGCGTTTTTTACTATGAAGCTAACAGATCGATTTCTGTAGCAATCTTTGTATTTATAAAAACTCTGGACTGGCTTTTTTGGCTTATTAAAGTGCCCCACTGCGCTAGTAGAAAACCTTGTCTTCATTCCGCCACTCGTCTCTCTCAAGAGCGGCATACGCGACGGCAGGGATCAATCCTGCTCAATTTGATAGATATACGAGTAAATTATAGTCATCTTGCCATCTTCTTTTCGTTCTGCCTCTTATTCGCTGGTCTGTTTTCTTTGTTTTAGTGCTCATTTAAAAGACCATTTTTGAACCATAATATATATAACACATGAAAAATGAACAGATAACAAGAGAATTAGAACAAAAACAAGAGTAAATTAAAGAAATTTTTAAAGCGTTGCTGACTGTGGTCTATCGCGGTATTGCCATCTAATGTTTTATTTTTAGCTGAGTAAAAAGATAAAGATAATATATTTTTTGAGGTAAAATCACATAAACTCAAGATTATCTCCGCCCCATTGCTTGAATTGCAAAAAATTACAAGAAATTACAAAAATAATTTCCTCATCTCCGTAATAAAGGCGAGTAAATGAGTTCGCTATTTTCTACCAACGATCGGCGAGCGTAAGATAAAATCTTTTATCCGTTGTGAATGGGATATTTTGTTTGTACCATAATTCCAAAGATTTTTTACGTAATTACGGGCATCTTCCCTTGGGCTAAAACCCGCTTCAAAAGATTAACCGAACCGTTTCTCGTGGAACGTATTGATTTTTCGGTTTCGAATTAAATTTATAAAAAGCGGTAATTAAACGCTTGAAGGGTTTTTAGTGTTGCCTCGATATTTTTTGCTGAAAATCACTACCTACCATTTTAGACTTCAAAGTGGAGAGGTGATTAACAAATCATCAGATTTCATTTAATTGACACAATGTCAAATAAAAGTTAGACCCTTCGTACACAAGGCTACGCGAATCTTTGATACCCGACAATTCTGGTCTCTTAAAGGCCACAACAAACCGGGAGTGCGGGGTGCCGACGGAGCGTGCCCAGCGCGGACAATAACACTAAATCAAATACGGTGTGCCCCGCTGCCGGTGTGTGTCACTGGGGAACCTATCGATGTTTAGAAACTCCTTTACTCGAATTTCATTTATCCGAAAACGGTTCCCCGACTTTTTAAAATCCATATGTTTTGTTTTTCCACAACTTCACAATGCCACGGATTTATTTAATCACAGTTTTATTTGCCAACAAATTCAAAATCCCGAATTACAATAATCCATTTTTTTATTTGCCAACCTAATCAATTGCCATATTTTCATAATCTAAATGTAACGAAAAGCCGAAAGTAAGTTTTTATTATCTACCTAACCTAACATCAGACTAAGACAACATTGCTTAATTTTTAGCGAGCGAGCGAAGCGAGCGAGCAAGACGGTTCGGAGCGGAAGCGACTCGGATAGATTAGGTTCAAAGGCTAATGCAGGAGCGTAGCGGAGCGAAGCTCCCGCATTAGCCTTTGGTGTTAGTTATTTTTTTTATAACCACCTACAAAACCCCCTACCCACATAGCAAACTCAATAAAATATTTGGGCAACATTAAACAACAAAACAAAAACGCAAAAAATAAATTAAAAATTGAACCGACTACAAACAAAAAGCATAGAAATATCTTTCTTCTAACGGTGAAGCCACACGAGCGTAATTTTGTGAGTCGTGAGCGGCAGAATTTCGGTTCGCGCCATACAATATGCGGGCCATCCCGTGACACTCACATGACACAATGTATGGCGCAACCAAAATTCTGCCGCTCACAACTCACAAAATTACGCTCGTGTGGCCTCACCCTAATCTGTTTGAAGTCGGTGCCTCAGCTCGAGCCAGCAGGAGTGGTAGAAAGAAACCCAATAGATAGTACGTACGTAAGGTCGATGGCTAGGTCCACTCCTGCTGGCTCGTACTGAGTCACCGACTTCAAACAGATTAGGGTGAAGCCACACGAGCGTAATTTTGTGAGTTGTGAGCGGCAGAATTTTGGTTGCGCCATACATTGTGTCATGTGAGTGTCACGGGATGGCCCGCATATTGTATGGCGCGAACCGAAATTCTGCCGCTCACGACTCACAAAATTACGCTCGTGTGGCTTCACCGTTAGAAGAAAGATATTTCTATGCTTTTTGTTTGTAGTCGGTTCAATTTTTAATTTATTTTTTGCGTTTTTGTTTTTGGGTGTTTTTTGAAGTCGGTTTTATTTTTTAATTAAAAATTATTTTATTTTTTGCTTTTAAGTTGTATTTGTACATACGTATTTGTTAGATACGTAGGATATAATCATCAGTTTGACCTCGAAATAAGTTTGTTACAAAATCTATTTTTAATACGAGTTTTTTTTTTGCTCACTGTACTTTTTGCCCCTGGTTACCAAAGTACTCATAAAGACAAATCCAACGAGACCAAATTTGATAGGGTTACGTCGTTTTATTACGGAGTTCTTATGGTCACTTTCCAGTTCCATGTTCAGACCCTGGTTACCATCTAGGATCAAAGTACTCGTCAAGACGAATCAAACGAGCCCAAACTCGACGGGGTTGTGTCGTTTTATTGTGGAGTGCCTTTGGCCATCTTTCAGCTCCATCGTCAGACCCTGGTTACCATCTGGGATCAAAGTGCTCGTCAAGACGAATCAAACGAGCCCGAACTCGATGGGATTGTGTCGTTTTATTGTGGAGTGCCATTGGCCATCATCCAGCTCCATCACCAGACCCTGGTTACCATCTGGGATAAAAGTGCTCGTCAAGACGAATCAAACGAGCCCAAACTCGACGGGGTTGTGTCGTTTTATTGTGGAGTGCCTTTGGCCATCTTCCAGCGCCATCATCAGACCCTAGTTACCATCTGGGATCAAAATGCTCGTCAACACGAATCACACGAGCCCAAACATGACGAGGTTGTGTAGTTTTATTGTTGAGGCCTTTGGCCATCTTCCTGCTCCATCACCAGACCCTGGTTACCATCTGGGATAAAAGTGCTCGTCAAGACGAATCAAACGAGCCCAAACTCGACGGGGTTGTGTCGTTTTAATGTGGAGTGCCTTTGGCCATCTTCCAGCTCCATCATCAGACCCTGGTTACCATCTGGGATCAAAGTGCTCGTCAAGACGAATCAAACGAGCCCAAACTCGACGGGGTTTGTGTCATTTTATTGTAGAGTGCCTTTGGCCATCTTCCTGCTCCATCATCAGACCCTGTTTACCATCTGGGATCAAAGTGCTTGTCAAGACGAATAAAACGAGCCCAAACTCGACGGGATTGTGTCGTTTTACTTTGGAGTGCCTTTGGCCATCTTCCAGCTCCATCATCAGACCCTGGTTACCATCTGAGATCAAAGTGCTCATCAAGACGAATGAAACAAGCCCAAACTCGACGGGGTTGCGTCGTTTTATTACAGAGTTCCTATGGCCACCATCCAGCTCCATCGTCAGACCAGCTCCATGTTGCAATAATATTGCATTTTCATCCAATTTACACAAGCATGCAAAATTTCAATTCAGAAACCGGGAAGTGGGTTAAATTCAACTTGCAAGATTTGACCCGTTGAGGAGTTCCGTTGGCCATCTGTGATCTTCTTCATCAGATCCAGTTTACCAAATGACATTTTCTGAATGAAAATGCTTGACTAGATGCTAAAAATTCTAAAATCATCATAGTTGTGCCTATAAAATTTGAGGGTTTCCGTCGATTTACCCAAGATTCCATCATCAGGTCTTGACTTGGTGCCAATGGGACCACCTCGGAAGTATGTTCTTTTAAACAAAAAAAGAATTTTGAAAATCGGCCTACAATTGGCGGAGATATCGATGAACATACATAGAAAAAAAATATATATATATAAACAGTGGAACATAGAACCTCCTCCTTTTTTGAAGTCGGTTAAAAATTAATATTACGCTCCACACATAATTATGTGACCATACAATTGTATGATCGCCTTTTGTACCCTTGACCTTTGCGGAATAATAATTTTGCGGAATAAATATATATTTGGCAAATGATCCTACGGAATTTCATGCAGTTGGATTTTGAATCATTTGGCAAATAAAAAAATGGATTTTAAAACATTTGGCAAAAGAAAATATGGTAAATAAAATTTCGGACAAACAATAATTTGGAAAATGAAAAAAAGGAGTTTCGTTTTCGGAATTTTAATATTCGGAAATGAGCTTTTCGAGAATATGATAGGTGACCGTGTCACTGTATATTTGATTCAGTGTTATACCTAGAGTGCGCTGGGCACGCTCCGTCGGCGCCCCGCGCTCCCACTACCACAATACAAATTCATAGCGGTTCGTAAACAGGCAGGCGCCGCTGACACGCGTGCCTGCGAAAATTTGCGTCGCCTTGTGTATACATAAAGGGGCTTAGAGTACTTAGAAAGCAAAAATAATACGAATTTTTAGTACTAGCTGTTGCCGGCGACTTGTATGCGGGGAATTCGTTTATCGCTATCTCGCAGAAATTATTAATTTTTCCGAGACAAAAACTTGGTACCCTATGTTAATCCCTAGGTTATGCAATATCTATCTGTGTACCAAATTTCATCAGAATCCGTTAAACCGTTTTAGCGTGGAAAAGTAACAAACACCCACACATTCATCCATCCATAAAAACTTTCACGTATATAAAATTAGAGGGATTAGGTACCTGTTTTTTTCCTGTTTTCGTCAGCACACAATACATCTCAAACGTCACTTGTCAAGTGACCTTATAAATTACGCGCCATTTCCCTGTGTAATGACATAATCCGTTCAATTGATTCCTGCTTATCATTCAATCCGGTCGTTCACGTTCCATTCGGTCAAAGGCTTCCAATTGAAAGCCTAGTCAAAGAGGTTAGGCTCGATATAATCTGGGATTGAAATTGTATAGGTTTACTCGATACACAAGGCTGAATGGTAAATTAGCACCTCATTTAGTAGGCAAGCTCTTTGTACATATAGTTACTAATTGAAGGTAGGAAAATGGAAGATATTATAAGAATGTGAAATCAAGTTTCGCATGACATGTTTTGGACACGTGCTTGTATGTATGCTATGTCTGCCAGTGGAGTGTAGTGAACATTTTCATTAGGCAACTCGTAGAGTGAGAAAAACGTGAGTTATGAAATGTTATCGCTTATCGGATACAATTCCTTGGAATTAGTGTACACGAGCTTGGTTATACTTGTCATCACTGACGTCATGTGCAAATTTAAGCAACTAAATAGCTGGGAAACGAGCAGTTATGACGTCACGCAACTAATGCTGGGTTCAGAGTTAGCATGTAAAATTGGATCCCATTTTAGTCATAAGATTGACTTAAAACTTGGTATAAATGTATAAGGCAAGTACAATCGGCAAAAAACCTTAAATAAAATTCTAGAAACTTCCTTAAAAAATAAAATTCTAGCTAAAGTTCTGTTGTGGGTTTCGAGCTTTATATTGGACAAAACGGGCTTTATAATGTACGTCGACCATGGATGGTTTATTTATTTCATTTATTAACCCAAAATATTCATATAAAATACACAAAGTAATGCAGCAACTTTTCTATTGCATTATTACGAGTAATACTAAAGTAGCACTGCCTGAAAGCTCTCTAATCGAAACTACATGTCTTTTGAACTCCATTTGCTTTCAGAAAACAGCCTACGTTGCGATCGCATCGCCACGACACGTCCTAAAGTTAAATTGCACTAATTTGTGCACCTTATTGCCCGGCCACTTCGTTTGAAAGCCATTGCACAGCAGTTCGCTAGTGATGTGCGAGCTATCGTGAAGTTTTGGCTAATTGTCAAACTTTAACGAGGGATCTGTATCAGTGAAGTTGCAGCTTTGTAAAAAGGGTTGTTTTAGTCACTTTTAAATCTATAACTCTTTAAGTAACGTTTGAATTTGTATCATCGACTAATCTACTAAGTAATATAATTGCTGGCTAGGAGAACTGGCCGTGTATTTTAGTAGATTATACATATAATTAAATAATATACGGTAATTAGAGAGAATTTGTGTCACAACTACATGTCTTGCAGTTGAATATAATGACGAAGATGGAGACGAGAAAAATACATTAATGTAAATATTAGGATATAAATACATGTAGAAAAATTGCCAAAAAACCTAGATAAATCTTGGACTGCAATTCGCAGAATCATGCTTTTTGATCGTTTGCGATAAAATAAAGATTCTATTTTTATCTTTGAGCTTGTTTACCGATGATTTCGGCAAGTCAATATATACAGAAAAATACTTTTTAAGACTGTCTGGAGGCGGTTCATACTAATTTTATCTAAATCGGTTCAACAATTAAAATTTGAGTGATAGTTATATTTCTTTATTGTTTTATGTGGTTCATGAGATCTTATACATTATAGTTCGCCCCTACATAAACTCTGTAAGGGCAAATACTTAAAAAGTAGCATTATTCTTACATAATAACAAAAATAATTAATTTTTTACTTTTAATCTTTCTATTCTAAGAAATAAAGTTTATTCATTACTTTAGTGCAGAAACTATCGATATAAGTTACTTTACCACCACAACCACGCCGAAGCGAAAGCGTTTTTTCTCCCTCATCCAATTGCTATGTTATTTGCTTCGTTTGCCTCGTGAAAGGGCATCTCTTTTGAACTTGCTTGAATTATTTAATCGTTTGATAGAATTACGGTGCCTTCGAACAGTGCCCCTATCTATTGCGCAGTTAGCTCCGCTCACCCCTAATTGGCTGGCTATAAAAATATTTATCATTACTTTACTCTGACGGCAATGAGCAAATAAATATTTTAAGTAAAGTGTATTTTGTGCGAGGCCGTTAACTTGACTTCAAAAAGATTCTATTCAACTGAGAACCTTCTCCTTTTTAGGGTTTTGTAGTCCTGCAAGGAATCCTTATACCTAGTTTCAACATGTCCGTCCGTCTACATATTAGCTTAAAATATTGTTCGCGCTAGGAAGCTGTAATTTTACATGGGTATATAATTCTTAACAATGCGCAAAAAGTAGTAAAATATTTTTTTTAATAGTTTTGTTTAGTTCTAATTTATTGAATCAGGCATTACTTTGCGGAGGTCCATATAAATGAAATGAAACAATTATTTTGCTCACCCGCGACCTTACCTTGAAGGTCACGGTTGAGCAAAGTAACTGTTTCAGTTCATTAGTTTAGTTCTGTATTTAATGCTCAGGTTCGTTCTTCTATCCTCCACAGTAATTCGTTTTCAAGTGGTAGTTTAAGTAAAGAACGATAATCTTTTACAGAGCGGGAAATAAAATATACTACACGACCACCGGATGCTTAAGCGCTTCCACGTAAAGGCAATAAAGACATTAAGGCGTATTGACGCAACCACTAATTGGGAGGTGGGGAGGTGTGAAGGGATAAATTGGATGTTTTAGGGTGACAATAAATTGATATGGGCCGAGGAAAATTACCATACGGCCCGGACGTATTTCACAATTGCTTTAATTACCGATGGCGATGGTGGCGATGGTGGCAAGTGGCAATAATGGCCACCCTCCAAGACAGAGGTGATTTTCGTTTGTTTACATAATTAAACTGAACACGTGGTTTAGACTTTAGACGTCGATTGAAGGCAATTAAACGTTGACGTTGGAGTTTTTTTATTAAAAATCGTCCGATTTTGCGGTCTCTCATTTATTCATGAATCGTACTTTTTGGAATGTACCTACGTAGTGAAATGCTGGTATTAAGGGCCGTATTCTAAGGTAAATAAATCTAGATTTACTTGGTCGTAAAACCTGGTTTAAACTTGACAGTTTTAAAATAACCAGATATTGTAGTAATTTCTTGAATCAGGCGATAATTTGTGGAGGTCCATATTAATGAACTAAAACTAGGTTCTAGTTCATTGATATTGTAGTCATATATAATTGTAGTCATCATATGGATTCATATGATCTGAAAAAAAATCGATTTATTATTATTATAAAGGCAAGTAGAACAAAAATTAAATGCAGTAAAACGCTATCCGATCGCTGAAAGTACATTATATTACATTTGGTATAAATTGGCGTAAAATGTATATAAAAGGGACCTAAACACTACCATTACAGGCGCGTAAGGCGGAAAATTGGGGCTATTTTGCCGGGCTATAAATTAATTTCGCTGCAGAGCTGCAGTTAAGCCGCCATACATTTTAATTGGTTCCATTATCGGCTATTCTGCAAAACGACCTGGTGACAATGGAACCCTCCCCGTGACGCAGCGTTTTGACTCAGTAATAGATAATTAATAGGTAGGCTTTAGTATTTTTAGGGGAACTACACATGGACATATCACAAATATATGAAAAAATAAACTTTAAAATATGTACAGCCAACTGCAAGGATTGTGATGTCATTCCGCCGTAACAGTGAAACTTTTTAAAATAAAAACTGAAGTTTTACGAATACACTACACACTTGTCATTGCATAAATCTGTCTCAGGTAATGAGAAAAATAATATTACTTCTTTTTTCTCGTCTGCTCTGGTGGTGGTACTTATTTAAATTGGTTAGTGTATTGGCTACATTGCACATTGGATATTTGTATATATTTGTCATAATATATCGATAGATAATAAAATAGACTTCTAAGTGAATATTCACAGGAAACATTTCGGGATGTACCTAAGTTTTGTTTGCTACTAGAAAAGTTACGAACCAAGGGTAATTATAATTATTGCTGCAATGTGGCCGAAACGTCGAGGTTAATAAATAAATATTTATTGCGTGATAATGATAAGTCCCGTTTAGTATAGTAATTATTAGTTAAAATCACGAGAGTTTTAAAACAAGGGTAATTAATTATGGCATACGAAACGTTGTTTCATTTTGCAGGATTAACATAAATAGATACGTCTCTTTGTAGTTAACTATACTATGCTGATTTCTTAACTTCCGAAATTAGTTTTGTTTTCATGCAAGATTGTTTGTTTCTTTGTTTATAGGTACTCTTTATTGTACAAAAAGAAAAACAAAAAGTTAAAAAAAAGTTAAAGATTATCTATACTAATATTATAAAGAGGAAAGATTTGATTGTTTGTTTGTTTGTTTGTTTGCATTGAGTAGGCTCCGAAACTACTGGACCGATTTCAAAAATTCTTTTCCTGTTATTAGAAAGCTACATAGTGAGTGACATAGGCTACTTTTTACCGCGGGAAAATACCTTTTCCTACGATAAAATTAATTTATCGCGGGCGAAGCTGCGGACGGAAGGTTAGTAATTTCAGAGTAAGCATACCCGCTTTTCAGTAACTTTACTGGCCAAACTAAAATTGACAATTTTAATTTTTACGACTATTAACACTCAGCAAGCTAAAGTAAAACTTCAGTGTTTATTCAGTATAATCTACAATTGAGAAGTTTTATCTCAGTGTATAGAATTCATTGAACACAAACGCATCCAAGTGTTTAATTGCAATAGCAAACTGATACTTTCCTTTATGCAAATTTTCAATTCAACAAACCTAACACGAACTTGTTTATCCACGTGCCCTTTCAGACGTTGATTTATGCAATATGCTAATTACGACGCTCGAATTCGATTTAGCAACAAAATATCGTGTCGAATACTCTAACATTAATTTTCGAGTCCGAGTAAAAACAATAACAATGACGTGCAATCCAATGTATTATCGTTATTTGCATAAATAACAAATATTTGTATGCAATCGAGATTTAATTTCCGATACGCGATTTTCTGGCGGTTTTTGTACCACTGGCCGCACGTGAATTTATTTCTGACAAAAGTTAACAAAAACAAGTTGTTTGCGACTGTACTGTTGCACTTTGTTAACTAAATATACACTGACGAGCAAAAATGAAGGGTCGGTTACAAAAATGACGATAACTACAAAACCCGCTGCGATAGCTTCTTCGAGTAAAATGAGTTTAGTAAAGAGTTTTATTCTCAATAAAACTTTTTCTTGTTAAGAATAAAACTCTTTACTGAACTCATTTTACTCGAAGAAGCTATCACAGCGGGTTTTGTAGTTATCGTCATTTCTGTAACCGACCCTTTATTTTTGCTCGTCAGTGTATTTTGCTTTGTAAATCTTTGATTAATTACAACCGAATCAAGAACCTCCTTTTTTGAAGTCTATCAAAAGACATCTTATTGCCACTTCCTAAAAAAAATGTAGACATATGTATTCGCTAAACATGATTTAAGCTTGACAGTAAAAATAAAGGTTCATTCATGAAAACTTTCATTTTAAAGCATGTCTGATGGCTATTTGGGTGTAGAGGAAAAAGTGAGACCACTTTAAATGGAAGTTATCCATACAAAACCAATTTATACTATTTGATGTTTTTTATTTGTATCTTTCATGCCTGTTTTAGACGACCAGATGGCCTAGTGGTTAGAGAACCTGACTATGAAGCTTGAGGTCCCGGGTTCGATTCCCGTGTCGGGGCAGATATTTGTATGAGAAATACGAATGTTTGTTCTCGGGTCTTGGGTGTTTAATATGTATTTAAGTATGTATCTATCTATATAAGTATGTTTATCCGTTGCCTAGTACCCATAACACAAGTATTGCTTAGCTTACTTTGGGGCTAGGTCAATTGGTGTGAATTGTCCCATGATATTTATTTATTTATTTATTACTAGCTTTTGCCCGCGGCTTCGCTCGCGTGTACCATGAGTATTCCAAAGAACCAAGATATCAGGCAAGCAAGCATACAGGCAAGCAAGCAAGCATGCAAGCAAGCATGCAAGCAAGCATGCATGCACGGAAGCAAGCAAGCATGCATGCACGGAAGCAAGCAAGCGTGCAAGAAAGCGTGCAAGTAAGCGTGCAAGCAAACGTGCGTGCAAGCCCGACTAAACTTTCTTTATATACAATAATATAAAACCTATTATTACTTTCCCCTGTCCTGCATTAGGTATAATTCAATGTTTTCTTACCTTCTACGGAAACTTGAGTAACTGGAAGCGCTGTATACCTACTTAGCATTGATATCATACATATTATAGTATCTTGTTAAGGTGTTGTGTGACCTAACCGTTAAGGAGTTATACCTTCCATCATCAGCTCATCTGAATAACCAGAAAGAATACAACTAAAGGTCTATACGTGCATATGATATTTAAAGAAACTTCCTGTAACTCCTAACCGTTAAGGAGTTTAACCTTCCATCATCAGCTCACCTGGATAACCTGAAAGAATACAACTATCGGTCTACACGTACCTATAATATTTGAAAAAATATCCTCAAATCCTAACCGTTAAGGAGTTTTACCTTCCATCATCAGCTCATCAACATGAGATGATGTCTTCCAGACGCAAACACTTAAATAGCTTGAGAAAATATATGAAAAACGTAATGCGTGCCTACAAAATTTGAGGGTTGCCCTCGATTTCCCTGAGATCCCGTCATCAGATCCTGATTTGGTGACAATGGGACCATCTCAGGAGTATATTGTATTCCTACGAATAAAAAAATAATTTTTATAATCGGTCCACAATTGACCGAGAAATCGGTGAACATACCTACATAAAAAAATACATCTGTGCCTCCTGTGATGAGTGATGTAACTTAACTTGTACCCTTTTATGTGTTTTTATTTAGAAATAATCAGAAAAAAATAACGAATTTTTTGGTCTATGTCACGTACTTCTAGGTGCTATAGTTTCGGAGATAATTTTGTGAAAAGTGATACAACTAGCAGCATTTCGGCATAAATATCGTGCACATTGATATATATCAAGTTGTAACCCCTTTATGTAATTACTCTAAAGGCTATTTTCGTGCTTCGTGGTATAAGTGAAGTTGAATTCATTTTCACATTTTATTTTTCGGTATTTTTTTCGGAAATATTGATATATTTACAGTTATATCACTTTGGACCAACTTTTCTAAAACCAGACTAGGGTACAACTCAATATGTACCTACCAATGTGAGACCAATTTGATACATTTTTTTTGTGATAAGTGATACATCTCGTCATGAATCACTTTTCACAAATATTTTTTTAAGTGTAAAGGAATACAAATTGAATTATATCTAAAAGTCAAACTATTCCCGTAAAATATTTATGCAATAACAGTTTGTGTTAAGTGATACATTTATTATGTACGAGCATAAAGAGTGTGGTTGGAGTGCGCGGGATCGGGGGTGCGCGGGACCTGCTCGCCTCAGTGTCGCTGCGACTATGACAAGGTGTGGTCACGTCAGAATTCACTATGGATTGACGCGTATGTTGATAGTTGTATCATTTTACACGAATTTTCATATATTTTAATTTTTCGTCTAAGTATTGAAATATATCACTTGACACGAAATATTGTTATATAAACGTACAGTCACAGTCAAGGTAGCTCTTTTTTTCTTTTTTGCATTTTACTTATGCATTTATTTGATCATGGGTGTCAATCTAACGTTTTAGAGATACTTAGATACTGTGTCCGTGCTATTATTGTTTTGATTACCTATCTACCTATGCTGGCACAAATTCCTTTTAGCTCTATTAGCTAATAAAAAAATAAGCCAATTTCGATCTTATCAGACTAAGCCCCTGTTTCACCATCCTTTGGTCAAATTTTTATTTGTCCAAACAAATGAAAATGCCTCCAAAAACTACGAAGAAAACTTGAGGGTTTCAGATTCATCCGACTATGGTGATTTTGGATCATCTAGCAGCGATGATTACATTATGCGGTACTGATGAATCTTCCTCTTCCACTGATATTGAAAGAACGCCGGCCAAAACAAGCAGAACTGCTACATCATTGAGGGGCAATATTATAGTTGTTCCTGAAATACCATCGCCAGAACATCAGAGAGTCAACACCAATACTGAGAGTGCTTCTGATTTCTCTTTCTGGAAACGTAACGGTATGAACATCATCATCATCACCATCAACCTATATTCGTCCACTGCTGGACATAGGCCTCTCCCATGGCACGCCACTGAGCACGACCCTCGGCCACTCTCATCCAGCTCTTGCTAGCCGCCTTGCGAAGATCATCGCTCCACCGAGTCTGAGAACGTCCTACGCTACGTTTGCCGATCCGTGGTCTCCTCTCAAGAACTCGTCTATCTCAACGGTTATCGGTTCTTCGGGTTATATGGCAGGTCCATTGCCACTTCAGCGTGCTAATGCGGAGGGCTATGTCGATAACTTTGGTTCTCTGTCGGATCACTTTCGTTTCGTCGATTATTTCGATCTTTTAGAGAAACTCCGAGCATGGCCTTTTCTATAGCACGTTGAGCAACCTTAAATTTGTGGACCAGCCCTACAGTGAGTG
Organism: Archips xylosteana; assembly: GCA_947563465.1. Lineage (NCBI taxonomy): Eukaryota > Metazoa > Arthropoda > Insecta > Lepidoptera > Tortricidae > Archips > Archips xylosteana. The sequence goes on from OX387349.1 coordinate 8,459,656, forward strand.
TCCATGTTTCGGCACCGTATGTCATGACGGGTAAGACGCACTGGTTAAAGACTTTCGTCTTTAGACTGTGGAATGAACAGTAACGAAAAAAAAAACATAAAACAAGAAAAAGAAACAAGAAAAAGTATGAAAGAAAGAAGAGATGAGAGTCAAGAGAAATCTATTTCGCAATACTGGTTTAGAATATTCACCACATCAGGAAAGATAAAAAAACAGACGTGAATTACGTGATCTGGAAAACTGTCGTCAAAAATACAAGAAGAGGCTGCCACTGCATTTAAGAAAATACCTTTTTGAGACATATTGGAGTCTGGGAAGTTACGAGAAAAGGATCGATTACATTGCGAAATGTATCGAAGTCTGCCGAAAGAAAACTTCCAAATCTTCTCCAAAGAAAAAACGCAATGTCACCTTTCGTTACGTCGTTCATAGGCATGATTCATGATCATAAAACACAGGACTGTGATGATTGATGAATGTATGCCTTAAATATGAGTTAATTATTAGTTAATTATTCATTGTGGAGAAGTTTAATAAACGTTGATTATTTTTCTAAAAACTTGTATTTATTTACACAATAAATATGAATGTTAGCGAGGGGTATAACTTGGCTTGTATCTTTTAACACTTTTTTCACAGGGCTAAAATTTTTGCAAACTGATATAAGTTAGGTAAATTTTATTTGTAACGGGGTACGAAGCAAAAAAATAAATTTTTCAGGGTTTTATGTTTTACTTTAGTTCAAGCAACATTGAGCTGGGAACATATAACGCTGAGTTATAGGATTTTACAAGTTCATGTATATCAGTTTACACCAAGAGATATTATGGGTGCTCCAGGGGTGCATTATGATATAACTGAACTTGTATCATCTAACACATATTATTTACTCGTATTAGACATTTCAATAGGTACAACTCACAGGTTTTCCCGATTTTCTTCGAACTTACAATATTTACCGAAAAACACTAAATGCACGTTTATAGAACATGTTTATATCTATAAAAAAAAGTACTCCGGTAAATGCTATCCCTCTTGGCTCACAAACCAGAATTTTTTTTATCTTGTTTTCGCTCTCCTGTAAAATGAAGATTTTGAACTTGTATCACTTATCACAGGAGGCACAGACATAAAGTGGAATGCATAATCTCCTCCTTTTTTGAAGTCGGTTAAAGAGCCCTTTGCGGCCTACTTACAGTATAATCTTATGAATTTTGTAATTTTAGCTTTCTACAACCAGTAAAACGCAAAATCCCATTTTTCCCGTTCCCGTAAGAATTTCGGGAAATACTTTCTTAATGCTCCCCTGCACTCCCCAAGGAACCCACTTGCCAAATTTCAACTATCTTTGACCAGTAAAACGAAAAATCCCGTTTTTCCCTTTCCCGTGGGAACTTTGGAAAGTCCTCTCTCAATGCTCCTCTTTACTCCCCAAGCAACCTACATGCCGAATTTCAGCTTTCTACGACCAGTAAAACGAAAAATCCCGTTTTTTCCTTATCCCGTGGGAATTTCCGAAAATCCTTAACACTGTTTTTTACTATTATAATTATCAACTTCTATGCCAAATTTGAAGAGTCTAATAATTATAGTTCATAGGATCCCGTTGAACTGAATATATCGTCCCCGTAGAGCGAAAAGTCACCAAGTCCTAAAATGTCGAAATCGACTTTTTAATGCCAGCGATATTGTATTTTTTTTCTGCAAATTTGAGTCTTATCGCCATGTGAATAGGAGCCATATATCAAATTTTAAAAAATTAGAAAAATCATTACTTTGCTATTTTTGCGCTTGAATTGAAGTGAGAATTAACTAAATTACTTAATTAATTTAGACTGAAAAAAAAATTTGGCTAAAGTGGTTACTTAAGTAACTTAAGTTACTTTTGCCGTATCCAGTTATGCATATTACCGCGCACTATTCATTCCAAGTTCACTAAAACAACTTAGTTACATAACAATTGCAAAATTTGCTACAAAATATGAAAGCGAAAATTAACTAAGTATTTTTAGTGAGTTTTCGATCATCAAATTATTTTCTTACTAGAGTGAAAGTGAGCAAAAAATCACTAACTCAAGGTGAAAAATCACTAACTGACATCTGGGTTCACAATATAAACGATAAAAGTAATTATCGCTTATAATTTGGAAAATTAAGTTTTTCGTTTCGATTTGGTAGTTGGAGCTTTACCGTAGCATTATGTCCTTACAATAAGACTGTAATATTATAAATATCTATCGACAAAAAAAAAGTTAGATTTTTTTTTTAATTTTTAAGACTTTTAACCTCCGTATCTCAAAACAGCAAAATACGACTTAGTGACTTTTCGCTCTACGGGGACGATATAAATCCCGTTTTTTCCTTATCCCGTGGGAATTTTGAAAAATCCTGAAATTAATGTTTTAACTAATGTAATACCTACTTGTGTATCAAGTTTGAAGAGTCTAGTTATTATAGTTACTGAGATAGGGTCACTCGGAATCGAATATATAAATCCCGTTTTTTCCCGTCCCCGTGGGAATTCCCAAAAATCCTTCCTTAGTGGATGCCTACATTGTATAAGGTATCTATGTGCAAAATTTAAAGTCTCTAGGTCCTGTGGTTTGGGCTGTGCGTTGATATATCATTTCAAAATTTTTAATTAGACATTTCAACCCCATCGCACCCCATCCAGGGAGATTGTATTTTACGTCTGCCACGTCGGATTTTAAAACCGTTGTTGTTTTCGTAACCAGCGACCCGATAAACCATAGAAACAACACCCATGTTGATTTTCAGACTTTGTTACCCCTTTTCCCCCTTTTAGGGGTTCAATTCTCAAAAAACCTGAAACACGTGTTTACTCATTTATCATTAGGAGTACTTCTGTGAAGTTTCGAATAAAATAGTCGAACGAATCATGTTTCCCCATACAAACTTTGGACCCCCGTGTCACCCCCTTAGGGAGTGAATTTTGAAAAATCCTTTCTTAGTGCACCCCTAGACCTTATAAGGAACCTACGTGCCAAATTTGGAATCTCTAGGCCCAGTGGTTTGGGCTGTGCGTTGATATGTCAGTCAGTCAGTTTCTTCTTTTATATATATAGATTATTTATTTAAATGTATTTTTTTCTGTGTATCGAATATATGTAAATAAATTATCTCTCTCTCTCTTGCTCTCTCTAAATCTCTTCATTCATCATCATTTCAGCCGAAAGACGTCAACTGCTGAACTCCTGCTGCCTCGCCCAAGGCTCGCCAAACAGATCAGCCCTGCGCCATCCGCATCCAACGCGTTCCCGCTACCTTAACCAAGTCATCGCTCCACCTTGTTGGAGGCCTACCTACACTACGTCTTCCGGTCTGCAGACGCCACTCGAGAACCTTTTGGCCCCATCGGCCGCCCACTGCCACTTAAGTCTGGCGATTCTTCAAGCTATGTCCGTGACTTTAATTCTTTCGTGAATTTCATCATTCTAAATCTGTTCAGCCGTTATTGCCTAACAAATATTCAAACATCTTCACAAACTTGATCATTTGAAATATATATAGGATCAACAATTTACGTATTTTAATTTGTTTCTTCCATTTTTTCTCTTGAAAGTATTGTTTAACGATCCGTACGAGTTATATTTGCTCCCTAGTTCCCCGGCTGGACCTGACAAAGCAAATCCAATCCTCATTTTCTCATTACGAGTTTCTTTTGCTGTCTGTTCGCTTTACTTCCAACTGAAATGTACAAAGAAACAAAACCTACAAAGCTAATATTACCAGTCTTGAGATGTAATTAAAAGTATACTGGGATTTTAATAGAGTACCTACAAATAACTATTTCAACAAACGGTTAGATTAATTTGACTGTATTTCAGATTTTTTTGTTTTATTGAACAAATGTTTCGATGCATTGGTCGATGTTCAAAATGTACGACGACAAAGGGATGAATTGCCTTGAATCAAAAATTCCGTTTTAGAAGGAGGCAAACTAGCAAGCGGGTCATCTGATGGAAAATGCACACCACCGCCTATAAATATCAACAACTCAAAGAGAGTCACTGATCTGTTGCCAGCCTTTAAAAAGGAGAGGGAATAGGGGAGAGGTATTGGGCCCCCGGCGCTCTCACTAACTATACGAAACGCAGCAGGAGTACTGCTGCTTCACGCCGGTGTTCTGTGAGGGGGTGGTACCTACTGCCCCGGACGAGCCGGCCCATTCGTGATGCAGCGTCTAGCTACAACATGGCTCTACCACTACCTACTAAAAACCGATGTCAAACTTTTAGATGGGTGTTCAATCAAATGAACATAACCATCTGCCGAAATATCCCAGCTAAATTTTGAAACACCTTGCATTAGTAGTAGCCTACCGATATTGACTTGAATTGTAATAATTACATGATAACCTAATTAAAGTTCCATGTTTATCTGTATCCTTTGACCGACTCAATCAAATTCCCGAACAAACACAATCGCTGCTTGATATTACGCTCAGCGTGTCTCCACGATCGCCCATAGAAACGCCATATGAACTAGTGTTGGCGATTAGTCTATCGATAATAACGGCACTATCGATAATATCAGTTACTTGGAACGACGCAACTCTGTGTTCCTGTGTTTTAATCCTTATCCTTTGTAAGGACAAACAAGAAATGATAATTGATAAACTATAAACAAAAACAAAATTAAACTTAAAAAAAGCTATGATTTTAGTCCTTATGTTACTATGGCTATGAGGCCTAATTTACCATAAGTTAATTAAAATCGATCAATAATCAGAATCAAAGTAGATAATATTATTGATAATTATTGACATGATTATTGATCTCAATCTCAAATAATCGCTAAGCACGTAGGCCTTATTACTCTGCTACCTACGCATTCAAAAATTCTTTGTCAATTTTACTCTATTGACAAAGTGTAATAAACAAATACATACCTACTAAGTATTAATGCTATTGATAGTTTTGAAGTTCTGAAAAACCGCAGTGTCGACAGCTTTGAACTATAGAAAGTAGCTAACTTTCGATAACTAACGATAGACCATGACAATCGATAGCGTTGGTACTATCGTTAATAATGCTTTCTAGAACTGTGATAGTATCAGTATTATCGATATTATTGCTTTCTAGATCTGCGATAGTATAGACAATATCGATAATTTTACTTTCTATATTATATTAATTTGTAGGGCTATCCATAGTGCGGCTTGTTGTTAATAGATGAAATGAAATCTTTGAAATGTTTATTATAATATAGCACCAGGATATTACAAGCATTCATTATACAGTGGTTTTTAAACTAGGCTGAGCCTGTATCTTGGGACCCGAAGTTGATATATTGACTTGACAATAACAATCTTTACTGTTCCAATGCGCAATAAACGAAATTCTTAATACTTAGTACAAAACTAAAAATGAAAATTAAACAAGATTAAAATTATTATACTAAACAGGACTCATCACGCAACCAATCCGTTTAGTACAATAATTATGAGTGAAAAACACGAAAGTTGAGAAATATCGATTGTAAAACTATCGATAATGTGGTTACACTATATGTAATGTGAACTGAATAAAACAGAATTATTCGTTTATGTTCAGACAGCATAGTTATAGTGATATAGCTCTGGCGCCGACTCCCCACTTCTATCTGGCGATGGTCTTTGATTGCTTCCCTTATAATAATGTTTTAGGGTACCGCCGTTAAATTTATGTTACAATATAACTTGGTAACTAATATTGGCGCAAGTTGTGTGGTTTATGCTAAATTAAGTCCCTTCCTATGGACACGTACCTACCTATTGTTCAAGTAAAAAAATAGTATACAAATCTTAAGGTTCCCATTAATGAAACCTTAGTATGAGATTACACTCTTCATCATCCAAGACTATATAATCCCACTGATGGGCACAGATTTCCTCTCAGAATAAGAAGGCTTGGGTCGTAGTTCCCACGCAGGCCCAGAGCGGATTCAGGATTGGGAACTTCTTCACACGTGTGTGCAGGTTTCTTTACGATGTTTTCCGTCATCGTACAGCTCATGGTAAATTTCAAATGTACATAATTTCGTAGGTACATTCTGTAAAACTCAGAAATGCGAGCCTAAGCGTGATCATACGACACTCCGCTTGAGAGGCCGTAGGCTACTGTTAGCTCCTGCCTCTTTTACTTCTGCTTTCTAATTATCAATAGAAACATATAAGAGGACTGATTATTCTTTGAACTACAAAGTGTAGCTAAGAGCAACAAAAAAGTGTCATATAATTCCGCAGTGACTCTAAATGTTTCCGATTTCATTGCTACAAAGTTGTATGTAAAATAAACAAAAACGCTTAAAAACAAATCCCGATAACATCTCACAAAATCAAACTTTGAAATTCCTCTCCGAAATTCTATAAACCTTGATGTTCAGCTTGAGTTATATGAACATTTTTTGATCGTCCCCCTCGATACGACCTTTGCGTACCCTAATCAAACCAGCATTCACTGAAACGTCTTCTCAATCCCGATAAGCGGAAAAACTTGATAAAAAGCGGAATTGGTTTATCTTTTTCCGCTATCCGAAGTGTGTCACGAACCAAATGAACCCTTCCTTGGAAGACAAACTAAAGATAAAACGCTCCTTAACGGGCATTAAAGCGGTGTTGCCTTGAAAGAAAGCCGTAAAAAGGCCGCGTCCCACGGGATGGTCCCAGCTCCTGTGCGCGTCCCGTAAACTTATTTAAGGATTAGAAATGACGTTTTTTAACTCATAATGGTTTTTTTTTATAATATGAGGGGTAGGAAAACGATAAAGCTGGTGATCTGATGGGAAATGATCACCACCGCCCATGAATATCAACAACTCAAGGAAAGTCACTGATCTGTTGCCGGCCTTTAAAGGAAGCATAAAGCCTTTTCTTGAAAGCCCCGATATCATAATTGTCTGGAAACACTGCTTTATCCGTTGCCTAGTACCCATAACACAAGCTTTGCTTACTTTGGGACTAGGTCGATTGTTGTGAATTGTCCTGTGATATTTTTTTTTTGCTTCGTTGATTAAGCTCTTTTTCAATAATATAATAAATAAATGTGAATATTAGTTAATTTAGCACACATAAGACCCATGTTTTATTACATTACAATAGGAACGTTAGTGTAATGTATTCGTAGAACTTATTGACTGCGAATGAACTGAAACGATTACTTTGCTCACCCGCGACGTTATGATAGTCAGAGTGGAGAGAGCTCTATTTGTGGCCTATCTCCACAGCAAAATTTTCGTTGCGACTATCATAAGGTCGCGGACCGTGAGCAAAAGTAACGCCTGATTCAATAAATTATTTATTGACGGCGGCAAACTTAAATACCATATATCCTAAGTTTTACCTTTCTAAGTTTAAACTAAATCATTTCTATCCCTTTCCAAGCCTCTGGCATCTAACTGATATCAGGTTCGTGCAGTGCCCTCCAAGGTAGTTACAAGATTTCAACCGTGAAATTTTATCGAGAGAATTAATCGCAAAAGTTTTCCTGGGCTGCCCTTTTGTCTCAAAATGTCTGCAATAAAATTTATTCCTTTTTCTAATCGGAAATAGATAACTTTGGGGCAAGTCCCCCGAGTCGCGGATTCTGTCCGGTTCACCAGATAATGTCGGAAAAAAGTAAATATGGGTAATTTGGGTAAATGACTTTATTCCGGGGCAATTAAGATTTGTTTTGTTGATATTTTGAAACGAATGCTAAGACAGGGCAAAGGTGAAGCACTGATCTTGAAAACCTCTGATATCTTCTTAAGTTTTATTTTTCAATTTTATTTACTTGTATTTTTAAAACTTAAGTTGGCACTCGTGATACAAACCCAGAGTCTAGTATAAAATGTCACATAGATGCTATCACATAAGTATCAATGTCTATTACGTAATTTTGAGCACCGTGCATCATCATCGGTTGGTAAAAATAATTCTTATTCTCATAATTTTCTTAATTTCAGCTGAGCCCTCTACTGAATATAGGCCTCCCCGAGGTTTGCCAAACAGACCAGTCCTGCGCCATCAGCATCCAACGCGTTCCAAAAACTCGTCGCTCCATCTTGTTGAAGCCCTAGTTACCTACACTGAGTCTTCGGGACCGTGGACGCTATTCTAGAACCGTTTTGCCTCACTGTCATCAGTTCTAAGACTGATGTGCCTTGGTCACTATCACTTGAGTCTGGCGATTCTTCGATCTATGTTGGTGACTACACACCTTATTCTATACAGGGTTATTTGTAATTCACTAGCATCCTTTTAACCCTAAACTCCTACCACTTAAACAAATGTTTTTTGTTATACGACTTTTTAAAATGGAGTACATTTTTTTCCATACACGGCACAGAGTATCGTAAAAATACAGGTAATCTCTTTGATCAATTATAACTGAAGATACACATTGCCGAACAAAATCCCCTTCAAAAAATGTCCGAACTTTTTTATTTGTTTGCATAACAATTAAAATCATCACCTACACAGAAATTTGAACCTAGTCTTTACTTCATTACAGTCGAATTTCGGTTGACACTTGACAGCTAAACTTGACAATTTCACGCAACGTACTGAGAAAAAAGAAGGCCACTTTTACCAAAGTGGCGCTCATTTGGCTCGGACATTTTCGGGCGCGCGACTGTGGATCTACAGTTATAATTGATCAAAGGGTAATCTCAAATTTTCAAAACGTTATTACACCAAAAATATAAAGTTATGACAAAAGTCGTAAAACAAAAAAGATTTGTTTAAGTGGTAGGAGTTTAGGGTTAAAAGGATGCTAGTGAATTACAAATAACCCTGTATAAGAGCAAGAGAAATACACATTATGTACCGTAAACTGAGATTACTTTGAAATGCGGGTCTATTTTAGAAAACAGGTTTTTACGCCGTGTCCTTATTTTTTTAGACCATCTGTGGCAGTGAAATAACTACCTTGATAAATCACCTAACTTTTTACGTCATTTGCTCAATCGAGTTATGAATATTTGCATTTTTATAACCATTTTAAATCTATCAAAATTGCCCCAAAGTTTCCTAAAGTAGCCCCAGTTTTCCGGTATGTAAATTGTTTTTAGATTCTTGAGATATTTCAGCCCTGTGACGAACAGATAAACGGAGAGTGTGTAGCGACATTAATAGGGTTCTCTTTGTCACCCTTCGTGTACAGAACCATAAAAACATGTTAAAGATGAGTTACTGCATATCCATATTCATACTAATAATATAAATGCAAAAGTGTGTCTGTCTGTCTATTTGTTACATCTTCACGCTTAAACCGCTGAACTGATTTAGATAAAATTTAGTATGGAGATAGTTTGACACCCTGGGAACGACACAGGATAGTTTTTACCCCGAACAATTTCATAGTTCTCGTGGGATAGATAGCGATAAACGAATTCTTTGCAGACAGAGTCGCGGGCAAACAGCTAGTTAAAAATAAACAAGAAAAGTTTTCATTTCTCACTATTAGTAGCGCAAACAAAATTATGAAAGTTAAAAGTTGTACACGAAGGAAACTTAGACATTACATTCCCTGCTATCGTATTAGTTCTTCAATTCCGTAAAATGTACCGAAAAAAATACTTTCCTCGCAACCTTACGATAGTTACGTTTATGCAAGAAATGTGCGTTCATGCAGTTCCTACACCTCCACACAGTACAAACACGCACAAATCACACAAACCCCACCATAACTACCACTAAACTACACTGACACGTTTCGAACTCAACCAGAACTCAGCCTCAGAGAACCGTTCACTATGCTACCATGTGTTAACACAGATGAGAAAAGTAAATGTTTCAGTTCATTAATATGGACTTCCAAAAAGTAACGCCTGATTTAATAGATTCCGTAAAATGTGTAACGAAAAGCACAAGTATTTACGTTTTCATTTATATGAAGATAATTACACCACGATTCAAATCAAAGTTCTGTGTGGTAGCAGCTCATTTCTCAACACGTATATCGCTACTACGCCCTACTTAGCAATCTCACTTAGTCGTAATGACGATTTCAAAATTAATTTCGCGCCATTTAATTGTGAATAACGGAACGTTGATGAAATTAAATTCATTATCTCACAACGCAACAGCGGGAGCCGCAAGCTTTTTGTAATTCCAGTGACAAATGAACACCGTAGGTACCGAGCGGGATCCGAGAGTCGGCTTTCAGAGATAGAACTCGAGGGCCAGAAGCGACAGTACCTACCACTCACCCATTTCGAAGAGGCCTTTAAATAGGGTTTCAAAAAGTTGAGGTTAATAAGGAAAATTATTGTTACATAATATGCTATACAGAAAACAGGAACAACAATTAAATAAAAATTATGCTAAGGTAAAAGAAAATTTAAAATTTAAAAAAAAAATTAAGATAGAGAGAGAGAGAGAGAGAGAGAGATGTTTATTTACACACATATACGATACACAGGAAATGCAGTTGACCGGAAAGACACAAAAAAATCATCGAATAGTATATATTGGGCCCCACTCAGCATAATGTTGCGGCAAACCACAACGCTGTTTTTCAGTGGGACCCATTTAAAAACTAAACACAAAAAAAAAAAACAAACAACACATTGTGATGACACGAACGCCAGCGCAAAGTGTAGTTCGCAACAAAACCTAGGTACAAACCGGAAGTATGTATAGCAACACTTGATCAGTTTATTCGTATCTGAACCATTAAACCGCAACAAATTACGCCAAGGATTATTCTGGCTACTGTAGTGAATTATCAGCAATTTCACTAATGATATTGTGACTCAACCTTCGATAAAACAAACATAAAAACAACAAAACATTCTAATGAAATTCGTCGTCTCGTTTACTTTTGATTTTGACAGTATTATTCAGACACGTTTCGAGGAAGCTTTTGTGTTTTAATGATTAATTATAGTTAGTTATGTATATAAACAGAGCCAAACGGAGCAGTGCCGAATCCGTCAAATCCTATTAGTTGAAATGTACTTCTCGTACTGATCCCTTGTAATATGAGAATTAATAGATTCAGGCGTTACTTTACGAGAGAATTATAATCTTTTATCTCGCTAATCCGCAAATATAAGTTATGTGCTACGTTTATGTGGTATAATGCAGTACCCGCTCTACTTCACTTCAACATATATCAAATAGACCTAACTATAAAAACACCACACCAAAATTCTTATGAGTTTCGAAATCTCTACGACTTCATTTTCAAAGGAAAAACGTGGATAGAATTACTTCCAAATATAACAGATGACGTATATTTCTGCGTGTTTTGCGTGTGTTCAAAGATACTAAAAAAAGGTTTAATTACACCTACGACTATTCAATAATGAACTAAAACAATTACTTTGCTCACCCGCGACCTTACAATAGTTACGTTTATGCAAGAAATGTGTGTTCATGCAGTTCCTCCACCTCCACACTGTACGAACACACACAAATCACATAAACACAACTATCACCACCACCAAGCTACACTGACGCGTTTCGAACTCAACCAGAGCTCATCTTCGGAGTTACCACAACCGTATGCTATGCTACCAAATGTTAAACTGGTAACTCCGAAGATGAGCTCTGGTTGAGTTTGAAACGCGTCAGTGTAGCTTGGTGGTGGTGATGTTGTGTTTATGTGATTTGTGTGTGTTCGTACAGTGTGGAGGTGGAGGAACTGCATGAACACACATTTCTTGCATAAACGTAACTATTGTAAGGTCGCGGGTGAGCAAAGTAATTGTTTTAGTTCATTAATATGGACCTCCGCAAAGTAACGCCTGATTCAATAAATTAGACTATTCAATACCCTTTTTTTTAATCTTTGACAATAATTACGGGGCGTCGAAGCGCGTTTCCGAACTTTGCGCGGAGTTGAGTTAATGCTCTCTTACGGGGGGCCTATTCATTCGGAATCCAACATCGTGTTCGGTGCCAACTTATATTCAAGCGATTTGTAAATAACTACACCATTTTGATATGTGACTTCCAGTTCAATTATTCGAGAATTTAATGTTTATTAGAGTTATTCGAATGGAAGGGAAATCGTGGAGCTATTGTGACAGTACCTATAGTGATGTTCATAACATGTATTGGGTGACAGGTAAAAAAATAATAATTCTTATTAGTCCATATTTTACATTATCAAAAAATATTAGACACGTAATTTTTCTTTTGACAATTAAACAAAAAATGACGAAGATATGGCGCGTTGAAGTTCCGCGTGACGAGCCGTGACGTCACTTGTTCCTAAAACGCTCATACAAAGTGTAGGAACAAGTGACGTCACGCGAAACTTCAACGCGCCATATCTTCGTAATTTTTTGTTTAATTGACAAAATAAAAAATACGTGTCCAATATTTTTTGATAATCTAAAAGACTGACTAGTTAGGAAAGTAGCCAATTGTACTTAAGTTTGTCCGAAATATTTCAAAGTCAACATTATCTCAGCCTATGTACCATCGCCCCAGACGCCAGATACCCATTTTCAAAACAAATTTGCTTGCAGCCGTTGATGTTTATTGCTATGGATTGTTATGGACAGATGTCTAGCCACTACACGCAAACTGGGCCTTTAAGGTGGTTATCTGGCGCTTGGGGCGATAGTACATACCACTGTAACACGCAGACCTCCTCTCAGAATGGGAGGGCTTGGGACGTTAGTGCCCACGCGCACCCAGTGCGAATTGGAAGCTACAACCAAATAATTCTCTAACGAATTAGCGGACAACTGCTAGTATTTCATGATGAAGTGTAAACAAAACAATTGACTACGTTTTTCAGTTAGGATATCCGTAATCTGTAAACATCTCTAAATTGCTTTGCATTAGGTACTTAACTGAACAAGGACCGCATACATCCCTGGAAAAACATAATATACGTATGTATAATGATAATGAAAATAATACTATGTTGTCGTACCCATGTAATGTTTTTACTCTTATACGTATATCTTTAATTTACTGTACTATGCCTGTTATATGGGTATTAATTTTTTTTGAAAAAGGTTCGAATAATAAACCTCTTTTAATAGGGTTGACGACTGGGTTAAAAATATGTCAATCTATTTAGTCCGTCAGTTAGATTATGGGAAAATATGGGACACGTATTTTTTGGTTTATCAAATTATTAAAAATCTACAAAGATATAGATCATCAAACTTCCGGAGTGGGGGCTTGTGACGTCACCCTTAGGTAAAAATTGTACCATATGGTGACGTCACTCGAAACTTCTAAGCACTGTATCCTCGTCATTTTTTGTTTGTTAAACAAAAGAAAAAATACGTGTACAATATTTTTTAATAATCTAACTGACGGACTAAACAGTTTTTTTTAGTCGTCTAGCCTATTATACGCGTCAAAAATAAAAAGTTTTAGAAAGACAGAAGGAATTCGTGTTTTGTCAGTTGCGGTGTCAGGAAGAAATAATGTTTTCGTGTAAAATTGAATAATATAATATCGACGTGATCCTTATATTTTGACCTGTGAATGTGCGAGTGAAGTGTTGTGTGATGTGTGTTTGTGTTTTCCAGTGGTTATTTCTGTATATTGGCAACAAACGAGACAATTTATGGCGACTATGAACAATGATATTTTCGGCTATAAAACCGAACGATCTATAAACAATAGTTGACCTACTCGACGGACACCATATAAATGGACTGTGTAGAGCTGATGGAAGGCTTCGCCTAATCAGAGATAGCTATATTTGGGTTTCAGAAGGAAACATTGGGAAATGTCAACTTGATGTCTAAGCTAGATATAGTAGGGGTAACGTCATCGAAATAACAACTTGTGATAATGTGTTTTGAACTAAATGACTATAAATAAGTGTCTATTGAACTTGGAGTGGTCTAATAGTGAAAATCGTGTAGTAAATTAAATGGTGATTCAGTGTGAAGTACTGCCGTGAGTCAAAAATGATATTTCGCAGAGTAATTTACTATTTTTCAGACATAGCGAGAGGCTAGAGGGGCGTGACGTCAGCTGTCTTGTGGAATAGAAGAGTAGAAGTGAGGAGTCCACGTCAAGGACGGAGGGAATGAATATCGAGAGGAATCATTTGACATGTAAGTCAAAACACTGATGTTTTTGTTAAATAATATGCAATGGATTACCGTGGATTTATAATTTCATTTTAATCATCATAACACAACAACACAAAAAACATTCACGTCAAATCAAAATGTAACTCAGACAGTCTTCTTCTTCTTAAAACCATAGATACTTTAAACTATATGTAAAAAGGTTACAAGTCATTACTCTAACACACCTCCTTGATTTGTGACCTTTTCAAACCCTTAACTCATTAATCTAATAATTACTTAAGTCCACAAACACCTTTATCCTCTCTTATGCCCAATAGCTCTCTAAATTTCTGAAAATTAACTTTTCCTAAAGCTTTTGTAAGTATATCAGCTATCTGATCATCAGTCGATATTTTCTGCACATTAATTAAACCTTTCTTTTCATAATCATACACAAAATGGTAACTTATGTCAATGTGTTTCGAATTCTTAGAAAATTTCCCATTTTTTGCCAAACCAATTGCTCCTGTATTATCCTCATATATGTTTACACCGTCTTTAACTTCAACATCTAAATCCCCTAATACTCCTTTAATCGGCAATATCTCTTCAACACAATCAGCTAAAGCATAGTATTCTGCATGCGTAGAAGCTCTCGACACAATCTTCTGTTTCTGTGATCTCCACATAACAACATTTCCAAAGACTTTAATTACTATTCCGCTCGTTGATTTTCTGTCTTGCATATCCGCTGCCCAATCAGCATCTACGTACGCGTTCAATATTTCATTATACACCGTTCCATAGTTCAACTTCAATCTTCTTGTGTGATATAAATATTTCAGCACTCGCAAAGTATATTTATAGTGAGTATCATCATGACTCTTCTGAAATCTACTCATATAATTCACTGAATACGCCACGTCTGGTCGTGTTCCATTTGCCACGTATAAAAGCGCTCCTATTAAGTTCCTATATTTCAATTTATCATTTATTTTCTCTGCAGGCTCCAGTTTCAGATTCATTTCCATAGGCGTATTAAATCCTTTTGAATCTTTTATGTTGTATTTCTCTGCCAAGCTTACAATATAATGTTCTTGACTTAAAACCATTTTCTTTTCTTCCCGATTATAATCAATGTCAATACCTAAATACTGTTTAACACCTCCTAAATCTTTCATACGAAATCTATCACTTAACATTTCTTTCACTTTATTTATACTCTTCTTATCTTCACCTGTAATCAATAAATCATCCACGTATAAAATAATGTAAACCTTCTTATTATTTACACTTCCTGTATATAAACAATAGTCATATGCAGATCTACTCAAATTTATGCTGCAAAAGAACTCATGAATGCAATCATACCAATCTCGTGGACTTTCTCTCAGTCCATACAGTGCCTTTTTTAGTAAACAAACTTTGTTTGGTTCAACGTCATAGCCATCTGGTGGATATATATATACTTCCGACTTTATACTTCCATTCAAAAATGCAGTTTCTACGTCCATCTGTTCAATATACCATCCTCGAACACTAGCAGTTGATAGCAAAACTTTCAAGGTAGTCATTCTAGCAACTGGTGAATATATTTCTTCATTTTCTTCATACATTTGTTGGAATCCTCTGGCAACTACTCTGGCTTTGTATATTCCATTAGATTTAATTGTGTAAATCCATTTTACTTCTATAATCCTTTTATCGGTTGGTTCATCTACCAACTCCCATGTTTCATTTTTTTCCAAACTGCTTATCTCTGACTGCATAGCCTTCTTCCATTTCATTGATTCAGAATTACTAATGGCCTCTTCGTAATTTTCAGGAACATTTGCATCACAAGTATTTACATAAACTACAAAATCTTTATATTTTTCTGGCATTTTTCTTGTCCTCTGTGGTCTGCCATATTCAGTTACTTCTCTAGCTTCTACTGGTTCCAATTCATTTCCAGTATCCTGAACTGCGTCTTCAAATACTTCATTATTTTCATCTTCATTTTCATCATAATTATTTTCAATCACTCTTGCAGTCTCATCTATACATATTACATGTCTTGTTTCATTAATTTTATTATCTATTAGTATTTTATATCCTGTATCTGTGTATCCAACTAAAATACCTTTAACTCCTTTTGGATTCAGTTTTGACGTTCTTTTTGCTTCAGGAATTCTCACAAAAACCTTACTTCCTATTATTCTCATTTTCGACACATCGGGTTTTCTTCCAGTAAATATCTCATAAGGCGTTCTTTTTATTACTGTATTTGTTAACAATCTATTTCCTATGTACACTGCAGTCTCCACAAATATTGGCCAGTATTTTTTATCTACATTCGCTTCTGAAATTAGACATCTCGCTCTATCCATGACACTTCTGTTAAATCTTTCTGCGACCCCGTTCAGTTCATGCGTGTATGGAGGGCTTGGATTTATGTATATCCCTTTATCTTTCGCCAATCTGTAAAAATCTTTATTTATATATTCTTTTCCATTATCACAACGTAGTTCCTTTATTCTCTTCCCTGTCATATTTTCAACTAAATTCATATAAGCTTCAAAACATTCAAACACTTCACTTTTATATTGAATGCAATACACTTTTGCTATTCTACTAAAATCATCAATAAAAGACACAAAGTAACGTTCACCTGCAACACCTGTAGGATTCAATGGACCGTTTACGTCTGTATGCACTATCTCTAATATATCTTTTGCACGCCGTCTATTATTTTCAAAAGGTAAATTATGCATTTTATTCACTAAACAAATCTCACACTGCACGTAGTCATTTTCAATTCTTTCTGGTAAACCTTTTAATAACTTTTGTTTGCACATTTTATCTAAATTTATAAAATTAGTATGCCCAAGAATTCGATGCCACTTTTCTTTTTCAGTCATATTCTTATTTATTGTGTATGATTTTACAAATCTTTTACCTACTTTCCCATTCAATAAAAACAACTTATTTTTCCTCTCAGCGATAGCTAATACATTATTACTAGACCCATTAAAAATCTTAGCTCCATCATTATCAAAAACAACATAACTATTATAGCTCGTAATTGAAGATACACTCAATAAGTTTCGTTTCATGCTTGGTACATAATATACATTCCTAATAATTGTTCTAAGCCATTTTCCGTTCACATAAAAATACATTAACACATTTCCTACCTTATTTGCTTTTAAAGAAAAACCATCTCCTACTTTAATATCAATTGGGTTATCTAAAGTTTTATATTCTATAAAATATTCATCACTATTTATAATATGGTCAGAACATCCACTATCTAATAACCATGTTAAATCGTCTTTATTAGAATAATCTTCACTCACCGGATCTCTCGCTGAAGTCATCACTTCGACATTAAAAGAATTATCTCCACTCGTATCATCCTGGGTTGGATTATAATAACATTCTCGCATCATACCTCGTGTTGTACCTGAAAAATTACCTCTACCTCTTGACATCATCCTCGAATTTCCTCTGGTGCCTCTATAATTTTGTCCTCTCCAGTCGTTTATTCCTCTCATGTTGCTATTTCCTCTAAAATTATAATTTCCTCGCCATCTTGGTAAGTTTCGATCCTTTACTTCATTTTTCGGGCAATCTCTTTGGTAATGGCCTGCCTCGTTACAGCCATAACATTTCCTTATTCTCACTTGTGACATTCTCTTCTGAATATTAAAGGTTTCCATTCCTTTAGGCTCATTCTCTTCCTTTTTCTTGTAATTCAATAATAGCTTCGACTTCACATACTCAACTGACTTTTCTTTCGCTGGCAATGCATCAACAATATCCACTATATGTGTGTAACTTTCTGGTAAACACAACAATAAATGATTCAATTTATCATCTTCAGTCATTTCTTCTCCGGCATTCTTCAATTCGTTAATATTCTTCTCAAATAAATTGAAAAAATCTACCGGGTTGTCACTTTCCGCCATTTTCAATTTCAGTAACTTCCGCTTACACAATAACTTATTTGCTGTTGACTGTACTTGATATATTGCGTCAAATTTTTTAATCATATTCCACGCAGTCGATTCCGATATAATTATTTCTAGCTGACTGTCCGTGACACCGGTGACAATCAAATTTTTGGCCTTTAAATCCATTTTTATCCAGTCATTTTCCTTTATATTTTCCGGTCTTATCTCATTTGCGATTGCCTCATAACATCCTTTTAATTCCATTATTAATTTCAGTCTAAATTTCCATTTCTCATAATTATTTCCATCAAATATCTGTATAGAACAATCTTCTCTTACGTTCGCCATTCTTCAAAACAATCTAATCTCACCTTATTTCTTCAAACTATTTATTACACCATATATAATCTTCAGTCCATTTTATTATCTCAACGCTCTGCTACCATGTTAAATAGGGGAGACCGGGGTCAATTGAAACGTTTTCCGAAAAAACGGCCATAGTGCCTACATTTTCTATCAATACTGGTTATTGAAAGGTTTCGACTATAGCTAGATTATCTGGCTTTAAAGTTGCTATGTTGATTTTTATCCATAGGTATCAGATACGGAATCACATGTGCTTTAGAAATCCTCGAAAATTGTTTCAATTGACCCTGATTGCGGGTCAATTGAAACAATGAATGGGGTCTATTGAAACACCTAGAAATAAAATATTTATTTATTGTAATAATCATATATGTTTATTTTTTTAGTCATAATTAAATCATATAATCTCAGTCTTTGATTAGAACACAGTAAAAGGTAGTTTCTACCATCAACTTAACGAAAAAAACTAGCATTTATTGCTATTAACTTAACAATATTTTCATATGGTACATCTTGCTTAATCATTTAGAATATTTAAATATTTATAAGTAATAAGATCAACTATTACTAATCAAGAAATGTAATCAAACATTGAATAAAGGGTGAGCAACCATTATTATACATCTTAACTAGGGTTAAGGTGATTGACGTAATTAACTCTTTGTAAAATCCCACGTGTGCCCACCACACATAGAACGATTTTGATAAATCCTTTTCTTGGGCTTCAGAGAAGACTTTATTGTGGGGAGAATAACCCATCTTTACAGATTCTGAGGATTCTTCATTGCAACTGTCCCGTTTTTTCTTGTATCTGAACAATGATGTTAAATTAACGTCATACATTTCGGCAGGTTGTCTAAGTGTTATTCCCTTGGAATCTTTTCGTAAACTTTTTTATACAAATCTATACTGCACTTTCCGCGATTAGTAGTTTTTGGACGGTTTCGCGGCATCTAAAAACAAAAAAGAAGTGTTACTGCAAAAAAAAATTTTAAAACCACATACAAGGGGCAATTGAAACATGTTTCAATTGACCCGGTAAATTTTGTTTCAATTGACCCAGCAACGTCATGGTGAATATTTAAAATCGTAGAAAAATAACGGTAGACGGTAGGTATTCATAAACCACTACAAATTCAACAAGAATAACCATACAAACAGAAAGTTAAATAGTATTAAAGTACTACCAATGAATATTGACTAATATACAACACAAAAACATCAAAAATACTTACTTTTGGTGCCGGAAAAGCAATACACTCGCGTAATAACATCCGACGGCCACAGAGCCGCGGCTAGCACTGTTCCACAGGTTCTGACACGAACGCAGATCCATCCCCTCCCAGGGACCGCCCCGCTATCGCTTCTTGTTTCGTAGTTATTGCACTTGTTTCTATTGACCCGTGTTTCTATTGACCCCAGTCTCCCCTAATATGCAATGGATTACCGTGGATTTATAAT
The DNA here is from genome assembly GCA_947563465.1 of Archips xylosteana. Taxonomy (NCBI): domain Eukaryota; kingdom Metazoa; phylum Arthropoda; class Insecta; order Lepidoptera; family Tortricidae; genus Archips; species Archips xylosteana. Next base: position 8,479,401 of record OX387349.1, read on the forward strand.
TTCATTTTAATCATCATAACACAACAACACAAAAAACATTCACGTCAAATCAAAATGTAACTCAGACAGTCTTCTTCTTCTTAAAACCATAGATACTTTAAACTATATGTAAAAAGGTTACAAGTCATTACTCTAACAGTTTTATTTGGGTTTTATGGGAGGTTTTGGATAACGAATTATTGATGAACTATATAAATTTATGACATTGATTGGAGATTTGATTGGAAGTTTAGTGATAATTTATGACTTCAAGTGAGGCGTAATGGATTTAATCCCGATATATTATTTTAAGCACCATGCGTCAGACACCGGAACTACTGGACCAATATAGGTGGTATTCCAAGTATACATGAGTTATGAAATCACCTGAATCACATTAAACCTGAGCAATGGGTTTGATATAATACTAATATATAATTTGTTCGGCATGGATATCCGTTCATGGGATATGACGGCGGGTTCCTGGTCGGAGATCTGCTGAGAGCTGCGGAATGCTGGATGCTGGAAGGAGGTTGCAGATGCAGACTTCAGGGCTGAGTGTCGGGGAGACAATGCGTCTGGCTAATACTCACAGCTAAGTGTAGTTTTACAATCAAACTTTAAAAACCAACTAAAAACAAAAAGCTAAACCGATTTTGATGAAATTCCTTACCAAAATAAAATAGTTATAAAATCAATTACTAAATCGACAGCGGGTTCGTCGGGAGAAATATTAAACCTAATACTAATAATTCTTTATAACTATATCGGACCGACATATTTTTTTTAGTCGAGCGCGTTCTTAATATAACCTACCGTGGTTGACTTTCGCGATTAAACATATTTATTGAAATCCTCCGTATGAAATAAATATAAGTAATAAGATAGGAATTTAAATCAACTGTAGCTAAGGTTCAATTTCAAATGAGATTCGGATGACTGAAAGTTATCGTCAGAAGAGCAATAGGGTTCTATTTAGCTAATACAAATAAACATGACATTAGATTTAAATATTTAAATTTTAGAACAGTTCAATTGAATTTTGGTTTAAATGAATTGGAATGCCGAGTGGCATTTGGTATACAGGAACCACCTTGTATAGTACTATATATTTTGAATTGAGTTTATTTTGATAGTGTTTTCTCTTGGAATTATATTTTTAAATTTAAATTTTTGAAATCCGAAGGGAAACAATTCCGATGATTTGACAAAGGGCCCGAACAGTATTCTGGCTGAAGCCCTTGTGTGTTTACGTTACTCTACTTCTGTCTCGAAGTAATACCTGAACTGAATATTATATAATCTATTGAAGCTCTTGTATTCTACTGGAAACTTATCTCCGATAATACCTCAGAGTATTTAAACTGTGAAACGACTGTGTTACATAGGTAAGGGACTTCTAGTATTATTTTGATAGGGCAATGTTACTTAACCTTGTGATTCTTCATGAACTTATCTTTAAGAAGTAATTGATCAATTACTGATAGGAATGGATAAAAGGCAATATTATTACTGTTTACTACCTTACTTGTGTTGATATACAAATCCATTTAGACTTATAGTGTACTGTTTTACCCATTTTATTTGCTCTTGTGGAAGGATATCATTTTTCAAAATTCCTCCCTTATCTTTTGATACAGAGTCTGTTGACCTATTTGAAACTAGAACTGGGTTCTTCATAATACTTGAGACTAAAATAAATCATTAATACTCACTAGATCTCAACACTAAACTTATATCTATCTTGACCGGTATAGAGAAAGTGTTTCCTACATTTCTATCCGTACTATTATTCTGAGAGTGGGGAAGTGACAATACTGGTAGGCACAAATGCCAGTATAGTTACGACCGACCAAGAGGAATGGTCCAGATAGCACGCAACTACACCATCACGTACCATAGTACAGACTTTGCAGTTGCGATGGCTAGGCTAAGCAACAGTTGATGTGAAACTTACATTATGCAGTCTGTAGATTATCAAAATTAATATTGGGGAGCGAGGACTGGCAATATGCGTATGGTCTCCAAGGGTCAGCGCCGCCTCTGGCTTGCTGGAAGTCGCCTCCTAGTGTTCGGTCTAACCAGCCGGCACGTAGTGACTATGCGTAGTCCCACGGAGTGTCCACGTACTCGCTCGGCAATAGGTGTCGTTAGTGAGGTTGCAGCTAAGGATAGTCATCCCTAGAGGTGATCCGTGCGGAGCTGGGTGTCTTAGGGAGGTACGTGGGGGGAGGCCAGTTACTCGATCTGGGTTGTAGACTAAATAATGGAGCGTCCTTCAACATACTCATACACTAACCGAAATGCCTTCTCTTATACTAGAGTCTAAGGGGGGAATAAAGTTAGTCTCAAGTGAGTAGGGTAGTTACTCCGTGTAAATCTTAGGAATAATAAAATCCTACCACAGGAGTAACTACATTCTTGATTGTCCTCTTACTCATTTGGTGACTGATACGTACGGTATGTGGACGGGTGACATAAATTGTTGTTCCCTTAGTAATGCTCGTGGTAGGCATGAGGAAGGGCGACCAGTCCGGAGTCGAGCCCTACTGGACGGAGCGGGGATGCGGGCTCCTCCTTTACGTGTAAATCATTACTATTATTAAATATCTCCCAGAGCAAGTGAACAAGTAAAACTAACTACCTAACTTTTGTCCATTTCTATCTGTTGATTACATTTAAGAATTCTTACATATATTCGCTATAATCTTTCTTGTTACATAAATCTGTAACGTTTAACAGTTCACCATAATTAGAACCAGAGTACTGTCCCAAATTAAAAAAGTACACAACGTAGAAGAAAAAAGGTCCTGAAATTAGACGATCACTGAACAAAACGAGGGAAGATAAATAAACCTGGGTAATAGAGACCTAGCACATTACTATGTCTTTTTTTTAATCTAATATTTTAACGAGGCTTGAGTACACCTAATGTGACTATGTCAGCCTCATGGGAAGCCACAATTTTAAGTGGATCATAATACAATTGTTGCTTTGGGAAAAATAACTTTCTGCGAAGTTTCTTACGGTGCGGCGCATTTTCCTCGGTAATAATGGTCTTTCCGAACGCGCTGCACGCTGGTAGTATAAAACAAAGTGACATGTAAATAGCCCTTTGTGGCCTACTTACGAAATAAACGTATTGATTTTATTTATTTATTTATTGGGAAAAGATACATCTGTAGGCCAACAGTAAGATACCAACTCGCATACAATGTTATTTATAAATATACATGCAAGTTTAAATTTATATTACAATTTCGTTATACAGACAGTAATTATTCTGTATAACAATAATTGCCAGTTGTCGGCAAACACTTCAACATCCTGGTCCTGCACAAGCGCGTTAAGAAGTATGTATGCTTTTATGTAGCTGACTACGGCGTAGCGTTTGGTAGCGATCTTGAACAGCCCCATTAATTCCTAGTAATACCAGCAAGCGTCGACCATTACACCGCACTATTCCCAACACAAACTTCCATGGAATATACTAATAAGTTTTTACAAGCACGTAAAACAAACAAGCTATCTCATATCCTGCCCTACACAAAAGCGGTATCTAGCAAGCACTTGCCATAAAACAGGCTGTAACGTCCCTCAACGGCTCTGTATTCAGATCACACGTTTACATCTCGCCACTTTTTCGAAATCAAAGTAAAGCTCAAAGCAAACACTCGTTGAAAATGCGGTGTAAATAATAAAAAGGTACGGTGCACCTGAGAGGCTTGAACGCAAAGGCTGTCATTTTTGCCATTGTAGATACGGTTTTCCCCTTCTACGGCGTAAAGCGCTTATGACGGGAGTCGACTAAATATTTTTACGCTGCATTTTTCCGTTCCTTTTCGTGTGTGTAGTTGACCACGAAATTATTTCACCACCTTAAGCTTCAATGTCAGTGTACGGCTTAAAACATAGAAGGCTATTTTCGGGTGCCCCTTGTTTTATAGACAAATATTTCATAGAATTTCGTTTCATAGAAAATGTTTCACATAATATTTGGTAGGTTTAATCAGGGGTGTACGCTATTTTATAGAAAAATGTTTCATAGATTTTCATTTTATAGAAAATGTTGGCAATCAGCCTTATCGTTTTTATTTTGATATAGAAACTGTCATAAATGGTAAAATACTTTACTTGGTCGACTGCACATCAGCACCACATGTTTAGACGCATTTTTATAATTTGATACATTCCTATAAACTGCACCATCTCCATTCTATGAACGTGCCTGTACTAGTTTTAGAATAGGCCAGACGCTTCACTTCCCGTGGGAATCGTAAAATGTGATCAAAGGACCTAATGTGAGAATGGGCAGCAGCGGCTGTCCATTTTAATACGAACTCCAGACTTCAATACTGAGTGGCATTCAGTAGATCAATTCACAGCTTTCCACACCAGTACTACACAGTGTGAAAGGCAAGGATTTTCACTTTCCACCACCGCATCCTCAATCGACAGCTTAAAGAATATAGCAACTGAAAAGATGTACCCCTCCAGGCCCACCCCTTTTGTTTTTTTGTTTAAAAGTCCATAAGTCGAACCACTACGCTACAGCGGTTTTTTAAGAACTGGTTTTGGAACTTGAAGGTACGAAAACAAAACAGTCACACAAATACGAAACATGAGCACAACTATTTTCCACGACTGATGTGGTCATTGCCGTCTCTCGTCATTGCGCTTGGTGCTCCACGGTCCGCCCGTGAAATACGTCTTACATTGATATTCAGCACGCCTCTTCAAATGGATTTGAACACACAATATTGTTTTTATTAATAACGTTTTGAGAGCCCTTTTGCGGTTGATGCCTCAGACTGGAAGTCTGGTGTTTGTAATATTATAACAATGCACCTCAGACAAGATAGAAAGTAAAGACAGCATGCGAACAATAAAGAGTGGCTGGGTAAAAGTACGCCGCGCCTCGTACTCGTGTGTGTAGCTCAACTTGTTTGCTTGGGGCAGTTTGGTTGTACATGTGTGCGTGTGTCTGCATACACACGGCTAGGCGTAATTTTACCGGCCATATCTTGCCGTTCACAGAACTCCATAATTTTCTTATTTGGTGTGATAACACGTATTAACACTCGCAAACAATCAATGAATAACTACAATACCTTGACTCCAAACTAGGAAAAATGTGATAGCGTAATAGAATAGACAAGTAATAATTTAGGTTTATTTATAAATAAATAGAAAATAATGAAATTATAGGTACATAAAAACTTAAATTAAAACTATAGTTAAAATTACAAGAAAAGTAACTAATAACTAAACATACTTATATCTAAAAACACCTACCCACATAAACAGACTCCAATAAAAACGTTTTTCTCTATAGAGTCTAACCTAACCTAACCAAACTCGCAACCGGCCCAAAAGTATTATCAAACCCTAGCTAGCTATCAGGCCCTAGCCTCGCGTCTTCATTCATATAATATTACAATACTCTTTGCCTCGCGCCCACGCTGCTACGCTTATTGTATTATTGCGCAATTGATGTTTTTTTTTTTTTCCTTTTTTTTCGTTTTGCTCCTTTAAAGAGTGGCAAAGGCAATCGGGGCTATGAATACAGTGTCGTACGTTTAATTAATTTTTATTTTGTATTGTTATTATATTAGTCGTGTTTTGTGTTGTATATTTTCAGATGTATGTATCTGTGCTGTTGCCTAGTTTAATTGTCGGATTGGTTCCAACGGAAGACCAGCGTCGGCTGTAAGGCCGACATCATGCTGAGTTGGGACCATTTCGTGACAATATTTATTAAGTACTATCTGTTTCCAATTCCTCTTTTTGTATTTGTTTTTTCTTTGTCACGAATAAATGTTTTTCTTTCTTTTTTTTCTTTCTTTCAAACCGCAATCTGAATGGGACTGTCAGAACTGTCATTTCATACATATTATTATTTTGACGTAAGCATATAGAATTACTGTCAACTCCAATCCCTTTCTAAACTCGCCCTGATTATACCGAAAACACCCGCCGCATTACCGCCCTGTATTTCTAACGATATCCGTTGAACCAGGTACGAGCCCGACCTAGGATCACAACAAAACAGTTTTTTGCAGTTCGTTTATATTTTAGGCAAAATTATTCGCATTAATGTAGCTTGGACATTTAATATCGCGCTCCTTACTTACCACAGCGTGTCAGCTTTTAGCCAAAACTCGTGTAGAGACTTAAGCGTCAGCATTAAAACTCGGTCAGAGAACTAGGGCAAGTCCATTTAATCACGTAACAACTGTATTCTTAAAACTTGCTCCGTATTTCAAGATTAATGTGAAATGTTTGTCGAAGTCACAAGAGTTGCATTTCTCAAGAAACGTCGGGAATTTTAAAAAGATTTTTAAGACACTTTTGTGGAAATGGATTACCCACGACTGTGTCAAAAATATTGTTCTTCTGGTTCGTTTTGTCAGAAAATTTTAATATCTAGGTATACTTAAAATAAACATCGGCCAACCGAAAGAGTTTTTCTCAACCTCGACATTGGCAGAATCTTCGATAGTATCGATAGAGCTATATTTAAAAAAAAACCCCATTAAAATCTAGCGGTGCCGTTTAGCAACCAATTTTATGTATTTATATTTTTGAGTCATACACAGTGTCCTAATTGATACATGACAAATTGACAATGGTGCGATTATTTAATTCAGATCATAATGGATTAAAATACACAAGTCGAGAGTTGAAAAGTTTTAAAAGATTAACTACGTAATAAACATTTTTGTGAAGCAGTAGACGTCTTTTCTGGCTGATAATTAAGATAGGTACATTTGTCATTAACGGTAAAACTGGAGAAAAAACCTCAAGAGCGTAAACATAATAGAATCAGCATTGGTAACGTTTGAAATAAATATAAAATCCCCCTTGGCAATGCCAACATAATAAATCTAATTCGAATTACTCTAAGTACATGTGGGACACAAGAAGTATCTCTTACAAGTTAATTTCCCTAAGCCGCTTACTGCGTCCGTTGCAGTCGACCAGTCGGCATCAAGAGTGAACGTCTAACCATCCGTTCCCTACTAGAAACAACAATACTCGTGAATAGTGGTTTAATTTTGACGGAATGAAACTTAGAAACGGTGGATGAGAAAACTAAAAAGAATCGACTTCTAGACTATTAAAAAATTTAAATGATTTAACAGACTTTCAGAGTAATTTTTATCGAGCAAACATAAAAGTGGAATTCGTGAACGTTAGTACTGGCTGCGCTGTAGTAATACAGTTAATTTTTCGCCAACTTTATGCACATTTGGCCAGTTTTTTTTAATTTACCGAGCTTGCACCGGTCGGCATGCGTTTTAGCATTCACATTTTATGACTCATGATTGTTCACGACGCCGCGTGCAGGATGCGGAAATTTCTTCCAGCCTGTTCAGAGAGAGATTTTAACGCTCATTTAATAATGATTATATATGTGGCCAATGTATTAAATATACACGGGTACGAATCAAATTACATAAAGTCTGAAAAAAATGATCCACGAGATACATGCTGGTCATTTGACATGATGCAAAGTGATGTTATATCAAACGAAAATTGTGTGTTTCGTCAATTATTGTTTTTAAAATTTATTTATTTTGACACGTTCCGATTATACGCCCGTCGCAAATTTTCTTTTCATTTTCATCGCAATAAAGCCAGTGCGAATAGCAAAATTTCCGCATCTAAAATATAACGACCTCTACAGGCTCCCTCAGAAACAAAGAGCAAATCGATGACTATAGGTACATCAGATAATCGGCTTTGCTACCATCTCCAGTATGAGGCTAATTGTGGCGTCTCCCGCGAGACAAGATATGTCTGCGCCAGTATTGTTATGATTGCGAAAAATAACTACTATCAAGGATGATATAGACTGGATTGGCAGTCGCCATAGTACGGATCGGCCGCGGTTTTTGTAGTTCGATTATTAAATCTAGATGGCGCTGAAATATAGCCAGAGCGGCTTTGAAGGCAAAACAATAAGACTACACAGATGTTTCATATTACTACAAATGTATTATTTTTCAAAAATATTGCATAATAATACATTTGCAGTGACATGAAATATCTGTAGTCTTATTGTTTTGCCTTCAAAGCCTCTGGCTATATTTCAGCGCCATCTGGATTTAATAATCGAACTACAAAAACCGCGGCCGATCCGTACTATGGCGACTGCCAATCCAGTCTATATCATCCTTGCTACTATTTACAATTGATTTTGTATTGTATATGGAACTTAAATAGGCAATTGGTCATAAGACTTTTTCTCATCACAAAAAAAGGTTTTGTAAAAAGGTTCTCGAATGGTGTCCACTGACCGGAAGACGCAGTGTAGGTAGGATTCCAACAGGATGGCGCGACGACCTGTTTTAGGTTGCGGGAAGGCTTTTGATGCGGATGGCGCAGGATCGGTCCGTTTGGCGAACCTTGGAGGAGGCCTGTGTGTTTTTATGTGTGTGTGTGTGTGTGTGTGTGTGTAGTGGATGTCTTTTGACTGAAATGATGACGATGAGAACGTCATGAGATAACGTCAAATAAGTAGGTACCTACCTAAGTACAGTAAAGTGGTAAAGTAGTAAAGTGGTGGTTACTTTTGCCCTGAATGGTCATCATCATTCTGAGAGCAGGCCTGTGTGCAGTGGGACGTATAGAGGCTGGGATGATGATGATGACTTATTATTAAGTGATTAAAATTTTTATTTAATTTCAGACAACATGTAATGCTTTCTTTCTTTTGGATTTTTCTTTCAGAATAAATACATACCTACTGCCAATATCTTATCTTAATAATGTATTCATCCGAATTTGTGGTATGGTTTTTTTGATGCCACATGCACTCGTAGATGTGTGGTAACGTTTCCAAACCACTTTGGCGTTACAAATTCGACGACAAAACGTGGAGACCCCTATGTCGTTGTTCCTGTTTTATATTTTTTAAAGAAGTTGAGCCTGATAGCTTTTTCTTACAAAAATATAGAAAACGAAGACAATGTTTGTTATTCACGAATACGAATTTCGAGACAATTTCTGAGGTAAAATCTGAAAAACACGTCGTCTTTACGGGATAAATTCTCAATTTTCCATTTCCGCCCCGCAAACTACCCTTATTTTGAGGGGAAGAGAATAACAGGAGTCCCATGGGATTTCCTAAGCCTGAAATTTCGTCCCGACTCGAGGCTTTCATTCGAATACCTCAACTTTCCCGCTACGGGGGCTTTAAAACAATAATCTGTTGAAATTTTAAAGTTTAATCATCGGCCATGCTTGTTGGATGCATAGCTCGTTATTCTCTTATGATTTAGGGCCTACGCTAGCTGATGCGGATTACCCGGAACGGACGCCCGTCGTGCGCGCGTCTAATAAGAAATTGTATGAACAGCGCTAAGTGGCGCGGGCGCGTGCGACGGATTTTAGGTACATTTTAGACCCGCGTGCGGGCGCACCCAGCGGACGTCAGCGTCAGCTAGCGTAGGCCCTTATACAGAGTGGATGAGGACGGGGTTTTTCCTGAAAACAGGTGATAGTGTTGCTTAAACTGAACAACTTTCTCCAAGGAACATAGGTCGAAAAACGATTTTTTTTTTCACCTTTCCATAGTAAGTCGGTAAGCTAATCAATATTATTTTGTATGGGAGTATGAAATTGTTTTTTTCGTTGTTCAGTTTAAGCAACACTATCACCTGTTTAAGTAAAGGATCATCGTTTGGTTGCACCCAGTATTATACTAGCTGGTGCCCGGGACTACGTCCGTGTTATTCATTGATGCTCCGCTTCTATTGGTCGCAACGTGATTATATATAGCCTATGGCCTTCCTTGATAAATGGACACTTACTTACTCCTCTGGCGCAACGAAACGACCCAAAGTGTGTATTGGCCTCCAATACGAGTGCACGCCAAAGATCCCGGTCCTGTGCCGTCTCTCGCCAGTCACCAGCCTCAAGCTCGGGCCGATCCGCCTCCACCACATCTGCCCAACGGTATCTAGAACGGTATTTAAAAAAAACCGGCCAAGTGCGAGCCGGACTTGCGCACGAAAGGTTCCGTACCATTATCTATAAAAACGGCAAAAAAAACACGTTTGTTGTATGAGAGCCCCCCTTAAATATTTGTTTTCATCATCATCATCATTTCAGCCGAAAGACGTCCACTGCTGAACATAGGCCTCCCCCAAGGCTCGCCAAACACATCGGCCCTGCGCCATCCGCATCCAATGCGTTCCCGCTACCTTCACCAGGTCGTCGCTCCATCTAGTTGGAGGCCTACCTACACTGCGTCTTCCGGTCCGCGGACGCCACTCGAGAACCTTTCGGCCCCATCGGCCGTCAGTTCTACGGACGATGTGCCCTGCCCACTGCCACTTACGTCTAGCGATTCTTCGAGCTATGTCCGAGACTTTAGTTCTTGCGCGGATTTCATCATTTCTAATGCGATCCCGCAGATAAACTCCAAGCATAGCCCTCTCCATCGCCCTCTGAGTGACCTTGAGCTTCCTTATAAGACCCATCGTTAGCGGCCACGTCTCAGTGCCATAAGTCATCAAAAATATTTGTTTTATTTTAATTTAATTATTTATTTTTAAAGTGCATATAAACTAAAATAAATATTCTGTGAATACCTTATCATATTGAGCAAAAACGAGCAAAAAATCACGTTTTTTGTATGAGGGCCCCCATAAATATTTATTTTATTCTATTTTTTAGTAATTGTTGTTATAACGGCAACCGAAATACATCATCTGTGAAAATTTCAATTGTCTAGCTATCACGGTTCATGAGATACAGCTTGGTGACAGACGGACAGACGGACGGAAAGCGAAGTCTCAGTAATAGGGTCCCGTTTTTACCCTTTTGGTACGGAACCCTAAAAAGCAGATTATCTTTTTACAGTCATAGTTTAAATCAGTATGACAACCTCATCAATTTAATAAGCTGCATTAATACTCTCCGGATTTTTTAAAAGGCAACCATTTTCTTTTCAGCTTTTGCTGGCATTGAGGGCGTTAATAAACAAGTGCTTGTCAGAGCCTCCGCTAGGAATAGTAGCCAACTTATGAAAAACTTGCAAGTTGGCAGACAGGATAGCGTCTTTAAGTCTACCAACTCCCCGCAAATGTAATGGCGAAGTTTCTCTAATAAATGTGTAATGAACTAAACTACAGGCTGCAAACTGTGTAGCTCGTTGTTTATTTAAAAATATATTGTGTTGAAAAGTCTATAAATTTTACACATTTTTGAATAGGCAAAGGGAGCACTATCTATCACTTTGTAAACGATTTTTTTTTTAATTAAATTTACCCTTGCTTGACCACTATAGATAGATGATGAAAAGTGCAGACTATGATGCCAAGGGTGAATCTCACTGGTTCAGTAACAGGCTATTCACCAGTGTGTGTTGCTATAGATTAAAACCACGCCATCTATACTTAGGTAGGTATAAAAGAGTATTGTAACTGACTAACTGGCAGACAGTGCACTGCACAGCCTAAAGAGAGAGCTAGAGACATGAAATTTGGCGGACATTCATTGAGGATCATTGAGGTCCACCGAGAAAGGATTTTTCGAAATTATCACGGGAATTTTTGATCTTCCACGAGAGCAAAACCGAGTGGTTAAGCTAGTTATAATAATAAATATTTAGACGGCCGGATAGCCTAGTTGTTAGAAAACCTGACTACGAAGCTTGAGGTCCTGGGTTCGATTCCCGGTCGGGGCAGATATTTGTGTGAAAAATACGAATGTTTGTGCTCGAGTCTTGGTTGTTTAATATGTATTTAAGTATGTATTTATCTATTTAAGTATGTTTATCCGTTGTCTAGTACCCATAGTACAAGCTTTGCTTAGCTTACTATGGGACTAGGTCAATTGGTGTGAATTGTCCCGTGATATTTATTTATTTTTTATTATTTAAATAAATAACTTCATGGGATGATTTACACCGATTGCTAGTCCCAAACTAAGCAAAGCTTGTACTACGGGTACTAGGCAACGGATAAACATGCTTACCTACTTGTTCTTAGTAAACATCTAAGACTCGTGTCTCAAGCAGAGACATTCGTATTTTTCATACAAATATCTGCCCAAACCGGGGATTGCACCCGGTACCTCAAGCTTAATATTTAGGTTCTCTAACCACTCGGCTATCCGCTCTTTATAGATACACCATCATCATCATCCCAGCCTATATACGCCACTGTAGGGCACAGTCCTCCTCTCAGAATGAGAGGGCTTAGACCGTAGTTCCTACGCGGGCCCAGTGTAGATTGGGAACTTCACACACACCATTGAATTTCTTCGCAGGTGTACGCAGGTTTCCTCGCGATATTTTCCTTCACCGTAAAGCTCATGGTAAATTTCAAAAGTAATTTCGCACATAAATTCCGAAAAACAGAGGTGCGAGCTAGGATTTGAACCCACGACAATCTGCTTGAGAGGCCATAGATCTAACCATTAGGCCACCACTGCTAAAGATTACAGATACAATTAATATAATAATTATTGCTATAATCTGTGAGAAAATACAGTAGTTAGCATCATTTATTATGGCTCTAGATCAAGCTACTTGCACGTAGATGTATATTGCTTATAATGCGTCACTTATTCGTCAAGGGAGGCATTTTGTTTCCGCTTGGCTCTTCTCAATTACATCCTCTATGTTTCCGATTTATTCTTCTTACATTAACATTTTCTCATTTGCAATACATAAAATGAATCTCGCTTAAGTAGCTATTTAAAAAACAAATTCGAATATTTGCTTTAATTTCTGCCTGTCAAAATAATAATAGTTTACTTGTATTGTAACTGTAACATTAGGTAAACCTAACAAAAAAATTGTAAAAAGATTTCTCTAGTTCTAAAAAAGCTACAAGTAATACTCATAAATATAAGTAGGTAGCCACAAAAACTATTTTAACCTATTTGATTTTTTAAATATTATTGTAATTATCTCACTGTATGTAATAGACTAATAGGATAGCATAGTAAGTGCATTATAAAATTTAAGATATTTTTTTTGTTAAAGTAATTAAAAAAATGGAACTAAAACCACATTCACAAAACTTACCAATTTTATTATACTTACTGAAGATTATAGTGAGAGGAAAATAATTTCGAAGTGGCAAGACTTAGTGTCTATTTAACTTAAAAGAGTTTCATTTCTAAATTTAAGGCCGTTAAAGGACCTTTTACATGTCTTTTTTTTTGAGTCTACCAGCTCTTTCGGAAATACCATGATTACCAAGAAGAATGCGCCGCAATTACTTTGATATTCGGTATTTAATTCTTAATATACATTCATAACTAACACTTGAACTAGGCGTCCAAGCGTTCCAGCTAAAAGCGGAATAAGTCATTGAGGCGATCAACGTAACGACGGCCATGATGAGTTCAATAACCGTTACGAGTTCCGAACTGTAACGATAACGATAACACACATCTGCGCCCCGCGTCTGCTCGGTGACGTATTTCACTTACCTCTGATTCGTGCACTTACTAGTGTTGGTCTGACTCGACTATCGATAGTCCTATCGATAGTCGATAGTCTCTTTGTTAAAATAATAATGTGGCAAGAGAATCGTATGTGTCGATTGCAAGGAAACAGTCGTATTCATCATAATTAGCCACAAGTTAATTATTAGCCGGATCTCTACTGAGCGAGCAGCCCCGCGAGGCAGCCATTTTCGGTGCGATTTTGAACTTTATGTAGAACAAAATCATGCCTTATGCGCTTGCCTCGCGAAGCGGCTCGCTCAGTGGAGACCCGACTATTGAACAATAATTTGCCACCTGCATCCGCAGGTTTTCTACAACTCTCGTCTCGGGTCTACCTAGAAGAAGGCTTCCAACGCTTCGTTTTCTGGTTGGTGTTAGCCACAAAAGAACGTGTCTCTCCCAATGGTTATCGGTTCTTAGAGCGATGTGGTCTATCTATTTTCTTCAAGCTTTGTCTATAATTCTAGTTTTTCAGCAAATTCCCGTATTCCACCATGCAAAAAACTCTCTTCATAGCTTCTCCAAAATGCCACCAACGGCCAAGGAAGTAGTAACACTGTTAATTACTACAACTACTACTACTAACTACTAGGTGGTTTGTAGTACAGTATTGATAGTATTAACAGTTTAGCAACTGTTAAGGTTTTGTACATCTCAGTCTACATGACCGTTTAAAGGTGCTACTGTACTTATTTTACTGAGAAACAACAACTCAATCCGAATAAGTATAGGTATGCCTTCTCAGTACAATTTGAGTAATACATAAATACAATAAAAAAGATAAATGAATACACACAATTGTGTTAGGTGCTTCTTAGCTTGTAACTAAGTATACAACATAAAACATAACATATTGATACCGATAAGTGTTTTTCGTTTAAATGCCAATTCGCGATTGCAACTAAATAAAAATTTTGACATCACTAGCACTACTGCATTGGTAAACGGAAATGAACTTTCTGTGCTCGAAATAAGGTTAGAATTTCATGGGATTAAAAGCACATGCAGGGACATTGCGTCGATGGGACGCGTGAAAATGCCAATATACGCGAAAGTACTTTCTGGCGTCAGGAAAAAAGGCTGTTGCCGTATGGATATTTTTTTTTATAAGAACAAAAGTGCCGTCGTTAATCTTTAACAAAATAGACGAATTGATGAGAATCTAGGACCTAAAAAAGAATGATTGTAAAAATTGCTTACCTCACTCCAAAATGTTTTCAATGATATGAAGGCACACGGAAAGAACAATGACTTGTGTCTAGTCACCTTTTTTGAAATATGAGATTTTAATCTCAAAATATAGAGCTCGTTAAATATTATTAACTTACCACTGGGTTAAATAATATGGATATCTGAAAATAATATGTATTTTTTTACTTTTAAAGGAACTGTTGCCATAGTACCTAATTGTTCGTGATGACTAACTTTCAAACCGCTATAACTCAAAAAGTTGCTTAGATGACTACATATGTTCTTTTCGTGTACTCTTCATATATATTAAGCACACAACACGGGTAGACCACCAGTAAAAGCTTGTTAGGAAAATTATAGAAGAAAATCGAGATACCGTATGCAAATATTGATGAGTATACTTTTATTGCCAAATATTTGCAATTCAAAGGTTCGGCAATAAGCTTCGTTCCATATGCTTTAAGGATATCGTGCCGTTTCACGCACGTACACGCCCACGGAACCTTTACCTCCCTCGCCGGCATAATCTTACTGTTTCATCGGAATTCTTACAACACGTCGTTTGCCGTCAATGCGATATTGGCGATACACTGTGCTGTGCATAACTAATCGCCGGCAAAAAACCAATTGACAAACTTTTCCCAGGGAAAAGATTAAGGGGGAAAAAAATGCTACTTCGAAGCTTCCGATGTTCCTGTTATTCCAACCTTTTTTCACAAACGTACAATACCGTAAGCACCTCAACGGTTATTACCTCCAAGGCGGTACCTTTGTTAGCGCGGAACTCGTCACAACCTCCCCACCCTCCCTGAATTTAAATGGAGAATTATATTGAAGTATTTTTCGGAAGAGAAGTTTTATTGTATTGTTTGATTGCGTGTCACTCTGATAGATGAAGGAATGGCTTTCAAATGGCGTCTCCTTTGTCGCTCGAAGCCTGAACGTAATGTCGTTGGCTTTGGATGGATGAATTTATTAAAAAGTTTACCGGGACACGACTCCGCGGAAAGTTTAATAGTCGCTCTCAAGTTTTTGGTAAGTGTTGAAGTTTCCAAAAGGTGAACAATAGGCTTCCTGCCTCGGCGCTTCATTTACTGTCGCCCGGTGCATAAATAGCTTATGATTACGAAAGTTTCCCAACTTTCGTATTCAATTTAAGTATATAAATCTGCTGCCCTATTAACTACAGTACCTTTGAAATTACAATAAAATTTAATGTAAAGTTGTAACAACAAATAGGGAGTAGGTAAGGAATGTATAACAACTTAAACGTATTGGCCACATTTACCCGTTTCTATCCTCATCATTCAAAAAGGTATTTTTCCCTTTGCGTACCTATAGAAATATAACATAATAATCAGATCTGTATCTTTTTTTAAAGAAACGTGTATTGTATCTAATGTCGATCGTAAGGTTTCATTAAGCCGAAATTTATGAGTTTTTTTCTCTTTTGAAAGTGTTTTAACTATGATAGCTGAAATGGAGGAACGAAAAACGATTAACAGGATGTTTCTGCGAGTGTACTAAGAAATATGTCGAAATCAACGAAAATATAAAAACACGGTGTAAGACGATTCCGAAGCCGTGGAGGCCAAGCGGTTTGAACTATGCCCTCTTAAGCAGAGGGTCGTGGGTTCAAATCCAGGCTAGCACCTCTGAGTTTTTCGGAATTTATGTGCAGAATTACATTTGAAATTTACCATGAGCTTTACGGTGAAATAAAACATCGTGAGGAAACCTGTATGCACCTGCGAAGAAATTCAATGGTGTGAGTGAAGTTCCCAATCCGCACAGGGCCCGCGTGGGAACTACGGCCCAAGCCCTCGCATTCTGAGAGGAGGCCTGTGCCCTGCAGTGGGACGTATATGGGCTGGGATGATGATGATAAGACGTTTCCAACTCGTTAAATGAAATATGTGATAAGGTAAACGTACTAATACTCGACACCTCAACACCCAGTAGATGACACCCATCTGTCAACTCTCTTACAATGACATAAGATTGAAGGTGCCATGTATTGGGTCAGTGTCGAGCACAGGGACGTTTACCTTATTACGATGCTCTCTAAACTGTTTACCTTACCTAGAAAGAACAAATTACAGCCAAGACACAGACGCTCCGAAGGTGTGTCGTACCCAAAAAAATAAAGGAACGAAACTCCGCTCCGCAACGGAATAAAACAAACACAATTTAGGTAACGAGTGTTTACGAACTGCGGTCGGATATAAAAATTAAAATTTGCTTTGTAACAAGCCCTTGTTCTGCCTTTTGCTTTTCAGCAGAAGAATTCGTTTTGACGGGTGATTTTTAGAAATAATGTTACAGGGTTTGGTCTTTAAAATTTAGATTAATGTAACTGGTTCTGTGTAGTTTTAATTTTCAACTACTGCTGAAAATGTGCTTTTTCTGAAGATTTTTTAAACGAGACTTTTTGATGTTTGTAGATTTAAATAAAATGTACTTATATAAAACTGGCAAAGTGGGAGTTAGACTTGGACATAAAGGGTACTCGGACTTGTTTTTATATTAAAAAGGGGTCTATTTAAACTTAATCATCATCATCATGTCAGCCGTAGGACGTCCTCTGCTGGACATAGGCTTCCCTCATTGACGCCCAATTATTACGGTTGGAAGCGACTTGCATCCACCCTGAACCTGCGGCCTTCACCAAATCGTCCGTCCATCTCGTTGGTGACCCCAGTTCTTCTACGAATCTCCTCGTTTCTGATTTAAATTTAACTTTATTTAATTATTTGTTGTTATAGCGGCTGTGAAAATTAAAAATCTTTATTGTTCCAAAGATACAGCGTTACATGACAAATGGACAGACGGATAAACAGACGTGACAGACGAAGGAGCGGTCAGACGGCCAGGATAGAGAGCTTTGGTCATTTGCTCCCGCTGTTACCCAAAGACTCCAAAAAAGGTCCCTTTTAATAATGTAATTGAGGAAAGGTCACAAACACCACCGGGAATCAAGTTTTACCGTAACATTTCTATAAAATCCTTCCAAACTTGTTACATAAAAATTATTACAAAGTATCCTGCCTTGATTATTTCATAAAAGTTTAAACGGGAAACTATAAAAGTTTACGAACTGCGCGACGTGCGACGTCTGCAGAATCACATTAATGACGCGATCTTTTTTAAAGGGGATGAGGGAGAGAAACATACTGAAAACTTCTGCTTCTAAGTTATGCAAAAAAACAAGTCATATGAGTCTAAGATCCGTACTAGAGGCGACTATCACTATCACCCATCTTTTTAATGGATGTTAGTAATGTTATATCAAAAAATACATTACTAAGAATATCTTCAATGGGTTGGTTAAAAAAATCCTGGTCAGCCTAAAAAAACGTAAAAAATAAAGGTATTTTTAATTATATTTATATCTATGTATACACATATTAAATCTGTAACAAGTTGACGTACAAGATATATTGAAAATATTTGAGAAAAACTGTTACTAAAGCAATATTTATTAGCGCAATAAAACTCAAAACGACGACGGTGTTTAGAATTATTTGTCTGTGCGTTTGTTTGCGCTAATCTCAGAGACGGCTTAACCTAGAAGGAAGAGGTTTTGCATGAGTGCAATATTTAATACAAAAACCTTTTTCAATTTTAAATAATCATTGTTTAGCCAGGATTTTTTTAGCCAACTCACTGGAGATATGCTTTGCAATGTATTAAATTCGATATACCTAAATTATTTTCATTCATTGAACAGATGGAAGACGGCCACCTCTAGTACGGATCTCAGACTATTATAATTTACTAGCTGACCCGACAAACGTTGTTTTGCCATATACATGTATCTATCACCTAGTGGTATAAAAAATAGCCTACGACCTATTCTCAGACCTACCAAATACAGAGAAAAAATTTGATAAAAATCGGTCAAGCCGTTTCAGAGGAATTCGGTAACAAACACCGGATACGAGATTTTTATATACATATTAGATTATTTAACTTGTTTTCAATAAACGAAACAACTCAATTGCACGCCGGGGTTTTTTTTGATAGTTTGATGTCATCATTATCATACTCCCTGCCTGGTCTCCTCTCAGAGTGAGAGGGCTTAGGCAGTTAGTAGCTCTCACATGGCCCTAATGCGGATTGAGAACTTCACACACACCAATAAATTTCCACTCAGATGAGTGCAGATTTCCTCACAAAATTTTCCTTCACCGTTTACCACAAGCTTTAGCTTATGATACATTTCAAATGTAATTTCGCACATGGATTCCGAAAAAATAAAAGGTGTAAACCCGAGCTCAAACCACTACCCTCTGCTTTAGAAGCCATAGGCCAAACCAATTGGCCACCATGGCTTCAAAATACTCATGCAATTCAAATCAAGGACCGACCTCCCCATATCACATGACACGCGACCTAATTTCCCTGAGAATTGTCAGACAGCCTTCGCAGTTAACCTAAAACTTGGATCGCCGTGGGACCAATCGCAGCCGCTGTACGCTACCCAATGGGGGACGAATAAAATTTAATCCTACAATTTTAACCCATACTTAACTTTCCGTACCACGGGCCCCTGAAGGTATTTTGAGTCGTTAACCGCTGCGGCACGAATAAAATATGTTTTGGTTGACTGCAAAAGGATTTAAGAATATGAGGTAGTTTTAAAAGGATACTAGTAATTTTAATTTTTAACCTTTCATTTTTTATAGCTATTTCATCCGTTAAAAAAATCGTTTGTCTTTTAGTTTTAGTTTAGTCATACGAATATAATATTCATGAACTAAACCAACTACTCAATCATTCATGGACATATTCGTCAAACGTGGCTGTGTTTTCATGTTAATGAACATGATCATGTTCCCCTTTTTTTGAAAATGAAAATATCCTCTAGGTATATTTGTAACCATCATAAAAATATTGACGAATATTCTGTAATACTACCAAAGCAAACCAAACCAAACCAAAGTTACCAACATAGCCCACCTTATTAGCACGCTGAAGTGGCAATGGTCAGGCCATATAACCCAAAGAACCGGTAGCCGTTGGGGTAGACGAGTTCTTGAGTGGAGACCACGGATCGGCAAACGTAGCGTGGGACGTCCTCAGACTCGGTGGAGCGATGATCTTCGCAAGGCGGCTGGCAAGAGCTGGATGAGAGTGGCCGAGGATCGTGCTCAGTGGCGTGCCATGGGAGAGGCCTATGTCCAGCAGTGGACAAACATAGGCTGATGATGGTGATTCTGTAATACTAAATAAATAGCAGACTTTTTAAAGTAAGTTATTAAATTAATCAGCATAAAATTAGACCTCATCACCATCATTTCAGCCAAAAGATATCCGCTGCTGAACATAGGCCTCCCCCAAGGCTCGCCAAACAGATCGGCCCTGCGCCATCCGCATCCAATGCGTTCCTGCCACCATAACTAGGTCGTCGCTTCATCTTGTAGGACGCTTAAATCCTATGTTAAGAGGTAAATTGAGATTTACTCGCAACATTACATCTAATTAGATGGATAACTCAATTTATAGATCTTGAAAAATATTTTACTAAGCTGAGATATTCCTTTAGCCTTACTTGATAGTACTTCCTACTACTACTGCCAGTACTAAGTGCCCGCTCACACTTTATAACGCTATCTATCTAGCGCAGCTACACGCGATCTTTAAAACCTATTTTCATCTGTAGGTGAGTATTCTTACCGACAATATTACACTGTGGTTTGTTATGAAAAAAAAATGTTCCAAAAGTATAATCCTGAAGTAGTACCCTAAAAATCGGCTAAGTAGTTATAATTCCATTCAAATTTGAAGTCGCTTAATGATTCTGCTTTAAAAAAACTTGCCGTATTAACTGGGTAATTATTAATTTATTGTAAGGCTTGTTGTATTGTATTTGTGCGCGTTTGGCAGCCGCCGTGACGTTGTGACTCTAAGAAGAAGGGCTACGGATTAGCCCGAAACATGTCGAGTTAAAGTCGTTTTAAGACGTGAGTGATCCGATTATTTTCACTAAAAGGCCAATTATGCTTATAAGATAAATATTCGACTTAAAACATCCATAAAATTCACCTAAAGTCGGTAGAATAATTTTTTCTAATAAGTTTATTTATTCGAATACCGAAAAACATACTTTAGATGTTTTTAAGATTACTATGTAGGTATATAGTCTAGCTAGGTAATTAATTTATTTGTTTAAATATCTTTAACATTAATCAATTAAATTATAAGTACCTGGGCGACCGAGCTCTGCTCGGGCAGAAACTCGGTACCAAGCGTTTTCCCAGAGATAAGACCAAGCTAGATCAATTTTTCATCCCCGAAAACCCCCAAATACCAAATTTCATCGAAATCGTTGGAACCGTTTCCGAGATCCTGATTATATACACCGGAGGGGTGGGGGTGGTGGGGGGGGGTTGAGAGGGGGGAGTAGTTGCGGGAGAGGGAGCGCGGGGGTGTTAAAGGGGGGATGAAAATTTCATTGATTTTGCCGTAGGATGCACCGTTTTCAAGATATTTGACAAAAACACCGGAGGGGGTGGAGCGGTGAGTCACGTTAAACTATCGTCCGTAAACCGACTTTACAGACAACCGGCTTTTCCTGTTCTGTGTGCTCCCAATAGGGAACGTGCACATAGACGGTGCTGCCAACTGGTGCCATAAGGGTGCCATCAATTTGAATGTTTTACCTTGATAAGTTTGTTTTACTGTCCGCATAGTGTCTCTTCTGTCGCATTAGTGCTGCCGCCTATAGTTACTGCACGTTCCCTATAATACTTTTTCTAACAAAAAAGTAACTTTTTCTTGCAAAAAAGTAACTTTTTCTCACAAAAAAGTAACTTTTTCTCACAAAAGAAGAAACTTGACGTTTTCTCATAAAAAATAAACTTAAAAAAAAAACTAAAAATCTTGAAAAAAAACGTGGTATCGAACCGAGGTCGGCTGGATCCGCGACCACCCGATTTCTAATGTGCCATTATGATCTGCTCGAAGTCGGCGAAATTTAGCTTTATATTCTAATGCAAACAAAAATAGCCGGAAAACACGAGTAAAAGCGATTTTCTGAAAATGAAACATAGCTAGATCAGTTTTTCATCCCCGAAAACCCCCACATACCAAATTTCATCGAAATCGTTGGAGCCGTTTCCGAGATCCTGATTATATATATATATATATATATATATATATATATACATATATACAAGAATTGCTCGTTTAAAGGTATTAGATTAGAGAACATGAGTTTTCTGATTATGACAGACAACAATATTATCTAGAATAACAAGGTGAAAACTATCAGAAACGACGTACCCATTATAAAATTTACAAGCAAAACGATTTCCACGTTATACGGAGGCACCTATACAAGTCGATGGTCTCAGGTGCGCGAAAGGAAGTTTTCAATCAAATCAGCAAAGTAAGGAGAAAAGCGGAAGAGGAAATGCGTGGACTGGCGGTGACTGATTGACAACATTGTAACAGAAAAACGCGAACGTGAAGGAAACGTAAATTCAAAAAGTTTGCAACATTATTTAACTACACTTTCATGCCATTCGGTTTAAATTAAACCTGTGGGGCCTTTTTTTTTTCAAAAAATATATAGGCATTTAGTGAAAAAATATGCAGGCATCACTACGCCCTAGAAAACATAAGGCAACACTTTTATTAAGGCATTATATTGCAATTACAGGTATATATTACAAACAAAAACACATCCCACCACCATAACTTAAAATAGACGCGCGTTATCATGTCATGTATACGGCCAGAACAAAATGTATGTAAAGCCTGAACAAAAATATATGACTGTTCGCCATGTTGCGGAATTTTATTGGAACTAATTTCTTACACTGGCAATAATTTTAATGATTGTCAGTGTCACTGTGGCGGCTTCTTTGAACAATAACAAAAAATGCCCAAAACGATTCGTAGTCAACAACGGATCATTGTAAATAATGTTTATAATAAACTACTGGAAAAAAACGCTTGGGGAATGAAACTATTTCGCTACAAAACCTTTCCAAATTAACATCAGAGCTAACAAGTAAACGTAAGTAAGTAAGTAGGAAACGTTGTAGACAAGTCAAGATGTCAAGATGTCATTGTTCCGACTATACTGAACTTTTGCCATATTAATATGAACATGAACAATAGCACTCTCTTGACAATAGTCATATATTTTTGGTTGTAAACGCGTGTTATCAAAACGCGCGTTGAGCGCTTGTCATCTGAACATGACCTAAAACTACCCGCTACAAGGCATTATTTTGACCACAATGTTCTAAACTTTCGTGATTTTCACTCATAACTTTACTTCAATCAACTCGTCGTCGAGGTCATTATTACTAGTTTCGATTACCGTGATAAGTACCGGTTGTGGTAATAATAACAATTGATTTAGGTGTAAAATTTAGGTATATCACTGCATTTAATGATAATAACCGAAAAGGTAATTTTAAATGGAATTCGCTCCCGTCGTCTGTATTTCCAGATAAATACAACCTAGCATTTTTCAAAGCTAGAGTGAATGGGCTGTTACTAAACCAGTGAGATACACTTTTGGCCTCATCTGCACTTGTCATCAAGTGAGAAAGTGGTTAATCACGGGTCAGTTTAATGTAAAAAACCGGCCAAGAGCGTGTCGGACACGCCCAAGATAGGGTTCCGTAGCAGGTACGAAAAAATCTTTGCATACTTTATTAAAGTGGTTGTTTTGGTCCCAACGTCGGCGGTACAGCGCCATCTATCGGCGAATTGGGTAACTAA
The DNA here is from genome assembly GCA_947563465.1 of Archips xylosteana. Classification (NCBI taxonomy): domain Eukaryota; kingdom Metazoa; phylum Arthropoda; class Insecta; order Lepidoptera; family Tortricidae; genus Archips; species Archips xylosteana. The sequence continues at coordinate 8,502,786 of OX387349.1, forward strand.
TCTACTGCAGTCTACTAGAATTAGTATGTATGTTGATTGTTTTTTGGATGTACCTAATATATTTTTTATTTGAAAGAAGATACTGTTAGCGTGATCTTATAGGTACATAAAGAAAAAAAAATGCTTGCAATGGCGGTTAAATTACAATCTTAGTTTAGAAATATTTTTTTACAAAAACTTAAAAATTTCTCAACTGATTAAGTTGAAAATAATTTTCCTAGAAGGTTTTTATTAAGTTGAACTTACGTGATTTTTTCATATTTTTTAAACATGCGGTTCAAAAGTTAGAGGGGGGGGGGGACACATTATTTTGAACTTTCGGAGTGAATATCTCCGAAAGTATTCACTTTATTAAAAAATGGTTTTATCAAAAGCCCCTATTCATTTTCAAATACCTATCCAATGATAACCCACACTATAGGGTTAGACGAGAAAAAATAAGTCACCCCTACTTTACGTCTATGGGAGGTACCCTAATAAATGTTTTTTTAGTTTTTTTTGTTTAATCACTTTGTTGGCGTGACTGATATATATATTCATGCCAAATTACAGCTTTCTAGTACTAACAGTCTCTGAGCTTAGCCGCGGACTGACAGACAGACAGACGGACAGACATGGCGAAACTATAAGGGTTCCTAGTTGACTACACAACCCTAAAAAAGACAACACAAAATTTACTGCTCATACTTAGATCATATTACATTTCATTCATTCAAACTTAAGAGATACACTCTTATCGGTGGAGTATCTTCCACTCATTCCTCCTATGTAATTTAGTTTGACCAAGCCATCACAAAAAAAAACTACATGCAACCGAATTTACTTTTTAAAGATTTATATTTCTGTTTACTTAAAATGTTGCAAATATTTTGAACAGTTGGCTACTGCACTCTGTTCTAAGAGGGGACTGGTCACTAATCCTCGAATTGAAAATGGCCTGCATGTTCCGCAGACATTCTTCAGGATTCCAATTCAACTTGAACCTCCTTGCGGTTAGATGGATTTACGCGATTTCCTTTTAAGAATGATTTATACTATCACTCTGACGGAAAAAGTAACTTCGATGTTGTTAAATTTTAGTTCAAGACGGAAAAATGATTAGTTTTTACTTTTACACCTTTACTTTATAAAAAACCATTTAATTATAATATTCGAAGCGCTATTATTTTATGTATGTACGATTTTTTTTTATATTTGCTCACTGTCATCAACACTACCGACCGATTGAGATACAAAAAAAAAACAGTATCCCTGATTAGATGTACTTAGTTTCGGTATCTGTTTTGTTACCTCCATAAAAAGTGTGAAACCTGGGTACATAAACATTGCTATGTAGGAAAAAATATTTTATGCCATTTTTAAATTCCCCAGATACTGCATAAAACTAGATTCTAAGTTTAATATTATTTCTTAGATTTACGGTTGTGGGTAGTTTAAGGTTCTATGTTTTTATAAATAAAAATTGAGGGTAGCGTTAGAAGCTAAACTGTTACCGCGGGCGGTCATCCAGTCGCCATTGTCACGTGATGCGAACCGCGCGTGCGTTAACGCTGCCGCCTCTCAATATCACAATTTCTGTCTTTAAATTATTGCCCAGTGCTCAGTAAATCCCTTACACCAAGTATAAATATAATTTAATTTAATATCCGAAAATTTTCCACTATTTATTTTAGTAACAATTTAAATAATAAAGCAAAACTTCGGTTGGTTGCGGAAGTCCAAAAAACTCACAAAATATTTACGTGATTAAACCTTCAATGCGGCAAGACTAATTCAAATTTAGCATCGTAATACTGCCCTAGCACGAACCTCATACCGTCTGGTTCCCGCCCAAGTGTCTCATGAAACCCGCAAGATGGCGCCACTTGCTGAACTTATTGAGTTTTGACGCGACCACGGCCCGAGCCAACTCGGCACCAAGTTTCATAGCCAACTTCAACTGTCGCTTATTAGAAAAAGTTTGTGCCATGGATAGTAAACATTTGTAACTAGTTTGTTGGGGATGTTTTTTTAAGCTGAAACCGTTTTCATATTTTTACTCCCCGACTTAAGGTTTGCAATCTGTAAGTGTTAGGTACAAGTATTCATGGGTGATCGCGCTCACGTACCATCATTATTTACTGGTTTTCCACCCTGTCTTGAAAAAGGGTATATGGAACATCTAATTCGTTAAATTTTTGACTTATTTTCTGGCATTCATTATCACGTCAACCAGAAATTGTTTACTTCTAGACGGAAGACTTCCCCACTAACATACCACCTAGACCTCACTACCTATTGGACCTACGTAGTATCTGTTTTGTTTCAACCATTTTTGCTAGTTTGTGCTGAAGCACCTACTAAGTACAAACGAACAAAATTACTATAATAATAATTATTATTAATTACAGATCAGAAGAAAATTATTTCTTCCTTCACACACTATCTAGTCAGTGAATATTCAAGTGTTTTTAACCGCTTGGGTTAAACAAAAAGGTACTTTTCCACGATTATTCCCACAGCGGAAAGACAAGTCGCCACAACCTTGTCCAAACTAGATTCAACATTAGTGCTGCCTTTTGTACTCACAAAAAAATTAACTCCGAGCATCATCCTCTTTTAAAAACATTAGCTGTGAAGGTAATGACGAAAAAAATGGTGTTCATCATCCCAGCCTATTTACGTCCCACGCGGGCCCAGTGCGGATTGGGAACTTCACACACATCATTGAATTTCTTCTTAGGTATATGCAGGTTTCCTCACGATGTTTCCCTTCACCGTAAAGCCCGTGGTAAATTTCAAATGTAATTTCGCACATAAATTCCGAATACTCTGAGTATAGGTGCGAGCCGGGATTTGAACCCACGACCCTCTGCTTGAGAGACCATATAGGTCAAGCCACTAAGCTACCAAGCCTTGGTGTGGTGTTTAGTTTTAATTTTGAAAAATTGATGAATATGAAAGAAGTACCTACTTACAATGATCAAGTCAAAATTAAGTGTCGATCAATAGATCAAAATAATAATTCCTTAGACTCCTGACAAGTAGGTAGGCATAGATAACTCCGATGCGTGATTAAAATGTCAGAACAAAGCTGAAGCCGTACTCGACTGAACGTGACTTCGAATAATATAGTTACAGGGGATTCCCCCGTCTATCACGAGTTGTTTTGACGTAGCAATACATAAGCGAAAAGCGTTAACCACGACCATATATTTTAATCACCACTAGGGGAGACCGAGGACAGTTGACACAGAGGAGAGTAGAAAAAACGTCGATTTTTTAGAACTTATTAACTGCTAGAGAGCTCGCAATAGCGCGCGTTTTTTAGTTCAAGTCTCGAGCTATCAAACACGCGCTATTGCGAGCTCGCTAGCAGTTAATAAGTTCTAAAAAAATCGACGTTGTGTCTACTCTCCTCTGTGTCAACTGTACCTCTACCATGAGTTACAATAGTTTACAGTGACCGTACTCGCTAGCGACGGCGTAAATGATTTGTATGGAGAATTGTGTACAGCGCCACTTACGGAAGTACAATTCTCCATACAAATCATTTACGCCGTCGCTAGCGAGTACGGTCACTGTAAACTAGTGTAACTCATGGTAGAGATACGCTCCTCGGTCTCGCCTACTTTCAAATACATAATATGTCAAGGTGTTAGGAAATTGCTATGAAAAAGTACCACTGTAAACATGTTCCATCAAAAGTTTTCCATTAAGACGTCATCGTCGACCATCAACACGAAATGGATTGAATTTTTTTGTTACCTTTGGGGTGAAAATATATAGGTGTAATCAACTGAATTTGCCTAATTAGTAACTGAAATAGCCCAGGTTAATTTTATACCACTGTGCATAGAAATATCCGGTGTCAAATTTTCTTTTCTATATATTTATAACATAATCACATTTATTAAGCATCGAACAACATAAGCACAAAGTATTTCTAGAGACCTCCATAGATAGATTTAATGAAGTTCACAGATCAGCGGTCTAGTAAAAGTTCGCTTGTTTGCATTATTGTATCTCATTTTTGTTATTTACTCTTGTTCCGTTCTTTTTACAAAATAAATATTGATATTCTTAGAACGAGCATTGGCAATCTCTAGTTTGAACAACCGTTTAAAATAGTTATTTTAAATACCTTAGATGTATGTAATTGAATAAAATTGTAGAAATGATTTGGAAAAAAAAATCTTGTTGAGTTTCTTGGATTCTTCTCAACAAGGTTTATTCGAACCGATGGTAGATTCTTCTGCTTTGATAAGTGCTCCTTATAGCCTTAATTGAACAAAGAATTTAGACTTTGACTTTACCTACAGATAAAGTGAAAAATGGGCCGCTACCGCTTTAACCTTACGTCCCCTGACAGTAACCAGCAAGCATACAAAACGTTCAAATAATGAGGGAAATGTAAATCTTTCCGATTAACATATCATTAGGCACTGCCTGTGTGCAGTTTAGATAAAAGGCCTTGCAATAATTTATTCATGCACTGTTTGCAGACAAATTTATTTATTTTTAAGTCTCACATAACGTTGGTTATAGTATCTGTATAATATTATACCTACGTGTTTTCGATAGAAATTATTGTATATGATTAATAGCAAACCCCGCAAACGTTGTTTTGCCTTATAAATCACCTTGGGGTATAAAAAATAGTCTACAACCTATTCTTAGACCTACCAAATATAGACAAAAAAAATAATCATAAAAATCGGTCAAGCCGTTTCGGAGGAGTTTGATAACAAACACCTTGACACGAGATTTTTATATGTTAGAAGATTTTTATTAATAATTAATTGATACATTGGCACGTTTACCAACTAATTTCAGAGGAATTGGTTTAGGATGTACGCTATATTTATTGCATTATTTTAATTGGCTCTTATTAATTACTATGTCACTGTCTGTTTATTTCTTGCTTCATGATATACATAATTAATTATTAGGTATATTTTAATTATGCTTTCATAATTATGACTCATATTTATACTTTGTTGTATTAAATTATAGTGTTCCAAGTAACGAAATTGAGTGGTGAGTCACCATAAAATAACTCTTACCTCTAGTACGTGCCCAATAATATCCTGTAGGAATTGAAATTTTCGTGTAGCTGGTAAATTTTTCCCGTAACATTTTCTCTCCAAAAATATATTATGTTTGTCTTATCTCTCAAAACAAATACGAGCTCGGCTCAATCAAATTACCAGTCCAATCACAAATGTTTGCAATCCTCCAAGAAGTCAGATAATCGCTCGCAATCCAAATTTATTTATCAACCTGTCCATTCACCAGTGGGTGAATCAGTTAACTCACCACTCAATCCAGTAAGCAGTTGCACCATTTGTTACCCTCCCAAAACGGAGAACAATGCTTTTATTAAAACCACAAATGATGGAGTATTTATATAATAAATTGCTACAGTGGATTGTTGAAAGATACGCGCTGTCAGAGGTCTTTGTGTGACATCACAATAGGCACTTTGCGGGAGATTTGGTAAAAGGATGAAAGCTGCAAATTATTTCGCGAAAAAAACAATGGATAAACGTAGAGATTAGGTGCGCTGTCGCCTTTATTTAGGTTACAATATGTATTTTTACTACTGAAATGATTTTAATTTCTTCAACTTCTACTTTTTTTTTATTTTGGCAGCTAGGCACTTTAGGTTAGCGGCCACTGCTGCCAATGACCTTTGATAGCAGCATAGTTTCCATAATGTTATTTTTTACCAGTTATTAAAAAAAACAAAGGACGGTTGCAGTAGGTAGCGTGTTTGTTGCATTCCTGGAATGCACATATGAGTATAGAAAACATGCAGATAGTACTGATTAGTTTTATTTTCTTGCTAGAGAATATCGTTCTGTTCACTGTCAGAAATATCCATGAAAAACTACTTAAATATGACCACACTACTACTTACCTACCGTTTTATGTTTTTTTTTTATGAAAATTAATAATTTACAGACTGCTACTCATGATGCTTGAACGGGGACACACCTGCCCCCAAGCATCACAACGTCTAAGTCGAAAATACATAAAACCTTGTTTTATGGACATATTGAATTACCTTCAGTGGTGTTAGTATGCTTCGGACCCTCATAAACGTCAAGCGCTACCGGATATGGGTCCGAATCGGGCGCGCGTCACTCGCGTCATTCTGCGTTACAATCCAAATAAACACAGTCTCTGTGGTGCGATAAACCCAACCGGTGGAAATCACCTAATTTATCATGGGAATTTAATCATGAAAAAGGTTCTATTGTCATTTATTTTGGTAAAAGTAAACCAATGTTTCATTTGTCTATTTGTGTTGCACTCCGATTGTAATCGCCACGTAATTACGTATTAGTACTTTTGGTTTTTTTAGGGTTCCGTCCGTAACTCAAAATAAAATAGAACCCTTATAGGATCACTTCAAGTCAAGTCAGTCCAGGCGTACTATATATTACTTATAATATACAGAAAAAATTAATACTAAAAATAACCGCCGATTTCACTATAAAATTACAAATTATTCAATGAACTTTAAATATGTTTAAATAATTTCCAAATATACTTACAAAATTTAGGATTATCATCAAAGTCTTCAACACTAGGTAACACGCATTTCCTTGCTTATTCATCATTTAGCGTATAGTAAATAGCAAACAAATTAATTCAAAACTGAACTGGACAATATTGAAGCGCATATTGCAAAGACCTGACGTTTGCACCATTCGTAAATCACTCAAAAACTTGCTTACTGCATGTTGTCATAAATTATTCTCACGTCGCGTCCTGTAGCGCAATCCCGCGATGCCACAGCAAAGAAAACTACAGAATATCACTTATTCTTGAAACATTAAAATCATATACTTACAGACCTTACAGCGTACGAAATAAAATTTGTCTCTTTTAAGAAAATAAAATTAGCGACTACACGCTGCCGTCCCACACGCTGACGTAGACTTGGACTAAAAAATTTTGACTACCTATAGACTCTTAACTTTACCCTTGTTCACGGGAAATGACGCGAACTAAAGAATGTGTATGACCCAAATGGATCATACACTTTTTGTTCGCGTCTCAGGTCTCACATTTAAGAGTCTGTAGTCAAGTTTTTTTTAGTAAAGTCTTCATCGCCATAGTAATATGGGATGCCTGGGCAACTTTCGGCCCGTTTAAATAAATCTTAAGTTTACTCGGAATCGCTAATTTCATGTCCACTGGAGAGACAATCTTTGTTTATTTTGCTGTGTGAACCAAGTTTGAGGGGTGTTTATTACAATACCGAACTACGAACGACCGAATGTATTAAATAAAATATCAATTGGGTCAAAACTTCTCAGAATTTATTAAAACGGCGTCGTATAGAACTCATTATACTTTGTTTTTTTTTTAGCATTAGAAAGAAGGTAAACGATCTTGACAAATCTTTTTATTAAAATGCACTTTTGAAAAATAATTCATACCTTATTTCTAATGGTAAAAAAAACGAAGTATATGTTAGGTTAGATTAGTTTAATAACAATGACAATTAACAATTAACGACCGCTTTAGCCTAGTTGGTAGTGACCCTGCCTACAAAGCAAGAGGTCCTGGGTTCAAATCCCGGTAAGGGCATTTATTTGTGTGATGAGCACGAATATTTGTTCCTGAGTTATGGATGTTTTCTATGTATTTAAGTATTTATTTATCTATATAAGTATGTTTATCGTCGTCTAGTACCCATAGTACAAGCTTTGCTTAGTTTGGGACTAGGTCGATTTGTGTAAGATTGTCCCCTAATATTTATTTATTTTTTTATTTTATTTAATGTAAAACAGTTTTAGAAAGAAAAACCTTTCGTTCTATTGACTCATTCGATATTTTAATACATTCGGTCTTTCGTACTTGGGTATTATGTTATGATACATAACCAGTTTGGGTAAGCAACGTGAAGTGTAGGCTTTTGTATGTTAACATGCGATAAAAGTTCAATACTAGCTATCAATAATAGCTATTGCCCGCGATGCTGTCTGTGAAGGATTCGTTTATCGCTATCCCATAGGAACTACCAACTTTCCGGGATAAAAACTATCCTGTGTCCTTCCCAAAGTCTTTAACTATCTCCATATCAAATTTAAATCAAGTCGGTTCATCGGTTTGAGCATAAACTAGAAATCAAACGGTTCTGCTCGCTATTATAAGTCAAAAACTGTCTGAATAATTTAGGTCATTTTGGAAAACTCTCAGGGATTATCTCCTACTCAACCGGTTATTTTCATGATTTTTTTTATCGTTTTGCATTTTCTATCAAGCTGGCCTGCTGGCAAACCACATTTTCCTCGGCGTCAGTGCGTTTATGTGACTCCACGCGTGACGCTCGCGGCAGTGTAACGTGACAGGAATTACACTGCTCTCACAATCTCACTATTTGCGCGCTAGAACACTGCGAATCCATGGAAACATTCTATGGTACAATCTGCTTGAATATCTAGAGTTTCGAAGAAATACCTATCTCTTATGAAAGCGAAATGCTTTTTGTACAATCAGTTTGCTAGAAGCTGTTGTGGTGTGGTAATTAAAACACCCTGTTTTACTATACGCTTTCAGATTTTGACGATACTGAATTCTAATCGTTTCATAATTGAACTTCACGATACTATCGTTTCAATTATGCTCTATATATGTCATCATCATCGTCCCAACCTCTATACGTTCCACTGCAGGGCACAGGGCTTCTCTTAGAAAGAGAGAGCTTGAACCGTAGTCCCACGCGGGCCCTTTGCGGATTGGGAACTTCACACACATCATTATAGTTTCTTCGCAGCTGTGTTCAAGTTCCTTCGCGATGTTTTCCTTCATCGTAAATCTCATGATAAACTTCATGATTTCGCACATAAACTCCGAAAAACTCAAGAGTTGCGAGCCCGGGCTACTACCACTACCACTAGGCCACCCCGACCAAACCACGACTAAGTTCTGTATTAACATCATAATGTGATTTCAAAAGCACACAACTCTTGAAACTTCCTCGTTTATAGTTTCATCTAACATGTGACTCTTCATCAAACAAAATAGCAACGAATTTTACACCAGTGCCCACATTTATCTGACTGTACGCCGCTGCTTGACTCAATTTGCCAGTTTGGCATGCGAACCATGAAGCCCGCGTTTATGTCTCTGAACGAACCGTCACACCCACGTTACGGCAAATCAGCCGGCTGACAACGTGTCGCGTGAAGAGTTTATTCAAGATTTTGTGTCTCTGTACGTTGGTACACGTTGGTTGGTTGGTGGGTTGGTTGGTTGGCCAACGTGGGACGGTTGAAATATTTCAAAATATAGTAGAAAAAAAACTATAAATGTTACGAACCCTTTGCATCTCATGCTTGTACATATAATAACAAGAAAGTAAGTTTAAGTACTAAAATTTGTCTGCGGAAAAAAGCACAACTAGAAAAAATAAGAAGGTGGGTAAGCAAATGTTTAAATGGCTGAAATAGGCGTTAGTTACAAAGGATACAGTCGAAGAAACTGAATCACGTACCAGGGTAAACACTTTTCATTGCAAATGTCATGTCGACATTCCATACAACTGCCAAAGAAATCATCGTGCAATTGGTTGTGAAAAGGTTCCACCCTGGTACGCGACTCAGTATCCTTGACTGTACATAATGAACAAAATCCAGATCCACCTCAATCGAGTAATAAATTATTCAATCATTGTGTCATATTTCATCATAGCCATCATAGTCCCTTCAGCCATAGGACGTCCAACGCTGGACATCCACCAAATGTATTCTAACCACCAATCCAATCCAATCCACCGTGAATGTCATATTATGTGTGGTGAAGCATATTTTCGCGCAGTGGTTTGTCGGAATACTGCCAGCAAAGTCTGCTACCTCTTCACGCTTAAAACACAAAAGCGATTTAGGTAAAATTTGGTTTGTAGATAGTTGGAGACCCCGGGAAGAACATAGGATAGTTTTTACCCTGAAAAATTGCATGATTCCAGCGAGATAAAGATAAACGAACTCTTCGCAGACGATTATGCTAACCCTTAAAAAAGTGCTAAATTGAAACAATAAAACCTCTGTAGAACAAAAATGAAAAAATAATTTGCATATTTAGTCTATAGACGTAGGCCGTACATAAAACCAAATTACTTCCAGTTACCTTTACAAAAAAGGTCCAAATAAAGTCAAATTCGATCAAAAGCGTGAAACAATCTCACGAATCTCACTCGGGTTTAAAGAATAGGTAGGTAATTCTTCTCAGCTGTACCGGCTTAAATTGCATTTGTTATCTCGAATCTGTCCAGCCACTTAGAGCCTTATCTGCAGATGCAAAGGAAATGTATCTGTTCCAGTACAGTGAAATATTACCCCGGAAATTGATTCGGAGAAAGCCGTTTTATATTTCTGTATGGTTAAGTAGTTTGTCTCGTAAAAGTTTTAGATTGGCTACAAACTCTGTTATTTCTGTGAAATATTTGTGGAATAACTTGTTTATTATAAAACTTTTCTGAAACTTATACCAATCCATGTCACGTATTTTTCTACTATGACCTCTTTTATATACCTAGGGTTTAGGTAACGCCACCAGAGTTGAGGCCACGCACACAACCACATCCCATGTAATGACAGCGGGATTTTGACGTTGTGTTGTCGTTTAACGTCAACACAACGGCAAAATCCCGCTGTCATTACATGAGATGTGGTTGTGTGCGTGGCCTCAACTCTGGTGGCGTTACCTATAAAATTGCTGGACAATATTTTTTAATTTAGTCCGATGAAATGTGTATGTTTAGTACTTTTTAGACGACCGGATAGCCTAGTTGTTAGAGAACCTGACTACGAAGCTTGAGGTCCCGGGTTCGATTTCGAAAATAAGTTATTAAGTTTTGGGAATTATGTAAAATCCCGAAATATCAATTTGACTGCCAGACCTTGGTTTGCGCGATCGAAGCAGTAGGTAAAGGCAAGCTTTTATATTGTTTAACATTATTTTGAGCTAGAAAGACATAATTATATAGCATCACATAAAATATTTCAACTACAGTGTTCAGACACGAGCCTGTCGAGAGGCAAAACTCAGTTTATATTTTTGGGGCTGCTTTTATAACAACAACACTTTACCTACATACAAAAATCGCTATTTGGGACGGTACATTTTATTTGGAAATGGTACTGCGGTTTTCCCGTAAACGGCAAAATATAAAATGCATTGACCAAAATATTCATCTTAGAACCACGTCAGCGAATTTTATCTTGCGTTCCTTAAATTTATTCTTGTGCAAAATTTTAGCATCGTATACGACGGTTTTAAAAATCTCTTTCATCTATCTCTTAATCTAGGACGACAATAATTTGAAAACATGCATGCATATCTACATAGAATAGCAGTGCATTTTGGATGCGTTTGTTTTAATACTGCGCGATGCACGATGTACAAAGGCAGTTCGCTTAAGAAAATCCCTGACATGACGGCTAGAATGAGCAAAATAATGTCTTTTCTTGCAATCCTTTCTTACTGAGTAAAATATCTAAAAAACGAGACAAAAATAAAGCAAAAGTTTAACCGACTTCAAAACAAAACACAAATTAACTTTCTACTGGTCTGTTTGACGTCAGTACCGCAGCATGACCCAGCAGGAATGTACCTAGATAGTCATCTATCTTACCTATATACTATCTATTGGGCTTCTATAACTCCTGCTGGCTCGTGTTAACACGACTCGACGCGAACAGTAATAAAATGTTATATCTGTGGTTTTTTCGAGTCGGTTCAATATTTATTTTTTCTCGCTACAAAAAAATTTTTGAACCTACAAATAGTGTACCTACGATTAGTAGTAGTTAAAGTAGCTTAATGTCAACTGCTCGTCATCTCTTACGAAATATTGCTGTTCACGGTGACTTCATTTAACTGTTGAGGAGTCCTCCTGGTGCTCCACCATTAGTTCCACTGCACCATATGCATTAAGACGAGCATAAATTGCTTAGCAACTCTGTTACAATAATCCATTCACAACCGTAAAGTAGTGAGCAGTTTCATTAAACAATTATGGTTTTCTTCATCAGTTCCACTTCACCAAATGATGATTTCCAAGAGCAAATGCACGATTTACTATAAAATATCCCAAATTACTAAATGTCTCCCTACAATACTTAAAGAGTTCTCTCGATTTTCCCAGGATTAACACATCAGATCCTAACTTTGGCGTCAGTGCGGGCCTAAACTGGAAGTATTCCCGTTCCAACTATAAAAAAACCTAATAAAAATATATAGTTACATGCATATATTTAAACTTAGAACTGACAACCACCTCCTGAATTTGGAAGTAGGTTACCTATAAACACCACATTCTAATGTAATGATTTTGAATAGTGCATAAAAAATCAACTAAAATTTGACCTGCTGGCAATTTTATAGGTAAATATTCCTAATTGTTTCTAACCTAATCCTTTTATGCAATTATTATTAAACGTTTTGTTCCGGTTGCACATATTTAGAAAAATAACAAAACAATAAATAATGATTGCCTAGTTAAATTTAATTTAATTGAAACAAAACATAGCCGTATCCAAAGTTCCAACATTCCCGATGCGCTGCACGTATCCACATTCTCTCTCCCAAATGAAATGTAAATAAATATTTAGGTCGCAAGCATTCTCGCTGGAACGACATCACACGTTGTTTGTTCGCGCCCCGAGGGCCTCTAGGCTTAATTAAGGACAGTTTTCATACCATTATACTCTGAACGAGAAAACACGCTGATGCGCGGGACCTACTAACACGATTTGCGAGTGTATGAAATTTTCCATAATCATTGTGTGGGTGAAACCGAAGACATAATAAAACTGAAAATAATTATGGTTCGCTTAATAAATCCAATACACGCATTACCGATGTGGTAGCAAGGCTGCCAAACTGAAGTGTAGTGGAAACGGACACGGACCACAAGATCGATGGCGGCGATAAGGTAGGCCCAAGCGTCGTTAGCGGAATGACCTAAGTAGACGTCTACCTTAAGGACTGGAAGGACAACGCTCAAAATCGACATGAATGGGGAAAATGGGGGGAGGTCTTTACCCAGCAGTAGGACACCTCTCCAGGCTAATTAATTTAAGTACCTACCTACCTGGGCGACCGCGCTTCGCCAAGCTAGTTCGATTGCTCGCCCCCGAAAAGCCCCGCATTACAAAAGTTGGTAGTTTCTGTGATCCCTGAATTATAATATAATGTATACGTATACAAGAATTGCTCATTTAAAGGTATTAGATAGATAGATAAACTGAGAAAGTGTAACGAAACTGAACTGTAATATTTTCAGACCAAACTGCCCGCTTGATAACGGGGTTTAATTATAATAGCCTTAGAACCCAATACATTCGAGTCAGAAATTACTTAACAAATTTTTAAATCTCTTCTATTTTTATTTTTCTCTATGGTACCAATAATACATCGAAAAGTCTAAGGTAGGTACGAATAGAGTGTCGTATTCATTCAATTTCTACTGTTTTTTTTCATGTTTGACCTTCTCGGTCCTTTCCAGTCAAACGCTACATCAAGTGTAACTCTTACTCTTACGTCTCAAACGAAGTCTAAGAGTGCGTTAACCGAAAATTTCTTATGTTTACAGAGAGCCCAGGATTAAGGGAATGATATTAAAATTCCGTTTGTTCGTAACAAATTGAGGAAACTGAAAGGGCTTCTCTAATGAGATAATAACATTTCCGTACAGGTGGCCCGGCTTGTGAATATTCCATTTTACAGCGCCCGCCGCCCTTGTATTATAAATATGTTACTTAGTTCGCGTATTTGGATTACTTAGCATTTTCATTGCTTTAGATAATGTCTACAATGTCTGCTTCGCATTATTACTTGAATTTAGAATGTTTTCTAAATCTCTAAGCGAGAGTTACGCTTTATTTAGAAAAAAAACATTTTCTGTAATATCATTGTCAGAAGCGTGGTCAGTTAATATTTGCGACATAATCCGACACTGGTTTTTTTTATTGTTATTTCTATCCAGCTTCACTGTGTCAAGCTCACAATTATATTTAATATACAATTTCTTCTTTTCAGATGCTAAAAATACCGACTAGTAATAAAGTGACCTAAACCCCGTGTTAATTCACCAACCGCTCTACGAGCCCTGAACAATCTGTTCAAATAAACGTCGCTGGATTTAACCCCTCGAACGCCCGTGACTCCACAGGGACCACTTTCCGATACAGCGGAACTAACCCTGGCAACCTAGCCGCTAACGGACACAGCACGTGAAGGCACGTACATCGTAATTCAGTTCGCAGGTGCGCCGAGAATGCGAAGACAAGAGTTGAAATTTATTAAAAGTTACGGTTTAGATGTTATGAATTGATGAATCGATGGATTTGTCTGCACATTCTTTGTTCGAAGCTGGGGATGCATTGGGGTTGCAGAATGGATAAATATCAAAGTTTCAAGCGAGCCGTAGGTAAGTTGAATAATCGTTGCTCTGACAATACGTTCTTCGATATCAATGGTAAATATAATGGAGGAATTCACGTAATAAATGAATATATAACCAAATACCCGCAGTTTTGCTAGCGTAAACCATTAGATCTTGAAGTTGAATTGTCACCTCGCGATTTTACTAGTTCCCAAAAAATTTAATCATGATCTTCGTTAACGTTGTATAAAGAACACCCGTGCAAAATTTCATGTCTCTATACTTAGCACTTAAAATTTTACATAATTATGTAAATTCTGACCCCGTGGGAACATCAGGTTAAAAAGTAGCCTATGGGTTGTTCTCTGGAACAACCCATTCTCCTCCTGCTATCTGCGTATTGAACAAACTCACACCGTTTCAGTTCTTGATGTTATTTTCTTACAGTAATGGATATTTGTGTTTTCTGTTTCTCCTTTTCTTTATCTAAATATACATCCTTATTATTTATTCTTCGAGATTTATTATTGTATTTGTATAGTTTCTTACAGTTACCTGTCAGATAATTAACGACAGCGAAATTAGCTAACGAACGCATTATCCTTATCTCACATCCGGCACTCATAGCCCTCATCACTTACCCGTTAACACATAACACAATACATATCAGAAACGAAATCGAATGGGAAACTCGGAATCCATTACATCCGTTGCAATTCCTTTTTTTTGTATGGAACTTCGAAGGGGCAGTAATGGAGAAAGTTTTTCCTTCTCCCGTAATTGTGTGGGCCGATGTAAGGTAATAAATAACCACAAGCTGCGGCCCACTGATTGAACTTGCTAATGAATGAAGGACAAGAAATTCGGAGATCGAAACGTTCGAAGAGTACGGGGAAGTTGAGAAACGACCTAAGTTAAATGAACTTTTCACGGATTGGATTGTGGAGCTCGAATTCGTTTCAAGATCTTATGCAATTTTTCATGTAAGAAACCTGTACCAGTTTGATTTGCATGATAAACTCCAGAGAAATACGCAAGTAAAGAGTAAGTGATTTTTAAATGAAATTTGTTTTTCATTCTTCACTGACAAAAAAACCCTAACAAAAGGCCATGATTCACCAAATAAACAAAAGCGTAATAGAATAAAGCTTCCATATAAAATCAGTAGCAAAAATCTTTTCCATTAAAAGGTAAAAAGTCAAAGGGTATGTTCGGATACGATTTAGTTATCAATAATTCTGTTCAAGATTATGCATTAAAAAATTGCTCTTCCCTATATCAAAGGGCTGCCGATGTTTTCTTTGCAAAGCGGCACGTGTTCTGGGTTGCAATGAGACGATTCGCGACCCTTGTTTTTCTTTACGCTTTAGAACAACTTACTTTGGGCACTGACCAGCGATACAGAGGGGCTTGACTTTGTGTAGCGGACGTTGAACTGCTGAATATTATTCATTAGCTAATGCTAGGTTCCTAAGGGTAGTTTGGCTTTTCACTGTCCATCTTCAAAAGTAATAAAATAGCCACTGATGAAAAATGTACGGAAGCGATAATAGTAACAAAGAGTTAATAATTAGGTAGAGTTAAGGTAGAGTTAATAAAATACCGGTGGTTAAAAATATTGTGAAATATTATATAACAGACAATTACTCATTAATTAGTTGTATGCGAAATTTTCATGTCAAAACTGAGCTTTTTCCAGGCATTCGTGTTGTGTATTTAATTTAACTACCAGTTAACATAGTCTGACTATTTGCACTTCACCCAAATAAATAAATTAATAATAATTTGGCAATAAACAACTAGCGATATTCGACTTAATACATTTAACTTCCCGAGATAAATAATGAACATACCTAACTGTTGCCCGCGACTCCGTCTGCAAAGAATTATTTGTTAATCGCTATCCCGCGGGAACTATGCTATTTTCCGGGATAAAAGTATCGCATATGTTAATCCAGGTTATAAACTACCTATGTGCCGAATGTCATCAGAATTCGTCAAGCCGTTTTAACGTGAAAGAGTAAGAAACATCCATACATCTATACAAACTTTCGCATAATTATGTATTCTTAAAACACTGCGCTGAGTTTCTTAAACCGGCAATTTCTCCACTGAAATCGAATTTTTAACTCTGCAAAGTCTTTCCAACCAGTGATATTGGAAAGGTATCAAAAATATCCTCATATCTCAATCAGTAGGCAAAACCCTTTACGGGGTCACTTCATACAAAAGGACAACGAGCATTCCCTTTGCCCCGTTCCCAGGCAATTTAGTCGCTCCACAATGGGGGCAGAAATAACTTCACTACATTACTTCGGGTAGTCTGCGGGTTAAGTATACTTTTAATATTTCAACGTTAATCCTACACTATACTGTTTTAAGCTTTCGTGATTTTCACTCATAATTACTATACTAAACGGGATATGACAGTAATAGAGATATGATATGATATGATATGAGTAATAATAAGTAATACTTAAATCATGGAACGATTGACACCAATTGACCCATACTAAGCATAGCAAAGTAAAGCTTGAACTATGGGTACTAGACAACTGATAAACATACTTATGTATATAGATAAATATATACTTAAATACATAATAAACATCGACTCGAGCACTAACATTCGTATTTTTCACACAAATATCTGCCCCGACCGGGAATCAAACCCGGGACCTCAAGCTTCGTAGTCAGGTTCTCTAACAACTGAGCTATCTGGCCATGTAAATTTTGTGTTATATTCTAAAATTTGATGTCAAATGTCACTTATTTTTATAAATATCGCGGGAAGCCAATCGTACCTTAAACAATCGATCCTTGAAGAAGGTCCTATGTTCATCAGTAGAGGTCTTGTCCTATTGATGATGATAATTTTTTAATGGATTTTGAAGGTATATTATAGCTGATTTTGATTTTATGGCTGATTATTAGATCAACATAAATGGTAAATAAAGTGCGATTCGAACTCATGAAGAGAGAGTTCCGTATGATAAAATACTATATTTTTTTTTTTGTGCCCCCTCTCCCATACTTTAACCCCACATTTCTTATACTTAGACTTTCTTGTGAAGGCCAATTTATTTCCGGGATATCCTTGTCTTTATTTCTCTTCAAGTTTTAGATGTCTAAGGCTAGTGCCCATTGTAGCACACCCGCGACTACTAGATAAAATTGCATCGGATTACTTTACCTGCGTAAACGATCCAAGCCTGGTGCTGACAGCCTTTGTCGTCCTCAGTTATACATAACTTCATTGGTAGAACGTGGAAAAAGTATGCGAATCTGCAGCAGCTAATTTAATATGAGTAGGTACCAAAGGTTGAGGAAGAAAGGAATACCCCTGGATGGTTATGCTGATGTATTGAAAATGGTCGTTTCCGGAATGGTTTAATTAGTTCAATTTAACAAGAATATTACAATAATAATGCTTAACACAGCCGACCTGACTTCAAATAAACCACAAAATAGAAAAAACAATAGGAAATGTTCACATGCTTACTCATTCATAGACACTTTGTACTCGAATGTAGAATTGCACACAATTTTCTGCCACCTAACGTGGAGTAGAGGAAAGATGATTGCCAACTCTTTACAGAAAAAAAAATGCCACCTAAATTGCACTGTAAATTTTATTTAACTCCATCAGAAAGCATTTAGATTCAATAAGGCTGGATTGCGATAAACAAATTCTTCGCAGACGGAGTCGCGAGCAACAGCTAGTATTTTATAAGTTGCAAAGCAGTATGCAAAATGTATGCATCTTAATGATATTCTGTTAAGAACACAAGAAATGTGTATTGGTTAAAAGGCTATTGAAATACATTCATATTATTAATTTGAAACTTCATAATAAAAAAACACGTAAGAAGCGCTGTATGTACACTCGGCATCATATTTTAATTGTGCACTGTACCTTTTCACTCTTGCTTGCAAGGTTGTTTGAGCGAGGTATATATTCGACAGCGCCACTCTTTTAGTTTGTGTTTCCACCGACTTTGATTGAAACTCTCTTTATTCTGGAAAATTGGTTAAACTTCCCAATTGGTTTTCTTTTAAGTTCAAATCTGTATTTTGCTGTATAAAGTGTAATAGAAGCGATTCACCTGAAGATCTAATTGAAATGATCAGACAGTTAATCATTTTTGGTTAATTACGCTGAGATCAATAATAAATTTAGGAAATGTGATTGGTTTAATGAAAACGTTACTGCGAATGAAAGAAATGTAGTTATCTGCGCTGTATTTTTATTCGTTACTTTTATTACAATACATTATTACCCAGCTTACTTTGGGACTAGGTCAATTGGTGTGAATTGTCCCGTGATATTTATTTATTTATTATTATTAGACTTAATGTTGAAAAAGTTTCCATAATGATTACTACGCCAGCAGCCGTGTTTAGTAAGCTCTACCAAAGTGATACTTGTACACGTACACTGTTTTGTAGCAGTTACAATATTCTTGATTTTATTTAAAACTATTAAAATTACAACATTTTCTTATTTTATTTTGTAAGATTAAAATTACTTTTTGACTCAACTAACTCAATCCTTAGACCTAAAATAACTTGAAATTTTTAATATTGACAAAGCTTAGAGACGGGTTTTAATAAAATCCTACGTGATAGAGTCGTCTCCAACAAGGCGGGTACCGCAAGCACAAACTAATGTTGATAGGTAGTCATTATACTTAAATATTTGTATTGAAATCCATCCAAAATACAGCCAAAACCAAGATAATTAACTCTTTTTTACCGCATAAACCAATTCCCTGCGTGTTTCAATTTGCCATATTTCATTCTTCACCAATTTCACCACAAATGCGCTTCATCAGCCGCAACAACAGAAATAGAAATAAACTTACCTACCTAATTACGGCTTACAATGCATCCTCAAAAACGTAGCTTTTTTATCCGGCTGTCGTTGGATTTGCAGGCATTTTAATTATCAGGCAATGTACGAGTCTGGCGAGCAAAAATGGTTCACAATGAGAAAATAATAGCTGCAGGGATTAACGTTCTTAGTAGGGAGGAAATGTGGAAACCGTCTTGATATGTTTTTGATTGGCTATCAATTTAAATTTCCGAAGAAATTACTTTAGAATAAGCTAACGCAGATAATAAAAGTTAAAAAGTGTAATTCAGCGGATAGTTTGACAGACTGAACACTCCAGTAGAAATAAAGAAAACATTTACAGGGGTATCAAATAAAACTAACCCAGCCATTTATTGAAATATTGCGTAAAATTGTGTTTTTTTCAAAACAAAAGAAAAAGCTACTTATTAAAATAAAATTTGTGCAACGCAGAAGCAGCTTTGTTTTTCTAGCGCTTATTTCGCGAATAAGCTGTTGTTTAACAAATGATGCATTACTAGCCTCATTTGAGTTGAGAGCCAGGTGAGATAAGGGTAAATCGACGATCATTAAAAAATGGTGTAGGTATACCATTGTATTCTTAATATTTTGGTCAAATTAAGCTATGCGTAGCTACTTCTGAATAGAATATCAAGTTTCCCAAAGCCTTCTCCACACAATGAAGTCGCTACCTGAAGCCAATCCCTTCACAAGATGCGCATCGAGTTCCGGATAACGAGATAGTGGTCGAGAAGCGCATTAAAATTAACTTTTCTATTTTGCGGGCCTCTTCAGCCTCTCGCATTCAGGTTGTATGAGTTTAAGTAAGTAGGGTTTATGTCCTCGTTCGGACTTGAGCTTACATAATTGGATTTTAAAATAAGTGAGCGCAAAGAAATTTTATTCCGGCTCTGGTTTTTAATGCTAGATTGAAATAAAATTCCGACCGATTCTTAAGTTAGCAAAATAAAATGTTTTATCTTGATATCGTATTAAATGTCATCATCATCATCATTTCAACCGAAAGACGTCCACTGCTGAACATAGGCCTCCCCCAAGGTTCGCCAAACAGATCAGCCCTGCGCCATCCACATCCAACGCGTAAACTTTTAATTAAATCCTATATTTTTTTTTGCATTTTAAGTGTTATAAATTTAAGGACTGAAACTCTAACCACTGGCTTTTGGTATGAATTTTGGGTATGTTTTAATGTTTTAGATAAATAAAACTTTCGAATATGAAAGAACGGATCAAATAGTGCTGTCTTTGGCTAATATCTTCCTCGTCGTCCTTCATTTCTCAGTGATCTCGCTCTATTACACAAGACCTTAAAATAATAGACGGACTGACGGAGAAAGAAATTAACCTAGTTTGAAAAATATACGGAAAATAATACAGACTGCGAAACACTTACGTAAAACAACGTAACCCCGTTCCCTCGCCAGTTTATGAGAAAAGTTGAGGTGTATTTTCAGGAAAGAACGCAAGCTTCCGTGGCAATTTATTTACAGTTACCTCCACTAGCCAGGCTAATGAGGAAATAATTACTCATTTGCTGGGATCACTAACATGCGTAATGGGAAAAAGATTTTTCCAAACGTATTTTTCTTGCCGTTTTTCTCTCGTTACCTAGAGTTTTTCCGGAAAATGATAAGGTATTTTTGTTTCATAAGAAAGCTTAATCACCAAGATGATACGTGTTCTCGTGGATTATTAATACTTACCTCGGGATTTTGCTGGGATGTTTCGTCATTATGATTTCCTATTGCTAATGCGTTTAAGAGTATAAATACATAAAGCCTTGACGGCTGCTACTTGGTTTATTTTTCTCAGTCTGGCATAACGATACTAAATAAAATAAAACGAAAGTTAGGTACCGACTTCAAAAAAAAGATGGAGTTTCTCAATTTGTCGGTTTTTTTCTACACTTAATTTATTGCTCTAAAATATATATTTTTTTTAATTGAAAGTTACCGGCAGTCGTCCTCTATATACCTCACCTGATTTAAGTAGTGAAGATGTAGCTCACTGATTCGGTAACAACCTAAACTCTCTGGCCTTGTTTAGCCTTTAATTTTATTTACCCGGACAAACAGACAGATGCTTGACCAAATGGCAACCAAATCGTTACGAAAATCACGATTGACTAATAATTGCCCCTAAAGATGTAATTACAAGCGGAAATATTCACTCCAGTACCTTGATCTAATTAATGAAAAAAAATCTTGAAAAAACGGTTACGGGTCAAACAAGGAATAAAAACCTTCTCAAAAACTGTACAGAAAAATTGAGAAATTTCACTAGCTGCATTCAAGCAACTGGACAACGGACACGGCGTAAAACTGCATTCTCCGTTATGAAATTTCCGATATGACAGAATACCAAGTCATTGGAATCGTAGTATTTTACGGAGGCCATCGAAGACGATTGCGGTCTTTACTAGGATAACAATGGCTAGCTTCAGCCCAGAGCGGTATGTTAGCTGTTCAATTGTGCAGAAGTTAGTGGTCAGCCGTATTGAAGCGAATCCGGAGAATTGAATGTAATCAGATTTAATCGTTAAAAGAATCCTTGGATTTATTGCGGGATCGAACCATGATTGTCTTTTGTTTTTTATATTACAGTAATAGTTGGGTTGTTTTTATCATTTATTTGAGGAACGAGGGTTATATGTTGATTGATTGTTCGTCCTTTTTCATAGCCGACAGAAATAAAGAAATATCAGTAATCTTATAAGTTTTGTGTTGCTGCGTTGGCTATTTTTGATGTCTAAGGGCCCAGGAGGGGGCATTTAAGTTTACAAGTGAGTTTATAAAACTTAAAGATCACAAAGCTGTAAGAGCGATTGTGAGAATATATGCAACTAGCTGTTGCCCGCGACTCCGTCTGCGAAGAACTTGTTTATCGCTTGAACTAAGCAATGTTCCGGAACAATACCTTAGTCTATGTCGTTCCCAGGGTCTGAAACTATCTCCATACCAAATATCATCTAAATCAATTCAGCGTATTGAGCGTGAAGAAGTAACAGCCAGACATATTTTCGCATTTATAATATTAGTATGGATACAGAAGTCTGGATTTTCATTTTTACTCTTCTGCTCCCGTCGTAAATTAGCTACCCCAAAAAGTTGCAATAAAGCGAACATTTTCAAATCACCCGCCGTTCAAGCCAAAAAACTTCTAATGAAAACTTTTACAACGACAAATGACGAATAAAAGGCGATCACACGTAAGCGGGTAGATTGTCCGCCGCCGCAAACTTCAGCTATTATGACGGCAAAATAGTTGCCCAAGTTGGCAACTAACGGGCTCGTTATGGGACTAGTTGGGCAATATTTTTGTTGGACAAAGAAGCTAGTTCTTGTTATAACAAACTATTGTGCCGATAGATTAGTCGTATTTATGAGGCTTTCACACTCGCTTGGTTATTGGATTGGTGTAATTCACGGCTCGAGTTGGACGAGCGATTTTTGTAGAACAACGAGTAGGTGTTGCTTTGTTTTGCTTGTTGTCAGATATATCTTTATCCCGTGGGAATCTTATTTACAGATATAAAAATCCCTTAGGTATGTTTATATGAAATTGTGAAACGTTAAGTCAGTCTAAAAAAATACGACAGCACAAAAAGTAAACCTTAGACACATTTTTTATGGGGCACGGAGAGTGAGAGAAGGCGTGAGTTTGGTAATACGTTTTCGGATACACCTCGTAGTTAGTGTACACAAGACAGATACATAGAGGTAGGTACTTAATAAATTCAGTTATATAAAACACCCAAGACTGGAGAACAAAAATTCGTAATTATATAATATCTGCCCCACCGGGGACCTCAAGCTTTGTAGTCACTTTGTATTTCCATCCAATCGCTATTCGGTGTTTTCATTATGGCTTCAATTATCTCCCATTATCTTCTCAGAAACATTCAATCAATTGACGTAATAACTCCTCATCATTATCATTTTAGCCGAAAGACTCCACTGAACTTAGGTCTCCCCTAAGGTTCGCCAAACAGACCAGTCCTGCGCCATTGGCATCAAACGCATTTCCGCAACCTAGAAAGAAGAAAGAAAGAAAGAAAAAAAATACATTTATTTACAACAACACAAAACACACCATCAATATTTTTACAAAACAAAACATACAGACGAATTGAGAACCTCCTCTTTTTTTTTGAAGTCGGTTAAAAAGACAACACGAAAGCTAAAGTTAGAATATGTCATTGCGGTTGCAAATCGGACACTGGCTCAGCATAATGCTAGCATAAGCAAGTACCGTTGATGACACCCGGATCGCTGTTTAGATAGATAAATAAACTGCACACTAATAGCTACATAAGACTACATGCGTAAATAAATAATTTGTAGATTATAAAATAATTATAATATAACGCACTAGAGGATGTCTTTAAGACCCTGGACTGGAAAGACGTGGCATAAACGTAAACGGCGAGTACATCTCACACCTCAGGTTTGCCGATGACATAGTTGTTATGGCGGAATCATTGCAGGATTTGGCGGAAATGCTGAACAGCCTTAATGATGCTTCGCGACGAGTGGGGCTTGGAATGAATTTGGACAAGACAAAGGTCATGTTCAACGATCACGTCATCCCTGAGCCCCTGTTCGTCGGACATTTGGCCCTAGAAGTTGTTCAGGAGTATGTCTACCTAGGACAAGTCATTAAGCTTGGTAGAAACAACTTCGAGAAAGAAGCCGATAGAAGGATTCGATTGGGCTGGGCAGCATTTGGGAAGCTTCGTCATATCTTGACGTCATCCCTGCCACAATGCCTGAAGACTAAGGTTTTTAACCAGTGCGTCCTTCCCGTTATGACTTACGGTGCAGAAACGTGGACACTCACAGGAGGACTAGTCCATAAGTTCAAAGTCGCTCAGCGTGCCATGGAGAGGGCTATGCTCGGAATCTCGTTGAGAGATAGGGTCCGCAACGAGCATATAAGACAAAAGACGAAAGTCGTTGACATAGCCTGAAGGATTAGCACGCTGAAGTGGCAATGGGCTGGTCACGTTTGCCGTACAACTGACGATCGTTGTAGCAGACGTGTCCTGGAGTGGAGACCACGTTTAGGAAAGCGTAGTGTGGGACGCCTTGCAACACGTTGGACTGATGACCTTAGGAGGACAGCTGGCAGTGGGTGGATGAAGGAAGCCCAGGATCGCGAATTTTGGCGCGATATGAGGGAGGTCTACGTCCAGCAGTGGACGGACAATGGCTGTAGATAGATAGATAGATAGATTATAAAAGCAAATAAAAATAACAAAATTACTCAAACATAATTACTATAATAATATCTCATTTGCCAAGTAGGTATAAAACCCTGCGCAGACAACCTCAACTACATAGGTCGTCGCTCCATGTTGTTGGAGGCCTATCTACACTGCGTCTTCCGGTTCGTGGACTCCTGTCGAGAACCTTTTTGCCCAATCGGCCATCAGTACGCTTAGTACAAGTTTTACTTCACCAAAATACTTCTCGATCGCGTTTACGTAAAAAAATCAATTACTATGGAAACATGGACAGCGCCTCCGCGCGCGCGCGTCTATGTTTCCATAGAATTGAAATTTTTACGTAAACGCGATCGAGAAGTATTTTGGTGAAGTAAAACTTATACTAAGCGTACAGTTCTACGAGCGATGTGCCCTGCCCACTGCCACTTGAGTCTAGCGATTCGTCGAGCTATGTCGGTGACTTTAGTTTTTGCGCGGGTTTCTGAACATTTCTAATGCGATCCCGTTGAGAAACTCCGAACATAGCCCTCTGAGTGACTTTGAGCTTTCTTATGAGGGCCCATTGTTAGCGGCCACACGTCTTTTACCTAATTAACGGTAATTATAATACATTTTAAATTAAGTCACGATTACATACATATATCCACATCACGCTCAAGTCCCAAAGGGGGTAAGGAGAGCAGACGAAACGCTCCATTTACGTTCCGGGGCCACCATTAGCAATTTTAGGTTTAAAGTTAGGTAATAGGTAAGTCACAATAAAATTAGGCATCTTTATGCAAAACCTCCAGATAAGGTTTCCGATTTCTTCATCAAATCACGCTACCTACAATGAGATTAGTGAATTTAGTGATTAGTGATTAGCGATATTATGTAATTAATCCCACTCCAGTTAGCGGTTGTAATCAATTGCTTGTTGCTAATAATTAATTGGTACTGGCGAGGAGACACGACTTCTCGATAAGGCTTGAATGATTACGATCATCAATACGTGTTAAATTAATCAAAACATTGACTTTGCAATTGATTTGGAAGCTTGAATGGACTTTTGCCATCAACACTAATTTAGTACAATCTAGAAAATCTACCGAAGTGTCCGGTTGCCAGTTTTTATCAGTAGAAAGTAATAATGATTTTAGTGCGACGAACTACTATCCATTCGAGGACTCGTCGGCTCCACCGGTCATCAGCTCTGCGACAGATGTGGCCAGCCCAACGCCACTTCAGCGAACTAATTCTTTAAGCAATGTCGATGACTTTCGTCCTTTGTCGGATAATGTGATTGTAAATATAATGTGAACCCCTAGCATTGCTCTCTCCATAGCTCACTGAGCAACCCCGCTCGCCGCTCGCTGTGAGACCACGGACGGGGAAACGCAGTGCAGGGCGTCTTGAGGCACGGTGGACGGATGACCTTAAGAGGGTCGCTGGCGGCGGATGGATGCGAGGGGCCGAAGGCAGAGTGTTGTGGCGCGCCATGGAAGAGGCTTATGTCCAGCAGTGGACTGCGATAGGCTGACTGATGATGATGAACTACTATACTTTAACTGCTTTAGGCTTTGCCCTCGTTAGAAATACTTTCAAGAGACACATTTAATATCTGAGAGTGTGTCCTGAAAAAGGTCACGGTAACATTTTTAACCTTTTCAACGCCAAGCCTAGCCAAAACGTTAGCAACTTTGAATCTTATGTCATTGCGTGAAGATCACTTTGACGTTGTCTGTTGTGACGTATATATCCGTCGTTGGCGTTTAAAATAATAAAGCACAACGTTCGCCTGGACAACGCCTTCTATTAATTCCAGAAAAAACAAACGCATGTTGTAAGCCGAGGTACTTCAACGTTCTTGGACAGCGCCCTTTTTTCTTGTTTTAAGTTAAAATATTATCCCCACGAGAATGTAATAACGAAACATTAAGTAGCCATAACTCGATCCAGTCCTTTGTATTATCATCAAGAAAATTTCAGCCGAAAGACGTCCACTGCTGGACATAGGCTTCCCTCAAGCCTCGCCAAACTGATCGGTCCTGTGCCATCCGCATCCAACGCGTTCCAGCCACCTTAATCAGGTCGTCGCTCCATCTTGTTGGAGGCCTACTTACACTGCGTCTTTCAGTCCGTGGACGAACTTTGGTTGCAGTAGACACATTAACTTATATATTAGAACAGTTCGTATACACCACATTTTTAATTTTCATTAAATTTTTATGGAATAATCGAGAAAAACTAACAAAAATGCAACGTTGCCAGCTCAGCAGGTATAAACGCTCTTAATAACCTCACATTCATTGCTGGATAGCCAAAAATAAGAGTTTTCAATAGTAATTAAATCACATGACGTTTTCCTAGACCTGCAGTGTCTCAAGTCTAAGGTAGGTATCTATAACAAGGTGTGGAAGCATCGATCAAACCGGACCGGCAGATCGTACAAGAAAGCCGGTGTTCAGGCTAAACGGGCGGGTAATAGCTCATTCCCCGTCCTGTTACATTAATTTTGGGCTTGCGCTGTCATGAAGCTACGATGAGCCGACTGGAGTGGAATATAAAAATACTAGCGACCCGTCCCGGCTTCGCACGAGTGTAAAGTAAATATTATGCATGTACTATACATATAAATCTTCCTTTTGAATCACTCTATCTATTAAAAAAAACCGGCCAAGAGCGTGTCGGACACGCCCAAGATAGGGTTCCGTAGTCATTACGAAAAAATCAAGTAATATTTTTCAAAGGATTTCGTATGTGTACGGAATCTTCCAAGTTTAGGTATGTTTACCTTAGGCTACTATTTACTCTTAAACTACAAATAATTCCCAATCAATTTTAGCCGCTATAATTTTCCTTGTAAATATAATATATTTACTACCATTCTGAATTTTTTAAAATTTTTCCACCCAACAGTTTAGATTTGAGAGGAGGGGGGACGGTCGATTTTAATGAAAATTTTCACTTTAAAGTTGAATATTTCGCAAACAGATCACTGAATAGAAAAATCATGTTAGCAACCCCCCAATGGTTTTTAAAGACCTATCCAACGATACCCCACACCATAGGGTTAGTCGAGAAAAAAAATCATCCCCACTTTACGTCTATTTAAAATTATTTTTTATTTAACCACTTTGTCGGCGTAATTGATACATATATTCATGCCAAATTACAGCTTTTTAGTACTAACAGTCTCTGAGCGTAGCCGCGGACGGACAGACAGACAGACAGACAGAAAGACAGACATGGCGAAACTATAAGGGTTCCTAGTTGACTGCGGAACCCTAAAAACGCATCAAAATCCGTTGCGTAGTTTTAAAGATCTAAGCATAAATAGGGACAGACAGTGGAAAGCGACTTTGTTTTATACTATGTAGTGATTAGTTTAATATAAGCTTTTTGCTGACTGCAGTAGGTACTTTTTTTGATTCCTACCGTACAGTCGCGGAATGAAAAGGTTCGTCAAATTTCAAATTTAATTTAACACTGCAAGCACATGACTGTATTGTTACTTTTCTAAACTATATAACCCACTAGACTGTTACATAGATAATTATGCTTAACGGTTTCACAACAAGGTTAAAATTTAGTCGTAACAATGTTCCTTGACTGTCTTTTTAATTAAAAAAATAACATACCTAACATGACATTAAATAAGGAACAGCATTAAAAAATTAAAATTATGCTGAGACATAGTCATTCATGTAGTTACGGTTTCATACATGTACAGTCGACCTTTATGTTAAGTCAATAAAATCGCGTAATACACATAATTTTGTAACTTTAACCGTATCGATCTTTTTGTAGTCGACTGTACCTACCAGCAATTAATATAAGAACCGGTCAAAATAGTGCCTTTTTAAAAAAATCCGAAGAATAAGTGATGCTACTGCAATTTTATCCTGTGATTCGTAGCTCGGTGTGCGGCTAGTCGCGGCCCTTCATTTTCCGCAGCCGGCGCCGTGCGACGACCGGACGTGTTTATTTTTCATTTCCGCCGGACCGGACCCTCCGGCTCGCGGCCCGCGTCCCGGGGGCTTGCCCACGGGACACATGCGATAAGCGATTGGATTTGTAACTCAGAGTGCAGCAAGCCACTCAGAAGAGTCGCAAGGGCGCGTCGCCGCCTCGTCTCTTCTGTCTGCTTTGGATCGCGACGCTTGTATACATTCAGTATGAAAACTGATTTGAGTCTCCGTCCCTTCCCGTCCGTCTCTTCTTTTTGGCTTGCGCCGTTACAGTCTGACTGCATTCTAACTGCAACTGCCGACTGCCCATACATTTCAGTCGCAGTTAAAGGTGCAGTTTGCGTGTAGTTTTGCCGACTGACTGCAATGCAACTGCAATGGAAAATGTATGGACAGCCGGCAGTTACGTTGCAGTTAGAGTCCGTCTGTAAAGGCCCTTATATAAAGCATCCATTTACTTACGTCCTATACTCCTCTTATTTACCAATCATCACTAACATTATAGCAAGAAGAGCGCATTATTCACTTATGAAGTTATGAGTAGCGACTTCTAGCGCCATCTGGTCATGAGATAGAGAAACTGTTACATCCTGCGTCGCGCTATTGTAGTTTTTGGACTTCGCTTCCCAAACATTTGCCTGGAGAGAGATCTCTTTATTGTGGCATGTTTTCACATAATAATGTGCCTATTGTTGTGTCAGATCATCATCATCATCCCAGCCTATATACGTCCCACTGCAGGGCACAGGCCTCCTCTTAGAATGAGAGGGCTTGAGCCCAGCAGTTGTGTCAGATGCTCAATAACATTATTTACATTTTTTAAGTACTTACTATATATAATACATAAGGTATTTTAGTTTATTTGTAGACTGTATGACATAGAGTAACAAGAAGTAATAGTAGTGTTTCTAACCGTTAACCTTTCAGGCAACGAATGGATGCCAGGTCAGTGTTTTCCCTGTTAATTGCGTGTGCTTCCAAGTAAACAACAAGTTGCAAGCGCCTCGGCCCCACAATGAGCATAGAACACGCTCGCCGTTCCGCTGCCCGCCCTGGCACCCGCTGGCATCAAGTTCGCGGCCTGAAATTTAGTACCAAATCCAGAGGTGCCAGTTGCCAAGTGTAGGTAGGAACTAAGATGTGGTCCCTTACAATGAGCCCAATGAGAATGCTTAATGTTATTTAGAGGTGAGATCGTATCAGTAATTAAAGAGTAGTAAGTACTTAGTAAGTAGAGGAATTAAAGTTACCCACGTAGTTTAGCAAGTAGCTCACCCTATTAGTGGGTACGTCACAATGATCGTAAAACTGGTGATGTTTATGGTTAGGTTCTGGAATTGCGACCGAGCAACGGAAGTTAAAGTTTTAAGTAGGCTTCCTGCAGGATGGACGGACGATCTGTTAAAAATAACAGGAAACCATTAGCAGCAAAGTATCACAAAACCAACAGTGGAGGTCTTTAAACGAGGCTTAATGTTTTCGTTTGAGGGGACGAAATCCTTCAACAAAATGGTAAAGAAGAACACATCGATGGCCAATGGCTATTGATACTTAATAAAAGTAGAATACAGTTATGATGGTTTTTAAGTTTAGTGTAGATCTATGAAGACTATATAAACATTACAAGTAACCAACAGTATGTAGCGACCAACAGAATTTATTTTATGGAGATAATTACACTTTACAAAGTGGTCTAAATAAGAGTGCATTATAATCCTTGAATAAAAAGAAAAACCGCTTATTTTTGATGACTTGGAGCAAAACCAACATCAATGCACCGTAGGCTGAGCAAAGAGCTACGAAGGGATAGAAGGGACGAAATAATATTTTAATAAGCTCTAAAGGCCGCCGAGGGAATAATGTTTTGTTAATTGGTACGACTGTTTTCAGATAAGTTCACCTTCCCCGTAGATATTTAATCATCCAACTGTACGTTTACGTGACCTTTTTGAAATACATAGTCGAGTTTAACTAATAAATTATTACTTTATAGAAATAAACAAATGAATTAATAAATAAAGATATGAATATGCAATAAAGACTATTTAAAAATTTGTAGGTGCTTGTTCAGAGTTAACAAAAATTAATATTTCTTACTTAGTTGATGTTGGATAATATAATGCACTAACTCATTAGTTTTAAATACTTAGTACTTAAACCTCTCCACTCAACCTGAAGATAGTTAAAGACACGGAAGCCGTTACTACACTAAGAACGAAAAAATAGTAGATTGTTCAACAAGGGACTAAAACAAGCCATAATGACACGAGATATTTAGCCACCCGAGCGATAGCGAGGGAGGCTATAATTCGAGTTGTCATTATGGTAGTTTAGTCCCGCGTTAAACACTCTACTTTTCACTTTGAATGCGAGGAAAAAAACGTCGTACAAAATTACTTTTGTACAACGTATGCTCAATACGAGCAATGGACATCTGTTCAAAATTCAAATAGCAAAAAAAATACCGCTGTCTTTTCTTTTCTTTTATATTTTTTTGTAAAGTGACGCTTTAAATGCTTGCATAATTAGCCAACAGATTCTAAATTAAAGACTATGTTAAAACTAATTGGACTATGCATGTAAGAATGATAATTGTTCATTGATTCACACACAAAATATATTGTTAACTGAAACACTTACCCGTGAATAAAGAAACGACTTTTTAAGTTTATTTTCTATATGCCAATTCTTTGTTAAATTATATCTAATTATACTTTCTATTTACTATTAAATGCAACTGACATCGCATTATTTTGAAGTCACGCCATATTAACATTCAAACGTAACTGCTCTATCTACCGTACACTCCAGCACTGCTTTGCCGACAGTGCGGATTGCTATTTTATCGACAGAGCAGAGAACTGCTTTGCCAACAGCGTTTTTAAAAAAAAAAACAAATTAAAAACACCTAAGCTAAAGGAAATCTTTCTTTACGTGCAAAATAAAATGAATTCATCTTTAATATTTTATAATTAAATAGATTAATATTCGTAATTATTCAATGTGTTTCACGAAATTATTATTTTTTAAATATTTTTTATACAGTTGCCATTTTGAGGTTATTTCCACGCCCTAAAGGCTTCCACAGACCGAAGCGCAGGGCGCTACAGTGCGTCCGCAGCGCGCTTCTGTCTGTGGAAAGCTTTAAAATTGTCTATACCCAATTACTGAAAATGGCGATAATCCTCCATTCACAAACACCGTGATTGGCAGTTTAGGGGTTTCCATAGTCAATTAAAAAAATTTTACTTTAATCCCTTGAGATCAAAAAAGAGCTTTAGTCCCGATATGCAGAGACTAAAGTAACATTTTAAGAGCATGAGAAGTGAAAAAAAATTGACGATTATACTTCGTACGGAATTAGGTACACGGGAGTGTGCTGGCATGTTATGTAGAATACTTAATACTTACCTACGTGGCAAAAGTACCTAGGTAATATCACCACGCACATCGATCAATCTTTTTAGGGTTCCGTAGCCAAATGGCAAAAAACGGATCCCTTATGGATTCGTCATGTCGGTCTGTCTGTCTGTCCGTCCGTATGTCACAGCCACTTTTTTCCGAAACCATAAGAACTATGCTGTTGAAACTTGGTAAGTAACTAAATAGATGTATTCTGTGAACCGCATTAAAATTTTCACACATAAATAGAAAAAAAGCAATAAATTTTGGGGGTTTCCCATACTTAGAACTGAAACTACAAAAAAATTTTTTTTTATATAACCCATACGTGTGGGGTATCTGTGGATAGGTCTTCAAAAATGATATTGAGGTTTCTAATATCATTTTTTTTCTAAACTGAATAGTTTGCGCGAGAGACACTTCCAAAGTGGTAAAATGTGTGTCGGGGGACAGTAACTTCTATGTATAAGAGAATGATAAAACCAAAAAATATATGATGGTACATTACCATGTAAACTTCCACCGAAAATTGGTTTGAACGAGATCTAGTAAGTAGTTTTTTTTTAATACGTCATAAATCGTAAACCGCAATTTTTTATAGATACCTAATGGTACGGAACCCTTCGTGCGCGAGTCCGACTCGCATTTTACCGGTTTTTTTCAAAACACTTGGCTAGGTACCACGGCAAAAAAATTAAGCTCGTATTTTTTTAGCATTTATTTAAATCCGTTTGTTCTCTTACTGTTCCCTATCTTGACGGTCTGTAAAGTCGACACACGATGCTTCGGTTCGTTTGTCTCAATATCAGCCAGACAGCCCGTACGTGCACCGACTGACGTAAATGCCTGCGTTTTTCAATGTCTACAATCAGGCTTTTGTCTATCTCAGTCTGTAAAGTTTTTTGGCAGTCTTCGTGTCAGGCCAGGCGTCGTAAAAATGTGCTCTTGTGATATTCTTTTGTTTCCGATTGGCAAACGGGTCACGTCAGACTTGAAAATCAACGCAATAGTTGTAGTCCACAGTTTCATTTACGAGGAATTCGTTTATCACTTTCCAGAGGGACTTTCGTAATTTATTTTCTACTAGCCTTCCGTCCACAGCTTCGCCCGCGATAAATTAATTTTCCCGTAGGAAAAGGTATTTTCCCGCGGTAAAAAGTAGCCTATGTCACTCAGATGATGTAGCTCTCCAGCGCCCTCTGAGCGACTTTGAGCTTTCTTATGAGGCCCATCGTTAGCCGCCACGTCTCAATGCCATAAGTCATCACTGGCAACACACTGGTCAATGACTGACTTGAGACACAGAAACAAAAACACATCAAACCAGCCGGCCTGCTGCCTATATTCTGGAAGAAGGGTCTGAGCACGAGCAGTTGTACAGCGCACGCGTACCTACCGGTTACAGTGACCTGCAGGCTTATTGTCTAAAGTTTCTGACGCTTGCCTTTGCAATCACTATTTCTTTCTGTCAAACGGTATCAGATGATGACAGAAAGAGACGGTGAAAGCGAAGGCAAGCGTCAGAAGCGTTAGACAATACGGCCTCTGATTCGATTGTTACGCTATTGCGATACGATTTGCACTGCTTGGAGCGCGCGCAACACATCGCTCAACTGCTTTTTTTCTGCTTATTCCCCGAAATCAAGTCTAGGGTGAAGCATTTACTAGGCAAGCGTGCTCCATCGTAGGTATGCCTCATCTTCGCTTTCCCTCAGGCGTGATTGTGGTTAAACGCAAGCCTATCTATATCCATACTTCTATACTAATATTATAAAGAGTAAAGATTTGTATTTTTGTATGTAACGAATAAACTTGAAAACTACAGGACCGATTTCAAAAATTATTTTGCCGTTAGAAAGCTACATTATCACTGAGTGACATAGGCTACTTTTTACCGCGGGAAAACACCTTTTCCTACGGGAAAATTAATTTATCGCAGGCGAAGCGGCGGACGGAAGGCTAGTATTGTATAAAAATAAAATTAAAATAAAACCATCTGCACAGGCCAATTCCGGCTGTATTGGCGGGTCGATATAGCTTTGGTGACCTTTACATTATATATTAATTGTTACGTTATTAGCACATCACATCAACATCGGAGTATTGAAAATTGTATTGTCAATTTCAGATATTTTAGGCTATTTCGATGATTATGATGGCGACTGCACCCAGTAATTTCGGTGTAACACTAAAATCAATTTGAAAATATAAAGACAAACATATAGTAATATATCTTTATTAGTAGAAACAAAGTTACAATGCGCACATCAAATAACAGTTTTTAGTGAGACAGAGCCTAATACTTCCGCTATCACGACACGCAAACAATAACACGATCCGTCCAAAAAATATACATTTTTTCATTAAGTATAAATACTCTCTTGTCTACTATCACAGTCCGAAGCTTTTGTGATTCGATATAAAAAGAGAAGTCCCCCAAACCATAAACGCCTGTAAAGCTTTCGCTAGTTAACCCTTAAAATCGACAGTATATTTGCCGTCAAACAGAAATCAAACCAAATTCAAATTAGCAACATTTACGGTCTAAAATCGAATGTCTTGACAGGGTTGTCAAATGGTTTAATGGTTAAACATTATTTTGTCTACATATGTCACTTTGATTGCATTTACCACATAGACTGAACATAATTCAGCTATAATAGTTGTGTAACTTTTCATGTAAAAAGGGGGAATTTTTATAACTTAACTACGGACCTACGATCCTTACTGCTATTGATATGTTGGTGTTTTTTCTATAGATATACCTAGCTAGCTATGATCCTCAATTTATATCTAGGTAGAGCAAAAAAACTAATGATAAATTTTACCGTAGTCTACCAAAACTACTGTATGTCAGAAGATTATTAAAAATGGAACTGGGTGAATCTACTTTTTGTGTTTACTCTGTCCCCGGTTGTCAAGTGACATGTTCATACTGTTTCATAGAAAAATGGTCAGGTTGTCCAGGAGATAAAATTTGTGTAACCATAGCAACGGGTGGCATGAAAAGTTGATTCACCCAACTAACAACTCTACATACAAGTTTACTTTCATATCAGACAGTGGGGCCAATTCGCATTTTTACACTTCTCTGCAAAAAATTTTTAGACTTCAGTACATAATTAGTTTCATTTTGGATCATACATAAATTACATCACACAATTAGGGGGAGTTCTATTTAATATAATAAGTATTTATTTATTATTTTAGTTCGTAGCCCACTTGGTTGAAAGTGGAAACCGGGGCCCATGGATATACGGCAACCAAACAACGGCCTGTACATTGTCTATCCTGAGGACTAAGTTGGAAAGCCTTTATGTTAACTTACTGCTATTTGGCAGCCGATTAACGGGTTAGATCATGGTGTTATAAATATAATAACTATAAGTCATGATAGTAGGAAACTAACTATAAGCTGTGGCTATAACTGAATCGTGCGACTTGTGATCAAGAACCAAATAATTTCGATTTTCATATTTAGTTAGAAGTGTGCCAAAAGGGTGTCTAAAAACGATCGAAATTGGTGTGACTTAATTTGTGTATGACGCTTTCTCAAAATAACATTGTTCTAAGTAACAGATGAGAAGTTAAAAATGGATATGGCCAGGATGCCACAGTCTACGCGAAACTAAGAAGCTTCTACAGTCGGCTGCAAAGATATCGATACGGCCAAAGTTACAAGAAATATGTATACCTACACGACTTTAACGCTAAGTTAATAAAGACTTGTATATGTATTTTTGTAACTTTGGCCGTATCGATCTCGCATATAAATGTTAGTCAAATTACAATCCATTAAAACTATAAGCCTTATAGTCTATTGCCGATGTATGAACAGTGTGAAGAATGCAACCAGAATAATTCTTAATACAAGCATCAAAAACAATTATCTGACGCCTTGTGTCGTTGCGTCAAGATCACTTTAACGTTGTATTTTGTGACGCATATATCCGACATTGGCGTTGAAAAGGTCAGTCTAACAGGAGGAAAAGGACAGACGATTATTTTCGACATAGATGTGGCCTCGGATACTTAACAACATACTTTATTTTTTCCTTTACATCATGTCTCAAATCTATAGTTCAGATGTGCCCCAAGTCCAATAGCGTAACTAGGTTCTATGCGTATTTCCTTAAAAAATGTGGCCTTTCTCAACTGCAAAGACGTAGGCGCCATAACTAACTTGAAACTCATAATAGGCCTCATTAGTCTTTACTTAGGCTACTAATTTTAATGTATAACGACAGATAAAATTGTTTTTCCGCTTTATCAGTAAAGTGAGACGTAAGGTGCGATCGTAGTGTAAACATCGAATGATAACCAGCTTGAAAACACTAGATTTGCCAGTTCAGTAACAAATGCACGCTCTGAACACATTTATAAGTGATAGTTTATCTTCACGGTCAATGTCGAGTCTGAGAACCAGCTTCAATACAGTTTTTTTTAAAATGCACAAGGAGGTACCTATTTTTAACTCAGGTTCATGGGAAAAATATTTGTACTTAATTTGTGCTTTTGGGTTGGGTCCTGAAGGCCTTACTTGCATTTAGCCTTGGCAAGCAGAGCACCTTAGTTGTATATTTGTCCGCGTTGCAAAATGTCTTGGTCTGTAAAACGCCCTCATTGCTATAAGACATAGTAGACTGAATGACTTGGCTGTAAAACGACTTAATATCATAATGTTTTAATAGGTAAATGGTCTGGATAATCTTCACGTCCAATATTGTAGAATGTCTTTATGGTATAAAGGCTATGTACTATGTAGTTAAATCGTAAAGTATAAAAATTGTCTTAAGTAGCAATTTGTCCAGTTAGTATAATGATAATGACAATACATACCTACAAGTAATTTCTAAGGCAACTGAATTTCTTCTATGTATTCACATTCTCTTTATTTCACAAAATGATAATCTGCATTTACTCATTTTTCATACAACGTACATGTACGTACATGTTTTTCATACACTTGCTCATTTTACAACTAAGACATTAAACAAACAAGATCATTTGATTACATAGTCCTTAATACAATCAAGACCTTATACAATTGGGACATTCTGCCTACTTGTGCATTTCACGTCCTAGACGTTTTGCTAAGAAAGTTTTCCTGAAACTTAGACAATTTTGTAATCATGGCATTAGATAAACAAGTCATTTTGCATACTTGGTCAGTGTAGTACTGAGACGTTTTGAATGCCAGGGCTAAATGCAAGCAAAGCCTTCAGGACCCAACCCGTGCTTTTCGACTAAGTTCTTCTACTGGGTACACTTAAAAACACCGACGAAGTTCAGTGGTGCATTCAGTTTGGCAAAAATAAAGTATTTAAAAAAAGTGTACAACACAGTAATGCTTAGCGGCTAGTTCTATTTTTTTAATACAGATACATAGCGGTCTGGCAA
The DNA here is from genome assembly GCA_947563465.1 of Archips xylosteana. Classification (NCBI taxonomy): domain Eukaryota; kingdom Metazoa; phylum Arthropoda; class Insecta; order Lepidoptera; family Tortricidae; genus Archips; species Archips xylosteana. The sequence continues at coordinate 8,540,027 of OX387349.1, forward strand.
TAATTTTAAGGGTTGCCCAAGGTTTAAAGTGTGAAGAGATAAAACATAGCAGACTTGTCTAGGAGGATACGCCTAACACACGTTAAAAAAAATTATGCAACAATAAAATATTATCTTAGAACTTCTTTATTCAAGTGACGAAAATTTACTGCAGTAAATTTAACAACAGAAAGTCAAACAATATGTTATTGTGACAAGGAATAAGTTTCAAGAGGCGAATTTTAACCGTCTCACGTTTAACCTAGCTTAGAAGTAAAGCAAGTTTAATCTTACAGTATAATAATGCGATGAAAAATAAAATTTAAGCTTTAAGCTATGATTCAACTTAAATAAAATTTAAATTCAATGCATTTTTAAGTAGGTAGGTAAACATCGTTTTACAAATTTTCTTAAAACTATTATTGAATTAAAGTTTTGTTTTGTATGCAAACATAGAAGTGACTTTTCGACATCCAAATGAAATGGCACTGCATTTAATTTAGACTTGACTGAATCTTTTATGGTTCGTTTTTTTTTTATTATACTAAACAATAACTGCACCCATTGGCATATAAATAAATAACTTTAAAAGTAAAAAAATATCCAAAAATAAACGAAAATTTTAAGTCATTATTTACTAATCAATAACAGTGATTGCAAACTGGCAGATCGCAAATCTTTCTCCATTTCTGAGTCAAAGAAAAAATTTAACAGTAAATAAGTTTACAAGCACGACATAACTAACAAACCCAAAGTATAACGTAAACAAAAATTCACTGCAAACATAAAAATGTTGATAAATATCAATCCAAATGGGTCAGTATGGAGAAATCAGAAACTATGAGAGATAGCGAAATGTGTTCTTAGGAACCATGGCTTCGATTTTAGATTTAACAAAAATGGCAGTCAAACATTTTTTTTAACTCTCATACCGGGAATCGAACCTGGTCAAAATTTCTGTAATAATTTATTTGTTGTTATTGTTGAAGTTAGGAATTACAAGTCCCAAGAAACACATTTTTAATGGAATTTTGTTTAATAATTGTAAAATAAACTCAAAAATTACAAAATAAATTTTTGTGGGGTGCATATTCAGCCCAAGAAAACATTCCATTTTTAAATTTGAAATAAATTGGCACTAACTCTGAACGAATGTGTTCTAATTTCAAATAAACGCAATTTGTAGTGGATTACTATCTAAGTAAGATAATGGTAAGGTAGCCTATTCAGATAAATTATTCATATTGATGAACTAATGACGATATTTTGCAAACTATTTAAATCGTGGGAATTTCTGTCTAATGTTTTACACAAGACTTTATAGCAAAAGTTGGTCGATATATTCTAGGGATCAACTAATAACAAAACGACATGTGAATATTTAGGTACCGTAAAACCACATAACTATAGTCCTAGCCTGCAACATTAGTACAATTTTCGTCCTAATATTATCCTTAAAATATTATAGCTTACTGCTATTATTTCTGGGTATATAATTATGTTGTTAGGCCTAAAATAATTTGCTTTAGTCTAGCCATGTAGCTATCATATTTTAAGGATAATGTAAGAATGAAAATTGGACTATTGTTGCAGGCTAGGACTATAGTTATGTGGTTTTACGGTACAGAATTTTGATCAAGTTCGATTCCCTGTTATGTACGACAGTTAATTTTTCTTAAATCTAAAATCGAAGCCATGGTTCCTAAGAACAGATTTTGCTCTCTCATAGTTTCTGATTTCTCCATACTGACCCATTTGGATTGATCACCTGTATACTGCCATTCTACCAAAGCAAAATGTTTTTGTAACAGGTCTGAACAATAACAATTTGAGCTTATCAAAGTCTCGTGTTGTGACCTACTGAAATGCCAAGCCCCCGCAAACTGAGATCCTGTGCATCAAATGCAACCCCACCACTTATACGCAACCTAGCAAACATAGAAAAAACTCTTAACACAACCTCATACTTTGGTTCAGCTTAGTCCAATATCAACATATTTTATATAGATGCAATGCCTACCTAATAATTTTGAATGCATATTTGCAAAACTCAGTTAGCGTAAGCTTCTTCAATAAATTTAGAAAAATATATAATTTTTAAGGTATTCAACCTACGCAAAACACGATAATAATGTAGATTCGAACATAGTTAATGAACCGCATAGAACAATAATAAGAATATAATGTAACCAAATGTAACGCTTATATTATAGTACAAGGCGTTACTAGCAGGCATGTTTAAATATCTACGCCTTGGAGAGCAAGCAATGGAATTGCTTTAATAGCTCCAAACTCATTAACAGTTTTGGCATGACCTTCATCGAGTCCATTAGTATTCATTACTCTTAACTGACCTTGATGCAATCAGATATAACATATCTATGAACAGTAAGTACAAAACTGAATAGTTTTTCACAGTCAATTAAGTAATTTGCATCTATTATTATGGCAATTCCTATATTAAAGGCATCTCTAACATACAAGTATCTAAATCTAAAACATTATAAATCAAATAAATGTTTATAATGAAAGATCTAACTACAACAATAAATGAACTTCCGATAAGATCCTCTTAAATGCAACAATTCTTTCAATAGTAAATTATTATTTCCAGAACATTCTATCTAGTAACTTATTATAATATTGACTTGCTACCACTGCTTGACCAATTAATCAGGGTGTCTGAGTTCTTGTCCTCAATGTCAACAAGCAGGTTTTCCATGTCTATACTCCTGGAATCATTTAGGACTATATCCTCATCATGTTGTTCTAAGTTGATGTAAGACAACGACTTTTTCTTTTGTCCAAGATCGAATATCTCAAGATCCTCATCATCATCTTCATCAGATTCCATGGTAAGCGGTACTCGAGATAATTCAAGGTTATTCCTCTTATCTTCGGATTGCAGTACACCATAACGGAATTGATTTGGATCAATTGAGCTATGTGTATTTTTAGCATCGCTGTTGTTATTCTTTTTCCTGAAAATGAAAAAATAAGGTCCTAAGATAAAATTTGGATAGTTACTTCAATCACAAGATTATTTGTCTTTAAATCTCTAAAAAATTAATATTTGTTTTTCTGTTAGATCAGGTGCAACGGGTCATTGTAATTTTTTAGAGATGGTTAAATGGAGCAAGAATTATTAATAAGGAAGGAATTATTTATAGTCAACAAAACATGAAGTTTATTCAACATGTTTATCTAATGGGTTTATCATGAACAAGTGTTAATTTTTCCTCCTTGCTTATTAATATTATGCATAATTAGTTGTTTGTATTAATTTATGTAAACATTTTTTTAACTAACTCTATACTGCAGTTTCTATCTTGGACATATTGCACTGACCCCGCAGGTTAGTGATAAACAAATTTTATGCAGATGGAATCATCAGAAACTAGTATTTCATAATAAAGAAAACATAACAATTGATTATGTTTTTCAGCAATGTTGCTATGTTGGTTTCAATTAATGGGTGGCCAAGATGGACACTAACCAGAATTTTGTTTGCCACATGTACTCGAAAATTGCTCACCATAATGCTAACTGCACATAGTCATGGGCAGGTTGTACTTGCTGCTGGCTGAACATTGGAACTTTTTTTAAATAATATTTATCACAAAGTAGTTTACATGACTGATTTGCTAAGAAACTATTGTTTTTCAAAGCCTTTAAAGCATGAAATAAAGTGAAGCCTTAATTAGATTTTGTATTTAGACAACCAGATGGCCTAGTGGTTAGAGAACCTTGAAGTCCCGGGTTCTATTCCCGGTCAGGGCAGGTATTTGTTTTTAAAATGTTTGTGCTTGTGTCTTGGATTTTTAATATCTATTTACAAGTACCTGGCCATAAAGATTGCACAAGGTCTTTGAAAAAAGACTCGGCAAATGTTGGACATTTAACACACAAATATATGTGTAACACACAAAAAAACACATTGGTCTTTTTTCAAAGACTGTGTGCAATCTTCATGGCCGGGTACTGTAAGTATTCACAAGCTTTGCTTACTTTGGGGCCAGATCAATTGGTGTGAATTGTGCTGTGATATTTATTCATTATTTATTTAATTGCCAAACATACCTATAAAATATGAAGTAGTAAGCTGCCCCAAGGAGGGCAAATCCTCCAAACACAATAAAGGCTCTCTTGACTACTCCAGGGTCACTTAAGTTGATCTTCGGAGCTGTGCCTGCCCCTGTTGCATTGGGTTCTGATTTTGAATCCGTGCCATTTGTAGCCAAACTCACATTATGCACAGGGTTCACTGTAACTTTAAAAAGAAGTTTTTTAAAATATTTTTTATATTTGGGTGGATCGACTATTTCTTGTTGTTATTCTGTCCCATCAGCGAGGGGACAAAAGTAGTACAGTTTAATTAGAAGAAATGTTGTGTCACATTAACTAACATGCTTATTAGATGACCAATTGTAGAAGGAGTTTAAAACTACCACAAAAATGTATGTTTGGCAAATTTTAATCAGATAAACTTAAGGTTTAAAGAGTGACCCAGGAGACCGTCATTAACCTCCTGCGGCCCACATCAAATTTTGTTTTAATGAAATTTAAACTTTTTCACTAATGAGTTGAGTTCAATGTCATACTAGAATAAGTCCTAATAATAGGACATCAGACCTCAGGAGGCTATAGCAACGAGTGAGAAAAAAAAGTTGATCAACCCATTTACATTTTTATAATATACATTAAAAAAAACACCAATGGAAACAAATCTTTTTAAACCACCACCACCTATGTGAACTACATATTTAAACAAATCATAAAAGTTTACAAGGGACCATAGTAAACATTCTTAAGTTCTCAATATTGGGATAATTTAATTTTAAGTTACCATTGACTCTGCATTACTACTAAAATGAGAAGAGGTTGTAATTTTGACCTAGGAATAATTGCTAAGGAAGATATTTATAAGTACCTTTGATATCATTTGTATCTGGATGTTCGTCTTTTGTATTTGAGTTACTTATAGGAGCAGGATCTGATTTGTTTGAAGCAAGTGGTGTTACAGCCTGGCCGGGAATATTAGCAGGTGCTTCAGCGGGCGGCTTTGCCAGTTCTTGTGCAGGTTTCTCCTCCAACTGCTGTGCGAGTTTTTGCACCGATGCTTGCCCAAGCGACTGCCCAGCCGATTGGTCAAGAGACTGAATAGTTTTCACTGTCGTCGTCGACAACTCTGGTTTTAGTGGCTCAACTTCTCGCTTTCGTAACCTCATCAACCTAACTCCATTGTGAATAGACGGCCATAAGGAAAATATATCGTCGACATCACTGATCGCACCTTTACCAGAACGAATAACCTCCGTACTCACAAAATTTAAGCAGAACACTAACACTGCACAACGTAACAACATCGTGAACAATTACACAATATTATGAATATGCGGAGTTTCCACGATCACTTTCTTAGTTACAGAAACAAACAACTCTTTCTTATGAGATCATTTACGAATAAAATTACTCATTTATCCAATCCAACCAACTTCGTTATACAAATTCCCTTAGAGACTGTCCACATTGTATGAAAATGTTTCCTTCGGGATTCTCCGTTCCTCTTGGGAAACAGAAGAAGAAGAAGGTTAGACTGAGGATAATAAGACGAATATCCAATTCGGACTGTACTCACTCGGCCTACATGATTGTCAAAACTGACAGATAAACAATTTTTAAGTTTGTGTCCTTTCAAAAAGGTAAAGGGGCTGGATTCATACAATCAAGTCGGTAAAAATGATGTTTTTTTTTTTTAATTGGTATTACACAACATTATTACTGTCTTTTAAATCCTATAAGAGAGTAACTATTTTATCTAACTTTTAACGTAATTTAGTATAACTCACTTTATGCACAAGATTTGCATGTTCCTAAATTAAACGGCAAATTAATATTTTAGTCCGTGTATGTTTATTACTGGTAACTGTTAAATTAAGACCTTTTGTAACGTTATTTCAAGCAATATAAGACTTATGAATTTAGTCCAAAGATCTTCACGGAGTCTAACAAATTGTCAATCAGGGGCATTTTGTTCTTTGAATAACAGAGAAGATACACAGGTAAATGAGTTGATCACCTAATGATTACTACCCTCTCAGTAAGGCTCAAATTGCTACTAAAAAAAAAAAAAATAATTAGGCGGTAACTTGGTTGTATGGTCTTAATCCCGTCGCTTTTTCTGAAGTTGGGAAAACTCGAGTAAATAAGAAAAAAAAACATCGTGAGCGGCAAATTTTGATCATCTTTTTTGGTCTCAAACTAAATTAATTTTACCGAGCGAGCGCGAAGTATCTTCGTTTCAGCTTGGGCAAAAATGCTTTCGTATGTTTGTCCGGTTATTCCTTTTTATATATTAATTTCCCACCAGACAGCGACTCTCGTGAAATTTTGTGAGCAGGTTTTAATTGAATTATAATATTTTTTGTGGATTCACTTTATCGAATATTTTCAAAATGGTGGAGCCACAGGGGTCGAAAACGTAAAAATAATTGTTTAAGGCATTTCGCGAAGTCTATAGAACACTGAACCACTATTCTGCTGCTGTGTGTTGTGTATTATTGTTTCTGTATAAATAAAGTAGTCGAGTTTTGGGATGTTTTAAAATTTCGTTCGTCTTTTAATAAATTCATAATAATTTGCATACTATTTTTAGCTGAGTGTGCAGAGCGATAATACTGTATGAACTGTATCAATCATTAAGACCCTTGTTTACCACACTTAAGGAAAATAAACATTTCATTTCAAGTGTAAGGAGAGAAATGAAACGTACAATCACATATATTATTTTATTTATTCAATAGACATTTATTTTTAATCATATATTTTAAAGTAGAATTTCCAAATTTTAATTTTTGGTATCTAGGTATCCAACACTTTACTGATTGAGTATCCACATAGGTTCGATTACACTGTTTAACCTAACCTAACGCATAAACGCCGGTACATCTGTCCCAAACATTTAGGTACACAGTAAAATATCACCTACAAAATTGAACAAGTTGATAAGTAGATATAGTATAGATTTATCAAAGTCTTACTATTAAAATTACTGTTGTTAAAAATACCGGCAGTGATGAATCAAGCCTTGGTCGCGGGATAGGTGGATGATCATTTACGTGTTTTCACCGCTGTTGAAAATAACGGGACAATGACTGAAGATCTCGTTAGACAATACCCGGTGCACATCGTTTTAGTTTGAATCATAGTTTTCGTTCTAAGTAGGTACACATGTAAGTACATCTCCACAAAAGATAATTGGCAGCGGTGAAAACGCCCTAATAATCTTACAGGCATTGCTCGCTCCCCGACGTTGGCATAGGTCTAAGCTTACGGAAATCAACACGACGGGCTTGCAGTTCTAGTTTCTTAGCATTAGTAATAAATTACGAATTTTATTTTTAACATTAAAATATAGTAAAAACCATTCAAAAACTAACTAGATACACACCACGCCTCCTTGATGCACACACACTCCCTCTTAACGCGATTAGGTTTAATTTAAGTTACGAGTTATTTTACAAAGTTAATAAATGTGTTATAAATAAATAAATTATTAGCTATTTTATACAAAATCCGTAACATCGAAATAATATCACGTATAAACGACGCGTTCGTGTCAACACCATCTAATATCGTATGTAAAATTAGTAAGCCTATAAAAATAGATTGCACACAAAGACCGTTCCGAAAATATTAGCCGTGACCATTTTTCATGCAACGTAAACAGTGCTCCTGCCTGTTGTTCTGAGAAAACGCCACTGAGTCGATATAAATGTATAAAAGGTCCTTGGTGTTCAACGCCAGGCATAACATTAGTAAAGTTTAGAGATGTTTAGTATCTAACCTGACTTATAGAGGTTCTTATATGCGTAGTAGAATCTTTATCTTTCAAAGTTGATTTCATATTATTCATCAACATTAGGGCGATATAAGACAGTTAATTAATCTTGTTTTACATGACAAAAAGATGTTCGATACAATGATGATGAATAACAATATTTTGTTATGGCCCCATGCAATAAAACCGTGTCTTTGACTCATTATTTATGTAAGTATAGCTACCCAAAAGACGATCCGTATCAAGCAGTTAACTGCAGCTGAAAAAGTACATTACTATCTGTATGTACTTCTAAATTAAGTACATTATAATTAGATACTTCCCTCTAATCAACTACCGGCTTACGATTATAAATATTCCGAAATTTTAATATTAAACTTCCGATATAACTCTACTTGCTTATTCAAATAGTAATCTATTGTGTTGGCTAATAAATCTTCTGAAACTTTAATATAGCAATTAATTTAATGTTAAGTTTCTAAACTGTTACGACTTTTAAAACGCGGTTAGTCCATCAAAGGAATATATTACAAATCAAAAGATATCTCATAAATAAATTGGTACTCTCTGCACTGGTAGCCCTCTCAAATACATACAAACGAAGAGAAATGTAAAATATTGTCAAATTTTAATTGAGCCTTAACCCTAAAACCATGGCACACAAATTATTCCTAAACAAGGAGGGAACTCTTCACAACTGGGATTATGACTATTATCTTCTTTCGATCAATCAATTTCACTTATTTTGTTAAGAGAGTATTCTTACCAAAATTTAAAAACCGCAAGATATGAATCAGAATTATGAGCAAATTGTGTTTACGTACATACCTACATAAGAAAAACATTGTAGGCAATGAAAATTGTAAAAAATGTTTGGTCGCGTTAGTCTCCACAGTCAGTCTTCGAAGAAACCTAATTTATTATGAAACTGTAACGTATATGGAATGTGACAAAACAACGTATGAAATGAAACAAGTGCTAAGGCAACAACTGAAAAACAATGTCTCGTTCTACTTCCTGCTGACTATTCACTCCGGGATAGCAATCGACATAATTCTACTGTAACACAGAATTTCACAGCTTCGCAAAACTCGTCACACGATTCTACAATTAAGACGTTTAATTAGCGAGATGATTTTGATAACAATTTATTTGGATCTAACTACAAAATTGCTGCCCCGGGTAAGGACGAAATCAGTAGTTTCCCAGTATAGTCCAGGACGTCGCGACGATTGGATTCTCACATGTACATTCCTTATTCTGTTATGAGGGTTCCTAGTCTTTGTTTTATCCTCTGTAAGTTACACCTGGTACTGAGTATTAAAAGGTGGCTTTGTATTGAACCCTCAAATCGCGAGACCCTTTCGCTCATGAATGTTGGTCAGAGGCGCTCACTCCAGGCGCGCTTTGTAGCTGGTCTTCCAGATCTCAGCCAGGGTCACTGCCGAATGGAAGCGGTGGAAGATGCAAAGCGGGAGAGTGAAACGCTGGACCAACGACCAAGCCACGTAACCGTAAAAGTCCAATTGCACCTGAAAGAGACGGATGATAGAATTAAAGCAGATTCAATTGCAATTTCATTTTATATTTAAATTTTGGTGTTCTTAGTCTTTGATCTCATTATAGGGTTTGAAATACGTTTGCGTCTTCTGTGGTGTTGCTCATAGGTGGGTCTATTATGATTATGATATATTAACGTTGATCTAAGGTTCAACCCCACCTGTGTTCGAAATACGCTGATGCACCGTATACGCAGTAATGTGACTCATGTTCATGTGTCACTTTTTTGACACGCATCTCCCAACCGAACCCTTTGTGGCCTAGTGGTTTGACCTATGACTTAGCAAGCAGAGGTGCATGGGTAAGTACAAGTCCAGGCTCAGACCTTGAAGTATTTCGAAATTTATGTACATTTGAAACTTATCATAAACCTTACTGAGAAGGAAAACATCGTGAGGAAACCTGCACTCACCTGAGAAGAAATTCAATGGTGTGTGTGTTCCTGAACCGCAATGGGCCTGCGTGGGAACTACGGCCCAAGCCCTCTCATTCTGAGAGGAGGTCTGTGCCTTCCAGTGACATGTATATAAACTAAGATGATGGATTTAAAGCACACGTTTTTTGTATTAATAATCAATAGAGAAGGGGACTTGTGACCGGGTTTTTTAGTCCGTGCAAGTCGGACACTGTCTGGGCCCTCCATTCCCAGTTCGTCCAAAGGGATTTTTCCCGAGCACAAGTCACTCTTCCTACCCTAAAGTAAAAAACAGCAAAGACTTCGAGTCTTTGGCCCCTCTGGCGACTCATTTAAAAAAAAAACTGAGATGATGATAATGACGATCTTCCAACCCGGTCCTTAAGATACGTCACGCATAGTTGTGGACGGTCTGCGTTAAAAACGAGACGCCAAGCCACATTACTGGGTTTACTAAGCTGTGCCTCAGCGTATTTTGAGCAGCGGTTTGGTTGAACCTTTATATGGCATCGGTAGGTTGTTGTTGTTGTTGTGGTTATTTGCATGAAAATGTACATGTTGCACAGCGTAACAAAGTGTATAAGGTTTGTTATTCAAGTTTATATTTTTACTAAAGTGTATGCACGTTAGGTATTCATCTTTATAGAGCAATTCATCAAAATCAAGATTACCTACAAATAAAATTACCTTGAGGCGAAGGGGTCAAATACGTCGTTAATGTAACTAAAAAAAAAACAACTGACGAAATATTTTTCTTTGTTATTTTTGCTTGATCTGATTTAGACCATTACTTTGTGTAAAAAATAAGCCAATATGCTATGATGGCGCTTGCCATCTATTAAAACATGACGTAACATATTATCAATAACCAAGGCAGGGCCCAATTGCATAACAAAACACAAGCAAATAGTATTAGTGACTTTCAATACAAAATAGCTAATACTATTAGCTTGTAATTTGTTATGCAATTGGGCCCAGGCTGTAGTACCGAATCGAATTGAGCTGACGCATTCATTGTTGAACAGATGTCGCGTTGGTCAGCACTAGCCACGTCTCAACTGGCCAAGGTCATATGAGGCATATGCCTATCCCTTCGCTTTAAACCTCGTATATAGAGTTACAACAGAGCGGGGAAGGAGACAAAAATTATAAGCTTACAGGATTAGCCAGCACTTTCTGCGCCTCGAAGGTGTAGATGAGCCACATGGTGACGTTGCAGATAAGCAGGAAAGTGACAGCCTGGCGCGCTGGCTTGCTTCGTTCCTGTTCAGGGAGGTGGACACGACGACGAGAGACGTCTGCGATGAATAGCAGTTGCAAAACCACCTGGAAACAGTACGGTGTTTATGTATTTATAGTCTTAACACATAGCCGAGTGATTAGGTCATGGATATTTATCACTGAAACAATTATTAATGTAGACCTCCGCAAAGTAACACCTGATTCAATAAATTATTTAATGTATATTTCTTTTAACATGTCTGCCTTGTCTAACATTATAATGGGAACCAAATATTTTTATAAAAATTCACAGCCATCATGTATTTTTGTGAATAATAAACGAATCATTCGTTCATCCAACATTTAAAAAGAAAAGATTTGACTGACGAACTTATCAATGTCTAGTTCAAACCCTTGGACCCAGAAATCTGAAATTCCCAAGGGCTAGAAGTCTCTGTAAAAGGGTCGAATCCGCGGTCACAGGCTAGTATTTAGGCCATTCCCCCATCTTACCCTATACACGTTGATACCTAATTATCGCCGTGATTACTGACCGAGGAAAATGTATGTACTGCTTTTTGGGTGAGACGTAACCTATGGCTACTTTCATATTAAAATAGTTTCATAAGTGCTAACAAATAGTTTCAATACTTATAAACCTTTTAACCTTGGAAGACCTCGCCTGATTTTGATAGTAGGTATTTGATTTTTAACCTAATTCCATAATTCCGTAAGTTTGATAGACACTTTTGAGCCGGGATTAACTAGGGGAGCCTCTTGGACTACACTAAGGCTCTAAGTGGAATAAGTATGTATTTCTTGTTAATTTTAATTGATAGTAGGTATAAATTTTAGCCTAAGTATTGTAATCATCAAAACGAGATCTCACCTGAAGAACGCTCAAGCATCCAGTAATCATGACGAGAAGATTAGGCTCATGAGTAAAGGCGCCCATTCCACCAGCGATCACGCTGAACACAGCATACACGAAGAGACCGAAGGCCGATACACGCAGCAAGATGTCGTTCAGGTCTGACTGTTCTTCTGAGCGGAACTTCAGCGATTGCACCCTGCGGAGAGGCTCGGTACAGGAGGGGGGGCTATTGCTCCATCTCATTACACGACCACTGGTCGATAAGAAATAAAAGACAAACCAAAAATGGTAAATGAAAATGAAATCAAAGGGGTAATGACAACACGGTATCGTGGTGAAGGTAGGTGAAGACATTAAATTGAATTTACACAACGGAGCGACAAGGAAAATGGAGTGCGGTAAAAAGGGTGGGATATGGAAAAAATAACACATAAAATAAATAACTGAATATTAAAAAGTGCATATGAAAACTAAAGTGATTAACACTACGATTGGAAAGGAAATAATAAAAAAATCAGTGCTAAAAATACGAAATTCTAAATAAGTAGAAAGACTACGTCATTTTTAAGTAGGTATCATTAAATTCAAAATTAGTTATAAACGCTAACTCACCGTATAAATCCAATCAAAATCGCCAGTATAGACAAAACCATCAGAGCGCAATGAGACACATCAGCCAAATAGATCGAGAGGCGCTTGAGCTCTTGGTGTCTTATGAGGACGAAGAAGAGAATCAAGCAGATTAGCGAAGCGACCAATAGCAGCAGTCCACAGAAGAGTCCTTTGGAAGCGCCTGCGCAGTCAACACGATTCCCACGCTGAGCCGCCGCCAGTGCTGCCGCCCTGCGGGAGAGAACAGCCTCCAGACGTCTTTCCAGATCTTCGTCGTTGGCCACGCTGCAACCAAACGCGTACGATCACGTCAGTCATATTATAAGAATCCGACTACCGGTTTTACATTAGTAATCTAAGTTACATGGTTAGTTACTATTTACTAAGGTGTTAATTAAAACAAGCATGTGAACTATGCTATGGCGTGTGACTATTATTATCTATTAGATTTTTGGTTCAGTATATTTGTATCAATATTTAAATTAAAATAAAGCTAAGGTATGTGATGTAAAACCGGGAGCTGATGGGATGTGAAAACTACTTTTATTCAAACAAAATGTAAGTGCTGACGGTTCTTTATAAATTCAATAAACGTTAGGTTGCGTTTCGGTTACATCATGCTTCTATTAATACTAAATTGAAAAGTAGTTACCTAGGGTAGCGACCGATGTGCTTCCACATGACATAGATGACGGCGGCCCCAATAAGAGAGTACTCGATGATGAAAGGGTAGAGATAAGGAGCGGAGTCCGTGACGATGGTCCCCATAATTGGATTCCGGCCGCAAACAGTCGAATTATCAATATTGGCGATCAGCGCAGCTGGACTCAGGTTGTCGAATGACTCGAATATCTCCGACGCGTTGTTACCTGGAACGAGATTTATTGCAATTGGTAAAAAGATAAAGTACTTACTCAGCATTAAGATATTGACTTCTATTTACATATCAAATAAGTTTCTAAGATGATGTTTATTTACAATTAAAAACTAAACGAAAAACACCGAACGAAAAAAAAGAGTCCTTTGCCATCGAAGCAAAAAAAAATAAGGAATTCTATTTGGAGATAAATTTCGTTGCGGTTTTCAAAGTTAACAACGATCATGCACAAAACAAAATGAAAAACATACAATCTATTTAAGATGAGATATACCTAAGAGTAGACAACCTACTTACATAAAAGTTGACACAACAAGGGAAACGAAAAATGACCTACTGATACTTCAGGCAATTGCAAATAAAAAGTGCATGGGCGACGAACTGAAACGTGTAGATTGAAAACGATACTCTGACAAACCTGACGAATGAGGTGGTTCGTCTACGCGGTAGGTTTCGACACTATTACCCCACTCATCCCTGTTAGTAACGTACGATCCGGAGGTCGAGGTTGGCACCATGGTGCTAACGATCGGTTTCAAAGTTGATGAGTAAAGCCATTGGAATACTTCTAACATGGCGGTCTGAGTCTGTGTCACTTTGTCCTCCGGTCGTGGTGGTGCAAGAGTGGAAGTAGTAGTGAAAGGGTTGTCGTTGGGCCAAGCATCTTGGTCCCGACCGTAACCCATTCCGTTATCATACCCGTATGTACCCTTAATGGTCTCGATAAGTTTCGATTTGGGAAGGTAACCGCCCATATTGAAATACGGTGAAGGAGTGGTCGCTGAAAAGTTTATTCAAAACGAATTTTATTGACACGTAACATGCAAATTTATAGTATGAATTGAAACGTGGGACAACATTAGTAACAATAAACATCAATAGAGTTTAACTTGACACACTTACTTGTCGAGGTAGTAGTTGCGGGTGTGGAAGTGCTGGTAACGATATTTAATACTTGTTCCCCAGCAGATTTCATTGTGGTCGATGCTGTTGAAGCAATGGCAGACGCAGCCGTAGTGGCCGCTCCGAATACCTTCCCAGAATGCCTCAGAGTATGTTTACGGATGACTTCTGAAATAATCCAAATACCATTATAATATCACCGGACTTCCTACATTCCTTTTAATTTCAAAATTATTCTTCCAACAAATTCTTACTTCCAAGTACGGTCTCACCGGACACTCCCAGAGGATACTTCACGTGGTAGTCGGTAATTTCTTTCAGAGATTCTAAGACTAATGTTCGAATCCAAACACAAATATTAGTTGCCACGACGTGCATCAAGCCGAATCTGGCTATAACTTTGAATCTGTGTATATTCAACTAGAACAAGGAAAAAGAAAAAATATTAAAGCAAGGCATAAAAAACTGATAACATGAGCTAATTAGCTTCGCAAACGAAGGATTTCGTCCGTACCAACTCAACAAAAAGAATCATCATGCCTAAGACTGAGGCCCTAAGTAAGTAATTGGGTCCCTTTAAAGCCCTTAGAGTGCAAAATACTAAATACTACTAAAGTATTATAGTTTATTTAAAATCACTAACTACTTACTCGTGAGTTCATGAAGATAAAGTACATCTGCATGAAGGTGAACACCATTTGTAGAACTGGGTTGACGCCCTTCAAAATTAAATAGCACGGAGAATCGAGAGGCAGTTCGAAGAAGGTTCCAAACTCCAGACCATTGTAGATCATGGTACCCAAACCAAACGCTGCAAAAAAGATATCATTTAATACGTTGAATTTCTTTTGCTTAATTTTTACACAACAATGATATTGTATTGTTTTCACGATGTAATGTTTTTTACCAATAGCTCCAATGCGCAAGAAGAAGCTGCCATGGCTGTGATCGTTTTGTGAAGTTTTACGCCTGCGTAGTGGTCTAGCCACAGGACCAGCTTCCATCTCCACAATGTCTTGTTGCTGTGTCAAAAGAAAAAGAAGATTAAGAAAATAAGAACAAAAAAGTCATTAAGCTTTACCTTTGTCCTTAAAATTGAGCACAAGGAATCGCAATCAGTTGATACAGAAGAGTGAACGCTGTACATTTCGTGATACATCAAAAGAAGTTTGTATTAGTATGTTCTACCCGTGTTCGTGCCTACTGTTAATCTCCTTTACATTCGTGTATCGCTTCTAAATACTTTGGTCACGGTTTGGGATGTATTCATCAATCAGCTCAATCAGGCGTTGTTCAACAAAGCAAAACCATACAGCGAATAACAGTCTTATTGAGAAAAC
This sequence comes from Archips xylosteana, assembly GCA_947563465.1. Taxonomy (NCBI): domain Eukaryota; kingdom Metazoa; phylum Arthropoda; class Insecta; order Lepidoptera; family Tortricidae; genus Archips; species Archips xylosteana. The sequence continues at coordinate 8,555,648 of OX387349.1, forward strand.
CGTAGTAACAATTATTAATAATCGTAATTTTTTTTTAAACTTTCGTATCACTAGGCCAACTTCAGGTGCCTGCTTTCCAGACTGCGCTTTAAATTTTCTTAGCCTCTGACAAATCAGAGACAAAGAAAATTATACAAGGGATGGAATAGTATCAATAAGGCCATTATATTTTTACACAAAAACACACAGAAGCACTACTGGCAACCAATGTCTACGACAGCACATCCAAAGCTCTCCGCAATGATAATATTATGATACAGTGTCAAGCGGGATGCGAATGATCCTCACCTGTTCAGACGCATACAATTGCGCCATTTGGATCTGTAATTGTTGTTGACGAACTTTATCACGCATCTTACGGGGATACACCTCCTGCCCAAATGATATGGAAAAAACAAAAAAAGTAGCCGGCGTAAACATAAAAGGGTCATGCCTTTATCTCCCCGACGAAGCGGTCAAAGTAATATCGTGGTTAAAAAATTGCCAAAATCAAATGAATGGTGATACAAGTAACTGAATTAGAGACGAACATTTACAGTGTTAACAAAAACAAGACACGCGAAGCGATAACAGTGTGTGACAAATTATTACTAACAAATGGATGTGCTGTTGAATAACTTATGTAGTTCACTCACCTGGAATTGGCTTTGCTTCTTAGCTTCTTTGGCCGGTTTCTCTTTTGAGGCATCCTTGTCCTTGTCTTTGTCCTTGGATTTGCCGTCCTTTTTGCCATCTTTCTTGCCATCCTTGCCGTCTTTGCCCTCTTTGCCATCTTTCGCGTCTTTATCTTTGGTTTTCTTTTCCTTCTCCTTCTTCGGTTTCTTCTCCTTTGGAGGAGGCTTGGGTTTTGGGGGACTACCGCTACAGCAAGCGCTTTCTGATAGCAAAATGAATAAGTATTATTATTTTAAAATAAATAATATTAAGTATGTACATTGCAACGATTTTGCATTCTATACTTTTTTGATGACATTTTATACTAACCTTGGAGCAAAAAGCAGAATACGTATAACAAAAACAGTATGCTCATGCCATAGAGGTAGGTGAAGAAGCCTTCATAGTAGTAGAGGGGCAGGTTGTGCGTGATGACGTCACTGATGACATAAGCGATGCATACCACTACCAAAAGCTTCGCGTAGATGAAACTTGAGATTATGAACAGGGAGGTTCTGTAACAGAAACAAAGAACTCTTATGAAATGGCGCACATGTGTGTTCCTAGAAACTCATTAGTCGAACAATGTCCGATTGCATTGTTCATTGAAAAGTGATGATCTCGTGTAAGTAAAAATGGTTTTCTTGGTAGGAGTTATTTTTAGAGACTTAATGATTTCATTATACATTACACCAAACGAACTTATTTCTAACACCCTAATATTATTAGTTGCTAAAAGAAGTAACAATTCTAGTGAAAATAAAATAAAATAATGTAATTATAATAAAAAATACCATTTTTTATTTGTAGTTCAAACTCGTTTATTTTGTTACATTTTTGGTCGGAAACTGATGATCTCGAAACAAAAACCATACTTGATTGATTTAATTTTAGTAATTTTAGTGAATGGCTTTTATTTATGTTTGGTGACATAAGCTGTATGTTTCATCAAGTTAACACTGACCCAGAACCTCTAGAAATTAAACAAGGACATTCTTATAAAAACACCTTTTTAAATCTTGCGTTAGAATTAAAAATAAACATTTTTCTAATTAGCTTAATTTTCATTTTTCAATGAGATATAAAATAAAATAGTTCAAATTCACTACAAAAACCCCCAAACTATCACCTACTTTTTCGACGGCTTCGGCTGTACACACTTAAGCTCCATTTCCTTGTTCGCCGTATTGTGCTTCTCAGCGATGGCGATGTCGCTACCTTGCTGCCGATGTTGCCCCACCGGCAATGTCGCCATGTTGTCCACGGAGTCCAGCTCCACCGTAGCCACCTTCACTTCCGCCTCCATCGGCTGATGCTTATCTTTCCCCATCACTGACACTTCACTTCAAAAACCCATTCCAGGACCAGGGTTAAGGATACGAGGGCAGGGACTGGCTTATCAAAGCTCCGGAAGCTAAGGTGCGGTGCTCCGCCAAGCTTTGAGCAGAGTTGCGCAGATTTGGATGCTGCGCAACGTACTAGGGGTGCCACCGACCCTCCGAAACGGCCCCTCTCATATTCCACTCGGAATGGCAGGAGGGTCGTACCGTAATGTGGGGGAGAAATGCATGTTTTATGCAGCTAATGCGTTAGTGGGGCTTTGATAACTTACTTCACGCGCCGACGATTTTATTAAGAATTTCGTAAGATACCAACTAAAACATACCTTAATCTCAGCTAATACACAATTTCCTATTTTTTGTTGCAAAAAATTAACTGCAAATCAAACCTACGGGTATCGTCATGATATCATCAATGTACACAGGAAAATACTACCGCTTACGTGAACTTTAATCATCTATAGCAAAATCATATGTCATTTTGTTTATCTTTGTAATCTGTTAATTGTTTGTGTTCCAGGGCACAAATATCTATACTGCCATCACGTCAAATACATGTAAACACAAACCTTATGATAGTGACATAGAGGTGTATAGATATTTTTGATGTCTTGGTAACGTTTACATATTTATGACCTTGACAGTATCTACACTAAAAATGTGAAAACTTTCTCTAAAATAAGAGCAGAGTCGGCAACCCTAATCTGGCGGCAGGCGGTCGATAGAGACGCTGTCCGGGAGCTTTGGGAGGCTGCGCGAGCGACCCACTGACCCGGCCCCTCCCTTCTCCCAAAAACGCCCCTATCAAAATACTACGCACTATGCAATTGCACCCTTCTACCACCACTATGCACTAAAAGCACTTAGACTCGTAAAGGTAAAAGTTAAGTACCGATGGGTGAAAAAAGTAATACGCATGCGCGGTCCCGATTGAATAGTGACCGACTTACAACTGTTCGGAGGTCAACGATCCCTACAAGCAGTATTTGTATGCCAACTTCGTTGAACCTGAGGTCACAAACGTTGACCTATACTTAACGCATTTCAAATTCAAACAGGGATTTTATAACCATCCGATTGTCTATTGGCATTTCAGAAAAACTTACTTTACCGGAATAGAAAAAAAAGAAAATACAAAGCTATGTATCTATAAGAGAAATAAGTTATTAATTTTTATCGTCATCTCCACCTATAACTCCATTTAATTTAGAATTATAAACCACAACAACATTGTTTTGCGGCTCGTGAACTGTAATCTCTTTACAATTTGTACTAGAGTAACAATTGACGACACGCAAATAAAGTGACATTAAAACAATTTTATTTTGCGGCTCCCAGACTATTGTACTCTACTATTTGCTAGGTAAAGCCCATCACACACAGCGCAGATGCGGTAAGATATCTGTATCTGAACAGATATCTGTCAATATCGCTCCCTATACAATTCAATGGAGGGCCACACACAGCGCAGATGCGGTAAGATTTTTTCTCAAACATGCTATGAAATATTGACGTTATGATCCTTATAATACGCCACGAAGTGTCACAATGCAGGTGCAGGTGCAGCCGGTGGTGGGGGACCGCCTAGACGAGAGGTCAATAATGGAATTTCATACAACTTTGCTGGCCAAGGCCAGCAAAGTGATCGTCTATGGTCTATGGCATCATAGCATTTAGCCATTAAAAAAAAAACTATAAGCAATATTTGCGTTTTGGTTCATTAAGACATTCTGCCACTACGCTTATTTAAGGTAAGGTAAGATGATGATGATGGTGATGATGATGATGATGATGGCGATGATGATGATGATGATGGTGATGATGAGATGATGATGATGATGATGGTGATGATGAGATGGTGATGATGATGATGTTGATGATGATGATGATGGTGATGATGATGATGATGATGATGATAGTGATGATGATTATGATTATGATGGTGATGGTGATGACGATGATGTTGATGATGATGTTGATGATGATCATGATGGTGATGATGATGATGGTGGTGATGGTGATGCATGTTTGAGAAAAACTCTATACAAGCCTTGGCCACGAACAGGGATTGCCGGCCTCGTATCTCTAGATGGCCTCGTTAACACTCGGCCATCTATAACTACTCGGCCGGCAATCCCCTATTTCGCGGCCGCTGCAGTAATGTACTATTATCTGCGTATCTGTGAGCACCGACATATATCGACAGAATCCGACAGATGCGAAGATTATATCTGCAGATAAATACAGGTGGATGCGCAGAAGCACACTTTCATCATCATCATCATCATCATCATCCCAGTCTATATTACGTCCCACTGTAGGGCACAGGCTTCCTCTCAGAATAAGAGGGTTTGGGTCGTAGTTTCCACGCGGGCCCAGTGCGGATTGGGAACTTCAGTGTATAATAAAATAAATATAAAATTACGTACTACTTAAGCAAACAACAAGTCATCCTTGCGTAGAAATGCATTTTCGCATTTTTTAACATTTTGTCGTGAAGAGAAATAAAGAAAGTGTAACGCGCTTTCATTGAAAATTCATTGTAGCCTATCTATCTCTCAAAGGGCCGGCAACGCACCTGTGACACCCTTAATGTTGCGGGTGTACATGGGCGGCGGTGATTGCTCCCCATCAGGTAACCCGCATGCTTGTTTACCCCCTTTTATATAAAAAAAAACCGGTCAAGTGCGAGTAGGACTCGCGCACCGAGGGTTCCATACAAATTTATATGTATCTATGAACATCCAGTCTTAGCAGACCCCTGCTCCTAAGCAAAATGTGCGCAGTGTGGGATCATTGTAGATTGGTTACTGATATAGACAGACGGACAAAAAATTTATGCTTTTCGCAATTTTTCCTTTATCTGTGCTATAAGGCCTTGCTTTGTACCAAATTTCATGATTCTGATTTCACGGGAAGTACCCTGTAGGTTTTGATTCTCTTGCGAGTGTCGAAAATGTGCGTTGGTTACTGATATAGACAGACAGACAAAAAAAATGTATGCTTTTCGCAATTTTTCCTTTATCTGTGCTATAAGACCTAGCTTCGTACCAAATTTCAAGATTCTGAGTTCACGGGAAGTACCTTGTAGGTTTTGATTCCCTTGCGAGTTTCGAAAATACTTATGCGGAAATTTGCGTCATAAACGGCTGTATCTTTTGATTGCGTTGGCTTAGATGTTTGATTTTTTCACAGCTCCAAGGGACAGTAGAGTTGAGTATTTGATATAAATAAGTACCACTAAAAATATTTCAAATTTAATCATTGACATATGATTGGGCTTGCCCATTTTGCGGTCGTAGCACAAACAGGATACTTCCCATGGAATTATTTATAGTAAGATATTTTCCTAACTGGTCTAACGTTCTTGTTCTGCTCTAAGTGTTATGATTTCATTTCGAGTTACTTACAAAAGGAACACTTGAATAATATTTTTCAAACGATAATAATTGTATTGTATTGTATTGTAACAGATGGGCAAATAATACACTATGTCGACGAGTACATCTACTTGGGGCAAGTAGTCTCTTTCAAGTACAGGCAGGACAAGGAAATTGAAAGGCGCCTTGAGAATGCTTGGAAGAGCTACTGGTCCATGAAGGAGCACATGAAGGGCAGCCTTCCAACGACACTGAAGCGCAAACTCGTCGACACGTGTATCTTGCCCGTCCTGACCTATGGTGCACAGACATGGTCTTTGACTGAGAATCAGAAATCCAGACTGAAGGTTTGCCAACGAGCTATGGAGCGCAGCATGTTGGGTGTGAAGAGAATCGATCGTATTCGGAACACCACTTTGCGCTCCAGAACTCGAATAGCCGACGTGGGAAAAAAGACCGCCAAGCTCAAATGGGATTGGGCTGGGCATGTGTGCCGGATGCATCCTCAAAGGTGGGCGCACTCAGCCACGTGGTGGGTGCCGCACGACGGTTACCGACGGCGAGGCAGGCCCAGGCGCAGATGGCGAGACGACCTGGACGCAGAATTAAACGATTGGCCAGATTTCGCTCAGGACAGGGAGCTGTGGAGGACCAGAGGGGAGGCCTTTGCCCAGCAGTGGGACACAATTATAGGCTAGTAAAAAAAAAAAAAAAAAATAATTGTATTCTGAGTCCTTATAAAACTCTTATGGAAGTAATGATGATGAGACTATTTCATGAAGTATTCTTATCGATGCTAAACTAATTTGCAGCTAAGCATGCATCATTATTTACAATAGGTTTAGGTATTGAGACACAAACCGAGTAATTAGTACACTGCGACGAGACCTAGGCACGCTAGAATCAACACATGCATTCTAAACAGGCCATTACGCAAGATCCTGTTTAACATCTGTCGTCATCTTGTAACTTATTTCTGAGGTATTAGACACAAGGAAATAACATATCGTAGATTTATTAGCGTAAATGATCAAATGTACGATCAGACGTATTATACTCACAAGTCACAATATGCTTGAATACCCAACTAACGCTCAAGCCATTAAAAGTATTAAGCTACTAGAAAGTGATGGCTGTGGTAGCGGAGTCGCGAGATTGTAGTTCACTAATGATTTTCGAAAAATAACCCCTGAATCAAACAATTGTCCGATACCTACATATATCTAAAGGCAAATAAACAAAATATCAGCCAAACACTTCTCAGTATGTACCTACTAGTAAAAATAAAATAAAAAATAAATGATGCATCAACCTCTAAATAATATAACGAATGTGTATCCCGCTTTGTCATAATGAAATATTATGGATTATCTGGACCACTTTGCTTCGATGTTGACCAACCTTAGCAAACTTAATTTGCATAGTAGATAGATAATATAATACGTATCATGGTGGCGTTGGTTTAATTTTTGACAACATTGATAAAGAAAGAGCAGTGAGAGAAGAAATAAATGAATAAAACAATAAGGGCCGTAGTAAACAAGCACAAGTCCGGTGGATGCTACCGGTCCAATCGTAAATGCAAATATTTACAACATAGACTACATAATATAACCGTGGATCGTAGAACTAGTTGCGGATTTGCTTAAGTTATTTTTAATGAATGTAAAAACTTGACCTTCTAAAACCACAAAGACAAGTGCAAACAAAAACAAATTGACACCAACAACCTTCCGTTAAAAAATGGTCAAAAACAACTACCTCAATCCGCCAAAATGACAAATGAATATGAAAAACAAATTAGGTAAGTCTACTCTGCCATGATCAAGAGCTCATTTATGCTTAACACAGACTAACGCCTTTGTAGTCTTTTCTATTATAAAGTTCAAATGCATAAGTAATCTCGTAAACAAAAGAAAACACACTATAGGTATAACACCTTTTTACAAGACAGACTTAGTCTTAAACTAAATGAGCTGTGAAATATACAAATGAAGCATGTTCGTCTATGAGTATAAGTATCCTTTGAGTGACAAGCGGAACCCCTTTATGCCATCATGTTTGCTATCTTCGGCATCACAAATAAGTAGGTACTTACTTAGTAGGTTTGTACAGGTCAATTCACAAGAGCTTATGGATTAAATGGGCGAATAAAAAAAAGTATCTGTGTGTTACCGTTTTCAATACACTTTACACAAATATGGTCATGGTGATGACAATAGTTATTTGTGTCACAAGGGAGCAAAATGATGTATTTACGGCGAGGGCAGTACATTGAATCCAGAGTGAAGCGATGGATTCTACAATAGAATCCTGAGCGCAGCGAGGGATTCTAAGTTAGAATCCTGAGCGTAACGAAGGATTCAAGTGTTAACGCCCAAGATGAAAATAATTTTGCTCCTGAGTGACACATACAATTTTTCACACCGACTATGAGGAAAATGGATTGTTGTGATAGATACGGAAAGGTCACCACAGATAAAGTATTCCTGTGCTACTTTTAACAATGTTAAGAAATAACGAATGGAATCGAATATTACAATGGTATCGGATATCAATATTAATTAAATCACAATAACAATCAACGATAGTTTTCATTTAAGTAAAAAGTATAATTTATTGTGACATTTTTTAAACTATTACGAAAAATTCATCAATTTTTATATAACGTTGTTGAAGTTAAAACATAAAATAAGTACGTTCGTTTTTAATCGATTACGATGAAATAATTACAATCGATTATTTTATTAAAATCTGTGTTCATTGGCACATTGCGTAAATGATACATGCCAATGAATAAATTAAAAAAGTAGCTTGAACAGAAAAGTAGCATATTTGATCCCTGTCGTCAGGGAGCAAAATCTACTTTTCCGAATGAAAGGTGTGAAAATATAATTAATGTATCTGTAAAACCTTTTTCTGTAGTTCAACTCACTCTAGTCTCCCCTATTCAATTAAGACGTTTGACGCGTGGTATCAATTTCAATTAGGAGTTAAACCAGTGAATGACATAACCGATCGGCCTTGGTGCACACAATGCACACTTACATAAATAACGTTATGACCGTCTGGGCAAGGCCATAAACGGAGTATCTACGTTGTCAGCTGGTCGGTTTATGACCCCCTATGTTTGGGAGCTAATTGCGAATCTGTCTGGAACACAACCATAAAAGTTCACTTACTGTGACAAATAAGCAATTAATTCCTCTATGAAGTTGCTAGTTTGTAACATAGGCAATTTCGAAAAAGATTTAATTGCTAAACATTTAATAAATGTCACATTCTCTTTTCTGAATCATGTCGAGTACTGTGTGGCTTTTTTTGCAAATTATTTGAAAAAATATCTAACTACACGTCAACTCTTTAATAAATGTAGTTGGGATATTCGGAATTAAGGTAAATTCAACATAACGTACCTAATAATATACCAATATTATTACGCCAAATACACTGACGAGCAAAAATAAAGGGTCGGTTACAAAGACGACGATAAATTCAAAACCCACTGTGATAGCTTCTTCGAGTAAAATGAGTTTAGTAAAGGGTTTTATTCTTAACAAGAAACAGTTTAATTGAGAATAAAACTCTTTACTAAACTCATTTTACTCGAAGAAGCTATCACAGCGGGTTTTGTAGTTATCGTCATTTTTGTAACCGACCCTTTATTTTTGCTCGTCAGTGTACTTCTGAATTTTTTTCTTTATCTAGTTTGACTCTAAAATAAGAATTTAGTCGTTTAATTTTAAAATAAGACTTTTGTCGAAACCAAAACCACATGCATTAAATAGTAGGAATTACTTATTAACCAGACCGTGTACCAATTTACCATTTGAGTTATTTAGCGAGAGGTTATAATATAGGAAGTGATAGGAGATAATCAGGCTGGCCGCATTATAATCATCCTTCATTAAAACTCTGTCCGCATCCCACAACGGTTGAACGCTTTGACTACGCTCCAGTATTTCACCTGGTTCTCATTAACTACCAGCTTTATTACAATGCCTGTAAATTCAGTCTACGATGGTCAGCCTCCACTCACGTGGTCGTTTAGTCACGTACGAGTACGTATGCGTAACCATTTAATCGATTGTCCATCCATGCGACAGGAAAGTGCTTTGATTAAAGCTTCCTCCCCCTTTATTTATTTTAAAACTGTCCATTGCTTTTTGTTAAGGATCGTTTCTATCCTTTATAAATATCGTATTAAGCGGTCGTTTATTACGTGTTTCGACCTCCTTGATAGATTCCTGACTGGCTGAAAAGGATCAGTGACTACACCAGAGATATTTCATTATTGTTAACGTTGTTATTGGGATTTATTGCGAGCTGGAGCATTAATAATTCAATGATGGACGTTAAGAGTCATTCCTTATTCATAGGTACTGGGCCCTTGGTGCAAAGCCGACCCGTAGTAACACATTATTCTTGAATTCAGCAGAATGCGTACCTATACAAGATTATTTAATGCTAGAATTGTGTTGATTCACGTACTACCTTTGAAAATTCATTCATCTTCATGAAAAATCCTCAAGGTAGCGAAAGAAACTTTGCTCTGTTCTCTTACCGAAAAGATGGGTATCGGATGAGTCTCACGTGTCTGCTAGCTAACATAGACTAGCCTCACTAATGTACTGTATTATTTATGTGTACACAAATGTACTATCGATGGGTAGGTACTTTACGGAACTAACTTTTCTACAAACAATTTCAATAATGCTCCGAGTAACCCTATTTATTGTTCAATAGTGCAAAATATAACATTTTAATAACTAGAAACTTGTTCAAAGAAGGTTTATTTGCTTTTGACTTAGTAGGTAGCCGTTTTGAACTTGTAAATGGTATATCAATTCGAAAAATAAAAAATCTTTCTTTTTAATTTAATTTGCGCTTGGAATTTAAGCTTATTAAAATGTTAGGAAAAAGTTGGTATGCGTGATCTGACATATTTAATTTTTTAGTGTTGGACCAATTCGTGTAGGTTCTTAATAAAAATGCATAAACACGAGTACAATGCAATAGCGGGCATTGTTTCTGAGATCATGATCCACTTCGGCTCGCTGTGCTACAGTAAGTAGCTAAACAGTAAGGTGAGGTTGCACCAAGTGACTAAAACGTTAATCAAGTGAAATCTCAAGGCCGAAATGTACTTACTTAAAATACTTAACTTAGCAAAAATTGGCTATATTGCTGTAGTAACTTGGTTTAACTCACAGTAAGTTTATTTTTTTTGGACCCAGGAGATCACGTTCAAGTTCACGTGGAGATCGGACGAGCTACTGTTTTAAAAATTTAAAAGTTTTTAACTCGAGTCCTGAGGGCCTAAGAGTTTTAACAGCAAAAGTCACTAATACGTAGCCATCTGCCAAATTTGCAGCCAGCCTTATGGTCACCCTGCCCAAAAGCAGCGATCTGGGTGATATTTGTAAATATAGGTTTTTTTTTTAATTTAGATTAAGTTATTTTTCTTTTCTACAAACCTCTTTGTTAATTCTTATTTTTTTGTATGTATTTAAACCTTTAAAACCAGCGGTTGACCTCGACGGTATCTGATAGTAAGTGCAGATGAGACCGAAGATATAGCTGTGGTCCAGAAACAGCCAATCGACTCGGTCCAGCACTGGAAGTCTGGCAGCTGATATGATAATGATTTTTTTTTATTTACTTGGCATTTTTGGGTGTGGTCTCAGGCTGGCAGCAGGCGCGGTACCGCAGCACGACGTCTGTCGGCGACAGAGCGTCGGTCTCCTCCGCGTCGCACTCGTCTGCCACGAGTGGCGCACGCGCAGGCGATGTGTGCGACCCGTACCCGTCGGAATTCAGCTGAAACAAACTGGACTCTATAGTTCGTGTAACAGGAAATGTAATAATGCCTGTCGTTAAAAAACTAATTGTTAACCGTGGCTTTGTCTGCGAAGAATTCCTTAAATATCCAAACATACAGACATAGAGACATAATGATACGTACACACAAACATGTTTAAAATTTTCGCATTTATGATAATTAAATATACCTACAACGAAAAGATAAAAGAAAGTATAAGAAAATAATTTCGGATACTTTTACTTATCTGTTTTAATCAGCAACAGGGGAAAAATTTATCAAAAAGATACTATCAAATGTACTATTTTATAATGCACTATGAGGAAGATAACGTCAATAGTAAAAAAAGATGATCATTGGAGTCACTTGTCGCCTAATTTATCAATACTGCTACAGTTTGACTGTGTCAAAGTAATCAAGCTACAAGACTATAATTTCTTTTGCCACTTTTGCATTGACATTTTACCTTGCAGTTTTGTAGTAGGTAAGTACCTACAACAGACAATTAACTATCGCGTATCGAATAACTACATGTAATATTAATAACAAATTGTAGTTTTAATACATTCATTTACAAAATAGCGGAAGTCTACAATAGTTATCCGTCCTAATAAGAATCATGTTCCTATGTTGGTACTCTAGCAAATTTATCAATCTTTTGTTCACCTTCATTAAATTAATGAAATAATTTCTCGAAGGCCCGCTTAAAAGGGTCACTTATGGAAATTGCTAATGGTCCAACCGACTGCCATCAAACGCTTATTAGGAGGGGGACTTAAAAATCTCACTTAAATTCCAATACATTTTTAAATGGAGCACACGTGGTGAGCCATTCATATTGTACCTTTTGATGTTACTATAAACTGTCACTATAAACTGGTATTAGTATACAAGAAATAAAGACAGCAGGAAGGGTAGGGTTTTATCTTACGAAAAACATGTTTACTTATTTACTTCTATGTTCAGAGGCCGTAACTCGCGGGTGCTCGCAATTACATCGGGCATATCTTCCTATCCCTATGCTTCACCATTTAGCGAAAAGAAGTGGTCTAAACGATTGTGGTTATGAGTAAATTAGACTGTTAAAGCCTCTGTCTGCATGTCAAGAAAAACACGTTCAACAAACATGCACCTTTAGAATACCTAAATTTATGTGAATGAAAATTGCAAAGTTAAAATAAAATCAAAACGAAATTGATCAAGCAAGCAAAGATGGAAACATTTTCAAAGTCAGGGGAGCTTTGAAATTTAAGAGTACTTGTATACTCGAGTGTTGACCCCTGTTTGAATGCAAATAGTACAAAGCGGATAGGCCGCAATTGAGAAGTGCTGCCAGTTTGGTATAATTACATTGAAAGTGAGGGTTAAATAAATCACAGAACCAATAATAAGAGAAATAAAAATGTTATCATGTGCATTTTCTTTCAGAATTAAATAAAAAGAAAGACACCACTTTTTTGCTCCTGAATAAATTCGCACACGTTTTTTGTATTTTCATAATACTTAATGTACTCGTCATGCAATATTAATCCTTTTTGAACCAAAATCTCGACAAAAACTCAATTTTTAATTAATTAACTTCCCTGTAAACGGTGTTAGGAAAATCGGCTTTTAGGCCTTTTAGCATAACATTAATCTATTCCCCTTATACTTAGTTCTGTGGATTAAATACATCAAATCCAATGCTTAGAACTAGACTGCTAGGAGATAACCTACATTGGAAAAAGATGCTAAACATTTTATTAAAGATAGCGACCCGCCCCGGCTTCGCACGGGTACAACTATATTATACATTGGTTAGCATTTTCATTAATGTTTAAAATGAAAAAAGTTGTTGTAGTGACATAACTACAATAGTTGGACATATGCTACCGCGGAGTTTTTTGTAGACATTATGATGTTCTTCAATATTGTTGTACATTATTTTGTTCTATCGCTAATAGTTTCGGCAGCGCATTCGACGAAAGACATTTTAAGACTCATTTTTCTACACCTTCGGTTACATTGTTCAAATTTTACCAAAGATCCCTAATTTGTTTCAAAATGAAATTTAGCCTATGTCAAATTGGAAGAATGTAGCATTCTATTGGTGAAAGAATTTTTTAAATCGGCCCAGTACTTTTTGAGCCTATTCATTACAAACATACAAAAATAGGTACAAATCTTTCCTCTTTATAATATTAGTGTAGATAGTGTAGATGTAGATGTAGATGTAGACTTGTCATCACGTCTGGTTTCTGTTCTGAGTCGACCCCAGCGCTAACTCTTACCTCTCAATGATTAGGAATAGCAGTTGAGAGAGGTAATGGGGCCAGTGTCTTGAGGTCTTGAGGTCAATACGTGTGGCAGAAAATCTTGACGACGTTTTTACATTGTACTTTTTAGTTTAAGATCTATTCTGTTTTAACGTTATTTAATGTAAATAAAATGTGAGCAAAATCATTACACAAGAAAAAAATTGTAATAAAATCCTATCAACCTGACATTATGAAGTGTTTTAGTTTAGAGTACGTTTTTGTTTTCCTGAATTTCAAGCGGTCTCCACAGTTTTCAAGTATATGCTTATCATGAATATGTTGCTTGTTAATAATTTTAGAAGACCTCTTTTATAAAAGCCCCTTTTTGTTCAGAAAACGTGACTCAAGGATGGAATGGTGAGCGAGCATATTTTCCCTTACGATCTTCAGATGACTTTGGATTTCTTATCTAAGAAAACGGCCTTATTCAGAACGCCAGCTATATAATAAAGGCGAACCCCAACTAGCTCAGGTATAAACGAGCATTTATTAACATCAATTTTAGTATGTTCTTTTGTATTTACAAACTTTTATTTAAGGGGCCGTCCATTAATCACGTGATCTTTTATTTAGCATTTTTTTACCCCCCTCCCCTTTGGTGATATGTGGTGAGATTTAAAACTACCCCCCCTCCCCCATCCAACATCACGTGTATTTTTAGTACCTACAAAGAATCTTAAAATTTTCGCGCGCAGTAAAATCACGAAGATTTATTAATTAATATAGTTACCTATAATATATGTAGCATTTTAATCAAAATTATAATGTGTTTGACGAAAAAATAAATACACGTGATATCTTACTAGACCCCCCCTCCCCCCTTGTGATATTTCGTGTTTTTGTCAAACCCCCCCCCCCCTCCTTACAAGCCTCACGTGATTAATGGACGGCCCCTAACTTGATCTGTATGTTACGAGCGGGGAAAAACTTGGAAGCTAAATTTGACCCGCTTCCCGATTTCCGACTGAGCTCAAAATTTGCGTGCATGTGTAAATCAGATGACAATGCAAAATATTATGAGCAGATCTAATGATAGAGCTTACTTGATTGCTTGTTTGATTGACTTAGAAATTCTGTAATAAAACGACACGACCGCATCGAGTTTGATTTCGTTTGATTCGTCTTGGCAGTACCTACTTTGGCCATGGAGGGTAACCAAAAAAAAGTTACAAAAAAAACTTGGACTTATTAAAAATGGAATTTTTAACAATTAGTTGTGTGAGACGCGAATTGGTAACCAATTCAAGTTACGTTCGTCAAAAATAAAATGTATGTATGTATGTAAACTCTTTATTGTACAAAAATAAGGAAAAAAAAAAAGAAATACATTATTGACAACCGTTGAAATGCATGTACAAAGGCGAACTTATTCCTTTAAGGGATCTCTACCAGTCAACCTTTGAGTGGATGAATGGAGCATTTAGTAAGGGACCGACAAAGAGTTAGTAAAAATAACTATAAATGAGTTAGTATAAATGTAAATGTTTTGCGTAAATAAGCTACCTAGTTAACGACATTGATTTTATACATTTATTGAAATCTGTAAATTTAATTGCGATCATCCTGAATATCAATTTTTTTGTATAAAATGGTGCAAATTATACTGACAATATTGTTGCGGATTTCACAATTCACTTCAGTATTTTTACGATATTGCGATACGAGTCAATATTTTTGTCATACTAATCGTGATAATGCGTATATGACGTGATAATATTAATAGTTCAATCCGCACCAAGGAGTTTTTTTAAGCTTAATAAGGTAGGGTATAATTCGGCTTACTCACTTTTACTATGGTCCCAACTTGTGAGTCTTGGACTAGCTCGAGCGCTCGCTCTCGGGGAGGCTCGCAAGGGTTCCGGGGGTCGCGGACGTCCCGGGGGTCGCGGGGGCTGTCCATTCGCGCCTCCCCGTCCACCGGCGCGCTCAGCAACCGCTCCTTCATCTCGTGGATGTAGGGACAACGCTGCATCGCGATGTAGAACTCGCGTACGCGCACCTTCAGAAACAAAAGGGTTCAAATTATAGAAAACAATTGAAGAACTAGCCGTAGTGGTCAATTTAAGGATGAACTGGGGTTTATTGAAATAAAGTGGAGTTGAGTAGGCTTTCAGTAACTTAAACTAAAAAAAAACACATAACAAATAATAAAAGAAATAGCCATGTCACGCCTGCTTAACGCATTCAATGCCGGGAACGCATATATGCGTTTTAATGACTTTCGCGCCGCTGTCATTGTTTGGCAGTTATTTCAACGCACATGTGCGTTTGTAACACCTGAGGAAATCTCCAGTCTGACAACCGGCAGCGAATGCGTAAGAGCGCGAGGCATCTGGCTAAAACGTCGCCCTTATGGCGAGAATTTTTATGTACTAGTACCTACCTAAGTTGTAATTAAGTTTATAAATATAAAAAATGACAAATAGTTTATTGTCCTGGTTAATCTGAAAAAGAAAACGGCGCTCGAGTTAATTACCTACTCAAATCTAAACGGTTAACGAGTACGATTCAAAAAGTATAAGTAGGTACTATGATTTAGTAAAATCTATGAAGACACTGACAAAACTGAGTGCATTAATAGTAGAAAAGTCAAACTAATAGCGACATCGCTTGTGAGGGTATATATCAGATCTGATTAAAGATGTTCGCCTGCTGTAAACATATAGATTTTAACCTACAAGGTTGTCAATGGTTTTCCTGGTCTGCATGGATCCCGAGATCTTTATTTTATCTCATCAAACTCAGTCTTAGGTTATGGGCCATCTCAAAGTAGAACCTGATTTAAGAACGTGAACAAACTGAACACGACACGGGTTCAAATACCGGCTACTTATACATATGTCCTATACATATATGCGGGAAACAAAACGTTTAAAAAAATCTTAAAGTGTGAACGCAAAAGAGTAGGCTAAAGAAAAGCACTAGTTTAGGATAGAAGCTACTTTAAAACTAGTATTCATCAGTACAACAGTTAACCACAAACAGATTGTATTCGTTTGCTACAACAAAAAACATTCGTATGATAATGACGTCAAAATCCGTTCACTTTACGACATCGACTGCTTTAATTCACAGTCAAGCATTCCTATGTGTTCTATTTGTTAGGTTAGCCCTTATTTTAATTCGTATTACATTTACATTTCCAATAAACGATGGTGTTATTAGAGTTATTGCATCAATAAAGTAGCGAGTGACCATAACAATGTTCTAAGTAATAAAGACGTTGCGAATGACTTTATGAATGGTTCATTGGTATTTAAGTTAGTATTTATATCGCTAACGTAAATACGTACTTTCAAGTAATTCATAAGTCTGAAGATTTGACAAATATGGGAACACTTCTTAGATTTTTCTTAATCACATCCATAGTAGGATGTCAAATCATGTCAGTGTAAAAAGGTAAGTAGAAATCGGGTACATTTTCCCTTCTTTAGAAGTCAAGTGAAACATCACAGCAGCTAATTAAGGTTAGCTCCTGGCTGCTATTGCATTATGTGAATTAAGGCAAAGTAAAGAGTTCGTGGAGGCTCAGAAAGCAAAATCAATGGAAAATTGGAGATCTGTGCTACATTTATAAAAACTCCGAATTTCTTTCAGGAATTGTTTTATTTTTTGAAATGTCTTGTACCTTATCTATGACCGAACTATGCTAACCATTTTAAGGGATTATACGAGGTTTATGCCATTATTGTTTTTGCCCATTCGCGATCCTGCACAATATGAATTCCACACAACTGAGTTTGATCATATGCGTAATGCTTCACAGTCATTATTTCTACGCAATCTTATTTTTGCCTATTCGCGATTCTGCACAATATGAATTCCACACAACTGAGTTTGATCACTTGCGTAATGCTTCACAGTCATTATTTCTACGCAATCTTGTTTTTGCCCATTCACGATTCTGCACAATATGAATTCCACACAACTGAGTTTGATCACATGCGTAATGCTTCACAGTCATTATTTCTACGCAATCTTGTTTTTGCCTATTCGGGATTCTGCACAATATGAATTCCACAAAACTGAAATTGATCACAATGTGTAATGCTTCACAGTCATTATTTCTACACTAACTTGTTTTTGCCTATTCGCGATACTGCTCAATATGAATTCCACACAACTGAATTTTTACATTGCTCTACGGCCTAATTACAGAAATAAAATTTTGATTTTTGATTTTGATTAGATATTATGACGAATTACACATAAACTTAAAAAAAAATGACAGAGTCATTCATTAAGAGCATATCTGCTAAGCCAAAATATGACTCAGCTGAGCCCTTGACAAATATAAAAAAATGCACCCACTTTCTACGGAACCGCAAACCTTGAGTGAAACTGGTACACAGCAGCTTTTTTGTTGGGAAGTTTCTATTATGTGAAGAATACTGGCACACCATCCGGTCGATGTGTGTGGCACTCGCCTTGCCTTATGGGGAAAAGTGGACACGGTGACCAACTCAATAAGTAACGGATAAGCACTTAAGTGTTTTTGTTACAATGCTACTCGTAAATAACTGAAGACAGGCTTTCCTCTTTGTAAGAATACAAAGCGCCATCTAATTTTGAATAGAGTTACTAGTGTGACATGAGAAACGCTCAGTACAGATGTAGTGCAAAATGATTTTCCTTCGTACTTTAACGGAAAAGTTCGTATTTATCGTGCTCTCTCAATTAGCTTCAGTACCCATCTTACAGCCGTGTAGCCACGTGTAGCCATCTTACAATTTCATTTAGACATTTGACACTAAACAATAATGTTCCATATCAATGGATATGATACGTCACTCATTTAATACAAATTACAATCATTGATTGACAGTTCGGGTGCCATCGTATTCCGATTGAGATCTGAGTTTTCCCGATGGAAAATCATTTTGCACTACATCTGTATCACGCTATAGAAGTTCCTTACGGACGCTTATTGAAACGGAATATCCTACTAAATAATAAATGAGAAAGTTTTGAAGATGTTTAGACGTATGATGATGATATAGATTTTTAGATGTTTGAATGTTTGTTAATGATCCACGCAATAAAGACTTGATCCACGCAATAAAGACTAAATGGATTTAGACGAAACTTGGCGTATAGATGGACAAAACTCTGGATTGAGGCATACGATATTTAACTCCCGGTAATAAATTCCCGTGGGATAATATTTTTACTTTAAACAAGAATAGGTAAAGCTCCAAACGCACGGACAGTGGAGGCGTGGCGGTGCGATGGTGGTGACGGTTGTAATATTCTAAGAGCGTTTTCACATTATCCGATCCGATATCGGTATCGGATCGGACGCCGATACGAAATGTATGAAATATGATACGATATCAGATCGGATAAGAGCGTTTTCACATTATCCGATCCGATACCGGTATCGGACGCCGATACCGATATCGGAACAAGTAAAATGTATGAAATATGTAGGTACCTGTCTTTTACATTATCCGATCCGATATCGTATCATATTTCATACATTTCGTATCGGCGTCCGATCCGATACCGATATCGGATCGAATAATGTGAAAACGCTCTAATCTGAAAGACAGGTACATATTTCATACATTTTACCTGCCCCGATATCGTATCGGCGTCCGATCCGATATCGGTATCGGATAATGTGAAAACGCTCTAACCTGTATGAACGAGTTCGCGGTACAGTACCGCCCAACCGTTCATACAAGTAAGAAGATTACAACCGTCACCGTCACCACACCGCCGCGCCTCGCTATACATATGTGCGTTTGGAGCTTAAGGGCGTCCAAGACATTGAAGTACCTCGGCTTTCAAGATGACGTATTAAGTTCGTCTGCAATCCATAGATGGCGTTGTAAGAGTGTACATTGTGCTTTAAAAATGTTTTAATTTATTTCAAAATCGGGCAAAGCCGCAGTTAAAACTAGTTTAACTATAAATTTCTACGCTCATATTTCAGATTTGGTCACGAGGCAAAGCATGTCTTATTGACATTTTGCCCTACAATTTATATCTCATGACATGAATCCTCCACTTTAGGGAGAGTAGCCATTCTATTGCATTGCACCTATATCATTGTATAACGAATTTAGCTAATATATATTTTAGTACCTGGGCGACCGAGCTCTGCTCGGGCAGAAACTCGGTACCAAGCGTTTTCCCAGAGATAAGACCAAGCTAGATCAATTTTTCATCCCCGAAAACCCCCAAATACCAATTTTCATCGAAATCGTTGGAGCCGTTTCCGAGATCAAAACACCGGAGGGGTGGGGGGGGGGGGGGGTGAGAGGGGGGAGGAGATGCGGGGGAGGGAGCGCGGGGGTATTAAAGGGGGAAGAAAATTTCATTGATTTTGCTGTAGGATGCACCGTTTTCAAGATATTTGACAAAAACACCGGAGGGGGGGGGGGGGTGAGTCCCGTTATTCTATCGTCCGTAAACCGACTTTACAGACAACCGGCTTTTCCTGTTCTGTGCTCCCAATAGGGAACGTGCACATAGACGGTGCTGCCAACTGGTGCCATAAGGGTGCCATCAATTTGAATGTTTTACCTTGATAAGTTTGTTTTACTGTCCGCATAGTGTCTCTTCTGTCGCATTAGTGCTGCCGCCTATAGTTACTGCACGTTCCCTATAATACTTTTTCTAACAAAAAAGTAACTTTTTCTAACAAAAAAGAAACTTTTTCTCACAAAAAAGTAACTTTTTCTTACAAAAGAAGAAATTTGACGTTTTCTCATGAAAAATAAACTTAAAAAAAAAAACTAAAAATCTTGAAAAAAAACGTGGAATCGAACCGAGGT
This sequence comes from Archips xylosteana, assembly GCA_947563465.1. Classification (NCBI taxonomy): domain Eukaryota; kingdom Metazoa; phylum Arthropoda; class Insecta; order Lepidoptera; family Tortricidae; genus Archips; species Archips xylosteana. The sequence goes on from OX387349.1 coordinate 8,575,922, forward strand.
CGGCTGGATCCGAGACCACCCGATTTCTAATGTGCCATTATGATCTGCTCGAAGTAGGCGAAATTTAGCTTTATATTCTAATGCAAACAAAAATAGCCGGAAAACACGAGTAAAAGCGATTTTCTGGAAATGAAACATAGCTAGATCAGTTTTTCATCCCCGAAAACCCCCACATACCAAATTTCATCGAAATCGTTGGAGCCGTTTCCGAGATCCTGATTATATATATACATATATATGTATACAAGAATTGCTCGTTTAAAGGTATTAAGATTAAGATAAGATAAGATAAGATAGATTAGAAAGATAGATAGATTTAGGTTTACTAGATAGTAGCTAGGGTTATCTAGTAAACGTACATCTTAAATTCAAAACTCCAGTTCCCACTCAGCCATATAATTTCGAAATAATTCACGTCAGCGCCGACGGAAGTAATAAATGCACAACAGAACTGTTTATATTGCAAACTTTCTGATGAGCGAATGATAACCCCATAGCAACTGTGGTTGGCGTTAAAACAAAGGCCATTACCGAGTCCGCAGAGTAGTTGGCGGTCTGCCCACTCCCCCTACTGGCAATTGTGTTGTGAGCACGACTAAACCGAATTACCTAACTTACGCACAGCTGATTTGTTTACAAACAAACCATCAAAGTGTTCTAACGTGATGGGATATAGTTCTTTTATTTTCATCGTAAAAACTCCATTTCCACCCCATTTCACTGTTTTGTGATTTATATCGTACTACTTAGCCGCTGCCCGTGACTCTGTCTGCGAAGAATTTGTTTATCGCTATTCCGCGGCTATCCTAAATAAACAATGTTCCGGGATAAAAACTATTTTATGTCCTTTCCAGGGTCTCAAACTATCTGCATGCCAAATTTCTTCTAAGTCGGTTAAACGGTTTGAACGTGACTCTTAACAGACAGCGGACAGACTGACACTTTCGCATTTATAATATTAGTATGGATGGATAATATTTCAGTTTACGAGCTTTGGCAAAACGTTTCATGGAAACGACACATTGATATAAGTAATTATAAAGTTAGGCATTTAATTGATTTATACTGAAAAATATGAAACTACGAGTATGATAGAAAATTGGCAAAACATTTTTAAAAGCTCTATGCCCATTGGATATTCATATACCAGCATCTAGGTTTGGAAAATGGACAATAGGTAATTCTTTAATTGTAATGAATGAACCCGCAACCTTACTTCCCTTGATAAAGACACTAGCTGTTGCCCGCGACTCCGTCTACGAAGATAAAAAATAGCCTACGACCACGACCTACCGAGTATAGAGAAAAAAGTTTCATAAAATTCTGTCAAGCCGTTTCGGAGGAGTTCGATAACAAACACCGTGACACGAGATTTTTATATATTAGATTAGCTAGTTCCCTTACCCGTGGAAACTTCAGAAAAAAAATTCTTAGTGCATCTCCATGATACTCGAGGTAATTATATATCTGCCAAATTTCAAGTCTCTAGCTCCAAAGATTCGGCTGTTCGTGCGTTGTCTGTCAATCTATTGGACGTTGCTCTTTTATATGAATGAATATAGAATGAGAAATATGCTAATTCTAAATGCACTTTTGAGAATAAAAACTTTAAACCTTAATAGTTAGGCTTACCTAGAGTTTTTTATTCTTCAATGCCCATTTTTGCGTCCCAACTAATGCACTTGTGTTCACGCAAAGTACAGGACCCACGTACAATCGATCGTTGCAATGAGGCTATTAGGTCAGTGGACTCGCTGACATGAAACATGACACCAAGCAATAAGCTTCATAGCTAATTACTACCTTCTTGTGATGTAAATTCATACGTAAATAATACGTATACTTAGTCGTGGAGGGGGTTAAGTACCTACCATTGTTTGAAAGTACGCTAAAAATGTAAGTAAGTATGTGTTCTTTAAATTCAATTAACAATCGGTACTGTTTCCAGTTTATTCGCGGCAATCATTCTTACCTACTGCTTTGTAGTAGGTATGTAAAGTACGCCAGGACCCAAGAGGATTGCTCAAATATCCTATTTTCAATTGTCAGGTTTGGTAGGTTGTTATGGTTCAATGAGAGTATTTTGTATTTTAGTACCATATTTTATTTAAAGTAAACTTTCCAAAGTAATTAACGGGGTTGGTTTCAAGATCAAATTACAAAATAGGGCTCGTAAAAATCATAAATTTACGGCACACTTAAACATAAGCTGTAAAAAAATCAATACAGTGTAGATCATTTTTATTGAGACATTTACGATTGCGCTCTTTCTTTTAACCTAATTAACTTTTCAAACATGTACTTGCAGTGTAAACTAACTCCAGAATCTCGATGGTAAAATATCCTACCTACTCTCACTAAATATTATTTGGATGTTTGATATGATACTCCATCACTCAAAAACAGCTTAAGAATTTGGATGAAATTTGAATCGCCGGTGGTTTTAAAACTTTGTCTGGAGTGAAAATGTGTTACGCATATCTCCTGGCCTGGAGAGGCCATGATGGGAAATAATATCGGGCTTTCTCCTCCCTAGGACCAGTAAAATGACACCAGCGTTTGTCCACTCTGTCATTATGGGTGCGTTATGGGAATACGAACATTGAACCATGAGATAGTTTAAAACTTAGATTAACTGTCAAAACATTACATTAACTAACAAGTCATCATCGCCTGAATACGTCTCGCTGTTGGGCACAGGCTTCCTAGAATGAGAGGGCTTGGGCTGTAGTTCCCACGCGGGCCCAGTGCGGATTGGGAACTTCACGCACACCATTAAATTTCTTCACATGTGTATTCAGGTTACTTTACGCTCTTTTCCTTCACCGTAAAGCTCATGATAAATTTCAAATTTAATTCCGCTCATGCATTCTGAAAACTCAGAGGTACGAGTTCGGACTCAAACCCACAACGCTCTGCTTGAGAGGCCACAAAATATGTTAAACTACTAGGTTAAAAGCTAGTAGGTAAGTCGATAAATTTCTCAATTTTCTTCACTTATTTGTTTGGACAATCTTTCGTTGTCAGAGAAATCCTCGTCCACTTTTCAAACAATAAAGAAATGTGTCAAAAGAAACTGAAAGCCTGTTCGAAACCAAACGTCGCGTCTGAAACGGCCCTTGAGACATTCTTTGTTGTGTCTCTTGACGGCTCCACAAGTGAGTAGTCGTGAGCGCGGGCCCATTTGTTGATGTATTCATGGGCATGCGTTATAAACTCAATCTAGTGGTACCGCTGTATCCATATCTATACTAATAATTTAAATGCGAAAGTGTGTCTATCTGTCTTACTGCCTGTTAGTTAGTTACCTCACGCCTAAACCGCTGAACCGATTTAGATGCAATTTGGTATTTTTGACCCTTAGATACTGGGACATAGGATAGTTTTTGTCCCGAAAAATTGCATAATTCCCGGGATAGCAATAAACGAATTCTTCGCAGACGGAGTCGCGGGCAACAGCTAGTACTCTATAGTTAACTAACCCCCTGTTTCACTACTGTCTGTTAATTGTGACAGTTATCTAATGCTAATGTTAATGCCACCTCTGTTTATTTTGTTTACGGGAAAACCATCTTGCGTCCACCACATGATCTCAAACATGATAACAGAATTCCTTACTCATTTATTTGTAAGGATTATAGTTATGAGTTACGAAATTTGTGGCTTACTAATATAACATCAACCAAATTATAATATTAAGACAATATGATGCACTCTCGTCTCACCTGTATAATAAGTTGAACAAGAGTCTCAATTTTTATCCGCTGAAACTGTTTGACTGTAGGGCAGTCTTGACTAAATGGTTTTCTAAACTTGACTACCTTAAAACTGAAAACCTCTTACTACCAGCAGAGACCTTGTAGTATATTGTGTACTGACTCTTGCCCGTGATTTTGTCTGCGAGGGTTTCTTTTATTTCTAACCTGGAGGTACTTTGCAATCTTTCCGGTTTATAATGTCCTGTGTCTTTTCTCGGGACTCAGGCTGTCTCCGTGCTGAGTTTCATCACAATCGCTTCAGCTGTTTAAGTGTGTGGAGGTAACGGACAGACAGACAGAAGGACGAGTCGGACAGAATGTCAGACAGACACATATATATATATATATAATATTAGTATGAATACGGATTTTTATTTTGGGGTACTCTGTGACAAGACCAATCTATATGTAGGTATAAGTATTATGTACTTGGTTGTTTTGTGAAATTGGATCACTTACGCAGACAATCACATACACTCGCGCACACACACACACTCACATACACTCGCGCACACACACACACTCACTCACACACACACACACACACACACACACACACACACACTCACTCACACACTCACACGCGCACACACAAATAGTATGTTTAGGTTAAGTAAACTAGTTTAGTTTCAGTAATAATGTTTAATTGTATGTAGTTTTTAGAAGAGCGAGGCCTCCTGACACAAGTTTATAACTTAATAGGAGGTCCCAACCTTGTTGTATGCTAAGCACTTTTGTTTAAGGAAAATAAACTATTATTATTATTATTAATATTTAATCAAATAATTCCCTCAAGAGCTAACAATTTTGATTCAAGCTTAGAAGACTCTATCATGAATATTTTACCATAGATAAAACCCGACTTGATCGGCATGGAACCAGGGCACAATATAAATAGCTGCGAATTTTTGATATCTTACAAAACCCCGAGGAAATTGCTTTGACCTCAGCGAAATTATTAAAAACATTCAACGAAATTAAAGTAGGATTCGGGTAGGAGGAGGGAAATCTTATTAATAAATACGTTTGAATGAGATTGGAAATGGTCTCATTAAAATTACATTTTTACTGAAGGATCCCTGTTATAAGCTACCTAGAAGCTGATTTTGTCCATTGCTGTGAGATCAAATTGAATATTGAAATAATTAATGTTTGTTAAACACCACATGAAATGCTAACGCGTTTCGAACTCTCTACGAGTTCATTCTCGAAGCTATAAACAAACACCCGAGCACGCATCCGTTGCCAAAGAAAACTAATGTCGTAGCAATGAATAATGTGTGTGTGAATAGCAAAGCCATCAAAATAAGTACTGTTTGATTCATCTGTAATAGGTTTGCTTTTGAATGATTGACCGTGTTGAAGTGAAACCGAAAATCCACATTATTACAAAACCACTTAATGTTTGAATTTTAGGCAAATGAAAAAAAAAACTTAAATCCAAATAGCCTGATATCAAGCAATTTTGGTACAACTTTATACATTCAAAACTTCGTCTTTTTGACTGAATGAAAAAATATATTATATTAATGTAATAAATGGATTCGTCATTTATAGTAATAAAAATGTACAAAAAACAATAAGTTTATAACTTAAACTTAAGACTAGCCTAAGTGTATTTAACAACAGTTCTCGATTACTGAGCGATTCAAAAGACGACCAATTAAACTTAACTCGATCAAAAATAAAAACAATAAATTGGCAAATCTCGGACGGCTTAATTAGTTCTCTTTAAGTTTATCAACCCCTTGCTCCTAAAAAATATACCAGACATAGATTTGGAAGAACATGACATGTTGTCGTTAATAATGGTTACAGTAATATTTTTGCAAACTTTCAGTCAGTATTTTCGTGCGTCAGAGAGAGGTTCCTATTGAATATTATGTTTCTCTACGTCCGAAAAACCTGGTTTTCACTTAAAATCTTCATTCTTCTTTGCAACAAGATAATCCCATCGTAACATACCCATACACATATTTCCCCCCAACAATCCATTAACGGATTATTTTCAAATATAGGTCAAATGTAGTACCAGCGGCTATAAACCGCTGAATCGTAAACAAATCGTGGCATAATCGACCAAAGCCAATCCTTAACGACCATCATCGACAGGTGGTGTAAACGTTAAACAAAAATATCTTCATGCTGACAGAAATGAAACGTCTCTTGACCGCGATTTTGCTCTCTGGAAGTTTTCTCGAGGAGAGATTCCCTTTGTTTATCTTCTTGAATTTGAACACATTATGTGGGTTATAACGACTATTACTTTATTGTTAACTTATTATTAGTACGTATTTGTTTCATGTTGGAGCATATCAATGCTGATATGCTGAGAGTTTGGTGCTCGATTCTATAAATTACCGTCGGGGATAACAAGACTACTATAGTAAATAAATTAGTAATGTATAAAATGTTTTGCTTTGGTATTCAAATTAGGAAACTTTAGGGTCACGAGAGTATAAATATATGAATTTTGGTAACTTTTTTATATTGTATATTCATTGATTTAACTAATTACTAAGAAATCCTTTTAAAAGTCAAATTAAAATAAGTAAGAAGCAATTAAACCAAAGTTTTAAGAAGTGGGCATCAAAAGAGTGAATTTGGAGCAACTAAAATGTATGTTCTAATTAGAAGTACCTTACGGCATAGACAGGTCAAAAAAAAAACAAAACTTAATTGCCTTCTTCACACGTCTCTTTGTCTGCGGCACTTAATTAAAAAGGTTTATCTCAGAAATGAGTGTCTGTTTTTAAAGTTAGTTAACTTACATTACAATGAACGCTTTTCTTAATTATTGTTGTTAATTTTATACACTTCACAGTTTGTTCTTAGTTATTATTTTGTACATTCGTTTTTCGTTCAATTCTTATTTTGTCACATTCTGTATTATTCTGTAAAAACGAAAGAGAAGAACGATGAAAGAGTCCAAGGAAGACCGTGGCGAAAAACGAAAAAGACTTATTAAGAGAAAGACAAGTAACAGAATTTGACCAAATAAGATAATGACGGATCCATAGCGAACAAGACAAATAAAGAATGAGTGACGAATACAGAATGAGACGAAATAAGAATTAAACGAAAACCATTGAGGCGAAATAATAGGATACCGTTGAACCGTCTTGTTAGGGGACTTCCTACGCCACGTCTTCCGGTTCCCAGTCGCCACTCTAGAGCCACACTGCCCCATCAGTCGTCGGTTATAAGTCGGTAGTCTTTTTGCTTAAGTATTAGCAAGATGCCAATACTCTTTGTCGAATATACTTAGAAGTATCACTCAGTCCTCCCTTTTCTAGAAGGAACGTGTCTAACTTCGGTTTTCCTTTGTTTAACTTAGTTAAATATATCAATATAATTGTTAGTTTACTCGAACCACTGTAACTTATTATTGATTTCAGTCACGTAATGTTTAGGTGCGTCAAGTTTTCTATATAAATTGCGCACCATAAATATCAAAATAATCGTTTTATTTAAGTTAGAAAACCTTACGCAACTAAGTCAACGGGTGCATAAGAATATCGAAACAAAATGAAGTTTGAAATGAAGATCCTAATTACAATTAGCATCGAGTATTCTAAAAAGGAGCTTCTTCTGTACGTGGGTAATTATTAATTAATTCAAGTATTACTTACAACTATTTTTCCCACAATTGAGATCGGATTATGTGTACAGTTTAGTAAATGAAAGTTTTTTAAATATGCCAGCAGTTCCAATTCAATGTACATCGGTTTCCGCAAATAGATACGAGCGGAAACAAAACTAGGTTTGTTTTCAATTTACGATGAAAGGGACATTGGGAACGCACGTTTCTCCTTTCAGATCAGAGGGTTTTGCGTAATACTAGAGCACGATGATTATGGATTTTTTCGTTTGTTGATTCAGTACACGCTTGTTTCCTGTCAGACTATTTTAGTGAAGAATATGACCAATGGTGTTTATCGTGAGTTTTGCGCGCCTAAATATTTAAGCTCTCTCTTTTTGAGATAATAATTATCGTCTTCTTTCGAGTTGAGTTATTAACGGACACAAGCTGTGGTAGCTAAACCAAGTAGTCTTTTGGCACTCATGATCACAGTACCTACCTTGTTAGAAACTCATACCCGAAGCGCGACAAATGGAACCCTATTAATGGCGCTGCACTATCCGACTGTCTGTCTAACAGTCTGTCACAGGGCTGTACATCAAGAATCGGAATAGGATGCACAGCTAAAATTTCTACACAATGTATATTTCTAATGCCGCTATGAGAACGTTAAAAAAAATTATGGGTCACACACAACCAACCAATATAAAATTACCCAACACACTGTATGTGTTGTTTAGAAACAGGGCTCTGCTAACGATGGATTTTATTAAATATGGCCGTTAATAGCATAATAATATATACAGCCGAGGATTCCGTGCAAATTTGTACGTATATCGATACATACGTACAAATTTGCACGGAATCCTCGGTGCGCGAGTCTGACTCGTACTTAATCGGTTGTTAATTAAATTGCAATACGTTTATACTACTTTTGGGACAATCGAATAACAGTAATCTACTTAGTATTACAATAATACTTAATTCAATAGTCGAAAGCTACAACGCATTTTACGAATATTGTCCTGAGATTTCCACAGCTTTGCATATACCAATCAGTGAAAAATTACTAAGTTGCATTGAGAAGCCAAAACCGATTAAATATAAAAAGAGGCTAATCGAAAAGGAGTATTGCTCATTCAGCTATTCCAAAACCACGTCAGTAAAATTGTAATAAACCTAGAAACGTAGCGCAGCAAATGGCAGCTGCCCTTCTTGGCATCGGCTACGTTAGCATTAGTGGCCCGTTACTATAGTTTAATTTGAATTGGAACCAATAACCTGACTATTTACGAAACAAACAAGAATCCAATGTGATTTACAATTTATGTTCTGTTAAACATATTACCGATCTTACAATCAATCATAATATTTTAACCCGTATACTTGTCTTGGTAGGTATAGCTGTAAAAATATAACTGTATTGGGGAGTTTTCCGAGAAATAGTTTGGCTTAAGAAATAGAAATAGCTGTTGCCTGCGACTAAATAATTTGCTTATGGCTTACCTTTGAGAGTAATATAATTTTTCGGGATGCTAGAATCCTACGTGTTAATTAAAATTCAAAAATGATGACGACCGTATAGCCTCATGGTTAGAGAACCTAACCACGAAGATTGAATTCTCGGGTTCGATCCCCGGTCGGGGCAGATACTCGTAATTGTACTAGGTCAGTTGGTGAGAATTGTCTCATGATATTTATTTAATTCGGGTTATATTCTTCTAATATATAAAAATCTCCTGTCACGGTGTTTGTTACCAAACTCCTCCGAAATGGCTCGACCGATTCTCATGAAAATTTATGTGCATATCGGGTAGGTATGAGAATCGGCCAAAATCTATTTTTCATACCCCTTAATGTTAAGGGTGGTTCACCCTTTAATTTTTTCTAATAAACCGATGAACGCCGGCTGCATACACGAAAAAGGATGACGCAATGTAAGTACATGAGCGGCGTGGGCCAGTTGCAAGGAGCGGCGAACGCGTTGCAAGAGGACATTTTTTTTTGCCTCTACTCTAAGGCGGAACAAAGTTTACCGGGTCAGCTAGTTCTAATATATATAAATCTTGTGTCACGGTGTTTGTTATCGAAATGCCTTGACCGGTTTTTATCAAATTTTTTCTCTATATTTGGTAGGTCTGAAAATAGGTCGTAGGCTATTTTTTATAACCTTATTCTTCGCAGACGGAGTCGCGGGCAACAGCTAGTAACATAATTAATGGGTTATAAATTATCTCTGTCAAATTTCAACAAAACCTGAAGAGCCGTTTTGCGTGATGGGATAACAAAAATATCCTCACGTCCAAACATCCAAACATCGAAGATTTTATTTTTATAATATTAGTAGAATTACACTGCACCTGCAACAGACTTCTAAATAGGTTAATTTGTTTTTACGCGCTGTTACATATTTTTCATTCACGTTTTAAGTTCAAAAACCTCTCTCTTCAATTTTTCAAGCATTTCCATGCTTTCAGTTTATTAAAAAGTTTACAACCTTGTTTTAGATTTAGAACAAAGCGCCACAGCGGCCTCAACCGCACCCTAAACGATAAAAATAAACGCAAAAAGGTGATGTTATCCTGGTGGAACGTACCTTTACGCGCGTCGTATAACCAGCTTCAAAGGATTGAGCGAGATAAAATTAACATCGTAATTATAAGAAAAGAAAAATAAAGCTAGTACCTTGCCGGGTTCGTTACCTATTCATACTCTATATGGCTCAAAAGCATTCAATGTAATGAAAACTGACGATGTGCACGCTTAATGAGAGGTTATAGCGCGGGTATTCAGAAACTTTTCATTATTTCCACCTGCCTGTTGCTTATTTCAAAGTTTATTCCAATACAAAATTTAACCTTCCGTGGATAGAGTAGGATTCGTTTTTGCGGAATTGCGGCTCTATGGATGAGGTAATCGTATTAAATTTTGCTGAAACATTCTTTCCCTTTGCTTTTATTTTTGCTATTTTAAACCTGCGCTAGTGTTATTGTTTCTACTGAATCCCACCAAATCTTTACGTTTTACGTAATTTGATATTTCTATTCATTTTACGTAAGTCTCCCGAAATATTATTATATTAAATTTACTTTATGATATTATTTGAAATCGTGTTAGCAGCATCGAATCAACTCTGAAAATGTAGGTACATGTGTTTAGAGTTTTTCTTTTACCACATCTTGAGTCTATGTAATAACATCCTAAAAACAAATGGGAGCTATCGTAAAGTAAAAATTTATTGCAACTTACTCACTTGATATTAACTATTTAAGATCAGTTTTGTTTAACTTACCTAACAGCACGATAGAACATTTTGTATACAAGAAATTATGAGTTTGATCCGAGTACAGTTCTTTCTTCTTAGTATACTTACATCTTCTTTTACTTCACAGCAAGATTCAAAATCTAACTTTTCTTTCTTGTAGCATAAGCAACTACGTATTTCTCTGCCTCCTCGCCTCATTCTCATTTGTTTTCATCTAAGTTCACGATAAGCTTGGCTAAATCAAATTCAAACTAAGCCTTCAGAATAACCCCGCGAGTTTATCTAATTTTCCGCCTGTTAATCACTCGTTAATACCCCGACTAGACACAGCCTTCAGCTTTATAGTCAACGGAGATTTAGTAATTGGTCCCAAGTAGAGCAAGTGTTAATTATACGCTCGATGTGTGGTTGTTCGTCGTGACTATTACCTAAAATAAACATCTTTATTAATCGTACCATCTAATCTATACTTATACACAATTTTGTTTTGTTTCTTTTCGAATCAGTAGATCTTACTGTTAGATGCTACGCGTGTATAAAAAGCCTATGAATCGAAATAAATTGTGATTCCCAAACGTTACTGTACCTATACTAGAGATAGAGTAGAATTCACCTGTTGGAACGTTTTATTTAAATTAAAGCTGGCTTTTTCTTTGCTATGTGAATATTTAATTACATTAATTAGATTAACTAAAGCTACTTCCCTAGAAACAGAGTGTTGTAACAAAACGTTATAAGTAATAGGCAACTAGCGACTGCTGAGTTTTCACTTTACATTTTTTTAAATGCACCTTTATCGCTCAACGATTATTGCTAGCTTTAAGAGACTGATTTTGGTAAATTCGAAATGGAACAAAGTTTATCTAGTATTTTCTACTATTTAATCAAGAACAACATTAAAATATTCCCCTTTCTTTAATAATTCTTACATAAGCTCTCACTAGAACTGATACCGAGCAACCCCATGTTCAGTCTCAGGGATTAAAGATTTAAATGTAGGGTGGGGGTAGTCGCAACTTGGCATACTCGTATCAGGAAGATAGGTACCGTATATTGTGCATTAAAGTATCTAAAGGAAATCGGAGAAGCATAATATTTAATTAACACACCTTACTTTAAATTAGGACGGGACTCCCTACCTATGAAGAAAATGACTTTATTATGAGCCATTTTATTTTAAACTTATAATGAATAGGTTTCCTAATTTTTAAATGTATACGCATCTTGAACGGTACCGCTTGGTCAGTCATGCGTTTTTATACGTTTAACACAAATCTTATGCTTTAAATAACTTCATTGTGTGTTAATGACATGGATTTTTTCAATGTGCGTATCACGGAAGATGGTTATATTATATTTCAGATCATTGGGTACTCTGAGCTATTTTTCTCTAAAAAAAAGTACTTAAGTACTTAGTATTTTTCTCTTCGATTGATTAAACATCTTACTATGTAGATAGGTAGCGTCATTGTCTACCGCCTACCTAAAAACCAATCTCAAATCATTGAAATAAGTCGGGTTAGCGAATAATGCAAAGTAAAACCTTGACATTTTACAATAAATACTAAAGAAAATTCAAATCTGATAAAGTATTATAAAGTTAGCCGTCTAGATATAAAAACAAATCAAGTCTTATCCTTAATTTGTTGAACTCAGTTGTAGACGTTGTTGGCCACAATCCCGAGAGCAATTGAACCGTAACCACAATTCACATAAAACTAGTCAGACAATTTAACTATTGACATCCAATTTCGATTTTGCTTCGGACACAATTTCCAGAAAACTTCTAGTCAATAGCCTCTTGAAATTACTGGACTAAACTAAATTCGTACTCAAATAATTTAACCAAGAGTTAATCGTTTGGTTTAATGTTCATTTAGAATTCAGAAGCTGTCAAAATATAAGCAGCTTAACTAATTGTTACTCCGGCGCGAAATATCACCATTTTAATTGCGGAAGCTCTTAGTTGTGTATCTATGAACAATAATTCGTTCACGCGTAAAATTATAATCCTTTTATCTCACTTATTTTTCTAATACTGGTCGTGTGAACTAACGTGTGCATATTTAAAAATAATGCTTAAGTAATTATGCCAATGCCATTTCTACATTTGCATGAGATGATCTCATCAATGCTTCTCAGTATCGAAGCGATATTTCTGCTGGTGATATATTTGCACCGTGACATCTCATGTTGGCTCTCTACTCTACTGAGCATGTTTTGCAGTATAAATTCAGTTTAAGACGCGAATGTGGGTCACAGTTTTCTCTTTATAACAGCGGTAGACCAAGATTTGAGGTAATTTGTGGGGCTGTGTAACAGCCATTTCCTAGTTTCGCATTCCCGTTGGGAAATAGCTGCACAATGCGTTAGTGAAATGTTAACGTCTGTAGAATCGGAACCCTGAAGTTACAACTTAGTATGTCGTGAATAATATATAACTCCAAACTGAAAAACAGGACACAACACAAAATATTCCGAAGTTTTAAAATACAATTATTTAAGAAAGAGAATTGGAAAAGACAGAAAATATGTATATGCTGATTAAAAAACAAAATAAATTCGAAATACTCCTATAAAAGCTGCGATTCGAAAAGCCATTCACTTGTTCTTACTCTGAGAACACATGCTTTTGATTCGATATCGTGATTCTGAATAATGTTAAAGATATGATATAATTATTTAAAGTTTTTATTACTACCATACTTATCATAAGTATGGCAGAAACAAAATAGAAACTACTGAAACCTATTGCACTGCCTTAAAAAAATTGTGCTATTTGGCAAATAATAATTAAACATTGAATAAAAAAATCAAAACACCCGTAACAGATTGCAGTCCGTCAAAATAAAAACAAGACTTCAATCCTTAAGACAGGAATGAAATAAAAAATCCTGTAAACCAATAATCACAACAGAAAACGGACACAATGCTAGGAATCAACCGAAACGATTTTACGTTTGACAGTAGCGGGGCACGAGGAAATTACGATCGCACGGGGGTGTAAAACAGATGTCGTCGAGCTGCAGCGAGCGAAATATCAATGTCGGCTGGGGTTTTTGGGTGCACTTTCCTCTGCAGGTTCACCAACCTTTTGACACTGAATTTCGGTGGCAGTGTTGCCGTCCTCGGTCGATTCGAGGAAGGTAACGCCGCGTTTGGCGCGGCGCGCGGCGGCCGCCAGGGCGCCTGCGTCGCGGTTATCGCACGGCCGGTCGCGCTCGCGGGCCTAGACTGACGGCTTTGCGTCGCGCACGTTTTCCCTCCCGCGTTTTCCCGGCGTGCGCACACCAAGCCTGCATTGTTCTGCAAATAGCCAGGGTTGCCCGATCGGGGCTTCGGCGGAATTAGGCGGTTTCGCAGCCCTCGATTTGTTTACGAGTTGACGTCACGCTTTGACTGAGCTTCTCAGTTTGCGTAACCTACGTTTTTACTTCCAATTACGTGTCTATTTTTGCGACTTTACCTTCACTCTTTTTTTGAACGGTACAATAAATTACGTCTTACATTTATTTTTTTTATTTAAGGCAAAGGAAATTAGCTGAAGTACGGGCAACCCTATAGTTAGGGTAGGGCCGCTATTCATCCGAGATGAGCGCTTTCAGGTCGCACGCTGTTGCGCGCTCTCCATGGTCCTTGTGTGATGAACAAAAAAAACGGTTTAGCGACGTTACGCAATCGTGTGTAGCTAAGCGGCAGCGAAATCCGTGCTAACTTTTAGTTAGAACTCTGTTAGTAAAAGTAACTCTTGTTATGAGAGTTGTTGCATCACTTTTGGGAGGAACAAAGTTATGTTCTAACTCAACTTTATGATAAGTAAAGGTTATGAATCCATGTTATGATAGTTATGTTTTAAAGCAACTCTTTTAAGTAGAATCGTAGGCACTTGAACTTTGAAAAAAAACCAAGAGAAGGAATAGTTATCATCAGTGAAAATGCTAAACATTATTATATTTACTTTGCAAAAAAGGGGAAAATTGATAAGTAAATGTAATAAAACATGTTCTTACGTTGAGAATCCCTTTTAATGATTTGTCCCTTCATATTACTATTTTTTAACGGTTAAGTGGTAAGGTAGAAAATAATGGTTTTGTAAAAACTACCAATGAAAACTAGGTAGTGACTCATTGCTCCTGTTGATTGTCACTTTATGATGATTATTTGGAACTCAATGCCCACCACTTATATCCGTTTATTTATAAACGTTTGTGATTATTCTTATGTAAATGGCTTCTGTCTGATAGAATAATTTTGCCAGTGCCAAGGTCGAAAGCTACAAGTGACCGAAGTCATAATTACGTTTCCTTAAACGCATGTTAAATTCCATTCGTTTGTCTTTATCTATCATTCAACCTATTTTTTCTTACCGTGTAGGTTTGTAACTGTTTAGGAATAAAGGGGTCAGTATGTCCCAGTGTAAATTGAATACCCACCTATAATGAACTCATTTGCCATAAATTCCTACATACCGGCACAATGGGTCTCCATATAAAGCGTAAACAGTCAACAGTGATCGGTAAACATAATTTTCCCGGAGCTTGGACGCGCCCCGTCGCACTAATGCGTACGGTAGTAACCTATTTTTAAAATGGCCGTAAACGTGATTTATTATGATTTGGAATGGAAAGTGGTGACATTGTTGAGAGGAGATATTTTCATATTTCAAACAGAAACGTTTATGTTATGCGTAGGTACATACTTCTAACTTGAGACTGTTTGGATACTCTCCTATCCGATGATCTCATATCCGAAGTGCTAGATGTAGCAGAAAACGCACACATTAAGTTTTGTATCCTTAAAAGCTATTATATGATATAATAGCTTTTAATGATACAACACAACACAACTAGTTTACAAAATATCGGCTGTAGATATAAATTATATCTACAGCCGATATTTTGTAAACTAGTTATGTCGCGAAATATAAGGTGAACGAGCGCCAACTTTAGTTTTTAATGGTGACCCTCTGCTGAACAAATACCCATCTGCTTCCTTCACTTATATTAATCTTAATTTTATTTATTTACCTGAAATTAGATATGAGATGATCACCCAAGCAGAGGCAGACCAAAGAGATAGTGGGACGATTTGGACGCATATAAAATAGAGTTGTTTGGCAGCGGATAGTTAATAGTAATAGGGTATAAAAAATCTAAAGTTACTAATTTTTGGCCGTAAGCCGACACTTTAGTTTCCCACTCTTTGCTTGACTCCGAAGTCAAGTGTCAATTTTGAAAGAAACTAATGCATGAGATTCTACTTATAGTAGATTACAACAGTTTATAGCTTAATTAAAATAATTAAAACAGACGACATTTTAATTGCTCAGTAGTATAATCGCGTGTTTCTTAAGTTCTCGTGTAATACATCAATAAGCTATTAAATTGGATTGGGTGGTATCTTATTCTTTAACTTATTATTTCTTAGACTGTGTCCTATTAAACTTGATTGCGGCAGTAGCAGGTTCGCTCTTATTTTTACAAAATTTTAACCTATACTATTTGTCTGTTTATTAGTTTGTTTAAGTCTAATCTTTAGCAAATCAAACTTCACCCACACCAATTGTCGGAGACCTGAAATTTGGTACATGTTGTTTAGTTGACGATGCAATTAATTATAGTGAACAAAAACTATAGTCTGTAGATTTGGGTCATACACAGCGTAAGAAACAAAAGTTGTCTTTCCTGTGGACATACAATTAGCGACTCCAAGTCAGCAAACTTTTAAATTTTTTATTTAAATTTTGCCATCCGTTGCTCCGTTAATAAAACTCGTAATAAATTAAAGTATTTTTATCTTTTATTTTATCTTATAATGAATAGTTTTAATTAACATTGATTTATTTTAGTCCAATAATTTAAAAGTAATTTTTTGTTTCACCTAGCAGAAGAAATCCATTTCAAATAGCATAATATTTGCGTGCCAATCTATTTTTTTCGAACAAACGGAGACGTTATCACAGATTCATTCACATAAAATAACAAAAACTTGTCAGAGAAGGGTGAAACCAGACCCTTCTTGCCGAAAGGTTTCACATCCAAAGTAGGTAGGTACATATTATTATGTAAACCCTTTATTGTATAAAACACAATTGACAAACTGGAGTTACATGTACCGTCAAGTGCAAAAATATGAATCGATATAACCCTTTCATAATTACCTTAATTCGACGACATAAGAGCTATGGGACATATTTATGAGCAAGTTGTAATCCATCCATGTTTGTACACTTAACTTCACACAAAGGCGTACTTGTCCCTAAACTAAAGTAAAATTAAAGTAGTTAGGCGCTCAAATGATTCATCTTTATAACTGCATAATATTCAGAAGTTACCTTTAATTAAAATGTAACCATGCTGTTGTGAAAGCTATTAAAGTGAGCTTGCGATATTTTCTCCGTCTCATTATAAAATTGTTAGCTGAGGAGCGTCGGAGCGAACCGCATTCTGTACTATAATTGTTAGCTGGAACTTAATAAAATTATCTGAACTCTATTCCATTTCTTTGAAAATTGTATAGGGTTAGTGTTTTATGTGTTCTGTCCAGTCAAAGATCACAAGAAAAGTCCTGTCCTTTCTTGTCTCACACTGGCTAATCAACGGGTAGCCCTTAGATTTAGAAAGCTAAAATTTTCGTAGACATTTTCTTAAGTATATAAAGAATTGCTCGCTTAAAGGTATTAGATTAGATAAATAGAAAGATTTTGAGACCAAACTCAATAAGACATACCATTTTCTTCTACCTCCTCAAAGTTCCCCAAACGAAACTAACTTTTACCCATACCTATTCAAATAAAAACACGATACCTAATTGAAAGCGTTCAAACATGCATCGTCATTATTTACTATCAATTCACGATGCTTTCTTAAGATCAACAATGATGTTGTTTGACGAAACCATGACCGTGATAAACTGATTTGATTTGGAGTCATCACGTTTTCAGATGGCATCAATCTCCTTAAAGTAAAAGGCAATACGATCAGCAAATAAAAATATCCATGGATTCAATCACCAAATGCAATGGCATCTCTTTAGTCAGTGCAAGTACAAGTGAAATTTGATTCAGCATAGTTAATGGAAACTTTTGTATAATTGCAGAATACAAGCTTTTTGCTGAATGTACTTGCATTGTCCCTAAAGTGTTTGTTAGTCATGTACCTCGTAATCATTAATTCCTCGTGGCTTTTCACTTCATCGCGTTTTGCCGCGATAGCGTATTTTGTTGAAGCATTTAATATCAGTGGTATATTTTGTTACTTGGATCATATTTTTTATCGCGTTTTACAGCAATAGCATAATTTAATGTAGCATTGATTGTCGATCGCCTATTTAGCTAGTCGCTAATGTTTTTAGTCGAATTTTACCTTGGTCGCTTATGTTATTGTAATGCATTATATTAATCGTATTTTATTTCAGTAGGTAATAAACCATTGTGATTGGCAACGAGAAACACACAAAAACACACAACACACACACAACATTGTGATACTACAATAAAGAAATATGTTCAGAAATTTTGAGATCGCTGCAAAACGCGAACAGGTGAAAAGCTACAAGGAATTAATGATTTCGAGGTACATGACAAACAAACGATCTAAGGTAGGTACATCATTTCAGCCAAAAGACGTCAACTAGGTACTGAACATAGGCCTCCCCAAAGGCTCGCCAAACAGATCGGCAATTCACCATCCGCATCCAGTCACCAGGCTGACGCTCCATCCTACAGTACCCGGTCCGCGGATGCCACTCGAGAACCTTTCGGCCCCATCGGCCGTCAGTTCTACGATCTAAGGTAGTACATATCCACCAAATCTCAAGTCAATGAATCACTAAAAGTGGGTGAAAAAAGACTTGCGAAATTTGCCCTTAACAAACAAACAAATATAACAAATTAAATAAAAGCTTGTAAAAAGATTCATGATCAGAAGAACTGAGAACCCCCTTTTTTAAAGTCGGTTAAAAGCAGCTTACTACTCGTAGACAATATCGCTGCTGGCGAAACAATCAATTACAACAATAGAACAGTAGAAAGCAACAATTGTAAGTTAAAATCTACTCACATAATTCCTAGTGAAATATAAATTGTTATCGAAAATCCGACGCCGCACTATTTCACGCCCGGCAATTGTCTATAAATTACGCGTACTTGTACTTTGTACTTCAACGCCAGATTTAATACACCAACCGCAACATTGCCGATGTATCGATATTTTATAATATACACAGATATCGAGAGCGAGTCACGTCCGCTCGACCTCTATGGTATCTTTAAGCTATGCGACTGCATCGCTCGCCATGCTTGGCCCACCATGTTTTCGTTAAGTGCGAGAGCGAGACGGAGCAAAAAACAACATAAACTTTCGGCTAACTTCGGCGTCTTCCGTAGCGCCTGTTGAATTCTAGCTTTGGCTTAGCGTGGATAAGGCCAAAAGAAAGCTTTAAATTTTGCATTTTTAATTTTAATATAATTTTCACGTGAAATAATCTACAACGTTAAATATTCCAGTTAGAAAATATATTATAGAATTTCCACCGAAAACAAGTTTTTTTTAATGTTTAATGCCACAACATTTATAATTTATTTTTAGTATTTGCTTATTTTTAACTAACTTCAAAAAGGGGGAGGGGGATTGAGGTTCTATGTTCAACTGTATGTATTTTTTGTTGTATTGAGAGCTCGGGTAATTGACGAGATTTAATTTTTTTGACACCTGAAAATTACTACAGGAATCGAAAGAGTTTTGCCACCTGAACCGGAAAAATATTTATTATAATTTATTTCTCCATATTTAAAAAAATACAAGGAATTAAAAATATATATTTGAATTTAGCAATACTACCACAGAATATATATGTTGCCTTTGCCTTTTTGAAGAAAAAAAGAGCTGTCATAATTTTAAATTTGACATTAACTTTGAGACTTGACAGATAAATAAATGATCCATTTTAATTAATGTTAATGCACGAACCACGTGTTACTGATTCAAATAAGATTTAAAAGGAGCCCGTTGTTGTGATCAAAAAGCAAGAAAGAACCAAGCTGCCTATGCAAACCACACGCCATGAAAAGCAAAATTTTGACAATGTCAACGTCAGATTTACGTCATCACTTTTTTTTAATACAGACTAGACTAAAGTAATGGCTCTATTGTGTGGTAGTTTTAGCGTTATGCCCTTTTGGAATAAGCACATCTTAAAAAATTGTAATAAATTAATTAATAACCCTAGTGAAAATTTACAACTATCAGCGTCTTTCACTTTCTGAACAGAATACAGAGAACGAATCAAATTATAGGTAGTCTTAGAAATATGAAATCTTGTCAATTCTACTTAAATCCTGATTTTATTTCATTACAATCTAAAATATTTCGCTTTTCTTAATATCCCAACTGTTATTTATTATTTGTTTTTTTTTTTATGTATCCCTAACTTTGGTTAGTATCTTGATACTGCTTTGTTTCTTGTTTCAATTATTTCGTCATCTCCGTTACTTATGTAAGAATCAACACAAAACACAAAAGCGAGATGCAACACAAATATTTGTCAAATACTTCGAAGTGAACAGGCACCCGAGAGAAGCAATGCAAAAGTAAAAACATTATGACGTTTTGTTGAGTACTCCCACGAACAACACAAATGGCATCTTTGTTTCTCATGTTTACGCATAAAAATTAACCGCAAGTTGATAGCCAGATTTGAAGTTTACAACAAATTTGCCAGGATTACGTAGGAAGATTAAATATTAAGTCAAACTTTAGCAATAAAAATATTTGCTTAGGAATGTCCATATTGACCTTTCTGGTTTGAACGAATGAATGGCCGTAGCGTAGGAAACAGATGGGGGCGGAGTGTGGGGTTCGATTCTGGTGTCACCCGCTTTTGTCGTAATTCACACTAGACCACCATAAGTTGACGCTATTTACGATGATGAATTTTGGTTTCGTGCGTAACAGTAATTCATTTAGAGCGCGTATTTATTGTACGTTCGTTTATTACATTTTTTATCGTGTTACGTGTATGAGGTAAGTTATTGATCTACGTGTAAGTAATAGATTTGGAAAAATGCCGCATTTTTATCAAAAGCTGTTGTCAGTTAATTAGACTGTAGCCCTAATTGCGTTGTTCTTTAGAACACCCTTACCCGTCGTCTGTCGCAAAATTTCACATGTATCTGAATGTCTTGTGATTCTGGCACTGATCAGTGCTTAGACAGCCGAAAGGTTAATTTGTTTTTGATTTGCTAAACATGCTTTGATTTTAGAAATACTCTTAGGCCGAGTTATAAAAAGTGTAAATACTTAGATACGTGTTTGAGACGTTATCAACTACTCTTTGGACAATGCCGACAACTCATAAAAACAACTTAATAACACTTCAACGGGACTCCAACAGTACTTTCTTACTTTTTTTTCAAGCACATCTTATTCTCGGAAGCTAGCGCGCTGCGATCCAAACAATCGCCGCCGGCGCGTGCTTTGTTTACGTGACCATCATCTGTCATAACACTCATAACAGTAGCTGAGCAGTAGCTGTACCACAACTTTAATATCAGGTTACTACTAAGAAAATCGTAATTCGAAGTTCGTATAGTGTCGTCCCTTTCAATCTTCTGTTTAATACTATCAGTGTAAACGAAACGGCACAATAAAAAGTTCGAAAATCGAAATTCATAGTATAGTCTAACCAGCCGGCTTATTGTCTAACGTTTCTGACGCTCGCCTTCGCTGTCACTATTTCTTTCTGTCAAACGGTAATAAAAGAATGACAGAAAGAGACGGTGAAAGCGAAGGCAAGCGACAGAATCGTAAGACAATACGGCCGCAGCAGGCTAAGGCTGCGTTTCCACCAGAGATGTGCGAGGATGCGTTGCGAGGGATGTGTTTGTCATGAACCAATAGAAACACTTCATTCACTTAGGACCTTTTAAATGAAGTGTTTCTATTGGTTCATGACAAACACATCCTTCGCAACGCATCCTGCACAGCTCCGGTGGATACGCAGCCTAGCCTAATTGTCTAACTCCCTTGCAATCGCCATCGCGTCCATTTTGACAGTTCTTGTATGGGATGACATTTGGTATGGGAAACAGACAGCCATAAAAAAAACTATCATTTCAATCTGATGCAAAGTGTCAAAAAGTTACACAACCGTCCCTCTGACTGTAGTGGCGCGACCACGAATTTTTTTATCCATTAGGCGGCCATTACGCTAGCAGTACATTGGTTACCTTTTAGCACACGCAAGGAACAGATAAAACGCTCGTCGGCACCGCTTGTTAGTCGCGTCAATGAAGCTTTTTCGTCGAAAGTCCTCAGAAACAGCTCCGATTTTGATCTTTTTTTTTTAATTTTTGTTTTTTTTATATTAATTGAAATCAGAAACCTTTTAAAGGGGGGAAATAATTATTTATATTGTTTAAACAATATGTATGATTATTAAATAGGAAAAAATGTTTCGCTTCATTATTTTTTATTTAGATTACTATTAGGTTATTTGCTATCTTTTCTCTCTTGGAACTAGGGTCCTTAGGGTTACGGTTTTGGAGATATGATTTTTTAAATGTTTATTCTAAAATTTCCCGAAATCCCACCTTTAAACGTTCGTAACTTTTATATTAATGTTTGTAAAATTATTATTTTTTGTATTTAATACTTGGCAATACATGCTTGTTCAAATAGTAGTAGTTTGTATTCTAATTGATAGTCTCAAAGGGACGTACAAGGTTTTTAATTCCACAAAATTATTGATTGTGTGAAAAAATCTAACTTTGAAATTCAATTATCAAAAAACTAAAGACAATTGAGAGCTTCATTTTCTTTGAAATACTTCTTTAGCTTATGACCTTTCTAACGATATGCTACACATTGATAAAAAATAAATCTGAGTCAAATTACGGGGATATTCCGTCAATAGGGCGGAAATTGTTTGGAATCAGCGAGTAAAGCAACTTTATTTTTTTGATCGTTTTTTTTAAATGGTTAGACAAAGTGACCACCAAAGTGAGACGGTTGAAACGCTCGAATAATGACCCAGTTTGTCTAACCATTTTTTCAAAAAAAAAACGATCATAAAAATAAAGTTGCTCTAGTAAAAATATAAAGTTGTTACTAAACCATTTTTAACCACGTCCGATTCGGCATGCGATGCAGTTTGGTGTCAATATAATAATCTGGCAGTAAAACTCTGGTGGTTCAGGATCGTCTCCGCAGGAAACTCTTCAACGGTTAAAGGCATCGACTTAAAACTTGGTACGGATTTTTAGTTTAGAATTAGATGGTAAGTAAGTACAGTCAACAAAAAGCAAGCACAGCCAATAATAAAAACTTATTTTATTTAGACTTACCTATTACCTATTTGCTTTATCAACTCTGTATCGAACTTAGTTGGTATTCAGGTATACAGGTACAGTCAGCATTAAAAGTAGCTGGTCATTTTTGTACTTTGTCGCTTTACAGTCAGGTGCAAATGTCATACATGATTGACAATTGTGTTAATACGACAAAGTACAAAAGTGATAAGCTACTTTTGATGCTGACCGTACCGAAAAACCGTGCCAAGCGTCTCCTGTTTGTGGGCCGCTACTATTTTGTAAATTAAAGTCTGATATTTAATTAGGTAGACTACCTATTATCTAAATCATGAACAAGTCCGGCCGACTGTACTTCGTTTTGCCACTATGTGACCCTCGGCTGCTAAAAGGTGATCGACCACTGTTCAAGAAGTTTTCCCGTCTGTAAGTTCCATAATATCTTTAGCCTCAATCTGTCTCATACACACATGGTTTTACTACAATAGTTAAGTTATTCCAGTATAATTCTTTCACAGCCGCAACGACCCGGCCGCAATTACACGAGCGCGGCGCGGCGAGTGCTTTTTCTTTTCATTGCGCGCCCAAGACGCTCGCCGCTAAATAGTTATTTATTTGCGCACGCATTGAACAGAAAAATCGCTCACCGCTCCGCAGTCACGTGTACTCGTAACCGAGCCGTAAGTAATGCATCGTAGCCATATTGTACTCTATTCTATATTGCTATTTGCTTGAAACCAAATGCTTAGCCGGAAATGGCGGTGCACTGACCGTTTAACACGTTGTGATAGAACGCGATGTAATATTAATAACTTCCTTCGTTTTGTTAAGAAAATAATGCTCTATAATACAGCTTATGGTGATGGCAATGAAATAAGAAGTGCTCGAACGCGGGAGATATTAGAATAAGTTTTTTTTTAAATCACACATGGGGCGTAAGTCATGAACTTGTCTTCCTTTCTTTTTTAATAGCTCAACGTATTTACTTTAGAGAAAAGGCACTGTCCAAAGCTAATATGTAATTCGATTATACTAAGTCACAATGCCTATAGGCACAATAATTCTTCCACTGATAAAATGGTACAAATAATGCCAAATGTTCTTCAATGTAGGTATCTACGTAGATTAATATTGTTTTATGAGTCATTTTCTTAAAACAAAGAAAAAGTAAAGAATACTGCGAACAACAAAGTGAACTCTGGTAAAATGACACCTGCCGTGTACGTAGTTCAATAAGTTAAACTGACCAGCGATTGACCTCTATCTCACCTGATGGTAAACGTAGATGATTCTGAAGACTAAATCACTTCGTTTCTCATAATTTAATTTGCCATAATTTCACTTGCCATACCAACGTTTGTCATAAAATATACAAGAGCGTGCGGTTTTCAGGATTTTTTCAATATCATCTTATGAATAATAGTGGATTAGGTTACGTTAGTTTAATAACAATTCTGAAGAAATATGGTTTCAGATAATAATATAAATTAATTTATAACAAAAAAAAATCGAATCAAAAACCAAAACGTTTATTTTGCAAGTGGGCCGTAAAGGCTCTTTTAAATGTCACTCTTTTTAAACTACCAGCGCTTTCAGGAAGACCATTATTGCAAAGAAGAAGAATTGCAAGAAACCTGGCAGAAAGTAAGTTTTTTTCAAAACAAATTTAAATAAATTATTATAAAAAAAAACATAAATTACAATGATGGCAACATGAAAATTATGACAACATTATGGCATATGAAATTAGGATAACCGATACAGAACCGCCAGACACTGCTATCCTATTAGCCTATTACATTTGACGTACTTTGGTCGCATTTGTTTACCGTCTTCCCTTTGCCGGTCGTATTACTTCCGCCTTTACTTATTTGATCATTCATTAGCTGTTGGAACTAATTCTCATGACTCTTAAACACATGTTAAACACGCATTAATTCTTTTCTCAATTAAAATTTAAAAGTTTCAAATAAGGACGCCAAACGTATCTCCATCGATACATATCATCACCATTTTACTGCTGTCGTAAACCATGGGAACTTTAAAAGATATGCTACTATAGAAATGGCGATGGCAATCCCAACGATTCCGTTAAAGGGTCATTATGCAACGCGATTGAAGCACACCCACGCCGGATATGACGTGCGCTTCATACTTTTAATGGGTGTAGTGAAGTAACAATCCTTTTTATATCACTACAACGAATAGTCTACCTTAATAACTCTTATGTCATTTTATTTTATGTGAAAAAGGATTTCTTTGATGTTTTCATGACATTAGACATTATCTGCCGGATGTATCTACCAGTTTCATTACCGAATGTATACGAATATCTAATACCTTTAAACGAGCAATTCTTGTATATATCGCACGTTAAATCCAATACCGGCACTATCCAAAATTGTATATTTGTTCAGGAGAGACAATAATAGATTTTTGATGAATAAGATTAGTTACAGCGAACTCATTATGTACACGTTATGCTAAATATTATTTTTATCTTAAGGATTAATGGTTGATTGTCTATTTTATGTAACAAAATGAAACATTCTACATTTCTTAGATATTTTTATTAAATAAACAAAATTTTTGTGACATTCTTGCACTTAACATTTTTCATTTAATGCTAAAACTGTTACTGACTCGACAAAATATATGAATAATCGAAATTTTTTTTGTAGCTTACGTTATTATAGCAATTTTTATCTAAAATATAAAAATCTCGTCTCACGGTCTTTGTTATCGAACTCCTCCGAAACGGCTTGACCGATTTTTATGAAACTTTTTTCTCCATGTTTGGTAGGTCTGAGAATAGGTCGTAGGCTATTTTTATACCCCTATTCTTCGCAGACGGAGTCACGGGCAGCAGCTAGTCATTAAATAAAAAGAAAACAATAAGTTATCTAGTAAAAACAACTTAAAAATCTAATAGGTTCTGCACTTAGAAGTACTTTAACAAAAAATATTTAAGTTCGTATTTGACAAAGGCTGTTCGAAAAAGCAATTCCACGATCCAAAACATTGGAAGCCGAAGATGAAGAAGAGGAAGAAGTAGAGCTAGAACTCGAAGAACTAACTGACTGACTTAGCTTGTGAGTATTGGAAGTTGAAGCGTTGCGTGCGTTTCTGTGAGAAGTGAACTTGAAAACTTACAGGCATGATCTTGTTTTTATTAGTTCCGGATTAGTAATTCCATTTATATCTTGGAAAGTGTTAAAACTGAGAGAAAGGGATAAGCTGTTGGAAGTGTTGGAGCGTTAGCTTGAAGAACTAACCGATCTTCGTCGTTTTGCATTCGCATTAATGTGCATTTCCGGAAGCGGTTGCGATATTGTAGAATTGGAAAAAATCATTCCAATTAAACTCGGATACCCTTGTTGAAACCTACGAATGTTCTTTGTTTTGTCTACTTTCTTGTGCTAGTTTCAATATTTTACTAGCTCTGGACATGCTTGATCCTTTAACAAAGAAAATAAAGCTTTATTTTTAACACTGAAAAACCATAATGTCATAAAACATTAGATTTAAAACTATTAATAAAAAGAAAAAAACTATCCATGAACTCAAAATTGTTAATAATGAATAAATAATAACAAAATAAAGATAACTATTTTGTCTTTTTAGGAAAAAGATTAATAACTTTCGCGTTTTTTCATTTTAAATTAACTGCAACAATGTATTTATTCGGGAATCGTCACTCATATTTTGGTATTTAGTTTTTATTTAAATAACCGCAAGAGTGCTCCTTTCCGTTGCCTGTCCATATTACAATTAATTACACTATGAAACTATATAGATGAATAAGCTACAAAATGACATTAAGACCAAAATGACAATATTCTATCAAAAAACTCACAAAACTCACCTTTTGCTTCTATGGCACACCGTCATTAAGCACAATATGGCACTGTTCCACTTATAAATTTTACTAAATATCGCTGAGTGAAACCAACTTTAAACACAAAGTGACACTGTTCCTGTTATTATTTTCCTAATTGCCGCAAGTGACGTGTTGTTACCAGCATAAGGACAGCCTTGAACTACAAGCGTTGATCAATTTTGCGAAATGTCCTTTGGGTACCTACGCCATCTGGCGGAACCGATGCGTATTAGAGTGTTTCGTTCAAATGACAGTGTAGCTTTTCACAAGTGTCGTAAGATGGTGTAAAAAACAAAAAAAATGTATTTTTTGTATTGTGACGGTATTGGATTTAACGTGCGATATGTATATATATATATAATCAGGATCTCGGAAACGGCTCCAACGATTTCGATGAAATTTGGTATGTGGGGGTTTTCGGGGATGAAAAACTGATCTAGCTATGTTTCATTTTCAGAAAATCGCTTTTACTCGTGTTTTACGGCTATTTTTGTTTGCATTAGAATATAAAGCTAAATTTCGTCGACTT
This sequence comes from Archips xylosteana, assembly GCA_947563465.1. Classification (NCBI taxonomy): domain Eukaryota; kingdom Metazoa; phylum Arthropoda; class Insecta; order Lepidoptera; family Tortricidae; genus Archips; species Archips xylosteana. The sequence goes on from OX387349.1 coordinate 8,603,244, forward strand.
CGAGCAGATCATAATGGCACATTAGAAATCGGGTGGTCGCGGATCCAGCCGACCTCGGTTCGATACCACGTTTTTTTTCAAGATTTTTAGTTTTTTTTTAAGTTTATTTTTTATGAGAAAACGTCAAGTTTCTTCTTTTGTGAGAAAAAGTTACTTTTTTGTGAGAAAAAGTTACTTTTTTGTTAGAAAAAGTATTATAGGGAACGTGCAGTAACTATAGGCGGCAGCACTAATGCGACAGAAGAGACACTATGCGGACAGTAAAACAAACTTATCAAGGTAAAACATTCAAATTGATGGCACCCTTATGGCACCAGTTGGCAGCACCGTCTATGTGCACGTTCCCTATTGGGAGCACAGAACAGGAAAAGCCGGTTGTCTGTAAAGTCGGTTTACGGACGATAGTTTAACGTAACTCACCCCCCCCCTCCGGTATTTTTGTCAAATATCTTGAAAACGGTGCATCCTACGGCAAAATCAATGAAATTTTCATCCCCCCTTTAATACCCCCGTGCTCCCTCCCCCGCATCCCCTCCCCCCCCTCTCATCCCTTCCCACCCCCCACCCCTCCGGTGTATATAATCAGGATCTCGGAAACGGTTCCAACGATTTCGATGAAATTTGGTATTTGGGGGTTTTCGGGGATGAAAAATTGATCTAGCTTGGTCTTATCTCTGGGAAAACGCTTGGTACCGAGTTTCTGCCCGAGCAGAGCTCGGTCGCCCAGGTACTAGAGTGCTTATTAAAGATAAGGCATTAAAAACGGTTTTCATTATGTTGGTCTATTAATACATAGATCGGAATTCCGTGAACGCGAATTCCATTGTAAATATTAGAGTCTTGTTTTCCTACAATTTTATGAGGCATGTTTTTCAGGTTTTGCTTTTATATAAATAAACGGGCCATGTGCGAGTCGGAGAAATGTTAAAATATACGCTAACGGCCGTATCTACTAAAATTCATAATTAGCAGAGCACTGCTTCTAAGCAATTTGGAACCCGAAGCCGTGGTAGCCTAGTTGTTTGATCTATTGCCTCTCAAGCTGAGGGTCGTGGGTTCGAATCCGAGCTCGCATCTCTTAAGTTTTTCGGAACTTACTTATGTGCGAAATTATATATAAAATTTACCATGAGCTTTACGGTTAAGGAAAACATCGTAAGGAAACCTGCAAAGAAATTCAATGGTGTGTGTGAAGTTCCCAATCTGCACTGGGCCCGCGTGGGAACTAAAGCTCAACCCCTTTCATTATGATGATGATTTAGGACCCCCCCTTAATTTTTAATATCATTTTTTTTATTGTAGCGGCAATAGAAATGCACATTATCTATAACTTTCAGCTGTCTATCTATTACAGTTCTTGAGATACAGCCTTGTGACAGACAGAGAGACTGACGGACGTACAGACAAACTGTATGGCAACATTAAGGAAACCTTAGGTAGGGTTCATTAGTAGGGTTGGTGACCCTTTAGATATGGAACCGTAAAACACAAATCCCAACGTATTTTAATTAGGAATGTTATAAAACGAAAGCTGCTAGCTCTATTTTTGTGCAGATAACTGCGAATAAGAGATAAAGCGAATAAGTGTAACATCACTTACAGAACACTCAACTTTCAGGGAAAGTAGCTACTAATGGGGCAGAAACGGTTTGATATCGATATTTAATGCCAGTCATCGAAAGGTCGATTATTCAGCACTTTTTCTTACAATAAAAAGTTTTGTTCCGGCTTACGGAAAATATTACAACCTAACCATCGTCACTACTTGAAAAGAACTCTTATCTTAAATCGATGTGTAAACTAAAGTGAACCCTAAAATTCACCAAGTAAAGTTCACATCGAAAGATTATTAATTTTGAGATACTTGCTTTTTTTTAAATTAGTGACAATATCCTAATCTTGAGCTACAAATTGTTATAATAATGCAGAAATTTATGAAAAATGTTCCATTATTATTGATGAATTAAGAAAAAAAAACCTTAACGATCAAGTCAGTAGGTGTTAATTGTGATTCATAATTTCGTCATCGTCTCTGGTTTGATATATCGTCACTACTTTGAAAAAATCGCGTATCTCAAATCATAATGCAAACCAAACTGAACTTTATTGCACACTCAGTAAAGTTCAATTAGCCAGATTATCGATTTTAAGATACGAGCTTTTTTCAAAGTAGTGACGATATGCCCTATTCTAGGCACAGGCCTGCTCTCAGAATGAGATAGCCTTTAGGATGTAGTTTTCACGAAGACCCAGAGTGGATGAAGTACTTCTCAATCACGACGGTAATTGGCTCGACGAAATTGATTCGCAGATTAATACTGCAATCATTACTATATTTTTCTTCACCAAAAAGCTCGTACTTAAGTAATTTCCCAAAAATCCTCTGCTTTTAAGGCCATTAATAGACATCTAGGCTACCCCCAATTAGATCGCTCATTTAAGTATCGCAAATCAATACAATAACACAAAAACTCTTTAAGACACGTTACACAGTTATCATCCCATCACCTCACCTGCTACGAGTACGAATGCTTTTTTAAAAGCTTACGCGTATTGTTTTTCACCGATTCGCTTTTATACCTTTTTGCAGCCCCCTTGAAAACACTGCCCCAACTTATAGTAGAGTAATTAACCGTTCGCGCATGCCCGGCCGCAGCGCAGGGCAAGGGCGCGGCAGACATTATGCCCTTCCGGGGGGTCACTGAACGCGCCAAAACAAAGAACACCTGTAGCCATTAAGTATAATCGATAAACGCATAGAAGACGGGATAGTTACTCGACTGTGCTTAATCGCTTTTGATGCTTTTACAGAAGGTGTCAATCTCGGAACCGTCGATTCTCATATACATAGTGTTCGTTAGACAGAGCGTATGCGCAGGCAGCTTATTCGACTGATGTGGTGTTTCTCGTAAATAAAAGATGAACATCCAATTGCACACTTATATTCCTCAAAATACGGTATACAATTATTTTGATGTATTAATTATATTTATGAAATAAAACTCGGATTAATTTACACATGTAATACAGGCAGGAATCCATGACAGAAAGAAAAGAGCAAAAAAAGTCACCAGAGACGACAATAGAGTGCAGTGCTAGTGTTGCCTGTAGGTAGATGTCACACCATATCTTCCATACCCATATCCATATCTTTAACATGTTTATAGATAGAGGTAGGTAGGTTATCACATAAAAATATGCATGCCTCACCGTCGTAGAGTTTCTTGCACCTTCGTGGACTTACGCCTAATTCTACAATACAATACATTGCTTTTACATTACCTATCAATACACCTTCGTAATGAGTACGGCTAAAATACTAGTAGGTAGGTATTTAAATTGTTTGGCATCAATCATACATTTTTTATATGAAACTAATACCACTTTAAGCATTTTTTCCAAGGATGCTTTAGGTATAACAATGGCTTAACGGTAATTTAATTAACTAGAAGTAACAAATTACAATACGTTATTATGTCAAGGTCTTACTAGAGCGCGTAAGCTGTAATTTTCCTTTTAAATAAAAGTAAAATACATTCTTTTTAGCTCAAACCTTTATCCGCGAATAACTTAGTAGGTGTAGATAATCTGAACAGATGTTCGAATCGATTCAACCTACGTGATATATACAAGTTCTGTGAATGGCATTTAGTTAGATACCCGAACGGATTATGATCTCAATAGACGTATTCGATTGAATCAGTATCGGATTGAATGCTCGAATGATCTCCTTTTTGATGTTGTATTTCACTGTATCTCATTCTCACTTGTTACGTTACGCGACATTGTATAGGTAACGCCACCAGAGTTGAGGTCACGCACACAAGCACATCTCATGTAATGACAGCGGGATTTTGACGTTGTGTTGTCGTTAAACGTCAACACAACGTCAAAATCTCGCTGTCATTACATGAGATGTGGTTGTGTGCGTGGCCTCAACTCTGATGGCGTTACCTATACAAAAGAGACGAATAATGTAGGAATAATCAAATGTAAATCAGGGAGGGTGGCGATTTTGTTTGAAATCACGGCTGTAAAAATAACATTCAAAAAGTAAAAATAGATATAGAATTTGAACTAGATACAAGGTAATGCAAATGAAAAGTGGTTATAAAAGAGACATATGATACAACATAAAAATTGCTTTAGTCAGCACTGCCTTTAAATATAGAATAAAAAAGCACTGGCCTACACTTGCCGGACATGTGGAAAGCCAGAGCAGGGTATTCAGGTAGCCTCGGAGCATCCAAAAGGGGTTCAGGCTTCACCGGCGGTCTGCTCCGGGGCGGTAGAGCAGAACGATGCTATATCGAGAGGAGCGATAGAATGAATCGAGAAAGGAAGAATGATAATGGCAGCCCTTATAATAAAAATAGGTCCGTAAAAATGATTAGTTGTAACCGAGCACACTTTAATTATTATCAAAAGAAAAATTTTGGCTTATGCCTTGCCAAATAATAGAGCGAATGACAGGAAAAAACAAAAAAGGATCTACCTATAACTTTGAATTTCGAATTTTGTTCTTCTGCAAGCTAACCGGCCAGCTACATGCCATGGAGGTTACGAGTACATATTAATTTGCTAGTGTATGAATTCGATAATATAATTTGAACAGTTATTTTACACTCATAATAATGCACAAATTTCCACCGTTCTGGAATGATAATTCCACGGATGTGATTTCAAAAATCAGGTCTCAATGCAGTGTCTGCTTTAGAGTGGGACAGAATCCACTCTACCAATAGCTACATAGGTATGCTTCCCGAATGGACGCCGATGTTTTGGTCCAGACTAACGTATACTTTGCGTGAAAGAGTCGTTAAAGTCTAGGGGCACTTACCGATCAATATTTCGGACGTCTGGTCTGGGAAAAGCTCTTGCAGTGATTGCAGTTTTACAACTCTATGTTTTCAAATTACAAAACAGTGAGATAACTCCTCAAAAGTGCGTTGTTTTGTAAAAATAAATCTTGTTTTATCGGGTTTCCATTTTAAATACAAGCTTTTTTGGTGATTGTATGCATTTTCATCCACCATATAATGTAGACCAAATCTCAGGTCAATCCGACTACTGGTTGTGGGTTAAATTCTATTTTACTAACTAAAGTGTTAACGTGCCGTGGCATAAGCTTTTAAAATATATGACGTGACTAATAGCTCTTTACTAAAACGACAAAAGGACGTTTAATTTCGACTAAGTACGCAGAATTTGTTTAAATTAAATGCTGGTTAATTTAAAGTTGCTATAGCTGATGGACACTTACTGAAAAATTAATCAACGTTACCCCTTATCTTCGCACATACGTGTTTCTCACAGTGAAAATGATACCCAGCCAAGTGTAACCCGGATTCGAACATTAAAAGTTTCGTACCATCACACAATTTTATCATTTTTTGATCAATTGTATGGGGACCCCTTGTAGTTTTTAAATATATTTGTCGTTTTGGGAATCACACTAGGTAATACACAGTCTTTTAAAATTTTAAGTGCCTATCTATTCATATATCTGTGACGGGCACACAGATAGACAGACAGCGGAACCTTAGCAATCCCCCGTTAGCCACCCATCGAGCACAATAGCCAAAAAAACACATGTGATGGTTATATCAAAAAGGATGGTCACTGAGCAAAACACAGATTAATTTGTACTGGTATATCTATTATTCTATTATGTAATTGCACATTAGTCTTAGTTACAGGTTCGATGTTTTCAACTCGACCGTATAGCTTCGAATGGCCAGCCGAACGATTTAAAAAGTTACCGCTCGTAATGTTACCAGCTTTTGAGTGGTTATTGAAATAGTAGTAAATAGTTGAATGTATGTGTTACACACACATACACAAACGGCAAGAGTAATCCAGATTAATTAGACGACTTCCTGAGATAGTCACGAGCGATGGTGGCCTGTAGGGTCACCATGTAACGGGGATCGAGAGGATACGCGGAGTTTTAATAGGCTTATCGGCTTATTTAGAGCCATAGTCCGTGTTAAGCGAATTATTCCTGGCCTTGAGAACAAGCTAAATATACGGAAGCAATTAAAATGTTATTATCATCATCATCATTTCAGCTGAAAGATGTCCACTGCTGAACATAGGCGTCCCCTAAGGCTCGCCAAACAGATCGGTCCCGTGCCATCCGCATCCAACGCGATCCCGCGACCTTAACCAGGTCGTCGCTCTATCTTGTTGGAGGCCTACCTACACCGCGTCTTCCGGTCCGTGGACGCCATCAATTTTACGAGCGGTGTGCCCTGCCCACTGCCACTTGAGTTTGGCGATTCTTTGAGCTATGTCGGTGACTTAAGTTCTTGCGCGGATTTCATCATTACTATTTTTTTTCATTATTATTTTTTATTTACTAGATATAGAATGCTTAAAATAGTAAAGTAGACTTTCGTTCGGAAACACGGAACGTGAGGCAAGCACGTGTTTGTATTCGGATACAACAACTCGCAGTTGGCATACCTACAAGTCATCAATGACGTTATGTGCAAAATTAGGCAGCCAAAAGTCAAATCGATGATATCTTTATTCAACTTGGGCAACAAGTACTTATGAATATCCAGAAATCCACCAGCGATTTGGAAAAAATAATGTTAAGAATAATCCGGCAAGATACCTACTCAACAAGGTATAATTTTTCAAAACTCTTCAATAAATAAATAATAAATAAATATCACGGGACAATTCACACCAATTGACCTAGTCCCAAAGTAAGCTAAGGAAAGCTTGTGTTATGGGTACTAGCCAACGGATAAACATACTTATATAGATAGATACATACTTAAATAAATATTAAACACCCAAGACCCGAGAACAAACATTCGTATTTTACATACAAATATCTGCCCCGACGCGGGAATCGAACCCGGGACCTCAAGCTTCGTAGTCAGGTTCTCTAACCACTAGGCCATCTGGTCGTCTAAAGTGGTCGTCAATATTACTTAAATACTTATTACGCGAATACGCCACGATTGCTTTAGAAAATCTTTGAAGAAAATCCAATGTATTTGATACATGTTAAATGTCACTTGAAATCATCTCACTTACCAAAGAATTTCTGTTAGTACCTATTTTATCAGTAACCCGTTATTATGTAGAAACGCGGCAGGCGGATTCTGTAATTTTTATAGTTTAACTTCACTGCACGCAAGCGTTATTGTAATTTGAGATTGCAGTAGATTTAACATTTTCTTTTTTTTTACAATTACCTCATCAGTGATAGAACCTTAACCACCAAGTGTAAAGTGCAGATAAGGCCAAAAATGACACTGGATTAGTAACAGCCTATTCACTCTAGCCTTGAAAGGACCCTAAAAGAAGTGTCTCTGTACGGAAATTGTTTTATTTTCGGTATTATTTCTGTCATGGTCACCGTATTAGTGCAGTTAGTCCTGCTCCCCTTTCCATGGAAATATAATCCTTATATCCATGTACGTATGGTTCATGGGATTATAATTAACCACGAATCATCCAACACGAAGGGGAATTTACATTTTCGTTGTTATTTTTATTTAAAATTGGTACAGGTTCTAAATAATGTACGTAGTAAAAATCTAAGACGCAATAACTCACTGCAACTATTCTTAATCTTTAGGTTTATGTCGTCATCTCTAGTATTACTCAGGAGTGGGTATAAAATTAGCTATAAGTATCTTTATTTTTTATTCTATCATGCGAATGACTTTGTAATTTCCCATTAACATTCCAGGTACAATCGCATAATATAACAGAATTAATTATGCAAATCTACAAACAAAAAAAACCTACATTAATAAAACGCTCCTGAATGTCGCAATTATCATCTACCAGCGCTGTTTGTATTTACAATTTTACAGTGAATGACGATATAAATGTAGATATTTACGTAGCTACCTATCTATGTGTTTGTTATAAGTTTAGTCCTACCAAAATCAAACACAACCCTTCAAAATATTCATAAAGCTTCGTAAAATACCTTCTTAAAACAGCGCGATGGCTGAAATTCCACATTACAAGCCTTGGGAGCTCCACCGTCATTTCTCAAGATTATTTGATGTGATACCAACGCGATTACCGCTCTCGCATCTTCGCAAACATAATATTATGATTCTTATGGCCATTATGTCACTCAGAGCCTTGAACTCACCTTGAGGCAAAATCGCGTGTCTACAAATCCGAAAGCGAATCTATAGACAACTTGTCTTAATAAAAATCTAGCCACAAATAGGTAAATAGAAATTAATGTGATTGTGTTTTGTTTCTTTTTAATGAATATAAACAAACAGTGACGACATGTCGATTGATTTAAAAGCAAATGTACCTATGCGCTTTTGTGGCCGTTTGACTAACCTTGAAGCACTAATTGGGCACATTATGCGAATATCGATTGATCAATCGACATTGACTATCTAATACTGTATTGCGTCAACGGTCAAACGTTTGCAAGTCCTAAATAACGTCATGTTAGATATCCTGTAGGTAATTTGAGGCCGTAACGACAATAAAATATGCGCGATGTTCAAGTAAAAGCTGCTTAAAAATTGTAAAACGACTTATATATTGTGTACTACTGTAAATAAATAACAACTTACTAATATGGCATTTGAAATAAAATCTTGTTCTTGCTATGCTGTTGTACCTTAACATCCTGTACTACATATTATGTTTATAAGTATTTTGGCAAAAAATATTCTATTCTATTCTATTCAAAGTTGTTTTACAATTTTTAAGCAGCTTTTTTACATATATACATACATATGTATGAAGATTGGATAGTATTGCAACTTCAATAAGCAAAAAAAAATTATGTAAAAACCTAAATTAAATACGGATTTGACTGACACTTTCGAATTCGCATTCTGCAAAAACTGTGTAAAAATAACGTTTTTCATGGTTTCGATGCATGAATGAGATTTCATGTTATTCAAAAAAGTTTTCAAGAACTAAATACCTAGGTAGTGTTCGTACTCTTCCGTACCTGCCACGATCATGATTCCTGTCACAACTGGTCAGCAAGAAGTTATAAAGCAATATTGTGATAAACTAATTTATTCATTCACTTTTTGCAGACGTATTGTCAGTGATTAATGGATACTTTGCACGTACAGCACTTCTTTAGACAATGAGAGAAAAAGTTAAGTTCACAATTTGTAATATTTGCTTGCTTGCGATTAATCGCACCTTCGGTACAACAGTGTATCATCTCGAAATAATACACCATTTTAATTTAGACTTTCCGGAAATTAAGTAAAGTCTAAATTAAAATGGTGTATTATTTCGAGATGATACACTGTTGTACCGAAGGTGCGAATTTATGAATACGTTGGTTGTCAACCTTTACACCAGAGTGTCAAATCATTCCTTTTCTGTCAACTTGGAAACTAGTTTCAATACAACCGGAAGACAGAACCATCGAATGCCGTCTTAACGCAAAAATCTCGCTCTGAAGCGTCTGTATAATTACTTATAACGGTATTTAATGTGGGAACAGAGCAGACCTTGAACCGAGGTGGATCCGATGCACTCCACACAATGAGCCATTTGAGTAACATAAATTTGAGCGCGCGCTAAAATATTGAGGCATATTCTTAAAGATACACTTTGAGCATTGTTTTGGAAATTTGTGGCAGATGGAGAAAATTACGAGTTTTTATATGACTATATGCGAAGAATACAGGATATGGCTGAGCTAATAAAATCCTCTTATTCGTCGCTTGCGATGCGAGGTGATGCTCGAAAACGAAAATAATTATGCTGTTTAATTTTTGCTCTATTGTATTTCTAATTAAGTAGGTAGGTAACTACTAATTTTATTAACCAGCCATTATTTACTAATTATATGTTCTGAGTGTCATAATCATAAATATTGCACAAAAACAAAATCAAAGTTTCGTATATAATTCTCTGATTTAGCAATCACACAGATTGCTAATAATTATTTCGGTCAGTTACATCAAAAAAGCAACAGTCTTTAGGTATAAATGGTTTAGGGTCGATCTACAGAATACCTAAACCTACCTAAATGATTAGAAACAAAATTTACTCTATACAAGAGGTAAGCTTTCTCTCTCAGCATACCATTCCACTGCAGGGCACAGGCCTCCTCTCAAAATGAGAGGGCTTGGGCCGTATAGTTCCCGCGCGGGCCCAGTGCGGATTGAGAACTTCACACACATTATTAAATTTCTTCGCAAAAACTCAAACGTGCGAGCCGGGCTCGAATCTACGACCCTCTGCTTTAGAGGCCTTAGGTCAAACCTACACCACGATTTTTTTACAATACAATAAGCTATTGAGTAAATATAAAATTAACTATTTGAAGAACTTCATCAATTGGTAGACTTACTTGACAAGCTACCTTGACAGCCTCATAGTCTAAATAGGGCAACGTCCACACACTTAAAGTTACAATTACTTACTACCAACGCAAATAACGCAATATGTTCATTCAAAGTCATTCAACTGTGCCTACGTTTTTTGTAACACGATCTTGTTTAAAAACAATAATAACCCGGCATAAATATGCCGATAGGTTTGTGTTGACTTTTATTATGACAAAACTGTCCCAATGTCCGCAACTGTATGACGTTGCTTACCTGAAGACTATGCAGAGGTCGCTATTTTGTACACACAATAAAAGAAGATGACACCATTTTCGGCAAATTCGCAGAGCGTAGGTGGGTTATTATGAAAACTTACGCAGATTATTCTGTTACTATTTATTTGTATGCAGCTACAAGTACCACTCGGTTACCATGCATTCTTTTAAGTATTACTTAAATACTAAGCATATTGTTTCGATTCCGATAATCACTAAATATCTGTGACTTATAGCTGATTGCAAATCATCAATAATTTCATTCAAATAACCGCAAAAAATAGACAATGTACCTAAACGGAAACAACTTTTTTTTATTCTTCGTTTTTTTAGCATTAGAAAGAAGCGATCTTGACGTATAACACTTCTGAAAAATAAATCATTCCTAGCGACTTTGTAACAATTTGAAAAGAAATATGGTCATTTACACTCTTTTGGTTTCATAAGTAATAATTACTATTTTTTAAAGGCGTTTTTCAATAAAAAAAGACTTCATGATTGTAAAAAAACGAAGTATAGGTTAAAATAACTTTACCTGTGCAAAATTTGAAAATGACCCAGGTTACCAATTTTCTATCAATATATGAAAATACGGTACTTCTGTTATTAACAAGGCGCCTTATCTTCACCACGACACTCTTATGAGTTCCATTTAGCATTAAAACGCAGAGCTGTGTAAGAGGAAGTGTCTGTCGTATCATCATCATCGTCATTTCAGCCAAAAGACTCCACTGCTGAACATAGGCCTCCCCAAGGCTCGGTCCCGTGCCATCCGCATCCGACGCGTTCCCGCAACCTAAAACAGGTCGTCGCTCCATCTTTGTTAGAGGCCTTCCTACACCGGTCTTGCATCTTCCGGTCCGTGGACGTCACTCGAGAACCTTTTATTACCTTTTTTTATGCGGGATCGCATTAGACATGATGAAATCCGCCCAAGAACTAAAGTCACCGACATAGCTCGAAGAATCGTCTGTCGTATAGAGAAATAAAATCTAACACTTATATATCTAATATATAAAAATTTCGTGTCACGGTGTTTGTTACCGAACTCCTCCGAAACGGCTCGACCGATTGTTATGAAACTTTTTTCTCCATATTCGGTAGGTTTGAGAATAGGTCATAGGCTATTTTTTATACCCCTATTCTTCGCGGACGGAGTCGCGGGCAACAGCTAGTATATATATATAAAAATCTCGTGTCACGATGTTTGTTATCGAACTCCTCCGAAACGGCTTGACCGATTCTTATAAAACTTTCTTATCTGTATTCGGTAGGTCTGAGAATAGGTCGTGCTACTTTTTATACCCCCATTATTCTTCGCAGACGGAGTCGCGGGCAACAGCTAGTTAGACACTATAATAGCAGCAATTCGCTCAAAAGTTGCTTGATAACTTGCGGCTGACTAAATAATTAAGTACCGTAAGGTCGGGTTACTTTGGCCCTAAAAGGTAACTTTGGCCTTTGGGATTACCTAACTCAGTAGGTTTTATTACACATTGGCATTGGCACATTGCCATGCGGTTAGTTTTAGCTGACCGCCCACGTTTACATATTTTTATTAGATCCTTCTATTCGTTTTCGTAAGGGCCAAAAGTACCAACCGTTAGGTCAAAGTCCGCTAACTTTGCGGAAAAAAACAGTAATATCACGAGACTTTAATGTGTCTAAAATAATAATTACTGAATTGATTATTTACACAGATTTTTTATTTCTCCAGAGAAATAATATACATCTTCTAACAAAGAAAGAATCTTTTAAGGTTCACCGGTGGCAAAAATGTCGATAGACCTACGTATAAAAAACAAACAGTCTAATTGAGAACCTCGTCTATTTGTGAAATCCGTTGAAAAGGACGATTAACATCAAATCCATTCTAATAATGTATTCTAAAAAAATATTTTTACTCTCGGGTTGCATAGAGAACTACATTCTTCGAAATACCACCTCCTAGTCGTGGTTTGATGCTAGCCTGTACGAAGTATGTAATTCTGTAATTATATCACCATGCGGTTAAGCCATTGCCGTTAGAGAAACATGCACTTCCAAGAGAACTAGTTATGAGAAAGCGTTTTTATTGGTAAACACAACAGGCCCTCAATGCTTAGAAGCAGTTGACTATAAAGTTAGCAAAACACACAATGCTTACTTTCTCATTTTCTCACGACGAAAATTGCTAGAAGAAAAGTTCTATTGTGTCCGTTCAGCGTTATCCTATTGTAAATACGCTCACAAAAAATATCCAAGTATCAACACTCCTTTGTCACGCACGCCACTTCATAAATTAAAAAAAAAACACTCTATCTCAAGTTCTTTTCTCAAATTACTGTTTATTTATCGTTTTATCAATATTTTCGCGTTCGAAATTGAAATCGTGCAAACGCGCGTCCAAGTTCGCAGCCGTACGCCGACTCGCGGAGCGCACTGCCAAGTATACCAACAAGCATAACTACCAGAGTCTTCTATTGTGCCGTGGCTGCCAGACACGCGAACCGTAGCTGTAGGTATAGAAGCCTATATCAACCACCTTTACCCCTCGTTTCATATTTTACATAAGCTATCATAACAATCTGTAGATAGGGTAGCTCAATTTCAATTTAGTCATAGCACTTGCTATAAATATATTATTATTTAAAGGCGTTTCTTAATTCATTTTCAAATTTTGACGTTGAATTTTGTAGTTGACGTTTCTTGTTTTATAGACTTACTCTTGTAATACTTCGTAACAATGAACTCTAATTGTTATGTTTTGGTTTATCAGTGGCCAATTCTATTTATGTCCGTTGACAATGAAACACAAGGTTCTGTAATGCATTTTCTATTCAACACGTAGGAGTTACGTGGGAAGGTAATATTTCTAATAACTAACCTAGAATAAGTAAAAAATTTATTCATTCGTTCGTTTATTTGTAAAAGTTTAGAAAATCTAGAAAAACTGCTTGTGCCGGGTAAAGTTGAAGAGGAGAACCAATTGCGGTGGAGTTAGTCAAAATTAAGTACACAATGACATACATATGCTGAGTTTCTTTTTGTCTGCAGTGTTTTTATAAAATATAGTTAAGCAGTATCCAGAAAAGTAATCGAAATAGGTACGTGTTTATTCCGATTCAAAATAATAATATGGTAAGGAAGCTATAAGTAATTTAACACTTTTAACTACCTATGTATACTATACTAACTATTTCCCGCGCCTTCGTCCGCGCTGAGTTTAAATTCGTGGTAAAGCTTCATCTCTCTCATTCAATAAAGTAAAAATCCGACAGAGCAATATCCAAAAATCTATCATCATCATTATAGATTATCCATAAAAGTATTTTGTGAATAACACAGCTTGTATGAAATCAACTATTGTATAAAATATCTACTTAATAGTTTTAGATTAGTAACATTACTGACTGACTAACTGCGAGACAACAACGCACGCCCTAAAACACGGGCTAGAGACCTAAAATTCGGCAAAAAAGGATCATAAAGGTGCATTGAGAAGGATTTTCCTAAATTTCAACGGAATAGGGAACCAGGTTGTTTTAATTATTCAAACAGGAGCGAAGCAGGGGTAAAGCTAGTCGTATATTAAAGTTATTTGTATATTAAAATAACCGTCAAGACACTAATGATGTATCGAGCTGCGGCGGTCTTTCACTTTCTATGCATTTGGGCTAAAAATAGGCTGCTGCCAACCACGGCCTAGAAATCGACCAGTGAAAGTGTTATTGTATTGTCATATTGAGAACACAAATACCACCTCTGATTGCTGCTTAATGTGGTATTAACGCCTAATGCCCCGAATTTGGAACTAATCATAAAAGCGTCGTGTGGTTAAACTTTTCTATATGTAAATCTGGTGACTAATATCGGAGGCTATTTGTAGAGTTCATTTTCGTAACGCGTTTTATGTTTCCTTTTGCCAAATGAAGCCCGTTTCGTTTATTAGGAGCAGTGTTTACTTGGTGGTCCTTGGCCTTTCACACCAATGTTGCCACCTTGTTTCCCCGAGTGGGCAACAATTTGAAGGGCCCATTTAGTGAACGGCAAGTCACCACCTATCAAAAGTTTAGTTCAAGAGATATTAAAATCTGGCATCTTACTCCATAGCCCGGAAATACTGTCCACAATATTCCAACCCCACAACACATTCCAAGTCGCTTCCTATTCGGCAATAGTTTGGCAACTGTGGACTCGGGTGTATTAGAGGATAGACCTATAACGGTACGCCTATTTCAGTTATTATTGTATGATACTAACAGCCTCTTAATATTGGGTTAGGCCCCGTGAGTGCCTTTGAAACATACGTAACGTACATATATAATTAATTAAATATTTCAGACTAGCTACCTACTATCCATAATTTGTTAGAAACAAACTTATATCTATTTATGTATATGTTAGTAGGATGTTATTCAAATAAAACCAGCTAAAAGTACTTACATATGTTTCTTTTAAACCAACCCGAAGCAACTACCACTAAAATGTAAAAAGAAAACGGTCAAATTATTACATTTTTAATTGGACGCTTCAAAGGCCAACACTTTCAAGATCTCAATCAAAAGTTCCACTCAAGCTTCTCCCGGTGTTTTAGCATCTCAGACGCCAATTAAATGCACCCGTTCCCCCCGCTTTGCATTACGATGAGGGCTGGAAAATCTATATCTATAAAGGACTTTTTCTCCTTGATGTGAAGGCCATAATAGCATAGCAAGATTCAACACCCACGTTCTGTGTATAGCTGGCGTAAACAAAACGCACTGAGCAGGGGTGCTGATGCACCGAAATACCTTATGTAAGCATACGGGTGACGGGTGAGATAAATGTACTTTTCATTCACAATTTAGGGGTCTGCCATGAACTGAATATAAGTTTTTGTATAGTACTAATTTTCAACGAGCTATGGAGAGGGCTACAAACGGAATAGCTCGTTGAAATGGCAATAGGCAGGCCATATAACACGCAGAACAAGGATGACCGTTGGCGCCTTTTCGAATGGACACCGTGGACTGGCAAGCGCAGCGTGGGACACGTCCACCAGCGAGATGGAGGGATGATTTGGTAGAGGCCGCAGGTTCACGGTGGAAGCAACCCGCTTCCAACCGCAATGAGTGAGTATCAATGAGGAAGGCCTGTGTCCAGCAATGGACATCCTACGGGTGAAATGGTGGTGACGATGATTACTTTTTAATAATTGGTGACTGTATTTTTAGTTTAGCGTACCTACTTCCATTATTATCCAAAGTACATAATTATTTGAGGTGCACTGAAATTCGTTTCACATTCGGTATTACCGAAGTTCGGCAGCTTTTACCGAACTTCGTCTCCGGCCGAATTTCGGTTAGATCTGCCGAATGTCGGCCGAAATTCGGTAGCTTAAATTAATTTAAATAAGAAATGGAAAAGTGAAAAGAAATTTATTTTAATATGAAATCTACATCAAATGATGATTTGTAAGTAAATAGGTACCTAACATGAATGTTCGTGTTCGTTTTTAGTTTTTACCTATTTCCTTAGAAAAGAAACAACATCAAGTATCAAAATCAAGTAATAAAATTAATTATCAATTATAATATTAAATTACAAGTGAGAGGCCGCGGGGTGAACGCGGGTGGCAGGCGGGACGCGGGTGAGTGAAATTACAAGCGACGAAATGAACACGATCTGACCTGTTCATGTTCAAAAGCGCGCGAAATTTAATCGAATTTCGGCCGAACTTCGGCCGAACTTCGGCTTCGGCACATATTTAAACCGAACATTCGGCCGAATTCGACATTCGGCGGGATCCACATTCGGTGCAACACTAATAATTATATCCGTACGTGTGAAATGGGACTTGCAAGACTTTAATAAACATACAAACAAACAAGCTTGTAATCAAGAAATAAGAACTAAAATATTTTTCACTTCTCATGCTCTTAAAATGTTACTTTAGTCTCTGCATATCGGGACTAAAGCTCTTTTTTGATCTCTAGGGATTAAAGTAATTTTTTTTATTTACTTTGGAAACCCCTAAACTGCCAATCACGGTGTTTTTGGATGGAGGATTATTGCCATTTTCAGTGACTGGGCATAGACAATTTTAAAGCTTTCCACAGACCGCAGCGCGCTGCGGACGCTCCGAAGCGCTCCGTAGCGCTCCGTAGCGCCCTGCGCTTTGGTCTGTGGAAGCCTTTAGTGCGTGAAAATCCCTAACCTCAAAATTACAACTGTATAAAAATATTTTAAAAAATAATAATTTCGTGATACTCCATGAATAATTACGAATATTAATCTATTTAATTATATTAAAGATGAATTCATTTTATTATGCATACTTAGTCCAATTAGCTATGAAATAATTTTCAAGTTTAAATCTGCTGGCTAAATATGCAAACATTTAAAGCGTCACTAAACAAAAAAACCGCGGAACAAATTTAAATCGCTATTTGAATTCTGAACAAACGTCCATTGCTCGTATTGAGCGTACGTTTTATAAAAGTAATATTGTAGATTAGTATACCTAAAACATTGTTTTTTTCCTCGCATTCAAAGTGAAAAGTAGAGTGTTTAACGCGAGACTAAACTGCCATAATGACACAAGATATTTAGCCACCCGAGTCCCTTGTTGAAAAATCTACTATTAATTAATAATACTAAAAATTGTAAAATGCACAAAAATTACAAAAATAACTTAAAAAAGTGATAATTTAATTTTTAAAAACTTACATAAGTACCTAATTTGTGTTTTTTTTTCTGAGTAAGATATTATTTCTTTGTTGAGCCAATTTAGAATAAATTCATAAGGATAAATGGCTAAATCGGTATATTTTATACCTTTCTTATCTAAATTTTCAACCTCTTTGAGCTGCTCAATTGCACCAGTCTGGATGATATTCGAAGAAATTCATCATTGGAGCGTATTATAACACTATAAGGAGGTTAGGTTTTCAAAATAACGGGCTTTTTCCGTCCATTGGTGTTATTATACGTATTTGAGGTGGTACAACTGTAAACGATTCAATCATCTTCTTTTTATACTTAACAGAAACACCAATAATTTTGCAGAGCGCGCGAACGCCTCTAAGAAAATATTATCAGTCACATCTTCAACGAACTTTGGGTAGGTAAATTCATTTTTTTTGCACGTCATTTGTTTCATTCACGTAAACTCGAAAATCTACCTGTGCTCGGCCCTCACTACTAATACCTATAGGCACTTATAGTGTCGAATAGACTATTAGAAGCGCTATGACTATACTCATACCGTCGTTATATCCTTCGCCCCAAACTGCACCCTCATTTTACATGAGCTGATTGAATACCGATCGATACCAACTACCCCTAAGGGTGTCGCACGTGACAATGATATAGCAACTAGCGAGGTTTTACAGAATGCAACGTAGTATCTTTGACGTTGACTTTTTTAAATTTTATAAATGAAATTTTAATATGTTCGTTAAAACTAAGTTCAAAGTTGAGTTAGCCTGTAAATATACTGGCAAATTATAACTTATTGTTGTATATTTTTTTCCAAATTCGTTAATTTTTGAGGTTGAGTAACGGAAATTGCGTGTAACTTTACGCAATGTATCTTTCTTGTTAGACAGATTGACAAAAAAAGAATTGCGCGTCTAAGCCTAGGAGTGTGGTTTCTATTTGTCAAAGAACGGCAAGGTATAGTTATAAATAAGTATCATTGTATTACACTGACGAGCAAAAATAAAGGGTCGGTTAAAAAGTAACGATAACTACAAAACCCGCTGTGATAGCTTAAAAAAATGAGCTGTGATAGCTTAGTAAAATGAGTTTAGTAAAGAGTTTTATTCTCAATTAAACTTTTTCGTGTTAAATAAAACTCTTTACTAAAATCATTTTACTCGAAGAAGCTATCACAGCGGGTGTTGTAGTTATCGTAATTTCTGTAACCGACCCTTTATTTTTGCTCGTCAGTGTATTATTGACTTAATCGTCGTATTATCAGTTAAAACTAACAATTTTTTTATTACACATGTAAAAGTTGTAGTAGCCTCGTGGTTTGACCCTTGGCCTCGCAAGCTGAGGGTCGTGGGATCGAGCCCAGGCTCATACCTCTGAGTTTTTCGAATTCATGTGCGAAATTACATTTGAAATTTAGCATAAGCTTTACGGCCGCGGAAATCATCGCGAAGAAACCTGTAGTACTTATACGCCTGCGAAGAAAGTCAATGCTGTGTGTGAAGTTCCCAATCCGCACTGAGCCCGTGTGGGAACTACGGCCTAAGCCGCTCATTTGGCGCGGACATTTTCGGGCGCGCGACTGTGGATCTACAGTTATAATTGATCAAAGAAAAACACTTTTGAAAAATAGGTCACAGCAAATATGTAACAATATGGTCATTTACATTATTTTTGGTTTCATAAGTATCTAATAGTTACTATTTTATTAAAAGCGTTTTTCATTAAAAAGTCTTATCCAGATCTTTTACACTGCTTACTTATAATGCTAAAAAAATCGAAAGGCTTGGATACACATAGATTGTAAAGTCAACCTGTTGATTTCAAAACTACCCAAGTATTTGATATTACGAATATCCAATGCCATCATATGTTACACACTTTATTGTGACCATTTCATTGTCGTGTGATTCTGAATGGCTTCTGTCCCTGTTCCTAACTTTTATTAATGCTCTATTGAACCATGGATGCCGACTGCATACTAAGCATTCTCATTCTTGAATTGGTGCCGATATGAATACGGTTTAAGTTTTATAAGGGACGTGACGGCACTATTGAAATCATTTTTAAAAGGAGTGCCAAGAAGATTAATATTAGTGTATAACTTTAGTCGGAACCGAGTTTTGTTCTTCATATAAAAATGATACTTATATGCGTTCTGTTAAACCGAACCAAAAACGAATTAGGCGTGACCAAATCTTTTATTGTGTATTATAAACCCCAGTACAGGGTTAAGCAAACCGTAAGTTACGGATGTAAAAGGCCATTTAACTGGATTTTTTTTTTTTTTTCGAAGATGTATCATTCACCAAATAAGCATTGTACTTCCGATCCAGATTTAAGCAGGGCTCGCGAACCTGACACTAATATTATACAGAGAAAACGTAAACAACCTGAATCTGAATGTGATATACTGGCCGCTGTGACATCTATGCAAATGAGCTTTAATCAGACCGTCCAGGAATTGCGTACGGCCCTAGGCTCTAAAATTGACAGCGTCTCCGCGAATATTACTGACAGTATAGAAAAAGTTAGGGCGGATCTGGATAATTATCAATCGGAGATTAAGAGGGAAATAGATCTCTTGCGTACCGATCAATGTATCATGAAACGTCAGATCGCAAGCCTTACTGCGGAGGTCACCAATTTGCAAACGAGTACTCAATTTATATCGGATCAACATGATGACCTCAATAATGCAGTCAAGGAATTATCTAAGGAGGCTGGGAAATTCTCAAAGAATGATCGTCTGTTAACGGAATTTGATTTGAGGATAGATGCTCTCGAACAGCAGGCTAGACAATGTAATTTGGAAATCCAAAACCTTCCTGAACGTCGTAACGAAAATCTGATACACATAATTGAAGCTGTCGGTATGCAGGTGGGGGTCCCTATAAATCGAAGTGATATATTTGCCATACATCGGGTTCCGCACGCCATGGAAAGCAATAAACCTAAAAACGTCATAGCAAAGTTTAATTCGCGTGTGCTGCGGGATGACGTTCTGGCAGCCTGTCGTCGTAAAAAGGATCTGAAATCTTCCCAGTTGGGTATCTCAGGCACTGAACATAATGTATATGTCCATGAACACCTAACCCTACGTAAAAAGAGACTTTTTCGCATCACACGCGAAGCAGCTAAAAAAGCTGGCTTCGTACATAAATGGATCAGGGACGCAACTATACATGTTCGTAAATCTGATGGTTCACCGATCTTTCATATACTTTCGGAGAAAGATATTGAAAAGATTAAACCGAGTACTTCCACTGTTGCAAATCCCACCATTGGCTAATGTAGGTCACACAGAACTGTATCT
The DNA here is from genome assembly GCA_947563465.1 of Archips xylosteana. NCBI lineage: Eukaryota > Metazoa > Arthropoda > Insecta > Lepidoptera > Tortricidae > Archips > Archips xylosteana. The sequence goes on from OX387349.1 coordinate 8,623,820, forward strand.
CAACCCTAACGCTACCGCGTGGCATGCATTGTACAATGCCTTGTTGGCGATGTTTATAGTAAATTTAATTATTTCATATTGTTTTTCTGGCATTATTATTATAAATTTAAATCTTTTTAATTCGGTTGTGAGTGGCTCCGTCTATAATTTGTTGATAAATTTGTCTGTTTGGCATGGTTTTTTATTCTACTCATATTATTCTGTGCATGTACTGTTATTAATGTTTTTGGGGGCCTTTTCTGATGTTCCGACACTGCTATGGCTCATAAATTAAGCATATATTATCAGAACTGCAGGGGCATCCGCACAAAACTGCAAACTTTATACATGAACATTCTTTGCAACAACTACGATGTGATTGTATTGACTGAAACGTGGCTTGTGCCGGATATTCACGATAACGAATTTATTGATAAACGATATAATGTTTTTCGATGTGATAGGGATCGTAAAATTGCAGAGAAGCGGGACGGTGGTGGAGTGCTCCTGGCTATACTAACTACTTTGAATCCATTTGTTCTTACGGCTTCACCGTTAAATGCTTCTCATAAATATATTGAGCATGTTATTGCTGCTATACCTAGCTCTAACTATAGTAAAAGACATATTATCAGCGGTGCCTACGTACTTAACACCTCGCCAAAGTCAATTTATGAATCACACTTTACATATCTTTCGAATATACTAGAGCTTCCTAGCACTGACAGTTTTATCTTATTAGGTGATTACAACGTACCGGACGCTTGCTGGACGCCCAACGATCCGAATATTACCGATTTGATCTGCACAGGTAGTTCTGGGATCTGCTCTGTACTTAGAAGTTTCATGACTATAAATGAAGTAATGCAATTTAACAATATTCAAAATCACAATAATAGAACGCTTGACTTGCTTATGTCTAGCAACAAATGCACTGTATCACAAGTCACCTTACCCCTGCTGCCTGTGGATGTACACCACCCACCTTTTCATGCTGTAGCTTTAGTTGACACCGATATTTCGTTTTTGAAATCAAACGACGGACCAAAGTACAATTTTTATAAAGCGGACTACGTCGCGATTAATCACGACCTTAGTAATGTCGACTGGATTACTGCACTCGCTGAGCTGCCGGCGGAGGCTGCGCTTGAGTATTTTTATGAGCAAATATATACTGTAATAAGGAAATATACCCCATTATCTAGACCCAAAAATTCTAAATTCCCGATTTGGTTCACTAAATCACTAATACACATTTATAAAAATAAAAACAAGGCATGGGTTAGATGGAAGATATATGGAAGTAAATCTGACTATGAAACCTTCTCTCTGTATAGGGCTAGATTTAAAAAGCAGTGTGATATATGTTATTCTAATTATAGGGAATCGGTGGAAAATAGTTTACATAAAAACATAAAATACTTCTGGACGTACGTGAAAAACCGGAGAGGTAAATCTGGTATTCCTTCTCAAATGTATTACAAAGATCAAAGTTCTAACAACCCTGAAGTTATATGTAATCTTTTCTCGTCTTTCTTTGGTTCTGTTTATGAGCCGACAACTCTTGATTTAGACTCTTGGGCACCTCCAACTGACTGTTCGAATAGCGGTGTTTGCGTGACTGACCTGCATTTCACTACCGAGCAGGTCAAACGCCAACTTACTTGTCTAGACACAACTAAAGGTCCGGGGCCAGACGGACTGCCTGCTATTTTTATGAAATCTGTAGCTGATTCTATTGCGATTCCATTGCACATGATATTTCAAAAATGCATGAGCGAGGGGACCTTTCCTTCGATCTGGAAAGCTGCAAATATAACACCTATCCACAAAAAGGGAACACAACAAGACATTGATAACTATCGTCCAATATCTATATTGTGCGTACCTGCTAAGATATTTGAAAAGCTAGTACATCAAGCGGTTTCCCCTGCCATAAACTCTCTGATTGTACCTGAGCAGCACGGTTTTACTCGGAAAAGGTCAACTTATACCAATTTAATGGTATTCACAGGGTACCTTTTTGAAAGTATGGATAGGGCTACTCAAGTGGACGCTGTGTACACTGACTTCCGCAAAGCTTTCGACAGAGTTGATCATAGGCTCCTTCTTGATAAGATAGCATTCAATGGTATTCGTGGTAACTTGTTAAGGTGGTTTGCATCTTATGTAAGTAACAGAACTCAGAGAGTTGTAATTAATGGTTTCCAATCTGACAATGTTCGAGTTACCTCTGGAGTTCCGCAGGGTTCTATCTTAGGTCCGCTGCTTTTTAACATATTTATCAACGATGTTAAGCACTGTTTTATGAATACTAACATACTTTTGTATGCAGATGATCTAAAAATTTACAAAAAAATTATCAATAGTTCAGACTGTGCGCTCTTTCAGGAAGATTTGGATCGTTTTACTATATATTGTCATACTAATAAATTGGATCTCAGTTTACCAAAATGTAATGTTATATCGTTTACTAAGAACAAGAAAATAATTAATCATGCCTATTCTTTGTGTTCTCAAAATCTGTTACGGGTGGAATCTCTGCGTGATCTTGGAGTTTATCTGGACTCAAAATTACACTTAAACCAACATATTGACGTGATCGTGTCTAAAGCTCTTCGCATGTATCGTTTTGTCACGAGGGCCGCCTCTGACTTCACTAGAGCTTCCACATTTGTGTACTTGTTTAAATGTGTTATCCGTCCACAATTGGAGTATGCTTGTTCAATTTGGGATCCCTTTTATATAAAATATAATGATGCCATAGAAAAAGTGCAAAAAAAGTTCCTTCGATTTGTAAATTATAAACTGTACAGAAAAAGTCACTCATCCTATGAAGAACTTCTATCCAAGTATGGATTGATGACTCTTAAAAGTAGACGGTCGCTTTTGCAAGCCATGTTTCTACACGGACTGTGCCATAACAGGTTTGATTGTCCATCTCTTGTCAACAAAATATGTTACGTTATCCCCCGAAATGTGAACCGCCGCGCGGCGCGCGCCTACCGGCTATTTGTGACAACTGCCTGCCGGACTAATGCTGGTGCGCGAGCGCCTCTTCGACGGCTTCTTGCCACTTATAATGAATTGTTTACCGATGTAGATATATTTCACCTGTCTACAGCGCCTTATAAAAAAGCTATTTTGGATACCCTCAAATGAATTTTAACTCAGTAATTGTATAATTGTAGTATCTATATGAATTCAGTATTATTAGTTTATTTATTTTATAGTTATTATCTTTTTTTATTTTTCTACTTTTCTTGTATTTGTCTTGTATGAAAGGTACTTACTGTCAAAAGCGGAGATTGCAATGTCCGCACTACGATATTTTTGTCATTATATAATACTTAGTAATATGTGGATAATGTTGTTGACTGTACTATTAGTACCCTATGCTTGTTAATTTTTTATACTACCTATTGTACAGTTGTTTGTTATCCCTAAAATAAATAAATAAATAAATAAATAAATAAATAATATTATTATACCTAACTAGTGTAACAAAAGGGGAGGAGGGGGGGGGAGGGGCTGGGGGGGTGTAAAGGTAGTCCTTTAGGCTGCGTTTCCCCCAGAGATGTGCGAGGATGCGTTGCGAGGGATGTGTCTGTTCATGAACCAATAGAAACACTTCATTCACTTAGGACCTTTTAAATGAAGTGTTTCTATTGGTTCATGACAGACACATCCCTCGCAACGCATCCTCGCACAGCTCCGGTGGATACGCAGCCTTATCCTCCCGTTTCATAACAATACTTGGTAACTTTTCTACGCCGTGGGTTTCCATTTTTTTTATAATAAAATGTAATGTTAATGCACCTCTTACGATTACTAATAGATATTGGGAACATCACCCGCACCATTAAATTTCTTCGCAGATATATGAAGGTTTCCTCACGATGTTTTCCTTCACCGTAAAGCTCATGGTAAATTTCAAATGTAATTTATTTCATTATTCATCTCATGCCCTCATTTCCCGCCTACATATATGCAGGATGTCCCAAAATTCCACAATAAACTGGTATCGGGCGAGGGTCAAGTTAAACCAATTCTGGAAAAAATAAAAAAAATAAAACCATGCCACTGAGTTAAGCGATAATAAAGTCGCATAACAAATCATGTCACTTTTAGTATTTTAAACTGTAACACAGTAGTTGCGGACATCTGAGGGCTGGAGACCTGGTGACCTGACACACAGGATTTCCCTAGTCCAGGCACCAATCTCCACCACACAAGTCTGCCAATAATCTGTAATGAATTATTATTTTTTCTCTATTTATTAGTATTACTTAGATACTTTTATGTATTACTAAGGTAAATTCGCCAGTGCCCAACGCTGCCCCAATAGCCGATTCTTTCGATCTTAATTCCTAGCAATAAAGGCGACAAGCAGGGTGTCGAACACTGGGGCATTTACCTTAAGTGACATTTTTTTTTCTCGTCCGGTTAAAGGTTACTGTTGAGTTTTGAAACATCCTGTATATGACCCATTGCTAGGCACAGAATAAGAGGGAATTTATTTATAAGTACATATTATTTAAGTAATAGTTTTTCAGTTACATTTGAAATTTACCATGAGCTTCACGGTGAAGGAAAACATCATGAGGAAACCTGCATGCACTTGCGAAGAAATTCAATAGTGTAAGTGAAGTTCCCAATCCGCACTGGGCCTGCGTGCGAACTACGGCCCAAGCCCTCACATTCTGAGAGGAGGCCTGTGCCCTGCAGTGGGACGTATATACGGACGTGTGTCGGACGTGGGCTGGGATGATGATGATGAATAGTTTTTCTAGAGTTATCGACATCCGTCTCTTGCAGCCAAGTGTCGGTTTCCGCAAAAATGGGCTCCGTTACAACTCCACAACCAACATCTTATTCAATCTTTACTGTCTCCGCAATTTTCTCTAGAATAAAACGTTAGCTTAACTGGACATAAGTGTATGCACATCGCTGCAATTTTAACGTTGGAGATGGCTGATAAGTGTGATCACCTACCTCTTCGCTTGGACTGCATTTATCGACTTTCTAATCCTATATCTAGATATGTAACTAATTGGCTGCAGCTGCAGTTCTTGATTCCATGTAAATATGTGCATCGACATGATGCTGTCTAAAACTTGTTGTAGTTGTTGTTGTTGTTTGAGAAATAAAGTAATATTTACATTGGTAAGTACTACTTTTTTATGCAAGATAGGCTTGCGTTTGACCATAGTCTCATGATCTCATCTCACGCCTCATGGTAAAGGAAATGTAAGGAGTCCTGGAAATACGTTCACTAGCCAATTGCATGTGTGTATACCATAGAATTAAGTTTCTAGAATTTATGTGCAAAATAACGTTTGAAATTTATGCACATGAACTTAACGGTGAAGGAAAACTTTGTGAGGAAACCTGTATGTAACTGAATTGGTACAAATTGACTCTCGCCCGGTACCAGGTTCTCGTTGAATTCTGGGACACCCTGTATAGGCCGACATGATGATAGTCGATTTGTGCTCATCAGGACTCGAAGTTTTGGTGCAGATGACGTAAAAATGACGTAATTTTGTACAAAGGATGACGTGGTACCTAAATAAAATAAGTGTCACAAAATTTGCTACCGTAATGCACGATTATTTCATTATTTTGTGTTAAGTTTATATACTGCCTTTGTAACTATAATAAAAGTAGATATTCTGATAATAAAATACATTTGACAATATCAGTATACATAATATTGTGAAATTTACTATCACAACGTCAATTTATTCAAACGTCAAATAACATAAACAATGTACAATACGTTTACTTTTAGTTTACCACTGACAGATGGCTTGCCTTCATTTCATTTCCAACTTTAACACCATACAAATAAAGTAGCTATTACAAAATCTGCAAACGTGGGTATCAGTATTCTAAAATTGGCTTTATTTGTAGGTCGTTAAAGTTGAATATGAAATGAAGGCAAACCATCTGTCAGTGGTAAACTTTATGTAATTTTACTGTATTGTTTTATTGGCACTTCCACGTACAGTGAAACTGTGGAACCAGCTTCCGGCAGTAGTGTTTCCAGACATCTATGACATCGGGGCTTTCAAGAAAAGGGTTTATACTTACTTTAAAAGCCGGCAACAGATTAGTGACTCTCTTTGAGTTGTTGACATTTATGAGCGGTGGTGATCATTTTCCATCAGATGACCCGATTGCTCGTTTGCCTCCCTCTCGTAATAAAAAAAAATCTGAATGACAATGTCAGTCAAAACATTATGGTACTGCTCATTTCAGCCAAAGCCATATAATTTAGTAAAAGAGGTTGATAAGTGGTACCCTAATTGTTTACGAAAAGACTATTTGAAATCATCCTATGTGCTGATACATCACTGAATCTTGTGACTGAGACTGAGAGGTCTAAGTAGCATCGTCGCACGCGCCGGTGAGAGTCGTCTAAATATGGAAGAGCCCCGCTTATCTCCTAATAAGGCGAGCCTACTGGCAGCGCAAATTATTGGCCATGTAGTTTTCACTTGCCCCTACATGGATGTGTTGATTATAATGCGACTTCAATTTCCGAGTTTTCACTGAGTTCAATAGAAATTAGAAATGAATGAATTGGTCTGCAGAAACCACACTGTTTTTGTGAATACATAATAGGATGACAACATTATGATAATGAGACGACAACTCAAAACAATATACGACTCTCGAAAAAAAATTAGCCCCGAAACCCGGATTAATTTTCAGTTAATTGGTAAATTAGATTTTTAGCTGTTTTAGTTAAAGTAAGTTTTTGTTAAAAATTAAATTATCAATGCATGCTTTTTCACTGACTGTACTTTTTGTTGACTGTACGTCGGTTCCCTAACATACTTATCCACTTTTCTATGCAGTTAGTATGGAAAAGTGGATAGGTACTTAAGTTAGGGAACCGACCCTACTTACATTGTCATCCAATACAATGTACAAGTATACCAAATGTCAAGTAAATCCGACCACTGGAAGTGGGTCAAATTCAACTGCCAAGATTTGACCATACATACTTACATACATTGCAAGTTAATAAAAAGCTTTTAAAATAGGTAGTTGATAGAGTTGGGAAAGAAGTAGCTTACATAATCTATGGGAGAATTGCGCTTTGAAAGCTCATAACAAGTATATATCAGTTGATCCCTATTACTATTTCCATCTCTAACCAATACGACAGAGGATGGATGATTTCATGTCCCCTAAAAATAAATGCTTAGGTGCTTTAGGTCATTTATCAGTTGCTCTAAGTAAAGCAATCATTTGAGATGATACTTATATGCATTCGGCAGGAGTAGTCGACCAAGGCTTTTATTTATTAGCCTAATGCGGCAATGAGGGTTTTCTGACAGGTAGAATATCGCTAGATGGCGTTTGTATCGTAAGGTCTATTTGACGTTACACCCATACAACAAATGTCAAAGTTGTCAAACGGACCTGACGATACTAGCGCCAAATAGCCTCTCATAGAAAACCCTCATTATATTAAGTCGATCGCCGCACGCAATATGCTGTGACCGCAAAAGTGTAAAGACATACATACGTCCCACCCTAGGGCGCAGGACTCCTCTTTTGAAGACAAGGCTTGGGCCGTGTTCCCACGCGGGCTCAGTGCGAATTGGAACTTCGCACACATCACGGAATTTCTTCGCAGATGTGTGCAGATTTCTCACGGTAAATTTGAAAATGTATAGTCGGCGCCATAATTCGAGAGACAACTTTGACAATTCATTTTGCTCAAATGTTGCCACAGACAGGGTAGTGCTATTCGTGTCGATAATAAAAACACATTACGGCTTTGACTACCTGTGGTATTTATTCATTACTTGCGGTGATATGATTAAATTAAATTAATGTAATACTTTACATTTCAATGTAAGATATCATTGAAGGAAGTAAAAAAACCCGTCTTATATCAAATCATATAGTCCAGTCGACACTGATTATCGATATCGGCCACATCACTATTTAAATTCGTCTAACCCTGGTAACCTTTTAATTGTCAAGCTTGTCTCTCGAATTATGGCGCCGACTATAATTTGGCACTTATTTCGAAAATCTCTGAGATGCGAGCCTAGGCTACCACGACTTACTTAAAGAACACATTAGTCAGTGTCATTACCTATTTTTCGATTAGTATATATATATATATATATATATATATATATATATATATTTTAGGTAAAGGGGTTTGATAAACTTAAGATTGATACAATACAAAAATACAAGAACTTGCGGCAATTATTTCTCTATTGTATTCGGCAACGTACTTTTGGTTTCTAAAAATACCTTCTAAAAAATAAAAACATTTATTTGCAGGATTCAAAATTTCAGGAGTTTATTTGCTTGTAAACGTATAACATCAGAAAAGACAATCTTAAAACTATTTATAATTCACAATCTCACATAAAGTAATAAATAATTCACAGATATAATTATGAAGGAAACATTACTCTATTATCACTATAAAACTGTACATATTGAAATCAATAATAAAAAGGCAGTCAACAAATGTTTGGTACACATCAAAGCTAGAAATACTTACATCAACTATGAAATCAAAAGACAAGAGAATATTATCCCAAAGTAAGCCCCGAAGACGAGATCCAGAGTGTTTACCAACTTTGTAAATAAAATTATCAATTTAATCAATACTAACCTTTTCAACTCTACGTTGAAAATAAAAAAATTCGCGCTCTTTGAATTTGTATGTATGCATTGCAACACAAACACTGCGAACTGTGACGTACGACAGCTTCTCATATCTTCCTTCCGCTTGAATGGCTATATGTAACGGCGTCGTAAACTTTCACTGGCTCTTGTAGTATTTATGTAAATTCATAAATACAGATTATTGCTTTTATTTGTGAGCAATAACAGTGGTCATCCAGAAAGATTTGATTAGTTGGAACTTTTTGGAATACGGGCGGATGCATCTGTTATTGGGGTTTGATAGGTACCTTCGGTATCTATTAGAAATGACTTTCTTGACTCCAGTTACGTGCGAGAGTAAAATAACAAAAATAAAAAGGCCAGGTACTCGCTTCTGGATAAGTCCGTACTATTTTAACTGAAAGTCTCTAAAACAATAGAAAAGTAAGAGCAGGAAAATGTGATGATACAATCTCTCAATTTTTTGTTCCTTATTGCAGTCAAAGGGTTGAGTTTACCGCCTCTAAAATTACCTACGAGTTACGCAAAGAATGACCAAGCGTTAGAATTATAGGCATGTTACACATTTTCAAAAATGTAGAAGTCATAATTTTAAGAACTTCTAAAATCACGAGTTGCGTTCACCTCTATTTTGAAAATGTATTGCACTGAAATCTACTACATTGAAAATAAATAACAAACAAGTGAAATTTTATCAATAACACTGTACAAAATTCAAACACAAAAAATTTCATCTGTCGAATCAAATGATTCATTCATACATCATTCACCACAATCATGGTAAAATTGGTGTCAAATTATTATATAGTAGATATTTTAAAGCTAACATTGTCGCTTGAGTATTATTATGTAACTTATTAATACCGTTCGTATGTACAACTAAACTAATACAATAAAATTGTATTAAAACTACTTCTATGTTTACGAAGATATAATAAATACAGTATCAAATAATTTCGTTTTTGAAACCACGTCCAGTTTTGGAGCTGGTAATAAATTCATAAAATGCAAAAACCGACAAGATAAAACGTACTGATCACAGTATCATAAATTTGTACAAAAATAAAGTACAAAATCTTAGGCTCATACTACACGGGCGGTTCTCCCGCCGCGAAAAACCGCTTCTGAACCGCACTAGACACAATTTTATATGGAAGTTGTATGCTGCATACTACACTGCGCGGTTTCCCGCCGCGTTTCACGGGCGGGAGAAATTCGACCGCCGCATGCAGCGTTAAACCGCCGCTGATAACCGCCGCTTCAAACTACACGGGCGGTTTCCCGCTATTGCGTCATTCTGCGCGGCGCGGGGCTTTGCGCGAGGGCGCTCGTTCGTCGTGCGTATTTCGTTTTTTTAGCATTAGAAATAAGGTAAACAATCTTGACGTGTCTTTTTTATTGAAAAACGCTTTTAAAAGAATATTAACTAGGTATTTTATAAAACCAAATGCGTGCAAATTAACATATTTCCTTTCAAATTGTTACATTATTAATTAAGCGTAGTTATCATTGGTGGATCCATGTTGAAATGAACAAAAGAGAGCGGTAAACCGCGTTCCGTGTAGTTTGACGGTCTGCGGCAGCTCCGTCGAGCGGTTTCCCGCGGCGGGAAAACCGCCCGTGTAGTATGGGCCTTAGATCTAAATAAAGTTCTGGACCTACATCTTAAAATGTATAGAAGAGACATACAGTTAGTATTTTAGACTCTATTGCTAAGCATTAATGGTACCTAGAGAGTATTGATTCCAAAGTCGATTATTAGTCCAAGATTAGGAATATTACTTACATATATAGTTCACAATATCAATAATGTCTTTAGCTCAGCTATGAATTGCCGGAGTATTTGAGCAATAGTAAATAGGTACGACAAAAAACATTTGTATGACACAAATTTAATATTATCTATTCTGGCACCGGAACACCTTCCAAAGATAAATAATGCAGGTAACTATTGGACGAAATAACTACGTCTATCTTTGACCATATTCATCAATTGGTATTATGAAGGTCGCAATGTCAATTCTACAGTTTCATCGAATCTAAAAAACATATTTTCTCATTATTGACTGTATACAGTTTAATAAGCTCCAAAAATTACTTACTCCATTATAGGTATAAAAGTTTGGTGTTACTTTTGCCTAACTAGTGGGTCCTCGGTACATTTAGTATCCCTATGGTAAATTTATCCAAAATACTGACACTACATTTACTTCGCAAAAATATCGCTACAAAATGTATAAATCTGATCAGACTATGCTTTACTATGGGGCTCGTAGTAATAAAAAACTTACTACTTGTAATATTCCAACTGGTTTGGTTAGTGTAGCATTCTATTATCTAAAAATATTTTTCAAATGCCGACTTCGGTCAATTTGAGGTTGTTCCCCTGTGACTATAAAAGATGCTGATTCGTCAGAGAAAATACAAAAGTAAGTATACGTGTTTATGGATAAAAGCCATAGCAAATTGTCGGTAACCTATTGGAAGACATTTTATTTTATTTTGAAGAGACGTGCGAAATATTCCCGAACATGCAGTTTTTTAATTATTAATGACATTTATGAACGAACTTCATTGAAACACTATACTAAGTATCTCTATCATCTAAAATATTCAGAACAGGATGATTTTATGACTCCTTTTTACTGAGTCGTAATAAAGTGTATGATTGATTTAGATGAACAACAAAACGTGGAGTGAAGGCATTACTTTTACTTTAAGCATAACTCAATGGAACCCCATCCTATGAATATGAATCTGCTATGATAATTAAAGCGTCTAATAAAGCTACAAATAAATAACACATTAAAATATTTAAATACAATAACTTAACATTAAAGCAGTCAACTTCAAACTAACACAGGTAATAATAATATTTAAGTGCACACCGGAAAAAAAGCAATTTGAATGACTTTGGTGAGTGGATATCTATAATGCCATTGTTATAAAACGGCGCATGCCTTATCCGGTATTCACTGAGGTTGAATCTATGGCACTATTACAACTACGCCACTTTTCTAACTAGGACATTGGCTTTGAAAAGTGCAATAGTTTATGTTGCTAGAGCGACGCACTCCCAGGCCCGTCGCTACATGTAGGCAGGTTTCATTTTATAAGCGCGCTTCCAGATCTCGCACAAACACACAGTCGAATGGAATCTGTAGAATATAGCGAGAGGCATAGACACGTGCGTGATGATGGTCCAAGCCCACAGACCGTAGAAATGTAGTTGAACTGGATGTGACTCCGCACGCGACTTCTCCAGAGTATTTATTGCCCACATAGCCAGATTTGTGACGAGAAGAAACGTGACAATTTCTCTGCCAGGCTTTTTCCTCAACTGATCGTGTGTCTTCGCTGAACGTCGACTCGCATCCAAAATAAACATCGTTTGACACGTCGTTTGAACCAGTGATGACAACGCTGTTATTAATATGAGAATAGTATTTTTCTCTATAGTGAAGTGGCCACCAATGATCGTAAATGTGCCATAGATGAACATGCCAGTCTGGGCTCCTACAAGTAGAATATTGTCCAGTTCCAGATTTCTATTGCCGTCGTACTTGAGATTTCTAACGCATACCATCCCTGCTAAACTTGCTAAAGTAGTCATAGCATAAAGCGCCAACTCACACACGTTGACTTCAACAACGGCTAGTGTCGCGTAGTCTTTTTTGGAGATCAGAACAAAGAATAGTATCAGCGATATAATAGTGAGCACCAGAACAAGGATTCCGAAGAACAAACCTTTGTGAGCTCTCGCGCAGTCAACGCTATACAAGTGAGGTGATTTCTTGTATGCTAAGCCTTCCAGAAGGCGTGCTTTTGCGATTGCTGCCGCAACGTCTTTCGATGGATATTTGGAGATATTTTTCCACATGACGTATAGGATAGCAGCGCATATAAGGGAGTATTCTATGGTGCAGGGGAAGAGGAATGGCGAAGCATCTTGGACTAAATTGCCCATGATGTTAGTACGTCGACACTCGAAGATGTGATGTGGTCCTTTCAGGCCGCGAGGAACCCGTAGGTGAGCCGCTGCTGGATGGGAAGGGGGAACTTCAGTTGCCAGCGAAGCGAATGCCTTTTGAAATGCTGAAATATACAAAAAAATACATATTTTAAGATAATATTAGTAATGACTTCAAGAACAGCAAGCAATATTGTGTTGAACTGGTAATAATAACCGAAATTACCTAAGATATTAAAAATTAAACATCAGTGAAATACGAACCATTACAGAAAGGAATATTTTGATCTATTTTTCATATCAACGACACAAGCTTTGTGGATTTTGCCCTAATACCTGAAGGTTTAGAAATAATGACATTAAAAATTTGTCTCTAAATATTATTACCGCATTTTTAGGGAAACCTCGAAGTAAAAACCTCGAGCTAAAACATCCGATCGATATATCATTTCAGTTATGGAGCCCAAAGCATGCCAAACCGCCGATCGGTTCCAATCTTCACCCGAGAATTTAGGTCGAATGCCGACATTTCGGAATTGGAACGCAATCAGGGTGACGTGACGAGACAAGGGCCTTATTAATTACAACCCGTTTTCCGTCCTAGTTAATTTCGAATTAAAAATCGTAGCTTAATTCCGTTAAAGTAAATAACGGTTAACTGAGACAAGGGGAAGTAGGGACGGATTGTGCTGACAAGTGATAAGGGTGTCTTTTATTAAGAATCCCGCTGAAGTTTGATCTGATTCGATATCTGATCGAACCTTTTGTCATAATCACGATCATTTGTTTCTGATGTTCCCCAATAGGACTTTTGTTTTAAAGACTGTTCATTAAATTCCCAGCTGCCTACTTAATAAAATTTAAATGGGATGACGTTCAGCAAATTTTATAAATTTTATAATTTTGAATTCAAAAGTAAGGACTTGTGGTTTCAATTTGTTTTCGTAAAGCTTTTATGCCTTGAAACTTGAGTGCTTATCTAAATCTAAAATCGAATATTTTAGTACCTACTTTAACATCATTATTAGGAACTGAATAAACAAATACCGTACCTACCTATAGACAATCTAACTACTAATCTAACCTTATATAATAATAGAAAATACCATTATAAGCCTCTTACACTCGTATGGAGCTCAGTGACATCAATTAATTCAATTACGTGGACACAAAGCGAGGGAATCTGGCGGCGGCCTACAATGTCACTGCAGGATGTCGGTGCCTGCATTAAAACCATTCATGTCACAAACAAATGTCATTATCATTATAATTACAAGGCATTAGTAGACTAAATTAAGGTAGAGTGAGTCGGAAAACCTATTCGTGTGCTCTGCTACTTATGAAGGGGGGGTTCCCTTGAACCGGTGTATCATTGGCAACAATGGTTAACTACTTTATTTAAGAATTAGCTAGCCTTGAATATCAGCTGATATTTATGACTTATTTCAAAACTTTCACGAACTTATGTAATGGGCTGTGTTTTTGAGATTTTTTATCTATTAAACTTAAAAATACTGAACGTGAAGAAGCTTATGAAAAAGGTATTTGAAACGCCTAAAAAATTATCTGATGATGGAGATGGCAGGTGGCCATAGGAACTCAGTAATGAAACGACACAACCCCAACGAATCTGAACTTGTTTGATTCGTATTGACGAGTACACCTACTCTGGTCCTGGATAGTAACCAGGAGCAAAAAGTACAGTCATAAAAAAAAGCTTGTGTTAAAAATGGATTTTTTAACAAAAACTTATTTAGTCTTACGATAATGCGGTCGAAAGGTTTAGTAGAGCCACATTCAAAATTATCTTACCTAATCTATGCGACAAGCCTATTGTCTTGTTTTCAGGATCGTAGAAGGTAAGAATCTCGTGTTTCGTTTCTTGCACCAGGACGTTCAACCACACGCTCAGATTCGTGCCCACCATGTGCATCAAGCCGAAACGCGCCACTATTTTGTGTTTGTATACTTTCATCTGAAACATAGTTATAAGTAGGTTACCTTTCCAGATCACAAATTATTGGGTAAACTTCAAGTATATTGAGTAAGTAGTACATAACTTAAACTTTAACAGAGCAGGTGGTGTGATCAAATACAGACAGATGCATGCGCTTTTTTTTTGGTGTGCACAGAAAAGTCTCCATATAATGATATACTTACGGAAAATAAATTAGGTATTTGTATTTGTAAAGAAATAATTGTTAAGCAATCAAATGCATGTGTTAGTAACCTGATCACTCTAACTTTGTTTTTGATGAATTTCAAGCAATAGGAAATTTGTATTTTTATTTTAGTTGATGACTAGAAGAACTCTTGGTTTATACAAATATACAGCAATATTATACCTCGTTATTCAGAAAGATGAAATACATCTGGATGAAGATAAAAGCCATTCGTGTGGCCGGTGTGAGCGCTAGCAGCACGTTGTGGCAGTTGGTGTTTCTTTCCAATTCCCAGTATTGTCCGAATTCTAGTCCAGAGTAGATCATAGACCCGATCCCGAACGCTGGAAACGAAAAATAAGAAATCAGATCAACTATAAAAACAACAAAGGAATCGTACTGGTGGTCAGTTTTGGTCCTGACAAAGAATATGAACTCATCAAAATAGTTCCGCCATTTGAGCATAAAATTTTGCAATTGCTAAATAGCCTGGAGAGTGTCAAAAATTACTTTATACAGCAAATTGTGCTTTTCGTCATAAATTATACCTGCTAAATAAGAGTTAGGTAAAACAATAGGGTGCCGGTAAAATAGTATCTGTAATTGTCGACCCGAAATGAATATGACAAAAAAATCCGCATATAATTAATTGCCATAAAGGTTTGGATTATCCTGTCGTGCACTATTGTTGTTCATTCTGGGTCGAAAAATATGGGGTAGTGCACTAACCGCACCCAAAAATTAAACACCTTCAAGCTAATAGTAGATACTTTATTATTGTACTGTTACCAGATTATTAAATATACTAAATTTCAAGGCAATCGAATCATTAGGAGTGGATAAAATAAAAAAACGACTCCCAAAATGTTTTTTCATTGTTAGTTAGTCAACTATACAGCTCGATGAAGTTAGTAAAAAGAGAAAGAATGGTCAAAATCTCTCTTAATATAAACACGTCTGCTGCCAGGGGCCGTATTGTCTAACGCTTCTGTCGCTTGCCTTCGCTTTCGCCATCTCTTTCTGTCATCATCTTATACCGTTTGACAGAAAGAAATAGTGATTGCGAAGGCGAGCGTCAGAAACGTTAGACAATAAGCCTGCAGGAGACGATAGACAAATCTTAGATATTATTTTTGTCAGGCTTCGCTGCTATTTTGAATACCTACTTTGTTACTGTCTGGTTACCAACTTACGAAATTAACTAATATTTTCGGCCATGAACGTGGCCAAATACTAGATGTTCAAAATTCCCTATGGTTAAATATTTTTTGTATTTTTTTTATATTTTTATCATTGAGGAATAATGTTATACAACCATTTTCTGTAGTCGGACTTAAAAATAAACAGCTAATAGCGGAGATATTCCAAAAAAACTGATGTCTTTCATTTAACCATCAAAGCCATTTTTCACCATCAAATAACGTCATTAAAGGTTCAAAGGCATTTTACTTTTACATTTGCTCTCGCGCTTCACTTAAAAAAAATGTCAATGTGTGTCAAAATGTCATTTAAATTTAACTGATGTCAATAGGATAGGAAACAAAACAAAAAGTCTATTTTCATTTTTGAAACTAAAAAATGGACTATAGAAAGTGTTTTATTTGTTCAAATGACTCCATGAATAGCCCCGGCAAAATATTCGTCCCTGTTAGGGAAGATCTACGTGAGAACTGGTGTCGTCTTGCAAATGTCGAATATTTTAGGATCTTGTACTGCTGCGAAGATCATATTGATGTATGTAAATGGACCTATTTCGCATTTTGGGTAGATTGAGCGTGTCAGCCTTGACAAATTTTTCACCAGAGTTTCCACTGGTAAGCATTTTTTCAAAAATTATCGTGGAAAATAGACTTTCAGAACCAGAAGGTTAGAAACTTATTGACGACATGACGACGTACGAATGACAGATAACAGTATTTTTTCTCTAAGCAGATGGGCAAAGGAAATCAAGAGTTTCGAGCTACTGGATGACGTATATCCGGTCAACCATATCCGGTATTTAACAAATTAAATTTAAAAAAAAATACGCGACCAAATTTTAAAATATTCAAATTAGTTTCTTAAATTGGCCTAATCTGTAAGAAAAAAATATAAAAAAATACATTTTTTTTTTCTAACCAAAGGCAATTGTGTGGCCAAATTACTATAATTATTCGTGACATCTGGTTATATAGTACTTTTCAGTAGGTTTACTGATTATTAGATTTTTATCGAGATTAGACTTTTCAGGTTAGCACGAGCATTCATTTGGATTTAAAATATTCTTTTCGAGCTAGCCTAGTGGTTTGAGAGCCTTCAAGTAGAGAGCCGTGAGTCCAGACCTGGGCTCGCGTCTTCGAGTATATTACAAAACTGATATCTGAAATCACATTTGACATTTATCACGGACTTTAGGAAATCATCGTGACCTGCACACCTGCGAAGCAATTCAATGTTGTGTGTGAAGTTACCGATTCACACTTAGCCCGCGTAGGAACTTCGACCCAAGTTCAGAGACGAAGTGTGTACCCACCAGTGGGGTTTATACATATAGGCGGTACGTAAGATGATGATGATAAACATTTCTCAAATATTGAATGGCGTCAGTATTTCTATCTCTTGTGCAGTGCTGCAATGGAGACAAATGGTCAGATTATTCATCGTCTACTTCAGCGTTTCCTAACCTTTTTCAGCCACGGACCCCTAGGAAATCAAGCACAGTTTTCACGGACGGTTGGATTAGGTATTTATTTCAGATACAAAATAGGTACTTATAACTGTTTATTATGAAAAATATGAATATTATTATGTATGGTCCAGAGATGACGCCGCGGACCCCCATACATATACTCGCGGACCCCCAGGGGTCCGCGGACCACAGGTTGGGAAACACTGGACTACTTAATAAAGAACAGCACGCCATCACATCTAATACTACTATTACTATTACGTTTGCACTAAATGATAGCTTTTAACTTGGGATTCAAATAATTTATTTTATTTAGTAGATTTCCGCTCAGGACTTTGCGTTGAACCCATTTATTTATTAATAACCATTTCCAAAATAAAAGTAGCGTATGTCTTTTCCTAGGGCTCAAAATATCTACATTTCCATCAATTTCAGCTAAGTGGATTAGCCGTGCAAAGAAAAGAAACAAATACACTGTTAATTTTGAAATTATAATATTGCTTGCGTACAAGGTCAATGAATATATATAAATACCATATACCGAGTATCTCCATCAGCTAGTCAGTTAAGAATATCATTAAAAATATAAAAAATATCATTTTATTCCCTATTCCGCGGGAACTATAAGTGCACCTCTATGACCTTCAAGAAAAATTTCTTCCAAATTGTATGTCTCTGGCTTCAGTAGTTTCAGCACGGCAATTGACAACAATTCAAATGTACTAAGTAAGTAAAATAAAAAAACAGTTTGTGGATTTTTCACTGCTTTTTACAGGAAAAATATTTTGGGATTTTTTTATGCAGTAGTTTTTTTTATATCTAGGAAAAAGAGTAAAAAAAGTTGGATTGTGAATGTTAGGCATACACTTAGCGGCTTTTAGTCCATTTATTACCATAAAATGAAAAAAAAAACAACTGTCAGTTCATTTTTTATCTGTCTTGTCTGGCTTATTACTTAAATTACTTAAATTCTAGCGACATGCTTTCGGTTCTCTTAATATCATTGTTTTGAATTACACTTTGATAACATTTTCAAATGGAAGTGACTGGCAGATTCGTAAAAGCTGATAGTCCCAATCTGCCCAAAGTCGACGAATGGATGTTGTTACAGTTCATGCGAAAAAATGATTGTTTTAATGTTGCGGAAACTTAAGGAGCGAAGGTTCTCATGTCCTCTAGCACATTCTACACGCTATGCTCGTAACCAGTAAACCAGTAGCAGTACAAAATACAAATGCACGCTACAGGAAAAAGTAAGACATGATCTCGTGTGGTTGATCCCAGTTTAGAGAGAACATAAGTAATCAAGCATTATTGGCTTTCATAACATCAATCATATATTGACTGGTGCAGAAGAATCTCGGAGAATATTTATACTAGAAAAAAGTGTGATTCTACTACATTGTAAAAGTGTTAATACTTTTATATTACAATACTAACCCACAAATTCAAGTTTTTTATTACAATTACATCAAGTCATGAACCCTTATGTTTACATTAAAATCGCTGTCAATTGAAATTTGCTAACAATTTAAATCAACCATATCCATATTCTAGCACTTGTTTATTGTTTTAATGGTTTAGGATAGTGTTGTGGTCTTGTGGTAAGTATTGATTAAATAACACATGGATTTAGCAGTATTTGATGAGGGAAAATGGAAATTAAAGACATTTTAAATAGGTACAAGGTTTGTTTACATTGTTTGCAATTTCAATTCACTGACAGTTTATCATACCTAGCTAAGGGAACTTATCCTGTACCTGTACTGTACTGCACAAAGACGAGTCACTTTATAATTGTTTCAGAAAATTCAAGTTCACAACAGTAGGTACCTGCTTATACTGTTTTAGTTGAATATTTTCCCCAGTTACCTGTTTAAAGTTACTGACTAAGTAGGTAGTCAGTGGTAGGTTATGCATGTCAACTTTGAAATACCGGTAGGTCTGAAGGATAAACAAATAAAGATTACAGTGTTTTATTTACTATGTATTTATTTATTTATTTTCGGAGAACCAACAGCTACAAATTACAAAGTAGGTTAAACATGTAACAACATAGGAGAATTTAGGAGCAAAAAGTAACAATACATGTAAAAAATATTTATTTTTCGTTTGGTTAAAGTTCAAAGTTCTTCAATTTTCAATTCCATGCAACTTGGGACGAAACAAATGGTCAAGGCATCTTGATGATACTTTTTTCCGGTCGTCATAATAAAGAAATATTTGAAAACTCAAAGCAACAAACGCAGAAAATAACAAATTCGTGAATTTGCAACGGATGGTTGACAAAATATATGACGCGAATTGACATAATGACATATTATGACAGTTATGTTTTTTTTTAAATTTTATATCATGCTAAGACTGCGACATTATTATTCCTATCTTTGTATATACGGACTTTTTAATGATCATTTCTTTAATTAATTATTAACGACCAATTTAAGCAAAATAAAGGAAAACCAAGAAACACGGATAGTCTGATTTTTAACCAGCTATTTTAAAAGCAAAATAACAAGAATGATTTTTTTTTGAAATGTTGTCAATTATGAATCAGTACAGATTATTGAAAAAAGTAGACGTAAGAAAGCGAAGGTAACTTTTTAAAGACTCTCTCTTTTTTAACCCGAGAACAGGAATAAATGAAACAATATGATCACTTTGATCACTACTAAACTTTATTTTTAGAAACTACTTGGTACTCAAACAATTTCACAAAACGAATTAACAATACCTAAGTATAGAAATTAATGACTGAATCGTTACAAACTTGAGGATACGATGCGCACCATATCTCCATACAAACGTAGTCCCTAGTCCCTTGTTTCCTCCCT
Source organism: Archips xylosteana (assembly GCA_947563465.1). Lineage (NCBI taxonomy): Eukaryota > Metazoa > Arthropoda > Insecta > Lepidoptera > Tortricidae > Archips > Archips xylosteana. The sequence goes on from OX387349.1 coordinate 8,644,106, forward strand.
GGATAATTAATGGCTTTAGAGCCAAATTTTTTTTACTGTGTAATCTGTATCTACTACAGCTATGCCCCTATGTTTCGTTTTTTTCCATATTTCAATTAACATAAGAAATATGAGCTTTCAAAAACTGAAATTTTGCCCAATTTCAACGTCATTTTCAGACACACGTCAGAAAAGAATCCCTCACAAAAAAAAAAAAGAAAAACCTAGGGGCATAGCTAAATCAGTCTTCTAATAATTTTTGAAAAGAATAATTTTAATGGTCCAGTTTTTGAAAAGAAAACAGGGGACTACGAAATGCTGTTTTGACCAATTTTACGCGCCTATTAACGGTCTGAGCTGCAGTTGTCCCGCTCTCGCTGTACTGACACGGAGGGGTTCAGGCGAGACAGCGACATTTCATTAAAATACCTATTTCTCAAAAGTCTGTCAGCCATCGTATCCTCATAAAGAAAAGTAAAGAAGAAGTATTAATGTATTATTTTAATTTTAAGATAAATGCACACATTAAGTGATAATGATAATTATAAAACTAGATGTGTTACAAATATTACAATATGGATAAAACAGTGAACTTTCGACGACAACGAGTTTGGAACAAAGCCTACATTTAATAAAATAGCAATTTATCTTGCTTAGGTATTTGATTTTAGTCTATGCGTATGATTTCAACAATGAAAACAAATAGCGCAATGACCGAACCAGAAAGGAGTAAACAGAATGGCATAGTTAGGTCTTCTAATTTAAGAAGGCATATTTCAAACGACCCCTTAACCTTACTTGAGCTTGAATCTTGAATAATTTGATGAAACCCTTTAATGCCTTGAAAAAAACCACATTCTACTACACGTAACATTTTTTGTTCCAATACATGTAACAGTGGAAAGCCACGTTTAAAAAAAATAGCGTGAAGTGTATTAAAGATGCTCTGTTCCATTAAATGAATCCTATCTTTTTCTTTCATGTGATTCCTTATCCACCAAAGATAGCGATAATACATCGTCACAGTATATTTAGTGTTAAACTCCGCAACTTTATCCAGACACTTATCTGCAGTCTCGCAACCATCATTTTCCAAAAAGTTTTGATTGATAATGGAATACTGCGAAGCATTTAGAAACAACACTATGGTGTCAGTCATACATGGAGTTAAGTTCTGATTGTGTAAAGACATGAACGAATTAACTTGTGGTTTGTACGATCTATACGTCGAATAACTAGTAAGTCTTGTTTGGTAGAAACAATTTACCAAAAATATAAACCAAAGCCAATGAATAATTATCATGTTTTGGGAAATACTATTTCTAAGATTTAATGTGCCATTTAGAGTCGCGCTACCAAATAGATTAAGAAGCTCTAAGGTAAACATATTGCTTTTTGGGGTCATTGTTTTACCTACCTTTGTAAAAATTACTGTACATAAAAGCAAAGTAAACAATAAAAACAGCCATATTTTAAATTCAAACATTATATAAACTATCTTCCACCTCTCTATAAAACTAGCACTGTGAGTAATAGCGACATACTTATCTTCGAATGGAAAATGTGTCCATATGAAATCAAAGAATATTCCTCGATTAGGAGTTAAACTAAATCCACCAAACACTAAGTCGACTTTATTTTCGTATAGATTTTCCAATATTCCAGACACAGTAAAATTGTCTGATACATGTCCAAAATCTTGAGTTTCCGGTAAATACGTGTAATTCCAAGATATATTTTCACTTACTAAAAGCAATTCTAAAAGAAATCTCTCGATCCCAATAGCAAATTCATTTATTGCATTAGGTTCAGAAAATACAAGGGGAGGAACGTTATGAGTAGCAACTTGTAAGGTACAGTTTTTTAGAACTGGTTTATCGTATTCACCTAAAAGTTCTATTATATCGATTTCTCCAAGATTCTTACACTCACAAATCTTCATAGTATTACTATAATCGTGGCCACATCGACCTTCTGCGTAAGGAAAGTAAGAATAAACTGACGCATTTCCATTCATTTCATCTATAATAACAAGAGTATGTATAATATGATACTCCCATAATATTCTAAATATTGTTACAAAATCTTCATAGATATCTCTTACTAAGAGAATGTATAAAGCATCTGGTTTACGATACCGATCTCGGTCTAGACTGTCAATTAAAATCTCGAAATCGAACAGATCGTGCACATGTATTATGAAGATACTGGGTAATAATTTCACGGATACGTTATAATCTTTTACAAAGAGTTTAACATTGTTAGAATCATGGATCTTCTGAATTAAATCATTTGTTACTAGATCATTGTTGATGACTGCTAAGTCTAATCCAAATTGGCTTTTGGAAGATAACAGAGTTACTGCACACTGCTGCGTTGAATCTTCTTCTTCTGCCATTTCAGGAAAAAATATGTATCCAAAACTAAGAATCATACGAAATTGTGCTATGAAATACAATATTTCAAATTTATACATGGTGAACACTTACACTAAAGGGTACGTAAAGAACAAATATCTTACTGAAACTACACTCCTAAACAGAACTACAAGTAATTACTGAACAATAATCATTAGTTTTATGACAGTGGATTTAATGACTGTCGTTTATTTTTCCTGCTTCAATTTATAAAAAGCTATGTAACCATTTTGTCAACTTATGGGCACTTGGATTCTAGGTTTAGTCATTAAACCTGGTTTAAGTTCGATTTTCCGTAGATTTTGACACTAAGAAACTGAGTTTAAAACTGAACTTAGATATTTTTAGCATGTAGCCACTAGAAGTATGTATAAGTGTAAGTAACTCCAAGTAGTATTTTTTTTTTTACATTAAACTGACCCGTGATTGACCACTATCTCACCTGATGAAAAGTGTAGATGAGGCCAAAGGTGTACCTCACTGATTCAGTAACAGCCTATTCACTCTAGCCTTGAAGAGGAGGTTGTATTTATCAGGAAATACAGACGACGGGAGCGAATTCCATTCTTTAGCAGTTCGCATTAGGAAGGATGACGCGAAACGCTTCGTACGGGGTACTAGAATACTAACCACATAAGGGTGAAGACGCTCCCCCCACCTGAATGTCCGTTGGTGAAATGGAGATGGAGGAATTAAATCATGTAATTCCTGCGCACACTCTCCAAAATGTATCCGAATGTATTAAAGTAAATGTATAGAATTGTCAACCTTAACCTAGGTTTTACAATTTTATTTGTTTACCCTAGTGGACGCAAGCGGTCTATCCTTTATAATTTTATTTAGATATATGTATCTTAATTTTTATAATTCTTAATTTTTAAATTGTATAATATATTATTATTACGCTAAGCACATTTTGTTATTCATTTTAATTTTTTGAATTAACGATTCAAATTATGTTTTTTTTTAATTCTGCAATCTTAAAAGCTACATGGGACACATATCAATGTATTTATGAACTTATCAGCGTTGATATTACTTTATAGAAAAAAAAAAACAAAAAATAATTTGATAAGATAATCGAAAGTTTTCAACTACATTCCGTTATAGTGTTAAATAACTATATTTTATAATTTTCATTTTGGTTCACATATTTTTGCTTGTCTTAGTGCAAAACCTCTAAAATTAAAGAAAGCAATGAAAATAATAAACCTATTACTAAAATTAAAAATGGTAAACATAAATCTTTTATCTTCAGAATTCGTATCTCTAACGATCCCATGGTATCACTAGCTGATCTTATTTCATTAGGAATACCATGGAATCCTTTGATTCCTTCTACAAACCCACATTCAACAAATTGCATCATTTTATAATTGTATTCGTTCAATAGTGGAAAACCTCGCTTGAAAAACAGACCGTAAATTATGTTATACAAGCTCTCTTTCATGATATGAATTTCCTGTTTTTTCTTTGGATTTTTAGTTATCCACCAAAGATATCGAAAATAATTTGTGATTGTATATTTAGTTTTTGTTTCCGCAACTTGGTTTAGCGATAAGTCACCAGTTTCGCAGTGCTCAATTTCAAGATACTTTTCATGAACTAAACTAAAATTGCCTGAATCTTTAAAAAATGGTGCCATATCCGTAGCTAAACATGGAGTAAAGTTGTACATTTGCAGATCAGTATAAATATTTAACTGCGGTTTATATGATTGATACGTTGAAAAACTTGTTAGCCTCGTCTGATAATAACAGTGCACTAAAAATAAGTACCACAACCAAAGCACAACGACAAAATTTTTTGAAACACTTCTTCTAAGCTTGATTGCCAAGTTTTGAGTTGTGCTTCCAAAAAGGTTAAAAAACTCGCGTGATATCGTGTTTTCCTTTATCTCTCTATTTTTCGTTGGAAAAAGAACTTTGTCAGAGAAACTTGATATTATTACCGCGCACAAAATTAAAATCAACATTAACATGCACCAAACTTCTGGATTAAACATTTTGTAAATAATTTTCCACCTTTCTAATAATCCAGAACTAGGGGTAACAATGACAAAATTATCTTCAAATGCTAAATGACTACAAACATAATCAAAAAAAGTTGCACGTCTGTTGTTCAATGCAAATCCACCAAAAGCTATATCTACTTCATTATCGTAAAGTTTTTTTAGTTTGCCACTCACTGTAAAATTGTCTGATACATTTCCAAATTCATCCGCCTCAGGATAATATTTATAATTCAAAATTATACCTTCTTTTTCAACAAGCATATCCAATAAAAATCTTTCGATACCAATTGAAGGTTGGTTTATTGAATTGGAATATTTGGGATCGTATACTACTAAAGGAGAATAATTGTGAGTTGCAACATGTAACGTGCAATTTTTCAAAGTAGGCTTATCCCTTTTATGCAACAATGCAATAACATCGATTTTTTTAATTCTTTCACATTCACATAATTTGACAGTATTGTTGTAGTCCCGTCCACACTTTCCTTCATTATACGGGAAATAAGAATAAACTGAAGCTGTATCGTCTATGTCATCAGAAATAACAAGAACTTGAATTATGTGATATTGCCACAGGATCCGAAATACCAAAATAAATTCAGCTTCTTTAATATTGGACAACATTATTATAAAAAGGGCTTCTGGTTTACGATACCAATCTTTGTCGAGGTTGTCAATCAAATTTGCGAATCTCTGATAGTCAGGAACATGTATTATATAAATTTCTGGTGATCCACTTACGGGAACATTGTAATCTTTTACGTAGAGTCGGACATTGTGAGTTTGATGAATATCCCGAATCAAACTGTTCGCCAGAACATCATTGTTGATGACAGCGATGGTGGCACCGAAGCTGCTTTTAGATGAAAGTATGTCCACGATACATGTCTCCATAGAATCTTCCGTAATTTGATCGATAATGATTCCTCCAATGCTCAAGGAAATAAAACCTTGATAGGTGAAGCAAAATAAAAAAAAAATTATAAGCATCGTCAATGGTTACACCAGTCCCTTCTTTCGTCAAACTAATCGTTATTGAAGATGCTTTAAGGTAAGACAAGTTTATCTTTCCGAATAATCTTTGTACTGTTATGATAAAATATTATTTCGATCATTTATTATCGTTTATCTTATCATTTATTACTGGTGACCACTATTTGTCCTACTTTATGTAAATAATACCTGATTGATTAATAGTTTTTAGTATCCAGAAGGATAAGTATGAGATTATCTCATCATCGTCATCATCATCAGCCTATGTTCGTCCACTGCTGGACATAGGCCTCTCCCGTGGCACGCCACTGAGCACGATCCTTGGCCACTCTCATCCAGCTCTTGCCAGCTGCCTTGCGAAGATCATCGCTCCACCGAGTCTGCAGACGCCCCACGCTACGTTTGCCGATCCGTGGTCTCCACTCAAGAACTCGTCAACCCCAACGGTTATCGGTTCTTCGGGTTATATGGCCTAATGCTAATGTGGTTAATGCGGTGGGCGAGATTATCTACATACATGGTATTGGGTAGAATTAATAATGAATGATGTTCATGGTTTATAAATATGTTTATAGTATATTGAATGTATGGTGTAAAAAAAGTAATAAATTGATATAAATGTTAAAACACTAATATCAACGTAACTAATATAACGTAACTAATATAAAATCGTAACTAATATAACGTGACATGGCCAGCTTTAAGATTGACCACCAGGCTTGGGAAAAGCTCGCGGGAAATAGACCAGAATGGCGCAAATGTGTAGTGGAGGGTCGCAAGTTTTGCGATGAGGCCTGGTTCAAGACACTTGCTGACAAGAGGCAGAAACAACATCAAGGTGCCTCGGTAGCAACCACCGCAAACTTCTCTTGTCAGGCCTGCGGTAGAGTGTGTGGCTCTCGCATTGGTTTGCACAGTCATAGAAGACGTTGTATCCCACACGGTACGCCATAAATCGTCTGTAATAGACGCAAAGGCCTATATATATAATATCAATCACGACTATATCTACCTGGGACACACAATCCAATTGCCTTTGGTTACAAAAAAAATGTATTTTTTTTATATTTTTTTCTTACAGATTAGGCCAATTTGAGAAACTAATTTGAATATTTTAAAATTTGGTCGCGTATATTTTTTTAAATTTAATTTGTTAAATACCGGATATGGTTGACCGGATATACGTCATCAGTGGCACGAAACTCTTGATTTAAAGAAAGAAAGAAAGAAAGAAAAACATTTATTTATAACAACAATAACACGTACACAGGCAAAAATAAGAATACAATAGACATAGACAGATAGATAGATAGAGCTATGTACACATTAATGTTGTCACAAAAGGGACCCGACTCAGCATGTTGCTAGTTAAAACCAGCGCTGGTCTTATTTCCTTTGCCCATCTGCTTAGAGAAAAAATACTGTCATCTGTCATTCGTACGTCGTCGATAACTTTCTAACCTTCTGGTTCTGAAAGTCTATTTTCATATAATATAAAAAAAATACAAAAAAATATTTAACCAAAGGGAATTAGGTAGGTTCAACTTCAAGAAAGAGGTCAAACGACGAATCTCGACTCGGCTGGGCAGCGTTCGGAAAGGACGGCAATATCTTGTCATCTAATACACCGCAATGTCTCAAGTCAAGTCTTAAACAGTGTGTGTTGCCAGTGATGACTTATGGCACTGAGACGTGGCCGTTAACGATGGGCCTCTTAAGGAAGCTCAAAGTCACTCAAAGGGCAATGGAGAGGGCTATGCTCGGAGTTTCTCAGCGGGATCGCATTAGAAAATAATGATGAAATCCGAGCAAGAACTAAAGTCACCGCATAGCTCGAAGAATCGCCAGACTCATGTGGCAGTGGGCAGGGAATATCGCTCGTAGAACTGATGGCAGATGGGGCAAAAAGGTTCTCGAGTGGCGGCCACGGACCGGAAGACACAGTGTAGGTAGACAAGATGGAGCAATGACAGGACCTGACCTGAGGACAGGAATGTTGCGGGTTTGCGTTGAATGCGGATGGCACGGGATCGATCTGTTTGGCGAGCCTTGAGGGAGGCCTATGTTGAGAAGTGGACGTCTTTCGACTGAAATTATGATGATAATGAATGTTAATACAAGTCGTGCAAATTAATAAGTTGTTAGTAAAAAAGTGAAATGAAAAGAATACTTAACTCTTACTTAGAAGTATAGTTCTCATAGATGAGATAGTTTCAAAATAAATGCTAAAAATTCATACATCCATCCCGCAATCAAAATATAAAACGGTAAAGACAAATCTTTTAACTCAAGAATGTGTATATCTAAGGATCCAATGGAATCACGTCCTGGGCCCAATCGCATAACAAAATTACAAGCGAATATTATTAGCTATTTTGTATTGAAATTCACTAATACTATTTGCTTGTATTTTGCTATGCAATTGGGCCCTGATGTTACCTTTATTTTATTAGACATATAATGTAAACTCTTAACACCTTCCGCAAATCCGTATTCGACCCAACGCAAGATCATTGCATTATATTCATTTAAAAATGGAAACCCCCGCTTAAAAAATGTTGAGCACAATATGCTCTGAACATCCTTCATATGATGGACTCGATATTTTTCTTTTGGGTGTTTGGTAAGCCACCAAAGAAATCGAGTATGATATACGATAGTCATAATATTGAGAGTTTTCTTCTGTTATTTTATCTAATGACTAGCTGATGCCCGCGGCTTCGCCCCCGTTGTATTTTTTTAATTTTCTCTCATAAGAACCTTCTCCTGACAATAACAAACGCAAAAAAAAAGAATTATCCAATTCGGTGCAGTCGATCGGAAGTTATGCGATTAGCAACACATTCAGCGATTCATTTTTATATTATAGATTGTTCATCCGATTCACAGATATCGACATTTACAAATTCTTTTATAACATCAGAATTTATTAAATATTGATAGATAATAAATAACTGATAAACTTGGGGTGAAAGTAAAATTCACTATTCACTATGAGTGAGTCTCACGGTAGTTTCATGTTTAAAGTGATAAACTTGGGGTTATGTTATTAGTGACTTAGATCTGTGATCGTATTTACCTGCGGTTTATTTATACGACTGATACATCGAAAAGCTTGTTAATCGGGTTTGGTAATAGCACTGCACTAAAAAATAAACCACAGCCACGGAATAATGATAATTTTTTTTAAATATTTCTCCTCAAATTCAACCTCACATTTTGAGTCAAGTTTCCAAGCTAACTAGCTCAAAAACATGTCCATTTAATGGATGTTCAAAAATGATAAAAAGTAGTGATGCAACGATGCCGATACCGATTATCGTATACCGCCGATTATCGTGTTTTATTATGTAGTGTACCCTATGATAGAAACTAATGACTAACTTAATCTAAACCTAAAACTAAACCTTAGTTCTAAAACTAAACTTAATTCTAAAACTTATTGTTATATGAATAAAATTATAATTAAGTCAATCAAAATTGTAATTAATCAAAACTAAAAACAATTACAATTTCATCATTAATTATTTTGTAAGTTAATATTTTGTACGTAACGCGGACAAGCGAACCCTGTTTTCGTATTAGATATCGCGCATCAAGCAATCGGTACGTGTGAGGTAGTTGCATCGCCTAGCGACACGGACCGAGCGCCTGCGCCAGTACTTATGACCTTTCGCCGCGGAGCGCATGTCGCCCGTATACGTTTATTGTAGCAACGATTAACGCGTTATTATTTACTGTTCCAAAACTTTATATTGTGTTTGTGTTTGTCGGATTTTCATAGTTGTGTATCTGTACTGCAGTGGCTAAATTATAAACTTTCTCCTTCTAATATTGTACCGTGTTTCGTGTACTGATTAAATTGTTGTGTGTTCGTTATCCGGTATTTTATTGATGCCCACATCGGATGAACAAAGTAAGACCAACAATTACGATAATCAGCATCGTAAGCACATTATACAATACAATGTTTTGCTTGAAACGAAACGCAACTCGGTGTTAAATTTAAAAAGTATGTATTTATAAAGTATGTATGTAGGTTTAAGTATACTTAAGTGTACCTTAAGTACACTTAAGTAGGCAGTATCAGAAACAGACTGAAACAAGACATTTATGTGTTCGCTACTAATGTTGTTAGATAGAATGAATAATTGGTAAGTTACCTGATGTTAAACATAAAAAGTATATTAAAAACTATAATAGATGTTGATTTCAAAGAGATTTTTAGTTTTTATTTAAAGTATCGTAATGTATTCGTATCGTATCTGTATTCGTATTCGTGTCGCAATGATATATCGTAATCGTAATAGCTTATACGATATTATCTGTATTCGTATCGGTATCGTAATAGAGATATCGTTGCATCACTGATAAAAAGCTTATCAAAAAATATTTACAGGAAAAACAATCTCCATACAAAGCATTAGTACTACAAATCTCGTTAAGCCAGTACTACCACCTTATCTCACTTCAGGCTCAAGGTGGATCAGAATCTACTCTAGTTAAATTCAGCAGCTATGCAAAACTTATTAAAAAAATATAAAATCGAGGGGTGAAAGGCTAATGGCGTTAAGCGACACTATGGGCGATATTGAGTTATATACATATTCGGAATCAGCAAATTTTTCCGCGTCGTTTGAGTCGGGTTTCACGCCAATCAGAGCTATTTTTTGTCGCTTGATGCAAATAGATTTGGACGCTGATTTTCACTCCACTGCTGACTGAAGCGACACAAAAATTAGCTATTATCTTAACACATTTGACTTGAGCTATATAAAAATACTATGGCAATGACTTAAACCCTTTTTCCTTTCTCGTCATGGAAGCCAAATGGTTTTTAAAGCTTTTTTCCATTTTCTATTTCAAAAGCTGATGGTTGGTTGAATTACTTAGCTTGCTCCGTAATGCACAAATAGATGTCGCTTATAAAATTTATTAAAAAAAATTAAAGCTCATTCATATTTGAACCCAATCTTACCGTTAATTTGGGTGTGGTTAAAAAAAAACAAATGATAAACAAAAATATTTTTAGATTTTGAATTTAAATTAAGCGGCGTTCGAAGTCTTTGCGGCCAGTATTATTTTTAGTAAAAAGTTGGACACAAGAAGAAGAAGAAGATTAATGTTAGGCACTATTTTCCCTACTTTATGTTAATAATATGTCATTGATTAATCACTTTCGTTACCTACTCGGAAAGAAAATTTGTAAGAATACCTAACTACATGTATTATATAAAATTAACAAAACTGCGAATAAGTTTTGGGTCCATATCGTATTATTTGATTTGATATTCGATTATTTGTCCTAATGTGATGTTTGTCCTTATGATCGATTGTCCTAATTGTATTATTATTATTATGAAACTATCTACTTTTCAGGAAATTTATAAAATAAACCTAACCTAACCCAATCTAAGTAACCAACGCAAGAGGTGTTCTGAAATATTTTCAGTTTCAGGTGTTAGGACAAACAATTTTAGGCGATACGACGGGTTCCCATAGGTTTTAAATGCATTTATACCTACCTACCTTGAATACGAACGATGCTGAGAAATAAATAAATTTGGGTTATGCATAATATAAATATAATAATAATAATAATATTAGGGGACAATCTCACACAAATCGACCTAGTCCCAAACTAAGCAAAGCTTGTACTATGGGTACTAGACGATGATAGACATACTTATATAGATAAATAAATACTTAAATACATAGAAAACATCCATAACTCAGCAACAAATAATTTAAAGAGATGAGTTGCAAATAAAAAGTCATTAGTAAAAAAGTCGAACAATTAGGATACTTTATTCTTACCTCTATAAGATAATTCTAAAATAAATGCCAAAAATGCACACATTAATCCAGCAATCAAAATATAAAAAGGTAAAGACAAATCGTTTACCTCAAGAGCGCGTATATCTAAGGACCCAATGGTATCACGTCCTGATATTACCTCTATTTCATCTGGCACTCGATGTAATCCTTTGACGCCCTCCACAAAGCCACATTCCACCAAACGCAACATCATTGCATTGTATTCATTTAACAGTGGAAAACCTCGTTTAAAAAATATTGAGCACAATATGCTGTGAACAGACTCTTTCATTAGATGGACTCGATTTTTTTCTTTTGGGTGTTTAGTAACCCACCAAAGAAATCTTGTACGATGAGTTATAGCCATATATGGAGGATTTCCTTCTGCAACTTTATCTAATGATTGTTCATCTGATTCGGAGATACCAATATTGACAAACCTTTCGACAACTTTATTAATTACATCAGAATTTATCAAATATTTATAGACAACTATTGACAAATTCGGGGTTATATTATAGTGACTTAGATCTGTGAACGCATTTACCTGCGGTTTATATGACTGATACGTCGAAAAGCTTGTTAACCGGGTTTGATAATAGCATTGCACTAAAAAAATAAACCACAGCCACGGAATAATGATAAAATTTTTAAACATATTTCTTCTTAGGTTCAACCTCACATTTTGAGTTAAGTTTCCAAATAGGTAAAAAAACTCGGAAGAGTTTCTTTTTCTCGTCTGAAACGTCCTTATAGCACACAAATCTGAAAGCAGTAACGAGCACAAAACTAACACCAAGAGTAATAATACCCAAACGAAAGGGTTAAACATTTTGTAAATAATTTTCCATCTTTCGACTAAGCCAGTACTGGGGATAACAGCGATGAAATTATCCTCGAACATAAAGTGGCTATAAATATAGTCGAAGAAAGCTGCACGTCTTTTATTCAAAGCAAATCCACCAAATACCAAATCAGCCTTATTTTCATAGAGATATTCCAACTTTCCACTTACTGTGAAGTTATCAGATACATTTCCATAATCATCAGTCTCAGGATAAAATGTATAATTCCAAGATATGCCTTTCATTTTAAGAAGCAATTCTAATAGAATTCTTTCAATGCCATACCCAAATTTATTTCCTGGCTCAGGTTCAGACATTACTAAGGGTGGACAGTGGTGAGTAACGATTTGCAGTGTGCAGTTTTCTAGAACAGGTTTATCATTTTCTTGTAACATTTCAATTATATCCATATCTCTAGCCCTTTCACAATTGCATAGCTTAGCAGTGTTATTATAATCTCGACCACATCGACCTTCTGCGTACGGATAATACGTATAAACTGAAGCAGTTTCATTAAAATCATCAGAAATAATAAGGACATGAATTATATGATACTCCCACAATGTTTTAAACACAAACACAAAGTCACTCTCAGTGATATTGGATAAAATAATAATGAATAAAGCTTCCGGTTTGCGATACCAATCTCTGTCGATTGCGTCGATTATATTCCCAAATCTTTTCAAGTCTTCAATATGCATTATGTAAGTGCTGGGTTCTATATTAACGGATACAGAGTAATCTTTAATGTAGAGTTTGGCATTATTTATTTCGTGGATTCTCCGAATCAGGTCGTTCGTTACAATATCATTGTTAATGATAACTAAATCTGCTCCAAATAGATTTTTTGATGAAAGTATATCTACCAGACATGTTTCCATATTATAATCCTCATTGGTAGTGATATATTCAACACTCTGCACCATACGTGTTATGAAGCAAAATATAGCAATTCTTAAGTACATGACTAACGTTTGCGTTACAGGCACACCCAAACAAAATAAAGCTCTTGACATCAGACACACCTTGTTTTGTGCTGGAATAAATCAAAGTACTCACTACTAATAAATTAGTATAGCGTGATTCAACGATTCACTGAGTATTTTTTGTAAGTAACGGTATTTTTCCAAGTTTGTAGGCTGAACTTGATAAATGATTTTATCTTTAACTACATCTATGACAAATTGAAAAGCCAGTAAATAGAAATAATAACTTATAAATTTAGAACAATAATTAGAAGAAAGTATTGTTGTACTACTTATTAATGAATGGGTACCTACAAATCACATTATTACTTTAAACATGAAACTACCGTGAGACTCACTCTCAGTGAAAATATACGGATCACTTACGTTTAACTTGACTTGTTTCGGGCTAATCCGTACATTACACACACACACAAAAGCTTTTTGCTTTTTTTGCTTTTTTGGCGAATCGTACTAAACGAGGTAGGTACACTAATTAGTTCCAATTTAGTAATGCCATAAATGTAGAACTAGTGACACTACAATGCACTTATACATGAAGTTGCTGGTTTATCAGCATATTTTTTACCATTTTTTGTTGAAAATGAGGTAAGAGTATACCAATTAGACCTCATTTCAAACATGTAAATATTTATTCTCCTTTCCCGAAAGTGCCTATACCTTCAATTAACGTAGTCTGTGGATTGCCAAACTGTCATAATGCTTGACTTGAGCCTTTGTTCTACGTCTGCCTAAAACGCATTATGCCTGTGTCGCGTTTTACCTTAACTTCATTCCACATTCTTTGGTAGCATTTAAGCTATATGATTAATTCGTCTATTTCGCTGTTGATCTATTGAGTATAATGTCTATTTCGGGAATGTACCTAATTAGCCAATATGCCTATTTCGCGTTTTGCCTAAACTTCAGTTCTATGTAGGTACTGTACCTAATTCGTCATTTGTAGTCCTATTGCGTTTAAGTCTTATTACGACGTACCTAGCCCAAACAGATTTAGTCATCATGCGTTTAAGTCTAGTTTAAGTACAACAGAGTAAGCATAGTGATAATTAGGAACGTCGCGTTTTATACTAAACACGTTTTAGGTTTAAGTAGGATCATAGGCATAATGTGTTTTAGACAGGCGTAGAACAAAGAAGCGGTCAATCATGGGGACGGTATTATACAATTATAAAAAATAATTACACGGGTCATCAAAATATTTATTTATAGGTAGGTAGGTAGGAAACATTTCTCAATATCTAATTAGATACATAACTTACACAATATCCGAGTTAAAGTACATTCAATTACTACTCCTGCTTATGAATATCTTTGTGCGAAACTTCTAAAATAAAAGTCAAAAATGCACAACATTGACCAGCGATCAAAATACTAAACGGTACAGACAAATCTTCTAACTTTAGAATACTAATTTTTTTTTTATGGTAGATAGGCCAGACAAACGAACTAGTGGGTCACCTGATGTTAAATGAACACCACTTTCCATAGACACCCGCAGCGCTCCACACGATGCCAGCGCGTTGTCGGCCCTAAAGGAGAGGGAATAGGGGAAGGGGGAGAGGGAGGGGGAGAGGGAAGGGGTGAGGTATTGGGCCCCCGGCACTCTCACTGATCGTACGAAACGCAAGTAGGATTACTGCTGCTTCACGCCGGTGTTCTGTGAGAGGGTGGTACTGCCCCGGACGAGCCGGCCCATTCGTGATGCAGCGGCTAGCTACAACATGGCTCTACCACTAATCAGAATATTTCTGAAATCAGACAGAAGTATGGCGCAAAAAATAAATACAAGCAATAAGATCAACCAAGTTTGAAGATCAAACATAATATACACTATTTTCCATCTCGCAACTAAATCTGCACTGGGTGTGACAACAACCAAAGAATCTTCAAATGCTAAGTGACTGTATATGGCATCGAAGAATATTGATCGTCTATAGTTTAAACCAAAACCACCAAATACTAAATCAACTTCATTTTCATACAGTTTCTCTAGTATGCCCGTCACTGTAAAATTTTTTGATACATCTCCGAAGTCATACGTTTAAGGTAAGAGTGTTTAATTAAGGGATATATTTTCCCTTTTAACAAGGATCTCTAATAGAATGCTTTTAATTCCAATTGCAAATGAATTTACTGGATCCGGATGAGATATGACCATGGGAGGAAAATTGTGAGTTGCGACGTGTAATGTGCAGTTCCTTAAGACAAGCTTATCATTCTCAATTAACATTGCCAAGATATCCAAATCTGTTGCACTTTTACACTCACCGAGTTTAAAACTATTGTTATAGTCCTTACCACATCTACCTTCCGCATAGGGATAGTATGAATAAATTGATGCATTTTCATTCATGTCGTCAATAACAACAAGTGTGTGTATTATGTGATACTCCCATAGTAATTGAAATATTCCAACAAACTCATCATCCTGGATATCTCTCAGTATTATAATGTGCAGGGCATTTGGATTGCGATTCCAATCTCTATCAAGGTTGTCAATGAGCTCTTCAAAATTGAAAATATCTTGAATATGTATACGTACGAACTTTATAATCTTTCATATATATTTTGACATTGTTTGTTTCATGAATTCTCCGAACCAAGTCGTTAGTAACAATAGCATTGTTAATTATTGCCAAATCTGCACCAAACTGAGTTTTAGATGAAATGATTTTTCCAATGCATGATTCTACATAGTCAAATTGCCTTATATCAACAGTTAATCGGGCATTACTGAATATTTTGCAAAATTGGTATATTGCGTAGAGTAAGAATACTCGTATTATAAAATTCATTTCACCTTTGTTGAGTGTTGTACGTAACACTTTTTTTATAGGACTAATCGCCAATGCCAATGCCATACCAACGATCCAAACAACATCAAATATTTACCACTAGATAATCTTGTATGTCATATAATGAATGAATATTATGCCTATCATTTGTTTCCTCTACCTATGTATTTTAGTTTTTTAATCGGTCGGCCTGATCAGCCTGGTGATATCTCTAATATGATGGTAAAGTTATGGTTCCGTCATTAAGTACGTTTAGGTTCACTTCGTCCACATTCCCATTTTGTCAACTTCCTAGATCGTCAGCAATCCCATTACGTCCAAAATCAATTCCCAAATCGTCCACTTCCTATTTTTTCAACATTCCCCTTCAACGTCCCTTTTCCACTTCGTCCACATTCCCACTTCGTCAACATTCTTAGCTTAACTAACACGCGTAAAATACAATCAGAAGTAGAATAAAAAACCAGTCAAGTGCGAGTCGGGCTCGCACACTGCGGGTTCCGTACAAATTTTTAGGTAAACAGCTGTACTTAACTATAATAATTCAGTGTTAGCAGAGCCCTGCTTCCAAGTAAAATGTACGCAATGTGGGATCGTTTTAGATTGGTAGATAGTAAAAATTTATGTATTTCGTAATTTTTCCTTCATCTGTGCTATAAGACGTTGCTTGTTGCTTTGTATCAAATTTCAAGTTTCTGAGTTCACGGGAGTACCTTGTAGGTTTTGATTCCCTGGCGAGTACATAATACTTATACCTACATATAGATTGGTCTTATCACAGAGAACCCCAAAATAAAAATCCTTATTCATACTAATATTATATATATATATGTGTCTGTCTGACATTCTGTCCGACTCGTCCTTCTGTCTATCTGTCCGTTACCTCCACACACTTAAACAGCTGAAGCGATTGTGATGAAACTCAACACGTAGACAGCCTGAGTCCCGAGAAAAGACACAGGACATTATAAACCGGAAAGATGGCAAATTACCTCCAGGTTAAAAATAAAAGAACCCCTCGCAGACAAAATCACGGGCAAGAGTCAGTACACAATATACTACAAGGTCTCTGCTGGTAGTAAGAGGTTTTCAGTTTTAAGGTAGTCAAGTTTAGAAAGCCATTTAGTCAAGACTGCCCTACAGTCAAACAGTTTCAGCGGATAAAAATTGAGACTCTTGTTCAACTTATTATACAGGTGAGACGAGAGTGCATCATATTGTCTTTTAGCAAAAGTGGATTTATAGCCGGGTATAGGTGCTACAGATTTTATTCTTCTGTATGTGCTATATGACGGGTCAAAAACCAAACTCTTATGAAGTTTAGTCACAACAGATACTATGTAAAGTTTACGCATGCTAAGGAGATTACAGTGGCTATAAAGTTAAGTTGTTGGATATCTATAAGGCTTAAAATACATTATTTTCAATAAGCATCTTTGTGCCCTTTCCACTTCCAAAAATTTAGTTTTATTAGCCTCGCCCCAAACTGGAATACAATATGTCATGATGGATTGCGCAAGAGCTATATAGATCTTATTTAAGAGGGAGGGGGAGGCGATATGTCTAAGTGTTTTAAAGATCCAATTTAATTTGCGTATACGATTATTGATAAAGTCAAGATGCGGGTACCAAGAGAGACGTTGGTCAAACAATACACCCAGGTATTTGGTGGAGCTCACTCTTTCAAGTTGTGTGCAATTGCAGGCAACAGCGAAGTTACAGGTGTGGAGGTGTGGAGCTTAAAAAAGCCCGAGGGTTGACCACTAGAGTTTTTAGAAAAACATATGAAGATGGACTTGGCAGTATTAAGGGTAAGTAAGTTGGAGATAAGCCATGTGTTGATGCTATACAGTCCCCTTTCAGCAGCACCCAACACTATATCCCAGCTTTTGCCACTAAAGAGTGCCACAGTGTCGTCAGCGTAAAGGAAAACGTGTCCCTCAAGGGAACAGACATTCGCAAGATCATTGATGTAGATCAGAAAGAGAGTCGGACCGAGAATGCGATCTGTAGAGGTTATTAGACTCTCAAAACTCATTTCCAAAACTAAAGCTGCTGCCTGTTTATAGTTTCAATTGATTTTAGGGTTGTAGTGTTCACGTGATCACGTACTTTTGCACTTATAATATTAATCGAAAAAAAATAAACTATACACAATTTATTTATGTATAGTTTATGAAAGGAGTTATACAAATCCTCCAAAGGAATAAGAAAAGCATTGAATCAACCCTTTTACCACTGCTTGCATTGATCCATGCTTGGCGTGAATAAGAGGATTATTCAGAGCTGGTCGAGTGTTCAGAATCACAAAAGCCTATTCCCAGCAGGAAATGTTCGCAAGTAATCCGAAACTACCACAACTTACTTAAGCATACGAAGCGTTGACAACTTTGAGATTGAGTTAGCTGATGACAAGTTGTTTGGACAATAAATAGATCAATATGTATATCGTACGGTCAGCATCAAAAGTAGCTGGTCACTTGTACTTTGTCGTAATAACACAATTAATAAATAAAATAAAAATAAATAAATATCACGGGACAATTTCACACCAATTGGCATTGATCACTTTTTTACAATGTGGTCTAATTCCAAAACCATTTCGAGGAATAGGTTTATTAAATCATTTTATAACATTGTAGTAAAAAAATATTAAATGATCGTGTGTATTTTTGCAAAATAATGTTTGACCTTTGTTTAATCTTTCTGTGGGCATTAACTTTGAAATTCTTTGCAACAAGAAAAAAAAAAGCCGTCCGTCTAGTTTCTCTATACCTACTATTCTCTGTCACTTCGCCGTAGTTATCATCTGTCAGTTTAAGGATACTATTTTGAAAAACATTCTTCGCGTTTTTCATATTTTAATAATGGATTTATACAGGAAGTGTTTCATTCCTACTTGTGGAAATGATTCTGTCAATAGCCTAAACAAATTAATTGTTGGCATTAGAGAAGATTTACAAGAGAAGTGGTGCCGCGAAGTTAATTCAAAGTTTACAAGATGTAATTATTGTGGCGAGGATCATTTTAATGTAAGTATGGATTAAATCCGCTAAAGAACTTTCAAGGGAACACTTCTGACCATTTTATTTTATACGTACAAAAAATACTATAGCAGTAAATCGTTTTTTTTACCTATTCTGTTGGAAGAATCGGCAACTTTAGTGTTATTGTAATGTAAAGTGACATTGTCAGATGACAACTAACCATCAATTGTGACACATTTTTTTTGTCATTGTGTCTGTGGTTTATACACAGATTCAGCCGTAGCATGTAATTTACGAGAAGTCGTATCTCAAATTTACAATAAATTATAAAAAAATATTGGAGTGGTGAATTGCTGAAATATTCAAATTAGTTTCTTATAATGCTCTATATTTTCGATAAAAAAAAATAAAAAGGGGGGTTAGAAAAAATGAACAATCCCAATTGACCTAGTCCCAAAGTAAGCTAAGGAAAGCTTGTGTTATGGGTACAAGGCAACGGATAAACATACTTATATAGATAGATACATACTTAAATACATATTAAACACCCAAGACCCGAGAACAAACATTCGTATTTTTCATACAAATATCTGCCCCGACGCGGGAATCGAACCCGGAACCTCAAGCTTCGTAGTCAGATTCTCTAACCACTAGGCCATCTGGTCGTCTAATGTAATAATAATCATTATCATCATCATCATCCCAGCCTATATACGTCCCACTGCAGGGCACGACAGGCCTCCTCTCAGAATGAGAGGGGTAATAATAATAATAATAATAATAAATTTATTTCAAAAAACATACATCAGCAATATACAAGATGAATATCTGGCAGACCCCAAACTAGGCAGAGCCCGTATCTTGGGGCCTTGGAGTGCACTATACGTATACCTAGTTTACCTACAAAGCTTACCAGAAGACAGGTGGATGTTGAGAAAAATATAAAATATATATAAAAAAAAAACGAAAAAATAATGAAGCATAAAATAACAACTAAATTAAGTACATCAACTACTAAATAAGATTAACAGAACAAAAATTGTCAAATAAAGTATGACGTTTTGCACCTAACTGTAGAGCGACAAGGTACAAAAGTGACCAGCTACTTTTGATGCTGACTGTACCTTAGTCTAACCATGTCTAACATTATTTCAAATTTAAACGAAAATATCTACAGAACAAATACAATACAAATATAATGTTTATTACACAATATGCAAATGTTTTGATTCACATACATAAATAGTTAAGTGAAGTATTTTTTACAAACACATCCTATTTTATCGTGTTTATATGGTAAGGTTAACCTTGTGATGGCAAGAAACCCGTCGTGTATGAGTCCAACTCTCCCTAGGGCGTATTTTTGTAATATTCGTGTAAAGTTTCTATTACGAATATCAAAAATGCCAAGATTATGCCACCAGTGAGGATACAAAATGGTACAGTTAAATCTTCTAGCTTTAACACCCGAATCTCAAATAGCCCAATAATATCATGTTCCGATATTGTCTCATGGGGAATAAGATGAAAACCTTTAATTCCCTGTACAAAACCATGCTCAACAAAACGTAACATTTTTAAATTGAATTCATGAACGAGCGGAAAACCGCGTTTGAAAAATAATGCATAAACGGAGTTGTAAAAGTTATCCTTCATAACATAAATTTTATTTCTTTCCTCTGGGTGTCTTGTTTTCCACCATAGATATCGTAGATACAACGCTATTGTATACTTCTTTTGTGTCTTTGCGACCTGATATAAGGCTTGCTCAGCTATTTCGCAGCCTTTATTTTCTAAATACTGGTCGTTTATTAAGCGAACTTGCCCAGATTTCATTATAAATCGTGCCAAATCCATAGGAACACAAGGAGTTATATTGTGGTTGCGCAAAGTTAAATCATTAAATTGCGGCTTATATGCTCGATAAGTAGAATAACTCGTGAGTCTAGTTTGGTAGAAACAGTTAATTAAAAATACAAACCATATCCAATAAATTACGATCAAGTTCTTATAAATATACTTTCCGAGACCTAACGTTATGTTTTGAGTAGCACTTCCGAAAAGGTCAAATAATTCGCGCAAATCGTAAGTTTTTTTTCGAAATGTAACTAAATTATTAAAACCTGAAAGAAGTGTCGCACATAAAAGTAATGTAAACAATAATAATAACCAAACACTATAATTAAATACCATGTAAACTATCTTCCACCTTTCAATAACATGGGCGTTAGGTACGATCATGACCACAAAATCCTCGAACGCTAAATGGGTATATACTGAATCAAAGAAAACTGATCTTCTAGCATTTAAGCTAAATCCACCGAACACTATGTCGACTTCATTTTCGTACAGTTTCTCTAGCATACCAGAAACAGTAAAGTTAGTTGAAATATCACCAAAGTCATAAGTTTCAGATAAGTATATGTAATTCAAGTAGAAACTTTCAATTTCTGCCAACATTTCTAATAAAACTCTTTCAATGCCTACTGCGAATTTATTTCTCGGATTGGGAGTAACCATTACATATGGTGGATAATTGTGAGTTGCTACGTTTAAGGTGCAGTTCATTATAACAGGCTTCTGATAATTAAGTAACATTTCAAAAATATTCTTATCTTTTACCTGTTTACAATCACACATTTTAACAACATTGCCATACCCTCGGCCACACCACCCTTTTGCGTATGGGAAATAAGAATAAACTGAAGCGGATTTATCCATGTCATCAGTAACAACGAGTACGTGTATAATATGGTAATCCCACATGACTCCAAATATTAACTTGAAATCATCTTGACTAATATCTTTCAGTATCACGATGAATAGAGCTTCCGGTTTGCGCCCCCAATCTCTGTCGAGTCTGTCTATTAGATCTTCAAAATAAAGAAAATCTTGAAGATAAAGTACAAAGGTATTGGCTGCTATGGGGTTAGATACATTGTAATTTTTTACGTAGAAGTTAACATTTTTTATTCCATGTAAGCTTCGAAACAAATTGTTTGGAATAACTTCATTGTTTATGATGGCTAAGTCCGTTCTAAACTGAGACTTGGATGAAAGGATTTCTACGAGACATGTCTCCATATCACTATTTGTCACATTATCAACAGTAAAAATAGCACTTGCTACATTGCTTATTTTGTATATTAAATAAAATATTATAATAGTAGTTTTACAAATCATGTTCAACACTGCGCTTAGCCCCGAACAAAAATATATTGTAATAAAAAGCTGACTTTGATAAATACATGTAAAGTCATTCAAGAGGGTAAACAATATTTACTTAATAACTTGACGTAAATAAAGCTCGTTTAAGGCGGCGCTGACCCTATCTAAAAGCTGATGTAGTGATGTATATGAAATGGTCTTCTGATAAATACCTCGGAAAATATTAAAGTTATTTAAGCCATAAAGGCATACTAAATAAATACCTATTAAATATTCACCCGAATATTCAAGCGTTTGACCGCTCGGGTCAAACGTCAATGTTTTTATCTTTTCACGATTATAACAAAGAAAGGACAACCTTAACAAAACTATAAAAGCATCATTAGTTTTAAAATATTTGAAGATACAATAATTACGGAAAAAATATGAATATGATAATTAAGGTATCAATCACATTAGCAAATTATAAACTCTTTTTTTCTTTGAGCAGCCGAGTAAAAAAATTAGATAATAGAATAAAAAAAGGCGTTACTCGTACTTTAAGAAGGTTCATATTAAAAAATTAAACACTTGAGTGATGTTTTTCTTAATGTACATGTCTATAAATTATTCTTGGTCTTAAAGGTAGGTACCAAATAAAACGAATAAATAAAACGTATGAAAAAAAAACGTAATCACCTAGTGATTTGACCTAAAGCAAAGCAAGCAGAGGGCCGTGGGTTCGAGCCCGGGCTCGCACCTCTGAGTTTTTTCGGAATTTATATGCGAAATTACAATTGAAATTTACCATATGAGCTTTATGGTGAATGAAAACATCTGTGAGGAAACCTGCACACACCTGAGAAGAAATTCAATGGTGTGTGTGAAGTTCCCAATCCGCACTGGGCCCGCGTGTAATTACGGCCCAAGCCCTCTTAATGTGAGAGGAATCCTGTGACCTTCAGTGAGACGTATATAGGCTGGGTTGATGATGATGATAAAATCTGAAAAAAAAAATTATCTTACCCTTACCCGCCTTAAACCTCTAATAAATGTTGTCGATTATTTACATGAATGTAATGAATTGAACAAACTGTCACTTGATATTTTCGTAATGAATATTTTAATTAATGGTTTGGCCTTCACCTACTGAATTAAAGTGTGTAGTATTTTTAGTTGATCACCAAATATTATAAAATTAAACACCATAAAAATATTGTTAAAGATCACCAAAATTAGATTTTTATTTTAATGTGAAACTATAATCAAAACTAATACTTTGCTCCTGTTTCGTAGAAATGACAACGAATTATTTTTGACAAAAAAACTTTTTTTATTTGAGGAAATTTTGGTGTCCTCAGAATCACGAGCACATTAATTTATTCATTTTCATAAAGAAAAAAGTGTTCTTGTTTTTGAGTCTGTTTTGTGACTTTCTTTGTAGTTTGTCTGACTCGTTACGAAACGAACACAAAAAAAATGTATGGAAATTGGGGACACTTTTTCATCATCAAAATCAATAGCGCTCTTGATTCTGAGCAAGGATGATATAGACTGGATTGGCAGTCGCCATAGTACGGATCGGCCGCGGTTTTTGTAGTTCGATTATTAAATCTAGATGGCGCTGAAATATAACCAGAGGCTTTGAAGGCAAAACAATAAGACTACAGATGTTTCATATTACTACAAACCTATTATTTTTCAAAAATATTGCATAATAATACATTTGCAGTGATATGAAATATCTGTAGTCTTATTGTTTTGCCTTCAAAGCCTCTGGCTATATTTCAGCGCCATCTAGATTTAATAATCGAACTACAAAAACCGCGGCCGATCCGTACTATGGCGACTGCCAATCCAGTCTATATCATCCTTGATTCTGAGTAAGAAAACATCAAAATTTCCTAAGTAACAAAGTTTTCTGCGAACTTTAAAGTGAAAATGCTCCTCTGCACTCCAATTCACTCGTAACAACGGCCGCTACAAGATGGCTCAAATGTCTAGGTAATTTTATCAATATAATTATTTGTGTTTGCAGCGACCTCGGACAAAGAATTAGTTTAGTTATTCAAAGGGGGAACGCTGCCAGTATCTTCAGAACCTTACAAATACAAATCATTTATTTCGCTTAAAATATGGTACAGAAGATGGAACACAGAATTAATAGAGATCACATATTTCACCAGAATCTGGCATGCAGAAGCAAGATAACGTAATTTTAAATTTTATTTATTTTATTTAATGCTCAAACATAACATAACAACATATTATTCAGCCACAGAGTAGTTTCCCACAAGCCATGCTTTGAGTTTCTGCTTAAATACCTTTAGAGGATTCTTTTTAATGTCATCATCTAATTGGTTAAAAAAAATTATTGACATGTAAAAAAGTGTTTTTGCGACACAGCAGTTTTTTTGTGAGGTATAACAACTCTATCGGGATATCTCGTGTTTAAGTTGCATACATCTTTATGTGTCTTGAAGAGTTCAGAGTTTGTTTTAACAAATAAACATATCTGATATATGTGCATATGCATGTGCATGGTACCATCATTAACTGTAGCTCTTTATTTAGTGGTCTGCAAGACATGGTGTTAACGTCGCATATTGCCCTAATGCATTGTTTTTGAGCTAACAGGTTTCCCCATAATATTAGGATACCATATCTAATTAATGAACCAACATACCCCTCGTTGGCTTAATTGGCAGCCTTTTTACTACAAATTTTTGTTATCCTCCATAGAGCATACACAATGCATTTATTTTAGTACACAGTTTGTCGATATGACTGGACTAAGAGCATCTGTCATCTAACAGTATACCAAGAAATGTAGCTTGCCTAAAGGGACTCCTTTTAATAATTATATTTTAGTTATTATTATTGTTATATTTCTAAAGTTTTTTAGTTTTAGGTTGTTCTTGTGTTTAAAATGTTTATTTATGTATATTAAGGTTTGTAGATTTGATATGAGATTAATTTATGTTAATTATGATTATTAACTGTTCTGTTGTTCAAAAAAATATTGATTTCAATCGTGTTGTGATGAAGTCCCGAGTGTGCCATATCATAAACAATCTGTACAAATCTGTACAAATCAAGAAAAAAGTAGTGTTTCTCTTGCCTCGTCAGTCTTACCTCAACTCACCATGAGAGGGTAGAGATGTTTTCAGTATAGGTATTCCTATAGATAAAATTCGTGATTGTGTATATAACTTACCAACAGCGCCCATCCTGAGGTAGAAGCTGCCATAGTGGTGCGTCCGAGTGCTCAGAGCAAACCCAAGAGACAGTCGCTTTGCAGCACTGGATGGCATTTGGAACTGGGGCGGAGCAGTGGCTGTACTCCGTTCAGTACGGGACGAGCACGAATCCGACTCAGATGGGGTCGAACTGGAGTCCGATTCTGGGAAAGCATTTAAAACATTGCGTTTACTTGACGGCTTGTACAGTTGAATCATTTGCAAATAATTTCATAGTAGGTACAGTTCCAGTTTGTTTTATTCATCTTTATTTATGAAATTAGCTACAGAATTTTGTATCAATTAGACATCTTATAATAGCTGAAACCTATTTCCAATGAAAAAAGAAGAATGATAGTAATTGCAGAATTGTAAGTCATAATTAGCACCATGAATTTACAAATATAGGGCTCCGATGTGAAAACTAATAAAATGAACCATATATTTTTTTTACCGCGAGTCAATAGAAGTACCACAGTAAATGACCACACACGGAGAGTTATCATCATAGTGTATTTATAGTTGCGGCCCGTTGTGTGGGCAGGTGAATTCACGGTTTTAAAAATAAAAAAGTTCATATGCCGGGTTTAAGAAAACTGCAATTCCTGTTTACTAAAAGTTGTATTTCCAAGCCACTTCGAAATCCACTTGAAATATAAGTTTTAAACTGTTTTATGAAATAAATAGGTAAATCCTAATTTATTACCGACTGATTTAGCTGCGCTAATGTTTTACGGTGCTAGAAAATGCTAGTAACGACACAGTCAGTCATTTCGCATCGTTTAAAAAAAAGATATAAAAAGCGGCTGAAAGAGAAAAATAGCGCTATAATTTCCACGACAGTTAATCGCTGCGAAGGGTTCCGAACGCGGAAAAATGTGCGATAAAAAAAGAGAGAAATATTGTGCCACATGTTAAGCCGTTGTTCTGGTAGAGACGGCTTAGATCTAGTAGTCATTTACGTTATATTTGGCTTTAGGAAATAAAACAAATGCCGTGATGCTTACACAATACAAAGCCATTTATTTTTCTTACAAGCAAATACAAGCATGTTTAAAAACAAGAACCTACCCTTGTGTTAAGTTTTTATTCCATGTAATTTGAACGAAAACGTTTCCTTTTTGAACTGGTTAGGTTTTGTGTGGGACTAATGATGCAATTTAAACCCCACATCCGATGAAGGTTTCAAGGGGTCACTTAATTTGGCTTTAGCTTTAGAATACCGGTAGCTCTTTCATTAATTTTGCTAGGAGGAACATTTTTTCCTTTTACGTCGTCTCAAGACGAAGCGTGCAAAAATTCTTTGCAGCAAAAGCTTTTACACAGAGCATTTGAAATTCAAGTGTAATTTTTATTTATCAAGCTTTTTAAATGTCTATGTTTACGTATTTTGTCCATAATAAAGTGGGACAACATCCTAAATAACACTGGCATATTTAATTATGATTGATAAGTACTCGTCCAGCTAAAGATAATTAGAATATTTCTGACAGGTACCTATTTTTTTATATTAAAGAGGCCAGACAAACGAACTAGTGGGTCACCTGATGTTAAATGATCACCACTGTCCATAGACACCCGCAGCGCTTTACGCGATGCCAGTGCGTTGTCGGCCCTAAAACTCTTTTTTGTTTATTGGAAGTCTAGATCAGAATTTTTGGACTTTTCTTCGTACCTTAATCACTAATCACTCAAAACCTTTCAACATGTAAGATAAACTGGTGACCTCAGTGGCGCAAATGTTAGTTTGTAATAATAACCCAATCTGAAATGTGCACGGCCAATGCCTACATTTAAATATCAAAAAAATTGCAGTTTGAGTCTTTTAATCTAATATTTAAGTTTAAAACAAATTGTTACTCTACGCCTAGTTAACCTAAGAAATCAAATAAACAATATAGACGTGTTGTAAAAAAATCCTAAGTGTACCTACATAGACATTAGACAAACCTAACTAGGTATATCAATTTCTTTCTTTATGACAATTGACAAATCGAGAAGATTCAATGAAATGTAGGGTGCAGTTAGTAAGTATTTTTATCGATGAAACAGTACAGAATCAATTAATTACAACACACGTTTAGCTAATTTTAATTTTATCAAGATTATAAGAAAATTAAGAAAATCCGACCACTGCAATTGAATCCAATTTTACAAGATTTGAAATAAACATAAATACTCGTGAAGTTTTGAAAAGACAGCAGTATTAAAAGTACCTAATTTTTTCTAGCACTGGCCAAAATTTGTATTTGTGAATTTCTTACTGGCAACAACAGGAGAGTCGACATCGGATCGCGAGCGGTCCCTCACTAACGCTGCATACATATACAGCAGAAACACCATGCTGCCGATGTACAGGTACAGGTAGAAGCCCTGGATACCAATAAAATATTAGAAGTAAAAAAAAAACCTTTAAAATATGAGCTGTCAAAGATAGTAATTCGTACACACAAGCGCGAGCGCGCTTCGTTCTCGCGTTCTCATGATGGAGAATTTAAAAAAAACCTTTATGGCATTAGCAACAGGCTTTGAATCATCAGTTCGTTCATTATAGTTATTCATTCCTATACTCCTTTTAATTTAGAATTATAAACCACAACAACATTATATTGCGGCTTGTGAACTGTAATCTCTTTACAATTTGTACTAGAGTAACAATTTGACGACCTGCAAATAAAGTGACATTAAAACAATTTTATTTTGCGGCTCCCAGACTATTGTACTGTACTATTTGCTAGGTAAGAAATAGTTGACGAGCCGCAATATAATGATGTTGTGGTTTTCAATTCTAAATTAAATGAAGTATAGTCGACAAAAGTGTCCGTTATATCTTAGTACTGCCATAATTTTTTTTAGGTATCAAAAAACAACCATTTAGTTAGCACTTAACACTAACAAAAATAACATCAATATACGGAGCGCAGACTGTTCAAGAAGACAGGCCAATAAATCGTGTAAGTCAATACATTAGCAGCTCCTTAATTTCACTCCCAAATCAATTTCTATTTGTGGATCAGCAATCAAACAGTCTGATATATTGACCGACCGACCATTAACTTGATGTACTTGTAATTAACCGGCGGTTCTTACCTCGTAGAAAGAGGGTGGAATGTAAGTGGAGATGACCTCGGCCATCGGAAAGGCGACACCCATCACGACCAGCAGTTTACCGTAGAGGGCAGATAGAGTCGTCGCCAGCGCATCTCCTCTGTTAGGGCAAGACAAGGAAATACAATAAAGTATAAAATTTTTAGTATTTTGCGGGTACATAAATATATTACATGTGAGATTCATATCTGCTACGGTATGTGGGCCCTGATTACATGTAATGAGCTCCCGATATTTACACGCAATCTCTGCACAATATTAACATCCACTGGCGTTAACAAACATCACACATTCCACATTTTAATTTAAGTCTGTCCGTGATGGCGCGTTATGCACTTTTACTTAAGTGTATTTTTGTTTCATTTAGTGTATTAATTTCATAGACCTACTTAATTGAAATTATTAATAAATATTGTTGTATGTCTGAGTAAATATATGTATGTATTTGTGCATAATTAATTGTTACTCTTTCACGTTAAAATGGTTGAATAGAAATTTGGCAAGCAGTATTATTATCTGGATTAACACATAGGATAGTTTTTATCCAGAAAAATTGCAGTACTCGTGGACTCTAGCCATAAAAAAATATTCACAGACGAAGTCGTAGGCTACAGGATTACAGGTACAGTATTCATACAAGTAAGGACCAAGCCACAATCACAAATGAGTAGCTGTACGACAAGTGACTTTCTGAAGATATTATTTATAAGTGCATTGCGTTTGTTGCTACATAACTCATCCGAGTTTGGTGCCTCGACCGTGTAATGAATAGAAAAATCACTTGCCACGCCACGCCACCGATCACCGATCATGTGTCCTTTAAGGACAATAGGGTTAGTTATTAGGTACTTGAAATTTTCTTTAAAATAACGTGATAAGTTTTAAGGGCCTAGATTCCAGGCAGATACTACTTCAATAGGAAACAAGTGACAAGTAGTTATTCGTTATAAAATAAATACTATGAGCAGAAAACTTAAGTCGAAACAATAGTGAAAGAACGCGTACGCGTTTGGCAGCAGCCGCCGTGGCGTGTGCTCCGGGAAGAAGGGCTACGGATTAGCTCGAAACATATCGAGTTAAACTCGTTTGAAGACGTGAGTAATCCGTACGAAATCGTTTTTATCTGGAATATTTATGCCTCATTTTGACCATAAAAATATTCACCGTAACCTTTGTCATCAATAGGCATTTTATTGAATGCAATCACAACCGCAGGTCGTTGTGATTTTGTTATTTTTTCTGAAGCGTCCACCAAAGTCGTCTATCACGCTTTTTCACATAGGAACTTGTTTCGTTGCAAATTTGATTAAGGCGAAAAGTCTGATAGTGATACTGCGAATGAGGGGTCATTATGATTATCCGCAGATCACGTAATTTTACCTTCTAACTTGCAAAAGTTCTGTCTTCATTAAAGCTAGTCATTTGACACGCTTTGGCTTTTATTAAATTTATTTGCTCATCAGCTCCTACGATTTGATATTTCTCATGAACAATATTTTTCTCCACTAGCAATTTGTGTGTAACAACAAAGATGCACTCTACCCTTCCTGCCCCATGCGACTGCAGACCAATAAATGTTATTTATGCTTGCGCTATTTCCTAGCAGTTTCAGTAGCAATAAAACTTCTTTGTCACGTCCGAAGTCACTTCCCCTTCGGCAGAGGGTATGTTTCGATTGTCAAAGGCTAAGTCCACGAAAATGCTACGTCCATATCCTATAGTGGTATGCTCACGGCATATTGGTAGTTGCTAAGTTCGAATGATAGATGATAAGGAAATATAAAGAAATCGGGGGATTGATATTGTTTTAATCCGGCTCTTGCATAATTATGTATGTAGAGTCGAACAAGCTAAACTGCCTAACAGAATGTAACCTTTTTCCGGAAATGTCATGTTGAGATTTCACACATCTAGGAAAGAAGTCATCGTGAAAATGAACATGAAAATGTTGTATCGTGATTCAGTTTTCTTAACTTTTTACTTTACGTAAAACACAGGAAAGAAACAAATGTGCAAAAACGAACTTATCCCTTAAAATAATATCTTCCAGATAACTTTCGGAGGTTAGCTTTCATGGTAACTTCTTAATATTACCATTATATTAGGCGCTCATTCGAAATTGTGCAACGAAGTTTCCTTATTCTGTAATGATAAAGTTGAAATATTGAGAATCTGCAATCCATTTTAACGTCAACAAAGTCAGAAAGTTAATTCATAGGGGATTTTATTTGATTCAAATCCAATCCACCGCTGACAAACTGTTGTTTATAACGAGGGTGTTTCAGCAAGGTACACCGAAGAGTACTAAATAATGATCGTCCAAATTTAGAAGAGCCCTTAGAATTCTCTGTAGGAGAATAATTCAAGCCTGCTCTAAAGGTATCTTACTGTTTTGGTTCTGGCCCTCCCTCAGGGCCCGGGTCCCCTCTCGTGCAAGCGTCGTTGCCATGGGAACGGCGTGTTATTGGCTCCCCACAGCGCTCCTACGGATACCTACTCGCAGAACTGAACCTGTTTCCGGACAATGATATTGCACCAATTGCCGTTCAAAGTTTGGATTACGATGTCGCAGGTAAAACAGATGTTGAAAAGGGGCTCGGGGATTTAAAAGTAAATTAAAGTGTAGTAACATTATGCGGGGGCATGGAAAATTTTCGTTAGCATGTAAATATGGTGAAACAAGTACAGAATGCGAGAGCGGTGGTCGCCGGTGGTCAAAGTTCCACGGCGTGGATTAGCCGGGGTGCGGGCGGGTGAGTGACCGCCGCGATTGCGGTTCGTTAGTTCGGGGAGCTGTCGTGAAGTTAACATTGGGTTGATACGCAAAGGGAATTGGGCGAGAAATCAGAAATACTTAGTGTAAAATAAATTATACCTAGAGATTTTCCTGGCACGAACGACGTGTGGTTCGTGTTATAACATCGATTCGGTTTGGTATTATTCATCCTATATTTTCAAACGTGTCCATTGATATAATGCCACTTATAAGATATCGATAAACTAAGTATCAGAAGGAAGTCACAAGCGTTGCATTGTTCGTTCCAGGAAAATCTCTAGGTATAAAACTAATTATGGTAGAACAAATGGCTGTTGGCGCCGAAAAGTTCTCGAATGGAGACCAAAGACTGACAAACGCAGCAAGATTTGGTGAAGGCCGCAGGTTCAAGGTAACCGAAGGTAAGGTAAGGTTCTAACCGTAATAATTGAGTATCAATTATCAAAATGTGGCAATTTACTTTTTTTTATAATCAAAGAAAAAACATATTGCCGTAACAGTTAAAGAGGTTTTAGATTTTTAGGAAATAGCTTTTGTAAGGGTGAGCATAAGCAGGTTAGGTAAAAGAATTACCTAAGCTTTTATTTTTTTTTAAATGTAAACTAAAAAGGTGTGATTGATTAATTTATTGAATCAGGCGTTACTTCGCGGAGGTCCATATCAATGAACAGAAACAATTACTTTGCTCACCCGCGACCTTATGACAGTTACGTATAAACGTATAAACGCATAAGCAAAAAATGTGTGTTCATGCAGTTCCTCCACCTACACACTGCACGAACACACACAAATCACACAAACCCAGCCATCACCACCACCAAACTACACTGACGCGTTTCGAACTCAACCACACACTCTTCGGAGTATTACAACCGTTCACCATGCTAGCAAAATAATTAAAACATCAATTGTTGCTGATAGAGCTGATCACAGTGTGAAAGTACTTATGAGGTGCAACCAAAGCAGATTAACTTTTATAGTTTCGGCGTTGGACAAGTAGCAAAAACAATAAATATCCACGCTTCTTCTATTTAACCAGTGCTTCTAAAATTTGCATTAAAAAACAAACCAGACCATCCAAAAGCCATTGAACTAAAAAAATAGAAGTCTGAACCAATACGTAGATAAATAATTCACTAACAAAGAAAACTCAACGATTTCTTACATTAACATTTAAACTCCGACTTATCCCAACATGTCTCAAGCTTATTGATTGGCATCCCCATGAATAATGGAGTTTGCTCGGAACAAGTGATTTGTTTGAAGTGAGTGTTGTGCCCAACTAAGTTCGGTCAGGCAAACACATAATTACTAAACTTTAACCGACGGCGACAAAGGGCCTTGGTTTTGGAAGCCACAACAATCACTAACTTCATTTTATAACATTCGACTGAAGGATTCAAAGTACTTACGTTAGTTATGTCAAGATTCTACGCATAATATATTTGGTATGGTAGCTTGTTACACCAAGTTTTCTTAGACCTGACACCGGATAGCCTAGCCTAGTGGTTAGAGAACCTGACTACGAAGCTTGATGTCCCGGGTTCGATTCCCGGTCGGGGCAGATATTTGTGTGAAAAATACGAATGTGTGCGCTAGAGTCTTGGATGTTTAATAAGTATTTATCTATATAAGTATGTTTATCCATCATCTACCCGTAGTACAAGCTTTGCTTAGTTTTGGACTAGGTCAATGGTGTCAAATATTCCATGATTTATTTATCTTCATAATATGACATTGCTGAACTACAACCTTTTTATCTTGCTCTTCATCTACCACATGTTTATGACAGCTACATCTATTCGACACATAACTAGTGTGGGAATAGGCCACAATTGAAAAATTTCTCCAGGCGGATGCCTGGATACATATACCTAGGACGCCTGGGGACCGAAGTCCGAAGAAAGAAAGTCGCTCGTCTATGCATTTTTTCGATCTAGCGGCATTCATCGGAAGATAAGGACACTTTAACAAATCCTTTTACTCATTTATTTTACGATTCTCCATTTTAATTTCATCTAGAAAAATTCATTTAAATTAAGATCCACTTACGTAGACTCCACGTCGTAGAGGAAGCCTAGCACTTTGAGTCGCAGTGCCGTGAAGCCTTCCAAATCATTAATAAAATTAAAACGAAGTGAACTAGAGTACTATATTTCTCCTTAGAGCTTTCTTCCTTACAGATTTAATTTAGTTGGTAATAGTCATAAATATATACTAAAAAGATAAGTGACGTCACCAAGTTTCCCCTTGTTTGCGTGACGTCACTGAATGAATGATTCAGCGACAAAAATATCAAAGTTTAAACAACATTTTTTCTCTAACATTTCGTTAATCCGTTTACAAATTGAAAGAAAACGAGCCAGTTTTCAAATCACAAAAGTGAAACGAAACAATTGTTTAACTTCGTTACTTACTTTTTTAAGCAAACGAAATTTTTCATTACAAAAGTGTATTTTTCAGTGGCAGGCCGCGGTTTTCATTGTTTCACTGTTATATTTTCGCTCTAGCTCGCTGAGGCATAATTCCGGAGTTGGCTGTTTTGTTTGCACAAAGTAAGGCTCTCAAGATGGCGATATTACACAAAATGTGAATGTACCGTTGTTAAAGCCGAAAAATCACAAGCGGCGGGAAACGATCAATCGTAACTATTGTGTAAATAAGTACATTATCAACTTTAAGTTTCTTACTTGGACTTAAAAAAGCAAGTAGTTCCTTTGGCTGAAAATTTTATTTTGACTATGGGGTCAAAAAGCGGTTAAACTCACAATAACCCTAACAGCTAATTCTTGTTAAGAAAGTGACTTAAATAATGTACGAAAAATCAGAGAAAATGAAAAT
The DNA here is from genome assembly GCA_947563465.1 of Archips xylosteana. NCBI lineage: Eukaryota > Metazoa > Arthropoda > Insecta > Lepidoptera > Tortricidae > Archips > Archips xylosteana. The sequence goes on from OX387349.1 coordinate 8,678,053, forward strand.
ATTAGTAACAGCGCCATCTAATGGGACTTTCATTATAATTAACCTAGAGCTTTACGACCGTAAAGAACCAATTACAATTCGGAAAATGTAGAAAAATCAGCCGATTTAAAAAAGAGGAAGGACTTCGCTGTCCGTCCGTCTATCCGTCTGTCTGTCTGGGCTGTATCTCAGGAACCGTGATAGCTAGACAGTTGAAATTTTCACAGATAATGTATTTTGGTTGCCGCTATAACAACAAATACTACAAAACAGAATAAAATAAATATTTAAGGGGATCCCATAAAATAAACGCGATTTTTTGTCGTTTTTATAGATAATGGTACCTTCATGCGCTTCATAATGTGTATATCACAGGTGATTCAACATAAATATATTAACAAAATCAGCTAGGCAATTATAATTTTAAAAAAGAGTTTTAAACGATTATATCATCTAGTTATTGTAGTGTAGTTATCAATCTTATCAATACAATATTTATTATTATGTCCCAAGTATACACGCTGTCGCAAATACTAAGTATATCGGTACTTAATAATAAATATATCGCATAATTTTAATCTCATATTCTACCATTTACGAAAATTATGTCGAGCGTGGCCCTTCACTATGCCTTTTGCTGTTAAATAAAAGGAAAAAGAACAAAAATGAATTCTTTTAATGTTTTTTGTTATTTTAATGTTTTCTTTTTTAGCCCACTTTCCAAACGGCTCCCGCTCTTTCCCGATACCGCACCCTTAATTTCCAAGAGCACTAGTCTACACAGAGACACCGTGGCGAGAGCTTTTCATTAGAGTGCATATTCGGAAGGGAAAATGCAATTTCCCAGGCAAGCGCAAATTGTGCCACTAGGGATGGGAGTCTTGTTGTAATAAAGTAGTCTTTGTTGTCCACAATGAGACAGAGTTTGTAACTTTGTGCATAATAACAATAAGGAAGCAGAGGAAATGCCAAAATGTGTGCCACAATGAGATCGCACTCCGAAATGTAGGCTTTACAACACTTGCTGTGACTTTGGAGATGAGAACAAGGGGATCGAGAATTCTGGAATAGGGGCGAAGCCGTGGAGGTAAGCTAGTTACATCGTATTTGTGGGATTGTTTAAACGAAGTAGAAATACACTTACATCTACCTACATAATATTTGTGTAAGTGTTACACAAATATACCCAAGATTTTTCTAGGTTTTAGAAATAAGTTCTATTTAACTTTAATATATTTTTTCTCAAACATGCTTTGAAATGTATGCGTTAATGTCACGAAATGAAGCCATGAAGTTTGTTGTTTATGGCTCCCTACATTACTTCTTGGCCTAGGCCATAAAAGTAAGTATGAAAAACCATTATTGTCCGCTGCTGTAACTTTTTAAATTTGCTTACTAACACTAAACTGACAAAGGAAAAATTACATACAGCCAACTTACGACATTAAAAAAAATCTATCTTCTTTTATTTCTATAGCCTAAACTACTGGTGATGGATGGATGGATGGATGGATGGATGTATGGATGGATGTATGGATGTATGGATGGATGTATGGATGTATGGATGTACGGATGGATGTATGGATGGATGTATAGATGTATGGATGGATGGATGTATGGATGTATGGATGGATGTATGGATGTATGGATGTATTGATGGATGTATGGATGGATGGATGTATGGATGGATGTATAGATGTATGGATGGATGTATGGATGGATGGATGTATGTATGGATGGATTGATGGATGGATGTATGGATGTATGGATGGATGTATGGATGGATGGATGGATGGATGTATGGATGGATGGATGGATGGATGTATGGATGGATGTATGGGTGAATGGATGGATGGATGGATAGTTGGATGTATGTGTGGATGGATGGATGGATGGATGGATGTATGGATGTATGGATGGATGTATGGATGGATGTATGGATGGAAGGATGGATGTATGGATGGATGTATAGATGTATGGATGGATGTATGGATGGATGGATGGATGGATGTATGGATGGATGGATGGATGGATGGATGTATGGATGGATGTATGGGTGAATGGATGGATGGATGGATGGATGGTTGGATGTATGTATGGATGGATGGATGGATGGATGGATGTATGGATGTATGGATGGATGTATGGATGGATGTATGGATGGATGGATGTATTGATGGATGTATGGATGGATGTATAGATGTATGGATGGATGTATGGATGGATGTATGGATGGATGTATGGATGGATGTATGGATGGATGTATGGATGGATGTATGGATGGATGGATGGATGGATGTATGGATGGATGGATGGATGTATGGATGGATGTATGGATGGATGTATGGATGGATGTATGGGTGGATGTATGGATGGATGTATGGATGGATGTATGGATGGATGTATGGATGGATGTATGGATGGATGTATGGATGGATGTATGTATGGATGAATGGATGAATGGGTGATGATGATGATGATGATGATGATGATGATGCATGTTTGAGAAAAGCTCTATACAATCCTCGGCCAGAAGAGGGATTGCTGGACTCGTTTTATCCGGCCTCGTCTACGACTCGGCCGTATACCCCAAATCTCGTCCATCAATCCCTTACTTCACGGCCTCTGCAGTAATGTACTATTATTTACCAACATACGTGATTGAACATAGGTACATAAGGTGTTACAGTACAATTTTTGGTATCACTACGTTTCACCCACAAGAAAAGATAATAGTTAAAAGTATTTTTTTAATAATAGATACTTTGAAATACTATGTTTGTACTTGGGGGCAATTGATTTCCAAGCCACAAGAAAAAAGAATATAGCGTTCCGTGGACCGTATCGTAATAAAAAAGCTCATGGTCGATTAGATTAAATTTTCCCCGCTCTGAAGTGTCTGCGAGAAGGGGAGAGAACACTTTAGGTTAGAAGCTTTCTCGTATTCCTGTAATTTATTACACCGGCATGCGCTGAGCGATCACATTTTTCACTCTGGCAATTTTATCCGACCAATCATTGGCCGGAGACTACTTTTTACGGCAGTCTTTATCTACGGTACCATTCTTTATGAGCTCAATGAGATGAACACCAAAACAGACCAGAGGGTAGGCGGATAAATGTAAGTATTATGTATTACTTCCTTGACGTTTGTTTTCCTTGTTTGTACTTTGTGATAGTTTTATATTTATTTTTTCAAAGAATTGGCTACTTTCCTAACTAGTCAGTCTTTTAGATTAACGTAAAATATTGGACACGTATTTTTTATTTTGTCAATTAAACAAAAAATTACGAAGATATGGCGCGTTGAAGTTTCGCGTGACGTCACTTGTTCCTACATTTTGTATGAGCGTTTTAGGAACAAGTGACGTCACGCCTCGTCACGCGGAACTTCAACGCGCAATATCTTCGTCATTTTTTGTTTAATTGTCAAAAGAAAAATTACGTGTCTAATATTTTTTGATAATGTAAAATACGGACTAATAAGAATTATTATTTTTTTACCTAGGAAACATCCCTATTAGCTGTTCGGTATAAAATACTTCTCTTCAATTGTTTTATTGACCTTTTTTTGAACGATATAAAGTTATTAATAGATATTTTAACCATATAATTTAATGAGCATTAAAATAACTGATAGTGAAAAAATAATACTACGTCTATGATCGAGTTTAGCTCGACATGCTTCGGACTAATCCGCATCCCTTCATGACGGAGTTTGGCAGCAGCCGCCGTGGTGTGTGCTCCGTGATGAGATGAAGGGCTACGGATTAACCCGAAACGTGTCTAGCTAAATTCGATCATAGATGTGAGTTATCCGTATTTTTTTCACTATGAATGAGTTACGGTAGTTATATGTTCAAAATTAAAATAACTATGTAGTTGTCATTTAACATACCATTAAAATTAGACGAGATCTAAAAATACACCTTGTTGAATTCTTTGACATTCATAAGTGTTTGTTATATTGACTTCGACTTTGAATATTCAGTTTATTACATTATTTTCTATATCGGTAGGGTACAGTAAACGTCATAAATAAGTAATCACTTTTGTACCTTGTCGCTTTCAGTCGTTACATAATTTCGTATGGCTTTTCAAACATGACGTTAAAGTGAAAAGGTACAAAAGTGATCACTTATTTATGACGTTGACCCTACAATACAAATGATGTTTCAAAGTGTTCGGAGATACAACGTAAACTACATTTTCATATTGACTAAAGCCCTAAATAAGCTGAACTCTATTTCACACCTGTTTCAATTTACGCATAGGGCTTAGAAATCAATTTCGCCTTCGGGCCCAATTTAGTAACCTTTTATGAGTCGACGAACACTGCCTGATATTAAATGTAATGGAATTCTTATTTTCCCTTTCGTGAAAGAAACATTCTTTCGTTTGGGTCGAAAATACGACCCTCTCTCGGTTTGGTTGAACGAACAAAATTGTAAACAAATAAGTAAAATGAACCCGACGAAATTGGTTTCCACCTAACTTATGTGTACATATTTCGGGTTACTTTTACGTTCAATGGTAGGTACTCGGTAGTTAGTTGACAGTTAAAAAAGAAAAAGGGATCATAGGTACAGTCGCGAACCGGGATTGTTGAGCCACTTACCTATGTTCGTAACTTAGCCGTGTAATGCAAATCGAATAGCTGTCAGCTAGTCCGTAACATCGTTCATTGATTACACAGCTAAATTGCGAACTATGGCAAGTGGCTCAACAATCCCGGTTCGCGACTGTACTTTCAGTTTTAGTACCTGGGCCACCGAGCTCTGCTCGGGCAGAAACTCGGTACCAAGCGTTTTCCCAGAGACAAGACCAAGCTAGATCAATTTTTCATCCCCGAAAACCCCCAAATACCAAATTTCATCGAAATCGTTGGAACCGTTTCCGAGATCCTGATTATATACACCGGAGGGGTGGGGATGGGGGGGGGGGTGAGAGGGGGGGGAGGGGATGCGGGGGAGGGAGCGTGGGGGTGTTAAAGGGGGGATGAAAATTTCATTGATTTTGCCGTAGGATGCACCGTTTTCAAGATATTTGACAAAAACACCGGAGGGGGTGGGGGGGGGGGGGTGAGTCACGTTAAACTATCGTCCGTAAACCGACTTTACAGACAACCGGCTTTTCCTGTTCTGTGCTCCCAATAGGGAACGTGCACATAGACGGTGCTGCCAACTGGTGCCATAAGGGTGCCATCAATTTGAATGTTTTACCTTGATAAGTTTTACTGTCCGCATAGTGTCTCTTCTGTCGCATTAGTGCTGCCGCCTATAGTTACTGCACGTTCCCTATAATACTTTTTCTAACAAAAAAGTAACTTTTTCTCACAAAAAAGTAACTTTTTCTCACAAAAGAAGAAACTTGACGTTTTCTCATAAAAAATAAACTTAAAAAAAAAAACTAAAAATCTTGAAAAAAAACGTGGAGTCGAACCGAGGTCGGCTGGATGCGCGACCACCCGATTTCTAATGTGCCATTATGATCTGCTCGAAGTCGGCGAAATTTAGCTTTATATTCTAATGCAAACAAAAATAGCCGGAAAACACGAGTAAAAGCGATTTTCTGAAAATGAAACATAGCTAGATCAGTTTTTCATCCCCGAAAACCCCCACATACCAAATTTCATCGAAATCGTTGGAGCCGTTTCCGAGATCCTGATTATATATATATATATACAAGAATTGCTCGTTTAAAGGTATTAGATACCAAATTTCATCGAAATCGTTGGAGCCGTTTCCGAGATCCTGATTATATATATATATACAAGAATTGCTCGTTTAAAGGTATTAGATTAGATAAAGTTTGCTTTAGTCTTAGACGTAACCAATGCTTAAACAGAGATGTTCAAAGACAGTCTAAGTTTTTGCAGCAGCACAGTAACACTTGTCTTACATGGTATAAATTGACATAGACTGGTATACATACATGAATGTAAGAGTTCTCTCCTTCATGCACTAAAAATCACTGTACTGAAAAGTTTTCACAACCCTGTATAATGATTTTAAAAGACCTAACGATACCCCACACTATAAGGTCAGACAAGAAAAAAAAATTATACGTCTATGGGAGACCCTTAAAAAAATCCTATATTTTATTTTATCACTTTGTCAGGGTAATTGCTTCATGTACCTTTTTTTTTTTTACTAGCCTAAAATAGTGTCCCACTGCTGGGCAAAGGCCTCCCCTCTGGTCCTCCATTGTTCCCTGATTCGAGCCAAATCTGGCCAATCGTCTAATTGCTTCATGCAAATTAACAGTTTTCTAGCACTAATATTAGTCTCTACGCTAGGCCACGGACGGACGGACAGACTTGCCATTTTGACTCCAGAACCCTAAAAACACAATATCATTGTTTAATCTCGCTTCTATAATTTAACTACTTTTCAAATTGCCAATTAAACTTCCGAGGCTTCGAGAATACCTACTATTATGAAGTTCAGACAAGAAATTAGATATTCAATTATTCATTAAAGAAATTATCGATCTTACGATGTTCGCAGTACCGAAATCAATTTTGTCACAGGAAATAATTGGCCGCTTTGTCCGTTTGTCCGCCTTTCATCATTAAACAGCTTCATAAATCGAACTTTTGAAGTCAATTTGAGTCTTGGAGTGGGAATAATAAGAGAAATGAAACGCGCGGTTTTTGTAATATTTCTACCCCAAGGAATAATAATTATTTTGTGTCTACAGCTAGGTAGATAACATTTTTCACAAAAATTTGTAGGCGACGCGGTTGAATTCATGAACAAAATCTATGCGTTCAATTTCACAAAACTGAGTGCTGTTGGTTAAATAACGCGGATCGAGAGCGTGGCTAAATTCAATGCGAAAGTTTTTAAATAAAATTTACGAATGTTTGCTTTGATCTATGGTAATAGAAACCGTCTCGCGTAACAGTCTCGCGTATTCAATGAGGTTCCAGTTCCAGCAATATTTGCATTTTATCCTAACATTTTTTGGTTTTGTTTTTAGGTACCAAGATTTGGATTGCGGGTTCATGAAGCCGATAATTCAATACGCGGTTTTTAGGTCACACTCCAAACTACTGTTCAGTGTGTATGACGTGTGCAACTGACAATCGATACCGTTGCTTCCGCACCTGGAGGTAATTACCCTCAAAAGGGGTAAAATTGTGTCATGTGAGTGGTCGAACAAAACGCTATCAGCCATCACACAGTGGGTACAAATGCGATGGAAAAGTCTCAATGCATTTGTTTTTAACGCATTCACTGCCACCGACGCATATATGCGTTTTCGGGTCTTTCGGGTCTTAGTGCCGCTGTCATAATTATTTATAAATTTTGAACACACATGTGCGTCGGTGGCACCTGTGGAAGTCAGGTGGCAGTGAATGCGTTAAGAGGCAAATGACTAGCTACAATTTTCACGGGTAAATTAAAAAAAACCGGTCAAGAGCATGCTCAGTGTAGGGTTCCGTAGTTCCCGACCGTCACAATAGGCGGATTTAAAAAACTTCAAAACTGCTGAACTGATTAAGTTGAAAATAATTTTCCTAGAAAGTTTTTACTAAGTTTAACTTAGTACGTGATTTTTTTCATATTTTTTTAGACGTGCGGTTCAAAAGTTAGAGGGGGACACATTATTTTGAACTTTCGGAGTGAATATCTCCGAAAATATTCATTTTATCAAAAAAGGGTTTTAGAAAACCCGTATTTATTTTGAAATACCTATCCAATGATACCCCACACTATAGGGTTAGTCGAGAAAAAAAAATCACCCCAACTTTACGTCTATGGGAGGTACCCTAAAAAATTTTTTTTAGTTATTTTTATTTAACCACTTTGTCGGCGTGACTGATATATATATATATATATATATTCGTGCCAAATTACAGCTTTTTAGTACTAACAATCTCTGAGCTTAGCCGCGGACGGACAGACAGACGGACAGACATGGCGAAACTATATGGGTTCCTAGTTGACTACGGAACCCTAAAAAGGGTAAGGCATCACTGACCTGTGCCTTCTTAAGTATAGTTCAAACTGATTCGCGTAACAGAGTGGAAGTTTTTCAAATTAATTTCACAAAAGTTCTTTGGCAGATGTTTGGTGTTTGGTACGTCAACATAACATTTGCAGCGGAAAGTTTCTTCGACTGTACCTACCTATTCATCTCGGTCTATATATTATGTAAGTCCCACTGCTGGACACAGGCCTCTTTTTAGGATGAGAGGCCTTGGGCTGTAGTTCCTCCGCGGACCCAGTGCGAATTGGATTTCACACACACCATTGAATGGTATGGTTTTTGCGAAATTACATTACCACACCATGGTAATGTAATTTCGCAAAAAAAAATTTGGAAAGTTCAATCCACTACTGCCACGACTGCTGATCCCACCTAATAAACATTTAAAATTCCATGCTACTATCCATCCTACTTTAAACTAACGCAAATTTTCACATTTTAGCGCAATTCAAAAATGCAAAACCCACTCAATGCGATTTGCTCTTCCTTAATCATCCGTACAGCTAAGGAGTGGAAACCTTACCTACGTCTGTGTTCCCTGAACACTACAATGTGGCCTATATCAAGTCTAAAGTGAATGAGCATTTACTAGGTAAACATGCTCCATCGTAGACCTCATCTTCGCTTTCCATCAGGCGTGATTGTTGTCAAACGCAAGGCTATATAAAAAAAAAACGTCAATTTATCAGATCAGCTGAACAACGCGCTAGAGCACAGTCGCAATTCACAAAGCCTTTCGCTATCGACAGACACCAAGCTGCGAGGGCCGTTAAGTAACCCCAAGAGCCTCTCGTTGCAATTGGGTCAGCATTATATTTTAGCAACATCACGAGCGCAATGTGACCCGGGAACACGGATCTAATGTGCATAGCTATATATCATTTACCTTCGACTTTAGTCGGTTGAACCATTACATCAGTTACGCTTAGTATAAGTTTTACGTCACCAAAATACTTCTCGATCGCGTTTACGTAAAAATTTCAATTCTATGGAAACATGTATGCTTAGTATAAGTTTTTACTTCACGAAATACTTCTCGATCGCGTTTTCGTAAAAAAATCAATTACTAGGGAAACATGGACAGCGCCTCCGCGCACACGCGTCCATGTTTCCATAGAATTGAAATTTTTACGTAAACGCGATCGAGAAGTATTGAAGTGAAGGAAAACTTATACTAAGCGTAATGGACAGCGCCTCCGCGCGCGCGCGTCCATGTTTCCGTAGAATTGAAATTTTTACGTAAACGCGATCGAGAAGTATTTGGTGAAGTAAAACTTATACTAAGCGTACAGTACGCTTAGTATAAGTTTTACTTCACTTCAATACTTCTCGATCGCGTTTACGTAAAAATTTCAATTCTATGGAAACATGGAAGCGCGCGCGCGGAGACGCTGTCCATGTTTCCCTAGTAATTGAATTTTTTACGTAAACGCGATCGAGAAGTATTTTGGTGAAGTAAAACTTATACTAAGCGTATATGCTTAGTATAAGTTTTACCTCACCATTTGGTAAGTATTTACTTCTCGATCGCGTTTACGTAAAAATTGAATTTACTATGGAAACATGGACAACGCCTCTAGCGGCGCGTTTGCGCAACAAAAATTGCGAGTAAAAATAGTTGAACGGAACGCAAACTATATCGTACGTGACTCAGTCGATTCACTGAACGCAAACTATATCGTACGTGACTAAACAAAACTATTCGACAGCGTTTTTCGAATCCGCACGAAACGAAATGTCATCCGTCAGTGTCATGTCAAATGCAATAAGCAATTTTGCCTTGTTTTACGATATTAATTTGACTAGTAATGTCTATACCTGTTTTATTTGCGGTTTTAGAAGATTATCTTATCAGTATTTTGTAATTGACAAGCATAAAAAAATTGAGTGACTCAATTTGAGTCCGTGAAATTGTCCATAAGTTTTGCATTGGCAGTCAATGAATGAATTCAACCTCGGAAGTGTCGTGTCGCCGCAGCATCATTCATTTCAATCATCAATTAATTCATGTGGGCAAGATCTATATTGCAAGACCTTAATTAAATTATGATGGCAAACCAATAGGATAACAGCTTAGATTATTTATACACTATCTAAGGATAAGAGGATGGATTATTAACAACAAAAATTTGAAGCGCGCAACCTCAACGGCTCTAAGCTCAAGACAAAGAAATGTTTGTTTATCTATTAGGTATTTATTATTACTCTCACTATGGTTTTTTACTGAACCTTATTTTCACAATCGGGCCAATCAACTTTTAAACCGACGTTTTAGGCGTCTCCTGCGTTACCAAAAAATCGTACTTCCAACAAGATATATATTTCACGGTTTAATAGGTTAAACTTACGTAGGACGGCATGTATTCATGCTATTCATCTATTAAATTACAGAAAAAACATGTTTACTTACAAAAATCTGCAATTGTTTGAAAAATGTCGCGGACAGATTATAGTCGGTTTAAAAGTTGATTGGCCCAATCGCGTTTTTCCTCCAACTTTAATTGACACAGAAACATTAGGTAGGTTTAGGTCATGACAAGTTTACATAGGCCCGAAGGGCCAAAAGCACACAGAAGAGGAGCTCCATCAACACTGTTTCTGTGTCAATTCAAATTGGGAAAAAACACTACTGTGAGAATAAGCTTCAGTAAAAATTTATGGGCTCCTATTATAGTATAAATCTTCCCAGGTGAATTTTTCGCTTCAAGCCATTACATTCAATTTGAACTTGAGTTATCCAATAAATTTATTGCTTTTTTTTCAGATGATTCAAAATGTTCAGCCGTTTAAAGAAATAAACCACATAATCTACTAGAAGGCAAGACTAAATAATTAAAAAGAAAAAAAACAAAAGCAGGGCCCAATTGCATAACAAAGTACAACTTATATTACAAGCGGAACTCCCTTTCTAGTTAGTATAATTGAAGCGAGAGTTCCGCTTGTAATATTAGTTGTACTTTGTTATGCAATTGGGCCCAGGAGTTGCAAGCACTGGTTATTATACAGGTTGTTCTGTAAATAGTCAGACAAACTTTAATAGGAGATAGGTTGGCGGGCATAACATCTACTAAATATAATAAAATGACCTTGGTAAAAGTTTCTTCATTTTCAACATTTTAAATTTTTGATCTTTTGAAAAATTTATTATACCCGCACTAAGATTTTCAATTGTGAATAATTGTGATATTCGGATTTTTTATTTAAATTTAGTCTCTTCACCTAAACTTTGTTCCAGATTTGATCTTTCACAGTGAAAGTGGCCTGGTAGCCACCCAAACACACCGGTTAGAGCACCCAAATGTAAATTTATTATTAAAAATAAAATTACTGTCACAGTAATTATGATTGCGTTTATATAAAATCATATTGCAACACAATAAGAACGCTTTTATTTTAAATTACCTTCTAAGAGAAATGTTGTTACATTTCTTAAACTTTTAATATATATTTGACCTGCCCACCTATCTTACATTTAAGTTTGTCATACTAGTTACGGAACACTGTATTTACCAAATAAAGTGAATAGGATATACCTAAGCATAGACAGCCACGTGTGGTTATAGTATAAATCTTCCCAGGTGAATTTTTCGCTTTGAGCCCTATCTTTCAAACACAAACGGTATCGTCATAGTATTAAGGTTCAAATTTAATGTAATGGCTCGAAGCGAAAAATTCACCTGGGAAGATTTATACTATACCAGTGTAGCGTTGATATTGTGATATTTTAATGAAATTTATTTGTTTTAATTTAAATCTTGCCTTTTTATATTACAAGATTTTATTTACTTTCACTTGTCCCGCTGTGTATGACATCAAATCTAGGGTGTTCCGTAAGTAGTACGACAAACGGAAATGGGAGATAAGATGGGCGGGCAGATCATCTACCAAATATCAAAAAATTACCTCGGTAAAAGTCGCACCGTTTTTGAGAAAAATCGATTTTTCTGATTTTTTGAAAAGATTTTAAGTTGTGATATTCCGAATTAATTATTTTTTGCATTTATCGAAAATCGACTGTAATGAAGTAAAGACTGGGTTCAAATTTCTGTGTAGGTGATGATTTTATTTGTTACGCAACCAAATAAAAAAGTTTGGACATTCTTTGAAGGGGATTTTGTTCGGCAATGTGTATCTTCAGTTATAATTGATCAAAGGCGTTACCTATAATAATATGCGCTATGAATTACGCTGTAGTAGATCCCGTGTCATAAATATTTACTTAAATGTTAAAAATAAAAGGAAACTGTTTTTTTAAAATAAGCTTTTATTTAGTACATGTTAATAAAAATAACTAAAAAGTTAACTGTCTATTTATTAAAGGGGGAAATTATAAGTTAACTAGAAAGTATAAATACAAATTAAAAACTACATAAAATAAAACTAAAACTATAAACTAAAACTACATACAAACTAAAAAGTTAAAAAAATGAAGAAATAGACCATGTATTCAAACTTTGCGTTTTTGTCACAGTCAATCATCGATTTTACAATAAAAGCATGTTAGGTATACAGAAAAAAGTTTTATAAAAATCGGTCAAGCCGTCTCAGAGGAGTTTGATAACAAAGACCGTGGCACAAGATTTTTATATATTAGAAGATAGTTAAATATTGCTTAATTAGTACCAATTTCAGAGTTATGGTAAGTACACAAGTTAAGCAACGGGTGTATACCCATATTTATACTCATACTCACTCATTTAATTAATACAGAAACAGCAAGTAAAATAATTGTAGATGAAATAAATAATTTGTATTGAATTAAATCATATTTCAATTTAAAATAAAAGCTATGCAATAGCTTAAAAATAGTGCCACTCAATAAAAATATGCACAATGAGATTAGAAGTTGAGCATAGGTCAGACTTTTTCTGTGGCTTTATAAGTACAACATTTGAATTAGAATTCTAGATGAAGCCTTAACACATATTATTCATATTCATTGCAACCATGATATTCAAAGATGACAAATAAATATTACAGTGCTACATATTATATAGCCATAGTGGCCTAGTGGTTTACCTATAGCCTCTCAAGCAGAGGGTCATGGGTTCAAATCCCAGCTTGCACCTTGAGTTTTTCGGAATAGAGTGCAAAATTACATTGGAAATTGACTATGAGCTTTACTGTGAAGTAAAACATTGTGAGGAAACCTGCATAAACCTGCCAAGAAATTAAATGGTGTGTGTGAAGTTCCCAATCCACACTGGGCCCGCGTGGGAACTACGGCCCAAGCCCTCTCATTCTGAGAGGAGACCTATGCCATGCGGTAGGAAGTTTATAGGCTGGGATGATGAATGCTACATGGACCCTGCTATGGCGAAGCAACAACTTATCCTTAATTTATTCTAGGACTAATGCTAATATTTTAATTTTACTTTAATGCTTAACAAAATAATTATGTAGTTAATCCTAAAGTTATGGTTCCTTAGAACAGATCATCAGCAAAAGAGTACACGTACAAAAGTAGATGATCAACATCAGCAAAAGGGTATACGGACAACTGTGATTTTTATAATATATATTTTATTTTTTTCAGCCTGACATACAGTATATTTGAGAATTTTTGAGACGTACTTGAAGACATCTACGGGTAATTTTTAAAATAGCTCTAAGTACAAGCGGACATGTTAGCCAGTTGTCCGTTAACTCGTGAAAAAAGCACTAAAAAATGCTCTAAGATCGGTTTTTAAGAGGTGATGTACTGATGTATAATACAGGTTGTAAATTTATTTTAAAATGATTGCTTTTTGAGTTTTGTGTAGTGTGATGAAATTTGATTTCCTTCTGCATAACCGGATAAGTGGTAGTTATCTCATCTACGATTATTTTTATGAAGACATGTACACTATTTCGGTAAATATACAAATATATTTCATTGGCAATAAAGTATCTATAAAAATATTGCTTCTTATGAGCACTGCTCCAAATTTGAACAAAATCGATCCATTACTTGAAAAATATTAAGTTTTTTTCTTAATACAGCTATACTGTAAAATTTAAATTCCGTAGATAACCATTTACTCTTTGCTGCCGTCGATATTAGGCCCATACTACACGGGCGGTTTCCCGCTCGACGGAGCTGCGCAGTGTAGTTTGCACCATACAACTTCCATATAAAATTGTGTCTAGTGGCGGTTCAGAAGCGGTTTCCCGCAGCGGGAGAACCGCCCGTGTAGTATGGGCCTTATAGTATCAGACTTTCCCATACTGACCAATTTAAGTATGAAACATACAGTTAGTCACACCATGCCAACACAATTTGATGACAATGAAATGAATATCAATCAGTCAATAAATTTGATTAGTATATTAGTTATCCAAAACGCAGACAACTTTGAGGGACAAAAGTCCTTGAGTAGCAACCACTTACAGGAAGACAGCATTCGCAGTCCTCCTACTAGCTGGACTGACGATGATTAGTGGACATCCTTTGGCTTATGTTGATGACTATAGTGCTGATGTTATCTTAATTTATCCATTTGGTCTCCTAAAACAAATATCAGTTGAAAATATTAGATAGTAGTCAATGACCCTATGTATATGAATGTTTTGTCTCACTTGTTTGTTGTGTGTTTGCGGTCATGGATAACAAACAGTGTATTATAAATTAATATAACAGTTTCATACAAAAATGTTTAGGCTTTGGTTTTCTTTTTTTTTACAATAATTATTAGAAAGGCAGTGATGGCGATAACTTTCCGAATGTGCGGCCTCATGGCGATCTTACCTCTTCTCTTCTCTTTAACACACTCTCAAACGCCGGAGGCATCAGTACAGTTACTGAATAAAATCAGCCTAACTTTGCGGACCCAATTATTGACAGAACCTACCTGAGAACCACAAATAATAACTTATAAGGCGAGATTACCAATTCCGCAATGTGTATTTAATAACTTTGCAAGAGAAACAAAGAACGATCTTACGAAATATAATTGGCTTTAATCGTTATCTTAAATTGCTCGTCAGAACAATGTTGACAAGTCAAGAAAGTTATATCTAATTTGCGTGTATAGTTCTTTGGATTAGACGCAGTATGTAGTCGGAAAGCCAGTCTGCAACAGTAAAATATATTCGAAATACTCACCACTTATAAGCTGCGAACACAAAATTATGATTCCAACCAATTCCGCAATTCAACCAATACTGATTGGAATGAATGATTGCAATGCAACCAACAACCAATACTTGTGCTGTGGGAAAGTCCTTTGAAGTCTATTCACAGACTTAGCTATTGTTTTGAACAGTCTTTTACAAGTCTTTTAGTAACGGAATCCATTTTTAATTTATAAACGTCAAACTGACTGTCGTAAACGTAACTTCAATCGAATCGTGTAGTCGGTCTCGCAATAGTAAGTGACGATCGAAGTGCGATCGAACGAATGTGACAGAAATAATTTTTCGAATTTCATAATCGAGAGCTCACTTCGACGATAGTACAGACTAACCAACTTATCTGTGAATAAAACCAAGCAATAATACACTTTTTGCGAACGGCATAAAAACTTTTTCAATGCACAAATAAGTTGGGTTCACGCTCACGATCGCGACAGGCAGGGCTGCCTTGTTAAAAAATGCCTTAATATTAATGGTACCACATTAAAAATAGACATATTCCTAAGATAATCTTGAAATAAAAAAATCGTACATTATTATTCATCCTTCTTTCACTTTAATTATAAAATAACTCAAATTATTTCAAAAACATTAAAAAGCAGGTTATATGATACTTTATTTACACAGATTTGTACTATTCATTATTTTTTTTCCGATCAACTGAAGGCCACTACAAATCGCAGTGCGGGACGTGCGCGCGGCGCTAACGGAGCGGGTCCAGCGCGTTATATGGCACTGAATCATATACGCTGCGCCGCGGTTCCGGCTAGTGTCACCGTATATATGTTTCAGTATTATTCAACGCGCTGAATACGCTCCGTAGTCGGCGCGTGAACGAAATGAGTCGTCACCGTCGTAACGTTGTCGTCGTTTTATAAACATCATCTATCTATCTAATCTAATACCTTTAAACGAGCAATTCTTGTATCTAATCTAATACCTTTAAACGAGCAATTCTTGTATATATGTATATATATATATAATCAGGATCTCGGAAACGGCTCCAACGATTTCGATGAAATTTGGTATGTGGGGGTTTTCGGGGATGAAAAACTGATCTAGCTATGTTTCATTTTCAGAAAATCGCTTTTACTCGTGTTTTCCGGCTATTTTTGTTTGCATTAGAATATAAAGCTAAATTTCGCCGACTTCAAGCAGATCATAATGGCACATTAGAAATCGGGTGGTCGCGGATCCAGCCGACCTCGGTTCGATACCACGTTTTTTTTCAAGATTTTTAGTTTTTTTTTTAAGTTTATTTTTTATGAGAAAACGTCAAGTTTCTTCTTTTGTGAGAAAAAGTTACTTTTTTGTTAGAAAAAGTATTATAGGGAACGTGCAGTAACTATAGGCGGCAGCACTAATGCGACAGAAGAGACACTATGCGGACAGTAAAACAAACTTATCAAGGTAAAACATTCAAATTGATGGCACCCTTATGGCACCAGTTGGCAGCACCGTCTATGTGCACGTTCCCTATTGGGAGCACAGAACAGGAAAAGCCGGTTGTCTGTAAAGTCGGTTTACGGACGATAGTTTAACGTAACTCACCCCCCCCCCCCTCCGGTGTTTTTGTCAAATATCTTGAAAACGGTGCATCCTACGGCAAAATCAATGAAATTTTTTCCCCCCTTTAATACCCCCTCGCTCCCTCCCCCGCATCCCCTCCCCCCCCCCTCTCACCCCCCACCCCCCACCCACCGGGGTATATAATCAGGATCTCGGAAACGGTTCCAACGATTTCGATGAAATTTGGTATTTGGGGGTTTTCGGGGATGAAAAATTGATCTAGCTTGGTCTTATCTCTGGGAAAACGCTTGGTACCGAGTTTCTGCCCGAGCAGAGCTCGGTCGCCCAGGTACTATATAGGTATATATAATCAGTATCTCGGAAACGGCTCCAACGATTTCGATGAAATTTGGTATGTGGGGGTTTTCGGGGATGAAAAACTGATCTAGCTATGTTTCATTTTCAGAAAACCGCTTTTACTCGTGTTTTCCGGCTATTTTTGTTTGCATTAGAATACAAAGCTAAATTTCGCCGACTTCGAGCAGATCATAATAGCACATTAGAAATCGGGTGGTCGCGGATCTAGCCGACCTCGGATCGAATCCAAGTTTTTTTTCAAGATTTTTAGTTTTTTTTTTTAAGTTTATTTTTCATGAGAAAACGTCAAGTTTCTTCTTTTGTGAAAAAAAGTATTATAGGGAACGTGCAGTAGCTATAGGCGGCAGCACTAATGCGACAGAAGAGACACTATGCGGACAGTAAAACAAACTTATCAAGGTAAAACATTCAAATTGATGGCACCCTTATGGCACCAGTTGGCAGCACCGTCTATGTGCACGTTCCCTATTGGGAGCACAGAACCCCTAAGTCGAAAGGATTGCATTGTCGTCGAAGAGCCGACCTGAAGAGCATTCTCCAGGCAAAAAATTGTCTTCTTGCCATTTTTCGCATTTACTTTTAGACTGATTTTTCACTATACTAATTCGCGCGTGAACGACTCACTAGTCAGAAAGCATGTGAGAGCTTTACTTTAGCGTTTGCGTTTGCTTACTTCTCACTACACCTTGCGAAAGTGAAACGTGGTATTTACGCTCACAAATTGCTCGTCCCAAAGTTTACGCTGTCGACGTGAGCGCTAAACTATTCGAAAAGTGACGCGTACTCGCAGGATTTGTTAGGAAATCGAGCGGAAAATTTACAACGATGAGATGATCGAGCTCACCGCGATAGTCGAAGTGAAGACAAACGCATCGACTAACGTTCATTCGATTTACGCAGTCGAATAGTATTCGAATGTTTGACGTAAAACTTATACTTAGTAGTTTAGTTTTAGTTTACTTATAGTTTTCCTTCACTTCAATACTTCTCGATCGCGTTTACGTAAAAAATTCAATTACTAGGGAAACATGGACAGTGCCTCCGCGCGCGCGCGTCTATGTTTCCATTGAATTGAAATTTTTACGTAAACGCGATCGAGAAGTATTGAAGTGAAGGAAAACTTATACTAAGCATACTGTATGCTTAGTATAAGTTTTCCTTCACTTCAATACTTCTCGATCGCGTTTACGTAAAAAAATCAATTACTAGGGAAACATGGACAGCGTATCCGCGCGCGCGCGTCCATGTTTCCATAGAATTGTTTTTTTTACGTAAACGCGATCGAGAAGTATTGAAGTGAAGGAAAACTTATACTAAGCGTACAGTATGCTTAGTATAAGTTTTCCTTCACTTCAATACTTCTCGATCGCGTTTACGTAAAAAAATCAATTACTAGGGAAACATGGACAGCGTCTCCGCGCGCGTGCGTCCATGTTTCCATAGAATTGATTTTTTTACGTAAACGCGATCGAGAAGTATTGAAGTCAAGGAAAACTTATACTAAGCGTACAGTATGCTTAGTATAAGTTTTACTTCACCAAAATACTTCTCGATCGCGTTTACGTAAAAAATTCAATTACTAGGGAAACATGGACAGCGCCTCCGCGCGCGCGCGTCTTTGTTTCCATAGAATTGAAATTTTTACGTAAACGCGATCGAGAAGTATTGAAGTGAAGGAAAACTTATACTAAGCGTACTGGCCCTATAATACGAAATTCAAAATTCGAACTTCGTATCGTGCATGGGAGCTCACACGTGCAAGACGGTACGATATGAACTTCGATTTTTGAATTTTATAAATTTTGAAATTCCGGGGTTTAGGTGCGTTCGAAATTCATCTTAGTCTTAATTTATACTCCATGAATAACTTCGTAGGTATATACAACACGTCTTTAAACTTATCGATTGAGAGTCCATAGACTTTTTTGAAAAACATAAAATGTAACCATGTCTTATTTTGTGAGATCCCGCTAACTACATACCAGATACAGATACAGATTTTATCCAGTCTGTTAGGCCATTTTATTGCAAAAGATTAACAAACACACACAATCCCATTTTTCGCATATCTTTAATAAGTTAGAATTATTTAACAGTACGGAAGTGGAAATTGTAAAATAAAAACGACGTATAAACCTAGGGGAACAAAACTTGCGATTTTTATCACTCTTTTCTTTTTGACGACCTGCGGACTTACCGATGTGAATGTCTGTGTGTGCGCGCGCGCGCGTGTGGTGTGTGTACGTGTGTGTGTGTGCATAAGGCCAACTAGCGACCCACAAAATACCCACACTGCAACGTCGCCAGCGGGGCGGAAATCAATAAGGGTGGAGGTAGATAGTGTCCAATTTTTATACAATATAAGATAGAAATCGTACAAAGATTACCTGGATATCCTTTAAGGGATAAATTCGCCTTTGTACATATGTTTTTCTTGTTATCTGTTAATTTTATGTGTCTTATGTAAAATAAAGAGTTATACATACATCTAAATGTTCATACTCACGCGCTAATCAGATGTACGTGTGGAATCGAGGGGGGGCGGGTGTGTCGAGCGGGGGGCAACGGCGCGTGCGGCGGCCCGCCGGGATACAGCACGGGCTGGAGGGATAGAGAGCCGCCGAGCGATAGAGACGGCGGACTGGACAACCTGCGGACAATATTTAATTATTTTGAGTAAATATGGCTATATTTCATGGCTAATGTAGTGTTAAAAGGATCACATTTAAATCTGGTACAAGACAAGTATTACTGAACTATACTCCATTTAATTCAGAATTATAAACCACAACAACATTATATTGCGGCTCGTGAACTGTAATCTCTTTACAATATGTACTAGAGTAACAATTGACGACACGCAAATAAAGTGACATTAAAACAATTTTATTTTGCGGCTCCCAGACTATTGTACTGTACTATTTGCTAGGTAAGAAATAGTTGACGGCAATATAATGATGTTGTGGTTTTCAATTCTAAATTAAATGAAGTATAGAGACCTACTATTTGTTTTACTCAAATAAACCCGACCAAGGACGAGTCGTAGTAGCTCACTGAGAGTAGGTTACAAAGATAAAAGGTAGGAAAAAGTTCATACTTCAATGTTCAACATTTTCATTTGTGTATTGGATTGGATCCTAAAATTAAGGAAGTCCTCCTAAAATGGTTTAATTTCTCCTTCTTATGAAACCATAAGAATCACTTACAGAGAAAATTAATGAAAAAGTGAGCGCGCATCTAAGTCAGTAGGTAAAGTTAAGTTTCTATTTGTTAGTAAGTAAATAATATAATTTGCCTACCATTATTTGAAATTAATTTATTTTAATTAATTTTCGTAACATCAGTCGTTACGTTAGTCAACTATGAATCCCTCGTAATAAACCCCTTGTCAAAAGTAGAAGAACTAAATTCAAGGCTAATTTAAAATAATACTTATTATACAGATTAAAATAAAAATATAACAAATATAGCATTTTTGCCACATATCTAGATAAGATACATACGAAAAGTTAAAAAACTAAAGTAATCAATTCTCTGACAAAACAGTACAAATCATCCTAAAGGGGCTGTTTCACCACCCATTGATTAATTTTAACAGACGGATAAATGTGATGCCATCTTGTCTATTCGAACAAAACAAACAGAGGCGGCATCACATTTATCCGTCAAATAAATTTCATCAAAATCGAAAAAATCGATTCAATCGTGATATTTTAGTTAGGTATGGTTTAACTCTCTTAGCAATAATAAAAAGGTGTTTTTGCATTAATATGGTCCCCGTGATGTAGGGCTACGGATTATCCCGAAACATGTCGAGTTAAACTCGATCATAGACTTGAGTTATCCGTATTTTTTCACTATCTATGATCTCGATTTTCCGATATACCAAAATACGTAATTGATTTAAAAAAAAATTGAGGAGTATGACGTCTTAAGTTCCGCACGAGGAGGGTAACAAACAGAACCCTAATGAATGTCGCTACACTGTCAGTTTGCCCGTCTGTCTGTCACAACACTGTATCGCTTAAACCATAATAGATAGACAGCTGAAATTTATACATATCGTACAAGTGAGCCCCAAATCAACCAATATAAAATGACTCCACACTCTATACATTTTGCTTATAAACAGGGCTCTGTTAACACTGGATTTTTATAGCCAACATATTGACATCCTACCTACAAATTTGTACTGAACCCTCGGTGTGCAAGTCTGACTTACTCTTGGGCGGTCTTTGGAATCATATCTATGAAAGTGCAAAAGGTGTATTTTTAAACTAATGTTTACGTTAAAATTTTTGACTGCTTTTGAAAATGCATTACGGTCATAAACTCCTACTGCACCATCATTTCAAATTCAACACAATTCTTCTCTACTTTTGAATGGTATGTTCACAAACATAATTTCAAAAAGTGCTCCCACTAAACCGTGTCATACCTGAAGCACGTACACCACTACTTCTTACTACATATACAGGGTGTCCTAAAACTCAACGATATTCTGGTACCGGCCTAGAGGCCAAATTATACCAGCTCTGGAAAAAATACCTAAGGTTAAAATCCATATCACTTTTAGTAGGAATTAGCTGTGTTCGAAAAAATAGCTATTAACGCTTAACTAGGTGACATATATTTCTTTATTTATTTAATTACAACCATGGTATTAAATCTGGTGTTACAAAAAAATAAAGATCCACATGGACCCCGGTGGGGTATACACATAAGTATAACAATAATTACAAAATGTCACTTAAATTCTACTATAATATAATTCTATCTATCTATATAATTTTTTTTTGTACCGACATAGTTACATAACTACGTATATAGCGATAGCTATAATACGTTAGCTATTTTGACAGGCGAGCCAGTAGTCTCATACCCATAGTACCGTGTACTTGTCCTTTGGCGAATATAATATTATCAACATCCTTTGTTTGGACTTATCTCTCAATAACTCTCCCAGCATATACAGGGTTATTTGTAATTCACTAGCATCCTTTTAACCCTAAACTCCTACCACTTAAACAAATGTTTTTTTGTTTTACGGCTTTTGTCAAAACTTAATATTTTTGGTGTAATAACGTTTTGAAAATTTGAGATTTCCTCTTATTTTTACGATACTCTGTGTATTTGTATGGGAAAAAAAGTGCTTCATTTTTAAAAGTCATAAAACAAAAAACATTTGTTTGAGTGATAGGAATTCAGGGTTGAGAGGATGTCAGTGAATTAAAAATAACCCTGTATAACTAACGACTAGCTAATATAAATAATAGACTAGCTAAATTTTCTTACCTCTATTTTGTCCAGAACTGTTACAACTTAGGCTCTCGCCGGTAAAAAGTTATCGTTGAGTTTCAGGACACCCTGTATACCTATTTTTCTTCTCAAGTTTCGTATTCTTTCAAAATTCACTCTACCTATACGTTCCCAACTGAAACCGAGCTCAATTAACTCGAGGTAACTATGTGCGCGTAATAGTACATTACTGCAGAGGCCGTGAAGTAAGGGATTGATGGACGAGATTTGGGGTATACGGCCGAGTCGTAGACGAGGCCGGATAAAACGAGTCCAGCAATCCCTCTTCCGGCCGAGGATTGTATAGAGCTTTTCTCAAACATGCATCATCATCATCATCATCATCCATCCATCCATCCATCCATCCATCCATCCATCCATCCATCCATCCATCCATCCATCCATCCATCCAACCATCCGTCCATCCATTCATCCATCCATCCATACATCCATCCATACATCCATCCATACATCCATCCATACATCCATCCATACATCCATCCATCCATCCATCCATCCATCCATCCATACATCCATCCATCCATACATCCATCCATACATCCATACATCAATCCATACATCCATACATCCATCCATACATCCATCCATCCATCACCAGTAGTTTAGGCGGTTTTATAGAAATATAAGAAGATAGATTTTTTTTAATGTCGTAAGTTGGCTGTTTGTAATTTTTCCATTGTCAGTTTAATGTTAGTAAGCAAATTTAAAAAGTTACTGCATCGGACAATAATGGTTTTTCATACTTATTTTTATGGCCTAGGCCAAGAAGTAATGTAGGGAGCCATAAACAACAAACTTCATGGCTTCATTTCGTAACATTAACGCATACATTTCAAAGCATGTTTGAGAAAATAATATTATTACCTTTCCGTGCGAGAAACTCAATTAAGTTTGCTCGCCGAATCCGAAGCGGAAACGTTTTCATAATAGTACAAGCTATGAACTGTCTGCACACACAAATACGTAAACAAATAAACAAACACAGATTGCGGGATTAGTTCTGTCCTGCAAATTACTGTGAGATTTCGCTGGCGTACGTCGACTGAATACGCAAGTTCACTAAACAAGGGAAACGTCTAAAGCTTAGAGGTGAATGTATCTTTAATGAATGTTTTGAGCTCCTGCTTTTAATTTGTCACTTAGAATTGCGCTACTTTCAGGAGACTTTGTATTTAAATGAGAATCAACTGAAAGAGCTCAAAGGGAAATCAGACTTAATGAAATAAATGTTAAACGTTAAATAATAAACATACTTACTTAAATTGATATATACGTACGTAAATACATATTAAACACACAAGACTCGAAAACTAATATTCGTATTTTTCATACACAATAATCTAACCTCACTTAACCGGTGACAGAACCCGAAACCTCAAGTTTTGTTGTCAGATTCTTTGTATGCATACTTATTCTTGACACAGTCTTAAACTAAATTCAAAACTACTTTCGTACAAGCAAACATTAATTTGATAAGGAATTTCAATTAACAACATAACGTCACAAACGCAGTACCTGTAAGCACAGCGATGTGTCAAGATTGAACTAATTAAGCGAACAACCGGAACCATTTCAGGCTAAATTCGGCAATCTGCTAAAATACTCCTCGAAATTCAGCACCTCATACGGATTTAACTGCCATAAATTCATATCGATGTATTTTTAATAGCAGGCTTTTATTTTTTACGACATGTTGTGGCACAACGTACCGCTAGGCTGAGGTTTCAATAAGAGTTTTCATTAGAAAGTGAAAAGATTAAATTTCTCCACTCCGTCTTTGGATTTATAAAGATAAAAATATTATTTTTTTTCTCATGCTATCATCATTTCGTTATAATATGAAAAAGCACTTACTTCGATAAAGAAATAATGACGAAAATAATAAATAAAACATGGTATTGAAAACCTCGCTGAAACATTTTCAATCATTCGCCTTTCACTTTAGCATTTGAAAGCAAAAATTCATCTAAATTCGACCTGATCTAACCCCAAACGGAGCGTAATAGAGAGGGTTCTGTAATATTCGTAAAATGTAACCATCATTTGCTATGGTGGAGTTTATCCGCCATAACTCAGTTTTTACGCCTCCCTGAGGCCCTATTCAGAGTTCATTACAATCTAGTTAGCCGTTGCATTGTACACAAAAACGACCTTAATTATAAAACAAAGCCGTAGCCATACGATGTTTATTACGCCAATTTAAAGCCTTCAAGACTGCAAAATTAAAATTAATAACCGGTTATCAAGGATTCCTAATTTTATTCGTTGGTAGGTACTTGCTGTCGTATTAAAGCATAGGCCTATTATTAGATACAATCAAATAATCTAGTTTTGTTTTGACAAATGCATATTGTCATAAACTAAACTTCTTTAATTTTTTAATGTATTCGCTACATGCTGCAGCTGAAATACCTTGGCTAAGTGACATGGATTTTTTCTTATTTTTTCCAGAACTGGTATACTGGACCTCTTTGCCGGTACGAGGTAATCGTTGAGTTTTAAGACACCCTGTATTTGAACTCTTTAATTACGCATAAGTTCTGAATACAAAAATAGACAATAAGTTACACAACCGTACCGCATTTGTCTTTAAACTTCACAAAAATGTTTGCCAAACTAGTATGGAATCGAAAAAACGAAACCGCTTGTATGGATATGAGAAGAAAAAATATATGAGCCCTTGCTTTGATGAATACTACCAAAGATGACGGCTCAGTGCTCCAAAAGCGACACTAAATTATTAAAAGTTGACTTAATTAACACTAACGTTATTCCGTAATGAAAGATCGTAAGAGTAAGGTTGGAGATTTAGGTACGACTCTTTTACCGATGTTTCTATTAGGTTCGATTAAAACTGTTGTAGACTTATTGCATTGTTTTACTTATGTAAGTTTAACCTCCTTAGCCCTGCCTATTTAACAGATGTAGTGCCTAGAAGATAGACACCGATTTCGCAGTTTTGGAAATTCGGTAGTTATTCTTACTCTTGCTTTGTTCTTTATAAAGTAGGGCTGGCGAGGACATATTCAGACGGACAGCATTTAGTTTTGATTTTATTTATCGAAGAGTCGTTGCAACTTTAGTGACTTGGAAACTTAATTTTTCTTCTAGAAAGTTCGTTTACCTTTAACGTAGAACCCAACAAAATGACTTACTTCATCGGCGACTCCATATGAACCCGGTGCGAGGAGCACGACGGCGCGGGTTGCGGGTGCGGCGGCAGCGGCGGGGGACTGCTGTGCCGGCTCAGCGTCTCCGGAGACACCAGGGCAGCCCCAGCTGAAGCCGGACTCGGGAGTGGCGGCGCGGAGCCCCCGGAATCGCGGCTTGACCCGAACGTAGCCCGTGATACGTGGGAGCCCCCCGACATGTTGTTCGCCGGGATTGAGTAGCAACTGAAACAAATGAAAATTTTATTTATTACTAGCTGATGCCTACGGCTTTGCCCCCGCTGAAGTAGATTAAATCGTAGGTATTTTCTCGTAGGAATGAGACATTTTCCCGTGGTACAAAGTAGCCTATGTCACTCTCCAGCCCTTCAACTAAGTCCGTACAAAAATTACGCCAATCCGTCGCCCAGTTTTGACGTGAAAAAAGGACAAACAAACAAACACACTTTCACATTTATAATATTAAGTATGGAAGTATGGATGGATTCTAATCGATTATGTGACGAGTTGTAATAGAATAAGTACAATAACTGACAGCAAAACAATTTACATTTTTAAGTAGACATTTGCCATTTTGAATTTCAAACCAGAATTTCAAAACAATAAATTATAAGATAAGGGTTACGTACTGTTGACAAGGTTCACTATTCAATACAATTAGGTATTTAAACTGTTAAGTTACCATGTATCACGCATGTGGATTGTTTAATTTTGATGTTTAATTCCAATTTTGATTTGATCGCTAAAATAAATAAAAAACAAACCAACGTTTTATTTTTATATGTCCACTGTTCTGCGCGTTTTTCTTGTGGAAAAAAAACATTAAATTAAAGATGAAAATAAACTGGAAAAGAGGTGCAAAGAATATTACAACAAGATTACTTTTCTTTAAGAAGTTGGCGATGGCGAGAAAACTCTCAAATGAGACATTTCGGTCACAAAAGCACGTTCGGAAAAGCAAACTTAAAAGTTTCCTTTGTGTTAAGATGATTCTAAAGGACCAAAATTAAAAGCCACTTTCGTTCCGTTGCGGTAAACTTCACACCACACTCGATATATTTTTCTTTGCAGTTTATAATTTGAAGAGTCCGCGGAAAGAACTTGTCTAGTATGTCTAGTCACCTAAGCAATTTTTGGGTTTGAAAGTTAGTCATCACGAACAATTACTATGCTAACCATTTCTTTAAAAGTGAAAAAAATTAATATTGTTTTCAGATATCCATATTTGATTCAATGGTAAGCCATAGGGTAGTACTTTGCGAGCTTTGCATTTTGAGATTGATGATAAAATCTCATGTTCTTTCCGTGAACCCTTCAATTGTAGAGTATGGAGCATATCATAATATCTTAGTTATAGATTATAGAGAATTTTCTGTGGTTATGTGTAAAATAATTGTAGTTTAAATAAGTACTCCAGATTATTACCACAGTCATGCATAAAATAACAAAATACAAGTTCATCAAATTAAACTACCTAATTAGTGCATAGGGGATTTGTGATTCGAATCCCATTCGATAGTGTAAATTATTACAATTTAATTACTAAAATGTATATTACTTTGCGAATAAACTACACAGGCTGCTTTTTTAAATTAGTTTATCGAAACCGAAGTTCCGAAATGTGGGAGGGAAGGCAGCCCTCGAGAAGGATTGACGATTTGTCAAAAGTGGTGGGAAGAAACTGGATGTGCAAAGCACGCGACCGCACAACATGGAGGGAATTCGAATTGACAAAGGTGTAAAAAGAGGGAAAAAAGGACAAAATACTCAAATTTCTAACGAATAAATCCTACTATGATATTTTTTCTTTTTATTAGTTAAATTAAAAGTTGACTTATAACTGATAAGAAGTATTAGCAGGTGAGATAGAGGTCAATGGCTGGTTAGTTTTAGGCGTACTAGATAGCCACGAACTCCCAGCTGTCTAGTGCACGGGCCCTCAAACACCGTCATAAGTTCCGCTGGCTGCCGCAATCCCAGACTAAAGTAGCAAAAAAAATACTATCATCAAATTTTGCAACTCTACCTAATTGTTAAGGTAAATAAACAAAAAGAATTTTTGAAACTTTGAAAAACCATTACTTTTGAAACATTTATTTAAAAACATACTATATCCTCCAATCCTTAATTTGTACTATCGTTCAAAGTATCACGTATTTAATTATGAATCCTCGTCAGAAACTGGCAATGAAGTTAAAACATCCCAACCCGAATATGATTCAATACGGCGTAGCCACAAAATCATCTCACGTCCTATTTGCACATGTAAATAGACCTGTCATGTCATTGTTAGACATCCAATAATAATCCTGCATTACCGCATGATGGTTCGACAGTTTCCCGCAGACTCGCTTACAGGGGTAGGAGCTTGCAAAATTGATAGCTCCTGACCCAAATCACGCTACAAGATTTGAACATAACTTTTACAAGAACCTCTCAACGATGAAATTCCTGAGCTAGCGCTCAAGCAAGTTATTACGGAAAATAAAATATAGAAATTTTAATTTTAATAATAACCTCAGTCAGAATCACGGGGTGGATACATAATAAAATTGACACTGTTTTAATTAAAAAGATTCTCCCGGTATTTTTAGGGTTCCGTAGCCAAATGGCAAAAAACGGAACCCTTATAGATTCGTCATGTCTGTCTGTCTGTCTGTCCGTATGTCACAGCCACTTTTTTCCGAAACTATAAGAGCTATGCTGTTGAAACTTGGTAAGTAGATGTATTCTGTGAACCGCATTAAGATTTTCACACAAAAATAGAAATAGTTTGCGCGAGAGACACTTCCAAAGTGGTAAAATGTGTGTCCCCTCCCCCTGTAACTTCTAAACTAAGCGAATGATAAAACTAAAAAAAAGATATGATGTACATTACCACGTAAACTTCCACCGAAAATTGGTTTGAACGAGATCTAGTTTGTCTGTCTGTCTATATCAGTAACCAATCTACAATGATCCCACACTGCGCACATTTTGGTTAGGAGCAGGGGTCTGCTAAGAATGGATGTTCATAGATACATAATAAATTTGTACGGAACCCTCGGTGCGCGAGTCCGAATCGCACTTGGCCGGTTTGTTGTTTATGCTTTCAATTTGTATCTTTTTGCTCGATGGTCAAAGCAATATTAAAAATTCCTTGGTTTTAGAACAAAATATTTCATTTTAAGTTAGTAGAACGGTGGAATCACGTTTTATGACTACTTTCATAATACAACAACCATCAATATTGGTGAAAAACTTAAGTAAAGGGACTGTTGCATGTAGTAGTAACGTGTCTGTATAAACAAAAGTACCTGGGCGACCGAGCTCCGCTCGGGCTGAAACTCGGTGCCAAGCGTTTTCCCAGAGATAAGACCAAGCTAGATCAATTTTTCATCCCCGAAAACCCCCACATACCAAATTTCATCGAAATCGTTGGAACCCTTTCTGAGATCCTGATTATATGTAAGATATAAAAGAATTTCTCGTTTAAAGGAATTAGATGACGTTCCAAATTTGAAAAATGACTTAAGCTCCATATTAATTTATAATAACGTACTTACTACATATTTGCACTACTTACTACATACGACAGGTCCTTTCACCTCTAAGAAATTGTTATACGAATACTTGTAGCCAGTAACGTCGTGTATACGAAAAACACTATCTATTTACATTCAATTTTTTAAAATATTTTGGGTTCATAAGTAAGTAATTGATCCCTAAAGCCCCCTGTGAAATGTATTTTCAAGCACAGGTAGTTTTCCAAATCCTAAAGATTTGCTGACTAACTATGGTAGGTTATGGTAGGACAGTCGAAGGCATAAATATCTATCTATTCAGCCATAGTATCGTATACCGATACTTACTTAATATTTTAATGCGAAAGTGTGTCAATCTGTTACCACTTCACGCTTAAATCGCTGAACCGATTTAAATGAAATTTGGTATGAAGATAGTTTGGGACCCTGGGAAGGACATGGGATAAGTAGATTTTATTCCGGAAAACTGCAAAGTTCCCACAGGATAACGATTAACAAATTCTTTGCAGACGGAGTCGCTGGCAACAGCTGGTAATTATGTAAACGTCAATCTTATGGTCAATTGCATAGAATTGTCAAGATATTTTTGGCGCCTTAGTAACGTACTTATTTATGACCAGGACTGGTACGTGTGTGATTATATATCTTAAAAATTATTTTGGTAAAGGAAAAGTTGTTATAAAAAGATACACACATTAATCCTGGGACGACTCAAAGCTTTTATCTCAATCTCGATAAGCTACTTTAGGAAAATCAATGAATATATTATATGTACTTATAATATAACCTTCGACAGGTAAATAATAGTAGATTGTTCAACAAGGGACTAAAACAGGCCATGATGACACAAGATATTTAGCCACCCGAGCAGAGCGAGGGTGGCTATAATTCGCGTGTCATTATGGCAGTTTAGTCTCGCGTTAAACACTCTACTTTTCACTTTGAATGCGAGGAAAAAAACGATGTTTTAGGTATACTAATCTACAATATTACTTTTATAAAACGTACGCTCAATACGAGCAATGGATGTCTGTTCAGAATTCAAATAGCAATTTAAATTTGTTCCGCGGTTTTTTTTTTGTTGAGTGACGCTTTAAATGTTTGCATATTTAGCCAACAGATTCAAACTTGAAAAATATTTCATAGCTAATTGGAGTAAGTATGCATAATAAAATGAATTCATCTTTAATATAATTAAATAGATTAATATTCGTTATTATTCATGGTGTTTCACAAAATTATTATTTTTAAAATATTTTTATACAGTTGTCATTTAGAGCTCAGGTATTTCCACGCACTAAAGGCTTCCACAGACCGAAGCGCAGGGCGCTACGGAGCGCTACGGAGCGCTTCGAAGCGTCCGCAGCGCGCTGCGGTCTGTGGAAAGCTTTAAAATTGTCTATGACCAGTCACTGAAAATGGCAATAATCCTCCATCCACAAACACCGTGATTGGCAGTTTAGGGGTTTCCAAAGTAAATTAAAAAAAATTACTTTAATCCCTAGAGATCAAAAAAGAGCTTTAGTCCCGATATGCAGAGACTAAAGTAACATTTTAAGAGCATGAGATGTGAAAAGTATGTAAATAACGCTTACATTTATGATGAATTTGCTTGATCTGATTTTGTGTACAGTGTTAATGTGTTGTAAGAGCCTTACTGTTTGCTATTCGTGTCGTGTTTGGGTTCCAGGCATCGCATCTCCGTCTGTCACGTAAAAAATAATAGCATCTCTTTCGTTCTCGCAGATATTTCGGAAAATGAAACAAAGTATCCCAATACTTGGAAACCAACAACAGTCGTATACTAATCTGACAATTATTTATGAGACCCGAAATCTTTATTAATTCATACTGTTCTAGCGAACTTTACACTTCCCTGGGATAAAACGAATTCTATTTTATTTAATCAAGGATAGTGTACGATTTCCTAATAAAACAATTTTTAAAATCGGAAATTAGATTTTTTTTTACTTTGAGAGATTACGCTACATACTAATAAAACACACACACACACACACACACACACACACACACACACACACACACACACACACACACACACACACACACACACACACACACACACACACACACACACACACACACACACACACATACCTACGCACGCACGCACACACACACACACACACACACACACACACACACACACCTACACACGCACGCTCGAGCTCATTTATACAAGCACGCACACGAGCATGTACGCAAACACAGGTAAAGGTAACGCCACCAGGGGGGTTACTACGAAATCCGAAGTTCGAAGTTCGGATCGTGTGGTCCCTCTCACTCTCGTAATAAATACCATTAGCGTGAGCGGAACGGCATGAAACGAAGTTCGAATTTCGCGCTTCGTAGTATAGGGCCTGAGTTGAGGTCACGCACACAACCACATCTCACAACACATCAACGTTGTGTTGAAGTTTAACGACAACACAACGTCAAAATCCCGCTGTCATTACATGAGATGTGGTTGTGAGCGTGGCGTCAACTCTGGTGGCGTTACCTATAGGAACTTGTCAGCAACAATTGAAATAAGCTGCAGAACTAAATACGTAATTAACAAAGCGACGGAGATGGATCGCATTAATAGTTTATGACAGTGTTTCCCAACCTGTGGTCCGCGGACCCCTGGGGGTCCGCGAGTATAGGTATATGGGGTTCCGCGGTGTCATCTCTGGACTGGACCATACATAAATGCTAATAAGTCTCGTAATAAGTCTTGTAATCCAATTTTTTTTCCTGTTTATTTTATTAAGGGGGTCCGTGAAAACTGTGCTTGATTTCCTAGGGGTCCATGGCTGAAAAAGGTTGGGAAACGCTGGTTTATCAGTTGATGACGCACCAACTCTGTTGTACTTCAACACGGGTCGGTAAAATAATTAGGGGATTGATATCTTGTTTGTAAAGGATAGTTTTGCTTTCGTAATTGGATAATAATTGCCCTGCGCACCGGTGCCGGGATTTAGGGCAACAAAGAGATATTAAATTTATACAATAATATTCTACATCTTCTGCTATAGGTACCTATCCAGAAAAAAGAACCGGACGTCGTCCCTTGTCTGCTTGTGAAAAGTTCAGTTGCAATTTGCTATGTCGATGGGTGAATTGGAACAAGAAAAACGAATGAAACATTTTATTGCGGCATATTTCAATGTTTCTTGAAGTATTTAATACTTACTACCTTTATAAGTTACCTACATATAAGCTATGGGATGAGAGATATATTAATTGTGTATTTAGGTATGAGAGATATTAATTATAATACAAACAAGTCCCTACAAATCCGGTAAGTTTTTCTATAAAAACTTTAACCTGTATTTCATCAACAAATACTGGCAGCTTTTACTAAATATTAAAAACAGAGTTCTGGTTCAAATTGAAATAAGAACGTTTGTGTGGAACGCAACGGAGACTCCGTAAATCGAATCGCAGACGCCGCCGAACGCCATTTCCTCGTCAATATGGCGTTCGATTTCCGCCCCGTCCCGTAAAACGGTTTACCGGATTACATGCAACGTTTATTTTAATCAGCCCTATGCTGAACGCTCTCTGGGCAGAGATCATGGGATCAAACTGTGATCGCGTTCGAACACCAACAACAAACAAAATTACCTTTCAGGTATAAGTATAAATCTTCCCAGGCGAATTTTTCGCTTCGAGCCATTACATTAAATTTGAACCTTAATACTATGACGATACCGTTTGTTTTGAAAAATAAGGGCTCGAAACGAAAAATTCACCTGGGAAGATTTATACTATAAGGGATTGTGAATTTCGAACGAATTAAAAGTGGTTGAATTTGAATTTCAAGTTCCTGTTTAATCTACCTCGGCATATTTAACTTAATAAATTGACGTCTAATGTTTGTTTCTCTAAACTAAGTTACAATTGAATTATTTAAAGGTAACATTTGAATAAATTAAACTAAGTATCACTTGATATTGAGATATTATAGTAGTAGGTGGGTAGTTTTCAAAATATTTGTACCCAATTAAGGGATTAATTAAAAACAAAATTTAATTAATTACCTGTGAGTCACGAAAGTTAGTCATACAAAGTATATGGGTAACCCCGTTACTCACAGGTAATTAATTAAATTTTGTTTTTAATTAATCCCTTAATTGGGTACAAATATTTTGAAAACTACCCAGGTAGGCATTATAATTATTATTATTATCGGAAATCATAATTTTACGGGAAAGCTTATTCATAACCAGCAATGTACAAAAACTTACTATAAATTTTCAAGATCTTCGTATACGTCTGCCATAATACATAATAATTATTTGGATGGATTTTTCCTCTTAAGTACATCAAGTCATTTGGAGGGATTCGAATTATGTTCTAAGACAAAGGCAGACGGAGACTAGACACAACTTCTGACGTTATTCAATTCAAACTCTGCAGCACTTACACGTAACTTACTGTAACTGCATTATCTGATTTGCAGTCCGATGCAAGTTCCTCTCTTCACTTACTTCAATGGCGAGTAAATTACTGGCTACCTAACTTGTCAGTTAGAATTTGATGCAGGTTTGATGTATGTCCAACTCTGCCGCCCTTATGCGTTATGATAAGGGCGGCAGAACTGACCGTTGAGTGATGAGTTTAACCTTTTCAACGCTCTGTCAAATACAACAGCTCTCACTCATACGCCATGACATCGGAATGTCAAACGCGAAGTTGAACCCTACAGAAATGCATGTAGGTAGAGATCGCTCTACACGCCATGACTGATATATCAGTCGTTGGCGTAGAACCTGCGGTGCTGATATATGTTTCGTTGGCGTCGAAAAGGTTAATAAATATTTTATAAAGTGCAGTCAATCGACAATAACCGTGCGTCCAAAAATGTACACAGCTGTCTCTTCACACCGTTAATTAATACGATTGCGATAACGCTGACAAATACCTAATTATCCATCCGATATTCGCGAGACAAATTAAGTTTTAATCATTTCAATACAAACGTCCACTGGGATGCTTTATCGAATCAATTACAATCCATCCATACAAAGGGTTCGGTAATCACAATCCCACATGGATTGGTATGGAAATGAAATGTAGCACGCACTGTGAACAACGGAAGAGAGATTGACGTTGGAATATTTCATGATTTTTCTCGTATCCATTTAATATGTCAAAGCCGACAACCGAGTCTTTATTCACTTTAATATTTGCACATTCTGTCCCTCAAAAATGTTGATAATTTTTGAAATAAAATAAACTGTGTGAAAAATATGAGATGGCCAGAGCCATGGCATAAGTATATAAGTAATCCAAATTTGTACCTTTATTCAGATTAGTTTTAGGTACATAATGTTAAACAACTTGCCACGATACTCAGAGTTATTTTTTAGTACGAGGCAAGAGATACAATAATAATTATTAGACATTTTTAGGAGTGTAGACCGCATCGAAAGGAAGCACGGTTTACTTCCCATAGAAAATATGACTAATGTTATTCACGGTGAATCATTGGCGAGCGTAAAACGCAAAGCCAAACGTCTCCATTTCAGCTGTGGTAAAATGCTTTCATATGTCCGGTGGATGTCTGGCTTTTCTCCTCTACATGTTGCATATAAATTATAAATACGTATTGATGTTTTTGTCAATTCAGTTTTTGGATTTTTTTCTAAATAGCGGAGCGGGGTTGATAAAGTAATAATAATAGTAGATTGTTCAACAAGGGAGGAAAATAACCAATATCACACGAGGTTACTTAGCTTTTATATTCCGAGGGTGATATTGGTGTTTTTCTCGAGTTAAACACTCTGCTTTTCATTTCGACTACAAGGAAAGTAAGAAAATATAAGTATAAATAAATAAAAATGTCTAAACTGGTCAATATGATCGTAGTAAAATATTTCAATGGAGTTTATTGTTAAGGAATAATTAATTTAACAAAATTTAAAATGTTCAATATAATAATAAATGAAAACAGTATACATATAAAGTAGGTATTTTAGTAAATTTATTTATAAAATATGTAAGTAACCAATTTGAACCAAAGAGTTAAGCTGTATAGAGATCGGCTGTGTGGACAATAACATTGTCGTAACTTTTCTGGTTAAGTCACTAAATAAGAAACTAATGTAAATTAATAATTTAATTTAATAATATTTCACTGGCATTATAAAATTTGTAATATGACTAATTAAGAAAAAAAAACTCAATACTTAATTATTCCATGTATATGCCGTAATGCTTGGCTGAATGCGTATATGTTCCATTGACAGCCAATGCCTTTATTTTTTTTAATTCATTTCTACCCTAGGGAAGAAAATAATAGTTATCCTCCCGTATGTCAGATATGATTTGCCTCAATTTCCGAGTATGAGAGATGAAAATATTATTTCAGCCATTGCGGAAAACTCACTAATTCTAGAACTCACAGACTCACTAATCTAAGAAACCTGTTTAATAATTATGTCCGAGTCTCACGGTACATTCATAACAAACAAGTACCTGGGCGACCGAGCTCTGCTCGGGCAGAAACTCGGTACCAAGCGTTTTCCCAGAGATAAGACCAAGCTAGATCAATTTTAAATACCAAATTTCATCGAAATCGTTGGAGCCGTTTCCGAGATCCTGATTATTCATATATGTGCGGGGGAGGGGGGGGCGGGGGAGGGGGTTCAGGGGTTTCAAAGGGGGATGAAAATTTCATTGATTTTGCCGTAGGATGCACCGTTTTCAAGATATTTGACAAAAACACCGGAGGGGTAGGGGGGGTGGGGGGTGGAGGGGGGGTTGGGAGGGGGAGGGGATGCGGGGGAAGGTGCGCGGGGGTGTTAAAGGGGGGATGAAAATTTCATTGATTTTGCCGTAGGATGCACCGTTTTCAAGATATTTGACAAAAACACCGGAGGGGGTGGGCGGGTGAGTCACGTTAAACTATCGTCCGCTTTTCCTGTTCTGTGCTCCCAATAGGGAACGTGCACATAGACGGTGCTGCCAACTGGTGCCATAAGTATTTGAATGTTTTACCTTGATAAGTTTGTTTTACTGTCCGCATAGTGTCTCTTCTGTCGCATTAGTGCTGCCGCCTATAGTTACTGCACGTTCCCTATAATACTTTATCTCGCAAAAAAGTAACTTTTTCTCACAAAAGAAGAAACTTGACGTTTTCTCATGAAAAATAAACTTAAAAAAAAAAACTAAAAATCTTGAAAAAAAACGTGGAATCGAACCGAGGTCGGCTGGATCCGCGACCACCCGATTTCTAATGTGCCATTATGATCTGCTCGAAGTCGGCAAAATTTAGCTTTGTATTCTAATGCAAACAAAAATAGCCGGAAAACACGAGTAAAAGCGATTTTCTGAAAATGAAACATAGCTAAATCAGTTTTTCATCCCCGAAAACCCCCACATACCAAATTTCATCGAAATCGTTGGAGCCGTTTCCGAGATCCTGATTATATATATACATATATATATACAAGAATTGCTCGTTTAAAGGTATTAGATAGATTAGATTAGATAAAGCATTTTTTTTTTTTTTTTTTTTTTTTTATGTTAGATAGGCCAGACAAACGAACTAGTGGGTCACCTGATGTTAAATGAACACCACTGTCCATAGACACCCGCAGCGCTTTACACGATGCCAGTGCGTTGTCGGCCCTAAAGGAGAGGAAATAGGGGAAGGGGGAGAGGGAAGGGGTGAGGTATTGGGCCCCCGGCACTCTCACTGACCGTACGAAACGCAAGCAGGATTACTGCTGCTTCACGCCGGTATTCTGTGAGAGGGTGGTACTGCCCCGGATGAGCCGGCCCATTTGTGATGCAGCGGCTAGCTACAACATGGCTCTACCACTACAAAAAGCAAAAAGCATTGACTTTCATTGATTAAGCTTCTCTACACTGTTTCTAAGGCTACGTGTATATCTTCCCCAAGAGGTAAGGAGGGCTCTTGTGATTTACCACAAAAGAATATCCAAGAAGGGCCGACGTTGATTGCATATTTTGTAACACAAAGCGTCCAGCAACTTGGAATTTATTTCGCTAAGCAGTTACGGCAACCCTCAAACTTTCACCGTCGTTAAATTTTCCGCGCAAATATCTTTATCTCCCTCGAGTTGTGTGGTTACATACATCGCTGTATGTTTATAGCATACCGTTGCAAGTTGCAGGAGAATCGCGTCAGGAGTTTTTGCATTAACTACGATTCTATAATAACTACTAATACCGCGTTCTTAGATACTATCGTTTTATACTTTTTCATCTCTCATACTCGGAAAGTGAGACAAATCCTATCTGACATACGGGAGGATAACTGTTATTTTCTTCCCTAGGGTAGATATGAATTAAAAAAAATAAAGGCATTGGCTGTCAATGGAACACATACGCATTCAGCCAAGTATTGCGGCATATACATGGAATAATTAAGTATTGAGTTTTTTTTTCTTAATTAGTCATATTACAAATTTTATAACGCCAGTGAAATATTATTAAATTATATTATTAATTTACATTAGTTTCTTATTTAGTGACTTAAACCAGAAAAGTTAGAAAATGTTAAGAAAAAAACACGGTAAACGACAATGTTATTGTCCACACAGCCTATCTTTATACAGCTTAACTCCTTGGTTCAAATTGGTTACTTACATATTTTATAAATAAATTTATTAAAATACCTACTTTATCTACTGTTTTCATTGATTATTATATTGAACATTCTTAATTTTGTTAAGTTAATTATTCTTTAACAATAAACTCCATTGAAATATTTTTCAACGATCATATTGACCAGTTTAGACATTTTTATTTATTTATACTTATATTTTCTTACTTTCCTTGTAATCGAAATGAAAAGCAGAGTGTTTAACTAGGGAAAAACACCAATATCACCCTCCGAATATTGGCACCCTTGCTGTGCTCGGGTGCCAACTAACCTCGTGTGATATTGTTTATTTTCCTCCCTTGTTGAACAATCTACTATTGCATCTTGGTCATCTTAATAAAGGTAAAATAGACTGCGTTAGTCAACTTGATCGTTTTATTGGTCACAATAATAAAAAACTGCTGGTTTATCACAAGTGTGGTTCACTTTTGTTGAAGTGCACTCAATTTTTAAAAAGCAGTAGGATACATTGAGAAGATGATTCCCCACTGTACATACTATAATATCGAGGGTAGAATTTAGCTTCACTTCCACCTTATTCTCCTATCCTTTAAAATAAAATAAATGAATATTATTTGGACACTTGACACCAATTGACCTAGTCACAAAGTAGCAAACCTTGTGATGGTTACTAGGTAACGGATAAACGTTTAAAACACCCAAGACTCAAGTAAAAATATTCGTATTTTTCATACATAAACATACATGATATGCCCTGATCGGCGATCGAACCCTCAAGCTTCGTAGCAGGGTTCGCTAACCACTTGGCTATCTGATCGTTTATACTACTACTTTTCTTTTTATTTTTATAGGTATACTTTGTATTATAAAGTAAATATCAGATAACTAGAACATCTGACAAGCACAAGAGAATTTAAAAAAATTTTTCGAAGACATGATCGGAGGTGCGTTCTTACAACGTTCAAGTAAGAAACCAGGATCCTCTAATCAAGCTGCCTAAATGACTTCTCCACGCCATCAAGAGATCCCTCTAATTACTGTGAAACCACTCCTCCTGTGGATTTTGTTTCAAGTACATGACACAAATTGGACGAGGCATCTACCCTCCGTAAGTGGACTCCACATTTCTTGCGGATTTTGTCTCCATTTTTTTCTGTCGCAGCGACGCGTGCCACTGACAAGAGGTCAACTCAAAATGAGATAGGCGAGCAACAAATCTTTTTGTACATATTTACGGTATACAAATTATGTACAAAATTAATACCTATTACATAGGAGCAATTTTCGAAATCATGACCCTGAAAATAACTCTAGACAAACTATAAAATAACATTATGTTTTCTAACGCAGTAAGATTAAATAAAATCGATGAACAGATTTCAGATTTCTTTTCAATACCTAGGTAAAAAAAAATCATCTCTTAGGTATAACTACTATAGGTTGACTGTTTTTCAAATTTAAATGTGGATAATTTGGAAATACCCTGTTTAATAAAATAAAGCATCTTCCAAATCGAACTTACACTACAAAAAAATATAAATGGTATACGTGGCGAAAATATATGTAAACTATTGCGAATAAATTACCGCTAGACTACCGCGCGACTATTCAATTAAATGAACAGGCAAGAGCTATATTTCACTAGTACTACGCTCTTATTTCAAGTTTGACACAGTTTTTTAACATTTCCAAGTGTATTTTCGTAGATGTGGCTTAAAAAACAACGGACTCCCGAATCGTTCTATCTAAGCTCATTAGTTCAGTTCATCTTTATTTTCATCACTGAAAAACACCAAATTGCCGCCTTTTAACTTGTTATGAACAGAAATTGAAGCTGTCTTCTAACTTCAGCAGTTAAATCCTGACTGCGTAATACGAAATTTAGATAAAACATCAAAGATGGTGATCTCCAAATCCGTAAAGATCTGGGGATTATTTAGCTGCACAGACGCCGGAAGTTTTGACAAAAACAATAGAATAGGCTCCTAACTAACTTGTTCAATGTCTACAACCAAGTATATGGCTATATACGAACAGTGTTGGGCTCTTTTGCAGCGATTTAAGAGAGAATTATTGAAAAAAAATCTCCTTTTTCACGCAAGGCGTCAGAAACGCACATGTGCGTTCAAATCACTGCCAAACTATGACAGCGGCACCAGGCGAAAGTCACGAAAACGCATATATGCGTTCCCGGCATTTGTTAACTTGATATTTATCTTAAGTGACAAATGTCTATAGTGCCATCTTTGTTTATTTTGTTCGATTATAGAGAGATGGCTTCACAGATATTCGTCACATAAAAAACAGTGATAAAATAGCTAAATGTATGCCTGAAGCCGTTGCTTCAAGACTTCAGTGCCATAAACGACGAAATTATTTCATTCGATACCTTTTCTACGGGGTGCAGACCGCGACGACTCGTGTTCATAGGTATGTAACGCTGATAGATTCGACAAAATATCGGGAGAGCTAAACTACTTGAGCTCGGTTGGGGCTGAACTACAGAGCTTAGAACATCGCCGTAACCATTTCCGTTTCACCGTGCGACCAGGCATGAGGAACAACTCTACCCTTATGTTGTATGTTGTTAATATTACGACCATTCACAGAAAGCGCCACGTTATAATTTATAATACGGGCTGCTAAGCAATGGAAATCGCTTTCGTCGTTGGTTTTCCGGAAAAATACAACTTAGGGTTATTCTAGGCTTGAGTGAATAAGCTGATACTGAACCTGTAAGCTACATCTTATAGCTTCATCTGTACAGCAGGTAAGATGGTCAGTTTGAAAT
The DNA here is from genome assembly GCA_947563465.1 of Archips xylosteana. Taxonomy (NCBI): domain Eukaryota; kingdom Metazoa; phylum Arthropoda; class Insecta; order Lepidoptera; family Tortricidae; genus Archips; species Archips xylosteana. Next base: position 8,718,436 of record OX387349.1, read on the forward strand.
AAGAAAAAGTCCCTGGAGAGCTCTAAATAAAAAGTGTTATCTAAACTTCATCGAAACCGCTGCCATTGTCACCCAACCCAGTCCGTATATGTGGTATAGTGTCTGTCTGGCGTCGCAGCGTTCCCTTTCGCTGGCGCCGCCAGCGTACGCCGTGATCACAGCACGTATAACTGGAGACGATGTCATAAATAATATTTTATTTATTCTGAATGAAATGCACATTTTTATCATTTTATATTTGAGATTCGGAAACTTTTGGCACATCTGCTGACCGTAGGTTTAGTTTAAATACAAACTTTTTAAATTTTTGAAATAAATATGTAAATAAAATTTAAAAAAAATTGTCCAACCACATTGATAATGACAAATATCATCATACCTTTATCTCACGGTTATGGGCGTGTTCGACATCTGTATTTGGATTTTGTTTACCCCTTTGTATGATTTTTGTAACATTACAATTTTTTTACATGAGTAGGCACAAAAAAATATTTTTAAGTGAAATTAAGACCTGCAAGAAAAATCGTATGAATTGCGACGCTCAACTGACCACTTCAGTCAAACTCGCTCGCTTCATGGCCTCGCAGCGTAATTTAACTTGCACTATTTTCCTTCAAAGTCCGAAGTGCGCTGTAAAGGCAACTCCTGTCACAAGTGCTTCATGGCCATGATCAATGGACGGCGGGCACTACGACTAACTACGTCTACGCTGAGCCGTGCCGGCATGCTTTGTTTTGTTCCTTGATTCACTATTGGTGGGTTAAGTCAGCTTTTAACACAGAATTAACAACAAGAAGAACAAAAATATCACGCGAACTAAAAATTCGACCGCGTGTATGGCTACAAAGCCATATTACATTTATTTTCTCAGCTTAGTTTGTGACGAAGTTCTGCTCTTAAAAAATGGGTTATTTCAGTCATGGTGGTTCACAAGGATTATATTTCGAACATAAAACTACCGTGAGACTCACCTATAGCGAAAAATACGGATAACTCACGTCATTAATTGAATTTAGCCCGACACGTTTCGGACTATGATTATGCCGGGCGGACGGTATTTTTCACTATGGATTAAATTTTATTGGTGAGTATCATAATTTACTAAAACTCATGAAAACACGAATAAACGTGTGCTCGTTGACAATGGTAGAGGCGTAAACTTGGCGACATCGTTTGTCACCGGAAATACACAAGATAAATTTTCTATCCCTCTTATGTTTAGTTATATGGTTTTCGATGATCAATTTGAGGTTGCCTTTTTACGCATGTTGAATAAGTTTTCTTTCTTTGTACCTACTTGTGTTTGTGTATTTTAGTATATTCAATTTTTTTAGGATATGCTTATACATTGTACCAGGGTAACAGAACCACATAGGAGTGCAACTTGAAAGTAGGTACTATTAATTGGGTACAATACGAATTAACAATATAAAGAAAAAAGTAAAGCTGCCTACAATCATCATCTTGATTACTTGGCTGCTGGTTCTGGGAACCGGTTGCGGTCAAGTAGTAATCTTTTGTTAGCTTTTCCTGTAACTAAGTCCAAATCCTATTCCAAATCCTTCTCCGTGCACGCTGTTAGTCTGTGGAATCGGTTGCCGAGTGAAATCAGGCGGTCGCAGTCGGTAGCTATCTTCCGGAGTCGCTTAAGGGCGTACTGGCTTGACAGTTCCTCTTAAATAGAGACAACCTCTATTGTGTTCTCTGTTTTGTGTATATGCGTATATTAATGTATTTATGTAGTTTTTATGTAGGTAGTCTATTTGTGTTGATATGATATGTATTAGTCTACTGTATTCATTAAGTATATAATATATTAGTGTGTAGTTGCGTGTATTCTTTGTATGTATGTGTATTGTTTATGTTAAGTATATTGGTTTGGGTTTACTTTTGATTTCGACTCTTTTTTATTACTCAGCATTGTATGACTACTCTTGTCTCTGATGTTCTGTCAATCGTTCAAAGGTTAACTGGAAGAGATCCCTTTATGGGATAAGTTCGCCTTTGTACATCTGTTTTTCTTGTTAACTGTTATTTTTCATGTTTTACGTACAATAAAGAGTTTTACATACATACATCATTACTAAAATTATGCACATAAATATAAAATTTAACTTTATTATGACAACACAACATCCTCAAGAATTATAGAGATAGATAATCCTTCTAAATTTCAGAAACGCGTTAACGAATGCATCTTTGTGCCACGCCTGCAAGTATTGAAAATATTTTTAATACGTTTCGCTTGGTGAATGCTGAAAGGAATATAAAAAGTCACGTAGTCAGAAAACATGCATAGAGTTAGGTTACTTTTTTGACAAACAAACACGGCACGCGATGCCACAAAAACAAACATCCAGCCTTCAGAAGGCATGACAAAACTCTGTTTTTTTTTCACCGCGTCAAAATACCCACACTCCCATACTTTCTCGCCTTTCGTGTGGTATTCCTGCAGGACGACTGGCAGCTTGTCTTGTTTGTCTTGAAGACGCACAAAGAAGATGCTTGAAACAAAACAATTCCTCGAATGAACATTCTCCGCCTCACTGAGAATTCACAATAAAAAAACCGACCAAGTACGCATCGGACTCGTGCTGAGGGTTCCGTGCAAATTTAAAATTTATATTATATATGTTGAAATTTAAAACGTGATATTTAAAATAAAATTAGAGTTAAACAATTGGGAATGTCTAAAAAAATTTACCACTGGTTTTTATATATTTTTTTTTGTATAGAAAATTCGTAGAGTATGGAATCCTAAAAAGGGTCGTTATAGATAAACAGAAAAATCGACAACAAAGTGGTCCTATAAACCCTCCTTTTTCGTTTTTAGGTATGGAACCCTAAAAAATATAAGTAGAACTTGCTACAACTAAAACTGTCCCTGGTTTTCATTCTGATATTTAGTTGTAGTCCAGCAAAGAATACCTATTGAAACAAAAACAAAACTAATAAAAATGTATAGTCACGTAAATACGAAGAAAGTTGATAAAAATAGCACCAACAAGGCGCGGAAATATTTAGTTATTTGTCCGTAAAAAACGTGTTACTGAGAGATTCTTTGTCAGGAAGCGACAGCACTCTTAGCAATCACGATGAAAGCGTCAACGTAAACAGAATCCCGTGTACAAAAGCACCTGCAACCAAACAACACCTATTGTGGCGGCATAATTATGTCTCCATTAGGCGCATTTGCGTCGCTTTATGCGCGCTCGCTGTCGCTGCAAATTGCCTACGAATAATGCGCATTTTAAGAATCCTTTGTCTCGCTTTCTTAAGAGTCATCGCTTAAGATATTAGGATGGGAAAAAATGCTAACTATTTAAGCTTGCATTTTTACATATAAAGATTCAGTGTCGTAATTAGACCGTATTATTGTAGAAAATCCGTATTAAGGCATAATGGAATGAATGAAGCGAAAACCCTAGAGTACTATTTATTACATAACTACTCTAAGAGCCGCTAACACGGTCTAGGGTTAAAAAAAAAATCATTAATTCTGGGTTAGGGAAGACAGTTCCATATATTATTGACACTATTTAACCCTGGGTTAGCAGTTAACTCGGAATTATGAAGCTAACCCTGGACCACGCAAGTCTGCCTAAGTTAGCGTCCCTACTTACTATTAAAACATCGCGTGTACATAGAAAGATTAGTCAATCACTGCTTGCATAAAAGCTTTAAGGTGTCTAAGCGCGTTAATAGACGTTAATCTCAATTTACGAGGCTAATACAGCAAGGTTCATGAATAAAAAAATACATTATTCTCACAATGGTGTAGCTTTCAACGCGGTTCGTGTACCTGTCATTACGAGATATACGAGGGTAGGTATTCAAGTGATTATGTCAGACTACTGGCCCGTGTAACACGTAAAATTACCGCGAGCGAAAACACCTTTTATTTCATTACCACAGGAATGAGGCGTCGCGTGAGCCGCTCACATTTTGTTGCATTTTACAATAATTAATCGCAGGCCACCCCTGTCAGCGCGTGGAGTGTAAGCGGTCGACGACCCCGGGATTTAGAACGACCCAGTGTTTACAACAGAACAAAATACAGGAAGTAGGGCGAGGGACAGCGTCAACTCGCGGGCGAATCATTTCGCACCGATCTATCACTTTCGTGAGCGATTACACCTTGTCATTCCCCTGTTAATGTCATTTTCATTTTGCGTCGGAGGGCGGAAAGGCAACAAGTTTATGTAAATACGCTTTGTGTCAGGTTCTGTTGGCTCAGCAGAAATGTCAAATGTAATTTATCAAAGTTTTCCGGTGTTGTGATGGTTCGTACGAGTTATTTGTAGACGGTGTAAGTGACTGGAAAAGTTATTCAAAATTAATATCGCTTACTGTACTTATGTTTATTTTTTGATAAAGGTAGACAACACCATCAATTATGCATAGATACCTATGTTAATAAGTTAACGCACTGAGATCGAGGAATATCCAGAAAAACTTTCTTCCATTTTATTTTGACCAGAAGTCTGTTCTTATACGCTAGGCACAATAAAAAGATCTATCACTGAAGCAAACTATATGTTAAAAAACTATACCTCTCATCTGGCTGCACTTCACTGTTCGTAGCCACAGATTCGGTAATCTTCATGATGATTACTGCCTTTCTAACACTTAAAGAGCTTATTACAGCAATCCACACAGCATTTTATGCATCATTTTGGAACCGCAATAGTCGCAAACGCAGGTCGAGTGTATTCGCGGGACCGCACGCGACGGTCCTAGGGGAAGCACTGATCCCAAACAATACTGAGCCAGGCCTGGATTGCAGCAATTTCATACTATCATGCAGAGATGGGGGCGAGATAAAGAGGAGACCAGCTCTCGAGCGAAATTGGTAAATAGCCATGTAATGACAGCAAATTGACGAGGCTCCCGTACTAGCTGCTACATTGTCTACGACCTGATATATAACCCAAGAATAGTCAAAATTTGACGTATCTCGAGGTTAATCCTACTAAAATCGTCGAAGTAGGTACGTACGGTCAACAACTTAATTGTTGATCAAATTGCCACTGTATATGTAGGTACGGGTTCTGCCGTTTATACCTACTTGAATATTCTGATTTGCATTAGACGGCTAAAATGTGATGAGTGGCAAGATGCTTAACAATTAAAGTTGTTGACCGTACACACAGTAAATTGCTGTACTTATATATATAGTACGTAAACATACGGGAACCAAATATTTTAACCCGTGCATGTTTAGACGAGAAATAAGGTTAGGGCAAAATACTTAGTTTTTTAAAATACAGGCACTTTTTATATTTTTTGAAGTGGGTTTTTGCTTATTTTTTTTAATATAACCATATCACAGGATGAGAGATGATGATGAGATCCGCGCAAAAACTAAAGTCACGGACATAGCTCGAAGAATTGCTAGACTTGAGTGGCAGTGGGCAGGGCACATCGCCCGTAGAACTGACAGCCGATGGGGCCGAAAAGTTCTCGAGTGGTGTCCGCGGACCGGAAGACGCGCAGTGTAGGTAGGCCTCCAACAAGATGGAGCGACGACCTGGTGAAGGTAGCGGGAACGCATTGGATGCGGATGGCGCAGGCCCGATCTGTTTGGCGAGCCTTGGGGGAGGCCTAAGTTCAGCAGTGGACTTCTTTCGGCGGAAATGATGAACCTTATCACAGGATAGGATCACAGTTAGCCGACTTAAAAAAGGTAGTTTCGTAATTTCAATAAAATGATAAATTGAAAACTTGTGTGGTATAGTAACATACTCGACTTGGCCGTCAAGGTTTGTTGGATGGGTTCACGTAGATTTACTAGTACATACTGTATCATATATGATCCAGTAGTATAACGTTACATCTATTCGAGTTTAATAGTTGTATGCACGTGATTTGCTACAGCAGGGGGGGCGACGATAGGATATCATCAATATCCCGGATAACATCGCTATGCGCAGTTTTCTATCCAATCCCAGTAGATTGTATAACACGTATAAAATCTTTGTGAGCTCTTCTTTGAAATATATACGTAAAGACCCACGAAAGGTCTCAACAACGATTGAGTGCTTCTGTCGGATGCAGTACAGTGTTTGTCGATCCGGAATGTATGACAATAGTGGACAATCTGTAAATTCATGCCCTTATGGCAAATTACACGAGGGCGTGAATTAACAGGTCCTGCATTACTGTCATTTTTTCCGGATCGAAAATTACGTTTATTAACGGCACCTCTTGTGTCCACTATTCTGTCTTTACACAACACAGTGCAGAATGAGCGAACAATGACTAATTCAACAGCAACAGTCTTCAGTCACAGGACTAAGACCCACAGAATGCCGTGCCTTTAGCAGTTGAATGCATAAATACCGCTAGAGTAGGTACAGCCGCGGAATCAAAAGTTTCGTCACTTTTCACACAAATACGAACACACCGTGATCGCGTAATCAGTTTCTATTTTGTATCTAACAACAACTTCTGAACTAAAACAATTACTTTGCTCACCCGCGACCTTACAATAGTAACGTTTATGCAAGAAATGTGTGTTCATGCAGTTCCTCCACCTCCACACTGTACGAACACACACAAATCACATAAACACAACTATCACCACCACCAAGCTACACTGACGCGTTTCGAACTCAACCAGAGCTCATCCTCGGAGTTACCACAACCGTATGCTATGCTACCAAATGTTAAACTAACAAACCAAAACAAATGTTTTAACTTGTCACTGTAACTTCACAAGTACCCACTTTATTTTTCTTATTCTCAAACTACCCCACAAAAATTAACTTTTATTGACATATTATAAAACTACCTTGAATTTTTGTTTATTTATTTATAAGGCATATTTTATTAATACTAACTGTTCAAATTAGACCCAAGCCGCAGTAAAGGAGAAGATACTAAATTTACCTGTTCATTAATAATAGACCCCATAGTGTTGTACCTAATTATTTCCATGCATTCCAGAGCATCCAGACGCAACCCCTTGCCGCAATAATGTAACACTTCATAAGAATCTGAATCTAGTAATTGTTTTAGTTCATTAATATGGACCTCCGCAAAGTAACGCCTGATTCAATAAATTATTTAAACAACTTCTGTGACATTTTAGTTAATCCAGTTAATTGCACCAGTTGTTAAGATACAGGCTCAGCCTAGTTTGGAGTCTGATAGATGTACCGCATGTTTTGTATTTAACAAGGGTTTTTTTGGTAAATAAACTATTTTTATTATTATTATTATTTTCGATCTTAACTCGGTGACATAGAGCCGAAAAGTGGCCAACCTTTTCATTCCGTGTCTGTATCAAAGGTAAATGTCCCAGTGCTCGACATGCTAATACCTACTCAATAGATGACAGTCTGCCGTAACCTTTATTGTTAATGAGATTTAAAATTAAAGATAGCAACTACCTACTGGGACAATGACCGAACTCTGACGTTTACCATATGTAGAGATAACCTGCCATTAGTGTTAATTTATAATTATTGTGCTCTCCTGCAGATACGTGCCTGACAGTCTACAGAGCTGTGATTTATTGCGTCATAATCGAGAATGGAAGCGACATAAAATGTCAGTAACAATAAAGCTGGATTTAGTGCACTTCCGTCGGTCAGCGTTGATAGCGGTATGATCGCATATTGCAGCGCTGATAGACAGCTAAGCGCGTATACATACGTCGTGCGGAAGAATACCATTGGTGTAATGTATGTAGTATAGGTGAAAAACTTAAGTAAATGACCTATTGTATGAAGTAGTGCACTGAATTTAATTTGGAACGTCAATTTGCTTATACGGACACGTTACTACTACATACAAGAGATCATTTACATAAGTTTTTCACAGTAGTATGTTGAGTGCGGCAGTCACCGAAGTCATTGTGTACGCGCTGATTATTGTTCGTGCACTAAATTTAGTACTTAATAACTTAATAAGTCATTTATTTACTCAACCATGGTGCAGATAGATTTTACAGACAGTTTATAGAGCCTAAGCATTGTTCCTACTGTTAAAACTACAACATGTCTAACGACCTATCTCTCCTATACCGCTCCTTGTACCTACCTACACAGCCTGTGGTGGTTTTCGGTGCTCAATCAACTTAGCCGTGAACATTGTGTCTGTATACGTACCTACATACGTACAGCAAAGTCAAAACTTTGAAATCAAATTCGGCGGCTCGGGCAGTCCATTTCAGAATTAGATTGCAATGCCAGTAGTAAGCCTGTCTAAAAGTAATGTATTTAGTTAGATCCGATCAGTGAAGTACGGCATTCTACGAGTATTCATTTTTTAGATTCTGAATGGACTTGTAGAGTCTCCAAATCTTTTGTCAAAAACTTCATTTCGATGTCCTGATCGACGAACTCGTACTTCTAAATTATTTGCAGTTCCCTCTAGTCGTACGGCGTATGCAAGAAATAGATTCCTTGTTAGAGCTTGCAAATCTTACAATGAGAAATTTTCCGATATTGACATATTTCATCTGTCTTTGCAACAATTTGTTTCTGCAATTAAAATTAAAGTTAAAGATTATAATAAGTAAATAGTAGGTAAGTCAACGGGAGGAACCTTTGGAAGAAAATAGTTATACAATTATACTTTTCTATTTGGTTATAATATTATCATTACTATTGTATTCATTCGGTTCTCTCTTTTTTTCTCTCTATATTTACAGTATACTTCTTGTTTGAGCAACAGAAATATTATTAGTTATAAGTGAAAACTGTTTGGGCTAATGAATTGTTTAAATTATTTATGTATTTGTGCTGTTTGCCTGTTTGTTTTCCAAATATAAAAAATAAAATAAAATAAAATTACTTCGGGTACGTACCCACTGCCCGCTCGGCGACACGCAGTCTCGTTCTGAATCCGCCTACACTCTTGAACTATACTAATTTATACGTCCAGAGAATATAACACGTATGGCTTGACACCAAAGAGCGTTTTTGCCTGCGTCTTCTTCCGCATAAGTTTGCGGAGATCGACATAAATCGTATAATTTACTAGATCGCTCAAACGGAAACTTAGTTAAGAACGTACCCGACCTTTTGCACAATATCCTGATCAACTACATCCTCACCTGTTTGAGAGACGTTGGTATTTTAGTCGACTATAGTGAACAAAAATTGTATCGTTGCTTGCCAAACTGATGTTGCTATTGTGTAAAATCTACTCGTACTTATTTATTTAATAAAGTGAATACCAGTGATACTTCGCAAAGCGATTGTCAATAAAGCTTGTTCTTAATAAAATGTCTAATAAACGTGAAATTCTTTTCTCTCCGAGACTGGTTGATACGCGAACCTCTTCAAATGGGTAAAGTAGAAATCTTGCAAGTGTTATTTCCAATAGGTACTAAGTTAAGGTTTTTTAAGATACATAAGTTAAAGTTGCAGAGCACGTGTAAAGTCAAGCTTAAGCTGCATAGTCGGCATGGGGTGGAGTGGTTTTAGAGACATCTGTAGGGCTCTTGGAGCACAATAGTACCCCACGTCACGCCAGACAGCCTACACTGAGGAAACACTATTTAGCTGTCTAGATAGGCTAATTAGAAAGGGTGCTCTAAAAAAGGTAAATTTTACTGGATCACCTCACTGTCCATCTGTAATTTTTTTTTCTTATAAGAACGCATGGGGACTTTGTATTAACAACTCTAAATAATAAAGTCTCTGATTCACAACTTATAAATTTATTTTCATAGAACAACCTATTACGACGTAAAAAAATTGTTCTAGCTTTTGAACTTGTCTGTACCGTTAGTGCGCAAGACCAACTCGTACTTGAGCAGTTTTTTATACCTCACTTGATTTAGCACAAGGTTGTCTGAAACTTAAATAACCTGAACTTCTTAAACACAGCATATTCAGGGTGCTCGTAAATAATGGACAAGCTCCAAGGCTGCCTTGGCGGTGGATAGAAGCTTGTCTATTATTTACTAGACATCGTGCATGATTACATAACTATCTAACTTAAAAGCCAACAAAAAATATATACTATGATAATGGTTTTAGCACAGCATATCGAAATCAATCTTAACGACCGCTTTCACTTAATAGAAGAATTCTTGACAGACATACTTCCCAAATCAACCACCCTAATAATAATGGGTTTGCCGACAGCTGCCATCAGTAACAGAGAAATAGCATTAGGATATTAATAGGTGCTTTATAAGGCGCTGACTTTATTTACTCTCTCATCTTTATGTGTTATAAGAGTACCATTTTATTACTTTGTCAATAATTATCCAATCAGACGAAACACAACAGAAGCAATCTCTTATATAAACAGAAGACATCCTGTTCAGTTAGAATAGTTTCCGAAAAATATGTACTTAATTCTGAAGAAAAATTGTACTTCTTTTGGTAGAAGTGAAAATATTGAGTCATGATCTCTCGCGTTCTCGTAATTCTACTACGGTTTTCTAGTATTTCTGAGGGACCCAAACATACAGGTCAATTCTGAAGATGTGATCAGTACCAATCCTATCTACATCAATTAATTTAGGCTACAATTTCGTAGCAATAATTGGTGATATTGGTGTTCTTTTATTTTTAGTTTTTTCGTCGTGTGCGACACACTATTTAATAAGGCTCTAGTAACGTTCATAAAAAACGAAACTGAATGTTTCACGTGTGATAGTAAACTCCTTGTATATGTACGTTTATTGAATTGATCTCAACCAATTCTCGAGAATCACACCGCTGTGAGGTCCTTTTCCGCAAAAGGACCTAACTACAGTGTATCCAGATGTCAAAGGCGCGAGCAAAAAGATTCCACATAAGCATAGAAATGGGCTAGACTTTGTCGTGTTATTTTATTCGCTTTAATTATCCTTTGGAATAGGAACATCCCTTTCGTGGGATACAATGTCTTGCTCATTAGGCGCAATTTACTCAAGCCTTGAGAAACTCTTATCTAAAAGTTTTTATGTACCATACTCGTACTATGCTTGTAGGAGAATTGTATACAGTTACCTACTTATCATCTTATGCTATAAAATATATATGACTGAAGTTTGGTGAAAATCTCTCACAGTATCTTCGCAACCATGCTAAGGGAACTCCTTTTAATAAAATCTTGTAATACGGATTGGTTAAAAACATGTCCCGTGTCCCTTGTTAAATAAATATGTTGCACTTTTTATTTATGTGCATACTAAGTTTGGGATACTTGTTTAAAAAAATTGTAAGTGTAACCTTTAATCGTCGATGATACTGCAGTGCCGCGTAACCAACAATGGCTATTATTGCCGCGTAACCAACAAAAGTAGCAAATTTGTAATTTCGCGGCTGTAGCCATTTATAAAAACATTTTAATCTACTTAGTCAGATACGGGGCTTTGAAGTATTATCGGTGTCTTGTCGCTTTAACACCATGATGCCTAGCACGGTTTGTCTTCTAAACTAATATCATTTTGTTCCAAATATTTCCCTTACGCATGCCTATACCAATGTAGGTATGCTGTTGAAGTTACTATTTGACTTCCTCTCCACCGCTCCAAGTTCTACGGACAAGTCGTATTTGTTTATTCAGCTCCCAAAATAGCCGGGTATCTATGTGTCTTTCCACTCCATTAACGTTATCTCAGCCCTATTCCCTATTTTCTCACGTGACGAGGCGCCACATCTGTGCCCGATTAATCAAGGACTGTCTGTGAAGTTTTGTTTCACTTTTGTGTCAAAAGGGAGTCGCGATGTTTAATTAAGGCATGGAAGTAATAGACGTAAGTTTATTAGAGTGTCTGAGATTCTCGGAAGTGTTCGTGTTTTTATTGGATTTGTTATGTATTTCGCAGTTAAAGACGGTGAAGTCTGGAACTAACTGAACGAGTGAAGCGACTGAGCGTGCCGAAATGGGAACTGGTGTCGCTTAGTAAAATTTTGAAGTCCGCGTCAACCATTAAAATCGTGGCTCAAACGATAGATCCGAACGCTGTACTTGAATTGTTAAACAACTACTAGCTGATTAATGACGGCAATGTACCGGAAGATAAAGCTTTGTAATGCTCCCCACGAGTTGCAACGACAATCTAATAAAGGTCGTGGGATACCTACTGTTGGAAGCTGGCCACGTAGAACCAATTGCTCTAGAAGCTTTTTATGTACCTAGATGAGAGCGACAACTACAGTCCTCTCGCGACCATGACCGCTTCATTATGGTCAAAACGACGAGGTAATTTTATCAATTAGGTAAAATTTCATGCCAACTTTATGTTACCTTTATATGAAGGTAGGTACGCGCCTATGAAATCGACTTCACGTAAATCCTCTAAATCCAAACTAACGGTTAAACACGGCCCTGTCGTCCGGTCAGGTGGAATGCCGTGATAAGGAATTGAGACAATATTGACTCAATCCCTGGATACGAGGCATTGTCACGGGCAATCTTAGAGGGGGCCGTTGAAGATAAATATTTAGTTTCGAACCAGATCGAAACTACGGATGTTAGTAGAATAAAAATATAATGCGAGTAGTGTTTTCTAAGTTTTTATATGGAATAGTTTTTAGTGCGGAAAAAAATGATATAAATGCAAAAGTTTGTAAGTGTGCCTGTGTGTAGGTATGTTTGTAACCTCTTTCACGAGAAAAGAGCTTGATGATTTGAATAAAATTCTACTAACATATAGTTGATTGTCTAGTTTAACACCATATGTATACTTTATGTATATCCCGAAAAATCGCATGGGAAAATCGAATTCTTTGCAGTTAGTTGAATATACATATCATTATGCTATGGCTAGGTATTATTTTCGTTTTTCACAAATGATAGAAACCTCTAATCATGTTGCTATAAAAATCGCTACACGGGTCGTAGGTACCTACCAGGTCCCTATTGTATAAATGTGAAATGCTACAGTTGAGTGAATAAACATGGACAGGGGACCCTTGAATACATTATGTTCTTTCATTGCTCCAAAATTGATACTCCCTTATATGACCTCCGCGCTTCCAAATTTCTTCTTCCCACCCGCATTATAACTGTATTATGTTTGTTTATAAAAATTAACAAATTACTTTTGTAGGTACCTAGTTTAACAAAATTTATGCACCTATGTATTGTCTTAGGTTCTCATTCGAGTGCTCGGCGCAAGTCACACAGAAGAGACGTGGGCAGTCCGCGTCGTTTGTTTGCAGGCCGCGTCTCCGCCCCGTCTCTTCGGTCTGCTTTGGATCACGACGCTTCTATACATTTAGTATGAAAAGTGATTCAAGGGGCGCCGCGACTGCGACTCACCCACGTTCCACGTCTCTTCTGTGTGGATTCGCCCTAGACCAAAACAACCGAACAACGGCCAAGCGATAGTGTCTTTGCTAACCTCGACATTACTACCCTAAAGTAAAAAACAGCAAAGACTTCGCGTCTTCGGCCCCTCTGGCAACTCATTCAAAAAAAAAACTTTGACATTAGCGGAATCATCCATACCGATGAAGCTATATTTAAAAAAAATAACGATGATGTTATCCATGCTAGTTGAAGCTAGCTAATATCTCAGCTGCATTATATCTCATTGTATGTACTTAGATACAATAAGAAACGTAACCAAAAAACCCGCCAAACAGAATAGACATTCTTTGTACAATTAAACCGTTGTTATGTTTAACATCAGTGACTACACGTCCAGCACTGTCGTTTCCGGAACAATAAAATTCAAGTCTGTATCGATCGAATGCATGTAAGAATAACGCTTTTATACTTTTACTAGCTGACCCGGCAAACGTTGTTTTGCCATACATCACCTAGAGTATAAAAAATAGCCTACGACCTATTCTCAGACCTACCGAATATGGAGAAAAAAGTTTCATAAAAATCTGTCGAACCATTTCGGAGGAGTTTGATAACAAACACCGTGACACGAGATTTTTATATATGTATTAGATGTATAAAAAAAACTACATTTTCAATTTGCTCAAAAAGATAATTAGTCGCCAGGTAGTTTCTATGGCGCACCTTGGTTTCCCATAATTTTATAAGTCATAATGTATCATTATGACTTGTTAAATTATTTGGAACCATAGAGACCCAGTTTTTATTGGTGTAATAAGCCATTTATCAAAGACTAGCTTTTGCCCGCGACTTCGTCCGCGTAGAATTCCAATTTGTGGTAAAGCTTCTTCATCTCTTTCATTGTATAAAACAAAAATCCGGCAACGGCAAGATCCATCATTATTATCATTTCATCATCATCAGTATCAGTTAGTGAATATTATAAATCCCGTTTATTCTCTATCCCGTGGGAATTTCAACAAATTTGTCCTTATTCTATGCAAATTTTCGCTTATTTTTGTCCCGCGGGAATTTTGCATTTTCCCCGAGAAAAAGTAGCCTATGTCCTTAAAGGTGTAGCTTTGTACCGGTAAAAGAAGTTTTAAAATCAGCCCCGTAGTTGAATTCACTTATTTTTTTCCCGTGGGAATTTTGCTTTTTCACGGAGAAAAGTAGTCTATGTAAATAATGGTTGGTGTAGCTTCCTATTGGTGAAAGAAATTTTCAAATCAGCCCTCAAGTGATACTTATTGACTTCTTTCTATCCCACGGGAATTTCGCATTTTACCGAATAAATAGTAGGTAGCCTAGCCTATACCAATGAAGGATAGTGTAGCTTTCTATTGGTAATTTTTTTTAAACTCAGCCCCGAAGTTAAATTTACTATTTTCTATACCGCGGCAGTTTGCATTTATCCGGAAAATAGCATCCTATGTTAATCAAGGACAGTGTATCTTTTCTATTGGTGAAAGACATTTTAAAATGAGCTCCGAAGTTGATTTTTTTTCTATCCCTTGGGAATTTTGCATTTTTGAATTTTTGGACATAGGCCTCCCTCATTTACGCCCAATCATTACGGTTGGAAGCGACTTGCATCCACCCTGAACCTGCGGCCTTCACCAAAACGTCCGTCCATCTTGTTGGTGGACGTCCCACGCTGCGCTTGTAAAAGCAAAAGCTTGGTGAAATGCAAATACTTATATGTACATATAATTAGTTATTATCAGAGATCAGATCAGGAAGTGGTTGACAAACGTAGACAAAATGGTTTGCAAAATTTGAAGTTTCGTTTCGTTTACAATGTCGGTAATTCGTGTATATATTCGCAAATATTCGCTAAGTAGGTAATCTAAGAGATTTCCAAGGAATTTTCTAAAGAAAATCTAGGTATAAGGTAAGTTTTTCATTCAAATATCCAAGAACAAATAAAATTGAAATTTCGAATTCTAAACCGATTTAAATATTGTTTTTTTTGAATATGGAATGATTTGTATGTTTTATAAAGCTGCGTTTTCACTGAGGGCCGATTTTTCAATCAACGCATAAATGTCATCGACTGGTTAAATTATAGAATAAGTTGACTAAATAAGTTGACTGACAGCACTGCGTCAGTTGCACTGTATGCATGACGCTACAATTTAGCCGCTTTACACGTTATCCGTCAGATAATATTTATTCGATGATTGAAAAATCAGCCCAGTGTCCTGAACAGTTCTGAGCGAGCGAACGTGTTTATTCAGTGATAATCGGCTGGACGCGGGTCGCTCACTCATTCATCCAGTGAAAACGACGTCTGTGGCGAGCGAGCTGTTGCTCTGTGCATTCGCTCGACATTGTACGTGTTCGGTGGGTCTCCAATCTTTGTTTACGATTTTGTTATAAACAACTGTTCTCTTTCCTCGTTGAATGAAAACGGACATTTTCTATTCAAAGTCAAAGTCAAAGTCAAAATTTTTTATTCAATTTAGGCATCGATTGATGCTCCTATGAACGTCGAAGAATCTACCACCGGTTCGGAAAAAAACCCTGTTGAGAAGAAACCGGCAAGAAACTCAACAAGGTATATTTTTTTCAATCAGATCTACATTGTTATTAAATTACATACATCTTAAGTATTTAATAAAATTATTATTTTTTAACACAGTAGATACGCTACATTGATGCTATTTTGAGCGAACATCGGCAAAACCGCAATCATATTTGCTCTAAACAAATGTTTGTTCAGAACACTAAGTGAAAACGCGGCTTAACCAAGATGTCTAGTCCTTACCATTTCAAATTTCGAACTCTACGTTCCTATGAAGCCGTGTCTTCGGATCGAGTATTCAAACATGTGTCAAAATAAAATGTAATTTAAATCAAAAGCACTAAGGAGTTTTGATATCAACTTCGAAGCAAATCACCCCCAAAATAACTTTCTACTCCTTTTTAACCCCGTCAAGTGATGAATTTCAATAAAATACGAAACACGTCTTCCATCAATTCTGTTAAAGAATGTTTATGCAAAATTTGAAGTAGATTGGACCAAGGAATCACGTTGTCCCATACAAACTTTGCCCCCCCTTTTTACCCCCTTCGGAGTAGAACTACGAAAAATCCTTTCTTATCGAATGCCTACGTCATACAAAGAACACACCCTCCAAGTTTCAGGTCTCTACGATCAGCGGTTTAGGCTGTGCGTTGATCCGTCAGTCAGGACAAAGGATTTTATATGTATAGATAACAAATATCAAAGAAAACTCGGAGTATCGTAGTTAATAGTATAATACTTAATCTGTTTTATAATGTTTCATGTAGATTTGATTTACCCCTCATACTTACAGATGATGATCATTTCGATTTCGACTCACCAAATGCCATTCATCACCATCTTGCTTGAAAATTAAGCGGTTTTTAAAATCAACTTAAGTTTCATTACTTAACTCAGCACACAGCTGCGACAAACGAGCTTGGACCTTAAAGCCTAACTTAAGTAGAAAAGCTAAGAAATCGTCGGTAATTCCCTTTTCTCGGAGCTAAATGTTAAAAAGTTTTAATCCAGCCTGTGAAAGAGTTTAAATTAATTTTATTAATCAACTTAGGTACTCGTAGTAACTTTTTTATTTATATTCATAACTTTGCAAGTTTAAACTGTACCATACTATTATATTATTCTGTGACTGTAAATACTAAGTCAATAAAATATTAGTATCGGAACGGTCAGTGTTCATTTTGTCCCGAAAGTCTAAGGAGGGTTATTACGGTATTTCCTATTACATCTCGGACCTATGTACAGGGTGTAACGTTAAGTGTGTCCAGGCGATTATTCCGTAACTATTACAGATATCAAAAAACTATGAACTGATATCGAAAGTACGTTACGTGACTTTCATGTCAAAATTATGGATTTTTTATCTTTTAATTTTTAAAGTTAATGATGTCATTTTACTCATTACCTCCCATAGACGTAAAGTAGGGGTAATTTTTCCATCATTATCATCATACCTATATAGCAGCCTGATCTATACAATATTGCTTTTTTAATACGGTCAGTATAATTAATGAGATATGCTTGGATTTTTTCAAAACGGTTGCGGAACTCTATCCTGGGCGTGTCCGACACGCTCTTGGCCGGTTTTTTAATGATATAATAAAAAAACTGTCACAGGTAAGTAATGGATTTACGTCATTAATTTGGTCTCTAAGCTTTGGTACTAACTTTTCGAACAACGTGTGCCCAATCTATCCGTAATCTTAAAAAGTTAAGCTATAGATCATTCCCGGTCACGTCAAAAGATTGAGGGGACAGTTTTTGCCTTATCATTCGCTATAAATAGGTGCCTTCCCTACTTCAGGCAAAGTGTTGCGGTGTAGGTATCGCAGCATGGTTCATGGGGCGTGATATTAAGTAAAGTATTTCGTTGTGAAAATTGGACATCTGCGGGCTATGAGGACAAATAGGATTGTTTGATATTATGTGGCTGAATGTGCTTTATCGTCGTTTGTGAGCTTTTGAGAAGTTGACTGGCAATGTTGTTAGGAACTGTTGATTTCAATGGTGATTAGAGGCAAGTGCTCGTTTTGATGTTATGTAACTCGTTACAAATCGTTAGCCTTTGTGTCGATATCGAAAATATCGTTATATATTTATTTACTACCTCACGTACCTACACTTTGAATATGAACTACGACACTACCACATATGACGTACGTCGTGTACAGACGCTAAATTAAATGGTTCGTCACTTTTCGATTCTATGTCAATGAGCTAAGATCGAAAAGTGACAAATTCTATATGTACTTACACTACTTACAATAAGTTACTAAAGTCTTTTCTTTCGTTTTTTTACATAACTTTTATTTTTATTTTTTGTATTTTCTTAATAAACTAGGTATATATTCACAGTGAAAAAGTAATATGATGAAAAATTCAATATCAGTAAAATATTTCTTACACTCGTTATTGTTAGTTATTTACTTGTTTTATTTTCAAACAGTGTAAAGCTCCATTAGTCCTTTCGAGAACCACACAAGGCTTAAGAAGAGATAAATGGCTACATCCCAAGAAAATCTCCTAAGATGTTGCTCGCATTAACTCCGAGAAAGCCTCCGGATTTCGGCGAAAATTGATACATTGGCCCACAACGCTTCCCACGTCTACATCACTATTATTTAAATTATAATCCTTATTATCCTCATTAATGCAGGGTGAATCCTAAGTCGTGAATGAAATTATTGTTTCTACTCAGTTAATGGTGGGTAACATAATGCATTACTTAACTCAATTGTTACCTACTTATAGTGGTCATATTAATCTAATTTTCTTTCTAATATATAAAAATCTCGTGTCACGGTGTTTGTTATAGTACCTACTCCTCCGAAACATCTTGACCGATTTTGATGAAACTTTTTTCTCCATATTCGGTGTCTGAGAATAGGTCGTAGGCTATTTTTATACCCCTATTATTCTTCGCAGACGGAGTCGCGGGCAACAGCTAGTCTAATATATAAAAATCTCGTGTCACGGTGTTTGTTATCGAACTCCGCTGGAACGGCTTGACCGATTTTTGTGAAACTTTTTTATCTATACTCGGTAGGTCTGAGAATAGATCGTAGGCTATTTTTTATCTTCGCAGACGGAGTCGCTGGAACAAGCTAGTAAACACTACAAAAAATACAAATGTCTTCCTAATATGGTTCAAAAGACACAGCCCTATGACTGACGGACAGACAGCCGAGCCAGCCCGAGTCTCAGTTACAGCTATATGTATAGGTCACATGGACATCTTTCGGGTACGTAAATCTAAAAAAAAGTAACACAAAATAATGTAGTACTAAAATTATGCGCGCTACATTTATTCTAAAATGCAGCTGGAAACAGCTAAGTTATTATGTATTACGAAGAAACCTTTATTATACCTCAAGTATCCATTAACAGCAAACTACGTCTGAGATGAGATGAGACTTCTAATATCTTAGGCAACATCCCGATACATATCATTACAGCCAAGCTGTTCTCTGAGCCTGAGACGTTTGTGGTTCCTACGTCTACCCAGAGTCTAGTAGGTACTCTAAAACGCACTAAAGTGGAAAGACAGCCAATCCGTTTTCAATCTTACTTTAAACGGGCATAGTCTAAGATGCAGTCTGCAAATAATTTATCCTTTTTAAGGACATTATGTTAATTTAGGTGTCTGCACAGACTCTTTGCTGTAAACTTACATTTAACGCGCAGACTGTAACAGCTGCATAATCAACTGAATATGGCATGCTAAATGGGATCCTAATGTACTGGGCGTGTACTCTTGATTTATTTGAGTACGGAAAATCAAGTCGCAGCAGCTTAGCGGTCACAGTTTAGACAAATTTAATAGCCTACTTTAAATTCGGGCTCATTTCGTCCGTCATCCATCACACTTATTATGCGGAAAGCGAATTTTAATTTTGAAAGTTAGAGCGACTGTGGCTGTAGCCAACATTTTGTCAGCTTAATTCGTCTGCGTTTCCCGCCAATTTGGGTGGCTTTGATGTCACTTAACGAACTTGTCCTTAAAATTGTATTTCAATTATTATGAATATGGCGAAAAAATACGGATAACTCATGTCTATGATAGAGTTTTTGACTCTAAGAAGAAGGGCTACGGATTAGCCCGAAAGATGTCCGTTATCCGTTATCCTTATTTTTTCGCTAGAAGTGTCTCACGGTAGTTTTTTGTATGAATTTGAGTCATTTTAAGATTATCGTGTAAGTTTTTTTGGTGCACGTATGAGTTTGTTTTATAATAATAATAATTTATTTATTTGTGATGCACAGATAAAATACATTGGGACATACAATAAAATAAAGAACAGTTCTCTGTGATCTACCTTAAAGGTGTACAAATTTTTGACATAAAAAATAAAAGATAACCAAACACAGCTACAAAAACAAATAGACATCTATCTATCTAATCTAATCTAATACCTTTAAACGAGCAATTCTTGTATATATATGTATATATATATATATATATATATATATATATATATATATATATATATATATATATACCTATATAATCAGGATCTCGGAAACGGCTCCAACGATTTCGATGAAATTTGGTATGTGGGGGTTTTCGGGGATGAAAAACTGATCTAGCTATGTTTCATTTTTAGAAAACCGCTTTTACTCGTGTTTTCCGGCTATTTTTGTTTGCATTAGAATACAAAGCTAAATTTCGCCGGCTTCAAGCAGATAGGAAGCACAGTAGGAATCGGGTGGTCGCGGATCCAGCCGACCTCTGTTCGATTCCACGTTTTTTTTTTAAGGTTTTTAGTTTTTTTTAAGTTTATTTTTCATGAGAAAACGTCAAGTTTCTTTTTTTGTGAGAAAAGGTATTATAGGGAACGTGCAGTAACTATAGGCGGCAGCACTAATGCGAAAGAAGAGACACTATGCGGACAGTAAAACAAACTTATCAATCAAGGTAAGGCCCATACTACACGGGCGGTTCTCCCGCCGCGGGAAACCGCTTCTGAACCGCCACTAGACACAATTTTATATGGAAGTTGTATGGTGCAAACTACACTGCGCAGCTCCGTCGAGCGATTTCCCGCGGCGGAAAACCGCCCGTGTAGTATGGGCCTAAAACATTCAAATTGATGGCACCCTTATGGCACCAGTTGGCAGCACCGTCTATGTGCACGTTCCCTATTGGGAGCACAGAACAGGAAAAACCGGTTGTCTGTAAAGTCGGTTTACGGATGACAGTTTAACGTGACTCACCCACCCCTCCACCCCCTCCGGTGTTTTTGTTAAATATCTTGAAAACGGTGCAACCTACGGCAAAATCAATGAAATTTTCATCCCCCTTTGATACCCTCGCACTCTCTTCCCCGCAACCCCCCCCCGCACCCCCTCCCCCTCTCACCCCCCCACCCCTCCGGTGTTTTTGTCAAATATCTTGAAAACGGTGCATCCTACGGCAAAATCAATGAAATTTTCATCCCCCTTTGAAACTCCCGAACCCCCTCCCCCGACCCCCCTCCCCCGCAGATATATAATCAGGATCTCGGAAACGGCTCCAACGATTTCGATGAAATTTGGTATGTGGGGGTTTCGGGGATGAAAAATTGATCTAGCTTGGTCTTATCTCTGGGAAAACGCTTGGTACCGAGTTTCTGCCCGAGCAGAGCTCGGTCGCCCAGGTACTTTTACCTACGCTAAATACAGACTCACAATGAAGTAAATTTAAATAATTGATTGAAGTTAAATAAATAATTGATGGAAATGTCAGGTTCTATTTATAAAAAAATCATCAATACTTACTATAATATGCTTCAGTTATAAGTTTTGCCTTTAAATGTTTCATATATGTATTGAAGTCTAACTCTTTAAGGCTTTCGGGTAAGAAATTATAAATTTTCGTTGCCATGCCTACGACACTTTTCCTTAGTAAAGCTGTTCTGCCTTTCATAGTTTGTATTTTATGCTTATGGCGAACACAAAAAAAAAGTTTTTTAAAAAGTTGTGGGGACATTACCTAAATCTTGAAAAACCAATGGATAAGCCGCGTACCTACATCAACTCGTGCATAAAGGGAAATGCTCAGTGTGACCAATGACCCGCAGATTTGGACCCATTTGTTCTTCTTTGAAGTTCAAACCACGTTTTAACATTTTTCGGCATAAGTAAAACGCGAATATTTTCGTAGCTTGAGTAACTTATTTATTATTTAAAATCTCGCATAATAAATATTGAACGGGGTCTTTAGTCATTATAAACGATATACATGCAGATAAGGATTCAACAAAATTACTATTAGAAAGCTTAAGCATCTGATTAACCATTACTTAGCTGTGTATCTATACGAGACTGGAAGGTTACTGTTTCACACGAATGCTTATATTGAAACCAGAGTAAGCGAAGGACACTAGGATTAGAAGAATCCTGAGCGAAGAAGAGGGTTTCAATACATGAGATGCTAAACAACTTTACTGCTGAGCGAAACACATAATTGTTAACAAGAAAATTAATTTAACACTAATAAATTAGGTTACATCCGCTAGCTTGAACCCATGAGTTCACCTCCATTCCAAAACTTCTTATCCCGTAGGAATTCCGCAAAATACGTCCATAATGTTTCTTGTCTCAATAAAAAATTATAGTTCAGCTTTCTAGAACCAAGGTTTTGGGCTAGACGGTGATGAGTGAGGCAACCAAGAGTTCAAGATTCTTTACATGAAACAAGTAGTAATTTTAAATTTTAAATGAATATCACTAGTTAGAGTAAACAGTCGTACTACTGACAGTAGGTAAACTTCTTTTAAATCTGCTGCATTCTGCATTACACCATAAATGTATTTTTTCTCGTTTGTCCTTATTGAAATAATGTGATTAACACCGTACTTAAATAGTACATTACTGCAGAGGCCGTGAAATAAGGGATTGATGGACGAGATTTGGGGTATACGGATAAAACGAGTCCAGCAATCCCTCTTCCGGCCGAGGATTGTATAGAGCTTTTCTCAAACATGCATCATCATCATCATCATCATCATCATCATCCATCCAACCATCCATCCATCCATCCATCCATCCATCCATCCGTCCATCCTTCCATCCATCCATCCATCCATACATCCATCCATACATCCATCCATACATCCACCCATACATCCATCCATACATCCATCCATACATCCATCCATACATCCATCCATACATCCATCCATACATCCATCAATACATCCATCCATCCATACATCCATCCATCCATCCATCCTTCCATCCATCCATCCATCCATCCATCCATCCATACATCCATCCATACATCCATCCATACATCCATCCATACATCCACCCATACATCCATCCATACATCCATCCATACATCCATCCATCCATCCATCTATCCATACATCCATACATCCATCCATCCATACATCCATCCATACATCCATCCATACATCCATCCATAAATCTATACATCCATCCATACATCCATCCATCCATACATCCATCCATACATCCATACATCCATACATCCATACATCCATCCATACATCCATACATCCATCCATCCATCCATACATCCATCCATCCATCCATCCATACATCCATCCATACATCCATACATCCATCCGTACATCCATACATCCATACATCCATACATCCATCCATACATCCATCCATACATCCATACATCCATCCATCCATCCATACATCCATCCATCCATCCATCCATACATCCATCCATACATCCATACATCCATCCGTACATCCATACATCCATCCATCCATCACCAGTAGTTTAGGCGGTTTTATAGAAATAAAAGAAGATAGATTTTTTTTAATGTCGTAAGTTGGCTGTATGTAATTTTTCCTTTGTCAGTCCAATGTTAGTAAGCAAATTTAAAAAGTTACAGCAGCGGACAATAATGGTTTTTCATACTTACTTTTATGGCCTAGGCCAAGAAGTAATGTAGGGCGCCATAAACAACAAACTTCATGGCTTCATTTCGTGACATTAATGCATACATTTCAAAGCATGTTTGAGAAATAGTACATTACTGCAGAGGCCGTGAAGTAAGGGATTGATGGACGAGATTTGGGGTATACGGCCGAGTCGTAGACGAGGCCGGATAAAACGAGTCCAGCAATCCCTCTTCCGGCCGAGGATTGTATAGAGCTTTTCTCAAACATGCATCATCATCATCATCATCATCATCATCATCCATCCATCCAACCATCCATTCATCCGTCCATCCATCCATCCATCCATCCCTCCATACATCCCTCCATACACCCATCCATACATCCACCCATACATCCATCCATACATCCATCCATACATCCATCCATACATCCATCCATACATCCATCCATCCATACATCCATCCATCCATACATCCATCCATCCATCCATACATCTATCCATACATCCATCCATACATCCATTCATACATCCATCCAATCATCCATCTATCCATACATCCATCCATCCATACATCCATCCATACATCCATCCATACATCCATCCATCCATACATCCTTCCATCCATACATCCCTCCATACATCCATCCATGCATCCATCCATCCATACATCCATCCATACATCCATACATCCATCCATACATGCATACATCCATCCATCCATACATCCATCCATCCATCCATCCATACATCCATCCATCCATACATCCATCCGTACATCCTTAAATCCATACATCCATCCATCCATCACCAGTAGTTTAGGCGGTTTTATAGAAATAAAAGAAGATAGATTTTTTTGAATGTCGTAAGTTGGCTGTATGTAATTTTTCCTTTGTCAGTTTAGTGTTAGTAAGCAAATTTAAAAAGTTACAGCAGCGGACAATAATGGTTTTTCATACTTACTTTTATGGCCTAGGCCAAGAAGTAATGTAGGGAGCCATAAACAACAAACTTCATGGCTTCATTTCGTGACATTAACGCATACATTTCAAAGCATGTTTGAGAAATAATATATTAAACTAGAAAGAGCGTATTTAATTAAAATTAATAATAATAATTTGCCCAGCAGTGGGACACAATTATAGGGTAGCAAAAAAAATAATAATAATTATAATAGTAGATTGTTCAACAAGGGACTAAAACAAGCCATAATGACACGAGATATTTAGCCACCCGAGCGATAGCGAGGGAGGCTATAATTCGAGTTGTCATTATGGTAGTTTAGTCCCGCGTTAAACACTCTACTTTTCACTTTGAATGCGAGGAAAAAAACGACGTACAAAATTACTTTTTTACAACGTATGCTCAATACGAGCAATGGACATCTGTTCAAAATTCAAATAGCAAAAAAAATACCGCTGTCTTTTCTTTTCTTTTATATTTTTTTGTAAAGTGACGCTTTAAATGCTTGCATAATTAGCCAACAGATTCTAACTTAAAGACTATGTTAAAACTAATTGGACTATGCATGTAAGAATGATAATTGTTCATTCATTAGAATCGGCAAATAAATTAACCTAATTGATCTAAGTTCACACACAAAATATATTGTTAACTGAAACACTTACCCGTGAATAAAGAAACGACTTTTTAAGTTTATTTTCTATATGCCAATTCTTTGTTAAATTATATCTAATTATACTTTCTATTTACTATTAAATGCAACTGACATCGCATTATTTTGAAGTCACGCCATATTAACATTTAAACTTACATTCAAACGTAACTGCTCTATCTACCGTACACTCCAACACTGCTTTGCCGACAGTGCGGATTGCTATTTTATCGACAGAGCAGGGAACTGGCCCTATACTACGAAGCGCGAAATTCGAACTTCGTTTCATGCCGTTCCGCTCACGCTAATGGTATTTATTATGAGAGTGAGAGGGACCGCACGATCCGAACTTCGAACTTCGAAGTTCGTAGTAACCCCCCTGCTTTGCCGACAGCGTTTTTAAAAAAAAAACAAATTAAAAACACCTAAGCTAAAGGAAATCTTTCTTTACGTGCAAAATAAAATGAATTCATCTTTAATATTTTATAATTAAATAGATTAAT
The DNA here is from genome assembly GCA_947563465.1 of Archips xylosteana. Lineage (NCBI taxonomy): Eukaryota > Metazoa > Arthropoda > Insecta > Lepidoptera > Tortricidae > Archips > Archips xylosteana. Next base: position 8,744,196 of record OX387349.1, read on the forward strand.
ATTCGTAATTATTCAATGTATTTCACGAAATTATTATTTTTTTAAATATTTTTTATACAGTTGTCATTTTGAGGTTATTTCCACGCCCTAAAGGCTTCCACAGACCGAAGCGCAGGGCGCTACAGTGCGTCCGCAGCGCGCTTCGGTCTGTGGAAAGCTTTAAAATTGTCTATACCCAGTTACTGAAAATGGCGATAATCCTCCATTCACAAACACCGTGATTGGCAGTTTAGGGGTTTCCATAGTCAATTAAAAAAATTTTACTTTAATCCCTTGAGATCAAAAAAGAGCTTTAGTCCCGATATGCAGAGACTAAAATAACATTTTAAGAGCATGAGAAGTGAAAAATTTATTAATAGAGTTGTATTACATAACATAAACAATGTAACACGAACCTCATTTCTGCACCACAGGTTGTCGTCACGTGTTTCATACTAGCGAGGGACAAGCGCTTTTCCACGCTTATTTCGAAAGAGAAAGAAAACCTTGGCGAACTAGTGAGGTGAAATAATAACTGTGCACGGCTAACGATGACTGTACGTCTAACGAATATCAATTATTGCTGTTCATTATATTCGCGAATGCGGTTTGTTTATTTGAAATACTTAATCAAAATTAACGTAAACTGATCCCAATTAAAGAGGATCATTTTAGGAATGTGTAGGTACTTTTAATTTTGTGCCAATTTTTCTTATATTCTTGCTGCTGATATGCTGCAAAACATTTACAACGCAATTGTAGGTAGAACAATTTTTTATTCAAGACAATATCAAACTCTGTCTAGTTCAATCAAAATTACTTTAAAACTTTTCAGAAGATACCATTTTTCGATCAGTATTCAGTTAGTCGATTGGTACGCTAGGTTCATCAAAATTTTCAGACCTCAGTGCATTGCATATGCAACTAGTTCACTATGGTTATTATATCGCTCATTTTATGGTAATTTGCGACTATTTGCACAATTTAAGCGGCACGGTCTGACTGGCTGTGGCTGGCTAAGCGGCAATGCACGTACTTCCCCTTCATGCTGAACTGAAATTGGCATCAAATTATGCTTACGAGATGGGTTTTTTATTCAGCGAGTGCAAAAATAACACGTTTTTCGTCGGGTGCGGTTTGATCCGAAATGATTTTGGTGGTGCCGACTGTTATTTGTTAATTTTTGCTTAAAGCCTTTTCTTTGACTAGCACTGGGCTATTTAATTGATATAATTTAATTGGCGTGCGTAATTTCGACAAGATGGTACTAGGCAACAGAAATAAAAGAGTACTCTCTGAGTTTATGCGTCCTTTTGGGTGTGATTCTGACATAGACATCAGGTCCTAATAAGTTTCCGAGTACTTATAGCATTAGGCATTGACTATAGGGGCATAGTGAATAAAGTCGTTATCTTACACCGCGTGTTATAACACAGTCTTGGAAATAAGGGCACGGCCTAGGTTAAAAAAAAAATTGTTCTCAGTTATGGATGACAGTAAAGTTCCATGTGTACATACATACATTTTAACACTACTTAACGCTGGGTTAGTATTTAACTCGGAGTTAAATATTAGTTAACTATGCTCCGTGAAAGTCTGCCTAAGTGTATTTATGTAGGCTAGCTAGCCTCTGTCTCAGAGCAATGAGAATTTATGTATGTGACAGGCTAGTAGCCCCTACTATCGCGACCGTCGCGTCCGTTTGACAACTTCGACATCGTCACGTTTGGGATTGGTTTATAACAAAATGAACCAATCGCAACCAAGACCGTAATGTCAAACGGGTCTCACCACGGTCTCACGATACTAACGCCGTGGTTACCTATCACACCCTCAAAATTCCGAATATTAATATTCTGAAAACGAAACGCCTTTCTTTCGTTTTCCAAATTCTTAATTATTTGTCCAAAGTTTTATTTAGCTACCTATCATATTATCTTTTGTCAGATGTTTTAAATAAAATCCATCTCTTTATTTTGACAAGTTATTCGAAGTCCAAAATCCAACTGTATGAAATTGAATTTCGTGGGACCATTTGCTAAATATATTTTTAATTTATTCCGCAAAATCATTTGAATTACTAGAGGGCTATGAAGCAATGTCGACGGAGCTCCGCGCGGAGCTCCTAATCCGCATTGTTGAGGCGCGTCGCGCCTTGACGAAACTTTAACTTGCTTGACCTATTTATATAATTGCTATAAAAAGACGGCAATTGATTGGGTTGACAAATAAAAAAAATGGACATTGATACTCGGGATTTCGAATTTGTTGGCAAATAACACTGTGGTTAAATGAATCTATGGAATTGTAAAATATTTGGATTTAAAAAATTCTGTGAACCGTTTTCTGATAACTGAAATTCGAGTAAAAGAGTTTCGAAACGTTGATAGGTTATCTAATGCCATCTAGTTATTTTCCTGACAGAAAACCCTCATTCAATTTTAAAGTTTACAGCCTTTCTTCAAGTTATTCAAGTTGGAAGACCTACGATTATAGAAAAAAAAAATTGTTGCGTGATATGAATATAACCAACATTTTTAACATAAGTTACACGACAAAGCGCCCATAATATTGAAATTGAAACCGAACATAAGCCCCCATGAAATAACGAACGCATGCAGGGCTTCGGAAAGGTTCAACCGTAATAAAACACCTTGCATTCCCAATCTTTTTTACCGTCCTTCCTTCGTGCAAAACAGCGATATGGAAATTAGAGCGAATACGAAAACAATTTTGCCTTTTTTAACTCCGCTGCATAGGTGTAGAAAAATCAAAAGATACTCGTACACGGTAAAGCAATGGCTAAAACAAAAAAAATTAAATAAAAAATAAAACCGCCTTCAAAAAACACCCAAAAAAAACTTGGAAATAAAAATTGAACGGCCACAATAAGCATGAAAATATTTTTCTACTAATCTGTTTGAAGTCGGTGCCTCAGCTCGAGCCAGCCATAGTAGGTACGATCTATAGGGCTTCTACCACTCCTGCTGGCTCGTGCTGAGGCACCGACTTCAAACAGATTAGTAGAAAAATATTTTCATGCTTATTGTGGTCGGTTCAGTTTTTATTTCCAAGTTTTTTTTGGGTGTTTTTTGAAGGTGGTTTTATTTTTTATTTAATTTTTTTTTATTTTTTTCTTTTTAGTTGTTTCTAATGGCCTCTTTCTCTAAAAGTGACTGTACTTTTTGCCTCTGGTTACCAAAGTACTCATCAAGACGAATCAAACGAGACCAAACATGATGGGGTTATGTCGTTTTACTACGGAGTTCTTATGGTCACCATCCATCTTCATTGCCAGACCCTGGTTACCATCTAGGACCAAAGTACTCGTTGAGACGAGTCAAATGAGTCCGTACTCGATGGGGTAGTGCCGTTACATTATGGAGTACCTTTGGCCACCTTCCAGCTCCATCATCAGACCCTGTTTATTATCTGGAATCAAAGTACTTGTCAAAACGATTTAAATGCGCCCAAACTCGACGGGGTTGTGTCGTTTTATTACAGAGTTCCTATGGCCACCTTCCAACTCCATCATCAGATCAGCTCCAAGTCACAATAATATTGCATTGTCACCTGATTTACACATGCATGTAAAATATGAACTCAATCAGAAACCGGGAAGTGAGTCAAATTCAACTTGCAAGATTTGACCCGTTGGGGAGTTCCGTTGGCCATCTGCGGTCTTCTTCATCACCAAATGACACTTTCTGAATGCAAATGCTCAATTTGTCACCGAAAATACTAAAATCGCTTTACATTTCTCTTGAACTTTTGAAGAGTTCCTTCAATTCCTCATGGATCCCATCATCAGAACTGGATTCTGGTAACAACGGGACCAACCTTGAAGCGTATGCTTTCAAACAACGAAAGAATTTTCCAAATTGGTTCATAAATGACGGAGTTCTGAGGTACACACGTTAAAAAAAAAAGAACACAACCGAATTGATAACCTCCTCCTTATTTGTAGTCGGTTAAAAAGAGTTTAGTAGACAGAACGAACACTGTGCAACGTCTTCTACAAACTCTGTCATCTTTAACATTCCTCGCCTAAGAAATTTTCGTAGTCTAAAACATAGCTAATATTACGGTCCAATTTCTGCATTTCAGTCAGTGTTGCATTTGATAATCTATCTAATCTAATCTAATCTAATACCTTTAAACGAGCAATTCTTGTATATATGTATATATATATATATATATATATAATCAGGATCTCGGAAACGGCTCCAACGATTTCGATGAAATTTGGTATGTGGGGGTTTTCGGGGATGAAAAACTGATCTAGCTATGTTTCATTTTCAGAAAATCGCTTTTACTCGTGTTTTCCGGCTATTTTTGTTTGCATTAGAATATAAAGCTAAATTTCGCCGACTTCGAGCAGATCATAATGGCACATTAGAAATCGGGTGGTCGCGGATCCAGCCGACCTCGGTTCGATACCACGTTTTTTTTCAAGATTTTTAGTTTTTTTTTTAAGTTTATTTTTTATGAGAAAACGTCAAGTTTCTTCTTTTGTGAGAAAAAGTTACTTTTTTGTGAGAAAAAGTTATTTTTTGCGAGAAAAAGTTACTTTTTTGTTAGAAAAAGTATTGTAGGGAACGTGCAGTAACTATAGGCGGCAGCACTAATGCGACAGAAGAGACACTATGCGGACAGTAAAACAAACTTATCAAGGTAAAACATTCAAATTGATGGCACCCTTATGGCACCAGTTGGCAGCACCGTCTATGTGCACGTTCCCTATTGGGAGCACAGAACAGGAAAAGCCGGTTGTCTGTAAAGTCGGTTTACGGACGATAGTTTAACGTGACTCACCCCTCCACCCCCTCCGGTGTTTTTGTCAAATATCTTGAAAACGGTGCATCCTACGGCAAAATCAATGAAATTTTCATCCCCCCTTTAATACCCCCGCGCTCCCTCCCCCGCATCCCCTCCCCTCCTCTCAACCCCCCCCCCCCCCCCCCTCCCCCCCACCCCTCCGGTGTATATAATCAGGATCTCGGAAACGGTTCCAACGATTTTGATGAAATTTGGTATTTGGGGGTTTTCGGGGATGAAAAATTGATCTAGCTTGGTCTTATCTCTGGGAAAACGCTTGGTACCGAGTTTCTGCCCGAGCAGAGCTCGGTCGTCCAGGTACTTATATGTATAGCAGGGAGCTGCCGTATACCGGTATCAAATGCTTATTTAACATGATAAGTAATAGTTAAATTAATGATTTTAACACGGCAATTTTTATTTTTTTTCATTGAATGCAGCAATTTTCGTTTTTAGATAAAGCAATTTGTAATTATTATTTTTTTGTTTTATTTACGCAATAGTTTATTTACGCTAAAAGTAATAGAAATAGGATAACTTACCTTACCTACAGGACTTTTTATCAGTATTGACATAAATTATTGGTTAATTATTGATTTATTTAGTCTGAACGTGCAAACTAAGTGCATGTAGATACCTAAAAGTGGTCGCTATGCAATTTGGAAAACACATCGGCGGGAGGACAGCGTGAAATTAGTATTGCTCGTCGACGCCACCACGCTTGCAGTTGCGTATTCTACTTTAATTTTATGTTAAAATATCCGGTTATCTATGTATATAATGGCCTGAAACATAACAAATTTTCTAAACTACTTTAAATTTTAATGAAGTATACGTAGTACCTTAGTAGCCTGATTTTTAGTGAAACTATGAAACAAGAAGTCCTTCCGTACCCGTGGTCCAACTGTAGTTTGTCCAAATGCTTTTCGACGGAAAGGGCGGAGCTCCTTTTTGTAGGTATTTTGTCCTTCGGGCAACTGAAGGTACCTATGGAACCTAACCTACCTATTTTTGTATTAAAATATTATTGATTGATTCAAAATAATGTCAGCATTTTTTCGGGTTGGACAAATTAGTTAAACCACGGTTACGTAACTAAAGAAGTGACGATTCCTGTAAAGGCTGATATATTGGTAGATGGGGCCTGGAACACCCTATCACATTCATAAAATTTTAGTATGTGATACAAAGCATCCTTGAAGGACCATTTTTTTATCGAATAGGTACCCACTTGTAGAGCCGTTTTAACTGGACTGGGCTGTGATAGTTATTTTTTTATAGATACAAAGCGCCTTTAAAAATCTTTCTTATCGTCAGCAAAATTGGCTAAAGTACATCTAAACACGTAAAGCATAGTTAATAGATAAAGTAGCCTGATATGTTTTGTCGCAGATGTAAAGTAAATATCCCTTTCTAGCCAGTAGACGACAGACGTGTGAGAAAGGGATAAATGCTAAGATACGACTGCGAAACCGCCAGTGAGCTACCGATGTGACTAGCCTCGAGAGTGTGTAGCTGTAAAGTAACCGTGTACTTGGAAACACTGGACACGAACCGCTGACTAATTAGGTACATTTCCCCGAATAGCCGAAACACCCATGAATATACGGAACATCAAGTTACGCGTTGGAATTTTCACTGTCAATTAGGTGGGCGGTAAATTCGTTCATCGTGTCTGCGCGAGATCGTCCGTTTTCAAGGGAGCTCCAAACGTTTAAAATACAAGTACTTACCCAGCTCAAAATGCGAATAGCAGTTGCGAGTTCTGAGTTGAACAGTTTGCAAAAATATTTTCAACTCACTAGCTCAAAAAGGCTGTTTTTCTCCTTCAAAATCAGCATGGAAAAACGCTTTTACCCCGCTTGAGTGGAAATGGTTTTTACAATTCAAACGTTACCTACGATGGTGCACGTAACTTTTTCATTCGGTTGGAAAATAATTGTATGATGCAATATAGTTATAATAAATTAATTATTGAACTCTAAAAAAAATAGTTAAAACTTAATCGCGTGACTTACGTGATGTCAGGTTAGATTTGTTTTATAACTTGTCCAAAACGTCAATTTATTAGCAGAAAATAAAGTGTATAAGTAACTATTAAACGATAAATTTTATGGAAAAACATTAATGAACTGAATTACGCTTTGCTTTACGGGACAAGCGCGCCAAAAGCTTTTGAGTCTTGCTTTGAGAGTTTGTGCGACGAAATTATTTATTGCGTGCGGCCCTTAACCGAGCAAAATACAAACTAATTTGTTGTAATTTCCATCGATTTTTTAACGCAACTCTTAAAAATTTAATTATAACGCTTGCCTCAACCACTTAGCCAAGTAGCAGAATATAAGCGTGCATGTAGACCACACAAGATGAGATGTATTAATAATTCGCTTCGGTTAGAGATAGTATTAGTTAGACGTGCTGACGAGAGCCATGACTAAGAACGCAAGGAGTTCCGGAGTTTGTTTTGGAAACAACTTTGAAACAGCTTTAATATTTAAAAAATATTATTTTTGACAAGCCATGTTCTTCTAGAAACCAAAGCTAGCTGAATGATTACGACGTGCGCCTCTAATTTTGAAATCTTGTAATGTTTTAAGATTCTTTTATAGCTTAGAATCAATAAAGTAAGGGCCGATACAGACGGACTGCATTCCAACTAAGTACAAGGTAACTGCCAGCTGCCGGCTGCCCATACGTTTTCCATTGCAGTTGCATTGCAGTCGCCAAAACTGCACGCTAGATGAGACTGTAATGTATAGGCAGTCGGCAGTTGCAGTTTTTTGCAGTTTTTAATGTAGTCGGTCGGTATCGGCCCTTAGGTACCTTGACTATGGAGCTTGAGCTTATAATACCTAGTTCCTCAAAGATCATTCTAGATCAATGAACGTCAAAGGCTACGCCTGGAAACTGATTATGAAGTTTAATAGAATTTACGCCTTCGGGACGAATTACGATTAAAATGGGTAAGTAATTAAGATGAAGAAAAATTTGAGTAGGTACCAAAAATTTATCAGCTTTTTTAAATTTCATTTTCCGAACAAACCTAATTAAATACAAAAATACTCAATATGAGCTAAAATTTTTGAAACCTGAGCGACTAAAGTAAGTACAAATTGGATTTAAAAGGAAAGATAATCATCTCTTAAAATAATAGGGAACAATATTGCGTCCGAAATACGTAGGTATTTTACTGTATACCATCTATCTTCAATAATATCTTTGTTCGACGAATTGCTCACCCAAATGAATTATGGCTAACGTAACTATTAGCGCTTCACATGGACGGACAGACCACAAATACACAAACCGCAGCCGTAACTAAGTTATCAGAGGGATAAAATAGTTTCCAACTTGTATGCTGGCATGTTACCTCGCTGAAATGATGTTACAAACTCGACAAACAGATATGACTGAATAACATTCTAGACTAAATAATATATAGGTGCGTCAATATTTACGTACAAAAAAGTAGGTCTTATCTTGCGCGTGTATTGATCTTTTAACGCCTAATGAGACCTCAGACATAAATTTTTACCATTTGTATTTAGGAAGGCACTCAATTTGGGCATTTGTTTACCTACCTCGATGTTTCGGCCGTACTGTAAGGACCACAATAAATAAGAAAGGAGTAATCCATGTTTTTCTTTTCTCCAAAGTACTTCCTAACTCTGTGGCGGCTACATCAGGGAAAATTTTGCAGCATCATCCTAACTAAACACGCATTTTCCCTACTTTAAAAACATCCTTTCGTGTTATGCTTCTGATTTATGGTGAATGATATGAAGTAAAATCGCCCCTTATAGAGCACTGAATGATTGATCGATGGTGATAGCATTACCAAATCCCCTGCGGTCCGGACATGTCTATGCTTAGAGGTGACTACGGTTTAAATTATTTGACACGATCCGAAAGATCAATCTTTTCTTTTTACAATCTTTTGTTATTTTAACTTGTAAGGAGGAAATGTTAGGTCGTTCGATTCAATGACTTCGGCATTTTGGTTGATAAGACACGAAAAAAATCGTTTTGAACGCTCATTTGCATGATTTAAGCGTTAGTAATAAGGCGTGAAATTAATTCTACTAGGTACGAGTAAAAGTAAGTAGATATTTACGTCAAGCAAGTTCATACATAATCTGGTATAACGATAATCTGGTATCAGGCGAGAGGTACCCATGTCACTTAGCAAAGCGACAAGTCGCATAACATATCACTTTTAAAATATGATATTTTTGAAAAAAATGGCTATTGTCGTCGCCTAATGAAGCGACATAGATTTTTTTCCAGAACTTTTAAAACTTGGCCTCTCGTCTGATACCAGGTTATGGTGGAGTTTTGGTTTGGGACACGTCGCTTGAATTCCATTTTTAACAATAGAATACAGTATTTTCTATAAGTATAAAGCTGCGTACGGACTGCGCGCACGGGTACGCGTACAGTGCGCGCAGTCCGTACGCAGCTTTATAAGCAGAGCAATTGCCACGTCTACAAAAGGAGTCACGGATAGATAGCCATGAATCGACTATTCAATTATTATCTGCGGTGTTCACTGACTTAAACGTAAGTAGTAAAAGCGTTATCAACAAGGTCCTCAAAATAAACTAGCTTAATAAATGACCCTTCCACCTAAAGTCATAAAACATAAACAAATGAGCCAGCTGCGTAATAAACCCTTCCTGAATGATTGAAAAGGCACGATACTTAATTTGAGGTGTCGTTAAAAGTGTCGTTTAGATACGCCGTGAATTATGTTCACGCATTTTGATGTATATCGCAGCCACGTAAACCAAGTCAAGCTTTATTCTATTGCTGTTTTCGTCGTATACTACTTGATGTAAGTACGTTATGTAACTTGTAAAAAATCTTGTGGGCGCTACTGTGACAATACTGACAATACACGAGTCTGTTTGACTATCCTTTAATGTGATCTTGGCAGAGAATTTAAACGAAAATACAATAAAGTGCAAATAAAATGTATATTTTGAAAGTTCTCTAAATTGTATGAAATCAAGTCAAGTAATGACTTTGAAATACCTAATACATACAAACATTGTACCTATTTTAATAGTTGTTATAAAGGCAGTTTTGTAACTTTTTCAATCAACGGCCCCCGCTTATCAAACTAAGCTCGAAAGAGAGTTTTAATGTAATCCAATATAAAGAAATCTAACTAGGATTTAGTGAATTGAGGGCAGAGGAGGTACCGATTCTAAATCACACAACTCGAAAATACCATTCGAGAGTGGTAAAAATCTCTCTAAGTATGTACCTACCTACTTAACTACAAAATTACAGCAGAAATAAAAATTTTTGGACTGATTGACAAGATTAGTTAGAACTCTTATTTTCTAATATTCTACACGTATTCCAAAATGAGAACATTTTTCGTCACTTTCGAATGGTATTTTCGATTGATGTGATTTTAAACATCAGTCGCCACTCCCCAGGGAACATGTAATCTGGGCCAATCAACTTTTAAACCGACTATAATCTGTCCGCGACATTTTTCAAACAATTGCAGATTTTTGTAAGTAAACATGTTTTTTCTGTAATTTAATAGATGAATAGCATGAATACATGCCGTCCTACGTAAGTTTAACCTATTAAACCGTGAAATATCTTGTTGGAAGTACGATTTTTTGGTAACGCCAGAGACAATTTTGGTAACGCAGGAGACGCCAAAAACGTCGGTTTAAAAGTTGATTGGCCTAATCTAAGAAATCCGTTCAAAGATTGTAGACATTTTTATTGATTTGAAACATGGGAGAAGTTAGATAATTGCGGCTTTTTTATTTTTCTAGCTCAAATTTGATTTGACCGGTAATTTTGTAGCAAGCAACAAAGATTTCCACCTTTTTTGAAAACGAGTGTCCTAAGATTCCCGGTAGTAAGTGAGCTCCCCTTTTTCCTAGAAAATTTTTGAACCCACCGATATATCTCGCATTCGTACCGAACAGGAAAGCCACATCCGCGTCAGCGCGACACTATAGCATTCACGTCAGTATCAAAAGCCGGCATCGTCTGTGCTCATATACTTCGCATATCAATCAGGCCTGCGACCGCGCCGTGCGGTTGCTCTGACCCCTGGCCATGGGAGAAAGCTAGAAGCAAACCCGTCAAACGGGTGCCCTGGCACACTTAATCGCGAGTCCCGGTTCCCATCTTAACGCTATGGTTTTTGTATCCCATTCCGATTTCAACCATAATACAAACGAGGTAAAGCATTTGAGATACCCACAAGATCCGTATCTGGTATCCTATAGCAAATTCTTGGAAAGGTGCTGTGCAGTCTCGTGCCGCGTATGGTATGTTGTTCTGTGATTGATTTTTGCAACGCAAATACCGTGCCGACGAGGGAATATCCAGGGTATTTGTTGTACCCATTGCAAGTTTTCATGTTTTATGCATAGAAGACAAGCATTTAATCTGCTACTAAAATAACGACGATGTAGATGCTACAGTAGGATATGCCGTGCACCTAGGATTAGAAGAATCACAACTCCAAACTTGAGCAGTGTTTTTACGAATATCAAGAAATAAAGTAAGTAGGGAGTAAGGGCTTCATTTCTTTCCAGTTCACTGAATAAACGTGGAAGCAAACAGCGGCTCTGCAATGCGCTTACTAATACGAATACAAGAAATTCATACCATAAACGGATGAGAATCAACACGTAAGCCTTAGTGTCCACTGACGAAGCACGTATGGGGGAGTTAGTTACGTTGATGAATTCCATAGGATACTGCCATGAATTTGGATTACCCGTTTAAAAAGTAACGATAGGCACGTACCTATTTAGAGGTTGAGAGTGAGATTGTCTCAGTTAAAACCTCATAAATTCCTTATAGGCTCTAAGTTACTATTTGCAAAGTGTATCACAAACTACATAATAATGTAGTGCTTTTTATTACTTTTCCTAACGGTTAAACTCTCGCTACATACTATTTGAGTAGGTAGATATCTTTAATATTTGATTTTCAACCTAACTTAAACGTCTCTTAATAATTAATTCATAAAGGGCTTCAGAGATTAGATCAGTTTACTACTTATACTCGAGATGCCTGTGAAAGTTTGCTGAAAACATACCCATTTATAATGAAGTTTATTAAGAGCTCTTGAATATTTAGTTAGGTACTTTGCAATTTACCAATATCCACCCGTCTATGACACAAGCTTGTATAGGGCGCTAATTAACTTCATTACGAAATTATCCCTGATAACCTACCTCCAGCGGAATTAAGCGCGCCATTCATTAATTAAATATCCCGAAACCCAATTAAAAATGTTTTACGTTTTCACCGCGCTCGAATATTAATTTACGCGAACATGATTTATATGGATAGGGAAACACGCGCATGGCGAAATGAACGAGAGAGAATCTAGTTCCGATGTACCATTAATTGTAAGGTAATAAATTGTAGCTTACTTTAACGATAAAATTCTCCAAAATTGATTTCCTACTTTTCGAAAGCCTCAAAATAGTTTTACGGGTATGTAGAATATGGTGTTCGACTCATAATGTGATGATCGAATCAATTGATTTCTTTCCTTGCGCACCGTAGAACGTTCTCACAGTAAGTTCATATTGTATTTCCTTGTCAATGCGATATCACTAAGACTTTTTCAGTGACAAATTTCCACAGCGGAAAACGATTCGGTTGGATAGATGTGAAATCGTTAGATAACCCTGCACTATGCAGTCGACTTTTATCGAAATTAACTAAGTAAATACCTAACGTCGGGAGGAAGCGCGAAGATTTACATCCTACTTTATTGTCAAAAATGCTCCTAGAGCTCGATTAAGTAAGTATATTTATAAGATTTCGAGCATGAAAATACTATAGACATATTAATAGGTATGAAAAAGCAATGAATCGAGTGGTCAACCAACTCATTCTTCACAAGTTTTATTTCTACTATGGCCGTTTTAATAAATCGCCATCCTTGGGAAAGCTGCGTTTAAAAAATACCTTGAACATGCATGGGAAACTAAAAGCGGCTTTATACCTACTACTTCGTACAATAGTTTCATCTCCTGCAGACAGTAGGTAACGCACGTGCTATGGAAACAATAAAGCTTAGTTTACTAGCTCTCAAACTTGAAAGTGTGTTTTGTTGACCCTCCCTTCACGCAGAAACCGGACAACGGATCGGCATATTTTTATGCTTGTTTCCGAAAGAACAGGTGATGCTGAACTCTATGCAGAGGAAATCTTCGGATAACATTCAGTATGTTAAAAAATATCTCACCATGGCGGGAACTCCTTGGTTTCCTCGAGCCCGGACGGAGTGGCGAGGGTGTCAGCGTCGCCCTCGGACCGCCCTCCCGGATGCTCCGGGATCACGCGCTCGATCGTAGTCACCTCCTCGATGTCCGAGTCGATTCCCTGGGCAAAATCCATGTAGAACGACTCCCTAGAGTCGCTGGACCCTCGCCGCAGCTTGAGGGACAAATCCGGCGAGCTGTCATCCATTTTCGCGGCACTATTCTCTCATTAGTAAGAAACCGCGTACACAGAGTCCATTGTCGCACTGATCCATTTTGGGGCGACCTCGCCGAGATTAGGATATTAACCCATTGTCGGATTGAAATCTGAATTGAATGTTAATTGAGTTAATGCGGCGGGTGTTTGTTGATAGGCATTATTGTTGCTTTCTACAATGAAGCGGGAGCTTAAGTTCTGATAAATACCTACGTTGGTTGTTTTATACAAATGGCGACCTATTAGCATTGGCTGCTGATAATCAGATGCTGTTAAATTATCTAAGGTAAGTCACCGTTTCCTATCTATAGCTATGGAGAAAATGAGATGTAGTTTAGACGTTGATACATCGCCTGGCGGTTAAATATGAATGATATTAGGTGCATATTTATGTGCAAGTCAAGCTAGATTATCTATCTGCGGCGCGCCAAATCAACGTAGTAGGTATAATTTAATTATGTACGCTATGCTTACAAAATTATCATCATTAACTAAACAAGTTTTCTTTTCTTTTCTTGAAATGCATGATTATATGGATGATCGACTTATTCACGCAAAAAATACTGAACGGATTTTGATGAAAATTGACACAGGTACACTGACGAGCAAAAACAAAGCGTCACTTCCCATACAAAGTTGCTTGAATAAGAACTTATTTTTGCTCGTCGTATAGTTTGCAATCTAAGTTAACCCATAATAGGCTTTTAGAAAGAAAGAAAGAAAGAAAAATATTTTATTTCAGGTTACAAGAGTACCACCACCAAACAGTAGAAAACAACATTAACAACTAATAACACAAGTTTGTAAAGGTAGTGACACCAATTGTCACCGAAAAAGGGTCTCTACTCAGCATGTGTTGCTGCACAGAGAGTGTAGCAACGCTGGTTTTCTGTAGAGCCCAGATTTGAGCTACACGACAGCTCCACCTGTTACTAAAATACTTATACACAAACAAGGCCTAAGCATTTGTTATAAAATAAAGTGAAGGGAGCCAAGCAAAAGGTGTGGTGCAAAATAAAATATAAATTTTACATCATATATATATACATACCTACACAACAATATATACTATTACATATCATTAGAAGGATATAGCACTGCACGGACTGACTGAGTGTGATTTTTTTGCACGTCCAGCAAATACTTCTTGAATTTAAATTTGAAAGAACCAATCGTACTTGAATTCCTTATTGGCGGCGGTATATTGTTCCAACATTTCGTGGCAGCATAACGGAAGCTACCACGAAAAGCAGCCGTACAGTGCTTAGGAAATATCAATCTCGTGGCAGCCCTAACCACGCGCCGAGAAATGATGAGCCTCTCAAACAAATACCGAGGCCGCTGGAAGTTCACAACGTCGAAGAGTAGACCAGCCAGGTGAAGAGAGCGCCTGGCATCCATTCTAAGTAAATTACTTTGGTCAAGGTAAGGTGACACGTGCGTCCTAGGAGGGATTGAAAAACAAAATCGAGCACAAGCATTCTGGACACGTTGCAGAAGAGACTTGGAACGTGCCAGTAAGCAGCCACTCATAACAATGTCAACATAATTAAGCTTGGACAAGATTAAGGATTCACAGAGCCTGATTCTAAGGTCAGTGTTGAGATGATCTCGAACCTGATACAATATACTTAACCGATAGAAACATTGTCTTGTCGCCTCAAGCACCTGTTGTTCAAAACGCAATCCCTCGTCCAAAAAGAGACCAAGGTTGCGGGCAACGAAAACCCGCTCCAACAATTCTGAACCAAGCGTCAAACGAACGTCAGTACTACAAGTTTTCTCAATCTGCCCCTTCGTCCCGATAATGAGATATTTGGATTTCACTGGATTGAGAATCAAACCGTTTCGCGAAGACCATCCCCTGACGCGCTCCAAATCCTGATTAATCTCATCAACTGCTCTAAGGGTGTCAGAAGGCTTAAACGTTCTAAAAATCTGGGTATCATCTGCGTACATGTGATAATTGCAAAACTCGAAACACTTAATGATGTCAGACGTGTAAAGAATAAATAAAATTGGACCTAAAATGGAGCCCTGTGGGACACCGCATCTAATTGAAGTCAACTCAGAGAGATTAGTACCACCCCCAGCATTAGGCAGCTCAACACGCTGCGACCGATCACTCAGATAACTTGAAAACCATTTCACTGTGTCAGTATCGAACCCATAATAGGACAGTTTAGATAAAAGCAGTGCTATATCGATAGTGTCAAACGCACGCGAAAAGTCCAACAGCACCAGCAAGGCTACCTCCGCTCTATCCCTTGCGACTAGAAGGTCATCGATAACATCCAAAAGGGCAGTAGCTGTACTACGACCCCTTCTGAACCCCGACTGCTTTAGGGGTAAGATATTATTGGCTTCAAGGTATTCGGTCATTTGGGAGCATACAACTTTTTCCACAATTTTAGATATGAAGCATAAGATGCTGATGGGTCGTAAGTCACTAAAATCTGTGGGATTTGAAATTTTAGGGATAGGTTTAACAATGGCAGACTTCCAAGCCGAGGGGAAAGTACCAGTTCTAATTGATTGGTTCACTATTTTTGTAATGATATTCAGAGTGCCGGGCAAAGTCATCACCACCATATTCATCGAGATACCATCGGCACCAAGAGCATTGCTTGCGAACGATTTCAAAACCCTTAGAACTGTGGACTCATCGACTGGTTTCAAAGAAAATATTGCGGTCCCATAACGGTGGAACTCGAAAAAAGTTAAATCAGATAAAACAATTTGAGGCCCAGAGGGAGCGTTAATAAAGTGGTTATTGATTAGGTTAGGATTATTTAGGTGCAACGGCAATTCATCGACTTTTTTATTAAAATTAGCCACATTTTGTTTTATGCTCTTCCAGAGAGCACGCGGGTTGTGTAAATTTTGATTCACGTGAAATTCATAAAACGCTGATTTTTCGCTGTACAAAGCCCTATTGACCAGACCCTTCAACGACAAATAATACTCTTTATGGTGGACAAGCTTAGTCCGACGACTTCTAGCATGAGCAGCATCTCTAAGACTCATCATCTTTTTAAGCGTGGGGGTAATCCAAGGATAGCTGGTTTCTCTTAAGAAAATCGTTTTTACCGGGGCATGAAGGTCAAACAGGTGAAGAACGTATGTGTTAAAATTATCGACAGTTTCGTTTACGTTATCACATAGCAGACGATCCCACCTGACAGCCGCTACTTCCCCGTCAAATACTGACGGGTCGATGTCTCTAAGGGGACGATATGTGATGTATTTAGGGGGGGGCTTGATCTTTTTTATATTAAGCCGAGAAGATATGAACGCATGGCTACTTAGCTCAGGTATGAAGTCAACAACACAGTTTAGATCCTTCATGTTCGAGCATACTACGTCAATGAGCGTTTCCGAATGATCAGTGAAATGAGTCGGTTCCTTAACATATTGAGTTAAGTGCGTATAATGCAAAAAATCATTAAATTTTTTTGTATTAGCGTCCGTATGCGATAAAATGTTAATATTAAAATCACCCATTAAAACAATAAACTCGAACATCGAGACCGAAGAAACTGATTGAACCAGTGCATCAATAAATACATCAACGTTCATCCAGGGCGGGCGGTAGGCGGTACCCACAGCCAACTTCATGCCATTTACGTGAAGACTCAGCCACATCTGTTCAACGGTGGGGGAATCAGGAACAGCCAACACTCGCGCAGTCAAGCCACGGCGTACGTAAAAGCCAACGCCACCTCCGCGCGTGCGCACGCCAGGAGGGCGCGGTACGTGACGCAGGCGGTAGCCTGCCGGCGCCGGCGCCCGCGCCTCACCACCCTCACGAAGCCAGGTTTCATTTATGGCCATAATATCAACAGAGTGGCGCTCCAAGGCAACGAGAAACTCCTCATGGCGCGTGGCCAAAGAACCAGGGTTTAAGAGACCGATAGTAAAACATTTATTTTTAGGAATATGTAGAACAATGTAGGAGAATAGAAATAATATGTACTTGTTATTCAATATAAAAAATGCTAAACAGGTAGCATGGCGCCAATCACTATGAATGGAGACGTGTAATTTATTAATAAAAGTAAAACTGCAATATATATATGTATTAACAGACGTAATATGAGGGGAGTTAGACTTGTGGCCATGTTCTACAGGAGGGCAAAAGAAAAGAACCCAAAATAATACACATACACAGTATACAATATATCCTATTTTAACCTTCAATGAAAAATAAACACAAACAATATGTATACAGGCACAGTAACTTAGTGAATAACACCTAAAAAGTGTGCGTACTGACCAGGTTATGGCATAATTTAGTTTACAAGTTATAACAACATTACAGTAACTACAAACACAAGAGGTTACCGTGCAAGAGTTTTGAAAATAAACAGAGTAGGAAACACAGGATAACCATAAAAACAATAGGCAAAAAGCATATAGTAAAACTACTGAAAATTCAGGTTTCTTCTGTCTAATCAAACAGCAGGGATTCCAAAAACCAGCGGAAAATCTGCTTCAGAGCGAATTCTTTTCGGAGGGGAGTCTTTAAGACGTCGAACAAGCACGCGACCACTACGTGTCCAAGGGGTCCTCCAATTATGCCGGAAAAATTGCATAGTTCCCGCGGGACATAGCCATAAACAAATACTTCGTATACAAAATCGTTGACAAGAGCTAGTAAAAAATACGAGTCTGCAATGAATGTCCGTTATAAGTATATACAACACGAATTCAATTAGTATTTTCTAACATTAAACTAAAATACCGGAACAAATTTAATGAGCGTGAAAAACGCTTCCGATTTGTTAACAAAAAGCGGTCTGGCCAGAAACAATGTGATGGCCATTCATCTTCTCGCGCCACAAAAAAAAAAGTTGAACGACGTAAAAGAACAATGACCTGCGACCATTCCCTTAACCTTCCCTAAAATCGACGCTACTTCCTGTGGCGTTAATAGCTAGAGGATCACGCACACACGCGCCAGACACACGGACGCAGCGACTCGTAACGATTACCAAATCCAAGTAATATTAGTCACACCGACACAACACATTTGGCGTCTCCAATGTCAACTTCCATAGTCAAATTTTAACGGAGTGTGTTGTGTACTAAATAATTAATCAATCATTATTATCCGATAGGAGCTTTGAATGCTAATTTACCGCGGTGTCTCCATTTGGTCACAAAATACTTCGAAGATTAAGCTACAATGAAAAGATGGTCCTTCGAGCCAGATTTACTTATCAACAAGCACGCACTAATGAATACAGTTAAGTTTCTGTAAAATTGAGCTTTGTGTTCAAATTATACAGCAATAACGTTAAAGATTCCGAAAAGAGATAACAAACAAAGACAGAAATCTCTCAATAAATATTGCTTAGCTAAATTGGAAATATATCCACTAGATAATCCTACGTATCCAACACGGCATTAATATTAAAAGCACATCCACGGCGATATTAATCGCCGCCGGTACCAGGGGACAACAATAATGCCCAAGAACAAACATACTCATTTACACACACCGGCCAATCCAATTCGTGTGCTAGGCACGAAAGCGTATTGACACGAAATATTCAACGGGCACTCACACAACGATAGTACTATCCAGTATTGTAGTAACACGTGCGATACGGAGCGTCGGGGCGCGTTCGGAGCGCCCTCCCGCGGCTAAAGTTGGCGCGCGATTGCCGCGAGACCCGCGAGGCAGGCTCGGGCGCTTCGCGGGTAGGGCGGGGGATGAACCGGGATCAATCCAACGTGCTCCGCTCCGGTCCCGATGCACTCGACAGGATATTCGGGAGCTTTGGACATCGAGAAACCATCGACACATGAATTGTTTAAAAGACGCTCGATGTAGTAAAAACAAAACGATGCGAAAGTTTCAAATTATACCACTGCACTTGGAACTACAAAATTCAAGTGCATATATAAATGTTTTTTTGGAATTTGGTTCATTTTCCTTGGAACATACACTTTTACTAGGTAATTAAAATTCAGGCTCCTTTTCAAACTTTCTTAACTGAGATTAAATTTTTTTAAGTAGATTTTTTTTTTACTTTTTGTGATTATGTATGTATATGTAATTCAAACCATGCGGGATCCGAAGTAAGTCTCTTTAGAGTAAGGGAAAATAAAACACTATTTTTGTGATAACCTATACAAGTTTATAACATATTTTTACATTGTAAACAAAGTCATTTATTATACTTATAACATATCGATATCACAATACTTTGTAGTCTATATAAAACGCAATAATATACAATTTGGAATAATATGTTAAACAAAGATAAAAGCTACAATTTATTCACTATCTCAAAAAAACAGTGATGTTGTGATGGGAATTGATTAATTTAATGACAGCATAAAATAAAAATAAAGGGCTAAAACTTTTTTAAATAATATCTCATGCAAATACCTACTTCACTTGGCGTATTCGCCGAAATATTTGCGTAAGCGAAAGTGTTGCACTACATGGTTTCTAACGTGAGCGACAGAGAAGCCAATAGTTGCGGTATTATTGGAACATGCAACTTTAAGTGTAGTGTTAACTCTACAATTATTGACTTCTGTTTGAAACTTACCTCGTGGAATTTCTTACGGGTTATTTCCATTTTAAGTATTGGCAGCATTCATGTTTTATTATATTCTAGTAAAAAAATACTTTCGCCGCTTGACCTTAACCCAATACTTCCGTCTTCTTTTAAGAAACCCTATTGAATAGCCGAATCTAACTGTCTCTATCTTTTATAAATAAAGTTTATTAGAATGCAAATGGAAATAAGTCACTTATTGTCATCCCGGTCATTGAACGAAACAAAGCAATTTTAAGTAACCTCAACGCCGCTTTAGATCCTGTCATTTTGTTATCCAATCAAAGGCTAATAATATGTGTTTTAAATACAATAAATCTTTAAGATAACAATATGTTAGAATATCATAATTATGTGGCTAAGTTGATACTGTGTAATAACATAAAAAATTTCGTAACAAAAACATAGTATATTTATTCTAGTCTATCAAACTTCTTTAGCCATAAAATAGAAATAAAGCAGGTTTGAAACAATTTCCCTAGCGTCGTGCTGCGATTACGAGAAGACGTCAGCTTTGTATTTAACCTTTTGAACGTCAGTGTCGGCTATAGACGACAATACGGTAATACAAAAACTAACCTACCCACATCCACATCAGAATCAATTTTGTTCGTAACGAAAACGATGTGTGGCGTTCAGAAGGTGTTCTAGCTTCTGTCTACATCTCCCGTATTTACATCACATACGTACAACCAGCGTCAAAACTAGCAGATCACTTTTGTACGTTGTTGCCTTAACATATTTATCAATATAATGCCGCGTCACATACATGGCTGTAAACAGGCAATGTGCAAAAGTGTACAACTACTTTTGATAGTGCACTTAATAACATAACTTCTACAGTCAACGGCTGCTGTGAAGTATATGATGGCACATGCCACAACTATGAAGTTTCTGCATATTGACAATGTGAACCATAGGAAAATAAATGCTATACATACTCGTACTTGTTGAACGTGACAGAATAGTAACTATAACATTTTTTTCAGCCGAAAGGCGTCCACTGCTGAACATGCCTCCCCCAAGGCTCGCCAAACAGATCTCTCCTGCGCCATCCGCACCCAACGCGTTCCCGGAACCCTAACCAGATCGTCGCTCCATCTCGTTGGAGGCCTACCTACACTGCGTCTTCCGGTCCGTGGACGCCACTCAAGGACCTTTCGGCCCAGCGGCCGTCAATTCTACGAGCGGTGTGCCCTGCCCACTGCCACTTGAGTATGGCGATTCTTCGAGCTATGTCCGTGGCTTTAGTTCTTGCGCGGATTTCATCACTTCTAATATGATCCCGCAGAGAAACTCCACATTGTTAATATTCAGAAACTTCATATCGACTAGGGCATCGAGCCCGGTTTTACCCGGTCCGGAAAAACCCGGGTTTTCCCGGTTCCGAGGATTACAAAAATAACCGGGTTTGATTTTTAAAACTCGGGTTTTTCGGGTTTTTCGGGTATTTTTAATACTTTTCTTTTTGTTATTTATTAAGTATAAACCACTTCGAATGCAATAATAAATGGAATAAAAACACGCTTTCATAAATTATTACGTAAAAAGAAGCTTAGTTGCTACGTTCCTACTAGGTTCCTTTCCTAGCAAGAAAACAAGCAATGCAATTTATACGGAACGCACGTGGCGCGTCCGTCTCAGGACATGAAGGGGGTGAAGTGTGGAGCAGTGGAGGGGGAGATGTAGCGCCGAAGCTCGTCGCACACGCGTGGTGCGCAGGTGATGAATACTTTCCCAGCCATTTTGTTTAGTCAGTCTGCCATAACTGTCACAAGCAAACGTGCGCTGGCGGTGTGAGTGAGTGAACGTGAGGAGTGTTATTGGTAGTGTTTGGTGACGCTCTTTATAGGTGAGTATCTACTCAATTAATTTTGTTATTCAATAGAACGTATTTTAGCGTGTTATTATATTCTAGGATTCATTTGCTATTTATTACCTATACAATAAAACTATGTTGTCTTTCAGATGAACATCTTCGCTGGATTTACATAAATTAATGAGATATGGATTTTCAAGCAGTGACTAGTAAGGAAGAGGACAAAACATCTGTTTGGCACTATTTTCAAAGAAGCAAAAATAAAAATGAAGCTAAATGTAAAACTTGCCAAAAAGTAATGAAATCAGCCGGTGGTAGTACTAGCAGTCTGCAAAGACATTTAAAGAATATTCACAAGGTTGATATAAAGGCTGCAAGGCATACAACAATCGAAACAACAGCTCAAGGTAGTGCATCTACTTCAAAGGAAATTCCCGAAGCGCCAAAAAAGAAAACTAAGTTGACCCACTATTTTGAGACTGATGCAAACCCAAGTATGCAGGTTATGGTGTCTCGTATGGCTGCAGTTGATGGAATCCCCTTTAGAACTTTTTCAAAATCTCAAGATTTAAGGCACCTTTTTGAAAAGACCGGCAACAAATTCAAATTACCCACTACTGCTGATACCGTCCGTAATATGATTTTCAAAGAGTTTGATAAAAGGAAGCTAGAAATAATCAACGAGATAAAAACTATACTGTCAGATGAGAACAAGTTTTCGATATCATTCGATGAATGGACTTCCAATAAAAATAGACGGTATATAGGGCTCACTTTACATTCACCAAATTTTGCAAGGGATAGCAGTTTTCGAAATCTAGGTCTCATACGCATTCACGGATCTATGAATGCAGCCTCATGCGTACAATTGATCAAGACTAGGTTGGATGAATATGGGGTATCTCTAACTAATGACATCGTCGCTCAAACCACGGACGGCTGCAGCCTCATGGTTGCATTTGGGAAGTCCCTTAAGTCATATCATCAATTATGCATCGCTCATGCCATTCAGCTGGCAATTGTGGACGTAATGTACAAACGTAATGACGAGGAAAACGTCGATCCAGAAACACTTCAAGGACAACGACAGCTTGCCAAACTTGACGACGATGAAGATTTGCCTTTATCGGTATTGGCTCAAAGATTGCGATTACTTGGAACTGTAGAATTTAACGACGACACCGATTTTACAGACAGTGAAGAGGATGGTGCTGAATTTAATAATGAATCCTCATCTATGGAGTCTTTCAGTTCACAGTCTTTTAGATACTACGATCTGCTATCAAAAGTACGAAAAGTGGTAAAAATCTTCAAGAACTCTCCGACTAAAAACGATGATATCCTTCAAAAACATGTCAGAGCTGATTTTGGACAGGAGTACTCCCTGTTATTAGATGGGAAAACCCGCTGGAGTAGCATATCTGCCATGTTAGGTCGGTTTCTGAAATTGAAAACGTCTATTACAAAAGCTTTGATTGATTTAAAAACAGACATTGCATTTACTGACTATGACTGGAGAAATATAGATGAGCTTCATAAAATATTGGATGTTATTAAAACTGTTGTCGAGGCGCTATGTCGACGCGATGCAACATTACTTACAGCTGATGATTCCCTAAAATTTGCATTAAAAAAAATAGATGAAATGAAGACACCTTTAAGTAACAAAATGGCAACTGCATTGCGCAAACGATACGCAAAAAGGAGACTAACTCAAGCAGCAACACTGCAGTACTTGACCAATCCGGATAAATATTTTGAGAACATTCAAAATGAAGATAGAACTGTTTTTTATCGGCCTGCAGGTGATGAAATGCTAAACGAAATTGTAAATCTGATTCAACGCACAACCAAAAAACAAAATATATCTCTTGAAAATATGCCAGACCAAGACCTGCGAGAAATTGACACACAGTTGTCTACTTTGACAAATGAAGAGGAACTGAACAGAGAGTTAAGTCAAGCTCTTGCTACTGCTAATACTGCTCCTGAAACTAGATCAGCATGTCCATCAGACGATTTGCTTACTACTGTGAGGGTAGAAATGGCACTCTTCGAGAATGGCGGTATGCGACAGCGAGGGCGTTACCTATCGCTGGTATATGAACATTTAAAAACCATTCCACCTACTAGTGTCGAGCCGGAGCGTATATTTTCTTCGGCTGGAATTGTCGGCAATAGATTGCGCTCGTCTTTGAGTGACAAAACTTTGGATGCCCTAATTTTTTTACGTTCATATTACTTAAGTAAGAAGAAAAACTAATAGTTCAGTTCAGATTTCTGTTGTTTTTTTTGTTACGTTACGTACGATATATTATTATCCAAAATGGATATTAATTATTATTTTTTATGAATATCCCTTTTTTAAAAAGTGGTCAAGTTGATTTTAAATAATGTGTCAAATGCCTATAACTACTTTTTACTTCGTATTTTAGTTATTAAGATAAAGAACTGATTATTACCAAACGACTGCAATATAAATTATATTTACGATTCCAAATAGTAGAATACAAGACCTAGACCTATTCATTACTTAATTGTTAAGAAGAGTTTTATTAATGTTAAAATAATTGGTGATTATTGTGATACTAAAAAAATGTCTTTTGAAGAAATATTATTATTAGCTTTTAAGTACAATAAGTGATTGTTACCAAAACAAGTCAATTACCCCCTGTTTCACCATCCATTGATCAAATTTATTTGACGGATAAATGTGATGCCGTCTCTGTTCGTTTTGTTCGAATAGACGGAGACGGCATCACATTTATGATATCCGTCAGTTAAAATTAATCAGTGGGTGATGGGTGAAACAGCCCCTTAATGTTAAAACTAATCTCTGCAAGTCTGTGATTAAAAAAAGACTAGATATAATATAACTTAGTTTTAAATTATTCTGAAAAAAATTACTTTTAATATATTAAAACTGTTTTTATAATTTGGAAAGTACTGTCTCATTTATTTTAATCCTTCCTCATCCTTTACATTTTGTAATTATTGTAGAAATTCGATATATGAACATAGTTTCTTGTATTTTTAAAAATTATAACAAAAAGATCGAAAAGCTCGAAAAAACCGGTCTACCCGGGTTTTGATTACTCTTAGACCCGAAAACCCGGGTTTTCAAAATTGAACCGAGTTTCGATGCCCTAATATCGACTGTTGCCTATAGGGATGCAACCACGAGTCTTATGCTATTACATCGAATTGAAGTAATTCAGTAATTTTGCTGTTTCATAGACGACATGTTGAAAATTTGATTACTATTTCTTCGTAAACGCTGTCGAATCACCAAGTCTTTATTCACACACCACTAACTATAATATCGTGATTATATTTGCACTAAACATGTATATAAGAAAATCTGTAAGCTCTCAGTCAAAAAAGGAACAAGATAGTCGCGTTAGTTCTTAAATGTGTCCGATCAAAGGCCAATTTCCACCACAACTTGCCACGTAGTCGAATTAGTTTTATTCTAATTCCATAAAATTAAAAGAGAGAATTTTCCTGAAAAATTTTACAACCACCACAAAAGAAAAACTATTTATTCCGAGGTTTTGAATGTGATGCGAACAATTCAATTGGAATTTTGCAGACTAGAGTGTATCCTTCGACTTCAAAAAGCATTGTATAAGTACAGAATTAAATTTTATTCAAAATGGTCCGAAAGTGAAATTTCATACACCTCACGTATAGACTTATATTGGGTGGAACCAAACGACGATCCTTTACTTAAACAGGTGATAGTGTTGCTTAAACTGAACAACTTTCTCCAAGGAACATAGGTCGAAATACGAAAAAAAAATTTCATACTCCCATACAAAATACAGTCAAAACCATCCGTCCATCCCGACCATCCCATCCAGCCCGTCCATCCAGTCCATCCCGTCCATCCCGTCCATTCCGTACATCCCGTCCATCCGTCTATCCGTCCATCAGTCCATCTTTCCATCCGTCCATCCCGTCCATCCAACACCAATTACAACGACATATTGGATGTAACAACCAAGAAAAAAACTCAACACAATATTTTATACCAAAGCAACACTGGTTATAATGACCAACCGTGTTTAACAACCAAATATTGCTGTCCCTTGAATGTCGTTATAAACGGTTTTGACTGTATGTATATTGGTTAGCTGACCGCCTTACTATGGAAAGGTGAAAAAAAAATTCGTTTTTCGACCTGTTCCTTGGAGAAAGTAGTTCAGTTTAAGCAACACTATCACCTGTTTTCGGGAAGGCCCCCGTCCTCATCCGCTCTGTATTATGCAATGTAAAACCAAGTATCAAGCTAGCCCTGTGATGGCTTTTTTGCTTCTACCCAGTAGCCCGATAGACCAGAATTTACAAAATAATAATTATTGATCATTTGAAAGCAATAACTTAGTACTATGAGATTTAACCGACACATGATCTCCACGCCAAGCCGCCGCAGGCCATCGCGCCGATGAGGTAAACCGCCAGTGCAGCCACAACAACCATAATAACGTACATTCTGATGTTTTTCCAGAACAAGCTGCGTTGTAACGTTCGTGCCGTGCCATTGAAAGAAACAGACTGGAAAAAAAAATTACATTATTATCATCAGCAAAAGTTTTAAGTTTCGCTCTGGAACCGATTATTTGTGAATTAGTAATATCCTTAAAGGCCTGCGCAGACTAGATGCGTGTGCGTGTCGATGTAATAAATGAAACCGTGAGAAAGATATAGTGTGCCACCTTTCTTACAGTTTCATTCATTACACCTAGTCCGTGATACGCACATGCATCTGCGCCGGCCTATACTTTACAAATTGATTTTAAACGTACAATACTATACAAATGTTCTTTACTAGCTGTTGCTCGCAATTCCGTCTCCGAATTATCTGGGATAAAAACTGTTCTATGTCCTTCTCAGGGTCTCAAACTATCTCCATATCAAATTTCAAGTAAGTAATCCGATTCAGCGGTTTAAGCGTGAAGAGGATATTTTATAATTAGTAAAGATTGAACACTACAAACCAAACAAAAAATAAAACAAAAAGCAGGGCGGCCAAAAGGTGGCCTCAGCGCTCAAACGCAATTTATTCCAGACAGCCATTTAGATTCAGAAACTAATGGGTGGAGCCCAAAAAGTTGGACCATGTTCCAACATGTTGTTGTGTTGTGTTGTCCATGGCAGTAAACCGTACACAATTACTGACTGGAAAAAGTTGTTCGACACGAAAACTCCCCATGCAAATTGAAAAATATGTCCCTGAAGACCAGCAGGGTGTCGCTATTGAGGAGCTGAAGGAAACGCGTCCGTACAGGATTACATTTAATAAACGACAGAGATTTAGGAATCTACCCTACAATTTGCAAAGTCTTAAAAACTACCCACATATACATTACACCTTCACCCTTAAATATTAATACAATTGGAACTTAATCTACTACAGACTCTTACGTATATAATTATACAATATACTTTGTTTAATCAACTTATCCTAATCAAATTCAAATCCGTATCTACGTACGGGTTTCGGACTGCGCTTGGGTCGTCGGTTAACCGGTGGTACGTATGCCTGGGGGTTGCTACCAGCTGAAGGAGCTGGAGTTGCTACTTCCTGCTTTTGGGGACTACTTTCCGCTACGGCTACCTCGGGTTCCACTCGCGATTCCAGCTCGCGCGAGTCCACGGTAATGCTAGCCCTTGACTCACTTTTTCCGTCCGCGACCTGATCAGGACCACCACCCGTAGGTATCTGGCTTGGACTCGACTCCACTGGTTCCGACAAGGACACGCCGTAACTACTACGTCTTTTTTTAACCTGGTCGACGTGTCTTTTAATGCGTGAACCACACTCCCTACCGATAATCAAATTACGTGACCCTAATTTTTCCTCAATCTGACCTTCTTGCCATTTCCCTCCTGTGTAATCTCGGGCCCACACGCTATCCCCCACCTTTAAATTTCTGGATGTGCCTCCAGCGTTACACACTTGTCTACGTTGAGCCTCCAGGACCCTAGTCTCCACCTGCCTGTCTCCTTTGAGTAAGTCTAACCTTGATCTCAGCTGTCTACGTTGCAGCAGCATAGCTGGTGAGGCCCCCGTAGAACTGTGTTCTACGTTACGGTACATCATGAGGTAGGCTTGCAGCGCTACGTCTATCTCGCAACCATCACGCAGGGCCTTCTTCATTGCTCTTTTGCATAGCTTTACGGCATTTTCTGCGGCACCATTAGAAGCAGGATGATAAACTGCCGTATGAGTCACTTTAATGCCATTGGTAGTCATGAAATCAGCATATTCTGTACTCGAAAAGGGTGGGCCGTTGTCTGAAACAACTTCTTTCGGCAGGCCAAATCGAGCGAAAGTTTCTCTAAGTATACTTATGACTGACCGTGCTGTAGTTTTTTGCATTTTAAAAACTTCCAACCACTTGGTTGTGGAATCTATAATCACCATGAATGTTTCACCGTGAAATGGCCCTAAAAAGTCAACATGTAATCGCGCCCATGGTTCTGGAATGTACGGCCATGGCTGGGGCGGTGCGCGGGCCGGCGATGCGCCCTCTAGTGCGCACGTCGTGCATTGCTTGCATAGCCCTTCGATATCACCGTCTATTCCAGGCCACCACATGACGCTTCGCGCTAAACCTTTCATTTTTACTATTCCTAAGTGACCTACATGTAGTTCTTTAAGTAAATTATCTCTCAGTATTTTCGGTATTACCATACGATAGCCCCAAATGATACAGCCCATATCCAGGTACAGCTCATTTCGCCGAACATAATATGGTTTCAGTTCCTCCTCGTTACATTCATTTGGCCACCCGGATTGTAAAAAAAAATAAACTTTCTTCAGCAGTTCATCTTTTCCAATGTTTTCCTGGACCACTTTCCTAGTAACGGGGAGAAATTTTTGGATAAAATTTATGTAAGTTATCTCTTGACCTTGACCTTTTTCCCTTCCAACTGGTAAGCGTGATAAGGCATCGGCCGCATTCCTCTCGCTACGAACATACTCGATCTTATAATCGTACCCTGCCAGAATGACGGCCCACCTCTGCATCCTACTCGCTGCCATGACGGGTATTCCCGTCTTATCGCCGAAAATAGTCACTAGCGGCTTGTGATCTGTTCTCAGTATAAATTTTCTTCCGTATAAGTACTGGTGGAATTTTCGTACTCCGAAAATGATCGCCAGTGCCTCCCGTTCTATCTGAGAATATGATTTCTCTGCTGAGTTAAGGACCCGCGACGCGTAAGCGATAGGGCGCTCCCCGCCGGCCGGGCCGGGCATCAGGTGCGAGATCACGGCGCCCACGCCCACGCTACTCGCGTCCGTCGTCAGCACGAGTGGCTGCGAGGGAGAGTAGTGCGCTAATATGTCACTCGAAATCAACATCTGCTTAACCTGATTAAAAGCGCGCCTACATTCTTCACTCCATTCATACTTCACTTCTTTTCGTAATAAATTGTACAGTGGGGCTAATATAGTGCTAATGTTAGGTACGAACTTTGCGTAGTACATAACCATTCCCAAAAATGATCGTAATTCGGATACATTTGATGGTGCTGCTACTTGCTTTATCGCTTCGATCTTATCAGGGCACGTGTGAACACCTTGTTTACTAATTGTAAATCCCAAATACGTCACGGAGTCCGCAAAGAATGTGCACTTATCTTTCTTGATTCGTAGCCCATATTTTTTTAACCTCTCGAAAACCTCATGCAGCGTATCCATGTGCGATTTATCATCTGTTCCTGTTATAATAAGGTCGTCTAAAAATACCCCTACTCGTGGCATGTCCGCAAAAAGTTGTTCCAATTTTCTTTGGAAAATACCGGGACTCGATGCCAATCCATACACTAGCCTATTATACACGAAAAGGCCCTTATGGGTATTGATCACCGTGTACTTTTTAGAAGCATCAAGTTCAAATTGCGCGTACGCTTGGGATAAATCTAATTTTGTGAATTTATTTCCCCCATGTAACTTAGTCAGAAGGTCCTCAACTTTCGGTAGGGGGTAGTGGTCCACCTCTAGGCATTTATTCAGAGTTAACTTAAAGTCAGCACATACCCTGATGGTGCCGTCTTTTTTAACAACCGGCACTATCGGCGTGGCCCAGTCGGAGGTGGAGACGGGCGTGATGACCCCGTCGCGCACGAGCTGGTCCAGCGCGCGCTCCACCGGCTCGCGCAGCGCGTACGCCAGCGGGCGCGCGCGCAGGAACAGCGGCCGGGCGCCCGCGCGCAGGTGGAACCCTACTGTGCCGCCGGTGAACCGGCCCAAGCCCTCCGCGAACACCTCACAGTATCTGGAACTGAATTCCACCTCACTGAATACATTATTTACCTTATCTATTTTATATGTAAACACTTGCAAATCAATCTTTAATTCGTTAATCCAACTTCTACCTAACAAACTAGTTTTCCCACATTTAATTACATACAAGTCTAATTCTTTACATGTTTCTTTATATTGTACTTTTGGTGTTATCTTACCTATCGGTTTAACCTTTTCCCCCGTATAGTATCGCAAAACTAAATTACTGTTTTGTAACGTACAATGCGTAAACAACTTTTGATAACATTCTTGACTAATGCACGAGATCGAACTACCTGTATCTACTTCCATACTTAATAACGTTCCGTCTATGTAAACATCTATGGTGTATGGTGCAAATAAAATCGACTGATTAGTATTTAATGAAAAATTGTTTACCTCGTCACTTAAATTAATGTCTGAATCTTCCAGCACAACTACCTTTTCTTCCGTCGTGTTGTAAAATGCTGAATCTCCGCGCAACTTAGGACACATTTTTTTAAGATGCCCTTCCTTATTACATATCCGGCATACATATATTTTATATTTGCATGTCTTTCCATCATGTTTACTACCGCAAACTTTGCATTCGGTCCTAGGACCAGTATTATAATTCTTGCTCTGGCCTCGCATTTTTCCGCTCCCCGCTCCGCTCGATGCACTTGGGCCGCCGCCGCCGTCCGCTGCGCGAGCGCTGTCGCGAGGCGCTCGCTGCCGGGCCGCCGCTCTGAGCTGATGCACCGCCGCCGCCGCTGCCGCGCCGGCCGGGACACTGTCACCGGTTCGATTCCGTGCACAGTCGTCCACCAGTGCTGCATTCGTCTCGGCTGCCTCCATGGCAACCGCGAGCCTGTATGCCCTGTCGAACGTGATCGTGTCGTCTTCCGTAAACAATTTCTGTCTAATATCATCATTCACTAATCCGCACACAAATTGATCTCTCAAATTTTCCTTCAAACTGTCTCCTGTGAAACTGCAGTCCTTGCTTAGTTTTTTAAGGTCCGTTACGAAACTAGCAATGCTCTCGTTATTTTGCTGTACTCGTTTTCTAAACTTGAACCGTTCGGCGAGTAAACTTGGTTTGGGGTTCAAATGTCCTTGCATAAGCGTCACTAGCTCCGTGTAAGTCTTCGTGGCAGGCTTGGCGGGCGTGCACAGGCTCACCATCAACTCGTAGGCCTCACTTCCGATCACTGTTATTAACGTTGCCACCTTAAGTTCACTTTTCACCGAATTTGCCACGAAATATTGTTCTAAGCGGTCAATGTACATTTCCCAATTGTCTTTCGCAAGGTCGAACAGCCCCACCTTTCCAACCGACATATTTGTAACTTTTTATTTATTTTTTTATTACACAGTGTTAGGTACACTTAACACGCGTGAAATCTTCTCGTCGCCACTGAAAAATATGTCCCTGAAGACCAGCAGGGTGTCGCTATTGAGGAGCTGAAGGAAACGCGTCCGTACAGGATTACATTTAATAAACGACAGAGATTTAGGAATCTACCCTACAATTTGCAAAGTCTTAAAAACTACCCACATATACATTACACAAATGTACAGTTAATTTTCGTCTCACAATAACTTTCATACAAATTTTAATTACCCGTCGTTAAGGTGTTCAACTTTTTTAACTCCTCAATAATACAAATACAATAAAAACCGGCCAAGAGCGTATCGGACACGCCCAAGATAGGGTTCCGTAGCCATTACGAAAAAATCAAGTAATATTTTTCTAAGGATTTCGTATGTGTACGGAATCTTCCTTGTTAGGTATCGTCAATACTTTGAAAAAAGCTCGTATCTCAAAATCGTTAATCTGGCAAACTGAACTTTATTAAGGGCATATCAAGGTTCAGTTTTGTTTACATGCTGATTTGAGATACGAGTTTTTCAAAGTAGTGACGGTATGTTTAATACCTTAGGCTACTATTTACTCTTAAACTACAAATAATTCCCAAGCAATCTTAGCCGCTATAATTTTCCTTGTAAATTTAATATATTTACTACCATTTTGAATTTTTTCAAATTTTTCCACCCAACAGTTTAGATTTTAGAGGGGGGGGGGACGGTCGATTTTAATGAAATTTTTTACTTTAAAGTTGAATATTTCGCAAACAAATCACTGAATACAAAAATCATGTAAGCAACCCCTCAATGGTTTTAAAAGACCTATCCAACGATACCCCACACTATAGAGTTAGTCGAGAAAAAAAAATCACCCCCACTATACGTCTATGGGAGGTACCCTAAAAAAATTTTTTTAGTTTTTTTTATGTAACCACTTTGTCGGCGTGACTAATATATATATTCATGCCAAATTACAGTTTTCTAGTACTAACAGTCTCTGAGCTTAGCCGCGGACAGACAGACAGACAGACGGACAGACATGGCGAAACTATAAGGGTTCCTAGTTGACTACGGAACCCTAAAAATGAAAGGGTAAATATAGGTAATACGAATAATGACCGTTTGATATTGCCGTCAACGCAATGCATGCAGATTTTTTAGAGACTAAAATTATCAGTATTAATTTCATGATTCAAAAATATATTATTTATTGAATCAGGCGTTACTTTGTGGAGGTCCATATTAATGAACTAAAACAATTACTTTGCTCACCCGCGACCTTCGCGAAGCGCGCGCGTGAAGGTCGCGGGTGAGCAAAGTAATTGTTTTAGTTCATCAAAAATATATTACCTAAAAAATTAGAAAATGAGTTCCCGCGGGACACAGACGAAGTTACAGGCAACAGCTAGTTAATAGTTTGTATTGTATCACAGAACTAATAGTTTTAAAACATACTGAAATTATAAAAAAAAAAAAATTATTGTGTAGTTACTAACATTGGTGGCCAAGTTATCAGCTTTGTTGATTAACAGTTCTAATTTTTCACCACGTGTCGCCATATTATCTGAAAAAATATAATATAAAACATTAACATTACACACAAATAAAGGTATGGTACGGTAGGTAAGGTATGCCACATTTAACTACAGAGATATTATTAAGATAGTACCTGGGCGACCGAGCTCTGCTCGGGCAGAAACTCGGTACCAAGCGTTTTCCCAGAGATAAGACCAAGCTAGATCAATTTTTCATCCCCGAAAACCCCCAAATACCAAATTTCATCGAAATCGTTGGAGCCGTTTCCGAGATCAAAACACTGGAGGGGGGGGGGGGGGTGAGAAAATTTCATTGATTTTGCCGTAGGATGCACCGTTTTCAAGATATTTGACAAAAACACCGGAGTGGGGGGTTCAGTCACGTTAAACTATCGTCCGTAAACCGACTTTACAGACAACCGGCTTTTCCTGTTCTGTGCTCCCAATAGGGAACGTGCACATAGACGGTGCTGCCAACTGGTGCCATAAGGGTGCCATCAATTTGAATGTTTTACCTTGATAAGTTTGTTTTACTGTCCGCATAGTGTCTCTTCTGTCGCATTAGTGCTGCCGCCTATAGTTATTGCACGTTCCCTATAATACTTTTTCTAACAAAAAAGTAACTTTTTCTCACAAAAAAGTAACTTTTCTCACAAAAGAAGAAACTTGACGTTTTCTCATGAAAAATAAACTTAAAAAAAAAAAACAAAAAAACTTGAAAAAAAACGTGGAATCGAACCGAGGTCGGCTGGATCCGCGACCACCCGATTTCTAAAGTGCCATTATGATCTGCTCGAAGTCGGTGAAATTTAGCTTTATATTCTAATGCAAACAAAATTAGCCGGAAAACACGAGTAAAAGCGATTTTCTGAAAATGAAACACAGCTAGATCAGTTTTTCATCCCCGAAAACCCCCACATACCAAATTTCATCGAAATCGTTGGAGCCGTTTCCGAGATCCTGATTATATATATATATATACAAGAATTGCTCGTTTAAGAGGGTACGATGGCTGAGAGACTTTTGAGAAATAGGTATTTTAATGAAATGTCGCTGTCTCGCCCGAACCCCTCCGTGTCAGTACAGCGAGAGCGGGACAACTGCAGCTCAGACCGTTAATAGGCGCGTAAAATTGATCAAAACAGCATTTCGTAATCCCCTGTTTTCTTCTCGAAAACTGGGCCAATAAATTTATTTTTTTCATAAATAATTAGAGGACAGATTTAGCTATGCCCCTATGTTTTCCTTTTTTTGTTTATAGGAGGGATTCTTTTCTGACGAGTGTCTGAAAATGACGTTGAAATTGGGCAATTTTTTCGGTTTTTGAAAGCTCATATTTCTTATGTTAATTGAAATATGGAAAAAAACGAAACATAGGGGCATAGCTGTGGTAGATACAAATTACACAGTAAAAAAAATTTGGCTCTAAAGCCATTATCCAGGGAGGAAACAGGGGATTACGTTTGTATGGAGAAATGGTGCGCATCGTACCCTCTTAAAGGTATTAGATATCTATAACTTTAGTATATAGATTTGTATGTAAACATATTATCAAACCGTAATCAGAATGGAACTGTCAGAACTGTCATTTCATACATATTTTGACGTAAGCATATAGAATTACTGTCAACTCGAATCCCTTTCTAATCGCGGGCGAATAATACCCAAAAAGCGGTATTTTTTCTTTCAGTTAATTCATATTTAATAGCCAGGTCTCCACTGAGCGAGCCGCCTCGCGAGGCAAGCGCATGAGGCATGATTTTGTACTACACAAAGCTCAAAATCGCACCGAAAATGGCTACCTCGCGAGGCGGCTCGCTCAGTGGCGACCCGGCTGTTAAAGAGATACTGGTTTGATTAACCTACAGTTGAACAGCCATTGCAATGTTACTATAATAGATGTTTTTAATATAACCTCTGCAAATGCTGGCTGGAAATATCTAAAAAAAATCTGGAAAAAAGTTCACACTGACAATCCAGACTTATGTAGGTGGGGTTCAACAAGTTGGGCATATTAACACAGGCAGTTAAAATAATAATCCAATGTGTCACAGACAATTAACCATACAATTTTAGTAGTGGTAGAGCCATGTTGTAGCTAGCCGCTGCATCACGAATGGGCCGGCTCGTCCGGGGCAGTACCACCCTCTCACAGAAAACCGGCGTGAAGCAGCAGTAATCCTGCTTGCGTTTCGTACGGTCAGTGAGAGTGCCGGGGGCCCAATACCTCACCCCTTCCCTCTCCCCCTCCATCTCCCCCTTCCCCTATTCCCTCTCCTTAAGGGCCGACAACGCACTGGCATCGCGTAAAGCGCTGCAGGTGTCTATGGACAGTGGTGATCATTTAACATCAGGTGACCCACTAGTTCGTTTGTCTGGCCTTTAAAACATAAAAAAAAAAAAAAAAAAAAAAAAAAA
This sequence comes from Archips xylosteana, assembly GCA_947563465.1. NCBI lineage: Eukaryota > Metazoa > Arthropoda > Insecta > Lepidoptera > Tortricidae > Archips > Archips xylosteana. Next base: position 8,779,467 of record OX387349.1, read on the forward strand.
AATTGTATGGGTAATTTTCGGCTCACAACAGAACTTGCAATCAGTAGTTTTGCTTGGTTAACCAGTTAACATGGTCCCACTTTTTGAACACTACCCTTTTAAGATATGGTAATCATTAAGTTATTACTAAACATCAAATTAACTGCTAAAGAACATGCATTGTGAATAAATCCCTTAAATAAATGCATTGCATACAATGATTTCTGTTTTTACGCCTTATGAGTCATCCTGTATCAATTTATTATAACCTCACACATCATAAATTATAGATGTGGTTTAAGGTTACTGGCATATCACATGGAGTATCATAATAACCTTGTTAGTATACTGCTTGTTACACTTCCATCATATATTGTTGAATCACAGACATACTTTAGATGCTCTGATAATAAACATGCAACATTGTATTGCTTCTAAGATTTCACTCATAACAAAAAGACCTCCAAACAAGTAACTTGATGAACCAATAACATACATTAGTAAGTTACAGTATCCTCCTCTCTGCCATTCATGATTTATCCTCTGAAACTTCTGATCAAATCAATATAGTAGATATTATCTTGCATTACATAAAATTTTCATGTAATGGAAAAAAATCAAAACCTATGAATTAAGTACTGTAAAATTACAGAACTATTTTGCTCTGGCCTTGCAGAGAAGCATTTAGTTAATTTGCTGCATTAAAAATTCAAGGTTTTACGATAGATGCTTAACTTGCATGACTATTATGAATGTTATAGTGGATCTCTTGGTCACTTATTTAAGTGATTTGTTATTAAAGAAGAACAAAAAGATTTATAACAGAAACCACTTATAGTATTAGCAATATAAAATAAATAGTATTATTACTATTATTTAACACATTCACTGCTTATTATTATATCTTTATTTTCGTGACTTTGGCAGTCATTTGAATACACAATCATGTGCATTTGTGGCAACAGAAGATCATCTTGAGTCTGACAGCCAAATGTATTAATATGGTCCAAGAAAATATTTAAAAATTCAGAAATTATGTGTTATTTGATTTTAATTTGTTTCAGTTTTGTGAAGCCCACCATTCAAATATTTGTACAAAATTTGATAATAAAATTTGTATCTAATTATCCTAGGAATAAAGTTTAATTACTGTTGTTTAACAAATAGACAAATTAAAAAAGTTTACTTTCTTATTATCATAGGCTCATGATTCCCTCTGCCTTAAAGTGTACATTATAGTGTACATTTGTTTAAGGACTCTACCTTTAATTTCAATTTCAATACCAAGTCCTTTTATTTCACCCTACATTATCTATTCATTAGGAAGGCTTTTCATCTCATTAATTTACATTAGAATGCCATTGATAAGCTCAGTGTTAATTTAAATTCAATGTGCATTCAACTGTAAACAATTCCAGCTCATTTGTTCCACTAAGGACATTTCCATACATATCACTCATTAACACGCACAAAAACAATAAAGATAAAAGTACCTAGTGATAAGCTTTGTTTGCATACAAATAAATAAGTTATCAGAACCAGAAAATGGTCATTGTTTTAATAAAATATGAAAGCAATAGCATTATTTGTAAATACAGCCAGAAAACCGTAGACACAGTGACCCAGATTTCAAACAAAATTTCCAGTCTTGAAAACACAATTATTAATAATGTAATGACACTTAATCAACACTACTGTTTGTTTTGTTACACAACTTGAACCAATATTGCATTAGCATTTGCATTAAAACAACTCGAGAATTTAAAAAAATACTATATTCTTCACTTGTAATGGAGAGAATTTAGAGAAGTAGAGAAGGAGATTCACACTGTCATCTCTCAATATTTCGTTTTAAAGATATTTTTACTAAAACAGCAAAAATACTATAGACACCAGAAAAATTGAGCTTTTATGGACAGAGCCATATTTTTAAAACCTTTTAAAGCTCACCTAACTAGAGAAAAATATTTACTGAAGATTGAATGTCCGGTATAAAGCATATTATGGTTAGAAAGCTCTAAATCTTATTTCTATAACAATAGAAATCAAATTTGCTTTTTAATTCATATAGTTGGATAAGAAGGTATATCTGTCATAGTATTTACAATACAATACAGCAAATATGACAACTTATTGAGTTATAAATGAAAATTATGATAATTAATCTTTTCAATGCCAACAACAGATATATCTGTCTGCGAGTACAGAGTAGAAGTCATCTTGATGCAATGGCATACATTTCAAACAAACTTTATTGTTCAGCTTAGCTTAGCATTGAAAAGATTAATAATGAGTTTAAACAGGTCACAAGTTGAAACTTACCTATATTCTTAACCATGATGTTTTTCAACTCGTCCAACTCTCCATATATCGTGGATATAGTGTTGAGATCCCCGGATTCTGTGTAGTGTTTCATTTCCGTGGCCAGCACTCGTGCAAATTCACCATTCATGGCATAGGGGATGGCTGTCTGGGCGGTTTCGCCAAAAGCTGTTGTGAACCTCCGTTTAATCTCATTGAGGAAGAGGAATGCTCTTGATCGTTGAAATTTCTGTAAATCACCATAAAATAATGTGAACAAACATTCTACTGTACAATCAGTAGTAACTATATGGAGACAGAAGGTGAAAAACCATCTACACAAGCTTGCACAATAGTTGTGCTTCAGAGTTATTCTCATTTTGTAGTCACAGGGACCATGGAAATACTAAATGATGGCGACAGCAAACGTCTTTAGTCGTGGCTACCTTCAGTAAATTTTCATAAGTATTTGTTAGTCAAAAACATTGGGTTCTTCTGCCTCCCATTTCGCAATTACTGTTTAGTTATGGCTGACTGCTTGAGCAAAAGCTTTATGTTGTTTAAGAAATTAAATACTTACATCATCAGTAATGCAGAAGTACACCAATTTATTTTCGGCAATATAATGAAACAGGTAATTCCCGTGAGAGTATGTCAGTTTGTCATCGTGGGGTGGTATTTTTGATAATATCTGCTCCGTGACTTCCGTAAAATTACCCGCACATGAGGCATATTTGGCCAAAACAACCGTACCTCGTGCTACGACGCTAAATAGGATAGGCATTGTGATGTGACAATGAATCAGAATCAGCCGAGATTACAATTACAAAGGGAAATACAAAAACAAAACTAGATTACACTGTTAGCACAACGTTCTTTGAGGACTCTTTTTGCGACACTGGGAGGGAACTGCTTCCCGCGTAAACGTTTCAACTAATTAAATTTGTATTGGATTTATTTTTATCAAAGAGAAAAGACAAAATAAAACAATGCGAGCAAGACCAAGACATACGTTCCAGAAATGTTTTTTTACTGACAAATCACCACAGAGTAACCAAAAATATATCACTTCTTTTTCTTTAAACGTGTCACGTCTCGTTCGAACAAATTTCACTTTAATGTTGGCGAATCTATACTAATATTATAAAGCTGAAGAGTTTGTTTGTTTGTTTGTTTTTTTGAACGCGCTAATCTCAGGAACTACTGCTCCGATTTGAAAAATTCTTTCAGTGTTAGATAGCCCATTTATCGAGGAAGGCTATTTTTATATCGAGGTACTAAGGAGAGCCAAATTGATGAAAAAGCAAATTGGATAAAAAAATAAGCTGCCCAAATTACTAATTCCACGCGGACGCGGACGGAGTCGCGGGCTAAAGCTAGTTGGATATAATTACTTTTTGTTTATTTTTGATATTGATTGACAAATACGATTGTTTGCGCGCATGTTATTGCCCCAGTTAAGGCCACCACAGACCGCAGCGCGGGGCATGCACGCGACGCCGACAGAGCGAACCCTGCACGTTGATCACTGAATCATATACGCTGTGCCGCGTTGCCGGTTTGTCACCGTATATATGATTCACTGTTGTACAACGCGCTGAGCCCACTCCGTTGCGGTCTGTGGTGGCCCTAAAGTGTTTGTGACAATCTTTTTTTATCTTAGAATGTGTTGCCATCTTAGATAATTTAAGCACATCTAAGGTTACCACAAAGAGTATTGTAATATTATATGAACAAGAGTGGCAACTCTATGGTCAAAAATGCATATATGGAAGGTGCTGCCGCCCTACGGCTGCTCAAGAACTAATGTGACGTATCTATAGATTTATACCTATCTATATTTATATGTTGGTAGTGATGTACAGCTATAGATACGCGTACCTATAGCAATGTACAGTCAAGGATTTTAATTGATAGGCTAATTGCCACTATTCGTATTTTAGCCGTCTAATTCAAATCAGCATATACGAAGTATAAGCGGCTAAACCCGATTTGCATTATGCGGCTAAAATACGAACATTGGCAAGTGGCCTATCAATTAAAGTCCTTGACCGTACAATTTGGTACGCCATGGCCATGGCCGATGAATGACAACTGACAAGTTTGACAAGTCAACCAAGATGGCCGCTAATTTAGTTCTTCGGCAAACACCAGAGATCGCTGTAGTCGCATGAAAAGTGATGATATATGTAAGTGTGCCCCCCCTGGGTTACCATGAATGTGTGGTCCTTTACCTATTTTACCTAATCGATAAAAACCATTTTAAGTATTTCAAAGATAATGCACCTAAAAAATCCCTAAAAAAAATATGGTCAACAATAGGTACCTATAAGAAAACTTCTTGCCTAGCTTTCCAAATGAATTAGACCAAACATTACATAAAATAAATATTTATTAAATAAAACATGTAAAAAGTAGGCAACATTAAAAACATTGGTCTTAAAATATTAATACTTAATCAAAATAATCATCAATATCTATATCTGGGTTTAGGATGTCGTCACCAAATGGTGACAAATCTATTTGATCAAGGATAAGATTTTCACACATTTCCTCCAAGTCTGTTTCTCCAATCAAAATGGCTCCTTGTAGCCTACCATTTTGAAGCACAAATTTTATATACTCAAGTTGAGGTGTAGTTCTCAGTAAAATTTCATAATCTGTGCCTAGTCCTTGTCCATTATATTTTCCTAGTAATACCACTCTGTATCCAAAGAGGGTGGTGCAGTGTGTAAACAGTTCAAAACAAAAATCCTGTAATACTTCTTGGTTTGTCATTCTAGCATGCATTGACTTGGCAGCCATTCCAGCCATTTGCCTTGCTTGTGTCCAAAGCCTCAGTTGAAACCAATGTGGAGCATAGGACCAAGCAGCACTAGCCACATCCCCAGCTGCAAAAACATCTTTCAATGATGTTTCTTGGTATTCATTCACTGCTAGTCCACCATCTGTTCCTTTGTCAGGCATTTGATCCCACAGAAAATTGACTGCTGGCTCAACCCCTGTAGCTGATACAACAAAATTGCATAAAATCCTTCTTCCATTAGTAAGTTCTACTTCCAAGGGATAATCATTATCCTGCAATTCATTTACAGACTTAATTTCTACTTTGTATATTATCTCCAGTTCCTGTTCACCACTTTCATTTCTAATACCTTCTAGTTTACTGTACCAATCTGGCCCCAGTGCAGCAGATTTTAGGTCCTTATTTAAAGCCACTACTGTATCTTCTTCTGAGAAAACATGCCTTCTGGTAATGACATGTTTGGGTGGATCACCCTCAGATAGTCTATTCCTGAAAGTGTTTTGAAAAAATTCAGCTGCACCAGGATCAATGAATGTGGATGATATGTAATCATCCCGTATCACCCAAACTTTTTGAATTCCTCGGGTCGCATGAACAATTTCTGATGCAATACCTCCATTACCAACTATTAGCATTTTCTTACCAGACTTTAATTTTTCTTGAAATTCCTGAACCGATTCTGTATCTCTAATTCCAAGGACTCTTTTAGATTTATTGGAGTCTGATATGAGTTTCGGTATGCCGCCCGTGCAAATACAAATCGTGCCATAGTTGATTACCACTCCATTAGTTGTTTTTGCTAATTTATTTGTTGTGTCCACACTCTCCAGAGAATCGTACACTATATCTAAATTGGGATGAATCTTCTTTAGCGAATTAGCTTCGGTTTCATGTACATCAAATTTCACTACAGTTTTGGCGAAAAAGCTTACATTGCTTACATTCTTTACTAATGACGATGCAGTGACCATTACCAGAGTTTCCTCAGGATGGAGTATTGCTAAAGTTTCTACACATGTTACACCGGCAATACCACCGCCGACCACTAAATAAGTAGTTTCTATAGTAGCCATATATGCACTGTACCAAAATTCACTTTATTAATTTTAAAACACCGTAGATCAACAATTCGTCAGCCGGTAAAAAAAAACTCGGAATCACATTAGCTTAATTAACTTTGCTTTTTGGGATTTTGGGTTTTGACAGTGACACTGACAGCTGAGTGACGGAAACGGAAAAGATAAGCAAATCCTTCGTTTCGTTTTTCCGTGAACTCTAGCTGTCTGCTGACACAGCTTAGTAGCGTTGCAAACGCTTCGTTTGATTATGTTATGGTTGATTCCATTATGAACTTAATATGTATAATGTTAAGGATTTAAATATAAAAACGACTGTGTAAAGAATATTTTATTTTAGCGATTTTCTTACTGGAATGTGTACATTGACAGTACTTAGTACTACCTATTCGTATCGTACGGTACGAGTTCACTCACAGTAGTACATAGTATAATAAGTAAATCAGAAATAAAATAACAAATAATATAAACGAATAACTGTTGATTCGGAATATTTAATAAAATTGCTATTGTTAATTATCATGTTAGCATTGTGTCTAAATAAGAAAACGTGCGAAAAATATTACTAACATTAAATTATTGATTAATTCAAAGAACCTAAATGATAATTGTTTACTTTAAAAGAATAATTAAATTAAAATGTGGATGTGGGTCGCTGTAAGCGCCGTGCCATTGTGGTTAGCATTATCCTGGTATTTCCCATTAATATGGGGCCCTGTTTACTTATTCTTCTTCACTTTTTTACTCGTGTTGTTAGTGTTTGTGTTAACATTATGGGGGCATGTTGCTCTGTCCTCACCCCAGCAAACGTCACTCTTTCTGTTGGATAAAGTGGATAAAGAGCTGAGACAGTTGGAGGAAACATTGAAGGTATAATTTAAAAATTTCAAAAAGTGGAATAGCATTATACTTACTCAGATTGACCATAATATTTTCTTTTTGTTTTGAGGATGACCAAAGCAGCTGGCCGCACGCTATTAAGAAAAACCATTTACCGGTTATCTTTGGCCGTACTGTTGACAGTCAGTTACAACAACTCATAGATTATGTTCTCCGAGACTTTGTGACCCGTTGGCTCAAAGAATTGGCCCATAGACCTGAGCCAGTTGTGGACAAATTTAAAGAGCATGTATGGGGTGCCATCCAAAATTTGCATGAGAGATTATTACGGGTTGATGCTGAAAAGTTGCTGGCCAGTGACATGGTTTTAAAAATCACACAACATTTTGAAAGAATAAGACTTGCTCAGAGTTGCGCGTGAGTATTTATATAATAATTTGACATAGTTTAGCAGTAAAGTACCTATTCTACAAGTGGAATCTCATGGAATGAGTTCTTACGGCTAAATTATGTCTAGTTAATATTCTTTCACTACCTCCATTTCTCCAATTATTTTAGGGTTTGAGTCTTTATTTCTGGCAAGAGATACTTTGTTAGACGGTTAATGTTATTTCATTAGATTAGATTTTCTGTCACATTGATGATGATGATGATATATAATTTTCCTTTTCCTTTATAACAGGTTAGAGTTAAACCAGGCTCCGATGTTTGCTCTAGCACCACACTTAATGTCTTGTGAGACCGAGCTGCACTACCTACGTCAGACTAGTGAGCTGATTGTCATGTTCCTTTTGCCGAGATGCTATTCTTTTTCCCCGGCCTCTCATCTCATGAGAGAGGTTTTGGCATGCAAAGGTATAATGTTTCATTGTTCTTTCCAAAACTCTTCAAAATTATTTTAAGTTGTACTACATTTTTTGTGTATAAATTGTATCTAGGGGTCTATGCATGGTGGTTCCCTAAAAGCTAGTATGAAAGTGACTGACACTTCACTAACGCGTCATCTGCACGTAGCACGTAAAAAATACGCCATGTGCTTAAGTCCTTTAGTCCTCCACTTTGATTTCTGGGCGCAGCCAAACGCAGGTGATTCACGTCATTTACAAAACGTCAAAAGTCCTGTTTTTCTGTGTGTCCAACACACAATACTACATTAGTTTAGCTGAAGCTTTATTTTTAGGTAATTTTCAAGTAGGTTCAGTAATATTAGTATTCTTGAATTACTTTGCTTTGAGCCCTACAATTCATCAAAAGAATTTCAAACTCTTATATAATAAGCCTAAATTAGACACACAGCAGATGTAATGTTGACTCACAGTCTTAGTAGCACACTGCACACTTCAGTTCTACCTACACCCCGCCTCTAAATTACTTTTGTTGGGTGCCTAGAGTGGAGTGCAAGAGCTAAATACTCAAATGATGAATGTGTCTCCGTATGTGGCGAGTTAGCAATTCAAAGGTTAAAGTCCTAGAGCACCTTCCCACTTGTAGCCATTTACACCAGTGATGCCACCTTGTTGCCCCCCGCAGGCAACAGTTTGAGGGGGCCATGGGGCCATTTAGTCAATGATGAGTTGCCACCTTCCAAAAGTTCTATTTATGAGATATTGAAATGGTAGGTGTCTGTTATCTCACGCAGTAGCCAAGTAGTCCTATCATCAATGTCCCAATTCCAATCCCATAACCCATTCCATGTTGCTTCCTACCAGGCAATAGTTTGGCAACTGTAGACTGTGGAAGAATGCCGCTAGCACATCCTCATGCTGTATTAGGGAAAAGACCTCTATAGTTACACTCATGTTACATGGTACCATAAAGCTTTTCGGCGATATTATCTCGCAGACAGCTTTAATTTTATTATACTACAGCGGAAATCTAGTTTTAGTGGTTTTTGTGTCCAAAAACTCCAGGAAAATTTTTTTTAGGTAGATATTTTAATTTGAAATTGGGGTGATTAGTATCTTTGGGGTTAAATTTATTTTGTATGATATTAACGAAATTGCTATCAGTACATTTTTAATTTTTCCTTTTACAGTACTCCAGCCAGCAATAGACCTGATTACAGAACCAGACTACATAAACCAGAAGATCATACAATACTTGGAAGCACAGAAGGAAGTAGACGCCATGCACGTTAGGACCCACGAATACGCGAAAACTTTTGAGGACTACATTAGATTGATAAACAACTGCAATAATGTTGACACACTGAAACGGTTACGGTCAGTGAGCATGCATTGTACAACTTTCACTTGTTAGGCGAATATGTTTTGAAATAAGTATACCTGGAATATTGCTATTTTGCTGGGGTTTTTCATGAGTTTGGAAATTTCTAGGTAGGATAATTTAATTTGTGTAAAACATTTTAATTAAATAATGTTCTTATGCAAACAAAACAAAGGAGAAGTTTTCATTTATGTAATCATTTTGTAAAGTTTGTGGGGGATAGGCGACAATAGAGAGATCTCTCTTCAGGTAGATGTTACGCTTGGGGGCCGAAGTTCGAAGGAAGAAAGTTGGAATTTGTATTTATTTTCTCTATTTGATGACTAGATGGCGCTTGGAGTCGCTACAAGTTAGGTTGATAGATAATTAAAAAAAAACCGGCCAAGAGCGAGTCGGACTCGCGCACAAAGGGTTATCTATAAAAACGGCAAAAAAAATCACGTTTTTTGTATGGGAGCCCCCCTTGAATATAAGTTATATTTTAATTTAATTATTTATTTTTAAAGTGAATATTTTTTTGTGAATATTTCAAGCGTTTACTTGTTGCCGTTATGAATATCGAGCAAAAACGAGCAAAAAAATCACGTTTTTTGTATGGGAGCCCCCTTAAATATTTATTTAATTCTGTTTTTTAGTATTTGTTGTTATAGCGGCAACCAAAATACATCATCTGTGAAAATTTCAACTGTCTATCTAGCTATCACGGTTCCTGAGATACAGCCTGGTGACAGACGGACAGACAGCAAAGTCTTAGTAATATGGTCCCGTTTTTACCCTTTGGATAAGGAACCTTGAAAACGAAAATAATTATATAATCAAATCACACACACACACACACACAAACGCGCACTCACACGCATTGTTAATAACGTGTAATATAACGTCTTATGTGATTACTTTTGTTTTTAGTTTCAGTTTTATATAATTTTCTAAGATAAGTCTGGATGTTCTTAACAACCTAACGCTGTACATTATATAAGGGCAACCACTGGGGTCTGCAACACAGTGAAAACTAACGCATTCTCCATGGCTTCAATTGTATTTACTTAAGGTTTTTATTGAACAATAAAGATTTATTATTATTATTATTAATTTACGTAATGTTCAGTCCCACACAATGTATACTTGTAGAGCAACTCATTATTTTTAATTACTATCAAAGACATACACAAAGTCTACGTCAAATAGTTAAAACTTAGGTCAGAGTATTCTATAGCAACCTAAAAACCATTGATATTAATGCTATTGAGCATTAATAGCCAATCATTCATTTAACCCCTTTTATTTTTTAGATATGACATAGTAACACAGATCATGCAAGCAACAACTCTTCAAAATATGAAACGGGCTAAGGGCGTTGATGTGGATGCAGAGAAAACCGCCGGCCAGCAAAACATAAGCCGTCAACAGATCGCCGATGCCAAAAAACTGAAGAGATACATAAACCAACTTAGTATAGCTAAAGCAGAGTGTGAAGAGTCCTTACAAAAACTGGGCTGGGATGGCGCGTTTCCTGCCGTTAATGAATCGGATAGTAAGGTGAGCATCTATCCAATTTCCCAATAATGCTAACTAATCACGATTAGTTTAACTAATATGCTAACCAAAAACGAACACTGATAATGTGGTCTCAATTTTGTAGTCAACGTGAGGCCGTGTTTAAAGGCCGGCGCAGACCAGATGCGTAGGCGTGTCACTCACCAGTTGTAATGAATGAAACTTCAAGAAAGATGGCACGCCATGTGCACGCATCTAGTGAGATGGCTTTCTTACAGTTTAATTTATTACGACTGGTGCGTGTGTGTGACGTGACATATCATATTTTCCAGTCTCTACCTCTCCACAAAGTATTAGAAAGTGTGACGGGCCGGCGTTACCTTTCGATGTTTCTGGAGACCATGTGTTCACAAGGACTCGTTGGGTTCTGGATGGCTGTGGAAGAGTTGAGGCACAGCCCTCGAAGCAGTTGGCATCAACTAGGAGCCGAGATATTCTACACGTACATAAGATCACCTAGCGCCGAGATTAAAGTTGACAAAGTATGAACAGTGTATTTTTTTACGATGGTGTTGTAATTTGTTGCCTAAGTGCTTGCGTACTACCAAGTGCGAAGTAACTACTAATAATCGATATATCCATTTCGCCGGAGGACATGCAAAACTCACTAAAATTTCTGTCCCTGCGCTTCAAAAAGTCGTATCTAGTTAGTAATTTCATACTGAGATACGAGCTTTGTTTTAAGTAGGTATTTGGTATTTAGTGACTTTTGCTTGTCACTAAACGATTTATCCATAGGATAATTAATGCACTCTATTTACTGGATCAATTTGGACTTTGTTTCCTCAAAGTAGTTTAAAAAACTTATAGGTATCCCTTCTGCTTAAGTATACCGTCAGTCGAAAAATGAAACCGACATCTTTTCCTTTACTTACCTTCAGTCGAGAAATGAAACCTACATCTTTTCCTTTACTTAGAATTCGTAATGAGATAAATTTATTATTTTAATATTATAATTTGTGTTATATAGACTAAACTGTTCTTTAGCTCTACATTTATTTTGAAATGCAATCAACCTAGGTAGGTGGGCCAATCAACTTTTAAACCGAAACCTGCGTTACCAAAATTGTCTCTGGCGTTACCAAAAAATCGTACTTCCAACAAGATATTTCACGGTTTAATAGGTTAAACTTACGCAGGACGGCATGTATTCATGCTATTCATCTATTAAATTACAGAAAAAACATGTTTACTTACAAAAATCTGCAATTGTTTGAAAAATGTCGCGGACAGATTATAGTCGGTTTAAAAGTTGATTGGCCCAGGTACGTAATTATAACTGTTATATGAAAATACCTTACTAGTCTTTCGATTATTTTAGGACACGAGAAAACGAATGGAATCTTTTCTACTTGGGGATAAAGGGCCGGAAGTATTTTATGAAGTCCAGGACACTGTGGTCGACACGATACAAGAAAAGTACTACTCATCCTTTCTTTTGAGCGAACAATACAAAGCTCTTATGATCGAACTCGCCAATGAAGAAGCTAATAAAGGTTCGTATAGTTCCAATAAACGAAAAAAAAATCGTCTAAGATAATTATTTACGAAAAAAAAGACTTCGAAAAACTTCCTTAAAGCTCCATATTTTTTCTTCCTATTAGAATAAAATCCTTTAAAACAAATAAATGACGAAGAAGCTCTAATAAATGTTTTAAAAAATACAGCTGTATTGGGAACCATCCTCCTTTTTGAAGTCGTCTAAAAATTTTCATCTTACCTTTTTTATCGGACGAAATTTTATTTTATTTTTAGTATCAGCAAATTAAAACTACATTGCGAAAGTTACTCTGTGTAAAGTACCTTATCTTTGAGTGTTACCTTTTTCAGAAATCAACGCAGAGAGATCACCAATAGAGGATCGCCAACTGTCCAATGAGTCAGCGTCGTCGGCTGAGAGCGTAGCTGGCGCGTTGCATCTCACTGAACACTCCACGTATGCGAGGCGGAAACTTGACCAGTTGCAGGAAAGGCATAATAATAAAACACAGGTATGAAAATAATACAGCAACTTGATAGATTATCTTAATATCGACTCAATAAGGATCCCAAAACAGAGATATGCTTTATTTTCTTTTTATTACGCAAGTAGGCCGCAAAAGTTTATTTCACAAGATTTATTAACCTCACTTATTAGCTTTAAGGATTTGTCACACTGGATGAGTTCTGCGGTCGCGGTCAGGTCAAATTGAACGCAGCCCGCATTATACTATATGAATAACATTGTCGGCCTCTATATATTATATTGCGTGTGCGTGCGATATGACCGCGCGGACCGCACGGTCAAATCGCATATCTATATAAAATATATAGAGACCGACAATGTTGTTCATACAATATTGGGCTGCGTTCAATTTGACCTGACCGCGACCGCAGAACGCATCCAGTGTGACAAATCCTTTATAGACCAAGTATTCCGCAAAAATTTTCACCCCTTTCCGGTGGTCGGATTTAATTTTCCATTCTATATGTGTACGTAAGGCCCGTCAGAATACAATAAATACCTAACCCCAAACGCAAAAAATGAGTTTTGTTTAACAAAATCTCATTTTACTTTTCTTTTAAGATGCAAGAAGATATAGCATCGCCTTTTATTAAAAAAGTATTCAAACTTGTTACTATTTTCATTGCCTGTTGGGGTGTCTAAATTCGCGATATTTTAATGTCTTGTTCATATTAATCGTATTGTGTCATCAAAAAAGCAGAGTTATTAAGGTAACATCTCTTCTATGTGGCAATTATTCTAATGAACTAAAACAATTACTTTGCTCACCCGCGACCTAAAAACCTAAACCTAACCTAAAGGTCGCGGGTGAGCAAAGTAATTGTTTTAGTTCATTAATATAGACCTCCGCAAAGTAACGCCTGATTCAATAAATTAAAGCAATTATTCTAGTTACTTATTTGATTTAACAAAATGTTACTCATTCGACAGGCGTTAGCAGCTCTCCGCGCGTCGTTAAAGCCGGAGTCGCGAGCTCTTGCGATGCTGGCGAGCGAAGTGGAGCGATTAGCAGGGGAACAGATGAGATTAGAGGCGCATTTAGCTAGGACCGATACCTGGGCGGAGCACCTAGGCACGTGGCGGGCTACAGTGCAAAGTGCTGAGGCAAGTCAGCTTCAAATATTACAATTAGTAGAAGAGCAGGGGAGACAGGAGGTACATTCAGCTGCAAAGAAACGTGACCCCGCTGCATCCAACGTTTGTATGTAGTGGGGGAGGGGGGGCACATTTCTCTGAAGCTGACTGTACATTCTTTGAGGTTTGATACCTGGGAAAAACACTATGCTTTCCTCCTGGATCTGTGCAACTAAAGTTATGAAATATTAAAATATGAAATGTTTTCTAGATTATAGATGAATCCAAGCCGCCGCAGTTTGTAATAGTAGTACACATGGCAGAGCAAGAGTCCATATCGTGTGACGACCAACCGGAGCAAATCTCTACGGGCTGGGTGATATTAAGAACTCTTAACGAATTTCAGGTAAGAGAAAATTAAAAAAAAGTTGCATCTAAAAAATTATTGGTCTTAATAAATCGCCGGATGACAAGCAAAACTCACTAAAATTTCTGTCGCTGCTCTTCAAAAAGTCGTATTAAGTAGGTATTTGGTACTTAGTGACTTTTGCTTGTCACCCGACGAAATAAATGATGGTGTAAAAGTTACTTGTTTGACATTGACAATTAACTCGGCTTGCGAGCTTACGTATATCAAATCTTCTTTTTGCAGGAATTGCATCGAAAACTGAGGCCTATGTGTTCAGAGTTGAAAAATTTAGAACTCCCTTCGAATTCTTTTAAATTTCTGTTCGGAAAGAATGACAGGAACACCTTAGACAAGGCGAAAACGCTAATACAAAAATATTTGGAAGTAAGTAGTCGTACCTAAGACTTGTTTTCAATGTTTTTCTCGCAAGTTCTAATAAAATATTGCTTTAAGTTTGTTTTAGAAGACGAGAGACTGAACCAAAGCGAAGCTTTATACACATTCCTTAATCCTACCTCTGAATATATGAAGCAAGGGGACAATCCAAAGAAAAACAAATTCTCCTTTTCTACGTTATTTAAAAGGTAAGTACCTGGGCGACCGAGCTCTGCTCGGGCAGAAACTCGGTACCAAGCGTTTTCCCAGAGATAAGACCAAGCTAGATCAATTTTTCATCCCCGAAAACCCCCAAATACCAAATTTCATCGAAATCGTTGGAACCGTTTCCGAGATCCTGATTATATACACCGAAGGGGTGGGGAGGGGGGGGGGGTTGAGAGGGGGGGAGGGGATGCGGGAGAGGGAGCGCGGGGGTATTAAAGGGGGGATGAAAATTTCATTGATTTTGTCGTAGGATGCACCGTTTTCAAGATATTTGACAAAAACACCGGAGGGGGTGGAGCGGTGAGTCACGTTAAACTATCGTCCGTAAACCGACTTTACAGACAACCGGCTTTTCCTGTTCTGTGTGCTCCCAATAGGGAACGTGCACATAGACGGTGCTGCCAACTGGTGCCATAAGGGTGCCATCAATTTGAATGTTTTACCTTGATAAGTTTGTTTTACTGTCCGCATAGTGTCTCTTCTGTCTCATTAGTGCTGCCGCCTATAGTTACTGCACGTTCCCTATAATACTTTTTCTAACAAAAAAGTAACTTTTTCTTGCAAAAAAATAACTTTTTCTCACAAAAAAGTAACTTTTTCTCACAAAAGAAGAAACTTGACGTTTTCTCATAAAAAATAAACTTAAAAAAAAACTAAAAATCTTGAAAAGACGTGGTATCGAACCGAGGTCGGCTGGATCCGCGACCACCCGATTTCTAATGTGCCATTATGATCTGCTCGAAGTCGGCGAAATTTAGCTTTATATTCTAATGCAAACAAAAATAGCCGGAAAACACGAGTAAAAGCGATTTTCTGAAAATGAAACATAGCTAGATCAGTTTTTCATCCCCGAAAACCCCCACATACCAAATTTCATCGAAATCGTTGGAGCCGTTTCCGAGATCCTGATTATATATATATATATATATATACATATATACAAGAATTGCTCGTTTAAAGGTATTAGATATTTGGTACATCTTGCAGAGTGACTATCCTATCATATAATATCGACGGTACTCTGACTCAAACTCGTATATGAAATTTAACTAAATTAGAATAACCACTTTAGACCCTTCAAGGCTTAAAGTGGTGATTCCAAATTCATAAAATTTCATATACGAGGTTGAGTCAGAGTACCGTCGATATGCTGTTTACTCCTAGCGCCAAATGCGTCTTTTTCAATCTGGGATATTTAGAACAGTACGATTCTTGTCTAACGCGCGGGCGCTTGCTATATTGCATTATCTATTTCTTTCTGTCAAACAGAATAAGATGGTGACAGAAGGCCTCAGGATAAGCTTAGTAGTGATTTTTGAGCAAACGTATAATGGATAAAAAAATGGAGATCTATAATTTGTTTTTATTTACAGTACGAGTAGTGAAGCAACAAACAGATCATCCCAAGAACGTGAGGCCTTTACTCATTTGTCGGCAGATGAAGAAGAAATGTCTCTATACTTAGACGGAAACGGTACTGACTCGGCCAGCAAAAATATGACCAATTCCGTGCGCGGTAAGATACAATTTTACATTTTATCATATAGTTAACTACTTTATTTTTAAGTACATAATAGTTAACCCGTCGCGCGATCGGCGACTTTTGGGTAATTTTTTCTAAGTACCCTATGTTAAAAAGTTATCGAAACTAGAAACAAAAATTAGCAAATTTTGACAGTCAGCATAGGCACCGCCGTGTCTGCCTAGGTCGCTCGAGGGGTTAACACTTTGACAAACTGAACTACGGCCGCCGTCGTCCTTGGAAAAACCTATATGATAGTTATCTCGACTGTTAGTACTATTTTTATGCGTAGTTTCTTTTAGATTAACAGCATGAACAAGACAAAGTCCGTCAACGTATTAAACACAAAAATGAACGTTGCTATACTTACTCACGAGCGCGCCAATTTATGTATTATAATTAATAATTGCTCAAGAAAATTGCTTAACTCAGTCCCCAGTTGTCTAAGTGACATCTTCATACTGTTTCTTATAAAAATGCTTAGGTTGACCATGGGACAAAATTTGTGTAACCATAGCAACGGGTGGCAAGAAAAAGTTGACGCACCCAACTATACACATGCATAAATTACAATAATATACTATTTTCAGGCGCTGGACCATTGGGCGAAGAACGAGACAGTATAGCAGAGCCACTGTACGCGTTACTTAGCGAAGTGTTCGACATGCGAGGCGTGTTTCGATGGCTCAGGAAAACTTTAGTCACTTTTGTACAGATCACATACGGGAGAACAATAAATAGGTATTATAATATACTTTGCTACTTGCTCTGCAAGGCACGTCTAATACATACACAAAAATACATTAATGGCGTCGCTAAGAGATCCATAAACTTCTTCCAAACTGTGTCGAAACATTGGTTACCCTTTTGTGGTGTCAGTACAGTACTAACGGAAAATACTGAACACTGCATTCCGAATCATCATAAAAATGGGTGTACCAGTATTAAAATAATTATTTTGATAATCCAACAAAAGAAAAGAGTCCTTAGTGAAGAATCTAATCCCAAGCTTTTTACGTTAGCAATTCAACAATTCCTAAATATAAAGAAATCCTTTTGTTAGTTTTCAGACTGTAACATAATAATTGATACTGGCCAGTGGGTTTATTATCTAACGCTCGAATAGTCACAATTCACAATCATCATCACTAGCAGTCAAATAGTATAAAATGAAGAGATTGGTCATAGCGAGCACGTTATAGGCAAGGCCTCAAGATCATTCGAAATATTGCCGTACTTTTAATGATTCTCCCGTAGATTTTATGTGGCAATAGTAAGCTGTGACATCACTTATTTGCGAACTCAGTTTACTAAGGACATATTTATTTCGAAGCAACAAAAATCGAATTTAGCAGTTACGGAATTGAAAATTCTGGCTTAAAATAAAGTTTTTTGACGTGACTACGTCTAATAAATCGATGAACGCCGGCTGCATACACGAAAAAACATGACTCATTGTAACGTACATGTAACGTTACGTAACGTTACATTCTACAGAGCAGCGAAGCAGGCCAGTTGCAAGTGAGCGGTGAAGGCCAGTTGCAATAGAGCGGCGTGGCCCAGTTGCAATAGAGCGGCGAAGGCCAGTTGCAATATTACATAATACAATTTTAGTACTAGCGTTCGGGTAATTTTTATTGAATGTTTTGTTATGACGTTGTCACGTTAAACTATCGTCCGTAAACCGACTTTACAGACAACCGGTTTTTTTTTTATTTATTGTAGTTTCGTCTTGAGTTATTGTTCGACAATGTCAACTATCCTATTAGTAAATATATTAAAATGTTTCAGACAAATAAAAGAGACAGTATCTTGGCTGTTCTCCGAGCAAATGCTGCACTATTACATAGGAGTAGTGCTCAAGTCTTGGTGGCCGGGCGGCGTGCTAAGCGAGGCTCCGGGGAACAGAAATATGCAGGATCGAGGTACTTTAATATTAATTAACAAAAAAATAAATGGTTCAGCTCTTGTTCTTCTTGGTCTTTTTCTGGGGTTTTTTTTCTGTGCATCTATATTTCAGTTTGTATTCAGTATGAAATATATGCTTTCACGGGATGACCGTAAAAGTAATAAAAAAATTAAGTTGATAAAATAAATACAAAAAGATACTTCATATCTAACTTGTTAAAAGTTTGCTCAGTAGCGCCATCTCTTGTCCGGGTGAGCGGGTAGTTCCGAAGGAGTGTTGAAGTCTCTCGATGAGGATATAACATAGATGCGCGCTGTATCACTGCATAAGGTGATTATTTAACAGATTGAAATGTACGATGTATGAGAAAAATTCGTGTCTAACCTCTAGACCAGTGGTGGTGTAGTGGTATGGCTCACGGCACGGAATTCTGGGGACCTGGGTTCGATTCCAAGCATTGGTCTTTTTTCTGGGGGTTTTTCTGTGCATCTATATTTCAGTTTGTATTTAGTATGAAATAATCAGTAGATACACCACAGCAAGAACGGCGATTGCCGGACTCGTATCACACATGGCGTCGCTGGCGCTTGGCCTTCTACTTCTTCGTCCGACAATCGCCTATTCCCGCCTCTGCAATAATGTACTATTTTTTTGCAGAACACACGCGTACAATAGCCATGGAGCAACTGAGTGAGACGATAGTCGACGCGCTGTCGTCTCTAGTGGGCGCACCGGCCGCTACGCGAGGCGCGCACAAGCTTTTCCTCACGCTTCAAAACACTACGCACAACAAGCAACTCTTCTATGTAAGCACAATACGTTTACTTTTAGTTTACCACTGACAGATGGCCCGCCTTCATTTCATTTCCAACTTTAACACCATACAAATAAAGTAGCTATTACAAAATCTGCAAACGTGGGTAACAGTATTCTAAAATTGGCTTTATTTGTAGGTCGTTAAAGTTGAATATGAAATGAAGGCAA
The DNA here is from genome assembly GCA_947563465.1 of Archips xylosteana. NCBI lineage: Eukaryota > Metazoa > Arthropoda > Insecta > Lepidoptera > Tortricidae > Archips > Archips xylosteana. The sequence goes on from OX387349.1 coordinate 8,798,758, forward strand.
ACCATCTGTCAGTGGCAAACTTTATGTAATTTTACTGTACTCAATTACACAAAGACAACAGTTTTAGTGCGCCTGAACATTACATGAGTTTGCGGGCTCCTGGGCTAATATACTTGGGGGCCTACATAACCGATTACGATTTTGTCAAAAACTACCTTCGATGATGATACTTACTAGGTCTCCAACGGATGTTGAGCACCCTTTCTGTCCACGGGGCCCTAGGCTGCAGCCCAAATAAGTCTTATCCTCAGATTGAATAAAAAGTAAAGATATAGCGCTGTGAACAACGAAGTGAGGCCGGTCAAACTACACCAATCCGTGTGCTTACACAGTGGCACGCACACACTTGCAACTATACTAGGTAAATTTTGCTTAGAACCCAAAAACGTCAACACTAGTGTTGCCATTATAATGTTGTAATTACCTTTGATCAATTATAACTGTAGATGCACAGTCGCGCGCCCGAATATGTCCGAGCCAAATGAGCTCCACTTTGATAAAAGTGGTCGACTTTTTTCTCAGTACGTTGTTGTCAATGCAAGCGTAACGATGCCCACGTGCGTCTTTAAAAAGTGCAAAAATCACTCGAAAAAACGGAACAAATCTAATGGAATATCATACTTTCGGTGAGTATCTGTTGTTTTTTCTATTAAATTCTAAGAATCAGAGAGAAATATTGATTTAAATTAATTTTAAAGCCATTTCTAAATTGCTAATTAAAAGATTAACGTTGTCAGAATTCCACAACATTGACATATGCCTTGTCTTTGTCACACGCACAGGAAAGCTTATCAGTAAAACGAAACAGATAAACAACAGAACATAGAACAAAAGTGTAGTGGAGTTGCCATCACCCTATTTTTTTATTTCTAGAATTTTATGTGTTTTTGTGTGAAGTTTTGATTTCCTGGATGTATACGTATGTCATGTATGGTATGTGTGTATGTGTTACTGGGAAACGTGTGCGATAGTTTGACTGTTAATTCAAACCCTAAATTATAATGAAGTATTTTAATCATTTTCTACTTATATTTTAGTTTTCCTCAAAATGAAGTGCATAGAGAAAGGTGGAGGAAAATTGTAGCACAAGAGAGAGGCGAGGAATTTTTGAAGGCGAATGGTGCAAATGTTGTTTGCTCAGATCATTTTGTGGAGTCTGACAAGTATATCACAATGAAAGGTTTGCGGCGAATAAAAAAATCTGCAATTCCGCACATTGAGGTATGAGCAGCAGTTCTGCTCTCTAAAAATTACTATAAAGTACCTACCTACCTACCTATTTTTAACCGATTTCAAAAAGGAGGAGGTTATGCATTCCACAGTATGTATTTTTTATGTATGTTCACCGATTTCTCGGTCAATTGTGGGCCGATTTTCATAATTATTTTTTTATTCCAAAGAGAATACTCCTGAGGTAAGCCATAACTATAATATATATAGTTATTTATTAGTTATAATACCTAGTGCCACCCACGAAGACGCGAGGTTTTGTCAAAATTAGACATTAATGACATTGTAATAAGAACGACGGCACGCGTCGACTCCAACTATAGTATGGCGTTGACTCTGAAACGTGTCAGGCAAAATGTGTCGGTAATAAAATATTATGCAGTTTTTAATGTCATTAAGAGTTTTTCTTGTATAATGTAATAATCACAGCCGGGTGAAGCGGTCTTTACTAATTTCATGATTTAAAATCGGGTTTTGTTCCGCGTACTATCGCCCCAAGCGCCAGATAACCAACTTAAAGGCCCAGTTTGCGTGAAGTGGCTAGACATCTGTCCATAACAATCCATAGCAATAAACATCAACGGCTGCAAGCAAAATTGTTATGAAAATGGGTATCTGACGTCTGGGGCGATGGTACCTTGATTTTGAAGAAGCCCGATATTTCGGCACAGTTGCATGCGCCATGATCACGAGACGACACTGTGTCAAGGTACGCGGAACAAAACCCGATTTTAACTCATGAAAATTATACTTTCTGGATTTTCTCATGATTACGAACAACTTTAAGTACTCCCCTACACTCTCCAAGGGACCTAAATGGCAAATTTCAGCTTTCTACGACCAGTAAAACAAATAATCGATCCTGTTGAACTGAATAATATAAATCTCGTTTTTCCATAACCCATGGGAATTTCGAAAAATCCTAAAAATATTTTTCTCTATTATAATTACCTACTTTTATGCCCAATTTGAAGAGTAGTAATTATAATATACATAATTACGGAGATACATAGGAATCCCGTTGAACTGAATATATAAATCCCGTATTTTCCTTATCCCGTGGGAATTTCCAAAAATCCTTCCTTGTTGGATGCCTACATTGTATACACACATTGTACACATTGTACACATTTGCAAAATTTCAAGTCTCTAGGTGCAGCGTTTTGGGCTGTGCGTTTATATACAACAGTCAGTTAGTCAGTTTATCATTTTATACTTATATCTCGAAAACGGTAAACATTTGGAGTAAAGAAAATTAGGTTTAAAATTATCTAAATGACGTCCCCATTCATTCTGTAAAGTGTTGGCGTTAACCTTAATTTCACCGTTTTTTATTGCATTAATTGACAAAAACTTTTTGTAAAGAAAGTCCTCTCCTAAAGTCGGAATGCATTCTTTGTTCTACAACATCATTTCGTCCGCCGAAGCAACGTCAAACTCGTCAAAGCAATCTTACAACGTCGCCTTCAATGTAGCAAGTGAAATTAATCACTATGCCGTCTCTGATAAGGCTTACATTCATATCCGACCAAACGTGTGGAAATTGTGGAGTTTAGCTGTCAAGTGTCAAGCGTTGTGGAGTTTTGCCGCTACCGAAATTCGACTGTAATGAAGTAAAGACTAGGTTCAAATTTCGTCACGTATTTACGTATTTGGGATCAGTTTTCTCTACGCACACGTAAATAAATTTTTAACTGTGAAGTTGCGAAATTCAACTGTAATTAAGTAAAGACTAGGTTCAAATTTCGTCACTTATTCTTTTCACACAAAGTAATTACTTTGTGTAGGTGATGATTTTATTTGTTACGCAAACAAATAAATAGTTCGGACATTCTTTCAAGGGGATTTTGTTCGGCAATGTGTATCTTCAGTTATAATTGATCAAAGGTAATTACACTATTATTGGGTAAATGCCGCCTATGTAATACAACCTTTTCTTTTTCATTTTAAATTCTATTCCTTATTATCACGGCTTAAAACGTGAGAACGTGACACGCAACGTAAAGTTATTTGTTTCTTGTAAAAGTTTATCAACGTTTTTCATTGTAGTAACGGTATCAACGTGACACGCAGCGTAGTATCGGGGTATTAAGAATTATTATGGCAACACCGGCCTACGCACACATGTTTATAAAACCGGTCTCACTCGGCTGTTCACCGCGCTCTATCTTTACTTTTTATCTGATCTGAGGTCTTATCATATACTAGCTGTTGCCAGCGACTCCGTCCGCGAAGAATAGTAGCCTACGACCTATTCTCAGACCTACCGAAAACAGAGAAAAAAGTTTCATAAAAATCGGTCAAGCCGCCTCGGAGGAGTTCGGTAACAAACACCGTGACACGAGATTTTTATATATTAGAAGATTGATCCGCCGCTGAAATTAAGTGAAACAATAGTAGCGCTTTCGTATTATGTTGTATTGTTGTGATATTGTACCTATATTATATCACACACAGACAACAGCCGTGATGCAGCTGGGTGGTTGAGATATACTAAAGTGGACTCCCTACAGCGCTATTCGCGCACACTACACTTATTGAATATGATATAGAATGGATTGTATGAAGATGTACTCTCCAGAAAAGATCTCCATTGATTGCTATGCTTGTAGACCAAGCACATGACTATTTTCGATAGTAAGGGTAGCATTCTTCTTCCGAATCTGTTATTGATCCGAAGCTATTCTCTCTTGAGATTGTTTTTTTACTGAAACGATAAAATTATTTTAGTCAGTCTGCTGTAGTTGGTTGAAAGTACTTAAAATAAAAATAAATCGAGCGTTTTAAAAATAAACTCTCTGTTGCGAAAATTTATTTTAACAAAGTAATTCATGTTGTTTTATTTGAACAGCACAAATATTACAAAGAGCACTAGCACGACCACTTGCCCAAACGGCATAAAATCGAAGATATAGATTGCCAGACCTAGTAAAAACATGGCAACTACGATTTTAACATGCGACTTCGATTTCTTCTCGTCCTCTGGCTGTAATATTTCATTATTAGAAATACATATTTCAGGCTTATAAGCAGATTCTGTTATTTCAGTCTTCTCATTGATTGTATCGATAATATGAATAGTTTGATCATTTTCTGCTTCATTGTTATAAATAGTTACTTCTTCTGGAGTTTTGCTTAAGTAGGTGATTGTCTGAAAAATGGTAAACATCTGGTGAAATTTATCACAAAATTAGTAAAAAAAAAATTATTGTCATACTTACACTGTAGTTTAACTCTGCAATGTTGTTTACGTGTAATAATTTCTCTCCAAGTATTTCTTCTGAAAGTACAATAGTTATATTCAATTATATATTTGTGTATGTATGGGTATTTCAAACTTTGAAACTATAGATACTAAATTAACCCGACAAAAATAACCCTGTCACTCCATTTGCAATAGCGAGCCGAGACGAGACAGTCTTCTTTATGTTCGGACGTCGTTGGCACCATTGTGCCAATTATTAAAAATACTTAATCGAAAATCAATGAAATTTTCATCAAGGTAACTATAACAAGGGAAAACTTTCAAATATTTCTAAGACAATAAAGGCTGAGTATTTTACACCGGGACGATATAATAAACGAAAAGAAAGCCAAACTATTCTAAAGATAAGACCGTCCTTCCCTTATTCAATCCAACCTTAATTATCACTTGTTTGAAATTTAAGTTTAAGTTGGTCTTTTTTATTTTATCTAAATAAAACTTCTTTCAACTGCGCTGGGTCTGTGCGATACATGTAAACCCCAGACTATCAATCAACCGCTTCCACTTAAATCATTATAACATGTCTCACACACCCACAAAAAAACCTAACGGTTTTCAAACTCGACACGAGTTATATTGTTTTTAAACTTCCGTGTTTTCACTCATAACTATTACCACACGGGACATAATTATTACTCGTTTATCGTGGTAATTCCCATGTGTCGATACGAGTTCTTTCTTAAAGCACAAGACTTTGGTTTCAGTTTATAGATATGGAATGCTAAGTAACGCCTGATTGAATAAATTGTTACAATCTCCAACTCTCATCGCCATTGCCCGGTATTAGATACTTACCACTGCTCCGAACTCCAATGCTATTCAGTTCATCTAGCTCCCCCTTCTGAATTACAATCGTGCTGTAGTCTTCACTGTACCTATACATTTCATCGGCTAACACCTGGGTGAAACCCTCTTTGCCATCTGACCCCAACCGTCTCCTTATCTGGTTGAGAAATAGGAATGCCCGGGAACGCTGGCATGTCTGAAAAAGATGAAGAACATAAATTAGTATCTTTCTAAAACAGAATCTTAGTTAAATAAATAAATATCACGGGACAATTCACACCAATTGACCTAGTCCCAAAGTAACATATACATACTTATATAGATAGATACATACTTAAATACATATTAAACACTCAAGACCCGAGAACAAACATTCGTATTTTTCATACAAATACCTGCCCCGACACAGGAATCAAACCCGGGACCTCAAGCTTCATAGTCAGGTTCTCAAACCACTAGGCCATCTGGTCTGGTCTGGTCGTCGTGGTTATATTATAGACGTGGCATTTTTATTTATGTTATTGTTAAGTCTTTGAGGTGCATTACTGGAACGTGAATACTGGACGAAGCTAAGTAAACAGAGACATTTTAAGCCCAGACATATAGGACTCCCTACGAAAGTTGTATAAGAAAAACTGCATTCTTACTTACTTTGTCAGTAATGCAGAAATACAAATGATCAGTTTCAGCTATGTAGTGAAACAAATACGGCCCGTGGAAATATGTGATTTTCTCGTTCTGTGATGCCACTTTTGAAAGAACCTCCGAGGCGATTTCTGTGAAATTACCCTCGCAGCTCGCGAACCTAGCTAAAACTACTTTATCTCTTGCCACGGCACTAAATAAGATAGGCATTTTCACTTATAAAACCACTCTATTCGCGTTATCAAAATATTTTCCTCAGAATTGAGAAGTATCGTTATTTTTATCACTCATTCTATTAATAAAAAACGTATTATGGGTATTTTCACATGTTATTTCACTTGATACTAACGTTTAAAGAAACGAGAAGCCGCAGTTCACGATACGAAGTAACGCGGAAACATTTGACTGCCGCCTACGCTATCGAAGCAATTCTCACATCTTTGCAATAGGCGGGCACATATTGGCCGGTGTTCTAAAATTATTTACCTTGTTGGCTCGCTGCTAAAAACGCCGCGCTTCACTAAAACTGTCGTCTCCAATAAATTGATCAATGCAAAGTATTGAGACAAGTCTCGCGTCATCTTTTTTTGCCGGCGGCTTTTTTTCTTAACCTTTCGGCTGTCTAAGCACTGATCAGTGCCAGAATCACAAGACATACAGATACATGTGAAATTTTGCGACAGACGACGGGTTAAGCTTTATTTAGAACTCATTATTTATCGCTTTGTATTTCATGTCAAAATGACATCTGAGAAGCAAACTGACGCTTTTAAAACAGAATTCGACCACAAGGAACTGTTTTCTGAGTGGGGTCTGTATTAAAGTATTTTTCTTGGAATGGGTGCAGTTTTTATTGTTAACCTTCGCCGTTAAAAAAGTGTTTCCTATATATCTGTCAAACGGATGGATGGGTTCAGACTTTTTTTTTACAAAGCCTTCTTTAATCGCGATGATAGGTTCCAAGCTAAGTTTCGTCCAAATCGGTTCAGGCATGTTCATGTAATGATTTTTTTTTACTTTTCTAAGTTGTAGTTATTATTTATCTAATATATAAAAATCTCGTGTCACGGTGTTTGTTATCGAACTCCTCCGAAACGGCTCGACCGATTTTTATGAAACCTTTTTGTCCATATTCAGTAGGTCTGAGAATAGGTCGTAGGCTATATTTCATATCTACCCCTATTCTCCGCGGACGGAGTCGCGGGCAACAGCTAGTCTAATATATAAAAATCTCGTGTCACGGTGTTTGTTATCGAACTCCTCCGAAACGGCTTGACCGATTTTTGTGAAAATTTTTTCTCTGTGGCAGGTCTGAGAAATAGGTCGCAGGCTAGTTTTAACCCCCCCCCCCCCCCATCCTTCGCAGACAGAGTCGCGGGCAACAGCTAGTGTGTAATTTATTACTGTCCTTTTATTTCCAGGATCTCTTCGAGCTGGTCCTTCTCGAGGTATTTCCTGAACTCAAACGCTACCATTAACTCGCTGGGTAAGCGACGCACATGACAATATTATTATCAAATTTTGTAACGTACAGGGATTATACAGTAAACAAAAACTGCCCGATATTTTGCTACTCTCTGAAAAACATTCCGTTTTACACTTCTTACCAAAAACAATTGACTGATGATGCAATCGATTTTATTATTTTTAATGCTACTGTTATTTTTTACTTTTTTGTAATATTGATAGCTATAGAGATTATTGGACTACAAAATTAAGAAGAGGTTTAAATCGTGGAAATTTTAATTTTGCCGAATTAAGGGCTATCATGCATGACTACGGGATCTACGGGTACCGTCAGGTTTGTCTTCTATGACATGTTGATCTCACCTTTGTGTTCAGCTCTCTCGTGGTTTTAAGCACATGTATTATATTTCTTAGATTTACGTGCCAAAGATTGCACTAATGTGAATAGCTTATTAGTTGTACGGCTTAACTGTTAACATGTACCTGAGTTTTATATCAAATCTATTTAAATAGACATTTATCTCTTTTGTACTCCGATTATTTCTAAACTTTTTCTAGTCTTTGTTAAACACTTTAGATCTGTAGACGTAGGTGTTGAAATGTTGGTATTGACAATGTATTATAACAACTTCGTAGTTAGTTTTGGCTGTGGTCGAAGGTGCACCAAGCAATTGTTACGTAAGTGCACAATAACGTCATTAACATGAAGGGTTATATTATATTACTATTTCAAGCCATGTTACCATAAGTTGTACTGCATTACTGACGAACATTAGTAAATACTGCTAAATACATATGTACTTTTGATTTATTTAGAACTTTTAGGCGTACGCTGATAGATTTTACATGGGCATAAACACAGTGACTAGCAAAAATAACGGATCGCTTTTCATACAATTTTTTTACGGAATAACTCGTTGTTTTTGCTTGTTAGTTTCTTTTTTTTTTGGAAATTGTAACGGAATATGGATATGATATACCACCGCCCATTAAATGAAAATATTAGATTTTCACTAAGTACGGTTAGATTATTTTAATTATATTGTGATTTATTATTCAAATAAGTAACAAGTACCAAAACAAGTTCTTAAGAACGTTAAATGGATTAAGTTGTTGAATATCGATCTTTTAATGAATATTATCAGTTTGACGACTCGAATAACTACAGGTCGATTCACAAGAGCTGTCACGAATGGATCGAATGAGTGAATGAAAGTATCTATGTGGTGCCTATTTGAATACACTACACACAAATATGAAAATAACGTGCATCAGTAATTTTCCTACAGATGTGTCAAAATGACATTACTTTCGTTCAATCCATTCGTGCCAGCTCTTGTGAATCGACCTATACATAAAAGCAGAGAATGGAAATGTAACACTAAATATTTGCTGAAATAGTATTATTAAATTTAAATTAGTAACGTATATATAAATTAATATATTATATTACTTATATTTTAACATTAGTGTGTATCAGAGAATCTGGAAAAGGTCTAAACCTTAAAATTATTTGTCACAATTATTCTAAAACATATATTTTATTATATAATTATAATATCTAAGTATAACTCTTACTCTACTGGACTTCTCCTGATGGAGCGATGATTTTTATCATCATAAATTAGTACTTGTATATTTTATGATGTATATCATTTATATTTCTATGTACCTATATGTGATGAGGTTGAAATAAAACACAGATCGTTCGAATAAATTCTATTTTTAATTTTCAGTATAATTATAAATCAGACAACAGTTGTAACACCAGGAGACATGGCGTCCAAGCTGTTTAATTTGTTACCTAAACTTATATATATATTAAGTATAACTAAAACACAAATTCGGCCAAATAGACGAAAAAAACTGAATTTTGGCACATGTCGCACAAAACTAACAAACATACACTGCGTAGGTACCAAGCTTTGTAATAAGTAATTTCCTTGGGATACAAATGTCCCCTTGTGCGTTCACGTACTTGTGCACAATTGGGATTCTGCAATGTCAGATTTCGTCTTCGGTTAAAGAAAATATTCAACTATTAAATATTTATTTATAAAGTAACTGTCATCTCTAGATTTCCACTCTATAGCTTTCAAAGCATCTGGTATCACAGCACTCTCATATTTACCATTCGTTTCCTTAACAGCTACATACAAAACAATTTGAGAAACTAAACTATTTGGAATTAAGAAAATTAGTAGTCATAGGCCTTCCATAACTGAATTAAACCTATGTTTTATGTTCGCATGGAGCTTGAATTTAATTCACATGTTAAAAAACATCTACTGGACTAACGGCACCAATCGACGAACAAGCAATTCGGCTGCGTTCTTAACAATTTATTAATTGTAAAAAATAATCTTCTTTGAGTTAAAAACATCTAATGCTCAAGTAACAGGTAACCCCCTCATTCATAAAAGCTTACAATTTTTTTTTCATCTGTTGCCTTTTGTAAGAAACATACCAACGTTATTTAGATATAAGAGATCGGTAACTTTTGAATAAGGGGGATATACAATATGGTAAGTAGGTAAGTGTTTTAAATCAAATTTTTGACGAGTTTCCAATAATTCAATTGTTCTGTTTAAGCTAATGATAAAAGATATTGATTTTATAAACTTAACTAAGTGTTAAACATTTGTCAAATCATATTTTTCTCATTGAAGCCCAGTTATGTAGTCGTAGTATATAATTTTGCCTCTTTAAATCGGTTGTTTTCCTTTATATCCCGTCCTAATTCTACCTTAGATTAAATCACCCTGTGAAACTTTAATGTTGTAGGTCTTGACCTGTGTGAAACATTGTTAATGCAAAATGAATATAAGGCATTGTGTATTAAAAATATAAATAATTATATCCCTCTCAAATTAATTAGCATTTTCCACACAAAACCAAGCCTCAAATTGACAGTAATGCTCTGTAAATTTATGGAAACATCATTGATATTAATTTAACGATAAGTAATATATTTTTAATACAAATTAAACATTAATTATGAGTATTCAATATTGTTTAAACTATGACAAAGGACCTAACAAACGAATAATCTGATATGAGATTTCCAATAGTAGCGTTATAATAATAATTATGTAAAAAGTAGTCGGGACTGCCCGGGCGGTCATCGCGGGTAACTCAGGCCGGGTCGACAACTCAGTTATAAACAAACTGTTATTTACAATGCAATATCATTGACGTGTCGACAGAAACCGTCATAATTAAAACTAACTATATACAATGATAATTTATTGTCACCATATTAACCGTGGTGAATTACCTACCCCTAGGACATATTTCCTTTAAGAAAATAATCTGAAAATAAGGGAATCTATAAATAACTATAACAATTTAAGAGTACTCTCTGTTTTAAAGTAGTATAAGTGTATACCATCATATCGTTTGTTCATTTTGTACAATCAGCCAGCCCATCCTCATGGAAGCGAGGTCAAGCGACGCGCGACAATCGTATGAAGGAAGGAAGTAGGTAGTGTCGGCATCCTGAACCACCATTTAGCCTCTTAACTTACTTAATTAAATTTGTCATGTCTTTATAATAGCAGTGTCCTTTGTCCATCACCGTGAGCCACGAGGAGGGAACAAGGATCTCGTACAAAAATAATACATACATCACATCACATACATGTCTAATCGTTTCTCGTATAAAATATCATATTTTACCCAACTGCTGTGACATATCGAGATTAGCATATCTGCCAAACTACAGCTGTGTTATCCACAATTTTTACTAGAATTTTTATGTTTTCTGCGACACTTTTTACTCTTATTATGTCAGTTGCAAAAACTTTTCGTGCCTACTTCGGATCGAGCAACGTTAATTACAATACAACTAGTTTACTATCGTTTCTTTGACATAAATAACTTTTGATTTATCATTAGCCCTTTTGGATGATATTACCTGTTATCAAAATAGTAAGTTATACACAAATAGTATTTAGTTAGATACACCTGATAAAAAATGAGTGTTTTAAAGTAACTGTTACATCACTTACGCCCCTACCTACGTAGGTCTGTTGATAAGATTATAGTTAGTATATTTACATGTTAGCCTTTGGCTACTAATCTTTGATCTAAACAATTTATACCTATTTTTAAAGTATAACAATAACCATATTTGTTATATCCTACAAGGTGAGATTTCCCTTAGATAGTGTAATAACACGTATTTATTTATTTATTTACTGACGGAATAACTTTGAATATTAGGTACCTTAACCTTAAAAATGTTGCGGCAGATTTGATGAATGTTTAAGTACATTCCTTTCGTTTTTGTGCTACACTATCACTACACGTGTACTTACAACATTTCAAATCGAACCATGTTGTGCTTTTACACAAGACACATGCATTATTAATAAGTTATCAGCTATAACATTATTATTACGGTGAACTTACCTATTTTTAATGTTTTTCAATAGCTGCAATTGACAAGTATCTCTTTATAGCCAAAGGCAGGTCAACTCCGAAAGAGCAGCCTAGCTGGTTTTATGCGTGCCATAAATGTATGCAAGATTGTTGTACACTTTGTGTCTGACAGTAAGATTTAAAGCTAAGATCTATGAGCAAAACACGTGAACATATTTCGATTGTTGGATGCTCACGTTCATCACATCCACATTTAATAGTGAACTGAACGGTTAATCGAACCTATATAACTCGAGTTTGGTATACAAGACGAATCATTAATGCAGTTCCAAAGACATTAGTCTATTCATTGTTATGAACATACTATTATCCTTTTAATTCAAAACTGCCATATTCTCAACTCAAGAGTCGAAACTGTAACAGATCTTAGACTCATTTCATTTTACGCTTAGTTTGGACATGACATCGACAATAATGAACGATTTAATATTTATTGACATCTACGAGTGCGACACAACTTCATTTACTTTTAAAATAATATGATAAGCCATTGGAACTTACTGGCATCACTTTTGCATTATTTTTCACATACAATATCATGTGTCATATGCTCATATAGGTAAGTAATATTACACCAAGTGTAGTCATGTCTAATAAGTACTACAATAATGCTAGTATTTCGTTACAATCAACGTTCATGGCTTTTATGTCTAGTTCATTGAAATGTGCGTTACCAATTTACTGGGACCGTAACCCGGGTAAGTACATCTATTATATTCCTCAAGTCTCATGCCTTTACACAATAACCAACCATAACATTAAAAGTATGGTGTTCACTTTGCTTAATATTTAACCGCGTTCAGTACACGGGACAAGAGTGGAGGCAAATTGATTGCAAACTGCTTCTTAAGCTGTTTGTCTTTTGGTTTTATTGTTCCACTTAATTTTAAATAAACAATCTAAATCGTACCACTGCCTAAAACGGCAACTGACAACCACAATCTGACAAAGTAATCTTTGTTATTTGTGAATATTTCCGTCGTATAAAACTATTTTACTTTATAAAACCTGCGTAAAATGTGAGCGTTTTGCAATTTCGGTTTGCGTTTGTTAGGGAAACGTTCGCCTCCGCTCTCCTCGTGTCTCCAGTGTGTAATATAGTCTGGTTATTCTTATGTTCAGGCAAACGTGTGTAGTGTGACTGGTTCGAAGTCGTCGTGAGTGGCGGGCCGCGGTGGCTGCCGGTGCGGTGGCGGCGGCGGCGGTGGAAGCAAGCTCGTACCCTCAGGGATGTAAACGTTTGTCACGCGCTCCTAAAAAACAGAGGTAAGTTTGATGATTGACGATAGATCAAAAGAATCTTCTGACTGGTAATAACAATTCAAGATATTGGTTTTTCAGTTACATTTTTGTATAATACGACACGTTTTTGGATCAATTTTTACAAGATCTTGCAAGGTGATAGATAATATTACCTAATCTTTATTCAAAATGCACTAAGATAGTAGGGTTGATATATAGAGCTTTCTAGCTAATTGTTGAGTAGGTTTCCGGAATTTTAGATTTACCGTGCATTTGTACCTATTCTGTCTAAATGAGGTCGCTTTCTGTTAAAATAAACGTCTAATCCATGCTAGGCGGCCCATTATAGTTTCGAAAGTTCATTAGATTCTAAGTAGTCCCCATCATAAACATCGAAACAGTCAAGGTGCTCAAAAATATCTGAACACGGCCATATTGTTAATCGCGTACGTGTGTGTTCAGATATTTTCGAGCACCTTGACTGCTCCGATTTATGATGGCCACTGTGCCTACGTTCGATGAGTAAAAAATGAAGTATCTACCTGATTTTTGTCATATTTGAAGATACCCTGGAAGCGATTAGGCCTCCGTTCTATGACCTCGGGCCCGGCCCCTCCAGTCGCGCAGCTGTAGTTGGGATTGTGGAAGGATATATGTCCACCAGACTCTCGGTAGTTCTCCTTTAGATCTCCACCGCGTTGTCGTTTGAATTTCACTAAAACCATACCTAGTTCGCTTTACCGAATTTTTTTATGTTTATTAAGTATAGTATATTTATTTTGCAATCTATAAATGAAATCTCATTCGTTTTTTATAGTTAGCAGTCTCTTTTTTTTCTCACAAGAACTCAGTTTTTTTTACTTGCAGGTTCTATCTTACATGGTTTTATAAGATACTTATTTAGGTAAAAAAATTCTGTTTCGACTTAAATTACTTACCCCAAATGAGGAAAACGAACAATCCGGCCAATATAAGGATGCATAAAGCTCCAATCAATATGATTGTGGTGCTAAGACTCTCATCGGGGACCTGAGTAGGTGACGGCGCGTAGCGGTTGATAGTTTCCTCGTCTAAGTAGTCGTAGTAAGATGGATAGTGAGGTGGCATTTTTAAATCAACACGCACATTTGGAACTGAAAAGACACAATGTTTTTAGCAAAGTTAGATCGATAAAGGATTAGTACCTACCCTCAGACCTTTGTTTTAATGAAAATAATATTGAAGAGAAATTTTAATTTTTTAAACGCTTTTACCTTTGCTAGCCTGAAATTATTCACGGACAAAAGAATTACACGATAGAAAAAATATGAATGGTAGAAACAGTCTTCCTTTTGGCATGTTCACTGCATTTTTTGTAGTCAGAGACTACCTAAGTAAATAGACCCCTTTTGATGTCAGTAAGACCGAAGACTGACAAAAGAATACAACTGGTTAAGTTCGGTTTAATTGTTACCTGTAGAGCATGGCCTTGAGTCTTCTTCATCAGGGCAAGCACAGATGTATTCATGTCCCCTGAACAGGCACAAATGCGAGCATCCGCCATTGTCTTCCTTGCAAGGATTCCATCCGTGCTGTTTCTCTGCTGATACCGCTTTGATCTCCATTGCCATCTCGAGGTCAGTACGCAACGCTGTGATGTTCTTTCCAGTCTTCTTGTTCGCTCGCATCACTGACTTTTTGTACCAATCCGTCCAGTAAATGTAGTCGTTAAACTGAAATTCAAAATTAATTCACATTAATTTACCAGCTCACAATCACACTCAGTGGAATCAGCTTTTATTGTTTCTCTATTTTATTTTTATTTTTTTAGCTGGAAATTTTTTATACTGACGTGCAGTAGTAATACATTAAGTTTATCTTACCTGTGTCATTCCAAATGGATTTTTAGCCTCCGGTATAAGCTGAACCCTGTGATTTCCGTGCAAGTCCGACGTGTCTATTCTATCCTTCAATGCATCGGTCCAATACAATCTTCTGTCTCTAAAATCTATAGTGATGCCGTTAGGGAAGCCTAAATCCTGTTTGACTATAATCTGCCTTTGGGTGCCATCTAAGTAAGCTCGCTCTATGCTGGGATTTTCGCCCCAATCACTCCAGTACAAATAGCTGGAATTAGAAACACAAATGAAACACTGTTAATATAAGGTTTTATTAGTTTAATTTTAGGTGTACTTACCCTTTAGCGGGAAACAATGCTAACGCTCTGGGCTCTGTAAGACCATTGATCAACGTTTTACGACATGAACCGTCCAATCGTGCCACTTCAATCACCTGCAAATCAGCTGTCATTAAGGAAGTGCTACAATTTAATGGAAACAAAAACATTAAGTTAATCGTGTGGAATGTACATGCCTTGTATTCATTGTCGGTCCAATAAATATTATCCGCTATCCAATCTACGCCTAAACCATTAGGAGTGTCCAATCTATTCTTTACAATTACTTTAGATTCACTCATGTTCAGCATGTTGACAGATCTAGAATGGAAAAAAATATATAGATACATATAATCACTTTAATATTCTTACTTCAGATATGTTTCTAATATTATCTTCAAAACAAACCTAATAACATCGCTGTTGACATCCGTGAAGAAAATCAGCCTCCTATCCCAGTGATAGTCAACCGCAATGGAGTTCTGAACATCAGTTACTGGCAAAGTGACATCCCACTGTTCTGGTGTATCTAACGATATCAGAGCCACGCTTCCTCTTGTAGCGAACACCAGAAAATTATCTGGATGCTTTTTGCATTTCTTTGGGTTAGGTTCAGTTTGATTTTCGAATAAGATGCCGGTTGGACAAGCGCAGCTGTAGCCAGGTAACTGGATGGGCGATGACCGGAGGCAGAGGTGAGAACAACCACCGTTGTTAGAACCACAAGCGTTCTTTGTTACTGGTCCACTCTGTAAAATAACGCTTTTTTATCTACTATATAAAAATAAGTCGGGTTTTCCTTCCTGACGCTATAACTCCAGAACGCACGAACCGATTTCCACGGTTTTGCATTCGTTGGAAAGGTCTCGGGCTCCGTGAGGTTTATAGCAAAGAAAATTCAGGAAAAATTTCAACAGAAAAGCGGGAAAATTTTTTTTCACATACAGCGCCATCTCTGATACATAGCATGTACTACAAACCAATATACAGCGCCATCTCTGATACATAGCACGTACTACAAACCAATACTATTCTCCGCGGACGGAGTCGCGGGCAACAGCTAGTTAATTTATAAAATGGGATGTGGTGGTATTCGTATTGTCTAGTTTATCAGCTTCTTTCCTAACTGATGAATAACTTTCTTAATTCCTTAGCTAAATTACCTGAACTGCTCTGATATCCATAAGACCTTCCAAGTTCTCTCTAATAACGATCTGATCATTCCCATTTGCTTTATCCGCTCTGTGCAGTGATTTGGTCTTCCAGTCTGTCCAATAGATATGTTGGCCTACAATCACGATGCCATAAGGATATGGTACTCCGCTCAGAATAGTACGTCGGTCGTTTCCATCGAAGTCTGAAGTCTCGATGGTGAGAATTTTAGCGTCGTTCCAGTAAAGACGACCTTCAATTCGATCAATAGCTAATCCGTTCGGCCATTTGATATTATTGTCGACAATAACTCGCCTGAAATATTAAAGATGTTTAATATAATTGGATATGACGTAATTTTTTTGCACAATATTTATCAGTTGGTTCTTGAAGGTTTTATAAGTACCTGTTTTTCCCATCCATGTCAGCTCTTTCGATTTTTGCCGTAGTTCCCCAGTCAGACCAAAACATGTAACCGAGTTCATAGTGTAAAGCTATAGCTCTAGGTGAATCTGTAAATATAAAATAAATTAAATTAATCTATGGGTTTGAAAATTATTCTCAATTAAATTTAACGGAGCACATACCTAATCCTGTCCAAACAAGAACTTTTCTATTGCTCCCGTCTAATTCGGCTACTTCTATGCTGTTTCGACCTCCATCAGTCCAGTAAATCTGTGAAAAATGTTTTAATCATATTTTGGGTAACTGAGTAATAGTACTTATGTACGAATAAGAAATAATTAGTTTCACTCACCTTCCTACCATTAGAATCTATGACGATGCCATCTGCAGTGTGAAGACCCTTGCCAATTATTGTTTCGATGTTTTCACCACTCTTGCTAGAGCGTTGTATCTTCCTTTCCCCAGTGTCAGTCCAGTATATGAGACCTGTTCGAGAGTGACCGTGTCTTTTGTTAATAAGTAACTACTTATTAAAGGTATACCTTGAAGACTGAACATATTAATTTACATTGATATTACCTGTATTCCTATCCACGTCGACACCTAGCGCATTTTTGAGTGGAGGCAATGGCAATACCACATCAATGAGATAGGGTACATCCAAAGAAACTATTCGAATATCGACACGATGAGCAAAAATTAGGAAATTTTTCGGCCCATTTTCACAGGTCCTGCCGTTACCCTGCAAATAAAGCAATTTAAATAAAAACCCTTTGCAAACTCATTTCTTTGTATGAGAGTAGAATTATGAATGACGTGATTGATTAAATACAAATAAATGTACTTACGCCCAATTTGATTCCAATAGGACAACCACATGAATGGCTTTTAGGCTTCAGCAAACATAGATGAGAACATCCACCGTTGTTTTTAGAACACCTGTAACGAAATAAAATAATATTTTTTAGACTGCATCTAAACTTAGGTATGAAACTAGTTTGGTCTTCTAGTACAAATAAAAATGGTGTTGTGTTAATGTAGACGTGATGTAGACTGATTACTCACTGGCTGAGTTCCATTATCCTCTCCTTGTGAAAGACCCTGACATCCATGAGGCCAGCTACGCCCGCTCCAAGCGTCCTTCTGTTATTGCCAGTTTCCTTATTTGCTGCTTGGATGGATTGCGTGTCCCAATCCGTCCAGAATACTTCGTCACCATATAAATCCAGACCGAATGGATGGGGAAGTTGTTGACCTGGTTTTAATGAATCTTAGTTAAATTCTACTCCAGAATTCAAGACCAAACTTGTTAACTGTTGGATTAAAATATTTTGAAAACAATCGACTTATGTCGAAATACTCTTACCGGACGGGCCACTACGGGACAAAACAAGAGACCTAACTTTATAGTTAGATAATTCATGAAGATAATAATTAGATAGTAACATTGTTGTTTACAAATTCAATCTCGGATTCCAGAAAATAATTCAGATAATGATTAACGACCTTCCACGACCTAAAGAATATCATTGTGTTATATTAGAAACTGTTAATATTTATATTTACCACCTATCAGCGTCGTTCTCCCAGTACCATCAAGATTAGCATATTCAATGGTGCGATTTCCTCCATCAGTCCAGTAAATGCGCTTGCTTTCGAAATCCAACGCTAATCCGTTAGGCCAGGTCATCTCACCGACGATGATTCGCTTTCGATTACCGCCGTCCATGTCTGCGCGTTCTATGCAAGGAATGGCACCCCAATCTGACCAGTACATAATCCCTCCTAGAAATGAGAAGTCAGATAAAAATACAGAAGTCTCAACTGTATAAGATTATCACAATAATCACGCTAATGTTTTTAGTATAAGTGAAGTGATAACGTTTTACATAATTTTGTTGCATTTCTACTATTTTAAACTTGATAAAAGTTTCCCATTCTTCTATCTTACCTCTAGGATCTACGACGATATCTCTAGGCTTGTCGATGTTGTCCCAAGCTAAAAGAGTTCTCATGCTTCCATTCGCATTGGCCACTTCTATTCTATTAGTGCCTGCATCGGTCCAATACAACTTGTCGGTTAACCAGTCATACGCTAATCCAGCTGGTGATACTGTAAAAATCATTATGATAATTTAGTAATATATTTGGAACCAGCTTTTAATTTACAGCTATCCCCATACAATAGCATTTCAAAATATTTATTAGATTATAGTCCGATAAGCTCGTCCGCGGCTCTCCGCGGAACCCTGTCGCAGTCAGCATTTGCCGCACTTATTAAAACCAATCTCGTTAAGGACAGCACAGGCTCCCTGCGACAAGGTTCCGCCGAGCGCCGCGCACGAGCTTGTCAAGGTATAGCTAAGAAGAAACATCAATCAAATACACTAGTTAACTTTTTATTTTTATTTATAAAGACATTTAAATTTCAGACAGTTACCATAAGAAGTCTACTTTAAATTATTTGCTTCTCGGAAAGTCAAATCAGTAGCTTTGCAAAGATAGTGAACTGAGACCTAAATTTAGCAGACATGTTTTTATAATAATTATTCTTACTTAAATTTGATCCTACGATAACAGTTTGATGGGAGCCATTCAAATAAGCCCGATTGATGGTGTCCTTGTCCACGTCGGTCCAGAATATAGAATTGCTGTTGTGATCCCAATCGAGAGCGACGGCCGACTTGATGTTGTCCACAGGAATAACCTGATCCGAATCCAATAATTTAAGCATTACATTAGTAGGTACGTTAGGTACAAGGCTTCAAAAGAAATATAAGTTTAAAAAAGACGAATGAGGTTTAGATGGAAATGTTAAAATCAGTTGAAATTAGGGATTTTACCATGTCCAAAGAATCCGTTTGCTTGCGCGGGTTCAGTTGCTTTAATCGAATGTCTTTCCGCCGAGCATACAGTAGTAGTTTTTCGGGAGTTTCTTCACACGTGCGACTAAACAAAAACAGAGACTTGCACACTATAGAGAGATTTTCAAACTACATACCTACTAGCTATAGTTATGTTATGAATTTTTACATTAGAATAGTCTTGAGTTTATTTAAAAAACAAAAAAAAATATATAAAAATTACAAATTAAAAAAAAGCCAAACACACACACTCGCATAAAAATAATAAATTGCTTTTCATCCACAATAAGTTTCGTCAACGTCGTTATGAATTACATTAAGTTTTTAATTAAGTTTTGATATTTTGTCTTCTATCTAATTCTCATTATTATTATAAAAATGCATAGCCTTCACCAGACAGTACCCTGTGAATCAAATACACTGTAACTCCGATAGACAGTGTACCTACTGAAGATACAGTGTATTGGATTCACAGGGTACACAACCTTCTTCAATAGTTGTGAATGAGAAAATTTCTAAAAATCTTACCCGTCAAAGTTCATATTAAAGCCAACAGGGCATCGGCAAGAGTAGTCATTGCTGTTTGGGAGACACAGATGTGAGCAGCCACCATTGTTAGTGCCGCAACGATTTTTATACGTTCTGAGTTGTCGTAGTGGGTGATAACTACAAAAAATAATGTTACAGTGTTAAGTATAAGTATATAATTGGAATGGATTATTTGTATAAATTATTGAATTAGGTACTCTTAGCTTTTGATTTACTTCTGTATTTTTTACCTGTGGATATCCATTGGTACATTCAATCCCGAATGCACTGTTTGTATTCCCATGCCGGTATTCTTATTGACGGTTGATATGCTCTTTGTGTGCCAGTCTGTCCAGTAAATTGCGTCTTCAAACATTGTCAGCGCAAATGGATGAGGTAGGCCTTTGTTGGTAACCTGTATTAAAAAGACCTTAGTATATGTAGGAAAAATTGGGATGTACCAAAAAAAATAACCTATAGTTTTTATATTTTTCTTGGAAAGAATAGGATATTTTAAGATACCATTTTCATTGATTTTGAATTTGGCTGAGCATTTAATTTTTTATAATTTTTTTAAGAAATACGTTGGATGACGTCACAGTGAGAGAGCCACGTGCCATTGCCTACAAAAATTCAAGCCGTACATAACATAATCTGTGGCATTACTGATTTGTCTTGTCACTGTCAATAATACAAGCACAGCTTAGGGTCCTAAATGAACCATGACAAATAGTTTTATTTATTTATCTTCTTTTAGTTTCGATTATTCCTGTTTGTTTAATGGTGTGATAGTAAATAGATATTTTTTACTAAAATCTGATATTTATTTTAAATTCTTTCATATTTACTTGTAACGTAGTGATTTAATAATTAAATTTGTAAAAATACATTGCGAGTATTGTATACATTTCGGACTTTATGATAAATGACAACTGTTTAAAGCCAGGTGCGCATCATGTGATTAAAGTTCTATCTTTGTCACTCTTTGCTATTATAAGCAGGACAGCAACATTTCAAACTGTCAATTTGCTTTAGAGTGTAGACCTGCTTTATATCTGCCTATGTGACGATTCACTGCAGGGGTCAAATGAAGGTCATTACTTAAATTTTCTTTATTTAATTCAGTTTATCATATTTCTGGAATCTGATTTCTGAAAACGTTTCACAAAGCCTATTTCTCCAAACGGTTTTCGATTTATTATACGTTGTCAAAAACTGGGACATCCCAATTGTGTAATATTACAATAGTTGTGAGTGATAGGAAGTGATACTCACCCGCTTTCGATTTCTTCCATCAAAAGACGCTTTCTCAATTACGTGATGTTTGGCATCCGCCCAGTAAATCTTCGAATCCATATAGTCTATAGTCAGCCCATTTGGCCAGAATATTTGATTTACTATGACACTCTTCCGTTTGTTACCATCCATGTCAGACCGCTCAATTTTAGGGTTGGGTCCTAAAATTAAATTGTATTGTATAAGAGAATTGAACATTATTAATATTATAGCTGGTTGGTAGCCATCAATTTGATAGCTTGAGAGCTTTAATTGGTTAACGAAACATTGATTAGAAGGGTGCCTGCCAGAAGTACCTATCTTTGTTAAGTTATACTTACCCCAATCTGTCCAAAACACCAAAGCATCCCCCGGATGAACGGCTATAGCCCTCGGTTTGTCCAAATCGTTGGCAGCGATAACCGCTCTCTGAACACCATCTAAAGTAGCCACTTCAACGCGTCGTGTTCCAGAATCAGTCCAGAAAACCAAATTATGGATCCAGTCTACAGCTACTCCGCCTGGTGTTTCTAAACCCCATCTTATGACATCTGAAAGAAAAATTGTAATGCTGAATATAAAGTGGTTTTTGCAACTAGCTGTGAATGATGTCATTTTGCACCAAGAATTTTGAGAATCACCTTTGGACATTTCCAACGCTACAATTATTTATTAATTTAAGTTAGTGCGAGCATGTTCTTTTGCTATCTGATCAACAACAGGATGGCACATAAGTGCCAAAAAATAAACCAAAATCAAGTCAATTTCACTTGGCAAATGAAATAATATTTAGGTAATAATTTATTGGAACCTAACACGTTTCCCCACCCCTCTCCTGACTTAGACTATCCGAATAGCTACTCTAGCACTGTCTGCTACTCTGGTAGCAGCTGCCCGATAATCCTAAGCAGAATACAATTCTTCAACATACCGGTGATATTGTTGTTGGACAACTGTGCAACGCGTATGACCCTCAGATTATTTTCAGTCCAAAACACCAGCTTCTTCTCGTAATGATAGTCCAATGCTACTGCATTATGAAGTCCTTTAACAACCGACATGTAATTGTCTCCGGTAAGCCAGACCTGTTAAATTTTAAATAAAATTTAAGACATTTCCTTCTATCATTTACGGTCTCTTTTTAAGTATTTAATTTTATTAACCTGTGGTTTTGTACAACACGTTAATGTATACCTGTCGTATTCCAATTCGATTTGAAAAAAGCAGCGTTGGTGATTCCCCGGTAGGTTTGCAAGATCGACGATCTGGTCTTAATACGTATCCCGTCATGCATCCGCATAGGAAACTCCCGACTGTGTTGGAACAAGTCTGAGAGCAGACGGGATCTTGCTCGTACATGCATTCGTCGATATCGCGGCAGCTGAGAAATAGGTAGATATTGAATTTTAAATACAAGGAGACTTCAAAATTGTATCCAAAAAAATTATAGAGATGGTGGTTATAAAGTAAAATTACATACCTAAAACCATCATCAGCCAACAAAAACCCTAATGGGCAAGCGCACGCGGGCAGTCCTTCGTGCGTAGTAATACACTGCTTCTCACACTTATCCTCCGGACCACAATTCCTCTTTACTGGACAATTCTCTTCATCGTCACCTTTAGGGCAGTCCTTCATGCCATCACATACATGTTTTCTATTTACGCAGTTTCTGAAAGCGTTACTGATGAGATGCTCTTGAGATTTGCACATGTATTGGTCCTGTTCACAAAACACTTGGCAATTGTTTTCGTCTTCGCCATTCGTGCAGTCGCGGACACCGTCGCAGAGCCAAGTTTTCTGGAAAATGTTTGAAAAATGTAGTAGTTCGAAGCATTAGATACTGATGATAATGCATCGATTATCAAATCATTACTTATTCTTACCAGTATACACCGACTATCGAGACAAGCGAACTCATCGGAAGTGCAGTTCCTCATCGCATGCGACTCGCAGTTTATCTCGTCGCCGCCGTCTGCACAATCTCGCTCGCTGTCACAGCGCCAGCGCTCTGGTATGCATTTACCATCGCTGCATCTACGCACGTACAATTATCGTTGTATTTGAATTGGTACCTACTTAGGTAAAGAATTCATTTATAATGAGATGTTGAAATTACATCTCAAGTTTCCTTTGTCACGTTTATTGTCTACCTTGTTTTTATTGTTATTTTTTACTTTGTCTATTTTATATTTATTAGGTTGTGGTGTTTAATAAATAATAATTGTATTGTATTGTTGCCTGACTTAGTAAATTACACAATAATAACAGGTACTTGGCATTTGATATAGAATGGTTTAAGGATAAAATGTCTTAAATCCTTATAGTTTCATACAATTGGTGAGGTTTCTTGGACAGTTTCTATAACATTTTTGCCACTTCAAACATTCACTATGAACATTTTTGCCATCTAATGATTGTCAACTCTTTCACCAAAGCTCTCCAGTATATGCTCCAATTTTAATCACAACTTGGTTTAACATTAGATGGGCATAAGTCAATTTTATGGAATCAGTCGAGAGCACTGGTAATTCAAGTCTTGATTAAAAGTGATTATTTATGGGGAATGTAAACGTCTTAGATTAAAAATAATTTGTTGTAAGATAATGTGCTTACTTGAATTCTCCAGCGTTGCAACTACCTGGCAACATAGGACATGAGTCTTCATCTGTCCAGTCGCCACAGTCGTTGTCGCCGTCGCATTGAAACTCTTTGATCACACACTTCTTGTTGTCGCACTGGAACTCGTTCTCGCCGCATCGCAAAAGGTCCACAGCTGCAAGGATCAAGGATTTTAATTTTGTTAGGCCACTTGCCACTGTTCGTATTTTAGCCGTGTAATGCAAATCAGCATATATGAGTATAACCCAACACAGCAGACTAAGAGTATTGTAAAAAAAGTACCTATTAACAAATATTAACTAATTATAATAAGTTAATGTAGTGTTAATGAAAGTAAGTTGTTAGTATATAATCTTAAAATTTAAAAGATTGTACTAATAATATTAATAATTAATTTGTATTCTTATGAAAGTAATAAACAGTTTAAATTTTAATTTTAATTTTTTTTTTTTAAGCGGCTTCACCCGATTTGCATTACACGGCTAAAATACGAACAGTGGCAAGTGGCCTAACAAATAAAATCCTTGACTGTACATACGCTTACTTAGTGCCATGTCGCTATCAATTTTATTAAGTGGTGCATACGATCGAAGATGTACTACTTAACTAAACTTTGAAGACGATCTAAAAATTGGCATTGATCACTTTTTTATAATGTGGTCTAATTCCAAAACCATGTCGAGGAATAGGTTTATTAAATCATTTTATAACATTGTCGTGATGAAATGATCGTGTGTATTTTTGCAAAATAATGTTTGACCTATGTTTGACCTTTCTGTGGGCATTAACTTTGAAATTCTTTGCAACAAGAAAAAAAAGCCGTCCGTCTAGTTTCTCTATACTATTCTCTGTCACTTCGACGTAGTTATCATCTGTCAGTTTAAGGATACTATTTTGAAAAACATTCTTCGCGTTTTTCATATTTTAATAATGGATTTATACAGGAAGTGTTTCATTCCTACTTGTGGAAATGATTCTGTCAATAGCCCAAACAAATTAATTGTTCGCATTAGAGAAGATTTACAAGAGAAGTGGTGCCGCAAAGTTAATCAAAGTTTACAAGATGTACTTATTGTTGCGAGGATCATTTTAATGTAAGTATGGATTAAATCCGCCAAAGAACTTTCAAGGGAACACTTCTGACCATTTTATTTTACACGTACAAAAAATACTAAGCCGTAAATCGTTATTTTTATCTATTCTCTTGAAAGAATCGGCAACTTTAGTGTTATTGTTATTGTAATGTAAAGTGACATTGTCAGATGACAACTAACCATCGATTGTGACACATTTTTTTTGTCATTATGTCTGTGGTTTATACACAGATTCAGCCGCGGCATGTAATTTACGAGAAGTCGTATCTCAAATTTTCAATAAATTATAAAAAAATATTGGAGTGATGAATTGCTGAAATATTCAAATTAGTTTCTTAAAATGCTCTATATTTTCGATAAAAAAAATAAAAAGGAGGGTTAGAAAAAAAAATGAACAATCCCAATTGTTCATGATCCACAGAAACAGATGTATGAATTTCTGTATTCATTTCTTTCTAAGACTGACAGTTTCTGAAATCTGCCATTTATTTAATTATCAGTTTAGTGTGTCTTCTCTACTGCGTACCATTCTATGCTACATTGCAATTCAGTCCAGGGGGACGCATTAAGAAATTACCTACACCAAATTACTGCTCGACTGTTCGACTATATGTAGCTATTTTTTAATATTTGTAAAATTAATTAGAGCTGTAATTTTCTACCAAGTGATAGTCTTATTTTTAATTTGACAGATATTTACACCATTTTCGATTTCGAATATTAGCTCCCCAATAATGCCTTGATGATAGTGAGTTGACTGACGTAGGTAGGTATATTCGAAACAAAATATGCGCTGAGAAATTGCTATAGTTGATTTTTTTCGCCAGGATTACAAACTCGCTGAAAAACTAAAAGCCTGTAAATACTGCTTTTAATAATGGTGGGTCCTTTTTTGAAGAGACAATGAATTGGTATTCAATCCAAAATTCATATTTTAAAGTAGGTACTTCGTTTGTTTGCGTTGTAAATATAATTAATATTTTTGGCTGCTGAACATTCTACAAGTACCGGACGAATAAATACTGTCAAATTGGCAGAGATTACCAAGTTCAATGCCCCTCGGGCCCCGACCGATATCATTAGTAGAAAATGGTGTGAATCGGGACGGGGGGCCTGGCTGTAACTACCGGTATGTTTTCGCACTAACAACATTCAACCTATGAAACTGCGCACAACGCTAATGCAGTTGAGTAGCGTTGTATTCCTGTTGAATTATAGGTAAATGAGATATCACTCACGGCATTCCGCCTCGTCGGAATTGTCCGGACAGTCTGCTTCCTTGTCACAGCGCCAATGTAGCTGTATGCATTCGCCGATCGCACACATGAACTGGTTTTCTCTGCATCTGTAGCACAAAGTTAAAATACGTAGTAGATAACGGATGAAAGAGGAAATGAGTATTTCCATACAAAGTTATTTGCGTCAAAAATGTGCAATTTACGTAGAAAATGGTGCCTTTATTAAATTTCCACAATTTATGTTCTATGTGTAGGACCATACGAGGTACCTATTACAAAAGGAATCCGGAATATTACGCCCATTGGTTAAGTAGATAAGTCCAACTAAACACCCTTGCAAATATTTACCATGCGAAATTTTTATTCAAGATGACGTCACGTCTTTTTGCGTAACAATATTAATATCAGCTAAGTGCTAAGTGTAATGAAATGAAACATAATTTGTCAATTTCGATTAAAAATTATTGAAAAAGTTTTATATTGGTATTAATTTGAACTTTATAATCTGGTTTAATTTCGTGACATCTTGTTCTAAGTAGGTATGTGATTTCGTTTTATAAATAGTAACTACATTCCAAAATATTAAAGTCTACCAAGAACTTAAGAGTTATTCAATAATACTGAAAGTCTAGAAGAAAGTATCTTTGCATTTTATCATTCGTAGGATTAAGATAAACATGTGGGCTAATTAAAAATGAAGTCAGACGTCTAAAGATAGCCAGCTCTCATCCTCTGCTCTTTCAGACGCCCCCGCGACTAGATAAAGCTTAATCCTGCGCAGGCCTGGATGATTTACGCGCACACGTGTCTATTTACGAAATTCCATTTTCGAACTTCGTATGATGCTTTTCCGTTCACGCTAATAGTATTAAAAAGAAGAGTGAAAGGGACGGCACTATACAAATTTCAAATTTCGTAGTAGTTCTCCAGATAGACGTACGAGTAAGTTCGCGTACTTCTGGCTCGGTAAGCTTTTTCGCTCGTGTGTCGCCAAAGTTCGCGAACTTGGTCGAACAATCTTCCAGCGTAAAAGGTTGCCGAACCACGTACGTTTATTAGACCTCTTACGCATTAGAACCGAGCTCTATTTCTATGACGTCAATGAAATCATAGCGCTATTTAGTATGCGTAATTATAAGGTACTTGAGATAAACGTATATATGCGTACCCCTTCACGAATTCAACGCAATTTACAGCGTGACGTCAATTTTGATTGTCGGATGTCGCAACATCTATAATAGCTATTATGTATAATTTGAATCGGACGTGGCCCGCTGAATGTTAGTCACATCGATGATTTTGTTCTATAATGAATACGCCCACGGAAGTCGGATATATTGGGAAAGTCTTCTCAGGACGGAGGCTGCGAGCGTAGGCGCGTCGCCATGCCAACGGGGCCGCGCGCCCCGCGCCCCGCGCCACCCCCGCGTGTATTGATCTACAGACCCTGCTCCGCCTTTTGCCCTCTATATACCGCGTTATGGACACAACAAAATAAAATATAAACATCCCAAATTATAACGGCTAAGTATGGCTCAAAATGCGCCGGATATGAATGATGGATGGACTTGTTGCAGAAATTTGTACTATTGCTGGACTGCGCTCTGAAGTAGCTTTTTAGATACACCTACAGTCGAAAAACTGAGTGGCATACCGGGGTGGAACCTTTTCACAAACAATCTAACAATGTCTTCTTTGACAGGTTGTGTGGAATGTCAACATGACTTTTGTAGTGAAAAGCTTCAATTCTGGTACGCGATTCAATTTATTCAACTGTTCATTAAGCTCTCCCAAATTTGACCACAAAGAAACCAACTGAAAAATTCAAAGCCAATAATGCGAATTAAAGTGAAATCTAGTATGAAACGACTTACGTAGTCTTTCAGGCATTTTAGTGAAAAATATCAAAACTAGGACAGAAGTAGGTACTGTCCTACTTGGCGTGAGTGGGTAGGCTAGAGCGAGTGTTATTTTTTGCTTCAAGATATCATGAGACGTTTATAAGAAACTAATAATAGCATGAATTGAAGTTGTTTTAATCAGGTCGTCTAATCACAATTTAACATAGGATAAATCCAATTAACAAGTAATTTTATTCATTCATGAGCTTAATTTGGTAAACTCATATCGGTTTCATCTTTTGTTTGAAGAGTTTTATAGAATCTGCATACTCGTAAAACACTTTACGCAATACACTGCATTATGTGCGTTAGTCAAGTTTTTTTATCCTGCTATGCCTTTTGTTCGTCCCCTGTTGGACATAGGCCTCTCCCATGGCACGCCACTGAGCACGATCCTCGGCAACTAGTAGAATTGGCGATGTGAAGACTTGACGCAGTTTCCCATACGCTGCCCATCCCAGCTGCATTCTTCTGTTGGCCTCTTTCTCGAAATTGTTTTTACCTAATTGCATAGTTTGCCCGAGGTAAACATACTCCTTAACAACCTCGAGAATATTGCTTTGTTAGGCTGATGATGATGATGATGATGCCTTTTGTTTGAGAATTACAATTTTTTTTCGGTGTTTTTATGACTAAGTTAGATACTTAATACCATTACTATACTATGCCACTGCTCCGTCACCCCATACTAAATCATTCCTCACTGCTTTTAGTGCATAGCGATTCAAGTTTCTTTGGTATTTGCCACCCGAAAATATACTCCTTGTCCACTACCTATTACAGCGTTGGAGGTACAGTAAAATTACATAAAGTTCCACTGACAGATGGCTTGCCTTCATTTCATATTCAACTTTAACGACCTACAAATAAAGCCAATTTTAGAATACTGTTACCCACGTTTGCAGATTTTGTAATAGCTACTTTATTTGTATGGTGTTAAAGTTGGAAATGAAATGAAAGCAAGCCATCTGTCAGTGGTAAACTAAAAGTAAACGTATTGTAAACCAGCTGATAGGTGACTATAGGCTGTCTAACGTCTTTAGGGTCTTTGTCTTTAATCTAATTGGACCAAATCGGAACATGACTAAACCAGAACACGACCAAATCAGAATATGATCCGGGATAGAACATGAGAACATGACTAATGCCGAATATGACCAAGTATACGTCATGCATGACTAAAACCAAACACGACATCCATCTATCTAACTACTCACCCCGAGAGTGAGACAAGTATGACTTAGGTATGCCTCTAAATGCAACACCGCAGCACACAAGCGTTGCTATACTTGTTATAATAGACGTCACATAGGAATCTAAAACCCCGGTGGGAATCGAGTAGTTACGGCGCCACGCCACTGATACTCACTTGCCCTTAGTACAGTTGGTCTCGTCGGAATTGTCGCGGCAGTCGTCGTCGCCGTCGCAAAGCCAGTCCTTATGGATGCACAGACCGTTGCCGCACGTGAACTCGTCCTTGGTGCAGTTGAGTGTACCACCTATGATACAGGCAGCTGTTTTATTTGTGAGCATGTCAGGCTTATGTTTTACTTAGTCAATTTTTAAAACTGACCGTACGAAAATGTGAACACAAAAATTATAAGGCTACCTATACAAACCTGTCGAAAATGGATCCTTTCGGTAATTTTTCTGGCTATCTACATTATTTCCGCCATTTTCGAACATTTTATGCGTTTGACCTCAAAAATGGTCCCTTTGATTTTTATTTTCATGAATGCTGGCTGGTTGTCCAGAAAATTATGTTGTGTGCTGTAAGTGTAAATTTTCTTCACTAAATTCCCGAACTAAACGTCGTTGTTTTTGAACGCTGTTCGCTGTATGAAGAACACGCACCCGTTCACGAAATTTTGTATGTTTAGACTGAGTTTTCCCGGAGAATATAGGTATCTTTATTTAGTCTAAATAACAGATTGCTTATTCAGAACTAGCTGTTGCCCGCGGCTTGGTCTGCGAAGAACTCGCTTATCGCTATCTCGCTATATAAAAACTAACCTCTGTCCTTCCCAGAATACCAAATTTCATTTAAATTGGTTCAACGTTTTACGCGTGAAGAGGTAACAGACAGACAGACTTTTGAATTTATAATATTAATATCGATAAGTATGGATTTTCGAAGTCATATGCTGTCAGGCTTTTAGCACGCCATTAAAAATCACCCCATACCAATATAAAGTAAAACTCCTCATGAGCTACACTTTCCGCAGTACTTACCACAGCGCGTCTCATCAGAGAAATCCCCACAGTCATTGTCGCCGTCGCATATCCACTCAACAGCGATGCACACGTTGGTATTGTGACAGACTGTCCTGTTCGCTTGTTCGTCGCAGGAGCGTGCGCAGCCGGCCTCGTCCTCGGACTCTGCGCAATCCGCCACCCCGTCGCAACGCTTCTCCATTGCGATACAGGTGCAGGATATCTAGACGTCAAATATTAACCGTTGGTACAACAGCACTGCAAGTGTGTGGTGAAAGCACAGTAATGCACGACCTAATAATTCAAATCCCTAATATCAATTCCATAAGGATTTGAATTATCAGGTCGTGTATTATTGCCGTTTGAGTCGGACTCTAATCGCACCCCACAGCAATGTACGGTCAAGTGCAAAAATAAGTATCGATTTAATCCTCCCATCGTTATATACCTATACCTTAATTCGACGACATAAGAGCTATGGGACATGTTTATGAGCAAGTTGTGTGCACCCATATTTTTACACTTGACTGTACCTACCATCGGGCAACGGGGTTAGTCACAATCAAATAGAGCCAGCCAACAACGCTAAAATCCCGTAGGTACAGTCGGGGTAAAAAAAGGTTCGTCACCTTAAAGTTGACATTTGCTTGCACCAAGGCACTTGTCAGTCCTTGTCAACATTTAATTTCAAACGAAACAATATCGCAATGACGTTTCCCATTTTTCAAAAGGTACTAAGTGTTAGCAATACTGAAAAATATTTATTTTAAATCACTTATTCTATTATAATATTACTTAAATGTAGATTTTCTACAAGGGTAACACCAATTGAAAATAAAAGGCAAAACAGACGGGTATTCGGATATTATTAAAAAAAAAATGAAAAGGGGGTAAGAACGAAGACGATAGCAAAAAGAGGCGAACGTACTTTTGGTTTTTGGAAAAGGAAAGACTGATATTGTGTGTAGATTCTAGAATTAAGAACCGTTACATAAGGTTCTATGATTTGATAAGGGAATCAATTTAATTAATTATTGACAAAGGTTTTCGCATGCCAATTCTAACGTAAATACTACTTACGTCACGCTAATTTTGAGATTTTTAGACCCCAATCAAAGTGTGATCTACTTTGTCGCATCAAATCTAAACTAATATTTATTAT
The DNA here is from genome assembly GCA_947563465.1 of Archips xylosteana. NCBI lineage: Eukaryota > Metazoa > Arthropoda > Insecta > Lepidoptera > Tortricidae > Archips > Archips xylosteana. The sequence goes on from OX387349.1 coordinate 8,830,446, forward strand.
AAAGAGGAAAGATTTTTATTTTTGTATGTAACGAATAAACTTAAAAACTACTGACAAAGGCTACTTTTTACCGCAGGAAAATACCTTTTCCTACGGCAAAACTAATTTATCGCGGGCGAAGCTGCGGACTGAAGGCTAGTTCAATATAATTTAGTTTGGCATAGTCACACAGGTGCACTTAAGCCTCGAAAAAAAAAGAGGAAAAAAAAAACATATAATTTAGTTGACAATGTCCGCAATTCGATCTTTAAACGTTTTTATATTATATTCTTTAGTAATCTTTACGCACAACCGTGGTATTGTCCTCCTCTGTCACACACTTTAGTATTGTTGTGCTCTTGTTATTTGCGTATTTATGCTACTAACAGCGACATTGTCACGCGCTTTTGTTTCGTTTCCCAACTATACTTATGGTCCATTTAGTATTAGACAATTTTGAATGGACCAGGCGGGAGTGGAGGTGCTAAGGGCTGGCAGGGGGGTGTGACATTCCGACGCGTTCAGCTTGGTCACTGATCAGTACCTCTACCATGAGTTACACTGGTTTGCAGTGGCCGTGCTCGCTGGCGGCGGCGTGAATGATTTAAAAGGAGAATTGTGTACAGCGCCTCTGGCGGTCACACGGAAGTACAATTCTCCATACAAATCTTTTGCGCCGTCGCTGGCGATTGCGGTCGCTGTAGACTGGTGTAACTCATGGTAGAGGTACAGGTGTTGGCCTTGCTCCTCGTTCAGTTACAAACGTAGGGGGGCGCCCTCTACGCATTCCTTAGTTATTATATTACCTAGTTATAAAAGTCTTAAATTATATTAAAGATTGTAACTAAGTACTTATAAGAAAAAATTTGTAACACTAATTTGCAATAAACAGATTTTTTTTTTTTTTTTAGGGTACATTCATACAAATGTCTGTTCATAACGCCAAAACAAAAACCATTCGACGATAAATTACGAACTTAAAAAACTGTAAAAAAATCTGCTTTACCCAACAGGATATGAGATAACTTGAGATAAGGGATGAAGGGCTTTACTTGCTTGCTTTGGGATGAAAAAATAAAACAGATATAGGTAATTATTGTGACTTTACCTGACAAGAGAAACTGTGTTCTGGACACGGTATGTGGCAGCCGCCAACCTCCACGTGGTCTTCGACGTCTTCCGCCACCACGTCCGCATTCCGATCGAATATAGGTCGATCTGTGTCAACGAATTCAACGGTCAATGAATGTGGACCACGCGAATCTTACTGTTAGATGACGTGTGGAGTAATGGACCACAGGCTTCTGGTAGGTATCTACCAGAGTCTGTGGTTGGCAGGTCTGGTGGTTGCCTCGTCCGCGCTTCATGTTCTCCACTTGAGAATATTCACACCCTACAGCCATCGGTTTTACAAGCTATACTCGTATGCCCAGTCCACCTAATTTCAACCTGCAGAAGGTAGGTAAGAGCTATTTCTATGATTTTGTTTCTGCTGCGGATTTTGTTTCTGCTGTCAGCCTCTGAGAAGTTTACAGCTTACAAGATAAAAGGGAACTGGGAGAAGAGTCGCTTACCAAGGGAAATCCTTATTTTATCTCGTTGGGGAAGTCTCATTTCTTGTCGGTCCGAGCAGTACTTACGATGCCATGGTTCAATGCGTGTGTACGGGCTGTGCGGTCGGAAGCCGGGCACAGCGCCGGCGGCGGCAACCGGCGGCTGGTGGTACGGCGGGACTCGGCCGACCACCGACCGAGGGTCTGCCGCTTCTGATGTCGAGTTGGTGGGACGCGGCAGCGTTAGAGGTGGTGACTCTTCCGCGGATGCTGCCAACAAGGAGGGGTCGGTATAGTCACACCATAAAGATGCCTGTCAGCCTACCGGTTTGTCAACTCCTGCAGTGTAGGTCGTCATCATCACCATTTCAGCCGAAAGACGTCTACTGCTGAACTTAGGCCTCCCCAAGGCTTGTTAAACAGATCAGCCCGGCGCCAAAACCAGGTAGTCGCTCCATCTTGTTGTAGGCCTACCTACACTGCGTCTTCCGGTCCGCGGTCGCCACATGAGAACCTTTTGGCCCCATCGGCCGTCAGTTCTACGAGCGATGTGCCCTGCCCACTGCTACTTAAGTCTAGCGATTCTTCGAGCTATGTCCGTGACTTTAGTTCTTGCACGGATTCATCATTTCTAATGCGATCTGGCAGAGAAACTCCAAGCATAGCCCTCTCCATTGCCCTCTGAGTGACTTTGAGCTTTCTTATGAGGCCCATCGTTAGCGGCCACGTCTCAGTGCCATAAGTCATCACTGGCTACACACACTGGTCAAAGACTTTTGATTTGAGAAAGTATAGGTAAATTTACTTAATTTTAAATTACCGCGGATTGTGATAGAACGAGGTTGCCATGATATTGAAAGGTTTGTTTTTAACTAGCTGATGCCCGCGGCTTCACCTCCGCTGAAGTTTTTTTTTTTCATAAACTAAACACCTTGTCCTGGCAATTACAAACACAAAAAAAAAACAGAATTATCCTAATTAGTGCTGTGGTTCTCGAGTTTAGCGCTTAGCGACACATTTGGCGATTTATTTTTACTCCCTGGGCGACCGAGCTCCGCTCGGGCTGAAACTCGGTACCAAGCGTTTTCCCAGAGATAAGAACAAGCTAGATCAATTTTTCATCCCCGAAAACCCCACATACCAAATTTCATCGAAATCGTTGGACCCGTTTCTGAGATTCTGATTATATATATATATATACAAAAATTACTCGTTTAAAGGTATTAGATTTATATAAATAATAAATAAATAAATATTAGGGGACAATCTTACACAAATCGACCTAGTCCCAAACTAAGCAAAGCTTGTACTATGGGTACTAGACGACGATAAACATACTTATATAGATAAGTAAATACTTAAATACATAGAAAACATCCATAACTCAGGAACAAATATTCGTGCTCATGCACAAATAAATGCCCTTACCGGGATTTGAACCCAGGATCTCTTGCTTCGTAGGCAGGGTCACTACCAACTAGGCTAAAGCGGTTGTTAAAAAATAAATATTGATAGATAAACCAGCGATTGACTACAGTCACCTCCGATGATATACCAAGATATGATCTAGAATAAGCGTAGTAATTGGTGACTGGCGTTAACTTCTGTTCTTCCTCTGATTCAGGGTAATTTTAATTGAGTGCAATTCTTAAATTGACTGTCAACTTTGACACGATATCAGTGGCGCGAAGTGAGCATTTTAAATCGTGAGTTAGGCAGCGAGTTAGGTATGTTTTTAGATGCAGCATCTCTCTGTTCGTGTACACTTTTCCCTTGGGTACCTACTGACGTCGCATGAAAAAATTTAAGCTTCAACCCGGTGGGAACCGAAATGTAATGACGGCACGCCACTGTACGACACACAACACACCACATTCACATCACACTTCTTTTCATATCATATTCACATTCATTCTTCTCTAATTTATTGAATCAGGCGTTACTTTGCGGAGGTCCATATTAATGAACTAAAACAATTACTTTGCTCACCCGCGACCTTACAATAGTTACGTTTATGCAAGAAATGTGTGTTCATGCAGTTCCTCCACCTCCACACTGTACGAACACACACAAATCACATAAACACAACTATCACCACCACCAAGCTACACTGACGCGTTTCGAACTCAACCAGAGCTCATCTTCGGAGTTACCACAACCGTATGCTATGCTACCAAATGTTAAACTAGTTTAACTAGCTCTGGTTGAGTTCGAAACGCGTCAGTGTAGCTTGGTGGTGGTGATAGTTGTGTTTATGTGATTTGTGTGTGTTCGTACAGTGTGGAGGTGGAGGAACTGCATGAACACACATTTCTTGCGTTTCGAACTCAACCAGAGCTCATCTTCGGAGTTACCACAACCGTATGCTATGCTACCAAATGTTAAACTCCGAAGATGAGCTCTGGTTGAGTTCGAAACGCGTCAGTGTAGCTTGGTGGTGGTGATAGTTGTGTTTATGTGATTTGTGTGTGTTCGTACAGTGTGGAGGTGGAGGAACTGCATGAACACACATTTCTTGCATAAACGTAACTATTGTAAGGTCGCGGGTGAGCAAAGTAATTGTTTTAGTTCATTCATTCTTCTCTACATGTCGCGTAATCAAGTCGCATGTAAATAATTCTCATACTTACAGATTGACGCCAAATTGGTCTCACGTTCATAAGAGGGATATGTTCCACGAATCTATTTATAAATTACTTACAACGAGTCACCTAGGGTCGCAATTGATATGTTTTTATGTAACTCACGTGACAATCAGTTTACAGATGATTTTGCACTCTATTGTTTTCTACACAAGATTCTGTTATGTATATTACAGACACAGATTATTTCATATCGCTACAGAGAAATAGCCTAGCACTATCTGTTAACTTCTGCGTTTCAAACATAGTGTCAATAAAACTATAAGTAAATATATTTTTATAACAATTTCAATCTCTTTCAAATTCAGTACAATCAACTATCCTAGTGTAGGTATGTCGGACACAGTTATTGCAACGCGACTATAGTTGTTAGGATATCCATTTATGCCAACTGATTTCATTCCTATGCCACAAGGAACAGAACCTCGTCATTGTGACGTTTTACGTCATTCGATAAGCCAATGCTTTGTCACAATTTACAGACCAATAAAATTATTTACCGTAATAAGAATAAAATTTATTGACTGTAGGTAGGTACGTTTATCGCTCTATTATCAATGATCTTAATCGATGATCAAGAAGGTATAAGGGCAACGATACTCTATCGTGGCCATATTATTTATTATCCAATACCTACGCTCTTGGGAAGACTTAGGGTTAGACTGAAACATTATTTAAGTGTCTTTACTCTTTAATCCACTCATTATTGTTTGGTATCGTTATATGAAAAAGAAATCGTCTAAATAATATTGAGGTGAACACAATTCAAACCTGTAAAAAATTTGCAAGCTGCATCACGCTTGTCCAAGGAGACATATTATTTAGGTATCGTGTAATTTTTATTTATAACTTCCTTATTTCTTTAGTGCTTCAAAATATCGTATTGTTTCTCCAAGGCCGCGCGGCTCCACAGTGCATGTTTTTTTTATTCATTATAAGAGGGAGGCCAACGAGCAAGCGGGTCATCTGCTAGAAAACGATCACCACCGCCCTTAAACATCAACAACTTAAAGAGAGTCACTAATATGTTGCCGGCCTTTAAAAAGGTGAGGGAATAGGGAAGGGAGACGGGAGAGGTATTGGGCCCCCGGCGCTCTCATTGACCGTACGAAACGCAGCAGGAGTACTGCTGCTTCACGCCGGTGTTCTGTGAGAGGGTGGTACTGCCCCGGACGAGCCCGCCCATTCCTGATGCAGCGGCTAGCTATAACTTGGCTCTACCACTACAAAAAATGCATGTTGAATTTGATACAATTCTGTCAGGCGAGGCAATTTTCTCGCAGCGGTTAATCGGCAACATACGCAATGTATTAGCAAATCACTCCCCGCACCGCCGGTCGCGCATAGTCGTGGCCACATCGAGATTACTCACCACATAGCCATAGCAAAGTGAGTAGGGTGACGTATGCGGCTAGCGGCGCGGGCATGGTGGCGTTCAAAGCGGCGGCAGGCGCATCGCCTAAGTGACCCGCGCAGCGGCTCGGCCCCGCACCTTGGCCATCATCGCGACGGCGATCTGGGAACAATATAATCAATATAGACAAGATGTTGTGGAGCGCCGACCCTAGCCTTTGATCGGGGCAGATCGAAGATAACGTTGGGCGCCCATTGATTGACGGATCGCCTCAAAACCTTACTTTTCGCACTTTGCGTCGAATTTTTGACACCATTCGCTACCAGGAGCTATATAGTAGGCCGCTCCACTCGCTCTACTTTCGAGCCGGCTTGGCTTTGGACGATGATGCGATACTCGCGATAGCACGAATGAAATTCTATCACATTCTTAGACCACGGTTACGACGAAGAGTGTAGTTGTACCAGAGTTAAGTGAAAACAGATTTAGGTGCATGTCTTGGGCGTGACAAAAATCTGGGGTCTATATCCAATATATTTTTTGAAAAGGCTATTCATTAAATAATGTACAGTGCCTGGCCAATATTACACATGCACATGACACACAAACTACCTCTGCACTAAATTACCCCAAAGTCTCTGAATGTGTTTTGTTACTCATTGGGTGCAGCGGCATCGGCATCCTATCTGGAATAATCTGGATGGATCCTGGGATCTCAGTAGAATATCAGTTAGTGGATCCACAAGTTAGACATGTTAACTTTACGTGATAAAAATGATAATTTGTTTTTTTAGCACTGGAAAAATAATACTCGCGACAACAACCAACATAAGCTTATACCGAAATGGCGCACTTTATATACAGAGTCGCGAAACCAGACTTCGTAGCAAAGAACGGAGTTTCTCTGAACATAATTACGTAGGTACCTAATTTAAAGGATTACGACATTTGGTGGCATGATGTAATTTTAAAAATCAATAGATATGTGTAGTTTGTAGGTGTATAATATTAGTGAGAATATTTAAACAAAAATAGACGCGATTTCCGAAAAAGTATTTAACTCTGCTTTCAAGAAGACGTGTTAATTTCATCTGCAATCAATAGGTGGCATTTGTCCGAGCGAACGTTGTACTATAATAAGTTTTTGTTAAAAAATTAATTTTCATTGCGAGCTTTTTCACTGACTGTACTTCTTGTTGACTGTACTTGCATTGTCATCCATCCTACATAAGTACACAAAATTTCAAATGAATCCGACTTCCAAGATTTGACCCGTACATACATACTATTACATACATTGCAAGTTAATAAAAAGCTTATAAAAATGTTACCGATATGACAAGAAACGTAACAAGGCTCACTTTTTGCTCAACCAAAATAAGGTAAACTTACCAATGCTCGACACTTCACCGTCCAGTAGATGACACTCATCTATCACCTCTCTTACTATGACATATGATAGGTGCCATGTATTGGGTCAGTGCCAAGCACAGGGACGTTTACCTTACAGGTACTTATAATATTTTATTATTAAGACTACTCACTCAATACGCCTTATTCATGTGAGTAAAAGAGATTGACTGTAACGTTATTGAAAGCGCCGGAGATGCAAACCCCGAAACCCAAACACGAATAGCGAAATGAAGTGTTTGACGTAAAATATACTGAAGGACTAATAAACTTCACCAATTTCCATGTACTGTGTTATGGCACGAAAGCACGCTAGTTTCTCTAATAAAACACTGAAGGCAGTGTGTGAGGTAATGGCACAGCGGTGGCCATTTCAAATGCTTTTTCTCAAACATGATATGAAATATTGACGTTATGTTCCTTATAATACGCCACGAAGGGTCACGTTGCAGGTGCAGGTGCAGCCGGTGGTGGAGGAGCGCCTAGACGAGAGGTCAATAATGGAATTTCATACAACTTTGCTGGCCTGATCGTCTATTGTTTCATACCATGACGTTTATAGGTCTATGGCATCATAGCATTTAGCCATTAAAAAAAACTATAAGCAATATTTGCGTTTTGGTTCATTAAGACATTCTGCCACTACGCTTATTTAAGGTAAGGTAAGATGATGATGATGATGATGATGGTGTGATGATGATGGTGATGATGATGATGATGATGATGGTGATGATGATGATGATGGCGATGATGATGATGATGGTGATGATGAGATGGTGATGATGATGTTGATGATGATGATGTTGATGATGATGATGATGGTGATGATGAGATGATGATGATGATGATGATGATGATGATGATGATAGTGATGATGATTATGATGATGATGGTGATGACGATGATGTTGATGATGATGTTGATGATGATCATGATGGTGATGATGATGATGGTGGTGATGGTGATGCATGTTTGAGAAAAACTCTATACAAGCCTTGGCCACGAACAGGGATTGCCGGCCTCGTATCTCTAGATGGCCTCGTTAACACTCGGCCGGCAATCCCCTATTTCGCGGCCGCTGCAGTAATGTACTATTAAAGTAGGCATTTTAAACGGCCCAACACGTTTTGCGAGCGGTAATTTAATCGTTTGCAAGAAGGGATGAACAGCTATTCAGGAACGCCAAAAATCACTGGTTTGCGAGAGATTTGGGCTGAGATTGGGATGAGTCTTATTTATTTATTTAATTATTTATTTATTCATTTATTTATTTACAAAGCGAATTAACAGGAAAATAAAGCTCATCCCAAGCTCAGCCCATTCCTATCCTCTCCCAAACGATTGAATTACCGCTTGCAAACCGTGTTAGGCCGTTCATGAATTTAGCCCCTGGTACTATCGCCCCAAGCGCCAGATAACCACCTTAAAGGCCCAGTTTGCGTGCAGTGGCTAGACATCTGTCCATAACAATCCATAGCAATAAACATCAACGGCTGCAAGCAAGTTTGTTTTGAAAATGGGTATCTGACGTCTGGGGCGATGGTACATGAACGTGTCAACCGCATTCATCCTTATCTAAGAGCGTTTATACCTGCTGAGCTGGCAACGTTGCATTTTTATTAGTTTTTTTCTCGTTTATTCCATAAAAATTGAATGAAAATAAAATGTGATGTGTTAATTTGTCTACTGCAATAATTAGTCGTGATAGACTTTTATTTTCTTTAAAAACGAACAAATTATTACCTAACTGTTTTTAAACAAAATAAAAGTCTTATCACGAATAATTATTGCAGTAGACACATTAACTTATATATTAGAACAATTCGTATACACCACATTTTTAATTTTCATTCAATTTTTATGGAATAATCGTGAAAAACTAACAAAAATGCAACGTCGCCAGCTCAGCAGGTTTAAACGCTCTTAATATAGGATGACGAAATAGATCGCTAACTTCGCTTAAACTAACGGAAGTATAGATAGAGGTATAATCCATACAAGTTTTTAGTGCCCTTTACATTTTTATTTTCATTAAGGGGTAGAATTTGTGATTGGATAGGATTGGTAGTTCTGCGAGCGTTTTAACCGCTATAAATATCTTGTCGCATATATGTTGAAGAATACAATAAGCCCCAGACAGCATTAAATTTTTACAAATTGAAATTGTACCGCAAGCGTACTGTACCTATCGTTTAATTCAATAAAATTCTTCCACTAGGTGTGTGGCTCATTTCATTAAATACTGATAGCGGTTAAAACGCTAGGAGAACTACCTTTTATACAACAACTAGCTGTTGCCTACGACCTATTCACAGCCCTACCGAATATGGAGAAAAAAGATTCATAAAAATCGGTCAAGCCGTTTCGGAGGAGTTCAATTTATATATATTAGAAGATGCAGTAGTATTATTTAAACAACTTGAAAAAAGGACTTCTCTATCTGGGGCCTGTTGCATACCAAAGTACACCTAATATTACAAGCGGAACTCTCGCTTCAGTTATATTAACTAGAAAGGGAGTTCCGCTTGTAATATAAGTGGTAATTTGCTATGCAACAGGTCCCTGGTTGTATTGTTTTTTATATTTGGTACTTCAGAGCTCCGTCAATTTTACGAACCGATTTTCATTTATTTTTAGGGTTCCGTACGTCAAAAGGAAAAAACAGAACCCTTATAGGATCACTTTGTTGTCCGTCTGTCAAGACCCTTTTGTCCGCCTTTCAAGACCCTTTTTCTCAGGAACGCGTGGAGGTATCAAGCTGAAGTTTATATCAAATACTCAGGTCTACTGTCCCTTGGAGCTGTCAAAAAATCAAACTTCTAAGCCAACGCAATCAAAAGATACAGCCGTTTATGCCGCAAATTTCCGCAAATTTTCGAAACTCGCAAGGGAATCAAAACCTACAGGGAACATCCAATGAACTCAGAATCTTGAAATTTGGTACGAAGCAAGGTCTTATAGCACAGATAAAGGAAAAATTGCGAAAAGCATAAATTTTTTTGTCTGTCTGTCTATATCAGTAACCAATCTACAATGATCTCACACTGCGCACATTTTGCTTAGGAGCAGGGGTCTGCTAAGACTGGATGTTCATAGATACATATAAATTTGTACGGAACCCTCGGTGCGCGAGTCCGACTCGCACTTGGCCGGTTTTTTGTTTGAAAGGGGATGCTTTGATTGGTCTCGTTTAAATTTGAAAAAAAAAATACCACGCCCTAAGAAAATTTTATGAAAATAATTTTATTACATTATTAGGTCCGTAAAAAGGGAATTACTAACGAGGGTCTATTAGAAGCCCTCCGCCCCGACTCGAGTTTGCGATCCCCTTACTGCCCGTGATACACATAATGATTTTCATCACATTCAAGAAAAAAAAATGCAAAAAAAGATGATTTTGTCTCTAAACACTTAAATTGAATAACATCATTTCATACTAAATACAAACTGAAACAGGTGCACAGAAAAAACCCCAGAAAAAAGACCAATGCTGGGAATCGAACCCAGACCCTCGGCATTCCATGCCGCGTGCCATTCCCCTACCTTACAGGTACTTATAATATTTTATTATTAAGACTACTCACTCAATACGCCTTATTCATGTGAGTAAAAGAGATTGACTGTAACGTTATTGAAAGCGCCGGAGATGCAAACCCCGAAACCCAAACACGAATAGCGAAATGAAGTGATTGACGTAAAATATACTGAAGGACTAATAAACTTCACCAATTTCCATGTACTGTGTTATGGCACGAAAGCACGCTAGTTTCTCTAATAAAACACTGAAGGCAGTGTGCGAGGTAATGGCACAGCGGTGGCCATTTCAAATGCTTTTAAAGTAGGCAAGGAAGGGGGCGCCGAAGTACGGGAGAGGGGAGTGGATATCTATGAAATCATCATCACCATCATCTCAGCCTGTAGGTATACGTCCCACTGCAGGGCACCGGCCTCCTTTCCGAACGAAAGGACTTGGATCGTAATTCCCACGCGGGCTCAGTGCGGATTGAGAACTTCGCACACACCATTGAATTTCTCCACAGGTGTGTGCAGGTTTCCTCACGATATTTCTTTCACCGTAAAGCTCATCTATAAAATAGGTGATCAACTGATCACAAATTTGTATTCTCGGCGAACGGAGTCACGGGCAAAAGCTAGTGTTTATGTTTACATATTTTGACGCGATGAATGTGTACATATTTATGCTTTCGACTGTATTATCAACTTTGACCATATACGTAAATAATGCTAGCGTGTGTTTTTGTAAAAGTTCACATTTATAAAATATCTCGGGTTGCTTAAGAGTTCAAACATTCTAGTAAAAGTTTGCGCTTGAGTACATAAACTATCGGTCATTCTCCGTCTGCCAGTCTTGGTTATCATCGTTTATTTATACATTTCCGACGCCTATTCGCCGATTACCGTTAAAGATCAAACGCCACACGGACGGCAACTACCTACCTAAAATATTGCAAATAGCACGTTCTAGACAACGGAGATATTCCTTCCTTCGACGTAATCAGGACCCACCCTAATTAACTAAGTATAGGCATGTATAGGTTAGAGTTTTGTAACAGTAGTGAGATTAGTGATCTTTTGTTTTTATTAGTCTTATAGTTTCCACTATAAGACTAATAAAAACAAAAGATCCATTTCCATGTGTGTTAGTAACACTCCATTAATATTGATTAAAAAATAAAAATGTGATTATTTCACGTATAAATACCGTCGCAATCGCAAACGACATTTTACTGAGTAGTGTAGGGTTGATTAACTAAGTATTGTGTTCTTAAAACCTGTTAAAAAAACGTTTACATGGAGCATTTTCAACAAAAATGGTGGCTGACTATGTCGTTGCGAAAACTAATATTTTTTGAGAAGCCACCCTGTCCGCGCATGCGTGGATCCAGCTGCCGGCCTTACGAGCTACTTGTTGATCTCTTTTTCATTCACCACGCACCGCTCCGCGCATTCTACGCAGTTACAAGATTACGACGCGTCAGATTTACATTTCACATTATTACATAGGAGAGCCATGAGCTATAAAAATACGTAAGTTCATATGGAAAACTTAAGAAAGCTCTTCATACACCTATCAGTATACTTTAGTATACAGAACTGATATGGAACATACTATGTATAAAATGTTTCTAATTTGAAACGTCAGTTTGTCTATACGGCCGTTACTATTGCAAGGTATTTCTTAAATTTTTTATAAAACCTATGTGATTTTCATTGAGGTTTAAAAGGCCTGGTTAAGTTCATGGAGGTTTTATGTGGCCGTAGAGTCAAAATATATGAACATATTGAAAGAGCTCTATTCTCTGACTCGGTCGGATAAACGTTTCTGAAATGACTTTGAATGAAACAGTTGCAAGTTTGAAACAACATTTTTTTGAACCACTAACGTTAGTAGTGAGGCACTGAAAAGAAGTAATTAAACGGCCTTTAATTATACTCCTTGATCGGTTTTTATTTTGGCACTCGTTACAGTATTGATGCCAAAACCCGAAGTTTTAGATCAGTGTAAGAATTTTATTCAACAAATGTAATTTACAGGTCGATTCACAAGAGCTGGCACGAATGGATCGAATGAGCGTATGAAAGTATCTATGTGTTACCTATTTGAATACATTTAACACAAATTTTTAAATGACATGCATCAGTCATTTTCCTACAAAAATGTCAATGTGACATTATTTTCGTTCAATCCATTCATGCCATCTCTTGTGAATTGACCTGTACCTGATCACTGTTCAGCTGGCTGTTAGAAACTGTATTCCACATCAAAACAGCCCTTGAAATCGGGGCTGAAAATGCACCACCATTTACCTCTCACTAAATTTCACTTATTGACCGGTTACCGCACGAACATCATTCTTACATAGATTCTTACTTCAGAATTGTCTGGTTTGATAATTAGGTCCCCATCTCACCACTTTAGGTCCTGCCACGCGTGAATGTCACTAAAATTTGTCTAATTGCACAATCGGATGTCAATTGTTTGTGTTTCTTAATATCTCATATCCGATAACATCAAAACAGATCTTATTATGTTTGAATTTGGGAAATAAGTATAGACTTTATTGAGGGATCAATACGGGGGGGTGGACTGCGCGACAGAGTGCGCCCACGCCCGCCCGCGCACTCCCCTTTCTCGCCCTCTGAAAGTCCGTAACTTTACACCTCCTGCCACCCATGCACATATCTGACCATGAAAGTAAAATCTATGACGCCAAATAACGGCAAAATCGCTAAATCATCCACGCGTCAATTTTCTTCCTACACCAAATCCACTTGAGCCAGCAACTTCTGATGATGCTCCACTGAAATCCTTTTGTCAATAACGCTGGAAGGGTGCACTGGATGGGATTGGAAGGATGGAGACTTAATCCTCATTAGGTTTAAGTAAATACCTGGACTCGATCAACGTTTCAACATTATCAGCATCCAGGGTACACAAACACTGAACACCACATATGCCTAAGTCACGGAGAAAACTCAGCGAGCAGAGGAAAATGGATTGTATTAACACTGAATTGAAAATACTGGTATTTCTTTTAGAAAGTTCTTTTCTTTTTTTGCAAAATATATGTTGAGCAGAGATTATAAGGACACCTCATCGGTTGTGCCGTTCTCGCGCAACTGGGGTAGGTATTAGGTGAGCTGGAACCTCGGGCCCCCTACGCCTCCCCCCGCGCAGTCTGCGTCCCATCGATGAATGGAACCTCCGCCCCTTTGTACCTTTCGCCGCTATAAAAGTCTCTTTCAGTGCTCTCTCCCGCATTTACGTATTATATCGGCCACTCGGAATAACTCTAGATGAAAATAGATGGTGTGCAATAAATAGTGCACTTTTCTGAAAAGTAGTAGTGCGTTTGTCTTGAGATTTTGATTTCAAATATTTTTTTTAGTGCATAGAACAGCTTGTAATCCATTGTTAGAAATAATATGAAGTATTATCTATGACACTATTCTTACTAATTAAATAACAATTGGCACGATAAACTTAGCCTCAGAACGAGAACATTTACATACTGGACATTGTTTATAGTACTAAATGGCAAATTATTTTATTACATAGATTTAAACGAACATAAACATCCATGTTATGGAAGAAACCAATTAAATATACCATTTTTTTTAGTATCTAACGCAGTATTTATTTTACTATCATTAGTGGGAATAGGGGTATAAATTAATCTAGGGTAGAATCATGGTAGAGTTTCATGAATTTAATTTGAAGATTGGAGATTTCGCTTCCATACACTCAAAACTATATTACAACCACGGCAGCGACATCAGTTGGCTTGGCATCAAAATCACGTAGCTACCTAACTAATTCATTGAAGTTTATGCTGAATTGAAGGCTTCATGATCCAACCCAATCTGCCTGAAAGATTTAGTTACGAGTACTAAAAATAGATGGCGGCCTTGACGTGTCTAGAAGACAATTTCAGTGGGTACTAACTCAACTTGGTTCGGTGTAGACGGTGTGAACTAAGAGTGACTTGGTTGTTTCAGGTTCCAAGATAGATGGCGTTATATGTGTCTCCAAGTAAAATATTGTAATGAAAACGTATTATAGCTGTAAAACTACTTTGAAACCAATCAGGAATGTCTAAAAAACTACCGATGGTTTATTTATATTATTTTTTGTATAGAAAAGTCAATTATAAGAAACTAATTTCAATATTTTTTTATTTAGTTCACTACTTTTTTCAAAGTTAATTATTTAAACTATTTTGGTTGATGACGTCAGCTTATAATTGAGGAATCCCACACAGCCAAATTTCTAAATCTATCTAAATTCCTACGATAAGGCAACCCCTTTAATTATTTTTTGAGTAGTGGTACAGTGTAACTAGTGTCACTTTACTGGCGCTGTCAGAGTGCTAGATGTCAGACAGCGGGTCCAAATCAAACTCCATAGTTTTAATCCAAGCGTCAATTGTGAAGAATTCTAAATTATGCTATTCCACACCGATTAAAGTACAACTTGGACCGTCTACGAAATTTACTTCAATGTCAAATGAAGGTCATTGCTTATGTGATATGTAATAAATGCATTACATTAAATTAAAATTAAATAACTACAGAAAATAATTTAAAAAGCATTTGTCTCGAAATGGTTTTCGATTTACTACCTATACATTACAAAAAAAAAATAGACATCCCCAATTTCAATATGTAAGAAGCCTTTATTCCTTTTCGCACGGGAATTTGTAATTCAGGGGTCAGCAACACGTGGTACTCTGCCTTGCAGCACAGTACCTACTATTTTTTGATACCGGTAAACTACTACTTACTTTAGGAAATTTTGGGCCTACTTTGATAGATTTAAAATGGTTATAAAAACGCAAATAGTCATAGCTCGAATGAGCAAATGACGTAAAAAGTTAGGTAATTTATCAAGGTAGTTATTTCACTGCCACAGATGGTTTAAAAAAATAAGGACACGGCGTAAAAACTGTTTTCCAAAATAGCCCCTGCATTTTAAAGTAACCCCGTTTTACGGTATCACGGACATTACTCATATTGCCACTAGACTGCCAAAATGTTGCCAATCTCTGCCAACATTCGTCAACATTCTGTCCTTCTTCACAATACAGCAATTCTATTTAAATTATTTGATAGTAATTTTAATAATTTATTGAATCAGGCGTTACTTTGTGGAGGTCCATATTAAGGAACTGAAACAATTACTTTGCTCACCCAGCAAATAATTTTAATATGTACAATTTCAAAGAACTAAGTAAATGATGATGATGACGATTTCGATAAATAAATAAGATGTTTTAGATTTTCAGTTCAAACTACTTATCTTACGTGTAAAGGTACCGTAAAGAAAAAAACAATTGATAATAAATTTTATTTTGCAACGTTTACTTAACATATTTAAACTATTCGTTTTGCAATATCTTTCTATAAACATCGATTTAACTACTAGTTCGTCATCTAAGACGATGGCGTCTAATATTGAAGTAAATATTTACAACGTACTTAAATTAATACCTAACTACGTTCCACGAGTATTCTAATAATTAGAAGGATAGGAGTTCGGCAGGTAGAGCGTCTCAGAGACATGGTGAGATTGTATCTTGTAGAAATAATATATATTTTTATTTATTTAAGAGCTTATTACTTAACACTGGTAAAATAGTTTTAGAATTAATTTTATTGCATCAATACTCGATTATAATTGAATCCATAATTTACAACATTGCTAGGCGAGCTGTTGACTAAAGCTAAATTTTAAATAAAATGTTTAAAAATCATAATAAAAAATAAGTAGATGAAGTTTTTCGCCCAAAATCATGCAATCATTCGATTCCAAGCCGTAATGTTCCCTTACTTACATTATAGTACCTGTTCACTTATAATATTGGCAGTTTCAGTAGTTCAACTATTACGTGCTATACTATCATCTACATACATTCAACTACTGAATAGATGGTGATTTTGGTAAAATTCGGCATATTTAACTAAATAAAAAATACAATTTTGCATGTATTTCTAAAATCACCAGTGTGAACGGCGATTTTCTCTACCTATTTATGTATTTGTCTATAGAGAGTGATGAATTTATTTTTGTAAGGAACTCGACTATAATGTTCAGAATTCTGTAGCTGACGACAGTCATTTATTATGCTATTGAAGCTCTTTGTCTTTGACCATTTAATACAAGTCAACCAAAACAATCGATATAACTAAAGAACACGACATCACCTGCCTCACATGTATGCAACAATATACAAAATAAATTTTAATAGTTTTATACTCTTGAACATGTTGCAACTGGTCCAATTCTCAACAAGCCATCATATCATTGTGGGCTCCCGTAAAAACATAGAACTGGTCTTAATCGAAGATGTAGAAGACCCAGTAAACGGCATTAAAGACGAGGAAGCAGACAGGAAAGATAACTCGTGAGTAGGTGTCGATGACGTTGACGTCTCTGATTTTGGGCATAGAAGCTTTGATGACAGATGCACCACGACGAAGTGCGTGCATCATCTTCGGCTTGCTGGTCGATCCATCTGGAAAACAGGAGCTTATTCTTCTGGCGCTATTGTTTTTGTGTTTTCTCTGCCTTTTCCCAAGTGGTTCATTTGCCAACTGTTTATTTTTTCTGAAACTGTAAACTTTTCAGGATTGTTATAAAACAAACCTAACCTAAAGGATAGTTCTTAAATATATCTTGAATAATTTACAATTTCAGAAAAATTAACAGTTGGCAAATGAATCATTTGGGAAATAATTTTCGGCGAAAAAGGAAGGATACCGTTTTTGTGGCATGGAAGGTAAAATAGCAGAGAAATTAACGACACTTGGTATTCCCTATTACTCCTTTGGGCCGGCGACGGCATTGATTATACGAACAGGTGAGCTGATGCATAGTTCACCTATCAGTGTACTGGGCACAGGTCTCCTCTCACATTAAGAGAGCTTAGAACTTAGAGAACTACAGAGTTTCCATGCGAGTTCAGTGTGGAATGGGAACTTGACACGCACCATTAAATTACCTCGCAGGTGCATCCAGGTTTCCTCGCGACGTTTTTTTATACAAAAGCTAATAGTAAATTTCAAGTGTAATTTCGCACCCAAATTCCGAAAGTTTCAGAGGCCCGAGCTATGATTCAAACTCGCGACCCTGTGCTTGACAGGCCATAGGTCAAACCACAAGATTAACCACGCTTTATACTTTGGTTTTTATACTAGGAAATAGCTTTTCTTAACTTAATTCGGGTTTACTAAATAGTGTCAAATGATTTAAAACAAAAAAAAAGTATAAACTCCTAAATATAAACCGTGGTTAATCTTGGCCACTCAAGCAAAGAGTCGTGAGTTTAACTTGAAACCCTGGCTCTACCTCTGAGTTTTTCGGAATATATGTGCGAAATTACACTTGACATTTATCATGAGCATTTCTGCTCAGCCTACAAGATTTAAAGCAACGGATATTAACTTTTAGAATTCCTAGAATGTGGCCTTGTGCGATATCGCAACTGCGTGTGCTCACGCTGCAGTCTTAGCGAGGGAGGTGCGCCGGCGGCGGCTAAAAGCGGCTTGGATCGAAGCCCCAGCAGAGGGGACACTCGGCCTGACGCGCTCGAGCACTCCCGCAGTGCTATAATCTCTTCCGGAGAACGGGAACCTGTGTACAGAACGTATCTTTACATAGTATAAAACAAAATCGCTTTCCGCGTCTGTCTATATTTTATATTCACTAACTCCTCAACCAAGCAATGAATTTTAATGCGGTTTTCGTCATCAGATAAATTATTTTTCAATATTTTTTTTTTCTTTAAATTCTTTTGAAATGAAGCTGTAAATTTAGTTAGGCACCTCCTCTTAAAACAACAATAAGTTGTTTCAATTTATGTCTTTCTGGTTCGTGTAGCACCATAGAACAATATCCATAGGACCGGAAACAGTAAAGGCAGCTACATCGGACAAAGAATTAGGTAGTGTAGCTATTGAAAGAAGGAACGCTGCCAGTATCTTCCAAACATTGCCTAAAGGGACATCTTTTCATAACATATTTTAGTTTTTTTTTCTTAAGCCTTTAGTTTAGGATAGTTGTATATTCATAATTATTTCAAGTTGAATTTACATATATATGTATTAAGTAAATTACCACCTGAACATTTCAAATCTTTCTCGACACTCGTGCTGGCGGACAGATCCCGGTTCTTTAACTTAGCTCTCTTCCGTGCCCTGGCGCCCCAGTACGTGTAGTTGACTGCGGCGTACTCGAGAAGCGCCGCGAAGACAAATACGAAGCACATGACCAAGTATATGTCAATAGCCTTCACGTAAGAGATGCGCGGGAGACTGGAGCGCACACCCGTGCTTATCGTGGTCATGGTCAGCACCGTTGTAATACCTAGAATTAAAATAATGAGATTTATGAGACGGATACTTCTGTGGCCGTCTTCGTTTAATCGAACAAAATAAACAGAGACGGTATCATAGACATCATCATATTGGATTACCCTTTGGTTGACTTAGTTCAGTTCTAGGTAAGTAATTTTCTGAGTATGTCATGTTCTAGGTAAGTAATTTTCTGAGTAGGTCATGTCATGTTCTAGGTAAGAAATTTTCTGAGTAAGTCATGTTCACGAACTTGACAGAAAGTGGTGAAATAGTATAGGTAGATTGGTCTCGTAATGTGTTTCTATGCAATGAACAGAGACAACGTCGACTTGGTATACCCCCATAATTTTATTAATTTCATTCATCTAGAGCAGTGTTTTTCAAACTGTGGGTCGTGACCCCTAAGGGGGTCGCAAGGCCTGATTCAGGAGGTCCCGGGTAAAAGTAAAAAAGCACGTGGATTTATGTACACAGTAAATTAATAAAATAACATTTAAATGCGACAAACGGGCTTGTTTAATTTTATTGTCGACCATTGAAGATTTTGTCATGTCAGTTCACAGTGTAAGAAGTGAGGAATGGCATTACTAAAAAGCGTGGCCTACTAGCTCTGGATATTGAAAATTTAGGTTAAGTCACTAACATTTTGTTTAGATTTAGACCCTAGGGGGTCCCTAAAAAATTTAACTTTTAAAGCACTGATCTAGAGGCTATTAAGTTTTCGCGCTTGGATCCGAGCAATCCCCAAATGCCTGAGAGGCATTACCCCAATGGGTAAGACATATTATGATGATCTTATCTAAGTACTTAATTTTATAAAAGAGAAAAAGATTCTGTCAGTATATCACTGTCTGCTGCCTTTCGTTTAAACCGCTTAACTGATTTAGACGAAAAGAACGAAGATAGTTTAATTAACACCCTGGGAAAGACAAGAAATTATTTTATTCCAGAAAATTACATCATTCCCATGGCATAGCGATAAGCAAATTCTTTGTAGACGAAGTGGCGGCCAACATGATTAATATCGGAAACATTTTGTTTGTAAGTTCGCGTAAACTCATACCGCGTAAAAAAGATTCTAAGTCATATTTACCTAAAGCAACTCGAGCTGACGTGGCTTCATGATTTATCCAAAACGACACCCACGAGAGCATCACAATGAGAATGCACGGCAAGTAAGTTTGAAACACGAAGTAGCCGATGTTCCTCCGTAGTTTGAAACTCAGCGATAGTCGCTGGTACACACCGGTCGCTAACTTCTCCTGAAACGTTTCAGCATCACTGAGCATTCTATTAACTAGAATAACTTAAGCTGTGACTGTGATTCCGGTCGCACGGATTAACAGCTGGTAGACTTAATGTTGAGGCAAATGAAATACAAAGGGGATGACCAGCTTTGTTCATGATAGCGGGCTTCAGCTTGATTTAATATTAAATACCTATGGGTCTTTCTCGAATAACTTAAGCTAAACACTGGATAGTTCCACTTGGACATATAGGTACATCTATTCTCATCCCACTAATATCATAAACGTGAAATTTTTTATGGATGGATGGGTATGTGTGGATGTTCGTTACTCTTTCACGCTAAAACAATATTGATGGATTTATAATATTAGTATGGCTATGAATATCAAATTAAATGTGATAAAATAAATAGAATACCTAGCTAGAATCACTTACTATTCTATCATTAGTCTCGTGTCCGAGTATCGTAAACTGGGGCAGCTCAGCATCCTCCACGCCTCGCACCGGCGTCTCCTTCCAGTACATGACCACGTCGGACACCGTGTACCCATCTGTAGCGTGAGGCAAATGTTAACATGCTGATACGGGAAGCGTGGTCATGTACGGTCAAGTGCAAAAATAAGTATCGATTTAATCCTCCCATCGTTATATACCTATACCTTAATTCGACGATATAAGAGCTATGGGACATATTTATGAGTAAGTTGTGTGCACCCATATTTTTTACACTTGACTGTACGCTTATTGTCTAACGCGCTAACGCTTGCTTTCGCATTCACTATTTCTTTCTGTCAAACGGTATAAGATGGTGACAGAAAGAGATGGTGAAAGCGAAGGCAAGCGCCCGAGCGTTAGACAATACGGCTTCTCTGGACCTCTATTCAAATCGATCTTGGTTAAGTTGGTGATACCTTTGAGCCATTGGCTATTGTTACTAGAGAAATAGTCTTCCCTGGGTCTGCAGGGCTGTGTTTTGTTATAGTATAGTAATTTAGTTACTTTAAATATTATTTTACTTAGATGTGAAAACATCAAGTGAATAATTATAGTACTTGTTCATCGTTACATCAGTTTTTGTTATTATTTAAGTATATCTCCTGCTACAGGTATTTTGCATACCTACTAGGAGGTCCCTAACCCTCTTGTATTTCGTGATGCCTTGAAAGAATAAATATATTTTTATTTGACTATGCTCTGACTCTGATGTTTCGAAATATCGTGTCGTTTATTATACTTTACAAAAAATATAATTACGAAAATAATGATGAAGATTATCTTGAAAAGCACGAGTAAAGTAACCTCTATTCGTATACCTTCAACTCATTGTGCGAATCGTAAAATTCTTTAAAAATGTAGAAGAAGAAGAATAACAAAAAAGGTTGTTATATTAAATGTATTGCTACAAGCAGCTGTATTGTTATATAAGATGGGTTGGCAGTTATGGCATACTTAAGCTTATAGGTTTGCAAAATAAAATATCGAAAGTAAAGTATGAACCAACTGCTGATTAGAACTATTGATAAATATAAGCAGCGTCATAGTGGTTTGGACAATACAAGTAGGATTACATTTAATGGCGTAGGAGCGAATGAACTGCTGGAAATCAATATAGAAATGTAGGCTCAATTTTCTTATAGCCTTAACAAATTCGGCGCCGGCAACGTAAATATGCATTTTCGTAAATTTTGCCCAGTGTCACTGTCACAATTTTGCAGCCATTTTGACGCTTATGTGCGTTCGCGGCACCCGAAGAAATCTCGGATCTAACAGCCAGCAGCGAATCCGTTAAGGCAATTCACGAGGTCAGATTGCGTTGTGATGTAGGAACTGTGAACAAATGGCGCTGGCGTTTCGTCTAGGATGCACGTGGAAGCGGTGAGCCTGCGAGCTATTATAAGTGTAAGAGTCACACAGCTTTCAATCTCGACGGTGCAGTTCTGGCTGTCCAGTGGGTAGTAGTGGAGGTCCATCATGCAGGCGAGAGTGGCCGTGAACCGCATCCCGTAGGTGATGCTGCCGTCTCCGCCGAGGCGGACCAACTTGTTGCGCTCCGTCACGTCGTGGAGGAAACTGTAATGGTCAGTTCAAATTAGCATTGAGAGAGATTAAACTGTTCTATAACAAATAGAGCGAATCACACAAATAGAGTGCTAATACGGGTCACCTAATATGTGTTGAAATTAGTTCAATACATGTAATAATGCAATGGTGCTGGACACACATGAGTGCGGTGATCACTTACCGTCAGGTGAAACCTATTCGACTATACCTAGTAGTTGGCATTAGAATTTATATTTAAAAAAAAATTCCCAATGACATATTTCGAGGCATCGTTTTGCATTGATGTTAAACGCACGACTGCACAGTTAACAGTTTTCGATATACAATTTTAAGAACTATAAAATATCATTAGATTTTGCTCATTTTAATCAATGGTTCAAAATGCAACATCTGATTGTATCTAAATAATATACATAACTACGGGTATATTCCAGCATCTTACCTATTCTTGTCGTTTGCAAAAAATGTGTCAGGCACCCAAATTTTGTCAGCGAAGTCCCCCGATAGCGTGAGTACTTCATTTTGGAGCCCGAAGCCTAATCTCTCATCTTTCCAATACTGATTCAGATAAAGTGTTATTGTGTAGTCCTGGAATAGAACGAACTGTTACTTAGATATACATTATCAAAAGTTCACTTACAAGCTGAAAAGAAGATGCTTAATTCGAAATTCAACGTTGTTTATTGTACGTTGTTCAACTGATTAAAGTACATGTGGGTTGATAAATATCAAACGCCAATATGTCCGCAATAAATGACACTGAGATAATGATCCTGATCCTTATTTTCATTATTTTATTCTATTTTCACTAAAAAATCAAGATTCACCATAGGGTGGACATATTGGGGTTTGATATTTATCTACTCATGTACATATGTAAGTTACATAGAAATAGCATACTAATGTGCTTATAACAGCCACATCACAGCTGTTGCCCTAACATAAGTACCTACACAAAAGCACTACCAGACGCTTCGACATCGCGATAAAATTTTATAACGCAAAAGATCACTATTTTATAGGTGCCAGCACGTATTACCTACATACTTGATGTAATGTAACGTATGTATAGTGTTTAAGGGTCATTCTCTGGTCTCACGTTTTTTCATGTTCTCAAGTTCAAGTAGTTGTAAAAATTTAATTTTAACAGATAACCTTATAATTAAAATACCTCATATAGTTAATACTTTGTTCTGCTTAAAAAACTTCTAACAGTATATATAAGCTATATCTAATGGCAGAAAAAAAATCTAAAGTCGCTGGAATCCCCATTTTGGCCTTGTCCTACCTCCAATTTTCACTATGTGTTACCGTTTATTTCAAAAACTAAGCAAGAAAACCAATAAATGTTACTGTTCACAGCAAGCCAACTACTTTTTGAATGAGATTAAATTACCTAAATATTCCTTTTTACCTTATTTTTTTTTTAACCATATTACATAAATGTCCCGAGAAAAGCGTCTTATCCAATTTCGTTCATAAAACTCGTCATACTGTTCTTACGCACACTTCAAGAACATTTGACGATGGCTTGCCAGAAAGAACCATCCACGCTGCGTCGGCCGAACAGGGCGGACTTATGGTTTTTTGCGTCACTGCCGAATTATGAGGGTAAGAATCACGTATGAAATTTTTGGTACCCCTGAAAGTGATATCAGTGGCAATTTTTTCTCGCTTGATTTGTTGATATATTGAACCCAAATTAATTTGGCATATTAAGCAATATTATTACTACTTCTAGAAAAAAAATCAAGTTTCTATTGTTAACCGTTTTGAAGTAATTCGTTAAAAACTAAATTGCTCATATGAATTCGGTGGCGGTGAATTCGGTGATTTGAATGAATCCGGTGGTATTACAGTTAGTCATGGATTTTTGAAACTGTTAAGTTTATTTTTTATACATACTTATGTAAAATAATCCGAGTCAGTTGATAATATTGGTAAATATTAATGATTTTACGAAAAAAACTTTGATTTTTGAACGTGTTTTCAGCTTTTATTAAATAATTATTTAATTATGTAAGGTAATTTAAGGGTTTTTATTTTAATGTTATAGGTAGTTGACTTTTTAATTCTTTTTAAAGTAGGTTTTTAATTGTGACATATATAATGTTTGTAATGGAATAATTAATTTGTATTTTTATGAATTTATAAAATGTTAATAAATAATAAAAAAAAAATTAATTATGTATTGATGGTGGATTAAACATAGGTTAAATATTTCTGAAATTTATATCTTTTTTGTTTCATTATTTATATGTTTCGCAGAAAAAAAATATTTTGGGGTTAGCCGATTTTTGATATCATAAATACTGTTGAAATAAATAATAAGTAGGAAATGATTATTGTTTTTAAGAGATTATTTGTTTTTATGAAAGTGTGCTTTAACTACGTTAAATAATTATACTAATAGCTACTATTTAAAGCATAATAGCTTATGAACGAGAGCAAAGTTATGTAATTACCTTACAAGACTTAGATACTTATTTAAGTAGTGAAACGTTCCAAAAAATATGGTGATAATTGTTTAATTATAGTTTAAGTCCCTCATTGTAAGTTTGTAGTTATTACACATTGTGATATTAAACAATAAAATATATTTACTTCCATTATTCGCAGTTTCGTGATTTCGGTGGGCATATGAAAATTTGAAATTAATTATCTCGATAACTGTGAGGACTAAAATGGTGCCTCCTTCTGCAAAACATTTTAAATAAACACTAGTTTTCGATGTAATTATAAAAAGTCGGATAATCATAAAAAAAAATCGTGCCACCGAAGTTCACGCAAAACTGCCTTGGTCAGAGAACGACCCTTAACCTTTTCAACGCCAACGACACATATAGGTGTCACAAAGTACAGTGTCAAAGTGATCTTGACACAATGACATAAGATTCAAAGCGGGTTTACGTTTTGTCGAGGCGTGGCGTTGAAAGGGTTAAATTTGCATTTAGTGTAGTATGAGTGGGCGGTGACCTCAGGCGGCCATCGATTGGCTGACGCAGCACTCCATCCCGTCACCAGCGACCCTCGAACTATGTCAAGTGACCGCGGCCTTGCTCTCTTTTTGCTGCTAAAAGCTTAATGAATTATGATCGAAGAGCTTAGAGAGCTAAGGTACTCCACATGGGCCCAAACACCGCTTCCTACACCAACATGTTTGCCTAGTAGATTATCTGTTATGCCACGGCGATATTTTGTTTGCGGGAACCAGACGCTAGACGATATCAATCAACTTGGCTTTTATAGGTTAATGCTTAGGAGATTAGAATTAGGACGGTTGAGAAAACATGTTAATATGTTATGAAGCCGAACTGGTATTACGCTTTGTAGATATTCTACGTCGTTGCTACGATGTTCGGGATCCCAAACCTGTCAACTAAATATGAATACAATGATGCCGTTATTAAACCGTAAAAAGCTAGCAAGTCAAGTTTATGGTGGAGATAAGGCTGCGGTTCTACCGGTAAATGCACAAAAGAAAGTAGAAGATTGCTTTATATGTCGCGGGTCGACTTTGAGGTTTAATTTATCATTTAATAACACGTTACATAACTTGTGAAAATTTTTCATTGAATGTACTTACTAAAATAATGCTCTAGTCATACCTGTAATCGTTTTCAAAACACAGATCATACGAGTAACTGTTGTAAACCTCGCGACAAACGATAACATGATGACATAGGAAGGTCATAAACAGACTTTTGTTCGCGTCTTTTCTGTGAGCATATAAAAATACGGCGTATAATGTTTGATGGCGGCAAATCGTTAACTGTGGTTACCTACATTACATTGGAAACCTAAGCGGGAAAGGCAAGTCCTGTTTCTTAATTTTAAATAATTCTGTTAAAGATGGTTATGATGTAAATATACAAAGACAAAACAAAACCAAGATAAAACAGCTAAAGAAGACAAAAAAAATTAAAGAAAAGATAACAAAAAGAAGAAAAGTTAAACTGTAAAAATCGAATCCATAAGAAATACTTAAGTGTCATAAATACATGTTTTTATGATAGATTGACATTCTATGAATGTCAGTTTTGTAAAACTACCATGTACTTATTACCATACCACCAACTGAACATAACATGAACTTAAGTCACGGACATAGCTCGAAGAATCGCTAGACTTAAGTGGCAGTGGGCAGGGCACATCGCCCGTAGAACTGACGGCCGATGGGGCCGAAAGGTTCTCGAGTGGCGTCCGCGGACCGGAAGACGCAGTGTAGGTAGGCCTCCAACAAGATGGAGCGACGACCTGGTGAAGGTTGCGGGAACGCATTGGATGCGGATGGCGCAGGGCCGATCTGTTTGGCGAGCCTTGGGGGAGGCCTATGTTCAGCAGTGGACGTCTTTCGGCTGAAATGATGATGATGATGATGATGTACTTATTAGGGCCGATGCTGACAGATTGCATACCAACTGCAACGGCTGACTGTCCATACATTTCAGTCACAGCTAGCGTGCAGTTTCGCCGACTGCAATGCAACTGCAATGGAAAATGTACCGGCAGTCGGCAGTTACGTTGCAGTTGGAATGCAGTCCCGTATCGGCCCTTAATCTAATGAACATGAATCTTAATAAATAAATGAAATGGAAAAATTTAAACTTACCATGTTCACTTCAGATATGGCGTCGAAACTCGCGATAGTTAAATCCATGCCGACGTACAGCGGATCGCCTGCAAAGCGTAAAATATAGCAGTCAGCAGCGAGCTCGCCATATGCGGCAGTGCATTCGAGCAGATCGCTGACAAATCATACTGTTTACTGGAATAAATCCAATATTGAATCCTTATGGGTCAGAGCTCGCAATAACATGCACGCTGTCTAAGCCTCCTTGCCTCTCCATCTAACGTGCATTTGAATTTCATGTAGGTATTTGCTATAGTAGCTTCTCTAACATTGAACGCGAGATACGGATGTAGGGCGATGTGATTACGTATTTCCTCGGTGTGCTAGGCTCGGCAAGCAAACTCATTTTGATACCTAATATAAACTAGGAGTGTTTTAATTACCTTCATATTATGTGTAATAATGAGTTTGTACCTATAATGAAGTGAAAGTCGATGAAAGCTATTTCATCGTAGATCTAAGTTTTATTTACACAATATTGCTTAAGTCTTCAAAATGTTCCGTTCCAGATAAACAAAAAAATAGTTCGGTTAAAACTACTAAAAAAAGTTTTTTTTAATTGTGCGTAATGCGTCTTGTGTCTTTGTAACGTCCAACTTTGAAAGAATTAACTAGGTGCACATATTGATTGATTGATTCCATAGTTGTAAGACTAAATGCTTATTGCCCCTTCAAGCACAAAACAAATAAGTGAACTAGCGAGTGATTTGACAATGCGTGGTAGAGTTACTTGCATATAAAATAAACTCTACCTAAACTCTTATAACTTTACAAGTTATTCAATGAGATGCCTACCTCCGAAGTTGGGTCGCAGTCGGATGTCGTATCCGTCAAGGATCCGCGACACGGTGTGCGTGACGTTCTCGAGTCGGTCGGCCGCGGCCGCCACGCGCTCGCTCCTGAACCAAAACGCAAAGTTATGTTAGGCTAGTTATTAATCGGTGGTGGAATAGGAAGACATCAGAAATAGTCCACAATGCATAATAAAATATTTCGTTTGTAATTCAATTTGGTGTAACTTATGGTGACATGACGTAAGTCAGGAACGATTGATGATTCCAGGCAAGTTATTTTTTGATGAAATTGTCACTCATGAGAATGATACAGCACGTTCATTTACTATGCTTCTTAGGC
The DNA here is from genome assembly GCA_947563465.1 of Archips xylosteana. Classification (NCBI taxonomy): domain Eukaryota; kingdom Metazoa; phylum Arthropoda; class Insecta; order Lepidoptera; family Tortricidae; genus Archips; species Archips xylosteana. Next base: position 8,858,337 of record OX387349.1, read on the forward strand.
CATTGTTGCTGGAAATTATAGACTTAATTTTTTTTTATTAGGCTATTAAGGTGTCCCACTGCTGGGCAAAGGTTTTCTCTTCTGACCTTCACAAATCCTGGTGTAGCGCAATGTCATGCTATTCCTTTGTGTCCAAATCGTCCCGCCATCTCCTTCTTAGTCTTAGTCTACTTCCTCGTCATCGGCCGCTCTCTGGCACCTACCATGTGACTATGTGGACCCACCTTTGTGGGTGCATGTGACAGACGTGGCCAGTCCAGCCTAATTCTATTTTAGCTTAGCAGTATTTTTCCCAACACCTTTTTTTAATCTTCTTGGGTGCTTCATGGGTGAATATGTTTCGTCAAAGTTTGTCGTAGAGTATTAATGTTTATTACCCGAGGGCAAAAATCAACAGCTACCGTATGTCGCACCATACGCGGAAGAGAGACGCAAGTCATAAAAAATGCACCTTATTCCAAGAGATTTGAGTAATTTTTGTCTCCAGATTTAATATACATAATACCCCCAATAAATAAAAAATAAGAAGGTACTATTGATATATTTAAGTTGAGAAATTTGATAAAACTAGTTATTACAAATTTATTTGAAAATTGTTTACCTCATTAAAAATTCAACCGCAGCAATGAAATTGTGCCAGCAGCTTTTAGTGGGCAGCCGTGAAATTACCATTTAGCATGGAGATTCCCCCAATCCGATATTAAATTAACTCTAGGTGACGTCTGCTAAATCAGTTAGCTGCCAGACAGCCCGAGGATTTGACATTTAATAGCCAATTTATCAACGATTTTGGTAACACGTTTAATTTAGCTTTCGTCTTTTGAATTGTCTGTTCGAAGAAAAGGAAGGAGGTATAAATAAATAAAAATATCAAATACAGTCAAAACGTGTGTGCGAACTGTATTATTTATGCTTTAAATACTAAATAATTTAGTTCATTATCTATCCAAATATTTTTATTCTACATCATAATTACATATTAATTAACAAATGGGAGTGTAGTAGAAAAACTATAAAATACCTACTTTTTTATTTTCTTTCTCCTGTAACACAAATATGAGTTTTGCGCACCCCGCATATTATCCCATATTTACAAGTTTTAACATTAGGTACAAACATATTTGCAAGGTTACATACGAGTATAGTCAATTAAAAGTTCTAGCCGAGGTTTTTGTAATGATTGCCTCCAAGGGCAGCATGGTATGGAAAAGGATTGAGAGGGAGTTTAATCAAAATTTACACTTTTTTTTCATTTATACGTTGTCTCTGACATTTCATACGTTATCTTTTGAATGCAAACTAATTTGAATGAATAAGATAGCATTTATTAGGTAACATTAGAAATCCTAACGATTCGGGTCTTTTGTGAATCTTGCGGTTACGAGAGTAATGTTTAAATTAGCTATAATGTATTTATACAATAACCTGGAAAACAACAGGTTTTAATTGTTTGCAAAGATCTTACTGTTTGCAGTATCGTTAGATATTTCAATATGTATCTACCGAAACTTAGCGTTTGGCTAAGAACGAGCTACGGTTTATTTCCGAATTCTTCGTTGCTTGGGTCTGTAGGTAGGTACATCCTGGGCACCGATTAATGGAACTTCGTTGGCCGATGGCTTAGAATCCGACATAAAGAAAGCAGATCAGTACTATTTGGCCCTTCAGACATGTTTGATTGAAAATTTTGTATTGGTACTATTCGTTGAGATTGATATAAACCTATATGTACATATAGTGGCCGACATTATGGGAGAAAAAATTTAAAATGACTCTTGTACGCAATAAGTACATAAATGCAGCCAAAATTCATTAACATGCTTAATCTTACCATTGAATCTAACCTAATTAACAAACTTTCACAGATTCAGCATATAAGTTGCAAAGTGTAAAAGCTTGCATGGTTGGAATTCCGCGGCAAAAGCCGTTCCCGTCGGAATGTCTTTGCGGGCGAAATATTTGGAACTTGGGCATACCTGCTTTATCTAACTAACTGGCAAATTCGTTCATAGTAAACGATGTTTTTGTATAAGCTGTGTTTGGAAACTATTACAGCATTGATTGAAACTATACTTCGTTTTTTTAGCATTAGAAAGAAGGTAGTGATTTTGACGTGTCTTTTTATTGAAAAAACTTTTGACAAAAGTCACAGCTAATATTATAACAATTTGAAAGGAAATATGGTCAATAACACTCTTTCGGTTTCATATGTAATAGTTACTATTTTTTTAAAAGCATTTTTCAACAAAAAGACTCGTCAAGATTGTTTACCTAATTACTAATGCTAAAAAAACGAAATATACTTAGTCAGTTCACGTTTGAGAGTTGGAGCAAATTACGTTGGTAACCCATAAAATATCATAAGTTTCTTAATATATTCTTACCTACATATATATGTACTTTCCTGTAAAACAATACCTGAATTTACACAATACACATGTCCAATTTGTTGTAAAATAACTGTACCCTCGTTTATGTGAATAAATACGTAATTTTTATTCATTTGTTAATTAATAAAGACCAATTCAAAGTTTTGTTTTATTTAAAGTCGCAATAGTATTAGATTTCAATTTTTTTTTTTAATTATTTGTTGTAGTGTGCAGTTTTTCTTGCTTTTCCACCAACTAAATTACAAATTAAAAGGAATTGTCTTTTTCTACAATTTTCCAAGTTTTGTAACACTAGTAACAACTTTTACTTACGTAAGTAAAAACAAAACAATCTACTTCTTAAGTAATTTTTTCATGGCCCGTTCAAGCATGATATCAATTTTGAAGCTTCTTAAAACTGTGTAGGTAGGTATGTGTTAAGTGGTTTTATGTCAAGGCGTATATACTTACTGTGCTTTTGCAATGGTGAGCACAATCGGCAGCATCAAGGCGAGTGCGGGCGCGTGCAGCAGAGCGCGCGTTCTCATCGCGCGGGCCGGCGCGCGACGCGCATCGCGCACGTCACATCACTCACAGTCTACAGAATCCACATCCCTGTCGGTGCATTAGCACCTTAAACATACACTTTTTTTGCTAAAGTTCAAACTTTCGACACACTTTCTTTGACTAACGAAATTGTTCAGACTCACGAAAGCATTTTACTGTTAAGCATTGGTAGTTGGTCTAGCCGCTGCACTTGATGCATTTATGCCATCGATGTGAAAGTTGCTAATCTTCAACTTAAAGTATTAAACGAACGCTTCTTGAGACACGAGTAAAGGCTGAAACACGAAGCGCGAACCTCTTGTAAAACTTAACCCTTCGTACGCGGGAAAAAACCTGCGTTCTAGTCTCGTCTGTCTCAAATCATACCAACATTATACGGATTAAAATAAAAATACAAAAAGTAAGCCTTAAATCTGGCTCAGATCTGCGTTACGGCATCAGAGAAGTTAAGTGTTCTAATGTTACGTGAATAAGTTTGGTCGGGCGGCCGACGTGGGAGCCGTGTACGACCGCGGCGGCTACGGCGCGCGGAATGGCCTCGCGCCTGCGCCCGGCCCCGAACCCTCGTGCCGCCATAAAATGCGGTCACTATATCCAATTAGAAGCATCTTTCACATATTTTTGCTTCCATTGGCTCATAAGACTGTAGGTGCGACTGTTAGTCAAGTTTGGTAAGGCCAGTAGCGCAGAGTGAACATTTGCGTAAGTTAACTCCGAAAGCGAGAGAAGCGTGAGTTTGGTGCTTCGGAAGCTACACCACGCAGTTATTGTACACAAGAATGCTCTTATGGTAACTCTTACATAAGAATAAAGTACGTCAGAATGGCAATACATATCATTACTGACGTCACGTTAAAAAATTAGGGCCTACGCTAGCTGACGCGGACACCCGCCGCGTGCGCCCGCTCGCGGGTCTAAAATCTACCGAAAATCCGTCGCACGCGCCCGCACCACTTAGCGCTGTTCATACAATTTCTTATTAGACGCGCGCACGACGGGCGTCCGTTCCGGGTAATCCGCGTCAGCTAGCGTAGGCCCTTAGGGATCCTGGTGGGAATTGAGTTGCAGCGGCACGGCACTGTAAGATGCACTGGCATACTTTGTTCGTACGTAAAAGCTACGTTCCCGTCAGTGGTACAAATGCATTGTCAATCCCCCACCATCAACCGACGATGAACTACGAACAAGCAAAAAGTGATAAAAAGGGAGAGCGTAGCATATTATATGAATATGGTAGTTACTATACCTACCTATACGATACTTTACAAGGTTTTATCAATTTGCTAATCCATTTGTACTAGAAGTTGTATAGGTAAATATAACTTATTTCGAGTGATCGAATTGACATGAAATTACGTACGGATATATACACATGTTACCTATAAAAAGAAAATAAATAAGTACATTCATCAAAACGTAAAATCAGGAAAAGCTCGTATTAGTAAAGAAAAATTTAGTAAAAACTTTTTTAAATTTTCAGTACTTAGGTACATTGCGCATATATTTTTACTGAAAAAAAACCTTATCATTATTATCAAAATTAAACTACGCGACTTAGTGACGCGTGACTTGCATTATTATGACCTACTTCATAAGGCCCGTTTCACGTCACGTGGGGAAAAAGATAACCTCAACACTTTCAACACCAAGCGTCCCGACAAAAGAGATTGTCGCTTTAGTTACATGTATAACGTTCAGTAAAAGCTGTAATTACACTACCCTAGACCTGCACAAAGTGATGTGAGGTGTTGGGGCAACACAAGGGTTAAGTAGGACAGCCAGTGTGGTGTTTAGAAGTCTAGTAGTAGGTATTCTTGATTTTTAGGTTTTCGCACCAAAGGATCCTAATATTGACTCATACGAAAAAAGACGCATCTGACTTTTTGGAAATTGAGATGTGCATATACAATATAATATATAAATATACTTATTATATTTTTAAAATATGCGTTCGGAAGCAGTAAGACGCATTTGAATATACAGGTTGTCCTAAAAGACAACAATAATCTGGCACCGGGCGATGGGCCACATATTATAATCAATTCTGGAAAAAATATCCATGAGACTTACTTAAGCCATAATTTTTTCAAAGATTCAAAGATTTATTTGCCCAACAATATTAGGTAAATTGTAGGTGTTACCATACACATTTTTCGTTTGTGTGTCTCCTGTGGACATGGCAAAAGTTAAGGGTGACCAATTTTCGGCCGATTTAAATAAATCCTACGTTTGCTGAGTCTGAGTCGCTAATTTTATGCCCACAGGAGAGACATCTTTTGTTTCTTACGGTGTGTATAATCCAACTGCATACCCTAGTTACCTTGTGGGTGATGTGGGTTACAGACAGCGGAAGTTATTTGGCGAGGACGGCCGCGTCCGCCCTCAGATTGCAGCCTAAGCGATAAACACTTCCCGGCTGTGCAACAGCGGTGAATTCTGGACAAACCTGTGTAGCACGTTGTATGTTAATTTGTATTCAATATTTAATATTTAATATTAGCTATAAATTAAAAAAATTAAAACCCCCCAAAGCACATATGTTTAAAAATAAAAAAATGCCCATTTTTACAAGCTTTTATTTAACTTCACATGACTGTACTTTTGGGAAAAATCTTGCATTTAATATTTGAATAGCTATAAATTAAAAAATTTAAAACCCCCCAAAGCACATATGTTTAAAAATAAAAAATGCCCATTTTTACAAGGTGAAAAACTTAAGAAGATGACCTGTTGTATGTAGTAGTAACGTGTCTGTATAAACAAATTGACGTTCCAAATTAGAAAAATGACTTAAGCTCCATATAAATTCTGTGCACTATTTATTACATACAACAGGTCATCTTTTTAAGTGTTTCGCCTATAATAATTGGATTGTAAGTAATATGTGTTTAGTTCCAAGTAAACCTAATAAAAGGGCATTGAAATTGATTCAGACAATAGCAATAATAATAATGAAAACAAATAGAAGCAAACGAAATTAATCGATATTCACGATGTGATGTTTATTCGAGTATGTGTAATTGTGCAGCTCAGCTTAATTTAATTATTGTAGCTAAAAACTCAGCCAAAAAGTTTTACTGTTCTACTTCATAGCATTGGTCTAAGCTAGGAAATGTTTTACACATAGCTACTTGAAGCTACAATTCAGCAACGTATAACAAAAACATGTACGAAATATCCATAAAATACTAACGCATTCTTCCATTTATGACACGTTTTTCATATGAGACGATAATACGTATTTTCGCTCACATCTCGGCTGAACTTACCTCTTCCAGATCAATAACCTCGTTATTTGATAAGGGCATTTATGTGACAACATACAGACTGTCTACACCGATCAATTTTAATATCGGCTTCGAACGAACATCTTCGGTTTGTCAAGTCTTCATTTATATAGAGATCAGGGTATGCTTCCATTAAAGCGGAGCAGAGTGGAGCCGCGTAGAATCGGCCATCTTGAATTTACATTGGTGTTGATATAAGTACGTTACGTAGGTATACTGTCATTAAAACTAAAGGTGTAAATGTACCAAACTGGAAGGGGTAATATTTGAATTACTCGTATGTATAGGTAACGCCACCAGAGTTGAGGCCACGCACACAACCACATCTCGTGTAATGACAGCGGGATTTTGACGTTGTGTTGGCGTTTAACGTCAACACAACGTCAAAATCCCGCTGTCATTACATGAGGTGTGGTTGTGTGTGTGGCCTCAACTCTGGTGGCGTTACCTATACGTACAGTCAACCAATTTCATTACTAGATTTGACCCACACAAGACATACAAGTGTTTCCGAAAAAATAAAAATAAAATTTAAGTTTTTTGCTTACTAGACTTTTTAAACATGAAACTACCGTGAGACTCACTTATAGTGAAAATATACGGATCACTCACGTCTTAAAACGAGTTTAACTCGATGTTTCAGGCCGAAGCCTATTCTTTTGGCAAATTATTTTTCCCAAACTGATTCATTTGGCAAGTTTCATTTCCCGAATGTTTATTTTTTCTGAAACTAAACTATTCAGATATATTTCAGGACTATTCTGTAGGTTAGGTTAGGTTTGTTTTATAACAATCCTGAAAAGTTTTCAGTTTCAGAAAAAATAAACATTTGGGAAATGAAACATTTGCCAAATGAATCAGTTTGGGGAAATAATTTGCCAAAAGAAAGTACACCCGTTTTAGGCTAATCCGTAGTCTTTCTTCTCGGAGTCACACGTCACGGCCGTGACTCCGAGAAGAAGGGCTACGGATTAGCCCGAAACAGTCGAGTTAAACTCGTATTAAGACAGTATTCAGTATGACTAGACTTTTAGTTGACTACCTATGATTGCATTTTCATCCAACCTACATATGTATACCAAATTTCAACTCAATCAAACCCCTGGAAGTGTGTTAACTTCGACTTCCAAGATTTGACCCACACAAACATACTGAGATAGCCAGTTAAATAAAAGCTTGTAATATAGAGTCTCTATGGTTTCTTATATTTTAATATGTCATAATGTGTCATTTTCCATAATTTTCATTAGTCATAAAGTGATTTATTTCTGACATAGTATTTTTTTCGGAATTGTTATTTGGGCCAATCAACTTTTAAACCGTATAATCTGTCCGCGACATTTTTCAAACAATTGCAGATTTTTGTAAGTAAACATGTTTTTTCTGTAATTTAATAGATGAATAGCATGAATACATGCCGTCCTACGTAAGTTTAACCTATTAAACCGTGAAATATCTTGTTGGAAGTACGATTTTTTGGTAACGCCAGAGACAATTTTGGTAACGCAGGAGACGCCAAAAACGTCGGTTTAAAAGTTGATTGGCCCATTTACCTATCCTTAACTTTCATTTTATAAGATGGCATTTAAAAAAATCCTGAAAACAGTACGTTTCTATATATTTTATGACAAACATTGATGTGACAAGTTAAATTATGACAAACTAAATTATGGGAAACCAAGGGATCCCTGTAATAAATAACACCGTTTAAAAAGTAAAAGATAGGTTGTGACTTGTCAGAGTAAACTGCGATTAGTGTCGAAAAAGGTGCTATTTGTGGATAGCTCTTAACCCTTATTGGGGTGACAATAACGTTGAGTGCCCAGTTTATTAATGGTGCAGGCTGATGTCAACACTCTGGGTAATTAGAGTGAGTGGTGACGGTTTTAAAGAGCTTTTATGTTTTGAGTAGCCGTGGTTAAGGTTAAACTATAGGTATTTCTCGAGTAGACCATCGTAGTCTTAAGTAAAGTTTAAGATTTTTAAATTGATTAGTGACTATGGCCTATGATCCCAACGTAAAACTGGACACCTAGCCGTTATTTGATGTAACTTGAGATCCTAAAAGGTTACACATGGGGTCATACAAGCCCTCAGGGTCGCCTAGGAAAATGTTATCACAAGTACCTGAGTAAGTGCTTGGAAAGCAAATGAAACGCGAGACCACTTTAGGTCACATTTCAATCAAATAAAAGATAAAACTACTTAAGTGGAAAATCATTACATCATCTGTACATTTTCAGCTACGAATACTGCTAAGAAATTCACGATTTTAAGATGTTACCCCCTAGTAGGTACCTAAAGGGTAAGACGATGGTCCAGATTCTCTTATTTTTTAAAGTTAGCTTATTACTTTGGCTCGATAAAAAGTTGAATTATTACTTGTTAGTCTTGTCACTACTATAATATAAGACTCCAATCGCTTTTAAACTGAGCCAAATTACAAAGATTTATAAGATATGAGCTCATCTTTTTTGTCAACAGTTGTCTCTCGTTTTTACATGTGTCGCACGTGGACTGTGGAGGTGTCTTGTATGAGTGGCCACGGAATATCAAAATAATTGGTTTTAGTAACTGCTTAATCATATTCTATAATGTTAAATGTGATCAGATTTGGTTCAGATACATAGTATACAGGTCTCAAAAGTTCAGTCCGAAAACGAGCTTTTTATTTTATGTTAGTACCTACGTCTAGATGGAGGGACGTGTGAAATAGTGTGAGGGTCGAATCCTGGGTAATAGAGCCCGGTTTGCTAGCCCGCGACATTGCCCTAATGGTAGTGATTTAAAAGAGACGTGCTTTATACGTTGTCCAGGATGACTCCTACTACTTTTTGGATAGATTTTACAGACACGAAATTGTGTCGAGTTGGGATAAAGTCCCGAAGAGTAGTTACTATTTAAATTTTAGTTTATTGCTTCCACAAAATAACACACGAGATACGAGTACAACAAACAATATGCGCATAGTAGGACCTTGTGATTGTCCGTCCTGATTACTACCACCATTTTACCTACTATTTCTGCCGCCAAACTGCAGTCAAGCACTGCTATGTTCCGACATGGAGAGTAAAATAGTAGGTGAAATTACTGTCACATTATGTATTCTATCATATCTAGGCTGGCAACGTATTGGCAATCGCATTGTTTTAGTTATCCTTATATTTTATATAGTTTAGAGAAATTTATGATTGTGCTGTCTATTTAGGTTCTCATCCGAGTACCGCACACCGAAGCTACTGAACATTGGCTAACCGATAGTGTCTTTCTCAACCTCGACATTGGCGGAATCATCGATAGTATAGATGGAGATATATATATTTTAAAAAAAACTTAGATGTTCTTTATTCAATGAATGAAATAATGAAGTGAAATCGAAAAATTTAAGAAGAATTTTGAGTAATATTCTTTTTTAATTAGCCTGTCGTACTGTCCCACTGCTGGACAAAGGCCTACCCTCTTGACCTCCACAACTCCCGGGTCTGGCGCAATGTCAGGCCAGTCCTTTGCGTACATTTCCTAATCGTGCCGCCATCTCCTTCTTGGTCTGCCTCGTCGTCGCTGGCCATTCTCCAGCACCTACCAAGTAGTAAAATAAACGGTAAAAAATATATTTGAACACGAACATAATTTTTAGAAGTGCAGGACCCGCCAATAAGAGGTTTATTTCGGCGCCGTTTCAGCGCCGTTTCATCTGTTTCCCTAGATTATTAGGAACCGAGTTATGAATTTATCCCAAAAAAATTAGTGCAACCAATAAATTCAATGACAATGCAAAATTTTTGTCTATATAGTCTGTGGCTTGCTTAGGGGAGCATGGCCTTTGCAATGTGGTCGAAACGTCGAGATATCTAAAAAAAAAGTAGTTCGAGATTAAGTCCTGAAAAATATTAGCTATGAGTGAGAATCGCAAAAGCTTAAAACATTATAATTGTATCATTATTTCACAGAATGACAGTGTGAAAATGAGAGTCGAGGTATATTCATGCGAGAAATGATAGTTGTGAGGTTTCAGAACGCGCATTGGGCCCAACGGATCGCTTCATAAGCTGGCCGATGCGCCACGTTTTCATCACTCATGCTTATCGCACCATACATAATTCATTCCCATGTGGTAGAGCGAGTGAGAAATAGACTTTTTATTTTAATAGTCCTCAATTTGCTTCAATCTTAAGATGCCTAGTTTTTGTCGCAGCCTTGTATTGCGTTCTGACGAATACTCTATCACTCAAGTGATAGTAGGTATCAGATTTCAACCACGACTGAAGGATTTGCCACACTTGATGCGTTCTGCGGTCGCGGTCAGGTACGCACCCCGCATTATGTATGAACAACATTGTCATAATCACTGGGATTCTATAATGAGTTAAAAATTTAAATTCATGCATTCATTAATTCATGAAGGACAAAATTGCATACAATTTAACTATTTAATTAAAACATTTTGCTATCTATATTTTTTGTTGGCTTTAACTTTATACATTGTCATCGAAACTACATTCCCGCGCCAATTTTTAACTCAATTTGATCACTAGAAGTGGTCGAAATTTGATATGTAAGATTTGGTCCTAACAAACAAACAGAAAATAAGTAGGTATTTAAAGATTTTAATTACTTGTTCAAATCAATTTACAAAAACAGTCAACATAGTAAAATTATAATTAAAATAAATAAAAACAAGCTCGAAGATTACTCTTCTGAGCAAAAATATTTGAGAACTAGGTACTTAGCATTAAATTATTTTTATTCTCATCAAGTCATTACGATCCATCAGGCTTCAGGCACATTACGGCAAGCCTAACAAAGAACTCAAGAAAAGTTCCTAATGTTTTCCAAGAGCTTCAAAATGCAATTTACATACAAAATTATCTTCATATTACTGGCTCTTCCTACGCATTTCGTAGCACCGTCTCGTACCGCCGTTGCGGGCGCTACGCCACCTCTACGAGTACCTTGATTGCTACGTAATTTCCAATAACTTTGTTACGAATTTCACACCGACTTGCTTGACAGTTTAAGCGCTCTTTGATATTCAGGTAACTAAGTTAGCAAATTTTGCTAAAAATCTACACAGAAATAAATGACGGCTCTTCGTTAAAATGTTGATCGGCTTTAATATAATCAACACCTAAAGGCTGAACAGGACGATAACACAGAACTTAATGACTATTGTGACAGCAAGTACCTATAAAAAACCGGCAAATCTATACATATAATAAATCTGTAACAAGTCGGTGTCTGTACATTGAAGATATTTGAGAAAAACTGTCACTAGGGCTATTTACTAGCGCAATAGAACCCAAAACAATGTTTTTTAGAATTATTGTCTGTTTGTCTGTTTATCTGTTTGTCTGTGCGTTTGTGCGCGCTAATCTCAGAAACGGCTTAACCTAGAAGGATGCGGTTTTCACTGATATGTTGGTATTTTCTTGGATTAACATTTAGTGTTTGTTTCATTTGAATCGGTTCACAAATAAGAAAGATACGTCTATTTTAAGAATTTATAGAACAGTTTTTAGAAGTAGTGACTTAAGAGTAGGTACGGTGGTGAATGTGAACGCGGGTGTGTGGGTGGGGGGGGGGGTCGGGGGGGAGTCGGTGAGGGGGGGGGGGGTTGCGTGGGGTGCGGGGGGGGTAATTTTTTTATATCGAGGAACTAAAAATAAGCTGCCCAAATTACTAATTCCACGCGGACGGAGTCGCGGGCAAAAGCTAGTATAAAATTTTTTATTGGAATACCTACTATGAAACACAAATTTATTTTATACTAGCTTTTGCCCGCGACTCCGTCCGCGTGGAATTAGTAATTTGGGCAGCTTATTTTTAGTTCCTCGATATAAAAAAATTACCCCCCCGCACCCCACGCAACCCCCCCCCCCTACCGACTCCCCACCGACACCCCCCCCCCCACACACCCGCGTTCACATTCACCACCGTACCTACTAAATATATTCCAATAAAAAAAAAATTTTTTATTGGAATACCTACTATGAAACACAAATTATTTATTTTATACTTTGCCGGTTTCGGATCACTTTGTTGTCCGTCCGTCCGTGTGTTCGTCCGTCTGTCTGTCAAGACCCTTTTTCTCAGGAACGCGTGGAGGTATCAAGCTGAAATTTATATCAAATATTCAAGTCTACTGTCCCTTGGAGCTGTGAAAAATTCAAACATCTAAGCCAACGCAATCAAAAGATACAGCCGTTTATGACGCAAATTTCCGCATATTTTCGAAACTCGCAAGGGAATCAAAACCTACAGGGTACTTCCCGTGAACTCAGAATCTTGAAATTTGGTACGAAGCTAGGTCTTATAGCACAGATAAAGGAAAAATTGCGAAAAGCATAATTTTTTTTGTCTGTCTGTCTATATCAGTAACCAATCTACAATGATCCCACACTCTCACATTTTGCTTAGGAGCAGGGGTCTGCTAAGACTGGATGTTCATAGATACATATAAATTTGTATGGAACCCTCGGTGCGCGAGTTCGACTCGCACTTGGCCGGTTTTTTTTCTTTATTTGTATTGTGAGGTCTTAAGTACTTCTGGCGACATTAAATACACATAGCAAAAGGTTGAATTTTTTGATCATGGGAACTCAGAAAATTCGTATTTTTACGGAGGCAAGAACCCTAAACGTTACATAATATTATATTCATTATCAACTTGATACCTCCACTCGTTCTTAATATATGGTGTGTTATGTCGTTATGTGTGAGACAAATATACAAACCGACAAAAAGTGATATAAGTTTTCTTTTTTTTACGTTTGATGTCATGATTTAAAGAAACCATAAAGACTATTAAAATTTACTACGTCAACTGTGGGCCATTTTTTGTTTCGTTGTACCTTTTCACTTTTTTTTAATTCGGAAAGTTTCATGTGATTTCTGCTCAGAATCACGAGCTCTTTCAATCATACTAGGAGAAAAAAAGTGTCTAAGCTTTGTTTTTTCGTTCCGTTACCATTTTTCATAGACTTTAGTATGACCGCAACGGAATGGAAGAATCGGAAATTATTATGAAAGTTTTGGGCAATTTCTGATAAATCATTCCTTTTTTGTAGTCGATTACCTATTCCGTAAATACAAATCTATTTTCCTCAATGAATATAACACTCCTAGTAATCGCATCTTCATTGACTCACGACACGAGCTTCCATTCAATAAATGCTTCTAACAAGGTCACCTCGATTAGATATACGGTGTGTTTTCAAACAAATGTAGTACAGGAATCTGAACAAAATAAGGCACGCAATAGTTGCTTGACTTGTTTTCCGAAGAATTTGTTTTTTATTAGGGTTCCGTATCAACTAGGAACCCTTATAGTTTCGCCATGTCTGTCCGTCTGTCTGTCTGTCTGTCTGTCTGTCCGCGGCTAAGCTCAGAGACTGTTAGTACTAGAAAACTGTAATTTGGTATGAATATATATATTAGTCACGCCGACAAAGTGGTTAAATAAAAAACACTAAAACAAATTTTTTTATGGTACCTCCCATAGACTTAAAGTGGAGGTGATTTTTTTTTTCGACTAACCCTATAGTGTGGGGTATCGTTGAATAGGTCTTTTAAAACCATTGCGGGATTGCTTACATGATTTTTGTATTCAGTGATTGGTTTGCGAAATATCCAACTTTAAAGTGAAAATTTTCATTAAAATCGACCGTCGTCCCCCCTCTAAAATCTAAACTGTTGGGTGGAAAATTTTAAAAAAATTCAAAATGGTAGTAAATATATTAAATTTACAAGGAAAATTATAGCGGCTAAGATTGCTTGGGAATTATTTGTAGTTTAAGAGTAAATAGTAGCCTAAGGTATTAAACATACCGTCACTACTTTGAAAAACTCGTATCTCAAATCAGCATGTAAACAAAACTGAACCTTGATACGCGCGTAATTAAGTTCACTTTGCCAGATTAACGATTTTGAGATACGAGCTTTTTTCAAAGTATTGACGATACCTAACTTGGAAGATTCCGTACACATACGAAATCCTTAGAAAAATATTACTTGATTTTTTCGTATTTAATTTTATTGAATTATGTATTTTTTTCAGCATAATAAACGCCCTGTCTTAATCCAAGTTATAAACTCAATAGATGTGGATGTTAAATTAGAATTCCAAGATTTAACCTTGATAAACAAGCAAAGTTAGGCCTAGTAGCCGTGGTGACCTAGTGGTTTCACCTATGGCCTCTCAAGCAGAGGGTCGTAGATTGAAATCCCGGCTCGCACCTCTGAGTTTTTCGGAATTTATGTGCGAAATTACATTTTAGAAATTTGCCATGAGCTTTACGGTGAAAGAAAACATCGTGAGCAAACCTTCATACGAAGAAATTCAATGGTGTGTGTAAAGTTCCCAATCTGCACTGGGTCCGCGTGGGAACTACGGCCCAGCCCTTTTCATTCTGAGAGGAGGTCTGTACCCTGCAGTGGGGCGTATTTAGGCTGGGATGATGATTATGATGAAACAAGCAAAAAACATTGCAAGTTAAGTAAAAGCTTGAAAATAAAAAGTATAAAAACAACCTTATTATTACCTACATAAACGGTACTGTTGAATAAAATACCCTGTACTAGCAATTAGAGTAGTATTCGCGAGTCATCAGGCGGGGATTGAGATCCCATTACGGCAAGTCCACGCGCAATCAGCCCCGTCTTTGGGGATCACGGCGTTTTCCATTGTTCCGTGCCCCGGCGCCGCTTTACATATCGCTGCACCCACAAAGCATTTATGACAGGAAATGCCTCTAGCTTAGCTTAATACTCACATCGAAAACTCTTGTTATCTCTTATCTATCTATCTCAATTGACGAATTTGAAAGGTACCCAATAAAATACATAAGTTTTATTTGTTTTAACTTAGCTTTCTTACAATGAGTTAGAAGTTGTAATGTAAATTTTATGGACCAAGTGATAAATGGGATATTTTAATTAAAAAATGACCGATATGAAATGGCAATTTGATCATAACTATTCAAATAATTAAATTGCCTGGTCTTTACATAATGCCTATCACCTATTAGGCATAGTAATATAAAAACATTTATACATTACTATTATTTTTATAAAACACGCTTATATGTGACAATGTGCTTCGCGGAGCTCCTATTCCACGTTGACGCAACACTGACCTAACCTACCCTATTTACTTACGTTCCTCACGTTACCGGATACATTTCTATTATTTGCATTTTTTTTTGTTTTGCTCTCCGCACCCCATCCATCCAATGTATCTTTCTTATCAAATTGCCCAATGATCTCGTAGCAATATTCATAATGACCGGACAGTGTGATAAATAATGAAGTGTAGATAATAATTAATCACTTGGCCCGGTATAGCTTGACATTATTCGTAATTCCCTTATTAATCACTTAGTCCTTGACAAATGCAATAATAGTTTCGGTAAATACTCTGGAGATCACTATTAAAGCAGCAGCATTTGTGTGGGTGAGCTGTATCGTCACTACTTTGAAAAAAAGCTCGTATCTTAAATCAAAATGTAAACCAAACTGAACCTTAATGCACATTTATTAAAGTTCACTTGGCCAGATTATCGATTTTGAGATACGAGCTTGACGATATGTTTTATTATTATTATTTGGGAATCTCTATCTATGTACGTCGTATAGACATTGTAATTGAGAGAGAGAGAGAGAGAGATGTTTATTTACACATATTCGATACAAACACAGAAAAAAAAATACATTTGACAGGAAATTTACAAATTAAAAAAAATATATCGAATAGTATAAATTGGGCCCCACTCAGCATAATGTTGTGGCAAGCCACAACGCTGTTTTTCAGTGGGACCCAATGCGAATAGATGGCGCTTAGCAACAAAAAATTGTTTCCAGAACACGGTAAGAAATTGTGTAGTAAATAATATGCCAACCGGATGCCAACGCATATCCATGAATATTGAGGAGTTGTTCGATTCTCAGCACCAGCTATACTTTTCTGGTTTTCAATTTGTTCTGCTTAGTTTCGGTATGGTTTAGGAAAAAGCATATTTTATAGGTTGCCACTACTAGTTTGAATTGGTAGTGACTTAATAAGGTTAATAATCGTACGCACGTAACGACAGCCTTCGAAACATGGTTACTTTTATCATCCGTCGATTCTTATCTTTGGTTTGAATTTTTGTCAACATCATCATCATTATCCCAGCCTATACATATAATATATGTCCCACTGCAGGGCACAGGCCTCCTCTCAGATTAAGAGAGCTTATGCTGTAGTTCCCACGCGGGCCCAGCGCGGATTGGGAACTTCACACACACAATTGAATTTCTTCTCAATGTTTTCCTTCACCGTAAAGCTCATGGTAAATTTCAAATATAATTTCGCACGTTAATTCCGATTCGGGATTCGAACTCACGACCGTCTGCTTGAAAGGCAATAGGTCAAACCACTAGGCCACCACGGCTTTTGAATCGGCTTTTGAGCCTTCAAGGCTAGAGTGAATAGGCTGTTACTGACCCAGTGAGGTACACCTTTGGCCTCATCTTCACTTTTCATCAAAGAAAGAAAGAAAGAAGAAAGAAAGAAGACATTTATTCACTTTTACAAGACACACAAATACAAGAAAGTACACACAAATTCATACAAATAAACAAAGTTCACAAAACAACGAAGTAATAAATACACAGATCTGCATGTGTGTCCATGCAAAAGTGAAACGGTCGCTGACTCAGCATTATGCTGAGGCGTTAGACGCCTGCAGCGCTGATTTTCTGCCAGAACCGTCTGTGACTCACGGAACGATACACAAATATACTATATAAACTACTTAATAAAAAGATAAATTAATAAAATGAAGGAATATCAGGTGAGATAGTGGTCAAACACAGGTCAGTTTTATGTAAAAAAAAAGTTGTCTTACTATTTACTATTTTTCTGTAACTTTTCTCGAGAAGGGCGATGTATAGTTACGTCTACATGTACCTACCTACAGTACACGTCTCTGTATTATGTCAATAGCACACTATGGGTGAGGCCCCACGAGCGTAATTTTGTGAGTTGTGAGCGGCAGAATTTCGGTTGTGCCATACCTACATTGTGTCACGTGATGGCCCGCATATTGTATGGCGCGAACCGAAATTCTGCCGCTCACGACTCACAAAATTACGCTCGTGTGGCCTCACCCTTAATCAAAAGAAATGAGTTCCTATAAATGCATACCAAAACCATCACAAATGTGCGAAATTTCATGATCAAGGTGATCATGAACTTTGGTCGAGGGGAGTGCGCGAGTTGCCTGCTCCCGTCATTAGTAGTTTATCGGTGCACCGGTATTGAATTTGCATTTGATCTCCAAGTCGTCAGCCGTCATCAAGAGACGTTACGCTGCAATACCTAGCCATGACTTATATATTTTAAACACTGCAGGTTCATAAAAATTCATTACACTTCCTTTTGGCTTTGTAATAACGATTAATTAACGAGATTAGTACCTACCGAAACTCTAATGTTTTTAAATTCCACGATTGATACTAGAATTAATAACGGTATTTGTCCCGCCCGGGTACGAAGATTAGGATTATTTTTTTTATTTAATAGGCTGTTTGTAGCCTGTTAGATGTCCGGACACGAACCCACGACGGTTTGCTTGAAAGGCAATAAAATAATAATAATAGGTCAAAACATATTAGGCGGTGGCCTAACTAACGGCTTCTTCCATCACAGATTCTTGTACCTAATGCTGATAAAAACCAATTATACTAATGTTTTTTGTTTTTACTTGTAGTATTTTATTTTAATTTGTAATCTGCAATATCGACATCTACTAGGCTGCACTGAAAGTTTCGGGAATCGATTATTTAATGGTACAATAGTGTTTCAAATTTAACCTTTTTATAACCATAGAGGTCTTGTCAACTCATTACAGCAGGCAGTTTGATAAAAAAGTAGACACTTTTTAGTAATTATTTTTTAAAACGGAGTCGTTGCCGCCAAAATTGAAATAACGCGAGAAATTTTAAGAGCTATGAATTTTTATGATTTTAAGAGTGGTTTATCTCAAAAATAATGCCTTGATCGGACGACTTATGCATTTGGGGAGGGAGTTGCATGAAAGACGATTGTGTATCGCTGGTTTTCCGAATTTTACCGCAATCGTGTGAAACTCAGTGATGATTTTCGTGAAGGGCGGCCCAAATCTGGGGTTCCTCAAGAAAACGTCGATGCAGTGCGGGACCTGATCAACAAAGATCGTCATGTCACATATCGTGAAATTCAGTCATGTTTAGGGATTGCAATGAGTCAAATCCAAACTATCTTGCAAACAGAACAGGTCGTGAGAAAGCTATTTTCCCGTTGGGTCCAACACCAACTTTCTGATGAACAAAAGGGGGCCTGGGTCAATTGGTGCCGAATAAATTTAGAAAGGTTTAACACAGGAACTTCCAACGCAGTATATAAAATCGTGTTGGGTGATGAAACGTGGATACATGCTTACGAACTTGAAAATAAAAACCAATCACGAGTTTGGGTGTTCAAAAACGAACTGCGACCGACCAAGATTGTTCGCTCCCGAAGCACGGCGAAAAAGATGGTCGCCACTTTTGTCTCGAAATCAGGGCAAGTTGTGATTATTGCACTTGAGGATCACAGAACGGTTAATGCAGACTGATATACTACAATTAGTCTGCCTGAAATCGTTGACATACTCAAAATAGAAAACTATAACCGATGCATCATTCTCATCACGACAACGCCAGCGACTACACTGCTCGTCAAACAAATGAGTATTTGGACTATTATAACGACGAATTAATGACCCATCCACCATACAGCCGCGACTTGAGTCTTAGTGATTTCTATACATACCCTAAAATTAAAGATAGCTTACGCGTTCAACGATTCCTGTCACTCGAAGCAGCAGTGGACACCTTCATAAGTGCCATTTCGGGGACTACATCTTTGGAGTGGAATAACTGTTTCAATAATTGGTCTAAGCGAATGAAAAAATGTATAAATATGCTTGGAGAATACTTTAAAAAACAGTAAACATACATTTAACTCTTTACGCTGGTCCATTTTTTGTATTCCCGAAACTTTCAGTGTTACCGTCAAAAATTCGAGAGAGATTAAGGGTACCGATATTTATCATCTGTACACAATTTATGCCGCTTCCAAGATTATGACTGGTTTGGAATTTACATTTTGGGTTAAACTTAGCAAAACTATTATAATTCCAAAAGTGTTAGACATTTGTTGTAATTACCGGATGCATAGCTAGACGACCAGATGGCCTAGTGGATACAGAACCTGACTATGAAGCTTGAGGTCCCGGGTTCGATTCCCGTCTCGGGGCAGATATTTGTATGAAAAATACGAATGTTTGTTCTCGGGTCTTGGGTTTTAATATGTATTTAAGTACGTATCTATCTATGTAAGTATGTTTATCCGTTGCCTAGTACCCATAACACAAGCTTTGCCTAGCTTACTTTGGGACTAGGTCAATTGGTGTGAATTGTCCCATGATATTTATTTATTTTATTTATTTATTTTATAGCTATATGATACCGGGATTTGTTACATTTTGAGTCAGTTACGAATATCGTACAAGAACGCATTTCTTTACATGTATCTCGATAAATGTACTTAATTATATCATGACGAGCATCACACGTATGGGAATCATATTTGATACCTACGCTTGCCTATCCGAAGTATAGTCACATACGAAGCAATATTCACTCCCATTAACAATATCCGTTTACGGAGACTGAAACCGTCACGTTATGAATTTATATCAAAGATGCGAGTCACAAAGCACAATGAAGGATACTTTATTGGTGTATTGGTGGGGAAACGAGCCAAGTGCGAGTCCAACACACACACGGTTTCCAAACTTAAAAAATCTTGTTTTTATGTTAATGAATTTAGTAACGTAGAGTTATATAAAGAAACTAGCTGTTGCCCGCTACTCCATCTGGTAAGACCGTTTAAAAACTAGCCTACGACCTATCTCAGGCCTACCAAATATAGACAAAACAACCGAATTGAAAACCTCCTCCTTTTTTGAAGTCGGTTAAAAAGTCATAAAAATCGGTCAAGCCGCTTCGGAGGAGTTCGATAACAAACACTGTGACACGAGATTTTTATGTATTAGAAGATTGTCCACTTTCACTATGAATCCTATACTAGTGATGTCATAAGTAACGATTTCTTTTTATTATCATTACTACAACTACCTATTTTGTTGGTATAGTGGCATTATACCTACACTCTAAGTATGCATCAAGTGTCTTCTTGGTATATTATGCAGGTAAACAATTAAGAAACACTTCTATTGCATGTAATAGTGCAAAGAACTGATATCAAACTTATGTAATTTTTCTATTTTGGAACGTCAACTTCTCTAAAAGACATGATACTATAACATTCAAGAGGGGTCTTCCTGATTTTTTTTACCTATACGTTTTAAATGATACAGCTCTGTGAAGAACAGACAGACAGCGGAGGCTTAGGAATAAGGTTCCTTTGGGCACCCTTTGAGTACGGAACCCTAGAGATGAAATAAAGTGTTTTTGCACCGTTTAAAGCTAAAATATGAGCGAGACGCGTCAATGTCAACATTATTTTCAATTCATTCTTTATATAATGCTTTTATAGTGAAGTTAAGATAATAATACCAAAATTTATTATGAATTCCTTTAAAGAAGAAATAAAATGTAAATATCACGTCTTAAAAAGTTATATTAGGTATATTAACCGAGTAGGAAAAAGAGGATTTCAGTTCGTAGGATTTATTTTTTTCAAGACAAAATCAAGTGTTGTCAATAATTATAACATCTTCATCAGGGGCAGTAAAGTACTTACAATCAGTCCGAAAATAAGCCGAAGACTCCTGTCATTTGACGAGGTTACCAATATACTGATAGGTTGAAATATTTCACAAAACAAGGTACTAGAATATCCGGCTATAATTGAGGCTCACTGATTCATCATTGAATAAAATTCATCAAAATTTTTTCTTAAGACTCGGACCCCCGAACTCAATTTGACTATTTTAATAACAAATAAAAATTTAGTACCTACTATATCCTGTACAGAATTAGTTTTACTATATGATCAAAAAATAAACATCAATAAGGTAAACATACCAATGCTCGACACCTCAACGTCCAGTAGATGACACCCATCTGTCAGTGTCGAGAACAGGGACGTTTGCCTTAATTTTAGAAGAAAATATTCATAAATGTTGATTGAATCAAAATTCCAGTCCACCTATTGGTAAGTTAGAAAGTGAATTCTTGGAGTTGCTGATTTCCAGGAGGTAGTCAATCAAACATAATAAATAAAATAAAATAAAATAAAAATAAAAATCATTTAATCCAGACCACAAAGAATCCATAGCTTTGTTAGTACTTATACATAAACTATGTTAGTAATTTCAATAATTTAATCAATGAAATGCAGTAAATATTAAAATGATAAAATAAAATGGCACATGTAAAAAAATCTGGTAAATTAAACGTTTGAAATTAAACGTCTATGTGCGAAACCGTGAGCAACAGAAAATATAAACACAAAAATATTATTTGACTGTGATTCCTCTACTTCGGTTAGCGGTTGAATCGTGGCTTCTTGCGGGCGATGGCGCGTGCGCGGTGGCCACCCATCTCGGCGGGAGGCTGCAAGTACCGGACCAACTTCACCGCCGCACGCCGCGGCGCCTTAAACGCGCTAACTCAACTTGTAACCAAAAGGACAAACAACTCTTTGTAGATCTTGACGAGAAAAACTCTTTGGCAAACTTATCGCAACGAAAAAAAAAAGATTGAGAACAAGTCGACGCGTTAAAAAAAAATCGCGCGTAATGTTTTTGGCGATGCTGGCTGGTTTGCTGACACAGCTCAGGTATGTTTTTTTTTATTTAATTGGTTATTAGTGTTTTGAAAATGGAACGCCTTAGCAGTGCTGTGTGTTCTGAAACTTCTGAAAGTACAGATACTTTAACATTTTTTTAACAAACTTTAAAAGTCCTTTAAATTGACAGCTCAATTCATATCAATATTTTTGTTTATAGATAAAACTTCTAATTCTTTGAATTTGTTGATATCTTTTTTAGTTCTGCTATCATTAAGTAGATTTTTAACGCATATATTTACTACAGTATTAGTTGATTTGTTGTGTGCGCATTTTGTGTGCTTAAATTAACTAATAAATGTAACCTTGATTTGGATCGTTACTATTTGATGTAGGTATATAATTATGGTACATCTTTATATCGAAGTTGGTAAAATGTGGCTTTATTTTACACCACATCATGCATAGTCAAGTAACGCAACCGTATCTAATGTATACCTAAGAGTTTTTTCAATTTCAAGGTTTCTAATTCCAGGACCTTGTTAATACAGGAGTTTCAATAAAATGCTAATGTTACCTTATCTTTCAATGCGTTAGAGAAAATGAGCAAAGTATTAAAGCTTAAGGCACAATACAATTTGATAAGATTTCTATCCAAGTATGATATTTTGGGAGCATACCTTTTTGTTTGTCATAGAGTTTTAACGTATCAACATGTACGGTCACGTGCTTTAATTTGGGACCCAATTCGAAAAAATATCCTTTGAATTCCTATACAATATGACAGGACTGTCAACCTTAAGTGGGATCCCTTAAACTATTACCTATAGTTAGTTTTTAATTAATCGACACTGAGGTACTGCCACATTCAGAAAAGTCAAGTAACATCCGTCTGAGATATTTTACGAGACATTTCGAGAAAACAAAAGAGTTTAAGTATCCATAAACCGTTAACTTAATTTACGTTGTGAGTGACTAAATTTGCCCTAAACATAACGCCACAAGTACGTTGAGTAAAATTTCGGGTTTTCGTAAATATGTTTCGATCATCTCACACTGTTTTCCAATAAAGGTAGAGTCAACTAGGAATTTGATATACCTCCCTAAGATTCGTTTTAGTGGCGACATTATATAAAAGTAAATCGCAGGTACTTATCGTTAACTTACGGAATCAAAAGAGACATTGTTCCTAAAAGAAGGTGAACCTAAATTATGTGAGTAGTTAATCTCACTGGTAAGTATTTTAGTTTTTAAAACATCGTAATCGTTAGTGATATTAAGTGACATAATTCAGAGCTAGCATTGCGTGCAGCAACGCCAGATTACATTTACGTGTCTATCGCATTTAATGTACAATTTCGTCGGCTTTAATTCGTAGGTACTCGTACGTTTTGTCATCTCCGGCATGAAACGTTCAACTGCTGGCAGTCTCTCACGTTGAGAGGGCTTAACATACGTTCGTAAATGTTTTTTTTTGACATGACGCATCATGATTTTTCAAAATGTTTTTAAATATATATACGCAGTTGAAAATTGTGGCTTATTAAGTATTTTTTTTGATAGTTGTGTCTCCGCGAGAAGTGGCAAAAAAATGAAGCGAAAAAAAAACTATATTTTTTTTTTCATCCTAGTTCAAGGATATGAATGTCTGTAAAAATATGCATTATGAACCCCATTTTATGCTCCTTCATTCTGAATTTATTTAGTTAATCTCGCTTGCTTGGTTTAGCTAAAATATTAGTTAAAAAATACCTTGATTTTTTGACATTTTCGTGAATAAGTCTAAAACAAAAGAAGATCGAAGGCTGATATTACGCATACAGTGTTCTTAGGTCCTGCCACTACTGCACCTTAAATTACAACCAAATCACTCTTGTTAGCTTAGCCTGCTAGACCCTTTCACCTTGTATACAGTTGAAAAAACTGAATCATCATTATACTAGTGGCCACCCTTTTTGCTGCTAATTTTATGTTGATATTCCAAAGATCTGCCAAAAAAATCAACGTAAAAAATTCACATTGGTGCGCCGTTCAGTTTCCTCGTCAGTAGGTACGTTAGTGTGTTAGCTTAACTATTTAGTTTCCTAGAGTTATTTATTTACAAGTAGGTGCTTGTCTTTGGCACAATCTGCCGTGTTTAACTAGAACTCGGTATAAACTTTTAATTGCTTCTTTGTGAACTATTAAGAGAATAAACAGCTCAGCTTTGTAACGTTAAAGCTATGTCTGAAGTTCTGAACTATTTCCGCACCGTGAAACGTTTCTTTATACACCCCTATCTGCATTTACCTCTGGTATGTCAAACCTCAAGTGGGAAAATACGTTGCGCATTATTATTAAAATATGTATACCGCTCAATTTTAGTCAAATCAGACGACGTAAATTTTTAAATGTTTTCCATAACCCCAATTTTTACAAACTTTTATTTAATTTGCAAACTTTGTATGCGTGCAAATCTTTTGAAGTTTGTTGTTATACCAACTTTAATTTCTAAATCACAAACATGATAATTCAACGAAACCTATTAAACTTTTCCAAACATAATATTTTCCAAGAAGATAGAAAATGTGTCAAAAGTTTAGGGAACAAAGTATATAAATCTACCTATACATATATGTGCGTTATCACATAATGCTAATCACAAGTTTTGAAAATAACTTTAGAAGAAGAAAGAAATTTAGAAAATAATGATATTTTAAATTAATAACAAGTATAAAACATTCGTTTTTAAGCACGAGAGGAATCGATCAATCGTTTCAGGACAACTCATTTTTTTTTTTAGTATTTTCACTAGATGTTTTTATTGAATATCTCACATTATTCGTATTGAAATGTCTGCTTGCTTAGTTACCGCACCTTCAAGCGACGCCTCAATCAGTTGCTCGTTGGTTAGTTAGCTTTTGTTGGTTCGTTTAACACTTACGTTTCAGTCTGTTTATGCACAATATTTACTTACGGAATCACGACATCTAACGTACTGTAATAATACCTTACGACCGAAATATATACAACAAAATAAACAAGAAACCGACCGAACCCTAACCGACGCCTTCGATTTATTTAGAAGCTTTTGATTATCAAAATTATGTACCATTTTTCAACGATATTATACCTAGGCAGTGTGTCCTGTGATCAGCTGTGATCGTGATATATCAGTCCAATAATAAGATTATTTAAATAATCTTAGATTCGGTAAGCAGCCGTATATACTGCTAATAAAATAAATAATATTTGAATAAATAGATGTGATACATTATTTCTTACGCATTTCCAATGTAATTTGGAACGTAGGAGTCGTAGCTTCTAATAGTTGCGATGGATGTTACCACACGCCACTGTTGGCGTATGTAAGCGATTAATAATTTCGGGTGAGTCGGTTGGGAGTGACGTGGTTCAATTGGTAGAACACCCAGGTTGGGGCGCATACCCAGGAGACGTGGGTTCGAATCCCACCGGAGCACCCGAAAAACTTTTTCGCTTTTAAATAATAATTTCGGTATTTAATGCAGAAAGGATTACAAGGGTGTTCAGTAAAAGTAACCAAATCATGTGCTGAAATATTCTAGATTTAATTTGAGGCACCTTATTATATACTTAGAACTACGATGGAAGCAAATTTTTCCCGAGCTTTCCTAAAAATATTCATGTTCACCTAAAAACATGTGCTAAGCAGATTTATCATGTTGTTTATCGAACTATCGCTCACCGTGTCCTGTACCGCCACAGTGTCCGTGATAGATTGGAAAATAACATTATCAGAGGCAGTGTACATGTATATAATGTACCTATACACTGCAGAAGGTGATCACATAGATGTAGGGATTGAAAACTTAGTATGGCGGGCGATTTGTTAGCTCGATAGCGATACGTCTAGATTTATGGTTTCGCAAGGATAGATTGTTGTACAGTATTAAGCTTGTATGTCGCTATATCGAATTCCATTTAGCGCGGATCTTAATATTGTAGACTAGTATAGGTTTTATATAGGTAGAGTAATAATGGCATTGCTTGTATTTTGCTCGTGATTTAAAGCAACTTTGAATATAACGTGGCAATTGTGATGGTTTTTCGAAATATTGGAACACATAAGAATAATATTATTATAATAGTTAATCAACTTATTAAAATGACCATTGAGGACATTACAAATAGCTTTTATTTAATTTTTTGGTACATGAAATCTCGACCTGGAATCTTATCGGATTACTTTTATTTTTTTTATTGTGACGAGTTTTAGTGTCAGGGTCCGATGATATGCTTTCTAGTCTCCCATATAACAGCGTAGAAAACAGACGAAAGAGAAACCAAAAGTTCCATACAAGACTGTTGTTTTGTTCAAGTATTTTAAACTATGGATTCTTTGTGGTCTGAATTAAATGATTTTTATTTTTATTTTATTTATTTATTTATTTTAACCGACTTCAAAAAAAGGAGGAGGTTCTCAATTCGGTTGTATGTTCTTTTCAATCAAAAATATGTCAGCTAGATAGGTAAATAGTTGCGAGTTTATTAAAATCCCACTTTCTTTATTGCTCTAATTTTTAGGTACATGTGTGCTAGGTAGGTATTTAGTAGGTACCGTATCTTAAGCTACGATATGACCTAAAAGGATCTAAATGTATTTACACTTTTTAAAATAGTTCACTAAATTAAAAGTAAATAAAATGCAGTCCCTAAATTACCAAACTGCATGAAATATGTAGGTAGCTTTATTAGACAGGGGTTTAAGTAGGAATGCTACCTTCTCCTAGATATTTACCGCTATAAAAGAGATCTCACAAAGAAATTACTGAAAGGTAAATTATTTAATGTCATCTAAATTTTTATACTTACATTTAGGTATGTGATTCATTTGAAATGATGTCCTTGTAGGTTCAGGTATAATTTAGAGTAACAAGTACCTACCGAAACCTATTGGTACTCACAGTTACTAGTGACGGGGCGTGAAAATTTTTGTAAGTAAAGCCGGAGCAAAAAAAACCTCAAACCCATTTATCCGCTTCTTGAAAGTGGAGTACCTAATATGGAAGAGAAGCTTTTGGTAACTTCGAATATTTAGTCAATCCGGGGGAATCGGGTTGTTAGTACCCTTCGCCACTGCTACCTACCTATGTGGTTTTCGTTTTGAACTCGAGCATTTGAAAAGAGTGT
Source organism: Archips xylosteana (assembly GCA_947563465.1). NCBI lineage: Eukaryota > Metazoa > Arthropoda > Insecta > Lepidoptera > Tortricidae > Archips > Archips xylosteana. The sequence continues at coordinate 8,885,531 of OX387349.1, forward strand.
TGTATTTTAGCTTGTTTTTTTATGCCATTTTTTTGCCACGTCGTGTCGTGGAAAAGTGTACAAGTGAGCTATGGTAGGTACACCTGATTTTTCCAGTCATGTCAAAATTTGTTATACCAGAGCAAAACCGTCACGTAATACAACACACGCACGCACACGACTAAACGTTTTTGGTCATCCTATCATAGTTTTTGGCAGAGAGGAAAGCACGCGTTACCATCTCCTGTCATATAAGTGGGTTCCAAACGATTCGATTAATGCAGAAGGAATTTATTTCATTTAAACAAAGAGAAATATTTATTGAGAAGGTACGCTGTGAAATAGCTGGGCCTTATTCGACCTAGAAACGGGTCTTAAACTATCGATAGCAATAAATTCCTCATCTAAACTGGACTTAATTATAATCTAGACTTAGAGTCTAAGGGACCTGTTACGCTTATGTTCCCCACGACTAAATACCTACTATGATTACGATTTTCTACGCATTTTTTTTTAATTATACTGAAACAAAAAAATTGTAAAAGCAGAAAGTTATAGCTGAGAAGAACAAGAACCCAGTTTTTCGTCATTCCGCGATGCATGATTCACCATACTATACTTACACCAACCTGAGCAACTAGTACCATAATGTAGGTAGGTACGGCGAAATAACTTTGCAAATTTTTGACTCCAAACCAAACAAAATAAAAACAAAAAGGAAAGTAAAATGTGATAGATGGGTTTTGGATGACTGGTATTTATTATTTCAACTGAGTCTATCCCATTGGAGGAATACAAAACCATAGTAGGTATCTAAATAAGAACCTAGGTACATTACTCCAATCGACTTTTGCTTTTTTCTCTTAATCGCAAATTAAGTACCTGCTTACAAAAGAAGGTTAAAACTACATTGAATATATATATATATATATATATATATATATATATTGAATTAGCGTCTTTATTTCTTTTGAGTAACTTACAAACATTAATAACTAAGTAGTTATCAATTTCATGACTGCACGACCGACACTCACTAGAAACGCATTTCTTAGAAAAAGGCTATTACTAATAAAAAAAAATAGGATTTATAATTCAATTTATTTAGTTCTAAGATAACCTTTCTTGTTATGTACTTCAGTAAGCACTTAGTTTACAATTAAGAGGACATATTTTATACATACAATGCTTTTTTATTCCGGTAATGGAATCAGCACAGTTCAACAAATTAAGACAGGGTAAGTTGGCTTTCCTTCAAGCGTTTTTATACAACACCAAGAAGAGACAAAGCAAATAACATTAACTTTACACACATATTGTAATCAAATCAATGAAACCCTTTGCCGGCTTTTGTGTATTGTGAAGAGGTTACGTTATTCATTAAAAATGGCGGAAATGACCCACCATCAAGTGTTACCCTTTGGATATCGAGCCACCATTTTGTTTGAGTCATTCCTTTCAAATTTTATGACTCAAGTAATAAATCATTCTTATTGCTTTTCTTTTGAATTAGAGCGCTACGTTTGTCACTTTCATCTTTCCGTATTTGCTTTTGTTAATATTTCAATAAACTACGATCAATACAATGTTAAACTGAGCGAGCGGTGCTCACTGAACCGCTTGTTCATATTTTGATGTTTGTCTAACTAACTAGTTAGTGTAACTTTTTCCGCTCCCACTGAATCCAATTTCTTGTTCCGTGAAAATCTTTGATGTTTACAAAGAAAACGTTATCGCGTGTCGTCCATTAAATTGGTGGCCAAAAACTAACGGCGATCAACAAGTTAATAAATACGACAGTTGCTAATACCAGTAAGTATATCGCTGGTGCGTCGCTTGTTGCTGCATCCGACTACGACAAAGTGTTCCCTATCGCTAACGCGAAGGGCGTTAACACGAAATATCGCATCGTACGTGCTTATCGTACTCGGCGACGTCTATAGAAAGGCCTTTCAAGAGATTCGACCCTATACATTTTAAGAGTATTGAAATTTACGAGTATCCTTTGAGTGTTTGCCCGACATCGCGAAGAGATCGTGACAAATTTTACATGCCTAAGCCGAAGATATAGGGTATAAAATGAACTTGAATACTTAGGGCGTGTGTACTTAGATTGTGTTTACAAGGTAAATGGATTTATGGTTAGGGTAATTTCTAGGGTTCCGTAGGCAACAAGGAACCCTAATAGTTTTGACATGTCGGTATGTCCGCGGCTCAGCTCACGTAGGTACTCTTAGTGCTAGAAAACTGTAATTTGGCATGGTAACATACCTACATGTTGATCACACCGACAAAGGGGCAAAATAAATTATACAGCTTCCCTTCACATAAAATGGGATTTTATTTATTACTCCTTATGCTGTCACATGGGGTGTCGTTGGATAAGTTGTTCGAAAATTAGTCAAAGCCGTTTCTCAACTTGATCGGTTTTGAAATATTAAGCTTTAAAGCGCTAATTTTTGTAAGAGTTAAGTGTCCTCAATGTCAGCTAAATGGCTGTTTTCGACAACATAATAAAAAATACGGTAACTAGTCACATGTAAATGTAACGAAATAAAAAGGAAAACTATAACAGCTAAATAGACTTTATAAGCCAACAAGTGATAGCCGACAAACTTATAAATTGTATCGGGTAACTGCGGAGCCCTAAACTGTACATGACCTGACTCGCGCTTGGCTAATTTTTGAAATAATATACTATATAGATTCAGCGTTACTTTGCGGAGGTTCATGTTTAAAATGAAATGGAACTAAAAAAATGAAATAAACTTGATCTGTGAAAAAGTGCGGTCAAGCTAAGCTTTATAAAATAGCCGGCGCACGCGTTGAATATTTGTAATCATGCAGTGAATATGAGCTGAATCAGTATTTCATTTACAAGCTTTTATTAAATTTCACCGGTCCCGTTGTGTGTCTGTGTGTCTATAATGAAATCATATGAGTTAACTTAACTTACTTAGGTAAAGTGGTCGGTAGGCTCAAAACTTCCTATGTATCTAGATTGGATAGTAATCCAAGTACTGTTAACTAAAAGCAAAGTCAGCAAAAACGGTACCTACCTAGTATTAATTTTTTTTTTACAATGTGTCTCAATTAGTCCGGAATGTTTCAGCAGGTGGTTGGGTTATTTTGACTGAACAAATCTCTTTCAGGATTTTTTAATTGCAGTTGACAAATGTTTCCATGCTTTGATCGAAGTTCAAAGTAAGCATACGCCGTCAAAGGCGTCAGTTCATTATGAATCAAAAATTTCGATATAAAAGGTTCGATATAAAGGTTAAGCAGTGGTGTTCAATAAATCTCACCAAACCATCTGCTGAAATATTTCGGATTATACTTAATACAAAATATTGTATACATCTGCATGTGATTAAGAATATGTGGATGTCATTGGAAAGCGAGAGTGGAATCTGTCGCATCGTTACAAGATTCCTAATGAGTGCTATGCAAGGGCGGGGCGCAAACTTGACGGCCTGCCAACTATCGACCGGGGTGATGACGCCAGTCAATGTCAGCCACCACTTTATCATCAGGAGTCATCAGAAAACTATTTTAGAACACTTTGATTATAGAGATGTCTGTGCTGAAAATATTGTTTTTCTCAAACATGCTATGAAATATTGACGTTATGTTCCTTATAATACGCCACGAACTGTCACGTTGCAGGTGCGCCTAGACGAAAGGTCAATAATGGAATTTTATACAACATTGCTGGCCTTGGCCAGCAAAGTGATCGTCTATTGTTTTATGTGACACAGCAGCATGGCGTTTAATAGGTCGACGTGGTCGACGTGGATGGATGGATGGATGGAAGGACGGATGGACGGATGGACGGACGGACGGACGGATGGACGGACGGACGGACGGATGGATGTTGATGGATGGATGGATGTTGATGGATGTTGATGGATGTTGATGGATGGATGGAAGGATGGATGGACGGACGGACGGATGGATGTTGATGGATGTTGATGATGTTGTTGGTGATGGTGATGATGATGGCGGTGATGATGGTGGTGATGATGATGATGCATGTTTGAGAAAAACTCTATACAAGCCTTGGCCACGAACAGGGATTGCCGGCCTCATATCTCTAGATGGCCTCGTTAACACTCTGCCATCTATAACTACTCGGCCGGCAATCCCCTATTTCGCGGCCGCTGCAGTAATGTACTATTTCCATTGGAGAGATTTTATTCAACTGCCAATAAATAAACATACTCATGCACAAATGAAAGGTACACGTTACGGAAGGAACATGTCTAGTCACTTTTAAAAAAAGAGATTTTAATCTCAAAATGTAGATCCCGCAAAGAACTACTTATATGGATATCTGAAAATACTATATATTTTTTTCCCTTTTAAAGAAATGATTACCACAGTAATTGTTCGTGCTGACTAACTTACAAACCGCTATAACTCAAAAAATAATTTAGGTGACGGGACTATCCCCTTGCCGTGTACCCTGCAAATAAAGTTGTTGATGCGGATAATAATTTGCGAAATTTGGGAATTTTATACAATGTTAGTTAATCAATTCATTTACAAGTAATATACAGTGACTGATTTATTAAATATATTTAAAAAACACAACAATATTTATTAACCTACATAAGTAGTCAAAATAATTAAAATAAATGAGATGTCATTATACATACAGAAAGTTATTACCACAATAATTTTAACAAATTAATTTCAAATTTATGTGAGCTTTAACAGCGAACCAGTGATTAATAATCCCAAAATGATTAATAAACCCATTTACTTTCAAATTGAGTTCGTACTAAAATATACAAAATCAATTCAATTGTCTTCATCGACTGTTGCTTGTTATTGCAATTAGTCAACATTGCGTTTGGTTATCTAACAAAATTATATTTTAATATGAAAGCTGACAAGTGGGCATGCGGTTCCGATGTTAAGTGATCAACTGATCACCGGAGCCCATGGATATGCATAAGCTACCATTGGCATTGGGACTGCTGTTGCGTTGCCGACCTACCAAAAAGCAACAGACTTGCCTTTAAAAGGCACCGATGTCATGTCAAGACGAGATAACCTCAGCCGCCAGTCCATTCCAAATTTTGCACGTACAGGATAAGAAACACCGTTTAAACCTTATCCATCGAGGTAATGTTGATGGAAACTAGGTACTTGAAGAATAGATAATAGATGTATTTTAATAAAATTATTAATTTTTGTTAAAAATTACATTATACGATATACTTCTCTACACGTGAACAGAATAGAATAGATAATAAATAAAATAAGAATTGTGTGGTTCTTTGTTACAGTTTTCTGATATCAATAAATGTCTGCTGGAATATTGTAATTTCGATATAATTATATATATTCAATAACATTTAGATATTTCAATTAAATCATGTTGTTTAATGGGTAAACTTGAGGAAAACTCTCGCCTATAATTTATAGAATAGAGAGCAGTAAACCCTTAACGTGTGCAATTCATATTGAGATGACGAAAGGATGTAGGCTAAAAATCCGATTAAAGAGGTATAATAACGAGGATGTGGAAATAGGCGCGCTTGACTGAATTCGCATTTACCTGCCCGAGGTTTAGGTACACATGAGCGAGCGCTTAAATGCACACGTTTAGGTAGCTGTGTACCCAGAATACCTATGCAATATTCATACATTCCTACCCGCTATCTAAATGCAAACACCCGACCGTCATGAAGATAATTTAACATAAAATTCATATTTTTCCATATCATTATGTGTGTCTTAATTCCTCGCTAAACATTTATTTACCATGCTTGCAACAAAAGGGCTGTATTACTCGCGGGAATCATTGATCAATCTCAATTCTAACGTGGTGAGACCGCTGAGGGATTGTTAATAATGCTGACAAATTTCTTTAGTCATATTTGACCGTAGGACTTTATATGTTTTGGTGGAAGTTTGGTGGACAAAGTGATCATTCACTGGTCCATTGACACCGTAACGGGCACCTGTCACCAAACGTTCAAGTTGGGTAACTATGAGCGATCATAGTGATAGTGGTAGCATACAAATATGACGTCATCCATCTTTCAATCTAGATTTTTTAAGAAAAATAGTGTCTTTCTCATCCTTACGTCGAAATAAGAGCTCATTAAAGGTAATCACGGTATACCGTGTTTAAAGGTATACCTACATCCGGTATTTAATATTTTGACGTGATAATATTGATGAGGTCCTCTATGACGTATCCTTCGACTGCGAACTCTTCTATGAACTAGATTAGTGTGCTTCGCTCGTGTTAGCGAATATGACACGCCAATTCAACTTCTATGCCAAACGTTCGTTCATAAGGCGCAAGAAATTGATGGCCTGCAGAGTTATAAGAGTACCTACGCTACGTGATAAGTGTATAGTCGGGGTAAGAAAAGGTTCGCCACTTTTCGACCTTAACTCGTTGACATAGAGTCGAAAAGTGACGAACCTTTTCTTACCCCGACTATACCTACGTTACGTGTACACTGGGCACGGATTTAGCATGGGTCTAGCTTGAGTTTAGCTGTTAATTATTTTCAATATCAAACAGGTACGTATCCTACTAATATCATAAAGGAACTACTGGGAATAAAGGAAATTTGTGAGTGTGTGTGTTTGTTACTCCTTCACGCTAACTTGGATGAATTTACGTATGTAGAAAGCTGGATGTCTGGAATGATATATAGGCCTTTTATCCCGATATTCCTACGGGAGCCATGTGAAATCCCCAAAATCTTGACCGCCAAGTATAGAGGTAAATATAAAATTTTGCACGGCTGTTCGTCATGCAACGTAAATGAAGACGACGGTGTAATTTTTGGGGATTCCAAAATAACTGCCACTAATAAATGGTTTATGCGTGCGGATAAGAGCTAGTCTAGTATTATTAACCGTGAATCATTAAAAACAGTACAACATTGTAGTTACAAAACGCCTGTTGGAAATTGCAAACGTAGCCGTTCGACGAGTTTAAGTTTGGTCCAGTGGTTTTGTATCAATGAGGACGGATTCGCTAATCCGATTGATTGAGTTTACCACGCAAACAAATGGTGCGCGTTTGCAATATCAGATAAAGCTTATTGTAAAACGTTTACGTTTACATTCCATTTACTTAAACCCACTCAGCAACCCAAGTACGAAGCAACAACAATTCGAGAATGTTAGATTTCGACGAGCATTCAACAACTTTTTGTCCTTCCCCGATGAAATACTCGAGTTCAACCTCAAAGGGAAACAAAGTGGGACATAAAAAAGGTAATATAATCATACTTTCTATTTTTAGTCAATTTGTTCAGGTTTGAAGAGTTATTACTACGGCGAAAAAACTAAGAATCGTGCGGTTTGCATGCTTGAATTAACTGAATGAGTATTCATCATTTCTTAAGTAACTAAGAAGGTAGCTTTTCGGGAGCAGGTGTACAAAATTCCGACGTTTCAAAAGTCCGCACAATTTTCTTTAGGTAACTTGATACGCGACATCATTAATTATGAAAGAATTTTAACGATAAAGTACTCGTAAACTCATTTAAAACAATTGGGGATGTCTATTTTTTTGCAATGTATAGTAAATCGAAAACCATTTCGAGATAAATGCTTTTTAACTCGTTTTCTGTAGTTATTTAATTTTAATATTATGTAATGAATTTATTATATAACAAATAAGCAATGACCTTCATTTGACATTGGTGTAAATTGCGTGACCGGTTCAAGTCGTACTTTATTCTATGTGGTTAGAATTCTTCACAATTTACGCGTGGATTATACTACGGAGTTTGATTTGGACCCGCTGTCTGACATCTAGCACTTTGACAGTGCCAGTAAAGTGACACAGTGTATAGTGTACCACTACGCAAAAAATAATTAAAGGGGTTGCCTTATCGTACGCATTTAGATAGATTTAGAAATTTGCCATTGTGGGAGCCCTCAATTATAATCTGACGTCATCAACTAAAATAGTTTCAATAATTAATTTTGAAAAAAGTAGAGAACTAAATGACAAAATATTGAAATTAGTTCCTTATAATTGACTTTTCTATACAAAAAAAATATAAAAACCACTGGTAATTTTTTTTAGACATTCCCAATTAAAGAATCTTATAATACGACTCAAAATACATTCAAGGTCTAAATGCATTAAGCGCCGGTTTTTTTTCGATTTTCCACTTTCAGTCAGTGCCACAACCGCATATAAGCGTTCATAATGGTTCATAACAATACAGTAACTTTAAATGAACTTAGTGTTCAACTCACTGAGCGAAGTTCTCAAAATATAAGTATTCACATTTCACTTTTATATGGAAGGGCGCGTGGTGAAACCCGATAAATCGAAATAATTACACTTTAAAATAAATGAAAATCATTTACTTAATTTCAAAAGTACCTGGGCGACCGAGCTCTGCTCGGGCAGAAACTCGGTACCAAGCGTTTTCCCAGAGATAAGACCAAGCTAGATCAATTTTTCATCCCCAAAAACCCCCAAATACCAAATTTCATCGAAATCGTTGGAGCCGTTTCCGAGATCAAAACACCGGAGGGGTGGGGGGTGAAAGGGGGGAGGGAGCGCGGGGGTTTTAAAGGGGGGATGAAAATTTCATTGATTTTGCCGTAGGATGCACCGTTTTCAAGATATTTGACAAAAACACCGGAGGGGGTGGGGGGGGGTGAGTCACGTTAAACTATCGTCCGTAAACCGACTTTACAGACAACCGGCTTTTCCTGTTCTGTGCTCCCAATAGGAAACGTGCACATAGACGGTGCTGCCAACTGGTGCCATAAGGGTGCCATCAATTTGAATGTTTTACCTTGATAAGTTTGTTTTACTGTCCGCATAGTGTCTCTTCTGTCGCATTAGTGCTGCCGCCTATAGTTACTGCACGTTCCCTATAATACTTTTTCTAACAAAATAGTAACTTTTTCTCACAAAAAAGTAACTTTTTCTCACAAAAGAAGAAACTTGACTTTTTCTCATGAAAAATAAACTTAAAAAAAAAACTAAAAATCTTGAAAAAAAACGTGGAATCGAACCGAGGTCGGCTGGATCCGCGACCACCCGATTTCTAATGTGCCATTATGATCTGCTCGAAGTCGGCGAAATTTAGCTTCATATTCTAATGCAAACAAAAATAGCCGGAAAACACGAGTAAAAGCGATTTTCTGAAAATGAAACATAGCTAGATCAGTTTTTCATCCCCGAAAACCCCCACATACCAAATTTCATCGAAATCGTTGGAGCCGTTTCCGAGATCCTGATTATATATATACATACATATATACAAGAATTGCTCGTTTAAAGGTATTAGATAGATTAGATAGATAGATTAGATTCCTACAAAACATTAGATCGACTTACCGGGTTCGACCACACACCCCTCCTCAAAAACGTATAATTTTCGTGTGTTTAAGACTTATTTTTATATCAAACTAGCTGATGCTCGCGGTGTCGCCCCCGCTACAGGTTTTTTATAAAACCTTATCTTGACCATTACGAACACAACAAAAAAATAATTATCCAATTTGATGCAGTGGTTCTCGAGTTTTGCGCTTAGCAACACATTTGGTGATTCATTTTTATTTATATAGATTAAAATTAAATTAACTGGATAACTTTCACATGACAAAGGTATACCCTGCGTTCAAATGTGAAGGGTATTTACAGGACTACTAAGCATCTTCAGGTATAATTCACTTTTCTGTCCGGCCCGCATCTGTTCACCCGTTTTATAGCCGAAACCGCAAAGTGACACTGCTCTCTCGGAGGAATTCACCCTTCTCGGCACCAGGGAGTACATATTTAGCTACGATTTTCTGCCTGATGCTAACTATGTTGTGTTCTATATCTTCGAAAATACTTATGTATTTGAAATGAAGCCTCGTCAGTATTAGATTGCGTTTTAACATGGGATAACCTTTCGATTAATTGATCGATTTCTTTACGGTGAAGGAAAACGTGAGAAAACTTGCACATATCCGGGAAGAAATTCAGTGGTTAAATTCCCAATCCGCACTGGGCCCGCGTGGGAACTACGGCCCAAGCCCTATCATTCTTCATCATTGGTAACAGAAAATCTTCCATTTTCATATTCCATCCACCCCATCCCGGCCTATGTATAGTCGGGGTAAGAAAAGGTTCGTCACTCTTCGACTCTATGTCAACGAGTTAAGGTCGAAAATTGACGAACCTTTTCTTACCCCGACTATACTATATGGGTCGTTTTCAAAATAATTGTACATACATTACATAGTTAAGGGCTTAATGAAAACAAAATTACGACCGCTCCCTTTGTATAACATAACGAAAGTTAGTCATACAAGAGTCGTTTTCAATAACTATAAATTAAAAATTTTAAAAACCCTTAACGCAATTATGTCACTCGTATGACGTTTGAACATTAAGTCAGTGCCCATTATGCGTCTAAGATCCCTTCCGCAGCTAACAAAAGAGCTGATAACTTTGAAACGGCTGAACCGATTTTGATGAAACATATCTAAGAACTATCGCCAAGAAACCTGCTTTCTATTAAAAAAAAACCGCATCCAAATCGGTGCACCCGTTTAAGAGCTATGTTGCCACTAGACAGACAGACAGACAGACAGACACACACACATAGCGGTCAAACTTATAACACCCCTCTTTTTGTGTCGGGGGTTAAAAAAATTCTACTTACATAGTTAAGGGCTTAATCAAAACAAAATCACGATCGCTTCCTTTGTGTTACGAAAGTTAGTCATACAAAATATATGGGTAACTTTCGTCACACAAAGGAATCAATTAAGTTTTGTTTTTATTAAGTCCCTTAATTGTGTACACTTATTTTGAAAACGACTCACAAATTATATGGGTAACTTGCGTTACACAAAGGAATCAATTAAGTTTTGTTTTAATTAAATCCCTTAATTGTGTACAATTTTTTTGATATTGACTCATATAATGAGAGGGCTTGGGCCACAGTTCCCACGCCGGCCTAGAGCGGATGGGGAACTTCACACTCACCATTGAATTTCTTCGCAGTTTATATAGGTTTCCTCACGATTTTTACCCGCAAAGCTCGTAATTTCGGACATAAATTCCGAAAAACTCAGAGGTGTGAGCCTGGATGTGAACACACGACCCTCTGCTTGAGAGACCAAAGCTCAAATCACTAGACTACCTCGACTTCTAATCACTAACATAAATTAATATTCTAATCACTACCTATAAATTAAATAATAAACTCACAAATATCTGTTATGATAATCAAGGATCTCTTTATTTGTTCTCATTCAAGAAAAGGTATTTTAAATCCCAATTTATACAGTTTCAGGATGCTCGCTTACTATGGGCATTTCGAACCACAAGGCTTTTATAAAATCATATAGAAACACCAACACATTACTTGTGAATAACAGGAGGTTGACAAACAGTGCACGGGATGTCTCTGGTGCCAGAGTTTTAGGGTCGGAGAGCACACAAAGATGGCCTACCAGCACCACGGCACTTGGCACTGGGGGTTCCACATTCCCATACCGCTCCAACAAGTAGCCTAAAGCCATTAAAGCTCTTCCAGCTAACGGCAAATACACCTCGATAAACTCTTTGATATGTAGCATTGACACAATCGATTCTGATCGTTTATTGTGCGGTAACGCGAAGTACCCTCTTTTATTGCAGCCACGTTGAAGATTGTTGATATTTTAATCTTCTTCAATGGCAGTCTGTTCAGAGGTCATGATAAGTTTGTACACAGTGTTTCCTATTGAAATCTAGAGAAAGTGAAAGCAATAAACGTATTGTGTTATCGGGACCATCCGGGGCGTTTCCTGTAGTTGAGACACTTGTACCGTAGATGTTGTTATGAACAGTAGAACGAGTTCGCATCATCTCATGGTCTTATCCATTGAAATGGTTATGGAACCATCATGACTATTACGTTTTTTCTGAGCGAATACATTTTTCATTGTCATGATGGGTAAATCTTTGAAAGGCATGTCAATGCTGTAACTTATATTCGGAATACTTCTTATGGCATGGTGTATTTAGATCTTGATTTAATTAAAACTTGTTTCATTATTATTCCTCTTGCTTTATCTGCAAAGCCGTATTGATTGTGACATGTTTACTAAATGTCACGGTCAATCAAAGTCATTATAATATATTATTTTTAATGCTGGAAAAAAATTCCAATTGAAAATAATATTGATAAGTGATAGCCATAGAAATGTTAAAACTATGAATAAGAATAAGAATAAGAATAATTTTATTGTTGAACTGATGATATGATTGTGTACCTCACTACTTCTTACGCTTCTTACTCATTGTAACCAAGTTAAGTTAGAGCAGATCAAAGTGATGTACCCTGTTGCTCCTTTTTGTCATCCAACTATTCTTTTCTTTGGTTTGGGAATTTTCGAGTAACTTTTGCAAATTCGATTTTGATATGTCATTTTATTCTATAACTAGCTTTTGCCCGCGACTTCGTACGCGAAGACAATAACGTTTTAGTTGTTTGCATGAAATTTGGCACACAGGTAGTTTATTACGTGGATTAACACATAGGATAAAGCCAGGAAAATGCAAAGTTCCCGCGGAATTTGAATAAGTGAATTCCAAAGCCGGTAAACCGCGGTGGCTTAGTGGTTTGACCTCTGGTCTCTAAAGCAGAGGGTCATGGGTTTGAGCCCGGGCTTGAGCCTCTGAGTTATTCCAAATTTGTGTGCTAAATTACGTTTGAAGTTTACCATGAGCTTTACAGTGAAGGAAAACATCGCGAGAAAAGTTGCACACACCTGAGAAGAAATTCAATGGTACACACCCGCACTGTACAAATCGCACTGGGCCCAAGGTGGGAACTACGGCCCAAGTGTTCTCGTTCTGGGAGGAGGCCTGATAGAAAACAACAACATTTTATCTTGGGAAAGTGCAAAGTACAGCATACCGCGGGATAGAAATAACTGTTTTGACCTATTTTGAAAATCAGAGACAGTGTAGCTATTTATTAGTGAAATAATTTTAAAAATCAGCCCTGAAATTTAATTAATTTATTTCTATCCCGTGGGAATATTGCATTTTCCCGAAAAAAGTACCCTGTGTCAATCAAGGATACTGTAGCTTACTATTGGTGAAAGAATTTTTAAACTCAGCCCCAAAAATGATTTCAAATTTTTCTATCCCGTGGGAATATTGCATTTTCCCGAAAAAAGTACCCTGTGTCAATCAAGGATACTGTAGCTTACTATTGGTGAAAGAATTTTTAAACTCAGCCCCAAAAATGATTTCAAATTTTTCTATCCCGTGGGAATTTTGAATTTTCCCGAATAAAAAGTAGCCTTTGTCAAACGTGGATAGTTATATTACATAATATGTAAGAATTTTTAAAATCAACCTCGAAATTGAATTATTTTATTTCGATCCCGTGGGAATTTTGCATTTTCTCGGATAAAAGTAACATATGTCAATCAAGGATAGTTTAGCTTTATAATTCTGAAAGAATTTTTAAAATCGGCTCAATAGTTTCAGAGATTCCGCTACAAACAAATAAACAAAGAAAGTTTAGATATTTCCCTATCCCGTGGGAATTTCAAAAATCCTTCCTTAGTGCACCTCTACAATACTCAAGGTACATGTGTGCCAAATTTCAAGTCTCTAGCCCCAGTAGTTTAGGCTGTGCGTTGTCTGTCAGTCAGTCAGTCACGGTACTGTTTTATAGGTATAGATAATTCCTATGTTAAATTTCAATTAAGCCTTTGCAACTTACCTTTTTTATTATTAAAGTAATACACTTACACTCCGAATCCGACCTGATTTTAATAAATCTGGCCAATATTTTTTGTGAAATACATAATAAAAAAAATCAAAGTCACAGTCAGAATCTGACATCCGAATTTACTAAACTGACAGTCAATTGAAATTGCAAACAATGTAAACAAACCTTGTATTTAAAATGTCTTTAATTTCCATTTTCCCTCATCAAATACTGCTAAATCCGTGTGTTATTTAATCAATACTTACCACAACACTATCCTAAACCATTAATACAATAAACAAGTGCTAGAATATCAATTCGCAATTTCAATTGACAGCGATTTTACGACTTCAGACTGCCTCTGCCTCCCTCATGTAGTCAGTCAATATGATGTATCTAAGTTGAAGCAATATCGCTTTTAAATTAGCAACAAGATCGAAATAAGATATGGCACAAGCAAGATACAGAACTATAAATGTTTCAACTGCATTACAGCTCCTGGTCATGTAGCATGATAATTCAGAAACTACGTGACCGTCGTGATATCAACCGTTCTAGAAAACATCAGCTGAAATCAGTGATAATAATGACAGAAAGCCCACGGTAAAGAGAAAGATGAAACAGAAATGCCATGTGTGGAGGCTGTTCTACACTCGGTTGCATTTTACGCGCCTCTCCTGGGCGGATGCGTACTAGCACTACGATACGTAGTAGAACATAAACTCTGTACCTGCGTCAATACCATAAACTTCCTTACCAGTACCGTACACATGCTCTCAATATTCTCGTACGCTGTCGCTCTTCTGGAAAACTTCATTTTTATGACTAGACTTCGACGCGGCTTCCTTGAAATCTACTTTTTCATAATCGCAAGCATGTTGCTGATTATCAACGAATATGATTGCATAGCAGCGTTGAAATCTTAAAACGATGTGGATGGAAGGCAGTGCTAATGGTATATTTGAATGAGTTGATAGCGTTGTACTTGCCGTATGCGGGGCACGCTATAATGGCTATAGGGTACTTATTGGAGCAAGTGGGGAACTTCGAGCCTCCTGTTCCCAGTGCTGTGGTCCTCTTAGGTCATCTTTGCGTCCTTTCTGATCCGCGCACTCTTTCGCCAGACAACCCTGGAGTGCAAATTATCAACCTTATGTTCCTCATAAGCAACGTACTGGTGTTTCTTTATGATTTTATTGTGTCACTAGAATACGATGTGCCTCAAATAGCTGATCTTGATCGTTACATGGGATAGTTACGGATTCAAAAAACTAGTTTCTTTAAGTGAAACCAAATAAAGATAATCCTTAGCTATTTACCCTATTTGTTTGTTATTTTAAACTCGCCTTTATCAAATTCCTAGATATACTGCTTTAGTTACAGACGCCACTTTTCCAGTGCTGGAAAAAGTCGCATAGCGGGACGTACAAGCTCGTTTTAACCTTTTATAAATCCTTTATAGATCCCTAATTTCAACCTCGCTACATACTTTCAGTTCAAAATTTAGCTGTTGACTTTCTTGAAAAATTAAAATAAGGTAAGTACATAAATTAAATCTCGCATGGAATAATTAATGAAAGAGGGTGTCGGTAGGTACTGGGGAATTTTAATTGGCTACTTGATAATGTTAGCTCAGGCAAATTAAAACTCCATGGGTGCCCCTGCCAGGACAACCTTCCTTACAAGTAACCGGCCTACCCAATTACATTCATCACAGCATAATCAAACGCGTGCCTTAATAAATATACTTCCTTCCAAGTAAAAAGTGTCGCGGATGCTGCAATATCTGAATCAAGTGCGATCGGGGCCTGAGTTGACAATTTGGCACAATTTGTAACAGGCAGAGAGTGCTCGTGCCGAGGGCCCTTGACGCCGCCGATGAGGCTGTACAATCACGGCTTTTGTCGTCGCCACAAAGGGAAAATAATTACTGAAGGTCACCTGATAGACACAATCTCGTTATCTTCTTTTAACACCCACTCTCCACACGGTTACTTAGATAAGGCGTGGGCCAGTGGTTGTGATCAGGCACATGATTGCAAGGAACAACATGTTTAACCAATTTGAAATGAAATCACTGTCGTATTCACTTCTGTCGTCCGCTTTTCCGGATAAATACAATTTGGTGGTATTAAAGGCTAGAGTGAATCGGTTGTTACTAAACCATGGAGCTAATATCTTTGGCCCCTTTCTTACCTTAGGCACTACTGCTTGGCACTACCAGTAGTGTCATGGGAAATTTTACTTTCTCATGACACTACCGGTAGTGCCACGGGTAAAAAAGAATTTCCTGTGACACTACAGTGGCCTTAGTAGTGTCACGGGAAAATTAATTTCCCTTAATTATTGTCTTCATACCCATATCGCAACAGTCGTAACTGCAATCCAAACTACTTAGAGCTTGTTCTAATTCGTATCTTCTATTCGTATCAACGGAGAATTATCGGTTGGTAACACGTTGGAAATTTGAGATAGAGATTTTCAGCGTGTAAATACGCATCAGTATGAAAAAAAGTAAAAAAAGTAAGCTTAATACTTAATAGAAGATAAGTCACTTTCGTTTTCATTAAATTTCAAAGTTCACAAACGAATATTTAAATGAAAATCCACTGGATGTTAGTGCCACGGGTAATTAAGTAGATCACGGGTTATTTTGTTGTATGCGTCCATCCAATGAGCCAATCAGAGAAGTAGCGTCATGGGAAAACTAAATTTTCCATGACACTACTGGTAGTGCCAAACAGTAGTGCCTAAGGTAAGAAAGGCCTTTGGCCTCATCTAGGCTTACAACCAGGTGAGATAGAAGTCAACCGCTGGTCAGTTTTAAATGAAAAATATATATTTCAAAACCGCCTTTCTGTCAAATAGAATAGTGAATGCGATTACGAGCGCTCGAGTCGGCCTGTGGTTCGCAATCGAATGTCTGGAGTTTTGTGTGACGTTGCTAAGTGGCTGGCATGTCGGACCACGTTATTTTAACTCCAAATGTACCTAATCGCGGAATGAAAAGCCTTTCTTATTACGCTCGAGCGAAACCGTTGAACGTTTAAGTAAAAGTAAGAGTATGAAGGAACTTTGTGATATGGAAAATTAAGAATATTATTCCGCCTCGCAACTAGAATATTAAACGACAAGAACTCGCAATTTGAGCTTATTATTGCTTTTCCCTATTGTTTTGTTCCAAAACTTTTCATCTTTAGTGCCTTTATCAAGAATTAGTCTCGGGAAAGAAGCTATCACGTTTCAAAGGTCTCGTTAATAATATTAATTCGTCAAGCGACAGAAATGTCCTTGAGAAAGTGTAGGGAACAAAACAAAGTAACAAAACAGTCCCGTGCTCTTATCAGGCGTGTAGCGGTGACTGGCCAAATGAAAGTTACTCCCGTAATTCTCTATTTTGTCCATTCGTACCTCCGAGTGCCCCTAACTCGCGGTTAAACGACGGCAACGTCATGACTCGCCTTTAAGTTCTGATACATTGTGTAAAAGTTTGTTTTTATCACGATGGAACTTGAGACATCTTTGAACTCTTTATTTAGATACGAGTATACTAGATACGAGTAAGCTATAGCTTTCATGATTTGACTTTTTCTATGATTTTTTGACTAAGTACAACACGAAGGTGCAGGTGTTCGTTATGTTAAGTATATAATGCATGCAATGATCAAGAAACTCTCTGTCCTATGTGTCCTAACATACTTTGCTTGTAAAAACTAGATACTTACTTACATTTCATTGTCACGTTAGACATCACGTTAAATTGGAGAAAAACATGTCACCTGTCTTGTTACGCGATTCGCAAAAAAAGCTCAGCGAACAAACTGAAAGGTATCTTGGTGTGTAAAATTATTCGTAGACTGACATCGGTCGCCCCCGTCCACTTGTAATACGAAAATAATGTTGCCAAAAATTGGACTGATCTGACTGAATACAAGGTTTTACGTGAGTCCCAAGAGTGCTAGATCCGCTGAAGATATTCTTAGAAAAACGACTCAGAAAACTAGAAGGTATGATTGTTATTTATTATTTTCTTTCTAAGACTTCCATTTATTAAAATGTGATTGTGTAAGTACATAAAAATACTTGTCCGCCAAAATGTAAGTAATATTAACATATAAAACACCTAGACTTTATATCATTACTAGGGAACAAAGAACACAACGACTCTGCCTTGTAAGTTATTATGTTGTTTGCTAGTATATTAGACACAAAACGACATTTAATTATCTCCTACAATCCGAACGTACTTCCATTAAGATAATGGAACGTACATGAGCTAGAAGACCTAATTAATTTATTTGCTTATCATTATAGGCAGGTACCTACATATATTCTGAAGGTTGTATATCTGCGAAGGTAAATTCTATTTGAGCTAGCAATCATGATATATTAACTGGGGGAAACAAGCTCTTCAGCTCCGGGTTGTCACAATCTGAAAACGGTTATCATTTGGACAAATTAGCTAGCAGACTAATGAGAACTCATTTTCATTAGTGCCAACGGCAGCAGGAAGCAACCCAACGGCCACAAATTGTTCAGAGAGTCAGAAAATCATTCAACATTCATCTATGTAAGTTATATAAAAGCCGAATGTTAATGAGCTTTCTTTGCTTTATCGTTCCACCCTCGTCCACTGCAAGGCACAGGCCTACGCTCAGAATGAGAGGCATTAGGCCGTAGTTACCACGCGGGCCCAGTGCGGATTGGGAACTTGACACACATCATTGAATATTTTCGCAGTCAACGGTAGAAGCGGATGGCCGGTGGTGGAGCTAAAAATGACCTAGGTACAACACACCCTCTTATTACCTTAGTAATAGAGTCGTGCTTAGATCATTAGGACTCCACGACCTGCTCATCCACTATTGCTGAATGTACCTACACAACTCCAAATGGAAACGTACCTAAATATCGAAAGTTATTACAATATCGAATGTATAAAATAACGAAAAGTTTTTTTCTGAAACAGTAAACTTCTTAAGACTGTTTTATGTAAAACTAGCCTAACCGAATGGGTGACGCCGTTTTTAAAAATCCTGAGAAGTTTACGGTTTCACAAAAAAAACTTGATATTGTAACCCATTCGATATATTAACTGTCGCTATTCAGAACCATTCCTCTCCAAATACATATTAATAAACAAATAAATAATAATATATTATATCTATCCAAATTGTAAGAGTCATGTATGTCAACACATCACGACTCAATAACTCGCAATTAAGATCGCACAAAGATTTCTTATAATATAATTATCCCTTTGTTCGTTTCGTATATAATCTTATCACCAAAGTCAGAATCAGCACACTAATAATGTTTAATTAATTACAATCGTCGTATGATGAAAATAAGACGTTCGTGAGCTTCAACAAAAGCTCTTTTCTTTTCGACCCTTGTAGGCGAAGACAAACAAAGGCATATTGGAAAGCGGACCTCAATTTCTTTACAAGAGTATGTCATGTAGTAATTTAAATCCTATTAATATTATAAATGCGTGCGTGTATGTGTGTGTGTGTTCGAATTTTACATGGGTCCCGTACGAATATTGGGATAAAAAGTATTGTAACAAAAACCTACATTTCAAGTAGCTAGCCGAGTTTCGTACATTTCAGGTGTCATTCCAGATTTCCAGCTATCTTCATACCAAAAATTTCATTCAAATCCGTCCAGTAATAGCGTAAAGGAATAACAAACACACAAGCACACACACATACAAACTTTCGAGTTTATAATATTAGTAGTACTACTAGGATGTACTATTCGATGTAATGAAGAAAGTTTCAGATCAATACTAGTTATTGCTGGTTCGGTAGTGAGATTAGTGCGCATAGAAGGAAGCAATCGAGCAATCAAGCGTAATTCATGCAATGGAGGCGTATTCATAGGATGTCAGTCAGAGTTTAAGCCGATCGTGTATACATGCTCAACAGAAATCGGAAGGATTTCAAAAGCAATTCGATTACAGCAATGTTTGCAAGCCGTAGTGGCCTAGCCGTTTGACCTATGACCTCTCAAGCAGAGGGTCCTGGTTTCAAATCCCGGCTCTTACCGGAGCTTTTCGGAATTTATGTGCGAAATTACATTTGTAATTTACCATGAAAACATGGTGAGGAAACGTTCATATACTTATTTCTTGAGTAGCGTTTTTGATTCTAAGTAAGAAAACACCAAAATTTCCTCATTAAAAAAAGTTTTCTGCGCACTTTAAAGAAAAATGCTCATAAATAAGTTTACTAAGTTTCTTCTCGTATACCTCTCTCATTCTGAGAGAAGGCCTGTGGCCTGCAGTGGGATGTATACCGACCGAGATGATGAAGTATACTACCTCTGTTCATCGTTACATACATCACCCCTACATATAAACAGCTCTATCTTTAGAATCATATGTAATAAGTAAGCGATTCAATTTATCGCGTTCCCATCGCACAATTGTTCGTCTACCACAGCTGTAACTTTAGTAAAAGCACTGTCACTGTATACCAAAAGGGAATATTGAATACTGATACTAAATAAATCAACTGTGAACAGAGTCACTCGAAAAAGAAAGTCTGCATAAAACAATACAACTACACGAGTAAAGAACGATGCGATGAATAAATTTCTGTACACGGCTACAGCTGTTAGGGATCCTTTTTAACATAACCCGAAACGTAGACCGGCTGTCGGGCCCCGTGCCAAGGCTAGCATCTCGAAGGATGCTCTAAAAAATGGCATTATCACAGTAAAAATCCAGTAAACAATCTACAGTCAACGTGCTGAATATTCTCTCGCAAAAGAGCGCGCTGTCTTCATAAATTTTTACGTGATGTGAGCGAAGAGAGTTTGGTCGCTTGGGCGGATTCTATATCGGGGCTTGTAGACTGCTTACTGCTTTTATACTGTGATATCACTCCAACCAGCTACGCTACGACTAGTCTCGCCTCTGCTTGATATTCAAGCAATTAAAAAGAAATACGACTGGATGAATAATTTACTTGCTGAGAAAAGAATGGCTTCAGATCGGAGATATTTATCTACCTTTGATTCAATTGGATCGCGAGAAAAGCAAAACTAAGTTTGAGTTATTTGTAGCTTTTTTTTTTGCTTGCTCCAGTACCAACTACACTTATCTTACAACATTATTCATATATTTGGAATGAGACCAAAACAATGCCATAAGGTACCTATACTTATTAGGTATATTGTTTTTCACATATTTGTCGAGTACAAAAATGCAGTAACCGAAACCCACAATACAAAAAATTTATTATATAGTATGTTTCTGACATTCTTTGTTTTTCGAGTACATGAATATACATACCTAACCACACACGTACGTGCCTAATTATACATACCACGACCACTCTGTCAAGAGTGAAACGAACAAGAAGAATAATAAATAGTCATATTCTATCGCTACTCGAAACTTGACGCTGTTATAGTACCTAATAAAGATGGTTACAAGGTTCATTTGTTTACCTCAAAATAAAATTGGACTTTGTAATTTTTCCTTTATCATAGTCAAAACAAATTTTTCATTACACGCTCGACCGAGACATTGATCAATGAAGCGCTGGTTTTAAAATAAGGCAAAAACCGGAGCGAGCCGCAATTTCATTCCACCGAGCTGACAGTGCAACGCTCGAGAATCATTTTAAGAAATATAATAATGTCAACATTCTTTCCTTGCAGCCCGCAAGTTGACGCGAAAGGAGCGATCTACTTGACGACTAAAAATGGAACGTTTCCAATATCGCTGACGCCGGTGAAGCCTCGCGAAGCGGCCCCCAAGATTGTCTCTAGCACCGCTCAGAACGCAACTCTAGCCTCTTCCTACAGCGAGAGAGATTATTGGGAAACAACGGACGAGATCCTTTCTAATTACGTAAACCCAAACGTAACGTACGGTGAAATGGACACACGATACATGTGGAAAAACAAAAGAAGCATAAACGACGCAGTGTCTCGGAATATCACGCTGGTACTCGAGAATCTTTTGAAGAATTACGAAAACTCACAATTACCAACTCATGGGAAAGGTATTGAATTAAATTTTAATGTTGGGTTTGGATGCTGCAGTCAGTACATTAACTTTCACATAAGTCACCAATTCATCATAAGCCGTTATAATCATAAGATAGAATTAGTAGTAAGTTCCATTACAAAATTCGGCAACAGACATTCTAAAAAAGTTCAAGCATTTGACATTACAGGAGTGATAATATAGGGAGGGAGGGTGCGAGCGTGTGGTAGTTAGTGCTGAAGAGTTACCAAATATTTACACGTTAACAAAACATTTAATTGCGTACATAATAACATTTTCTTCAATAAAGTAGGCAAGTCGGATAAAGTGGAGCCGAAACGCCAAAAGTCCAAATATGTACAGAGAAATCCAGACCCCTATCAAGACAACTTTTTTTTTCAGTAATTTTGCTAGTTTTTAAATAAATATGGCTTTGTCCATCAGAAGACACTTTTGCCAGTACCTATCTAGTGAATTTTGCCGTTGTTCGGTAAAAAAAATGCCGTAATTTAAAAAACAGACTAATAATGCCACTTAAATTTAAAAGAGCGGCAGTTAGCGCGGTTGTTGTATGTTACATTCATATAAGTAGGTATATTGGATTTTTGCGTCATAATATTCTTCGTTTCAGGTTACCCAACTGTTGTACAGACGAATATATTGATTAGGAGTATGGGACCGGTCTCAGAACTGGATATGGTAAGATCATATACAAAGGTTTGGATCATAACATAAAAGCTTACGGTTTAATCATAGGTCGCAAATGATCGTCTTTTTCGGAAAAGATATACTAGTTAAGTGGACTGTTAAATTGAAACCTGATGTTATGTAAATTGAAGATTCGATGTTTGACCTAATTTTAAGATATTTGGTAAGTAATGTGATACTTGTTTACATATCATTTCAGGCTTCAGATGTTTACGGCACGAAAACAGGGAAAAATTCTGAAAATGATCTTATTAGAAAGTTGATTCTTATTTTAACTTTTCCACTTTAATGTTAAAGCAGGTCAAAGAAATCGACGTCGACATCAATCAAATTAGAATATGCTACAATGATTGGCAGTGCCGGCAATTATCTCTTAAGAACTGGCCGACGTTTCTTTTTGACCTCTCTATAGTGAAACTATAGCTACTGCAATCTTATTTTATAATTTCAAAGGGCTCTCTTGATTATATCGTCCTTACAATCATCCATATTATAGTTAGTTAGTGGGTACAAATGAATTACTATTTTATTACTACTAATTACTACTTTTATATAATCTAACTATACCTATAATGACTCTGATCTGATATATTTCGATAGAGAAGCTTTTCGCTGTGTGGCACTTCAATTTCTAATCCATTTAAATCGATTTTTAACCCCCGACACAAAAAGAGGTGTGTTATAAGTTTGTGTGTGTGTGTGTGTGTGCGTGCGGGTGCGTGCGAGCGTGCGTGAGTGAGTGCGTGCGAGCGTCCGTGCGTGCAAGCGTGCGTGCGAGCGTGCGTGCGTAGGTGTGTGTATGTCTGTGGTATCATATTTTTTAAGCCAGTGAACCTATTTTGATGCGGTTTTTTATTTGAAAGTAAGTTTCTGGGCGATTGTTCTTAGACATGTTTTATCAAAATTGGTTCAGTCATTTCAAAGTTATCAATCAGCTCTTTTGTTAGCTGCGGAAGGGAAAGAAGCATAAAACGGGCATTTACTTTATTTTCAAACATGTCTATGTGTGACCTAATTGCGTTGGGGGTATTATAATTTTTAATTTATAGTTATATGCGTGACTGGTCTACATCACCTGCTCAAAAAAGTTTAGGTATGTATTTATTTATTTATCTATAAGTACATATTAATACGTTTATCTGTAGCTAATACTTATATACTTATAATGCAAGCTGCGCTTACTTTGGGACTTACTTGCTTCATTTACTTCGTGTGAATTGTCCTGTGCTCACTGTGCTGTTATTTTAAGTAAGCATAATTAATATGAAGCCTTTCCGGACAGGACTATTCAATGGACTGTTACTTCAGGCAATATTGGCGGGACACGCGGCTCTCATTCCTAGGACCAATCCGTTCGCTGTCTCTCTCCATCAAAATGCTGGAGAGGATCTGGCGGCCTGACACCTACTTCTACAACGGCAAACATTCTTACGTCCACACCATCACCGTGCCCAATAAGTTATTGAGGATCAGTCAGCATGGAGACATTTTGTACTCCATGAGGTATGTTTTGTATTTAAAATCTATCGTCGATAAGGTGCAAGTCTCTTCTACACTTTCATGACTTTAGCTCAGTGATACCCAAAGTGCTCTGTATCGACCCCCAGGGGTCGACAAAGACCTGCAAGGGGTCTGTGTACGAGAAAAAAACCACAACTGAGGTCGATTACTTTGCGATATATCAAGCTCAGTGATACCCAAAGAGCTCTACTGTATCGATCCCCAGGGGTCGACAAAGACCTGCAAGAAATCTGCGTACGAGAAAAAACCACATCTGAAATAGGTAGATTACTTTGCGATACATCAATATTAAGTAAGCAGGGGGGGGTCTACCAGAAATTGTAAAATATGGCAAGGGGTCTACGAGACACAAAAGTTTGGGGATCTCTACTTTAGTTTTATTAAAATGGTGCAAGAAATTCCTGCGAGTTGTGATGTATTGCCGTCTACGATTGATCACTTGTAAATTAACCCACGGCATCGCCCGTGTTAGAAAACCATGAAAAAAGTTTACGGTAATATTTTTAAAGCACGTTACATCGGTTGCTCCTTTGATCAATGGTTGCTCAGACAACGCCATTTGATCGCAGACGATAAATCCGTCCTTGTTCCTTCCTTGTCTAGCAATATTGAAATATTCTAGGGACTTAGACTGGGCTTTGACAAATCAGTCAGTCAGGGCTATTCAATTCACCACCGATACCTAAACTCCATTTCAATAGAATCTGACAATCTCGGAGACGCTTAAGGCCAACTGACACCGAATTGTCCAGATCCTTAATGATAATGAACACATTCGCGACCACATATCGCTACGCGCTACGCTCGTAACCAGTAGCAGCGTTTTTCCGCTTTGTAGCAAAAACTGCCTACGAACATAGAATCCGCATGGCGGGTTCTTGAAACTGAATGTGTTAAAATCTTTTTTTATTAATGAACTGAAACAATTACTTTGCTCGCCTGCTTGCTTGCTTGCTTTTTTGCTTTGCGAGTGAGCAAAGTAATTGTTTCAGTTCATAATATGGACCTCCGCAAAGCAACGCCTGATTCAATAAATTACTTTTTTATTGGTTACTCTTAGGAACCTAAATAATAAGGTCTATGTCAATTGGCTAGGTATCTAAAAGATTGTTATATTTTATTGAAATGAGCTTTATAGCAATAACCGTGCAAATAACCTTCGTTAATTTCATAGCCTCCGAACAAACACACCCACCAGCACCGTTTAATTGGCAGAGTGAAAAATCTTGCGCTCCGATTACCTCGCCGAGTTATTCATCGCCCGTAAATTGCGATGGACAATAAATTAAAAAGAAACCCTACAAGCCACTTTTTACGATTCATTGATGCAATACATCAAGTTAAATCGATCGTTTGTGTTAAGTGACTTGCGCTTGTTTTAAAATAAAAATACAATACTATACAAATATTTACAAACAGTTTTCAATGACGCAACAGAATACAAATATACGATTTTAAACTATTATTTTCCTAATTATTAACTAGGATAACTATTTGTTGAAGCAACAGTTGTCAAATGGTTTACTTTCACAATGTAGGTACCTAACTATAATATATTTTCGTGTCTTACAATTCATGACCTAATAGAAAAGTTAAGCTGCAAGATTTTATTCTTGCTGAAAACCTGTACTTATAGGGATATGAACCTAACATCTAGAATGACTGAAATTTGTTAATTTCTATTTCTAAAATATTTAAAGAATGTCTTTATTCGTGTTTAGTGATGCAGTCGAATAGATTCGGATTGAAATTGGGCAGGCGTTTGATTGCGCGTGAACTAATCAGTTGGCGTATTTCCAGCCGTCGGCAGCGAGTGAAAGCAACCAGTGGCATACATAGTGGGTCTACACTTTAGCGTGTTAATTACGATACGGATTAATCGGTGCAACCAGTTTAATTGAGTGATTAACTCTGAAATCATGGTATAATGTAATGAAACATTCGTATGAGCTAGGGGTGGAGAAACCCGTCATTTCAGAAGCTGTTCCGCACAATATACAAAAATTTGACACGAAAATCGGCTTTTAAAGCAATCGTGCCAACTAATCGCGTATTTTGTGTCTGTTCTGTATGGCCTTCCATGATTTTAATCTACTGTGGCCTGGTGGAAGACCATGCTGGTTTTCAATCAGCGACATGCTCAGCCGAGACCTTTTTATAGCAGCATTCATTTATAATATTGTATGTTTTTGGAAGCCATGGACCCTGGTGGCCTAGTGGTTTGACCTATTGCCTCTCAAGCGGTGTTTCGTGGGTTCGAATCCGGGCTGGCACCTCTGAGTTTTTCGGCTTGACGGTGAATAAATACATCACGAGGAAACCTGCACACACCTGAAAAAATCAATGGTGTGTGTGAAGTTCCCAATCCGCACTGAGCCCGCGTTGTAATTATAACCCAAGCTCTCTCATTCTAAGGGGAGGCCTGTGCCCTGCAGTGGGACGTATATAAGCTGGGATGGATGGATGTATGTTTGTGTTTTTATTGTTTTATCCAATATATTATGTGTTGTTTCCAGGTATAAATAAATGTTTTCTTTCTTTCTTTCTTAAAGAAAAAATATACTTCTGTCCGAAAAAATATTGAACCACGTTTTATACTTCAATTGCTCATTGTCTTCTATTCCTGTTAGTGAAAGTATGTGTGCAGTAAGCAGTAAATTTGTCCCCACGTTAGTTTCCATGGTAAAGTGCTCATTGGTCATGGGTTGCCGGAGAGACGACATTTGATTAGGGTAGGACTGAAGGACGGAATGTTCACCCTCTTTACTTGAACGGTCGGTTTGAAATTTTAGCAAATTGTGTACCTGTGATAATAATGTTATAATTGTAGTTAAACGAAAGGTTCAACGGCAATTGATAAAGCACCGAAGGGTAGCTTTGACATCCAAAGGGTTAAAATCCTCTTTATGTTAAACTAAATTAAGCAATTTCTGAGTGATTGCCGCTCGCTTGCTACTATACCTACATATTATACTTTTTCTATCCACCATATTATAACTAATAGCTTTCATCATCATCCAGCCTATATACGTCCCACTGCAGGGCACAGGCCTCCTCTCAGAATGAGAGGGCTTGAACCGTACTTCCCACGCGGGCCCAGTGCGGATTGGGAACTTCACACACACCATTGAATTTCGTCGCAAGTGTATCCAGGTTTCCTCACGATGTTTTCCTTCACCGTAAAGCTCATAGTAAATTTCAAATGTAATTTCGCACATAAATTTAAAAAAACTCAGATGTGCGAGCCGTGATTTGAACCCACGACCCTCTGTTTGATAGGCCTTAGGTTAAACCACTAAACCACCACGGCTCCAACTAATAGGTAGCTTTATTTGTGTTAAAAGACGATTTGAAAGTTATCATATACATAACTCTTCGCTATCTAAGTGAATTAGATACATTATAGTATTAATGCAATTAAATATGAAAGTACCTGGGCGACCGAGCTCTGCTCGGGCAGAAACTCGGTACCAAGCGTTTTCCCAGAGATAAGACCAAGCTAGATCAATTTTTCATCCCCGAAAACCCCCAAATACCAAATTTCATCGAAATCGTTGGAACCGTTTCCGAGATCCTGATTATATACACCGGAGGGGTGGGGGTGGTGGGGGTGAGAGGGGGGAGGGGATGCGGGGGAGGGAGCGTGGGTGTGTTAAAGGGGGGATGAAAATTTCATTGATTTTGCCGTAGGATGCACCGTTTTCAAGATATTTGACAAAAACACCGGAGGGGGTGGAGGGGGGCCCCTTTTTAAGTTTATTTTTTATGAGAAAACGTCAAGTTTCTTCTTTTGTGAGAAAAAGTTACTTTTTTGTGAGAAAAAGTTACTTTTTTGTTAGAAAAAGTATTATAGGGAACGTGCAGTAACTATAGGCGGCAGCACTAATGCGACAGAAGAGACACTATGCGGACAGTAAAACAAACTTATCAAGGTAAAACATTCAAATTGATGGCACCCTTATGGCACCAGTTGGCAGCACCGTCTATGTGCACGTTCCCTATTGGGAGCACAGAACAGGAAAAGCCGGTTGTCTGTAAAGTCGGTTTACGGACGATAGTTTAACGTGACTCACCGCTCCACCCCCTCCGGTGTTTTTGTCAAATATCTTGAAAACGGTGCATCCTACGGCAAAATCAATGAAATTTTCATCCCCCCTTTAATACCCCCGCGCTCCCTCTCCCGCATCCCCTCCCCCCCCTCCCACCCCCCAACCCCTACCCCTCCGGTGTATATAATCAGGATCTCGGAAACGGTTCCAACGATTTCGATGAAATTTGGTATTTGGGGGTTTTCGGGGATGAAAAATTGATCTAGCTTGGTCTTATCTCTGGGAAAACGCTTGGTACCGAGTTTCTGCCCGAGCAGAGCTCGGTCGCCCAGGTACTAGCATTTAATACGAGAGTGAGCAAGACGCTACGATACGAAGTTCGAATTTCGGAGTAGCCCCGCTGTTCTTTCAGGTTGACGATAAAAGCTAAATGTCCAATGGAACTGAGGAGTTTCCCCATGGACCGTCAGTCCTGCCCTCTTATACTTGGAAGCTGTAAGTACATTTCCTTACCTTAGCTGGCTTTAATTATTATATCTGCTCTGCTTCTATAATACAGCAAAGATTACGTTACGAAAAGAGACATATCTACAATTTTAATTAGGCATTAACCACATATTAAATTAACAATTATCGCATGTTTAAAACTATTTTTTCCAGGGCAACAAATATAGCCACGAATTTAAATATTATTCAGATAGAAATGCCATTTCTAAAAAAAGTAAGTTATATCTAGTTATTACTAGGTATCAGTACTTATTATGCCATGAGGGTATTTTATTGCTAAAATACCTCTACGTTTCGACGACACCTGTCACATTGCAGCGGCCGCGGTCACGAATAAATTAGATAGTGTACAAGTAAACTAAGTTTAAGTTTTAATTTTAACATAATATTTATGGCATAACACAAAGCTGCCTCGGTTCTATGAAAATTGTTGTGTAACAATAACCTAACCTAATTTGCTTAACCGATGCAAGCTTTTGTAACACTCTGTACTTTCCCCTAAAGCCAT
This sequence comes from Archips xylosteana, assembly GCA_947563465.1. Classification (NCBI taxonomy): domain Eukaryota; kingdom Metazoa; phylum Arthropoda; class Insecta; order Lepidoptera; family Tortricidae; genus Archips; species Archips xylosteana. Next base: position 8,914,520 of record OX387349.1, read on the forward strand.
TGTAACCTGCACGATATGGTATGGGTGCACAAGCTTTTATCTTGCTGTGACTTTTGTGAGGCATAAAGCTACTCGTATCAAACTCTTTGATGTTAGCATCATATGAATGATGGCAATGGCACCCGGTAAATGAAGGGTATAAGAAAGAACCAGTATAGTCACCTTTTGTGAAAAATTATATTTTAATCTCAAAATGTAGAGCTCGCAACGCAAAGTACTATAACTTACCATTATTGGATTAAATATGGATACCTGAAACTAATACATATTTTTTATGCTTTTAAAGAAATTGTTACCTAATTGTTTGTGATGACTAACTTTCAAACCGCTATAACTCAAAAAGGCGCTTAAAAGGCTAGCTGTGAATCATTAAAAACTGTTCTAAATTATCTTTTCTTCATTTTCTAACGCTCCTCAGACGCCTACTCCAACCAGCAGTTGGTGTACCAATGGCAGAACTCGGAGAGCGTCAACTTCGTGCCTGGCATGACGCTGTCACAGTTCGACCTCATCAGCTTCCCGTATCGGAACTTCACCTTCACCAGGCGAGAGGGTATGATATCCAAATACTTTATGTTATTTCAAAACTTTGTCATGTTTGACAAAAAAGTTGGACTATACAATAGGAATAAAGTCACCATAAAATAATAACTCAAGAGTTCCAAGACACGAGCACGACTGTAATAATAATACGTTTTAAAAAAAAAAAACATTTTCAGTGCAACCTTTTTTGCTGACTGCACTTTTTGTTAACTGTAATAGGGATGTTAACACCACCACACCACCAATCCACTGACGTACTTTTTATGAGCTGTCAAAACACAATTCTACCATAGAGTTTGAATGGCAATAGCAACTTAGGACCAGTGGCGTAGCTAGTTAACCAAAGGCCCTGGGGCAAAAAATAAACTAGGGCCCCAACCCGTGTTACCTACATGATAAGACAAGTAAGGATGAATGAACTTTAAATTCACTAGACTCGTGCGCTTGTAAATTCACTAGTAGCGTTTTATAGCCGCGTTTCTCATAGGTCCGCGTTTATAGTTTGTAATTCAGAGTCCGAGGGGCCCCCTGAGCTTGGAGGCCCCGGTGCACTGCCCCGCTTGCCCTACGGTAGCTACGCCACTGCTTAGGACGTCACTTGTAGCAACAAAAAATCTAATTTTGTAGTTAATCAAAAATTAATCTGGTTTTCAGGGCTAAAGAAAAGCGTTTTTTTTTATTGAAGTCGTGTCTTCGAACATCCCTATTGCATTGTCATTCAACCTACATAGTAGGCAAGTATACCAGATTTCAAGTCCGTTACGTAATGCACACCTGATAATTCAAACCCTTACGGCATTAACATGAGGGTTTGACTTGAAATATGAAATCATAACTACGTTATTTTCATTCATTCCGGTTGACAATATAAGCTCGTGTTTTATCACACCTTCGGAAGCTTCACCAAAATTTGCACTAGCGTCACATTTATTCATGGTTCATACCTACGTGCAAGTAAGTATAGGCGAAAAACTTAAGAAGATGACCTGTTGTATGTTGTAATGCAGAAAATTGATGTATTATGTTAAATAATTAAACCCCTTTATCAGTTTACACCTGTTTAATCATTTATATTATTAGATACAATTAGGTATGATCAGATTCATTGTCTTAACATGTCTTGCTCGACTCTGTTGGTCGCACACAGATCCAGTACTGGGTTGCCAGACGTGATATCTATTTACTATCCTACAATTGATATTATGGAACTTAAGTCATTATTCTAATTTGGAACGCCAATTTGTTTATACGGACACGTTACTACTACATACAACAGGGGGGCTACTCCGAAATTCGAAAATCGAAGTTCGTATCGTACCGTCTCGCTCGCTCTCGAATTAAATACTATTAGCGTGAGCGGGGCAGCACGAAACGAATTTCGAATTATGCACTTCGTAGTATAAGGCTAGATCATCTTCTTAAGTTTTTCATCTATATAAAGCGTAAGTAAAGTGCAAGTGAAGCGTAGCTTTTCTAACATTAATGTTTATTAAACGAATTGAAAGATAATTTTTGACGACAGCTCCTTAAAAGATGACCATTAGGGAAAACAAAAAAATATATTCTTACAAAGAAATGTGTAGATATTTAACATCGCTATATTTTTACCTTCCCCTACAACACCGTCGTCAACACATTTCGTATTATATTGTTAATTGGTGTCAGCGCTTTTAGGATCGCGAAGGAGTAGCATTTATATCCCAAGTAACTTTGTTTGCGGCAAACATGACGAACTTCCTTTATTAACGCTCCTTAATTGTGTGGACCTGCACGAATATAAATAGAATCTCGCCACGACGTGCAATTCCATCCATTTATATTTATTCATTGAGATTATTTGTCTGGCTTCACTTTGCTCGTTTCCCGTTATAAATGCCCTTGTAAAGTACCTACTTATTCTAGCGGAAATAATTAAAATTTGATAGCTCTAGCAATATGCAATAAAGCAGAACTCGCTCTCCTCCACTTCTACGTAAATCACCAGTTCACCACACATGTCACACAGAACCAATTTTTTATCACAAACACCACGCAAAATGCTATCGCGTTTCGAATCCTCCATGAGTTCATTCGAATCAAAAAGAAGAAGAAGGTAGGTATGCATGATAATATATTGCTGCGTTTAAGTTTAATTAAAGGAAAGGCCCACAATTCAAAATCAAGTTTTTGTTAGGAGAGCACTCTTAAATTTTCACATCATTTTCAATGCTTTTTTATCCTTCGATCCCTAATGTAATTTCTGACCACGTGTTTATTTTAATTTTACCCATTACAAATGATTTTGATTTGTGGCCCTTTCTTTTAAAAGCAGCGATATAACTATGTATCGCACAGATGTAGCTGTCGTGCGCGTGTGGAACCGAAGTACTTAGCAAGTTAAAAAAGTTGTATAGGTGAAAATCTTAACAAAAGGACTAAGGACTAGCCAAGGTACTAAGGACTTTTCGTATGTAGTAGTAACATGTCCGTATATACAAATCGACTTTCCAAATTAGAAAAACTACTAAAGCTCCATATCAATTCTGTGCACTACCTACTACAGTTACAACAGGTCCTTTACTTCAGATTTTTACCTTAGTTCATTTTTATAGCGGAAACCTTTCCGGGCGCCTAAACGGCCTCCATCTCTACTAATCACGGGCAGCGTTCCCGAACCTTATCCGCTTACGAACTAACATGATTTCCCACACTTCGGTTCAGTCGGGAAAACGCTGCCATTATAAATATTATTTATCGTAAGTGCCAAATTATCGGCAGCGCTCGCGAGGCGGCTCTGCGATCCCCGAGACAATATTACGTTTATGATATTACATTACGCCTATATGAGTGCCGTACCTAAGTGTGTTGTTTCCTTCTGGAAACTCGATATAAGTATACTTAAATATAGTTAGCATGAAATCTTAACTATTTTCTACTCGTATAGCATTGTAATGAGTTACGAAATCGTTTTTCCACCGCGAAGGCCTCTTAAGTACTTCCTTGTTCAGTACTCGTATGTCGGGATTGTTTCATCTCATTCTGACCCAAAATACACCTTCAAGTGCTTTCCAATAAAATATGTTCCGGCATTTTCCCCAAAGGCAAAAGGAAATGTTTTAGAAAACTGTGGCAGTAGCGGCGCGCCAATGACACGAATCGGCTTTTACGCTCCGCAGGATTTACATTTGCTTCCATCACAGGAAATGAATGACAGCGTAAAATGGGCACTCTAGTGCCTAAATTGTAACATAAAGCTATTTTGTACCTAATAGAAATCTGTTAAATTCTGTGCAGGGGACTTCTCAGTGCTTCAGGTTTCGTTCAACCTGCAACGGCATACTGGCTACTTCCTTATTCAAGTTTACGTGCCGTGCATCCTTATCGTCGTACTCTCGTGGGTATCTTTCTGGATTCATCGTGAGGTAAATAAATTTATTTATTCAAATTTTCATATGATGGCGAGAATGTGTGTGAGAATTTGAAGTAACAAATGTTTCAGGCTACTTCGGATCGCGTTGGTTTAGGAATAACGACAGTGTTGACCCTGTCGACGATAAGCCTGGATTCACGCACCGATCTGCCTAAGGTGCGGTACGCTACAGCACTGGACTGGTTTCTGCTGATGAGCTTCTTCTACTGCATCGCCACGCTTCTTGAATTTGCTGGTGTCCATTACTTCACTAAGGTAAAGTGCCAAACACTCAGGTCTTAAAAGCTTAGTGGTAGGTCAGTTAGACACTTTTCACGACGTTTGCCATCGCGATAAAATTATTTTACCATGCCGTACATTTCTTCATACTTAATCTACCTAGTCGAAGGCTCGTAACGGGATCTTGGTTTTTCGCCGAAAATATTGTTCCCAAATGAATTATTTCCAAACTGTTTCATATGGACGAACTATCCTATAGAACCCTATAGGTTAGGCTGGAGTCCTGAAGTACTCAGTTTTTAAAAAAAATCGTTCGTCCATATGAAAAAATTGAAAAATTATTATTTGGGAAAAATATTGTCAGCGAAAAATTAAATAACAGCACGTTACACGTATGCGTATGCTTGGGCCTAAAAATAATAGTTAGGTAGGTTAGGTACTTATAAAATTTAATTCGCGGTGTACAGTCACACGGCGGACACGACGTACAAAATACGCGTTCTTGAATCTACATAAGCACGACGACGTCTGTACACGCGTACGCCTACATACATCGCGCGCGCACTCTTCTGGATTCGGGCGGTGTCCGGCAATCTGCGCCTTGAGGGGTGGGGTAACTCGAATCGGTGCGGGGCGGAGCGTGTCCATTCTGTATGTTAGTACTATTATATATTCTGTGGTACAGTCGAAGAAACTAAATCACGTACCAGGGTGAACCCTGTTCACTGCAAATGTCGTGTTGACATTCCATATATCTATAAGTTTTACTTCACCAAAATACTTCTCGATCGCGTTTTCGTAAAAAAAACAATTACTAGGGAAACATGGACAGCGCCTCCGCGCGCACGCGTCCATGTTTCCATAGAATTGAAATTTTTACGTAAACGCGATCGAGAAGTATTTTGGTGAAGTAAAACTTATACTAAGCGTACCTACTGCTAAATAAATGTGTACTGGTACGCAATTTATTCAGTTTCCTCAGCAGTTGAGGCTCGCGAGGTACGCTTGTAGAAATCTTGTTTAGAGCCACTAATGGGATGTGCCTATTCTTAGTCTGATATGAAGGTCTATAAGTCGATATTTTTGCAGGTCGGTTCGGGAGAGATCGTGATAGACGATGCAGAGTGGGAGGAGCTGATCGAAGAAGTAGGGGGCGACGCGTTCGCCGCGCGGCAACTCGCCGTGCGCCGGCGCAGCTCTGCGCGCTCCATGCAGAACTATGTAACTTTAGTCTAACCAAGGGTGATATATAGACTGGATTGGCAGTCGCCATAGTACGGATCGGCCGCGGTTTTTGTAGTTCGATTAGGTATTAAATCAGATGGCGCTGAAATATAGCCAGAGGCTTTGAAGGCAAAACAATAAGACTACAGATGTTTCATATTGCTAGAAATGTATTATTATTCAAAAATATTGCATAATTATACAATATAATACATTTGTAGTAATATGAAATATCTGTAGTCTTATTGTTTTGCCTTCAAAGCCTCTGGCTATATTTCAGCGCCATCTAGATTTAATAATCGAACTACAAAAACCGCGGCCGATCCGTACTATGGCGACTGCCAATCCAGTCTATGTCATCCTTGGTCTAACGCAATTAAAATTGACAACATTTCAAAAAAAAAATCATTCTTGTTATTTTGCTTTTATAATAGCTGGTTAAAAATCAGACTACCCGTGTTTCTCGGTTTTCCTTTATTTTGCTTAAATTGGTCGTTAATAATTAATTATAGAAATGATCATTAAAAAGTCCGTATATACAAAGATAGGAATAATAATGTCGCAGTCTTAGCATGATATAAAATTAAAAAAAAAAACATAACTGTCATGTCATTATGTCAATTCGCGTCACATATTTTGTCAACAATCCGTTGCAAATTCCCGAATTTGTTATTTTCTGCGTTTGTTGCTTTGAGTTTTCAAATATTTCTTTCTAATGACGACCGGAAAAAAGTAGCATCAAGATGCCTTGACCATTTGTTTCGTCCGAAGTTGCAAAAACACAGCATTAATGGAATTTAATGGAATTGGATGGAATTGAAAATTGAAGAACTTTGAACTGTAACCAAATAAAATATAAATATTTTTACATGTATTGTTACTTTTTGCTCCTAAATACATAGTAAATAAAACACTGTAATCTTTATTTGTTTATCCTTCAGACCTACCGGTATTTCAAAGTTGACATACCTACCACTGACTATACTTAGTCAGTAACTTTAAACAGGTAACTGGGGAAAATATTCAACTAAAACAGTATAAGCAGGTACCTAATGTTGTGAACAGGTACAGGATAAGTTCCCTTAGATAGGTATGATATTTTTTAATGGATAATGTACTCATAATATAAACATAAGGGTTCATGACTTGATGTAATTGTAATAAAAAACTTGAATTTGTGGGTTAGTATTGTAATATAAAAGTAACACTTTAACAATGTAGTAGAATCACATGTTTTTCTAGTATAATATTCTGAACTCCGAGATTCTTCTGCACCAGTTAACGTATGATTAATGTTATGAAAGCCAATAATGCTTGATTACTTTTGTTCTCTCTAAACTGGGATCAACCACACGAGATCATGTCTTACTTTTTCCTGTAGCGTGCATTTGTATTTTGTACTGCTACTGGTTACTGGTTACGAGCGTAGCGTGTAGAATGTGCTAGAGGACAGGAGAACCTTCGCTCCTTAAGTTACCGCCACATTAAAACAAGTCATTTTTTCGCACGAACTGTAACAACATCCATTCGTCGACGTTGGGCAGATTGGGACTATCAGCTTTTACGAATCTGCCAGTCACTACTATTTCAAAATGTTATCAAAGCGTAATTCAAAACAATGATATTAAGAGAACCGAAAGCGAGTCGCTAGAATTTAAGTTATCAGTCAGACAAGACAGATAAAAAATGAACTGACAGTTGTTTTTTTTTTTCATTTTATGATAATAAATGGACTAAGAGCCGCTAAGTGTATGCCTAATATTCACAATCCAACTTTTTTTACTCTTTTTCCTAGATATAAAAAAATCTACTGCATAAAAAAATCCCAAAATATTTTTCCTGTAATCAGCAGTGAAAAATCTACAAACGGTTTTTTTTATTTTACTTACTTAGTACATTTGAATTGTTGTCAATTATCGGATTATTTGGAGAGTTAGTATTAAATCTGAAACGATTTCATCGCATTCAAACATATTGACTCTAGTAATTGGACATTCAGAATCGTAGTCCTATATTATATTCGTAGTCTGTTATAGTGTCAAAAACATTCACAAGTAGCCAGTGGATTCAGCACAACTATTACGACTCACATTATTAAGCCTTGGTGGCCTAGTGGTTTCACCTATGGCCTCTAAAGCAGAGACGTACCGTGGGTTCAAGCCCGGTCTTGCACCTCTTGAGTTTTTCAGAATTTGTGTGAAATTACATTTGAAATTTAAGAGCTTTACGGTGAAGGAAAACATCGTGAGGAAACCTGCACACACCTGCGAATGAATTCAATAGTGTGTGTGTGTGAAGTTCCCATTCCGCACACGGTCCGCGTGGGAACTTTCATTCTGAGAGGCGGCCTGTACCCTGCAGCAGCTGCAGTGCAGTGGGACTTATATACCTAGACTGATGTTGGTATATACCTAGACTGATTTTGGTTGATGATGATGATGATGATGATTACCACTCACGAGCCTCGTACGAAGTAAATGCCATTTAAAATCACCTTGACGTGCCAGCTACATTGTTGGTTGTGGTCACAAGTAGAAACCGCCGCAACATTGACGTAATTTTATGTACCATTTTATTACGTTACTAGCTTTTGCCCGCGACTCCGTCCGCGTGGAATTAGTAATTTGGGCAGCTTATTTTTTTTATCCAATTTGCTTTTTCATCAATTATGGCTCTCCTTAGTTCCTCGATATAAAAAAAATACCCCCCCCCCCCCCCGCAACCCCCCCTCACCGACCCCCCACCGAACCCACCCCTCGCATACCCGCGTTCACATTCACCGCCGTACCTACTCCCGAGTCACTACTTCTAAAAACTGTTCTATAAATTCTTAAAATAGACGTATCTTTCTTACTTGTGAACCGATTCAAATGAAACAAACACTAAATGTTAATCCAAGAAAATACCAACATATCAGTGAAAACCGCATCCTTCTAGGTTAAGCCGTTTCTGAGATTAGCGCGCACAAACGCACAGACAAACAGACAATAATTCTAAAAAACATTGTTTTGGGTTCTATTGCGCTAGTAAATAGCCCTAGTGACAGTTTTTCTCAAATATCTTGAATGTACAGACACCGACTTGTTACAGATTTATTATATGTATAGATTGCATGCCATAACTTCTCTATTAGATACCTAAACGCGTCTAATAATAATTAAATATCATGAAATATCATGGCTTCCAGAATTTTTCTCTGCCAACTCAAGGCAACTGCTCTACTGAGGCCGGGCCTGCGGAGCCCGTGGTGCGACTCACGATGGAAAGAACCACGCAGACGGAGGCACGAGTGCCGCGCTGGAGGCAACTGCTCTACTGCCTGGCTGGAGACGACTTGTACCGGAGGAAGCGGCAGGTTGAGGCTGGTAAGAACTGTTCAAGGTTGCCTCAGTTTCTCCGTGTGGAGCATTATTGACACCCGTAATTATTGGGATTTTCACTTTAAAATGTATCCGGGCGTTTTCAATAAAAGGTGTACTTAGTATGTACACCTTTTATTAAGTTAAGTACTACTTACCCCTCACTTTTTAGGGTTCCGTAGTCAACTAGGAACCCTTATAGTTTCGCCATGTCTGTCCGTCTGTCTGTCTGTCCGCGGCTAAGCTCAGAGACTGTTAGTACTAGAAAACTGTAATTTGGCATGAATATAAATATTAGTCACGCCGACAAAGTGGTTAAATAAAAAAAACTAAAAAAAATTTTTTTAGGGTACCTCCCATAGACGTAAAGTGGGGGTGATTTTTTTTTATCGACTAACCCTATAGTGTGGGATATCGTTGGATAGGTCTTTTAAAACCATTGGGGGGTTGCTTTTGTATTCAGTGATATGTTTGCGAAATATTCAACTTTAAAGTGAAAATTTTTATTAAAATCAATCGTCCCCCCCCCCCCCCCTCTAAAATCTAAAGTGTTGGGTGGAAAAATTTAAAAAAATTCAAAATGGCTAAGATTGCTTGGGAATTATTTGTAGTTTAAGAGTAAATAGTAGCCTAAGGTATTAAACATACCGTCACTACTTTGAAAAACTCGTATCTCAAATCAGCATGTAAACAAAACTGAACCTTGATACGCGCGTAATAAAGTTCACTTTGCCAGATTAACGATTTTGAGATACGAGCTTTTTTCAAAGTATTGACGATACCTAACTTGGAAGATTCCGTACACATACGAAATCCTTAGAAAAATATTACTTGATTTTTTCGTAATGGCTACGGAACCCTATCTTGGGCGTGTCCGACACGCTCTTGGCCGGTTTTTTTTAAATGAGGCAATTTCGGGTTTTTCTTAGGTACTCAGAATCCAGATTTTGATGATCAAAGAAAAGCACCCTAATTTTTCATACCTACCATTTTTTGTTTCAGTTTTGTGACGAGCTATATATACACATAAAGACACTTTTTTTCTTTATGGAAATGAATAGTACCTAGGTACCGACACGTGATTTTGAATATAAGAAAACCCGAAATTTAAAATGACTGATTTAAAAAAAAGTAAAAAATAGGTACAATTTAAATTGAAAATGCTCTTATACATAAGGATTTTTTTTCAGTAAGTAAAGTATTATAGTTCAGACAAAAGAGCGTGTAGGTCACCTGAAGATAAGCAACATTTTCCGCCCATGGAAATTTGCGACTCCATGGGAATCATTGGTGGTGGTGGTACCTAATAAGTATGATGTCTTCTCTTTGCCCACAGGTATGCGCGGGCACATCAACAGTGTGTCCCACATCGACCGCGCCGCGCGTGTCCTGTTCCCCGCCTCTTTCGCTATACTAAACCTCTTCTACTGGCTAGTCTACGTATTCTCCAACGATGACTTCGCATGGAGCGACAACCCTATGAACTCCTTGTCACATTAAAAAGGAATTTGAAGAAAAACTAAATAATAAAATGGCTCAACTCACAATAAATCAGCGGCGATCTGGAGTTTCGATGTTTTTCAAGGGTGAGGACAACAGGGATAATTTGAAAAAATATAGAGATGGACATATGAGTTTATGTACAGTGCATTGCACACTATTTTTTACGCACATACGGCAACATGCAACTACTACTGTTGGAGGCACTGCTCATTAGGCTACGTTTCCACCAGAGATGTGCGAGGTAGCTAAGCGGTGCGAGGCTGTGTAACGAGGATGTGTAACGGTGTGAATGTTTCCACCAAAGATGTGCGAGGTAGCTGAGCGGTGCGAGGACGCGTAGCGAGGATGTGTAGCGGACTCTTTTCAAATAAGCGGGCGGGGTGCGGTGAGGCGGGAGCGGAGCAACGCCGCCTAGCAACACATCCCTCGCAACACATTCCTCGCACACATCTTTCCCTTATTTTGTATGTACAAAAACCTCGCTCCGCTGAGCTGTTTCCATCAGAGCTGAGCTGAGCAAGAATTGGTAAATGAAGTGTTTCTATTGGTTCATGACAAACACATCCCTCGCAACGCATCCTCGCACAGCTCCGGTGGATACGCAGCCTACGTGCCCATATAGGTATAGTGGACCAAGTAAGTTCTTTACCATTTTTTGACAGATCCTGTAACTATAAAAACAATAAGGCAGATTGTCACGTTGATTTGTAAGTGAAAAAACCCTTTGATGGTTTGAACTACTGATATTGAACCTGGTAAAGGAATTTCTTCTTGGTCCAATAGGTACGGTCGCGAGCTTTAATTTGGGACCCATTTCGAATAAATATCCTTTGAATTCCTATACAATATGACAAGACTATCAACCTTAAGTGTGTCCCAAATTAAAGCTCGTGACTGTACCTAATTGAGACATTAACGCGCATGCGTTGCAGACGTTTTATGACATACACTATATAGAGTGCTGTAAACGCATTTATACTACGTACCTGAGTTCGACTCAATTTATAATTCCTGATTTTGAAAGTAACCTACAGATGTTTCCCTATCTTACTTAGTCACTTCTGCTTAAAACTTACATATAATAATGTTGGTATGTGTATGTAGGATAGTAGAATATTATATAGAGAAATAAATTATGTCCAAAAATTCCAACTATCATTTCATTTAACCCGTAATTACCCAAAACTTGGTAGGTATGTAGTATTTCACACCACGCCACTCATTATCTTACCTTCTGTGATCTTACCTCAACGTAAGAAGATGCAAATAACAAACCTGTGGAATATTTCATAGTCAATTTTATAAAGACTTCCTTGGCAGTCATTACCTACTTGAGTTGGTACAGTCAACCACAAAGATATTTATCCACTTTTTCACCTTATTACATTTGAATAGAGCTTTAATGAGCTTTTTCGGTAAAGCAAAACGTCTGCGTTTCGAAAATTTAAGTAAGTAATTGTTGTAAAGTGGATTTATTATGACCGAAATAAATGGTTGTATCATTTATTTATGGCACTGAGACGTGGCTGCTAACGATGGGCCTCATAAGGAAGCTCAAGGTCACTCAGAGGGCGATGGAGAGGGCTATGCTTGGAGTTTCTTTGCGGGATCGCATTAGAAATGATGAAATCCGCGCAAGAACTAAAGTCACGGACATAGCTCGAAGAATCGCAGTGGGCAGGGCACATCGCTCGTAGAACTGACGGCCGATGGGGCCGAAAGGTTCTCGAGTGGCGTCTGCGGACCGGAAGACGCAGTGTAGGCAGGCCTCCAACAAGATGGAGCGATGACCTGGTGAAGGTGGCGGGAACGCATTGGATGCGGATGGCGCAGGGCCGATCTGTTTGGCGAGCCTTGGGGGAGGCCTATGTTCAGCAGTGGACGTCTTTCGGATGAAATGATGATGATCATTTATAAGTATTATTAAATCTGCATAGGTAGGTAGAGCCTGTCTAATTTAAAATGACGCGCCCCACCACCGCATTTACCACGCATTTACGCACAGGATTTGAAAGTAGAATGGCCCTAAATACAGCTTCAATAGGTTCAAAATCCTGCGCGTAAACGCGGTGGTGGGGCGCGTCATTTTAAATTAGACAAGCTCTACATCTGGCGACAAAAATTAATGTGTTAAATTTAGGTATATTCTACAAATCTACACTGAGCCCGTTTGGGAACTACAGTCCGAGACGTCTCATTCTGACAGGAATGCCTCTGCCCAGCAGTGCGAAATAAGACTACAGGAGATACAATGTTACGTATGTAAAAGTATCTTAGCCTTCGTCAAACTGTGGTGGGCGTGACGTGGCGTCCGCTCGACTTAACGAATGACGTTGTATTCTATGAAAAATACACGCCCACGCTTTGCAGTGTACCAAAGCTTTGATGATAATGCAAAGATTACACCAATTACTTCAACTCGCACAAAGTAGGTACACTGGCAGGCATTAAGTCTCCGTCTAATAACAAGTCTGCGGTTAATCAAACAGAAAACAGGCCCTTACTCTTTAATTACCACGGGGATTCCAGCTGTTGTCTCAAACTCCGCGCCATGAATATTGAACAGCTATGAAATATTTTATAAAGGAAAACAATTAACTTTATCGCCGCTTTCCTTTATAATACAATGTTGATTTTCCCTTTGAACTTGGCCGCAAAGTTGACACGGGAAACCTTGTACCTAACGCTTTTGCGTCAGCAAAGTGACCAGTATTTATGATATTTTTTACCAGACTGGCTAAGAGAATAAATATTTATTCGTTTCGTATTTATGTGGATTCTAATTTGCCTCATATCTAGGTACATATGTAGTTATAATAATATACAGCTGATCACTGATGAAACATAGGGTGAAGGCACCATGGACATGTTAAGCATATTAAGTAGTACCCAATAATGGACAGCAAAGATTCAATGCTTTATAGCCCACCATTCATTGACTTTACCAGTTATGACCATCAGTTATCTGAGCATAGTGCTGATAGTTCGAAAATGTAGTGTCCGTTTTTTAAAATTTGGGTTTACGGAAAAAAATGCTATAATTAGATAGTTCTTGTCCTTTACTGGTGCTGCCACCCTACAAGGTGAAATTTTAAATGTTTTAAATTTCTGGCTCATTTAAAGCTGGATAATATAATGCATTAATTCAATTGTTTTTATTATTAGTCTTCTTTAATAGGTACGAGACAGAGATTTGGGAACTCTTGGTTTAAAAACAAAATTCAGTCGTTCGACATTGACGCTCGAGAAGTTGCGATTGGCGCCTGATCCAAGATAGACCGGCAACGCACCTGTGATGCCCCCCGTGTTGCGGGTGTCCATGGGCAACGGTGATCGCTCTCCATCAGGTGACCCGTCTGCTAGTTTGCCACTTCAAAAAAAAATAAAAAAAAAAAAAAGATACCGCCTACTCGATAAACGTAAGTAACTGTATAAGTATCGATTTACGGGCGAGTACAAAGTAATATCTGGCATTACGGTTTGGTATAAGAGAAAAACCAACACATTGGATTTTAAATTATATCTTTTATTTTTTACTGGAAAAAGTAAGGATTATTATGTATATAAAGAAAAATGTTTTCCTTAAATATTACAGTCATACATATATTTTAATTATGTATCACAAATAGGTACCTACTTATAAATATACCAGTAAATCTTCAAATTTGTAATGTATAAAGAACGAATCTATTTATCGAAGAGGTAAAATTTAAAGAGAGCTAATTGCGTATAATCCAGTATTGGTCCGACATTCTGTAAAAATACAGTCCTCTGACAATTTCCAACCTTTAAATTCCCCATTTACTAATAGAAAATAGACATTTTGAAGGCAAATATCATAAATACAAGTGGAATGTACAGTCAAGGCTTTCATCATAAGTTTAAAGAACTCTTACAAGGTAGGTATAATCAGAAGACTCGCTTGTAAAGTCACCTTTTTAGAATATGTTTTCTAGAGCCATGTAGAAAATCAGTAAGTAACATTAATTTCTTTAAATATTTGGAATATACAATCATACAACTGATAATTTCTACTGAGACAAGTCTTCACAGGTATTAAATGTAATGATTTATCGATTTACTTAGAGAATAAGTATATAAAGCAACAACAATATTCATAACCCAAAACTCTGAGAAAATGGAAGAAACTGAACTGTTTATGAGATTGTTACCATATTGGTAACAGTGACCAGAAAATGGCTCCATCATTTATTATCTACTCTTTACAATCGCACTCTAACGACAATAGAATCCATCGCAAAGTATGAACTTTGCTGGCCAGTAGGCTTGGACTTCTAGAAGCAATTGATCAGACAGAATATATGGGTCATTAAAAATGTAATACATACTTTACATAAATATTATGTTATAGAATATTCTTATGAAAACGTATCATTTAGGCTCCAATAATTTAGCCAAAATTACAATCAAACTGTTTGAATTCTTCTCACAAAGCTAAAGTTGATTTCTGGAACACTAATCAGGTAATTTAAGTTTTTTATTCACCCAAGTATTTAAAATTACTTGTAAAATTACATAATAAATAGTAGTTTCGTTTTATAAATTTGAGACAATATTTATGCTAACCTGCGAAGCAGAAGCATTTTCGAATAACTTATTACATCGACGAATAATTTCGTATTAGTTCTCGCTACAAATTTTCTACTATATTATAAAGACATCAACCGTCAGGTTAGAACATCGTACATTTTATAAAAAACAGTCTCCATTGGCTCGTTTGCTTAAGTACAACACGTTGACGCGGCTAGCCCGCGTCGTTCGAGCCACAACTAAGGTTACCATATGAAGGGTGGTTGCCGCATTCGACAGAAATATATCTACACATGTAGAAAATATCTGTGCACCTCGCTGGCTAGAATAATGTTGCCCCGCGCTGCTTCATACCTCGCCACATATCGCACACAAATACGTAACGTAGTATCTGTAAAGGTGCAAGCGGGGACGCCTGTGTTGTATTATTATTACAAACTGCCTTTTTTGCAGTTGAAAGACATTTTTAAAATCATTTCCTGAAATAACAACACAGCAATAAGTATAAAAAAAGAAATTTTCGGCACCACAGATTGGCATCACCCAATTTTATAATGGTAACCTTAGCCACAAAAACAACATTCGTTGTCCGTTTCCTACCGAAGTTGCCATTATTCACATTCAAAATTCCATCAACGAATACGTTTACAATTTTACTACACAATACATTATTTTGCTATCCCTCAAAAGGGTCGGAAATAAACGCCATTATTCATTACACAAATACAAAACTACGTTCTTTACTTATAGAGAAGACGAGTAAATATATTTATTCGAATATACAGGTCATAAACTGAAATTTCATTGTGGACTAGAGCACTGGTCACAGATTAGACAATACAGGCAAGTAGATTTTATATAACATTACTGCATAAAAACTATGCAGTCACACGCACGCTGCCACTAAACACACTAAAGCCAAATAACAATAAATTAATAGCTTATATCGGGAGTATTTCGTCAAGCCATTATATCACTTTTATAATGCACACAATAAATAAGCATCATCTCTTATTGTAACCTCATTACGTAAGCTACGTAGTTATAATTATAACAAATATATAATTAAATCACAGATTCTACTTTTCTTTATAAATAGTTTCTCCTACCTACTCTTCTTTTTTTCTGACCAAGAGATAGACGTCCATATTGTCTTTACCCTTAACGTACACGCTGCCGCGACGTTCAAACTCGTACACAGGGGACAGCGCTGGTATACAAGCTTCTCCTACCTGGATTCGCTTGACGACCCCAGTCGAATCCATCCTCGAGGCGATATTCACCGCGTCACCCCAAATATCATAATACAATTTGGTCGTACCGATTACTCCGGCTGTAACATCACCGAAATTATAGCCGATACGAAGTATGAAATCAAACTCGAGCAAATCTTGATTGAAATTATCCACTACTTTTTGCATCTCAAGAGCGAAATCCATTAATTGGTAAAGATGTTCGTAGGTGCCGCGCGACGCGTGGCGTAAAGCCGGGTTCAGGCCGCTAGCTGCCATAAACGTACTCCCTATCGTTTTGATCTTTTCCACGTGTTGGAACTGCGGTCTCTCCAATAAGTCATCAAAATCGGCAATCAATTCGTTCAGAACCCTTAAATATTCCTTTCCTTTCAAATATGATTCGTCATACATTTCGTTGAAATTAACGATACTGGCAAATATTATACCCACATCTTTGTAGTTTTCGGAATACTTGGCGGTGTTTTTGAGTTGATCGGCGACGTGTCGTGGAATAATGTTGTGAAGCAGCCAGTCAGCTTGGTTACGCATATTCTGAACTTTCTGTTTGTCGCGGTTAGCCACGACGTTGCTGTAGAAACTCAGCCGATAACTGATCTCAAACTCTCTATTGAGAAACCACACCAACATGAGTAGTAACGCAACGTCTAAATAAAGCTCTGTCAGATGCATCTCCAATTGCTTGCCATCGCCTCCCTCCGTACTGTTCCCATTCTCCAACCAGTCATCAGAAATGTCATTAGTCGTATTTATAGAATTATTGTAACTAAGAGCTACCACTGGATGCTTAAACTTGTTAATATCAGCGTCTAAAAACTGAGTATTCACTTCGTGACAGCCGAGCACGGCAAGGAACAGGAACAGGCCGGCGTAAACCGTCACCAAAGTATTCTTCACCAGCCAATTCATCTGTGTGAAATTACAAAAGTGGACAATGCCGATACACAGTAGATACACGTAAAAGGACTGTTCGCCTTTCAGTATCGTCATAGTGGTGTATTCGCAAGAGAAATTAATCAAAACTGCCAAAACGGGCAGGCTGATCAACAAGCTGCCAGATAGATGCCACGGAAACCAGTCTGTCAATTTTCTAAATATTTTCACCGATCTCCGTATACTGTCCGTGACGAGGGGGCTTCCTTTCGTCTTCCATTTCAAATAGTGTCTGTACACACAACATGACATACTAATAGCCTCGATGACGGTAAAGAAAACGAACCATCCGAGCCAATGCCGCCACTCGCGATAAAGAGTGAATATCGAAGCGGAGACGGATAGAAATATGATTGCAGATACGAGAATATCTAAAGCCGTGTTGAACCTCGACGTGGTCAACGTCGGCGGGAAGTCTTCGCAGTCATCGCTCCTGTGAGCCTTGTCCCTATAGTGCCTCTCCATTCCCGGAGTTTTGAAGAAGAGCGTGAATCTGTCGAGGGGGGGTTGTACAAAGTAGTTGATGCCTGACCTCGCATTGTCTTGGACGCAGCGGATGAGTTGTAGGTCGGATTGCTTGCGGAGTTTCTGGAGCGACTGCACTTGTTGGTCGTTGAGGGGACCGGGGAGGCGCGCGCGGGAAGGCAGGTCGTTCAGCGAGGACTGACTTGAGGTGTAGTAGCCTGACACGCGATGCTGCATGTCGTGTTGCGAAGTTGCTATCGCGGCGTGGTTTAGGGCGAATATCTAGAAAAAAAAAACATATTTCATAAGAATATTTTGGAAACAGTTGTTGCCCGAAACTTCGTCTGTATCTTTTAATTAGCTATGCTCAACAGAGCTCATGTATTTTGAACTGTACCTACCTACCTTTAAGACCTTATTGTACAACATGAAATGCAATAAAGCTTTTGAATTTAATTTAATTGATAACTTTGCAGCCTAAGCTAGTCAAAGATAGTGTAGTTCTCGAGTTTTTTTTTAATCGATTCAGTTTTTCCAGAGATTACCCCCTACATGCAAAACTTGATCAGCACAGAAGATTAGGTTTACCTAACTGCTTGAGAAAATTTGAGAATGGTTTTAAATTTAGCAACCGTTTTCGTGTTACTGAATTACTGACCTTTCTGCCGTTCTGAGTTCTGGCGCTCGAACTGACCTGATGCTGTATGCTGGAGCGGCGGCTAGTGCTGCGTATCCCGGAATCCTTCCGGCTGTTGACAGACGGGCACAGGCTGACGGCGTCATCGCAGCGAGGCTTGACGCGCGCCGCGCACGCGCGAAGCTCGCCTTGCGTCGCTAGCGTGGAGCTACGAGCGCGACAAACCGGGATCTACAAGGAATCAATGTTTACAGGCTTAAAGTAGAGACCAAAGCGCCCATAATGCTAATATTATATTACATTAACAGTATTTTCTCAAAAATGTCCGTAAAAGTTGACATTATTCTTTACATATTAAAAACATTGCAGGCTCGATAAACTCGACAACAATGTCGCATACAAATTCCATTATTGTCGAATCTCAAAACTTTTTAAAAAGTTAAAACGGTCATGGTAATAAGTTGTCACTATTCGTATACAGCCATCTCAAATGACCGGTATCAGTTGTTTTGTTGGAACTCCAGACTTTTTTTTATTGTGATTGAAACAGCTTGTGGTGTTTTCGGTAGAAAAATACACCTGCAGCTTTTTTTTAATGAAAAAAGGCGGGAAAGGATTTAATGACATTTAATTTTAAGTGATTTGCAATTCTTTGTACCTATTTAAGGTAATAAAAGTTTTTTTTTTTTTCTTTCACCATTTTTGAGAAAAGCTTTATATTAGTCTCGGCTGGAATAGCAATTGCTGACTTCGTATTAGTTAAACGGACTCGCAAGCTCGTCCGTTTAATACTCATACTCAGCCAGCAATTGCCTACTTCCAGGCCACGACAATAATGTACTATTAGGTACATACATTAACGATGAGAAAAGGAAGTAGAGTTACAGTAAAAATGTTATTAGCAATACAAATTAAAAGTCATTAATTTTCATCAACGTTTGCCATTAAATAATGTAAAGAACTGTGTTGTTATCAGGATTTTTTAATTGTCATTTTTTAGAATGCAATAGTTAATAAATAAATAGGTTAGATAAATAACATTTCCGAAGAAAGTACTGTTTTCGAAATAATTTAACAAATGAAAATTATAAAAACCATAGATTATGGCTTATTCTCCTGCAGCCCATGTCAATTTTATTTACAGAGTATAAATCCACCATGATCACTGGCATATACTCGTACAGTGGTCAGGCTTCTTGTTTGGTTTGGTAATCAGTTGCTCGTTCGTTGGTTTAACATTACGCATTTAAAGTAAGTACTTTAAAAAAATTGTAGTAAGTAGTGCAGTTTCTTGAGAAATCA
This sequence comes from Archips xylosteana, assembly GCA_947563465.1. Taxonomy (NCBI): domain Eukaryota; kingdom Metazoa; phylum Arthropoda; class Insecta; order Lepidoptera; family Tortricidae; genus Archips; species Archips xylosteana. The sequence goes on from OX387349.1 coordinate 8,933,918, forward strand.
TTATAGGCATAAGACGGCGGCGTATGGGAAAAGTATGTCGTGTTAACACGCGATGTTTCAAATAAAGAAATTTTAGGAGATCACTGTCACTTTGTTATTTGGTCCTTTTAAGCTTTCAAAGCGATAAAACCATTAGTGAAGAGAAATGTATGGAGTTGAAAAAATTGGTCATTTGACACTGGTTGTTAAGACTAGTATGAAACATTCTGTTGTTCGACAGACAATTGTATGGGCTTTTACACTCAGTTTTTTTTTATAATTACATATAATTTAAATGGTTCAACTTTTTGAACTGCACCTTTGTCAAAGCTAACAACTTCTTAAAATATCATACCAAAACTTACTTCAATATTAGTTGGCCTTCCATACTGCGATCGGTAGCTGCTGCTCCTAGCAAAAGGTGACATGTTACACCTCGACTGACTCAAATATGAGCGAATGTCGATTATTTCTTTCTCAAAAGACACCATGTCAGGATTAAGTGGTATATGCAGCTTGCTGCTAGTAGGCCTAGCAGTCTTATTGTCTTGAGATTCTATAACTATAGGCACTTGCTGGTAACCGTTGCTCGATTGGATATCCCCACGAGCCAACAGTTGGAGCGTCTTGTCTGTTTCATTGAACTCATTCTTCTTTATAGTGTGTAATGGAGTATCGGAATGTTTTCTTAGGAATTTTGACACCCTCCAATTCTTTAATTTACTCGCATACTTGCCATAGCTTCCTAAAACATAGAAAAAGAGAATTTAAGTATCATTCCAGTAGTCAGGTTCATGATTATTAGCTTCGCTTTTTAGCACTACATATGCGTAATGTTATAACAACCAATTATCGGGCGGTTGCTTATTGACACTTGAACTGTATTGGATCTCTAAGTTACACCTAATGAAAGCGCTAATTATATTTGATTGAGTTGACAATAACGTGACAACGACAGACTTTAGCTGAAGCAATAAATCTTTAGCACGTTTTAAACCTTATCGAATAGTATAAAATCTAAAATAGCTAACACGCAGATTATTCCGCTATATTTGTTGCCCATGGACTTGGCTTGATACATCGGAAAAGTCCCGAGTCCTTCACCCCAATGTCAGGCCCGCCATGATAGCACGGCCATGTTTACAAATTGCACCATTTCGAGCGTGGCCGTTTGGAAAATTTGTTATTTCTATTTTAGTTTGCTCGTATATCAAACTAGGTAGGTATCTCATACATACTGAACATTGCTTACAACACACCTAACATTAAAACAAAAGAGTTAACCTAACGAAAAAAACTCAAGTGTGGTCGTTTTGTGATAATGTGACAGAGAGCATCACCTTCAGGCGAGTCATCTTGTATCTTATCTGCTCGCGCCTTGTGCTACTGATAACCAACTTTTCCAGAGTTCAATTTATAATACCTAACTGAACATGCGGCCGGGCAAACAAACGAAACCGATACTGTGGCAATATTTACAGGGCCAACACCAAAAATCTTACACGAATTATCTGACCAAACTAGCGCACGCTTAGCTTTTAATCTTTTTTATGTGATCAATTTTCAGAATACAACTAACTCCATGAACTATCTTTTATTTCATTAGATAAACTTCTGTAATCAGTCATTGTCTTAGTCATTCCAGATTAGGTCTTTGGCAGATTTCAGATGTATAGATTATCATCTTGATACGAAACATGATGCGTTCTGATAAAATAAATGTTAATGGCATAGAAACCTCTGTCATAAAGTCGCAACTGGATACTTACCTACGGAAGTGGGACTTTTAGACGAACTGTTTGTTCTCTCAGGAAAACCTTTCTCTCTTTTCTCGTCCAACTCTGCTTCTGAGTCCAATATGCTGGGCAGTGAACTAGCTTTAGCACGAAAATGGAACGGTGCCGGCGACAAAAAGTTGTTGCCCGTTTTCGGCGGCTCGTACGGGTTGAAATCTTTCTCGTGAGGGGAATGCGGTAGAGGCGTCGGGGTGAAGGAGAGAACGGACTGGGGGGAGGCTGCGGGAGATATAATGAGGCGTAAGTTCACGGGATTAGACGGGGTAAGACAGTGTTCGTGGTCGTACGGGGAATTCAGCTGTCGGCCCTCAATGAAGTAAGTTTTATGACCTGGACACATACAATGCTCTTTAAGACACACGACAAAACGGAGGATACATTAAATTAAAGAGAAATCATGCATACCAAATACTTCTTCGCCTTCTTCTAGGACGTACGAGCCCCCGAGGAATCTTGTAGTTTCCTCGGACACGTGGACGCGGCCAGGTTTCCCGCTAGATTCCATCTTGTTAGCAAATGTGACGTCGTTGCTCCAGACGTCAAATTTAAACCGCCGCGTACCCACGATGCCGCATAGCACGGTCCCGGTGTGAACGCCTACTCGCATGTTAATCCCCTCGCCGCGCTCTCTGTCAAACTCTTGAATTGCGTCTATCATGCCTGAAAGACATTACATTAATTGTTAAATATTTTCACTGTCAGAACCATGAGTCCTACAATTTACAAAAACTGTTTGTGTCACTAACTATTTTTAAGAAACTATAACTGAAAGTACATACCTAGTCCCATTTCAACACAGCAAGTCGCATGGTCAGGGCGCGGCTCTGGGCAGCCCGACACGCAGTAGTAACAGTCTCCTAACGTCGAAATTTTCTCACATCCATGTATCTGACACAGCTCATCAAATTTCTCAAACAAATCATTAAGAATATTTACTAACTCTTCAGCACCTTTATTACTGGACATTCTCGTAAAACCGACAATGTCAGCAAATAAAATACTGACATTGTCCATACAGCTCATGTTAAATGGTCGGAATAGTGATTTTATGTCTGACGCGCCTGGGTTTGAAGGCCGCGGATTCAATGGGTCATGGTTCTTTAGATTAGGTTCTGACTCCAGAACTTGCTCCTCCATCAGCCAACTGGCAAGTTTTGGTGGCATTACTGAATGTATCATTTTCTCTTTCAATTGTTTCTCCATTTCCAGCTGTCTTCGCACTAATAAACTTTGACCTACTTTCATAAATGTGCCGCGCATTCTGACAAACGTCATTAAATATATATGTATACCAATAATATGCACACACAACTGGAGCAACAGTCTCACAAACAGACCAAGGCCTTGCCATTCCTGCTCACTCAAGTGCAAGACAATATTCAAGACCTCAAAAACTATTGAATATAAAATCCCAGTGATAACACAGGCAAAAAGTGGCAATGGTGTGAGTGTATATATTATTAAGAGAATTTCAATACACATGATGAAGTGCCCGGACTGGCTGATGTCTGCTACATGGGTTACTACACTCTGCGTCTGTGTGGTGAGTGTCACAAGCGATAGGCTCAGGGTGCACAGAGCTAGAGCCATCACTAAGGATATCTTGAATGTATACCGCTTGTAAATATTTGTGAATGTCATATACAACATGACACATGTTATCAACAGAACTCCAGCAAATATAGAACATAAATATGGCCATTTCACTGTCATGCCATTCAAGCCCAGGACCACAAAGTAGACAAACCATGATATAGAAAATATCAAAATGTATAAAAGTGCAAATCTGTAATAAAACAAAAAAAATGTTGAAATACATATACATTTTTAAAAAATTGGGTCAAATTAACAAATTATTTCTGACAACATGTAGAAAAACATTACTAAATGGAAAACCATGCAAGTAATATTATTCAATTACACATTAACAAACAAACGCTAACAACTGTTTAAATAATCATTGATTGAGGTGTTATAATAATGACTTACCTGAATCTTAATCTTATTTGTCTAAAGGAACTATGTCTATATTGGCCTTCAAGTATTTCAGAATCAAATCTGGGATTCCACCAAGTGCCCGGAGCAGCCCTCTCAAAGGCAATGGGGATGGTGAGCCCACAGCAATTGGTGGTGGGGCTGTTGTGCGCCAAGTAAGCTTGCACATGAGGTGCCAGCCTAATTTGAGCATCTTCCCCTTCTGAGCAATCTGCCTCATGCTTCACATCCGACTTCTCTGAACCATTACTATTGCAGTTGACACACCCGCTCGGGGCACTCATTGTGTTTGTACCAATATTATACCACCCATTGTCCAATGCCAGAGAAGGGCTTGCCCATATTGAGATCTGTACAACAAAAGCAACCTTACATAGACTGTTAATAAACTGGATGAATAATATACATAAAGTATCGCTAATGTAAACACTGCCTCAATGTTTATGCTATTTAATAACACATAAAATCTGAACTCAACAATTTGTATTTTTAACTTCACATTTATTTGTTTAGAGCAGAATTTTGTATAATAAAAAGAGCAAAAAGGCTATCAATGTCAAATGAAATGATGTGGATCTTACATCAGAAATCATAACATCCGATAATAACTAAATTAGTCTTTTGCATCTAATTATAAAGGCTGACCGATTTGTTTGTTTAACATAACATAAAGTAAAATATAACTGAAGTTTTCTGCTTATATGATCTTCTTTATGGACATGTTCAGTAGATTCTAAGAATATTATCTTACTGCATCTAGAGAATCTCAGTATTTTCGTATGGTAATATCAATTCCCCACAGAATTTAAATAAGACACAAATTGGAATGCAATAAACCAAGGTTATTCCAGTTTGATAAACAAATCACTTATTAAACAAATTATTAACGTGTAACTAATTATAAAACCAACATACTTATTCAATAAAACATTTTCACCAGATTAAAATCAGCAATGAAATACAAATTTATGCACAGAAAACTGGAAATACCTACTAATCGTAACCACAGACAACAATAGACTGTTTTACTAAATTGACGTTGACGTCTTTGACGTTTGCTCAGACGCGATCAGTTCGAGGTTTTATAAAAAACGCTTAAACAGAACAATAACAAAAAAGATTAGTAGAGAATTACGGCTCTCTACTCTAGCCGTAAACAACAATAAAGAATAAATAAAAAACTAAAAAACACGCTTTAAAAAAATAACTAAAAAATAAAAAATAAATTTTAATAAATTTCAATTCACTATTCTTATAGTGCAGTAAAAAATCTTAATAAGCAATTATTATATTGTTATATCCAGATCAAAATTTGTAAACAATTCAATTCAATTCAATGCCCCCGCTTTGACACACAAAGGTTCGAGCTAGAGCAAAAAACCGGAGTCAAGGTAACTCAAGATAGCTCGACCTGGAGTGATTTGCTTGGATCGGCCAAGAATAGAGACCACACTAAGGAGTTCCTGGAAAGAGTGGTTCGCGTGGCATGTCTTCGAAATAAATAGCACGCACACGCACACACACACACACACACACACACACACACACACACACACACACACACACACACACACACGCACACACACACACACACACACACACACACACACACACACACACACACGTCATACACACACATTCAATCCAAATTTTCTTTCAATCCTTCTCCTGGACTTAGGCACTGTTTTTTCAGTATATATAAAAATTGTCAAACCTTTTTAATGATTAAATTGTACACTGGTTTCTGTATAATATTGATAAGTATGTAATTAGATCTAAGAACTCCTGACATATGCATCTCCCGCCCATACGACAGGTGATCTCCGGACGGAGGACGCACCCGGTAGTCCCAGCGGGGACCTCGTGGGAGCAACGGCGGAAGTCTAAACAGAGAATCGAGACTAAAAGTTTCTTCTCTGGCCCTTCAGCATTGGCTGGGGTAAGGATCTGCCGAGCTCCGCATGATCCCTTTAAGACACTGGGGCGTCCAGCCGTCCGGGGGACACTCCTCGTCCCTCCGTATTATTATAGCAGAAAAAACTATCGATGGAAGCGGAAACGAAAGGAGGGTAGCGCTAGGAGACAAGCGCAAAAAAGCACACAGCATGCCAAAAAACCACCAGGCATAAAGGGTAGCCCCACCCAAAAGATGGCATCCAAAGCCACACAATGGGTCCAAAAGATCTCCGACCCACCCTTCCATCGCAGGGCAAAAGAAAGGAAGCCCGTAGTTATAGATAAATGCATATGACAGGAAATCCCACCAACCCAACCAATAGTACTAAGTAATTGTACAGAAACGGGCGAGGGTCGGTCAAGGAAGTAACCAACGGGTAAAAACATAAAAGACCGACCTAAGCACCCCCAGTGCCCAGTGGGAGAATGCATGCTCCTCTCCCGGCCTTCTAGCAAATGGCTGAGGCAGGACACTGTGGGTAGATTAAGTCCCCTCCCTACCCCTCCCCTCCTCAAAATTTAAAGCACACGTTTTTGTTTTGATAACCAATAGAGAAGGGGACTTGTGACCGGGTTTTTTAGTCCGTGCAAGTCGGACACTGTCTGGGCCCTCCATTCCCAATTCGTCCGAAGGGATTTTTCCCGAGCACAAGTCACCCTTCCAATCCTTAAAGTAAAAAACAGCAAAGACTTCGCGTCTTTGGCCCCTCTGGCGACTCATTCAAAAAAAAAAAAAAAACCCCCTTACTCCCTCCTCATTTTCCAAACCCCCAACCACCTAAACCCAACCCCGCTAACCCCGGACCCCCACCCCAATTCCCCAAACTTCCCCCAAACCCCTAACCCCAACCCCAACCAACTAAAACTCCAACCCGGAAACCCGGGAACGCTGTCGGCAGACGCGAGCGCTTCAATCAACCCAACCAAGGACACGATGGTCGGTGGTTGGTCCCGACCGTGTAAAAGGGCTTTTAAACCCCTTCTACACGGTCGGGACCAACCGCCGACCATCGTGTCCTTGGTCGGGCGCTCGCGTCGGCCGACAGCGTTCCATACGGTTGGGGCCAACCACTGACAATGCGCTCGCGACCAAGGCCGTTGACATCAACCAAATATCGGTCGGGTCAACCGATTTCTACACTGTCCATTTTTAAATCAACCCGACCAAGGACACGATGGTCGGCGGTTGGTCCCGACCGTGTAGAAGGGGTTTAAAAGCCCTTTTACACGGTCGGGACCAACCACCGACCATCGTGTCCTTGGTTGGGTTGATTGAAGCGCTCGCGTCTGCCGACAGCGTTCCATGCGGTTGGGGCCGACCACGGACAATGCGCTCGCGACCAAAGCCGTTGACATCAACCAAATATCGGCCGGGTCAACCGATTTCTACACTGTCCATTTTTAAATCAACCCGACCAAGGACACGATGGTTGACGGTTGGGAATGGTTGGGTTTCAGTGTAACGTTGAAAATGAACCCGCATAGAATCTGAAACACGGTAGAGTCTCGTGTTGTATTTGTGATTGTTAAACTTTTGTAACATTAAGAGGCCTTCTACGCGGTCGGGACCAACCGCCGACCATCGTGACCTTGGTCGGGTTGATTTAAAATTGGACAGTGTAGAAATCGGTTGACCCGACCGATATTTAGTTGATGTCAACGGCCTTGGTCGCGAGCGCATTGTCCGTGGTCGGCCACAATCGTATGGAACGCTGTAGGCCGACGCGAGCGACACGACGGTGGGCGGTTGGTCCCGACCGTGTAGAAGGGGTTTAAGTTGATTTTTGAAGTGGGGAAGAGCATTTGACATGAAAACGCTGAGTCGCACAGACTTAGCTATCTTGCACATATGGTTGCGGAGTAGCAAGGTAAAAGGTCGTCGTATATCGTAGATATGGACATCCACAAAGTAACGCCTGAAATCAGTCAATAATTCTTCTCTTTGGCATTCATAAAAAACCGCGACAGTTTGAGTGTTTAGCCTTACAAAACAGAATCAAATAGGGTACAACAAAATCAAAAACATTTTTAATTTACAAATTATTTCTATGTATTAACAATACCTCTCAAAATTTTATAGTTATAAATAAAGTAAATTTAGAATTACATTGAGTACTAATATAATACAAAAATAAAAAAGTAAAAATATGAAAATCTTTGATCACTTTAGTGTTTTTTGTTGATCAATAAAAAGATAATGAATAAGTATTACTAAAAAAAGAATATATACCTAGATTACATTTTTATTTCAAAAGTCTTGAGCAAATATGGCATATGGTCTTCAAACCCATAATACCATAACTCATAATTTTAATATCCATATCAAAATAAGTAGGAATTCGTAAAATAGGTAGTTTTGTTACATGTTACATAAACATGTTTTTATCTTGATTCTTTTGCTTGATCATCACAGAATCGGTTTTTAGATCATACTAATAAATACAATAAAATTACTGACTAATCATGTACTGTGAATGTACTAGAAATATGATTGTAAATAGTGGCAGACTTATATTTTTTATGTATGTACTTTGTTATTTTTTTCTCTTTATTATATTTATACTCAAATTATATTTTATTGCATAGCTAATAATAATAATTTTAAAAATATTTTATTTTCGATATAAAAGTATCTAAACATGACAAACATTAACAGTAAATTCATTTGGTAACTACACTATATAACATTTTTTTTTTATTTCAATTTATTTTCATAATCAACACTGAAGTAAGTTACCTATTATCACAACACAATAGCATAATAATAATATCATGAAAGGAAGACATGTTTTCTTATAATTCATTCATTTCATTCATTTTTCTGACCCAACATAAAATATGATTGCACTTTTTATTTTGTGTACAAACCATAGAGATATTATTTCACATTCTACTTTAACACATTCCGTGCCAATAACCCGCTAGGTTAAGCTACTAGTTACAAGCATAACACATTGCACTCCTTGATCAAAAGAGCATCAACTCAAAATAATGTACCATTTTAATTTAGACTTCTTTCAATTTCTGAAAGGTCTAAATTTTTTTTTTTTTTCTCTTTTTTTTTCGAGGCTTAAGTGCACCTGTGTAAGGTCTAAATTAAAATGGTATATTATTTTGAGTTGACACCCTTTTGATCTAGGAGTGTGAATAGCAATGCATGGCCCAAATGTGTTAAGAGGTGTTTTCAAAATGAGGTGGGGACAGTCACATTGCAGTAGCTTAAATGTGTTATTTAAAACAGCAAGCAGATTAGGCTTTTGACTTTAAACTTTGGAGTTGGCAATTTGGTTAAAAAGTTTGAAAACCGCAGCACTAGTGCTTGTGCTATTTTTAGCATCCAATTTGTAAAGAGTATTATTATTTATCATAATTCAAAAGGCACATTGTTAAGCACCATTATGTTTCTAAATTATTTTTCATAAATACTTTATATTATTTTTTCAGCATGATACCAACTCTCACTGTGTAACCATGATATTATTGTATGCAAAGCAATTGGTATCATACCTAGTTTAATGCTACTTGTCAAATCACATATATTATTGCTTTTCATAGACAAAATATCAAGTAGCAAATAAAAAAATGCTACTCAAGTGTACAAGGTAATTGTTGTGTATACTAAAAATATCCTACCAAGCCTGTAGGGTACTCTTAGTCATTATACATGCCATCAAGTAAGAAGTCCATCCTTTTATAATGCCTGTTTTTCCAAGCTTCCTGGCCTCGTTTAAGGGCCATGTATCCTAGTACTGCAAACATCGGAACCACCAGTACAGTTATAACAATTGGCATGATCATTCCGGGATGACTACCGGGATTTGTTGCCTGTTTATGTTTTAACCCCTCTTCTATTAAAGACAAGGTTTTATCTCCTGAGTTTTCTAAAGCTGAATAAGCAAGCACAGTTGGTTTATGGGGAATTGGAGTAGTTGACTCAGTTTTCTTTGGGTGTACATGTGCATTGTTTGTTGCAGCTTTGTCCTTAAATACAGTTTTCGTATTAGCTTCCAACGCTTTAGCTGGGTGATCTGCAGCATTTAAGGACTTATTATCCTCAGCACTGTCTTCTTCTTTAAAGTTAACCCCCTTTCTACCCACAACAGATTTACCTGTATTCTTGGTGGGAATATCAAGAAGAGGGTCAGAGTGCGTTTTGATTAATGTTGAACCCTTGATTTCTTGGTCGGATTGAGTTTTGATTAATGTTGGACCCTTGATTTCTTGGTCGGGTTGAGTTTTGGTTAGCAATGTTGTACTCTTGGCTCCAGTCGCAATTGTTTGTTTTGTGGCGATAGAGCCTCCTTCGGTCATAATGGATATGTCTCCAACTGCTGAGTTGTTTACAACTTTCGTTAGCGTTGCATTTGCAAGTTTATCATTATCACTGTTGACGGCAGATTCGACCTTTGATACTGTCGTTTTTATGCCTATCACTATAGGAATTAAAAACATAAGAAAACTTAAACGATTTAAAGCCATCGTGGTAAACAAAAAACTCTAAAAACTTGTAACAAAAAAGTTTTGATTTTGATACCCATGAATAAATTTACCTACTGTGACGTGACTGTGACACTTGCTAGCTTGACATTTTTGACAACGTGATGTTGATTGGTAAACAAAAAAAATCGAGCTGATGCTGTGCCAATTTGGGCACCAGGATTAAATAGATTGCTTGCAGGTTTTTAAGTGACTAAAACAGTTTGAGGTTTTTGTCCATGAACTTTGCGTTTAGTTTAGTCATGGTTTGGTTTTGTCATTGTTAGAAAAAAAATGACAATTGCGACTTTCAAATGACACATTCATTAGCTGTGTTCATTAGCGAAAAATAGACTACGATTGACTTTATAAATTTCCTAACAAAAAATGTGGCGTTGATGGAATATTTATGTGATTAAACAAACGGTTCTAAAAGTCCACGATGAGGACTCGTAGCAACTCTGGTGTCCGTTTGGATTATTACCAACGGGTAGTGCACAAGTTAATTCTAGATCACCAACAACCAGTTACTGGTTTGTTTCCTGCAAGCCCTGACAATGATCACGCGTGGATCAGGGATAATTTATACTGTATATTGGCGGTCTGGGGGCTGTCGATGGCCTTCAAGAAGATCGCAGATCAAGATGAAGATCGTGCCAAAACTTATGAACTTGAACAAAGTTGCGTCAAGTTGATGAGAGGTAGGTTACCTCTTGTAGGATATTTTTACACATTGATTGTATAATCGGATTTATTTTATACATCTGCATATATTTTTGTATTTTTTAGGCCTTTTAATGGCTATGATGCAGCAAAAAGACAAAGTAGAAAAGTTCAAAAGTACTCAACATCCATTGGACTCACTCCATGCTAAGTATTCTTCAACCACCGGCCGCACTGTGGTAAAAGACAATGAATGGGGGCACTTGCAGGTGGATGCCATCTCCCTTTACTTGCTCATCCTTGCCCAAATGACGGCCTCTGGTTTGCAGATTGTTTTTTCACTAGATGAAGTAGCTTTCATTCAAAACTTAGTATTTTATATAGAGTCAGCTTACTGCACTCCTGACTATGGCATTTGGGAGAGAGGGGACAAAACAAATCATGGTCTGCCAGAACTGAATGCTAGTTCTATTGGCATGGCCAAGGCTGCTCTTGAAGCCATGAACGAATTAGACCTTTTTGGTGCCAGAGGAGGTCCATCTAGTGTCATTCATGTGCTAGCTGATGAAGCTCAAAAGTGCCAAGCTGTATTGCAGTCTATGCTTCCTAGAGAATCTAACAGTAAAGAATTGGACTCTGGCTTACTTTCTATTATAAGCTACCCCGCTTTTGCTGTGGATGATCCTCAATTGATAGCCAAAACAAGGGACACTATAGTCAACAAACTACAAGGAAAGTATGGATGTAAAAGGTTCCTCAGGGATGGCCACAAAACTCCGAGGGAAGACCCAAACAGACTGTATTATGAGCCTTGGGAGTTGAGGATGTTCGAGAACATAGAATGTGAATGGCCCCTATTCTTCTGCTATTTGATATTAGACTATTGCTTCCAAGGTGATAAGAAGAATATATCAGAGTATATGCATAAGCTGGAACAGGTGATGATAAGGAAAGATGATGGCATTAAGCTGGTACCTGAACTGTATGCGGTGACTCCAGACAAAGCTAATCAGGAGCAGTGTGAGCCAGGAAGTCAGGAGCGTATTCCTCTTGGAAGATGCCCTTTCATTTGGGCTCAATCCTTGTACATCCTGGGGAAACTCCTACAAGAAGTAAGTAGTTTCCTCTTTAAGTTAATAAATAAAATAAATAAAAAAGCCTTTAATATTCCAAATACAGGAGTTAAGTTAATAATGATAATCAAAGAGCGGACAATGGATGCAATATGGTGACAAAAGCATAACATGGATAAGACTTTTTTTAAATTTTGAGTAATATTTATGTATAAAAATATGTGCAGTTTTTGCTATACATACATATGTCAGTAAGTACATAATAGTAATACCTCTATCCTGCAATAAAATTAATGGAGTCAGTTATAGACAGAATTCCAGATTATGATTTTATAAGAAATTTGAGTGATGGTGATAACGTTACTAATAATGGAGAAGTATCACTTTACGAATAGGTACGCACGTCTCACATCTGTAGATATTGATTCGTAATTTCCCTGTATAAGTGGATAGTGAACTTTAAAAGAAACAGACGGAAAATATGTAATATAGAAAATAATATAATTATTTTGCAATTATGTTGCTGTTTTGAAACCAAATGTAGTCATATCCATATTACGTAAATTGTTTGACATGATTTTGACGTATTTTGCATCCATCGGCCGCCCATTAATGATAATATCCATACAAAGAAGGATTTGTGCTCTTCAGATACTTTAGAGAATGTTTTTAAAGAGTTTAAATGGTTTCAGGGATTCTTAGCAGTAGGAGAACTGGACCCCCTTAACAGGAGGCTGTGTTCTGAGAAGAAGCCAGATGTTGTGGTCCAGATTGTAATCTTAGCAGAGGACAATGAGATAAGGGACAAATTGATAGAGTATGATCTGCATGTGCAGACCATTGCTGAAGTTGCGCCCATTGAAGTGCAACCAGCTAGGGTGCTCAGTCACCTTTACACTTATTTAGGTAAATACAATATTCTAAAATATATATTTAATTATTTATTTATTCATTGTTTTGTCATGTTTACATATAATAAGGTGTTAAATTTATATTTTAAGTTAACCCATGACACCTTAACAGGGGATACAATAATTTTATTATTTGAAACTTATGCATAAATAATTAATTTATATATCAACCACCAACCAACAAATCCTAAAATCACATTATGTTCATAATTGAATTTTCAGTAAAGTATAAAAAACAAAGTAAAGATTAGTAAGGATGTTCCATTAATAAAAGTTGTTCCATTATGCCAGTCAAATGAAATAAATTACATTAAATTGTAGGCAAGGGTTGATATATAGAATTAATTAATATTATGCTATGTTAGAGTTACTACAATTTGATGATTTAGTTTAAAATATATACCTACATGTAACTGAAAATTTGGGGTTTTAACTATACCCAGGACAAAATTATAGGAGGTTATGATTATGAAAATGCCTGAATGGCTATGAGAAAAGGATGGTACAGCCATACCCTTGTTTTGCTCAACTTGGTGGGGACACTGCCATGCCCTCAGATATGTCATTGTCATTATGTAGGGTAAATCGCCAATAACTGGCCACCTCATACTAAAAATGAATTCTATTATGGGTTAATAGAGTTCATTTTTAGTATAAGATGTTAATTGCTGGCCACCCTTCAATAACTGGCCATGTTATACTAAATTGAATTCTATTTGTAGAGGAACAGAGTTCATTTTCAATATGAGGGGGCCAGTTATTGACAATTTACCCTATATGTCAAAAACAATATTAATTACTTAATTTGTCAGTGTTTATAAGAAGATATTTTTATTTAAATTACATTTCAGTTTCATCCTCTAAAAATTTGTTGACAGATTAATAGCATTTTTCCAATAGGAATGTCTTTAAATTATTTTTTAATACATTAATTCAGGTTTTAATTATTTGGGCATTAATTTAAGGTTCCATACTAAATTCTATTATATACATATGTGTTCACTACTTGCAGGTAGAAATAAAAAGCTTGGTTTGTCCGGAAGAAAATCACGTGATGTCGGAATTCTGAGTACAAGCAAACTGTATTCACTGAATGATCGTATTTTCGCTTTTACGCCTCAGGTAACTTACGTTATTTTTTAAACCACTTACTTTTTATTTATTTGCTTAATTTTTGGTTTAGTTCTAATTCTGGTTGGCTGTTCTTTGTTCAAATTTAGATTTGGTATGTTTTTAATTGTATAAGTTTTACTCAGGTTTACCAATTACCACTGGAGTAACTCCTTATTATCCTCCTTATCCACAGCATTGCTACCAAAATTGATAAAATAGACTTACTGTGCTGTATGGCTTCTTTAAAAAGAAATTATACATAATTAAGGCGCAAGCCACACAGAAGAGACGTGGGACGGGGGCGCGTCGTAGTCGCGTGAATCAGTTTCCATACTAAATGTATAGAAACGTCGCGATTCAAAGCAGACAGAAGAGACGGGCGGAGACGCGGCCTGCGAACAAACGACGCGGACTGCGACGCGCCCCCGTCCCACGTCTCTTCTGTGTGACTTTTGTCTTAGGGCTTAGTGAAAAAAAAATCACGATCGCGTTCTTTGTGTAGCGAAAGGCAGTCATACAAACTATTTTGGTAACTTTCCTTACACAAAGGAATCTAGGAATCCCTTAACCCTTTCAACGCCAAGCCTCGACAAAACGTAAATCTGCTTTGAATCTTATGTCATTGTGTCAAGATCACTTTGACAATGTACTTTGTGACACCTATATGTGTCGTTGGTGTTGAAAAGGTTAATTGTGTACAAATTTTTTGAAAACAATTGTACAGTCAAACTGTTTGATTCCTAACCTGATGTCAGGCAATGCAATGTCACGAATCAGTTAGTTTGTTATAGTCAACTAAGAAATTTCTTTACCACGCTAAGTTTCAATGCCAGTTGTCCGGCCTAAAACATCAAAGACCATTTTCAATTACAAGTCAATGTGATAATCAGCCTTAATGTTTTTTTTCTGACATAGAAACTGTCATAAAAAATGGTGAAGCATTTACTTGGTTGACTATGCATACAGACATTCAGAAGTGGTAATAGCTTAATAGTTTTAGTGTTTGAAAAGATCTATACTTGCCATTTTTCCTAGACAACAGTTTGTAGCCTTTCATTTCGACACTATGTATATTAACTGATATTCTGTTTAATTTGTTAGTTTTCTGACATGAAGCGTTTCTACATTGCTTCTGATTATGAGCTGATGGTGGACATTCTAAAAGCGGAGATAAATTTCTTGAAGTCCTCCTGGCAGAACCTTCTTGGCCGACCACTTGTTGTTTTGACACTCAATCAAAAAATGTATTTAGGTATTTTGGCTTTATTTTGGGTTTTATTTTGAATTTGCTTGCGGTTTGACCCACCCTAGTATTTTGTTTACTGTTATTTAGTTTATTCGTGTTAATAATGGTATCGTACTAGTTGTAGTTTAAGTGTAAATCCCTGATAGAGTGTATTTTAATTAGATATTGTGTGGAAAGTTTTACATATAATATATCAATTAACAAGTCACCATATTTTATACTTACACTATTATGATACATAACATAACAATTAGTTTCCAAGAACAAACGATAAAAAAGTCCAAGAATCAATCTTGATGTGTTACTTTTCGACATTTTTGATTAATTAGTAAAATGGGGATGATCCATGTCTTAAGATACTGATCTTCAACACTGACACTTGACACTGATCTTTGACACTGGTCAAGTAGGCTCCAAACGCACAGACAGCGGTGGCGGTGACGGTTGTAATATTCTTACTTGTATGAACCAGTTCGCAGTACGGTACCGCACAACCATTCATACAAGTTAGAATATTACAACCTCCGCTGCCTGTGCGTTTGAAGCTGTAATGTTTTCCAAGCGGGTAGACCTATCTTATCGTTCTAAAGTCCTTTCCGATCCGTCGTTATAACTACAGCACAACTTTCTAAAAGCATTATTTCAAATTCAAATTCAAATATTTTTATTTCGAACCATAAAAAATCCATAGTGTCCATTGACCATTCCACCTTGTCACTTCAGGACCATATTGACTCACAGAAAACTAATTTCTCCGAACGCATCGTTCCTCAAATAAACGTTTCCGTTCAAGCCGGTATTTTTCCAGGATTATCATAAAATTGAAGTCAACTAAAACAATTTATTTAGCACCTGTTTCACCACTCAGATGGATGTCTGTGATACCGTCTCTGATTCTGTATATTTCGTCAGAATACAAAGACGATATCTTAGAAGTCTGTTAGATGTACAGTGTGTTCCCATAACTATATGTATATGTATACATAACCGGGCGAGGGGCCAACTCATCACCAGTTCTGGAAAAAAATAAAAATAAACCATGTCATTTAGTTAAGCGTTATGTGACTCTATATCGTCGCTCTAGATGTGACACACATAACTGCAATATTTATTACTTACGAGTATATCATAGACCCTATAACCTAGACGTAATAACACTTAACGGCATAAACTAAACGTTGCAGTTACGTGTTATCTCATATAGGGCGACGATATCACTTAGTCTATACTAATATTATAAAGAGGAAAGATTTGATTGTTTGTTTGTTTGCATTGGATAGGCTCCGAAACTACTGGACCGATTTCAAAAATTCTTTTGCCGTTAGAAAGCTACATTATCACTGAGTGACATAGGCTACTTTTTACCGCGGGAAAATACCTTTTCCTGCGAAAAAATTAATTTATCGCGGGCGAAGCTGCGGACGGAAGGCTAGTATTTAATTAGATATTTTTTAGTTAGGCTTAACTTAGTGACGGATTTTTTTCTTATTTTTTCCAGAACTTTTATATCCTCCTGCGGCCCAGTGTCCTATATTATAGGACATATTGCAATATGACATGGAACTCACTTATAAGTGACATAAAGATTAAAGTTCATTGAACTAAAATTGACATGAGCTGCAGGAGGATAACTTGGCCTCTAGCCCGACACTAAGAAATCGTTGAGTTTTGGGACCAAATGTATTTAAGATTGGTTTTTTGGAGTCTTTTGTATTTTTTTTTTATTTTTTTACTCCAAATTTGTTACTTTTACTTACGGTCATCCCAGTGGTGGTGGAGTAGTGGTGGTGGGCATACCAGTGGTGGTGTAGGGGTTTAGCACGCAGCACGGAATGCTCAGGACCTGGGTTCGATTCCCAGCGCTGGTCTCTTTTTCTGAGTTTTTCTGTGCATCCATGTTTCAGTTTGTATTTCGTGTGGAATATACCAAACACAGTGAACCAGGCCCTTAAAAAGTAAAAACTTTTTTCGTCAAAACTGGTGCTTTCGGAGGAATCAATATTCTGTAGCACTCTGGCGCTCCCTTCCACTTCCATTGGTGTAATAATACGCATGCTCGTGCCTTAGAACTTCGACTACGAAGAATACTACATGTCGCGCGACCCTGCGCTGCTCGCGAGCACTTTCACCGCCAACGTCGCCTTCCTCGGGATGAGCTGGAAGCAGATGCTCGGCCGCCCGACCATCACGCTACTTGCCACGCAGTATTTGTTAGGTAAACTAACAAATACCTACAGTAAAATTACATAAAGTTTACCACTGACAGATGGTTTGCCTTCATTTCATATTCAACTTTAACGACCTACAAATAAAGCCAATTTTAGAATACCGTTACCCACGTTTACAGATTTTGTAATAGCTACTTTATTTGTATGGTGTTAAAGTTGGAAATGAAATGAAGGCAAGCCATCTGTCAGTGGTAAACTAAAAGTAAACGTATTGTACTAGTTTTATAAAAGGAGTGCTCTCATCTAAGGCTGTCTATTTACTGGATCCGAGCGAGGCAGCGGAGCGGTGAGAGAGATAAAAAATAAAAAAAATCCCCAACAGAATTGCATGAATTCTACGCTCGTCTTCAGTGGACAGGGAGTTGCAAAAGTATTCTAGGAATTCATACAAAACCGGGAAGCGGAGCGAGGAAGAGGAGTGGGGAAGCGGGCGGGGAAATGAGCGCGGGCTAAGTACCTACGTGTACTTACCTATGGAAAAACACAGTCTGGGATTCTGCTCCGTATTACCTCCTCGCTCCGCTCTAGTGGACAGGCAGCCTAAAACCTTGATTTGGATTCCGCTTGGTACAATGGTGGTGGACTAATCCTTTGGTGGCCCGTGGCGGTCACGGATACTATAGTTGACACCCACATAGTATAGAAATTTAAATGAAAGTAAAACTAAAATATTTTCATATAAAGTTGTGCCAGAAAGTGGCGCCGTCATTTAATTTCTACTTCTCTACGTGGCTGTCTATTCGCGTTAAGAACAGAGTTGTTGGGCAATGAAATATTGTTGTTTTCTGTCTCGTTCGCACTCCATAAGCCCAAACAGTGCGAGCGAGACAGGCTTATATCAACAATTTATGATCCACGAATCAGTTTTTGACGCGAGTACTAAAGGGCTATTACACGGAGGTATCAGAGGTCATACACAAACTTACTAGCTTAGGTAAACGATACACGCGGCGAACCAAATTCTGTCCCTTTCTCGCGACGCCTATCTGGATTGACAGTGCGTCGAGCGTTTTTTACACGACTACGGCAAAGCCAAAAGGTAGTGCAATGATTTTGTTTACATTGCGAATCTTGTCATGAACAGAGAACTGAATCAACTGAACTCTGAACAGAGACGCTCGCCACCGGACGCACGTAGTCGTGGTCGCACCATATGGATAAGTCGGGTCTGTAAGAGTGGATTTTGTTTGGAATTTCACGGCATTCTCTTACGATGGAGCAGTGGATTGAAAAAAAAAAATCAGTGACCGCAGCGAGTGGGCCATCGAAGGAATTTAACCGTTACAGATTGCGATTCGATCGCTTCTGGACCACTTGGTGGCAACTTTTTGTTTCTATTGAAGTTATGCAAAGCAAGGTGTTAGATGAGTGGACTCCTTATACCAATATTATTAAAGCTTGTAGCAGTGGATTTGATAGCATCATTAAATCTATTCGAACAAAAAATTTATGACTTGCTGTAGCATTTTGATCTAGCAAAATAATGTAAATACTTTAAAAAATTGGATCAATAGAACCAATGTTGTTAAAGAATAAAATTCAAAAATATTGATAGGCGCCAACCACTTTATTATAATTACTGCATAAATAAAATAAAATATTGCCTAATGGCTTACAGCACTACTAATATTTTCCAGTTTCCAATAATGTCACTTTAAAAATAACATCTTTCATATCTCATATTTATCATTTTTATCAAATTAATATTGGATATAAGTTATGTATACGGCTTTTATTAATATGTAAATATGTATATGCAATAAATATTATTATTATCACTGGTCGCAGTAGGTACGATCATTTGAGGTCAATTAAATCAAATGTTGATATTAATATGGACATGAACAGATTCTGGAATAACATTTTCTAAATACGTATCACAACTAAATTATTTGACATATCGTGAGTACCACAGTTACTTTCGAATGATCGTAAATATAAAATAAACTCCAAGAATCAACCGACTTTCAAATTTAAATATATTTTCAGGCAAACTTATAAATAGATATGTGAAAATTGTAAAATACAATTTGCTAGAATGGTTTTGAGTAAAATGGAGTACGTATTAACCAGCCCCCGGGCCACAGAGGCCCCTTCATTTGGGCCCCCACCTAATTTTGATACAGGGCCCTAAGGCACGCTACGCCACTGGTATTAACTATATTTAAAATCCCGGGATTCGCGAGGCGTATCCATGTCAACATAACGGCCATTAATCCCGCAAAATAGCGCTACCTACTGCGATTACTGAACATCCTACACCTATATAATTTCTATACTAACATCAAATACTATCCTTGCTTACGTGCTTCAATGGTATGTCTATTGTAAATTTTCTTATAAAAAAATATTTATATTTTTAGATCAAGGAAAGATCCCAATGGCTATGATAACCACCATGAAGAAATTAAAGTCAGGGTATATAAACGGGACCCGAGTGACGTTGGGAAACCTGGGTGACTTCTTAAGCACCTCTGCCATCACCAATTTAAGTTTCCTGGGCAGTCAGGAAGACGGATATCCGGATAGTAAGTTTAGTTGGCTTCTTTGTTTGTTGTGAAACTATATTCGTTTATCGCTATCCCGCAGAAACATACAATTATCCGGGATAAAATATCCTTTACGTTAATCCAGGTTTTAAACTATCTGTATGCCAAATTTCATTAGGATCTGTTGAACCGTTTTAGCGTGAAAGTTTAACATACATCCATCCATACAAACGTGCGCGTTTGTAATATTACTAAGATAAAGTCACGCATTTGACGCGGTTTTTAAATATCGACCTATGTGGATACATTAGTCAAATCAAAAAATCCCGAAACACTCAGACAATTCCTTTGCGTTTTTCCAGCTTTAATCCTTGTAAGAATTTGTCTACGGCCACTAAAATGTTTTTTTGCTTTTGACGTGACAACGTCTAATAAATCTATGAACGCCGGCTGCATGCACGAAAAAGGATGACGCAATGTAACGTACATGTACCTAAAGAACAGTGAAGGCCAGTATGTACAAAAGAGCAGCGAACGCCAGCATGTACAGTCTTAGTACTAGCGCTCGGGTAATTTTCAATGCGGGGTTGAGGGGGGTGTATTAAAGGGGGGATGAAAATTTCATTGATTTTGCCCTAGGATTTTGATTTTGCACCGTTTTCGAGATATTTCACAATACACTGGTTCTCATCCGATCACCGAGGCGGGCGCGGTCAGTACTTGGATGGGTGACAGCCTGATTTAATTTTTGTTTTTTGAATGTTTTATTATGACGTTGACACGTTAAACTATCGTCCGTAAACCGACTTTACAGACAACCGGTTTGTTTTCTAGAACTTAACCCTCAAGTGCAGAGCTATCTCGAAGAGCATCTACTGAAGTCCTTCAGCAGCAAGCTGAGTTTCCTCTCGCGGCCCGCTGGGGCCCGCAACGCCCGTGTTCTTAAGCGACGTATGTCCGTACGCGGCGCGATCAAGAAAACGCGCTCTATCAATGTTGATTGTAAGTAGACTTTCTTTCAGCTGATTTAATTCGTCGTACATTATTTGAACTCTTAACGCGCGTCATACGCATAAATTAGAATCCTTTTTTTTTTCAATACTTGTCCAAGGAGTTTCAACGTACGGCATAACAACTGCCAAGAGAAATATTTCTCTATTGTAGCTTAATAATATAATATGTTTCGGAAATAATAAAAAAATCAACTTTATATTCATGGATAAAACCAATTGCATTGCTACTCTGCCACTTCACGTGCACGAGACAGCAGTATATGTAAGACACATAAATCTGCTTTTTGCTTTAAAATAAATCGTCACATAAACCTAACGCACCAACACCACACAAGACACTAACCGCTGACGCGTTTCACACTCTCAAGAGTTCATTTTCCTAACTAACTCGTCCATCTATTGCTTACTTTCTAGCCTCTACATCAATGTACTATTTTCGTAGTCTAGTATTTCAAGGGTGCTGGCTGAAAATCAGTGCTGGGGTGCTATAAACGCCTCAGCATTATGCTGAGTCAGTGGCCGATTTACAACCGCAATGACACACTATTTTTATCCTACGTGCTGTATATTTGTAATAATACTGATATGTTTTGTGTAGTTGTAAATAAATGTATTTTCTTTCTTTCTTTAATATGTCACAATTGTTTACTTCAGCGGAAACTTTGGGAATGGAAGGCGAGTACGTCGGCCCACAGTTGGAAAGAAAGCCATCCTGGCTCGAAGTCGACCCCGCCTTTGGGCGCAGCCCGTCACCCGAGGAGGCCAGAAAGAAATCTATTACCAAGTGAGATTTAATTTAATTTAATTTAATTTCCACACGCGCGATATGAGAGGACGGAATTTTCGCGGCAAAACAAAAGACTGTCGCAATCAAGCTAGTATTAGAAACATTTTTTATTGATATCGGTAGTTGTGTAAGTTAAAAAAACGGTCCATCAAATAAAAAAAATATTTAATACGTCATCATTTTAATTTTACCTAAGGTTTGTAGGAAATTATGTAGTCAGATCCAATTTCTTCCTCGAAATCCACGCCAGTATGCACAGCACCACATAAATTTTTTTTTATATGGTTTGTGTGTGATAGTAGGAGAAGATAATCATTAATTTCTCAACATTCTTTAGGAGTGGATTGTTTGGTTTATCGCTATAAAGCCATTTATGCATACTAAATGAACGATCAACTTCACTCGACGTCAGTACTACGACAGTCTATACCACATATTATGCATATTTAAATTAACTGTCGCGAATGATTATAATAAAATAATGTAATTTTTTTATATACCCAATAATACTCGATATCGATAAAGACACATTTCGAACACTAGATTGCGGCAGTCTTTTGTTTTACTTTAAAATTTCCGACCTCTGGTAATCTTCTGTACAAGATGTTTCCAAATTAATTCGAAATATTTCAGCGGATGATTGGGATTTAGTTTGACATAACGCCCATGTAAATGTTGTTCAGGTTTTTTACAAACTATTGTTTAACTTCGACCGCCGCTGCAACGTATTGCATTGAAACTACAAAATTTGTATTTTGTAGTTTCGATACTATTTGTTGTCACAGTTGACTTGCCGTGTTAGTATGGATCAGATCTTGGAAGAAATTATTGCGGGTCAATTTTAGAACGTCGTGTATAGCTTGTAGTGTGTACATCGTAGCGTGTACGTTATGATTGCACAGTACGCGCGTGAGGCAAAGCGCGTAATGTCTATGACAATTTCTTTTAAAGTTTGTTACCTTTCATTCATTTTATTTTCATTGTAGCAATGTATGAGCAATGAATGTATGATGTTTAGACGACCAGATGGCCTAGTGGTTATAGAACCTGACTACGAAGCTTGAGGTCCCGGGTTCGATTCCCGTGTCGGGGCAGATATTTGTATGAAAAATGCGAATGTTTGTTCTCGGGTCTTGGGTGTTTAATATGTATTTAAGTATGTATCTATCTATATAAGTATGTTTATCCGTTGCTTAGCTTACTTTGGGACTAGGTCAATTGGTGTGAATTGTCTCGTGATATTTATTTATTTTTATTTATTTAATATGGAAGAAAAATTCTTTCATTGAACTATACCTTGTATGTTTCACGATTTTATAGGTGCTGGCAAAATTCTTGAGTAATTAATTACCTTGAATACACAGAGGCGAATTTAACGTCTCTTTGGTAGCAAACTGCTCGCATAAATTTGCCCGTACTAACGTCGACAAATATTTACAAGGTTTGCCGGCATAGTGTCCATTGTGTCCATTTTCGGATTTACTATGAAGCTATTTTAAACGAATATTTCGTACAATCTTGAAATTTAAATGTATAATGTAAATTATATTATAACATAAGTATGGGTTCTTTTACATGTCTGACTACCAGTGATTCAGAAAATGAATCTCCCAGGTTAGAAAATCGTTCCGTTTTCTCCTAAGTCCAAAATTAATGACTCTCCTAATCAGCACCTTCTAATCATAATCATAAGCTCCCATGTCGATTGGATGGAGTGAAGAAATAGCTTAAAAAAAATGCACGTTATGCTAAGAGTATCAAAGCTTAACCACCATACTTATTGCTAGAGTGAGGTAGCGCAGCTTTTCCGTTCGTTCAAACTAATGATACACCATAAACTGTAATAATGCGAAATCAACATATAACCCGCCTAATTTGCACACGTTCTCCGTACGCAGAAACTTCATAAACTGTCGCTCATAACGGCTATTTTCTAATACATTGCGTGTGTTGTGAATTAATCGCTTGATGGTAGCGTGTCGGCAGAGCAATGAACAGAAAATTTGCTCGCCGCACCGTCTCAATGCAGGTGGTTAGTCGTCTCCGTAACAGCCCGGCCACGACTTCGCGCGACCGGTGGCAGCGGCGAGCGTTTTATCAGTTCATTGCGTGTGGCGCCAGATAATCACTGTGCGGCGGGCGTCTCGGCCGCGCAATGAACGGAGAAAACGCTCGCCGCTGCCGCCGGTCGCGCGATTTGGCAGAGCCATAAGAGCGGCTGATCCGAGCATTTGCTAGAGAGTTTAAACCGCTATCAGTAGCATATCTGTATTGAAAAAATGAGCCACAGCTAGCATTTAATTTTAATAAATCGTAATTTACCTCTTGTACCTACACTATCTTTTTATAAAACCTTCCGCTTAGCGTAGCTCACTTCTTCAATATTATGCCACAGGATACTGATAGCAATTGAAGCGCTTGTAGAACTGCCAGATCATAATTAAGTCCTTAACGCACTTGATGATAGAGTTGAGGTCACATAGTTTTGAGCCGCTTCGATTTATTTAATTGCTAAAGTATTCAGTGTAATAAAGATATAGGGTGAAAATTCGTTTGTTTTTTAAGGGGCACGTCCACTACCAGCCTTGGCGTTGGGTCCCCGACGCCCAAAATTGAAGGGACCCAGAAAAAGTTACCATCGCCCCCGAAAGAACCTGGTTAGTGCGTTTGAATTCAACAAGTTCATACCTACTTCAACAGATAATATTTAAATTTATCTAAATGGCCGCCAGTGTTTTCAGCACTACATTGCCCAGTAAAAAATGACCAGCCATAAAAATAACGCGTTTGACTTTTATGGCTGGACGATGATTTGAAAGGAAGACGAGAAGTTAGAGTGTGTGCTCCCCCTACACAGTATAGAGTCTTCCTCATTCACCTTATAAAGCCTAGTTTTGAGGAAAGATATTTCGTAAAAATAATCTTCTATCGTTTTCTACTTTCTGCTACGTTTTTCCAAGACTAAGTTTAATTTAACACGTTCACTGTCCACATACAAAGTGATTTGACAAAGTCAAACGCAAAAAAAAAAAAGTCAAAGCAGACTTTTCCACTTTGAGGTTGTCTTTGAAGTTGTGAACCCATAGTGGAAGCACGGATCCTGAAAAAAAGCTTCATGACCCCACATTGGGGGTACCTGGACGTGGAAGGTGTTATACATCGCACGTTTATAACGATACCGACACTAAACGAAATTATTCACATTTCAAAAATAAACCTGTTATTCTTTTAACACAATGTTCATTTTCGAAATTTGAATAATTTCGTATAGTTTCAGTATCGTTACAAAACGTGCGGCATAAGATCCCATTCATACCAGGCCTGACTGTATTCATTTTTAAATCAGGAACCAGCAAGGTGATCCCAACTATAACCCGTACCCGCAACATATCGGAGTCTCAGGCAGTTGTGTACGCGGAGCAGGAAACCGACGAGCTTTTGGCGATGCTGCGGGAAACAGAGAGCTTGGACGAGCAAGGAGACATACTACAGTATCTTGTCGACACGCACGGGCTTGAGTTCAATACCGGTATGTTCTGGGTTGCCCTGGCCCACACCGGTTCATACCGGTTTTTCCCCCTTTGCTTAGCTGCCTGCCTGGCGGCTCGCCCTCTCTCCGGTAAGCTGTAAAAGCCGTCGAGGCTAACAACAACAATCAGTGCGAAAAAAAACCGGTTTTTCTAGTTTTTTTTTTTCGATAGATTAAATGTAAGGTGAATAGCGAAAAGAGGTCCTAGCCTATGATGCTAGCGTTTATCGTGGACCAGTTAGCTTAAGCCAGAGAGGGAATGTAATTGATTTTTGAATTGTAAGCTCTTCTGTTGTCTGTATAGGTACCTAATAAATACTTTTTTTTATCAGGTATGCAAGAAAATGGCAAGGTGGTAACTGTGAAGGACCTCCTAAAGGCACTTTATGAGAAGGCATGTACTCAAAAACTGTGGGGTCTAGTTCGTCACACCGCCGGTATGCTCGGCAAAAGGGTAGAAGACCTTGCCAAAGCTGTCACAGACTTACTGGTCCGTCAGAAACAAATCACGGTGGGAATGCCGCCTAACAACGAACATACTATCACCGCGCCGTTGCCCGAAAATGAACTGAGGCAGTTGATACATTTGGTAAGTTTGAATTAGACTTCCTGACAATGTTATCCACAATAGAATTTTGGACAAGGATAAGAGTAATTGACGTCGCGTAAGCCAATTGCAGAGCGCTCATTCGGTTGCATCGATTGATGTGACCTTGAAATATTTAAATGTACTTTAAGAAGAAATGTTCCGTGTAACTTAGATAAAATTAAAATACTAATTTTATATTTTTTTTGATATTTGTTGCACGCAGACATTTCGCAATGACAAGCACGAGCACGAATACGAAAAGGTATTGTAATTAATATAATTTAATACAGTAATATGAAGACAAAAATACACGCGCATTCGGCAGATTAAAGTATTCTTGAATTTTAGCAATGGTTTTTACTCTACAGTATAAAAGTACTTGGTACCGCCACACTTGAATTATAGAGAACTTGTGAGAAGAATTAACTGTGTATTAGGGATTTGTAAAAAGTTAATCTGGAAAACCTGCTTATTTGATCATGACCTCGTTCTGTGTCAATATAGTTAAGAGCAGATCGTCGCGTTGGAAGGTTAACTTCTGGATGGTATTTCTGTGGTGCACAAGTAAGCGCTTATCATTGGCGTCATTCGTCAAATAGAAGTATTGTAAGGTAAAAAAAGTCCTGGTAGCCTGCCGGCCACTAGGTTTATCTATGGCAGTGATCGCAAACCTTTATTGGTGAATGTGCCAACAACAATAATCTGGCTATGATGTGCCAATAAAGATACTAAATTTAGTGATTGCTTGGATGCTTGATTAGTGACGTGCCCGAATTATTCGTCGCGTGCCACAACTGGCACGCGTGCCATTCGTTCGCTTTCCCTATACCATATATGCCTTGCCATAGATTCTATGGCCTCTCAAGCAGAAGGTCGTGGGTTCGAGCCCGGGATTGCACCTCGTGAGTTTTTCAGAACATACGTGCGAAATTACATTTGTTTACCATGAGCTTTACGGTGAAGACAAAGATCGTGAGGAAACCTGCACACATCTGCCAAGAAATTCAATGGAGTGTGTGAACTTCTCAATCCGCTCTGGGCTCGCGTGGGAACTACGGCCCAAGTCCTCTGATTCTGAGAGGAGGCCTGTGCCCTGCAGTAGGACATGTATAGGCTGGGATGATGATGACTGTAAGATGAGCTTGCACGGGTATGTATTACAATACCGAAGTACGAAAGACCGAATGTATTAAAACATCGAATGGGTCAAAAGACCGACACGATTTTTTTCTGAAACCGTTAACTTTTTAAGATTGTTATAAAACAAACCTAACCTAACCTAATGGGTTCTGTATGATGCCGTTTTAATAAATTCTGAAAAGTTTACGGTTTCAGAAAAAAATCGTGTCGGTCTTTTGACCCATTCGATGTTTTAATACATTCGGTCTTTCGTACTTCGGTATTGTAATACACACCCGCTTGCACGGACCAGGGTAAATAAAATAACTCCCGAGTTAAATGCTGGACCAGGGTAAAGTAGTATTAAAATGTATGTATTTCATACTAAATACAAACTGAAACATGGATGCACAGAAAAAACCCCAGAAAAAAGGCCAGCGCTGGGAATCGAACCCAGGTCCTCGGCATTCCGTGCCGCGTGCCATTCCCCTACACCACCACTGAGTGGACCTGGGTTCGATTCCCAGCGCTGGTCTTTTTTCTGGAGTTTTTTCTGTGCATCCATGTTTCAGTTTGTATTTAGTATGAAATATATGGATTTCACGGGATGATCGTAAAAGTAATAAAAAATGAAGTTGAAAAAAATAAAAAAAATACAAAAAGACACTTCCTATATAACTTGTTAAAATGTATGCATCTTTCATCACATTCACACAGGTTGAACTTTTTTTAAAATCTTAAACTGCAAGCGTCCCTCTCCAAGTGTTGATGGAATAATATCATCATCTTCAGCAGCCTATGTTCGTCCACTGCTGGACATAGGCCTCTCCCATGGCACGCCACTGAGCACGATCCTCGGCCACTCTCATCCAGCTCTTGCCAGCCGCCTTGCGAAGATCATCGCTCCACCGAGTCTGAGGACGTCCCACGCTACGTTTGCCGATCCGTGGTCTCCACTCAAGAACTCGTCTGCCCCAACGGTTATCGGTTCTTCGGGTTATATGGCCGGCCCATTGCCACTTCAGCAAATAATAACCGAATAATATACCGACCGTATTTCCTGGCAGGCTTACGGCGACGATGAGAGTACAGCGATGCTGACGCAAGAGTTGTTGGTGTACCTCGCCATGTTTATTCGCACGGAGCCGCAGCTGTTCTTGGAGATGCTGCGGCTACGAGTCGGCCTCATCATCCAGGTGAGACTAGTGATGTCAAAGACGGTTCCATATTGGATCGCATAAAATTTTTACGCATACTCATCATTTGGCATAATTCATCATTTCGCATAACTCTATTTTCTCAAACACCATTTATTATTCTGACTTGTTATAAAATAAACCTAACCTAACCTATCGAGTCCTACTGGATGACCATTTCAAAATTCCTGAATAATGAATGGTTTCTGAGAAAATAGAGTTATGCGAAATGATGAATTATGCCAAACGATGAATTTGCGTAAAAATTTTATGCGATTGAAGGAGATCCCGTCAAAGACTCTATTCTTGTGAGTCTTCTTAATAGGACCCGATTGTCGTATTACAAGACTCAACTCACAGTAACTAGGACTCCATTACTCGAACACTTTGAACTTAGTGAGTCTCCGAGTGTGACAATAGAGCTCGAGTCTTTTTTCTGCGCTCGAGTGCTTTTAGCACAGAGAGTCGTGTTTGAGTATTTTTATGCGGTCTTTGAAGTTTTATTCTTTTGAGTCTTTTTTACCCATAACGGAACGGAGATGGTAAAAGCAGTGGTCTAAGAAGAGGTAGCATCTTACATAAAACAAAGATAAAATGTTCAAAAATCTGAAAGACTCAAAGGCTTAACATTAACAGACCTCGAGTCCTTTATACTGTTTATTAAATTAAATGTGTGTTACAATGAACAAATTGTTTTTTTAGGTGATGGCAACGGAACTGTCGAGGACGCTATCCTGCGACGGCGAAGAGGCTTCAGAACACCTACTGAATCTGTCTCCGTTTGAGATGAAGAATCTTCTTTATCATATTCTGAGCGGAAAAGAATTTGCCATCAACAGCGGTAAGCATTTAAAATTAGAAAGACAAATACATATTTCCTTTCTCTAGTAAAATGGTACGGTACTGGCTGAAAATCAGCGCTGGGGTGTTTTAAACGCCTCAGCATTATGCTGAGCCAGTGTCCGATTTGCAACCGCAATGACACATTCTATCTTTAGCTTTAGTGTTGCCTTATGTTTTGTAAAATATTGATGATGTGTCTTGTGATGTTGTAAATAAATGTATTTTCTTTCTTTCTTTCAAATGCTTAAAAATCAACTGAGTGGAAAATATTCAAGTACCTAATGTTTTTGGTATTAAAGTGGTTATTTTGTCTTGCATACATAAATCGGATAATTTGTTGGCCTCGATTCATTTATGTAGATTGTTATCATTCTTGGTTTTTCTTCTTCTTTTTTCAACTTACTATTTTCCTTTCCAGCAAATTCACTGTTTGTAATAAAGGAAAAGTTCGCTAAGAGTAAAGGCGAGTTTTCATGTAGCTGCACACTTTAGATTTTGGCTTTTGTAAATGTCAAGTGTGAACCCCTATTTCTCTCCTATTCCTTTACCCTCGGTACAGCCCCGGATCTACGATTTTTTCGAACCGGGGCAAAAACTTGATAGTGGCGCCCCCTCCTTTCACTTGTTCGATATTTCGAATTCTCGCCTCAAGGATTTGACGCCCCCATGAAACTGCCGCCCAGGCTAAGTGCCCCGGTTTGCCCCCCTTAGATCCGGGGCTGTCGGTATCAGTGCCGGCGTTACGATTATTGACACCCCGGGCAAGAATATTGTGGCGCCCTCTTAAGGAAATCAAAATCGAGTGCCAGTTTGGCGGGGGAAGCATCCCACCCCCGCCGATTGCCCTCTGAAATTTGGCGCCCTGGGCCGTCGCCCCATGCCCCCCCCCCCCCACCCCTTCCTAACGCCGGTACTGCTCGGTATATTGTAATTTTACCCTTGTGAAATTTGTCTCAGAGTGAGTTTTGTGTTAATTAATTTGTGCCGTTTATTTATATATTCATGTATGTGTTTGACAGACTCATGTTTTTAAATGTTTATGTTCATCCGTCGTGATTATTAATATTTTAGACGTTGCCAAAAATGTATAATATTTGCAGGAATAGGGTCTTAACCCTTAATAAGGTGGAGGCGATTTAGCAACCACATTTATTGACTTAGAAATTCAATCTTATTTTTTTGTAATAAGTTACAATATCCATTGTTATTTATGGAAAATACTACTAGCTTTAAAAAATATTCTTTGTCAGGTATGTACTTATTCAATAACTGCTTTTAATTATGTGGTAGTATGCTCCAGTAAATGGGGCCTTATTAAGGGTTAGATTAATTAATTTCATAAGGAATACTAAATTGAAATTAGTAGGGTTTTGTCC
Organism: Archips xylosteana; assembly: GCA_947563465.1. Classification (NCBI taxonomy): domain Eukaryota; kingdom Metazoa; phylum Arthropoda; class Insecta; order Lepidoptera; family Tortricidae; genus Archips; species Archips xylosteana. The sequence continues at coordinate 8,964,295 of OX387349.1, forward strand.
CTTACTTTCGTATTTAAACATAATATTGACAGTTAAAGACATGAAAGAGATGGGTTAAATAACTTTAATTTTGATTGTTATTTAGTGAGATCTCAACTCTAACAAGTATAGTATAATAATAATAATAATGTATAATCCTTACCGCTATTTTTATTTCCATTATTATTATTATTTCATTATTATAAGTACCTAAAGAGAATAAAACGGAGTTATATTTATTGCAGTTGGTCGCGGCAACTTTTCGATAGTCAGCAACAAATCGCATCGCTACGGCAAGAAGTCGCAAATTATTCTGGATGGCCAGTCGCTACAAGGCAACATCGAAGATAGTAAGTTTTTTTATACGAGCTTATTTAGTAAAATGTTTGGTAGAAAAAAAATCTGCTATTTTAATTAAATGATGCTACGGTACGTCGTACGTACATTACGTGTACGAACATACTTCGGCCGACAATGGATTAGGTGGATACGTACCGTTACTCGCTGATAATATGCTTCCTAAGATTTTAGTAAGTATAGTGAACCATGTAAGTGCTTTACTATTGGACGTAGTTTAACAAAAAGGATCCAACCCTCAACAAGTCGCTTTTTGATTTTGGATCTAGTTTCAGTACCAACAAAAGAGAAATTAAAGAAGAAAATGTCAGTAGTTTGGAGCCTTTTCGTTAAACTACGTCCTATTATTTCTGACAGTTCCTACATCAGAATAAAAACAATAAGGCCGATCGTCACATTGGCTTGTAAATGAAAATAGCCTTTAGTGCTTTATACTTATCTAAAACAATACAATGACATTGAACCTTAGGGTGGTAAAGGAATTTCTTGGTCGAATATACATTGGTTCAGTAGATTTTGAGTTTATTCATTCATTACAAAAAAAAAACAAACACAGACTCAAATCTTTGCTCTTTATAATATTAGTTTAGGTGTACAATTGTTTAAATGTTGTTATTATCGTTCGAACCGCATGCCTTCTTAACCTTTTCAACTCTATGCCTAGCCAAAACGTAAATTTACTTTAAATCTTATGTCGTTGCGTGAAGATCACTTTGACGTTGTCCTTTGTGACGTGTATATCCGTCGTTGGCGTTGAAAAAGTGCAATTGTAAATAAATATCATGGGACAATTCACACCAATTTACCCAGTCCCAAAGTAAGCTAAGCAAAGCTTGTGTTATGGGTACTAAGCAACGGATAAACATACTTATATAGAGATACATACTTAAATACATATTAACCTCCTGCCTACCAGAGGTACTTTTTTTGGAATATCTTTATGAAACTTTCAAATTATATTGCTTAGAGCTTAAGATGTTCAGGAAAAATAGAGGAAAAAATCTCCGGCTTTTCCTACTAGTTTTTCACTATGTACTTTGCAAAGGACATCAGTGTCCAATTAAGTTGTCCTTTGCAAAGAACATAAAGCTTTCTAAGCCTTCAAAACCGAAAAATCTTGGGTAATATAAAAGGATAATAAGACAAGCCTTTGAGGAACAATCAACGTTTATTAAAAATAAAAAATGAAACACAAGATACATCACTTTGCAACGTAACAAAAAAATATAATTTTTCTTCTAGAAAATCTTAATTATAATTATCAGTCATCGTTTAAAACTTAAAAAAATACTAGAAAAGATAATACTAAATTAGGAATCAAGAATGAGATCAACAGTTTCATTTATAATCTAATTATCAGCTTCATGGAAGACAGAAAAACAGTTTCTGCTTGGCATGAAACACAAAAATATATTGCATTTCTGACAATATATAGTTGTCTTTTTTTCACAGCCTGGCTTGCGACAACGATGCTGTTTTTCAGTATTATATTGTAGCAAATGCGTAGCTTGTTTCGACCGACATTCTTGGGTAGGAATAGGCTGTATCAATATCCTACGCTTTTTATGCTTCATAGTCAGAAAAGTGGTCTTCGTCATCACTCTCTTCATTGTCTGCAATGAATCTAGTACCCAAATTCAATTTATATTGCCTCAGCTGAAGTATGAGTTTTTTACGAATACCTTTCTGTATTGAGACTGACTTATACTGCAGCCAAGCATTAACTACCGCTAAATCAAAAAGATGCGAAATCACCCGAATCGTCCATTTTTTTGTCCGATTGCGGGATGGGCAGACGGAAAGCATGCGATCGGCAAGATCGACACCACCCATGTTTTTGTTGTACATTTTGATGACCTCAGGGCGATTGACTGTCTCGTAGCACTTCTTTTTCTTAGACCAACGCTCACAGGTATCTTGTTTTTGATCGCCATAACAGGTGGACATCTCAATAAAACTGGTTTATTATCTAACCAAGTCGTAAGTGCAACTCGTTCGTCATTTCTTACCTTCATTTCGCTGTTCCCCCTATCCTTTTTCCGAAACAACTTCTCGTCTGTCAAAATGCAGTCTTTAGGTATACGATTTCTCATCACGGTTCCAGTTCCATGAAAACCACGCCTAAGTAGCTCGTCGCACAGTTTTGCAGTCGTGAAGTACCGATCAAAGAACAGCACATGACCTGGCACTAGTGTTCTTGTCAGTTCCAGCACAGCGTTTTCCCCCAAACTAAAGCCATTATTTGCCGCATCTGGAAAAGTACTATCACCTTGATAGACAACCATGTCGCAAACGACTCCTTTTGGTGTTGCCAATACAAATACCTTAAGCCCAACAGGATTAGGTTTATTAGGACAGTACTGCCGCATAGAACACTGTCCGGTAAAGGGAATGATCATTTCGTCAATAGATAACTCTTGGGGACGATCTTGTTCATAACAACCACTCAGAATGCGATTAAAAAGCGGCTTGATTTTCCAAATCCTGTCCTGTCTTTGCTCAGGAGTCACCTCATAATCGTAAACACACTTCAGGCGTTTTCTTATAAAAAAAAATCTGTTGCGCGTCATGGCTTGTGCTATTAAAGGCACTTTCCATTTTTCTGACCAATACATATCAATTTGCGGATACTGAAGAGCTGACATGACTAGAGTTATGCCAATATACACATTTAACTCTCTTAAAGTCAGTCCTAGTGACTTTCCAGTGTTTAAAATATGCGTTCTGTTTGTAGCATCAATCATTTGAAACAGAATATCCGCGTCTATATACTGATCGTAAAATTGGTGCCATTCATATTCAGAATAATTTATCTGTTTATAAGCAGGTTGTGTCAGGGGCTTTATTTCAGGTTGAAAATATTCTTTAGACCAATTGTCCTGAACGCCAGAAACTGAAGCTCGTGTTTGAATGGAAGGCGGTGATTGTGGCGGCGCACTGTTGCCCGTACCTCTCCCTCTTCCTCTGCCTCTGCCTCTACCTCTCCCGCGACCGCGTGATGTAGCACCTGATGATCTGGCACGTCCTCTTGATCTCCCACGTGAAGAAGAACTTGTAGCAACTATCTCTGATACATCAGAAAATGACACGGGTGGTGACGCAGGTGGGCCTGGTACATTTTCTTCTTCATCTGAACTGCTGCTGGATTCAGACTCGATATTAGCAGTTTGTGAAATTTCTGAAGGAAGAAACATAGGATCATCGTCCGAATCATCTCCCGAGTAGTCGAATTCCGAGTCATTTAGGATCTCCTCTATATGTAGGTCGGCTAATGCTGAAAAAAGTGTAAAACTCATTAGTATTATGTCCTTTTTTTCTTATGTCCTGTACAAAGTACATATATAGTCTGAATTTCGCATACTCAATAACCTACTTTTGTACTTTGCAAAGGACATAAAACATTAGGGCATCATGAAACGGAAGATTTTGATTAATTTTCAAAAATAACCGTCTAGTAAGTAAATATGTTAACTTATTTTTGACACATATAGCATGTTAACTGTCATTAAAAAACGAGATTAATTGAGATTAAACTCACCTTTGCGCGGGCGCAGGCACAAACGTCTACTCTCCGCCGCCATTTTTGAAGAGTGACAGATTTCTGTTGACGTTTCTATTTTAGACTATGAACTTTGACAGCTAAATAACAGGTTATAATAAACACGTTGGGGTTGCCGGTAAAAAATACTTCGCTAGAATTTTTAATTTCTTATGTCCTTCCTAAAGGAAGGATGTAGGAACGAGGTTAAACACCCAAGACCCAAGATTAAACATTCTTATTTTTCATACAAATATCTGCCCGACACGGCAATCGAACCCGGGACCTCAAGCTTCGTAGTCAGGTTCTCTAACCACTAGGCCATCAGGGGCCTGTTTCATAACAAAGTACAACTTATATTACAAGCGGAACTCCCTTTCTAGTTAATATAACTGAAGCGAGAGTTCCGCTTGTAATATTAGTTGTACTTTGTTATGCAACAGGCCTCTGTAGGCTTATTGTCTAACGCTTCTGACGCTTGCCTGCGCAATCACTATTTCTTTCTGTCAAACGGTATAAGATCATGACAGAAAGAGATGGTGAAAGCGAAGGCAAGCGTCAGAAGCGTTAGACAATACGGCCTCTGGTCGTCATTGTATTAAATGTCCTCGCATTGTTTTGGCTTAGTCGCGCCGATAGCGGAGCCGGACCGGCAGGGGCAGTGGCTGCGCCGGCGCCGGCTGGACGGCGCGCTCAACCGCGTGCCGAGGGACTTCTATCCGCGCGTCTGGGGCGTACTTGAAAAGGTAAAAACAAACTTATTTTCTTTAGCAATCTAACTTTCAATCTATCCAACTCAATAAGTGACAAAGTTTTGAAGTGACATAAAGTTAAATGTTCATCGAAACAAAATTTGACGTGGGCGGGAAGGCTGTAGTAGGGGAGCCCAAGGGGCTAAATGGGGATTTAATCCTTTCAGCGGCGGGGGAAGCGTCTACAGGTTCAATTGGCTAAGTAAAGTTTTTTTGAAGAGGTGCTAATTATATTTTTTTTCGACAGTCGGCGTTCTGGAGATCGAGAAACTGTAGCTGTTTTATTTTTATCTCCTATTGTTTACTGGAAATATTTTTTAAGTGTTCGAGATGACATTTGTGAGATTTTATGGCTGACAAGCCGTACGTGCTCAGAACTTAGTAGAAACAGAAAAAAAATCGAAGTGAGCTGTCACTTCTGTCAATGTCAAATCGTTTGCGTTTCGTTTGCTTTGTATTTTGGTATGCTCAGTGTGATTTTTGGACTATTTTTATCGACCTCCGCATAAAATCCGGACTTTCAATTTTACCGCATTTCTCCACGACCTATGCACGATAATTGGATCACGATTGAATACTTTCAATCACTATTTTGGAACTGCTTCTTGGACAACGCAAAGCAAACGAAACGCAAACGGTTAGATTTCATTTGACATTGACAGAAGCGACAGTTGACTTCGTTTTTTTTTTCTATTTCTTCTTAGTACTGAGCACGAACCGCTTGTCAGCCGTAAAATCTCACAAATGTCATCTCGAACACTTAAAAAAATATTTCCAATAAAGAAAAGGAGATAAAAATAAAACAGCTCCAGTTTCTTGGTGTTAAAGTCGACCACTGTCGAAAAAAAATATAATTAGCACCTCTTCAAAAAACTTTACTTAGCTAATTCAATTTGAAGTGTACCATTTACTTTTTTTAATTAGGATTTTTTTTTTGGTTTTCTTATTCAAAATCGCGATTACTATTCATTCTCATAAAGAAATAAAATGTCCTTATTTTTTTTAATCAGTTTTGTGACTTTTCATACATTTTATATGGGTCCTCACAAGGCGCAAGTCATACAGAAAAGACGTGGGACGGGGACGCGTCGCAGTCCGCGTCGTTTGTTCGCAGGCCACGTCTCCGCCCTGTCTCTTCTGTCTGCTTTGGATGGAGACTCTTCTATACATTCAGTATGAAAACTGTTTCAAGGGGCGCCGGGACTGCGAAGCGCCCCCATCCCACGTCTCTTCTGTGTGGCTTGCGCCTAAAACGCAAAAAAATGTACGGAATATTATAGATACCAACACATATTTTTTATTTTCAGTGCCAAGGCTTAGTCATTCAAGGGAAAGTACTGCAACCCAATTTGACCCAAGAGATGACGTCGGGCGAATTAAAATTCGCGCTAGCAGTAGAGACGGTGCTAAATTCCATACCACAGCCGGAATACAGGCAGCTAGTAGTCGAAGCACTAATGGTGTTGACTCTCGTTGTGGAATATAAGGCAGTTAACAATTTGGGAGGAACAATTACTGTCGAGTATTTGGTGCACAAAGCGAATCAGATATTCTTGGAAGATCAGGTTAGTGATCTCACTAACGTACTCCCAAAATTTCGTGATTTTGTTTTCATTAAGCCCTTAACTGTGTACAATTTTTTTTAAAGCGACCCATCCATCGGATACTCCACGGGCTAACTTGATGCATAATGATGTCGAATTACATCACTAGTTGTTATTATTACGCTAAACTATAGGTAACGCCATCAGAGTTGAGGTCACGCACACAACAACACGTCATGTAATGACAGCGGGATTTTGATATTTATTCGTACCGATAGCAAGTTCAACAGACTCAACATAGAATTACAAGATTGACTAAAAATTTCTTCAACTTATTTCTTTAAGAATAATTTAGGAAAATACCTACTAATAATTTAGTTCAAACAAAGCAGAAAATAAAATATTTTGATCTATTTTATATAAATCAGATAAGCATATTTTTTGCTATTTATAAAATACCGATTTTTTCTTGCGAATATTTCTTATCAATTTCAAATTGTTTTATTTCAAAAATAGGTTATATAAAAAAATAAAAATTATAATATCCATAGTATTGCGTAAGTATTTCATCATAAGATCATATAACTCACATTTTCATTTACTCAGTCATTTCATTCATTCACTATCTTTTTTGCAACCAGTACTTTATGTAGCTGTGTGTGTAATCATTCGCCTCAACTCTCGTGGCGTTACCTATAACTCACATTTTCATTCACTCAGTCATTTCATTCATTCACTATCTTTTTTGCAACCAGTACTTTATGTCTGTGTGTGTAATCATTCGCCTCAACTCTCGTGGCGTTACCTATAACTCACATTTTCATTCACTCGGTCATTTCATTCATTCAATATCTTTTTTGCAATCAGTACTTTATGTAGTTGTGTGTGTAACCATTCGCCTCAACTCTAGTGGCGTTACCTATACTATTATCTATCTTCAGTATTTTCTAAGGCTAACCATGTACATATATGTGTACAGAAGTGCTTTGACCATCCTCCTTGGGGGCCGTCCATTAATCACGTGATGTTTTATTTAGCATTTTTTAACCCCCCCTCCCCTTTGGTGATAGGTGGTGAGATTTAAGACTACCCCCATCCCCATCCAACATCACGTGTATTTTTAGTACCCTACAAAGAATCTTAAAATTTTTCGATTATTATCTTTAAATACAGGTTTAAAGTGTAATCTTATTTTATTCTGAAATTAAGAACCATAATAAAAATGTCTAGGCAGAAAGGTTGCAGGTTGTTTTTGTTTGGCATTTTAATCAAAATTATAATGTGTTTGACGAAAAAATAAATACACGTGATATCTTACTAGACCCCCCTTGTGATATTTCGTGATTTTTGTCTAACCCCTCCCCCCCCCCCCCCTTTCAAGCCTCACGTGATTAATGGACGGCCCCTTGAATAATTGTAGATGCGGTGCAACGGCGACGCGACTCTTTGCTGCGCGAAGGCCGAGGGCGGCGGCGGGGCCCTAGTGTGCGGCGGCGCCGCCGGCGTGTGCCAGCACTTGTACGACAGCGCCCCTAGCGGCTCCTACGGCACCATGACGTACCTGGCTCGCTCCGTGGCGGCTTTGCTTGCGGACCGTATGCCGCCAGACGCGCCCATAGAATGCGCTATTACATAAATAGTTTCAAGGTGCCAGCACAGAGCGGTAGCGATAGCGACGGACGTCAATAATGTCATGTCTGCATTAGTTAAGGAGTGTTTTTTTCAAAAGTGCTTCCAGATATTTCTATGAATAACTTCATATTGCCACTCCGTTCAACGCTCGAATAATGACCCATATTTTATTTCTATTACCTACAATGAAACTTAACACCTTGTTATACCTGGGTGAATTAACTTTTTTGTGTTGTTTACTCTGTCCCCGGTTGTCAAGTGACATCTTCATATTGTTTCATAGAAAAATGCTTAGGTTGTCCAGGAGACTAAATTTGTGTAACCATAGCAGCGGGGGCAAGAAAAAGTTGATTCACCCATCTATGTTTTTCTTGATTTCCCAAAAATGCTCTAATTGATGAGTTTTGAATCCTTGCAGAAATACAAATTCACTGTCTGTGTGCTGGAAGCTTTTGACTTAATAGTGCCTCGAACGTCTTATCCAAATATTTTAAACTGTTCTAACTATATAGTTCCTAATGCGGCTGCCACATGGAAGTCCCGACAGTTCGGCAGAAATCATCGTCGTCGAGCGGTCGCTTCGATCGCATAGATATATTTCGAATAAGGATTAACCCACATTTGTATTCATGGAGTTTTAATAATAGCGATATATATAGATAGAATTCAAAGCTAATTTAGTAGTAAGTTGTCACAAACATAGATGATTGGAACATAGCTATGAGGTAGAAGAGTTAACTTTGACATTTTTGTTATAGAATAGTTCTCTTGATAGAAATTATGATAGCCCGAGTAATAATGCCTTTTGGTGATTTATGATCACAAACCATTGCAGACTTATCTCGCTAGAATATTGTAGAAGTTAATAGTACATTGTTGTAGAGGCTAGAAAGCAAGCAATAGACGGAAGAGTTAGTTTGAGGGCCGACGCGTAGCGGAGGCCCTCGAAAGTACGAGTCCATCTATTGCACTTTTGGTCGAGACTAAACATTGTGCTTTTCACGACTAATGTGAGGAAATAACAATTAAACAATCGAAACACTGCATTGCTCTCGCCGATTTTACTTTTTCTTTTGTGACATAATTTTTTTTTTAAACGAGCGAAGGCCATTCTTAGTGGCCACTACCCAAAACCACATAATTAAAAAATTAAAAGCTCATCCTCGTCATGTCCGACCTGCGGCAGCAAGTCGGGCATGACGAGGATGTATACTCGCGCACTGAGCAGTCTGGCTGCGGCAGCACGATGAACATGACGAGCCTGGCTGTTCAGCCAGTGCAGTGCAGTGTGCAGCAGGCTTAAAAAGTTAATGCTGTGGCGTTTTTTTAAACTTAAAAAAATTAAAGCATTTGTGCATATTATGCGTTTAAGGAAAAAAACACCTCTAAAGTCATGAATGACGCATTCTCATTGGTCAATTTAATTTCACAAGCAGCAGACGATTACTTTTGATTGGTCCAATTGTTGTTTCAGCACGCCGGGAATGAAATACACATATTGATACGTCCTGTTTTCGTAATGTGTTACATTGCTGTCGTGTTTTGCGCGCCATAAATGAGTCAGCTGTTAAATGTACATATATAGGCAGTTTTGGGTACTGGATTTAGGTTATCTATGGCCACATTTTCGAGCAGTGTCATAAAAAAATATTATATTAAATGACGCCATCTGGTCTGATCTGGAAGCAATTTTATTTTGTCCAATGTTTATTATAAGAGTTCAACAATAAAGAGTATGAAATGGATAAAAGAATATGTGTACTATGCATAACCATTGCCGTAATTATTAATAATGGCATTTTTGATACAAAAATGTGACAAAGATTTAATTTCTGCTCTTTCTTCTGAACATCTAACCAATCTACCAATTCCTCCATTATCAGGTTTTATTACATGATAGGCAAAAAACAGTGGTGCGGTCAAACAGTTCAAACCAGCCTATACATCCACTGTCGTAAGATTACCGCAATATGATTAAGATGTCATGATGAGTGGAGTCAATCGAATCAGATTTTATCTTTTAGACACGATTCAAAATAATTGCTATAGATTAGCATTAAAGTTAAGGTACACAATTATGTATATTATAATTCGCACCCCCAACCGAATAAAGCGGTAATATGAAATGCCTAAGTTTACAAACTAAGCCATAAAGCTACCGGATAAAGCTTAGTTTACAAACTAAGGCATTTCATTTTACCATTTTATTCGGTTGGGGACGCGAATTATCAAATGAAGTCCTATGTATTTTAATAAACTTTACTTTGTTACTGTGATAAGGAGTTTCAACTAAAATATAATTTGGCAATAAACAGAACTTTATTAACACAACTACCTATCTATTTCTTTCTAATGATTCATTGACAACAATATTACATAGACCATTTTTGATAATTTACTACATTAAATCACTATGCTTGCTCATCTTTCTTCCCAAAGAGGTTCATCTTGGACAGCCACGATGTTGTGTTGCTGAAATAAAAAAATGATGCATTTTACACCAGACTCCCATACACACAGCCAGCACTACCATAGCCTTGCGCCACCCAATGTGCAATAGAATATACATATTAAATTCAAGGGAATATGACCTTATGGCAATGTAGCTAGGTAGTACTTTAACCCTTTACAAGGCAGAGGCGATTTAGCGACCACATGCATTGAGTTGGAATTTCAACCTTATTGGTTACACTATACGTCACAAGTTCCATTGTAATTATTGAAAATACGACTAGCTTTAAAAATATTGTTTGTCATGTATGCATTCGATAGCTGCTTTTGATTCTCTGGTAGTATGCTCCAATAAATGGGGCCTTATAAAGGATTAAAATTGTTTCATCCTTTTTTTTACAAAACTTTTTTAAATAAAACTTTACTCTTGTTAATTAAGCTCAAATTCTTTTAACAAATTTTGTAATTCTATTTGTGTAGTGGGGTGTGACAAGGATAATTATTTTATGCAACAGAATAATGCATCAATAAAAGAAAGATCAAATCACAAATGCGTTGTCATAAATGCCAAGCAAATATTTAAAAAAAATCAGAGTATAAATTTATTATTTATTTATTACTAAAGTTACTCACGAAATATCTTCAGCTGAAGCTGGGCTGCCGTCAATCCCTGCTGCTTTTAATTTCTCCACCAAATTCTTTCTATATACATTCTTCAAAGGCATGGGTCGGTTGGCAGCTTCCTTCTGTTTTGCAACTTTGCACAATGCTTCGTACCATGTCAAACCATACCATTCAATTTCCTCAGGAGTGTACTGAAAATGAATGAAGAAGTTTGTTTTAGGTGCTCTTTGATAGGCTGGACACTTTTTTAGACTATGTCAATTTAGAACGCTGCTACATAATTAATCACAGTTACGGGGGATTAATTTAAAATCACTAAATTAGATAGTTGCACCAATTAGGACATGTATGACTCAAAAATTTAAACACACAAAATTGGGTGCCAACAGATCATTTTCAAAAAATTTGTACATAGTTAACGGCTTAATCAAAACAAAAATCACGATCGCTATTTTTGTGTAACAAAAGTTAGTCATACAAAGTATATGGGTAACTCTGTTACACAAAAATAATTAATTAAATTTTGTTTTTAATTAATCCCTTAATTATGTACAAATTTTTTGAAAACGACTCAACACGTTTAGGTTCACTTCGTCCACATTTCCATTTTGTCAACTTCCTAGTTTGTTAGCAATCCCATTTCATCCACAATCAATTCTTAACTTGTACACTTCATTTTGTCAACATTCCCATGTCGTCCATATTCCCATTTCGTCCACATTCTCATTTTGTAACAAAATGGGTAGTGCTGAATAGTACTGACCCATACCATGCTCACAAAATAAAATCTTCCCTGAGATTAAGCTAAGTGATAGCGAAAACCGCATTAAAATTGGCTAGGAATGTTGACGAAGTGGGATTGTGGACGAAATGGGAATGTTGACTCAAGAAACGTTTTCAAAAAATTTGTACATAGTTAACGGCTTAATCAAAAACAAAAATCACCATTGCTATTTTTGTGTAACGAAAGTTAGTCATACAAAGTATATGGGTCCGTTACACAAAAATAATTAATTAAATTTTGTTTTTAATTAATCCCTTAATAGGGATGACGACTGGGTTAAAAATTTGTCATTCTAATTAGTCCGTCAGTTAGATTATGGGAAAATATGGGACACGTATTTTTTGGTTTATCAAATTATTAAAAATCAACAAAGATATAGACCATCAAACTTCCGGAGTGGGGGCTTGTGACGTCACCCTTAGGTAAAAATTGTACCATATAGTGACGTCACTCGAAACTTCTAAGCACTGTATCCTCCTCATTTTTTGTTTGTCAAACAAAAGAAAAAATACGTGTACAATATTTTTTGATAATCTAACTGACGGACTAAACAGTTTTTTTTAGTCGTCTAGCCTATTGTGTACAAATTTTTTGAAAACGACTCAAGTGGGAATGTGGGTGAAGTGGGAAAAGGACAAAATGGGAATATGGATGAAATGAGAATGTTGACGAAGTGGGATTGTGGACAAAGTGAACCTTAACAAAACAACTCTGCTAGATAATATTGGGTAAGTGAGTTATATTTTAAACAAATGAAGGTTTTTGTGACAGGTGGTATATTGCTAATTGCTGTTTGTATATGGTCTGTTTGATATTTGAGTCACATTTTGGATTGGAGCAATATTCTCCGTTGGACCATTCAATTAATTTGTAACATATTTTAAAGGAAGCAATGTCAACTCTTTGTATAGGTTTATGTGGCTTATAATCAATACATATGCCTGGCCTGGAAAGGGTCGAGCTAAAAAAGGGGCAGTGTTTTTTGTGCTAATACTTTTCATTGCTAAGTTTGTGAACTAGAAAGCCACCAAGTTGAGATATTTTGCACTAAGCTGATGAATAGCCGTGGAGGCCTAGTGGATTGACCTAGCCTCTCAAGCAGAGGGTTGTGAGTTCAAATTCCGGCTCACACCTCTGACAGGGTGTCCACTACAAATCTTAAAAAAATCCCTGACTTTTCCCTGACTTTCCCTGACCACATTTCTAAATTTCCCTGAATAATCATGTACATTTCAAAGCAGGTTATATGATTTTTTTTTACTGCCCGAGATACTAAGCTAGACCCGATGATGGGAATTCACTGCAAATGTATTTTTCATAATGTAGATCACTCCAAACCTGAAAAAAATGCTTCAATAGTCTGGTTAAAGGGTCAGACTAGAGCATGAAATTTTCCTCATTTTACAATCATTGGGAAAGTACGAGTTTTTCCCTGACTTTTTCGATTTCTAGCAAATTTCCCTGATTTTCCCTGACTTTCCCTGACCACCTTGAGCTTCCCTGACTTTTCCCTGACTTTCCCCGACTTTCCAGAAAGTGGACACCCTGCTCTGAGGTTTTCGGATTTTTTGGGCATAATTAAATTTGAAATTTACCATGAGCTTTACGGTGAAGGAAAATATTGTGAGAAAACCAGCATACACCTGCAAAGAAGATCAACGGTGTGTGTCACTTGGCCCGTGTGGGAACTACAGCCCAATCCCTCTCATTCTGAGAGGAGGTCTGTGCCCTGCAGTGGGACGTAAATAGACTAGGATGAGGATAATGATAATTTAAATAAGCTTACAGTACTGAATTTGCAACTCACCGAGGACAAGTAGGTCTTATATTCATCATAAATTTCTGCTTGTTTCTTAGGATCATGAGCATACCTTGGGCAGCCATTCACAAGTTCCGTTAGTATGTGTTTCTTCAATTTCAGAGCTAACATAGAAACCAAGTCACAGGCTGGAGTCTTGAGCAAGTAATGATCAAAGCCATAATGGTCATTAATGAGTCTAATGGTCCGGTCAGTTACAGTAACAGAAAGGTGAGTGTTGAGGACTTCAGACTTCACAACAGTTCTCTTCAACACTGGTACCCAGAAATGAGGCACACGGCGTTTATGTGGATCCCGTTTTTGGAAACCTAGAAAAAAAAAAAATTCTATACTTCTATTTTAAATTCATTACATTTAAAATGGCGTAGAAGATACGCTTAACAATATTACGCAGTTGTTGGCAAACAATGCTATTACATAAACACAATATTGTTACCTTTGACAACTGCTTCACCACCCCAGATACCATCATTTATTTCTGCAGGGTGCTTCAACGGTATATGTACGTTTTGAATCGGCAAGGTTTCGCCTGTCAACTCATCACGTCTCCATTTGCCCTCCTGAGGAACGAAATGAACAGCAGCAGGCTTTAGCACCTTCCATTCGCGCCAGAACTTCTTATACGCCGGGGGCAGGTCATTCGCTATACCAATCTCAAATCTCCCTTTCTTCTTGAAAGTCTTAGATAATTGTCGCGCAGTAGACTGAAAGGAAAATACGTCTGTGAAATACAGGGAAAAAACTGCACGTTCAGGAAAAGATGATGAAATGTACAAAATACCTGAAGGCGTGACGAAGCCATTTATTTTTTATAAGCTATCAACATAAATTGATCTACGACATATATTTGATAAGATTACTGTCTCAATTTTAATGGATTTTGATTCCAAATGTGATTTTTTGCCAATGCCAATTGAATATTTCTGACAAGTATGTATGACATTTATGCTATCCATGAAAAAAACGTTCCAAGCATTATAAAAAACACTAAGTTTTCTACTTCACTTCACCACAGAAATAGGGACAAAAATAAATTTAATGTAAATACAATTATTCAAATCAGTTTAGTCAGTTTTTAACCAAAGTAATTAAAATTTTTGTTTTGTATTATTATGTTATGTAGAATTAGGGGGTGTGTAATGATCGGTATAATATAATTTCAAAGGGTATAATCACTCATTTTATATAAATAACGTTTAGTATAATATTTAATTATATATTTTTATTTTGTATAATTATTGTTTGGTATAACACTTATTTCTGATAACCAACATATGGTATAACGCTTATTTCTGATAACCATCATATGGTATAATGTTCATTTTATATACAAATCATATAACTATCAAGCGGTATATATTTAGGAATATAAGGAAGATGAATTTTTGCGTGCAATGACTTCAAATTTAAGTCTTAAATGATATTTTTACCAGTGTTTTGCAGAGTTTTTTTTTGACCAGTGGTGGTGTAGGGAAATGGCACACGGCACGGAATGCTGAGGACCTGGGTTCGATTCCCAGCGCTGGTCTTTTTTCTGTTTTTTTTTTGTGCATCCATATTTCAGTTTGTATTTAGTATGAAGTATATGATATTTTTATGCTTATTGAAAAATGTATTGATTTTTGTATGCAAATTGCGTTTTATTTACCTAACCCAAAATTTTCTTTCGTTTTGTGCAGAGGTCACACCTAACCTAACCTACTTTTCTGGTAGCAGTTCGTTTTTGCTGGGGGATGCAGTTCTAACCTAACCTACTTTTCTGGTAGCAATTCGTTTTTGTTGGGGGATGCAGTTCTAACCTATCCTAACCTACTTTTCTGGTAGCAGTTCGTTTTTGTTGGGGGATGCAGTTCTAACCTAACCTAACCTACTTTTCTACCTAAATGAACCTTTGGTTTGGTTTTATTAATGCGGGAGGCTTCGCCCTTCCGTCCCCCCTATTTCTCTATGCCCTAATAACTTACCCACGCAGAGTCGTTTTATAGGCTGTTATAAAAATGATCGTCTCGTTTTTGCAATAAATATAATATAGATATTTATTTTTAGTATGTAGTAAATCTGGGATTATGTCTTTAATACATTATATCAACAAAGTTTATGGCATTTGAACGTTATATAAAATAAACGTTATACCATAAGCTCATTATAAAAAATATGCATTATACTTAAAGAATGTTATATTAAATGTAATTCGATGAAATGATCAGTATATGGAACAATAATTATATCGAATGTTAATATATTAAGTGTTGTTATTGCGACTGAAATTATATCAAAAGTTTTTAGATCGATCGTTACGCACCCAGAATTAGGATATAGAATTCTTATAACATAAAATCGCTCAACTACGCTAAGTTAAATGAAAACCGGTAACTGAGTGACAGCTGTCAAAAATCGAATCGTAATTGGATGAACATCAGGGGGGTTACCACGAAATCCGAAGTTCGAAGTTACGGGCTTCGAATCGAAGATTTGCTACCACGAAGTCACTTCGTTTCGTTTACGGATTCGAAGTTCGTTTCCATTCGTTCGATTCGAAGTTAGTCACGTGTTGTCTACTACGAAAAACGAACTTCGAGATTGATATCGAATTTGGCCTACCACGAAAGTCAAACTTCGTGAATGATTTCGGAGTTTGACGTAAAGTTTTTCGCGTAGAAACGTCAAAATCACACGATAACTAAATAGTTGTCGTTTTGCCTTCGTTTCGATGAATTTTGTAGGAAAAGCGACCTTGTGGACGATTTTGTTATTTTTGTTTGTTGTAACACTTGTGACGTATCATTGCTGATTGATATTGAGTAGGTATTGTGATTTGCCGTATTTATTCGTTAATTCGAAAGAGTTTCAGTGTTCAATTGATTTGGTTTTGTTATTGTGCCATCCTACAGTTCGAGAGCCTGCTTTTTCAATGTAAGTATTTTTGTTTAATATCAATTTCAAATAGGTATCTTAAATCAAAAGTTACTAAGTAACATGCAGTTTTTACTTTTAACCTTTGATATTTTATTTTGTAAGTTTCTTAGTTAAAATAGTCATCTTAAGGCATGTTCTCATTAAGTTACAACCGTATATTTCTTTTGAGATATGTATTTAAGTACCCGAAAGTATATGAGAAGTTATCAAAATACCGCAAAATACTTTGAAAATGTACACTTTAAAGAAAGCTAAGCAGTGAATTTGGTAAATTATGTCAGAGTGTTGGCTAGTCTACTAAAGCAAGGCAAAACTCTTTTTTTTTTCTTTGGGCGGTTGCGTAGAGACTAATATAACTGATAGAGGACTTACACTCTCTGCAAGCAAAGCAAGTCTTACAAGCATGAAATTTTGCACAGAAGTTGCCTGTTTGTAGCAGACATTTAGAAAGGATTCGAAAATTCGTTTATTTAATGGGTGAAACATTGTATGAAATTCCTATGTACTTACACTAGTTTTTTAATTTATTTAAATTTGTTTTTTAGATTAGAACTAATTGCAAGATTTTAACTTGTAGAAGAGGCTTTAGCTGAAGAGCTAACAGAGCGTTAAAGTCAAAGACACGGGACTCGTGAATTATTTATTTCCCTGTACCTCTGGACAGAGAGTTTTAAAATACCTTCCGACTGACTTTGGAGGTGTTTGAGGCCCTCTGCATGGAGGTGGTGCCCTTACTTTGTCCCAAACTAAATAACCGTGGAATTGACCCTGCCTTAATGGTAAGCCCTTATTGTATCCATACTATATTATTGTAAAAGCAAATGTGTGTCTGTCTGTCTGTTACTTCTTCAGCCTTAAACTGCCTAAGTGATTTAGATGAAATTTGGTATGGAGATAGTTTGAGTCTTTGTATAGGTCATAGGACAGTTTTTATGCACAAATATTGCTAAGTTCCTGCGGGATAGCAATAAATGAATTCTTTGCAGATGGAGTCAGGGGCAACAGCTAGTAGCTTATATATATATCAACTAAGGAACAAAAATGGTTACAAATGTGAAAAATTACACAGAGAATTATACTCTGATGTCTCTGATGTACCATACAACACATAGATACTGTAAAAGATCCCCGGCAAAGAATCATTATACTTATTACATTGACCTGCAAATGGCCTGCAAACTGGCCATTCTACATACATACATACTTTGTCTTCATGGAATTTGTTTATCGTATTGCATTTGAATGGGTCTTGTCACAAAGAGGTAATAATTTGATACAGCTTGTAATTTAGTATTGCTGGTACCTATTTACTTGGTTAAGAAAATACCTTCATCATCATCATCATCCTGGTACAGTTGGTATTTATTCACAAAACAATACCCCTGATTATAGTGATGTTTAAAAAAATAAATTGTTGATAGAAAAGTTGTTATTCACAAATTTGTATTAATCAATCACTGTAATGCATTGGCAAATTGGCAATATTCTGCTTATTTTCAATCCTCAACACAAAAATAGGGGTGTTATGTTTTAATGCTATATATTATGTGCATTGAATGGTTGTGCATAAATTGTGGCCAGTGCGATGCATTGATAACTTAAAATAAGACCTTGTAGGTCAGTCATTAACATACTAGGTATATCAATAACAATTTATGTTGCATTTCAGCACTGTGATGGTACCATGGGCATAAAGAAATACTCACCATACCACTAGGGGAATGTACATGCAATTACTTTTTAATTTAACAAACTTTCTGAACTGACAACAAAACAAAGTGTGGAGATCAAAGTAATTAGATAATTTCTTAGGCACTTTCATATTGATTTCAAAAATTGCAAATCTGGGTTATAATACATTAATTTAGTGCCTTAGATGATCTGATGACGGAGCCAGATGATACACAGTGGAATTCCTTAGTGGTCAATAGTATAGCTGTTAGAGTTTAGGCTGCTTTCATAATATGTTGTGGAAAGTCCAATTTAAATAAATCTTTAACAAATAGTTATTAGTTCTGTACTTTAAAGAGGCGGGGATTAATAAAGGCTTTTTATTTTTATTTATTAGTTCTTTTAAATCACTATTGACACCATTAAACATTCACTTGGAACTAACAATTAATTTATTGTGATTTTCAAAGAAACTTTAATGATTAATGTAGATTTTTTTTAAACCACACTGTATAAATGTATCTGCTTTTCAGATATGTTGCCTCCAGCCGCTCGGCCTCACGGAGCAGGAGCCTGCTGAGGAGCGCCGCCCCGCCCCCCGCCCCCCGGCCCCCGCCGCTCGGCAGCGCGGACAGGCCCGCGCGCAACTCATATGCGATTTGAATCGCCGATAGCTGATAGCCCTGATGGATCACAAATTGTTATATTTATTTTGTTTGATTGATTGATTGTATTTCATACTACTAAAAAAGCCGTGGTGGCCTAGTTAGACCGGGGGATAGTGACACAAAATATTAGGTCATTTGTACCAGTATGGTGGTTCTTCAGGGGTCTAAAAAATCTTTCGAGCGGTGGTAGCCGTACAATATTATACAACATAACATCTGGTTATAAGATAAGATTGCCGCCACCTAGATGTTTGAAATTTTGTATTTATATTTTTCAAACCTCAAACTTACAGGAAAAATTAGTGCCATACTGGTACAAATCGTTTGAAATACGAATAAAAACTTAGAATTTTGAAAAAATATTGTACACATTCGCCACCTCCCGCAGGTATGGCATTATCAGACTTCTATTTATAATCACACGGAGAACTGTTGAAAAAAGTTTTAGGGTGGTACAAATCGTTTTGCATAAAAAAAATATTTCTTTGCGGCGGTATGGCGCCCATTTGAAACCGTCAGAAAAGTATGGCATGGTGATTTTCGCGAATGGCTACTCGACGATGATTAGCTGTGCAAAAATTAGCTTGGTACAAATGGTTGACATGTTGTTTTTAAATTAATGTGTTTTCGTCGGTATGGCGGGCTGTAAGCCACACCGGAGAAGTATGGCATTACGCTACCGCCTTCTGATTTTTTATCGACTATCGGAAAATACAAGAATTTTTGTGGAACAAATCGTTCGACGCTCGTTATTTATCCGACACGTTCGATTAACGCCCACGCGATTGGGCCGCGCGTACCAGCGCTATGACCATAATTTTCCTTTTTGTCATTAGGTAATTAGACCCCTGAAGAACCGCCATACTGGTACAAATGACCTAGGTAATATTTTGTGTCACCAACCCCCGGTCTAAGTGGTTTGACCTATGGTCTCTCGAGCAGAGGGTCGTGGGTTGAAATCCCGGCTCGCACCTCTTGAGTTTTTCGGAATTTATGTGCGAAATTACATTTGAAATTTACCATGAACCATGAGCTTTACGGTGAAGGAAAACATTTTGAAAAAATATTGTACACATTCGCCACCTCCCGCAGGTATGGCATTATCAGACTTCTATTTATAATCACACGGAGAACTGTTGAAAAAAGTTTTAGGGTGGTACAAATCGTTTTGCATAAAAAAAATATTTCTTTGCGGCGGTATGGCGCCCATTTGAAACCGTCAGAAAAGTATGGCATGGTGATTTTCGCGAATGGCTACTCGACGATGATTAGCTGTGCAAAAATTAGCTTGGTACAAATGGTTGACATGTTGTTTTTAAATTAATGTGTTTGCGTCGGTATGGCGGGCTGTAAGCCACACCGGAGAAGTATGGCATTACGCTACCGCCTTCTGATTTTTTATCGACTATCGGAAAATACAAGAATTTTTGTGGAACAAATCGTTCGACGCTCGTTATTTATCCGACACGTTCGATTAACGCCCACGCGATTGGGCCGCGCGTACCAGCGCTATGACCATAATTTTCCTTTTTGTCATTAGGTAATTAGACCCCTGAAGAACCGCCATACTGGTACAAATGACCTAGGTAATATTTTGTGTCACCAACCCCCGGTCTAAGTGGTTTGACCTATGGTCTCTCGAGCAGAGGGTCGTGGGTTGAAATCCCGGCTCGCACCTCTTGAGTTTTTCGGAATTTATGTGCGAAATTACGTTTGAAATTTACCATGAACCATGAGCTTTACGGTGAAGGAAAACATTGTGAGGAAACCTGCATACACCTGCGAAGAAATTCAATGGTGTGTGTGAAGTTCCCAATCCGCACTTTGCCCGCGTAGGGTCTGTTACCTCGGCTCTTCACGCTTAAACCGCTGAACCGACTTAGATGGGTGAATCAACTTTTTTGCGTTGCTTACTCTATCCCCTGTTGTCCAAGTGACACTTCATACTGTTTCATAGACAGACAAATGCTTAGGTTGTCAGAAGGACAAACTTTGTGTAACCATAGCAAAACTTGATACACCCAGATGATATTTGATATAGGGGCCAATCAACTTTTAAACCGACTATAATCTGTCCGCGACATTTTTCAAACAATTGCAGATTTTTGTAAGTAAACATGTTTTTTCTGTAATTTAATAGATGAATAGCATGAATACATGCCATCCTACGTAAGTTTAACCTATTAAACCGTGAAATATCTTGTTGGAAGTACGATTTTTTGGTAACGCCAGAGACAATTTTGGTAACGCAGGAGACGCCAAAAACGTCGGTTTAAAAGTTGATTGGCCCATAGAGATAGTTTAACACTCTGGGAAGACACACGTGAAAGAGAGTGCGGTAGAAAGTAGAAAATAAATATCTCATCTAGTTTTTATTTTAACTTGTAAAGATGATTTACATATCATTTACAGTGGTGGTCATACAATTAAGAACGATTTGAAGTTTCCGATTTTTTTTTATCTACATCATGTCATATGTCTAGTTGTGTTCCTTCTTAGAAGTAACAAGTTATGTTATAAAATAGCCACATGGATAGAGCAAACGGGATTAATAATAATAGTGTATAATTGCTAACATTTTTTTTTACAAATTTTATTTGTTCTCTATACTAATAAATTCAAATAGTAATGAAGCTGGACAAATAATTAAGAACGATTTATTAAACTGCTCGAGAGTTGTTTTATATGAAACTTACATTAAATAAATCATATTAATGTGAAGTTGGTATAGAAAAAAAAGCAAATTAATACATTTGAACTAAAATTAATAGTTAGTAGCATGTCCACGGCTTTTAATTACGGCTTTACACCGGCGAGGCATTGAATCTATCAATTTTTGACATTTCGCAAGAGAAATAAGAGTTCCATTCTTCTAAGAAAACGTCGTACAGCTCTCTCAAATTGCCACACTGTCGATTTGAAACCTTTTTCTTGACTTCGCACCAAAGATGCTCTATTGGGTTAAGATCTGGGCTGTTGGCTGGCCAATCTAAGACTGAAACTGATTGTGATGTGAGGAATTCCTTAACGGTGCGTGCAGTATGCTTTGGATCATTGTCGTGCTGGAATGTCCAAATAACCGGAAGCACGTCTTCGGCATATGGTAACATTGTTTCTTGCAGTATATTTTTGTATTGGAATTGATCCATGTTTCCTTCTATCAGCCTAACAGGTCCAACGCCATGTCCAGAAAAGCACCCCCAAATTTTCACATTTCCCCGCCATGCTTTAATGTCACTTTTGTGTACTTTGGGTCGAATGCTTTATTCGGAGGGCGTCGTACATATCGTTTTCCATCAGAACATACCCTATTTATTTTTGTCTCGTCAGAAAAAAGAACGTTTTTCCACTGTCTGACTGTCCAGTTTTCATACCTTCTTGCAAATGCAAGTCGGGCTTGCCTATGACATCGTTTCAACATAGGCACCTTCCTTGCTATCCTTCCGTTCAACTTATTTTCTACCAAACGCCTTCGAATAGTGCGTGCAGAGATTGCTGAAGGGTTGTTTTCGCCAAAATATTCTTTTCTCAACTAATTAGACCCTTTAAAAGGATTTTGTTTTGCCAAACGAACGATATTTCGATCATCTCGACGAGATGACTTTCTCTGTCTAGGTCCACGCGGAACGTTTGAAGTAGTTTGATACGTGGAAAAATGCTTTACGGCATGGAAAACCATTGTTTTTGAACATTGCAGATGGTCGGCTATCATTTTATACGACCAATTCTTCTCGCGAAGTTTTATTATTACTTCTCTTGTAGATTTATCACAACTTTTATTTTTCCCCATTGTTTTTATACGAAGTAATCACTTTTAAGACTTTAACAGCACGAAATGGCGCCAAAATTATACGAATAATAATCTATAACCACAGAGCCACACAGTGTTCTCTATTTAAATTTGAAAAAATAATAAACTATTCAGCGTTCTTAATTACGTGACCAGCCAGTAAGTACTAATACTAGGTTCAGATCGAATGTATAAAGTTTCTCTATTAATTTTTTAGCCAACAATGTTGCATAAATGAATGTACCGGTAGTACGGAAAAGTTTTGCAATACCGAGAGAAATAAAAAAAATACGGGCAATTAGTTATACTTGTTACTTTGAAAAAATCATCTCAATAAATAATCGTTCTTAATTATATGGCCACAACTGTATATTTATCAACTGCATTGTTTGCTTGTAAGTGGTACCCATTAGTCGTTAGTGGTTAACTGAATTGCATTTTTAAATTATATTTGTTAAAAAAATTTTTTCAAAAGCGTTTTTCAATAAAACGACACATCAAGATCGCTTACCTTCTTTCTAATGCTAAAAAAAACGAAGTATCTCTGACTGGATAAATCCGCTGTTATGTATGTTCCTAATCACAACTTGCTGAACATGTGCTACTTACCTACTCATCTGATTTTTTGGATTATCAAACATAGGGTGAACCTTTCACACGTCGATATTTGTATCGGTAAGGCTCAGTATATTGGAATGATATTTAATGATAATTCTTTATTTAACTAGTATCCCATTTTAGTCACACTATATAAGTCCCGCTGGTGGGCACAGGCCTCATCTCATAGGCTAGAGGGAACGGGCTAAGCAGTAAGCACTCTAGCCCAAGATGGATTACGGACTTCATATACGGACGCCTTTGAATTTCTTCGCAGATGGCTGCAGGTTTTCTCACGATGCTGTTTCTTCATCGAGAAGCTCATAGTAACTAAACTATCTAATAGAACCATTTCGTAATGAATCGTTTAACAGTGATTATTGCGTGATGTACGTCATGATGACATCTCTATCTTTTCGAACATGTGTCAACAATAATGAATAGGAAGGAAAGGAGTTTGCTTGTGTATTAATAACTTGAATTGCCACTGTCCATCGTCAAAACTTCTTTTTTTCCCCTTATTTCATGGAGCGAAAACGTTTATTGCATGTTGAGTTCGGAAAATTGATAATAGTTACGTTTATGCAAGAAATGTGTGTTCATGCAGTTCCTCCACCTCCACACTGTACGAACACACACAAATCACATAAACACAACTATCACCACCACCAAGCGCGTGGACGCGCGTCGAGTCGCGTTTCGAACTCAACCAGAGCTCATCCTCGGAGTTACCACAACCGTATGCTATGCTACCAAATGTTAAACTCCTAATGTTAGTTTAACATTTGGTAGCATAGCATACGGTTGTGGTAACTCCGAGGATGAGCTCTGGTTGAGTTCGAAACGCGTCAGTGTAGCTTGGTGGTGGTGATAGTTGTGTTTATGTGATTTGTGTGTGTTCGTACAGTGTGGAGGTGGAGGAACTGCATGAACACACATTTCTTGCGTAAACGTAACTATTGTAAGGTCGCGGGTGAGCAAAGTAATTGTTTTAGTTCATTAATATGGACCTCCGCAAAGTAACGCCTGATTCAATAAATCCTTTGACCCTCACTGACGTTGTAATTATCTAGTAGTTAATGCGACAAGGTTCTATAGTGGCCTAGGAATTAAATTGTTTGACTGTACTGGGACTTGAGATGAAGTTGGTGAGTAGAAAATGACAATGTCAATGTTATGCAGTGTGATTTGTATTTTATTACACCTCCAATCCTTAGATGTAGTATGTACCTAGTCTTATTAAAATATTTGTGCTAAAATTAAGCAGTTTTTTTTCTTAATGGACGTAAGTAAACGAAATTAGATCACGAGATTTTGTACCTTGTCATTTTAAATTGTCTGAAAAGTCATTCGAAAGTATGTAACGACTGAAAGCGGCAAGGTACAAAAGTGATCACTGATTCATGACATGACGTTGACTGAACATGGATAAAGTGACGGTAGCTCGTGGTGCATTTTAGGCAGCCGCCGTGACGTGTGGCTCCGGGAAGAAGGGCTACGGAAATTAGCCCGAAACATATCGAGTTAAACTCGTTTTAAGACGTGAGTATTTAATTCGTACGTCGTATTTCACTATGAAATAAATATGTAGTTTATCTTGCTTTGCTATACTTACTTATACTTAGTATTGAATAGTATAGTCGGGGTAGAAAAAGGTTCGTCACTTTTCGATAGAGTCGAAAAGTGACGAACCTTTACTTACCCCGACTATACCTACCATTGGTAATGAGGTAATCCACGGGAGATTTCATAATATCCGTTTAATCAGCCAATTTGAATATTTGTGTCACGGGAAATTAAAATTTCCCTTCACTCTACTGGTAGTGCCTAAGTAAAAATATTATGTCATATAACATACCTACGAGTACAGTTCCGCACGGGACCCGCGTAGGTAGGCTGGGATAGTGATGATGTGAAAGCTTGTCGGTGTGAGGGCTTGTTTTTTTACTTTCGCCCTAAAACGGCTTGACGTATTTATCTCTGGAATAACTCATACCTACTTTGGCTACTTTTTGTCCCCATGGATCCATGTTAAATTCCAAAATCTTAACTAAATTAAGTAAATGCAGAGACATGAAATCTTGCACAAGAGTATTCTTCATACAAAATAATTATAAAAGTCGTAGACGACGATGTAAGTTTCGGAATTCCCATGGATATGTATTTTTTTTTGTCACATAAGACACTGTCTTAAATTGTCAGAGTTGCACAAGGGCGGGCCTCATCTGAATGGGTCACCACCGGGGAGTGCCACTGAGACATAGTGACATTTTATGTGCAGATGTACACTAGGAACACTAGGAATATGTGCATTCCCCCCGCTAAAAGTGCCATACAGTTTTGTATTGCTAAAAATACTTCAGCATCTTTCCCGGTAACTGCAATTCTCCAAAACAATATAAATCATACTTACACCGGTATAATTAGATACATATACCTATCTATCTTACACAAGGGTTTTATTTGGAAATACTTAAAAGCTATAATAAAAAAAGATAATGAGTTTTCATTCTTTAATGTGTACACTATAATAATATAACTTGGACAAAATTACATAAAATCAGTTCCTTCTTTAAAACTTACATTTAAATACGTACTTATTATGTATTAAACCTAATCCTAAAACTAAAACGCTACATAAATTTTCGACTAGATTATAAAATCAATCATCTCGGCCTAATATGGCGACTGCAGAATGAGAAGGCTTGAGCTTTAGTTCATTATAGTACCTATATGGTAACTAAAATTGTATTTTAAAGTTGAATATTTTCCAAAATAATCACTATATCGAAAAATCGTCTGCACAACCTTGAAATGATTTTAAAAGACCCATCAAACGATACCCCACACTATAAGGTTAGAAGAGAAACTAGAGTAAATAAGTACACTACTTATAAAAATTATAAAATTGAGCTAATCAACGTAAATCACCTTTTCGTTTCATAACGCAACTTAGGTAGTGAAACGAAAAACTTTTTACTAACTTAAATAGTTGAATTAAAACTTTAATAAAAACAAGTGCCTACTTTCTTTTGTGATGGTGAAACCAAAAGTACCTACAAATATAAATTTAACTAATGTCAAGTCAAGATCGCTTTACCTTCTTTCTAATGCTAAAAAAGTATACTTAGTGCAAAAACATAAAGTTAGAGCTGTGTGTGCAACTAAACACGTTACGCGGCACTAACTTCTTTTCAGCTCCTCAGCGAGCAATGTGACGGCTCGAGTCATGTCTTGCAAGTCTGTCCGGAGCTCTGCCCCCTCCTCCCGAATGACTGCCAGCTCCGCCGGCTGCTGCCCCTCGCTGTCCATCAGCCGGCTTCGCTAATCCAAGTGGCGGGGCCGCGGCGCTGTGAGCTCCACCACACGTCGGGCTCGACTGCCTGAAGGAAACGTTACAACATGTATTATTAACAGTAAATAAATAATATGTTAAGCCGTGCCCGCGACCTTAACACCTTCCCATTAACGTCGATAAGCCAAAGGCTACTAGAAACACAAGAAAGCTTAAAGTTCCATCTTACAGTCTGACAACAATTAAATCTCTTGCTGTGGGGCCGCAGCACGGACCCAAAACCCACTACGTATGTAAAGCAAAACAAGAGCGAACAAATTGCGTTCAAACATCCATCAAGCCCATAATTCGTCGGCTTACTGCAATAAAGAAATCACTAACTAACTAACAAAACCAAAATCTTGAGAAAACATTTACCTAATAAGTATAACTTTTGATTGTATTGAATAACATCACTAACTAACAAAACCAAAATCTTGAGAAAAGAGTTAATTACTTTTGAGTGTATTGAATTTTAGTTTGACTAGCCATTAGGGGTTTAGGGCGTTATGTTATTGCCATAGTCGCCACGCTTGGCAGGCGGGTTGGCGACCGCAGTGGGATACCGAAAGATACCGAGGACGCTGCTGCCCGGCCTCTGGTATTATTGGCAACTTGGTTCAACTTCAAGAAGGAGGTCAATCGACGAATTAGACTCGGCTGGGCAGTGGGCAGCGTTCGGGAAGCTCCGCAATATCTTGTCATCCAATACTTATACCGCAATGTCTCAAGTCAAAAGTCTTTTAACAGTGTGTATTACTAACGATGGGCCTCATAAGAAAGCTCGAAGTCACTCAGAGGGCGATGGAGTGGGCTATGCTCGGAGTTTCTCTGTGGGATCGCATTAGAAATTATGAAATCCGCTCGAGAACTAAAGTCACCAACATAGTTCGAAGAATAGCTGGACTCAAGTGGCAGTAAGCAGGGCACATCGTCTTTAGAACTCATGGCCGATGGGCCAAAAAGGGTCTCGCGTGGCGTCTACGGACTGAAAGACGCAGTGTAGGTAGGCCTCCAACAAGATGGAGCGACGACCTGGTTAAGGTTGCGGGATCGCATTGAATGTGGATTGCACGGGACTGATCTGTTTGGCGAGCCTTGGAGGAGGCCTATGTTCAGCAGTGGACGTCTTTTGGCTGAAATGATGATGATGATGTATTGAATTACCGGTACATATGTACATACTTATAGATTCTTTATTTCTAACAAAGTGATTTCTCTGTACCTAATTTTCGTCAAAATCGGTTCAGCGGTTTAAGCGTGAAGAAGTAACAGACAGACAAACACTTTCACATTTATAATAATTATTAGTATGGATGAATAGGTCAAAAAATACATAAACATTTTTTATTTCAAATGAAAAGATTATAAGTTTTTTTCTAATTTTTGTTGAGGCTTTGAACACTCCAGGTGATCATGTCAGCCTCATGAGAGCTTACTCACTTCCCTATTCAAGGGACAGATCAATGAAATGGTATATGCTGACTGCCTCACACAATAACGGCTCTGTCAGCCAACAATTGACCTGGCCATTGTACATGGAACCCAATCCTCCAAGAACTCTTCTTCTCAATTCCAAATCCTGGACGCACTCCAACAATACATGGATCAAGTCCTCACACTTCTGACAATCATCACATATAAATTATAAAAGTTCTAGTCCTTTTTAATTGACTCCCTTTTCTAATTTTCACCCCGCTTAAGGGATGATTTCGGGGATAAAATCTATACTTTACCCCTTCTCACATCTCAAATTATCTCTATACCAAATTTAATTTACACTGGTTCAGCGGTTATTGATTCCCTACAAAAACTATCACTCCTTTGAAGGGTGATTTCTGGGATAAAAACCATCCTATACCCTTTCCGCAAACTCAAACTATCTGTAAATACAAATTTAATCAAAATTGTTTCAGCACTTCAAGCGTGAAGAGGTAACAGACAGACAGACACACTTTCCCATTTATACTATTAGAGTATGGATATGGACAAAGTTTTAAAAATCTATTATAGTACCTACAACTAAATTAAAAATAGATATTGGTTACTTACTTCTCTCACTTCAATTTCAATTCAATTTATAAAAATACATATAGCTCTATCAATACTATCGATGATTCTGCCAATATTGAGGTTGAGAAAGACACTATTGGCTGTCCTTTGTTCAGTAGCTTCTAGTACTCGGCTGTGCACCTAAAATAGACAACACAAACATAAATTTTGTTAAAATACCACTACCTAGGTACATTGTTTTATGTTATTCTAGAACTGTACTATAGCTTAGAAGGCTCACTGTTTTCATTGAAACAAAGCCCGGAACTAATTTTGTGTATTTTTAATCTCTTAACAATGCTGATTTGATAACAAGTTCCTAATTAAGAAATAAATGTTTGTTTTATATATTAGAAGAAGAATATTAGATTCAAGAAAAATCTCATATGAATTAATTACTCCTCTTTACCTACATGTAACAATACTTGTTGCACTCAACTAGTTACTTGTTATTATATATAGACAAAGGTTTAAAGATGTATTATTATTATATTATAACAGAACTAAAATAAAATTGATTTTTATTACTTACTACTCTCACCTCAGTTTTTAAAAATATAGCTCTACCAATACTATTGATGATTCTGAAAGACAATATTGGTTGGCTAGTGTTTGGTAGCTTTGGTGTGTGATACTCGGCTGAGAACCTGAAATAGACAACAGAAACATAAATTTTATTAAACTAACAAACATAAATAAATTTTTATAAACTTACATAATACCTACATTTATAAGGTGGGTGTGTGTGCTAGTGCAAGAAGGAAGTTAAGTTTACAGTGAGAGGAAATTTGGAAGGGAGGCCATAACAATTTTTTGGCAGTATAAAAACATGTGTTCGAGGATATCCTCGTCCAAGCCACATTCACATATGGAATTGTCTCGGACCCATATTTCAGAAAGGAAGACTGGAGTGCAGACATGTGCTTATCATAAGTTGGATAATAGTGGTTGTGATGTTCTTGACGATATGAAGAACCCCGACTTAGTGGGCAGATCTGGCTGAACTTTCCCAGTGTTTGTTTCATATATAGACATAGTTATGCAGTAGCGTTCCAACCCACAAGTCACTCAAAATTGAGATAACATAGTCAGTATACACTTTTTGTCATAAAATATTAAAAGAAGATTAGATTGAAGAAAAGTCTCAAATGAATTAATTAATTACTCCTCATTACATGTAACAATACTCACAATTAGCTACTTGTTATTATACCTATATGGACAAAGTTTTAAAAATGTACTATATACATGACTAAATAAATTAAAAATATATTTTGATTACTTACTTCTCTCGCTAAAGTTTTTAAAGTACGCACACGCAGTTTGACGTTTGACAATTTAGTTTGACGTTTGTATCATTTGGGTATGTATGAGAATAACAAAAGCACAAAATTTCCTTGAATTCAGCATTAAAACTTGCTCAAAACTATGTTGTGATGAAGCGGAATGTTGGAAATGTATAATATTAATTATTTATTGGAATTTTAGGTCCATTTGAAGCTAATAATCCATTTACCGGTTTTTAAATGAAATTGTGCAAGACGCTTTATTTATCCATTCGGTCTTTCCCATTTATTTCCATTCACGAAGACTCACGAAGTTCGATCGAAAGTGGTCTATGGTTTCGACACGAAACTCACGAATCCGAAATTGCTTCGTAGTAGCGATCACCGACGAACTTCGTGCCATTTTCGTTGCGGGCTTCGTTTCGAACTTCGGATTTCGTGGTAACCCCCCTACGTGGATGTGAACAAGAAATGGCAAGTGGTGGTGGCAAAAATATTATTACGTTTTGTTTATTGTAAATTAGTGAATTTTTATCGTCATATTTTATTCACGCGGGTGTCCCCGGAGTTTCTTTACTTAAGTGTGACTTGTGCCAGTGCATTTCCGTCATTCATGTTAGCAGAGCGTAGTGAGCAATGTCTGACAATAAAAACGTCGATAACATCCCTGAGAAGGGCCAACTGGAGGCCCCTGACACCAATATAGCAGTAGCAGCGAGTGAAGTGTCCAGTGTAGCGGGAAGTGTGAAGAGTGTAAAGGTATGTCATCGTTATTTACTTAACTGAAAGTGGTACTCGTCCTTGAGACGAATTGTTTCCACACATACGTGACTTGAGCACGTTCTGTGAATTGATTGCAAACAATCCATATGTTGATTAAAAAAAATAAGTCGCAGTTACTGATCACAGATTGTTGATAATGCTTTGGTGAGCTTTTTGTCACTATGGAATAGAATGTTAGCATAGATGGGTGGATCAACTATTTCTTGTTGTTATTCTGTCCCGTGAGCGAGGGGACAAAAGTAGTACAGTTTGATTAGAAGAAATGTTGTGACACATTAACTAACATGCTTATTAGATGACCAATTGTAGAAGGGGTTTAAAACTACCACAAAAATGCATGTTTGGCAAATTTTAATCAGATAAACTTACGGTTTAAAGAGTTGCTCAGGAGACCGTCACTATACCAACGAGTGACAAAGAAAAGTTGATCGACCCAGATACTAAATTAACTGTACAGCATGACAGTTTGTTTGTATTTTAGATAGATTCAAACATTTTTAGCAAGGATACAACAAAAAAATAATCTATTTATTTAAATACTTTATATTTCTTTTTTTTAAATACATTTCTGTATTTAAAAAAAGAATACTTACATCAAAAATTACAGAAAAAAAATTTTTGTTTGCAGACACACCAGAGAGTGTCATCATCTTCGGAAAGGCAAATTAAGTTTGAAAGAGCCCAAAAATGCCTGGAAAATGCTGCACTTGTATCAAAACGAATTAAAGAACATCGGAAAGCTACTGCTGAACTCTTGGGGAGACCGTTTGGTAAAAAAATGAATAAAATTGAGTTTAACTCTTAGTATGAATTAGCGCTATTCAATGCTGCCTCTGTTGTGTGCCGGAGCACTTATCAGTGCCAAAATCACAAAGGCAACATTATATATCGAAATCTCAGATTTTCAGTAGTTTATTAATATTTTCATGTCTGTAAGCACAGTTTCATACCTGCTTGGCAAGTTTTGTTAAAGTTTTGCACCCAGAGTTCCGATCACTGGTGCTAAGTCATATAAATGGTAAAAGTTCACAAAGTAATGTAAAGTTTAAAATAAAAAAAAGAACATTAAAACTAAATGCCTTATGTTCACAGAGGATGATGACCCTGATGACTCAATCTCCGAGATGGCATCCACCGTGAGTGAAAGAACAGGCTATTCTGTGGCAACTGACACTTCAACCACATTGTCTGTCCAAGAAGCTCTTAACAGTAAGAATCAATACACATTGTAATTTTTGCTACTTTATTTTTAGTATTAATAATGTTAAAAATGCCTGAACATGAATCCGTGGAATCACATGATCATACCCCACAATCAAACTAGCAAATCTGTTGCATTTGTATGTTGGCATTGTCACTAAGTACATACTGTACTCGTGTTTATGAATAAGAAAACCAGTGTGGGGCAAATCAACTAATTTCGTCAATCAACTGATCAATCATGGCTAATTTAATCATGACTAATGTAATCATGATTGAACTAATCATGACTAACGCCACAAATCATTAGTCATTCAATCATTAGTTTTAATCACAACCATGTGATTGATGCTTCTAACGGAATGTGAATGTTTGTTTGTTTCGTCGTACTTCTGTTCGAGTTATCGCTTTTCTGGTAGTTTTGTACTGTCCTTATGTTATCTTAGGGTAAATTAATGTAATCGTGTACCGATCCAAATTCATCAAAATGAAAACAAACAAAAGAAAAATATATTTAATTTAAACCACCTATTTGTTAGCACTTGTGTCCTGTATGGTCAAGGACTTTAATTCATGAGCTACTAAGGAACCATTTCCCAGTAAACGTCATAGTGACATCGCATTAATTAACAAGGAAAATCGTAATGACTTTTCCTTTGAAAAGGTTCCATGGTGGCTCATGAATTAAAGTCATAAACAATAATCATAAACAATCAATTATGATTGCTTGACTAAGATTGAAACTAATCAATCATCAATCACCACACCATGACTAAACTAACAAATCATTAGTCATCAATCATGATTGACGTATCTAATCATTAGTCACCAATTATTAGTCAAACTAAATTTTGCCCAACACTGCTATAAACAAATAAAAATACAATGTTATTTAAATCATCCGATTTTTCTGTTGCCATATGAAGATCAATGTCATGTTTTTTTGGTAGAATGTAAGTATTACATGAAATACAATAAATTTTGCTGTCTTTTACCTGTAAACCAGGTTCATCTAATAAAAGGAAATCTAAATATGAAAAGAAACCATCCTCCTTTTCATAATTGCTAGCTTGCTATTTAACTAGCTAAATGTTTGACCACATTGTGTATCTTTGATTTTATATTCACTGCACAAATAGAAAAAAAAAAATGTTTTTTGTTTCTAAGTACACCAGTATTTTCAAACATTAAAGATTCCATATAAATATTTGAATGAAACACGGAAATTAAATTATGTGATTTCATAAACAAAATGATAGACACATTGAAACACATTAAACATTGACATTGACTAGTCAATTTATTTTTCTTGATTTCTTGATAGAAAATAATTTTTAATTACTAAACAGGGTCATATCAAAAAAGGGACAGTACAGTTATCATTAAATTGTGTCAATCATACACAATAGCGTAAGTAAATGATTCATCAATCACCAACCCTAACATAAAACTGTCAAATGCTACAGTTTTGCTATCTCCATTGCGGGGTCTGCAAATGATATAGCTAGCATGTTGTGTTCCACTGATCAGGCTAAATAATGTGATTCCAAGGATTCATTTTCAGGCATACATACATATAATAATGCTGAAGCAAATTTTGTAATTTTATAAATCATACATATAGCCATTTAACAAAACAATTAGATTGAATATTGATCAATACATTACTATCAAGTGAAGTAATCCGCCAATGGAATTATCATTAGGTAATTTCTGTTGATTGCAAGTGTAATTTTCTAATCACTTAGTGTCCAATCTACCCTAACCAATCTAACTACATATTTTATTTACTTACCATACTAACTTATCATTCACTTTTCCAATCACAAAGGCTAAAGGTTAAGCATGTAGTGCTACATACAGAGGCATATTTTAATGTGAATAAATAATCCATTAGAAAAGATTTATTTATTTTTGTTATGTAATCCTGAATAATGCTTCTATGAATCGTTGTTTAAAATTTAGACCCAACTGCTTTAGATTGAAAGAAAACGTCAGTTTTTACCCAACCAAGTACAGAAAATTAATCTTTCATCAAATTTTAACTGAATGTACTAAAAAAAAATTGTACGACGCGAGTTTGGCAAGTAACTTTAAAAATTGGCGCATCTAATGAGGATTCCAAAATATAATTATTGCTAGATTATTACTTAAATTGTGGGGAATAATTATTTTATTTGTAGTGAAACCCAATTGTGAACGATTTTTTCTTACTTACTTTTAAATGACTCTATTTTACCCAAGGCTTTCCCGAAGGCCGTGAATGGTAAATCCTTTGATCAATTATAACTGTAGATCCACAGTCGCGCGCCCGAAAATGTCCGAGCCAAATGAGCGCCACTTTGATAAAAGTGGCCTTCTTTTTTCTCAGTACGTTGCGTGAAATTGTCAAGTTTAGCTGTCAAGTGTCAACCGAAATTCGACTGTAATGAAGTAAAGACTAGGTTCAAATTTCTGTGTAGGTGATGATTTTAATTGTTATGCAAACAAATTAAAAAGTTCGGACATTTTTTGAAGGGTATTTTGTTCGGCAATGTGTATCTTCAGTTATAATTGATCAAAGGGTAAATCACTCTTTTTAACACGCTTTGGTAAATAGTAGTAAATTTGTGTAACACTGTTGCCCAAAAATTGTTAAAAAATATTTAATATTTCAGTTCCTGGTATCAGTGAAAGCTTAGCAAACACACTAAAACAGAAAGAACTTCTAATGGAAAGAATAAAACAGTACAAAGAGATAAGCAGAAAACCCATGTATAAATCACCTATGAAAAAAGAAACTGTTGTTGAAACCCAATCTGAAGCCAGAAAGGTATTGTTATTTTGCTATGGAAATATAATGTAAATTTTTTTTTGTACCTACATTTTGTTTTAAATACATATTCTATTTTCAGAGTCTGGTTACTAGTGATGTTACGCAACTAAACAACACAATCAAAGAAAAAGAGAATGCCCTAAGTATAGTACAAGTTAAAATGAGGGCATTGGAAGACACTATTTTAGATTTACAAGAGAAAATTAATGAGAAGGATCAAATTATTGAAGCAAAAAATAAAGCTAATGTACTAATGTCAGAAAGTTTTAGTAAAAAAGGTAACTTAACATTCAACAGTTTACAGAACTGTGCACAGAAATATTTTTAAATGTGCTTTTTATGTTTAATAAGTTTGTTTTTTTCCTGTAGTTGAATTTTTGAACGAAATTGTTAGAGACTCAACCGTACAGATGTGCAAGTTGCGGAAAGTTTCAAAAAAGTTGGAAAAGTTCTCGGAAATTACTGGTAATTTTCACAAGAAATATAGGAAATTTAAATTTAATAAACGGAAAGTTTCAATACCCATACAAAATTATGAGTAGTTTCCGAAATTTTCCTATATGAAAAATTCCGCAATTTTGGAAAGTTTCCTTTGGCACATCAGTACTGAAACGAAATTCTATATTCCCAGAAAAAGAATTATTGACGACACTGGAAGATACGAGGCAGCAAATGACAAAAATGCAAGAAAATTTTATAGCAATTGAAAGCAACTGGAATGAAGAAAAAAGAAAATTAGTTGAAGAGTTAAATGGCAAAGATGAAAAAATTAAAGATCTTGAAGAAGCTAAGTCGATTTTAGACAATTCACGATTTGAAATCAGTGTAGATCAATCCAAATTGATCGAGGAACTTGAATCAAAGAATAAAGAAATCATGTCATTGAGAGAACAAATAGACATAGTATTGCAATCATCGAAAGAACACTCACCACCAGTTGAAGTTGAAGTGGTTGAAGTAGAGAAAGCATCACTAGAAACAATTGATGCAAGCGAGTTAATGCAGAAAATTGAATTCTTGGAACAATTAAACTGTCAGTTAAAGCAAACTAACAAGGAACTTGAAAATAATTTACAGAAGAATGTCCCTGAAACAAAATCTACTTCCACTGCTTCTCCTACAAAAAGCATCAAGAGTCCACCGCCAACTCGTAAAGGTGGCAGAGCTGCTAAATCTAAGTCACCTTGGAGCAATTTATCTGCTGAAGCTCCAACTCCGGAAGCAGAAAAAAAATCGGGTAAAACTGATCAGTCTAAACTGGAAGTTGTTATTCAGTCGCTAAACAAAGATATTTTGGAAAAGGAATATGAAATTTCCAAAAAGGACGCACTTCTTTCAGAACTAGAGTCCACGAATTCTAGATTAAAAGAGACTTTAAATAAACTTCAAGAAAGTGTTCAATCCCAGAAAGAATCTGTAGACACTATTGATGTTGGAATTCTGACGGAACCTGATAAACCTGTGGAAATTGCCTTTGAGAAGCAAAGTGAGGAAGTACCATCCATGGACGTAAAAGAATTGGAAACAAAGCTTCAAGATGCCCAAGAGCAAATTGCGTGTCTCACTAATGAAATTGAAGCAGCTAACAAAAACATGATTAAAGTGAAATCAAACCATAAATTAAAATTGAAGCAGATGCAGAAAACTATTGATAATTTCAGTAAAGTGTCTGATGCTAATGCAGAAATAATTAAACTAAACGAGGATATGCATCAGCTTACACAGAAAATCGCCGAGTTGGAGGAAGAGAAGGGCAATCTACAATTGCATCTTGTTGATTACGACAGCGGTAGATGTAAGTGAAGTTTGTTTGACTACCAGAAAAGTAAAACGTTAATTATAAATTTCAATTTGTAGTAAATAATACTAATAATTATTACTGTACTAACTATTAATAATTTCGTAATTTTGTTACTTTCAGTGACTGAATCTGATGTTTACAAGAAACTGCTCGATATGGAAAACCTAGCTGAAGCAAGATTAAAGTCTATTAGTGTTTTAGAAGCGCAAAAATTCGATTTGGTACAAGGTAATAAATTATTCAGTTAAAATGCAATTTAGTGATTTTATTTTGAATAGCAGATGCCCGCAATTTAGTCTGCGTCCCGCAAGGGCTTTGTCAACACTTATCCGGGATTGAAAATTGCTTATAGATGATAATTTGGGATAATGTACAGTCGAAGGCATAGATATATGTATATACAGCCATCGCGTCAAATATATATGCAAACACCAACCTTATGGTTTGTGACATAGAGTTGTGTAGATATTTTTGACGGTAACGTACATATATATGTTTCTGACAAGACTGAAAGAAATTTGTTGATCGATTCAGTAGTTCCAGAGAATACAATTTCAAATAAACTAAATTAAGATACTTCTTTACTACATTAGTGCAGATTAGTATAAAAGTGTGTCATTAAAAGTGAGGTTATTTTTTTATATTTTCAGAATTACACGTATTGCAACAAAAGAATACTGAAATGGAAGACAAATTAGAAGACATGTCGCATTTACACAGTGAACAAGTAAGCTCTGAAATGAAATCAGTGCAACTAGAGGAACAGGTTGATGAGCTCACTGCTTCTAGAAAAGAACTAGAACTTGTAGTCGAAAATCTGAAATTAGATAAAGAACATTTGCATGACACGATCAGGACCTTAGAAGAAGACAAGGAAGAACTCAACCATAAGCTACAACATTACATACAAGAAAACATCGAGTTAACAGACAAGCTTGAAAAACTTAGCGCTGAAAAAGTTAGTTCCGCTGAGTCTATAGAGATAGTGGAATCTTTAACAACCCAAGAGAAACTTGAACTTGAAGAGTACAACAAAGGTATCTCTGAAAATAAAACTGATCCCCATCAGACTAAAGAATATAAGGGAACAGAATCACCTGAATATAACGAAAGTATTGAAAAACTTGTTGAAGAGAGTGCAGAACTGAATAAAAAGATTGAGTTGTTTACACAAGAAAGACAAGAAGTTATGGAAAAAATGGGACATATTAGTTCAGAGAATGATTCCCTTCAAAAAACCATTGCAGATTTGACTGAAAAATGTAGTTGGCTAGAGGGTAATATCAATATTTTGTCTAAAGAAAAGCAAGATTTTGAGACTTTATCGGAAGAGCTCAATCGTCAAATTGAAGAGTTAAAACGAGAACGAGCTGAAATTATTAAAGGAAGCGTGGAAACTGCGAAACCAGCCAGCTTGGAGGACGTCGGTGAAACACTGGCGGCTGACCAACAGCAAGATGATAAATCTACTGGCGATAAAGCTATCAGCCGAACCAAATCAATGAAACAATTAACGAAAGAAATACTTAAGCTGAAAAATACAATCAAAGAAAGAGAAGATGAAATCGGAGACTGCCAGATGAAAATTTTGTCATTAGAAGAACAACAACAAAAACAAAATGAATTAATACAAAATAATGCTGCATACGAAAGCAAAATCAAGGCTTTGATTGAAGAGAATAAACAACTGCAAGAGGAATTGGGCGTTGTTAAGAAAAACAATGAATCTGAACAGCAACTATTGAAACTGCAAGAGGCTAACAATTTGTTGCAACTTGAACTTCGAAATATTAACAGCGAGTACGCCATAGCAATAAACACACGCGACGCAAGAATTCACGAAGTAGAAAATCTTTTACTTGATTATGAGAATCAAATAGTCAATTACAGCAATACACTGCAGCAAAAAGACAAAGATATTTCAGAATACATCAATCAAATAACTAAACTTAATGATGTTTCTCAGAAACTAAAATCCACTGTTGATTTACTTGAAGAAGAAAAATCTAAAGACCAGAATGGTGAACTCATTAAATCGTTGAATAAACAAATTGCAGCTTTCCAGAGAAAGTTGACTGACTACGAAGACAAATTGCGTATTTTTGAAGAAGAAAAATCACAACTACTAAATGTGAAATCTACAATGGAAATCAAAAATTCTTCTCTTGATACTGAACTAAAAAAATTGCAAGATACGTTATCGGAGAAACAGTGCCTCATAAAAGAGTTACAAGCTCAACAACAAAAACAAGCAGATGAAATGTCATCAGTAATGCTTGAGGCTAAAGAGCGAGATGAAGAAATCCATGAAATTAAATTGCAATTGAGAAAAGAGTCGATAGAAAATGAAAAGTTACGCAATAGTTTAGCCGAAAAAGAAAGTGCAACAACTAACTTTTCGAAGGATTTTGAAGAAATTAACGAAAAGCTTAAACAAATTATTAAAGAAAAAGAAGAACTAAATGAAAAGTTCTCTGCTGCAGAAACTAAGAATAGAGAGCTGATGGAAAAATTGAAAAAATTTGCTGTAAATTTGAAAAAGAAAACTACTGCTTATGCAGCACTGGAAACTGAGTTTAACGAAGTAAATAAACAGCTCGAAGCAAAAAATGCTCAACTAGAACAATTATTATCGCAAATAGAGTCTCTTCCTTTAATGCAAGAAAAACTCAGAAAAGCCGAGGAAGAATTGGTTGGATTGCAAACAAAGAATTTATCTTTGGAACAGCAAACATCTACTTATGTTGAACAATTGCATACAGAGTTGAAAGCGTCGCAAGATCGATTAACAGGTGCAGTTGATGAAATATCAAAACTAAATGTTACACTTAATATGGTTAATAGTGAAGTTCATGTGTCTCGGGAAGAAAATATGTCACTTAAAAATCAAGTTGAGATCATGAACAAAAAGATAGTTGAATACGAGATAGAACAGAAAAATAATACAAATTTCATTACAAAAATCTCGAGTTTAGAATCTGAACTAAATCAAAAACAAGTTCATATTCAAGAGTTGACCAATCAACTTGATCTTCAAGCACAACAAATAAGTCAAACTCAATTTGGGTATGATGCTAAGATTCAAGAGAGAGATTTATATATAGAAACTTTAGATGCTGAAATAAACAAATTCAAAAGTCGTATTTGTCGCCTTGAAGATACCATTTCTGCCATGGAAGATAGACGTCACTCGCTAGAACGCAAAGCCGATCAGCTAGGCAGTCAACTGGAAGAAAAACACAAGGCCTATACAGAGTATACTAGCCAAGAGGATGAGTTGGTTAGTAGACTAGCTGTTCTAATGGACCATGACAGAGTAGTTGAAAAACAATTACATGAGATTGAAAGTGAAAACAGAGAATTGCAATTCAAAGTGCAACATTTAAGTGAAGAAAATCATCGCCTGAAGACATCTTTATCAGATATACAAGAGTATTGTAATACACTCACTGATAAAGCTAGCAAAGCGGATTCAGCAGAGGCCGATGTTGTTAAATACCAAAGTGAAGTCCAAGAACTTGATAATCAGCTAAAACGGCTTACTCAGGACCACCAGACATTGTTGTTGCAAAGAAAGCGTGATGTCGAAGAGCTAGAGTCTGAATTCAATACGCAGATTGAAAATTCTATAAAAGAAAAGAAAATTCTCAGTGAAAAATATGAAAAAACATGTGAACATGTAAATCAGTTGGACAAAAAACTACAAGACTATGTAACTAACATTCAAACCTTAAATATTAATGTTGAAGACTTGACTAGAATCAATCAAGAACTGAATGAACGGACCGCTACTAAAGAACATGTTCAATCAGTGGATTATACTGAGCAATATATTAATGAAATAAATAGACTCAATTCAGTTCTAAATAGTAAAAATCAGGAAACATCAGACCTTAATAATAAAATACAATCGCTTCAAACTAACCATGCGGCAGTGATCTACAAGTTAGAGAATGATATATCGGAATTACACATGAAACTGCAAAGTAGTTCAATTGAGTTGAACGAAGTTATAAATAAAATACATGTCTTGACCCAAAATAATGAACATTTGCAGTCACTCGTATCTCAGAAAGATGAAGAAATTAAACAGCTTTCTGATAAAACGAAAATGTTCTTTGAAATCAATGTTCCAAAAACAGAAGGAATGGTCATATCTTCGGTCATAGAGCCAATAAGCCAAGAACCGAGCCTATTTAATATGTCATCACTCGAGTCTCAAATTCTTCCCGAAGTGCCCATTATTCATTCTGAATCTAAAATAAAACCCATAAAATTCTCAGAGCATACACAAAAACAAGTCTCAGAAGTTGACGGCGGTTCTACAATTGTTTCAGAGCCAGAAATTGTTCCTAAAAAGGCTTATGTCTGCTATAAGGGAGAAGATATTCCACCAGAAACAGATCCATTTAATTCTGATGAAGGCTGGGGTTTAGGCGAAGAAGCAACTGATGTTTCACCAGAATGGTCTCAATTACAAGAACAGTTGCAAAAACTTAGGGAAGACAATGATACATTAAAGTCTGAGATTCAAACTAGCAATACAAAACTACTTAAAGCGATGAAAAAACTAAAAGAACTAAAGTCTGCTAATGACATGTTGACAAATGAACTTAAATTATCGAAGCAACTTTCACAGTCCTCGTTTTTAGATACAGCCATAGAGGATGAGTTAAGAATCAATGTACAAGATTTGGAAAAAAAAATAGAGGAACTTTCTTCAGATTTAAATAAAGAGAAACGAGAGAAAGATGCCCTTAGAAAACAAAATGAGGTGTTTAATAACGCAAATGAAAGGTTGACGGAGATGAAAGAAAAAATGGACAATGAATTAGAACTTTGGAAGTACAAATTCAAGGAAGTCAATGATAAAATGTCTACATTGCAATGGGGAGCCGATTCCAAAAATTCTCCAGATCATAAGCCCAGCGCTACTCCTGACGCTCAAAATACACAGCTTAAAGATGAAATACAAAAGCTTGAGAAAGAAAATGACGAGCTTCATTTAATAATAGAACAATTAAATAGCCAAAATAAAGAATTGACTTCGCAGCAACTAGTGTTGAGAGAAGAAATAAATAAACAATTAATTCAAAAACAGGAAATCTGTACAAATTGCGAGGATTTAAATAGCCAACTGAACGAATTACGTACCATAAATGAAAACTTGTCCCATGACGTTCAAAGTCTTCATACGCAGTTGGCTGAAGTAAAACTGAATTGCGATGAAGCAAATAACGTAGCAGAATCATTAAAGTCAGATTATGATCAATTACAAATTATGTCTGAAAACAATATCAAACAATTGACTCTAAACAATAACGAGCTGCAAAAAGAGGTAAGTTGCTTAAAACGTGCTGAGTCTGATTCAGCTTCTAAAACTTCCGCATTAATTTCACAGCTTGAAACTGTAAATTCAAAAATAGATTGGTATGAAGAGCAACAGAATAAAGAAAAATCGAATGAATCAAATAATATGGACCTTATAGAAAATTTTAAAGGTATTGAACTTCAATGCTTGCAATTAAAAACTTCTTTAGAACAGTCTAATAAGAAAATTGAAGATTTGGAAGCTGATAATTGTAAACTTTCGGCCAATGTGAAAGATTACGAGCTACAAATCCACCAGATAAACGAAAAACTTCAAAATCTGAACGCAGAGAATGATCAGCTGCTATCTACTGTAGCTGAACTACGTTCTTCGATGTCGTCGGCCGTTGATCAGCGTGGCTTTGAAATAGCTGAACTGTGGAAGCAACACTTAGCTCAAAGAGAGGCTGATTTCCAAAATACAGAACAAGATCTAAGAGCACAATTGAGTGCTTCTGAAACTAAATATGAGCAGCTTTTAGATCACGTGCAATCGTCCAGTCAAGAGGAAACAAACAAATTAGTCACGATGGAACAAGTTAACTCTTTACAAAATAAATTACAAGACAAGAATGATCATTTAATCAATCTTCAAGATAAATATGCTGAAACAATTAATCAACTCGATATACTAAGATCAGAAATGGAAGATGAAAGACAATTGTATGAAAATAAATTATTAGTTCAACAAGAAGAGTACGAAAAACAAATACAAGAAATTGACAATAAACATAAGAATAATATCGAAGCCCTCAATGTTTCAGCGATCCAGCCTCTTGAATCTGAATTGTCCTTAACAAAGAAGAACAGTGCTGAAGTAGCACAGCAGTTAACTGAATTAAACGGAAAATTACAAGAAGCTGAAGCTAAAATAGTTGAACTGAACAATCAGCTACAAATGAGAGAGAGTGATATCTATCAAAAAACACATGATTATACTATTGCGTTAGCGCAACGGAACGAAGAGTTCGAAAACGTTAGGAAACAATTGATAGAATATGAGAAGAAAGTTGAAGATTTAAGTTACGAAAAGGAATCAGAGCTGGCTGTTCTTAGACTTAAAATGCACGATAGAAACCAAGATTTTGATAGATTGCACAGTGAGTTTGATGCGGAGAAAAATAACTTGGCGCAAGCTTTGAATGATAAAATAGTAGAATGCACTAATCTTAACAAACAAATAGCTGATTTAAATAAAGTCTTAGAAGAATACTCCGCGAGAGCTAACGAAACACAAGCAGCATTAGAGAACCAAGAGTACGAGATAGT
Source organism: Archips xylosteana (assembly GCA_947563465.1). NCBI lineage: Eukaryota > Metazoa > Arthropoda > Insecta > Lepidoptera > Tortricidae > Archips > Archips xylosteana. Next base: position 9,007,327 of record OX387349.1, read on the forward strand.
AACTTTGAAAGATGAAATTGTTAGTCTGCAGAATGATTTGCGATCTTCTAGCAGTAGAATAGAGAAGCATGTAACATTCTCGTCGGATACAAAGCCTGCTGAGGACGTAAAGACCGGAGATACGTTGAGTAGTGATTTATTAGATGCAGTTCCTAGAGCTGAGTTGGACTTGGCATTATACATGTTGCACCAGAGAGACGTTCGTTGCGAGGAGCTGACGATGGAGCTCACGCAATTGTTGGAAGAGAGAGACACGCTACAATTGCGGTTGTCTGACAGCCTGCGTTCGTGCGAGGAGATGAAGGCGAAGTGTGTGGCGGCTGGATTAGACGTGTCGATATCTTCTAGTCAAGAGGCAATATCGGAGCAGCCGAGTTTCACTTTGGATAGAGAACAGCACTTTGTGGACACCCACCGCGGACAATCGTCACGCAGCAGCAGCATAAGCGATCCCGATGGAGACAAACCAAAGCTACAAGCTAAGTAAGTTGGGTCTCTATCAACTTATTTTTAAAGATTGATGAAAATTTTACAGCCACATCCAGATCCGACCGCATGCACCTATCTAGTCTTCAATCAAGCCCAAATATCAAAAATAATTGGAGGTAGTTTTGCAAAAACAATCCAACCTTCAACAAGTCGATTTTTAATTTTGGATCTAGTTTCAGTAGCAACAAAAGCGAAAGTAAAAAAGAAACTGTCAGTGGTTTGGATCGTTTTTGCAAAACCACGTCAAATTATAAAAAAATACATATTTGTGATAAGATTTTACTAGTCAACCACCCGTAGTCGCATGACTCCATGCGTAACCTTTTATTAATACTTCATTATGATCAAAAATTAGACGTCAGAATTTAATTTTTTTTAGATTACCTTTAATAATATCAAAAAAGACAAGTTATCCTTTCATATCTGCTGCAGTCAACTTTAAAAACTCTAATTCTTGTGGTCGTAACAGATATAATAACATCTGCCAAGAGAAATATTTCTCTGTTGTAGCTTAAATTGAGTTAATAAGTGCACAAATTTGAATATGTGATTCAGTGACGTTAAAATAACAAATTTCAGTATTTTTCGTTACAATATCTATCACTTATTTTTTTTGTTTTTCATAGTAACTCTACCAATTATTGGGTGAATTACTATGAACAACCCAAATTTCAAAATGTTATGCTGGCACTTCACTTGGCGTATTTCACGAAATAGTTGCGTGTGCGAGAGAGGAGCACTATTTCAGTATTTATTAAATCGCAACATTTCTTACAAAAAATTGTACAAAAATGATGCCCTGTTGGGGCGTAGCAATTAACCTTAAAATTAAGCAGTAGGTACATATTTCAGTACATATAACTTTTAAACTAAATTTATACATTAGTTTGTACTTATCTATACAACACGTAATGTTAGTGTCCGTGTAAGTGACACTTTAAAAAATAAAATAATTATTTAAAATTATTAAAAAACAAAAATATATTTTTTACATTATAAACTAATATACAATTTCAAACAATTAAATAAACAATTTCAAACAATTTTAAATTACAAACTAATAACTTGTGGCACATTGTAAGGAAATCATCCTTTGACTAAATACATAACATGACAATAATTAAAAATATTACTTATTCTTCTAGATATTCGTTTATAGTGTAGTAGCATTTTTGGAGTAAGAAATCTTTTAACATTCATATAATTTTTTTATCTTATGTTTCTATTTCTATTTGGGTAGGTTGTTTATTATATATTTTTACTGACATAGCGTACGTGAAAGACGGAGATGGCAATAGCGCAACGCGAACACGCAAAGCCAAGTGAAGTGCCACCATAAAAAAAATTCTTGAACAGATAATCGTGATCTATCAACGATACTGAATCACGTACCTATCAAAATTTGTGTACTGATTAAAAAATTACCCTGCATATAGAGGAATTATTTATTGCCACAAAATAATACAAAGAGAGCACAGATAAACAAAGCTTATATACTTTACTTACTACATTAATTAATTGGGTCGCCTTCAAAGAAACTGCACATAACCTATGGGGCCCAACTAAACGAAATCACGATCGAGAAAGCGTTCGGCGTTCCTTGTGTAGCAAAAGCTAATCTTACAAACTATACCTACAGGGTGAAAACGAAAAGTGATCTCACTCGATAATTTTTAAATTATACAAGATATCGAAAAACTGATTACTGATCCTGAAAGTGCTTCACGGGCTCTATCAAACGGTATCAATAATAGGTTACATAATAAACTGGATCTATCCGAAAATTCAATGTTTCCAGCTTCCATACATTTAGTACAGCCACATGGCACTCATCTCTTGATAACACCATAGCAAGTAAAGCCTAAAACCAATGTTTTCCACTATTCTGTAACCTATTATTGATACCGTTTGATAGAGAGCTCGTGAAGTACTTTCAGGATTAGTAACCAGTTTTTCGATATCTTGTATAGTTTAGAAATAATCGAGTGAGATCACTTATCGTTTTCACCCTGTATAGGTAACTTTCGCTAATAAAGAAATCAACTAAGTTGTGACCTAATAATTCAGCTCTCAATCATGCGCATTTCCTCCAAACGACCCAAACAAAGCACTATAAGCAACAGTGTGCAAGCACAATAAAAACAATACATGACAAAGAAGCATATTGTATGTCAATTGATCGATAATGCCAAATAGCTTATTAACTAAATCACTTTCTCCACAGGTTATCCGAGCTACGCACAGTGCGACACAGCCGCGACGTCCGTTTCCGTCAGGAGAGCGAGTCGCGGCAACTCGGCATGCGGCTGTTGCAGCGTGACGTCGCCAACTTACCACCAGAAGCCGTCCATCAGCTTACACAAGCGCACCACACGCTCTGTGAGTACTACACAATCTACCTTTAGACCAGAACCAGTGGCGTGCCTAGGGTATCAGGCTATGGCAAGCCGAGAGATATGTTTTAGTATTTTTTTATAATTTAATGTAGGTAAATCCATCTTGTTGCCGCTTTACTCAGTTTGGGCAAGCTTACCAAAGCACACTTCATTCTATTACTAGACAGAATTTTAAATTTTACAGACTCATTCTCACACGCAGCAACGCACTAAAACAAGAATACCTATTTATTTTGTAATTACATAAATTCACGCATTTTACAACGCCTTGCATGGTATGGCCCACGATTTGATATAAACAATCGTGAAGTTATTCATCTCGCCCGCGCACTCGCGTTCTAAACCAAACGCAGCAAACTTCACACCGTAAGCCAGATTCAAAATTGCAAAGAAAGCGCTATATATGCAGCTATACATAGATATTTGCAAAACTAACGTTTTCCTAAGTATGAAGAGAGCGTTTCGAAGCCCCGTAAAAGCCCACAAGAGCGAGCGAGATGTCATGCTATTTATAACGTCGCTACTATCGCCTATCGCCGCGTCGGCCGCCGTACAGCGCCGCTGGGCCGCGCAGCGGATTTGTTATGCAATTCTTGGTATTTTACGTAAAATAAAGCGCGTTATTATGAAAGTGATTTTATTAGAACTTTTTTCGTTTGGACGAGTTTTGGCTTTTATTTTTAATCTTGATTTGAGATTTATAAGGCAAGCCCGGCTTTTGGGCTTCTATGTAAGGATCGCCACTGACCAGAACCCTCCACCACAAACGTTACAAGTGCTACAATTCTACTTAATATGGATGCTGAAAACCAGATTAATTTTCGATTAACTGCAAAATTAGATTTTTTATTGCTTTAAAACAAATAAATAGTTACTTGATTGAGCTGGCGAACAAGTGAGGTCATAAGTTGCTATTGCCATTCAAACTCTATGGGAGAATTGTGTTTTGACAGCCCATAAAAAGAACGTCAGTTGATTGGTGGTGTCAACATCCCTATTGTTGACTTACTGATACCAAAAAATTAAAGTTGTAGCACTTGGAAAACGTTTGTGGTATAGGGGGCAGGAGTTCCCTATCAGCGAGCCTTAAGGGGTGCGTAGAGATGTCAAGGAAGCGGAATATACGTTGGCATTTTCGAAAGAAAAATTAGTAACTATCTCATTACTGTTCCACAAATAAAGTCAGTCACTTTTATACAAGTTCCTTACAAAGCCCCACCCTTTATTTAATACCAGCAGGCTTATTGTCTAACGATTCTGACGCTTGCCTTCGCAATCACTATTTCTTTCTGTCAAACGGTATAAGATGATAACAGAAAGAGACGGTGAAAGCGAAGGAAAGCGTCAGAAGCGTTAGACAATACGGCCTAATGTGCGGGCTCTTGCCATCGCTTTCACCATCTCTTTCCGTCACCATCTTATAGCGGTTGACAGAAAAAAAATAGCTAACGTCTGTGATCCAATTCGCACTCTCGGCCGTTCTGACCTGCAATCCGCGATTCCAGCGACCCGTCGCTCGCGGCGTCTAAATGTGCCACAGAATAATTAATAGTACTACGTACAGAAGGATCACTCTCGAACAAAAGTCAACTCTAGGTATAAAAAATTGCCTACTCTTACGGCCGCTAACTGATTGCGCGCGAAATTGAAACTTATCGTGTGATACGAGCGTTCATATTCCGTTGGGCACCGCTGAACCGAAACCACAAGCACAGAGTTCCCACTCGCCGATATTTAGGTAGGTATATAAATCAAGAAAGATTACAGTGTGTATTAATTCAATAAACTACCTTTAAACGCAACAGTATGTTTTATACGGATTATAAGATCGTTTAGAAGTCATTGTTTGTTGCAAAAAAAATACTAAGCGCGACGCGGCTAGCGTGCGAACCGAATGAATGAATGGTGCAAATCGAACATACCTAAACTGCGGAATGAAACCCCCCAGGTTGTGCTCATGAATGTTCGGGGCTGGTCGTTTTCACCCGCCAACGGATGGATTTCGCGCGCAGCAGGTGATGACCAGTCAAGTAAATTCTCGAGGACAACATTTAGACACTGCGGGCGACAGGTCGCTACCCGCCACGAGTGGCATGTCAGAAGGATCAAGGCCTTAGAGGTAGGGTCCAAACCTGGTTCTAGGTGTATGGCGAAACCGGTTTTAGCTGCCCTAAATAGAGGGAAAATTTCAAAAATCCATTAATATTCGTGGTAATAATCATAAACAGAACATCTATGCAATTGCAAATTTTCAGCTTTCTAAGAAAAAGGGTTTATTAGGCTGGGCTGGGCGAAGTTAGTGAGTCAGTTGAACATTCAGGATTTTTCTTTTTATATGTACAGTCAAGCTCATAACTATATTTACGTTACCAAGGCGTCAAACGTCTATACCTACAACGCTGTCTCTAGCTATAAGGTTGACGTTTACATACATTTGACACGATGACTGTATATAGATATTTATGCCTTTGACTGTAAAAAAGGATGGGAAATCCTGTTTTAGATTGGCCGAGCTATGCACAGTACCATAGCCTCGATGTTTGTCGGCTTCATTCTATTTACATTTTTATTTCCAGGCTACTTACCATGTTACTTTTAACCAACTTCAAAACTCAATTCAACTTTACGTTTGTTTTTTTATTATTTCAGCTCGAGACTCTCAAAGCACTTCCACAGTTCTCCTCAATTGGCTTCGAGGAAAAAGTACACCAAAGGTCGTTCATATGTGAGTCCTATGTTACTTCCAGATGAAAGATAAAATAGTAAATAGTTACGGATTTATTTTAAGAATTACTTCGTAATATTCGAAAACGCCAATTGCACTATTCGAAAATATTGATTTCTTTAGTGATTTTAGCAACATATTTGTAGAAAGTACTACATAAGCTATTTGTTAGATATTTCGCATTTATTTAACTATTGTTTTTGCCACCACTCGGCCATCCTGCTCGGTTATGATGATGCAAAACATTTTCTTTAAAAATGTGCTTGTTATTTTGCTATCGAATGACGTCAAATAGGGACTTGACCAATATCATTTTCCTGTCCCTATAAGTCTTCCCATCATTATTATGGTTCTTAAACGACTCTTCTATATTCTTATGAATGAATTAATTGATAGGTATGCTCAGGGCTTGAACCCCTCCCTCGTATGTCAACCGTAAAAAAATACTGCATTCAAGTCTCGTTTGTTTCAAATACTTAATACCAATTATACGGATTGAAATAAAAATAGAAAAAAGTAGCCTTAAATTTGGCACATATCTGTGTCTGGACATACCAGAGGTGAATTGTCCTTATTTTTGGATATTGCTTACCATGGCTTAGTGGGTATAGTTGGAATTTTATAAGCTGGGGGTTTAGGACTGCAGACCTCATCTGGTAAAGATAACATTGTTCTCGTTTGTTCTATTATGGACGCACTTCAACGCCGACGATCCACCTGAGTACCACTCACAATGACGAAAGGCCTTTCTTAATGAGTTAAGCTTTTGCAATTTCAACCTTGTAACTTAGAGAAGACGGTAGCTATTTGTTTGCATTTTTTGTTACTTGATCTGATTTGTTATTAGCGGTAGGCTTCAACAAACGAGAACAATGTTATCTTTACCAGATGAGTTCTGCAGTCCTAAACCCCCAGCTTATAAAATTCCAACTATACGGTATTATATTTGCTATCGGTATTTTCCTTCGAATACCTATTTTTTTTTTGACGACGGGATAGGTGCTTCATATCGTTTTATAGATATCTTCCTAAAGCAGAACCAAGCGATACCGAACTGGCAAATACCGGAGTCTACCTTATAATATGATACCTACCGGTAATTTTTATTGCCGGTTTCAAGACTAATACATAAAGGTTGTGTTAGTGTCTATATTTTTGTACTTACTTAGAAATCATGGCATTTCTTGAAGCGTTTCTCTCGTCTTCTTCAATGAAAATGATATTGGTCCAAAAGTTGGTCTGTGACAGGTACTACGAATTACGAAACGAACGAATGACATTTGGTTCGCTATATTAGTGATTATCATAACAATATGCATTCCTTTCCAAATCAATTTTAAACTTCCCTTTTCTTGCGCTAGTTTTCATCTTTACTATTATATTACTAATTACTACTTTCAGTTTTAGATCTCCGTGTTTAAGTACCGTAATGGTAGAACTTGGCTCCGTAAATTGCAGCTCTAGGAATCGTAAATTACATGTTGAGACTAAGTTCGGCTACGTAAGTGCAGGTCGATTCACAAGAGCTGGCACGAATGGATTTAACGAAAGTAATGTCATTTTGACATTTTCGTAGGAAAATGACAAATGACTGATGCATGTCATTTTCATATGTATTAGTGTGAAGTGTATTCAAATGGGTACACGCAGACACTTTCATTCGCTCATTCAATCCATTCGTGCCCTTGTGCTCTTGTGAATCAACCTGTTGGTAGGTTAGGTACAGTTTAGTACATACATATCCTACGTCAATGTGTTTTATAACCTAACATGTGTATTTACGAGTCCATGACTTAATTGAATCGCGTAAATAAATTACCATTCTGTAGTCAAAATTACTGCTAGATCGTATGATCCTTTTTATGAACTGTTTAAATTTGTTAAATTAGACCAGGATATCAATAAATTAAAAGTAGAATTAATTACTTCACCGGAGCTTAGTTGGATCTGTTACGGTATTTTATTTTATTTGTCTACTGTTTAACATAATCCTTAGGACATGTCATACCAGATAGTAACATAAAATAGTGGTAGCAATTAAATTTTAATGAATTTTGATTATGCGAAGTGTACTCTTTTAAAGCGTGCCTTTCATTTATAACCATAGTCTAATCGGATTATCTATTAAATAAAATAACCAATAAGTATTACGACTTCATTTCAAATATGTATAGTAATGTATATAAATCAGCGGTCCAAATGCAATACGGACCTTTGTATATGAACGTGTAAATTTGTTTTTGATTAAATGGCATTTCATTAATTGTTAGTTTTTGTTTTAATTTTCCATCTTTTGATAACTCCTTATCCCTTTTTTTGATAACTTTAGGACCTAAACTAAGCACACCCGTGAAGTCTCATAATAACAGACTGAATAAAAAATCCCATACCTATTCAAAAGAATAGCAAAAAGTCAATTTTTACTTGCAGTCTTCTTTATTATTTAGTGCTTCGAATTTTTTTACTTTGGGAAAAAGATAAACAATCTTGACGTCTTTTTAATAAATAACACTTTTCAAATTAACATTTTTACTATAACAATTACCTACTTAGTTTGTAAAAGTACTTTCAATAAAAAATACTTCTCGAGATTGTTTACCGTTTTCCTAAAGCGAAAAAAAAGCTAAGTAATAGTGCTAGTATAAATTACCCACAACTTGATTGGTATAGGTACTGTCAGCAGCAGATGAGCGGTTGTGATGCTCAAAATGGTCTTACACAATCTCTTATCACCATGGAAATATTTAGAATCGTGTGTAAATCATTTGGAGCCCAGAGGCGCTCATCTACTTTTGCTGCTGACTGTACTAGTCTTGTAAACTATGCTAAGGGACTGTGTTTAGGCAAAGGAGATAATTACTGGGTTGAAAACATAGAAAAAGTATTTTTGTATACATTTATTGTTTTTTTTTTATTTACAGTTCAGTATAGGTACCTAGTCAGAACATTCAGACAATCAAATAATAAACTACACCTATTAAATACAATCACTCGGCATTAGTGCGCACATTTGCCTTTATGATTATTCATCAAATTAATCAAATGTAAGTATGACTCTATACAAAAGCACTTAGTCGGAGCTTAACGCTCTTACTGTACAACAACAGGAAAGCACAATATTTTCCTTATAAATTTCATGTCAAATGCAACTTAAAAATATATTTGAAGCTAGTCCAAAGCCACAAAAGCATTTAATAAGACTAACTATGTAATGCGTATTATTTTCCCACATAACTTTCTTTATACACAATAAAAACTAAATAATAAAATGTATACTTTCGTTCGTGTCAACTGAAATACTTTCTTTATGTGTAACGTAATTGAATAATAATGTGCATGTACTGAATCAAATGGAACACTGCATTAATGGTACATTTTATATGTTATGAAAGTATTTTATTTATTGCTAATATTTTACAATACTTTTTAGAAGTGTTACTATGGCACCACATGCTTACAGCATAATTTTATAAAAAATCTACTTATTTACATGAGTTACATAACTAAAAGTATCTACATTTTAGGTGGCTTATTCTAATTACCTCTGTATCTCTATTGAATTTACTCAGTAAGATAACAGGCAAGTGGTATCCACGTACCACAGTCCTTGCCCGACTTCTATAATATCAATGGAAGACATTGGACTTATCGTTTGCTTATAACTATGTATTAAATCCTACTGAGCACAATGTTTTCTTATCTTCCAAAATCCTATTGACGTAGTCTAGCAATTTTTGCACTTCAAAGTATTGTTTAGCACCACTGCATTTTTTCGAGTGATATATCAATAAAAATGCAATAGTTTTTTTCTTACAGCCTCAAACTGTACTCAAAACAACAAATAATTGCATTGTTTCGTTTGTCAACAAGTTTTAAAAAAAGTGAATATATGTATAATCATTCAATACTTGGTGTTTACTAACTTCAACTGTAACGTTGCAGAAGTAATTTACAGGAACTTTTCTTATATATAGTATGAAATACATATCTGGCAACTCTGTCCAAAGACATTGACTTAAGACCAAATGTAACACAGAAACATAAATTGAAAACTCAAAGAACTTATATTTAATGTCAGTAACAGCTAGGTTTAATATCACAATTATCAAATAGTACAATAGTTATGTGTGCTCGAAAACTACTTATTGTAATCGTTTGGTAATGAATTAAGTACATAGTGGTGGAGGTCGACTATTTGTGTGTAACATTACAGAGGATCTTTCCGCCAATGCTGACATAGGAACGATAACATAATCAATATACTCAATCTATTATACGCTTATACTAGGTACGCTAAAATTTCTAGCAAGGATAATTTTAATAATCACATTTTTTTTCTATTTTCCTAATATTATCCAACAAAATAGTACCTCTAAGTTAACATATTATGACTTGAAGTGACTATGATATAAAGTTCATCATCTTTTGACACTATCACATTAAATGTTAAAGTTAAATCCTACAATTGTTGACGCCTTACCGCGGCGTCCATCCTACAAACTAAACATCACTGTTATTCTTACAAAAGGAACAAGATTTTATTTGCCTACGTACATAGAATTAGTCTTTTAGAGAATCTTGGAGAGAGCGGAAACAAACTAATACAGCCCTTTGCCTCCCGTCGCCGGATTGCCGGACACCTCCGTCTGACCCGATATGTCGAAGGTATCCTTCAAAATCAAATAAGTGTTATCAATGTTTCTGTGTAATGCGTATAGTTTATAAATATGATAAAATTAATGAACGTAACATTAGTTTTTACAAAATATAAAAGCGTATTTTATTGCCTTCCCCCGATACAAAGTAGACCCAGATGGATTATCATGACATGATACATAACAAGGTTGTGGAGAAACTTTTTGGCCTTTGATTTACGTTGATACTGTTCTGTTAATCGACTGTAAAATCTGGAGGTACTCGATGACCGCATTTAATTTATTAAAGAATCTTTTTATCTGTAATATCTGATCATTTCTAAAACAAAATGATGCTTTGGTCCCATGCAAGCAGCATGAAAGTGTGTAACATGTGGCTCTATCTATAAATTTTACTATAGCTAACGGTCAGACGAAACAGAAACTTGTCTTAAAAATAAGAGGTAGATTGTAATTTCAAGAAAAATCTTTACTACAACTGGAAGATGTATCTAAAAGTATAATCACTCAGTGCAGCGCCGCGTCGATCGCCAACGATCGGAACAAAGAGGCAAAGCGAGTAGCTCGCAGGGCTCATACTTATCATAACTTATGCTATACATGTACTTTACTTAAAGTAAGTAGGCGTCTACCTACGTTTAGACATGCGCTGTCAGTCTTGGTATCAGTCCTCGATCACTAATGCACCTAATAACTATAGGTTTAGTTTAAAGTATTTTCGTACTGATGCACCATTTAGTCTGTGGTGTGAACTCTCACTCTGGTCGGCACAGATCCAAGGGAGATTAGTTGGTATTAGAAGTGTACGTCTCTGACGTCGGTGGGGGTGGCTGCGTTGCTATGAGCCTTGTCCTGGGGGGGAGGCGGGGTCCAGCCCGCCGCCTCCCGCGTCTGCCCGTTTGGGGCAGAGACGGCACGCTCTTCTATCATGTTCTGTACCATCTCTTCGATTTGCTCGAGGCAGGTTTGGAGGCAATCCTACAGTGAAAGAAGTATGGGTTAGTTCAGATGTCTAAGGTCACAAGAAAGTGATTGAGTGTCTATCAGTGTAAACCAATCAGCGCGTGAGATATTGAAGCTTATCATGTAAGTAGAAGTTATTTAGTACTAACCAAATCGATGCCAGTGAGTTCTTGCAAACGCGGAAGGTGTCCGTCCAGGCTCAGCCCTCGCAGCGCAGCGGCTATGCTGCACGAAGCCAGCGTGCTCGCCGAATACAATGTAAACTCGTAATCTGTAACAAAAGAAGAAAAACAATTATTCGAATATACTTATTCAAGCCACTAAAGCTCCTGATAGCACTCAACTGTTTATGCTTATATTTAAAGGTAAGTAAATAACAGTCTTGGCGGGGTTCGTTGAATGTCATAGTGATTTACGTCATAATATGACATTATGTAGACAGCAGGTTGTGATAGTTTCTTCGTGACAGTGTAAGTTTATTCAAACGCTTTCGCTGCTACAATCAACGTTAACTATCCAACCTAACAGCGCCTTTTAATCCTAGTATGTGGCTTAAACCAAGTTAAAGTTACAAAGTTTTGCTACACCGTCCCGATTTGGATATATCTGGCTCCTTAAACATTCTAATCTTCACAAACCCTAGCTAGCAGGTACCAGCGAACCCAATCGATATGGGTTTTAAGTTTTAACCTACATACTCCAGAAGAAACGTAATATAACGGAACGGATTTTCCTGTACCGGTGATTAATCCTTATTTATAGAATAGTTCGTGATAATTAATGATATTTGATCCATTAAGCGACACCCTTATTTCACATTAACGAATAAAGTTACTAATGAATTAACGATCAGTTTAATTTTCAGGATATGTTGGCGCTCTATGTCTATGGTTTGCGCTATTCAGTTTTAGTATAGAGTTGACGAAAGCAGTTGCGAGCAGGCAGGTACGGTTTGGCTACATCCGGTAAAGAAATGGCGCTTTCTCCCTCACTCAGGTCGTCGGTCCCTCTCGGAGGGCTCAAAGGAGCCGGCAGCCCCCGGCCGCATTCCACAGCCTGCGCCTGAGACTCACTCGAATGTTTCTCACGGACATACTTTGGCGAAACCATTATACGTATACAGATCCTTAGCCATTTTAGGGCTGGACGTCTTAAGTAATATAGCGTATATAACGAGCGGTGTGATAATTGACGTGAAATGCAAATAGGACTGGTCATTCCGAGCCGGTGAGTGCTTTAATGTAGGCTTGTTAAGTTGTTACGTAACGCGAACTAATTAACGCTAGTTCATTTTATTTATGGTACAGGGTATCATAATTTATTGCTCATTTTTGGGGATCCGTACTAAAGGCTCCGCTGTCTTTCCTCTCCATTGTCACAAGCTTTTGTTTAACCGTAATAGATAGACACTCGCTAATTTTCAGTGTCACCGATGACCAATGTAGTCACTATAAAGACAAATAATTAAATTCAAATTTAAAAGAACAATAAATAGAAGAAACGTTTATTTCTCGGGTTAAAGATATACCTACTTTATTCTCAAAAAGAATTACATAAATTTTATTTCACAGTTATTACAATGTTAATATTGGGTAGCCAGTATTTTATTTGTCTAGTAGTTTCTAGGTACACGGTTTACCTACTGGTGACGTGTGTCAAGGTGTGCGAATACCTACTTTTATCACAGTCTCAGCGGCTGATTAAACATCGATAATGGATGTAGTGGGTTAGTCAGCGAATAATATGTGGAAGTATCTATGCAAAATTATCTCCAACAAGTTTGATCAGGTCTTGCGAAATTGACAAATTACTGCGCATCTACTTACAATTGCCGCACACCTCTGCAACATCCGTATTAGTAATTAATTGGTACTTTATTGACTTTGAATTAGGTGATATATATCGCATCCTTCTACTCCGTGTTGTTCTACTTAGCCATAGCGAAGCTAATAACACACTGTAACAGGTAAACAGGTAGGTACCAACCAGAGGTTAGTAATCAACCGCCAACTAGGCAGCGTTCGATAATGTTACAGGAAAACCAACCTAACAACGTTATTCGACGGTTTAAATCACAACCAAGGAGTCTGTTCATTGTAAACCACCAGATAAAAGTACGTAGGTAAGGTATGTGGGTGAGTATGAACGCGTCCTATATCCAGCGCACGGGTAAGAAAGAAGGTACCTAATTTAAGCTGAGACGTTCCCACGGCGTTACGAGATTCACTATTCAAACTCGCGCGAAACCACAAATGGCCTCAGTTCGAGGACGCGCACAATACGAAGAGCCTTCAAGGGCCCCCCATTCATCATTAAGTAGACTCCATTATCCCCACCGTAGGGATATCGAACACTCTTTCAGCTCATTTAAAAAGATTTATTTTCATTTTTTTTTTTATTAGCATGTCGGCATTCCCGAGATAAAGGGAACGGGCAGAGAGAACGAGCAGAAAAAAGATGAAACAACGAGAGCGACCGCTCACTAGAGGCATTTGCATAATCTGATGTTAATCAAACAGCGACAGCCCTACCGCCTTGTCCGCGCCGCGCCGGCGACCGGTTCGCCGGACCGGCGTTGTTGCTCCTCACCGCTCAAATCACTTTCAGCTTAGCTTAGACAATAGCCGTTACAAGCCTTCCTAGGTAACCTCATTCAGGCGTCCAAAAAGAGAAATGACATTACACTATTTTGAAATCCTATGAGGAAGTAGGTAAATAATATTGCTTGCATCATGCGGCAGCGCAGAACAGGACTCGCCGGAACCCACACGCAGCGGACGCACAGCTCGTACAATCTTCCTTATTAGTGCCACCAGCGAATTAGCTTCGCAGAGGAAGTGACAAGGAAGTCGATGCGAGCGTTAGGTACTTTTAAACAATGCTACTCAACTCGGCCATGCCATCGACAAGACTAACTTATCGACCAGTATGTTATATTCTACTTTTTCCCGTATCCATTTGCATTGTTCATGTATTTTAATCACGCCAGAGAAAAGATTAAAGTAATTTACACAAGAACGCTTTTGAAAATGGCAAGAAACCGCAAGTGTCTGTTCGAGACGAGCGGCCGTCAGCGGTGACATAATCGTCGCATTGCCCTTGAACATGGAATGGATGTGGCGATAGAAGAGGTGCGGGTTCGCGGTGTGGCGCTCGGCGTCTATTCGCGAGGTGAACGCTCGGCCGAGGCCACGCCGCCGCGCCGACGTCGCCGGTATCGGTAGTGCGCTGCGGCGCTGCCCACCGGAACAAACACCCGCGCGGGCCCCCGGCCCCGGCCCCGGCGCCGCGCAACTAGCGCTCGCCGGCTCACGTGCGAACACCGAGCCAAACAAGATAACGTCCACTCCGCCTGCCTGCGCCCCAACGCTCCCACCTACCACCGAAAGCTAAACTATCCGCCCTACCGCTTCCATAACAATCCCAAACCGTGACAAATCATATAAAAAGTACTTATAAGCTTCTCGCTACCGCTACAGTCGGGGCCAACGAATATGGTCTTTAAAATAACCCATTACAAATTTAATATCCTGACGAGTTATGATTCCAGAGTAAATTGTGCCATTCAAATAATGATACATAATGCGGGTTCTCTCGGCCGCTCGATACCGCGAACTATGCACGAGCCCGATTACGACCGCCGAGCGGCGCTCGAGGGTAGTCATATTGTGCGAGACATTCGCATCATATAAAACTGCTGTGACATTATAATTTAACGAAATAAATTCCCTCATCTCGTGCCTCTTTAATAACTGTCACACTGGAACTCGAGGCCCTTGAGAAAAAACATTATGGCTTTACATTATCATCTGTGATCAGACTACAACCACACGAGCTTTATATTTATCATCATCTCACGCAATAGGGTTCCACACGAGTCAGCAAGACAGCTTAACGAGTGAGAGATGATATCCGAGAAGATAGTAAAATAAAAGAGCTGGAGCGTGAACTTTTTGAACAAAAACAACACGACATAGGCGGCGAACAACAAAAACCGTTGCACAAAAACATATGATCCCATGAGGGCTACGGGGGGAAGGAGAGAGGGGCGCGGGCAGCCCGGGCGTGCTGGAATGCGCTCTGGCGAGCGGCGTGGGAGGTGCCGGCGCACTCGCCGCTGCACCACACACGCCGCTGTCTCCCGCGCGACCGCTTGCTCTCAACCCTTACCTAACGTAAATAGACTCTACACACAATTCCACCCGTTCCTAAATACTGCTTTGAGACGATGCAAACAGTGATTCCTATTCAGCTAACTCTATAGCCCAGTTTCTATAAGTTGCATTAAGATGACAACAATAGCCACAACACAACGACAAGACTAAAAAGTTCCAAAACATAATATTAAACGTCTTTCATATTAATTGTGTATCATGGTGGCCTGTATATTTACTTAGTTTCGTTTTATTCAAACTGCCAGCCAGTCTTGTCAATGTATAAAATTCTGAGAAGTTCAGTGACACGTGACTCTAAGAGTCGACAAAGGCCAAGAGAGGCGCGACAATGTCGTGACGTGGTATCTCGATGCTAATTACCGTCTGCCGTCGAACAAAACCTGCCGAAGCTAATAATTAGGTGCGGATGAGTGCGGCGTCGAGTTACAAATCCGTGTGAGCACTGCCAATTGTTTCCCCTTGGTTGTTATATGTCGTGTTCTAGTTTTGCAAGGATTAATGAGACTTACCTCTGGCAGCGAGCGCGATGAAAGTCTGTGCATGCCGGTGCACCATATCAGTGTTGACGAGGCCTCGGAGAGGCAGCCGTGACAGCAGCAGCGGCAAGAAGTCGTGTGCTGTCACTCCGGCCACGTCCCATTTAAGCTTCGATAACACCAGCAGTTCCCAGCTCTGTTGACAAACATACAATTCCAATTAGAACTAATTTATAGCAAAGAGCAAAAATCGACGGACCTAATATTTATTACTCTTATTCCTTCTGGATGGGAAACAACTGACCTCGTTTTAAGTAGGTACAAACTTAACCCTGATTGATTAGTAACCTCATTGATGGAAGCTTTCAATAGTCGCTATTGTTCTGCGCGTTCTTATGAGAATAAGTCATAATCCTAAGTGAGATTTGAAAAAAGTCGCGTAAGTTCGTTTAAACAATAAAATGGCATTCCTGACGCCACATCCGTCGCGTATAATCGTAAACACGCCGAGTTTCGCTCGATTTCCCGGAACGAGCCGTAGGTAGGCACATGGCACATTGTTGTCGGAACTAACAACCAAGTCGGCGGTTCACTCCCAGTCGAAACTTAATGACTGTCAGTAAAAATCCACCGAGTGACCAACCAGTAAATAAAAAAATCTGAATCATTAGAGGTTACACATCGGATTAAAATTGTTTATCACATCAGCTGAAAACATTAGTAGTTGGTAGTCAGTATTTTCTTCGTTATCACCGGCTGCTTCCATTATCTTTCCGCTCTAACCTGACCTAGATTAAATTAATTAAATTTAATAACAAACTTCACTCGTATTTTTGGTGATACCGCCGCGGCATCTGAATGGTTCAAGTTATGAATAACTTGATTATTTCGTGTACACATACACTCATACATACGCCGGTGCATGTCCGTTGACAGATAATACTCGATGTTTACTTAACTCAATCGGCGGGGTCGGCGCGGCGATCGTACCCGGCTGCTTTTCACTCGCAGAGGATTGTGGATCACATAGCCATCGCTTTAGAGCCGAGACTCGTTCGCCAAGGATAAGGGTATAGGCCCTATTAGATTTTAATAGGGAGATTTGTGAATGAATGAGTCTCATCACTGGAATTCGAAATGAGATCGTTTGTCAGAGTAAAGCACAACATTGCTACGGTCATTGTTTGTGATCAGTTATAACACCAGATAACTGACGATTTTGCACAAAACGGTTGACACTTTACATTGTATTAAAACAATGTTGCTAGCTAGCTTTAGTCTACTTTTTGGAATGGCGGTCAGGCTTGCGGCCATATGCGGGTCAACCGCGAAATGGAAAGATTCCAGCTCTCGTCGGACACAGATAAGGTCTTCGGAACAATGCGCCCATAAAGCAGTCACCGCAGAGCCGAGAAGCTCGCGGCCCAGACGGATGGCGGGCTACCTTTTAGTAAGTATGTCTGTTTAAAAATTGAGAATCGACTGTCTAGCATAGTTTTCTGTGTGTCTGTTTAGCATAGCCATTACAGGTGAAGTCTTGTTTTGATACAGCAAACGAGCTGATGGATTGGAGTCGTTAACGCGTGAGCCCTGACGGGTGTTCATTTGAGGATGTGGTGCCGCGGAGGGAGGCGGGAGGCGGCGCTCGCTGGCACGTTACAGCCAATAAAGCGAGCTATGCAAACAGCCCCCGCGCCCGGCGAACCGTCGCTGAATTCCTCGCTCCGTTCCCATGCTTTATCCAATTTCACCCAACAACGGTGCGGCAGCGCTCGCTCGAACAATGAGCCCGGTGTCGCGTGGCCGCATGCCCGAGACTTAACTACGGAATTTTCCAAATAGGTGGGAACTGGGAAACAGTCAATAATAACTCATTAAAAAGTCAGTTATTGTTTTCACAAATCAGCTACAATAACGAAACATAAATCTACGTTTCTGTACCTATTTAAAAGAAGGTGAAGGAGGAAAATGCTAACGCATCGTGGTCGTATCAGTCAGAACGCCAGCACCACAAGCGCTGCATAATATCGTGAACGCGTAAAACGTGACATGCATTCCGAATTCGATGTTACGTAACGGCTCGATGCCAGCAAATTCCAGCAACTAGTGAATGACTAACTCTTAAGGCGGTTATAGACGAGCGGAGGAGGCGGCGGTTAGCGCGACCACCTCGGAGACGGTACAGCAATTGTCTTTACCGCAAAATTTTAATTTTGCCCTCTCAGGGTCGCCGCCCGCATCTGCCGGTCGTTTGACTGGTATCGGTGCAATTTATTACCGTTGAAGATATTTAGCATTAAATTAAAGAGTTATACTTAAAAACGGCAATAAAAAACAAAATTTGCAGAGAACGTAATTACGTTGCATTTACTTTATCGTTTTATGAAATCAATTACAGCAAGTCTATATTGCGTTACGTTTCTTTTGGTTAAAGTTTTATTTTAAAATAAAATTGTCTTTGTTTATACTAGCAATTGCGAGAAGTTAAGTACGAGTGTGTGCTCTGATGGCTGCGAGAGGGCAATAAGATGAGATAGCGGCGAACGTTGCGCACTGCGCCGGAGCAGACGAGAAGGCCGTCGATTGGAATGCGACTGGTTCCTCCGTACCTCCCTATGTTGCTTTGCCAATTTGGCACAGTTCGTGGGAAACAATACAATGGTAAAATTACTAAATTCTAAGTTACGAGCGATAAAGAATAAAAGCTTCTGTTCTTATTAGTTACCGAGTTGATAGCATACTCGTAGTCCATTTGAATCCGCGAGGAATCCCATATTAACGCTTAGATTGAACGGGAGAAACGCTGTGGGATCGGCAAACAACAGCGTGGAGCTCATTTACTCATACTTATTTGTTGCGAGCTCTAAATACCCTCTTTCGCTCGATACTCGTTCGGAGAGTTCACGCACCATTTGTGCCGGCAAAAACAAGCACCGCGTATAGCCATAGGCTCCAACACATAAATATTCAAATGCCTTTTCTTTATCAATTGTTTCTATTAGCGCGCATAGTGTAAGCACTCATTGTACGCGTTTCCAATCAAGCTGTTGTAGCAAATCCGATATTGTGTGGGGAGTAGGTCCCATACAAATACTTTCGTTTATCAGAATCGGCCGAGAAAGATAAAAAGGACGCCATGGCATGGATTTCTTCGCAACGAATGGGGTTCACATTGATAACGTTCCGTGTTCACGTTTCTTTGTACAACATTGCCGACCTGCAATTATGTTGACGAGGTACATATTTTACTACTTGTCCCCATAAACAGCGAATCAATTTCGAAACCAGTCGTCGCACTCAGTTATGTTTTAATTATTCCTAAGGTTTACGATTGTGACATGGTTGGAACGTGAGAACACGTGTACTTTTATGATGGGAAGATGCCGGTTGGGCGGGTAGCATAGCAGACACGAAGCAGCGGGCTGACGACTGCCGAGCGTTTCATTCGTTGTTATTACCAGTCCTTCCAGCAAACTGTTAGCTATAGAGACGTGATTTCACATTTACTTCAGGCTGTAGCTTAAAACGTTGATCCAAATGCCAAAGAATAAGCATGGGAACAACATGCTGCCGTGGGCTGGGATGCCAGCGCGCGCGCTCTTTTTGCTTGCCTCGCGTTTCGCCTGCGGCCGACCGGACTCGCCTTGCCCATTGTATACAAAGCTTGTTTTCCCAATTAAGTATAGATTAAAAAAAAAATAAGTTCACAACTTTCTTACTGTACAATTAATTAACAGAAGCGAGAGAGGAATATTGCAAGTTAAAATCATCGCGTGAAACTTTATGAAACTCGTATTAGCAGGTCTTTATTATTCGCCACACTTGGATAAGCCGTTGTGAGAACACATACCTAAGTTCATTAAGCAACCAGTGTGGCGGCACCGTTATGCCTCCCGGAGATCATGTGTGGTCTGTAGGAAACATAATATCTCGTTATGTGACAATTAAAACGTAAAGAGAAAAATGTCTAGCGGCAAGCAAGTATCCGAGCGTCTACGAATTTCGTAGACCCGCTACGAGACTGCTACGAATCGTACCTCGCCTATACTCAACACTTTGTAACACTATTAACAGAACAATCTACAGTATTTTTCGCATACTTTGCGGTACAAAAAATTCCAGTGCAACACAAATTATCTTTTGGGTAATTTTATCGCAATGCCGATGTTACTAAAGGCGTTTTATCACCGGGTTCAAGCTTTGATGATTACAAATTGAAAACGTTTCAAGATTATCGCGAGTTTACGAATAACGTGTCATGAAATAATTAATATAAATTTACCTATTAGGTACTCAATACATACACAAAATATGGGAACTTTAAGGACGTTGTAATTAAAACAATAACATACTCGTAATACGTTGAGAAGTAGTTATTTATTTATTTAGTTACCTGTTCTGTTCATGTTACGTAAAGGGTAAACAGAAACTGGCTCCAAGATACAAACAAATGGGCAAAATAAATTAAAGTCGAATTATTTAAAATGAATGGCCACGTAGGTACATTTCCATACAAGATTTCGCGTTTCGTGATATGGCGTCGAGCAAAGCAAGGTCAGAAGCGGTCGCGGCGTGAGAAAAAATATGCGGCGTGCTTCGTCTGTAATTGGTCTGATTGAAACGCGGGCCTCGTTCCGAGTGCTTCCGAGAACCGGGGACACTGTCCGGCGCTCCTGCCGCATTCCGCTGACCACCACATTTACAGCCTCCATTTTGCAGCTTTTACTGCCCTCTTCATTAAGTGCATCGTCAATAGAGCGCAGTGTGACAAATAGTTAGTGTTCCCATTCTAATCCCGTTGCAACATTAACTTCGAACGATCAAACATTGTCTGTGCACAAACGATCTAACTGCACTCGAACCTAGCACATGTTCCACTTGGGTACTAATACAGTTAATTTTATGTGTCTAAGACAGTTACATATTAATGATGAATAAGCACTTGTTTGGAGCACAAGTATTTACAATCTATCCGGACGACGACCGCTAACACATTGAAGAATGTCTAAACCCGGTAACGTTTCCTATTGTCTCAGCATGTAAGTTGCATACGGTGGAATGCACTTGTAGGTAAAAAACGAGTCGAGTATGCATGACGCGAAGATGTGCCTTGCTTATTATCTACGGGACCGCGGCGGGGCCCCGGCGGGTTGCCGCGCGCCCGATGCATGCAACGAGCCAAATACCTACCTTACGTTATGCACCGCAGCTAAATACATTCCGCACATTCGAAACGTTCACCTTAACCTCCTAAGAGCTAAAAGCAGTCAACTGTTTTTAATTTTTGCCATTTAGCGATGATCAACGTAAGAATGACGATCTAATTTCGAAAGAAAAGACTTCGTGGAGTAAAGTTGTGAATTGTGCAGTAATTAGAATTAGAGCGACCGACCACGTGGTTTTAATAAAGTTTATTTCGGACTTTGAGATAGAAGGTGACTCCGTGTGACTCGGCGTGGCGGTGGGAGTTGTGAGAAAATCTCCAACCGCAACGGAAATAGATACGAGAGCTAATAACATGGAACGCATCAACACTAGCACTGCATCAAGAAATATAAAGTTAAAGAAAAGAAATCCTTTATGAATTAAGACGATTGGTTTGGCATTGCTTTGCAAAATGAAACTATTACTTAAACTATTACTTTATTGATTAATATCTCTTCATTTCTCCTGTCTGTTGTTTCCGCCACCTACATAAACCTGTTCATATTTGTACATGTATCCAGTATTGGTTGTAAGTGATCGCTTTTGAGCGATAAGACCGCCTATTGTCTGCCTGATTTTTTATTGTTATTATTATTTTTTCTGTACTTTTTTTGGTGCTCAATAAAGAATATTTGTATTTGTATTTGAAACTAGATAAAGGATATTGAATAAGGTTATTTTCGGTGACTAGTAAACTTCCCCGCAAGGTACGGTGTAATTACATGAATGTTTATGATTCCGTAATCTATTCGTGGAGGTAAATCTATTTTTGTTTAATGGGTATTTATTTGCTCTCAAATATACGCAACACCGTAAACGTCTAATTTATTACATAGGAGTACGATAAAGTTTTTTACTGTAATCTTTGACCCTTTCAAGTAACCTGTGTTAGAAGACCTAATAAACATTTATATCCCACGGTCGAGATAAGTACTAACACTGGTATTGTACAGTCGACCAAGTAAGTGCTTTACCGTTTTTATTAGAAGAGAAGAAATAGGGCTTATTGTCAAATTATCAAAGTGATAATAATCTTTAGCATTTTAAGCCGCATCAATGAAATGGAATCTAAATGGTAAAGGAATTTCTTGGTCCATTTTATTCGATATATCAATTAACTGTCTGAAATAAAGAATTCCAATCTCTCACGGATGTTAAGACGAACGACTTAGAAACCAGCGTACGACACGAAAGCGTCTCGAGCTAGTTGCCCCCGTGCAAATCAGTGCATGCGCGAGCGTAAAAAGCGCACACGAAACCGTATGACTAACGAGATCAGCTGTTTCCTTAGAAGAGAGTTGATTATGTCCTCATTACTTCACTACAAATAATCTAGTAAAAAGTTTTAATATGCAAGTGCGATAATCTTGCGATGGTAAAATATGTATTACTTTTTCAATGCACAAATCGCTCTTAATAATTATCATTATTGTTAATTATATCACATGCTGTTACGGATGAGAAGACTCCCCCCGACTACATCATAAAAGAAACTGCATCGTCTGAACCACATCGTGTAATCGTATCGGTCAGATGAAAAACTTCTGGCCCGTTAAAAAGAAAGGCCTGAATAGAGTTCTGTTATCTGTTCTATTATAGAACAGTCCTCTTAGTAACTAAAGGGGTACTCACGCAAAGGTCTGAGAGTGTGATGCTGTTGGCTGTGTAGAAGACGAGTAAGTCCGCGGGCAGGCAGCGCGAGGCTGGCTCTCGAAGCTTGGAGGCCAGAAGAAGGCACGCCGTGCCCAGGAGCTGCACCTGGCTCTTGCCAACCGGACACGTGCTCAAGAACCGGTCCAGATATGACACCGCCAGCGGAAACACTTCCTCTTGGCAACCCTGGTCTTCACATACCTGAAAACAAAATGACGCTTTAGTTCATGTTAAGTAATTACGTTACGGCGTACCCGAGTGACTTTATCATCCGGTATTCCCGATAACCTATATTTACAACATGGAAGTACGTGCGTCGTGATAAAATCGAGTCGCAAGTCGCAGTTTCTGCAGTGGGTTGCCTTATCACTGCAAATGTTGTTACCAGTTCGTTACTTGCGACTGACTTAATGGGAATCCATGAGATTCCTGTTAGTCGGCAAAAAAATCATTTATAAAAGCTTTCAGAATGTGTGAACGGTTTACGGGAGTCTTTGCTATCAAATTGGTTCCCATAGGAAAGTTCTAGCGTGTCGAATCCAACCGATGGGAACTGTATTTCGAACGATATACAGCATGATTAGCTTTGGATTGTGAAATGAAAAGCGGGGAAAGTGAGCGGATGATACTGGGGGCAATGAAGTAAGTGGAGTGTCATGGGAGACGGTGCCGTGGGTGGATTGTCCTCGCATAGTTTCGCACGGTGTAACGCGACCGGCGCGGGCTCAGCTGACTCTCACGGTCGAGATGCCGTCAGCTGATTCGTTACTCATCTCAAGTCTCAGCAAAGCTAATCGTTCTCGGAATTTATAAGTAGGTTATAAACTTGTATTTCAAGGAAACTCTAATAATTAATGATATTACATGATAAAATATGCAATTAAAAGCTAAGTACAGCTACTGGGAATCTATAATTAAAATAATTAGCTTTTTTATTTAAATTACCTACTTAAATGTCACTTGTCGTTAGTCGGTTCTAGAATTTCTGTTTATGCATTTTCTTATGAAAAACACGTTAAAACCTGTAATTACATAACTAACGTCTAGACAATGACCTATTATAATTATTAGAGATACCTACATACTTGTTGCTACAGTTCTGCACATTTAAAATATGTTATGTAGGTAGGTAGGTATCTACTGTTCATTCAAAGTCATTTCAAGTGCGAAATTAATATTTGAGTAGGTTTGGCATTTAATGGCATAATCACCGGGTGCCATTGACCTTAGTTGTTACTTCGCACCGCGAGATTTTTGTGTCTGATTAGGTACTTTGAAATGAGCGTGCTTTAATGAATGCATCGTTAACTAATAAGATTAAACAAGTTACCGACGTGGGCTTACAAAAGTACAGTAAGCGAGATTAAAAACACATGTTATGACAGAAAAGACATTCTATTCTAAAGTATCGCTCTTGTGGGTACACAAAATAAGATCTATTTTTAACCGACATGCTATTTTCAAATCTTTCATCGCGTGCAGGCAGATAGGTAGGTACTACCTACCTAAGACCTAAATTTATACTCGGCGAAGTCATGCGATGTCAAAGAAAAATAGTAAGTACCGAACGTAAAATGGCGTATACGTAAATACCTAATTTATCCCAGTGCATTGGTTTACGATCGATCAAGTTAGGTAAGTAAATAAGTACTTAACTAAAACAAAATCTAGCAAGCCACCGTTTCAATTAACTAGGTACTAATTTAAACAACGTGGTTACAACTGTTACAAGTACTTTAGCACTAGTTGCTAGGTATTTACGTTAAAACAAAATGTAACCAGAAATCAGTTCAACGAGCTAGCGAAGTGGCAACTGGCTTGGCTAGGCGCTGGCGCAGGTTGATGACGTCATTGCCAACGTCGCGCGACCACGTGGCCGCCACAGCTGACTGCCTCCCCCATCACTACACGACTCGCTGCCTCTCATACACTCCAATAATTAAACCCCGTAGTTTTAAAAATAAACACCGCTCGACTCACTCATTACCACAATGAATTTGTAATCGAATGCGAAGGGTTCGGCGGCGTTAGAAGCGAGTCTTGCAGGCCACCGAACTTGCGCGCTGTGGCCGCAGCTATAGGTAGGTACGTACTTACCTACTACTGCCTAACTACGTCGGGCATACGCCGGGCAGCTATTAAATGTTATTCGATAGTTTAGGTTAGGTAAAAGTCAGTAGAAATGGCGAAATAAATAACTCTTAGGTACCTAAATTTAAGTAATGATAATAAATACATCGACCGCTCCTATAAAATGAACTGATATAGAACTGACTGTACCTAATGTACGTAAAAGATAAAAAGCGTCAGCCGTCAGCTGTGTGCGTGCGTGTCAAAATCAGCTGATTATTCAAATAGAATGTCGGCGCACGCGGCGCCGCGGGCCCCTCGCTCGCGCCGGCCACATTAATCTATCTACCATTTATTCCTACCTATTAAAATATTAAACCACCTATAACGCTAGTTTTAACTACAAACGAGATGTAAGTATTTAAACATATTCTAATAAGATTCTAACATATGACTAGGAAAACATAATCAGCTGATCGTGTAAACAATGCCACTGGATCTACTTTTGAACAGATCAAGTCGTCTGGATGCACTATAATAGGTAATTACGGAACGCGATCATGGTTACCATGTTATCACCGTGCTGGAAAGGGAACACATCGTCATCGCGGTATTCGCGGTAATGGTGAGGGCCTGATCTGAGGGGGCAGGGGGCAGGGGCAGCCGGCAGCGGTCAGCGGCGAGGGCATACGGGGGCCGCTGGAGCCGCCGGGCCGGGAGCGGCAGGACCGGGACACGTGGCCGGAGCCGCGCGACAAGATGGCGCGGGGTGGGTGCGGCATGGACGGGCACGGCGGCCGGCGCCTGGCCTCACCTCTAGCATCCACTCGGCGACGAGGCGGCGCATGTGCGGCGTGACCTCGGTCTGCACGGCGCCGAAGTAGTTGGCGGTGACGGCGTAGCGCTCCTCGGTGCGCAGCAGGTTGTCGAGCACGCGGCGGCGCAGCAGCACCGGGTCGGGCGCGGCGGCGCGCGGGCCGGCCGCCGGCGCCGGCGCCGCCGCGCTGCCCGGGCTCACGCGCTCCGCACACAGCAGCTCCATGGCACACCGCACTGCGGCTTATAGGGCTCGCTCGGCCTGCGGTGCGGTGCGAGTACGCGACAGCTGATCGTGCGCGGTCGGGACGGGAGGAGTGACGTTGCGACGACGGCGAGTGCCCGAGTCGCAGTGAGCGATCGCAGCGCGCCGGCGCGCCGAACATATGATCGGAGGGGCGCGGGGCGCGGGGGCGGGGCCGCCCGTGAGGCCCGCACGCAGGTTTCTCCCTACGACTTCGGTCGGTTCGAATCGAATCGAATACATACATAACATTGTTCCCTTTCCTGCTCGCTCTTATGGTTGGCTCGGATCTTTCTTTTCTTTTCACTCGTGAATTACAAAAAGAGCGAAACCTCTCAAACTTTAGTAAAATAAATTAAATATGTAACTTGAATTTTAATAGCAATACCTTATTTTTAATGTGATTTAGTAATACTTGTTTCGTTTCACATTCAATTATATGAAGTAACGAGTGTACCTATAACTTATAATAGCTGCTATAGATTTATACAATCAATATAAAAATATAAAACAAAAAGGGAAGATCGGAAAACCTTCCAATCGAATTCTCTAGTGATCTAGAAGGTTTTCTGTATTATCCTGGATCCTTGAATAAATAGGTAACAAGTCAGCAAAAGCTTTTTATTATTTGAGGACATTGCTTTCCAGAATTACAGTATTTACCTACATTAGGTGACGGTGACTGAATGCATTAATTTAAGTAGGTATATGTTTTTAACCGACTTCAAAAAAAAAGAGGAGGTTCTCAATTCGTTTGAATGTTTTTTATTAGCCATAGATAGGTAGATTTATTTAAACCTGCTTGTAGCTATATTCTACCTGGTTACCTAGGTGCCTAGATACTACACAGATTGGGGGCGATGCCCTTAGCGTGATCAGGCGTGGTCCTGTAAGGGTATGATTACAATATACCTGCCTAACCCTGGTTAGGTACTGCTAGCTACCTAGAGTACCTACCCAGTTTATAGGATTAGGAGCTTTTGTACATTTACTCGCACCTAAATGTTTTTGAAACCATTTATCAGTGCTTTAATAAAAATCAAATACTTATCGTTAGTAGGCAAGTTAGTAAGTAGGTATACTTAGGTGCTACTGGTTGCGTCGTTCTGCCGTGTGCAAGGAGGTGGACAAGTCTGATGAACGCTGGCGAGAATCTCCTGACACCCCCTGACGACACGTGATGTAGCATACGAGAGCATACGTCATTGTCATACATCCATCCATCCCACTTCCCTCCCACTAATATTATAAATGAGAAAGTTTGTTAAGATGTTAGAATGTTTGGATGTCTGAATGTTTGTTAGTCAATCACGCAATACTTAATGGCAGGACGGATTTGGATGAAACTTAAGGCCGGCGCAGACCAGATAAGACATTTTACTTTAAATAAGAATGAGCGAACTGTCTAAGATCGCTGGAGACGCTGGAGCACCTAGGCTTTCAATCAAGATGACGTGTTAAATTAACTTCGTCATAATTTAAATGTCCTAAGTACTGTCATGTCTATGAAAACTTTACCCCAATACATATCACTCACGTTATTACTACATACCCATGCTATGTAGATAGCCTGCTGATTGCAGTAAAGTCAAAGTCAAAGTCAAAAAATTCTTTATTCTATTTAGGCATCAATTGATGCTCCTATGAACGTCGAAGAATCTACCACCGGTTCGGAAAAACCCTGTTGAGAAGAAACCGGCAAGAAACTCAACAAGGTATATTTTTTTCAATCAGATCTACATTGCTATTAAATTACATATATCTAAAGTATTTAATACAATATAAAACACATGATATTAAAAGACAACAACAATAATAAATTAATACTATAAATAAAATAAATACAATTAAATTTTTTAACACAGTAGATTCGCTATTTGAGACTAGGGATCGCCAATGCGGATCGGAATTATTTCCAAACATCCCTGTCCATGATATCGTCATTAATTTTATAGTACGCCTTAGTTATTAATGTCTTCTTCACAATGGATTTGAATTTTGTATCGTAAAGTGGCCATTTTACGTTGAATATTAATTATGTATAAATAATCTAAGGAATTTTAATTTTGATGTGCGCAATTTACCTTTTTAAATGAGGAAATTTTAGGGTCTTACTCAGAACCAAGAGCGCTATCGATTTTGATGGTAAAAAATGTCGTTAATTTTCAATAGGTACTTTTTTTGTGTCCGTTTCGTGACGAGCCATACATATAAATTAGGTACCTATTACGAAAAAGTCACATAACCGACTCAAAACTAAAGACACTTTCGTTACGAAAATGAGTACCTACCTATTCGTGTACTCACCTCGTCATTCTTATTAAGAAAACTCTAAAATTTACTTACTTGTTTAAAAAATAAATTATTATTTAAATGACCTTTGCCTTGTTTTGATCGCACTAGGTTTGGTTATCTACTAATTAAGTAAGGAAAGGGCTAGCTCTAATCACAGTTTAGTCATAGTATTTAGTCATCGACATCCTGGGTGGGTTTAAGGGTCTCAGAATGAGAAGGCTTGATCCGTATAATTATTAGATTAAACGAACTTACCTTAAGTGAAGTTCTATCATAATAACATGATTCTGATGAATGTTGGATACAATAAGGGTTCTACATCTGGTTAATTAACAGGGAGAGAGATAAATGTTATTCCCACACAGGGCCATTGCGGATTGGGAAATTCACACACCGTTGAATTTCTTCGCAGGTGCGTGTAGGTTTCATCTGCATCTGATCAAGCATCAGGTTGGTAAGTTTCAAATTTCAAATGTAATTTAATTTCGCACATATAAGTACCTATTTTGAAAATCTCAGAGGTGCAAGCTCGGGTTCGAACCTACGACGGTCTGCTTGAGAGGCCATAGGTGAAACCACTAAGCTATTAGGTAGGTACGACTTATTGTTTAGTGATCTATTGATAATAAATAACCAAATGACGAGCCGATCTGGTCCTCTTCCAGTGAAGCTTATTTAACTGAGTAATTTGAAGTCCCGTAGTTAGTAGTAAAAAAATGACAATACCTCTAACTTGGTGCACAAAGGACGGCTTAGTAATTAGGTACCTGAACGTACTTAGCTGGGATTTCCAACATCCCTTCCAGGTAATTTAAACAGTACTTTCGGACATAACATTCACAAACAAAAACAATGGGTGTTTAGAAATTCTGCAAAAAGATGTTATTTTTTTTAAATTCGTTTGAATACAGGTTTACCACTTCTTTGCTGTTATTGGTATTCTAGTGTGTTTCACCAATTCCTGTATTTGAACACGTTGGGATTTAATTAAAAACAAACTTTATCTTTGTTTGTTATTAATTAAATCTTAACGTGATTAATTTCATGCCACGGAGCCTTAGCTTTTAAGCACTTACTTCTGCACTTAGCAATAGCAACGTACATCATGGTGATGATGTTGATGGATGTCACTAAACAAGATAAGACGGAATGGATTATGTAAATAAAATCATTAGCTGCAAATAGAAGGAAAGACGTGTTCATTTACTAAAATATCTGAAGGTAAGGTACACACATTAATTACGATTAAAGTGCATTTGGTGCGCTTAGTTAATTTAGCGATAATTTTCTATAAGCAACTGAAATGAAATACACAATTTACACTCAAGGAGTTACTTTGTGTATTTGTTAACGACCGCTTTAGCCTAGTTGGTAGTGACCCTGCCTACGAAGCAAGAGGTCCTGGGTTCAAATCCCGGTAAGGGCATTTATTTGTGTGATGAGCACGAATATTTGTTCCTGAGTTATGGATGTTTTCTATGTATTTAAGTATTTATTTATTTATATAAGTATGTTTATCGTCGTCTAGTACCCATAGTACAAGCTTTGCTTAGTTTGGGACTAGGTCGATTTGTGTAAGATTGTCCCCTAATATTTATTTATTTATTTATTTATTTATTTGTATGACTCAATTTTATTGTAAGCTTGAGGTCCCGGGTTCGATTCCTGTGTCGGCGCAGATATATTTGTATGAAAAAAAAAACAATGTTTGTTCTCGGGTCTTGGGTGTTTAATATGTACATTTAAAAGTATGTATCTATCTATCATGTTTGCTTAGTACTAGGGTTCATTCCCGGGAATTCTCGAGCCGAGAATTCCCGGGAAATCTTTGGGATTTGTTCCCGGGAAATCAAGCTCGAGAAAACTCGAGAACTCGAGAAATCATATTTGAGCGTTTGCCGTTTTTTTTAAACGCGCCGCGGCGGTGGGGCGGCACGGGCCAAAGCGCAGTGGGTTTGTTCGACAAGTTTCACAAAAGCATTTTTCATAGTAGGTACCTAGCGAATTTTCACATCGCGTTCTTTCATGATCGCAAATTTAATTATTCGTCTTTTTCCATGTAGCGATTTTTCATAAAGCGTTTTATAATGTTCGCGTTTATTTTTTTCGCTTATTTTAGCAGTAGATTAATTTATTAGTCACAAATTTTTTCAGTATAATTTAGTGCGGTTTGTTAGACATTTTGCTCGAAATCATTATTCTAATAAATCTATAGTTTACCCTCTACCGTAACCTTCTTAGTGTCCATATTATTAAGTATTAATAGGAAGGTTAGGTTCGTTAGTTATCTTCAGATGCCCGAAGGTCAAACTGCCCAGAAAAAGGGGCTCCGTCGAACATAAGGCGTGATGGGTTGCCTAATTCTACTGAAAAAAATTGCGACTAATAAATTAATCTACTGTTAAAATAAGCGAAAAAAATAAACGCAAACATAATAAAAAGCTTTATGAAAAATCGCTACATGAAAAAAAACAAATAGTTAAATTTGCGATCATATAAAAGAACGCGATGTGAAAATTCGCTGCTATGAAAAAATGCTTTTGTGAAACTTGTCGAACAAATCAAAAAGAAGCTAATTATGTTGAAGACTGTCAATAAAAGTCTTATAATTATTTTGATACTTTTATTTGAGAGGAAACCACTGAATTTGTTGATTAATCACATTATTGGAACCGAAGAATATGCAAATCCGTACGTAAATGTAAATTTCTCGACAACCCGAGAAGACCCGAGAAATTAGCCTCGAGAATTCTCGAGACCCGAGAAATTGATAAGCCCGAGAAATCATGAACCCTACTTAGTACCCATAACACAAGCTTTGCTTAGCTTACTTTGGGACTAGGTCAATTGGTGTGAATAGTTCCGTGATATTTATTTATCATTTATTTATTTATTTACTTGGAATCCTGCCTTTTCGCAGTTTTTTTTCCTTAACTGATTAATTTGCCAACTGTTTAATTTCTCAACTGTTTTTTTCTGAAACTGTAAACTATTCAAGATAAATTTCAACTATCCTGTAGAACCCTATAGGTTAAGTTAGGTTAGTTTTATAACAATCCTGAATAGTTTACAGTTTCAGAAAAAAAAAGCAGTTGGGAAATGAATCGGTTGGGAAAAATATAAGTAATTGCGAAAAATTAGAGAAACCCTTTTATAGGAGAATGAAAAATCATGCACTCGAATAAAATAATATCATTAATAATGTCCAATCGCTGCGGCTCAGTTTACAATCATATTTATACACTAGCTTTAACCCGCGGTTTCGCCTATGTTAGAAATCCATAAAAAAGGTTAAGGCAATATTAAAAGGTACTAGCCGTTGCCCACAACTCCGTCTGTACAGAATTTGTTTATCGCTATCCCGCGGGAACTATGAAATTTTCCGGGATAAAAACTATTCTATGTCCTTCCCAGGATCTCAAACTACCCACACATCAAATTTCATCTGAATCGGTTCAGCGGTTTAAGCGTGAAGAGGTAACAGACAGACAGACACACTTTCGCATTTATAATATTAAGTATGGATATGGATTAAGACCGAGACAAATTAAGTGCGTTTGAGATGTGGTACTGGCGGAGAATGGAAGGGATTAGCTGGACTGAAAGAAGAACGAATGAAGAGGTTTTGGATTTGGTAGAGGAGAAAAGACTGCTGTTGAGGACGATTAAGAATAGGAAAGGAAATATGCTGGGGCATCTGATACAATATGACAATTACAATAAAACTATATTGGACGGGCGAATAGAAGGTAGACGAGGCAGGGGAAGACCGAGACTGGCATTTATAGATCAAGCCAAAGAAAAAGTCAATGTCATGTCGTATGAGGAGCTGAAAACGTTGGCAGAGAACCGAATAGAATGGCGATTACTGCGATTACTCCATCGACAAGAGCTGGGCTCTTAGATTGATGATGAATATTTTTAAAGCACAACATTCACTTGCAGACGAAGTTAGCACGTAAAACATTAAGAAAAGACATCCCCTTAAGCAAGGTTCCGAAGATACTGGCAGCGTTCTCTTTTGTAATACCTAAGTCTTTTCTTACTAAGTACTTAATTAAAATAATGCACGACCTGATAATTCAAGCCTTCTTGTAATTGCTATAATATTCATTTGTTTTTAAATAAGTAAGTACATTTTCTTGTAAAACCGCGAATGGCGTCAATGAGCTGCGGTTTTTTGTGCTAATTAATGTCAGGCCTATACGTTAGTGTCGTGGTGTGGAGTTTCATAATGTGTGTGTTATACCATAGAAAAAGTTTTAATTAGGTAGTGCAAGTTTTCGACACAAAAATGTCCCCAACAAGTTCATATTAACGTCACAATTATTTTAATCACGGTAAAATGGCAACGTTACCTACTAGCGGCGCGTATTGCCAAAAAACTGTTCTCATAGTATTTGACACATTAGATGACACTAAGTGCGTTCGTGAAATTAGTTAACTTCGACAAAAACTTCACGAAGGGCTCTGAAAATATACAGTCACCATTATAAATACGTTGAGAGATAGGGTCCGCAAAGAGCATATCAGACAAAAGACGAAAGTCGTTGACATATTTAGCCCGTAGAATTAGCACGCTGAAGTAGTAATGGGCTGCAGGTCACGTTTGCCGTACAACTCACAATCGTTGGAGCAGACGTGTCCTGGAGTGGAGACCAGGTTTGGGAAAGCGTAGTGTGGGACGCCCTGCGACACGTTGGACTGATGACCTTAGGAGGACAGCTGGCAGTAGGTGGATGAGGGAAGCCCAGGATCGCGAATGTTGGCGCAATATGAAGGAGGCCTACGTCCAATGTGGAAGGACAATGGCTGTAGATTGATAGACAGATTATAAACATCAGAGCAGTATGTTGAAACATATTTCAGCATGTCCCTATTGTCAATCGCGTAAGAGCCGGCGCTCACTGCCGGCACGCAAATGCCATGGCAAAGGATTTTATACTAATCAAGGTATTTTGAATCTTATTTCAATGAGTTTAGAATTCATGTTACTTTATTTCGATACCACGATGCCGCGACGTGCCGAGGGATGCTGCGGTAAAATTCGTATGTAACCTGCCGTGCCATGCCGTGCCATGCCGTCAGTGAGCGCCGGCCCTAAGTGCTTGTTTAGACATTTTTGAGCATCTAGAAATAACCTCGATGTTTCGACCACATTGCAATGGCCATGGTCAATAATTATTTGATAACTATTTTCTACAGCCACTGCAATGTCGCTTAGTTTAGAAATATTTTTTTTTTACAAAAACTTAAAAACTGCTCCACTGATTAAGTTGAAAATAATTTTCCTAGAAAGTTTTTTTTAAGTTTTACTTACTTGATTTTTTTAATATTTTTTAGACCTGCGGTTCAAAAGTTAGTGGGGGGGACATATTATTTTGAACTTTCAGAGTGAATATCTCCGAAAATATTCACTTTATCAAAAAATGGTTTTCACAAACCCCTATTTATTTTCAAATACCTATCCAATGATACCCCACACTATAGGGTTAGTCGAGAAAAAAAATCACCCCAACTATACGTCTATGGGAGGTACCCAAAAAAATTTTTTTTAGTTTTTTTTTATAACCACTTTGTCGGCATGACTGATATACAGGGTGTTTGGTAGCTACGTGCAAAGCTTTAAGGGGGTGATAGCAGAGGTATTTTTGAACATTTTTAGCCATATATGTCTTAGCCCAAATTTGATATTTTTTTTTTAAATTGATGACTTAGAAATTTTAGGAAAATACCCAGAATTTGACAGTCACGAGTCAATATTGCACCAATGAGCGTTAATTTGGAAACCAAATCTTTTATTTCGGATAGTTTAATGTGTATTAGACCAAATGGAATAATTTTTAAGTGTCTTTCTTGCCACAAAAACAAAATGGAGGCATTCGAAATTACTAAAAATGTCTTAGGTTCAAACAGACTCATTTTTCTGTGCCATAAAAAAAAATTAAAAAAAAATCCTTGAAATGTTCAAACATTTTTAGAAACATGCCTGTTTATTGTTCTTTCTTTAAGGTATCACTCATTAACATTGCTTTCTAAATCTGAGATAAAAAGTAAAAACCAAACTCAGGGAGCACTCGCTAAGAATGCACTAGTCTTGAAATTTTACTAGTAAATAACATGTGAAAAAGACAAGTCTACGTCATTTTTCTGTGCCATATTTAAAATTTCCAAATTAACGCTTATTGGGGTAATATTGACACGTGACTATCAAATTCTGGGTATTTTCCTAAAATTTCTAAGTCTTCAATTTAAAAAAAAAAAACAAATTTCGGCTAAGACATATATGGCTAAAAATGTTCAAAAATACCTCTGCTATCACCCCCTTAAAGCTTTGCACGTAGCTACCAAACACCCTGTATATATTCATGCCAAATTACAGCTTTTTAGTACTAACAGTCTCTGAGCTTAGCCGCGGACGGACAGACAGACGGACAGATTTGGCGAAACTATAAAGGTTCCTACTTGATTACGGAATCCTAAAAACCGGCTCACCCGTTTAAGAGTTATGATGCCACAGACAGACAGACAGAAAGGCAGACAGACAGACACACACACACACACACACAAATACACACACACATAGCGGTCAAACTTATAACACCCCTCTTTTTGTGTCGGGGGTTAAAAATTGCTAAAAGTATGTAGGTAGTCCGGAAACCTAAATGTAGCGTTTCGGGTGCTTTACCTAACTCCTTTAAGATACAGATGTGTATGTATGTGTTAATAGCTACGAGTGAAAATCACGAAAGTTAGAAACATTATACCTATAGACTAGATGTTTACTGTGCTGTGTTTACTTTCGGGTTATTGGTGTGCTAGGTGCGGCTTCCAGTACACAGCCAAGTCCTGAGTACCAGAGTGCCTGGTTGCCTGCGCCGAGTCTGGGAGCCTGTGCGCGAGCGCAGGAAGTGCGCTATAACCGCGCGTCGTTAATCACCGCCGGCCGGCTTCCTTCGCGCCGCGAACGACTCTAGCATACCGATATATTTTTCTTAATATTATAAAATTCCCATGTGGTGTCGAGTTTAGAATTACCCCTCTCCTCTTCTTCCGTGGATGTCGTAAGAAACGTCTAAGGGATTAGGTTAAGGTATATTGTAGGCGATAGGCTAGCAACCTGTCACTATTGTACCACTTTTATCTACTTAATATTTTTAACCTAAAATTGCTAAATGCAGCCCCGAAACGTAACGTACAAATCATGTGCTCTGCCTACCCCTTCGGGATACAGGCGTGAAGTGTGTGTATATAAAAAAGAGCAGCATTTACCCACGCTTTTGCTCGCGTGATCCATTTAATTCGGCAGTTGAAGAAGATTTGAAGAGATGTTTAAGTTGTATCATCCACTCTCGACCAAATTTCACTTCTCTACACTTAGCGGTAGAGATCCGTGACTATAAACCATGTTTTGTTTGATATCCGCTAACTTCGATAAATGCTAACTGGTAATGGTAATGGTAACGATAAATGGTAATTTATCTGTATTTAATTAATTATGCGCTTTTTACCATTTAAAATAAAATTAGATAACTAAAACAGAATATTAGTAAGCTAAACCAAAACTGCGAAGTAAAAAACTTGATCGAGATAATTTTAATAAGGAAATATTCAGGACACAGTTAATATAAAAGGTTCATAAGAGGTACAAAAGTTAGCTTAGTTGTACCGCGCATAATTATTCTAATTCCTGATCTCTGATTATCTTTTTAACAATTTGAGTTAAGACATTAGTGTCTTAAAGAGAAACTGTAAGTATTTGACTCGTTGAATGTTCCCTTAAAGTTAAAGGAAATCAAAAATAACACAATGTGTATTTATACATAAATAAATCCGAATACCGGGATAAAAAGTAGCTGTGTGATTCTATAATCCAGCTATTTAATTACAAAACTTCCGAATGCGTAAAAGCCTTTTAATCCTGACTTACCGGCTGATTCAAACACAGTTAGTGTCTACCTAACTCATCAACGCCAGCCCAAACCCTTGGACTATAGAGAGAGAGCTAAAATTCTACATAGATGGAACTTTATGATGTACCTAGACAAGCAATATTGCAAAATTCTCATGACATAGGGAATTCTGCAACGGAGGCAATGCTGCGGGAGTTTGTTAATTGCAATCACAATACAGTTAGTCACGATAGCAAAGAAATCTTACCAAGCTGCGTTGCATTTATCGTAAAAGAATAATGTTGGTTATAATTACACTCGAGGCTTAAACGTCACATTTTATTGCTAAATTTACCTCGACGTTTCGACCACACATCGCACGCAGCGGTCGTGGTTAGGAAAAATTAACGTAAATTGTCGTTTATTCATTACATTAAACTAATTTTGTTAGTGAAAATCGCGAAAGTTTAAAACAAAATAAGAAATAATTAAGTGGAACAGTCATTCGTTACTCAATACCATCACTCTATTAAACGTTCATAGTTGTCAAGTGTATTACTAACGATTGATTAAAAACTTAAGTAACAATAATTTAAATTTCAAAATACTTAATCTCGAATACTGTTCGCTTTTGCCATAGAGGTAGCAGTCGACCGCCTATTGTGTACCTGAATTTTTATTTTTGTAATGTTACTGTACTGTTTTTGGTGATCAATAAAGAATATTTGTATTGTAAAAAATTTCAAAATTTTTTTTTTTTTTTTTTTTAAATAAATATCACGGGACAATTTACACCAATTGACTTAGTCCCAAAGTAAGCTTAGCAAAGCTTGTGTTATGGGTACTAGGCAACGGATAAACATACTTATATACGTATAGATAGATACATACTTAAATACATATTAAACACCCAAGACCCGAGAACAAACATTCGTATTTTTCATACAAATATCTGCCCCGACACGGGAATCGAACCCGGGACCTCAAGCTTCATAGTCAGGGTCTCTAACCACTAGGCCATCTGGTCGTCAAAATTTATTTATTTTATTTTAATTTGATTTTTTTCATTGACGAACCACTATATCTAGGCATCCAGCCATCACATCGATACCTTAGTTCATACTCATACTAATTACAATGAACTGCACAATTAAGTACTTAGTAGTTTTGTACACTAGGGCATACAGTGCTAATTTGTATGTGCAATTCATTGTAATTAGTATGAGTGTGAACGTAGGTATCGATATCTACTATCATCATTTTTCTAATTAGTACTGTTTGTACTTGTAGTCATACTGTGGTCATTTTAATATCAAAGTTCACGGGCTTATTTCTTCGTTGAGGATCAAACTCCTCGGATGATAAACCGTGGGCAGAAAACCGCAAAAAAGACATTATTTAAATATTTTCTATTGATAGTCAGTTGAAAATTCAAAAGTTGACAGAGAATCAACGACTGTGGCATTCTTAGTAAAAGGTCAAAAGACAATAGACAGTAGTAACACACACTGGCGGGCAAACGGTGTTTGTAAACGTGCATTTTGCTCAAGGGCTAATGATCATTACTCAAGCCTGTGACCCAGAATAAGTACCTAATCGTACAAGTGTGGCTTCAGTTGTTTTGGCATTGTGCTAGACTTATCTAATTAGCTACAGAAAACGTTCTTGGTAGGACGAAGAATATAAAATTTAAAAAGAAAATCAAAATCACAACTCTACTAATGTAAGTAGAGCCTGTCTAATTTAAAATGACGCGCCCCACCACCGCATTTACGCACAGGATTTTGAACCTATTGAAGCTGTATTTAGGGCCATTCTACTTTCAAATCCTGTGCGTAAATGCGGTGGTGGGGCGCGTCATTTTAAATTAGACAAGCTCTATCTCTGGGACAGTCAATGTCAATATAAGAAAGCGGCCAGTAAGGTGTTTAAATATATCAGAGTACACTTAACGCTCTTGACAATAGAAACGTGTTCCGATATTAATAATAATAGTTGAGCATCTTGGCCGTTCTCTTATATAGGTGAAAAACTTAAGAAAATGACCTGTTGTATGTAGTAAGTGCACAAAATTGATATAGAGCTTAAGTCATTTTTCAAATTTGGAACGTCAATTTGTTTATAGGTACGGTCACGTTACTACTACATGCAACAGGTCATTTTCTTAAGTTTTTCACCTATACCTATTTCAGGCTGACTGTAAATATATCTGGTATATGCTTACGCTTACACTTACGGCAACTTAAATTATATATTTCCCATCCAAGTTAGCATGGCGAAGTGGATTCAATCGACTTAGTTGATTTGTTCGCGATCAGGGGCCGTATTGTCTAACGCTTCTGACGCTTGCCTTCGCATTCACCATCTCTTTCTGTCATCATTTTATACCATTTGACAGAAAGAAATAGCGATTGCGAAGGCAAGCGTCAGAAACGTTAGACAATAAGCCTGCAGAGGCTAAATTCAGGAACGGCCCAACACGGTTTGCGAGCGGTAATTCAATCGTTTGGGAGTGGATAGGAATGGGTTGAGCTTGCGATGAGCCTTATTTTCCTGTTGATTCGCTTTGTATATAAATAAATAAATAAACAAATAAATAAGGCTCATCCCAAACTCAGCCCAAACCTCTCGCAAGCCAGTGATTTTTGGCGTTCCTGAATAGCAGTTCAAACCCAAACGTTCCCAAACGATTCCTGAATTCCCCGTTCCTGAATTTAGCCCCTGGCCCTAACTTGAGCAATGCGGGAGTCAGCTCCAGAGCGTGCTGGGCCGGCCGGCGAACATAAGGGCGACACTTTTATTGTTTCGTTTATTTTCCTTTTGCGTTTTCTCCGGGCGACGCGCATTCTGCGGTTATGATGAAATTTGCATCGCCATTTTAATATAAATTACAGACCACTACTTTACAACTCGCGGCTAAAGCTACGTAGGTAGCTTGTCAGCTTTTCGCATCAGCTAGCTAACAATAAGCCAACTTTCAAAAGGATATCTACTTGTATGAGTAAAACTTCGATAATATGGCCTCTGGAAGCAGATCGGAGCTGCAATGTATATCAATATCTTTATCTAGATTATTATTTTTCTTTTATAATGAGAGGGAGGCAAACGAGCAAGCGGGAACTCTTGAAGGGATTCTGCCGTACTGGTGATAAATGTTTGCCGTAGTTCCCACGCGGGCCCAGTGCGGGTTGGGAACTTCACACACACACACACACGCGCGATGTTTTCCTTCACCGTAAAGCTCATGGTAAATTACAAATGTAATTTTGCACATAAATTCCGAAAAACTCAAGAGGTGCGAGCGGGGATTTGAACTCACGACCCTCTGCTTGAGAGGCCATAGGTTAAACTACTAGGCCACTACGACTTACGCTTGAGCAATTGTATTCTTTAGAAGTTTTTATTCGGCGGGGATCGTTCCCGGTAGACATCAACTTGAATTTTCTGATTTTTTATAACACATGACTGTGGTCTCCGCTTTACCCAATCTGGGGCCCGTATTCACGACTTCTTACTATTACGGGATATCTGGAGAAAGAGTCAAGGGAAGCCCTAGACTGATAAGCTATTTGATCACTTGTCCTTGAAATATATTCCCCTATCTAGATATATGGTAGGACTCTTGATCCCCGCCTCTAGAGGATAAAAATCAGTAGGAAACAGATGCAATTGAACTAAAATTATTTACGACGTCGTTGCAAAGTTCAAGCAATAGAATGTGAGTTACGAAGAAAGTAGCTCTAATTTCTACTTCTTTATGCCGTATTCCAGTTGTTGACAGCAATCTTCTCCTCCTTGACAGGCAATACAAATACAATACAAATACAAATATTTTATTTAGCCAAAAAAATGCTTATTTCTACTTACATGTTTTATTATTATGGTAAAAAAAAAAAACCAAAGGCAGATTAAGCGTCAACTGACCCCCGTACTAGTGTAAACTGTATCACGGGGGATCAAGATTCACCGTCCTTACCACTTTAGTTTTAATTAGAGCATGCACTCACTTAGTTATAAACTTATAACGTATAGGCAATAAAACAATTTTGTCGTTATTTATCCAGTAATATAATTAATTACAAAATAAAAATTGTCTATTATTGGCGTAGCCCACCTAGAGCCCGCGCATTAGAAAACTAAAACGGGTTCTTTCCTCAGTCCTTTTTCTCAATGCCCGGAATGGTTCAAACCTAACTTTCCTATACATATTAAAACAAGCTCGGCCACAAACAATGAACAGCATTCCGGAACATAGGCAATATCAACGGATACTTAGTGCGAGAGGGACATCACTCTTTCTCGGAATCAAGAACCGCGTAGTAGGGTTGACAACAAGCATGCTGCGTAAAATACAACATTATGTATTTTAAACATCGATATAGATTAAGTACCTTTTAAATATATCGTGGGGTTTTAATAGTGTAAGTAGCCGGGTGATATGACATCCACTACTTGGTGAATGAATTAATATGTATACAAAACTCATATCAAACTTAGGTACATGTAGACGGTGCCAGTATTCTATACCTCTAGCTCGCGTGGCCACGCTCTCGTGGAAGAATAAAAATTGGCTATCTCTATCTTTATCTTAATGATCCTCAAAAGGGTGCGATTAAAGGGGGTACAAATCCTCATGTAGTTGCCATACGGGATTGAATTATCAGGACGTCCATTATTATCGTTCATTCTGAGTCACCAAATCGGTCGTACACTAACTGCGCCCTCTCAAAGAAAATGGTCTTCCAAATTTCAAGTCTGTACCTATGGTGGATTAGACTATGACAACCTATCAGTCAGTCAGTCACGTTTCTCTTTTTTATGTAGATTTTGTAAGTGTACATATATTATGTATTGAACCCGGCTGCAAAAAATTCCTGTGATTGAGCGTAATATGGCGAAACGCAGCGTTAAGTAACTAAATAGTGGTTGGAAGTTATATTAAGCTATTAGGTTTAAAAATCATTTGTTTAATAAATTCGTTCTATACAAAGCTGGCAGCCCTAAGTGCAATGCATCGCGGTGAAATGGAATGCAACCGGCCCCTATTCTGGATGTTCGAATCGTTCGATACACAGTTCTATAGCTCAAGTGCATATGCGGAAAAAGAGAGCAAGTCTATTGTGACAGTTATCGATTCGAATTTACATCAGAATCAGCCTGCGGTTTCCCAAACCCCGTCGAGCAACCCATTCCTGGCCTGGCTGGCCTGGTACTACCGTCTACTAAATAGGTACCTAACTAGATTTCTATTAACAGTGGCTGGCTGTACTTGCTCCCTATACTCTTTGTTTATGTAGGTACCTATGTTGTTTGTTTACTCAGAGATAAATCAACAATTAAATCGCTCTTTAGTGATTTTTTTAAATTTTTTAGAAGAATCATATAATTAAAAAATATATATTGCAGAGGTAGACCGTAGAGTACCTATGAATATGACATAAAAGAGTAAAAATTAAATGGGAGCACCGCTTTCTTCTTGTTTTGGACGACCGGATGGCCTAATGGTTAGAGAACCTGACTACGAAGCTTGAGGTTCCGGGTTCGATTCCCGGTCGGGGCAGATATTTGTGTGACAAATACGAATGTTTGTGCTCGAGTCTTGGATGTTTAATATGTATTTAAGTATGTATTTATCTATATAAGTATGTTTATCCGTTGTCTAGTATCCATAGTACAAGCTTTGCTTGGTTTGGGACTAAATCAATTGGTGTCAATCGTCCCACGATTTATTTATTTTTATTTTCTTAACTGTCACATTTTTGACTTCAAATGTTTGAAATAACAACTAGTTTGTATGTAAAAATATATAGTTCTTTTTTTGCTGCGTAGCGCAATAAGAGACAAAGAAAACCGGCCAAGTGCGAGTCGGACTCGCGCACCGAGGTTTACGTACAAATTTATATTTATCTATGAACATCCAGTCTTCGCAGACCCCTGTTCCTAAACAAAATGTGCGCAGTGTGGGATCATTGTAGATTGGTTACTGATATAGACAGATAGAGAAAAAAAATATGTTTTTCGCAATTTTGCCTTTATCTGTGCTACAATACCTTGCTTTGTACCAAATTTCAAGATTCTGAGTTCACGGGAAGTAACCTGTAGGTTTTGATTCTCTTGCGAGTAGTTGCGAGTTTGAAAATATGCGGCTTAAATTGCTGTTTCTTTTGATTGCGTTGACATAGAAGTTTGATTTTGTTAGAGCTTAAAGGTATTATAGACATGAGTATTTGATATGAATTTCAATTTAAAACCTCTGTCTACGCATTCATGAGTAAAGGGGTAGTAACTTTAAAATTATTAAAAACATTTTTATTACATGATGTAACTAAAAATTTACGGTTTTCGCAATTTTTCCTTTATCTGTGCTATGAGACGTTGCTTCGTACCAAATTTCAAGATTCTGAGTTCACGGGAAGTACCCTGTAGGTTTTGATTCCCTTGCGAGTGTCGAAAATTTGCGGCATAAATAGATTGGTTACTGATATAGACAGACAGACAAAAAATTATACTTTTCGCAATTTTTCCTTTATCTGTGCTATAAGACCTTGCTTCGTACCAAATTTCAAGATTCTGAGTTCACGGGAAGTACCCTGTAGTAGGTTTTGATTCCCTTGCGAGTGTCGAAAATTTGCGGCATAAATAGATGGTTACTGATATAGTGATATAGAAAGACAGAAAAAAAAATTGTGCTTTTCGTATTTTTCCTTTATCTGTGCTATAAGACCTTGCTTCGTACCAAATTTCAAGATTCTGAGACCACGGGAAGTACCCTGTAGGTTTTGATTCCCTTGCGAGTTTCGAAAATATGCGGAAATTTGCATCATAAACGGCTGTATCTTTTGATTGCGTTGGCTTAGAAGTTTGATTTTTTCACAGCTCCAAGGGACAGTAGACCTGAGTATTTGATATAAATTTCAGCTTGATACCTCCACGCGTTCCTGAGAAAAAGGGTCTTGACAGACAGACGGACGGACGGACAACAAAGTGATCCTATAAGG
The DNA here is from genome assembly GCA_947563465.1 of Archips xylosteana. Classification (NCBI taxonomy): domain Eukaryota; kingdom Metazoa; phylum Arthropoda; class Insecta; order Lepidoptera; family Tortricidae; genus Archips; species Archips xylosteana. The sequence continues at coordinate 9,050,379 of OX387349.1, forward strand.
GTTCCGTTTTTTCCTTTTGAGGTACGAAACCCTAATAAACGAAAAGTATAATGCTAACATAAAATTACAAAGCAGGTAGAGGAAGTTTGGCTTATTTATCTTTCTGGAATTACCTACTATCTACTAGCCTAAGTCGTTATAATGAGCGCATTGTTGTAATGATTCGCACAAGGAATAAAGTACCTAAGAAATATTCCTAAGTTCATTGTTCAGACAGAAAAGAAAAAGTTGGTTTGTTTGGAAGTTTACTCAATGCTAATCCAACCGTTTGTGCTTGATGATACTTCGATAGAATCCTGGAATGGTTAGGTTATTATCTCATTGTTGAGTAACAGGTATTTAACATGCAAAAAAGTGGCCGGATTCTGTATAACACGTTAAGAAATGCGGCCCGTTTTAATTGTCTTTGTACACGGACATGTGTATACAAATGTGTGTAAAATCTATCCGGATTATTTCATTAGAAAGTTGGACAAGTTTGATTTAACAATTCTGTATCGATTTTTAAGATTTTTTAATTGTGGTTGACATGACGGCATCCTAGGTGTCAGTGAACTACCTATACATTTAGCATAAAAAAAATCCGATGAGTCTAAAAACCTTTTTGAAGTATTCAGACAAACTGACCCAACCACCTGGTGAAATATCCCGGATTCATTTTAAAATACTCAAACTCTTGACATGTGCTTTAAAAAAAAACCGGCCAAGTGCGAGTCGGACTCGCGCACCGAGGGTTCCATACAAATTTATATGTATCATTGTAGATTGGTTACTGATATAGACAGACAGACAAAAAAATTTATGCTTTTCGCAATTTTTCCTTTACCTGTGCTATAAGGCCTTGCTTTGTACCAAATTTCAAGATTCTGAGTTCACGGGAAGTATCCTGTAGGTTTTGATTCTCTTGCGAGTGTCGAAAATGTGCGTTGATTACTGATATAGACAGACAGACAAAAAAAATTATGCTTTTCGCAATTTTTCCTTTATCTGTGCTGTAAGACCTAGCTTCGTACCAAATTTCAAGATTCTGAGTTCACGGGAAGTACCCTGTAGGTCTTGAATCCCTTGCGAGTTTCGAAAATATGCGGAAATTTGCGTCATAAACGGCTGTATCTTTTGATTGCGTTGGCTTAGATGTTTGATTTTTTCACTGCTCTAAGGGACAGTAGACTTGAGTATTTGATATAAATTTCAGCTTGATACCTCCACGCGTTCCTAAGAAAAAGGGTCTTGACAAACAGACGGAACAAAGTGGTCCTATAAGGGTTCCGTTTTTTCCTTTTGAGGTACGGAACCCTAATAATCACCTTTTTAATTGGAGCGGATAGAAATTCGCTCACGTCGTCTAATATTTAAGCTACGTGTAGTACCTATTGGCACTGATGGCATTGATGGTTGAGCACGACGGCAACTGTTCTACTTTGCAATTAATCATCAAGCAGAAACAATGGTGTTAATATAAAAACAACATACGTTTCAGATATAAATTAAAGCACCATTGTTGTGAATGACGCCAGATGCCAATTGAAATGGTTTTGTGGAAGCACGGTTGTTCTCATACGTGTACACATTTTATTTAATCAATAGATACCTAGTAAACAAAAACGATAAATGTATTCTTAAAGTGTTTCTCAGCCACCATATGTCATTCATTACTACTGGTATATGTACGTAAGTACTGTCCCACTCCTAAGATCAAGCTTCTTCTCGCAATAAGTGAGTTTGGTTGGACAGTAGTTTCCATTTTACCAGTGTCGATAGATAACTGGGGAGCAATTTGTGAAACCGCATCCGTGAAAATACCATTCCAAAGTGGTAAAAAATCATGTTGAATTCTTAATATGAGTAACTGTGGAAATAGAACATTACAAACAGCTTTTTGTAATACTTTATAATGGTATTTTCGAGTGATAACTAATTTAAAACATCCCTTGTACCTATGTAGGTTTTCTTCGAGAGATAGTAGTATTTACCCATTTCTCATGCTCATGCCAGTGCGAAGACGTCGCAGCTGCTTATTATTTACCTAGATTTTAATAAGTATATTAATTAGACTGCACAAGTGCAGTATAATTAACCACATCATTCACATATCTTTGTGAAACGTTTTGATATTACATTTCGTTATGACTTAATTTGATAGGTAGGCATGGTATGTTATACTAACATTTAATGAGATAAGGTTCCACATTGGTAAAGGCATTTGCTCCAATTATTTCCTCCTATCTTATTTAATCGTTGCTTCTCTTATACCTGTCTGAACTTTACAGCCCTAATACACTACCTACCTTCTCCAATATGTTGTGGTATTTTTTTTCTATAGGTATTTTATAATTAATGCGGAATATGCGTGGAGTTTAAAAAGTGTAGTTAATATTAGTATGAAATATTTCCGTTGTATAACACGAAAATTGAACATACAATTTTATAGTAATTTTAAATAGTGCCACGACGAAACTTTTTCCAGGAAGCTTCCTATATGTATATGAAGCGTTTATTATTTAAACCAGTGTTTTTCAACCTTTTTAATGATGCGACCCCCCTGGTATGAAAAAATATTTCGCGACCTCCGACCCTTCGCTTATTTATCATGTATGTATGTGTATGTTACAGTGTTACAAATATTCATTCCATACGACCTCCTTTATAATCTTTATTGTTTTTTTATTAAAGTTCTCTCGACCTCTGGCGACCCCCCTACAGAAGCTTCGCGACCTTCCAGGGCGTCGCGACCGCGACCCACAGGTTGGAAAACACTGATTTAAACTATTGAAATGAAATACAATAGTTGTTATTAATAAATTCTTAGTGGTTTATATTTTCGCATCTTTAAAAAATGTCTATTTTCCCTTTCATAAATGGATTTTTATTTTGAATTATCCCTTTAATACGTGTCATGCCACCTCTCCCCTACCATTTTATGGTCGAACTAACGGCATCCACACATTTTTCAGCAGATCTTGTAAGTTTAACTAAACACCTCTCTCTAAAAGTTAGTCAGCCATTTTCAATTGAATTCGTTAAAGGTTCGTTGGATCGTTTTCAAAAAAATTGTACATAGTTAACTGCTTAGTCAAAACAAAAATCACGATCGCTATTTTTGTGTAACGAAAGTTAGTCATACAAAGTATATGGGTAACTCCGTTGCATAAAAATAATTAATTAATTTTTTTTTTTAATTAATCCCTTCTTAATTATGTACAAATTTTATGAAAACGACTATCCTACATTGATCGAATTTCTAAGTGTATCGCATGAAAAAACGAGACTATATTTTGAATCAAAAACTCCGATATAAAACCTTACAGGGCTTTTAGTCAGACTTGCCAATTATTGCTGAAATACTCCAGTTTAATTTCATGACACGGTGTATATTTTCTACAATAACAGATTTAGTTTCTAGATTAACAGGTACAGTGAATAACGACTAAACATGACTGTGCCTTGTATACTTCTATCTTATCTAGTATCTAGAACACCTAAGAACCTGCGTCCTACTTTCAAACTTAATTGAAGCACATGCTACGTTATGTTACTCAGGTATCTACAATCTCGAGTGTAAGTGCTGCGACTTAGATCACAATTATCCGTAATTCACAGCTGTTAGGCCCAGTTTTCATTAAAGCAGCATGGCCATTATAACATGGATGTTGACGTTCGCTTCTTCTGGTCAACAGTCGTCTTGGTCGGGAAGTAACGACCCCATCGCCCACTGGTGCTGATGGTGATCGTCGGGGATAGTGCAAATTCGCTTAACTGTCATTGGATAGTTCCGCGTATGTGACAAATTTAGCAAATTTCCAATATTTAATCCAAATTCGTTTAAATAATACAAATATAAAGTAAAAATAGCAGCAAGCAATTAAGCAGAGGGTCGTGGGTTCAAATTCCGGTTCGCACCTCTGAATTTTTCGGAATTTATGTGCGAAATCACATTTAAAATTTACCGTGAGCTTTACGGCGAAGGAAAACATCGTGAGGAAACTTGCATACTCCTGCGAAGAAATTCAATGGTGTGTGTGGAGTTCCCAATCCGCACTGGGCCCATTCTGGGTCAATCTGAGAGGAGGGCTGTGCCCTGCAGTGGAACGTATATAGGCTGGGATGATGATGATGAAGTTAAAACCATCACCTGTGAAACATGCATTAAGTTGGGTGTGTTTTACTATACCGAAGTACGAAAGACCGAATGTATTAAAACATCGAATGGGTCAAAAGACCGACACGATTTTTTTCTGAAACCGTAAAGTTCTCAGAATTTATTAAAACGGCATCATACAGAACCCATTAGGTTAGGTTAGGTTTGTTTTATAACAATCTTAAAAAGTTAACGGTTTCAGAAAAAAATCGTGTCGGTCTTTGGACCCATTCGATGTTTTAATACATTCGGTCTTTTGTACTTCGGTATTGTAATACATACCCATTAAGTTATTAAGTAAGCATTTGGGTACCGTACTATCAGTACATTTCACATAGTCAGTTATAAAAAGTTCCTGCTATGGCTATGTCTGGCGAGTATTTCAATTGCAATCAGCTGATCGTAATAATCGTAACAGTTACAATAGGTCTGGTAGGTAAACCGGGAGGCGTCGCGCTTCGCCGCCCGCGCCTGCCTCTGATGCAGCGGAGTGCATCTAGTGGTGCTAGTTTAATAACCTTTGCTCCGTTTACTACTACTGGCTATACAGTTTGTAACTAAACGAAGAGCAAAGCCAGGTATCGACGGTTGACGGCCAAGAAAAGTCTGATGGAATGGGCAATGGCATACTTTTTATTAACTTTTTTTCCTTTTTTGTTTGGTCAATCTAAGATTAGATTATATATTACATAAGTTTGTAAGAAGCTGAAGAGGGATGATGGCAGTGTAGCGTCGACGAAAGCGGACGTGTTAAGGGAAATCGAAGAGTTTTACAGACGCCTCTACGATTCGGTCACAAAACCTGATTTTAGTGCGGCTGAAGACCCAAGAGCCAAACTGACCCGACACTATACCGAGGATATCCCGGACATCAGCCTGTATGAAATTAGGATGGCCCTGAAACAGCTTAGGAACAACAAGGCGCCGGGTGAGGATGGAATTACTTCTGAGCTTCTGAAAGCGGGTGGATCACCGGTACTGAAAGTCCTTCAGAGACTCTTTAACTCCGTCCTGCTCGAAGGTACCACGCCAGAAGCATGGAACAGAAGCGTGGTGGTGCTGTTCTTTAAGAAAGGTGATAAAACCTTGTTAAAGAACTACAGACCCATCTCGCTTTTGAGCCATGTTTATAAGCTGTTCTCCAGGGTCATTTCAAATCGTCTTGAGCGCAGGTTTGATGACTTCCAGCCTCCCGAACAAGCCGGGTTTCGAAAAGGCTACAGTACCGTAGACCACATACATACGCTGCGGCAAGTTATACAGAAGACCGAAGAGTATAACTTGCCGCTATGTCTAGCGTTTGTGGACTACGAGAAAGCCTTTGATTCGGTCGAAACATGGGCGGTGCTCGAGTCTCTCCAGCGGTGCCATATTGAGTACCGGTACATCGAAGTGTTGAAGTGTTTGTATAAAAATGCCACTATGTCGGTTCGAATGCAGGAACAGAGTTCGAGGGCGATTCCCTTGAAAAGAGGCGTAAGACAGGGAGATGTAATATCTCCGAAACTGTTTACTGCCACTCTGGAAGACGCCTTCAAGCTCCTGGAATGGAAAGGACTAGGCATCAATGTCAACGGCGAATACATCACTCACCTTCGGTTTGCCGACGATATCGTGGTCATGGCAAAATCGATGGAAGAACTCAGCACGATGCTCGAAGGCCTCAATCGAGTCTCTCGACGGGTAGGACTAAGAATGAACATGGACAAGACGAAAGTTATGTCTAATGTTCATGTTGTCCCTGCCCCCATTGTGGTCGAGAACTCGGTTCTTGAAGTTGTTGACGCATATGTATACCTAGGACAGACCGTCCAGCTAGGTAGGTCCAACTTCGAGAAGGAGGTCAATCGGCGAATCCAACTCGGATGGGCAGCGTTCGGGAAGCTCCGCAACATCTTTTCGTCCAAAATACCTCAGTGCCTCAAAACAAAAGTCTTTAATCAGTGTGTGTTGCCAGTGATGACATATGGATCCGAGACGTGGTGCTTCACTATGGGCCTGATGAATAGGCTCAGAGTCGCTCAGCGAGCTATGGAGAGGGCTATGCTTGGAGTTTCTCTACGGGATCGAATCAGAAACGAGGAGATCCGTAGAAGAACCGGGGTAACCGACATAGCCAAACGGATTTGCTCGTTGAAATGGCAATGGGCAGGCCATATAGCACGTAGAACAGATGGCCGTTGGGGGCCAAAAGTTCTGGAATGGAGACCACGGACTGGCAAGCGCAGCGTGGGACGTCCACCAACGAGATGGATGGACGATTTGGTGAAGGCCGCAGGTTCAGGGTGGATGCAAATCGCTTCCAATCGTAATGATTGGGCATCAATGAGGGAGGCCTATGTCCAGCAGTGGACGTCCTATGGCTGAAATGATGATGATGATGATAAGTTTGTATGGACCAAACGAAAAAAAAAGTGCTAAAAAGTTAATAAAAAGTATGACATTCCATCAGACTCCTCTTGGCCATCTACCGTATCGGCTTTGCTCTTCCTTCGGTTACATGCTGTATAATTCTATAAAGCCTCCTTAAGTATGATATAAACATAATTCGGTAATACAAAATATTTCCTGTCACCAAAACGAGTTAAGAGAATACGATGCGCACCATTTCTCCATACAAACGTAGTCCCCTGTTTCCTCCCTGGATAATGGCTTTAGAGCCAAATTTTTTTTACTGTGTAATCTGTATCTACCACAGCTATGCCCTTATGTTTCGTTTTTTTCCATATTTCAATTAACATAAGAAATATGAGCTTTCAAAAACTGAAAAAATTGCCCAATATCAACGTCATTTTCAGACACTCATCAGAAAAGAATCCCTCATATAAACAAAAAGAAGGAAAAAAGGGGCATAGCTAAATCTGTCCACTAATTAATTTTGAAAAAAAGTAATTTTTCTCAAACATGCTATGAAATATTGACGTTATGTTCCTTATAATACGCCACGAAGGGTCACGTTGCAGGTGCAGGTGCAGCCGGTGGTGCAGGTGCGCCTAGGCGAGAGATCAATAATGGAATTTCATACAACATTGCTGGCCAAGGCCAGCAAAGTGATCGTCTATTGTTTCATACCATGGACGTTTATAGGTCTATGGCATCATAGCATTTAGCCATTAAAAAAAAACTATAAGCAATATTTGCGTTTTGGTTCATTAAGACATTCTACCACTACGCTTATTTAAGGTAAGGTAAGATGATGGTGATGATGATAGTGATGGTGGTGATGATGATGATGGTGTGATGATGGTGATGGTGATGACGATGATGATGATGATGATGATGGTGATGATGATGATGGTGGTGATGGTGATGCATGTTTGAGAAAAACTCTATACAAGCCTTGGCCACGAATAGGGATTGCCGGCCTCGTATCTCTAGATGGCCTCATTAACATTCGGCCATCTATAACTACTCGGCCGGCAATCCCCTATTTCGCGGCCGCTGCAGTAATGTACTATTATTGGTCCAGTTTTCGAGAAGAAAACAGGGGACTACGAAATGCTGTTTTGATCAATTTTACGCGCCTATTAAGACGCTGTCAACACCAACGTCGGCGCACACTGTCTATTTGTATCGGAGTAAACGAGATGCCGCTATTACTGGGCAGCCGGGTATATTGAAATTTATCGGGCAAATATTGAATTAAAAAAAAAACTGTGGATTATTTGTGAAATATGACTCGTTAGCGGTTTAGGTATGAATATGTTGACTTCATGTTTTTAATTGCAGACGCATGCGCCAAAAAAATAAAGACATAGAACCGTTTAATGATGATTTTAAGACCTATCTTTGCAATTATTTTCTATCGAGCCGATTTCGTCCAATTATGTATCGAGTCCGTCCACGGTCTTTGAAATATGATGAATATTAACATATAATTTTTTTGATGTGCTAGAACAAACAGTTTTTCTTAAAAAACTGTTTAAATTACATCAATTTCAACAAAATTAGGTGTTGTCAGCCTCTTAACGGTCTGAGCTGCAGTTGTCCCGCTCTCGCTGTACAGTCAAGGGCAAAAATATGTATACACTTTAGTACCTTGTCTATTTTCGTCATATTATTATTTGAACTGCCATTGCCATATATGAACTGTCACAGTGGTTAAAGTGACAAGGTACTAAAGTGTATACATATTTTTGCCCTTGACTGTACTGACAAGGAGGGGCTCGGTGCTCTTAAAGGCAAAGACAGTCACATGTATTTTAATGATACTACTGGATAGCCCAGTGGAGTGACCCTGACTAGGTACGAAGCTAGAGGTCCCAGGTTCGAATTCCAGTAGGGGTAGCCGCTTGTATGATGAATAAGTTTGTACCTGTGTTTATTTCCACTGGTTATATTATCTGTTTTATTAATGGAATTAGTTAAAACGTTTTGTTTCAATAGTTATATTGGACCAAAGTTTTAAATCAACTTTATATTGAAATTTGAGCTGACCTGACCTGAACTTGAATCTGCATGACTCTGCAATGTCACTCTAACATTTATTTTAACAATCAATGTAAAATAAAGTTCCTAACATGACATCCCACTAATATTACAATATAATCGTGAAAGTTTGAATGGATGGATGTGTGGATGTTTGTTACTCTTTCACGCTAATACGGTTTTACCGATTCTGACGTCATTTGGTACACAAATAGTTTATAACCTGGATTAATACATGGAATACTTTTAATCCCGCAAAATTGAATAGTTAAATAAACGAATTCTTTGCAAATGCAGTCGCGGGCAACAGCTAGTTGACAAATAATTTGGGATGCCAATAGTTTCAGTTCATTATTAAGGAATACAGTCGTTGTTAGGTACTGGAAGAACGTTTCCTTTTAAAGAAAGAACAGGCATACACACTAAAAACTATACGCGTTCCTCGTTATTTGTTGACGAAAGGCACGGGTGCACTACATTAGGTATACATACTTTCGGACTCCAAAGCTGACGGTCATGTTAGTTAATAGTTTGGCCTAACTTAAAGCCGTGTCTTATCGCTAACATCAAGTGCGACTCGATGAAACAAACGATAACATTCACAGTTCTTAACTTAGCCAGACTTCCTAGTAATTTGTGGTAGCCAAACATTTTTTTCGTAGCTTTTTTCTATATGAAATGCTACGAGTGCTACGACGTAGCAGTTCTAGATTCGTAGCAGCCTCTTTTTATTAGTGTTTTTTTTTTCTGTGGCAACACTTGCAAAACCTGGGCTAATAGAGAAAGCATAAAGAATAGCGTCGATACTTTTTTAACCGTCGGTCAGATATCGCTGAGTATGAGCGAGATGGAATAACGAGAGAGCGTTTTTGTGAGCGAGATGACATGAGCTATGGATACCACTGTCAAATTCTATCTCGGTCGGGTTATATCGCGTGGCTTTGCGGCAAATTCCCGGAACACTACAAGACTGCCATGTCGATGTGTAAGTGCAAGAACTGCTGTGCTGTTACGCTATTTGGCTGATATCAGTCATAGGAGTATAGTGGAACTCCCGGAATATTCCAAATATCGGTTTGCAATTTGGAGTTGGACAGAGGTTAAACATTTATGCATCAAGTAGAAACGACGGGAAGATAGAGAAATACACACAATGATGTCAGGCTAAACATGAATAACATAGAAGTACTACGCTAACCATCTCACGTTTTGATTACCACAATGGGTACCCCTGGGGAAGGAGCAAAATCAACTAAAACAAAGCAGGGAACTGACAGAATACATCGAGTAGAAATGTTAACACTTTAAACAGCTTCGCTATTAATTAAGCAATTTTACGTCTATTTAAAATCCTGTTTGTTAGTTAAGTGTGAAATTGTTTTAGTGATTTGCAGATTTAACAAAATGAACAATTTTATCTTGACAAAGAATACCAACTATTACTTTTTTAAGTAATTACATTTATTGGTTTTACATATAAATATACGTACAAAACATAATATCTTTAAATAAATTAACAGGAGACACAAGAGCTGGCAGCTTCCTCGCACAACGTACCTATCAGCATTGCTATACAGCGAGGTAATGCTGCCAGTGTCTTTGGGTCAATGCCACGGAGGGAACCTTTTGTTAATTTTATCTAGTTTTAGTTTAGGTTAGTTTTATTTTATTTATAATTATAGTATTAATTTATTTAAAGATACTATTACTTGTACCACGATAATGGCAGATACATAATAATATGCTGAAGATCGCGAGTTCGCGACGGTATTAGTTTAACAATAAAAATACAAATTTACGTGTCAATTATAGGCGAGTCATTATTTATTTAAAAAATAAACGATTGTATTTCTTCTCAATTAGCATTAAGTAAATTAATTGCACTTACCTAAGTTTAATTGAAATTCATAACAATTTAGCAAAAAATATTTTCTACCCAAAATCTCAGACAAACCAGAAAACTTTTCTACTTAACAATGATCGTTACTTTATTTTACTCATATTATTATTCCGTTTTTTATTTAATTATATTCTTCGACCAGCAGGTAATTAACAAATTTAAAATGTATGTTTTGTTTAACCTAATTAAGTCCGACATGAAATATTCATAAATCGTAAAACAAAACCAAATTATTTCGAGCAAATAAAAAGAAAACCCTAGGACATCGTTAGGACGAAATGTCACTAAAGCAATCAAGTCACAAGAACACCATACACAGGTACACATATACGTTTCCCGTGCGCGATTAGTAAAACTGATGATATCCCATCCCATTTCAAAATTCAACGGTTTTCTGCTGACACGTGAATACGTTACACATCCTGCGGATTGCCGGCGGTCTGCCCGGTATTGAGTAGGTACTTTATGGGCAAATTAAGCTGTTGGAACTAGCGATAGCGGCCGTACATTGACCTGGTGAATGTTTACTGTCCTTGTCGGCGCGGCGCGGGCGCAGGCGGCATCCGGAGTGACGTCACGCGGAGGTGCCGATGGGTTTCAGCGTGGAGGCCCCGCGCCGTCGCCGAATCTTTTGGTACTCGCTTGTTAGGTACGCTTCGTTTAAGTTTGGCATAGGGTCGGGACCGCTTTAAATCGAGTGTGATCTGAAGGCTATATGGAAACCATATGCAAAAGACTAAAGAAAAACTAATGGAAACGAAAAGAGGAAAAAGTATTTAGAAGATAGATATTGTGTCGTACTGCAATTGGAAATTACACTAAATTAAGTCTTATTACTTACTCTTAACGATCAGAAGAAGTCGACATCTGTCTACTGCTAGATTAACGCATAACTAACGAAAACAATTAAGGACTGGTGTTACTATTTGGATGCCTCATCATTCTTAGGTAGCCGCAACGTCAAAACGCAATGATGCTTGGACACTTTCAGCTGGCATAGAATATTTTGATGCCAAGTTATCATGACCTGAAACTCTATTGCCAAACGCACTCGGTATCACAATAGTTTTCACTACAACTTTCAGTCACATGGTATAGGATAAGGATAGAAAGAATCGGAGAATGCGATTGCGAGCACCCGGGCGTTAGACAATGCTGTGTCTGTGTGTGCTCTTGCTTGAAAAACAGTTTGTACAGAACAGGTTGATGCAGTTTGAATTGCTCAAGCTAATAAAATCCTGTCTGAAATTACTAGTCCTGCCGTTATATGCTCCATGTACGAGTATGAGCAGAGAAAAACAAACTATCAACAACAATGTTAAAAGTGTGATTATTAAACATTTCACTTAATAAACATTTGAGTACTTAAATGATATCTCAAAGATTCCAATAAAAGTGGTTAGGTATATTAAATACAATGTAAACGAATGTTTCTGCTACTTATAAACAGTAAAGGGAACGATCCGTGCGCTTACAAATCAGCAGGTTTGCCGTTTATATTTACTGCTCCACCAGGAACACGTTTATGTAAGCCTATCATCGAATACAGATGCGTCATGATGGTCCAAGTATTGGGAGGTAATTAAAATTCTCTCACATGAAGTGATAATGAGGTTAGTGACCGAATACCGCCTGGCAACGACTCCCGACTGCTGGAACCATACAAAACGCTCAAAAGAAAGCCGCCTCCATTCCCAATCACAATAATGGTTACGTGAGCGCGATGCCGTATTTGTAGGTACCTACGTCATTCCTCACTGATTCGATTAGGTACGCAGAATAAAAACGAGCAAGTCGCATCACGCACTCCGCCTACGCCATTTTACTGCCACTAAATTCAAAAACTTGGAATGTTATTGAAGTAGAGTACCTACTCACGGCCAGGCTATTATATAAATTGTTACAAGAACGTTAACTCATTTGTGGTGCTGAATAAAATGTCCAAGATTTTAAAATAACGAAATGTTGTTAAAGAATAATCGGTTTCGAAGATTTGATTCAATCAGCTCTTGTTTATGTCAATGATGTAACTCTTTAAACTGTTAAAGGGTCGTTGCGTGTTAGCTGAGTGGAGGGCTGAGGAGTAATGTCCTGTGGGAACGAATAGAGTGCATCTCTTTTCGTCTGGAGTCACGTTGCTGTTAGATGGCTATTTCAGCTATAATCTGCATGGGAAGGGCGAGTGGATTGAGTAGCGCTCAGGAATGCCTGGGGTGCTCATATGAAGCTAAACTTGGACTGAAGGAGAGATTAAAGCAATCTGATGGGCTGAACAACGAGTGCAGCGAGTGCAGAGCGCGGACCGGCGCGGCCGCATACTTGGGCGCGGCTGCGCGGGCCACTCGATGGCTCACACACTTTTTGCCGAGCGACCGGCGGCGAAGGTCGGTCGAGGCAAGCCACGAGCTATCTAGAATTCCAACCGCTATGAATGAATAGTCGCTCGACTAGTCCTCGGTCGCGCATACTAAGTAACTTCAGATTAATTTGACAACAAACATTTAAAAGTTGGCAAAAACCGGAATGGCGGCCGGCACCGGCACCCGCCCCGTGGGAAACTTCGACCGAAACGTTTGTCTCCGGCCGATGATTGTCCAGCGATATAATTGATGTTGCGCCTTATGTTCGCGTTTATTTTGCGCTTTTGTAGCGTGATGTGAGGCCAATTTGGTGAGCTTTTTTGAACACGACGCCATTTCGGGCGGGGCTTGTTTGGGCACGCAATTGCTGTAGGTACTTACTGCAAAGGACATGAAAGATAAACGATTAATTGTCGTTTAACCTGTTTAGTCACATGTCTGAGTCTAGTCTTCAGAGCATTTTTCAAGTCTTGAATAGAAAGAACTCCTGCAATCGAGAAGAGTGAAGGAAATTAAATTTCTTAATTGAATTTCGTTAATTTAGTTAAATTTGTCTGGTTAAGTTTCTACATTAATTCGCAAGGTTATTTAAGTTTATTCGGTAAAAAGTTGTGAAAACAATAGGTACTTTTTATAATTTATCTAACTATGTTCATTACTTTAAACGCTACTTAAGTCATTATTAACTATAATATAACGATGTGTGTTTGGTACGAGTTATTTATGTCGTAGATCCCTACAAAACACCTCATGGGCACCAATGTGATAAAAGTACTACTTAATCGTGTTTCGTCGTTTCAACTTGCTAAAGTGCTGTGGATTTATAATTACGTAGAAGTGTGGGATGGAAGCCACAACAAAGAACGCAGGAGCAGTGGTCACGCCTTGCAAATGGCGTGCGGTTTCGGGGCAACAATTACCATTGTGATTACATATATGCCGCACTTAATTTTATGTGCATTACAAAAACCTGGTAAGCAACACTCCGTGTAAGTATATTACGCCGAATTTTTGCGGTCGTCTCATCGCTTTATAAGGAAAACTGCGATGGCAGTTTCAAGGCGATGATAAAGAATAGGTACTGGATTCTAAACAAGTCTCTTAACTCAGAACTACGTTTGCAAGTATGACTTTGAAAAGTCATTCGAAAATCTCTATTACAAACATAATGGATTAATAATTTGAATAATTGATTAATTCAGGCGTTACTTTTTGGAGGGTCTTATCAATGAACCACAACCGGTTATGTACCTATGTCAAAACATATATGTGCTGCACAGACGTAGCTGTTTTGCACGTGTGGTAGCGGAGAAGCATGGTAAAACGTTGTAGTTCATTGAAATAGCTTGACTTACCAACGTAAGCGTTACGTTAGTTCAGTGATAAGTTAATAAGTATAGGTAACTAAATATGAGGACGGCCTATTCTCCACGGAAGTATTCTAATTAAATAAGTATAATAAAATAATAAACCGATTACCTACACTTCCAGAAAGTTCAAAGAGAAATAAGACTATATACTATTATTTCAAGGAAGAACTGAAGTATATGTGGTGATGCCATCGCTCGAGCGAAGTATAAATCAATCGGCAGCAAAGAGACCAGAGTTTATTTTTAACACAAATTTTAACGCATAAACATATTGGCTAATGTTGGATTATCTAAAAAACTCATAACAAGCCAGCTAAATGTACAACACGTGATAAAGTTCAATGTATTACGTGTGCAATAAACGTTGGTGTTTTATAATATGAAACCTCGAAATGAGGAGTCCACATGCCAAGTCTCAGAGATACCATTTAAAAACAGATCTGTTGGGCTCTCCAAACGCGCAATTTAGTAGAAAAAGAACACAAAAAAAGTTTTCAATAATAGAAAAGTGTAGGAGTTCCGTCATTCTCCAGTTTTGTGCACTCCATAGAAATACTAATCCCTTTCCGTGATCTGAGGCGCACTCACTCCAAAGCGTTACGTTAATTATATAGACTGATTGCATAAATCTAGAGAATGACAGAAAAAACCCCCGTTAAAAAAATGTACGTCTGAAAAATCTATATGCTAGGTACTCTTACTACGTGAAAATCTCATAATATTTTTTTAAATATATCTATCTTGAGGGTTGCTTAAAAAACTTTATCCCAAATTAATTCTAACCTTACTCGCCACCCAAATGCCTGTCGCAAGCGGCAAATGTCTGTCACATGGCAACCCCAGGTCTGTGTACATTTACGCAGATGATGGCTGTGTGGCCCTGAACCCGGAGGATTACGTTTATCACGGTAGGTTAGGTACTTACGCCCGCCTAGTTACTTCGGCAGATGCTTTTGGCAAAACTATGCTGATAACACTATGTCGGCACTGTGCCGGTAGTTAGCTTCGTACGTGCTCATTTGACAGGTTATTATTATTATGTTGTATTCTTATTTACGTAAGTAATCTGGACAGCATATGAGATTATTCTATATAATTAACTGCCTTCATTGGAAATTAAACGGGAAGGAAGCTCAGAGTTGATGATGACTAACGGTAGAATATGTACCTAACTGAACCGCATAAAACCGATGGACACAATTTTATTTAGTTAGTACACTCTTATTAATTCTATTCATCAGCTTAGTAAACGTTGCTTGTAAAAAAGAAATATTTATGTAAATAAGCATACCTATTCTTTATGCAAGACAAATATCGTAGCATACCAAATGATTAATGAGTGCGACTTTTGGTTACCCATCCGTTCACAGCCAGTATCATTCCCCGAGCTAGGCCGGGGTGAGTTAGCGCCTCTTCTCAAATGAGGCGCTCCAACATCCATAAAACCAGTTCGAATCGGTTCGTCGAACAATAAAAGTGGGCTCTATTTTGGGAACGAAGGCGTCGCGTCCTCACGGGGCCCCTTGGCGCGCCACCCCGACGGACCCCAGCAGCCAGCAACGCCGAATCTCACGGTTTTCCATTTTCCATTCAAAATCCCATTAGCCATGCCGGCACCTGCCTGCTTGCCTATGGAAATACATTCCGACCAACTTGTCCCAGACGGTCTAGTAATCAAATTCAAAGATCCTAAAATCTTATAAATATTTAGAGAACTGTGAATCTGGGAAAACTACGAAATAACTCACACACATGTTTTTTATTCGCCGTGCTCCAACTTACGTCACTTGCCAACATGATATATTCGACGAAGTATACCAAGTGCAGCGAATGTAATACACATAACCAACACGAGCGGCTCTTACCTACCTACGTAATATTATGTCGTCCGTAAGTGATGCAGCAGAAAATAATGAGCTTTACAAAATTCGACGTCGGCCGAGCGATAATATTCCTACATTGCGGACGCTTATTCCTCTTAAGAGTATTATAAAAGTTTTGTTTGACACCGACAGTACCCGTCGGAGTTTGTTAATAAAATTTAGGTAGGTGTTTTTTGACGATAAGATTATTAAATTCATACCAATCGAATGTTTTAAAATAACCGCTGATTGCATCCTTATCGCTATCCTTGTTCATGTAAATACGATTTCGCGCAATTCCACGAAATGATCGGCATAGTGAAGTAATGAATCGCTGATCATGAGCTGGAGAATAGCCTCCAGGGTCGGAATGGTCATTACTTATGTTAGATGTTACGTATAACGTTTATAGTTTTCTAAATAAAGCTTTATTCATGCGGCGGCGGGCACGCAGGCAGGGCTGCGCGGTGCCAATGACTCGCAGGCTCGCCTTGACTCGACGGTAGACAGAATTCGTGGGCCCCATCGCCGTTGCTCATCACTCGTATACTCTATTTTCGAAGCTTCGCACGTTAGCGCTTTTATCGAGCACCAGAAATATTTACGGACACCATAATCGTAATAAAGGATTTGTATCACCTTGACATTTCAAGTTGATTTCATTCCGTTGTGGTGATTAATTGAGTTCGTCTTGACAGTTTTACTTTTATCGTGAGATCATGGTATTCATGGGACATTCTTCGTCAAGTAGGTATGCGCAGTATGCGTAAAATTAATGCTTTGGCAGGCTGCCCATTAGTGGGGTGGGGACCCTGTCAATTACCAAAAGCAGGCACACAGGTATTATGTAATCGTAGGCGTGGGTCGCCACTATTAATCACTGTTAATAATTTCGGTTCAACTCTTTGGTACAAATTGAGTATATTCAGTATCACATTAGTCGTTTAGGTCGGTCGAAATACTGGCTTATCAATGTCGGTCGAATGCTCCGCGGGCGTTCATGGGGGCGTTATCGGAATACAAATATGTATTACACTTTATAACGACACATGCGACATTTTTTAATAAAAAGGTATAATCGTTACGCTAATAAGCCTTTCTGATCGTCGACCCCGCAACCGTCGCACAGGTTCCAAATATTATCGACCCGAAGTATTATTATCGACGGATTGTAACCAAAGGTAAGCTCGATTTACTGGCCATGCAGCAGCGCGGACATCCAACGAATGCTCGCAAAAACTTATCGTAACGATCGAGAGAATGTTTAAAGGTAATTAATTAAGAGCTATTAATTGTTGATTCTCCTTAACCATTCAGTAAGTTTCATTTGTTGCAAATGCAGCCAACTCTAAGAGAAGTTTTTCCCAAGGATCCGAGCTTTTATTTACGATATGGATACTCATGTTGACATTACTGTGATGGCTACTAATAATAGACTCAATACCGTGCAGTAAATACCGGCGCATTTCGCGATGACAAATATGGAGCGTAAATGAGCACCAATCTTGAACTTGTTTCTTTGATACGTGGAGAATTTTGATGGTATCTAAATCGTCAAAGCTTTAGTTACATATAATCCAAATATTGGCTTACTTGACAGCATTTGTTTATGAGCCTATGAAAAATGTGGCTACATATTAAAGCGATTCATCATCGCTTTGAAACAAAACAATTCTTTCCAAGTACCTAGTAATTATTTTGATTGCGAAACCCGATAGATCCTAATTCCAAGTTTATTGACCGAAAATGGTCGAGTTAGAGGACTGTATCCTGTGGGGTGCGCGGGAGTGGAGGCGCGGCGGTCACTTCGCACGCCCCTGCAATGAGTTTTAATTGAGTCGGCCGGAGGAAGTCGCTACGGTCAACTGATAGGGTGTCAGTCTATTCCAAAGATCATTTACGACTGAATCTAATTGAGATAGAGTTAAATTCTCAATTGTCAGATAGCAAACAAGCGTCGATAAAACAACGTGGAAAAAAACATAGGTACCAACCTACGTGTCCATTTCCTATCCAAACATATCTGTGGACTTGTACTGAGACAACCCTGATCGAGTGATTCCTGTCATTATCTCCGATAGACTGGATTTCGATGTTTTAATCAAGTCATAAGAAAATCTACTTTGTAGAATAAATTCCTAAGTACCCAGTACAGTTAGTAACATCTTAAAAAAAATTAATCAGGGGGTTTTCACAGTGACACGTTCACTGACCTTTTCAGATCTCTGAAGCGAAACCGTGCCATGTATAAGTGGGTATAAGGAAAACCATTCAATAGGTATCGGAGAGATTAAAAAACTTTAGGAGTTTTTAGCCAAATCCGTAGACGATGTGCAAAAAACCAATCTCGGTGGAATGGAGTAAAATAATTGTTCGAATGAAATTCTGGTAAGTCATTGTCCGTGGACAGACGTGCGCGTGGCCACTGTTCTTGCTTCAATTGCTTCTAGACAGATGGAAACGGAACTTGTACGTGATAATAAACCTTATGAGCAGGGAAATAGGGTTTGTAACCTAAATTGTTAATCGTATTAGGTGCAAGGAATGGTCCAAGCGACGCCGAGACGCTCGTCGCTGTCAGGGCGACAAATTGCTTTGTTTATGGGTGCTTATTGAATTGTGTCCTACGGCGGCTGGAAGGAAGTCTGCGGAGGGCATGCTTCATACTGCATGCCTCATTTTTAGGGCAGCTCTGTAGCTGCGCTAGTCGAAAGCGGAACAAATTGACATGATGGTAAAGAGCACATACAAGTCACTTGACGCGCCTTTAGAAATAGAGCGGAAATTTTGGGCCTAAAATTCCAAACCCACATCAGAAAAGTGAAGTGGCAATGAATACCTACCTAATAGTGTTTAGAGATATTTCGCCATAGTATAATATAAATGCCATTTCTACGTGACTTTAATCAGATCAAAACGCCGAATGTAAGCGAGCGTCAAAGAAATGAACAAGGATTATTTGACTAAATAAAAAGACAAAAGAAAACTGGCCTATTTTTTCCGAGCGATTTTCAATATTTATGATTATTAATAAGGACATTAAAAATTACATATTTAAATTGTAATTGTAGATATATTAACGTGAATAACAAATGTATAGGTAGCACGGTATGTTAAAGCTGGCCCTTGCTCGGAGCCGGCGATACGATCAGACTCCACAAAGGTGACTTTAAACGGCTGCGCAGGAATTTTTATCAGTTTAGATATGGCCAAATTTTATTATAAATGCACTAATGATAATATTATGAAACAAGTTTTGATCATTACATTACTGTTGTTTACAATGTAAGTTTGAAAGATAATAGGTACAGAAATATCTGAACGTCCGCGCGAACAATTTCTTAGCTTACTGCTAAGTTGGCAACGGTACTTTACACTTGGCAGATTTAAAGAGATGTTAACAGCGCCATGTGTTAACACATTTTCGAACTTCTTGTTCGTTTCAATACACGCAATGACAACTTTTTATTAGCAAACTAACTTTTGCCCGAGACTCCGTCCGCGTGGAATTAGTAATTTGGGCAGCTTATTTTTTATCCAATTTGCTTTTTCATCAATCTTGGCTCCCGTAACAGCAGCACCCCCACCCACACCACACCCCCTTCCTCGATAAATGGGCTATCTAACACTGAAAGTGTTTTTCAAATCGGACCAGTAGTTCCTGAGATTAGCGCGTTCAACCAAACAAACAAACTCTTCAGCTTTATAATATTAAGTATAAATGAGAAATCCTTAAAGTGTTAATTAGCTTTTATATTATTATTTCCTACTTGCACGCCACATTTGAAGTCTCTAATAGTTAGAGATTTGACATTGGCAGACATTTCTCAAGGTTAATAGCCACTACGTAGGAAGGCATTTTTCGAAAGTCCTGCGGGATTTAGAATAAAAGTATGGATTTATATTTTAATTTCAAGGTGGTTCTATATCCGTAACAATAATTATTAATAATATACATTTGGCATGTAAGTAATAGGTAGTTATAATAGGTAAAAACTATTTTAAGGATTTCACAAAATACCTGCGGGATAAGGAATAAATATAATGAGAAGAGGCTGAACGCTACGCGCACTCCGTGCTCTATCTACAAACGGTTAAGCGTATAAAAAAATGAGACAAAATTTACAGATAATTTTTTTGAATTGTTTTTGAATAGTTTTGAATGGCTCTATGGGAGAAGCTATATTTGCAACCACCAATTTTCGTAACCTTTGAACTTGAATTTCTTAACAATCTTGAGACGTTAGGGCCCTACCACACAAGCGATTTTCTTAGGGGATTTTACGTCGGAGTGAGATCGCGGCGAGCACGTTACAGCCCGCGGTATGCACGCCGCGATATTACATAGGTACGGGTAAAAATTATCGCAGCGATGACGCGGAGGTATCGCAGCGATTATTTTTTCAAAAAGGTAAATCGACATCTTTAGCAATATTTAAAAGTTACAAACACATTTGGGATGCACTAAATGAAAAAAGGCCATGTATTTCTTTATTTCTGGACATGTTTAAGGCTTTCGATGGCGTAGTGCATAAGATAGTTCTACGTCAACTGGAGAGTTATGGCATTAGAGGTCCAGCGCTTACTTTATTCGAGAGCTACTTACGCAACCGTCAGCAGGCTACAGTAATTGAACGTTACAATAGACTTACTAAAACAGTAGAACGAGTGCAAACGAGCTTCGAAACGGTACTATTAGGTGTACCCCAAGGAAGTGTAATTGGACCCCTTCTATTTTTGATATAAATATCAATGAACTACCGACAATAATCGAAGAGTTGTGTGTTCTGTTTGCTGATGATGCTACAATACTGTTCACGGGTGACTCATTTTCTGCCGACTTGGAGACCAAAATGGGCTCTACACTGGACTCAGTTGTTAAATGGCTTCAATCAATCAATTTAAGCGTAAATTTAAAGAAAACTAAAGTAGTGCAGTTTAGGAATTACAAAACTTTTTGTCCGCCACTTACTAATATGTCTGAAGTCGAGGAGGTGGACAGTATAAACTTTCTAGGAGTGACAATTGATCCTCACTTGAATTGGAAGTCACATATTGATTTATTAAATAAAAAAATATCAAGTGGTTGTTATGCCCTTTCTATATTATCAGAGACATGCTCTGAAGCTGTTGTTAGGGGCGCCTACTATGGAAGCGTATATCCATTGCTAACATATGGAGTTATATATTGGGGTAATTCAGTCAACGTCCAGTCTACGTTTGTTCTACAGAAGAGATGCCTGCGTAAAATTTATCACATGCATGCTTAACAGTCTTTACGAAATACTTTTAAAGAGAAACGCTTTCTTACGCTGACTGGTATATTTATTTTGGAGTTGTGTTTATTTGTGAAAAGCCATGCCGATTTTTTTGTTAATAAATCTGCACTGCGTAGTAACTTACGCTCTCAGTATATGTATTATCTCTGTTTGCCCAAAGTTAATAACTCCATGTATAAAAAAGCTCTTACATTACTGCCATAAAGGTTTTCAACCACCTTCCTGTAAATATAAAAGTGCTTGAAGGGATAAAATTCAAATCCGAGCTTAAAAAGTGGCTGATGGATAAGGTTTTTTACAATTTAAATGAGTTCTATAGGGATCATTAATATTATGTTATCATTGTTGTTGTAATTATTATTGTCCCTACAAGTTATAGTCATATTGTAGTTTAGGTTATTATAAGTATATCTGAACATATTGTATGGCCGTAACGGGTAGCTGTTGATACTTTGTACTCAAGACCGCTTTAGCCTAGTTGGTAGTGACCCTGCCTACGAAGCAAGAGGTCCTGGGTTCAAATCCCGGTAAGGGCATTTATTTGTGTGATGAGCACGAATATTTGTTCCTGAGTTATGGATGTTTTCTATGTATTTAAGTATGTATTTATGTATATAAGTATGTTTATCGTCGTCTAGTACCCATAGTACAAGCTTTGCTTAGTTTGGGACTAGATCGATTTGTGTAAGATTGTCCCCTAATATTTTTTTTTTTTTTTTTACATGTCGACTTTGTACACTCCTCACAGTTTATGCAATGCTATAGCGTGCTCGCCGCGATCTCGCTCCGCCGTAAAATCGCCGAAGAAAATCGCTTGTGTGGTAGGGCCCTTATGACACAACTTTTAGAATCCCAAAATAAAAATATGAATGAGTTTCCAGCTTATTATATCTCATTCCGCGGTGAAACCCCTATGTGGCTGGGTTAACCCTCAACACCAGAGACCGATTTGACTGTATATACAGTGCTATAATTTATCTCTAATAACGTAGAGTTGTGTCACAGGTTTGCTAGATAGAGTGTATAGAAGCAGGTAGTTTTTCTGTGTAGAAATTTTATTACAAAAATCCGTTACAAGCACTTTAAAGGTGCAATTCCGTGCATCGCGGCCGATCGCAGCCTTGCGTCGAGCTGACCGCATCAGCGAAGCTATATAGTCTGTGTATGAAAATGTATGGCGCCGTTTCCCAAGTCTGTCTATTTCCGAAACAGCTCACACATTGTCATACACTATTGTACGCGATCGATCCCGCGCAGTTGCGATCGGCCACGATCCACGATGTACGGAATTGCACCTTCAAGCTGCGTATCCACCGGAGCTGTGCGTGGATGCGTTGCGAGGGATGTGTTTGACATGAACCAATAGAAACACTTCATTTAAGAGGCTGACAACACCTAATTTTGTTGTGATTGATGTCATTTAAACAGTTTTTTAAGAAAAACTGCTTGTTCTAGCACATCAAAAAAATTATATGTTAATATTCATCATATTTCAAAGACCGTGGACGGACTCGATACATAATTGGACGAAATCGGCTCGATAGAAAATAATTGCAAAGATAGGTCTTAAAATCATCATTAAACGGTTCTATGTCTTTATTTTTTTAGCGTATGCGTCTGCAATTAAAAACATGAAGTCAACATATTCATACCTAAACCGCTAACGAGTCATATTACACAAATAATCCACAGTTTTTTTTAAATTAAATATTTGCCCGATAAATTTCAATATACCCGGCTGCCCAGTAATAGCGGCATCTCGTTTACTCCGATACAAATAGACAGTGTGCGCCGACGTTAGTGTTGACAGCGTCTTAAAAGGTCCTAAGTGAATGAAGTGTTTCTATTGGTTCATGACAAAGACATCCCTCACAACGCATCCTCGCACATCTCTGGTGGAAACGCAGCCTTAAGGCCGGGTTGCGCGGACCTGGATTAGCTACTGAACTCAGAGTTAACTGCTAACCCAGGGTTAACAAGTGTCAAAATGTATGGAACTGTCATTCTTAACCCAGGGTTATCGATTTAATTTTTTAACCCTGAACTGTGCAAGTGGCCGTACTTATGTCTATCAGAACATGCTCATCTCAAAACGGCTAAAACTAAAATATATACCTACTACTGCCTGACAGCCGACCAAAAACTACTTAAGTACCTAAATAATTTTTCTGTCGTTGTGGCAAAGAAACCTTATCTTCGGGATAAAAAGTAAGAATTTAAGTGTCTACCTGCATGAAACAATAACAATAAATATCAATTTCACAAAGCAATTTATTCAATTCGTGAACACAGCTCTTTTCGAGGTGAAGGACTAATCATACTTTAATTATAAGGCGCCCGCGTTATGGTAAAGCAGTGTTACCAGCACAAAAATAATAAAGCCTTAAAATTAAGATCTATGCTACATAGATTTGTAGTCAAGCTGAGATGATAGATTTAACACCTGTCTATTTACTAAGTACTTTTTGTGTGGCTGAGTTAAGCTTCTCCTATTCCGAAGTCTCAATCATCAGCTTAGATTAGCATAAGGCACCCAATACCCAAAAAATCATAAACATATACTTAAGACAGATATTTTTTTTAAATTTTAAAGATATTACCTATTTAAATTTTTAATATTAATAAATTATATAATAAGTCAAATATACATAAAATATAATTAAAAAAAACAGTCAGTCAAATAAACCGGGCCGGATCGTACCAGGCACAAAGGTGCCCAATACACTAGCCGCATTGTCCCGTTCCGCAGAGTGATGGTCAAGACGACGAAAACGACGGCGCCCCACTTCTTTAAAAAAGTATTGCATCGGAACCCCAACAATCAATCGTCTCCACTGCAAGTGGAACAAACAAACGATTCGACGAAACGAAACGACTTCTCGCGCTTTTTAAGGACTGCCATTTCAGTAACCGCTCCGCTCATCCTCGAGGTGCGAGGGAGCAAAACTACTAACGCACGTGGCGTCCCAAAGCAGAGGCACTTTCCCCTTTGCCAGGACACCAAGGTCAAACCATCAAGTCTTTTGCCACCTGAGCGGCTAAGACCTGACAGCTCTAACACGCAAGGGACGTTAGCCGAAACCAGAGCCCTGCGGATTATATCGTTCAGGGCATGATGGCGCAGAAATCTCCCCGCACAACGGCAACAACTAAAAGCACGGTAGCCGTTGCTCTCCATCATAGTGTCGCAGATTTATAAATAATGAGGTACACAAACATCGCAGCCCATGCGGAGCGCTACAGCCACCCGCAAATAGTCGTCGTCAAGGAGTATCCCAGATGTGGGGAAGGAAGCGCGTGTAGCCACGGCCCACACTCCGGCTTGAACACGGCATTAAGCCTCGTCCTATCCACAACCACAGCTCTCTTCAACGCACTATCAAACACCCGTTTTGACCCCGCATCGTACCACGATCGCTGAAGAGTATATCCTCAGGTACGGGGGAACTCGGGTTGAAAGCCAACCAGGCCGTCCGAGCATCAGAAGCATAAGGTATGGGTAGCCTAGTAACCATCTAGAGAAAAAAACATCAGTCACAAGGTCCACGACCCCAGCCGCCGATGCCAGGAAGGCCGGCAGGCTAACGTCCCGCGCGCGCCGCATGCCCAATCTACCGGTCAACAAACACTCAACATTCTCCCTCAATATCGAGTCAAACGAATCCATTTACGAGGAGCATAGCCAAATTGGAATCGTGCGCAGGAAATAAGTCAGCTTGGGAACTACAAAGCAGACACGCAGCAAAAGCAAGGCAACGTGAACCGGAAGTTTTTTGAGTCGTTCCTTAGCAGTCAGAAGAAGCTGCCGCCTGACTTAAAAGGGTTCAGGAATAGCTTCCTGGAAAATAGGAGAACACAAAAGGTTGAAAGTTTAAGCTGATATCTGCTTGAGACCGGGGAGTATACCACTAAAAGAAGAAAAGGAATCACGATATTCGGTGCTACAGGGAAAAACTCGCATAAACTCGTATTGACCTACAATCCCAAATCTCGGAAACGAGGAAGGAGTGTGACCAAATCTTGCCGTACGCTCTCGGGCTTTCTCCCATTACCATCTTGAAAAGGTATTAGGAAAAGTAGTAAACTTGAAGTATTTCTTGTAAAAATAATAGTTTAAAAAAACTAAAAAACACGCTTTAAAAAAATAAAAAATAAAAAAAAAATTAATAAATTTCAATTCACTATTTTTATAGTGCAGTACAATAGTACAGTGTAATAGTAGTAGTGTTGCAATCTTAATAAGCAATTATTATATTGTTATATCCAGATCAAAATTTGTAAACAATTCTAAATATTGATAAAATAAATAATAATAGTTTAAAATATTTTATTGTAAAAAAAGCGTGGGCTGCATGGTGTCAATTGTCAAGGATTATCATTTTGATAACATCTTAAAAAGCACCCCACGCTTTTTTTACAATAAAATATTTTAAACTATTATTATTTATTTTATCAATATTTAGAATTGTTTACAAATTTTGATCTGGATATAACAATATAATAATTGCTTATTAAGATTTTTTACTGCACTATAAGAATAGTGAATTGAAATTTTTTTTTTTTTTATTTTTTATTTTTTTAAAGCGTGTTTTTTAGTTTTTTTAAGCTATTATTTATTTTCTATTTTTTAGTTGCATTTTTTTCACAGTGAGAGTTTCCATCCCTCTAAACCCCCAACCCTCTAAACCCCCCTTAACCCCCTCCTCATTTTCCAAACCCCCAACCACCTAAACCCAACCCCCTAAACCCGGACCCCCACCCCATTTCCTCAAACTTCCCCCAAACCCCAACCCCCCTTACCCCCCAACCCCAACCCCCTAAAACCCCAACCCCGAACCCCCCTTACCCCTCCCCATTTCCCACAACCCCCCCAACCTCCCTAACCCCCGAACCCCCCCAACACCCCACACCCTTAACCCCCCCCCACCCACCCCTCCACCTACCCCCCCTTCCAGCACCATCATCAAACCCTTGTTACCATCTAGGCCTCTTACCCCCTCCCCATTTCCCACAACCCCCCAAAATCCCTAACCCCCGAACCCCCCAACACCCCCACCCAATTTCCCCCAAAACCTAACCCCAACCGCCACACCCTTAGCCCCAACCCTCTAAACCCCCGACCCCCTTACCCCATCCCCCCCCCCCCCCCCCCCCCCGCCACCTACCCCCCTTCCAGCTCCATCATCAGACCCTTGTTACCATCTAGGACCAAAGTACTCGTCAAAAGGAATCAAACGAGCCCAAACTCGATGGGGTTGTTTCGTTTTATTGTGGAGTGCCTTTGGCCATCTTCCAGCTCCATCATCAGACCCTGGTTACCATATGGGATCAAAGTGCTCGTCAAAACGAATCAAACGAGCCCAAACTCGACGGGCTCGTGTCGTTTTATTGTGGAGTGCCTTTGGCCATCTTCCAGCTCCATCATCAGACCCTGGTTACCATCTGAGATCAAAGTGCTCGTCAAGACGAATCAAACGAGCCCAAACTCGACGGGTTGTGTTGTTTTATTACATAGTTCCTATGGCCACCATCCAGTTCCATCATCAGATCAGCTCCATGTTACAATAATATTGCATTGTCATCCAATTTACACATATGTGCAAAATTTCAGCTTAATCGGAAACCGGGAAGTGGGTCAAAATCGCGCCCAAAGGAGTCGGTTACAAACATACAAACATACATACAAAAACATACAGGTGAAGCTAATATAAAGCGTGTAAAAAAAAGCATCATTAAATATTTTGCGAATATTTAGAGATCGGTATAGTTATTTCGTCGCCATCCCTTGTTGAAAACATGCCGTGAAAACAGATAAACGAAATATCTAGGTGGAAATGCATCGTAAAAGATTAAACACCATTTCTTTATCTGTTTCATCAACATCATCATTATCATCATTTCAGTCGAAAGACGTCCACTGCTGAACATAGGCCTTCTATCTATTTGTGCAAGATAAATTTGGGCAAGCTAAAATTTTATGTATGCCGAAACGTTCGTAAATTGGCAATACTGGCGAAGCCTAATATAGTTTTGGGCATGCTCAGCCCGCGAGCGACGCGGGCGCAGGCGATTCCCATCGGCTGTCGACGCCCTAAACGTTTAGGATTGATGCTAATTTCAGTGTCACGTCACGGCCTAAATAACACGTTTAATGCTTGCGAACACGCGACGGTTTTCCATTGCAATAGACGAACTTACCCCTTATACATTAAGGCTTTCAACGCTTGTTCTTGCTCAACAAAAGTTGGAAAATGCTCGATTCGGTTTATAGGCAAGAAATAAGCCTTCGTTACCCGTGTTACTACCCATCTTACTACCAGTAGTAACACGGGAGTTTTTTTTGCCCGTGTTACCACTAACTGCTCTGGTAGTAAGACGGAACATTTTTGATTTTCCCTATTACTACTGCCCATTATTTATTCATTTATTTATTATTTAAGGAACAGTTACAACTTACAAACAGATAATTATTCTAATTGACATACTTATAACACAAAAATCCATGTTTGCAACTTAACTACATCTGTCCACAACAATCATAATGTGGCTAAAGGAGCATGCAAGATGGAAAAAGTTTACCTATAACATTATTTTAATAAAATAAAACCTTCTTCCTTTTTTTCAAAATCATTGACTTTTATGATTATGACATAATTAAGCACAAAATATAATTCATGACGTTTATATTTTGCTTATTATATATTCTCATTTACTTCCCTCAACCCCGCATAGTGCAGTGATATGATTTGCACTTTGCAGATAAAAAGGTCAAGCCGAACTTTATTTGCTTTGGTGTAATTAAATATTAAATAGCCGTGTATATGTTATAACTATACCTTATGATTATGAAATCATAAAAGTCAATGATTTTGAAAAAAAGGAAGAAGGTTTCACCATAATAATGGGCAGTAGGTAGTAATGGGGAAATCAAAAATGTTCAGTCTTACTACCAGAGCAGTTAGTGGTAACACGGGCAAAAAAAAACTCCCGTGTTACTACTGGTAGTAAGATGGGTAGTAACCACGTAGTAACACGGGTAACGAAGGGAAATAAGCACAAATAAATAATTATTATACCTACTATTATTTTTAAAAGCTATAGTCTATTCTCGCGTCCTATGATTGTTTGCATATAAGTTTATCTAAGAAGGGAATAGCAGTAGTCCATTTGGGTACAGAGTCGTTTTCAAAAAAATTGTACATAGGTAAGGGCTTTATCAAAACAAAATCACGATCGCTTCCTTTGTGTTACGAAAGTTAGTCATACAAAATATATGGGTAACTTTCGTCACACAAAGGAATCAATTAAGTTTTGTTTTTATTCAGTCCCTTAATTGTGTACACTTTTTTTGAAAACGACTCCTTAATGTTGACACATATGCTTGTAGCAAGGCAATTGTCAGTCCTGTCAATATTTTATTTCAAAGGAAACAATATCGCATTGATGTTTATATTTTTCAAAAGGTACTAAGAGTCTGTAACTTGATAAAGGAATCAATTTTATAATGATCAAGGTTTTCGTACCTCGACTGTACTAATTTAGGACGTAGCCTTCACATAGTAAATAACCAGAAGGACTTTAGACAATCTCATGATATTAAGGGTGTCATTATTATATAATAAGTAATACTTAGTACAATTATGATGACAACTTTGCAGGTTTTAACCTTGGGCTTGGCTGATAGCACAGATATCTCATGTGATCTCTCTTCAGGCCACGAACAACGCGAGGAATGCACGCTCAAGTTATATGTATATTTTAAACATATTGCGCACACGCTACTAAAAATATTAAGAACGAAACTCGAACAAAATTCTGGGAAACTATTTTATGTCAATTGAAATAGATTATAGTCTAGGGTCTAGGTTCGATTAAGATTAAGCAAAGCTGCTTAGCGTGTTCTGCGTGCATGTTAATGTTAGACAATAGAGGGGCTACTAAGAAATTCGAAGATCGTATCGTGTTGTCCCTTTCACTCTTCTGTTAGTACCATTAGCGTGAACGGAACGGCACCATGTGAAGTTCGAAAATCAAATTTCGTAATTTAAGCCCAGATTTCAATAAACGTCTTCATTCGACTTACAAATACGTACCTCAAGCGGGATTCAGACACAGACCATTAAAAAACAGTTTTCGTGTTTAAATTTAAATTGTTTGAGGGTTTAATTTTTTTATGTTACTCACTCATCTTTACTTAGTGTTTATGATATCCTTCAAGCCGCGTCTCGCTATTTTACAAGATTCATTTGTATGTATGGTGGATTAGTCGCGCGCCGCCGGGCCCGCGGGAAGAGGCCGCGCGGCTCATCGCTGGCCCCAAGTCGTGACAGCCGTTTGTTAAACTAATGGCGTACAAAAAGAACACCGCCTTCCATTAGCCGCGTCCTAGTGTGCTGTTGCCTCAAGCAATTTGCACGCGCCAATACAATTTGTTTTATGCCTATTGTACTAGTTTTTATTTCCGGCTAGATACTGCGTAGACGCTCCGATACCGATCTGTCAACTCTTAGAAGGTTTTCAACGCCATCGTTTCGCTTGTCGTGCCTATTAAGTTAGAATCGGACGCCCGAATACACTTGTTGCTATCTACGTATAAAAACTTTATAGCTAGAGTTTAGGAACAAGTTCAACATCGCCCTGAGACACAGTATTGCGTGCGCAATACGTTTCGTTTTGCATTGTACCGAGAACTATTAGCTCGCTCCCGGTCTGTGCCCCGCGCAATGTTGAGAGATAACCACAGCTGAGTTCTTTATACCTAAGTAGGTGTACAAAAGCATTCAGATTGTCATAATAATTCAACTGAATTCTCCGAAAATTAATCAAAAATGAACAGGCATATTTATTGAATAGAACGTAGAGTCGTAGAACCAGTCGGGGTACCTTCGAGTCAGTCTCGCGTGATCCCAGGCCACACTTTTTTGCTATCTTTAGAGTCAATTATCAAATGAAACACTCATGTAATTGATGTTCGTGACCAATTTGGCGGGTACCTAGCGACTAATAAGATGTAGTTGAGTTCACGATGAAGTAATTAGCGAAGTGAGCGCCATGTGTGCCTTGCGGGGGTCGCGGGTTCCGCACATGGAACCCACGCGACACGGCGCGTCGAAAAAACGTCGCCGCGATAAAAAGCAGGCCCTGAGCGGCGTGAGAACTCCGACACGTGGCCGACGCGAGCTCATTCATACATTTGATTCATAAATTGTATGCACGCTCTAAGCGTCTAAGTGTGCAACCCTGCGTTCACGTGCCGCTCGCGCCTGTGTGCTAGGTAACATGAGACCTGGAATTCATTCAACTCACAGGTAACACATCTACTCTCATAAACAAAAGAATTTGAATAAAATGTACATGCCATTGTTTCGTATTGTAAGATTAAGTGAACCATACTTTTCATGACTCTATAGCAGAGCTGTGACTCCTGGCGAATGCCAATATAACACATGCCTACAAGCGAATATAGTAACTGGTATTGGTTTTTACAGATGAAAGGGGTAAAATTTTATCAAGTAAACTATTTATTGCACACGACAGTTTCAAAAATAAAATAGTATAAATGAAGTTTTCATTAGAAGGGATATCTTCCAGCTACGCTGTTTATGTGGCTGGTACGTATGTATGTATTGCATACCAGGCATGTAACCAACGGTTTCCTACTAGGTGTAATAACACCTAGTGGGAATACGCCTAAAATATTAGGCGTATACTTCATAGCAAGTCACAAAGGTTCGGATACCCACAGGAATATAATACGGTGCGTAAACCCACCCTTATCGATTCACGATTAAGATTGGAGGAACACGCACCTTTATAGAGCTTATTGCCGCTTTAAAAGAAGATCGTTAAGAAAAAAGGAATGCTATCCAAGTAAAGTCAGGCCGCTGGAGCGGGCGGCGTTTATGGTTATTTGTGTGGGGAATGCAATCTTTCGCGGGTGATCGGCGCGGGCGGCGGCGCCCCGCTCGCTATAAATCAGGGCCAATTGAGGTCGGCCCGGACGCGAGTTATTTTTTAAATTGCGTGCACAATATTATGTGTTTAGGTGGAATATGATAATTGCGGTGGCGAGAGGCGCCGTAAGCCGACACCGACTATGGGATTACAGAGCGGCCGCCCGCTGCCCGCCGCCGGCCGCTCTCCACCGCGCCTCATCACGCCTTGTTACCTCCGCGCCGGCCGCGCCGACACACCTAAAATCAGCACATAATATGCGGGTACCCGGTACCGTCATGCCTCATACGCTTTGGAAAGCAAGGGTTTGCAAATTAATCAATGCGGGTCGGGAACTAATTAACAACAGTTTTTACTTTGTATCACCGCGTGCAACACGAAGGTATCGCACTCAAAAAAATTCCGTCGATTAGACACGGTTTTACTTAAATTATGATAACAAAGCTATTATAACAAGTATGAAGAATGTTTCGATGTTGGAAATTAACATACATAATATTTTTTGTCGCCGCTTTAGAGGTGGGCTGCGGACAGGTACATGCTGAGGGTGCAGAATTCCTTGAATGGACGCGGCCGGCGGCGGGCGCTTATGGACCCTTTCTTAATGCAACAGGCTTCAAATTTGTTTGTAAACATGCATATCAAAAGAGAAGGATCTGTTACGACGTTAGTAAAGTTAGAAAGGATTCTGTGTCAGTGGGATTGGGATTAGAATGGCTTGCAGTGGGCGAGGTGAGAAGGTCGGCGAGTTGCTATCAATCAGCAAGGCGCCATTGAGGGTTGGCTGGGCTCGTGAGAAACCGTAAACACTTACCCGCTTTATCTGATAGAGTTTTTTTCGCTCAGCAGCGGGTCCAGTCAATTAATGGATTGCGCCGTTACTTGTTTTATTTGGTACGGACGGATGCTGCTTAGCATTCGAAGAGACTAATTTATTTAGAAAGGTTTGACAGGTAAGGCATTAGGATGATGCAGAACACCCGCACCACGGAATGTTTCCTAGTATGGTATCATTAATTAACAGATTAAAATTTTATGAAAAAGACACTGTATGTCCACCAATTCAGTTAACATTGGGACGACACCATGTAGGTTGATTTATCCATTAAAATTGAAAATTTGATAATTATAACTTGAGAAACTCTTCCATCAGGTAAATATTACCAAGTAGTTGGCGATCTAAAGCGTCAGTCGACTGCCACTGAGAAAAGTTCCTTCGTATGCTTTAGTTATTTCCACTGATAACCAATCGAAACTCCGAATAGCAGAAACCAGATTGACCTGTTCATGCATTTCATTGTTTTGTAAGACCGTGAGGTTCTAAGCGTTTTGGAATTGGAGGCAAATATTTGTCGGGGTTGTGGTCTGGGCGGTCTCTGTGCCACATGTGCTTACAAAAAACTGTGTGCTGTGAGCAGTGCGACTGTTGACAGTGCGCATAGCTGCGGCAAAGCGCCCGCCGACCACCCTCCGCTGCCGTGCCCGCGCACTCGCCGCATTGTGGCCGCGACCCAAACAAACCAGCCACATTCAGCCACCTACCACCAGTTAGCTCACACATTCACCATTTTTTCCAAAGGCCACAAAATCAACCCTTCGAACTAATTGGTGTCGCGCCGACTATTTACGTTTCACGAAATATCAAGTTGCCGTTGGTAATTCAGGGACACCCACGCAGCTCGTGAGACGCGCCTTATCTGAAGGAAGCCGCTCTTATTTAATAAATATTTAATTTAGTCGGAAAAAGCTAGAGAGGCGGCGTGAGACGAGCCGGGACATTCAGCCGCAATCGTTACGCCGTGTAAACTGTAAATCTGATTAGATACCATACCTGCCCTGGGAACCGACAACAAATTAAATAGTCGCCCGCATTTTCCGGTGTTCTACTTTATTGTGTTAATCTATATTTACATACTCGCATCAAGTTTGTGTAGCGACGTGGCATTATAATGATCATCATTTCAGCCGAAAGACGTCCACTGCTGAACATAGGCCTCCCCCAAGGCTCGCCAAACAGATCGGCCCTGCGCCATCCGCATCCAATGCGTTCCCGCTACCTTCACCAGGTCGTCGCTCCATCTCGTTGGAGGCCTACCCACACCGCGTCTTCCGGTCCGCGGACGCCACTCGAGAACCTTTCGGCCCCATCGGCCGTCAGTTCTACGGGCGATGTGCCCTGCCCACTGCCACTTAAGTCTAGCGATTCTTCGAGCTATGTCCGTGACTTTAGTTCTTGCGCGGATTTCATCATTTCTAATGCGATCCCGCAGAGAAACTCCAAGCATAGCCCTCTCCATCGCCCTCTGAGTGACCTTGAGCTTCCTTATAAGACCCATCGTTAGCGGCCACGTCTCAGTGCCATAAGTCATCACTGGCAACACACACTGGTCAAAGACTTTTGACTTGAGACACTGCGGTATATCGGATGACAAGATATTGCGGAGCTTCCCGAACGCTGCCCAGCCGAGTCTAATTCGTCGATTGACCTCTTTCTCGAAGCTGCACCTACCCAATTGGATTGTATGTCCCAGATAGATATAGTCGTCAACAACTTCGAGCAAAGTATCTCCGATTACGACGGGAGTTGGTACAACATGGGCGTTCGACATGACCTTCGTCTTGTCCATGTTCAATTTAAGACCAACTCTCTCGGAGACTCTTCCGAGGTCAGCGAGCATCGCACTGAGGTCCTCCAAGGTCTCAGCCATAAGCACCACGTCGTCGGCAAATCGAAGGTGAGTGAAGTATTCGCCATTTACATTGATGCCACGCCCTTCCCAGTTCAGAGTCTTGAACGCATCCTCTAGTGCAGCGGTGAACAGTTTCGGAGAGATAACATCTCCTTGTCTGACTCCCCGCTGCAACAGAATGGGCTTCGACATCTGATCCTGAAGTTGGACGGACATTGTGGCGTTATTATACAGACACTTCAACACTTCGATGTACCGGTAGTCTACTTGGCACCGTTGGAGAGACTGCAGTACAGCCCAAGTCTCGATCGAATCGAAGGCCTTCTCGTAGTCCACAAATGCCAGGCAAAGGGGGCGGTTATACTCCTCGGTTTTCTGTATAACCTGCCGCAACGCATGTATGTGGTCCACGGTGCTAAAGCCTTTTCGAAATCCGGCTTGTTCGGGAGGCTGGAAGTCGTCTAACCTGCGCGCGAGACGATTCGTGATGACTCTCGAAAACAGCTTGTAAACATGGCTCAGAAGTGAAATGGGTCTATAATTCTTCAATAAGGTATTATCGCCTTTTTTGAAGAACAGCACCACTACACTTCTGTTCCATGCTTTTGGTGTTTTCCCTTCACGGATGGCGGTATCGAATAGTTTCTGAAGGGCTTTGAGGATCGGTTTTCCACCCGCCTTCAGAAGTTCGGCTGTTATTCCGTCATCACCAGGGGCCTTGCCATTCTTTAGTTGTTTGAGAGCCGTACTAATCTCGTACAGGCTGACGTCCGGGATGTCTTCGGTATAGTGCCGGGTTAATCTAGCTCTCGGGTCTTCAGCTAGATCCATGACGGGTTTCTTCGTTGATGTGTACAGCTGTCCATAGAACTTCTCAACTTCTAACAATAGCTCCGGTTTAGAGGTCACGATCCTACCTTCATCGGTCTTTAACTTTGCCAATTGGCTTTGCCCAACAGACAGATTCTTGGCAAAAACTTTAGAGCCTCTGTTGCGCTCTATCGCCACTTCAATACTATTAGTATTAAACTGGCGTATATCGCGCCTCAGAGACTTTGAGATCTGTCTGTTAAGCCGCCGGTATTGGCAAGCGTCACCAGATGTCTGTAGGATCATCTTACGTCGATCTTCCATGAGCTTTAGAGTAGAAGGTGTGATTTTTTTGGTTCTATTTGTACGGTGAGTCTTAAAGAACTTTGATCCAACCGTATGGACAGCTTCCACAAACCCGTCATTGTAATCATCCATGTCGCTTCCTAGGCATTCGAAACGATTCTGAAGTTCAAGCTGGAACGTTTGGAGGTTTTGTAGCTGGGCTGGTGCCGGGCGGAGCGTAGACTTTATCAGTCGCGATCTTTCAAGCTTGAACCGAATATTCAATGTGCCTCGTACCATACGGTGATCACTCCCGGTTTTAACCGCACTGATCACGGAGACATCATTGAATATTTGCTTCCTCGTCGACATAATAAAGTCTATCTCATTCCTCGTTACACCGTCAGGGCTCATCCAAGTCCATTTCCTGTGCTCTCGCTTCTTGAAGAAGGAGTTCATCATATAGAGTCCCTCCTTCTCCATAAAGCCGGCCAGTAGGTGGCCCCGGTGATTCCTACGCCCTACTCCAAATTGCCCCATTCGCAGCTCTTCACCATCCCGTTTGCCCAGTTTTGCGTTGAAGTCCCCCATAACAACCGTGAAGTGAGTTCCGGAGCTATGCATGGCTCTGGAGATATCCTCATACATAGTTTCCACCTCTTCGTCGGAGTGTGCCGAAGTCGGAGCGTAAACCTGTATGACCTTCAACGAATACCGTTTGGTCAATCTTAGTACAAGGTACGCTACCCTGGTCGACACACTCACGATCTCCACGACGTTGTTTACAAGAGACTTGTGGACGATAAACCCGACACCGCCCTGGGACTGTTGGTCGCCCTCCCGGAAATAGAGCATGTTACCAGAGTTCAGGATTATCGTGTCCTCCCCCTCTCTTCGGACTTCTGATAACCCTACTATCCCCCATCGTAACCTGCTCAATTCTTCCTCCAGTTCCATTAACCTATCATCCGTCCGCAGCGTACGGCAGTTATACGTTGCCAGGGCCAGGGATCGTTGCTGATGGTAGCCGGATCGCTTCCGGGGATTCTTAGCACCCCTTGCCCCGCCGCTACCCAGGCCGCTACCGTAGCCTGGAACAGCGGGGCTACCGGAGACTAGGGGCCGTTTTCTTTTGGACTCAGCCATAGGGGGGTATTTGCCGTAGTCGCCACGCTTGGCAGGCGGGTTGGCGACCGCAGTGGAAAAACCGTACATATTAGGGACGCTGCTGCCCGTCCTCCGGTATTACTGGCCGCAGTTTTAGGACATACCCGGGTCCATTATAATGATGCCAGCTTTGAACCCGTAACGTGATTTTTTCTGTGGGACGAAGAACTTAGAAGATAATTTTTATTTTAAAGTACGTATTTTATTTTAATGTAAGTACAATTATTAATTAAATAAGTAAAAACCTGAAGGTAATTAATTTGCTTCAAAATCAGGAGTAAAATCGATTATACTATGTATATTTTTAAGGTGTTCATGTTTTTTTTATCTATTTCTTTCTGTGCCCAACCCAATGTAAAATTTACAAAATAAAACATACGCCAATGTCTTGGTGAAGAGGTACATTGAGATAATGATATATAATAGTAGCCGTTTAGAGTTGCAATTAAAATAAAAGTACTGACTCAGCAAAACATATGTTTAATATCCATATTATGGACTATGAATGTATTTTGAAATAATTAAGATTTGACATAACAATGCACAACCCAAATTATTGGGCGTAGGAGCTTAAATGCACAGAGCATCCTTTTATTTATTATAGGTATTATTGTTTGCTTTTCAGTTTTTTCGGCGGTTTAATTTTTTTGTTAAAAAGTTTTTATTTTATACTTTTTTCCCATCCTTGGGGTAAATTTTTTTTCCAAATTTATATAATACCAACTTCACGGTATACTCTATCCAATAAAAAAGAATTACGAAAATCAGACAACTCTGTAAAAAGTTAGTCAATCATCCCCTGTTTTCCTACCCTTAGGGTAGGAATATTATTTCCAAATTTAAATGGGACCACCCTTGGGGTATACGCTTTCCAATAAAAAAAGAATCATCACAATCCGACTACTCTGTAATAAGTTATGCGTGGTCATATAGTACAATCAGTGACTGAACAATCAATCATCCCCTGTTTTCCTACCCTTAGGGTAGGAATATTATTTCCAAATTTAAATGAAACCACCCTCGGGGTATACGCTTTCCAATAAAAAAAGAATCATCAAAATCGGACTACTCTGTAAAAAGTTATGCGTGATCATACATAAAAAAAAAAAAAAATATACACGTCGACTTGAGAACCTCCTCCTTTTGTTTTCGTCGGTTGAAAATGAAAACCGCTGAAGTTATAGACCTCAATTTTCAAGTTATAGCAATTCGTTATTGACATTTATCGTTTCTTGAAAATCAACTCCTAAAGAGGTGAAATAAGGGTCAAATGTTTCTATAGAAATACGCGACTCAAAAACTAATGTTCGTTTTACCTCACTCTTAGAGACAAACCGCAAAACTATGATTGTTTTCTAAATCAGAGACCGTTTACTCGGCCCATTTGTCTGAGAAAGAGTTCCGCTACGCCGTCTACCCTCACAAATATAATTACAAGCTGTCCTAGTAGGCCCATGTCATTAGTGCACGCAGCTATTAGGAGTGCGGGTCGACGCAAACACGCTAATACCCTCTGTTTACCTAATGAGATGTGTTGACTGCACGCGATCTATTCTCACGGCCCAACATGGGGAAAAAAGTCATTCTCAAAAATTTTTAAAGTAATAGACACAATGTCTCTACATAAACAGCGGTTAAATTTCACTAAAAAAACCGAAGCGCGTATTGTATGGAAATGGTTAAACATCTAGATATATATTTTTATCAGAGCATCGAACAGAATCAAATGTTTTTGATAATTATTACGGAATTAATTAGGGAATATTAGGTATGTGACAAGTGGAAAAATATTGCACGAATAAATGAATAGCAGTCACTAACTAGTATTAACTTATTCTACTCTATATTTTTCTACTTTATATTGGAAGAGGGAGACCAAGAAGGACATTCCATGATCAGATTGGGGATGTCTTGAAGAAGGGTCAAGTCAAGAGTACCCGAAACCGGCGAGCATGTATGAAAAGACTAATGAGTGTTGTGGAAGCAAAAGATGTATGTCAGGATCGTAGCACGTGGAAACAAATAGTCTCTGCCTATCCCCTTGCTGGGAAGAAGGCGTAATTATATGTATGTACTCAATATTTTTTTATCTTTTCAGCATGGGTTATCCTTTTTCTGTCTCGTAGCTTTATCGATTTATTAATATTTCCGACATGCACAAATGGATTTCCAAGTTCATTTATATCCGATAATTTTGGGAATTCATTTAACCAATTCGATTCGATTGCAATGGCGGTGGTTTAAATTTTTGTGAATAACTTAAACAAGAAATAGTTTTCAATAAACTAGAACTTGAAAGCTAAAAAAACTACGTAGTAGCTAAAAGCCGTCGCCATGCTAGTACAGCCTCTATTACCTATGGAATGCCGGGTCGCGGGCTGCACTTTGCGCCTCCATCCCAAATTGATTGCTCCGTCTACTTTTAGCTCCGATCTTTTAACAACTACTAAATTGTTGTGTTACTAATTAATTACACATCAGATTGCTGGGAAAATTACAACGTAGAAATAGATATTAGAAAGTGTTTTTTTTTTATTTCCCCTCATTTATTTGCTGTTAAAAGAAAAAAACTTTACCGAATCCAAGAAAAAAAAAACGAAAATAGTTTTCTATTGATCTGTTTGTAATCGGTGCCTCAGAATGAGACAGCAAGAATGATAGAAGCTCAATGATAAGTATGTAGGTAGGGCAGATGAGTAGATCCCCTCCAAAAAATTTGTTCCCGATTCGTCATATTCCTAACTCGTCTTATTCCTGATTCGTCACATTCGTAACCCGTTATTGTACAGTGAAATGAAACTGTGAATACGTGCTTACAGAATTAATAAGTATTAGGACAGTGTACTACGTTTATTAGAAAGCAATTTACTTAAGGAGGAGCGGATGGCGAATCAGGAATATGACGAGTTAGAAATATGACCAATTAGGACTATGACGAATCAGGAACAAATCAACCTAAGTACTTTTTTTTTATTTCTGGCTTTTTAATGTACTTAATTAATCTGAGTCACAATAGCTTAATGTCAACTGCTTGTCATCTTTTACAAAATATAACGATATTTTAACGACCGCTTTAGCCTAGTAGGTAGTGACCCTGCCTACGAAGCAAGAGGTCCTGGGTACAAATCCCGGTAAATCCCGGTAAATCCCAGTGATGAGCACGAATATTTGTTCCTGAGTTATGGATGTTTTCTATGTATTTAAGTATTTATTTATCTATATAAGTATGTTT
The DNA here is from genome assembly GCA_947563465.1 of Archips xylosteana. Taxonomy (NCBI): domain Eukaryota; kingdom Metazoa; phylum Arthropoda; class Insecta; order Lepidoptera; family Tortricidae; genus Archips; species Archips xylosteana. Next base: position 9,089,854 of record OX387349.1, read on the forward strand.
ATCGTCGTCTAGTACCCATAGTACAAGCTTTGCTTAGTTTGGGACTAGGTCGATTTGTGTAAGATTGTCCCCTAATATTTATTTAATATTTATTTATATTGCTTTTCCTGATTCAGAGACGTTAATTGTTAATGTGTCCTCCTGGTGCTTCACCATATGCATTCCGAAGAGTATAAATTGCTTAACAACTGCGTTAAATTAGTTAAATCGCATCCCGTGAAATACTTGTTACTGAGTAGTTCCGGTGGCGAACTGTGGTCTTCCTTCCTAGTCATTTCCATTGCACTTCATCAAATTAGGATTTCCAAATACATAAGTTACTACAAAAGATAATCATAGTAATACAGGTGTCCCTACAATATTAAAAGAGTTCCCTCAATTTCTCCAGGATCCACGCAATTATATCCTGACTTCCGTTACCAACAAAAGTTTTTTTTAATCGGTTTATAAATGACGTAGTTCAGAGATAACATATATAAAAAATTACAACCGAATTGATAAACTCCTTTTTGAAGTCGGTTAAAAAATTCATGTACCTACATAATCATACAAATAATGGACGTTCCCATTTAGTGCTATAAAGTTACGCTCTTTAACTGATAGAGTGGGCCAACTGTTTTGCTTCAACTAATCTTCATTGAAGTTTCAGCAGTGAATTAGTGAGTCACGGATGGAACAATTTTAACAATTTTATTTACGAGCGTGTCTTTGTGCCGCTTTAGTTCCTCTTACCATGAATTGATTCAAGCGCCTGTATTACTTGTGTATGTGTTTTCTTTGCATGGTATCACTATCTAGGTATATCCTACTATCGTTTACTATCTTTAACTATTCGAAGGGCCATTGACATAAACAAATATTATTCAATCGAAGTGCCAACATGCAATACAATCCATCGATAGCTCATCACCGCAAGTCCGTGGCTCAAAGATGACTCTTATTTTGAAAAAATAATTGGCTTTTTCTTCACGACTTTTCACCGAGCTTTTTGAATTGCTGCACATATCAAACTATTTGACCAGCTTCAAAATTGTAAGAAAAGTGCGACCCCTATCATCACTCGCTGCCAAGGGGCGTTGACGACGTGACTTTACGTCATTCGAAGCAATGGAAACAGTTCCACTTAGTGCGTAACGCGGCAAAAATGTCGCGACAGCCCGTTACGTAATTAGCACTAGACTCCAGCCACTAACGCGCAGACAAATAGATGAACTCTTTATATTCAGTCGCCACTTCTTAGAGACAGGGCAACGTTCTCGAAGAAAAGAGCGAGCCGCGTGAACGCGCTCACACTTGTAATTGATTATCGAGTTGATTTCCATAACCGAATTGCTTTATTTGGATGGAGCCGTGGCATCAATGTCTTCACATGACAATTGAATTACGAAGAAATGATTTGAAAAGCGGTAAAATGATGCGCGGAATCCTGTCCTATTTTACAGTTCGGTCTACGTTTCTCGTGACATAACGGACTTTTACGGAAGTAGCTTTTTAGCGCTAGCATTGTGTTCTCTCGCAGCGGAAGATTAAACATCCTCGTCAGGGCTGATAAACGCTGCATTTATTTATTTACCGACGCCTTGGTTATAACGGAACAACGAAGCCCAATAAATAAATACATTTCTTGTAATTCTCACAGTCCGCCCCGTCGCGGGCTGAACCTCATTCCATTCATTGTGTCCCTGTCGCGCGCGGGTGTAAGCGTGATGTCGTCTCGTTCCATTGCTTTGTATAAACCGCCCTGGGTCGGAGATTCTGAGAATCGGGCTCATGGCATTTTTTGAACGCATAATAATTTGATCGGAAAATATTTATGGAAGGGGTGCGTGCGCGCCGGACGCAGGCTGGTCCCGAACAAGTCAATTATCATATTATCAGGTCGGGGCGCGGTGCGGCTCCGCGCCTGAAAGCCTCTCAATGGGTGGTACGGCACCTCTGACATACCATTAACTTGTGCTTATTTAATTATGTAACTACATACATTAAACGTGATGTAACAAGCCGGGATGCAGACGTGATAACATAACATGTGCTGTGTGACTGTATAGGTACAGGTAGAAGAAATTTTAAGATTATTAATTGGAAAAATATACATAGTTTATGTTCTATAATGCTGGCCACTTACAGGGTAAATGACAAGACTGTACCCAATGTTTAAAATCTTATCTATAATGCTGGTCACTGACAAAACAAATGTCAAGGCTGTACCTGATGTTTAAAATCTTATACTTATACACAATTTCATGCAATGAAGTGTTTTGAGTTTAAGTTTAGGGGCGACTACTTGGGCAATGACTGATGGCAGATTTTAAGATTATTACGTATATTGAACGTTGAAAAACTTTTACCTCATAGTCTGAGGTGGGGTTTCAAAATAGTTGTAGCTTCTTTGGCCTCTTCATATGTTGCCATAAGCCTAAATAACGTCTCGTTTCGTCTCGTTTTTTGTTAGATTAACCTTCGATTGATATTTTCGATCTGTCAGCCTAATAAAGAGATAAAAGTATTACGGGACTAAGAAAATGAGTGAGTACGAGTTTGAAGATGAGTTAAATTTTAGCTTTAATATCGACTCCATGGTTTACCATGCGATAAAAATCTGAGCCTTGCCAATGACACATAAAAAATAACATTATCATGTATTGAAGGTATAGCCAAATGAAACCGGTACCTACTTTTTTTCCTACTACCTAGGTACTGATTTCCTCTACAGATGCCATACAAACTACATAACAGTTGTACACCTACTTCTTATCCCTATTTAGTAAAGCATAATCATGAAGATTGCGGATCTATAATAATATTATAAATGAGAAAGTACATATGTTTGTTTGTTTGTCCTTCTTTAACGTCGAAACTGAGCGACGAATTGACGTGATCTTTTTGTATGGACATAGTTGAAGCGGGCTGGAGGTGACATAGAAGGACATAGGCTACTTTTTTCACGGGAAAATATCTCATCATGCCCACGGGAAAACACGTTTTAATCTACTTCTGCGGGAGCGAAGCCGCGGGCATCAGCTTGTGTATTTACAAAATTAATTTTATTAAAACATGTCTACAAAATTATGTCAAAACATCAACAGTTTCATTATAATTGCTCATATCAAAACGTAGGTTTCGTAGAAAGGCTAATTAATTGGGAGCCGAGAAGGTTTTTTGCACAAAGTTTATTTTCGTAGCACCTGCTACGACGGCTACGAATCCCGTAGCGCGGTACAGGGTGAAGCTTCATTGAGCAACGAATTGTATTTATCTGTGAAAATGTTTTTGAACATAGTATTTCATTTAGGCTGGCTAGCAAAATTGTCATTGGCTGTAACAGCGCGCACACACACACACGCGCGCGCACACGTACTTAATAATGAGTGTTCTCGTCACAAGCTAGTTAGCAGTAGTGCAGGTGAAATTCCATGTTTGCTATTTTCACACATTTAACAAGAGGGAATGACAAATGTTACGTACGAGTGGGTACGCATTTGCATCATTAACCCCCGACACAAAAAGAGGGGTGTTATAAGTTTGACCGCTATGTGTGTGTGTCTGTCTGTCTGTCTGTGGCATCATAGCTCTTAAACGGGTGACCCGATTTGGATGCGGTTTTTTTGTTAGAAAGTAGGTTTCTTGGCGATGGTTTCATCAAAATCGGTTCAGCCGTTTCAAAGCCAAGTCAACGTAGCAACTTTACGTAAGTATAGTATTTAACGGACTTCAAAAACAGGAGGTTCTCAATTTATCGGAATCTCTTTCACTCGTTCTATATGATTTGATTCCACTACGTTTTTTTTTTTTCTAATTTGTCATAGCCGCTGGGGTCCCGGGAAGTGTGGAAGAGAGGGAGGGGGACCGTGGCGATGCATTTCCGGCGCATGTGCAAGACAATGCTGCTGAATGGATCCATTAATAGCACAAATGAATGAGTGCGTAGAGACATGTGTCGAGGTGAGGGCCCACTGCGAGCGGAATCAGACTGCAAATACGTTTTATAACCAATCAGGTCCAAATTTCATAATAAAGAAAAAGTTAACGGTATTAGCGATTTTGTATCGAAATTCACTATATTACACAATTGGAGCATTAAGTAATAAAATAATTTTATTTTCGAGACAAAGATTAAACTATGGTAATTATTAATTTGATGTGGTTTATCATTTACATTAAACACTTAATTTAAATAGGGATTAGTGGCGGCACATGGAAAGGCCTTTGCATAACAGTCAGATATTTATGTAGTCAAGGAAGTAATAAAATAAAATTATTACTAGACGATACGAATAGTCACCCCAAATTGCAAGTAATACATACATACATCATTGCAAACTAGCTTACGAAGCCTTGGCGGGGGCGAAACCGTGGGTAAAAAAATAAAAGATAGGCCAGTCAGTTCCCCACTCCGTGGGCATTTCGGGTTCTCCTTCAATGCACCTTTATGATACCCAAAGTAGTATGTCTTAGGCTGTGTAGACTACAGTCTAGTTAGTCAGTCGTTCAGAAACGATAATGTTTTATAGGATTGGACATACACGAACAAACAGAATTGAGCCCGCTTGCACTGGAGCGGCGCGTACGCACATGGGGCACTGATACATTGTCTTACCACGCAAAAAGACGACGTGGATCATTCGTTACAGAATTTCGGAGAATGACCCTTTTATGAACTGAGCCGATTCGACGAAACGCAATATTTTGCATCCCCGCCGTCCACCGGAAGCATTTTTTTTTCGGAAACATATTTTTGAGGACGCAATCCTTGTGCCGAATTTGGAGTATTTGGGGTTACAGTAATATTTTTTTACGTTTCGTATAATAGGCTACATGTAAATGCCCTTTTATTGCTTACACCATCTGTCCGTCCATCCACGTGTTATTGAAAACAGTTCAAATATCAATTGCTGAACGAATTTTAGCAAATGACTTCAGAACGAGTGCATCTATTTCTTTTTTTTTGTTGTGTTTATCACTGTCGGGAGAAAAAAATTATTTACAGACAAAACATAACTTTTTTCATCAGGCTGTAACTTTTTAGGAAACACGGAGTTAGCATTTATAACAACTTGTTGTTAATAATGATTGATGAAATAATGTCCGGCGATTACATAAACAATTGCTACGAGTGCCACGAACGTTCTCATGCATATAGTAAGTTTAAGAATAAACCTCTGACAATAGACGCCGACTCTGTTTTGTAGCCAGAAGTCAACTACCTGTGACATCGCGTACCTGTTCACTCCTAAGCCCGCCTAATGGATACGTGAAGCAGAATGCTATTCTTGGATTACTGTCAAATTCAACAGATAATATCGCTTCCTGCGCTCACTTTTGCTTTATTTACCCTATAATGCAACAAGTGCGAGGTTTTCTACCTGCAGAACAATGCAGCAAGTTACCGGCGGCATCACCGTTATGCGCCCACACCGCCGCACTGGCGCCAGACCCAGCCACTATTGTACTCTGCCCATTCTTTCATACAACCTGTGATGGTCAACAATTGTCATTGCTCAAAGACTTTGTTACAGCTGACCAGGGGACTAAATTTCGATATAGTGGCGCTCTTCAAGGCTAAAATCTGCTGGGGACATTGCGTTTCCGTTCCAACAAATGAATTGAGTCTTAACCAAACAATAGACTGGTGTGTTCTTGAATGCCAACTTTGAGCTTGCGCTTTGTTTAGATGAACAGTTGGTCCACGAAGTTGATTTACTGATAGTATAACAAGGTCATTAAAGTGTGTTTGCACAATAAATACATGTATTCGGTAGAGTTTATCACTGTGTCAGCGGCCGGAAATGAACCGTCTCGCCGCCTTCCCGGCTCTTATCGACGCGAATAGCTTCTACAAAATCTATTGCTATTCTAATATTTTTTAGAGTCGATGTGCATGTTTATTAACTGATTATCTCTACGTAACATACTTATAAGTTGAAAGCTTCATAGAACTTCAGCACTTTTGTTGAAGAAGAAAAAAACCTGTTAAATTACTAACGAAGTGTCTTACAGGGAGGAATATTCTGAGAGCGGCGATTAAGCTCCTTACACACATAGTTATGATACATCAATTTATATGTGAAGCACCCTTTGAACGGAATGCTTAGCGATCGTTACATGCTAAATGATAATCAAGTAACCCGCATGGGGTGTGAAATGACTTAATTGCAAGTATAAATGAGGAGAATGATATAATCATTGTGATGCTTGCTGCAAATAGCGGTCACGTGGCGCGAATTCGCCACAATTGGCTTGACGGGCGGAACAGGGGCGCTCGCCTGCGCGTCGGCACAATATGATGTGATTATTGCGTTACATTTAACTGTAACACGAAACTAGATCGATCATATGGGTAGGATTCAGTGCCGCAGTAGCATATGACATTTTTAAACCGGTCTAACTTATAGTTTTGTGGCGAAAATTAGGAGAGACTATTGTTTACCGATGGGGCAGAAAATCTACATAGTACATTGACGAGCAAAAATAAAGGGTCGGTACAAAAATGACGATAACTACAGAACCCGCTGTGATAGCTTCTTCGAGTAAAATGAGTTTAGTAAAGAGTTTTATTCTTAACAAGAAAAAGTTTAATTGAGAATAAAACTCTTTACTAAACTCATTTTACTCGAAGAAGCTATCACAGCGGGTTTTGTACTTATCGTCATTTTTGTAACCGAAACTTTATTTTTGCTCGTCAGTGTAGAAGCCGAAATTAACTGATTCGCTGACTGACATATCAACGCACAGCTCAAATTAATGAGTCTAAAAGCTTGAAATTTAGCACAGAGCTTCTTTTCATCGTGTTGGAAAGAAGACTTTTTGGAAACTGGGTAAAATAAGGGATGAAGCGCTGTATGAAAGCTAAAGATAACAAATTTGAAAACGTCCAGTAAAACTATTCATTCATCAGTAAAAAAATACAACTGTCCTTATTTTATGAAAATCAATCCCTATAGGAGTGAAACAAGGGATTAAATGGTGAATGTAAAATAGGAATCCCTGATCCACTCAAAATTCAGGTTCATGAAGTATAGTCGGGGTAAGAAAAGGTTCGTCACTTTTCGACCTTAACTCGTTGACATAGAGGCGAAAAGTGACGAACCTTTTCTTACCCCGACTATACATTGCTTTTTTAAAAACAAAACTGAAATTGCACGGAAAATCAAAACACCACACGAGAAGCTTTCATAGGCTATTAAAATAAGGCATTTTCTATGTAGTTTTATGAATAAAATTTTTGGCAGATTAATGTCAAACTTAATACTACAAGCAATAACATCTTTTGTGAAGTTTTTACTTACACCTAACTAATTATAGGTACCTTAAGTTTTTATGGTACCAAAACCAGCTAAAGCTGTTGTGTTAAAAACATAAAACTACACATTAACAATTTAAATCACCACGTCTATCGTGGGAACATGTTTCACAATGATAAATGAAAAGTGACAAATATATGGTTGCAAAGTCGATATCACTATCAAATGTTTATGAGCACATATTTACAAACTTGTTAATAAATATGTAAAGGTTACGAAATAACCGTCCATTGGGTGATTACGTATCACTGTATTTGATCCGGTAATACAAAGTAAGAAAAGCTCCTTAGAACATTATATATAAGACTAGCTTTTGCCCGCGACTTCGTCCGCGTAGAATTCCAATTTGTGGTAAAGCTTCTTCATCTCTTTCATTGTATAAAACAAAAATCCGGCACCGGCAACATCCATCATTATTATCATTTCATCATGAGTATCAGTTAGTGAATATTATAAATCCCGTTTATTCCCTATCCCGTGGGAATTTCAACAAATTTGTCCTTATTCTTTGCAAAATTACACTTATTTTTATCCCGCGGGTATTTTGCATTTTCCCCGAGAAAAGTAGCCTATGACCTTAAAGCTTTCTACCGATAAAAGAACTTTTAAAATCAGCCGCGTAGTTGAGTTCACTTATTTTTTCCCGTGGGAATTTTGATTTTTCACGGAGAAAATAGTCTATGTAAGTAAGGGTTAGTGTAGCTACTCACTAATAGGTAAAAGAAATTTTCAAATCAGCCCTGAAGTGAAATTCACTTCTTAATATCCCAGGGGAATTTTGCATTTTACCGAATAAATAGTAGGTAGCCTATACCAATAAAGGATAGTGAAGCTTTCTATTGGTGATTTTTTTTTAAACTCAGCCCCGAAGTTAATTTTACTATTTTCTATACCGCGGGAATTTTGCATTTATCCGGAAAAAAGCATCCTATGTTAACCAAGGACAGTGCATCTTTTCTATTGGTGTAAGACATTTTAAAATGAGCTCCGAAGTTGAATTTTCTTTTTTCTATCCCTTGGGAATTTTGCATTTCCCCGGAAAAAAGTAGCCTATGTCAATAAAGGATAGTGTAACTTTTTACTGGTAAAAGTTTTTTTTTTTAATCGGCTCGGAAGTTTCAGAGATTATCTATCCCACAGGAATTTCCAAAAATCCTGCAATAAGTTTTTTTGTTGTTATGGTCATTTTCGTTAATACTGTATTTGAAAAGATTAGTAATTGTAGTTACGGAGATATGGTCCAGTTGATTTGAGTACCTACATATATAAATCCTGATTTAACTTTATCCCGTGGAAATTTTCAAAATTCTTTACATTCGCTTTATATTCTAATAGTCTAATTGCATGCCCAATGTGTACAGTTTAGTAATCTTCGTTATGGGCATAGGGTCACTCTTGATGAAATATATAAATCCCGATTATTCCTTATCCCGTGGAAATTCCGGAAAATCCTTTCTTATCGGATGCCTACGTCATACAAAGAACACACCCTCCACGTTTTAGGTCTCTACATACAGCGGTTTAGGCTGTGCGTTAATCCGGCAGTCAGTCATTTAGGACTTTAGGACAAAGCATTTTATATGTATTTGCATTGCACCAAGCTTTTATGCGAGTTCAACAATGATATTTGAATACTCAATTCGATTTTATTCGAAAAAGGTTGAACTCGCATAAAAGCTTCATCATCATCATCATCATTTCAGCCGTAGGACGTCCACTGCTGGACATAGGCCTCCCTCATTGACGTCCAATCATTACGGTTGGAAGCGACTTGCATCCACCCTGAACCTGCGGCCTTCACCAAAACGTCCGTCCATCTCGTTGGTGGACGTCCCACGCTGCGCTTGTAAAAGCAAAAGCTTGGTGAAATGCAAATACTTAATACATATAATTAGCTATTATCAGAGATCAGATCAAGACGTGGTTGACAAACGTAGACAAAAATGGTTTGCAATATTTGAAGTTTCGTTTCGTTTACAATGTGTCAAAATAAAATGTAATTTAAATCAAAAGCACTAAGGAGTATTGATATCAACTTCGAAGCAAATCACCCCCAAAATAACTTTCTACTACTTTTTGACCCCGTCAAGGGATAAATTTCAATAAAATACGAAACACGTCTTCCATCAATTTTGTTAAAGAATGTTTATGCAAAATTTGAAGTAGATTGGACCAAGGAATCACGATGTCTCATACAAACTTTGCCCCCCTTTTTACCCCCTTAGAAGTAGAACTACGGAAAATCCTTTCTTATCGGATGCCTACGTCATACAAAGAACACACCCTCCAAGTTTCAGGTCTCTACGATCAGCGGTTTAGGCTGTGCGTTGATCCGTCAGTCAGGACAAAGGATTTTATATGTATAGATTAACGCTCAATTAGTGGCGTAGCTAGTTAACCCAAGGACCCAGGTGTAAAAAGAAATTAAGGCCCCAAATTTTTGCAGGATTTATGAAGTAAAAATACAAAATAATATAAACATTTTCAAATCTGATCATTAACGTACGCTGCAGGCAGGCAGAGGAAATAAAGTTTTAAACTTAATGACATAGATATCTATTGGACAGCAAAGTAGTAGATTAAAGAGTTTATTGAGTTAAGAATAGCTGGAAAAATGTTTCGTATTCGAATCCAATTTGAGCTTTACTGACTGCTGGTTAGAATCCAAGGGACCCCTAAGCGTGAAGGCCCCCTGCCCTTATACTACGAAATTCGAACTTAGTATCGTGCCGTTCCTTTCATGCTAATAGTATTCTCAGATTACAGATAGTATTATACAAAAATGTGAAGGAATGGCACAGTAGGAACTTCGAATTCGCGTAGTAGCTCCCGACAGCTACGCCAATGCGTTCAATATAAAGTATCTAGTTCCCGTTTCACCTCGTCGTAGATATAGACTCCATGATGATTATAAGAACTTAGAAGAAAAACGTTATTAACAGAGATCGGAATTTTCACGGCAAAATATAAGACTGTTGCAATCAAGCTAGTGTTAGAACCAATTTTTTATCGATATCAATATTCGTGCAATAGAAGAAAAAAACGGTCCACTAAATAAAAAAAAAGCATATTTAATACAAAATTTTAGGTCAGGCTTGTATAAAATTATATAGAGACAGATGCAATTTCTTCTTCGAAGTCCGCGTCAGTGTCAGTATACAGAGCAGCACATGACATTTTATTTGGTTTGTGATAGTGATAGGAGTAGATATTTCTCAACATTATCTGGGAGTAGCCTGTTTCGTTTATCACCTGACCTAAAATTCTGTATTAAATATGTTTTTTATTTAGTGGACCGTTTTTTTCTTCTATTGCACAATTATCGATATCGATAAAAAATTGGTTCTAACACTAGCTTGATTGCGACAGTCTTATATTTTGCCGTGAAAATTCCGATCTCTGGTTATTAAGCTGTCATATTAGAGCAGTATAAAATGTCATTAAGAAAGCTTTGAAGCAATCTTCACCTAGTTCTCATGAAGGTGCAATTCCCACGCAGTTATCATCACCAATGACTCTGGAGACTTAAGTTGAAGAATGGCAGAAACAAGACATTACCTTTATTGATCTAATGATATAAACAACGCACATGTTTCTCATACATTAAACTTAGGTAACTGTGCTCGCATATACATATTATGCCAAGATCACGCCCTAAGTTATTCTGTCGACGCGTTAAAAGTTAAACCGAGAAATGCAAGCAGCAAGGCAAGACTTGTACGGACAAGGGACATGAGGACTTGACATAAGTACGTTGCTTAATCTGTAGAATATATGGATCAACGTCCGTGGACCGTAGGTACGCAGTCATAAGAACATTGTTATTTATAGGTCAGTGCTTACAATATGATAAGAGATCACAGTCAATACGAATGGGTGCATCAAGATACGCCTCCAGCGCGCAGTGACGTCATTCCTAATTCTGTGCTCCACATCAGAGAGGCCGTCCATAATAAATGTGATTTTATCTTTGTTGATGTCACCCTTCTTAGGTTACGCTTAGTAATCGTTTGATGGGCATAAATCTACGTTAAGTGCACATTTCGTTAAAGGTCTTAACTTGTCCCTGTAAAGCTGGCGTTTCACAAAGCCCCTACAGTACTACTGAGTTTCAAAAGACAAAAGTAGACGGACTAAGTATTTTATACACACACCAAAGTTCTGAAAGAAACGTTTTAAGGGTCGAAAAGTATTACGACATTCCAATAATCACATTTACATATGTTCACGATCACGATCAAGTTTATGAGATGAGAAACAAAAAATGTTTAGTATGAACTAAAACAATTATTGGATTGGTTTAGTTCATTAAAATTAATATGGACCTCCGCAAAGTAACGCCTGATTCAATAAATGTTTAGCATCATTATCACCGGACTTGGGACTTTTGACCCTAGAGCGATTTCTGCAAGACATCACTAAACGATGTTTATAAACAGAAATTAACCAGCCAAGCTTGGATTGCATTGCACAAGTCGAAACTAATATTAGACTTTGTACCTAATATCAACATTAATTTATGGTTTGAGCTTAGAAGGATTATGAGACTTTTAGAACAAGTTGGACCAAAAATCAAAAAGATTCGACGGTTGACTTGATATTGATTATCGTTATGTAGTGGACCAAAAATTTCCTCTCGTTTGACGATGATTATAGTAGGTAATAGTAACATGGTGCCACTCACACTTACTTATGAATATACCTAGAGATTTTCCTGGCACGAACGGCGTGTGGTTAGTGTTTGACATCTTATATATAAAATTCTCGTGTCGCGGTGTTTGTTACCAAACTCCTCCGAAATGGCTCGACCGTCTAATAAATTGATGAACGCCGGCTGCATACACGAAAAAGGATGGCGAAGGCCAGTTGCAAGAGAGCGGCGAACGCCAGGATGTACAATGCGGGGTGGGGGGGGGGGGATGCGGGGGGATCCGAAATCTGCTCATTTATTGCCTCTACTCTAAGGCGGAACAAAGTTCGCCGGGTCAGCTAGTAATAATATATAACATCGATTCGGTTTGGTATTATTGTTTACATATTTTCAAACGTGCCAAATTGATATAATGCCACTTATAAGATATCGATAAACAAAGTATCAGAAGAAAGTCACTAGCGTTGAATCGTCCGTGCCAGGAAAATCTCTAGGTATAGGTACTTATGAATGAAACAGATGAACATAATACGTACAGTCAAGTGTAAAAATATAAACTTATTCAAAGTTTCAAAAATAAGTACCACAGACTCTTATTCCGACGCAATAAGGCCGTAGTAACATACCTATTTTTGAGTGGTTCGAATAGATACTTATTTTTGCACTTGACCCTACCTACATAAGTGATTGATCGTCAAATTTATCTGTAATGTCCTTTATTATTTTATAGCCTTTAATTGCGGCTTCGCTCGCGTAAACGAATAAGTTTGGCAGTATTATTGAAATTCTGGGATTTTACTTTTTGTTATGTGAAGAGCAGATATCGTCTTGGGTCGTCCCATTCGTTATTTGTCAACTTCTTAACTCGTCTCATTCTGTTTTCGTCATCCATTCTTCATTCGTCACTTTCGCTGTTAGTCATTGTCGTCTTGGGTCATAGTTGTTGTTTGTATTGTTCATATTCAGGTTCATTCGATTTTCGTCTCTTCTTCTTTTGACATATTCGGTGTTAGTCTTAGATTATATGTCTATATATAATCTAAGGTGTTAGTCTTTTTATTTTTTAGTCTCATTCGTTACTCGTCACATTTTTTTTCGACACGTTCGTTGTTGGTCCCATTAGCAGTAAGTCACTTTCGTTTTTAGGTCCATTCATAACTCGTCTTGTTCGGTTTTCGTCTCAATTCCCGCTTTAGTTATACAACCTCCGCTATTACGTTACTGACCACTCAAAGATAATAATAATAAATAATGCTTAAGGTTTCAAGTGGCTGAAACTACCTAACTAAGTATAGTAGACAATTTTATACTTGATAATTTTCGTAATTTCTCTTTTCGTGATTTTCGTGATTCTAGTCGCCTGAAAGAAAACAAGTCAAATTGTAAATAATATATCAAACGGGACAAATAGTGAATGTGTCCAATAAAGAATGAGATCAATTTCTAAAGAGGCCAAATAAGAAAAATACGAACTTAGAATAAGACCAAAGACGATAGGACGAATAACGAATGAGACTAAACAAGAGATAGACTAACACCGATCATGACCAAAAAATTATGAATAAGAAAAAGACAAACAACGAATAAAATAAATAAATAAATAAATATTAGGGGATAATCTTACACAAATCGACCTAGTCCCAAACTAAGCAAAGCTTGTACTATGGGTACTAGACGACGATAAACATACTTATATAAATAAATAAATACTTAAATACATAGAAAACATCCATAACTCAGGAACAAATATTCGTGCTCATCACACAAATAAATGCCCTTACCGGGATTTGAACCCAGGACCTCTTGCTTCGTAGGCAGGGTCACTACCAACTAGGCTAAAGCGGTCGGTATATGACCAAAGACGGCAAAGACTACCACCGAAAGTGACGAATAAAATAAATAAATAAATAAATAAATAAATATCACGGGACAATTCACACCAATTGACCTAGTCTCAAAGTAAGCTTAGCAAAGCTTGTGTTATGGGTACTAGGCAACGGATAAACATACTTATATAGACAGATACATACTTAAATACATATTAAACACCCAAGACCCGAGAACAAACATTCGTATTTTTCATACAAATATCTGCCCCGACACGGGAATCGAACCCGGGACCTCAAGCTTCATAGTCAGGGTCACTAACCACTAGGCCATCTGGTCGTCTAAACGAATGAAGAATGGATGACGAAATCAGAATGAGACGAGTTAAGAACTTGACAAAAAACGAATGGGACGACCCAAGACGATACCGAAGAGCACCCGTGCAAAATTTCATCTCTAGACTTATCGGATTAGATACGATATCCAGGGTTGATTTTGAGTCGCAACATTGTATTTTGGCCACGAACAGACAAAAGACCTAATATATATATATATATATATAGGTATCTAATGATCTAATGACCAAATAATAAAAGTTTCAAGTTACTATGATAAAATATTAGAAGGTTATTGGGTCATAGCAAGAGGACAGCTCGTGGATGCGTGTGCGCACACCGCACACTAACTGGAGCCCGAGACGACACGGAATAAGCGACGGCAGCATTCCCGGCAAGTGCAGCGACATATGATATTTGTGTTATACATTTTTACGAGTCGCGACAAGTGTTTGCATAGTCAGTTGGAATTTTGTGTGCCGTACGTTCTCCTTTTTTCATATTGTTTATCGTTCAACTTGGCGCTTACTAGGGTTGGAACTTCGCATAAAATACACTTGAATAAATAGTTAGACTTTTATAAAACTACATACTAGCTTTTGTCCGCGCAGAATTCAAATTTGTGGTACAGCTTCTTCATCTCTTTCACAAAAATCCTAAATTTACCGTAATCATCATCGATATCAGTTATTTAATATATAAATTCGTTTTTCTTTCTCCAAAATTCTTGAAATTAGTTTATTACTGTTATTATTACAACTCCCCCGAGTGGTGTCGGATTTAGAATTACACCTCTCCATTTCTTCCATGGATGCCATAAGAAGCGACTAAGGAAATAGGTTAAGGTATATTGTAGGCGATAGGCTAGCAACCTGTCACTATTGTACCACTTTTGCCTAACTTTAAACATAAAACTGCTAAAGGTGGCCCCGAAACGTGAATGTAGCGTTTCATGTGCTCTGCCTACCCAACAGGCGTGATGTGTGTATGTAAGTATGTATAACTACCAACTTGTATGCCAAATTTGAAGAGTATAGTAATCATAGTTATGGAGATATGATCACTTAGAGTCGAACATATAAATCCCGTTTATTCCCGTGGGAAATTTAACAAACCCGAAGGAATAATCCTTGCCCACATCATAAGGCAACCTCTACGCAAAATTTCAGCCTTCTAAGGGCCTCTTGGGCTGGACGTTGATGAGATGATGTCAGTGAGTCAGGTCTTCTCTTTTAGAGGCGCGTACTACAATTACACTCTTACGGAAAAGGTTATAGATGACAACCAGCCCGTGAGGGATAATTGACCGTGGGAACCGCGCTGGTGGCGTGCCCCAATGGATGTTCCAAATCACATTACTGCTCTAGTATTATTGTTACAATTTTTTGCACTCCAGATCCACCGACAATGACACTACCGCATTGCATAATACCCCGAATGACGTTACCGTATCTCTTTGTTGCAGTTTTTTTGCTGATATAGATTTGTAAAATATTTTGTCATCTGCAAATCTTTCATTATTGCTGTATTTTATTGAGTCATTATTGTGTAACAGTAGGTACAGTAGATTATCAGGTCACATTAATTACTTTAGCTAGGTAACTTCATTTTGTTTCCAGATTGACAATGTTAACTCTATTCAATCTCTATCAAATCTATCATTCTGTTAGTTTATAACCTTGCTTTTATCTCCATCTGATATATATGTATATCAGATCGGCCAAGTCAAAAAGTGTGTTCGCAGTAACGTCTCGTTCATTTATCTTTGAGCGCCTTGCAAGCTCCAGTGTATCTGATGCCACTGTTATATTTGCTCGCAATTCTGATCTTCAGTTTCAGTTACATCCTACAGGAAGGTATTGTGTTTAAAGCCAGCAGGGTAGAAGGCGCCGGCCTGGTGCCAGACCCCGGCTTGGGCTGTTCTGGCTGCGGAAGGAATGTGACTTCGCCAACTCTCACACTCCCCGGGATGAGTCGAAACTTTTTATATAGGCGCGATTCCTGGAAGTATGGTTCCATCGGTCGGAGGCTGGCGCTCGCCGGCCATTGTCGAGCGCGGCTAGTTTTGATCTTATTGTTAATGGGACGCCAGGTTTTTTCAACGGCGTTCGGAAAAAAGGTATCATCGGACCCCAGCGGAAACGTTACGGACTCTTGTGAAGTAAAATGGATATATACGTTCTACGAAGGAGGTGTTATTTTAATCGTAGGTCGGCTTTGTTGTTCAGGAATGTAGATGGCCTGTCATATTTAATGGGCAGTTTCTCAGTCGTTATATGAACCATGAGATGCACACGTCCTGAATATTTATCAGTCATCTTATCTGCTGATGGAATAAAATTATATAGATACACTTGTTTTGTACATTATCTAAAAGATGTAACTTATTTTAATGGAAACAAACCGTCACGCCACCTTCAACGAATTTAACGAATTTTAGCAAAATTTATGCTGTCAGGTAGATACCTAACAGCATAAATTCTGCTAAAATTTGTGCTAGATAGAAAAAAATTGTACCTTTTTTTGCAATTTTTGTTTATTTATCAAAGACAATTTAGTCTACGAAACTTTTGTTTATAAACTGATAAAAACAATACGGCCTACCTACCATTTAATAGGGGCATATTGAACGTTTACCTTGAGTCGGGTCGATCTCACATCTTTGTGTAGGTACAAAAGTGCACATTGTACGAACCACACACGAAGAGCCAAAGAAAACAAGAAAGGCAGAGCGTTAATCTGCAAAGTAGAATATCCGCTGGATGTCTAATTCAATTATACGATAGAAATAGTAATTTATATCAATGCAATTAAGTTTAATCTTAAATGTGAGCTGTTACTTATTTGGTGTAAGAAATTAAGTAGAGAAAAGTATTAATGTTTACTAGATTATTAACTTTACCTACAAAATCCATTGGACTTATGCTCGTACTGCTCCTGAAGCACCGACTTCAAAGAGATCAGTAGAAAGTTAGTTTCGAGATTTTTTGAAGTGGATTTATTTTTTATATTATTTTATTTATTTCTTAGTGTAACTAATCTAAGTTACAATAGCTTTAAGATAACTGCTCGTAATTTTAAAAATGTTGCTTTATCCCGATCCAGAGACGTTAATTATTGAGGAGTCCTCCCGGTGCTTCAGCATCAGTTCCACTTCACCATATGCGAAGAGCATAAATTATCTCGTATTCGTATTTGCTATTGAGTAGACGGTTACCAACTGTGATCTTCCTCATCAGTTCCACTTAACCAAGTCATGGTTTCCAAGAGCAAATGCCTGAGTTAATAGGTATAGGTACTTATGTATACCCAAATCCCTATTGATGGCCCTACAACATTTGAAGAGTTGCCTCGATTTGCCCCGGATTCGCCCATCAGATCCAGACATTGGTGACAGTGGGACCTAATTGGAAGTATGTATTTCCTGCCCAAACAAAAAAAGATAATATAAAAGATAAAAATAACAAATGACGGCTTTCTGAAGTAAAAAATATAAAAAAAAACAACTGAATCGATAACTTAATCCTTTTTTTTTGAAAGAAAGAAAAAACAATTTATTGCCACAAAAAAACAAATTAACAAATTTTTTGAAGTCTGTTAAAAAAAGACTATTTAATCTCAGTCGATTTTGCAAGTAGAAAATTCGTTTGTCTTGAACATGTACCTAAGAATATACCTAAGAAAGAATATTTGTATTGTATTATAAGAATATTTTCAAAAAAGAAGAAATAGTGTACAATATAATATGTTGATTTAAACAATGGAAGTTTTTAGAAAGTTTCAAAGAAAACCTTTAAATGCATAAAGAGGCCGCAAATTGTGAGGTCGTAAGTCGTTTTTTTCCTAAATTCCCCCAGGGCCACGTTTCCCATTTCGTTCTCTGCCGCAGCCGAAGCATAATGAGTGGTTGTTAAAATTATGAATGGAACATCTACCGCCCGATCAGCTGTGTGCGTGCCGTAGCCCTTTGTGTACTACGCGTACGCAAGGACGTTGCGCCTGTGTGCGGCGGTGCAGTGTGTGAGAATGTTTACAAGACCGAGAACTGGAGACTTCTGTTATTCTTAAAATACCTTAGTGCTGTATTTAGAATTTTTAGTAACACACAAATAAAACATGGATGACGCGTGGAAAGAAAGATCTTGTTTTGTCTACGTAATGATTTTTAAGATTATGCGTAGTCTGTCGTAAGGATGTAAATAGGTGTTTATATGATAGAATTTTTTACAGGTAAAATATCGCTAGATGGTGTTAGTATTGCTCATGAGGTTTTGACGACCAGTACCTCTACCATGAGTTACACTAGTTTACAGTGACCGTACTCGCTAGCGACGGCGTAAATGATTTGTATAGAGAATTGTGTACAGCGCCTCTAGCGGTCACTTACGGAAGTACAATTCTCCATACAAATCATTTACGCCGTGGTCACTGTAAACTAGTGTAACTCGTGGTAGAGGTACAGATGGCCTAGTGGTTAGAGAACCTGACTATGAAGCTTGAGGTCCCGGGTTCGATTCCCGTGTCGGGGCAGATATTTGTATGAAAAATACGAATGTTTGTTCTCGGGTCTTGGTTGTTTAATATGTATTTAAGTATGTATATAAGTATGTTTATCCGATGCCTAGTACCCATAACACAAGCTTTACCTAGCTTACTTTGGGACTAGGTCAATTGGTGGGAATTGTCCCGTGATATTTATTTATTTATTTATGAGGTTCATTTGACGTTACAGTCTTGCTTTGCTTGCGATTGGCTCATTTAGTTATAATAAACCAATCCCAAACGTGATACAAGTGTCAAACCAACGGACGGACGGAAAAGGACCTCCTAACACTAGCGCCAACTAACCTGCCACAAATAACCTCATTAAAAATGAGCCGATTGAGCCGCCTTCCGTAAAAGCTTTATTTATACTTTGATTAGAAGGTAAGTTGTGGCTTTTTAATCAATCCTGCGCGTAAGCCGTCATTCGGTATGCCCGATAATTGTCCAATGAGCGATGATTATTCCGCTACAAGATGGACCAAGTTCTACTTGACGTTTTAATAATTTAATCCACCGGGGACTTGATCGAAGAAATTGGAATGTGGTTCCGTGCTGAGGACACCGCAAATAAAAATATTCCGTAATTATATCCCTGAGCCCTGAAAGTACTTGGGAGCATTGACATCAAAGATGAACGACTTTAATAGCTCACTAATATAAGGCTACGCTTAAAATAAAAGTTGTTGTAGTTTCTTATACCCTATCCCATACCGATAGTCACAGTCATGAATCGCAAGTAGATATTGCAAGTAATAATTATAATACACATTTACTCGAGATGGGTGTAAAGCAAAACACCGTAACTAAAACGAAGTTATAGTAACACTTACAAAACTGTACGAACCGGAACTGAAAATATTATAGTTCAGTTTGGTTACAGTGCAATAATAAGTACCTGGTTGACCGAGCTTTGCTCGGGCTAAAACTCTAAAGCATGCGTTGTCCCTGAGATAAGACAAAGCGAGATCGATTAATTTTCCCCGAAAACCGCCACATAGGAAATTTCACCGAAATTGTTAGCTCCATTTCCGAGATCCCCAAAATCATACAAGAATTGCTCGCTTAAAGATATAAGATTAGATTGATAGACAAAATGAAAAATAATAACGAAATTGAACTATAATATTTTCAGTTAGCAGTTACTGTCAGTGTTGTTACGGCTTGAATAGTCTTCAAGATATATAAATGTTCCATAATTAGCCACTTCATGGTTTTGATTTAAAAAAGTGGCCTAAGCCTGCCTAACCCCAAGGATATCTAAATCGCGGTTTACTCGTTAAGTTTGGCACGTTTGCAATAACTTTCTGTTTTCCACCGTGGAAGGAAAGATTTTGGTTAGGCCTCCTTTTCTCAATTAAGTTTCTGACTAAAAGCAAAACTATCGTTCACATCGTTATATCGGCCATGTTTAATCTCAATTTGTCTTACATACTAATACCTACTGTCATGCAGTGTGGCAGATAATAATCAAAAAAAATGTATTGTTTAATAGAAAAAAAAAAATATTATAATGGCAAGATAGACTTATTAATTAAAACTACTATTTTAAGTACTCAGGCGGATTGTTTTAACTACTTAGAGTTTTTCTGGATATTTTATAAATATTTCTACTTCTACCCTTCTAAAACAGCAGCGGCAAAAGTTGAGCAGCTCAATCGAAAGCCGTCCAACACAGCGATTCCAAGAAATAGCAATCTCATATTATGCAAAAGTATTTTCTTCGGAACAAGTAAAGTCGATTATCGCGTTTTGCAGTCGAGCGGTGGAATCCGCCCATTACGCGGGCTCGAGTGGGCAAGGCGGTGGTCGCACGCACTCGCCCAAAAAACATCCCGACACGTAACATAATATTTCCCATGCAGCCTTTTATTTATTAGTCGGGCACCGAGGCCCGGCGCCGCGACAACTCAACTTCCCAGAACCAGAGCCGTTACGTTCATGAAAAAACACTATTTATGTCGATGAAAAAATCGGGATACGGCCGTATTTGTCTGAAGACCGAGCTATGCGCTTTTTGTTCGGACCCGATTTGCAGGAATCCGCAGGTACCGCCTAGCGCGTGGAAAAATATTAATTCGACGGTCAGGTGGGCGTGGCTGGAACTGTTAGCAAACTGAAGCTTGTAATCAGGCGCGAACCCCCTTTAATTGGTCTCGAACATCTCAAAAACTGACAAAAAAACAACGTAGGGAAGTGTATTGAAACTAAACCACTTAAGTGTTTAATTTTACATCGAATCTAAATTCCATCGTTTCGAGTTCTCTTTGTTTCATCATTCATTAATCATTATTGTCATGTCGATCTTTTCAGGAACATGAGACCTAAAAACGGCACGTGAAAACGACAAGTGTCAGAATATAGACTTATTAAATTGGTACATTACAATACTATATATGTAATTTGGTTGTAAAGGAAATTAGGTAGGTAGGTACTTCTACTTTTACATAAGGAAAACCGCCATGAATGTGCAATGTGCATTATTGTGCATACATTATTGATCTGACATCCACACAAATTAACATTCCATGTTGTGCAGAAGAATAGTAAGCATTTGTTTTTCATATTGATTAGCGCCAGTGTTGGCAAAAAAACAATTCGAATTGACGATTGACGAAACTAATTCTAAATCTACTGATTGAAGATTGACGATTACTAATCGTTAATTTGAATTGATCGGTCAATCCTCAATCGTCAATTCGGATTGATGATTACTTTGTACGTACCTACCTAATGCCCTTTTTATTTAGGCAATTTTTCGAAACTGACCAAATGCGTTCAAAAGCGGTGTCTGAGTTTACCAAAGGTTCCGAAACATGTTTCCGACGGCAATATGAAGGATGTCCTTTTTGGAACATTTTCGGGACTTTCCTTGAAATTAACCGATAGCGTTCAAAATCGATATCTGAGGTGCCCAAAGGTTTCGAAACTTGTTTCCGAGGGAAATATTGAGAGATGTCCTTTTTTGGGACATTTCTAGAAATTACCCGATTGCGTTTAAAATCGATATCTGAGGTAACCAGAGGTTTCTAAGCATCTTTTCAACTGCAATATTGAAAGGTGTCCTGTTTTGGGACATTTTAGTGACATTCTTTGAAAGTGACTGCTTGCATTAAAAATCGATATCTGAGGTGCAAAACATGGTTCCAACTTCAACAGCAATATTTAGATTCTACACTTTAGCCGCGTACTTAGAGGACACCTTTGAAAAGTAATCTTAAGGAATGGTTAATCTAGATTGAGAATTGATTTAATCCGAATTGAGGATTGATGCGTTAATTCCAATTGATTCAATCGGATTGACGCGTCAATCAGAATTGAATCAATTCAAATTGATCAATTCGGATTGATCAATTCGGATTGACGCGTCAATTCGATTGATCAATCCGGATTGATTTAGTTCAGATTGATGCCAACACTGCACGCAGCGCTAATTTAGCGCAAACCATCATTAAAAGGTCGATCGAAGTGTCATGGAAACAAAACTTAACATGTCTAGTAATCTTTTTTGAAAATTGAGATTTTAATATCAAAATGTAGAGCACGCAAAGTTCTATGACATACCAAATCTTAAAACAAAAATATTTCCATATCTGAAAACAAAAATATTTTCACTTTAAAAGAAATAACCATAGTAATTGTTCGTAATGACTAACGTCAAACTGCTATAGCTCAAAAAGTTGCTTAGATGACTAGACATCTTCTTTCCGTGGACACAAGGACACACAAGGCCTCTTACATCTTGACAGATGATTTAAGCAGCGTCTGTTTGAGAGAGGCAACGCCGTTCGGTCCGATCCCAGAACGGCACGTTCGCCTGCATTTCCGGCACACGAACTAAGGGCCCGGCAACGAAGCAGAAGCTGCTTCGCAGCCGTGCCGTCTCGCCCGTTTCTGTGCTAGGCTCTGAAACCAGGCGTTGTCGTGGGTTTCACAACCCTCCGCGAGTCTTTCTCCACTTATTGCGGTCGCAAGCAAGATCCTCCCACACGCCGTGATCGATGTTGAAGGCAACCATGTCGCGCTTTGCGCAATCCTTGAAGCGGAGACTGGGTCGTCTTACGCTACGCTTCCCAAATGCCCCTTCGCTCAACAAAACCTGCCTGGGCAAACGAGTGCCGCTCATGCGATGCACATACCCCAGCCACCGCAGTCGTCTGCTGTTTGAGGAGGGCGGTGATGCTGGGCAGCTGTGCAATCTCCAGCACTCTCTCGTTTGTAACCCTGTCCTTCCAAGTTATGTTAAGAACGCTCCGAAGACAGCGCATGTGGAAAGTGTTTAGCCGACGTTCCTGTTTGGCATACGACGTCCAAGTCTCAGCCCCATACAAGAGCATGCTTAGGACGCAAGTTTGGTAGACTATCATCTTGGTCCTCACTGTAATGTGTTTATTAGCCCATACTCTTGTGCGTAGCCTATCGAATGTCGTCGCAGCCTTGGCAATGCGGATATCAATCTCTCCATCAAGCGATAGATTGCTCGACACAGTCGACCCCAAGTAGCAGAACTTGTTTACTACTTCCAAGGGTGTACCCTCCAGCAAGATGGTCGGCTGGTAGGTGTACCCCTGCGCTAGGATTACGGTCATGAATGCCATAGAAGAGACACAAAGGGATCTCATTCCTAAATTTAAAAGTTTACTTATCAAAACATTACTGTGAACGAAAGTTTCGCTTTCTCTGTTCTATTTCATCGTCATAAGTTTCGTTTGATCAAAGGGCCGGGCAGTTACGTTTAAGCTCATACCATAAGATTTTTTCGAAGTTTCTCATAATGTGGGAAAAAATCCATTTACCCAAAGCACCTCCCTGCCGGCAGGTAGTAAACAAAGCCGTGATAACAAGGAATGTTTTTGTATTTTTTACGGAACATGACAAATCATTTTATTCTGTGCATCCCCTATCTACGATTTACAATAGGTTTAGCGGCTCCTTCCAATCAATTTATTTAGTAAAGGTCAGAGCAGGTATCACATTAGATGGAACGTGGAGATGACGGTTGATTCTTGTGGGATAAAGTTACTGTTGCTTTTAAACTGGCTGAAAACGGGAACAAAAACATGTGAATGCAATAAAGCTATAGGTAACGCCACCAGAGTTGAAGCCACGCACACAACCACATCTCATGTAATGACAGCGGGATTTTGACGTTGTGTTGTCGTTAAACATCAACACAACATCAAAATCCCGCTGTCATTACATGAGATGTGGTTGTGTGCGTGGCCTCAACTCTGGTGGCGTTACCTTTAAGTCAGATTAGTATTAAGTATGGCATAATCAAATCATGATCCGACTTGTATTTTTTGCAACCATAAACCTCATAAAATGAATAGATAATATTTTTTATTACCAAAGAAACAACGAATCGTGGGCTTACTGAATAACGTAAGAAGGGAAAGGTGAATTCGATGATTTCGGAACATTAGATTATTTTTGATTATCGTAATTAGTGATTTGGTATTTAGTACTGCTAAAGTTACGTTAGTTAAGAAACGTTTGCGATTACATAATTTTCAAACAAAATTCAGTGAAAAGATAAAAGACATAATCCATATCACATACACTACATGTGATTTTAAAAACTGTAGCCCACTGTTTTCAAACCGCGGAAGTAGCAATTTCAATTGTTACTGCAGAGCGTCAACCTTACAGGTTGCATTCACCTGTACAAAAAGAGTTAGAACTAAATAGAAAGCGCCACAAAAACGCATCGTGAATGCACTTGACACCATAGTAAATGGTACAAAGCCTTGGAGCGAAGGTATTTTGGGCCCGTCTGCCGCCTACGAACCAATTGTCACCGTCGCGCTGTAATCTGTGTTTGTTCCGCACGAAGCGGATTTTTCAATTAATCACCATTCACACGGAGATATATAAATATAAAAGAGTAACATGACTGACTGACGATAACGCTCAGCCTAAACTATTGTACACAGGGACTTGAAATTTGGATATTCCTTGAGGATCATAGAGGTGCACTATATTTAATACGCAAGAGATTTCGAAGATGGCGTTGATTTTGAATTGGCATGGTAAGTTACAATTATAACATGATATCGGAAAGCTCCTCCCATAGTGGTGGACAATCCTTTTAGACAAACAAAGAAGGCATGCGTAGTGTATGTAGGTCCTACAAAAAATAAATAATATTTTAAAGCGAAGGATGGGATTGTTCATTGATTCTGTTTTTGAGAAGTTAATAATCAATTTTTTTGTTAAAATGAATGAACTGCAGCAAAATCTGAATGTTACTGGCGCCCGTTATACAAGAATGAAGACTAAGTATTAGAAGCGAAAGTACATCAGTGACGTGTGTACAGTCACCCCCGTCACAAACAACGGAGTTGTCTCGGTACTCAATAAAATTTCAACAACACGCTTATGCGATTGACATCGGTCGTGTTCATATTTATGAGCACCTAGACAGCTCCAATGTTTATGAAGGCTACTGTACTGTACTATCACTTGTCATTGCATTAACCTCTTCACCGCCCCAGTCATCTAGTCGTGACAGCCAGCCAGCCATGCCAGCCAGCTCACACGCCAACGTCATCTATACATGACCAATATTTCAACTCGAAATAAACCCTTCTACAATGGATTTTAAGTAGAAAATTGGTTTTTCAAATAACGTGGCGTACAGAGCACGTCACTTCGTTTTTTTGTGGCGGTGAAGAGGTAAAGTAGCTCATTGATTAGGACCCCGGTTACTTTAAACAGGGGGTTACTACAAAAATCATAGTTCGTATCGTTCAGTCTCTTTCATTCATTTTTAGGGTTCCGTAGTAAACTAGGAACCCTTATAGTTTCGCCATGTCTGTCTGTCTGTCTGTCTGTCCGTCCGCGGCTAAGCTCAGAGACTGTTAGTACTGAAAAGCTGTAATTTGGCATGAATATACATATCAGTCATGCCAACAAAGTGGTAAAATAAAAAAATATTTTTTTTTAGGGTACCTCCCATAGACGTAAAGTGGGGGTGATTTTTTTTCTCGACTAACCCTTAGTGTGGGATATCGTTTGATAGGTCTTTTAAAACCATTGGGGGGTTGCTAACATAATTTTTGTATTCAGTGATCTGTTTGCGAAATATTCAACATTAAAGTGAAAATTTTCATTAAAATCGACCGTCCCCCCCCCCTCTAAAATCTAAACTGTTGGGACGAAAAATTTGAAAAAAATCAGGATGGTAGTAAATATATTAAATATACAAGGAAAATTATAGCGGCTTGGGAATTATTTGTAGTTTAAGAGTAAATAGTATAACATAAGCCTAAATATAAATATAAATAGTAGCTTAAGGTATAAAACATACCGTCACTACTTTGAAAAAGCTCGTATCTCAAATCAGCATGTAAACAAAACTGAACCTTGATACGCGCGTAATAAAGTTCACTTAGCCAGATTATCGATTGTGAAATACGAGCTTTTTCAAAGTATTGACGATACCTAAACTCGGATGATTCCGTACACATACGAAATCCTTAGAAAAATATTACTAGATTTTTTCGCAATGGCTACGGAACCCTATCTTGGGCGTATCCGACACGCTCTTGGCCGGTTTTTTATTTTGAATATTTTCAGAGAAGGTATTAGCGATTTCAGCAGACCTTCATTTTGTGACATCTATCCCACCTACGGGATAGTTGCCTAATCCATATCGATGACGTGAAGGATACTTATATGCCCTCCCCCGAAACGGGACTACTATCCCCTAAAACCTTTGATCGCATTTTGCCTTCCCATGCAATCACAGAAAGACATGCGACTAGGTCAACTTAGTTGTGACTGAAAAGTCTCTCGATCTTTGATCAATTATAACTGTAGATCCACAGTCGCGCGCCCGAAAATGTCCGAGCCAAGTGAGCGCCACTTTGATAAAAGTGGCCTTCTTTTTTCTCAGTACGTTGCGTGAAATTGTCAAGTTTAGCTGTCAAGTGTCAACCGAAATTCTACTGTAATGAAGTAAAGACTACGTTCAAATTTCTGTGTAGGTGATAATTTTAATTGTTATGCAAACAAATAAAAAAGTTCGGACATTTTTTGAAGGCGATTTTGTTCGGCAATGTGTATCTTCAGTTATAATTGATCAAAGCTCTCGATAAATAATTGAAATAAAATACGATTCATTCGCAAAACTAGAGTACCTAATTATAATCGGGGCAACTATCCTGGTTTTACCCTATATCAGTCACGGCGAGCAGAGCGATATCTACCTACATGCATTTCTATAGGGTTCAAATTCTCGTTTGACATTTCTGAAGTCATGGCGTTTAAGTGAGAGCTGTTGTATTTGACAAAGCGTTGAAAAGGTTAATACAGCGTTTGATTTCGTTAAAGTTTACAACCGCATACCTAAGCTATTCCAAATAAGATGTAGACGAGATTTTATTACTAACTAGCTTCTTCCCGCGACTTCGTCACCAAACAAAATGTTTTTCTCCTAATCCATAGCAGCTAAAGCATCGGAACAACATCTCAACTACGTAGTTTGAGTGGGAGTACAACCTACAATTTTATTAATATTTTATACGTGAAACTTAGAAGAAATAAATGCCAATTTATATTTTGACAGCTCTTTCCTACAAGCGTTAGCTTGTTGATATTTATTGATTTTTGTATAATTTGGTTGTCTGGAAGAGATCGCTTTTTACTCTTTTTAGCGATAAGACCGCCTGTTGTCTGTATTTATTTTTGTAATGCCACTGTACTGTTCTTGGTGTTCATTGTTCAACAAGGGACTAAAACAAGCCATAACGACACGAGATGTTTAGCCACCCGAGCGAGTGCGAGGGTGGCTATAGTTCGAGTTGTCATTATGGTTGTTTAGTCTCGCGTTAATAGTGGTAGAGCCATGTTGTAGCTAGCCGCTGCATCACGAATGGGCCGGCTCGTCCGGGGCAGTACCACCCTCTCACAGAAAACCGGCGTGAAGCAGCAGTAATCCTGCTTGCGTTTCGTACGGTCAGTGAGAGTGCCGGGGGCCCAATACCTCACCCCTTCCCTCTCCCCCTTCCCCTATTCCCTCTCCTTAAGGGCCGACAACGCACTGGCATCGCGTAAAGCGCTGCAGGTGTCTATGGACAGTGGTGATCATTTAACATCAGGTGACCCACTAGTTCGTTTGTCGGGCTTTTCCAACATAAAAAAAAAAACACTACATTTCACTTTGAATGTGAGGAAAAAACGAAGTTTTATACAAAATTACAATATTACTTCTTTACAACGTCCACTCAAAACGAGCAATGGACATATTATGTTCAAAATCAAATAGCAATAAAATTTGTTCCACGGTTTATTATTTTTTTTGTAAAGCGACGCTTTAAATGCTTGCGTTTTAGCCAACAGATTCAAACTTGAAAATTATTTTAAAACTAATGGGAATGGGACTATGCATAATGAAATGATGTGAGCATTAATATAAGTACCTGGGCGACCGAGCCCTGCTCGGGCTGAAACTCGGTACCAAGCGTTTTCCGGTTTCCCAGAGATAAGACCAAGCTAGATCAATTTTCCATCCCCGAAAACCCCCACATACCAAATTTCATCGAAATCGTTGGAGCCGTTTCCGAGATCCTGATTATATATCCTATTCTGATTGTCCCGAATTGGTGGCTCAGTTGCTGCGTCTGTATGTTCCCTCGCCTACTAAATTTCTCTTTCGGCCACGCTGTCGCCATTTGTTGGCGGCGCCGGCAGCACGAACGGTGTCCCGCAGAAAATCTCCGCTAGTTCGAGCTTTGCACCAGATGAACTCACTCCTCGAATCGACCCCAGGCTGTGATTTGTTTGCGAGCAGATGGTTACAACTGTGTGAGGAATGTATGAGATATTGCGAGAAGATGGATATTCGACCTTCTTCTGTTTTATTTTAAACTCTATTGTTCTTATGTGTATCTATTCTTTGTAAAAATTGTATTTGAATTTCACAGTGCTTTGGTTGATCTGTTATGCTGTGAAATGTAATGAATTAAATAAATAAATAAATAAATAAATATATGTGTGAGGGAGGGGGGGCGGGGGAGGGGGTTCGGGGGTTCCAAAGGAGGGATGAAAATTTCATTGATTTTGCTGTAGGATGCAGCGTTTTCAAGATATTTGACAAAAACACCGGAGGGGGTGGAGGGGTGAGTCACGTTAAACTATCGTCCGTAAACCGACTTTACAGACAACAAGTTTTTCCTGTTCTGTGCTCCCAATAGGGAACGTGCATATAGACGGTGCTGCCAACTGGTGCCATCAATTTGAATGTTTTACCTTGATAACTTTGTTTTACTGTCCGCATAGTGTCTCTTCTGTCGCATTAGTGCTGCCGCCTATAGTTACTGCACGTTCCCTAAAATACTTTTTCTCACAAAAAGTAACTTTTTCTCACAAAAGAAGAAAAAAACTAAAAATCTTAAAAAATAAACGTGGAATCGAACCGAGGTCGGCTGGATCCGCGACCACCCGATTTCTATTGTGCTATTATGATCTGCTCGAAGCCGGCGAAATTTAGCTTTGTATTCTAATGCAAACAAAAATAGCCGGAAAACACGAGTAAAAGCGATTTTCTGAAAATGAAATATAGCTAGATCAGTTTTTCATCCCCGAAAACCCCCACATACCAAATTTCATCGAAATCGTTGGAGCCGTTTCCGATATCCTGATTATATATATACAAGAATTGCTCGTTTAAAGGTATTAGATAGATTAGATTAAATAGATTAATATTTAGAATTATTCATCGTGTTTCACGAAATTAATATGTATATATATATATATATTTGAACAGTGGTCATTTTTTGGTTATTTCCACGCCCTAAAGGCTTCCATAGACCGAAGCGCGGGGCATGCGCGCGACGCCACGGATCGTGCAGAGCCCGCTTCGGTCTGTGGAAGGCTTTAAAATTGTCTATATACAGTCACTGAAATCCTCCATTCACAAACACCGTGATTGGCAGTTCAGGGGTTTCCAAAGTAAATTAAAGAAAAATACTTTAGTTCCTTTGATTATTTATGCACTAGATAGAGTTAAGGTATAGGTATAAGCCAACTGTTGGCTTATATGTCATTTGCGTCATTTGCAGGGTTGCCAATAGTAATATGCTAAAATCCCCAAACGCATTGTCGAAATTCCCCACGTGTGGGGAATGAAAAATTATGTGGGCCGAGTGACTTAGATTATATAGAGCTGTTGCGAATAATGAATTGTAGGAAATTAATCAAGACAAGCAGAAATTTGATGTCAAATGTCGCGTATTTGTGTTCATACTTAAAATCCCCTCATTTTCCCCGAATTGAAGCTCTCCCCACACATTCCCCAATCAGCTTCACTTTCCCCACATTTTGGGGAATGAGAAATTAACTGGTATCATTAAGCACGCACACAGTGACAACCGGAATGACGTAACGCGATCGTAATATGAAGCTGTCAAATGGATTTGTGGACGTTTTGTATCGCAATGTTTGCTACTGACGCTCCATCTAGTGCATAAATAATCTAAGTTTAGTCCCTAGAGATAAAAAAGAGCTTTAGTCCCGACACGCAGAGACTAAAGTAACATTTTAAGAGCATAAAAAGATTATTTTTATTGTATTGTATGTATTTCTGAAAACTATGTACACCTATGAAAAAACTCATATATATATTGTAAATAGTATTAGCTACTACCAAGCGAAAGATCTATTTATTATAATTGGTGGAATGAACTCACA
Organism: Archips xylosteana; assembly: GCA_947563465.1. Taxonomy (NCBI): domain Eukaryota; kingdom Metazoa; phylum Arthropoda; class Insecta; order Lepidoptera; family Tortricidae; genus Archips; species Archips xylosteana. Next base: position 9,120,204 of record OX387349.1, read on the forward strand.
ATTTGTAACATAGCATAAACTATAAAAAATGTAATTGCACAAAATAATGTTTACCTAATCTTTACCACGAGCTTTATCTTCAAACACCTGCAAAGAAATTCAAGGGTGTGTGTGTGAAATTCCCAATCCGCACTGGACCCACGTGGTACCGTATATGCAGGCTGGGATGACGAATCTTTTGTATATATTTTTCCACTTCGAGTACTGATAACATCATAAAGATTTCATTGATTTTATTAACACATTGACTAGTGCCTTATATGTATGTCACTAGCTATTTGTTAATAGTAACATACATACATAGGTAGTGTATGCTCAATATGGCGTTATTTACACTGACTGTTAACTACTAACAGGCTCTACTAAAGTAGCAAAAATTACAGACATTGTTAGGTACCCAAATACTATTGCCGAACAGTTTTCAGTTTTCAAATATAGTGAAAAAATACGGATAACTAATGTCTATGATCAAGTTTAGCTCGACTTGTTTCGGGCTAATCCGTAACCCTTTTTCTAGAGCAACATCCCACCGTGCAGCACGCAGCGGTGTAGCAGCCGCCGTGGCGTCTTTCTCTAGATAAAGGGCTACGGATTAGCCTGAAACATGTCCAGCTAAACTCGATCATAGATGCGAGTTATCCGTATTTTTTCACCATGAGTCAGTCTCACGGTAGTTTTCAGAAAAGTAAAAAATTCATAAGATCAAGTGAAATTTGTGTCATGTTACTTAACACAAGGTTCATTATAATTATAACATAATAATAAACCTATGTGGTTTTTATAAGGGTTAAACTAACCATTATCCTTCTTTCAAAATAAAACTGATTCATGAATGTATCAGACTGGATACTGAAATGATGTTCACGATTCAACTACGGGATGGGAAATAACTGTTAATGGTATGAAAAAATGACACATTTAAAATAACGTTAAAATCAAACAAATAAATTATCGTCACAAAAACTTAGCACCATTTACAGTCATAAAATTATATACCAATAACAGGTTCCTACAGTGGTGGTCATACAATTAAGAACGATTTGAAGTTTCCGATTTTTTTTTATCTAAATCATGTCATATGTCTAGTTGTGTTCCTTCTTAGAAGTAACAAGTTATGTTATAAAATAGCCACATGGATAGAGCAAACGGGATTAAGAATAATAGTGTATAATTGCTAACATTTTTTTTTACAAATTTTATTTGTTCTCTATACTAATAAATTCAAATAGTAATGAAGCTGGACAAATAATTAAGAACGATTTATTAAACTGCTCGAGAGTTGTTTTATATGAAACTTAGATTAAATAAATCATATTAATGTGAAGTTGGTATAGAAAAAAAAAGCAATTTAATACATTTGAATTAAAATTAATAGTTAGTAGCATGTCCACGGCTTTTAATTACGGCTTTACACCGGCGAGGCATTGAATCTATCAATTTTTGACATTTCGCAAGAGAAATAGAGTTCCATTCTTCTAAGAAAACGTCGTACAGCTCTCTCAAATTGCCACACTGTCGATATGAAACCTTTTTCTTGACTTCGCACCAAAGATGCTCTATTGGGTTAAGATCTGGGCTGTTGGCTGGCCAATCTAAGACAGAAACTGATTGTGATGTGAGGAATTCCTTAACGGTGCGTGCAGTATGCTTTGGATCATTGTCGTGCTGGAATGTCCAAATAACCGGAAGCACGTCTTCGGCATATGGTAACATTGTTTCTTGCAGTATATTTTTGTATTGGAATTGATCCATGTTTCCTTCTATCAGCCTAACAGGTCCAACGCCATGTCCAGAAAAGCACCCCCAAATTTTCACATTTCCCCCGCCATGCTTTAATGTCACTTTTGTGTACTTTGGGTCGAATGCTTTATTCGGAGGGCGTCGTACATATCGTTTTCCATCAGAACATACCCTATTTATTTTTGTCTCGTCAGAAAAAAGAACGTTTTTCCACTGTCTGACTGTCCAGTTTTCATACCTTCTTGCAAATGCAAGTCGGGCTTGCCTATGACATCGTTTCAACATAGGCACCTTCCTTGCTATCCTTCCGTTCAACTTATTTTCTACCAAACGCCTTCGAATAGTGCGTGCAGAGATTGCTGAAGGGTTTTTTTCGCCAAAATATTCTTTTCTCAACTCATTAGACCCTTTAAAAGGATTTTGTTTTGCCAAACGAACGATATTTCGATCATCTCGACGAGATGACTTTCTCTGTCTAGGTCCACGTGGAACGTTTGAAGTAGTTTGATACGTGGAAAAATGCTTTACGGCATGGAAAACCATTGTTTTTGGACATTGCAGATAGTCGGCTATCTTTTTATACGACCAATTCTTCTCGCGAAGTTTTATTATTACTTCTCTTGTAGATTTATCACAACTTTTATTTTTCCCCATTGTTTTTATACGAAGTAATCACTTTTAAGACTTTAACAGCACGAAATGGCGCCAAAATTATACGAATAATAATCTATAACCACAGAGCCACACAGTTTTCTCTATTTAAATTTGAAAAAATAATAAACTATTCAGCGTTCTTAATTACGTGACCAGCCAGTAAGTACTAATACTAGGTTCAGATCGAATGTATTAAGTTTCTCTATTAATTTTTTAACCAACTATGTTGCATAAATGAATGTACCGGTAGTACGGAAAAGTTTCGCAATACCGAGAGAAATAAAAAAAATACGGGCAATTAGTTATACTTGTTACTTTGAAAAAATCATCTCAATAAATAATCGTTCTTAATTATATGGCCACAACTGTATATTCAAATATTATACATATTAAGTACTGTTACTAAGGTCAATGGTTGTCAGAGCATTACGATTTAGTACCTTGGTGACTGAGCTCTGCTCGGCGTTTATTGAAATAGTTTAGCTATCCTGTAAAAAATGGCATCTCTAGATGCAGTTCAATTATTCAACAAAAGATGACTCAACCGAGCATTAAAATAGCCAATCTAGTTGATTTTCCCTAAGATAAAACTAGACGCAGAAACATAAAAGTTTGGATTCCAACTATGTTCTTAAAATTCCTTTAGCTTTATTTCGTCCACATTCCCACTTCGTCCAGATTCCCACTTCGTCTGCATTCCAATTTCGTCCACATTCCCATTTCGTCCTTTTCTCACTTCGTCCACATTCTCACTTAGTCAACATTCCCATTTCGCCCACATTCCCATTTCGTCCACATTCCCACTTAGTCAACATTCCCACTTCGTCCACATTCCCATTTCGTCCGCATTCCCATTTCGTCCACATTATACGTATTTTTTTAATGGGGTGTCTTAGGAATGTAAACGAAATGGGAATGCGGACGAATTGGGAATGCGGACGAAATGGGAATGTTGACGAAGTGGGAATGTGGACGAATTGGGAATATGGACGAAGTGGGAATGTTGACAAAATGGGAAGTGGACGAATTGGGAATTGATTGTGGACGAAATAGGATTGCTGACGAAGTGGGATTGTGGACGAAATTAACCTAAACGTTAAAATTCATGGTGAAAATTCAACTATGACGCGCTGGAGTTTGACATTTTCATACATTAAAAATATTTGATGCCAATCCTACAAAAAGGATCTGCGCGCTCTGCACGCCCAAAACTGGGAGGAGACCGTAGAGAACAGGGTGCGTTGGCGCCAACTCGTATTGGAGGCCAAGATTCATTTTGGGTCGCTGAGCCAACGGAGAAGTCCTCCAAAAAATTAAAAAAAAAAACTAAAACATTTGCTGGCACTATTCCGTGATCCCTCGCAAAGCTGTCAGATATAGATAGAATTCATTGAAACAGCGAGCGATCTGACATGATACAAATGACGACTTTGTGTGTGGATAAACAGCAAACCTAACTTTAACCCTTTGAACGCCAAGAACGCCTAAAGAGGTCGTGTACTGCCGTGCCTACTACGCCACCGACGCTTATAGTGGTCATGACGTTTATTGTCAAAGAAACTATGACACGCGACATTACGATTGAAATTTGCGTTACTTTTGCGTCTACACTCGGCGTGTTGGTCACACACTTGTACTCGAAATGGGGCGTTCAAAGGGTTAACAAAATTTTACGATTGTGCCTTTGAAAATAATTCATAGTGAGTTGTCAAAAATATTTTTATTTTCCATTCGTATACTAAAACACTATGACATTATTGTTTATCTATTTGCACATACGTAGTTAAAACATGATAAACTCACTGCGAATCACTGTCACTGCCCGAGTAGTTCGCCAGCAGAGTGAGTCCTGACGTTGGAGCCGCCACCACTGTCTCACTAGACTTTGCACTAACACTTTCATTACTCCCTTCAGGTATACTAGTCACTGTACTCTTTGACACTTCCGTCTTTTTGCTTTTCACAAGATTCGCCAGCGCTGGCTTCCTATTTAACACCCCAATACTTCTGTTCCATGTCTCATTCTTTTTAGTGTCTGGTTTAGGGGGTATTACTTCTATTCTAGAAGTTTTTGCTGGAGGCTCATCGTCTTCCTCGACTTCTTCTATTATCTCCTCAGCAACCACTTTTTGTGAAGAGGTCCCGCCGAACTTTATGGACCTGAAAATAAAATAAAAGCTGTTTTAGCAACATACCTCACACTCGTTAGATAAAGTGGCCATGGGAGTAGAGTTACCAGATAGATAGCTGTAAAGTCATGAAAAACAGGTTGATCCTCGATTCATTCATTTTTTGGAAACGTAATTATGATTTTCTTTTCATTAATTTGGGATGTCTATTTTTTTGCAATGTATAGTAAATTGAAAACCATTTCGAAATAAATGCTTTGTAACTCGTTTTCTGTAGTTATTTAATTTTAATATTATGTAATGAATTTATTACATAACAAATAAGCAATGACCTTCATTTGACATTGGTGTAAATTGCGTGACCGGTCCAAGTCGTACTTTATTGTGTGGTTAGAATTATTTACAATTTACGCGTGGATTATACTACGGAGTTTGATTTGGACCCGCTGTCTGACATCTAGCACTTTGACAGCGCCAGTAAAGTGACACTAGTTACAGTGTACGTACCACTACGCAAAAAATAATTGAAGGGGTTGCCTTATCGTACGCATTTAGATATATTTAGAAATTTGGCATTGTGGGAGCCCTCAATTATAATAATAAATAATTAATTAATAATAATTAATTAATAATTAATTTTGAAAAAGTAACGAACTAAATGACAAAATAAAAAACTTAACATAACCTAAACCTATCTTTGTTTTTGTGTCGATTAAAGTTGGGGAAAAACGCGATTGTGAAAATAAGCTTCAGTAAAAAACCAGTGTAAGAAAAAAAGCAAAAATCTATACAAAAAAAAAATACAAAAACCACTGGTAATTTTTTTAGATATTCCCAATTGTAACCTTCTAACAAAAAAATATTCTAATAATTTCTTTTTCTAATAATCTAGAGAATAATAATCTAATCTAGACTATTTTATCGAAAGATCTAATATTGTGAGATTTTCAAAACCAACAACCATCAACACTCATGATTTTCTCGTTCCTTTCGGTCGCGACGCACTTACTGGTCTGGTCATACACAGCGTCAGAAACAAAAGTTTTTTCTCCTGTGTGCATAAAATTAGCGATTCCGCGCCAGCAAACTTAAGATTAATTTAAATGGGACGAAAGTTGGGCAGGCGTCCTACACGCCGATATAGAATTGACTAAAAAATATTAGCTATAGCTATCGCACTTAACTTTTGCCATGTCCTCAGGAGAGACGCGAACATTCGAACATAAATATATGTATGACCCTTACGCGACCCCGGGCTGGTACCGCTGCAGCATGACCTAATAGTGGTAGCTTTGCTCCTTCAACAACTCGCTGTTTTCCTGAACCTCGCACCCACAAAACGCGAAAATGGCCTCCTCTAGCCTTACTTGACTAATTCGTCATACTCTCGTCCCTTCCGTTTGTATCGCGCCTGCGTGGTCTCGGTTTGATACCGCTGCAGCATGACCTCATAATGCACGGAATACTAGCACCTATGCTCATTACTCACAGAACAGAAAAAACTAGTGGAAGTGCCATGAGTCCCGTTTTGTATCGAAACCAGCAGCCTTATTGTCTAACGCACTTGGTTTGGCTCCAAGTGTCATTTTTGACAGTTGAAGCCAAGGTTGGTATCAAAATGACAGATTTTGTTTCGCGTAACGTTGACGTATTTGAAACCGATTCCAACCAATGGTTCAAACCAAGTGAGTGAATGATTTGTCAAATAATGGTTTCGCGTAAGCAAAATGACAATCTTTAATTCGTTTAAAACATAACTCATGCCAACCTAAACTGTCAAACGAAAGCGGAGACGGCGAAGTGATTGTAATCAAACGAACTCTCGTGTCTGACATTTTTTAATGCGCAAGTTGTCTCCTCGTGGTTTCAAAATTTTACTATCAAGTTGCAAAAACTACAATCACCGTACAACGTCGCTCCCAAAGAGAGCAATTGAAGAAGTTATCAAACAATTTGTTTCATCGTAAGTAAAATTTTGCGATAAATTATTATAAAATATTTTAATAACTTGACTTAAATTAGCCAGACCAATCAAAAATAAATGTTTTCTTTTAAACAGTGTGACGACTGAAATATGGCGCGAAGCTATTTATTGGCCATCGCCGAGGAGCAGCGGCTGCAGACGCAGGCGAGACTAGAGCGGCGGCTGTTGAGACTCGACAGCCACGCTCTAGAATTGCCCGACAACCTATTTAGGGCAAATTTCAGGTTGAACAAAGCACAGTTTGTTCAACTGTGCAATGAAATTTGCCCTAAATTGACTAGTTGGCGTCGCAATACAGCCGTGCAGCCGGAGCTCAAGGTATTTTTTACTAATTTATTGAATCTAGTCTAGTTATCTAAGTAAAATTTTACCCCTATTTATCTTTCATTTAAGTTGCATCTCAATCAAAAACTCGGACTTCTTGTTCTAACTTTATATTTAATTAGCTCTTGCCCGCGACTCCGTCAGTGTATATTTATAAAGTATTTGTTTACTGTTGTAGGTGCTAGCAGCCATCACCTTTTATGGCAATGGCCCCTATCAAAAGGGAGTTGGGGCATATCAGTACCTCGCACTATCGCAGACTAAAGTGCATGACTGCCTGTGGGAGGTATGTATTTATCTAAAAGTTCTAAAGCTGCATTTTCACATAAACATTTGTTTAGAGCAAAATATCCGTTTCCATTCAATGAGGAAACAAACAGTTGTTCGGAACAAAATCGTACCAAAAAAAGTTTATCAAGATTTTATGAGTTACTTAATATGTAGATGTATGTATGTCTCTATTAACTTGATGATGAAATCTAGCAAGGACATAGTCAGTAGTAAACATCTCAATTACTACAAGTTCAAATAAAATGGTGATAAATCAGTGATGGCATTATTAACAAAGTTTAATTTTAGGTCACTGATGCCTTAAACAACCCCAGTGTGTTGCGAAATCATATAAATTTCCCGATGACACCCGAAGACAGAGCGGCAGTCTCGAGGAAGTGAGTATAAAATGCATGGATCTAAAAAATTAATGAGGAATAGAAATGTTATCTCTTAGACTTCCTTCTAGAACATGTTGCCACTTTGATCCTACAGACAGCAAGTATTATTAATGTGCACACATTTTTTTATTTTAATAAATAATCTGTCACATAATAACATAATAATGTTTCCTTAGACTGTTATTTTACAAGCATTTAATTAATTACTTAAATTATTAATTAATTTCACCCTGACCCCGTTACAGTCTGCAAAAAAGGCTTGTATTCAAAATGGAAATAATATGATTTAATATAATAAAATACTTGACTTTCTTTCAGATTTATGGATGAATTTGGCATGCCTGGGGTTGTAGGATGCATTGATGGGACGCATGTGGCTCTAATCCGGCCACATGATTATGAGGAGGCCTACTTCAGCAGGAAGCTCATACATAGCCTGAATGTCCTCATAGTAAGTTAATATATGCTGTGTTATCTTTACCTTTTCATGCTTAAACCGCTAAACCGATTTAATGATAATTCTATTTGTTTTCTATTTTTGATAAGGGTGTTTATGCAATACAAATATGGAAGCATGAAAGGATGCATACAATCAACCACCTAAGACCGCATACCTTCTGTACCACTAAAAGTAAATCAGTCAGTTTTTATGTGTATAAATAATATTGGTTCATTAATTTAAGGCTCCGTCAAACTATTTAACTGCGTTATATGACTTCTATGTATACACAATACCCCGTTATCAGTGTTGCAGATCTATTGAAACTAAGTCATAGGGTTGTAGCACAATATTTATGTTATTGTCAATGTGACATACTGTGACATATTGGTATAAGTATAAAACGTTTTTGTTAGAAGAATGTTTTTACAGGTAAAATAACAGATTTGTATATTTTCATTAGTTGTCTGAATAAATTATTGTATTGTATTGTAAAATTCTTTATTGTACATAAAAACACATGAAAATAACAGAACACAGGATTAATTGTTAAGAGTTTTCTTCTAATTTCGCCGTCATTCATGATTTTAACTGAATACTAAACGAACGAATTATATACGACATTAATTAATATTGACAAATAAATTACACAATTATGGAGTTTACAAATAGAATAAAACCTCTTTTTATTACGGGCTGAAAAGAGGTTTTATTTTAATTTAAAACTTAATTATTATTAAAATATATAAATTAAAAAAGGTGCATCAAATTACATACCTATCTAGGCACATGTTAAAAAAAATATGTGCAGTGCCATCCCTAGCTTTTTCAATGATTCTGCAACACCGATAACGGGGTGTGGATACACATACGAACAATACAACTCTTCACTCATTTCCAAAATTTATGGTGGTCGTAAATTATGTTACAGATCTGTGACGCGGATTTACGCATCCGTTACATCGATGCATCCTTTGGTGGGGCCAGCCACGACTCCCACGTCTGGAACCAATGCCCGGTTCAGCAGTTTTTGGTGGAGCTCCACGAGGAGGGCGATGTGTGTTGGTTGTTAGGTAAAACTGATAACTATATAATACTAGCTTACACACACACACACCATTAAATTTCTTCGTAGGTTTCCTTACGGTGCCTAAAGCTCATGGTTCAAATGTGATTTCGGACATAAAGCCGGAGTAGATATATCAAATTAACAAGGAAAACTATAACGGCTAAGTTGGCTTGCGAATTAATAGTAGTTTAAGAGTAAATAGCAGCTTGACCTATAAAATATACCTACTTGGGAAATTACGTACAAAATCCTTAGAATATTACTTGTTGAATACAGATGGTACAAGGTACAAGGTGTTTAAAATTGTTCGAAATTTATTTTATCTTTTTTTGCAGGAGACTCCGGCTATGCGCAGAGGCCATATCTTATGGTGCCCATACTGAACGCCGCTCCAAACACGCCGGAGGCTTATTACACCACGAAACACGTCCAAACTAGAAATGTTGTTGAAAGGTGCATTGGCGTTTTAAAGAATAGGTGGAGATGTCTGCTGGCGCACAGGGTGCTCCACTATACGCCAGTGAAGGCGGGAAAAATAGTTAATGCCTGTGCGGTTCTCCACAACTTAATTAATGATAGCAGTTTGCCACTGGACGAGGAGATGCTGCGGCAAGACGCTGCCTTACAGGTGCAAACGTCAGAGCAGAGCCAATCCTCGCACAGTGGGAGGCAAGCTCTTGTGGATAGGTTGTGGAGCACACGCAGGCATTAGTAATTAACTACGCCATGCTCCATGTTATTTTTCACCCATCTCTACTACTTGTGTAAGTTTTTGAAATTGAAACGCCAATTCACCTTCAACAACATTTCTATTTTAAGTTTGCGATAGTATCCCATTGCCTTGTTATAGTTCCAAACACAAGTAATTTTAAATTTACGCATGTTTCTCCCTTTGACATTATGAAGACTTTTAAATTGTTAAAAGTAAAGAAAACGGAAGACTTGTGGGGCGTTTCAGTTAAGGTTCTACAATCCATTTTAGATGTCGTTGCTCCAACTTTGGCTTTTATTAATATAATAATAGCATAGATGAAGGCGTATTTCCTGATTTAATGAAATATAGTAAAGTAGTGCCCATATTTAAATCAGGTGATAGGGATGATCCCTCTGATTATCGCCCAGTATCCATCCTATCAGCGTGTAGCAAAATATTCGAAAAAATAATACTAACGCAAATAATTTCACATTTCAATTCACATAAAATTATGCATGATGCTATAGGTGTATTCACCTTAAACAATGTGGCTGAAAAGACCGACTTGTTCTCGTGTTCGCTGTGTGAATTCACTAAAGTGACTTTTTATGTTTTATGTTATGGAGTATTGTAATATTGTAGCATAGGAAATTCCTTTATGTTAAAAGATTAAGTAAGCTAATTTGTGTATAATTAATTCGGTATACTATCGCATTGGGTATCCCGTAATGGTGTTCTATGTTTACTTAACCCTTTAGTGGGTAACGGCAAGATATTTGCCGTCATACCACTCAAGACATTTTATTTGTATTCTCAATGAACGTGTTGTTAGTTAATATAAATATACTCGTACTAATCTACAAATAAAAAGAAAGCCGTTAAAAGTTATTCCATCCCTTGTTACATGATGATTATTAGGCCTAAACTTAGATTTTTAACTATTGCCTACATTTGAACAAAAATGTTTGTAAATAAAATTTTCTTTGCTGGATTTATCCGATAGTCACAATTCTCTAGTTTCAGAGACAAGTTTGGCGATATAAAGTTTAAAGAAAAACTTTCGGAGACTTACGGTCAGGTAGCCGACTTTTTACATAGCTTATATAGTGGGCTATAGATAATAAATACAATTTGTCCCTACCCTCTGGACATAAGACGAATAGAACGTGTTGATTTGGGTATTTCTAAGCTATGTACAAAGTCTCACACCAAACGCCACTGTATTAACAGAGAAATTACTGATTTTACCTATTTCAGATTTTGATAATTTGATACTCCAGCGTGCCACTGAATAAAAGTATGATAATCTGCCCACTTTGCATGGTGGGGGTGGCCATACGGAAGAGCGCGCGTCAGGTTTTCATAGGGGATGTTAATTCCAAAGACTGACAATTTGGAAGTGAAATGTGCATTGTTCTGCTAATAATTAACCCACCTTATCTTAATCTGACGCGCTCGAGCATTTAAAAATCAATTTTTTTTACTCAGTTTGTCATATGACGGGTTTCTTATTTTCTAATAATTTTGTAAAACCGTTCGCTCGTACGCTGGGGTCCTAGTGAAAAAGGGGTTAAGTCTGCAGAAATTAAACAGCTATTTTCTATTTCATGTGTAAAGGGGGTCAAGTCGAAATCAGTTGTTCAACTTCTGCAGAATTAACTCCTTTTTCACTAGGACCCCGGCGTTGACGTTGACAATGTACCAAAACAAAATAAAACGACATTTCAATCATATTATCTTTATTTTTTATCATCATCATCATCTCCGCCTATAGGCACAGGCCCCCTACAGAGCACAGGCATCCTCAGCATATATTATTTAAAACTTTTAAAAAAATAATAACTTTTTTATAAAAACGATTGAGACAACTCTATTTAAATTCTAACTATTCTATTATTGACAACAAAATCACAGATTGAGACACATAGGAACTCTACTTAAATTCTAACTATTCTATTATTGACATCAAAATCACAGATTGAGACACATAGGAATAGTTTTAGGAACGCGCGTCTGCAGCGCATTTTTCATTCCATAGAACAGCCATATTACATGGACATAGAACTGCCAACCCGCGTGCGTATCGCGTTTGTATCGATACAAAGCCGTGTGCTTAGGTCCTTAACCTATCGTATGCAGTAACGCGGATCCGCGCTAGATTTAAGGCTATCTTTTTGTTTTTTATTTTAATCTGTAATATTGATATTATACTCTGCGTTAAAAATATCGCCCCTCCGCGGAAAATCAGATTCAAGCTAATCTAGACCTTAGGCTTGATTTCCTTCTACGCTGACATCGGTCGCTGACGTCGGTGGAGCGTACCGTCAGTAGCAATGTACAAATAAGCGGCCATCAGCGTAGCTGTGCGGTGCCCCACAGAATATTGTGTTTATTTGTACGCTCGACCGACGTCAGCGACCGATGTCAGCGTAGGAGGAAATCAAGCCTTAATGAAATTATGTTAATAGAGCGTTTCGGAAAAAAAGTGCACATATAGGAGCGGCTTCCCTTCCGCAGCACACAAAAGAGCTGATAACTTTGAAACGGCTGAACCAATTTTGATGAAACTAATTAGATAATCTTAATTCTGGCGCGGATCCGAAAGGCATACGTCATAAGTAGGGCCCAGAATTTTGCGTGCAGCTATTGACAGCGGTCAATGATGAAAAAAGTTCGAAATATCGGAAAGTTTAATCCATTTAAATTGCTTTATTGAAATCACTATAATTACGAATACCTTTATATTTTATAACTTGAGAAAAGATCCCTCTGAGACCACTTAACGTTACCCTTTGATAAAATAAAAAAGAAAATATTATTTAGTTCTTACCGCCAAAATAAAGTATTTTATAATAATATTCCACGCCAAAATATGTTTATAATTATGTATTAAAGTTACAACTTGATTAACAGTTGTTGGTTAACCGCATTGATAATAAATAGTCTGATAATATCGATAATATTGATAAAAAGCGGTGCTCTCTCCCTACAATCTATCAATAGCCGCACGCAAAATTCCGGGCCCTAGTCATAAGCCGCGTTACTCTGCGACGGGGGCCGTTGGGACCACCGCTGCCACCAACACCTCCAGCGCCGCCGCAATGCGCTCATTGACGGCCACCCCCGCCTCACTGACGGCCACTAGATTTTGGAGGACCGTCACCATATCCGCCTCAGTAGCCAGCCGCCTCTCCTCCAGCCGGGTAACCCACTCGGGAGCCGGAGGTACAATACGTTGATCTAAAAAAAAAAAATTATTAATTTTTTTTTAATATACGCTAAAAATATTCCAAAATTTTCATAGCATGCTAATTAATTAATATTGAAAATAATTGCAAAAACGCCAGACGGTTCCGTCGGTTATTAATAGTTCCCAGACGCAAATTAAAATTTAAAAGGAGTGCGACAAGAAAGTCTTATGCTTAGGCTTTCATGCGTGTGCAATTAATAATTGAATTATATGAGATATAAAAAAAAAACCTGTGTCATTTTCGCTTTCTAAAACATCTACTCTCAAAGCATCTAGAACAGAAGGTGGCATACAGTGACAGACGGATAGACAGACAGACAGACAGACAGATGGACGGACAGCGGAGTCTCAGTAATAATAATCCCATTTTTACCGTTTTAAAGTTTGTTAAAATACAGTAACGACTGCAAGCGCAATGACTAGTGAAAATAAATTAACTTACAGACTCTCCTAGTTCCTGAAAAAAATAATTAAGAAAGTTAGTTACAGAAACATAATATTATTTACCTACTTGTCTAATTGCTTTGCTTATGCTCGCAGCTACACCCCAATGTAGTTAGTACTAATAACTTTTTCCATACAAACAAACAACAACAAATATTTTCATCCTTAAAAACAGTTCTGTACAGCCTTCCCCACTACACAAACTATCTTCATACCAAATTTCATTGATTCCTCAAACAAACTTTCTCTCCCCACCCCCTGAAAGGATGATTTTTGGGATAAAAACTATCCTATGCCATTTTGCTTTCCATACCTACGATGTGAATAAAAACTGAGAAAATTAAAAGCATATGAATAAAATATAATAAAAGCTACGGAAATATATAAGTATATGTATTTAAATAGTCATTACCTGTGCGTCGTCTGCGGTCACACAACGGTGGTAGTAGCAGCGGCGACTCCATGGGCGGTGATGGTAGCGTCCTCATGGCCGGTGGTGATGGCGACTGCACGGGCGGTGTTGGTGGTGGTGGTGGTGGCGACAGCATAGGCGGCGACGGTGGCAAGACCATTGGCGACGCGAACGGCGACTCCCCGGAAGAAGTAGCGGTGGGCGAGGAGGCCGCAGGTGGAACCTATAATATTAATTACTAAATTTCATTTAAATCGGTACAGCGCTTTAAGCGTAAAGATGTAACAGACGGACACTGTCTGTGTCTACGCTATCGCATTAATACTATGGGAGACTACGCACAGACACTATGGGAGAATCAACAAAATAGCCCTAGACACTTCATGTCAAACAAATGGTTTCTCACAACAAATACATATGTCTAAAAGATAGGATAAATGCTGCATACCAACAACGTCCGGTTAGTTCCAGCCTCTTCTGTAAACCTTCAACATCAGTGCCTATTTCAAGTGGTTGCCAGAACAATTTCCTTGCAAGAAATCTGACTTTAGGCGATTAGGCGTCTTGAAGGTAAACGGTTTTAAAGTATTTAAAATATTTAAAAAGAACTTACCCCAAACGGTATCCGCACGCTCTCCTCCCCGTGCACCGCCACTCTTCCAAGGAGCGCCAATATGGCCTCCTCCCGATCCGTCAGCACGGCCAGCTTCTTGGGCATGGGCCCACCCCCAGTCTGCCTGGCCTGCTGACGGCGCGCGCAGGCCTTCTTACGCGCCGCGCATTTCGCGCTATTCCAATACTAGAAGGAAAGAGCAGACATTAAAAATTGCATTAATGGTTTTAGGACTTGAATAATAACATGAAATAAATATAAATAACATCAATGTAGTCAACATCAATGTGTGTGTGGATATTTATTGATTACTAGCTTTTGCCCGCGACTCCATCTGTGAAGAATTCGTTTATCGCTATCCCGCGGGAACTGTGCAATTTTCCGGGATAAAAACTATCCTATGTCCTTTCCCGGGTCTCAAACTATCTCTATACCAAATTTCACCTTAATCGGTACAGCGGTTTAAGCGTAAAGAGGTAACGGACAGATAGACACACTTTCGCATTTATAATATTATAGTATAATATAGTATGGATAAAGAATGGCTGGACGAATTTGAATAAAATTTGTTATGTAGTTAGATCTCGGAAAATATACAGAGAATACTTTTGATTTCAATATTAGCAACTAGCTTGGCTTTGCACGCTTTTGCGTTTTCCTTGTTCATAATTTATATAAATAAAATTCTTGGTTACAAAAGTCACAAATTAACATTTAAGTAGCAGTTACATTATTAAATAATAACATAACTAGCTGTTGCCCGCGACTCCGAGAATAGGGGTGGGTCGATCAACTTTTTTTTGTCACTCGTTGCTATAGTGACGGTCTCAATTAGGTAACTCTTTAAACCATAAGTTTATGATTAAAATTTGCCAAACATGCATTTTTATGGTAGTTTTAAACATAGCCTACAACCTATTCTCAGATCTGCAAAATATAGACAAAAAGTTTCATAAAAATCGCAACACAAGATTTTTATATATATTAGAAAGATAAAAGCTCCAATTTACTCACATCTCGCCACTTCTCGGCAGACTTCGTGGTGCCGGCCCCGCAGCAGTTTAATTCTGCTGCGAGACCCTGCCACCGCTCATGTTGCCGCCTTTTGTCCAGGGGCCCCTCATTGGTGAGGGCACCCCTGGCCATCTCCGGGTGCTCCTGCATGAATTGCAGGAGCACCTCCCACTGTCGCTCCGACACTTTTGCTTTTGCTGGCATCTTAAACAAAAATTATTAATACTCTGTTATTTGTTTTGGTCAAATCATTAAAAAGAAACAGTTAAGAAAAATATACTTCAGATTTTATTCAGAAACAAATATGTCTTGTCACTTTTCTTATAAGAAAATCAACGATTGTTCATACTCAAGTTTTTTAAACCCTTAGAACTTTTCTTATCAAATGCAAAATGGATACCTCAAGGGTTCAGATAACATATTGTTTATGCTGGAGGAATGACTCTTCGAGTATTTCCACATAATCCATGGCATTCATCCGCCGACAAACAAGCTCTTACGAACTATTCTTACTAAATGCAAAATGCACCCAATGGCTCAATGGAAAAGCACCGTATATGTTTCGAAAAGTAAAATATTTCAAATAAACATTTTTTCGATGCGCTCGTTAATGCTTGTCTATTTTGGTATAAACGAAATTACTTTTCTTAACTAATATAAAAGTAACTTACATTGATGGTTTCAAATCTCGCCGTTGCTCGCCGTTCGCATAAAGTGACAGCCAGCCACAGAACACGCACTGCCGTACGACACAGATAAGAAAATAAGTAGTTTGCACTTACTGCGCTTTGCGTTTAATTTAATTCACGACATGATTTTATTTTAGCTTACAAACGATAATATCATAAAGCTTAAGTCTTTACTCTATAATTAACAAAAAAACATACAAAATATGGTCGTTTCGTACTTAAAACACCACAATTGAGGTCTTTCATTTTCATGATAGTAAATCATTCGTCATCATAATATTTGCAAAAACCAAACTTTTATACCATTCACTTGGTATCGATTGCGATGACAATTACCTCAGCGCTAAGCTTCATTCTGTTACGCGAAACGATTTCTTAATGACGCTTGTATAGGTAGTTGGTTTGGGCTTTCAAGCCGATCCCAATCGCATGTTCGTTAGACAATAAGGCTGCAGGTGTGGCAAAACGCACACATACACATTCTTGCAATACATTGAAATCTTAGCAATCATTGGTCGTAGCGTAGCGTCTATTCAAAAAAGTCGTAAGTAAAATTGCATACAAAGTGCTGCCGTCTTTCATCGAGTAGCTGAATTAAAATGACAGGTGTCAAAAAAAAGTTCTGCTACTCGCCGTCAGAGGTCGTTAAAATATTCCATTGAATAATGAACTCTATGAGATAGGGTTTGGGTTCAACGGGTATGTATTACAATACCGAAGTACGATAGACCGAATGTATTAAAACATCGAATGGGTCAAAAGACCGACACGATTTTTTTCTGAAACCGTAAACTTCTTAGAATTTATTAAAACGGCATCACACAGAACCCATTAGGTTAGGTTAGGTTTGTTTTATAACAATCTTAAAAAGTTAACGGTTTCAGAAAAGAATCGTGTCGGTCTTTTGACCCATTCGATGTTTTAATACATTCGGTCTATCGCACTACGGTATTGTAATACATACCCGGGTTCAACACGAGTGAAAAATATTATTCGTCATAAATCGTAAGTACTAGAGATGGGCGAAGTGCATTTATGAGAATATCGATGTAATTCATACATAGGTCAATAATGTCTTTAAATAAATATGAATCCCTATTTCCCTTGATCACGGCATCACCCATGAACGGTTGCACTGATTTCGCTAGTTATTTTTTTGTTATGTTCGTTATTGTCTGGAGAAAGTTCTTGGAAAATTAAAAACTTAAACGTCCATATTAACTTTTCTAGTGTAACCTTATGACTTTTGGCATCACTGTCAATTGTTTGACAGTTAGCGTGATTGACAGAATACACGCTGCATTATCTATCTATTTATCTAATACCTTTAAACGAGCAGTTCTAGTATATATGTATATAATATCATCAGAATCTCAGAAACGGCTCCAACGATTTCGATGAAATTTGGTATGTGGGGGTGGGTTTTCGGGGATGAAAAATTGATCTAGCTTGGTCTTATCTCTGGGAAAACGCTTGGTACCGAGTTTCAGCCCGAGCTCACCCAGGTACTATCGTTTAAATCAAATGCACGGGTCGGAGTCAACCCCGAAGTTGAATTATTTTTGACGTGACAACGTCTAATAAATCGATGAACGCCGGCTGCATACACGAAAAAGGATGACGCAATGTTACGTACATGTAACGTTATATTCTACAGAGCAGCGAAGGCCAGTATGTACAAGAGAGCGGCGAACGCCAGTATGTACAAGAGAGCAGCGAACGCCAGCATGTACAATCTTAGTACTAGCGCTCGGGTAATTTTTAATGGAGGGGGGGTGAGGGGACGTTGCGGGGGAGGGGGTGCGGGGGTTTCTAAGGGGGGATGAAAATTTCATTGATTTTTCCGTAGGATGCACCGTTTTCAAGATATTTGACAAAACACCGGTTCTCGTCCGATCACCGAGGTTAAGCAACGTTGGGTGCGGTCAGTCAGTACTTGGATGGGTGACCGCCTGGTTTCATTTTTGTTTTTTGAATGTTTTGTTATGACGTTGTCACGTTAAACTATCGTCCGTAAACCGACTTTACAGACACCCGGGTTTTTTTCTATCCCGTGGGAATTTTGTATTTTCCCGGATAAAAAGAAACCTATGTCAAACAAAGATAGTATTGCTACGGTGGTGAAAGAATTTTTAAAATCGGCTTAATAGTTTCAGAGATTCCGCTACCAACAAAGAAACAAAGCAAGAGTAGATTATTTACCTATCTCAAAGGAATTCCGAAAAATCCTTCCTTAGTGCACCTTTACAATACTCAAGGTACACGTATGCCAAATTTCAAGTCTCTAACATCAGTAGTTTAGGCTGTGCGTTGTCCGTCAGTCAGTCAGGGTAATGTTTTATAGGTATAGATATATTAGTTTTAATTTTTATGCCCGACAACTAGAAAATGGAATGAAAAATTCAACTCTACTTAAAGGCACGCTCCGTCGGCGCCCCGCGCTTCCGGTTTGTTGTGGCCTTAACACTCACAATCAGAAACAAATATCGATAATTTTATCGACAACACCTCCGCTCTTTGCGAGTAGCGAATGTCCTGGTCTCACAGCGTTCTGTGACACAGACAAAAATCGACGTTATCGTATTAGTATAAAGTTGATTTTTATAAAACGCATTTCTAAAAAATGTCTTACGGAATAGGAAAAAATGTAAATTATCTAAATTAAAATGAAATACTACTTAGCGATGATACAAATGCCACCATGGGAGACGTTTTTGGTGCGGCTATCATTTTTGCACTCTAAAACTAAACAATAAGGCATATTTCCTCAACTTTTCTCTATAATTGTCGTTTTATTTTCACAACCGTCTGACACAAGCCTCTGCGTGCAACTGAGCCGCTTGCGCGCAAGTTATGCGCAACTCCGCATAATTGGGATTGTTCATTTTTTCTAACCCCCCCTTTTTATTTTTTTTTATCGAAAATGTAGAGCATTTTAAGAAACAAATTTGAATATTTCAGCAATTCATCACTCCCATATTTTTTTATAATTTATTGAAAATTTGAGATACGACTTCTCGTAAATTACATGCTGCGGCTGAATCTGTGTATAAACCACAGACATAATGACAAAAAAATGTGTCAAAATCGATGGTTAGTTGTCATCTGACAATATCACTTTACATTACAATAACAATAACCAAGGAGCGGAATTTCTCATAGCAAAAATCAAACATCAAAGGCATTGAACATAAGTTTTATCGACTATCGATAAATATATCAGCAATTAATAAAACTGAAAATAGTAGGTACTTTTAAAATAGCACTTTTTAAGTTAATTACAATGAAAATATAAAACAGAAATGCAACGGATCTAAAATCTAACCTTCATTCAAAATAACAATCGAAACTATTTCTGTACTAATCGCATTTTCTTCATCTTCTCTGTAGATAGAGAATTGTCATAATTTATTCTATATTGCCACCCTATAAATTTGTCCTGTTATCATTGTAGATACAATTATAGTTTGAGAAAGTGTGTTCTACCTCCGTTGATATATGTAACAGGAACATATTTGTAGTATTCGATAATGCTGTTTTGGTTGTATTCAGTTTTTGCTATAAAATCGGCATAGTCGCGAATTAGGTCATAGTCCGGAATCCTATCTAGTATTTTTTCGAGTTTTAGTTTCACTTCATTACATCCACACCACTCAACGATAATCCTCTAGTATTAAGAAAGAGTCTATTTAGGCTTAATAGCATATTTAATAGTGGGTAGTACTTATTTTTTTTTTCCAACTAACCCAACGCGATTTATTTTAATATGGAGTTGCAAGTCGCTTATCAAAGAGGTCAAATGTTACAGAATAATGTTAAAAGGCGATGACAAGCGAAGAGTCGATTCGATAACATCGATAGCTGGAATAGTCGATAAAACTTATGGTCAATCCCTTTGATGTTTGATTTTTGCTATGAGAAATTCCGCTCCTTGACAATAACACTAAAGTTGCCGATTCTTCCAAGAGAATAGGTAAAAAAAACGATTTACGGCTATTGTATTTTTTGTACGTAGTTATAAAATATAAATGGTCAGAAGTGTTCCCTTGAAAGTTCTTTGGCGGATTTAATCCATACTTACATTAAAATGATCCTCGCAACAATAAGTACTTTGAATTAACTTTGCGGCACCACTTCTCTTGTAAATCTTCTCTAATGCGAACAATTAATTTGTGTGGGCTATTGACAGAATCATTTCCACAAGTAGGAATGCAACACTTCCTTTATAAATCCATTATTAAAATATGAAAAACGCAAAGAATGTTTTTCAAAATAGTATCCTTAAACTGACAGATGATACTCGTAACTACGTCGAAGTGACAGAGAATGGTAGGTATAGAGAAACTAGACGGACGGCTTTTTTTTTCTTGTTGCAAAGTATTTCAAAGTTAATGCCCACAGAAAGGTCAAACAAAGGTCAAACATTATTTTGCAAAATTACACACGATCATTTAATATTTTTTTACTACAATGTTATAAAATTATTTAATAAACCTATTCCTCGAAATGGTTTTGGAATTAGACCACATTGTAAAAAGTGATCAATGCCAATTGTGCCACACTCGACATGACTGCATAACACTTCTATAGTTTTTTCTGTTCTGTGCTCATTGCTCCTGCAGTTACTCAAAGATTTACAGAAGCTTGCATTCATGAAACGAGAAAAAACGGCCAAGTGCGAGTCGGACTCCCGCACGAAGGGTTCCGTACCATTATCTATAAAAACTGCAAAAAAATCACGAGGCCTTAAATATTTGTTTTATTTTAATTTAATAATTTATTTTTAAAGTGAATATATAACTAAAATAAAAATATTCTGTGGCTATTTCAAGCGTCTACCTATTGCCGTTATCAATATCAAACAAAAACGGGCAAAACAATCGCGTACAAACGTGCTACAACAATGTATGGGAGCCCCCTAAAATATTTATTATATTCTGTTTTTTTAGTATTTGTTGTTATAGCGGCAACCGAAATACATCATCTGTGAAAATTTAAACTGTCTAGCTATCACGGTTCATGAGATACAGCCTGGTGACAGACGGACGGACAGTAAAGCCTCAGTAATAGGGTCCCGTTTTTACCCATGGGTATGAAACCCTAAAAATTAAAAATTGTGAAAAGTGTGTGGTCGTTATTTGCTGACTCCTCCTGATCACATCGCATCTGCCTGCGCGGTCTCAGATTGGTAACTTCATAATCTAATCTAAGAAATACTGTAAGTAGTCTTAGCTCCTTCAGCTATTTAAGGCTTTCAAGCAGCTTAACCGACAAGACGAGAAAAATGGCTAAAGTTCCCGCAACCTTACTTGATAAAGTCGTCGTCCTACTTGTCCTCCAGTTTGCATCGCGCTTGCGTGATCTCATTGGTACTGCAAGAGCATACCTTCATAATCTAAAAAACACCCATCACTCATCACGCGTCTTAGCTCCTTGAGCTACGGCTTTCAAGCAGCTTAACCGACAAGACGAGAAAAATGGCTAAAGTTCCTGCAACCTTACTTGATAAAGTCGTCGTCCTACTTTTCCTTCCGTTTGCATCGCGCTTGCGTGATCTCATTGGTTCTGCAAGAGCATACCTTCATAATCTAAGAAACACTGGCTACTTAGCTCCTGCAGCTACTAGGTTTCAAACAGCGAAACCGACAAAATGAGAAAAACGGCTAAAGTTCCTGCAACATTACTTGATAAAGTTGTCGTCCTACTTTTCCTTCTGTTTGCATCGCGCTTGCGTGGTCTTAAATTGGTACTGCAAGAGCATACCTTCATATTCTAAGAAACACTGGCTACTTAGCTCCTGCAGCTGCTAGGTTTCAAACAGCGAAACCGACAAGATGAGAAAAACGGCTAAGTTCCCGCAACCTTACTTGACAAAGTCGTCGTCCTACTTTTCCTTCCGTTTGTATCGCGCTTGCGTGGTCTCATTGGTTCTGCAAGAGCATACCTTCATAATCTAAGAAACACTGGCTACTTAGCTCCTGCAGCTACTGGGTTTCAAACAGCCAAACCGACAAAACGAGATAAACGGCTAAGTTCCCGCAGCCTTACTTGATAAAGTCATCGTCCTACTTTTCCTTCCGTTTGCATCGCGCATGCGTGGTCTCATTGGTACTGCAAGAGCATACCTTCATAATCTAAGAAACACTGGCTACTTAGCTCCTGCAGCTACTGGGTTTCAAACAGCTAAACCGACAAGACGAGAAAAATGGCTAAAGTTCCTGCAACCTTAATTGATAAAGTTGTCGTCCTACTTTTCCTTCTGTTTGCATCGCGCTTGCGTGGTCTCATTGGTTCTGCAAGAGCATACCTTCATAATCTAAGAAACACTGGCTACTTAGCTCCTGCAGCTACTGGGTTTCAAACAGCCAAACCGACAAAACGAGATAAACGGCTAAGTTCCCGCAGCCTTACTTGACAAAGTCGTCGTCCTCTTGTTCCTCCCGCTTCCGGCGAGCCTGGGCAGTCTCATTTTGATAGTTTTGTAACATGCCCTCGTAGTCCACGGCTTGCTGGCGGCGGTTCAGCTCTTTCAGCTCCTCGAGGCTTTCCAGCAGCTCGATCTCCTGCCGGGACTGCTCGGTACGGTATTCTGCAAGCATTATTGAGAATTTACTTAATAAAGTATAGTCGACCAAGAAAGATCGACCTTGCTGCCTTTATAATATGTTATAAAATCAATTGAATTTGTCAAAATATGACTGCTTTTGAATTAATCCCTCATAGGTAAAAATTATAACACTACAAATAATCTAATACCTTTAAACGAGCAATTCTTGTATATATGTATATATATATATAATCAGGATCTCGGAAACGGCTCCAACGATTTCGATGAAATTTGGTATGTGGGGGTTTTCGGGGATGAAAAACTGATCTAGCTAGCTATGTTTCATTTTCAGAAAATCGCTTTTACTCGTGTTTTCCGGCTATTTTTGTTTGTATTAGAATATAAAGCTAAATTTCGCCGACTTCGAGCAGATCATAATGGCACATTAGAAATCGGGTGGTCGCGGATCCAGTCGACCTCGGTTCGATTCCACGTTTTTTTTCAAGATTTTTAGTTTTTTTATTAAGTTTATTTTTCATGAGAAAACGTCAAGTTTCTTCTTTTGTGAGAAAAAGTTACTTTTTTGTGAGAAAAAGTTACTTTTTTGTGAGAAAAAGTTACTTTTTTGTTAGAAAAAGTATTATAGGGAACGTGTAGTAACTATAGGCGGCAGCACTAATGCGACAGAAGAGACACTATGCGGACAGTAAAACAAACTTATCAAGGTTGATAATTGATGGCACCCTTATGGCACCAGTTGGCAGCACCGTCTATGTGCACGTTTCCTATTGGGAGCACAGAACAGGAAAAGCCGGTTGTCTGTAAAGTCGGTTTACGGACGATAGTTTAACGTGACTCACCCCCCCCCCCCCCACCCCCTCCGGTGTTTTTGTCAAATATCTTGAAAACGGTGCATCCTACGGCAAAATCAATGAAATTTTCATCCCCCCTTTAATGCCCCCGCACTCCCTCCCCCGCATCCCCTCCCCCCCTCTCACCCCCCCCCCCCCCCCACCCCTCCGGTGTTTTGATCTCGGAAACGGCTCCAACAATTTCGATGAAATTTGGTATTTGGGGGTTTTCGGGGATGAAAAATTGATCTAGCTTGGTCTTATCTCTGGGAAAACGCTTGGTACAGAGTTTCTGCCCGAGCAGAGCTCGGTCGCCCAGGTACTCATAAATAATAACTATAACCTCAAATAAGGATTTATTGCAACCCATTTTCTCATAATAGTGAATTAACCCTTCATTTCATAATGCATATTGGGTTGGGCTTTACATGTTCTAAGAATATTTACTGCATTTTCGATTTCTACTGCACACCTCAAAAAACACAAACAATACAGAATACAGAACATAAAACTTAATAAAACAGAGGTAGATAACAGGCGTTCTTCATGACGAGAACCATCTCTACATTATTAATTTAAGAAGAAACTTGACGTTTTCTCATGAAAAATAAACTTAAAAAAAAAACTAAAAATGTTGAAAAAAAACGTGGAATCGAACCGAGGTCTGCTGGATCCGCGACCACCCGATTTCTAATGTGCCATTATGATCTGCTCGAAGTCGGCGAAATTTAGCTTTATATTCTAATGCAAACAAAAATAGCCGGAAAACACGAGTAAAAGCGATTTTCTGAAAATGAAACATAGCTAGATCAGTTTTTCATCCCCGAAAACCCCCACATACCAAATTTCATCGAAATCGTTGGAGCCGTTTCCGAGATCCTGATTATATATATATATATATATATATACATATATACAAGAATTGCTCGTTTAAAGGTATTAGATAGATTAGATTAGATTAGATGTCACATAAGTGAAGTATATCTATATCTATTTTTATGAAATTATGTCCAGGTAGTGTTAGTAATCAACTAATAAACAGTACATAACTATGTATCTGTGTAAGTCTTTTTTTTCTGTTTCTATTATGTTTGTTTTGTGTCAGGTCATGTTCGGTTTCCTAATAAATAGATACACATTAATTGTAGTTTATCTCTCTATTAAACAAAATGGTAAAATAAAGGCTATGCTTTGTATGAAGTCCGCTTAGTATGACGCGTTTGTCACTTCCTTTCAACGTCATTACAAGCGGATTCTACTGTACTATGAAAATCTTTTATTTCATAGAATCTGTTTTTTTAATACTCTAAGATTACCTTCACTAGCAACTTACTTACAAACAATGTTAAATCTTGCACCAAACACCCACCCGCCCGGGCCCCTTTATCATCATACCCCCCTCCCTGTATCGCACGGGCGAGGACTCATTTGAACGGATCAGCCATAGTTCCATTACCTACAGTAAAAAAAAAAGTGTATCAAAAAGTAGTTCTTTTACAATATGATTACCTAACAACTTCATAGGGTTATTGGCCTCCTCCTCCTTCTGCTCCTCCTCTTCACGTTTTGCTTGTTCCTCTGCCAGTTTCAGTGCCATAAAGTTCCTGGTGGCACCTGCTTCAATCTCATAGTCTGTGTTCTTTGGATCTGTCTTGAATGATATCTCTTGCAAACATCTGGTACACTGAAATTTTCAAAGAGTAATTCTATAATTATCTGGATTTACATTTCACAACCTAAGTATTCAGAATTCCATACTTCAGAAGGAAAAAATAACCCTTATCATTGTGATCTGCCTGTCCATTAAGACCCTTTTCTAAGGAATGCACAAAGGTATCCAGTTGCAGTTTATATGAACCACTATGGGCTGTAATTTCTAGCAATCATAAAAAACTGAAGTTTGAATTCATTGCAACCAAAAGATACAAACTTTTGAAAGTGTATTTTCATACAAGATCCATCATAAACCAAACCGTTTTCTTTCCATTAACATAGAAATATGAAATTTGGCAAGAAGTGAAGGCTCTGAACACAAATAATTGAAAAAGTATTACTAAATGGTAAAAACCTTATTTTCCTTACAATTGCTATGAAGCAGAATGGATCCTTTGTTGCGTGTCTTACACTTGGCCAGCTTTCTTCACATGGGCCGCTAATGTGTTGTAGCTATGGTGCAGTAGGCAGGAATATTGATTGCTCAAAATTGTTGATAATTATATAATTTTTATGTCAGGAGGGCCATTTTTACTAAATTGACTGGTGAAAGGTTGGGAATAGCTGTATTAACATGTTAGCTGCGGTATGGGGTTGATGTGACCTAATACATGTACAGTCAAAACCGTTTATAACAACATTCAAGGGACAGCAATATTTGGTTGTTAAACACGGTTGGTCATTGTAACCAGTGTTACTTTGGTATATAAGATCATTTTGGGTTTTTTCTTGGTTGTTACATCAAATATGTTGTTGTAATTGGTGTCGCTATAAACAGTTTTGACTGTATAGTTAATTGACAAGTTAAACTAATTGCTGCAGCAAATGTGTTAACCTCTCATACCAATGCCAGAGAGGAAAGCACCGCATTTGAGTGTTTGTCTTTTTCTAAGTACATAAAACAAGTATTGTATACAACTTAGTGGTGACAGTCTCTTGGGTACCTCAATTAAAATATTCAGCTCATTAAATATCAATTTTATAGATTAACATAAAAAAAAGGTTAGCTTTTAGGTTTACTTTGGAATGAACCTTAACTAATATAAAAGGGTTATAAACAGTCATCGGAACTCTGGGAGCTAAACTTTAACAAAACTTGTAAAGCTGACATTAAAGAGAATTTACAACCAAGAAAAATAAGAATATTATTGGCAGATTAGTGTTCAATTTAACTCTATATCGAAATCTCAGATTTTCAGTAGTTTATTAATATTTTCATATCTGTAGGCACTGTTTCATGCCTGCTTGGCAAGTTTTGTTAAAGTTTAGCTCCCAGTTCCGATCACTGGTTATAAACAGGGTTAAATTTAAAAGACTGGAGGCAATGAAGGAATGGAGGTCCCTAAAATAAATAAAAATGTTGCCGATTTGGATTCTATTTATCAATGGGTGTTGCTTGTTGAATCTGGTAGATGTAGTTAAAATATGACATGTAATTTTTGACCCAAAATGAATGATAATAATGCACGGCCTGCTGATTGAACCCCTCATGAAATTGACATAAGGGTTTGAATTATTGAGTTGTGTATTATTTTCTTACTGCACACAATCTGATAATAAAAATTTATGTAAGCAAGTCCAGGGTTCTAACAAATCAAGATACATTGCAGTATGTCTGGCCGCAATTTAAAAGAAAATCAACACCATATTGGGTATACTAACACAAGCTTTTTGGTCTTTATTTCACACCCCAGTAACTTTTGAAAGGGTTACATCATGGTACTAACTTACAAAAGCAGTCTACCAAAGTTTTGTTGGATAGAACGTTTGCAATTAGGGCTGATCAAAGTGAGATTGTGCAGCATGAAACGGTTTTAGTTTGTTCCTAGGGCACACTTACTTTGATGTAAAATCTGTAAATTCTTATTCCCAAATAGTCCTGGTTCTCGACATCTTCTTTTCGAGCGTTAAATTTCTTGCCTTTGTAAATATACTCGCCGCATGTAGCACATCGCATATTGAAGGGAGCCATCAAGCGCACCGTGTATTGCCTGTTTTTGGCCAGTTTCATACGCGGGATCTTCGACGGATCGAAGTCCGGAGGATAGTATTTCTGAAAATAGCATATTAATAATGTTATCCTTGCGAATGCAATGGAATAAGAATCAAAAGAAATGCAAGCACATACAAATAATCTTTAGTTCTGATAGTACTCCATATTTAAGCTTACTAGGTTATTTACTTACGTTTAATACTTTTCTTTCAGACATCTTGCAAGTGTATTTGAATCAATTAAAGTGAAAAATTAAATTATCACGATTAAAAATAATCTATCGTTATTTTTATTAGTACCCGATCCGTCCCGATTATTGATTAACTGGACTGACGTGAGGGTGAGTGACGTTTGCCGTTTGCTATTTTTTAATTCATGTTCATCCTGTCAGGGACAGCCAAAAGGAACTATGACTATACAGCAGCTCGACACGTCATGACCATGATAATATGATATAAAAAAATTGTATGTACCTATTTCTTTACTAGCCATTAGGTCCAGCAGTTTTGGAAATATCATTAACGTTGCAAAAAACACCCGCCTCAAACTCAATGTATCGTTATAGCAGTTGAAATTTTAAGGATTTTATTTCGATCTCGTGGGAATATCGGAATAGTTTTTTTTTTTAGTTTTTTTACAAAGCGAAGGAGTGTTGCCCGTACAACCTGCCTAGACTCATCGAATTCACGTCAAAAAAATATCTTATTAATTCATGATCTGTTTATTCGATGCAAACGTGATATTGTAAAGGACGATCAGAGATGAAGACCAGAAACTTTGAAGCAAGCTATACCTATACTTCCAGCTTCATTGCACGCCCTGAAAAAAAAATAAGTGCGAAAATTAAAACATGAATGAGTATCTAAGTAATTTACTACGCCAGGATGCTCATCTTAGGCCACATCTTTGCTTTAAGTGAAGGAAGGTACGTGAAACCCTGCGTTTTAAGAGCTTCAAAATGAGAAAACCTTAGTGTTGAATTATTTTCATACTACCAAATACTAAAATGTAACCAAAAGACGTACCTAATAATCATTTACAATATAACTAGGTAGATACTGCTTTTGAACTTTCGAAACTAAATTCGCTTCTACCAAACAATAAGACTGACTGTGTTGTTTCCAAACGCGCTGCAAGCCTGATACAATGGAGTTAATTTTTAGGGTTCCGTAGCTAAAATGACAAAACAGAACTCTTATGCCTATTTACTTTTATATGACTATGTTCTGAAATGATTATTATTAGTCGCTTAACGCATTCACGCCACCGACGCATATATGTGTTTTCGGGATTTCGCCTAGTGCCGCTGTTATAATTATTCATACATTTTGAACGTACACATGTGCATCGGTGGCACCTGCGGAAGTCAGGTGGCAGGGAATGCGTTAAGAACCAAAGGGTAAATATTCAGCGTTTTTACGGCGGTTTTTTTGTCATTACCATTTGAGCAGAAATTATTAAAATGGATGATGCTTAGGGGTTAACTTTTTATGAAAACTTAAGACAGTACCGATGCTGAATCTAGTTTGATGAAATTTCGTGCGATTCTTCCTTCGGTTGTGGTAATATCCTCTTCATACGCCACACGACATGTATCCAATCCAATCGTCGAATGGTAATGACGTTTAACCGCGCGGTCAAAACGCTCGAACATTCAGCCTAAAT
The DNA here is from genome assembly GCA_947563465.1 of Archips xylosteana. Taxonomy (NCBI): domain Eukaryota; kingdom Metazoa; phylum Arthropoda; class Insecta; order Lepidoptera; family Tortricidae; genus Archips; species Archips xylosteana. The sequence goes on from OX387349.1 coordinate 9,149,099, forward strand.
ATATTGTGGAACTGCGATCTTGAACACGACATAATAAACCTTTTAGGTACAGTTAAAAATTCTTAGTTTCAATTAAAATACAAATTTCTATATAATGTTTTTGAATATATTATGCAGTTTTCATTTAATTAATCGAAAAACATCAGTATCTAATTTTAAAACATCACAAAATATCAAAACGTCACCTTGTCAATATCTCGTCCGTAGAAAAATTATTTCAGAAGAACAGGAATTTTCTGAAAAAATAAAAACAGCCCAACGTCAGACAAAATTACAGGACTTAGGTAAGAATTATAAAACTCTGTGTCAATCAAAACTAATCTCTTATGTGCTCATTGCCATTTTCAATATCTTTATACTGGTGTTTTTTATTTCGTACACTGTTTATTTATTAATACACAGACACAATTGCAAATTATTGTCATTTCAAAACTAAACTTTAAATTATAAGAAAAAAACTGTTTTGAAATGATAATTTAATAATTTGTTATTTTGTCAGTGTTCTTCTACATGAGCGATTTATGGAATTATTAAAACTAGGCAAATCTAGTACAATATTGTAGATATTGCAAAGCATGAAAAATAGAAGCTTGTACCTAAATGAACATTTATTTCCAATGTTCCTTGCAGTTTAAGTGAACAGCAGAGTGTAAAACTCGAGTATTAAAACCATTTTCCCTCGACGCGTCTATCCAAGCGCTATAGGTAGGTATACGCGGCTATATGAACGTCTCGGGTAAAATGGCTCGTTTCATGCTCTCGTTGTACAATATAATATTATAAAGAGGAAAGATTGATTGTTTGTTTGTTTGTTTGCATTGAATAGGCTCCGAAACTACTGGACCGATTTCAAAAATTCTTTTGCCGTTAGAAAGCTACATTATCACTGAGTGACATAGGCTACTTTTTAACGCGGGAAAATACCTTTTCCTACGGGAAAATTAAATTATCGCGGGCGAAGCTGCGGACGGAAGGCTAGTACAATATACTCCTATTTTTTGTTACCGACCAACACCAACCAACGTTAGTGATTAAAAATAAATTTTCTATACCTAAGTACAAATGAATCAAGACATTTTGGGAGGCTCTGGTAGTTTGGCTCAGTTGCATTCACGCTTATTACCTGTAAATTTCTATGCAAGTCGGACTCCAAAATTAAATGTACAAAGTTTTTGAGAAATGCTCCTACAAAAATTTCCTCTCTCTACGTTTTGCTGCTACTTGTTCTTTAGCGGGAAATGCTTCGCTCTCGCTCACCGTTCCCGTCGGTTGCCGCCTGCCGCGAGTTCATGCTCGAGCGCAGCGATTTTCTCCTCGTGGCGCGTGCGCTGCGCCTGTGCGCGTCGCTGCTGCTCCTCCAGTGCCAGCACGATCTTCTCTAATCGGTGAATCTGCTGCTGCTTATTCTCTAGTGTTGAGAACAACTCCTGAATTTCCTCCGCTTTGGCCGCTATTTGCTTGTTCACCTGCGTTTCATTTTCAAGGTCAAGATAAACTTGATAGATAGCATGATGTAAGCCACCTACCTAACTAATGTTTTTGGCTGTATCGTTTTTGGGGTTCTGTAACCAAAGGAACCCTCTATCACTGGAACTCCGCTGTCCGTCTGTCTGACCGTCCGTCTGTCACAGGGATCTATCTCTTGAACCGTAATAGCTAAACACTTGAAATTTTCATCAATTAAGTATGTATAAATGTGGCCGCTATAACAACAAATAACTACTAAAAATAAAATAAAGATCAAAATTAAAGGGGATCAACTCAACTAATTAACTCAAACGAAGGTTGCTAGGCAACGCGGCAGCCAGCAGTTGCTAGGCAACGCGAGCGACCCTATGCTGTTCGTATGTTTACCTATCTATAAGTTTGCGATTTTAGTGCTTACATTTTGACGATTTTTAACTAGAGTGTTTTTAAAACATTGTGCAGAGGTACAAATCCGTTTCGCACTTGACCGGTTTATTGTTTACCTATATACTTACTATTTGATACTGCTTACAAATTGACTGTAGAAGGAAAGATGCTGGAGTCTAGTCTGGCTTTTTGGTTAACTCAACACTCCATTTTGCTGATGGATGATAATTTGTTAATACACCTGTCATCTTGGAGTAGCATTTTCGACGAGTTACTCGTAGCTTTAGAAAACAATATAACAAAAACGTCCTCTCCTCACTTCATCTACTATTTTCATTCGGTGTTCAAGGTTCTGCTGTAGAGCGGACAGCTCCCTGCTCTGCTCCGTTTCCTTGTTCTTCAGCATGTTGATCAATTCCTCGCGAATCTGTAGCACTCGGCAGAGTTACAAAATTAAAAATAAATAACTAAGTAATCGCGATAATTATCTAACATGAACATTTTATAAGCAAACATGAACATTTTATGTAGGTACTTACAGCTTAATAAGTAAACCTCAGTAATTATTAGGTACCAGAGATATCAATGGCAACACCTTATGCAGAAGTATTTTTGAAGTAACAGACCAATTTCTTGGCTTGCCAAGACTATTCAACCTCCTTCTCTTCATGGTCATAGCTCGGACAGGTCATCGCAAAAACATATCCCACCAAAAACATTTTAATGTAAAATGTTGCCAAGACGAGACCATATTCCTTGCACTGTCAAAAAGTCAAGCCAGGCCACATATTTTGACTATTTAAGATGTAACGTACGTACGTAACGTTTGTGAAGTTAGGGTCTGTAGAGTTCTGAAGTTTGGCTCTATAGGAGATCTGACAACTTTTTGACAGTGCAAGGAATATGGTCTCGTCTTGGCAACATTTTACATGGAAATGTTTTTGGTGGGATTTGACTTCTTTTTGTAAGTTATTAGAGACCATTTATTTTTTTGAAAAATTCCTAATTTTATGATTTATTTGTTGTTTGTGTACTTATACTAGCTTACATATAAAATTTCAGCTTTCTAGGACTTCAGAAGTAACCTAAGAATTTTGATGATCATTAGTGTGTCAGTGACGAAACCAGGGTTTTTTTAGATATCAATAAAATTTAAAGTACTTATAAAAAATGCAATTGAAACTTTCTATTTTTAATAAGTCTACTATTGACATCATATCCCGAGTATTTTGTTTATCTGGTATTATCCAAACTCAAGTTATGAGGGTTCAAAAAACCGACGAAGCAATTCGAGAAAAGGTAGGATTGCCCTTGCGCTTCGCTTGACTCGTCTTGGCGGGGCCACTACTGTGCCCCCAGATACGGAAATAGAACAAGATTCAATAGAGTCGTAGGTAGAGCTTGACTAATTTAAAATGACGCGCCTCACCACCGTATTTACGCACAGGATTTTGAACCTATTGAAGCTGTATTTAGGGCCATTTTCTACTTTCAAATCCTGTGCGTAAATGCGGTGGTGGGGCGCGTCATTTTCAGACGACCAGACCACCAGATGGCCTAGTGGTTAGAGACCCTGACTATGAAGCTTGAGGTCCCGGGTTCGATTCCCGTGTCGGGGCAGATATTTGTATGAAAAATACGAATGTTTGTTCTCGGGTCTTGGGTGTTTGATATGTATTTAAGTATGTATCTATCTATATAAGTATGTTTATCCGTTGCCTAGTACCCATAACACAAGCTTTGCTAAGCTTACTTTGGGACTAGGTCAATTGGTGTGAATTGTCCCGTGATATTTATTTATTTATTTATTTATTTATTTTAAATTAGACAGGCTCTACACTAGGTATTACCTAAGATTATGATTATCTAAAGCGGATATTAACCCAATTAACTTTTCATCTTATTCAGTTGCATTTCTGTCATAGTTTTGTCAAAATGGCATCACTGAAACAGTTTTATAACAACTGAAAGTAAAATTATTCCCTTCGGAGCATAATGTACACAACACATTTTTGTATACATTTTGCGTTTTGTACATTATGCTCCGAAGGGAAATTATTTAAGTACTTCCTCGTGGATATTTCTAAATATGATATATGGCAAAATTAAAAACCGTTAATAAATTAACAAACATATGGACAATTTTGGGTTATCGTTATAAATGTATTTGAAAAATATGATTATATAATACTGTATATAAAATATTGTATATCTTGTTCTATTACCGTGTTGCGATTGTTTTACGATGACCTGTCCGAGCTATGCTCATGGTGTCATGGTATATTTTTGACACGATGGGAGTAATGATTACGGTTATAATAACCAGTGATCGTAGATTTTGTAGCATTTTTGGTGCAGTGCTAGGGTTGTCAGTAACCAAATTAAATTAGTGTGCCCAATATTAAATTGTTTAAACCAAGGATCAAATAAAATCAAAGGTATTTAAAACTAAGTAATAACTTAAAAATTAATAATGTAGAGATGGTTCTCGTCATGAAGAACGCCTGTTATCTACCTCTGTTTTATTAAGTTTTATGTTCTGTATTCTGTATTGTTTGTGTTTTTTGAGGTGTGCAGTAGAAATCGAAAATGCAGAAAATATTCTTAGAACATGTAAAGCCCAACCCAATATGCATTATGAAATGAAGGGTTAATTCACTATTATGAGAAAATGTGTTGCAATAAATCCTTATCTGAGGTTATAGTTATTATTTATGATTAGAAATTGATATATTAACTTTTCTGCTGTATATTTGCATTGACAGTATAATGCGTAATGGCAGTCCATAAATACATATAGAAATCATTTGATTTCTTCAATGACGTCCCGTCAAGTGCTAATAAACAGTTGCGTTGATTTTGTGTGTGAAAATAGGCAAAAATTATTAACTGATTGAACACAATGGAGAAACTGTTAAGTAAGCACAGTTTTTTATTAAGGAAAATTCTTAGATATTTATTGTGCTAAAAAAATGACACGATTGAAACATGTTTTGACGAGAAACATTAAAAAATATATAATGAAAACAAAATGTTGTTAATCAAAAGATTAAATAAAAAATTTAGCGTTTTATTTTCAACGACAACAATATAATATTACATTATTTTAAACGTCAATCATATTATACACATCGACAACCCTAGGTCACTGTCGTATGTCATTTGACGTCATCGCACCAAAAATGCTACAAAATCTACGATCTCTGATAATAACAGCGCTGAGTAACCTTGATGACTCTTGCCTGAGCACGCGACGTCTTGTCCTGCTGTTCCAGTTGTTGTTCCTTCTGCGTAAGCACTTCCGACAGCTCCTCATTTCGGTGGACCGCTTCCAATAGCCCCATTCTTAAGTTCATGATCTAAGACAATTAGTTGAATCGGTAGGTATAAGAGTTCAATCTGATATTGAAAAAAGGGTCTTCCCGGGTATTGAGTATGATGGTTCCACTCCACAAGAGCCAGGAGAAAGTTAATCAGGAGAATGAGATGAGCGAGGAAAGGTAGTAAATTCCATTGCCAATTTTAACACCCTTTCATGACACAGTTATCTCATCTGATCATTCCTAGTTTCCTCGCTTTAGTCCTGTGGCAAGCCACGCTTAACTTGTTTTCTTTTCGATAACACACGTAGAAGAGCGACAAACGTACCTAAGTGCTTAAAATAATTCACGAAATCGACAAACCTCCTGCTGCAAGTCCTGGTAACTTATCCCGTCAGGAGCTTCTTGGCAATTGGCGACAGCGCGATTATGTGCTTGTAAGTTTCGGACGTACGCCTCGTATTGTATAACTTTTTGCTCACTAAAACAAAAAACACATATTTTAATTGATGATTTAGGGACTTACCGGCACACCACAGTCCTGTTTTGTCACTTACTTTAATTTTATATTCTTTGACAGATCTCTAATTTGAGTCTGCATTTTCCCTATTATTTCTTCTTTGTTTAGAAGTTCAGCTGCCAATTTTTGTTGAAGCCCTACTTTGTTTTCCGACTCCTTAAAAAAAGAAAAAGTTTGAATTATTTCTTAGAATTGAGAAATATAACTTACATTGAGTTGGCCATCACCTTGAAAACGAAGAAAAAAATTCAGGTGGTACATACGACTGAAAAAAAATGTACAGTCACGCTACTTGTTAATTATGCCCAAAACCAGGTAAATATGAAAATAAAAAATCTTACAGCAATTTTTGTTAGCGTTTCCAAGAATCGAACTTTTTCCCGCTTACACGCTGTTACTTCATCTTCCGTTGTACGCAGCGTTTCTTTAGTTGCTTGCAACTCTGCCCATAGATCCATTTCGCGTTCCGTTGGAAGTTCTATAAAGTTTTGATCATAAGAATCCATGTGTAGGTAACTTGGAAGGCTATTATAGTAAGTTAGTAAATATATTCTGATAAGTACCTGGATTAGGTTTACAGTTTTCAAGTTCTGTTATTTTAGCTTTCAGTTCTTCGATCGTGGCCTGACTCTCCGATAGGGCCGTCTCCGCAGCAATTTTAAAATCTATCTCCTTTTGGGTGATTTCGTGCTGTTCCTCTAGAGCAGATTTTAAGTCTTTCAACTGACCATTCAGGTTGCTTATAGCAGACTTGTGTTCAGCGGTCATTTTTTCGATTTGCTCTTTGAGGTCTAGGACTCTGTTAAGAATAAAGCGTTACTTAGTTAAAATTGTAAGCCACCTGTCGCATATTTGTTCGGTCGTCAGGATGTGACGACACTCACCAATTTGAATGCCAAGGAATTTCAAAGGTGCATTCAAAAACATCCTGATTGATTGATTCTACGTAACATATATCGCGTTGATGACATATCAGTCTATTGAACGATGGGGCAAATAAAACTTAGAATTTAATGAAGCACTCACTCAGCTTGAAGCACGTCCCTATGCTGCGCTAGCTGACCACTGGCTACTTCCCCGGTTTTGAGTGATTCTTTTAATTTCCTTGCTCGTGCCTCCAACTGTACTTCTCTTTGACGACTCTGTATTAAAAAAAATCATACATACACCTTGTCACTGGGCGAACGTGACTGGATTCGATACAAATCGGGACTTGGGATATTTCCTCTTGTTTTTCAATTCCATGCTTTCCCCCCAAAGTAATTGGATTTTGCGGGCACTATGCGGGGATTTCTTTGCCACGATCATATCATAGGTGCGAATGACAAGACGCGCGTAGCTGTGTGCCGACTAGTATACATTTGTATAGATACAGCATTACTATTATTGCGTCCAGCTCCTTGATATGCCATGCCCACGGTTTTATCAGAACTATCGATCATTATTCTAGGCGTACCTGATCTTCCAGACTTTTGACCGTGCCGGTTAAACTGCTAATGCTAGCTTCAGCTTCACGAAGTTGCCGGTCCATTTTCGTAACGCGAATGCGTGTTTGTCGTAGTTGGTGCTCAGTAGTTAATAGTTTATCCTTTAGAGCAAGTCGCGCGCTTTTCTCCTCCTCCAGTTCTTGACGTGTATCCTGAATAAAAATAAACATTTGAATGGGATTAACCAAAAAGTTATTACTATTAGCCTTAACCCTTAGCTAAGTGGGGATGGGTCAAAACAAACGGCGGTTAAAGGTCGTCGTTCGGGGCACATAATACATTTAAGTATGTCGTCGCCAGCGTCAGTCGATATCAATATAAATTGAACAATTGTTTTGCTAACCTCAAGTTCCTTGGAAAGATCGGAACTTGCGCTATGATGACGCAGTTCTTCTATGGCAGAAGTTCGAGAATCGAGGTCTTGTCTGAGGCGTGCTACTTCCCGGACCAGTGATTTGCCGACAGCAATCAGAGCACTCTGTCCTCTGCGGACTCGCCTGAGAAAGGAGAATCGATACGGTGAAATATTAATGCGATTTCTACTAAAGCGGAAAAGTGAGAAGTTTGAAATGGATAAGATGTCTATTTTTTTGGTTTTCTATTAATCATCTCTTCCCATTCTATCATGTTGTGGCTGTTTTTGGGGAAAATTTAAATCTAATTAAAAGTTGTCGAAATTTACTTGGAATCATTAGCGATGGCATCCAATGCATCGTCTGACCGACTCTTAAGTTCACGCAGAGCCTCGCACAACTCCAATCCCCGTGCATTGTAGCGAGCGACTCGCTGCATCGTCTCCCCTCTGCCATCTTCCTGCTGTTGATTACTTTATAGTTACAAACTAAGTAACGATTATCCTATATTTAACAAATAAATAAATCTATACATATAATAAATCTGTAACAAGTCGGTGTCTGTACATTGAAGATATTTGAGAAAAACTGTCACTAGGGCTATTTATTAGCGCAATAGAACCCAAAACAATGATTTTTAGAATTATTGTCTGTTTGTCTGTTTATCTGTTTGTCTGTTTGTCTGTGCGTTTGTGCGCGCTAATCTCAGAAACGGCTTAACCTAGAAGGATGCGGTTTTCAGTGATATGTTGGTATTTTCTTGGATTAACATTTAGTGTTTGTTTCATTTGAATCGGTTGACAAATAAGAAAGATACGATACTTTCAGTGTTAGATAGCCCATTTATATCATCATGCTGGGAGTACGGTGGTGAATGTGAACGCGGGTGTGCGGGGGGGGGAGTTGGGAGCGGGGTGCAGGGGAGGGGGGGTTGCGGGGGGTATTTTTTATATCGAGGAAATAAGGAGAGCCATAATTGATGAAAAAGCAAATTGGATCAAAAAAACAAGCTGCCCAAATTACTAATTCCACGCGGACGGAGTCGCGGGAAAAAGCAAGAAGCAAGTAAATAATAAATAAATAAATATTAGGGGACAATCTTACACAAATCGACCTAGTCCCAAACTAAGCAAAGCTTGTACTATGGGTACTAGACGACGATAAACATACTTATGTATATAGATAAATAAATACTGAAATACATAGAAAACATCCATAACTCAGGAACAAATATTCGTGCTCATCACACAAATAGATGCCCTTACCGGGATTTGAACCCAGGACCTCTTGCTTCGTAGGCAGGGTCACTACCAACTAGGCTAAAGCGGTCGTTGAACAAGTTCACTACAATCCTTTGGCTCTAAGATTTTTGCAGCCATCTCAAAAACATATACTTTTGACTTTTTCATTGAATTTATCATCATATCCGAAGCACAGTAAAGTAAACAAAAAAAACATGCAGTAAACAATCATGCTAAATTGGTACAGGACACAAAATAAACTCTTACGCTATTTGTAGTGACAAGTTCTTTGAGCCAGTCTATGAGTTCTTGCCGCGCCGAGAATGCCTGCAAACACAGATCAGCAAATTGTGCCGGAATGTCCAGTACTTTAGGATCCAACTCCTCCAAGGTGCAATCGTCTATAAGAAATGAAATGTTAATTCATTACAATGACATGGACATAAAACTCTCTATAAACAAAACTTTAATATAATTTTGAGTATGACTTATAGATGACTTATAGATTCTTATACCACTATCGTGCCATTCGTGATGGTAATTTTCCGTCTTTGGCTCCTTTTTAGGGTTCCGTAGTCAACTAGTTTTCACATAACATTACAAAATCAACTAAATTATTTCTCTGTACTTATGGAATGCTTTTGGTCTTGGCATCCAGGTAGACTAGTTGTGTATAATCCGTCAAACCTTGATATAGAAAAAAAACCCTAAATCGTACCAGGAATAGACTCAAAGAATTCGACAGCCCCATCCGTGTTAGAGGAGGACGCGGCGTCTCGGCACAGCTGGGCCACCTCATCAGCGGTCCAGTCTGCCACGTTGAACACCACTAATTCTTGGGGCAAAGCGCCTTCGCCGCCACCTGATAGGCCTTCGCGCGACATCCGGTCCCGCAGGTTACGCAAGCTATCGAAAACTTCCAGAACGGCTTGCTGGAAAAATCACAGACAAGGTAATTATTTAGGTGAAGTATAAAATAAATAAATATCACGGGAAAATTCACACGAATTTTCCTAGCCCAAAGTAAGCAAAGCTTGTGTTATGAGTACAAGGCAACGGATAAACATCCAAGACTCGAGCCCAAACATTCGTATTTTTCACACAAAAATCTGCTCCGACCGGAAATCGAACCCGGGACCTCAACCTCGACCTCAAGCTTCGTAGTCAGGTTCTCTAACCACTAGGCCATTCGGTCGTCTAAACTATACTCAGAATAGTGAACAATTTGAAGCATATAAATCTTTTATTCCATGGATGTTATGTATTTTCAAGATATGATATAGGTAACGCCACCAGTATTCTTCTCCATCTTAGCGACAGAGATGTAGTCGGCAGGCAGTTTGTACAAAATATATTGAGTACTTTACTAAGCACCAACTTGTTTTAGATCGAGTTCCTTCTTCATCATTTGAAATTGCCTTTGTTTAGCCGAAAAAGTCAATTTGATGTCGCCTTCATTCATGGGCTGGTTGGGATTACGTTGCAAACGAGCCGTGGGCACCGGGAGATTGGATTGGATTGGTGTTCTTGGTCGTGCTTGGTTAGGAGTGGGCTGGTTCGGGGTCTTCGGCCGGGCTTGGGGTGTTTGCTTGTTCGGAGACGGTTGAGGGTGGGCTTGTGGTGTCCCTGGGCGGCTGCAAGGCGTGCCAGGCCGTTGCACCGGGTGCACAGGGGTGGCTGGACGGCTGCCCGCGCGCGGCGTCATTGGCCGGCTTGACACGCTCTTCGGCGTCTGAGGGCGACTTGCTATCGGAGTATTAAGGTGGTGAGCTGAGAAATCTGTAAAGGGATACTTAGTCAGCATGAAATATGAAAAGCGCTAAAGAATATAATTGCTGCCCAATTTTTATTCGATCATGTTAGTAGGTAGTTGTACGACGTTTTCTTATAAATTACCAGAACTTTAAGAACTATACTATACATTTTTATATTCTTACCTATGACATCCACGATTTCATTTTCAGCGATCTTTGGACCGTCATCTGAGCGCACCAATTCTGTAAGAAAGTTAAACAACGTATCATAATGTCCATATAATGCCGCGTTAATGTAGAATGAAAAAACAGCTTCGTTATTTGTATTTATTGAAATAAGTAATATTTAAATGTCCTTTGTCATGATGTTAATGACGTGAAGCTTGTTCATTCAACGTGATTATGTCGTTGGCAAAAGAAGTCTTGTGTTATTTACGAATTATATCATTAACATATTCTGAAAACTAATAAACGTGAAGCACTGGAAAACGTTACGAGAAGGGAGCGTTCTTATTATTAGAGATAATCTACGATAACATGCCCCACCCCTCCACAATTCAAGAAGTCTTCAATGTACTGTGAAAGTATTTATAAAGCACACCAAAACTTTCAACGCATGTATGCGTGTTGAGACAGCCGTCAAACAAAAGCAGATACTAAGTACTAAATAAAAATTATTTCGTAAATATGTGACTAAACACATTGAAATAGTAATGTGGAGGGGCGGGCCATGTTATCGTAGTTTATCTCTACCTCTATTTATAATCATTGCTCTTAATTTTGCCTTTTCTAACCCTTTTTTGGTAACAATTGGTGTCACCACCATTAATAATTAATAAATTAATATTAGGTGTAGGTATTACCTACTATATTCTTCTTATGTTTGGTGGTGGTACTTTTGAGACTGTAAATAGCACTATCGACAATTTCTCAAGGTCAAACTATCGATAGCGAAACTATCGCTATTGCAACAACACTGTTGCAAACGACTGCGGCTTGAAAAATGAAGGTTTTGGGTAAAATAGTCTGAATGTACCAAATTGATCAGTGTTCTCGTTCTCCGGCGTAGCAGTGCCATCCTCGCGATCCACTGGCTTATCCTCCAACTGATTCGGATTGTTGTCTAAATAACTCTCGAACACGGCTGATTCTGACTTAAGATTCGCCTGTAAAATTCATTAAAAATTTGGGTATGCTTTTTAGTTCTCCAATAATTCGAGCTTCAATTCGTTTAGGGATATAGTACGGTCAAGTGCAAAAATATGTATCGACTTAATTCTCTCATAATTACGTACCGACGCCTTAATTCGACGATATAAGATCTACGGGACATATTCATGAGCTAGTTGTTTGCACCCATATTTTGAAACTTGACTGTACTACTACATTTTTTATATTGAGAGACTAATACGACCCGACCTAACCTGAAGTGGTGTGGTCAAGCTCTACATTTTAGGATAGGGAAGTTCAGTACGTAAAATAAAAGAAGAACCCATCAAATTCACTTGCCTTAGTGTCTATCTTTGATTCCGTCCTCGAGAGACTCCGTGGGGGAACGGGGTTCTTTTTCTGTAATTGGTAGAAGTATTCTTTTAAATATACTACCTTATTGAGGAAATATAATCATCGTTATTGACCGTTCACATTTACCCCCTGTTTCACCATCCTTTGATCAAATTTATTTGACGGATAAATGTAATGCCGTCTCTCTTTGTTTCGTTCGAATAGACTAAGACGGCATCACATTTATCCGTCAGTTAAAAAAAAAGCTGATTCAAGGGGCGCCGCAACTGCTATGCGTCCCCGTCCCACGTCTCTTCTGTGTGGCTTGCGCCTTACTTGCCCATAGTAATTATGGAACTTCACTAACCTTCATGGTGGGTGAAACTGGAGGTCTGTTGGGAGACTGGCGCTGCGCGGGTGTCGTGGGCAAGTTGCGGTTGGTGGCGTTACGGGCGGCGCGAGCGGCGGAAGCAGCAGTGGGGCGAGGTGTGAGCCCTACCATCAAATAAAATAAAACCTTTTCAACACTAACGACGTACAAAATAAAACGTCAATGTGATCTTCACGCAATGGCATAAGGTTCGAAGTAGCTTTACATTTTGGCTAGGCTTGGCGTTGAAAAGGTTAAGGGTTGGTATTTACCCAGACACTGTTATACGCATTTAGAAAGTAGACATTTATTATCTAATATACCTATAAAAATCTCGTGTCACGGTGTTTCTTATCGAACTCCTCCGAGACGGCTTGACCTATCTTTATGAAACTTTTTCTCCGTATTCGGTAGGTCTGAGAATAGATCGTAGGCTATTTTTTATACCTCTATTGTTCGCAGACGGCGTAGGTGGCGGAATAGCTAGTAAACATATAAAAAGAAAAATCCTGACTGTCTGGTTAGGTCCCATTTGCCTTGGCGCATTTAGACTCGCCAAGGCTAAATGCAAATAAGGCCTTCAGGACCCAATCCACACGGACTAAAACGAAAAGTGTAATAACCGAAATAATAAAAAACAAAGAAGTTTTGTGTACCAGTGCTGGAAAGGAGAGGAATTAAGTTCTGTTAAAAGTTCAGAGTGGTATTCGTTTGACGTACATGACTTACATTTGTTCATGTCTCATCGTGTGTTCTTTTCTAGCGCATGATTCTGCTATGATTATTTATATCGCGTGTTAATTTTAAGCTAGTTCTTGTATGATGTACATAGTTCTCATATAATTTAAATACTCGTCTGTGAGGTCTTTCAGGTTAAAATGAAAATCAAGCAAGTACACTTACAAGTTTTGTCCTTCTGAGGTTTCGGGGTGGTCATTTTGTTTGGTTGCACTAAATGGTTATTTTGTGGTCCTCGAGGATACTAGGAAAACGTTTGGAATTTGGATAATTTATTATGTTGTAAAATGTAAATTATGCAACATGTCAAACTTGAAGTTCTAAATTTCAAAATTGTTTCAGATTTTATTTTTAATGGTATTCAATCATGTTACCTCTATGATGTACCTAATTTAATAGTGTATTACAAACTTTTCTGGTAGGTTGACCTAAAGTTTTACTTTGGATACCTATCTAAAATTATATGTAGAAGTCTTTTAAAATTATTAAATTACAATTTTTTGCTAAGTACAGAATGCACAGGATTTCAAGTGGATTATTGCATACTTACGTACTGGCTGATACGTATTTTTTCCTTAACCTTTCATTTTTAGTGACAGCGTTCTTCCATCTTGAAGTGTCTTCTTTCAGAAAGTGAATTATGTAATTAACACGGGACATTTTGGATTGCATTAAATGTAAAAATTTCAGTTTAAAGTAAGAGTAGGACATTAGGTATACGTTTTTGTATTGAAATGTGAAATAGAGCTTTAAGTTCTATTATGTCTAAAGCTGGATCTGGCGTTCAAGGCAAGAAAAACTATTTTAAGTATTTTAACTGTCTTTGGGCCACATCTTCGTCAAATACCGTCGGTTAAGGACTAAATTGACGTGAAATTTAGTTTATTGCCGTTATTTACCGCTATTTTAATGGCAGTAGGTATACGCAGGTATGCGTGCATAAAGTATTCCAGCAGTCTCCATTTGTAAAAGAAACAATTTTTGTTGTACTAGGCAGCGTATTAGATGGAGGAAAGAGTCACACCAATAGCAGAATTCCGCAAAGGATGGTTCAGGGCCGGGCGCGAACACCTCTCAAACCAAAATTTAGTAACATCAACTCCGAATCTGGGGTGAGTATAAGTCAGGTCCAGTAATTTACCAATCCACAATCTATGCATAGCTCAAATAATACCTACTCTTATAAAATAGCTGCCTACCAGATTACCGATAAAAGATTACCGATTTAGTGACCAACTGAATACTAATAATTGCTTTAAATCTTTTAGAAATCAAAATTTGAAGTCACAGCTCAACATCCTCGAAATGTACCACGACCGCGTTCCGAAGAGGTAAACTGTTGTCTATGTTATTTGAAGCACTTTTTCTGTACCTACTTAACGAGGAGATGATATTTGGGACTTTGGCTTGACGAATCATTATGTGGCTAGTTTTCGTATTTAAAAAAAAATCTTGTGAACAAACAATAAATTGAACGCACATTTTATTAAAACGTTTTATTTTTGTGTACCGCAAGGCATCACGGCCTAAGTCCGCAGGGCGAGGTAAAGAAGTGCAACAACCGCAACCATATTGGAATCAGCAACCTGTGCCTGTGCATCCAGCGCAGCTGGCCCGGCAAACTCGTCAGGTATCTGAATCAAAAGAACATTTCGACAAAAAATCTAATAGAAATACCTATGGTTGACGAAGGAAAAGACAGCCCCTGACAAAATTTGCTGCCTGTCATTTTGTTTAGCCCTAGCGTTTTTCGCGGAACATCGGTGTCGGTTAAATAACTCAATTTAAGCCACAATAGAGAAATAGTTGATCTACAACTGTCACTATAAAAAACGATTCATTCCCTCCGTCCGTCTAGGGTTGAATGAAGAGGGTCTTCTGAAGTTAAGCTTGTCAAATTTAAGACCGTCAAAGGCCACAGCGCACAAGTTTTTATCGCTAAAATAAAGCATAGGTAGGTACAGTCAACCAATTTGATTCCTAGGCCACTATAGGACCATATCATAATGAATCAATTTGTTTCTCTTCTACGACAGTGATTATTGCGTGATGTTTGTCATGATGGATGACATCTCGATCTTTGCGAACATGTGTCAATGACAATGAATAGGAAAGGAGTTTGCTTGTGAATTATTAACTTGAATTATCACTGTCCGTCTGTCAAAACTTCTTTTACTAAACGTTTATAAACTCTTTACATTTATTGCGTGTTGTGATCACTGATAATCCTTCGACCCGCTTCGACGTTGTAATTATCAAGTAGTTGATGCGACAAGGTTCTATAGTGGCCTAGTAATCAAATTGGTTGACTGAACCTACTTACCGACCTGATTAAATATTCATGCTGCATAAGGATGCTTTATGTAGATTTTAAACGCTAAGCTAATGTACTAAGGCTTGATTTTACCAAACTTTTATACCGAGAATAACGGGGTTAGTACCTTTCCTCTTCCGCTGGCGCTACAACCCTCTGTGGGTATTGGCCTCCTCCACAATTTTCCTCCAGTTGTCACGGTGCCTGGCAACCTTCTTCCAGCTGGTAATCTTTCCCATCCTCCTGAGATCTTCCACACAGTCACTCCAACGCTTTCTAGGCCTGCCTCTCGGTCTCTTTTGTTGCGGCATCCACTTTGTCATTACTTTTGCGGCCCTTGTGTCCGGCATTCTTTCAAGGTGACCCGCCCACCTCAGTCGCTGCGACTTACAAAACCTGACGATGTTCTTGTGCTCGATAAGTGCGTCCAGTTCATGGTTCATGCGTTGACGATAGATACCGTCACACTCTTTCACGGGACCATAGATTTTTCTCAACACTTTCCTTTCGAACACGACAAGCTTCAGTTCGTCTCTCTGGGTTAAGGTCCAGGTTTCGCAGGCGTAAGTCACAACAGGCCTGATGATGGTGTGATAGATATTGAGTTTCGATTTCACACTAAGCAGCTTAGAACTTAGGGTTTTAGCACATGCGTAATAACATTTGTACCCAGCAACTATCCGTGCCCTAATCTCCTCGTCAGATCTATTCTGGGAGGTAATTGTTGCTCCTAGATACTTGAAGCTGCTCACGCCGCTTATGGTTGATTGCCGATGTTAACGTTTTGTGGCTGTCCAGGCTGTCTAGCTGTTGCAAGGTACTCAGTCTTGGATACATTTACACGCAGTCCACAAGTAGCGGCTTCGGTCTCTAGCGTTAGACAGTGGTCAGCCATCCTGTTTCTTGACCTGCTGGTAATGACAATATCATCCATCAGCATACGCAGCGAGTTGATTGGTGTTGTAGTCAATCAGGCCATTGATATTCAATTTACTTGTGGCAGCCTCAAGTGCCAGATTGAAGACTATAGATGATAGTGCGTCTCCTTGTTTCACTCCCGAATGAATTTCAAAAGGCTCGGACAGGTCATTCTGTATTCCTACAACAGCTTTGGAGTGCTTTAACGTTGCTTCGACAAGCCTAACCAATTTGCTAGGCACGCCTAAATGTAGCATGCTGGAGAGTTTTTGTGTACGGTTCACACTGTCAAATGCCTGCTTGAAATCCACAAACATATGATGCAAGTTGATGTTGTATTCATATGCCTTTTCCAGTGTTTGCCGCAGGGGTACGGGGTTAGTACCAGATGGTTGTAAACGCAACTGGACTACGGTATCAACTCGTTCTAAAATCATCTCGACGAAATTGCAACTAGCCTAAAAAGTAACTCGCCTATGAAGCAGCTCGTCAGAAATCATTTTGACAAATTATCAGGTTACCCATGAAGTAACTGGACTCTATAGATAATCGTCTTAAAATAACCTGGACAATTTCGCAATGCGGTTATAAAGTAATTGGTCTAAAAAGCAACTCGTCAGAAGTAATAAATAAATATTAGGGGACAATCTTACACAAATCGACCTAGTCCCAAACTAAGCGAAGCTTGTACTATGGGTACTAGACGACGATAAACATACTTATATAGATAAATAAATACTTAAATACATAGAAAACATCCATAACTCAGGAACAAATATTCGTGCTCATCACACAAATAAATGCCCTTACCGGGATTCGAACCCAGGACCTCTTGCTTCGTAGACAGGGTCACTACCAACTAGGCTAAGGAGGTCGTTAAAAATGTTTGTTTAAAAGATCATCTGTGCAAATAAAAACACAACACAGTTATTCTGACACTCGTAGACCTTATTCCACCAAAAACAAATGTAAATACATATATTAGGGTGATTCTTCGAGGTCGTGATTTTTGTTTTATTCCTCTGTCGTATTTTTTTTTACTTATTTGACAGAAAAATTCATGCTCCCATGAAAATAGATTTGTTCAGTACTTAACATAAATATTGTTTTGGCACTCATTTTTATAAAACCATTTTGAAAATAATTAACATTTTAGTTTTTATGTCCAGAGGAATAAAAATAGTAGTAAAAAAATACGTTAAATATTAATAAAAAAATATAAATAGTAATTAAAGTATTATTATACGTAAAAATTAACAATCTAGGTACTTAATTATTCTTGAAAACATTTTCTGTGCTTATTATTTATACTCACCGGCAAATCTAAAAATTCTAAAAATTCTCTTGAAATTTTATTTTTTTTACTGTTAAGGCATGTTTTATTTCAAAATAACTAAGTAAACTGTACTGTTATTCAAAAACTACTATGAAAACTGTATTTTTTTTATTCCAATGTCCATTTATCCATAGGAATAAAGGACAGAGGAATAAAAAAAGTAAATAAAAATACTGATGATTCATAATACGAACATTCTGGAAGGTTGCCGTAAATACTACAGAAAGGTAGTACTAAAAGCAGTGAATCAAGCATAATTAAAAAAAATAACGGTAATACAAGCTTCATAAAACCTGGCAGAGTAATAAAAATGTTACCTGAACCAAGGACAGAGAAATAAAATATTTACCTTCGTATCTCTGGAGCTAATTGCACCAGCTGAAATATCCACTACTAGACATGTTCGAAACGCGAGTAAAAACAACCCAAGTGTGAATTTATCACCAGTTTCTTAATTTTTCTTTATGAAACAACTGATTGAAACGCGCTCCAGAGTAATAAAGAATTTACGCCAGACACATCTTATTTCCTCAGCTATAAAGTTAATACTAGAAGTAAAAATTATTCATCAGTTGTTTATTACGTAACAACTAATATTCTTTGAATGTGGTCACTCAACATATTGTTAAAGTTGACTGATTTTGAGATATTATCGTATGTTTTCATGAAAATGGGGAACGGACACGACAGAGTAGTAAAAATCATGGTGTTAATTATTTTTTTGTAAATAATTAGAACCAGTTACACAAAAACTGACATATGTCCCAGTTAAATACAGATATACGCTACCTCTGAAAAAAAAATCAAACTTATAAACTGAAGGGTTCATTAAAATTAGCCCCCGGACATCGAAAATCGGGGCCTCGAAGAATCACCCATTACTCTCCTTCTTTGCCAGTCGGGTAAAAATAGGCCAAGTTCTCATCTGCCATCAAAATTAGTGATATCTGAAAAGGAAATTTGGCAGTAGGACGGTATATCCAATGTATGTTACGTTAATGACTTACAGATGTATCTCATTTATGTATGTTTGCCTTATATTGTCCGATTTTTACTCATTTACAGTCATACTGCTTAACCTGAACGCTCAGGTAAGATTGAAACAGGCTTAATGTTATAACCCGACACGCATTTAAGACGTGTTGCTTCACGGGCGACCAACTATACAGATCACTTGTTTTTTAAGACAAGTTGCTTAATAGACGACCAACTATTTAGACCACTTACATTTAAGTCGAATTGATAATAGGGCAGTAGACAAAATAATTTTCTGACGAGCTACTTCATAGGAGAGTTACTTTTTAGGCTAGTTGCAATTTCGTCGAGATGATTTTAGGACGAGTTGATGCCGTAGTCCAATTGCGTTTACGACCATCTGATACTAACCCGCATAACGCTTACTCTCATATAGTAATGTCAAACTACCATAGTGATTTGACATTACTATCTGAGAGTAAGGGTTATTCTCGTAATAAAAGTTTGGTAAAATCCAGCCTAAGACAAATAGGTAGTTCAAACCTGCAAGAAATATGGTGTAAATTGCATTACATTGCAGGGCCGTAAAGCGAACGATTTTGAAGTGTTCAAGCGGGGTGTGTAATGATCGATATAACAACATTTGATATAATCTTCTTTTCATATAACAACATTTGATATATTTTCAAATGGTATAATCACTCATTTGATATAATAAACGTTTGGTATAATTTTAAAACATACCTATAATTTTATATGGTATAACGTTATTATATATTTTGTTGTTACATCTCGTGAGACGCAACCTTTGATCAATTATAACTGTAAATCTACAGTCTCGCGCCCGAAAATGTCCGAGCCAAATGAGCGCCACTTTGATAAAAGTGGCCTTCTTTTTTCTCAGAACGTTGCGTGAAATTGTCAAGTTTAGCTGTCAAGTGGAGTTTTGCCGCTACCGAAATTCGACTGTAATGAAGTAAAGACTAGGTTCAAATTTCTGTGTAGGTGATGATTTTAAATGTTACGCAACCAAATAAAAAAGTTCGGACATTCTTTGAAGGGGATTTTGTTCGGCAATGTATATCTACAGTTATAATTGATCAAAGGACGCAACCATTTGTTTTGTGTAGGGGGTTGCAGTTCTAACCTAACCTAACCTACTTTTCTGGCATTAAATACAACCTAATATATAACCATCATTATATCTTATTTACGTTATATGAAAAGTTGATTATATCAAATAATAATATATTAAGTGTTGTTATAAGATTCAATAATTATATCAAATGAGCGTTATAGCGACTGAAATTATATCAAAAGTTTTTATACCGATCATCGTTGCGCACCCGTTCAAGCGTGCTCCGCAATGTAATTCAACTTGCACGATTTTTCTTGCAGGTCTAAAATGGGTTATTTATTTCATAGTGCTGGATTCCCGACATCACGATCTTATTGTCTTTATGATTTCTTTGCCCCTATTGTTTTTTACGCTCGTTCCCTAAATATCAGAATTGCAAAATACTAGATTGCTGACTTACCCTATTTCTAAAATACCAAATTCCCAGAATACCAGAATTTCCTGTCACCGTGTTTTTCTCTATATCGGATTACCAAAAAAGCTTGTTTTCAAAACACCATGTTCCATTCAAAACCGAATTCCCATGATACCAGATAGTGAAATCACCAGGCTCGTAAAACACGTCCCCCTGGCCTCCCCACGACGACCGCGACCTGCCTGACGAGCCTGGTGATTTCACTATCTGGTATTATGGGAATTCGGTTTTGAATGGAACATGATGTATTGAAAACAAGCTTTTTTGGCAATCCGATATAGAGAAAAACACGGTGACAGGAAAATCTGGTATTCTGGGAATTTGGTATTTTAGAAATAGGCTAAGTCAGCAATCTAATATTTTGCAATTCTCATATTTAGAACGAGCGGTTTTTTACGCTTCACCAGACAGTAAGCATTGAGATAAGTTTAAACCAAAATAAAAAAGGCACGGAGACTTTTTATCTTAATATTTAAAATATTATTAAATTCTTACACAGCGACCGTCAACACTTCCGAAAAAAAATGAAATGTATGCAGGTAGAAGACCAATTATTATGGTGCCAAACACACAACAGGTTAGTTTCATTAGGTATATTAACCTCGTTTATTTATGTACAGTGATCGTAAAATGCGAGCAAAATTTATTGAAGTACCTACTAGGGTTGTCACTAATACATAGGAATGTGTTCATTTATCATTATAGTATTAAATTGCCCTTATCAGTGTCCATAGTATATCTATGATGTTAAGGTGGAAGCGCGCACGCTCTAGGCGCGAAATTCAAACTTTTTACAGTTTTTAATTTATTGTGGGTAAACGGTGTAACTGTTTAACTTTATATGATATTTGCGCTTGTAAAACAGTGTTCTTTATATTATCGTGTAAAGTTTTTTAAGAATAAAACTATTAGCTTGAAATAAAAGTTGTAAAACGTTGAAAGTCCGAATTTCTATGTTTGACAACTTTTATATCAAGCTAACAGTTTTATTCTTAAAAATATTTACACAATAATATAAAGAACACTGTTTTAAAATCGCAAGTACCATATGAAGTTAAACAGTTACACCGTTTACCCACAATAAATTAAAACCTGTAAAAATTTTGAATTTCGCGCCTAGAGCGTGTCGTTCCACCTTAAACTAAAACTTATTGGAATTGATAAATATATTGTCTATAACCTATGTAGCCAGGATTACCTGGGTGATTATCTCAGCGAGAAAATTTTGCGGCAAAGCTGATAATTATAGTGTGGACTAATTGTTTTAGGATTTTTTTTTTTTTTTCTAAAAATAAAACACAAATTTTTATCTTACGCCAAATCGCAGTGCTACAAAAAATCATTCATGTTTATTAAAAATTTTTTTTTTCCTTGTAATGATAATTTTGGTGTGGCGTCCAGAATCCGTTGTTCTTGATAAATATCTATGATAGAACCATAACGTCCATTTATTTAACTAAAAATGCATTGTATTTTATTCTTCATTAGTTCAAGTATCTTATAAGAATATATAAATAAATATTAGTATACTCAAAACTAGGCACTAAAAGTTGTCCATGTGAGATTGGCAATTTTAGTAAATATTGAAGATGTTCTTATGGTCGAACGAAACGCAATAAGACTAACAAACTTGTATTAACCTGTTCGTTTAGTTCCGCTCCTGCACTGAGCGATGACACACATGCCATATCTTGCTGAATCTGTTCGCCAAGCACGTAAGTATCTAATTTTGGTGTGTTAAAATACTTTTTCACTTCTCATGCTCTTAAAATGTTACTTTAGTCTCTGCATATCGGGACTAAAGCTCTTTTTTGATCTCTAGGGATTAAAGTAAAATTTTTTTAATTTACTTTGGAAACCCCTAAACTGCCAATCACGGTGTTTGTGGATGGAGGATTATTGCCATTTTCAGTAACTGGGCATAGACAATTTTAAAGCTTTCCACAGACCGCAGCGCGCTGCGGACGCTCCGAAACGCTCCGTAGCGCTCCGTAGCGCTCTGCGCTTCGGTCTGTGGAAGCCTTTAGGGCGTGGAAATAACCTCAAAATGACAACTGTATAAAAAATATTTTTAAAAATAATAATTTCATAAAACACCATGAATAATTACGAATATTAATCTATTTAATTATATTAAAGATGAATTCATTTTATTATGCATACTTAGTCCAATTAGTTATGAAATAATTTTCAAGTTTGAATCTGTTGGCTAAATATGCAAACATTTAAAGCGTCACTCAACAAAAAAAAAACCGCGGAACAAATTTAAATTGCTATTTGAATTCTGAACAGACGTCCATTGCTCGTATTGACCGTACGTTTTATAAAAGTAATATTGTAGATTAGTATACCTAAAACATCGTTTTTTTCCTCGCATTCAAAGTGAAAAGTAGAGTGTTTAACGCGAGACTAAACTGCCATAATGACACGCGAATTATAGCCACCCTCGCTCTGCTCGGGTGGCTTAATATCTTGTGTCATTATGGCTTGTTTTAGTCCCTTGTTGAACAATCTACTATTTAATGCAATTTTGGTGGTGTATGTAACTAATGACTTAGCAATACTTATTTACAGTTTCCTTTTTAAAATATTAAGTTAAATTGGAAGTGAATGATACGGTTTTATTTTAATCACTTTTTATGCGTATATTTTTTACCTTAAATTAGTACAAGTATCTAATTTTGGTGTAGATGTGCAATTTTGGTGGCCAACATATATCTAATTTTGGTGGTAATCAAATTACTAAAATCATAATATCTCTAAAACTACTATGTATAATGAAAAGCCATTAGGACACAATATTTATTATGACTTGTTACGTATTGTTGATATATAATTTTGACTCGGATAGCAAAAATAAAAAACCCACCAAAATTAGGTAAATTTAGAGCTTGTTGAAATTCACCCACCTATGTCCTGACTTATTGACAACAAATACGCAATGCACATAACATGCAGTCAACCAAATAGGCAAAGTCGCAAATCCGAAACTGCTGCGCTGCTCGTAAAAGGACTCTATTAATATTTCATGCATTTGGCACCCATTCATTTTTGTTAATTCTTTTGTTTATCAGGATCTACGGTTTTTTCGATCTCAATGATTTTTTCGGTTTTACAATCAATTGTTATTTTTTTAGAAACTTGCGAAAATTTTGGAGTTTTTTGGTTAAAAATTTAAAATATAATAAATAAATATACCTACCTACGGTCTGTCCAGGCAATAACATAAACTGAGTTTCGGATTCTGTTCAATTATATTTATTTGTATATTATTTTAGTTCATCAATTTAGAACCATCGCCAACCCTAACTGGTTGTTATACGTCATTTCAATGGTTTTTGCTCGCACTTTACGATCCCTCTTTATGTAATACAACGATGTTAAAGTGGGACTTATAATTATTATGAACAGGGATTCCTAATATGATTCAAAGTCTTTTATAAGGTAAGCACATATAAATGTGGAAATTCAAGTCAATTAGTCAGTGTATGTTGATTATGATTATATTTTCAGAAAACAGGGAGGTTAATACCTTCTGCAAATACATGCGGCCTAGTTCCAGATCAGGTACGCCAATAGAGTGTTTGACTAATGTACTATGTATAAAATATATATAACGAGAGGTTTATATCATCATCATATGTATAAGCCGGAAGACGTCCACTGCTATATATAACGGAGATGGCAACAAACTTTCCCCTAGGATCTCCACGACAATCGGTTTTGTGCTACCCGCAATTTGACATAGGTTTATATAAGGCAATAATAATTAAATAATCTTCTTAACTTCATATTTTATAGACAAGATGTAGTTAACATAAGCTGGCATAGCAAGGCAATAGCAAAAAAAAGGAAACTAAGTATTAATTTTGTACAAATATTTCTAGTTTCCAATCCAAACCATTCCATTTATTCTTTTCTCGTATTTAATTTGCAGGAAACCATATCTAAATACGATGAACATGAAATCCGACAAAATGATTACTTTTTGAATAGTATGCACCACATGGACTCAAATGATGAAGGTAAAATGCCAGAGGGCTATTAACTGTTGTAATTGTGTTTTTAGTTTTCTGAATGTCTGTTTTGTGCGATCTGTCTGTTCTATCAGTGTTGTAATCCGTTGTTATTTTTCTCGTACGGTCAAGTGCAAAAATAAGTATCGATTTAATCCTCCCATCGTTACATACCTATGCCTTAATTCGACGATACAAGAGCTATGGGACATATTTATGAGCAAGTTGTGTGCACCCATATTTTTACACTTGACTGTACATAAGCACATAAACTCAGAACATTTCTATGAGTCAGAATGACCATTACATTAACTGCATAATATTATGTACATTCCTGTAAGAGTGTAACACATAGGTACGTAATCAAGGCCTATTGTGCAGCGATATCGCACTTGAGTAGGTACGCCAAATATAGACTCAGTTTCATGAAATGCAGTATAATCAGGGCGAGTTTAGAAAGGGATTGGAGTTGACAGTAATACTATATGCTTACGTCAAAATATGTATGAAATGACAGTTCTGACAGTCCCGTTCTTATTGCGGTTTGATAATACCTAACACAATGTTCCTATCCTATACCTTACCATAAATAGTAAAATCGTTGAAGTTTACGCCTATTTAACCGGCTTCAAGTGAAGGAGGAAGCTCTAACAGTTTGCCAATTTTTATTTTAGTAGGTAGGGTCAACATCATTATTAAATGATCACTTCTGTGCCTTGTCGACTGTAACGACAGAAAGCGACAAGGTACAAAAGTGATCACTTATTTATGACTGTACAAGTTAACCGACTTCGACAATTGCCAACTTGCCCAATCATTTGCTGAAATGACCTCCAAAGTCACAAAAATAAAATTAAAAGTATATTGTTGAGTAGAATTAAGTAGTAAGGATATCTGATGTTAGCGAGTAGGATAAAATAAATTGAGTATACTATATAAAGTGAGTTAAAGTATATGATTCGGCAAATTTGAACGCCTTCTTGTATGCAAGTGTAGGTATTATAGCTTAGTATGTAGTTTTTTTTTTCTTTCTTTCTTTTTTGTAAAGGATTTAGATTAAGATCAGAGTTTCAGAGAGTGAAATTTTTCTGCCAACAAACTGTCATGCAGTTTGGCAGATAATTAATTTAAAAATGTATTCTGTTTATTAGAGAAATAAATTAAAAAAAATATACCTATATATTCCAGATTGTTTTGAATATTTCTGTTCTTGCAGAATCTGTAACTTCGTGCAGCGAGAAGATAATGCGATTAAGAATACATTGGCAAGAGAACATAGTAAATTTTGAAAACACAAAGCTGCAGCTTGATGAGCTACAGGTAACATTCTCCAATGATTTCATTCTAGGATCGTTATTTTAGCTATTCGTTATTTAGTCTTATTTTTGTCTGCTTAAAAGTCATAGTCAAAGATTAGCCAGCAAAAGCTTAGCTATTTGTCTCTCTTTTCTACTACGTATATTCACTGTTATAGCTTGTCTAATTTAAAAAGACGCTCTACCTCTCTCTGAATGAATGACAAGCTCTACCTATTTCACTCAAGCTTGTAGTAGTCGTCAAGTTCAAAAATACGTAGGTATCGATTTCATCGTCTCATATTTATGGATCTACCAATACCTTAATTCGACGACATAAGGGCTAGGGACATATTTATGAGCAAGTTGCATGCACCCATATTTTTACACTTTACAAGGTTTTAATTCAGGAACGGCCCGACACGGTTTGCGAGCGGTAATTCAATCGTTTGGAAGAGGATAGGAATGGGTTGAGCTTGGGATGAGCCCTATTTTCCTGTAAATTTGCTTTGTAAATAAATAAATAAACAAATAAATAAGGCTCATCCCAAACTCAGCCCAAACCTCTCGCAAACCAGTGATTTTTGGCGTTCCTGAATAGCATAGTGAAACAAATTAATGTAAACCTAAAACCTGTATAAAACTATGTTTTGACAAATAAAATTCTGATTCTGAAACCAAACCCAACCCAAACGATTGAATTACCGCTACCAAACCCGTGAAGGCCCGTTCCTGAATTTAGCCCCTGTACATTGTACTTTGCTTTTATAAAGACATACAGATTATTAGTATCTCATTGCTAGTCTCTAGTCTGTTCTCTATCCTGCCACTGGTCACAGGTGAATAGAAGGTATTGGCAACTTGGTCTCTGGTTAGGAATCTGGGAGTAAAAGAGCAATACGAACACAAAATTAAACAAAAACATTAAAAAACATTTCTGGTTTCAGAAAGTGTTGATGGACTTGTACGCCTCGTTGCGTAAAACACAAGAGGAGATGTCAGCATTAGGTCAGAAAGTGACCTTGCCACCCTCTGATGACCTACGCATCATGAATGTGGCCAAATTGACACCGGAGCAATTACTCCAGCTGTGTGCTGGGACCTTCCCAAAATTCCCGGAGAGTAGGACGGGTAATCCGTTTTTAATATCCTATGGGTATACCCCCGTTATCTAACGCTCAGTTTGGGGGCAAGCTAAAATAGTGTTGTAGCTTCACATAATTATTTGATTCACATTTACTTAAAAAAATAAAAATAGTTTGTTTACCAAAAAAACACTTGTTACAAAAAATTTGGTACATCTATCAGACTCCAAACTAGGCTGAGCCTGTATTTTGGTAGCCTGCGAGTGCGATTTACTGATTAACAGAACTAAAGTGTTACAGAAGTTGTTATAAGATACAAAATAAAAAACGGAATACGCGAATTGAGTGTGTTCGAATTTGTGTGCATGCATGTGCAAAAATGTGTGTGGGGGAGTGTGCATGAGTGTGTGTGTGTGTGTGTGTGTGTGTGTGAGAGAGTGTGAGAGTGGGTGTGGGTGTGTATGTGTGTGTAACTTATAAATAGTTATTTGTCAAAATGAAATTATTCTTTTGTGAATGTTCTTGAGATAACTCATTCATTGCATCTATTTGATCGGATAGGAGGGGGACAATTATTGAATTAACAAACGTATTAAATAAAAATCCAGGCATTAAAACTGTAATAAATATTAATTAGTTGTTAGAAAATAAGGAAGTTCAAATTGATAAAAGTATTGTAAACAAAAGCTGCATAGACAAGCTGCAACTACAGTTTTTGCCAGTTAAGTACATCTGTAGAGGTCCAAAAACCTTTTTTATTTTTGAAATGGATTTTTACAAGCAGACGACGAAGTTTGACTTCATATAATTTAGAAAAAATATTGTTAATTTATTATGAAACATACTTACAAAAATATTTTTTTTTTGTTTCTTTTCATAATAATTTAAAAAATCACTATACAGGGTTATTTGTAATTCACTAGCATCCTTTTAACCCTAAACTCCTACCACTTAATCAAATGTTTTTTGTTTTACGGCTTTTGTCATAACTTAATATTTTTGGTGTATAACGTTTTGAAAATTTGAGATTTCCTCTTATTTTTACGATACTCTGTGTATTTGTATGGGAAAAAAAGTGCTTCATTTTAAAAAGTCGTAAAACAAAAAACATTTGTTTGAGTGATAGGAATTCAGGGTTAAGAGGATGTCAGTGAATTAAAAATAACCCTGTTGAAGAGCTCTGGTAAGTATGGATCTTTTTGATAATTATGTTAGTGAGTCATTACCATTATGTAAATGAACTTAATTTTTTATTGATTCAGATTATCGAAACTGCCCCATCACTTGCCCCCAAACTGAGCATTAGATAACGGGGTCTACCTATGGGTCATACACAGCGTAATGTCTCTCCTGTAGACATAACATTACGACTCCGAGTCAGCAAACTTAAGATTTAATGGACCGAAAGTTGGGCAGGCGCATCTCAGACGCCGATGTAGACTTGGTTAAAAAATATTGGCTATAGTCTCTTAACTATTGCCATGTCCACAGGAGAGACGCCAACGAAAAAATGTGTTTGACCCACATATTGTGTACCACTTTGCATATAGGTAGACCCTAGAAATAACTTACATTCCTGCTGCAGTCTTCAGTTCTCTGTTGAGCTCATGCTTCTGGCAGTCCAAAGATAATGCGTATGCATATCTGTTTTGATTCTGCCTCTATTACTACTACTTTATTTATTTAAGATTATAACGCCATATGTTTACACTAGCGATACGGAAGCGGTATACTGAATAAATTTGTATTGGTATAAAATAACTATTTTCTTACTGCCTAGATAAAAATAATTATGCGTGTGTTTTGGTAATTACTAATTACTTAATTCAGGATTAATTAAAAACAAAAGTTTAAAAAATAATATTCGTAAACATCATGCCCACCCTAAATTTCATAGCATATTTGACAAGATATCATAAGACAGACAAATGTAAGAAGTTTTATCTAGGTTTATTTTGAGAGTTCTATTGCTAAAACATCTTCCTAGGTTAACCAGAGGCAGTATTGCCTAACGCGCGGGGGCCCTTGCTATCGCATTCATAAAGAAATAGTGATAGCAAGCGCTCGCGCGTCAGACATTAAAGCGTATGTATGTGCACGTGTACGATGATAAATAGTGATATATGTTATGTAGGTTTTGGAAACAAAGAAAAGACTACTAATAGTGAAAATAAAAACGGATCACTCACGTCGTAAAACGAGTTTAAAGACGTGAGTGATCCGTTTATTTTTACTACGAGTGAGTCTCACGGTAGTTAAGACTAATAATACTTATTGTTTTTTTTTTGCAACTCCAATTTAAATATTGACTCATGGATACCATTTCATTACATGTCGAATTCTTTTGATTCAACCAATGTAATATACTTAACATTTATATTTGAAGGATCTCCTGATAGACTGCCGCTTCCAATTGACGTGAGTTCACTACACGAGAAGCTTGCCAATATAGTGAAGACTTGCGATCAAACCTTGGGTAATAGAACAGAAATAATTCAATGGTTTGAGGAAATCACATCTCAAAGGGTAAGGCATAGGATTCCATTATTTATCTGCACAGAAATAACAATAGCAAGAGGAACAGAAATGTTATAGTTTTTATTTCTTCCTAGAAACAATGTTGCCACTTGTTTGCTTCTCCTCTTATTAATACACACACATCGTTTTGGGTTTTAGTAAATCACGGTGTTTACCAGTGAGATGTTATTTTTTTTGAATCACAATTTGCAATAAATAATTTTTAAGGCAATTACTCGTAACTTCGATACATGCTCAACTTAGCATAATATTACACAGTTTAACGTTTTAGCCATATATTTATTATGGTCAGTAGAAGCCTTGTGACTTTCGTCCGCTTTACTTTTCTTTTCCTCTAATTGTTAATTCCAAGTTTTTCTACCCTTCTTAACAATGGTTCATATAGAATTAATTTCGAATAATACATTATTTAAGGAGATCTCGAAGAATTTTCTCGTTAAAAAGGTTAACCAATTCAAAATTGTAAATGAAACGCTGAAATGCACTCTCGAGAACAACAAACAAGAATACATGAGAAATATCAACGAAGCTATCAATTGCCTAAAGTAAGTTACGTTTTCTGTATAAAAATAAAAGAGGACCGTCATACGAGTGGGTACCTACAAGATACGTGTTTTTTTTTCTTCAGCTTTTTACTCGGATCTTTTTAATTTTTTTCCTGAACTATTTTTTTAATCATTTTACATTCGGGGTACGAAAACCTTCGTCAGTTATTAAATTGATTATTTTATCAAGTTTTAGTCTCTTTGTGCCTTTTAGGAAATGCGAAACGTCAATGCGATATTGTCTCGTTTGAAATAAAATGTTGACAGGACTAAAGATTGCCTTGGTGCAAGCAAATTTCAACTTTAATGTGACGAATCTTTTCTCACCCCAACTGTAGGTAGGTACGGAACCCTTTGCACCCTACGAGTCCCACTCGCACATGACCGGTTTTTTTGCTCCGGTTGGTATAAGGCTGCGTTTCCACCACAGATGTGCGAGGTAGCTAGGCGGTGCGAGGCTGTGTAACGAGGATGTGTAACGGTGTGAATGTTTCCACCAAAGATGTGCGAGGTAGCTGAGCGGTGCGAGGACGCGTAGCGAGGATGTGTAGCGGGCTCTATTCAAATAAGCGGGCGGGCTGCGGTGAGGCGGGAGCGGAGCAACGCCGCCTAGTAACACTTCCCTCGCAACACATTCCTCGCACACATCTTTCGCTTCTTTTGTATTGTACAAAAACCTCGCCACCACCAGAGCTGAGCTGAGCAAGGATAGGTAAATGAAGTGTTTCTATTGGTTCATGACAAACACATCCCTCGCAACGCATCCTCGCTCAGCTCCGGTGGATACGCAGCCTAATAGGTAACATGATTCATGGGACAGGGAAACTGTAAAGTCACTTATTTCAGAAAAAGCCTTAATGAAACAGCAGCCCAACAAATGCGTTCAGAACAACTTAATCACAGATTAGTCGAATTGAGCTCTACTAATGAAGATTTACGGAAGCAACTACAACATCGCGGAAATGACACGCGGATTGCAAATAGAGCTAAACTAGAGGTAATCTAATTTAGATAATTAGCCGTGTTACAAAAACATAGAATTTGTTTCTTAGCACATCGTAAGACAATAAGACAAAAAAGGGGTAATTCCCAATATGTTCTATGGAACATGACGTCATCGGACAAAATAAGATATTTTTTTCTTATTTTGTGCTATGGAACATGCAATACTTTTATTTCTCATTTTGTTCTATAGGACAAGGTAAATAAAACCTCTTTCCATTATTTATATTTCTAGAATTCTTTTTTAGGCTTATTTTATCCAGGCTGATGTTTGATAAATGAATGGTATGATAGAATAATTGTCATTATCAGTTTCATTTAGCTTCTCATTGGAACACTTTGGGAAAGTATGATTCCCATTTTGTTCTATGGTATGAAATTCGGATGAAAAGCTAGTATGTACCTAGCTCTATGGAAAAAATAGGGGGAAAAATTTGTCATTCTGTTCTATGACGTCATGTTCCATAGAACAAATGGGACCTGCCCCAAAGAAGCCGTGGTAGCCACGCTGGGACTGGCGTTAACCTAAGGCCTCTCAAGCAGAGGGTCCGGTATTCGCGCCCCAGCTCGCAACTCTTGACTTTTTCGGAATTTACGTGCTAAATTACATTTTCAATTTACCAGAGCTTTACGGTGAAGGGAAACATCGTGAGGCAACCTACACACACCTGCGAAGAAATTTAATAGTATGTGTGAACAATCCGCATTGGGCCCGCGCCACGTGAGAACTTCGGCCCAAGCCCTGCCATTCTGAGAGGAGGCCTGTCCCCTGCAGCGGGACGGATACAACGTGTCTCTACTCTCTGGACACAGACCGAAATCCTGAGTAGAGTTCCTTTTCAGGAATGTTCTGCTTTTGTAAAACTATTAGATTAGATAAATAAAAAAAATCGAAATACAATTAATACAACATACTGTATCACTTGTTCGCATTGAGTTTTGCGGTTCAGAGGTTGATCAAGTTGAAATACTCTTTAATTACTATGTATATACCTACACAACACATAAGTTGTTCCAAAGTATTAAATAGTACATAAGTAATTTCTCCGTTAATACGATGACGATAGGTGCGAGGCTTTGTACATAGCTTGGAAATACCTTAATCAACACGTCCTATTCGTCTTTGTCCAGAGGGTTGGGACACATTGTATAGGCTGAGATGAAGAAGTTTTAATTTTTTTGTAGTAAAACCATTACTTAAAATTTGAACTGTTAGTGTATAAAACTGGGAGGAGACCGCAGAGAACAGGGTGCGTTAGTGCCAACTCGTATTGGAGGCCAAGGTCCACTACAGATCGCTGAGCCAGCGGAGTAGTTACTTAGTGCAAAGTGTGAGTGTGGGAGCACGTAAGCATACTGTGAATTTTTAGGAACTTGAAAAGGAGCTAAAAGAAGAGAAATCTAAAAAGATGGCGTTAAGAGATCGGTGTACGAGAGTCGAGGGTCAGATCAAAACGAAAGACGAGAAGGCGGCTCAGCTAGAAGCGGCGTGGGAGCAGGCTCAATCGAAGACTTTAAGTCTGGAACGAACGGTACAACAATTGCGCGACGAGGTAGTTATACACGTTTATGTAAAGTTAAGTAAGTAGAGGGAACTGATAAAAAATTAAAAAGAAGACTTCTTTCAGAACCAACAATTACAATATGACTTTGATGATCACTTGAAGAAATTGACAGAATCTATCAAAGAAAGTAAACAAAATCTCGAAAACATTGTTGTTGATCGCCAGAAACTTTTGATGGAGTAAGTTAGTCAGATTTATTTTAAAGTCTATTGTTTTTAGGGTTCCGTTCCGTACCCGAACGGAACCTTAATAATGGCGCTACACTGTCCGTCGGTCTGTCACAGGACGTATCTCAAGAACCGTAATAGATAGATAGCTAAAATTTATTCATACCCATTATGTGTACTTATTTTGCCGCTACAACCACGAATAATAATAATATAATTTGATAAATAACTTTAGTTTCAGTAGGTACTAGATGAAAAAACACCCGCCTGTATAATTCCCGATCCCATGGGAATTCCGGGAAAATATATATCCTAATTAATGTCACTCGCGGAACTGAGACGAATCTAATGAAATGACACCTCACACTTCAAAATCCATTGAGCCGTTTAGGCTGCTGGGCGTGCCAAAGAATAATACATACATACATAAATACATGCGCTGGAAAAATATAACGCTCCTTCGACAGTTGGGTGAAAATTAAGGGGAAACTAACTACTCAATCAATCAAAGACACCACACGGCGTACATTTTAGAAGCAGAGCTCTCCTGATACTGGATTTTTAAAGATACGACAGTTTATCTATACCTATACTTCTATACTAATATTATAAAGAGGAAAGATTTGATTGTTTGTTTGTTTGCATTGAATAGGCTCCGAAACTACTGGACCGATTTCAAAAATTCTTTTGCCGTCTAACGACAACTACATTATCACTGACTAACATAGCCTACACTAGCTTTTGCCCGCGACTCCGTCCGCGTGGAATTTTTATTTTATCCAAACAATTTATTTTATCCAATTTGCTTTTTCATCAATTATGGCTCTTCTTTAGTTCCTCGATATAAAAAAATTAACCCTCCCCGCACCCCCAACCCCCACTGAACCCCCCCCTCCCCCGCACACCCGCGTTCACATTCACCACCGTACTCCCAGCTTCCTCGATAAATGGGCTATCTAACAATAAAAGTATCGTATCTTTCTTATTTGTCAACCGATTCAAATGAAACAAAGACTAAATGTTAATCCAAGAAAATACCAACATATCAATGAAAACCGCATCCTTCTAGGTTAAGCCGTTTCTGAGATTAGCGCGTACAAACGCACAGACAAACAGATAAACAGACAAAAATTCTAAAAATCATTGTTTTGGGTTCTATTGCGCTAATAAATAGCCCTAGTGACAGTTTTTCTCAAATATCTTCAATGTACAGACACCGACTTGTTACAGATTTTTTATATGTATAGATATAGATAGATAGATTTTACCGCGGGAAAATACTTTTTCTTACGGGAAAATTAATTTATTGCGGGCGAAGCTGCGGACGGAAGGCTAGTAGCGTATATCTTGACATGTCTACAAAGTCCCATGGGCAGAAATGTCCCCACCCACTAACAGAAACGAAACGTGTCTCATTTAATAGATCTTGGCAATCTGATGATTTTTTACTGTGACGAGGATCGCCCTATGTATGGTGTTTTCTGAGAAAACCGTATTTTGTTTTTATATATTTTTTGCTCATTTCATTGTAAGTTACAGGTTAGGGTTTGATAGTATATCATGTACGACGCAGTCAAAAGCGTTTGACATGTCTAGGACTAGAGATACACAAAGTTTTATCCTAAAAATACCAAATTACGAAGGCGCAATAAATAAACTCAACAAATTAGTTCACATTTACTCATTAACTCAACTCAATATTTCTAGGAAAGAAGATTTGGAAAAAAAACTTGCAGAATTGTCGGAACATTACATGGTAGCTTTGAAAAATATGAAACATGAAACAGCTCAAAATGTCGCAAAATTAATTGAGACCGAGCAGAAATGCGAAGAATTGACGCAGGAAAAAATAAAATTGGAAAATAAAACGGAATCGCTAAGCGCACAGCTAATTGAGTCGGAATTAAGGATCAAAGACATGTCAAAGGAGTTATTACATATGGAAAATAATTTGAGTAAGTTAATTAATTATCTACTTGTAATTTTTTAAAGATGCTTGTTTGGGATATGTAGATTAAATCGCACTGCTATAAAAACAAGCTGATCCTATAAATAACAAAACTTAAAATTAATGAATGTATGTGTGTGGATTGGAAACGTAAATTGAAAAATAAAAAGCTGGTAGCAAATAGATTTTCATACTGCAGTCATTAAAAATAATATACAAACAGGCCAGGGTTATAAAATCGTCCTTATCAGCATTTTTTAAGTATTGTCAACTTTCATATTATGACTGCAGAAAAGGTTGAAGATGTGCAGCGGGAACTAGAGTCAACAAATGGTCAACTAAATGATGTAAATACAGAACTTATTAAGTACAAGAACTTAGCAGTAAAGCAAGCTGAAGCTATAAACGAATTAGAGGTAAACTTAGTTAGTTTTAATGACTATTTAAAAGACCACACATAATATTTAGTAGGTAAGATGTCAATTTGTATCAAATCTCGAGTTTTGTGTTCTGTTGAATATCTAAGTCTATAAAAGTAGCAGTAACAAGTAATGTAAAAAATAATTCCAGGAAAACTTTAAGAGGTCAGTTGAATCTGAGGAAATGTTTAAAAGCCACCTCAATGTTAAAAAAGAATACATCGATGAACTCGAAAAGCAACGGTCATTACTAGAACAAAGGCTACAGGAAAGGTAAGAATATTCCTATCAACTCTTACCTCACAACAACAAGTCCGAAGCAGCTCTAATGATTTTTATTTCTACCTTTTCTAGTGAATCGTATGCGGAGCAATTGGCGTGTCTTAAAAAACTCTTCAGCCAGTTACAGGATGATTTAGGAGACGTTGACAACTTAGAACAGATTCATAAGACGGTGACTATTTTTCAGCTTTTTGCTACCTAATCTGATTGCAAGTTGACGTAATATTAATTAAAATTTCAATATTTAGATTACTGACCAACGCAAGCAATTACAAGAAAAAATTGATGAAAATGGCTTATTGGCTGAAGCATTAAGAGAAAAGAATCTTGAAATAGAGCAACATGTGGAGGCTTTAACAGAGCAGAGTCAGATGCTTAAGCAAAAGGAAGCTGTCATAAAGATGCTCTCTAAGAAAGACGATGAACAAGCTAATATTATTTCTCTACTTCAAAACAACTTGGAGATACGAGCACGAGCAGACGTGGACGTAAGTTTTAAATATTTATTTTTTAAAACTATCTTATACATTCCATAGTCAGGGATGTTCTTCTCGGTTGCCTTTCCGGAAATCGAGATCAGGACACACGGGTACGCGACCCCGGCTTCCCGAGCTACCGCTAACTCTCCCTGTTCCTTCCGAGTTAGCTGTATTCTATCCCTTAATTCCTACCAAGATTCCATAAATCCTTCTCACGGAAACCATATCCCAACCAGCCCTTGTATTCCCTTCTAATGTCCGGTGGGAGATGTCGGGCAGCAGCGCTCTCCCACTACTCTTACTGCGATCACCAACACGCCTGCCCAGCGTGGTGATTATGGGCAAATACCCTAAATATGGATAGCGCCAATAAAATACGGCCCCCAGTTCCCGGTAGCTCCGCCATTCCTGGTTATGGTAGCGGCCTTGGAAATGGTGGAGTGGGGGGTGCGAAGAATCCCCGGGAGACGATCAGCGGCTACCATCATCGATTGAACCTGGCTACGTATAATGGACGCACCCTTAGGCTTCCTGAACATCTTCTAGAGCTCGAAGTAGAACTTAGCAAGATCAACTGGCACATACTGGGGTTATCAGAAGTCCGTAGACAGGGGGAGGGCACGATAACTCTAGAATCAGGCGATCTCTTCTACTTTCGAGAAGGAGATGAACCATCCAGAGGCGGCATTGGCTTTCTTGTCAACAAGTGTCTTTCAAACAACGTGTTAGAGATAAACAGTGTGTCGACCAGGGTGGCATACCTTGTACTTAAACTTACTCAGAGATACTCTCTAAAGGTGGTACAGGTATACGCACCGACCTCGGCACACTCGGATGATGAGGTGGAGGCTCTCTATGAGGACATCTCAACAGCCTTGCATTCAACCACCCATACCCATTTCACCGTTATCATGGGAGACTTTAACGCCAAAGTGGGAGTACAAGAACGCGACGAGTCGAGAATCGGACCACACGGTTACGGACGTCGGAATCGCAGGGGACAAATGCTAGTCAACTTCCTCGAATCACAGGGGCTATTTTTGATGAACTCTTTCTTCAAAAAGAAGCCCCAAAGGAAGTGGACATGGCAAAGCCCCGATAATGTGACAAAGAACGAGATAGACTTCATTATGGCAGACAAGCGACATGTATTTAGGGATGTCTCAGTGATCAACAGGTTTAATACCGGAAGTGATCACCGACTTGTACGAGGCACTCTAGATATATCATATAAGCTGGAACGTCGACGTCTTATGAAGTCTACTCTCCGACCTACACTGCTCCAAACCGAACTTGGGTCCGAAAATTTTCAGATCGATCTGAAGAACAGATTCGATTCGCTGGAAACCACGGCAAATGTTGACGGGATGGCCAAAAACGTGGCTACAATACTCCGAAACGTAGGTCACAAACATTTTCGACGGCAGAGGAAAGACAGGGTATCTGAACTGTCTACTGAGACTCTGGAATTCATGACGAAGAGACGTGAAATGGCGCAAACGCAGGCCAATGCATTAGCATACCGAGCACTAAACTCTCAGACCAAAAAGCTGATTAGACGCGATCTCCGGCGCTCCAACACTCGCACCGTAATGGAAGCGATCGAGCGTAATAGGGGGTCCAAAGTGTTTAATCAGCAGCTTGGGAGAGGTCACATAACAAAGCTCAAGACTGCGGATGGCAGACACGTTACGTCCAAACCAGAAGTTCTCGCGGAAGTCAAGAAATTCTACGATACCCTGTATGCCTCGCATGCCTCGAAACTAGTGACCCAAGACGTTCAAGATGAGAGAGCCACTCTGACCCGCCACCACACGGAGGACCTTCCGGAAATTGACGTCGGCGAGATTAGGATAGCCCTCAAACAGATGAAAAACAATAAAGCACCGGGTGAGGACGGTATCACAACTGAGTTGCTGCGAGCAGGTGGGACACCGCTCCTAAAGGAGCTTCAGAAGTTGTTTGATGCCGTTCTCCAAAACGGTATAACACCGGAGGCGTGGAACAGGAGCGTGGTCGTATTGTTCCATAAAAAAGGAGACAAGTTGCTCTTACAGAACTACAGACCGATTTCGCTCTTGAGCCACGTCTACAAGTTGTTTTCGAGGGTTATCACGAATCGTCTCGCCAAAAGATTTGACGACTTCCAGCCACCAGAACAAGCCGGGTTCCGAAAAGGCTACAGCACCGTGGATCACATACACACAGTGCGGCAGATTGTACAGAAGACTCACGAGTACAATCAGCCCCTGTGTCTGGCATTTGTGGACTACATCGAGACCTGGGCGGTTCTGGAATCCTTGCAGCGATGCCAAGTCGATTGGCGTTACATTGAGGTGCTGAGATGTCTGTATGATGCCGCCACGATGTCCGTCCAAGTACAGGATCAGGAGACAGAACCCATCCAGTTGCGTCGAGGAGTGAGGCAGGGGGATGTTATATCCCCTAAGCTATTCACTAACGCACTAGAGGATGTCTTTAAGACCCTGGACTGGAAAAGACGTGGCATAAACGTAAACGGCGAGTACATCTCTCACCTCAGGTTTGCCGATGACATAGTTGTTATGGCAGAATCATTGCAGGATTTGGCGGAAATGCTGAACAGCCTTAATGATGCTTCGCGACGAGTGGGGCTCGGGATGAATTTGGACAAGACAAAGGTCATGTTCAACGATCACGTCATCCCTGAGCCCCTGTTCGTCGGAGATTCGGCCCTCGAAGTTGTTCAGGAGTATGTCTACCTAGGACAAGTCATTAAGCTTGGTAGAAACAACTTCGAGAAAGAAGCCGATAGAAGGATTCGATTGGGCTGGGCAGCATTTGGGAAGCTTCGTCATATCTTGACGTCATCCCTGCCACAATGCCTGAAGACTAAGGTTTTTAACCAGTGCGTCCTACCCGTTATGACTTACGCTGCAGAAACGTGGACACTCACAGGAGGACTAGTCCATAAGTTCAAAGTCGCTCAGCGTGCCATGGAGAGGGCTATGCTCGGAATCTCGTTGAGAGATAGGGTCCGCAACGAGCATATAAGACAAAAGACGAAAGTCGTTGACATAGCCCGAAGGATTAGCACGCTGAAGTGGCAATGGGCTGGTCACGTTTGCCGTACAACTGACGATCGTTGGAGCAGACGTGTCCTGGAGTGGAGACCACGTTTAGGAAAGCGTAGTGTGGGACGCCCTGCAACACGTTGGACTGATGACCTTAGGAGGACAGCTGGCAGTGGGTGGATGAGGGAAGCCCAGGATCGCGAATTTTGGCGCAATATGAGGGAGGCCTACGTCCAGCAGTGGACGGACAATGGCTGTAGATAGATAGAGATAGATACATTCCATCTTTGTAAGACTTAACAAAAGAGAATACATATGGTTACAAAAACAAATTTGACTATTTAATATTTACTTTGCAGCTCAACCAACAAATTATGGAAAAAGATAAAGAGATAGAGACTCTTCTTAGTAACGTTGAAACAAGAAAAGAACAGATTTCTCAGCTGGAGAAAATAATTCTCACATTAGAAGATCAAACACGGAAAGCGAGCAATCAAAAAAGAAAGGACCGTGAAACTATATCATTGTTAGAGAAAAAAGTGGCTGAATTAGAAAACAATTATATACAAAACGCACGACACCTCGAAGCCCCAACCGAAAACTTAGATCATTTAATTAAGATGCTGGAGCACGAGCTTGGAAGCCCTTTTGAAGGAGAATTGAACAACAAAGTTCCTGTACATCCTACAACGTTGTCACGTCAAAAAAGTATAGATCAAAGCAAACGACAGAAATTCAATAAGCTCGGGGGCCATGGAGAGAATAATTCGGCAATATACAAACCTCAATGCGAAAACATGCCCACCAAAATAGTCATGGGCAACTTCGTAAAGAAAACGTACATATCCAACGAAGATCAACACAAAGGTGACAATCTCAATCGCAAGCAAGCAATTACTAGTATGGAGACTACAAAATGGCTTGCCCCTCCTGATTCAGGAATGAATTTGTATATCAAGGCGCCATATTTTAAAGAAAGAAAATGTGCATCATTCAAAGGGCATCCAGCAAAAGATCCGACAAGAAGCATGCCATATTATACAGTGCCCAATCATCTATTGGACGAAAAAAAAAGTAAAATGTATAAGCTTGCTGGGCATAGAATGTAAAAATTGTACCTTGTCCTGTAACGTAGATTGTAATGTCTGTGAGTTGTGGAAATAAAACATTGAATGAACAAATTAGTCAAGTTTTTATTGCCAAAAAAGGGACTAAACAACAAGGTTCACGTACTCGCTGAGACGAGATTACTTTTTGAACCACAAAAAGTCTCGCATCTGAAAGTAGAAACTTATGATGAACAAAAAGAAATAGAGTCCACAGTCCACACTGTAAAATTGTTGTGAATAAGAGTGAAATATGTAATTTTATAAAGTTTTGACGTAAGTTCATGGAATAAAAGTCAGTTCCCTTCCTATTTTCACCAACCCGTCGATAAGGTAAACGTACCAATGCTCGACACCTCAACGCACAGTAGATGACACCCATCTGTCATCTCTCTTACTATGACATAAGATTGAAGGTGCCATGTCGAGCACAGGGACGTTTACCTTATCTGTGAAAATATTTAAAATTAGTCCTAATCCTGTGCTCAAAAGTAGTGATTAGGATGACTTCGTTCACTTTCTTTTTTCTTCTCTACGGTCCATAATATCTATTATCTTATACTGCTACTACTCTTTCATATGTCTTACGCATGCACACTGATTTTTACTTTTAAAGGTCAAAGCTTTTTTAATCCAGTTTCCCGTCCGACCCACCTTCACACTGAGCCTTCACACCAGTGTTAAGTTAGGAAATTACTTTCCCAGCCTTCATACTGACCTATTTTAAAATAATTAGTGTGACGGTGGATCATACATGTGAGTAGGTACAGTTTATGACCCACGGACCAACTCGAACGGCACAACTGCTCATTAGGTTTAGGTTAGGTTAGTTTTGCATCGGCCCGAAGGGCCAAAAGCACGCAGGAATAGGAGCCCCGCGGTCGACTCTGTCACATTGGTGTGACTCAGCCTAAAATAGTCATCGTCATCGTCATCGGTAATGAGACTATTCAAAATTTGTAAAAAGGCACCCTAACTTATTTATAACAGCCAGAGAGGTATATCCACGTAACTCTAGAGATGGCGGCCGACTTGTTGTTAATAAACAACAAAGATTCGCCAGATTCAGCAAGAATTGCAGTGTTATGTGTGTGAATATATACAACAAATTACCACCGCAGCTAAAAGATTTGCCTTACAGTAAATTTAAAAAAATGCTACATAAATGGCTTCTAGAACATAGATTTTATAAATTAAAAGACTACTTAGAACGCTAATAAAATAACCATATAAATGCTGACATAATTAATTAATTGACATGTAAGGGAATAAGTGGATTAATCATTGACATAAATACTTAATTATTCATTTACAAAAATTACTTACTGTATTCATATTTAATTTAAATTGTTTGCTTGATTGAATTTTAATAGGTATGATAAAACTGTTAACATTTTGCATGCTGTTTTGTTAATAGCTGAATAAGGAGGACATGTATTTTTATGACATCAACCTGTAACCCACCCTTTTTCTGGCAGAATAAACATTTCATTTCATTACATTTCATTTCATTACATTTCATTTCATTACATTTCATTTCATTACATTTCATTTAGTCGACGGAGCTCCTATTCCTGCGTGCTTTTCCCTTACCTACGTACCTTCGGGCCGATGCAAAACTAACCTAACCTAAACCTAATGAGCAGTTGTGCCGTTCGAGTTGGTTCCCAACCTTCACACTAATGTGTCAGGTTTCCCATCCTTACTACTTGGTTAGGTAGGTTGGTATTAGGTTGGTAATATAATTTACCTTCTTTCATACTAGTGTTAAGGCTGGGAAAGTAATTTCCCTACCTTAACACTGGTATGAAGGCTCAGTGTGAAGGTGGGTCGGATGGGTCCAGTTTTAACACGGTCACTGTCGCCATACAAAATGATTTGACACAATCACACGTCCATGCGTGCTTCCCGCACGCCAAGCACGGACTCCTGATAAAAGCTTCATGACCCCACATTGAGGTCACCCGGACAGGGAAGGTGTTAAAGGGCCTAATTTAAAGAAGAGAACGGCTGATTTTACAAGTATAGGTAGTATAGTCAGTAAGTCTCAGAGCTAGGTAATAAAGTTTAGCACAAAGTAAGCGTCAAATTAAAAAAATCTGTCCAGCAGACAAAGTCACAATGTAGGTACGAGTAGATGAGTTGGACAATGGATAATCTGGTAATGTTACTACGATACTGCAAAAAATACTCACAGGTTGTTTTAAATTTAATCAAGAATAGGTATTTTAGCAAGTTGTTGAGTAAGTAAATAAATATTTTATCAGGATTTTTTTGTTGTACATAGTTAACGGATGTTCCATACATTGATCGATGTTCAAAGTATACCACGTTAAAGGCGTGACTACAATTTGAAACATGGGCATTTTCAATAATAAAGTGTACCATTTGTTTTTTTATATGAGGAAATTTTCAGGTTTTCTTATTCATAAACACGAGTACAGTACAGTCAAGGGCAAAAATATGTATACACTTTAGTACCTTGTCTATTTTCGTCATATTTGAACTGCCATATATGAACTGTCACAGTGGTTAAAGTGACAAAGTACTAAAGTGTATACATATTTTTGCCCTTGACTGTACCCGGCCATAAAGAATGCACATCGGTCTTTGGAAAAAGACTCGGCAAATGTCGGCTTGGTATAGCGTTGTCACACACTACTTATGTGACGTTTGCCAGTCGTTGTTCAGGTGCCGTAGGGTACGGACGCGTTCCGGTGAAAATATATAATACTAGCCTTCCGTCCGCAGCTACGCCCGCGATAAATTAATTTTCCCGTAGGAAAAGGTATTTTCCCGCGGTAAAAAGTAGCCTATGTTACTCAGTAATAATGTAGCTTTCTAACGGCAAAAGAATTTTTGAAATCGATCCAGTTGTTTCGAAGCCTATTCAATGCAAACAAACAAACAAACAAACAAACAATCAAATCTTTCCTCTTTATAATAATAGTATAGATAGAGTTATTGAAACCCCCCAACATTAAATTGTATGATGTATCACACTGATAGACTAATAATAAATACGGCTGATAGTGACAGTGATATTGACCAAACTGAGAGCACAGATAGTGAAATGGAAGGAATTGAGATTTTTTGAAAATTTAAATTTACAAAAAAATAGGTGTCTTTTAATATACTCCAATCTCTTTTTTGACTATCATTTTTCTAGTAGGGTAAGTGTACCAGTGAATGAACACTTAAGGAAATTTTCGACTTTGAAAATTAATTTTAGGCAGTTGGGCACAGTTTACTTAAAATATTAGTTTTTGTATAGCACAACCAACTACTTTAGTTGGCTGACATCATCATTATTCAACAGTATTACTGCACAGTTTGAAGATATATCACTATTTAAGTGAAAAAATGGAAAATCACCAGTGAATGAACGCAAAATTCTAGTGAATGAACAAATGAAACCAGTGAATGAACAACTTTGAATATGATGTTTTGTTATACTATAAATATACAAAAGCGAAGTTATATTAATACAACTACATTCAATATACTTATTTGGTCGATTCCATGTTCTAAAACAATTAAAATACAAAAATAAGAGTAGTGTTCATTCACTAGATCTTGGAAACTAGTAAATGAACTAGCTATAAGTGACATAGTTCATTCACTGGAAAACTTGAACCAGTTAATGAACCTATATTTTACGTTTTTTCCAATACTGGCCATTCGGTAGATAATATATTTGGATCAATGTCACTGAAAACGAAATCTTAATATGACTACTAGAAGGAAAGATATTGCACAAATAGAAAATCCTGCAGTCCCAGTGAATGAACACCCCCGTTCATTCAATGGATTTAGGCGATTTTGGGTTCCAGTAAAAAAAACACTGGATTAAAAGGTATTGTTTGTAAATAAATTACATTAAACTATATATGAATAGCACTAACAGGTCTTTAAAGCTTAAAAAACCATACCCAATGAATGATAGATGGCGGGGACAAATGCAGTAACACATCAGAAGTATAGTAGCTTTCGTTCTTCCTTAATACTGCTCCATAGAAAAAATGTACAACATACGTACGTCCACTTTACATCGTCGCCATTTCAAAACTGGTGCTTAGGAGTCGAAGCAAATTTACCAGAACCTGACAAGTAAAGGTGCTAGTCGAAAAAAAAAATACGAGGCGTGGTAGAAACCACCGATAACCGAGGCCACGCAAAATCCTTAAAATTAGGATTAAGGACTCGTTTTGCATGTTTTGTAATGTTCTTTGCTTGAAATAAACAGCTTAAAATTTTAATTTTTTTTTTTTTAAACGTACCAAATTCTTATTATTTCAAAAAAATATCGTTTTGTTCATTCACTGGGTACTGTTCATTCACTGGTACGCTTACCCTAGTTGCAACAACCCTTTATAGATATCAAAACTTTACATGCCATTAATTTGACGTAAACTAATTAAGTCCATGGAGTGCAGTATTTATTTGATATCAAACGTCATTTAATAAATACGGCGATTGATGGACGG
Source organism: Archips xylosteana (assembly GCA_947563465.1). Lineage (NCBI taxonomy): Eukaryota > Metazoa > Arthropoda > Insecta > Lepidoptera > Tortricidae > Archips > Archips xylosteana. The sequence goes on from OX387349.1 coordinate 9,193,322, forward strand.
TCGCCAGTGTTCGGTAATCGTCGTAAACTGCGAATTGTCTCTTGCTAAAGGCCAATGTGCATTCTTTATCGCCGGGTACTGTTAATGTCCTTATTTTTTTGAGTTAATTTTGTGACTTGTTTTTCATACAGTTTATATGGCTCCTCACAAAACTGAGACAAAAAATTGTCTGGAAAATTAGGGTCATTTTTGTAATCTTCGAAATCAAAAGTGTTCTTGATTTCTTTTGAAAAAAGTAGCAGGTACATTTTAAATTGAAAATTCCCACATAAGTTTTGATGAAAACCCTTGCACGGTCTAGAGTTAAAAAAAATTAAATCATTAACCCAGGATTAGGAATAACAGTATCTTACGTTTTGAAACTATTTATTTATTTAACCCTATTTAGCACTGAACTCGGAATTGTAAAGTCAACTCTGGTCTGTGTAAGGTAAGTCCCCTTTATTAGTCAGTCAGTCAAATTAACCCGGCTATCTGCTGAAATATAGTGGATTATAAAACACCTTAAGTACCAAGTTGGTGTTGGTAAAGAGGACGTTGGGTTCGGAGGCAGTGATGGCGTTGTGGTTGCGTACGATCTCCCGCTCGAGCACGGCGCGGCGCCGCTCGAGCTGCGTGCGCACGCGCCCCTCGCGCTCCAGCTGCACGCCCTGCGCCAGCACCGCACTCTCCAGCCGGAGCACGCGCTGCCTCTCGGACCGCAGCGCTGTCCACGTCTCCGCTGCCGTCACGCTTAGCGATGAAAGGGAGCGTGTAATCTGTGATGACAATAATATTACTCTTAAAGTGAGTTGATATACGGAGTATAGCATGCCGAAATATTTAATGGTGGTTTTACTTAGTTATCTATACATATAATATGCGTAGGTAAGCCCTTCACAAAGAAGGCTTGAAGAGCCATGCACGCAGACACATACACATTCAAACCCTAACCCTAACCCCTACGCATGTTTAGAATTAAATTTGAAACAAAAAAATTGTAATATTAACCTTTTCAACGCTATGTCAAATACAACAGCTGTCATTCATACGCCATGACATCGGAATGTCAAACGCGAAGTTGAACCCTACAGAAATGCATGTAGGTAGATATCGCTCTGCACGCCATGACTGATATATCAGTCGTTGGCGTAGAACCTGCGGTGCTGATATATGTGTCGTTGGCGTCGAAAAGGTTAAAGTAATGAGGGTTTTCTATGAGAGGCTATTTGGCGCTAGTATCGTCAGGTCCGTTTGACAACTTTGACATTTGTTGTATGGGTGTAACGTCAAATACACCTTACGATACTAACGCCATCTAGCGATATTCCACCTGTCAGAAAACCCTCATTAACTATTTATACAGAAATAAAAAATACATATATACTAGAACAATTAACCTAAAACTAAAAACCTTAATAAATATAATCTAATAACTAAAATACATTATTAAAGGGAGTCCCTTTAAGCAAGGTACCGAAGATACTGGCAGCGTTCTCCCTTTGAAAATGAATGGCTAGACTAATTCTTTGTCCGAGGTAGCTGCCAGCTCTTCGGTCTCCTGTAATGTCGACTAACCTTTTTCCATTTCCTTTTAAAAAGCCATAAGGCGCTAGGACCCCACGGACCAAGGGTCTCGACACCGAATGGGACAAAATCATATTCGGGGCCTAGACCCCTGTATTTGCATGCTTTAGCTTTTTCAGCCGCTTCACAAGCCGCACCAGCTCTGTTGTTGGTTCCATGTAGATGGGAAGGGGCCAGCGTGTCTGAACATCCCATACCAGCACCCGGCCCATCTTCAATGGAATCAAATTCATACCATCCGGTCTCTTGCCATCGTCTCTTGCAATACCAGTCGGCTCAAGTAGACTTGGCACGTTAACGGTGGCAAGTGATCGGCTTATGATATCGTTTAGTGCGGCATGTCTCGAGAAGCGGCCTGCACTTTTTTGGCATGACAGTCCGTGATGTCCTAGCTTGTCGACATCACTGCCACAGGGACATTTATGAGGAGCGTAGACTGGAACCTCACGCCGTAGACAGGTTGCGATTCGGAGTGTGTCAGGCTCAAGAAATGTTCCTGTATTTGACGAAGGATACGCGTGAAGCCAATAGCCGGCCTCATGCGTTCCCACGGCCAAAAGCCTAGCACGCGCCGAACCTTAATGTTTAGAATTAATTTTGAATTTAGATGCTTCTTTTCTGTAGTTATTTAAATTTATCGGTTTTGACCACGAAACCCTCGTTGCCCTCATCTGATATATCTTCTGCTTTCGTCTCAGCCATTGCCTCCGACTCCAACAACTTAAATTTAGAACTTCAGTTCCGACAGAACCACTTCCGTAATATGTCTAAATTATACACCTCCATTATATTGCTCTGGTCCACGGAAGGTGTGTCGCTCCGTCCGTCCAGTGCGGCGACGAGGTCGTGGCGCGCGCGCAGCACCCGCCCGAACAAGTCCGCCGAGCGCTCGTAACGCTCGAGCATGAGCGCGCGCGACGCCGCCGCCGACATCAGCGCTGAGCGTTCGCGGTTCAGCGACTCCAGTTGCATGGAGAGATCTAGCAGCTGATAAACAATAACGTCAATTATAATTCTGCTACAAAACGCGCATTACTGATCTGGGTGGGAAGACTGCCAAGCTGAACTGAGCACGTTAGTTGCATAGATCCAAAGACTAAATACCCACAGACTGGGTACCACAAAATGCATGGTGGGTTGACCCAGAAGTGTTCCTTAACGACTGGCTGGACTCCGCTCTAAATCGGGATGAATGAATAAAATGCAGAGCATTGGCACTCTTTTCTAGGACATAATGATAATAGTTCTGCTCAGGATGGTCAGGATGGGCTGACTGAGTGAGCTGTCGCGCGAAGCACCCGAAAGGCACTTGGTTTTATCAGGCAAGTATCTTCGAATTAGTGCCGTAAATGGCTGCTTCGCGAGGTGGTACGCTTACATACGTAGGTACTGTAGTACCTACCCTGAAAATTCAATACAAATTTTAATCGCTTACTTCTGTATGAAGCTCTTGACTAGGCATGTCTTTCACGTAGCAATCGTAGTTGCATAGTCGTTTGGTTTCCAAACGAAGTGACGCAAGTTGATTTTCATATTGAGTCATACTTTGCTCCCTGCATGAAATACAGACAGGCAATTTCAACAAATTATACTGAAATTAGAATACATTGAAAACAGAAAATATATAGGTTAGACTCCTAATCAATCCCAGTTCCTCATCATTCCGTGATGTGTGCTTCACCATATACCTACACACTAACCTAAGTAATTATATACCTATACGGCGAAATTTCCCCACGCCTCCGTAACTTCACTTTTCTTTCGCGATTTGCTTGCCGATGAGCACCAACAAAGAAATTGGTAAATGAAATCTCCGAGTTTGATAGTGATCTACGGATAGATTTTTAACTCCGCGCTTAAAGCAATTCCTGTAAATTATTCGCTCCTTGCTACACTAATTTACAGATCTACATATCGGATAGCATTGAGAGAAAACATTAGGTAAGAAATGGAAAAACGGAGAGTGAGATGAAATGGTTAAAGGACAAGCTGTTGGATGTGTTGGTACTTTGCAGAATACTAACATTATTTTCTCATTCTCCTTTTGTTCTTCAATAATTTGTTGCAGTTTAGTAATTTTCTGTTCTCTTTCTAGCAATTCTTCAGCCATTTTATTCGCAGGCCCCTCTTGCTGAAATAGTAAAAGAAAAGAAAAATATAAATTCAATATTTACCCGATCAAAACTATCTAATATATAATAATCTCGTGTCACGGTGTTTGTTATCGAACTCGGCCGAAACGGCTTGACCGATTTGTATGAAATTTTTTCTCTATATTTGGTAGGTCTGAGAATAGGTCGTAGGCTTTTTTTTATACCCCTATTTTAAATAGTGCTGTTAAAAAATCAAACGAACCATTGTGAAATAATTGCATCGAGAATCTAATGCTTACGCAAAACGCAAACACTATCGCGTACCTTCGGATTCGCTTGCGCACATTATCTTAATTATTAAATTAATTTCATTACTATAAAATATTGATACGCTTAGCCTTGGGTTCTCACTTTACTGCTTGCTTATTTTGTACCTGGACTGCATCATCCTTCATTTCATAATTGCTTTTAATGTAATTACCTACCCCCTTGTACCCCCTTGTAGGTTTGAGCTTGTGCTAATGAGGACGATTGGACGCGTTCCAGGAACACCCTACCGGGTGAAGATCTTCTCGGTCAAAACACCTTACCGGGGGAAGATCCACGCACTGAACCACCCTACCTTCCGGGTGAAGATAACCACTTCAAATACCCTACTAAGTAGAAGCTCCAACACCACCGGTACCGAGGCTCGCCATCAACACGCACGGCCGCTTCACCACCAAGGCCCTCCGAGTCGAGCTCCGCACCGCCGAGGGGCGTACGGTACCAGAAAGGGAACGGCCACTCTCACACTCACCAGGCATCTCGTCACAGCCCTGCCTAGAGGCAATCGAACCCTCCCTGAGCTAATCTATAACTTAAACTTAACGAACCTTAAGAATAGTAAAACTTAATCTAGTAAAATAAATCTTAAAGTTAATGAATCTTAAAATTAGTGAAACTTAAGAACTAGTAAAACTTAAAATTAATAATACTTAAAATTAACCGGTCTTAAATTAATAAACCTTAAACTTAAATTAAATTACTAATGTAATTACAATAAAGAATTAATATTTAAATAAATTATTGTCTTTTATCTCGATCTTTTTTTTGTCCACGTATCTTAACTTATAACACTCCCATTTACGTGACAACGGACACTACATTTTTAAACTAACTACATTTCTAAACTATCAACATTTTGCTCAGATAACTGATGGTCATAACTGGTAAAGTCCATGAATGGTGGGCTGTATATAAGGCATTGAATCTTTGCTGTCCATCACTGGGTACTGCTGTGCTTAACATGTCCATGATTGGTGCCATAACTTAGGTACTTCAAATATGCTGTAAAATGTTAACAGTAAGTACCGCGATTCTCGATAGCGAATTCAGCAAGCTGTCCTTATCTGCCCGGCTCTGACGTAACTCTTCTTCCGCCCGTGCCAACGCCATCCTGGTGACTTGTAACTCTTTCCAAATCTCCGTCTCCCTTTCTGTTGGCTCAGTTTCTAAAAGAAAATATTAATATAATATTACTAAACAATTGAAGTGCGACCATTCAGCCAATATTAGCTGTGTTCAACTATTACTCATTGGCAGAGGGCGGAATTGCTCATGGCAAAAATCAAACGTCAATAGAGTTGGAACGTTGAATTTTATCGACTATCAATAAACTGAAATTATATTTACCTACTTAATTATATTTATTAACAAAACTGAACATCAAACAAACAATAATAGACTTCATACGAACATTACGGAATAACATTTTAATAAAAGACAATATAAAACGATAATTTTTAGGGTTCCGTAGTCAACTAGGAACCCTTATAATTTCGCCATGTCTGTCCGTCTGTCTGTCTGTCTGTCTGTCTGTCTGTCTGTCTGTCTGTCTGTCCGTCCACGGCTAAGCTCAGAGACTGTTAGTACTAGAAAGCTGTAATTTGGCCCCTGACTACGAAGCTTGAGGTCCCGGTTTCGATTCCCGGTCGGGGCAGACATTTGTGTGAATAATACGAATGTTTGTGCTCGAGTCTTGGGTGTTTAATATGTATTTAAGTATGTATCTATCTATATAAGTATGTTTATCCGTTGTCTAGTACCCATAGCTTTGCTTAGTTTGGGACTAGGTCAATTGATGTGAATTGCCCCGTGATATTTATTTATTTATTAATATATACATATATCAGTCACGCCTACAAAGTGGTTAAATAAAAAAAACTAAAAAAAAATTTTTTAGGGTACCTCCTATAGACGTAAAGTGGGGGTGATTTTTTAGGGTTCCGAAGTCAACTAGGAACCCTTATCCGTCCCTTATCGTCTGTCCGTCTGTCTGTCTGTCCGTCCGCGGCTAAGCTCAGAGACTGTTAGTAATAGAAAGCTGTAATTTGGTATGAATGTATATATCAGTAACGCGGACAAAGTGATTAAGTAAAAAAAAACTAAAAAAATTTTTTTAGGGTACCTCCCATAAACGTAAAGTGGGGGTGATTTTTTTTTCTCTACTAACCCTATAGTGTGGGGTATCATTGAATAGGTATTTGAAAATAAATAGGGGTTTGCAAAAACTATTTATTGATAAAGTGAACATTTTCGGAGATATTCACTCCGAAAGTTCAAAATAATGTGTCCCCCCCCCTAACCAAAAATCACGTAAGTTAAAAAATTTCTAGGAAAATTATTTTCAACTTAATCAGTTGAGCAGTTTTTAAGTTTTTGTAAAAAAATATTTCTAAACTAAGATTGTAATTTAACCGCCATTGCAAGCATTTTTCTTTTCTTTAAGTATCTATTAGATCACGCTAACAGTATCTTCTTTCAAATAAAAAAAAAATTGAAATCGGTTCATATAATAAAGAATTACATCTGAAAAACCATCAACATATATAGTAGTTCTAGTAGACTGCAGATTAGATTAGTTACCCAATTCGCCGATAGATGGCGCTGTACCGCCGACGTTGAAATTCTACATAGCGCTGTTAACCCTAGCGCGCGGTGACAGTTGGGACCAAAACAACCACATTAATAAAGTATGCAAAGATTCTTTCGTATCTGCTACGGAACCCTATCTTGGGCGTGTCCGACATGCTCTTGGCCGGTTTATTTTTAGTTGCTTTAAGTGAACCTTACATTTAGAACAGTATATTGTTGAGTTGTTTTCGTTATAAGTAAGACAAGGGTACTTCTTTATCCATTTATTAATTGTTTTTCTTTTTGGATTAACCATTTTTTACAAACGTGAATTTGTTGCAAAAAGACTAGTGGCAGAAATGAGAGTTAACTGCCATGCAATTTACTTTTAATCTAATCAAAGAGGTCAAATGGTCAACTAGCTAATCAAAGAGGTTAATGTTAAAGTCAGAAATGTAAAAGGTGACTGAACTTATCGATAGCTGAAACAGTCGATAAAATTCAACGTTCCAACTCTATTGACGTTTGATTTTTGCCATGAGCAATTCCGCCCTCTGCTCATTGGTATACTCCGTTATCAAGCGGGCAGTTTGGTGGCTACCTTTAATGATGTGCAATGAAACTTATTTTTTAAATTAAGCTTTCTGGAATCCCATACATAGCTACAACGTCGAGACTTGGATAATTTGTATTGCACATCACTAATGTTAGGTAGCCACCAAAGGTTTCGGAATGTTCCATCCGTTTCCCAAAACACCCGTTCCCAAAACATCCGTTCCACCACCTTTTCCCAAATAATCCGTTTCCCGATATAAGTGTTTCCCAAAATGTGATTCTCCTAAAACACACGTTTGACCTGATATCCGTATCCCAAAAAGACCTAATCCCGAAATGACCGTTCCTGTCACTACCTTTTCCTAAATAATCCGTTTCCCAAAATGTGCTCCTCCCAAAAGATACGTTTGTCTTGATATCCATTTCCCAAAACATACGTTCCCGTCACCACCTTTTCCTAAATTATCCGGTTCCCGATAAATATTTTACCCAAAAGTCATGCTGATGCCGACTATACTGTTAAAAATTAACTAGAATAGGTAAAATTCTAAGGTCGTAAGTCGTTAAATACGTCTGTGTATTAGAGAAACCTCTTTACAAGGGTGTTTTGACATGCTGATGCGATGAGAAACGGGTCTTTTGGAAATACGGGTGCCAACACATGAGAGACGGATCTTTTGGCATACGGATGCTATGAGAACCGGGTGTTTTGACATACTGATGCGATGAGAAATGGGTCTTTTGGGAATACGGGTGTCATGAGAGACGGATTTTTTGGCATACGGATGCTATGAGAACCGGGTGGTTTGACATTCTGATGCGACGAGAAACGGGTAATTTGGCCTACATTTATTTTAAGAAACTTTTATTTTGGAACGGATGTTTTGGGAACGGGTGTTTTGGGAAACGGGTGGAACGTTCCGAAACCCCACCAAAGTGCCCGCTTGATAACTGAGTATACTCATTGGCTACTATCACACAATGAAAGAGCTTGAGATGTGACATCTTCACGCGCGGGTTCGATACACAATTTACTCAAATGATTGAAAGGGCTGCGTCATTAACTAAAAATATAAAAGTGACATACGTTTAGACGGCACATATTCGGCGCACCTCTGGCGCTCCACGTCCACGAGTTTGGAGGACCGCTCGCGCAACGCATGAAGTTGCTCCTCCAATTCCTTAACCCGAGACTCCAACTCGTGCACGCGCATCGTTGCTGTTTTCTTATGTTTTTCCTGCTTATAGCACAAAGTTCAAGTTAAAAAACAAACAAAAACACAAACATTCACCATTTGGCTCAGTGCCGAACCGTCTATGTATCAAAATGACCAAGACTCGAGACGGACTATGTAAATTGACCATCTTGTTACTTTGTATGTTTTTGACAATTTTTTCTGTTAAGTAATTTTACATATTTTGTGTTGTGGTAATTTGATGAAAGACGCCTGACTAATGGCCGTTTGATTGAAATAATAAATAGTCATGTAGCTTCAAATATATATAACTGCGATGAACTGCATTTAGATTGATCAAAGGCATTTAGAATGCTAGCCAGGTTGAACCACTAAATCTAAATATTTTTTCCAGCAAGTGCAGATTAGTCGTAACTGGGCATTTCTATTTTTACTTGTACCCAATTAAGAAATTGTTATACTTATTTAGGGAGTTAAAATTAGTCCGTTTGGTTACCTACGTACTTATTCAAGCCTTTACAATAAAAAAACGTAACAAATCGGACAAGTTTAACAATGTTTTACAAGAAGTGAAGAATTGTTTCTTACTTGATTTCTTACTTTTTTTATTGTAAAGGCTTGAAAAAGTGCGTAACCAAAAGGACTAATTTTAACTCCCTATTAAAAATTTCTTACTTGGTTACAAGGAAAAATAGAAATGCCCAATTTAGAAACAGACTGTTGAATTAAAAAAAAACAAATTACATAAAAGAAAAACAAAAGTGTCATGCGCTGTATCTACGTAAGTAAATTGATCAAACCAAACCGCCCACCAAAGGATATTTACTCCATTGTATTTATTGTACGTATATACGAAAAGGAAAGTGGACTGAATGAAAAATTAGCTTGAAATGAACGAAAAAAAGTAGAAATGATAGAAGGGACAGATTGGAAGGAAATTATTGCGTCTTTCGATGAAATTACATTAAAACAATGACAGCACGCGAAGAGAACGCATGCAAGTAACAAATTGGCGTTGTATAAAAGTTAAGTAAACGTTTTTCATTTCCTGTTGGTTATATAAGGTTGGTCGTGTAAACGTAGTTGTAGACGTTTATACAACGCGAAATAGGCCCAAATTATACGACATTACTGTTATTTAGAAGTTAAATAAAAGTCAGTCAAGAACTATTTTAACGTTGCATAAATGTTAATTAAAAGTTGTCGACCGACTTTTTGGTCACTAAATGGTTATATCCTGACTGTTATGGAACCACTGAAGTCACATCATAACACTAACGACTTTTATGGTACACATTCAGTTCATTCCGTTCATTTCATTCGTTTCTTTGATATTTTGCTGGAAGAGTGCATCGTGTTAATTTTTTAAACTTTGAATGGTAAGTTATAATTTTCTTAACAAACTAAATATTTACATTTACTTTACAATGACGACGTGAAAAAAGTGTGTGTGAAATGTGTACAGTGCACGTAGTTCTTATGGGAAGTTTAGTTTTATGATGATATATAGATATGTTCTTGTTAAATTTTTTGCGCCCCCCTTGAATTCTTTGAAATTGAATTATTGTAGAAATTATTTCAAATTTGTTTTTATACTAAAATACCAGCCATTTTGTCGAAGTTAAGAAGCAACTTTTATACAACGGTTTTAGAACAAAATGGTCGCATAATGCGGTTTCTGAGTCCGACATGGTCGGCCATAATAACGATTTTAGAGTTCCGTGAGATAATAAACATTATAAACAGAGAACCAGCAAACACGGTGTGTTATTGTAATTTAAGTTTAAGAAGTCGTAGAAGTCGTTTTAAGGTTACGTAGACCACCATCACTGGTTAAACAAACCCTTTTATCTAACTGTTGTATAACGTAGTATTAATCAGTTGCATAAACGTTTACCCAATCTATATACTGGCTCCATTATACGACGTTATATAAGAAGTCGTAAAAACGTTTACCTAACCTATACACTGGCACCATTATACGACGTTATATAAAGAAATCGTAAAAACGTTTACCTAACCTGTATACTGGTACCATTATACGATGTTGCATTATAAAGTCGTATAAACGTTTACCTAACCTATATACTGATACCATTATACGACGTTATATAAAGAAGTCGTAAAAACGTTTACCTAACCTGTACACTGGCACCATTATGCGACGTTGCATTATACAGTCTTAAAAACGTTTACTTAACCTGTACACTGGCACCATTATGCGACGTTGCATTATACAGTCGTATAAACGTTTACCTAACCAATATACTGGTACCATTATACGACGTTGTATAATGTAGTCGTAAAAACGTTTACTCAACTAATTTAATAGGACCTTTTAATCGCAGGACTAAATCATTGTAGGAATTACGGCTATACAACGTTGTAGTTATCTAATTACTTCTATTTAACAATTATACAACCGAAAGTCGCATAAGACAGGTTTTATACGACCAATTTGTTGGTTGGGGCGACTGCCGCAAGCTCTTACTTGAGGGCACCTCGTCTGCTGTGGGGCAGTCTTAGGGCGTCAGTAGCGGGCGCCATTGTTGGTTCAGTCTTCAGGCCCTCCAGAATTAGCGTTAACTCTTACCTTTAGTGTCGCATTTAGCCCTTTGCTGAACGTGTTAATGAATGTTAAGCCTTATAGCATTGTGGATTAACATGGCAATACACGAGTGTTTCTATAGTTTATAATTTTGATGAATTTAGACTATGGCAATACTGTAACAGTTGTCAGTTCTGTTCGTTTCCTCTTTCCGTGGTGTAAATATGTAAAACTGATTGTCCTTTGTTTTGTGGAACTCTATCTACACATATCTAATGTAATCCTGCCGCTAATGTCCAATTTCATTGTACCGTGAATACAAGAAGCTCTATCACGATATCTTGGCTTTGTTATTTCTCGCCTGCTGACGCTCCCCGCTCATCTGCACACCACATAGTACTCTGCTACAGGTTAAGGGTCCAGGCATAGCAATCAGAAGTCCCTGCCCAACACCAAAAAGAAGAAACTCAAGAAACATTTAGCGGGTGAGTGCTCAGCTTGTTTATTTGGTGACACGATGCCGGCAGATAACCTACAAGACGGCCATGTGCCGGGTATGCCACCACCTATGCTTAATGGCGGCACTAACATGATAGAAAAGCTTACGGTCGTTGAGAATTTTAACGCATGGAAGTTTAGAATGCGGATGGTGTTGACTTTGGAAGGCTTATGGAGTTGCGTTGAGGGACTCTATGCCTCTCTGTGCACACTTCTCTTTATCAATATGTGCGGAATGCTTCGACTCCCAAAAGAGGCTTGGAGGTGTCTTTCAGCTGTTTTTGAGGATAAAGGTCTTTATCGAAGAGTGCTTTTGATGCGGCAGCTTCATAGGATAGAATTTGCAAAATTTTCAAGCATGTGTGAATATATCAACAAAGTAATGCTCCTTGTCCAACAATTAGCAGACATAGGAAAGGAAATTGAAGACACTGAAGTCGCTGAAATTTTGTTGAGTGGTTTGCCGCAAGAATATGACGTGCTGGTATCCAACATCGAGACTGCGTGCATCAACGAGACGTTATCAAGCGAGGTGGTGCGTTCTCGCTTACTACAAGAAGAACACCGAAAGCTCAACAATGATTGTGAAGAAGCTACCAATGTGGCATATATTACCAGAAAGAAGCCTATTATTTGTCACTTTTGCAAGAAACCGGGGCATAAGAAGATACATTGTCACATGATGAAGAAAAAGAAGCAGACAACTGATCGACGAGATGTTGTTTTTGTTGTTCGGGAGCCTTCGGCCGAGGCTTTTGCTGCGCAACAGAAGGAATGGATCGTCGACTCAGGATGTACCTCTCATATGTGTAGCAACAGGAACTTTTTCATAAACTTTAAGCCATGTTTAAGTGAAGTGTCAATAGCAAATGGTGAAAGGTTATCTTGTTTAGGTATAGGTAATATTAACATTGTTTTGAATAACAAATGTCACAATCCAGTCTATATCATCCTTGGTATAACCCGTAAGTAGTCATCATAAAAATAGATGATTCGAGAATACAGGTAAATTTCGCGCTCGACACTAATTGCTCGGTTTAGTGACTTTAATGTATTTGATAAGCACGCGACCAGTACCTCTACCATGAGTTACACTAGTTTACAGTGACCGTACTCGCTAGCGACGGCGTAAATGATTTGTATGCAGAATTGTGTACAGCGCCTCTAGCGGTCACTTACGGAAGTACAATTCTCCATACAAATCATTTACGCCGTCGCTAGCGAGTACGGTCACTGTAAACTAGTGTAACTCATGGTAGAGGCACTGGGCTGTCGTGTATCTGGTTCGATTCCCTTTCCCGGCTTTATGTCTCTGTTAATTTTCATGTGTTCTCGTCTCTGTAGAAATTTAAGATATCTTATAAACATTTTAGAAAAGATATTAACATTTAATACTAGCGATGTGCTGGACCATAAAAAATGTATGTATAAATACGGATGCGAATATAAACCATTTTTTCCAAACCTTAGTCCTAGACACATGACTTACAGCTGATAATTCCAAATACTTAATCAATATTTGCATCGTTAAAGATCGAAAATAATCGTTTAAGATCTGCTAAAAAGAAACGTATTCACGGATATGGATAGCCGGCACATCACTATTTCGAGCATACAATTTCGTAACAGAACTCTTTACTAGGGTAATTAACTAATTACCAAATTATGTTGCGTCGTCTTCTTTGTTTTAACAACCACCTTCAGAATGTTTCTCTACTATTTTTCCTGCCGACCACTTACCGCGGCTTTGTTAAAAATATCAATTAATGACGACAAATTGTCCTCTTCTAAAATAAAATTATCGTCTCATCTGCTGCCTATATAAGTCCTGCTGCTGGACATAGGCCACTCAAAACAAGTGGGCTTGGGCTGTAGTTTCAACGGAGGCCCAATTTGGATCGGGAACTTCACATACACACCCATGAACTGCTTCGCTGGTATATGCCGTTTCTTTTAAATACTTGTTCTTTATTTAAACATTTTTGGCGTTGCTGCAATAAATGTAAAACGGTATGGCACCTGTGCGGCTACCTTCGCTTGCAGTGACTCGAATCGGGACCTCTGCTCTATCTCCCGTGCCTCCGCCTCGCGCTGTACTGCCTCCGCTTGGTCTCGTAACTCTTTCACCCTGCCAATAATAATGATCATCATCATCATATACTTGCCTTACCTTCCTTGACCTGACCACATTGTTGAGCTTCCTACCAACAGTTTCCGAAGACTGGGCTCTGTTATCCGCAATATACGAGATTTTAATAATGCTGGAGCTACAAAACTCTTTTTACTTTACTAAGGAGCATCGTCAATTATTTGGTATTCGCATAGGTACACCTTGCTTCTAAAGATGATCCAAAAAAAATTTCTTCGGTTTCTATATAAGAAAAAGTTTGTATCTCTTCCGATTCTTGGCGACCGCGAATCGGAAGACGTAGCGTGGGAAGGTCTCGAACAAGATGAACCGACGATCTGATCCACCTGAATGCTGGCACGGGCAGTGCAGGACCGATCGTTATGGAACTCTTTGGGGAATTGTCCAGCAATTGGCGTGTTTCGGCTGATGATGTGAAATTTACTTTAATAACTTTGTAGGTGAATAAAAAATATTTAAACGGTATCGAAAGGCACACGAACGTATAATCAAAAGATATATCAAAAGTATTTACAATATACGGACTTAAGAATTCAATTATTATAGCGTTATGGGTATTCAGGGGACACTTGGAGAGCTCTGCTTCAACCCTAGCCGCTGCAGGGAATGAGCCGCCGCTTCATGACCGGCCTTCCATTTAAAATCAGCAGCGCAGTTCCACGCGCCGGTGTGCAGTTTTTTCATCGCTTTTGCCGACCCGCGGAACTGACTGCGGCGAGGGGGGTAATGGTTCTATCTTGCCGCTACAACTTTTTCGTTGCTCACAGTAAATTGCGGGCTCTGCTATGGTATTTATTCCGCAAGCGGTCAGATTGTCGGATACGTGTTTTAATTTCTTGAAGTACCTTAACTCAAGCGCGTCACGCTGGCGAGCTAGCGCCTCAATAGTCACTTCGCCGGTTTTAGATACCTCCAACAGTTTCTTTGAGCGAGCATCGAAGCTTGTTTCTCGATGACGGCACTGGAGAAGAAAATACAATAATAGAGTTAAGCATTGCTTGCCCGAGGGTAGAGACAGTGGAATGGCTGCTCAAATCATAGTTAGCTCTGAGAATTGCTGCTATAGGCACGTGCCGAGAGGCGCTAAAATAGTTAAGAGGATGGGGAGATGGTAAAAATCTTGCGCCAAAAGACATCATCGCTTTATCCCTATCAAAGGCTTGGACCGGCACTAGGGTGAACATGCTGCAATATAACGTTAAAACTTTACTTGTATATTAGTTGAAAATTCCAGCTGAAAGCGAACATGTTTCTTAGCAACCATTACACATAAAAGGATTTAACGCAAATGTGTTGCCTAATGGAGTTGGGTCAAAACTACTTTTAATTATCGCGGGCGTGTCTGACACGCCTTGGCCGGTTTTTTTTTGGCATCTGGCTCTTTGTATAATAAAGTTTGCTGAACCCTGTCTTAGACCATAATGTGCAAGTCAGTTTACGAGTTGCTCGAGGTCTTTGTGCTTGCGGCGCATGTTTTCCAGGTCCCCGCGTGCTTCCTTCAGCTGTCGTTCAAGCGAGGCGATACGCGCGCGCGCAACTCGGAGCATGCTCTCCGCCGCAGATACAACTTCCTTTAGAGCCTCACGCGCCGCTCGCTCCTTATGCAACTCGTCCAGAAGCTCCTGCGTCAGAGATAATGAAAATCAATAAAATACACCATAACGTCCCGAGATCACTTGACCCACAAAGCTTCTTTTCGAATTGGTCTAAATGATGTAAAAGCTGCACTAAAACTAAAGAGCCGTGTAAAATTTCTGCTTCTATAGTAATTAGACCAATAGTTCTATACGCGGGTAGGTAGCGAGCGGCATGCGGGCGGAATTGAGTGGGACCGATCTACTACTTACGATTACTAACTTTTATTAGCTTTGCGGGAAACCTAAGCAAAACAATACAAAACGTTTGATTTGCTTAGTTTTTTCTCTTGCCCTTGCTAGCAGCTTTCTAGAAAAGGGCCTTTGCTTGGCTTAAATTCTTCGCAGAGCCTTGGTTAAAAGACTATGAGCTAAACAAAATATATATGTAGAATTGCTCGTTTAAAGGTACTTAGATACTACTTAGTATTGCTATTATTGAAAGAATTAAGTATAACTTTTGTAAATGTTGATGTTTTTTATACCGTTACTTTAACATTATTATGATCTTCACTCTCCCCTTCCTTCCCTTCCTTAATGTCTTCACCGTCTTTCTTCGTTAAAATATCTTCATATTTACTTTGGGAAAGTGTATTTTCTCTTTGTAATCGTTCTATTTTTTTTATTAATGTTTCTCTATCAATCCAGGGTATTCTAAAATAAGTATTAGAAAATTTTGGATTTCATTTTTATCACAAAACATTAAAACAGAAACTAAACATACTTGGCGACTTCTAAGCAGTAGGTTACTTTCGCCTCCAGGTTTTTAGCTGTTCCGGCCACTAGTCTGTGTAATTTTTCGGTTTCGGCATCAAATTCAGTATTCTTAGATTTCCATTCCAGATTCTGAAAACCAATTCAATCGGATACCTAGGTAGCGGAGTTTACCCTAAGTATGTACATGGGATGAGAAAAAAACCGGCCAAGTGCGAGTCAGACTCGCGCACGAAGGGTTCCGTACCATTATCTATAAAAACGGCAAAAAAATCATGGTTTTTGTATGGGGGC
This sequence comes from Archips xylosteana, assembly GCA_947563465.1. NCBI lineage: Eukaryota > Metazoa > Arthropoda > Insecta > Lepidoptera > Tortricidae > Archips > Archips xylosteana. The sequence goes on from OX387349.1 coordinate 9,209,464, forward strand.
TCCCTATAAATATTTATTTTATTCTGGTTTTTAGTATTTTTTGTTATAGCGGCAACCAAAATACATCATCTGTGAAAATTTCAATTGTCTAGCTATCACGGACTCACGGTTCATGAGATACAGCATGGTGACAGACGGACGGACAGACGGACAGACAGAGGAGCCTCAGTAATAGGGTTCCGTTTTTACCCTTTGGGTACAGAACCCTAAAAGCTATCTTCTATTAAAAAAAACTAAGCTTCATATAACGTGTACCTATGTGTGAACTTGTGTGTGCTGTACTACTTATATCGTGATTTCTTGTTCGTTTTCAGCAATTCACAGAGTATTTACATATATAGGTATTTCATGTACGAACAGCGCTTGCTAAAAGCGCAATAGATCCCTGTATCATAGTGCAAGCGAAAAGATAATCTCTGGTTCATGAAAGCTTACCCTGAGAAAATGCTTAGGATAGGTATATGAAGCTAGTTTTTCAAGTTACGATGACAGGCGAGTATTATGGGTAAGATGGGGGTCTAGGCCAATATCAAGAAAACTTTTCCCGTAAGAAACACTTAAGTAAAATATACTTACTCTACTAAAATATACTACTTACTTAAATTCTACCACACAATCACAACCACGGTATCAAGCAAAGATATTAACTGAAATATCTCGCAGAGTGAGTCGAGACAAATTTCATAACATAGTTATCTCCTAGTCTCCTACGGTCGAAATATTGCCGCCTCACATAATTAAAAGGACGCCTCCGAAGTACATCAGTAATATCAGTATGTACCTACATCAGTACTCAGTGGCTGATAATTAATACAGCACAGTGACAGATGTCAAAGAAACATACGTTGAGATATATGGAGCGGTCTGTTCGATGTTTGCTGTGGACCAGGTTCAGCAGTTCCAGGCGCCTCGCCATAATCTCTGCGCCCATGCTGAGCACCTCTTCTGGTATCGTCAGCAGTTGGGCACTCAGTTGCTGAAGTATCTGAGGACCTGTGTGGAAGCAGCATTATATTTTGCCTGTACCTAATTCGTAATAGGAGGAGGGAAAGAATGTAAAGATCAAATAGATTAGCCAATCCCTAACTATCCATACGATGGGTTCTGCCCGGATTAGGCAATACTTAAGTATGGGCCCTGACCTCTCCATCTCACATTACATCGCTCTATTTTAGAATAAGAATCCAATAGTACCTATATAGTTGGCCCATCATTATATATTAAAATTTAAGGGAAATAAATTTACTACATTATGTTGACACAGTAGGGAAAGCAAATAAATAAAAGTTTAGCTTAACCTAAAAGCTCCGTTAGATCCCGTCATGGGTAATTAATTACATCAGGCCATGCATTAATGTAATTAACACACTATGTGTCTAGAACTTGAAATAAATGTCTTACTTTTCAATTGATCGTTAGGGCTAATGCCCATTAGGACAAAACAGTTCGGGCAAGTGATTTTAGGACAAACGATGTCAGGGATCGCGAGGGAGACCCAAAATTAGTGCCATACTGGTACAAATCGTTTGAAATACGAATAAAAACAATGAATTTTGAAAAAATATTGCACACATTCGCCACCTCCCACAGGTATGGCATTATCAGACTTCTATTTATAATCATACGGAGAACTGTTGAAAAAAATTTTAGGGTGGTACAAATCGTATTGCAAAAAAAAAGTACTCCTTTGCGGGCGGTTTGGCGGCCATTTGGAACCGTCAGAAAAGTATGGCATGGTGATTTTCGCGAATGGCTACTCGACGATGATTAGCTGTGCAAAAATTAGCTTGGTACAAATGGTTGAATTGTTGTTTTTAAATTAATGTGTTCGCGTCGGTATGGCGGACTGTAAGTCACACCGGAGAAGTATGTATGGCACTATGCTACCGCTTTCTGCTTTTTTATCGACTATCGGAAAATACAAGAATTTTTGTGGAACAAATTGTTCGACACTCGTTATTTATCCGACAGGTTCGATTAACGCCCACGCGATTGGGCCGCCGGTACAGACCAGCGCTATGACCATCATTTTCCTTTTTGTCATTAGGTAATTAGACCCCTGAAGAACCGCCATACTGGTACAAATGACCAAAAAATTTTGTGTCCCGGTCTACAATTGCAATTCTGCGACCACACACCACATCACGCGTGGTGGTGGTCACTGAGATTTTTTATTTGACGGACGTTCTATATTTTGTATATTTTGGTAATACACGGGACACGCGGTTGAAACGCTTCGTGGCCCTACCCACTTAGGTAATCAAAGTAGGGTGCCGTAAGTAAGTTTGTAAGTAATTCCTACCAAACACTCCAGTAACTTCAGATTGCGCCGGAGGCTTGTCGTTCTCCCGCACAAGCAACAAAAGGTCGTGCGCAGCCCAGCCGGTCACCGACAATATCCGAACATCTCCAATCGAGTCCCCCGTCGAGGTCCCCGCCCGCCCCTCCAGCTCTCGCAAATGCGCGTACATCTCTAGGTATGCGTTCTGGAAGCAAATGTGACTCATGTATCGTCAGGGTAGGTTAGGTCCATACCTACCTGGACCTGGAATGCCCCTTGCAGATGTTTGCAGGGGTTACAAAAACTGTTCCGGAAGCTCCAGAGAACGGTGGCGGTAACAATGGTCCGGGCCTATCGCACAGTGTGCGGCGACTGCAGTTTTGGCCTCTCCATAGGAGATCGAAACGACCGTGCTCGCCGACGCTTGTGTGAAGGCGGAGGAAAGGTAGTGTGGCGAATCCCTGGTACCTCCCCCTGCGCGCCTCCCGCAACCCCGCGTTCACATTCACCTCACCACCGTACTCCCAAGTCAAGCGTGCCTATAGAAGTGGGTACGTATCAAAATGTCTAAAATTAAGAAAAAATAATGTAAAATAACCTACGTTCAAAATCCCTAAAATCTAAATACCTAATGATTTTAAATACCTAAGCAACTAACACCTACCTACGAATTACCTAAGTTTAAAATACCTAATGGAGTAAATGTCTAATGTTTAAAGTATCAACAGCTATGACACCTAAATTTGATACATCAACATTTGAAATACCAAATGATCAAATTAGCTAAATGAAAAGAACATTGCTTAATTTTCGGCGAGCGAGCGAAGCGAACGAGCGAGACGGTTTGGGGCGGAAGCGACTCGGAATGTTTAGGTTCAAAGGCTAAAAGGTAAAGGTATGTGGAGCATTAGGTAATGTAATACTTATTAGTGAAAGAATTTTAAAAATCAATCCCGAAGTTGAATTTATTTATTTCTACCCCACGGACAAAAAACAAACAATGTTTAGACTATATTTTCCTATCCTACGGGAATTTCGAAAAATAATTTATTTAGTAATGTCAAGTCTGTAGCACCAGTTGTTAAGGCTGTGCGTTGTCTGTCAGTCAGTCAGTCATGGTGCTGTTTTATAAGTAGGAAGGTATGTGTTCGTGTAAAGAACCCTTCGATAGCTGGAGATCACTGGTCCTAGGTTTCTATTAGGATAGCCCCAGGGCCTTAGGCATTGTACTCTCTCAATATAAAGAAAGCCACTCACCTTGGTCTGGTCTCAGGCGCTGCTGTTATATTATATAGAGTCCACAATGTCAAACACACAATAATTTTCAAATGTAGTATCCTGATGACCGAAATAATATCATCAAAAGACCAATACTTTGGTTAAAAGAACAGTACACACCAAAACACATGTGATCCGTACGTTCGTTTACTTCGAACTGTCAAAGCTCTTTTGCCGCCAACCGACCGTATTATTGTGACTTAACTTCATATTAAACGATTACAATGCCCGAACAGTGTAGATTAACGACGATAACTTTATTCATTGTGACCCAATTTTAATGAAACAAAGCCTATATGTTGCTCCAATTTAAGTTTCATGAATCTGCAAAAACCGCAAGAAAATCCGTTCAGTAGTTTCGGAGATTAGTGATTACATACAGACAGACAGAGCTCTACTTTTACTGTTTTATTATAGTATAGAATAGATAGAAGAAGATAGAAGATAGATATAAGTATGTTTATCGTCGTCTAGTACCCATAGTACAAGCTTTGCTTAGTTTGGGACTAGGTCGATTTGTGTAAGATTGTCGCCGAATATATGTTTATTTTATTTTATTTTATTTTTAATTAAAGTAACAAATACAAACTTTTCAAAATTTGCCCCTGGCAGCGAGTGAAATTGTTTTGCTAATTCAACCCTAATGTTCATTGAATCGCATAGAAATGCATTATTGTACCATCAACTATGTATAAAGATATCGATACAGCTACGTCCCACTAAGGGAGAGCAAGCGACTAACTATCGACTATTTTCTCACTCAAGAAATGAACAAAAGATAAATATCCCGTGTCGGTAAAAGAAAAAGACATAATAATATTTATAGTTGATCGCTGGCTGTTCACACTGCCAGCGAGGACTCTCTCTTCACCAGTTGATCGCAGCGATAAAAGCTGTCAACGATAAAACTCGCTCAGCGATGCTCGCTTGGCAGTCAGAACCCACGCTGAGAGACCAACCAGCGATCATTCTACTGTACAGCGTGGAGCCCCGCCCGAGCGAGTGGTGCGAGTAATCACCCGTCGCACTCGAATACTCGCTTATAGCCGAGCGACAAAAGTACTATAGTATGTTCCAGTTAAAATGACGAAAATGCATTTAACATTTTACAACTTCTTTCGTTGCTGAATATGAAAGGAAAAGACAAAAAAGAGACGTAATAAAACTGACCTAAGTATGGCCTACCGACCGATACACCTGCATAATTGTTTTACAACCCCACTTGAAGATAACAATTAAACAATAGATGTTGGTTTTAAGTACTTTTCGTCATTTTAACACGTTAACTGCGAAGCGAGGCCTAAATCACCCCTGATGCAACTTCCCTGTGGTGCGGCAAGCAAAAAAGTGAATTTCTCTGTCGTGCGAATGGCATAGCTTTGGTTTGGTCCAGTGTAGGAAAGAGATAAATATATATTTGAGATCACTAAATGGTTCCGGACTCGGTGGTGTACCTACCTTGGTACCGGATGTCTTAGGCCTCGTGCCGCACTGAATTAATATAATTTTAATGCAGTGCGGAACGAGGCTAAAACGTCCCATATCCCCCCTGACCTCGTACCGCACTGAACGCGAGCTTCCCGCGACCAGTGTTGTGCATCACGTCGATTGGAGAGCACGTCCTTAAACCGTAATCCATTATTTTCCAATAATAAGTCTGTAATAGGTGCCTGTTAATGGTATAGAATGGAACGCTTCGTGCGCGAGTCCGACTCGCACTTGGCCGGTTTTTTTTTCTTTATGGCGCCTTCAAGCACAATTTAGATTATTTAAAAAAAAATGTATCCTTTGATAGCTTTGTGTTGTTTTGCCAGGTTTTGCCCTTAAAACGATCTAATGAGATATAATTGATCAAAATCGGTCAAGTCGTTGCGTAGTTAAGACAGTTTAAAAACGTCGATATCATTTTTCCCATCACTAATCGCAGCGAAAATTTGCCCTATTTCAGTGCGTTACGAGGTGTATAAGATCCCATATTTTGTTTTGCTAATAATTCCTAAACTAGCCATCAGATCCCGGGGCGACGGTGGATTAGGGTTCATCAATTCACTGTCTATATCAATAAGGACCAAAATTCTCAATTATCTTTGATTTCGCGCCAGAAAATGGATTTTAGTCTGTAAAAGGAGGTGGGGTCTAATAGACCGCGTGTCGCCCTAACGTCTGGTCACGGTACGGGCCGATTATACCTCGTGCCGCAGGAACGGAAAGTATGCAAAAATTGGTGCCGCAGCTAACGTGTTAACTGGAACATACTATACTACACACTCGCTTCTCGCTGCTCGCTAAGTCGTTTCTAGTTTCTCGCTCATCGTCGGCGGTGGGACCAGTGCCTAATTTCAAGATGTGATATTCAAATTTAACACATACGATCAAGGATGATATAGACTGGATTGGCAGTCGCCATAGTATGGATCGGCCGCGGTTTTTGTAGTTCGATTATTAAATCTAGATGGCGCTGAAATATAGCCAGAGGCTTTGAAGGCACAACAATAAGACTACAGATGTTTCATATTAAGTACTACAAATGTATTATTTTTCAAAAATATTGCATAATAATACATTTGCAGTGATATGAAATATCTGTAGTCTTAATGTTTTGCCTTCAAAGCCTCTGGCTATATTTCAGCGCCATCTAGATTTAATAATCGAACTACAAAAACCGCGGCCGATCCGTACTATGGCGACTGCCAGTCCAGTCTATATCATCCTTGATACGATGCTAGTGTTAAGAAAAAATGTTACTTGTTGGGCGATTAATCGCTTGCGCATTTTCATGAACTCTCTCCGCTTTGTAGCAATGCCGCGTAAAAGTTTAGTTATGACACATTGCGGCAACACCACTTCTTTCTCACCTGAAACGGTCACTTTATTAACAAAATGAGTCTTAAATAAAATATTGTACGTATTCAAATATCAAAAATCAAAACGTTTGTCAAGTAGACCGCAAAGGGCTCTTTTACATGTCACTTTTTTAAAACTACCAGCGCTTTCGGAAGGACCATCATTGTCAAGAAGAATGCGCCGCAAGAAACTTGGCAGAAAGTCATTTAAGGGATTAATCGTATTTGGGCAGAAACGTAATTCACCTGGTTCGCATTTGGCCACTATCGCGATTGGACAGCTCTCATGTGGCCAGAATAGCACATTGCCTGTAACGCACTTGTAAAGAAAAGTAAAAGGACAGACTCGCATCTGGCCATTATCGCAATTGGACAGCTCTCATGTGGCCAGAATCGCACATTGCCTGTAACGCACTTGTAAAGAAAAGTAAAAGGACAGACTCGCATCTGGCCATTATCGCAATTGGACAGCTCTCATGTGGCCAGAATCGCACATTGCCTGTAACGCACTTGTAAAGAAAAGTAAAAGGACGCAGGGTCGCAGCTCTAACCTAACCTACTGTTCTGTCAGCCGTTTATCTTCTAAGGGGTCGCAGTTCTAACCTAACCTAACCTACTGTTCTGTCAGCCGTTTATCTTCTAAGGGGTCGCAGTTCTAACCTAACCTAACCTACTGTTCTGTCAGCCGTTTATCTTCTAAGGGGTCGCAGTTCTAACCTAACCTAACCTACTGTTCTGTCAGCCGTTTATCTTCTAAGGGGTCACAGTTTTAACCTAACCTAACCTACCTAAGGTCTGACGAGTTCTGTTTCTGTCGTAATGCGTTCTGGCTAAATTCTTATATGACCAATTGAGTTTATGGTGTACAGCGTTTATGGTCAACTGCGTTTTAGGAGTGATGAGTTTCTGTCGTAATGCGTTCTGGCCAAATTCTTCTATGACCAATTGAGTTTATGGTGTACTGCGTTTATGGTCAACTGCGTGTTAGGAGTGATGAGTTTTTGTCGTAATGCGTTCTGGCTAAGTGCGAATCAGGTAAAACGCTTTTCAGGTCAAATCCGAACCAGGTGAATTAAGTTTCTGCCCAAATGCGATTAATCTGATGGGATGAATGGGCACGCCTTGCATCTCATGTACAGTCACGGAAACTGATCACGTACTAGGGTGAACCTAAGGGTGAACCCTTATCATTGCATGACATGTTGATATTCCATACATCTGCCAAAAAAATCATCGTGAAATTGGTTGTGAAAAGGTTCCACCCTGGTACGCGATTCAGTTTCCTTAGCAGTATGCTTAGTATAAGTTTTACTTCACCAAATACTTCTCGATCGCGTTTACGTAAAAAAATCAATTACTATGGAAACATGGACAGCGCCTCCGCGCGCGCGCGTCCATGTTTCCATAGAATTGAAATATTTACGTAAACGCGATCGAGAAGTATTTGGTGAAGTAAAACTTATACTAAGCTTGCTGTACATCGCGTAGCTGTATCATTCACCTCAACTGTTGTTTCCACAACTGTAGGTAATTCCGTAATTTTAAATGCAATTTACCATTCGGATCCTGCGATTGCGCAGATGGTTGCACCTTTAACGTAGTCGGAGAGGACACGCTTTCTTGAGGAATACACTTTTTAGAGTTGTTCTGGAAAATCACATTTTTACCTGCATAGTCAGTTCATTATCTTACTTATACATTACGTACCTACACTCTCTGGACTTAGCGAGGGTGTCTATTTTTATCCGAGGGTTTGTATTGACTTTTAGTCTCCAGGTGAAAACTCTATTACTTCGAATGCGAGAAAGAAAAAAAAAAGATTATCAATTATGTCTTTTGCTCTTTGCTAGACATCATAATTTTCATTATCACTTGACGACATTGTGAGAATAATCAATTTATTTTTTTGATTTACGCTCTACAACAATTTCAAAGTTTTCGCGGTAAGTATTTTTTTCCAACCAGACACAGATATAACAAAATCGCATCGGCGAAATGGTCCATACACAAACTGGAAAAAATAGAATGGCGCCACCTTCTATGCGGAAAAAGTATAGAACTAAGACTAATGGTCTACACAATCTTATTTTTTATATATATTTTGTTTTGCCACTAAGCAAGTACTGGCTGTTTGAGTTTATCCAAGTCACTCGAAATGAATTAAAAAATTAATTACTCTTACTCCCTAGGAACTAAAGCACTCACTTTACTCCCGCCTCGTAAGGCTATATTGACCTACTTTTAGAGCATGAGAAGTGAAAAAATTAAATACAATTAATACCCATTAGAATTTAATTATCATGTATCTACATAGGTACAGGTTGTTCCAAAGTATTAAATCGTAAATCAGACATTTCTTCGTTAATACGGTGGCGTTTGGTGCGAAGCTTTGTACATAGCTTAGAAATACCCTAATCAACACGTCCTATTCGTCTATGTCCAGATGTTAGGGACACATTGTATAAATATGTTGTTTTTACAGTGTCTTATACCCCTATCTCGAAAATTTGTATTTGCACGTCAGTTAAGATTATTTTTTGTATCGTTTATAAATGTTGCATGAAGTTTGAATCAAAAACGTTTATAAATTTTGTCAAGTTAAGGGTATTTTGCAATATTTGTTTGTTACACCCCATCCTCTTCTATTATATATTGCTCGGTTGGCCCAGGGCGTATAGATGGTCCACAATGCTAACCCGTCCACGTTCATGTATTATAAATTGCTTTAAAATTGGACATCAGTAAGACATGTTTGATAGACTTAGACGTGTCAGCACTGTGGCCCATACAGAAAAATGGACAAGATAGGAAATCATCGATATTAGAATGTGGGCGAGTTAGGAAGGTGACAATTTAGGAATTACAAGCTGACGACATGGCATTGTGGACAAGTTAATAGCGAGACAAATAGACTGTGGATGAAGTTACCATGTGCCGATCGAAAAGGTTTGAAGCTTGGTACGTATGTATATGTAGTTTGGATGACAATACAAGTAAAGTCAGCAAAAAGCTGGAATTAAAAATGAAAAACTTAAGTATTATTGATAAGCTGAGACTTACTATGGAGGGGGAGAGACTTGAACATCTTCGCTCACCGGTGAATTTCTTTATCTGTGTAGGATTCTGTACCTATTAAAAATAAATTGTTCAATTAACTAACTTAAAAACTCTTTTTTTAATGTGCAATATGCAGAATTTTGCTAACGCTATCCCTGTGAATATTACAAAAGTTATTTAACAACCTATGTTTATTGTATTTTTTTATCTCAAGTACCGTATCTGGCCACCTTGTAGGCCATTGGAAGAAAACAGCATGTCCACAGAAACTAAAACTTCTGTTTTCTATCCTGTATGTTACCAAAATATTTTATTACGCGATACGCCATAAAATAACGTGAAACGTGCTTCAAATAATGTTTTAACGACCGCTTTAGCCTAGTTGGTAGTGACCCTGCCTACGAAGCAAGAGGTCCTGGGTTCAAATCCCGGTAAGGGCATTTATTTGTGTGATGAGCACGAATATTTGTTCCTGAGTTATGGATGTTTTCTATGTTTATCGTCGTCTAGTACCCATAGTACAAGCTTTGCTTAGTTTGGGACTAGGTCGATTTGTGTAAGATTGTCCCCTATTTTTAAAAAAAAAAAAAAAAAAAAAAATATATGAGTAATCTTTTTTTACATTAAAAGCGAGAAATCTATGAAAAAGGTTAAGTATCTATTAAACTTGAGCTATTTTTGGAATAAGAATGGAATGGGCTTGGGCTTGTATTACATTTCCTAGGGACATTAACATTACAAGCCTCAGATTTAATCTAGAAATATAACAAAATAAAGCCAATCATGGTTAGCTGATTTTTCTATAGGTAAGTTTTCTTATGGTAGAATCTTTTCATGATTTCCTGTGACATTTACAGTGATGAATGGTAAAAACTTCGATAGTATTTTTTGCTTTAAACGATGTCACAAGGATCATTGTCAAAATTACTCTAAAGCACGGTCGCGAAGCTCTAAGAATATCGTACAATGACCATAAATACGTGTATGCGTGTATATTACGTTCCTTTTCGCGCTAAGCGCCTAAATGATTTGAATTAAATTTGGTTTGTTGATAGCTGGATCTCGGGAATAAAACATTGGCTACTTTGTATCCCGATTTTCCCACGGGATCGTGATTTACGTGTAAAATCCCAAAATTTTAACCGTTATAGACATGACATTTTGAACGGGTATTCTTCACAATACAACGCAAGAGAAGTTACACAACGGTGAGAATTCTTACGGTATCCCGAAATTTCAATTCAACTTCCACACTTTGCGGTTCACAATGCTAGTTGTAAATATTCTCAAAACCTTGATAAATATTATGCCCTCGAAATTGCTTGATAATGTATCACGACCATGATCGAGCGTTATCAAGCCAAAACATGGCCTTGGCTTTACACCTTTATCAAATTGCAAGGTTTATGAATTGGCCTAAAGAACGATAAATAACTTAATCGCCTCCTCGTGTATTTTTGCAGGAAATTGTACCCATGAAACTTCTTTAAGCTCTTGTTTCGCAAACAAACAAACAAACAAACATACAAACAAACAATCAAATCTTTCCTGTTTATAATATTAGTATAGACTACTATTATGATTTTTTTTAGATTTTTCAAGCCACCGGTTCAACTTGCAGAGAGGGGGACTTGATTTTATAATTTACAATTTGAAGCTGAATATTTTGCAAACCGATCCTTAAATCAAAAAATTATCTTAGCAAACATTGAATGTTTTTGAAAACCTATCTAACAATACCTCACACTAAAGTCTCGGTAAGAAGGTAGAGTCGAATTATTTCATTTCTGACCCATCGTAGCATGTTTTCACAGTAAGTGTAAATATTAATTTGACTCCGGGTCATACTTTATTGCAGCATACCTAACTGCAGCACGCGCTATATACAATATGGTTAGTTTAAAGGGCCAATATCCATTCAACCGCGAAACGTCTGAAGTAACAATAATTTAATTACGTACTTTGTTCCGGGGAGTCGGACTAGACGACTGGGATCTCCTTTGCAAAGGTTGAGGTCGTGTGAAAGATTTTCTGTTCATATCTGACCCTGTTAAAAAAGTTAGTTAATTTCTTATACTTCGAGCATGGTAAACAGTACCACTACCATGAGTTCACAGTGACCGCACTCGATAAAATGATTTGTGTGGAGAATTCATACAAATCATTTACGCAGTCGCTATCGAGCACGGTCACTGCAAACTCATGGTAGTGGTACTGTTCTCGAATCACTAGGTAACTCTTACCATGTTGCGGCATTTTAAAGTCCGGTTTGAAGATGTTGCTGTATTTTTTTTGGTATTTTATCTTTTTTTCAGAAACATAAGTTCGTCTTGCCAAATTTACTTATTACTTTTGATATTTTGACACAATTGTAATTTAACTTAAGTCACTGTCAGATTTCGCCGTAAAATCTCTACAGAGGTAATGAAGAATGTTAATAAGGTTGAAGAAGAAGAATGAAGGAGAATGTGTTGAAGAAGGTGTGCAATGTTGCTTAAAATTTTGTTGTAAAGCCAAGTTCAGATTCGCTAGAAAAATTGTGCAAGATGCATACATTGCGAAGCCGTAACATGAACGAGCTTAAAGTGGTCAGCCTGACGGCGCAATGTAATGTAACTTGCATAATTTTTCTTGCAGATGTAAACTGGGCTTAATAAAGCCTTTATCTTTCACTTTTTTATGTGAACCTTTGAGCGATTTAATTGCCAAATTCAAGACCATTATAAAATTTAAACAAACAAGAGAAAATCAGGTCAAGTGAACTGATAACTTAGTTGTTAAATACACCTAATCAAAACATCATACTGTCGAGGGCACTAACTATCATTGATAAACGGGTTTACAAGTGATTACAACTTGTCCTGACGCACTATCTGGTAGGCCACAAAATACAAACAAAATTGGTACCTACCTACTGCTATACTTCGTTTAATTTAAGGTTTGAATTAACGGTCAAATTGTAACACACGTTTCTCGGTATTTCGAACACAAATGGACTAATGATACCTACATGTACATTTATTAGCGGTATTTATTATGTTTTCATTATAGAAGTTAACACAATTTTAAATAGTTTCATTTAAAAACGTGATCAAATTTTACCGTTAAGTTTCAAATGTTAAAATAATTGGAGTATAGCATGTATAATTAATCTTTCTTAGAGAGAATAAGTCATTCCTATAAAAAAGTACCATTCTACAAGTCCATCTATATTCTCCAACGTCCTGATGGATGACGTTACTTGTCCAAATTATTTATCAACAAGCATCGGAACTGGAGACTCTGAGTGGTCGCATATAAAACTCCAAAATGGAAAAATGTGCAAAGTATAATGTGCTCTGCCCAGAGACTCGTCCTTCCAATCGATAGTAGTACATTGGTGTTCTTTCTTGACTTCTTGATTGATCGGTACCTATCAGTCAATAGACAATGCACAGCCAAAGCCGGTAGAGATTTAATATTTGGCAGAATTGGCAGACATATTCCATGAGGATCAAACAAAAGGTGGTAGTGGCAAAGCCATGTTGCAGCTGGCCGCTGCAACACGAACGGGCCGGCTCGTCCGGGGCAGTACCACCCTCTCACAGAACACTGGCGTGAAGCAGCAGTACTCCTGCTGCGTTTCGTACAGTCAGTGAGAGCGCCGGGGGCCCAATACCTCTCCCCTCCCCTTCCCCTATTCCCTCTCCTTTTTAAAAGGCTGGCAACAGATTAGTGACTCTATTTGAGTTGTTCATTTTCCACCAGATTACCCGATTGCTCGTATTCCTCCCTCTCATAATAATAAAAAAAAATCGAAATTCCAACAATTCTTAAGTAAGTTTTTCATTATTCCACGGGAGCGATGCCACGGGATAGAGCTAGTTAAGAATAAGCAAGCACCTACGTAATGGTTCTTGTTAATTTATTGGACATTTATCGAGTTTCCTCTGTAATTAAAATGGGTAATGCATAATTATATCGGTCAATCGCTTCTAAATTATAATATTGATATTGATCTGTTGATTATAATTTCTAATTCATCATCATCAAGGCTTGTGTCACTAATACGATAAAATCTGGGTAATTGTAATCAAAATTAGAACTTACTGTTTTATGATTAACGCAAATCAACAGAACCTTATAGCACATTACAGTATGTAAGACTTTATTTGCACATTACAGTATGTAAGAGGTCGTGTTCTGTTATACACTAATAAAACTATGGATTTGCTGTTATCCAAAATTATTTTTATATTATTTGTCTTCGAGCATAATTTTAAGATCTGATTTGTTAGTCTTATTACTCTTTAGTTACTTAGCCATGTCTTTGTTTTGAAGAATAAAGATAGATCTATCTATCTATTTAAATTACAGGCAATTTTACTTAGAAATAGTTTCACTGATTGTAGGTATTATGCTAAGTTATACGAGTGTAAGAAACACAGGAATGTGTGTCAAATTATGATAAGTTATATGTTTGTAAAGACGTAAAATCACTATCAGAACAACGTAGGTTGTCGGCTCCGATTATTTATATACCCTAAAACAATATTAGCTTTAATAGATTGGTTTACTTAGTATTTACTTAATTTTCATTTTAGTAATCAGTGGCTTTGATAGCCACGTCCACACTACACTAACTACACTGGCTGGCATGCGATTGAGGGATACCTAAGTGCCAGGAAAATGTGATTTAACCGATCGCTTATTGAAACATGCAGTTGGTATGGTGGTGGCGGTTCTATTGATTTCAACAAGATTTTGAGCGTAAATACATATATATTTTAATACATGTATTTAACGATAGTAAAAATTAACAATCTAGAAATAGAAAAAAGAGGAAACAAAATAAATAAAAACTACACAAATATACCTAACTATAAAAAGAAAACACCGTCAAGAAGGCCCTCCTGCGGCATAGACCCCAACACACTGACTGATTAATTAATATTTTAATTAATCGTTTAATTTAAATGTTATATGTACCTAATCCATTTTAAAGCAATTTATCACTTTTTAATTTTTACCTAACAAATAGTAATTTGATATGTTTTTGACATTCACATTGTTTGCTGATTCCTTATTAGCACAAGTGCTACGAAATACTACGAGAAATCCGTCTTTATACACTCAGACGTCAACGCGTCAATGTCGGCGTTGTATTTAGTTAGGGGTCATCCATAATAAATTAGGTTATACGTGACAGTCGAATACATAACCCCACCATTTTTTTAAATTGGTTAAAAATGATCAAAATTGCAAAAATTGCAAAATTGCGCAGAGCTGATTGTTGTGGAACTCTTTGGTGGGTCTATATCCGGTTGTATAATATTGTTAAAGGTCATAATGTACCTCATGTTTGTCATAATAATACAGTAGGTATGTAACAGACCGAAGAGCAAAGCTGATACCTGTTTGATGGCTAAGTGGAGTATGATCGAATGTCGTACTTTTTTAGTACCTACTTACTTTTTTTCTCGTTTGGTCCATACAAAGTTACTTAATATAATTTTAATCTAATTTCATATTGACCGAACGAAAAAAAAGTACTAAACGTTAATAAAAAGTACTTATATCATTCCATCATACTCCTCTTGGCCATCAACCAGGTATCGGCTTTGCTATTCAGTTTGTTACATACTGTATAAATTGTTATTCATAACTCTTTTTACTCTGAATACATTAATTGTACAGAATTGTTATAAAACAAACCTAACCTAACGTATAGAGTTTTAAAATTATGACAAACATTACATTACGACTAAAAATTTGATGCCACCAGACACGCTCCCTCTTTAGGGGCCTTTTTCCAACTGTGGCAGTTTTGGCTGATATGAAAATGAGCAAGATTGATATGGACGTAAGGATCAGTGGCGATCCTTACATAGAAGCCCAAAAGCCGGGCTTGCCTTATAAATCTCAAATCAAGATTAAAAATAAAAGCCAAACCTCGTCCAAACGAAAAAAGTTCTAATAAAATCACTTTCATAATAACGCGCTTTGTTTTACGTAAAATACCAAGAATTGCATAACAAATCCGCTGCGCGGCCCGGCGGCGCTGAACGGCGATAGTAGCGACGTTATAAATAGCATGACATCTCGCTCGCTCTTGTGGGCTTTTACGGGGCTTCGAAACGCTCTCTTCATACTTAGGAAAACGTTAGTTTTGCAAATATCTATGTATAGCTGCATATATAGCGCTTTCTTTGCAATTTTGAATCTGGCTTACGGTGTGAAGTTTGCTGCGTTTGGTTTAGAACACAAGTGCGCGGGCGAGATGACTAACTTCACGATAGTTTATATCGAATCGTGGGCCATACCATGCAAGGCGTTGTAAAATGCGTGAATTTATGTAATTACAAAATAAATAGGTATTCTTGTTTTAGTACGTTGCGTGTGAGAATGAGTCTGTAAAATTTAAAATTCTGTCTAGTAATAGAATGAAGTGTGCTTTGGTAAGCTTGCCCAAACTGAGTAGGTAAAGCGGCAACAAGATGGATTTACCTACATTAAATTATAAAAAAATACTAAAACATATCTCTCGGCTTGCCATAGCCTGATACCCTAGGCACGCCACTGGTAAGGATGCCCCTTTACTTAAATTTTCAGCTTTATAAGTTTTCTATTCAAAAGATTGTCGTGGTGGCTGTATGAGTTCCGTCCTTTGTGTAAATATCGGAACAAAACAAAATAATGTTTAGGAATCGTAGCGGTCGTTGTTTAAACGTATGACATAGCTGCATAGATCACCTTCCTCCGACTTCCTTGTTATTGTAAAACAGTGACAAGGGTTCTCATCTATCCAAACAAAACGCTTGGCAAAATATTATCACTACCTAGCTCTGAGAAATATTTAGCAGAACATAAAAAAATTATATTTCTTAACTTTTTCTAACGAAGAAACATTGAAGCACAAAAACAATAGAGTCGTGTATTTTTCATTTATTTTGACGAAACTTTTTCACAGCATAACAATGTTTAGTAGGTAGCAACTAGTGTTGTAATTATGCAAACGGCTTACGTTTATCGCTAAAAAGCAATTTATTCCAGACAACTTTTATCTAATTGCGTACATTAGATTAGATTTCCCTTCAGAGATATGCAAAGTTGAAATGAAAAATTGGAAAAAATATTTGGCAACAATTTAAAAATACTAATTAAGTAGGCACTGGCACCTTGTTTTTACGTTTCTTGAGGTTATCACATTGACGCCATGGCTCGATCCCTATTCTATTAAATACCAGCTGTTGCTCGCGACTCCGTCTGCGAAAAATAGGCTATAAAAAATAGCCTACGACCTATTCTCAGACCTACCGAATACAGAAAAAAAGTTTCATGAGAATCGGTCAAACCGTTTCGGAGGAGTTCGGTAACAAACACCGTGACACGAGATTTTTATATATTAGACTTGCTGTTGCCCGCGACTCCGTCCGCGAAGAATAGGGCTATACAAAATAGCCTACGGCCTATTCTCAGAGCCACCGAGTATGGAGAAAAATGTTTTATAAAAATCGGACAAGCCGATTCGGAGGAGTTCGATAACAAACACCGTGACAAGAGATTTTTATATATAACTAGCTGATGCCCGCGGCTTCACCCCCGTTGTATTTTTTTTTTTTAATTTCTTTCATAAGAACCTTCTCCTGACAATAACAAACGCAATAAAAAAATAATATGCAATTTGGTGCAGTCGATCGGAAGTTATGCGCTTAGCAACACATTCAGCGATTCATTTTTAAGTAAGTATATTATAGATAGATAGATTATATTTGTTGGTTCATCAATCATCATCATCATCATCCCAGCCTATATACGTCCCACTGCATGGCACAGGCCTCCTCTCCGAATGAGAGAGCCTGGGCCGTAGTTCCCACGCGGGCCCAGTGCGGATTGGGAACTTCACACACACCATTGAATTTCTTCGCAGGTGTAGGGTATGCAGGTTTTTCACCGAAAAGCTCGTAGTAAATTACAAATGTATGTATGTGTTGCTTACTCGGAAACTACTTTAATTGGATTTTATTTGTCATTAGTGATCACCATCACCCATAGACCTCCACAATTTCAGAGGATCACAGATGCGTTTCCAGACTAGAGGACCGGAATATAAACCATCACCCATAGACCTCCACAATTTCAGAGGATCACATATGCGTTTCCAGCCTAGAGGACCGGAATATAAAACTCACTTACTAGTAATTTTACCGGCTGTATGAATTTCCAAGCTGGAAGACGGCGCTGCTGCTTAGCGGCAGGCTTAGCGAGTACAACGGTAGTAGCGGACTTTGCTCAAATTTTTACTACCTAGGTACACAGAATATAAACAAAGTTTTGCTTCCCAAATTGTCTAGATAGATTTTATCGCGAAAAAAACTTTTCCTGTAAAAAAAGAAGATAATGTAGAGTCGTATATTTATATCCCATAAACTAGAGCAACGCAAAACACGATTTCGGCTGTTGTACGTTTATCGTTTTTGCAAACAATAAGATTACAATTCTGTGGAAATAATTTCGTCTCGCTCCATCGTCTCGAATAAAAACCGTGGCGAACTAGTGCAATGAAATCGCAATTTTATAATGGAATTTGGTAGCAAAGGCTGATCTTAGTTTTTCTTCGACGTTTAGAATGCTGCCCCAAATACTTTCAGAACGCGGGAAATTTTTGCTGTACATTTTGTACCTTGTCGCTTTACAACCTATGTCACGCCACACAAGTTTAGCAAACGTGTTAATGCGACAAAGTAAAATAGTAAGCAGCTACTTTTGACTCTGACTATATAGTGAAGTGTCCCTTCTCCCTGACAGTTAGTTATAGTGGTACTGATGAGTGGGTGGTACTGATACGGACATGCGAAAAAATTGACGACGGTGACATTCAGTTAGCCAGCCGTTGCACGCAACTTTGTCTGCAAAAATTAATTTATAATACCGTGGGAACTACGCAAATTTTTAGGATAAAAAGTATCCTACTCGTATGCTTCGAGTATCAGACTATCTCCGTACCAAATCTAATAGTGTAAATGGGTCATACACACTGTATGAAACAAAAGTTGTCTCTCCTGTGGATATAAAATAAGGGATACATAGCAGGATGTGCAAGTCGCAAAATGTGCAATGGTGCAAATCGCAAAAAGTGCAGATCGCAATAAGTGCAGATCGTAATAAGTGCAGATCGCAATAAGTGCAGATCGCAATAAGTGCAGATCGCAATGGTTTTTTACTGAAGCTTATTTTCACAATTGCGTCTTTTCCCAATTTAAACAGACACAGAAACAGTGTCGACGGAGCTCCGCGTGTGCTTTTGGCCCTTCGGGCCGATGCAAACTTAATATAACCTAAAACCTACTATAAGATCTGCTTGCACATGTTACGATCTGCTCAATATGAAATCTGCACATTTTGCGATCTGCTCAATATGAGATCTGCACATTTTGCGATCTGCTCATTATGAGATCTGCACATTTTACGATTTGCTCATTTTACGGAGCCTGCACATTTTGCGACTTGCACATCCTGCACATCGAAAATAAGAGTCAGCAAACTTAAATAAGATTTTAAATAAGCCGAAAGTTGGCCAGGCGTACCACACGGCGATGTAGGCTTGACTAAAAAATATTAGATATACTTACCTAGACCCTTAACATTTGCCACGCCCACCCCAGTGACCCCAGGAGACGCAAACAAAAAAATGTGTATGACCGTATGACCCAAATTTCTTGCGGGGATATCAGAAAGGGCTTGAAAGATGTCGATGAAATTTGTTATGAGTATTTTCGGTGGCAAACAATCGACCTAGCCTGCTGTTCTTATATCTAGGCAAGAGCATGTTTTGGTCCGAGCGAAGCTCGATCGGCTAGGTTCTTTCATGTAGATCGGGTCAGCGTTCAGCGGTTTATGCGTGTAAGGTACGTTATAAACATGAGCTACTTTTGCATTTATATTAATAAATAAGTATGGATAATCGACTAACTTATAAAATTAACATCACTAACTGTAGCAGCAAGTTACGGGACCCTTCACTGTCTACACCACGCCTATAATGTGCGTGGTCCGACACACACTTAGACGAATTTTTAAGTCAGTTAAAAATACGTTATTATAACCAGAATAATGTATAAATTTCATGGCTGTTTTATTTCACGGTGTCTGCTAAAATGATTGGTCTCGCTCGAACACCACAATCAATGCTTGAGAGATGCGTAGTATTGTTGGCGCGTTTTGTCATCAACTTATACCGATACGCTGCTGCCAAGTCCTTGCTGTGTCTAGGTTACTATATATGCAGTCAGGTATTGAAAGTAAATACATATATGTACTAAATATTTACTAATTGTATTAGTAAAACAGTACTGCCGACCGAATAAATAATTCAGTGTTTAGATTTATTCACGATAGTTCCTATTTTAGATCAAAAATAAATAAGGCTTGTAATTGCTTGTTGTTTAATGTTTTAGCCGTAATTACAGTCGAGGGCATAATTATCTACACAGCAGCCACAGCCTATATGTCAAATATTATCATTATATATAAAAATCAGAAAATTATTTAAAAAAAAAATCTATTGCCAATGTACATTTAAATGCTTTTTTTTATTTGTTCTGCGTGTTTCACAATATGCGTTGTAGACATTTTGCGTATTGTAGAAGCCTAGATTTTGCCATTACGTTTTGCGTGTAGGTACATTTTGCGTTTTGTGGATTTTGCTCCGAAGCGAAATAGACGACGACCAACCCAGATCATGACGTCCCTAGAAACTGACTCAAATAAAGATGACCCGGCCTCGACGAAATGGAAATAATGTTTCAAATTGCGCACCCGTCAGCCTTTAATCTTCAATACCACATAATCCACGTGTTTGTGGTACGGCACGCGACCACGCTTCTCCGTGAATTTAAAAACTCTGTTGTTCTGCGCAAGAACTTTCGTTGCTAAACTGAAAGTCTTAAAATAAAAATTGTGAAGCAATAGAAAATTGTGAAGAATAGCAATAGGTTATGGAATCTACACATTCGCGATTTTGTAGTCGTGCTTAGTTTGGTAGTAATCGTATTTTGAGTATAAATAAATAAATAAAATAAATAAATATCACGGGACAATTCACACCAATTGACCTAGTCCCAAAGTAAGCTTAGCAAAGCTTGTGTTATGGGGACTAGAGAACGGATAAACATACTTATATAGATAGATACATACTTAAATACATATTAAACACCCAAGACCCGAGAACAAACATTCGTATTTTTTATACAAATATCTGCCCCGACACGGGAATCGAACCCGGGACCTCAAGCTTCATAGTCAGGGTCTCTAACCACTAGGCCATCTGGTCGTCAAAGACGTCTGACGTCTGGTCGTCGTCTGGAGTATGGGGCCACACATTGTAACTTATAAGCATCACTAGAGGTAAGCATACAGTAAACACTTCATAGCGACACATAAACATCTAATTCACAGCATGGCACAATGCCACGGAATTATTCAGAATTATTGTTTCACATACCTATCAAAGATCTTATCGAAAATGAAATTCATTTTATGAACCTCTTGTATATTCGTTACTTAATACTTTGATTTCGATAAGATGAAAATTTGAAGTAAGTTCTTGTTAAAAAATATCGTCTTTATTGCAAGTTCATTTGCTGATAGTACTTTTTGTTGACTGTACTTGCAGTGCCATCCAATCAATGTACGTATACTTATACAAAATTCTAAGCTAAGTAACCCAATCACAGGTTCTAAGTGATATTCGACTTGCTAGATTTGAAGACAACTTGCTTTCATAACATGAAGGGTCCACGGAAAGAACATTTCTAGTCACTTTTTTTGAAAATTGGTATTTTAATCTCTAAATGTACTTAGAGCTCGCAAAGCACTATACTTACCATTATATTAAATAGGGATATCTGAAAGTAATATATATTTTTTTCACTTTTAAAGAAATGGTTACCATAGTAATTGTTCGCGATGACTAACTTTCAAACCGCTATAACTCAAAAAATTGTTTAGGTGACTAGACATAATAATAATAATAATAACCAACCCCATAGCCAATTCCATGTCGCTTCCTACCTGGCAATAGTTTGGCAACTGTGGAGGACTGTCCGCTAGCACATCCTCATGGTGTATTAGGGGATAGACCTCCATAGTTGCGCCCATCTCATTTATATTATATGGTACCAAAGGCCTCTTCATGTTGGCTTCGGCCCCATGAATGCCTTTCAAATGACCGGGTCCCCATGGGCCCGTGATCGGAAATCCGTACCAACATAATAATAATAATATTAGGGGTCAATCTCACACAAATCGACCTAGTCCCAAACTAAGCAAAGCTTGTACTATGGGTACTAGACGACGATAGACATACTTATATAGATAAATAAATACTTAAATACATAGAAAACATCCATAACTCAGGAACAAATATTCGTGCTCATCACACAAATAAATGCCCTTACCGGGATTTGAACCCAGGGCCTCTTGCTTCGTAGGCAGGGTCACTACCAACTAGGCTAAAGCGGTCGTTAAACATGTTCTTTCCGTGAACCCTTCACATGTTAAGTATATAGTTTAATATATAGTTATAATTTTTTTTTGTATTCACAGGGTAAAAATCCTTTTCAGTTATTAAATGATCCCTTCATCAAGTCATAAACTCTGAGAACCTTTTAAAAATGGTAAACGTCAATATGATATTCTGTTTCGTTTGAAATAAAATGTTGACCGACGGACTATTCCCTTGGTGCAAGCAAATGTCATCTTTAAGGTAGCGACCTTTCTTTGCCCAGACTGTACTGTGGGATTGCTGTTCGTTAACTATCCGTACCCACGTTCATCATAGTGAAAATAAGCGGATCACTCACGTCTTAAAACGAGTTTAACTCGACATGTTCGGGCTAATCCGTAGCCCTTCTTCTCAGAGTCACACGTCACGGCGGCTGCCAAACGCGCACACAAAACACACTCGTTTTAAGACGTGAGTGATCCGTTTACTTTCACTATGATTGAGTCTCACGGTAGTTTCAAGTCCACGTTTGTCTATTAAGTTTTAGCTATGTTTAAAACCTCTATAATGCATGTCATGATGTGACAGCTGTCAATGCATCTTGTTTTTCGTACTTCCGTCTGTTACTCTCGCTTTGCACTCTAGCTCTCTCGGATATTGTAGCCATAATAGTAATCCATGTTTATTTGCTTAATCAACGATTGTATAGTGTTTTCTATTGTATTCTTAACAATAAAAGAACGCGTTCATTTGTATCTAAAAAGGATTTTAATTGCTGCACGCATTACTTCATTTCCCGGATCCACGCACGACCTCCTTGTAATAGGTTATCCGGCCCAGACCGCGAGACGGTGAAGAAAGAAGCCCGTACACCTACACCAATCACCAGGAACGATGGATGGGAATGGTGAGCAACATATTTCCAATAACGTTAACACAAATGTTCAAAATCCTAACCTCAATGGCAACGTGTCAAGTATGGTGTATGGCGGCGTGCAGATTGATAGATTGGACGGCGTTAGCAATTATACATCATGGAAATTTCAAATGAAAATGGCATTGACCTTGGAAGGATTGTGGCCCTGTATTGATGATGGTACTTTTAATGATGCGGCACGTGATCAACGTGCTTTGGCACGCATCTGTTTGGGGGTGAAGCCGTGCTGCTTCCAATATGTTCGCGACGCTAAGACTAGTAAGGAGGCTTGGTTAAAGCTCAGTACCGTTTTCGAAGATAGAGGTCTTTATAGACGTGTTCTATTGTTGCGTCAGCTTCATCGTGTGGATTTCGGCAGGTTCACTTCTATGACTGACTACATAGAGGCTGTAATGAATCTTGTTCATCAACTGGAAAGCATTGGTAAAACTGTAGATGATGAAGAAGTAGCGGAATTGTTACTTAGTGGGTTACCGCAAGACTATGATGCCCTTGTGTCTAATTTGGAAACCGCTTGTATGACTAAGAAGTTATCCAGTGAGCTAGTACGCACCAGGTTGCTTCAGGAGGAGTCCAGAAAAGTTTCTTCGGGTGAAAATGTTCCTGCGTCTAGTTCTGCATTTGTGTCGAGAAACGGTTCCGCACGCTCAATCATATGCAATTACTGCAAGCGTCCCGGACACATCTCAACCAAATGTTTTCGACGGAAGCGGGATAAGAAGAACAAAGAAAACACGACTTCGAGTTTCATCGCTCATGCGTTCTTAGCCCGTGAACAAGGATGGTTTATTGACAGCGGCGCATCAACACATATGTGTAATTCTAAAGACTTGTTTTTAAATTTAAATAAATGTAACAGTCATCATAAAATCACAATTGCTAATAACACCCAACTCCAGTGTGAGGGTGTGGGTGATGTTGAATTGAACACAGCGGTAAGGAAAATTAATGATGTGTTTTTTGTTCCACAGCTTTCAACAAATTTGTTATCAGTCAGTAAATTGGTACAATCTGGGTTCACAGTCACTTTTGATAGAGAGGGTTGTAAAATATTTAATGAGTGCAAGATGTTGGGTCAGCCTGTTGCTTCAGCCACTAATTTTAAAGGCATATATAAGTTAGATCAGGGATGTAAATGTAATTTTTCGCTACAGGAACACTCTACGCTCCTGTGTTCTAGGCAAGAGCTACAGAGTGTCGCAGATGCAGCTATACCTAAATTGCCTATTGAAATATGGCACAAAAGGCTAGGTCATCTAAATTTTAATGACATGCAAATTTTGCAGAATGGAGCTGCTCGTGGTGTTTGTTTTCAGACTGACAATCGACAGCAGCTGCGTGAGTGTGTGGCATGCTTCGAGGGGAAGATGTCTGCGAAGCCGTATCCAGTGGGCAAGGCTAGGCGAGCCACGCAGCCTTTGCAGCTAATCCATTCAGACGTCTGTGGACCCATGCCAGAGGCTAGCTGGGGGGAGGCGAAAAGTTTCGTCACATTTACAGATGATTACACGAGGAAGTCATTTGGATACCTGATTAAGAACAAAAGCGAGGTAATGTCTTGTTTCATTACATTTAAAAAGTTGGTTGAGAAGCAATTGGGTTTACCTGTTAAGGCGTTACGTTCCGATAATGGGGGAGAATATTGTAGTGCCAAATTTGAACAGTACTTGAAAGATGAAGGTATTATTCATCAAACTTCGGTTGTTTATTGTGCTCAACAGAATGCTGTCTCGGAACGTTTGAACCGGACACTTGTAGAGAAGGCGAGATGTATGTTGCAGGAGGCAGGTCTTAGTCAGCGATATTGGGGCGAGGCTATCATGACTGCCATTTATTTAAAAAACAGGTGCCCTACTTCTGCATTAGCAGGACTGACTCCGGAGGAGAAGTGGACCGGGTCAAAGCCAGACCTTAGTCATCTCCATGTTTTTGGCTGCATTGCATACTCTCTCGTGCCAGAGCAACGGCGCCGTAAGTTTGACGCAAAAAGTAAGATGTACATTTTCGTTGGCTACAGTGAAACGTCTAAAGGTTTTAGGCTTATGAACCCCCTTAATCCCAGACAGGTCCTAGTGTCGCGGAACGTAGCTTTTATTGAGAGTAAATATTATAAAAATGTTAAAGATATCAATAATTTCAATTTTAATGACAATAATAATTTAATATTTTATGAGTTTATTAGTGATAATGATATCTGTGATATTAATTCTAGGTTGAATAATAATAATAGTTCTTCTGATAATGCCAAGCTGGATTCTAGTCGTAGTATAGAACCGAATCTTAGTGGTAGTTGTTTGCCGGATTCTAGTCTTAATTTTGAACCGAATCTTAGCAGCAATTGTGAGCTGAATTCTAGTTCTGGTAATGAGCTGAACACAAGTAGTTCTAGTCATACTTTAGAGCCGAATTCTAGTCCATTGGGTTTGGGATTGCCCAATTTAATTAAGGAGACTACTAATAATGATTTGTCTGTGGTTTCAGATTCTGGAGAGGATTACTGCACTGGCAGTGAGAATGAAGCCGGCTCCGTCTGGTCGCCGCAGAGTGAGGGTTCGCACCATGTGTGCGTGACCTCCGCTCCTGGCTATACCAACCAACGGGTGAGAGAGGACGCGTCACGTGGTATGTCACCTGTAGACGCTCGTCCAGTCCGTACTACTCGTGGTAGGCTGCCACAGAGGTATGGTGATTTTGAAGTAGATTTTTCCCTTGCGGCGCAAAATTATTTGCTTGAGGAGCCGCTTACATATGAGGAAGCTTTATCTGGCCAAAATGCGCAACAATGGCAAGTTGCAATGCAGTCGGAATATGATTCATTGATTAATAATAAAGTTTGGCAACTAGTGGACAGACCCCCTAAAGGAAATGTTGTCAAGTGCAAGTGGGTCTATAGAGTCAAATACGATACTGCTGGCGAGTTAGATAAATTTAAGGCTAGATTAGTTGCTAGAGGTTTTACTCAAGTTCCAGGGGTAGATTATACTGAAACTTTTTCCCCGGTAGTCCGCCACTCAACTATGAGAATTTTATTTTCATTAGCAAATGACATGAATTTAGATATAAGTCATGTTGACGTTACAACTGCATTTTTGAATGGCGAACTGACTGAAACAATTTATATGGAGCAGCCTCCAGGTTTTAATAAAGGTGACAAAGTATGTTTATTGTTAAAAGGTATATATGGGCTGAAGCAGGCTAGTAGAATATGGAACTCTAAAGTCCATAATTTGCTAACACAAAATAACTTTGTACAGAGTAAGTGTGAACCCTGTGTGTACACTAAGAAATTAGGTAATGATATATGTTATATAGCACTTTATGTGGACGACTTTTATATATTTTCTAGCCAAAACAGCTGTATTAAAAGTAAATTACTAAATTTATTAGAAAGTAATTTTAAAGTCAAAGATTTGGGTGAATTGAAAAGCTGTTTAGGTATTCGTGTCACCCGAGATAGAGCTAAATGTACTTTAAGGCTTGATCAGTCTGAGTATATAAGTAAGTTGCTTTTGAGATTTGGCATGAAAAACTGTAAGGCTGTGGCTACACCAATGCCTATAAACTGTAAGTTATGTTATTCAGAAGGTGAAAATTTGAATGATAATGTATATAATTATAGGCAATTGATTGGATGTCTTATGTACTTGTCAGTTTGTACAAGACCCGATATTTCTTATGCATGTAGCCAACTGAGTCAGTATAATAACAGTTTTGGTAAAAGTCATTGGCTCGCAGCAAAGAGAATATTGCGGTACTTAGCTGGAACAATTAATTATTGTTTATATTATGTAAAGAGTGATCAATTGTGTTTGACAGCGTATACCGATGCCGATTGGGCCAATGATCCCATTGATCGTAGATCATATACTGGGTTTGTTATAAAACTGGGAAATAATGTCATTAACTGGGAGTCGCGAAAGCAACGATGCGTAGCTCTATCCTCTACTGAAGCGGAGTACTTGGCAATCGGAGACGTATGCAAAGATTTGAGCTTTATTAAAAATTTCTTAGCTGAGATTATTTTTAAGCAATTTGATGTGATTGTTTTTAATGATAATCAAAGTGCGCAAAGAATTCTAGAGCTTAAAGAATATTGTCACAAGCGTACAAAGCATATTGATGTCAGATATCACTATATTAAAGATCTAATTAAAGATAATGCCATCTCCGTTCGGTATATGCCCACTGATAAGATGTTGGCAGACATGTTAACCAAACCATTAGGCTCAGTTAAACATAAGAACTTTATGAATGGCATGAATATTCTTAGCATGTAATGTTTTCTTTTACTTTTGAATTGTATGTCATTATAGAAATGTTTGGAATGTTAATTAAAACTGTGTTATGTAATGTTTTTGGAATGTAGAGCCATGGCTTAGTGTTATATTGATTTTGCATATGTTTACTTATGTTGGTAGAGTCGTTTTTGAAACATAGAGGGGAAGTATTAAGTTTTAGCTATGTTTAAAACCTCTATAATGCATGTCATGATGTGACAGCTGT
This sequence comes from Archips xylosteana, assembly GCA_947563465.1. Lineage (NCBI taxonomy): Eukaryota > Metazoa > Arthropoda > Insecta > Lepidoptera > Tortricidae > Archips > Archips xylosteana. Next base: position 9,236,847 of record OX387349.1, read on the forward strand.
CAATGCATCTTGTTTTTCGTACTTCCGTCTGTTACTCTCGCTTTGCACTCTAGCTCTCTCGGATATTGTAGCCATAATAGTAATCCATGTTTATTTGCTTAATCAACGATTGTATAGTGTTTTCTATTGTATTCTTAACAATAAAAGAACGCGTTCATTTGTATCTAAAAAGGATTTTAATTGCTGCACGCATTACTTCATTTCCCGGATCCACGCACGACCTCCTTGTAATATTGTCATCATCATCCCAGCCTATATGCGTCCCACTACAGGGCACAGGCTTCCTCTCAGAATGAGAGGGCTTGGGTCGTAGTTCCCACGCGGGCCCAGTGTGGATTGGGAACTGCACATACACCATTGAATTTCTTCTGAGGTGTACGCAGGTCGCTTCGTACCCACATTGCTTCCACTGTATCGAACCACAGCCACTTATAAGATTTAAGTGGTTTGTGCATAGAACCAAGTGTGGGTTGAAATGGTAGGTCATTTCCTGAGCTACACTAAAAAAATACAAATTGGTAGTGTCAAATACAAATGTGCTAGAAAACTAAGATAGAAAATAACTTTTATCTCTTTGTTTACTTCGTCTATCCAATAGAATGTAAGAGAAATGAGAGTGAGAGATATTTCGGGACGCCGCCGCGGAAATATCAACGACCGGCCGTGACCTCATACTCATGTGCAGATCTACGAGCTTCGCTAAATTCTAAACTTAATTCTCTTCGACACAGATCTGCTGAAATTATTTTCTGTCATGAATTTGTGTTTATTTTAGTCGTGTTTAAATGTTTAACAATCGTCTCTTTGTTCGGATATGCGCATGAAGAAGTGACGGTGACGGTTGCAGCAGCGGAGACGTTGCAGTGACGGCCGAGAGCAGTCCGCGAACAGTTCGCTCGTGTTGTTGGCGAGTGCTCAACAATTGGACAGTGTGCTTATCGGGTGAGAGAGGTTTGTCGATAAGGCGGCGCGCGCGCACGCAGCGGGCCAGTGCCGCGGGACTCTCCGACGCACCAGCCCACCAGCCGCCGCTCCAGCCGTACCCAGCATTCGTAACGTGTTTTGAAACTATAAACAATATTATACAACTGATATGTGCCTGAACCGCTGCTGCCGGCAAGTGTTTAGTAAACTAAAGTGTTGTGACAAGGATTGCTTTTACTTTAACTTGTGCGATTGAAGAAGCAAACCGGTGTTGTTTTTGTGTGAGTAACTTCATTTTTTATTTTAACAATCATTTTTTTTATAAATTAAAGAAAGTTTATAATTCTTTCATAATCAGCCATGGCTTAGTATTAACGTCATTCCTAGATTATTTTACAATTAGTCAATTAGACTCTACAATGACAAAATAGAGACTCTAAATCTACATAATTTGTGTTATTCAGCGGCATGAAACAGTATTTTACAGAGGTTTGTTTTGTATTTTTTTCGGAAAAGAACAACAAACCGTGTTTACATGAAGTCATAGTATGACCTACCAGGCTGACGGCGCAGACTCGCTGCCACATTTTTACGTGCACCCAACCGAAACCATCTCATTGCGTTTTATTTTCTCCTGACCTTTCTAATTTCTCTCAGCGCATTATTTACAAATAAACTATAAAATTAGAAACCATTACACGTATAATTTATCAGATGTAGAGAACATTAATTGAATCATTGACTGTGACTTTGTTTATAAGTTTTTAGCGTCGCCTATTCATGTGGAAAACTGCAGTTAATCAAATATTCTTAAACATAGCAAAACAGCTGTTCAGTCGTGACTAATCGAAAACTTGGAATGTAATTATTAAGCTTATATTGCTAATAAAACAAGCGCGGATAAGGTTTTTAAAGTCTCTGATACTTACTACATATATTTTATCCTGAAGATCTCTAAACATGTAACTCTTTATTGTTTTGATTGTTTGAGTTCCAATTTTTTTTTATTAGCGGCATGATGAATGATCTTATTTATTTTCGCCTTTACTACTAAATTGATATGATCTGATTTTAAAATACTTATACGTTACATATATTTATTAAGCTATAACAATTAAGAAAAAATAACAAAGAATAAAACTTAACTATAAACTAAATATTACAAACTAAATTAAAAACTAAACTAGATCTAAACAAACAAAAATAATACTATTACAAACTAAATTAAAAACTAAACTATATCTAAAAAAGGCCCCTGTGGCATTGTGCCGAAGATGCTGGCAGCATTTCCTCGTTGAATCGCTAGGCTTATACGTTTAGATTCAATTGAGGCTCAATTTAGCAAGAAACATAATTGCAAATAAATGATATCGAAAGTGATAGATAAGTGGGTACCTTTAAGAACTCCTTTAACAGCTTATACTCACAATAATAGATAAGACTTATTCGGTCATTCACCTTAGCAAGCAAGAATACTTTTTAAAAATGGTGGAATTATATATTATAACAAAAATAACTTTGAAACTTTTCTTACAGAAGTTGATGAGAAGTCGTAGTACTAAAATAATCTACACACCATTTTATCACCTTGACGATAGAGCTGTACCTACGTAAATCATTTTGAACACCATAAGTGTTCATACACTTCTACCTCTAAACCTACTCTATCTATAAAGGAACAGTGTAAGTAATTTTATTTTGTTCGATAGTCCACGTGTCGTATTAAAACAATTTGTGTCTACGCGCAAAATGATTATTATTGTGAATTGATAAAAAACGCATTAACGTAGTCCGATTTCTTTTCAATTATAGTCAAACAGCGACGCTCATTTGTTAAGCCTACTGTAACCCAAAAATATTTCTATGGATATTTATCTATTAATAATGTTATCACTACATGCAGAATAATGATGTTAAGTCACATTGAAAACTCAATTCTTATTGAGCGTGATTTGTATTGAGATTCTTTATTTAATTTAACTAAGGAATCGAAACAAAATTCAAATTAAAACAAACAAACGAAAGTGAGAACTATTCATCACCTAAGACGCTATACTAATTACAAACACTTAGCTTTCGTCACATAGGGTACACTTAATTAAGAAGTATATTTTCGAATGGGGATAATCCCAATGAAAATAATTTCATTAAGTTTAAGGCATTCAGAAATAAATGAAATACGTGACGTGTTATAAGAAAGAACAGGACAGTAGTTGGTTTCAGTGGTCACTTCTAGAACCTATCTATCGGAACGAATAAAAATAAAAATTCGTACATAGCGACAAGATCAGTTGTGGCCATTCATTTTAGACAATCAGAGTTCATTATTGGTGTTGTTGGTGGTATCTTGTTCCCTTTCGTCACGGAATACACATATAGCAGTACAAGTAATCCTTAGTCTGCGCTTTCGTGTCAATGGTTCGAGTGGTTTACCTAGATATACAGGGCTCATTTCGAGACGGTAAGTTAACTACTTATAGCTTCTAAGATTCTGGAGTAGATTGTGAGATTCTATACATTTGAATTGGAAGGTATTATGTGATCTGAACACCAAGAATAGTCTGCTACCAGGCGTACCGCTTCAATTGCCGGAGACGGAGACCGCCCATTACCTACTAACTTAAGTATCACCTTCCTACTACGAGTACATATATCAACTACGAACAGTTTATTCAAAACATACCTATTTTATATTCTGATTCCTTAAAAACAGCGTTATACTTAACCGATTATGAAGCGATACGCGATTTAACGATGCCTAATTAATTACTTCCTATTTTCGATTGAAGCCATATATTATTTTTGTTGACATTGTAAGTACCTACTGATAACACTGTATTTATTTCTTTAAAATCTCCATTTTCATTTGTTTAGGACTTGCAAATGCAAATACACTAGATTCTAGATTGATAATTCTTCTGTACATAGTGCATGAAAACAAAGTGCTTTCTGCGTAGTTTTGTCAGTCTGTATTTCCGCTAACTCCTCCTAAACTACGTAACGGATTTTGATACGGTTTTTCATTAGTTACATACAGGGTGACATCTAAGACGTAATACAAAATTATATTTTCTAGATCCACTCATGCATGATTACGATCAACTTTTATTATGGGACCAACTTCGAAAACGTAAACACAAAATCGACGTCTCCATACAAATTGCGAAACCAGTTGATTGCTTTTAATATGGGAGGCTCAATTTTTTTTCTACCGATTTTGATATTATACTCCCATAATAAAAGTTGATCGTAATCATGAATGGATCCAGAAAATATAATTTTGTATTACGTCTTAGATGTCACCCTGTATGTAAACCTTCCGTGAAAAATTATCTAACTAATGGTGAACTAATAAAAACCTTATCAAAATCCGTTACGTAGTTTAGGTGGAGTTAGCGGAAATACAGTCCGACAAAACTAAGCACTTTGTTTTATACCTAGTCAAGTTTTTATATAAGTAGAAACAAAATAATATTTTGCAGCCATGTTGTCAAAAACAAAAATATACATGGGTCACGTAGACTAAACCTTAATAAATACTTAAAAAAACTCTTTTGTTTTTTCAAAATTACAACCACGTGAAGCAGGGCGGGTCGCTAGTTAGTATCTATAATTTATCCAGTTAATCGAGGAGTACCTTTCCGAATAGGACTTTTTTTCGGGGAAGGAGGATGGGTAGATACGTGTATGAGCTCTGGCCTAGGGACCAAAAATGTATCATTGGAAAGGGTTTTCATATTCTACAACTTTTTGTAACTATGGCAGGAAATCTCGAATTGCTGTGTAAAAAAGATATGGTAAGATAAACTCAGTAATAGGGTTTCCGTTTTTACCCTTTGGGTACGGAACCCTAAAACATGAAAACGCATAAAAAACAAAATCATCGACAGTTACAAAAACTTCAATAATTATGTATTTCAACTCAAACTAATTTAATTTTATGCATTGATAACTTTTTCACACAAAGATTTGAGACTACCAGCACTAGTAAAAGTTTTAGAACTTAGAATAAGCTATCCAGTGACATATCGCTTGTCCTTATTGGTCATATAGGCCAGACCCTCTTTTCTTATAACGAACATTTAAAAGTTATCTTTGACTTTGTATGTTGGGAAATCGACTATCGCACCGTAATTAGCACGAGCTTTTACTATCTGCAGAAGAGCTAAGTACAATGTCACTAACTAACCAGTTACCGGCTCCACGGCGTCGGCGCCGCTCCCGCTGCTTATGGAAACCGTTAGAGCCACTATGCCATAACAAGACCAACTTTCGTTGACTAACTAGAACAGCGTAAACTATCGTCAAACATCGACTTAGTAACATTAGGCATTTCATCCATTAAAAACCAGTTTCGTTGTCGTGACCTACACTAGGGTAATTGGTTAAACATCTGTTAATTCAAGTAGTATTTATGCATGCGTTATTTGAATACTCTCGTTTACTTTCCTGTCACCGAAGACCTTCATAGTGTGTCTTCATTAATCGAAATAACTTGTTTGTACAGATATATTTCCGTAATATAGCCAATTTTAAAATAAATGAATCGTTTCGATATTGGAAGTAAACGTCAGCATCATTAATAGATATAGACATAATTGTCAAACTTACAACAACATGTGTATTTTAAAATCATTCATAGTTATTTGTAAAGGTGTTATTTGTCTGCTTTTAATGAATTCTAGAAACACAGAACAATACTTCTGGTGAAATATTCGAGGAATATAAGTGGTTGGTTTGTATTAATTTACAATAAAATAAAATAGCTTTTTTTTCATAAAACCACGACGACCGACGGCCGACGACGACGACGGTTTTAGACGACCAGATGGCCTAGTGGTTAGAGACCCTGACTATGAAGCTTGAGGTCCCGGGTTCGATTCCCGTGTCGGGGCAGATATTTGTATGAAAAATACGAATGTTTGTTCTCGGGTTTTGGGTGTTTAATATGTATTTAAGTAAGTATCTATCTATATAAGTATGTTTATCCGTTGCCTAGTACCCATAACACAAGCTTTGCTAAGCTTACTTTGGGACTAGGTCAATTGGTGTGAATTGTCCCGTGATATTTTTTTTTTTTTTTTTTATAGAAGTTTTCGATCTCTAATCAAGGTTGAAAAAAATGGCTGTGATAGTTTTAGGCTTAAATAATTGATTTATTTGGGCATTAAATTGCGGAGATTCATATCAATGACCTAAATCTTATAACCTACCACGCATGCAAGAGGAGTACGACTGTAGGTATGAGACATTATGTTTTCATGTAGGAGTCTGCCCTCTTCTTATTATTATTATTATTTATTTAAAATATCGATACCGGAAATCTCAAATGGCGTAAAGGACAAAAATGCGAAAATGAGTCTTAAATGCCATTCGATAGGGAAAAAAAAGCTGCATACGATGGCATTCTTAATAATAATAATGGCATTTTTTTTTTCTTTTTTTTTTTAGTCTTTACTCATTTTCGCATTTTTGTCCTTTACGCCATTTGAGATTTCCGGTATCGATGTGGCTTCTGTCCCATTTCGGGACAATTTCGCCAGTGTCAAAGTAAGCTCTCTTTGGGAGCGACGTTGTACGGTGATTGTAGTTTTTGCAACTTGATAGTAAAATTCCAGAAACCACGTGGAGACAACTTGCGCATTAAAAAATGTCAAAGACGAGCGCAATATAGAATTTTGTGATCACTGTTAATAAAGGTTAATCGCCGCACAAAACACTATCAAAATTATACTTCAACTAGCCAAAGAAACAGAAATACCAAAATTATACACTATCTACATCCGCCATGTTCGAATGCTACAAATCGAATCAGCCCTCTTCTGTTTTCTCATTCTAAATCACACATGTATGTCATACAGACTCAACTATCATAAAAACCACGCAAACAACACACAAAGCTAACGTATTTCAAACTCTATCAGAGTTCATTCTTCATAGTTCATCGCCTTTGGACTTACATATTTCAGTCTTCTGTGTGATACCTAACAGGAAAAGAGAAGAAATAGGTACCTGAAATGGATACATATTTTATTTCTAGAGCGACTCATTTGGAACTTGTTCAACTCTAAACGCTCGCAGAGTCAGCAAATGGGAGGCAATTAAATCATTTGTTTGCAGATATATTTTCTTTATTATTTTTCACACAGATCAGTAGAAAAATCAAAACGGATTACTTTCGTGGCACCACTTTATAACAATCCCGTCATCATCGCAGCCACGTCTCCCTCAGGGCACAGGCCTCCTCTAAGAATAAGAAGGTTCGGACCGTAGTTCCCACGTGTGCCCAGTCATGGGAATTTCACATACACACACACACCAAATTTGTTTGTAGGTATGTCCAGGTTTCCTCACGATGTTTGCCTGCACCGTGAAGCTATGATAAATTTCAAATATATTCCTGTTTGTTTGGATTGTTCCCGTGCGAGTGTAATTCAAAAAAAAAACTCGCCTTCAACTGTCTTATTTTTCAAACAGTGACGTCGAAGGAATCCCGTGGCAATGGCGATGAAGGAGTGGCTGCAGCGGCTGCCGCCGCCGCGATCTCTGCTGGCGCTGCTGTTGGCGACTGGTGGCTTCAGTGGCCGGCTGTTCGCGTCGCACGTCACCCAGTCGCCGACACTCGTGGTCGACACCTGCCACGCGCTTTGCCGGCTCGTGGGGCTTATAACTACCCTCATCGCGTATAAGGTAAACTTATTTTTAATACTTACGCCATTTTAATTACCCCCGTTATCTGTCGAAAATAAAATAAACAAAAGAAGAGCTACTTTAGACTGCGTCAAACGGGAATACAACGAAGGCGGAACTAGTATTTGACCTGTTGACATTGGATGTTTAAAAAAACATACTTTGGAAACGCGCGTTTCAGTAATCACTTATCAAGTCGTCTCGAATAAATGTATAGTCGGGGTAAGGAAAGGTTCGTCACTTTTCAAAGTCAAAAGCTTAAATTGTTCAAGAACTTATAATGAATAAAAACAATTTGAAGTATTACTGTCGTATCTACAATAATTTAAAAGTTATATCAATTACTAGCTTTTGCCCGCGACTTCGTCCGCGTAGAATTCCAATTTGTGGTAAAGCTTCTTCATCTCTTTCATTGTATAAAACAAAAATCCGGCACCGGCAACATCCATCATTATTATCATTTCATCATGAGTATCAGTTAGTGAATATTATAAATCCCGTTTATTCCCTATCCCGCGGGAATTTCAACAAATTTGTCCTTATTCTTTGCAAAATTACACTTATTTTTATCCCGCGGGTATTTTGCATTTTCCCCGAGAAAAGTAGCCTATGTCCTTAAAGCTTTCTACCGATAAAAGAACTTTTAAAATCAGCCGCGTAGTTGAGTTCACTTATTTTTTTCCCGTGGGAATTTTGATTTTTCACGGAGAAAATAGTCTATGTAAGTAAGGGTTAGTGTAGCTACTCACTAATAGGTGAAAGAAATTTTCAAATCAGCCCTGAAGTGAAATTCACTTCTTAATATCCCAGGGGAATTTTGCATTTTACCGAATAAATAGTAGGTAGCCTATACCAATAAAGGATAGTGAAGCTTTCTATTGGTGATTTTTTTTTAAACTCAGCCCCGAAGTTAATTTTACTATTTTCTATACCGCGGGAATTTTGCATTTATGCGGAAAAAAGCATCCTATGTTAACCAAGGACAGTGCATCTTTTCTATTGGTGTAAGACATTTTAAAATGAGCTCCGAAGTTGAATTTTCTTTTTTCTATCCCTTGGGAATTTTGCATTTCCCCGGAAAAAAGTAGCCTATGTCAATAAAGGATAGTGTAACTTTTTACTGGTAAAAGTTTTTTTTTTTTAATCGGCTCGGAAGTTTCAGAGATTATCTATCCCACAGGAATTTCCAAAAATCCTGCAATAAGTTTTTTTGTTGTTATGGTCATTTTCGTTAATACTGTATTTGAAAAGATTAGTAATTGTAGTTACGGAGATATGGTCCAGTTGATTTGAGTACCTACATATATAAATCCTGATTTAACTTTATCCCGTGGAAATTTTCAAAATTCTTTATATTCGCTTTATATTCTAATAGTCTAATTGCATGCCCAATTAGTACAGTTTAGTAATCTTCGTTATGGGCATAGGGTCACTCTTGATGAAATATATAAATCCCGATTATTCCTTATCCCGTGGAAATTCCGGAAAATCCTTTCTTATCGGATGCCTACGTCATACAAAGAACACACCCTCCACGTTTTAGGTCTCTACATACAGCGGTTTAGGCTGTGCGTTAATCCGGCAGTCAGTCATTTAGGACTTCAGGACAAAGCATTTTATATGTATTTGCATTGCACCAAGCTTTTATGCGAGTTCAACAATGATATTTGAATACTCAATTTGATTTTATTCGAAAAAGGTTGAACTCGCATAAAAGCTTCATCATCATCATCATTTCAGCCGTTGGACGTCCACTGCTGGACATAGGCCTCCCTCATTGACGTCCAATCATTACGGTTGGAAGCGACTTGCATCCACCCTGAACCTGCGGCCTTCACCAAAACGTCCGTCCATCTCGTTGGTGGACGTCCCACGCTGCGCTTGTAAAAGCAAAAGCTTGGTGAAATGCAAATACTTAATACATATAATTAGCTATTATCAGAGATCAGATCAAGACGTGGTTGACAAACGTAGACAAAAATGGTTTGCAATATTTGAAGTTTCGTTTCGTTTACAATGTGTCAAAATAAAATGTAATTTAAATCAAAAGCACTAAGGAGTATTGATATCAACTTCGAAGCAAATCACCCCCAAAATAACTTTCTACTACTTTTTGACCCCGTCAAGGGATGAATTTCAATAAAATACGAAACACGTCTTCCATCAATTTTGTTAAAGAATGTTTATGCAAAATTTGAAGTAGATTGGACCAAGGAATCACGATGTCTCATACAAACTTTGCCCCCCTTTTTTACCCCCTTAGAAGTAGAACTACGGAAAATCCTTTCTTATCGGATGCCTACGTCATACAAAGAACACACCCTCCAAGTTTCAGGTCTCTACGATCAGCGGTTTAGGCTGTGCGTTGATCCGTCAGTCAGGACAAAGGATTTTATATGTATAGATAAAAGCAAAAGAGCGAGATAAAAGGACAAGTTTTCGGACATAAAAATATTAAAAGTTAAGTATTTATTTATTTATTTATTGTGAACTCTGTATATAGTATAGTAAAAATCGTAAAATAAAGAATTTAATAAAAATCAATAGTTTATAACAAACTATTTTTAAATAAACAATTAAAAAATTGAAAAAAATTTTTTTTTCCCAAAATCCTTAAAAACGATACAATTTATGATTTTTAGTGAAAAAACGGTTACATTCATATTTAGTGGTAAAAAACGATTGTTAATTAATAAATGGATTTTTTAGCTTTACTTAAATATTTTTAAAAAGGAATAATTTTTTTCTTAAAAATCATAATTTAAATCAACAAATAGATTAGGAAAAAAAAGTATTTTTTTTATCTTATAAATAACGTATTTGTTTATAACAATTATTTAAATAATGGTGGTAAAAAAGTAAAAAAAATATTTTTAAGTAACTTTTAACCGTTTCAAATCAAAACATTTAGTAATAAAAATAAAAATTAATTTTACCTATCTTTATTCAGTTTTTATTTTTTTTTACATTTTTGATTGTTAATAAATAAATGGAAAATTAAAATATTTGATTTTTTCCAACGTGGATCTATTTTTGTGTCTCTTAAGAATAACTCCACGAAGTGAAAAAAATCCTACGGTTGTAGTTCAATAATAATCGGATTTTTTTATGTTAACATTCAATTGAGAAAAAGTTGTTGGTTAACAAATGCACAATGCAACTAATGAAAAAATGGGCATAAATTTTTTTTGCCGGCGGATTATTGTTTATTTATGTATCCCAAAAGTACTCAAATTTTTTTATTCATATTTAATATGTTAAAATGTTTTTTTTTGTTACCGTGTCCGAGTGACGAATCGCGCGCGGAAGCCAGACCTTTTACCTCTTTTTTTTTTAGCTTTTACCTCTACTTTCAGGGCTCTGTAAAAGTTATAAATATTATTGATACGGTTCTATGAGGTAGGACTTTTTTTTTGGAAATTTCCTGTTCTTTTCAGATCTTTTTTCAAATTTTGAATATCTGTGATAGTTTTTGAGATAATAAAAAAACAACAAATTCCTATTATTTTTTTTAATAAATTGCTTATAACTTTTTTAATTTTTATCGGCCCCTTTTGGGACCTTTCCTTAAACTTTCTACATAATATTCCGAATCGAATGACACCTTGATCGTAATTTTCGGTGAATATACAAAAATTTTATGCAAAAAGGTAGATGTTGACCAGACTATTAGGAAAGCATGTGGTTAGATAAACAGGAAGCAAGGAACAAGAAGCTAAGGAGCAAGAAGAAGAAGGATACAGCCAAATTCAAAAGTATGTACTTAGTTATCTATGTGCACCGTGAATAATATATGTACAGCGCGCTCTTATTCCGCTCGTAATAAAGTAGTAGACATATTTTTGCATTTCACTGTACATAGTTGGATAGAGAAACGATCACACGGCCTTGACATGTCTCTATGTACATCTATGGCCTTAAAATCCTGTAGGGAGGTGATTTCATTCATACATTATGAATTCGAATAAATTGACAATATCTTCATGTAGGTATTCCACTTACATTTTCGTTATCACACTGTATTATTACTTGTCAATTCATTACTTAGTAGTTATGGAATATTATTTAAACTTTTCTGGGATAAATCTAGTGACCAATTTTTGAAATCACATCCGTGATGATAGGATAGCTTCGGGGTTTTGCCATACTTAAAACTGCTTTACTCGAATTTCAAATCCAACAAATTTTTCACCATGATATTTCACAGATTTGATTTCGAAAATTTTCCCTTGACCCATGATTATATCAAATCAGAATCAATTCAACCGAATCAAAAAGAGATTTTATTTTGAGGAAAAACTACACAGGAACGCGAATCTAATCAAGATTTCGGCGATACGTACTCCCGTGGCCGCGAACAGCGACCCTGAAGAGCGCGATATAAATCCATTATGTATTGTTTTGTGACAAAATAATCAATCTTTACAGGATGTATGATGCAATTGTTTTCGCAGTTTGAGCGAGCAGATGAAAACGCGGGACGAGAAGGCAAGCTTCGGAACACCTTCGGCTGGGCTCGCATCGAGGTTGTCGGGAGGCTGTCTGTCCACGTGCTCTTCGCATCCTTTGCCCTGACTCTAGTGGTGAACGCGCTGCAACTCGGGGTGCATTCATCTCACGTGCCGATGCCGCGGTATCCCAAGATAATTGTCGCGTCAGCAGTCATAGGACTGCTGCTCCATGCCTTGAACTACATGCTGCTTGCCGGTGAGTTTTCTGCATCAACTGCAACCTGCAACTTACGTGTTATCCCTAATAATTATAAACTGTGCATAGCACATAAGAGTTCTGGGTCATATTATTTATGAGCAAGTTGTTTGCACCCATATTTTTCCTCTTGACTGTACGGTCGCGTCGGCCAAGAAAGTGGTCAACCAGTTTTGACAAAAGTTTCTGTGAGATCTATCTATAAGATTGACATTTCTAACTGAGAGAAGTCATTCTCATTACATTGGTCGCTGTCATCATAATATTGCAAGGGAAAATCGACCTCGTTGTATGATGAACTTGAACCGTAGGGTGGTAGAACATATTTTGGCCGACTCTACTCATATATGTATGGAGATATATTACACTAAAAATGTACATATTCGTTACTGTAGAGCCCTGTGTCACATGTAGCGTTACCAAAACGTTGAAAAAACTATTTCTGTCGATCATGGCCGTGACGGACATCAAAGACTTCAAAAAAAAGTTAGGCGCGATATTGCCTAATAACGTCGTTATCATGGAATACAAATAACGCCGGATTATTTTCTTACGTATCGTGCGATAAGTAGCACATAATGTACTCGTATTTCTGTTTAGTTGGTAACAAAGATAAACTTGTCTCAGACAAGGCTACTAACACTAAGCTTTATCGAGATGGACATTGAAATTAAACGTCTTATGCATCACAGGTTAAGGTTTATCCTTATCCACATATTTACTACGCTATATTCAGCAAACAATGGAGTGAGCGAAATATAAGTAGGGTGAGTGAGGGTAAGATGAAAAGCAGTGTAATCAAGATGAAAAACACTTGGGTGCTACGAGTAGTTTTTCATCTTACACTGCTTTTCATCTTACCCCCCCACTCATTATACCTACTTAAATATAGTTTTTCACATGAACTTCCTAGATGTTGTCGATCAATTAAGTATGCCATTTCTTTATGATAGTTCTTAAATCAGAAAAAAAGAATACTTAACACTGATTGTCACGTTCGTTGAGTTGTTAGTGAAAGCAGTCTTTGATGTTTTAAGCTATAAATATGATAAGTATTCACTCGTAGTAAAAGAATTTCTTGGTCAACTATTTATACCGGACATGATCAGAATGCGTGAGTAGGTACCTAACCTCCAGATTTGTAGTAGTTATACACTTTATATATAGGGTTCCGTACCTAAAGGATAAAAACGGGACCCTATTACTGAGACTTCGCTGTCCGTCCGTCTGCCCGTGTCACCGGGCTGTAGGTATCTCATGAACCGTGATAGCTACACAGTTGAAATTTTCACAGATGATGTATTTCAATTGCCGCTATAACAACAAATACTAAAAAAAAAAAAACAAAATAAAAAAAATGTTTAAGGGGGCTCCCATACAATTTTTTTTTTCGTTTCTGCTCGATATTGCTAACGGCAACAGGTAGACGCTTGAAACATTCACAGAATATTTAGTTATATATTCACTTTAAAAATAAAAAATTAAATTAAAATAAAACAAATATTTCAGGGGAGCTCCCATCATCATCATCATGGTTACGGAACCCTTCGTGCGCGAGCCCGACTCGCACTTGGCCGGTTTTTTTAATTTCATAAAATGTAATGGGGTAAAGTCAGCATCAAAAGTCATTCAATCACTTTTTTCATCATCATCATCTGATGATGACGTGGGATGATTCCCAGCCTACATACGTCCCACTGCAGGGCACAGGCCTCCTCTCAGAATGAGAGGACTTGGGCCGTAGTTCCCACGCGGGCCCAGTGCGGGAACTTCACACACACCACAGATACCACTTACAATCAATCACTTTTAGGCTGTAAACAATGTAAAAAATTGCAGCTATTTTTGATGCTGACTGACTAAGTATACTTACATAGAGTAGGTACCTAAGGGAGAAGGTGAAAACGGCGCTACCACCGTTTACACATAAACGTTGTTCCAACACCATTACTCACGATCTATGAGTGTAGGTACCTTACTTGAAATAAATGATTTATTATTATTATTAAGTATTACAATTCATAGATCGCTAATATTTTTGAGAAATTGAGTGCTCATTCTCTAATGCAATTACCGACCTTGATTACCAATTAATTAAGTATACAATACACGTGTACTAGATTAGGTACAATGTATTGTATTCGTGGAAAATAGATTATTATTATTACTTACTGATTAAACTACGTACGTCAGTAATGGCAATAAAAACAATTTAAGTATTTTTAAGATACCTTTATTTACAACCTTAACCGGTTTGTCAGATATATATTACCAACTGCCGGAGTTTATCCACAATCTTCTGTAAACAAAATTTCAAATAAATCGCTAAATATAACATGGAATCAAATATTCCTTAAATGTAAACAATTTATAGCGTTTTTACGCGCTTTTTGGTTACGAAAGTAAATAATCCAGCAGTTATGTATTTTATCTATCAGTTAAATCGCATAGTTCCCCCGGGATAGCGATAAGTAGACGAATTCTTCGCAGACGAAGTCACAGGCAACAAATAGTTATCAATAAATAAATAATTATTAATTACTGTACCTACCCTAACGATACCCTTCCACCTTCCCCCGGTGACAACATATCGAGTGTACAACAACGTTAGGGTTTTTGGTGTAAGATAGAGTTCATTTATAATGCTTAAACTTTAAAGTTTGTCCAACTTTTACATAGATCTAACGAACTTTCAGGGAATCTGACTTTCAACTTTGTCATGCAATGTGGCACATAAGATGTGCTTATTTTAGAGATAAAAGCGAAAAACTGAAAATGTCAGAAAATTCTTGAGGTGTTTGTCCCCAAAGTCGCAAGGTCTTCGAGATACAAAACTCAGGAAATTCATCAGGAATACTTTCCAACTCTCCTTGCTGGTTTCGACATATCAATCGTCCGGATTATTTTAATAAATTCATTTTTTATTTCACATTCTGACAGAGTTGTAGGCCGTACTCCTTTAAACGAGCTTTTAACTTTTTGTGACATTACGGGGCGACCGCGGCACATTTTTCGTAGCGTCAAATGATGTGTTCTACACAAACTATTGTCTTGCTTTTGACGACAACTAACAAAACCCTTAATGGGGTGGTATTATTATACCAAAGTAATTCCTTTACCACCCTAAGTTTCAATATTAATTATACGGCTTAAAGCATCAAAGGCTATCAGACTTATTGTTTTTATTTTGATATAGGATCTGTCAAAATAATGATAGAGCACTTACTTGGGCAATTATACATTCAGTGTTTAACACAGATTTTGAGACATTCTGTTTTCTTTTATGGTTTAGGCCGGGAGCTGAGCTACAGTCGGAGGCTGAGTATGACGGAGAGCGGCGGCGTAGTGGTCAAGACCGGTGTAGGAGAGCCCATCCTGGCTCATGCACCCACCGATATCGCCAGTAAGTTGAGATACTATTTTCCAAATTGTAAGGGGGTGAGAACAAGCACATCTCATGATGGTAGAATATATCGATACCGGAAATCTCAAATGGCGTAAAGGACAAAAATGCGAAAATGAGTCTTAAATGCCATCGTATACAGCTTTTTTTTCCCTATCGAATGGCATTTAAGACTCATTTTCGCATTTTTGTCCTTTACGCCATTTGAGATTTCCGGTATCGATATAGCTAGTGCCATTCACGAAGACGCGTGAATTCATTAAAGTTAGACTTTATTAACATTGAAATAAGAACCGCGGCAAAAAGAACCGCGGCGACTCGATGAAAAAATATTTTAAAATTAATCAAGAATATTGCAGCAATGGTTGAGCAAGTTTGACTGAACACCCCTATTAAAGTTTATCAAGAATTTTTAATTGAAGTCGATTAATGTTTAGTTTAGAATACCTACTTTTGGTCGATGTTCAAAGTGTACCGCGCCAAAGGCGTCCTACGTAGTTACGCATGGAAAATGTCGAAATCCCACCGCTACGTTACAATTTTTTTGTAAAATTCTAAAGTGTTAATTCAACTGTCAGACCTAATACAAGCAGTGGCGTAGCTACCGTAGGGCAAGCCGGGGCAGTGCACCGGGGCCCCCAAGCTCAGGGGGCCCCTCGGACTCTGACTTACAAACTATAAACGTGGACCTATGAGAAACGCGGCGCTCTTCAACAGCGTGATTATAAAACGCTACTACTAGTAGTGAATTTAAAATCGCGCGAGTCTAGTGAATTTAATGTGCATTCATTCTTACTTGTCTTATCATGTAAACAAACACGGGTTGTGGCCCTAGTTTATTTTTTGCCCCAGGGCCTTTGGTTACCTAGCTACGCCACTGAATACAAGCGATGAGTACCGAATCGTATTTTAATTTTAAATTTAATTACTTTAAATATATCGTGACCAAGCAACGACTTCTCACTAGTTAATCTATCTCTGATAGTGAAGCACTGATTTGATCGTACATGTTCCTTAAAAAATATTTACGGCATATTAACATGCAAGATACCAACGCTATGCAAAGTCTAACTTGAAAGATAAAATATCGATTCGTTTCGATGCTAAATAATAAGCTTTATCGATATCAGACAGCATTATTATATTGTGATATGACCTAATATTAGGTACGAGTAACTTTTACCGACACTTTGTAACATGATAAGATTGGCTACTAACTTGAAAAAAATGTTTAATCTGGGCTTGCAATTTTATGTCACTAGGTACATCTAATTTTATCGAATGACTTCAAAAATGTTCATTGGGACGACTATGTCTTTTATATGGGTACGTATCAAAATATATAAAGTTTAAAATAATGGACGAAATACATAATGGTCATAATACATACTAAAATTTTCTATGAAACTATTGATTAAACGAGTTTTTTTAATCGTGTAATCTACAGATTGGTTAAGGTTAGGTTAGGTTTATTTTATGAAAATCCTGTAAAGTTGAGAATTTCCAAGAAAATTGCATTAAGTATATCAAATGACCATTATGTATATCGTCCATTATTTGTTTTAAACTTTATATATTTTGATACGTACCCATCCATTATTTAATTGTGGTTAGAGAACCTGACTACGAACCTTGAGGTCCCGGGTTCGATTCCCGTGTCGGGGCAGATATTTGTATGAAAAATACGAATATTTGTTCTCGGGTCTTGGATGTTTAATATGTATTTATATTTATGTATACATATAAGCATGTTTATCCGTTGCTCAGTACCCATAACACAAGCTTTGCTTAGCTTACTTTGGGAGTAGGTCAATTGGTGTGAATTGTCCCGTGATATTTATTTATTTATTTAATTTGTTGCTAGGCAAGTAGAGTAGTATAAATGAGATAATTAGGTAAATTACCTAAATTAAAAAATATTTTCCAGCGGCATTTTTTATTGATTGTTAATGTTGCAATAAAGATTTCGATAAGACCATGGATTATTTTTAATCCCAAACAAGGTTCCACGATACGTCTCAATTCAGATAAAAAATAAACACGTAATCTGCAGACTAGGTGCTACATGGTTACCTACTTATAATTAATAATTACGTACGATCAATTTTACTTATCTACGCTGAAATGAAGTAGAAAATTGACCTAATTTTATATTTTTACATAGTAGCAATTGAAACGCTGGTACGAGCTCATCTAACTCAGCTATGTGGTTCTCCAACGAAAGGATCCTCGTTGCGCTCGGCAGACAATCATATCTTGACCCGCTCGCTCAAGGATACGGAATCAGGGGGGCTACTAAGAAATTCGAATGTCGTGTCGTACCGTTAGTTTCACTCCTTTGATTAATACCACTAGCGCAAACGGAATAGCACAATACGAAGTTTAATTATCGAATTTCGCGCGCAGTAAGGCCAGGCAACTTGACTACCTCTATTATGGTCGTACGGTGATGTCGACGTTAATTCGTTTAGAGAATCGCACCTCAGTACAATATACGAATAAAGTATTTGAAGATAAATTGGATAGAGACGTTGGCAATAAAAATGTTGTTTAACACACTTTTTGCATTAGCGACAGGTCTAAAAATAAAGAATGCTATTAGCAAACTCAAGCCGCGATTTCACTCGCTGTACTTAAGCTCAGTGCAGATGCTGAACAGCGGGCTGATTTTTAAAATAACACACGTGAAAATACCATTCGATAATGCTAAAAATTTGCGTCGAATATGAAACATGAATTGATTAGTAGGAAATTACACGTACCTACACTCTAATTCATTTTATCAGCTTGTTAAAAATTTTATTCCCGTGATAAATTTGCAGCAATGCACAGATTATAATCACTTTCCATTGATATGTCACAGGAGTGATTTTTAGGGTTCCGAAGCCAAAATGGCAAAAACGGAACCCTTATATAGTTTTGCCATGGTCCATGGCTGTCTGTCCGTCCGTCTGTCCGTCCGTCCGCGGCTTAGCGCAGCGCTAAGAGCTAGTTAGGGCTAGAGAACTGTAATTTTGCATGGAAATGTGTAGCAATTATCCGAAAAAGCAAAAAAATTAATGTACTATAGGTAACGCCACCAGAGTTGAGGCCACGCACACAACCACATCTCATGTAATGACAGCGGGATTTTGACGTTGTGTTGACGTTATACCTACCTCCCATAGACGTAAAGTAGGGGTGATTTTTTTTCTCGTCTAACCTTATAGTGTGGAGCATCGTTGGATAGGTCTTTTAAACGATACGTATCGTAATAGAGAAGAGGATATATATTTTTTTATTATTATGAGAGGGAGGCAAACAAGCCAGCGGGTCATGTGATGGAAAATTATCACCACCGCCCGCCCATACCTATATATCAACAATGACGGTATTCTCGTATTTTTTATCACACTTATAAGATCTAGTTCAGCATTTCTTAACCTTGGGTGGCGATATTGGGGTAGGTCGCAAGAGTCAATTTACTACAATTACTTAAAAAAAACTTATTATTATTTTATTTCAATAAAGAAAAATTATTTTTTTTATTTTATGAAACATTAGGTTCGTGGGTTTCAAAATATATTAAAGTTTGGGTCGCCAGCTAAAAAGGTTAAGAACCACTGGTTTAGGTTTTAGGTCACTGACTTAGGGTGGCTTTCCACCAGAGATGTGCTATGTTACGTTGCTATAGATGCGTTTGATATCCACTAATCATTTTCATTGGTCCACATAGCATAGCATTGGTGAAAACGGGTACATCATAGCTTAGCATTAGGTAGTGGAAACGATCACATAGTTTCGTAGCGAAGCTTTCACATTCTCGCAGCACATCTCTAGTGGAAACAAGTACCTTTAAAACCTCATAACTCTAGCAGAGTTCATGTTTAATTTGTAATCAACTCTTGCAGGTAGTCTATTCGTGATGGGCGCCGGATTGACGGCGGAATGGGAGGCGCAATATTCGGGCATCGCCGACCCCGCGCTCTCGGCTGTCGCAGCCATCGTGCTAGTCATCTTCAACTTCCCTTTCAGTAAGTTTTGAACTATAATTACTTACAACTTATTACAATCATACAGATTAAGTCCAGGGCATATTTCGTTATTCGTAATTCATCGACAAGAAAAGTTTTAAATGACAATTTTCGTATGTTTAGCTCATGAATGCGCGTTTACGAATTTTTTTCGTTACTCAAAAAACTGTAGCCTATTTGGCATTCCACAACAGGGAAAAGGCACCTCCTGCTCTTTCCACCCGTTTTTAACTTTTGCAAGATTTAGCCAGCCTGCCTTAAACGCTTTACTTAAATCACCCCACCATCTTTTTGGCCTGCCTTTGTTCCGGTGCCCGTCGCATGGAACCCCATCAATGCTAATTTTTACCCTGTGATCCGAATATTCGGCAGACATGTCCTGCTCAGTCCCACTTTGAATTTTGCGGGCCCACAATTCCAGTACTGAAACGATACTGAGTCTTTCGAAATTAAAGTGTCTTATCACCATAAATTTCTTTCAACAGTGCGTTCAGCGGGCCTGATTCTGCTGCAGACCGTTCCTGAAGGCCTGGGCACGTGCGAGTTGAAGGCAGCGGCTTTACGCGTGCCCGGTGTGCTCGCCATTCATGAGCTGCACGTGTGGCAGCTGCACAGAGACCGTGTCGTAGCGACTGCGCATATCGCCTACTCATCACATGAGGTAAGATCCGTCTCGAAGGACCAATCACGTGACTATCCTATCGGTCGGGGCAGATATTGGTATAAAAAATACGAATGTTTGTACTCCAGTCTTGGATGCTTGATATGTATTTAATTATGTATTTATCTATATTATGTGTATCCGTTGTCTAGAGCCATAGCACAAGCTTTGCTTAGTTTGGGACTAGGTCAATTTGGTGTCAATGGTCTCATGATTTTATTTATTTATTCGTGCTCGCTATTCACCAACTGTATGTGTATTTACTTTGCAACTTCACCGCATCTAAATGGCCCATTTTTTTATTTTGTTGTAACCTTTAACTTTTTTTTATTCGGAAAATTTTGTGTGATTTCTGCTCAGAATCACGAGATCTTTCGATCCTACTAGGAGAAAAAAAGTGTCCCAAAACTTTCGTATAATTTTCAATTCTTCCATTCCGTTACGGTCATATAAAGTCTATGAAAAATGGTAACAGAACGGAAAAAAAACATGGGACACTTTTTTCTCCCAGTAGGATCGAAAGAGCTCGTGCGTGATTCTGAGCAGAAATCACATAAAATTTTTCGAATTAATAAAAAGCCAACAAAATAAAAAATGGCCTAAATCTTTGTCGCTATACCTACTGTGCATTTCGCCTAGATGTGAGATATATTGTATTGGATAACACGACGGACCACCTCGATCGATGTTTTGCAGGATTTGCTTCTGCGCGACTCGTCTAGTACAGTCAGCAGCAGAATCGAATGAGCGGTTGAGCTGCTCGAAATGATTTACACACCCCCTTATTCATTTCGTAGTAGAGTCTTGTATAGTGTAAATCATTGTGAACACTACAACCGTTATGCACTTCTGCTGTTGACTGTACAAAAACAATTGCGTCTGCCAGAGATATTGTATTGTACCTATATAGTCGACCAAGAAATTCCTTCACGACCCTAAGGTTCAATGTCAGTCGTACGGCTTAAACCGTCAAAGGCTATTTTCACTTGCAAGTCGATATTACAATCAGATTTATTGTTTGTACTCTGTCTGATGTAGGAACTGTCACAAAAAATATTAAAGCACTTACTTGGTCTACTAAACACAGGTGAAACTAAGCAAGGCGAAGCAAAACTTTTTTTATACATACATTGAGCATCGAATTATTTATAAAACAAACATATTTCGCGGTTATATTGATAGAGTGGGACGAATTTGACTCGCGTGAGACCGAACCGAACGAACAATTCCACGCCGTACATGAAAATTCGTTCTATCAATAAATTAAATTAAAATAAAGTTATTCGATAATTGAATTATTTACAGGATTACCTGAAGAGTTCAGAGCTCGTGTGCGACGTGTTCAAGCGTCATGGAATAGGCTTGGTCACGTTGCAGCCAGAGTTCATGTTCCACGTTGTAGGTAAGAACGTAAAAAATGCATGGGTTGTTTTTATGAATTAGGAAAGCAAAGAGCTACATGGTGGTAAGCCAATACCACAGCCCTTAGACGCCAGTAATACAAGCACCTGTTTCCTGTCTTAAAAATTCACCCCCTTAAATCTCAAGTTGATTCCTTCTTATAGAGTAGATCAAAGTATGAGATGAAATGATCTGCACCTACCTTTGTGAGTGAAAATTATATTATGATATCATATCATCCATTGGTTGGTATTTAATACGCATTTGGTATGTTGTGCTAGCCAGTCCAAAGGTGGGGCCTATAAAACTCCTCAAGTATTCTGTTCTGGGTCATATACAGAGTTCGGTCTTGGTTAGTCCTAAAAACATTTTTTACTTATTTCAGGAACGGAGGAGGAAAGGAAGGCGTTAATAGATTTAGCAAATGAAGCGTGCGCCACCCCTTGTGCCAAAGAGTGCGTCGCGCCGCGGTGTTGCCAGCCGCCTCCCAAGCCGCAGGTCTCGCGCGTTTGAAGTCCCCACTCAAACGAGACCACATTATCTTGCCATAGGTACAAAGTACGCGACAATAAGTCAAGAAGTTTCCCTTCTAAGCCATCCTTTCTATAAAATGTCAGAAACTTCTTAACCTAACTTTTTGTTAAGAAAGTGAAAATAGTAAACAAATACTTTATTTCTCTTTTGATTAATGTTGCACAATTAACATCGAATCGACCGATAACCTTTAGCATAAGCACAACCAAAGAAAGTCCATTGAACTGCCGTTGGAAACGAAGTTTCTAGACGAGGTTGTTGATAGCCTACGTTTTACCAAGTGCAAGTGAAAGTGTAATGAATGAAAACATAGTGCGCGGCGCCGCATTATATCATTACCTCTACGGTTTGCTGCATAAGCGCTGTGAATGACAGCCAGATGAATATCATTTGCGTCAGCTTTGTGGCATTGTTCCGACGCGATGACGACTAATAAAATGTGTATTGTAGCGCATCGTGATCTGTAAACGTTTGTTAAAAAATAACCTTCAAACTGAATACAGTTCAAAACATTATGTTAAAATATTCATATGTAACAATTAAATGTTTGTACATTACTCATAAGACATTCACTGTGCGTATGCTGTGCTGTCCTCCCTGGCACCTGCGAAGACATTATGCCGTTCAAACAATTACGTATCATTGACATCGGCTCATGGCTACAACACAAAGGACATATTATTGAAATTAAGGTCCTCATTTTAACCACATTTCTCAAGATTACTAAAAAAAAATCTTGATGTATCCAAACTTTACTAAAGGCTTCATTACATTGAGCGAAAATGAGATTGCAAAAAAATTTACATATTTATTCCTACTCAATTTCAAATCAATCTGACCACGGGAAGTAGGTAAAAAAACCGGCCAAGTGCGAGTCGGACTCGCGCATGAAGGGTTCCGTACAATTATCGATAAAAATCACGTTTGTTGTATGGGAGCCCCCTTAAATATATATTTAATTCCATTTTTTAGTATTTGTTGTTAGAGCGGCAACCGAAATACATCATCTGTGAAAATTTCAACTCTCTAGCTATCACGGTTCCCGAGATACAGCCTGGTGATAGACGGACGGACGGACGGACGGACAGCGGAGCCTCAGTAATAGGGTTTCCGTTTTTACCCTTTGGGTACGGAACCCTAAAAATTGGCCTCCAGATTTGATTTTGATATTACTTACAAAACAAGACTTAAAAAGTAAGTGAAAAAACGGCGAGTACTTAGCATCGCATGAACCGATGTAAATGACGTTTCTGCTCAATGCTTTACTACTCGTTAGCTTTTCTTTGCTCGATGTAATCGAGGCTTTAGTATACACCTTAACACTAACAAAAAGAGCTTTACACACCAAAGCTGCCGACCAAGTTTGGTAGCCCTTAATTAAACAAAATGTGAGCCGTGGGAGACATATTTACAAAGTGACCTGTGATGTTTCTGCAGTATTAGGGCAGCTAATTGGTAGAGTGGATAGGTAATTAAGTTTAATTTAAGTATCATTAAGGTCATTAGGTCCTTGTAAACAAATAACAATGTAGATTGTAAGAATTTTATGTACAAAGTTTCGTTGACAAACTATTAAGTATAATAAAAATAATTTTAAATAACTATTGGACTTTATTTAATTCACATGTTTATAAGTATAAAAAATCATTAAAAGGCCCAAGGCAATAAAACAAAATTTTGGACTTGGTAAATCGGTTTATTAACTGTATGTATGCTATTCACAAACGGTTGAATCCTACCAACTCTCAATTGATCCAATTCTACTCCATTTATAATAATAGGCTAGACTAGAAAAAAAACTGTTTAGTCCGTCAGTTAGATTATTATAAAATATTGTACACGTATTTTTTCTTTAAACAAACAATGACGAGGATACATTGCTTAGAAGTTTCGAGTGGTACAATTTTTACCTAAGAGTGACGTCACAAGCCCCCACTCCGGAAGTTTGATGTTCTATGCCTTTGTCGATTTTTAAAAATTCGATAAACCAAAAAATACGTGTCCCATATTTTTCCATTATCTAACTGACTGACTAAATACTAGAATGACATATTTATATATAACCCAGTCGTCATCCCTATTCTACTATTTATTTACTGACAGACAACCTTAAATCACAGCTAAAACGGCAAGTAAAAACGGCATAGCCATTAACCAAACTATACCAAACCGATAACGTAAAAGATAGATAAACATTTATACAATTAAATTAAATATTTACTTTTAGAATAAATATTTAAAGTTCGATCTACTTATTTCTTCAAACTCTATAAGTCTATAGTTTTACCACCTATTTTGAGATCGTCCTCACTCATCCTTATTGCTGCCTGGAGTGTGGTCCTCACCCACGAACTCGGTGGGGGACACAACCGCTGTCTTGCGGCAGTGGCCAAGCTTGCAGCTGCGACTCTTTATTAAGTTGGGACAAGTCCTGCCGGAACCCGAGGCATTCCGCTAAAATAAAACTAGGGTTAGATATCATCCATCATCATCTATATGCGTCCCACAGCTGGACACGGACCTCCTCTCAGAATAATTCCCACGCGGGCCCAGTGTGGGTTGGGAACTTCACACACACCATTGAATTTCTTCGCAGGTGTGTGCAGGTTTCCTTGCGATGTTTTCATTCACCGTGATGCTCATGGTAAATTTGAAATGTAATTTTGCACATGAATTCTGAAAACTCAGAGGAGGATTTGAACCCACGACCCTCTGCTTGAGTGATCATGGGTCAGTCAAGATATGCAGCCAGCAGATCAAAAACTCGCTTTGAAATATATTCAGTTAAAATCTTTTTTTTTAATTTGGGGTATCAACAATCCTGATCCTGTGAGATGATAGAGAACCAACTTACCACAACCAGTCTGTAGTTGAGTTTGAGAGCGAACTCACAATCGCCGAAACAGCTAGCCCAGCCAAGCCATGGGCCTACCTCGCAGTTCACGTCCTCTAGACAAAATTAACGGTACAGTGTCAGACTATCATAAAGCTGAGTTTAGACCTGCAAGAAAATCGTGCAAGTTGCATTACATTGCGAGGCGGTAAGGCGAACGAGATTGAAGTGATTAACTGAGCGCCGCACTGTATTGCAACTTGTACGATTTTTCTTGCAGGTTTAAACTCAGCTTAAAACAAATACAGTAGATTAGATATTTGATATATAGGGTAAATCGCCAATAACTGGCCACCTCATAATAAAAATGAACTCTATTCACCCCTAATAAAATTCATTTTTAGTTTAAGGTGTTAATTACTGGCCACCCAATAACTGGCCACGTTATACTAAATTGAATTCTATTTGTAGAGGAACAGAGTTCATTTTCAGTATGAGGAGGCCAGTTATTGGCGATTTATCCTACCACGGAATAAAAAAAACAAGAGGAAATTGCATGCCAACGAGACACGATCATTTTAAATAATTACAACTGAGCATATATATATAATAATAATAAATAAATAATATTAGGGGACAATCTCACACAAATCGACCTAGTCCCAAACTAAGCAAAGCTTGTATGTACTATGGGTACCAGACGACGATAGACATACTTATATAGATAAATAAATACTTAAATACATAGAAAACATCCATAACTCAGGAACAAATATTCGTGCTCATCATACAAATAAATGCCCTTACCGGGATTTGAACCCAGGACCTCTTGCTTCGTAGGCAGGGTCACTACCAACTAGGCTAAAGCGGTCGTTAAATTATGTAGTTATATTATGTCAATTTCGTAGTCAAATTTAAATTTGGCTGTCGGATTAGCATCCGGCAGTCCATTAGCCATGTTGAATCTCAATGTTTTCGCATGAATTTTACAATACAATATTTTAGAGACATCTATCGGGTGATGGCTACATTTTTTTTAAAAACCACTGTCAATTATCTTTCCGTTACTCCACGCTAGGTGCCAGTACATTGTATGCAACTTTCATTTACAACTGTACAACGGACTCTTGACGATACTCTTATAGTGTTAAGTTCTAGTTACACTACTGGTTCAGAAGTCAATACTTTTTCGAATAGAAGCTATACATATATTAAATTAATCGCCAAGATTTGAAAGTGTATATGAATGCGCATGTAAGCATTTCCGGCGACACTGGTTTTGGTACAAACCGGGACTTATGACAGTTATGACATTAGGTACCTGTTTTTCTACTCCATGATAAATGCATACTAAGTACTGCTACTCTATTAAATATTTCACACCGCACTTATCTTCATTTTTCGCACAAAATTCATGTAAATATATCCATGACATTATCTTTCAGCCTGCTGAACAATGACTCTGACATATGGATGATTTCAACTTGGTATTATATCGGCTGGTATATCCGATTTATTAATGTACCTAATGATAAACCAAAGCGTGACTATGAAGTAAACCTTACCTATCGCCTGACCTGCAATCGGTGAATCGTTTTGAAGCACCTCATTATCTGCACTAGAAGGCGTGGACTTCGTTTTCTTGTTGGAAGTTATTTCAGTTGTGGTTGTGAGCAATGGTACAACTGCAAAAAAATCTATAGTTAGAAAATTTGTCAATTTCATCAAGTTGTATATAGGCCGTACCGCAGAACACCCTTACAAATGTACTTTGGAGTAAATAAGTAGTATGTCAAGTTACGGGGGATTTTATTTATTTATTTATTTATTTATTCATTGTATAGTCATGTACATATCATCAGGGTGTTATAAAATATATTATATAAGTCAGAACATGACGCCCTGTAAGGGCACACAATACTTAGGTATAAACTTAAAACTAAACAATATTTTTACAGTATCAAAGAATATTTATACTTTTACAAAGATTTAATTACATTATAAACTATCATCATTAAGAAAGTCCTTAACCGAGTAATAACATTTATCAATCAATAATTTCTCCAATTTGTTTTTAAATAATGTGTTTTGGGATTCCGATTTTATTGTATTGGGGATTTTATTATTAATTAAAATACATTTATAATGGGGGCTTTTTTTACATATCTGTAGATTAGTTTTAGGTAACAATAATTTATTCCTATACTTCGTTCTAGTGTTTTCTTTATCTTGTTTTAGTTGGAATAAATGTGGATTCTCACGAACAAAACGAGCGGCTTGTAATATATAGATACAGGGCAGGGTTAGTAGTTTAAGCCACCATCTCATGAGGCATCTGATCTCATGACGACCAAATGGCCTAGTGGTTAGAGAACCTAACTACAAAGCTTGAGGTCCCGGGTTCGATTCCCGCGTCGGGGCAGATATTTGTATGAAAAATACTAATGTTGTGCTCGAGTCTTGGATGTTTAACCCCTCGTGTGCTTAAGACAATGATTAGTGCCCAATTTAAGGCATTCTTTTTGTATTTTTTTAAAGCGCTGCGGGTGTCTATGTACAGTGGTGATCATTTAACATCAGGTGACCCACTAGTTCGTTTGTCTGGCCTCTCTAACATAAAAAAAAAATCTGTATCATTGGATTTTATATGAAACAGTTGAGACTAGAATGCACGATTTTTTTCACTTCTCGCATACGAGGGGTTAATATCTATTTAAGTATGTATTTATCTATATAAGTATGTTTATCCGTTGTCTAGCATCCATAGTACAAGCTTTGCTTGGTTTGGGACTAGATCAAATTGGTGTCAATCGTCCCATGAATTATTTATATTATTATTATCATTTGACATAACTCTTTTTTACTCAGATACCTTTAATTATTCATATTTTTTATAAAATAAACCTAACCTAACCTATTATAGAGTACAACAGGATGACCTTTTAAAAATTACTGAAAAATTTACGGTTTCGACAAAAATTACATTATGACAAGGATGATATAGACTGGATTGGAAGTCGCCATAGTACGGATCGGCCGCGGTTTTTGTAATTCGATTATTAAATCAAGATGGCGCTGAAATATAGCCAGAGGCTTTGAAGGCAAAACAATAAGACTACAGATGTTTCATATTCCTACAAATGTATTATTTTTCAAAAATATTGCATAATAATACATCTGCAGTGATATGAAATATCTGTAGTCTTATTGTTTTGCCTTCAAAGCCTCTGGCTATATTTCAGCGCCATCTAGATTTAATAATCGAACTACAAAAACCGCGGCCGATCCGTACTATGGCGACTGCCAATCCAGTCTATATCATCCTTGATTATGGCTAAAAGTTTTATGCCACCAGACACGCTCCCCACGAATGAGTGTCACTGGCATAGGATTATGAATTCTGTTGACACGCATGCGTGTTACTGGCATAGGAGTAAACATTTTTGATCACAGACGTTGTGTCACTGGCACTGAACGTGTTAAAAAAGTCGGGTCACGGAAGATTATACTAACAAGTAGTTGATTGTGGGCTGGATTCCGGTGCGTTGGCGCAGCGTTTCTGGCACTCGTCGCGCGTAGGGAAGTTGTTGGCATTGCCGCCGCAGCCGCTGAAGCCGAAGGGCTCGCAGTGCCCCAGGACGGCGTCGAAGAACCAGCGCTCGTTGTAGCTGCGGCAGTGACCGACCACGGCTGGGAGCTGGCATGTTTCTGTTGAACATAGCTTAATGATATTAGTATACAAGTAAGAGTAAGTGGATCCTTTTCAAATATTGCGCAGGTAAACTTGACCCAACGTAAAAAAAGTTGTTTCCGTTTACACTGACGTTCTGTGGGTATTTGAGTGAAATGATTTATGATTTGATTTGCAATCAGCTACATACCACAGATATCTACATATAGATTGACTATCGGAATCGAAAAAAGATGCTTAGTATTTTTGGAATAGGTACAATACAATACAATGACTCTTTATTGTACACCAGGAATAGTAAGCAATACAGAAAACAGGTACACAGAGAGAAAGATACAAGGTAAGCAATAGGCGGCCTTATCGCTTAAGAGCGATCTCTTCCAGGCAACCCTTTACCAGAAAGAAGGAAGGACTAGTTTACAGCAGGTGGTACCTATTTGTAATAATGCATGGTAACAGAGTAGTAGCTCCATACAAATAGTAAGTAACCGAGTGTTCTGCGCATAATTTGAAAATGACCCAAGTAAGTAAGATCGATCGATAGACCTGGCGCATGAAACGAGGAGGGCCGACCCCAAATAATGAGAAGAGGCACGGAAAGAAGAACTAAATAAGTAAGAAGTTTGATAAAGAAAGACTTTTTATTATTATTTTATTTTTATTATAAATAAATAAATAAAATAAATAAATATTAGGGGACAATCTTACACAAATCGACCTAGTCCCAAACTAAGCAAAGCTTGTACTATGGGTCCTAGACGACGATAAACATACTTATATAGATAAATAAATACTTAAATACATAGAAAACATCCATAACTCAGGAACAAATATTTGTTCTCATCACACAAATAAATGCCCTAACCGGGATTCGAACCCAGGTCCTCTTGCTTCGTAGGCAGGGCCACTACCAACTAGGCTAAAGAGGTCGTTAAATAATAAGTATTCGGTTACTTTAATTTAATTATAAATACTTCTATTGTGTGCTACCAAACTTTCACGTAAAGGAACCCGTTTAATGCAAATGAACTACGAGGATTTAATTTAATTTCGTTATAAATAAATAAATAAAATAAAATAAATATTAGGGGACAATCTTACACAAATCGACCTAGTCCCAAACTAAGCAAAGCTTGTACTATGGGTACTAGACGACGATAAACATACTTATATAAAATAAATGGAATACCTGTGTTGCTCCTCCGCTAAGTAGTGAGGCCAAGTCGTGCAAAACAGCTACGTTTGCGCTGAAAAATGCTTTTTCATGCAATTTATCCCACCCTCCCTCCGCATAAAAAAACGTAAATCACCAACGCAAACGTAACTGAACCCACCACCAAGAGAACCACCACCACCATAAACCAAATCCCGGACACGTGTTTCGCTTCTCTCCGAAGCATCATCAGCGGTTGTTGACCCTACGACGGTTAGTCGAAGAATTCTTCGACTAACCGTCGTTCTTCGGTTACGTTTGCGTTGGTGATTTACGTTTTTTTATGCGGAGGGAGGGTGGGTTAAATTGCATGAAAAAGCATTTTTCAGCGCAAACGTAGCTGTTTTGCACGACTTGGCCTCACTACTTAGCGGAGGAGCAACACAGGTATTCCATTTATTTTAAACATGGACCTCCGCAAAGTAACGCCTGAATCTATACAGTATACTTATATAAATAAATAAATACTTAAATACATAGAAAACATCCATAACTCAGGAACAAATATTCGTGCTCATCACACAAATAAATGCCCTTACCGGGATTTGAACCCAGGACCTCTTGCTTCGTAGGCAGGGTCACTACCAACTAGGCTAAAGCGGTCGTTATGTTTACGAAGTTACGTTTAGCAGTGAGTGGAAATAATTACATCTTGGCTTACTCTAGCTTTGAATTAGGGCGAATAAACTAAACAACAAACCGAACTTGAACAGTTCCGATTAAGTTACCTATTTACATGAAAATGGTAACAAAGGTGGCCGGACATTGGATGATTTTAAATCGAAACCTTCTAAAATAAATAACGATGCAAAAAACGTAGGTAGGTAATAATTTATGGAATAGTGCCACTGTGGAAATAAATGCTGAGATATACGCTGAAATAGATGGTGAGTTCCTATTGTTTTGATTAACGTTTATAAACCACATTACAGTCAAACAATGGAAACACTTGTGAGGAATAAATATGTTAGTACTTTTTTATGACGGATAGAAACCACAGCTTTTAATGGAAATATTCAATAAACTACCTAAAGAAATACTATTACAGTGGTCAGAAATTCTGTAAATGAACTATGTTTCTGACATCTTCATTATTAATTTTTTTTTTTTTACTGCCAAGACTATTTTTCTGACATGACTGAATGAGACATAAAAACATCGGGACAGGTGAAACTAAATAAAAGCGTGTAATAAATTATTGTCTCAATCTCATCTCTTATCTTCTCATCTGTAAGTTAAGTACGAAGTATTAAATTTTTTCTTCAAAATAGGTTATTTTCTAGTTTTATTGATAATTATTAATACTTAAATTGTAAAATTGCACATGTACTACCATTGCTGTGCTATTGCTGTGCCCTTACAGGGTTCACGCTTTACTGTATAATTAGGTAAGTACAGTCAAGGAAACTGAATCACGTACCAGGGTGGAACCTTTGTGCTTCTAATTTCATGTTGACATCCCATACATCTGCCAAACAAATCATAGCGAAATTGGTTACGAAAAGGTTCCACCCTGGGCACCCTGGTACGTGATTCAGTTTCCTCGACTGTACCTATTTTACAATACAATACAATACAATACAATGACTCTTTATTGTACACCACAAAGAAAACAATACAGAAAAACAAGTACATGGAAAAAATATACAAGGTAAGCAATAGGCGGCCTTATCGCTTCGAAGCGATCTCTTCCAGGCAACCATTTAACTTAGGAAAAACAACAAGGAATGTATTTCAGCAGGTGGTGCAATATAAGAATAGAAAATAAAAATAAATAGTAATATAAACATTATACAAGAACTACCTAATATACAATATATACATCATAAAACACACATAGATAAATTATACACTGGCAAATATATAAACGGGCTATAATTTTCACACACAAGACAACAAATAGTGTTCCTTAAGCAAGGATTTGAAAATAGGCAAAGACTTTGCGCGCCTGAGGTCTATTGGCAGGGGTTCCACAGCCGAATAGCCTGGACACTAAAAGAGTACACGTAGAATTTGGAATTGGAAAATGGGACAGTAAGGAGAAAGGTCTGAGAACATCGAACAGAGGTCACATAGCTAAATCGCTCTTTGAGGTAGCAGGGAGTTGCAGGATTAAAAGGAAAGCCGTAGAGAAGGTGTAGAATGTGTAAATTTCGGCGAAGGCGGATTGGGAGCCACTTGAGCTCTGATCGAAAATAAGAAACATGATCGTACTTACGTTTTTTTTTTTTTTTTTTTTTATAGTATAGGGGGCAAACGAGCAGACGGATCGCCTGATGGTAAACAATTACCGTCGCCCATGGACACCTGCGACACCAGAAGAGTCACAAGTGCGTTGCCGGCCTTTTAGGTAGGAGTACGCTCTTTTTTTGAAAGCTTGCAGGTCATATCGGTCCGGGAATACCGCAGCAGGTACTTCATTCCAGAGCTTTACTGTGCGAGGCAGGAAATTTCTGGAAAAACGCACAGTAGAAGATTGCCAACCATCCAGATGGTGAGGATGGAAGTGTTGTCGGGTAGGGTGTTGGGACGTAGACCAAATATGAACCGAATGCATAGATTTTGATTTCGCTCAAGTTTATTCAGGTGCTCTTCTAAAATATCAGGATAACAAATATCAGCATAGTCAAAAATGGGGTGCAGTAGAGTCTGAGCAAACGCAACCTTAGTATCAAATGGAAGGAAATTCTGAAGCCGTCTTAAGGATCCCGCCGCAGCAAACATCTTCCTGCTAACCTCACACACATGTGGAGACCATGACAGAGTGTGGTCCATAATAACACCTAGGTTCTTTACCTGATGTGCATATGGTATCTGAACTCCGTCAAAAGATACTGATGGTAGTGATTCAAAGTCGACCCTAGGGATAAGTTTCGAGCTGCCAATAATAATTACTTGGGTCTTCGTCGGGTTAACCTTTAGGCCGAATCGTTGGCTCCACTTCAGAATCATATTCAAATCTATGTTAATAGATTCGATAACCAACGGAAGATCATCAAGCACGCCCTGTGAATAAATTTATAGGTCGTCAGCATAAAGGTGATACGAAGAAAGAAGATTATGAGAAATAGGATTTATGAAAATAGAGAATAATAAAGGGGATAGCACACCACCCTGCGGTACACCAGCACACGTGTTGCACCAGGAAGATCGAGAATCTTCCACCTTTAATCTTTGCCGACGACCTACTAAGTAACTGTGAAACCATTCAAGAACCGCAGGAGATATGTTAAGAGAGCGTAAAATACCAAGCATAATGTCGAAATCAACAGTGTTGAACGCATTGCTGAAGTCTAATAGTGTTAAAACAGTAAGTTTTCTGTTATCCATGCCTATTCGGATGTCATCAGTGATCTTCGCAAGTGCTGTAGCCGTGCTATGACCGGGACGGAAACCTGATTGGAAAGGGTTTAGGAGGTCATTTCTAGTTAGATATGACGTTAACTGTTGGTGCACGAGACGCTCCAAAACTTTGGACAGAAAGGGAAGAATTAAAATGGGCCTATAATCAGAGAAGGACGATGGACTGGATTTTTTAGGTAAAGGAATAATTTCAGCATCCTTCCACACTAAAGGAAAAACCTTCGATGAAATAGAATTATTAAGTATGGAAGTGATGACGGGGACGAGAATATCGAGAAGATATTATTTTAGGAACTTAAGTACAGTCAAGGAAACTGAATCACGTACCAGGGTGGAACCTTTGTGCTACTAATGTCATGTTGACATCCCATACATCTGCCAAACAAATCATAGCGAAATTGGTTACGAAAAGGTTCCACCCTGGTACGTGATTCAGTTTCCTCGACTGTACAACGTGAAATGCAATAAAAAATTAAATGTATTTATGTAAATTTACTTGGACTAAAAATGTTATTTAGTATACCTATACCTAGAAAAAAGTATAGGATACCGACGTAGAGTGAAAATGCTGCATTCGAAAGCCAAACTTGAATGCAATACCGTACATAAAAAAATGCATAATTATAATATAGAACTTCTTTATCCTGGTCTCAGCACCAAATTGTAACTACTATAGTACTTCATTATTTTAATTTCTATCCACTCGCCAGGGTAAAGCTTCCAGCTGGTCACATTATGTGCTCTTTAATCAGATCATGTCTTTAAGGCCCGGAATACACATGTCTGTAGCTTTACATTTTTATGCCAGTAGCTGGCCCATGTACGTCAAACTTCATACAAATATGACATAACAAGCATGCGAGCTACTTTCACAAAAATGTGCAAGCTACAGGCATGTGTATTGCGGGCCTGACATTCAGCATCATACCTTTAGTAATTAGCGTGTCCAGGCAGCTCGTGTCTTCTCCGTCACATAGCGCTTCCTGTTGTGCCATCGTGAACTGACAGCGGTCCATCTGCTCCTGCACCAGAGTATCCACTTCTGGGTCCTCTGAGGTTATATTCTCCGGGGAGAAAGTCTGCGGGACAGTAGTGGGTTTAGTTTTAGCTGGCATTATGGTCTTTTGTCAACTTAAAAAGAGAAATCAAGAGTATTTTTTTGTTTGTTTGTATTGTTTGCTCGGGTGGAATCTTTTAGCTCTTTGAAGTAGATATATTCAACCGATTGAGCTGAAATTTTGCATACATGCAATCCGATGAAAATTCAAAATTATTATGACATGGAGCTGATTTGATAATGATGGTGGAAGGTGATAAGGCTATAGGAACTCAGTAACAAAACGACACGGCCACATCATCGGAGTTTGTGCTCGTTTGATTCGTCTTGACGAGTACTTTGGAAACCAGAGGTAAAATATACAGCCAGCAAAAAATAATCTTGTATTAAAAATAGAATTTATAACAAAAACTTTTTCTCTTCTATACTAATATTATAAAGCTAAATATAATATTATAAAGCTAAATATTAAAACCCCTTCCAAACAACAAAATTTTAAGTAGGTACTGTTTGATTTGATTGCCAATCGAATTTTGTAGCGTTGATTGAAATCGTTGAAACGTCGTGAACCCAAACCTAAAAAAATAAATTATGTATGAAAAAATTAACCGGGGTAAGACCGCCGGTATAGTTTGCTAGTTACATTATTATTTTAGACTGCTGCCCCACCCTGAGCCCATGGCTGGCTACGCCCATGGTCGAGCGGGCTTGGTGATAGATAGCTACCAGTGGCGAAAGGTACTAACAACTCGATTCCGCTGGGTTGACTAAACTTTTGAAGTTACCAAACGCTTCTCTTCCATTACTGCGCTTACAAGATGAGGATAAATGGGGTTTTTAGGTTTTTGCTCCGGGTTTACGTGCGAAAATTTTCACGCCCCGTCACTGATAGCTACGCTATTAGGGTGCGACCAAACCGCCACTTAACCTTTTCAACGCCAACGACACATATATAGGTCACAAAGTACAGTGTCAAAGTGACCTTGACACAATGACATAAGATTCAAAGCAGGTTTACGTTTTGTCGAGGCGCGGCGGTGAAAGGGATAAAAAACGGTGACGTTACGGAATCGCAGTGACGCACCGTAAACGTCAAAACTTTACTATGGAGAGCATGCGGTAAATTCTGACGTTTACGGTGCGTCACTGCGAATCCGTACCGTCGCCGTTTTTTAAGCGGCGGTTTGGTCGCACCTATATTCCGTTATCTGTTAGCACTGACCAGGTGTTGCAGCTCCGCGAACCGGCGGTTCCAGCCGTCGAGCAGCCGGCGCGTCACCGCGCGCTGCACGCGCGACTCCCGCGCCACGAACAGGCGCGCGCGCAGCCGCCGCCCGCGCCCGCAGCGCGACGAGCACGGCGACCACTCGCCCCAGCCCGTCACGCGGCAGTCCTCCGTGCCGACATCCTAAATTACGCAACATCTTTAGGGTTGGCTCCTGAAGGCCTTACTTGCATTTAGCATTGGCATTCAAAACGTCTCAGTAGTACACTGACCAAGTATGCAAAATGACTTGTTTATCTAATGCCATGATTACATAATTGTCTAAGTTTTAAGAAGACTTTCTTAGCAAAACGTCTAGGACGTGAAATGCACAAGTAGGCAGAATGACTCAATATTGTAGAAGGTCTTGATTAATTGATTATATTATATTGGTAACGAAGGTTATCCAGACCATTTACCTAAATAATGAATCATTATGACATTAAGTCGTTTTACAGCCAAGTCATTCAGTCTACTATGTCTTATAGCAATGAGGGCGTTTTACAGAACAAGACATTTTGCAACGCGGACAAATATACAACTAAGGTGCTCTGCTCGCCAAGACTAAATGCATGTAAGGCCTTCAGGTCAGGACCCCATCTTTAGACTAGAACTGACGGCCGATGGGGCCGAAAGGTTCTCGAGTGGCGTCCGCGAACCGGAAGACGCAGTGTAGGTAGCGACGACCTGGTGAAGGTAGCGGGAACGCATTGGATGCGGATGGCGCAGGGCTGATCTGTTTGGCGAGCCTTGGAGGAGGCCTATGTTCAGTAGTGGACGTCTTTCGGCTGAAATGATGATGATGATCTTTAGACTCTGTCCAGAGAAAGCGATTGTATTGTAGAGACACTCGCGCGTTCCCGAGATACTAGACTATAGCGCACCTTCAGAATTGAACTGACTCAGTTCGAAATATTGCTATCTCAATAACAAACTTTATACTAAAACACTCAGGTTTGGGTTTAAAATAAGATTATTTCTAATTACTTAAGTCAGTTTAATTCTGAAGGTGCGAGCTACATAGTACACCCCATCCAGATACTCTCACGCGTTTCTATTCTCGTGCGTAAAACGCGTGCAACAGCGAGTCGTTTTATGTACGAGCGCCGCGCGAGTCGAGATACTCTGGCGCCCCGTAGCCAGCCCCTGATTTACGATTTTTTCGAACCGGGGCAAAAACTTGAGAGTGGCGCCCCCTTCCTTCACTTGATCGATATTTCGAATTCTTACCTCAAGGATTTGGCGCCCCCATGAAACTGCCGCCCGGGGCAAGTGCCCCCCCTTAGATCCAGGGCTGGAAGTAGCACGCGCGAGTCCGTGGCGAGTGGACGTATTTTGTGCGAAATGGAGCGTGATATTTATAACTCCTCCATCGCTTATCATGCGTAAGATGGCATCTGGATGCAATATAAAAATTAAGTGCGCGAGTATCCTCGAGCGCAAGTCGCTTCGTCTAGACAAGCTCTAGTGGCCGTACTGATTGGCTATATACCTATCGCTCGTGCAATGAAGCGATGCAGTTTCATCACACGATGGAACTCCATATTGTCACATCGTGTAATCAAAAGACGGATGAAGCTGCATACAATTATATAGTTATTTGTACCCAGAAAGTATTTTAAATGTTCCTGATTTGATGGGATCAAATCACTGAAGAACCAAACTCAAACTAAACCTACTTCGATATTAGCTCATATCTCAAAATCGATAATCTGGCCAAATAACCTTTACTAAATGTGCGTTAAGGTTCAGTTCGGTTTACATAAGTATTTATTTGAGATACGAACTATTTTGTATTTTATTTAGAAAAATCCTGATTGCAATACAAACCATGAAGAACCAGTTGAAATTGGAAACAGACGACGAATTTGTATTGTCTGATGGAGCAGGCCTGTAAGAAAAAAGTGCAAATTACGAATATGTGTTCACGAAAAAATAACCCCCCTTCGACAGTCGGGTGAAAAACGTGTTTGTCATTGACATCCATGACATCGTTTTTCAAAGTAGGCTACCTGTAATTGATTCATTCAGGTGTTACTTCACCCCGATCCATTAAGCCGTACAACAGACATTGAACCTTAGGTGGTAAAGGAATTTCTTGGTTGGTTGACTTGGTTGATCTTACTTTAGTTTTTAGTGTATGGAGTGACGGAGCACCGATGTAAGTAGTCTGGGAGTAGTAAATTACTGTTGTATAAACATATATCTACCTACTACTTAGTCAAAATTTAATGAGTTTGGGAAGATACATTTTTTTATTGAAGGTACGTACTCTAGTAGCCGCTGCCTTTATTTTATTTTTTTGAGTAGTATCTACCTGTTGCAAGGCCCAGCGTCGCACGGCAACGCTTGACTGAGTATAGTCCGCGCGCGGTAGCCGATGTGGCAACGTTTGTGCGCGCGATGCGCGACGTAATGGCGGGTGCGTGCGCGTACGCCGCAGCCTTCGCACGGCGACCACTGCGACCACGGCGACACGGCGCACGGGCCGGACGACTCTGCCGGATCCGGCTCGTACTCTGACACCGCTCTGGAATGTCGCCAAAGTTACATTAACCAGACATGAGGTCTGACCATCAGTCTGACAAATTGTGGCTCAAGTTCCGGTTATTCTGAATAATTTAGAAAGAAGAAATTAGTCCGACTGTGGTATAAAGTAACGAGTATCGATATGGAAAATAACGATACTTACTCGGTATCGAAAGTATCATTCGGACCCTACTTATTCGCCAAAAGTATAAGCATTTACCTAATTCTGGCGCTACTTCGCGAAGGTCCATATCAACGAAACACATTATTTTTACTTTGCCTCTCCCCTACCTGCCATATTGTGTTACCAAAGGAGCAGAATAGAAGGGTTGTGTTGTGGTCCAAAGGTATAAGCGTCTCGTTGGCGTCGTCATCGTTGCTCGTTGAAATTGTATGTTCGGCTAATTCCGCTAAAAGACATCGATCGGCTCGGCTCAATTCGGCCCGCGTAGCCAAGCCGATCAACGTCTTTTTCGCTCTTATTGCGTTGAAAGAAAGGTTTTTCCGATCTGTATATCTGTAGACCGTCTGAAGTGTACTGACCGGCAGTGCATGCGCGGGCCGCGGCACGAGCGGTGGTCAGTGAGCGCGACGCGGCAAGCGTCGGCGGCGGCGCGCGCCGGCCACACGTAGTGGCGCTGCCGCAGCGCGCGCCCCGCGCCGCACGACACGCTGCACGCGCCCCACGCGCCCCACGCGTGCGTCGCGCACGCCCCGCTGCCCGCTACCGCCTCTGACAAGTGCTCCGCCTTTGATTCCCCTGGTAGTTTAGAAGAGATTCCATTTTTTTTTTCAAACCCCCTTATTCATAGAAGCTACTTAGTTATGTTCGTTTTCCTTACTGCCTCTTTGATATTTGCCCTTGCTAGATACAGGCAAATTTTACGACAAATTTGTAAATTTTACGAATAAGGAGTTCGATTTGAACGGGGCTTTTTCGCGTAAAACACTTAATAGTGACGTGACTTGGTGTTCATGGATTTTTTAAATAAGTACAAGAACATAGGACATTCTTAGGAACTGGTATATTAGATATTATATCATCTATAATGTGCGAATTGCGTTCAAAAATGTGTATAGTTTTTTAAGATCTAAGGCTAAGATGTAAAACAGAGAGCATATAACGTATCTGTAGATTAAACTCAAATACGTTATTAGCATTAACCATTTCTTTAATTTACACTTATTCCTGTGCCTAAAGTGCACCTCGTCACATTATATGAAAGTTAACTAATGTAATGATGATTTACAAAACCCAAATATGCCGTAGGCATATCCGTACAAATTTCTGCAAAGCGGTTCCACAAATCCAAGTTTACATCTCACCTGAAGAGATAGAAGTCAATCGCTGGACAGTTTATATTAAAATTAAGTAACTGACCACCAACATCGCAGCTTTTCTCATACAGCCGTAGCCTGTTGAGCCTCAGCCTTGCGAACGGGCGCATCTCGCCGGCGGGGTCGAAGAACGGGGAGCGGGCGTCCCGCGGCCAGTCGGGACGCAGCGCACGGACCGGCGCCGGCGGCACAGACGGCGAACGCCGGGACTGGAAACAGTGCCCAACTATATTCGAAATTCGTACAGTAAAATCACATAAAGTTTACCACTGACAGATGGTTTGCCTTCATTTCATACATATTCAACTTTAGCGACCTACAAATAAAGCCAATTTTAGAATACTTACTGTTACCCACGTTTGCAGATTTTGTAATAGCTACTTTATTTGTATGGTGTTAAAGTTGGAAATGAAATGAAGGCAAGCCATCTGTCAGTGGTAAACTAAAACGTATTGTATCGTGTTATCCCTTTCACTCTGCTTAAGGGTCTCTCCACATCTATCCGCGCGGAATTGGCTTCAGGCGATCGGAAAAAGCTTTATGTCAACGCAATAAAAGCGAAAAAGACGTCGATCGGTTCGGCTCAATTCGGCTCGCGAAGCCGAGCCGACCGACGTCTTTTTCGCTCTTATCGCGTTGACACAAAGCTTCTTCCGATTGGCTGAAGCCGATTCCAAGTCGATAGATGTGGGGAAACCCTTATACTATTAGCGCGAAGGGAACGACACGACTCGAAGTTCGAAATCGAAAGTCGTATACCAGCCGTCGTACCCCAGCAGTCTAACACAATAGACAAGTTTAGTAGTTGGTTTGTGATTTTTTGCCCACAGCCTAATACCAGTGCTCCGTCACAACACTCCCCCACTGCTATTGACACGTACCTAAATAGTAATTCTATTCTCTTTGGTAGTTTTCACTCGAAAATGTCCTTTGTGAATGCCACTAAGGTGGTGAGCCGGTTGATAGGTGAAAAATAATTATTATGAATCGTAAGTCTTCGCGTACTTTATAAAGTACAAATCCATCGTAAGAGTAACTGCCGAATGTACTATAGTAACTAGGAACATGAATTAGGTATTTATTTCCCTGTAAACTACCCATTCCAAGTTTCCACCCCGAAGAAGAAACCACCCCGAAAACGGAAATTACCCCCAAATTATATTATTTGGGGGGGGGCAAGTCGAGCAAAACAAAGGCACGGCTGTACCATCCTTTTCTCGAAGCCATTAAGGCTATTTTCATTAAATATTTATTTACCGTGTAACTCAGTCCGCTGTCAGTCCCGGCATCATACGGGTACAGCGGGAGAGTAGCCGACATCCTCCAAGTGCAATTGGCATTACAGAGCTCCAGTGCAGAAACTCCCACTATCCAATCAGGAGACGGTGCCAGTTTCGCGGCCAAGGAAACCAGGTGATTCTTGGCGTCCACTCGGAACACTGCGAATGTGCTGGGATTGCCAGCTCCAGCCACCTGCTGCCATGAGATGCCGCGAGCCTTGATTATTGTGCGGATGTGGTCACTCTGTGGAGATGAACAAATAATTTCATCATCATCATCAGTGATCGAAATAGGTAGTGCAATTTCGCGAGACTTCTGTACGACGTAGGCTTAGTATGGGTATACCGTATAATCACGGGAAAGTTTTTTTTATGTTTCTGTTAAGTTTTATTTTTGTGTTTTATTTCATAATTGTTTGTTTTTACACATTTCATATTGACAAAAACTTTTATTTTTCGCTTTTTTATGTCATGACAAGAAACCATTCTGTAAAAAAATATGTGTCTCAGAATCCCGGGTCTTATCCATACTAAGTATAATGTTTTAGGTCAGTCATTCATTGCACTACCTATTCCGATCACTGATCATCATCATCGCAGCCTATATACGTCTCGCTGCAAGGCACAGGCCTCCTCGCAGAATGACCATGCTTTCGGTAGATGGGGGAAGTTTTAAAAATAACATCTTTTTTACTCAAACAAAGATAAGCCATATGTTATGCTAGCTTTTTCCCGCAACTTCGTCCGCGCAGGTAACGTGTTTCCCGTTGGAATGAGATATTTCCCTTGGTAAAAATAGCCTATGTCACTCTCCAGCCCT
Source organism: Archips xylosteana (assembly GCA_947563465.1). Lineage (NCBI taxonomy): Eukaryota > Metazoa > Arthropoda > Insecta > Lepidoptera > Tortricidae > Archips > Archips xylosteana. The sequence continues at coordinate 9,278,568 of OX387349.1, forward strand.
TCAACTATGTCAATACAAAAAATCATGGCAATCCCTCGCTCAGTTTCGACGTGAAAGAAGGATAGACAAAAACACATTTACATTTATAATATTACTATGGATATTGCTTGAGACCTCATCAATTAAATTCCATTTCGGCTAGAGATCAATATTTTTCAACTCCTGATCACCGATCATAAATCGCCGTCTATACCAGGTGTGGCCAACTGGTCGATCGCGGCTATTAGTCCAGTCGATCGTGGCAAGGCAAAAAATATAAATAATAGAACAGACTGCGCAACGTATTCAGTCACCAACTGCTGCGTTCATGTCATTGGTAGATCGCCTAAGGTTTCGTCAGTAAACAGTAGATCTTGGGTCTAATCAAGTTGGTCACCCCTGGTGTATACAGTAAAATTACATAAAGTTTACTACTGACAGATGGTTTGCCTTCATTTCATATTCAACTTTAACGACCTACAAATAAAGCCAATTTTAGAATACTGTTACCCACGTTTGCAGATTTTGTAATAGCTACTTTATTTGTATGGTGTTAAAGTTGGAAATGAAATGAAGGCAAGCCATCTGTCAGTGGTAAACTAAAAGTAAACGTATTGTACTTTATTTCTAGTAAAAACAGTTGGCAGCCACCTACCTCAGCTTTGAGCTCCTTCTCCAACGCCGTGGTAGCGCCGTCGTCTGCGAGCCGCCGTAAACCTGCGCTGGCGACGCGGCCCTCCTGCCACACGCGGTACTGCGCCGTGTGCGAGGCGCCGATCAGCTCGCCGAAGTGCGCGCGTGCTGACTCCGGCGGGAACGAGCGCGAATGCGTGTTGCGGGACCAGAGGCCTTCGAAGGTTACCTGTTAGATAGTGTACTGAGTAGGTGAGCTTAGTAAGGCGTTGGTCATAGGTAGAACCTTGGAAGAACTTTGCCTTTCTTTTGCTTTCTCTTGCCAATCCGGCAGCAAAAGATCAAGCATGCATTGATGTGATCCCGCGTCAGGCCCGTCTTTCCCACTGGGCACTATGGGCACGTGCTCAGGGCTAAATGGACGATGGGGCTCCCTAGTGGCTATAAAAAAATACAATTATTTATTGTTGGTCATAGCCCCTGAGGCCCCTTATCCTAAAGTCTCTTCTATCTGCTTTGGATCGCGAAGTTTCTAAATTTAGTATGAAAACTGATACAAGGCGTTTAGGTTCATTTCGTCCACATTCCCACTTCGTCAGCAATCCCATTTCGTCCACAATCAATTCCCGATTCGTCCACTTCCCATTTCGTCCATATTCCCACTTCGTCCACATTCCCACTTCGCCAACATTCCCATTTCGTCCACATTCCCATTTCGTAACAAAATAGTAACGAAATTGGTAGTGTACCTATCTGGACAGTATTGACCCGCACCGTGCTTAGCAAGTACAATACAATACAATACAATGACTCTTTATTGTACACCAGGAATAGTAAGCAATACAGAAAACAGGTACAGTGGGCTTCAAAAGTGCATGGACATCTCGGGGCGATAATCGCGTGAGCAGTGTTTGATCGTTTGAGTTCATGTTTCGATGAGAATTAACTAGATGGCGTTGTGAATTGATGCAGCGAAGTGGCCGTTTTCTGCATCTAGTTTATGTAGCAAACTAAACCGCTATTTCGAACCATCTTCTAATAGCAGCTGTGGCTAAACGGTTATACGCATTAGCCAAGTAACTGGTATATGGAATTGGTTTAAGGTTCGAATCCCAGATTAGAGTGCTATTTTTGTTTTTCATTTACTTGTTTTTTTTTTTAAAATATATATCAAATATGTATTTTATTATCTGTGTAATTAAAAAATATCTTTGATCAGAAAATAAAATAATACAATCTTTTGATATCAAAAATTTTATTTAAATCCATAAAAGAGCAATTTCTCAATAATATTATTTCGTTTTCACCGATGTAAGGGAACGTGCAGAAACTATAGGCGGCAGCACTAATGCGACAGAAAAACTATGCGGACAGTAAAAAAAACTTATCAAGTCAAAATTGATGGCACCAGTTGGCAGCACCGTCTATGTGCACGTTCCCTACAGCCATCTAAATAATTATTGAGGTATTATTAGCTTAAGTATTCGTTTCCAAAATTGGAAAGAAGATTGAAGCTTCACCACAATAAAAATAAATAAAATTATTAGCAACTAGATCTTTAAATTGGAGACCGGGTTAACATAATTAATGAATGCATAATATTAATTATGTAATTTATGTTCTGTATGAAGTAACTTGTAACTTGGCGATAATTTAAGTTCGAGTAACTTCAAAGCATAGTGTGTTGTGTTTCAAAAATAGCAAAAAAAAACAATTTACAGTTAAAAAATAGGAAACAAATAAGTAACTCATAAAGAATTGAAAACTAAATTTCATTCAATTTTATACACTTATACCTACTTAACATAATGGCTAGATATTAACCCGGTCTGGTCAAATAACAGTTCACTTAATACTTAGTGTAACCTCCTCCCTGTTCAATAACAGCTTGCATGCGGGAACGCATGGAATTCACGAGATTTTCACACAAATTTGAACCTCGAATATTATCCCATATGTTAACACAATGAGCCATTAACGCCTCTGGCGTTCGCTCATTGTGACTATCCCAACGTTGGACTATAATTCCCCATAAGTTTTCGATGGGGTTCAAATCTGGTGACCTAGCGGGCCAAGGAATTGCACTAATATTGTTGTGCTGGGCAAACCAGTTCCGCACAACACGTGAACGGTGAATGGGACAATTATCTTCCACAAACTTTACGGATGGTAATTCTTCCTCCGGATACACAGTTCGAACAGTGGGCAACATGGTTTCTTCGAGCATTTGCGCATAATCAGCACCATTTGCTCGATTGGGCAACCGCACCAGTTCTCCCGGCCCAGCTGCACTCATCCATCCCCACATGTTTATAGTAATACGACCAGATTCCGTATTGGGCACTATGTGGTCGCTATTATATCGTGTGTTGTTCCTACGCCATAAACTCAGACGCCCATGTTGGCTGGATTTAAATGTTTTTTCGTCGCTAAATATGACGGTACTCCAGTCAAAATCCAAATGCTCCATGGCAAATTCTAACCTTGCCCTTTTGTGGCGATCTGTGAGCAAGGGCTTAACTACATGCCTGCGATGATGAATTCCCTCGTTATGCAGAGCACGACGAACAGTGGCCACACTCGTGTCAAAAACACAGGCATAATGTTTGGTTGAGAGGAAACCGTTTTCCTCATAATCCGTAACCATGCCTTGACGTTGTGTTGAGTCTATGAGGCGTGGTCTACCTGATCTTGCACGGTGTAATAAATTCCCTTCGCTTTCATAACGGTGCACCCATAAAACAACTGTCTTCCTCTGTAACAAAAATAAAAATAAATTAAATTAAACTATAAAGGTAGGTAAATGATTAAAGTATTAAAAAAATATTAATTTGACATAGTTAGTAGAAAAAAATACTTACGTTTAAACCAGTCTCTCTGGCGATTTCCGACAATGTTTTGCCTTCACCGTGCAAAGCAATAATTTGTGATCTTTTAACTAAACTGATGTTACATCGAGAACTCATGTTAATGAAATAATGGAGTAAGTGCGGAAAAATACAAAGAAAGCAAATCGAATTACAAATACCTAGGTAGCAAGCAAACGAATGAGAATAATTTTTTGTTGAAATTGGTCTGGTGTTAAGTAATTTTCAATCTACCCTCTTAGCAAAATATTAAAATTCTAATTATTCACATTTACACGTAAGTTAGACAAGGATACAAATATAAGGTAATATACAATTCTTAGTTTCACTCGTTAATCTAATGTCTCGATGGCCGAGTTGCTAACAGAGTGGCTGTATATGCTTACAAACGGCCAAAGTGAATCGGGTTCGATCCCGAGCTCGAGATTTGGCAAAAATATTTATTTAAGCTTTTTGTCAGATTTGAAACTTGGCTTGTGATAAAAAGCCGTGGTGGAAGGGTGGTTTCACTTAATATGATGGCCTCTCAAGCAGAGGATCGTGGGTTCAAGCCCGGGCTCGCACCACCGAGTTTTTCGGAATTTATGTGCGAAAGTGCATTTGAAATTTACCATGAGCTTTCTGCGAAGAAATTCAATGGTGTGTGTGAAGTTCCCGACCCGCACTAAGCCCGCGTGGGAACTACGACCCAAGCCGGTCTTACAATCTCAGATGAGCCCTGTGCCCTGCAGTGGGACGCATATGGGCTGGGATGACGATGATGGTGATGATGATGCGATGCTTGTCCATGCATGTCAATGTTTTTTCACGTGCGGCCTTCTGACATTTTCCATTGATATTTTTTATAAGTAGTATACTCGTATGGTAAGTGTATACCTATGTAAGTATTATATTTAATGTCGTTGTTTCATCATCATCATCATCATAATAACTGCCGGAAGACGTCCACTGCTGAACATAGGCCTCCCTCGAGACTCACCAAACAGGTCGGGTCCGTGCCATCCGCAACCAACGCGATCCCGCAACCTTAACCAGGTCGTCGCTCCATCTTGTTGGAGGCCTACCTACACTGCATGTTCCGGTCGGTGGATGTTTATTTGTTTATATATATTATATTTCTATTGTATTTAATATTTATTGCCTAATAGCTGCGTTTCTCCTTAAAAAAATTCGTTAATCGAACCTAAATAAAAACTTTTTGAGAACTTAGTTAATCAGATAATATTACGGTTGAGATATTTATACAAGAAGATCAGCACGTAACGAATAGTTTTGAAAAGTTAGTATAAAGATTACCCTCAGTTTAATTAATGAGGCACATCCAAGTAAGTATATTATTCAACATTCAACCTAATGTCGCAGTTCAATACAGCTGCCTTCAAAAAATCTCTGAAGTTAAATTACGGTAGTCCAACAATCGGCAACAAACATAATCTATCTAGCTGTATCTACGCATTAGCTAGACAAGGATGCAAAGATTAAGTAAAATATACGATTGTTAGTTTCACTAGTTATCATAATGTCTCGATAGCCGAGTGGCTAACAGAGCAGGCGAAGATGCTAACGGATGCAATTGGCCAGAGTGAATCGGGATCGATCCCCGGCTTGTGTGTGAGGTTTAAGAAAAATGTTTTTGTTAGATTACCAATGTTACAGATTCCAAAAAAATACAAAAAGATAAGCCTGAGCAATCCGCGTTCGGCATACGAGAGTTCGGTTATTTGCAGCGTTAAGCAAATTATTCAAATATTTGTTAAACATTGACATGACGAATTATTACAATATTTATAAATTAATATGAATTGTGAAGAAGGAAGATTCCGAGCGAACGTATTTTTTTCATATAATATGGTAATACAACGCCATCTCGTAAGATTCGATTGAACTAGTACGGCTTATATGGTAGCTACTGGCACTCGTTTTCCCTTCATAGGATTTTTGCTTTGCTTTGTCCATGCACTTTTGTCGCCGACCGTACACAGAGAAAAAGATACAAGGTAAGCAATAGGCGGTCGGGAATAGTATTTTTCTTAACATGAATGAATACCTACCTAAATCACAAAATAAAATCTTCCCTGAGAATTAAGCTAAGTGATAGCGAAAACCGCATTAAAATCGGCTAGGAATGTTGACCAAGTGGGAATGTGGACGAAATGGGAATGTGGACGAAATGGAACTGTGGACGAAATGGGAATGTTGACTAAGTGGGAATGTGGACGAAGTGGGAAAAGGACGAAGTGGGAATGTGGACGAAATTAACCTAAACGATACAAGGGGAGCCGCGACTGCAACGCGCTCCCATCCCACATCTCTTCTATGTGGCTTGCGCCTTAGACAATACGGCCTCCGATTGTGGTAACACTGACCTCGTATTTAGCCTCGTCGCATGCGCAACAAGGGTCAACGATGGGCGGCTGGCGAGCGAAGCCGGACGGCGCGACGGGGGCCGCGCACAGCTTGCGCGTGAGCAGCGACCACGCCTTGCCGTCGGTGGGACCCGCGCGCGCGCACAGCCGCAGACAATGCTCTGATGCGCTGACCGGCGCGTTCCAGATTACCTGAAGATTGCCACCACCCCTTCGTGAAAGTATGTCCCAGCCTACTTTTAAACGCAAGCTTCGAGCATTTATTTTTCTAACACAACTTGAAAATAGCTGCAACTTTTACTAGGTGATCGGTGTTGTTCTCGAATATTTATTTATGTAATTTAACACAAACTATAGTTATTAAGTAAGTATCATATTTTGGTAACTATCCTTCTTGATATTTGTTTAGTAGGAATAGGAACTAAAATTTTGGCTTCTTTTATTCCGGTTCTTGGTTTTTTTTTCCTACTATTGTTAAATTTTCTTTTTGTTGTCCACCATCAAACCCGCTACAGACTCTAGCTGAGTCTGCTCCTTTTGCCGCAGGACAGAAATCGTTGTACATATTTACTTGTAAAACAATAATTTAATTTTTCTATTGTGTTTTTATTTACTGTTTTGTGTATTTAGGTTTTTTTTACTGTGACAAATAAATATTTTTCATTCTTTCTTTCTTTCAAGATGCCGGTGGTTGGATGTTTGCACGTTATACGATGACAGAAGAAGGTAGTCTCGAGACTTGACCGGGGTCAACCCTACATCATCATCATCCGCCTAGCCTAGGTATATACTTGCAGTCAAGGAATTTAATTTGCAACCCACCTAAGTTTGAATATCGTACAGCAAACTGTCACCATAAGAGCTAGCTACGATGTTGCTTTGACGTGTAGAGTTTGACATTTCGACCTTAATGCACTGCTAATGTTAAATGACATTTTTACGAAATGGGTGGGGAATTTGATTGAACCTCCTCTCAGAATGATATGGCTTGAGCCTACGCTCAGTGCGGTTTGGGAGCTTCACATATTACACCAATGAATTGGTTTCCAGGTGAATGCACAGGTTTCAAAGCTCATGGTAAATTTAAAATGTAATTTCGCAAAAAACGAGGTGTGAGCCCGGGTTCGAACCCACGACCCTCTGCTTGAGAGACCATAGGTCAAACCACTAGGCTACTACGGCTTCCAATCAACCTTACACAACTCAGTAAATAAGTATACACAAGTCGTTTATTTACCACCGCATTTACGTAAATAATTCACATTTTTGTTTTTTAATGAACATTAATGGACCAACCACCAACAACCAACATACTAACCAACATGTTAGTTATTAATAAGTATAACTGAGTTGATCAGGGTTAATCCTGATCTCATCTCCAGAATCGCCATTTAAGTATGTAGGTACATTTCCCACTGCCTTACGGGTATTTTTTATCAGATACAAACCATTTCGTCATCCTACTATACTTATTTAATGTTAGGGTCTATGGGTGGTTGGTCCGTGGTCTACGCACAACGCGTTTTTTAAACGCGCCTCGGACCCGCATAGGCAGCACGTTATTTATTCCACACAGCAGTTTGATTACAATAATAATATATACATATTTTAGAAATTGAAACCAAAATGGGTAGAGCCAGGCCGCGAAGGATTTCAACCGCCGTATTTAGTGTGTTACCAAAATCTAAGGATATGTACATGAACTAAAACCAATTGCAATTCTGCGAGCACACACCACACCACCCGTGATGGCGGTCACCAGAATTTTTAGTTACGGACGTACTACCTATTAGTTGATTTTCATAACAGACGGGACCTTATCCAAATAACGAAACTATGACATTAACTAATATTATTTAAAAGCGAAAAAATAATAAAATTTTTAAATAATCTTAGATTCGGTGAGCAGCCGTACTGCTAATAATAGTACATTACTGCAGAGACCGTGAAGTAAGGGATTGATGGACGAGATTTGGGGTATACGGCCGAGTCGTAGACGAGGCCGGATAAAACGAGTCCAGCAATCCCTCTTCCGGCCGAGGATTGTATAGAGCTTTTCTCAAACATGCATCATCATCATCATCATCATCATCATCATCATCATCATCATCATCATCATCATCATCATCATCATCATCATCATCATCATCATCATCAACAGCATCATCATCATCATCATCATCATCCATCCATCCAACCATCCATCCATCCGTCCATCCATCCATCCATACATCCATCCATACATCCATCCATACATCCACCCATACATCCATCCATACATCCATCCATACATCCATCCATACATCCATCCATCCATACATCCATCCATCCATCCATACATCCATCCATACATCCATCCATACATCCATCCATCCATCCATACATCCATCCATCCATCCATCCATCCATCCATCCATCCATCCATACATCCACCCATACATCCATCCATACATCCATCCATACATCCATCCATCTATCCATACATCCATCCATCCATACATCTATCTATACATCCATCCATCCATCCATACATCCATCCATCCATACATCCATCCATCCATCCATCCATCCATACATCCATCCATACATCCATCCATCCATCCATCCATCCATCCATCCATACATCCATCCATCCATCCATACATCCATCCATACATCCATACATCCATCCGTACATCCATACATCTATAAATCCATCCATACATCCATATATCCATACATCCATCCATACATCCATACATCCATCCATCCATCACCAGTAGTTTAGGCGGTTTTATAGAAATAAAAGAAGATAGTTTTTTTTTTAATGTCGTAAGTTGGCTGTATGTAATTTTTCCTTTGTCAGTTTAGTGTTAGTAAGCAAATTTAAAAAGTTACAGCAGCGGACAATAATGGTTTTTCATACTTACTTTTATGGCCTAGGCCAAAAAGTAATGTAGGGAGCCATAAACAACAAACTTCATGGCTTCATTTCGTGACATTAACGCATACATTTCAAAGCATGTTTGGGAAAAATAAATAATATTATGACATTAACTGATTTTGGGTAGCCTATTTCACCTACTTGTATCTCGGTCTTGGGATGGGCAGTAGCGTTGTCGACGGCGGGTAAGCAGAAGTCGTGCAGCTTCGTCTGTGCGTCGTACGCCTGAAACGCGCCGAGCGACTGGTTGTTGACTTGTGTCGGTTTGGTGGCGTCGAACGCGGTCTGATCTTCCTCTACCTCCATCCATATCGTGAAGCCAATGAAAGGCGTCAAGCCCTTGCCGCTGTCGACGCCTTGAAGGGACACTGAAAGTATTGTTCTTTTTAAAAAGATTTTATTTAATTTGCAATGTATGGATGCAACTATGTATGTAGATATGTATATGTATACGGGTCAAATCTTGCAAGTTTAATTTGACCCACTTCCCGATTTCCGATTGAACTGAACTAAGTACCTAGTACATTTGCACGATTGTACAGTCGCGGAATGAAAAAGTTCGTCACTTTTCGACTCTATGTCAACGAGTTAAGGTCTAAAAGTGAGGAACCTTTTCATTGCGCTATTATAGTATGTATAGTTATAGTTGCTGGAAGCGACCGTATCTACAGTAAAATTACATAAAGTTTACCACTGACAGATGGTTTGCCTTTATTTCATATTCAACTTTAACGACCTGTAAATAAAGCCAATTTTAGAATACTGTTACCCACGTTTGCAGATTTTGTAATAGCTACTTTATTTGTATGGTGTTAAAGTTGGAAATGAAATTAAGGCAAGCCATCTGTCAGTGGTAAACTAAAAGTAAACGTATTGTACACAAAGTAATTTTCATGTCACAACTGTCATATTTGCCGCCAAAACAAAATGGCGACAAAATAAAGTAAATATGTATACCTCCAAGTTGGCCATCCTGTATATGTAGCCCTGTTTTGTAAAAGTAAAATCGCTTAATTACTTCGCTAATCGCTTTACTTTTTATATGATACTAGCTGTAGCCCTCGACTCCGTCCGTGAAGAATAGGGGTACTTATAAAAAATAGCGTACGACCTATTCTCAGGCCTACCGATTGCAAAGAAAAAATTTCATAAAAAACGGCCAAGCCGTCTCGGAGGAGTTCGATAACAAACACCGTGACACGAGATTTTTATATATGTATTAGAATAGATATGGAGCTCTAGCGATTTTACCTTTCCACTGCCGAACTCTACCTTGTTCCAACAAAGAGTTTAAAACTTACCAGTATAAAGCTCCCCCGGGAGGAACAGATCCGGGTCTCCGGCTACGCTGAGCGCGTACCGCGCGTCCGCGGGCTGCGCGTGCGGCGGCGCGCGCGGGCACGGCGCCTCCGTCGCCGGCGCTGGGCTGCTGGCGTGCGCAACCGCGGCTAACGCGGAAACTAGTGCGTACAGCATTATGAGGTCAGACTTATACATTGACTGCCATTTTTATTGTTGCTGGTACTACTAACACAAAGAGATTAACGTACTGTCGCGTCATTTAGTTCTGATGCCTGAAACACAGGGAATCCTAGTTCAGGCACTTGTTATATTACTCTTGTAGTAAGTTTTTAGTTATTAGCCGTTACTGATGTAGGTGAAGCGAGTTTTTGAATAAATTATTTTTATTATTTGATTCCTGACCCACCGTAGAACGTAGGTACAGTCAGCATCAAAAGTAGCTGGTCACTTTTGTACCTTGTCCCTGTACAGTTAGGTGCAAAACGTCATATTTGATTGATAATTGTGTTATTACGACAAAGTACAAAGGTGACCAGCTACTTTTGATGCTGACCGTACTCACAGTAAGTTTCATAATAAATTCCCTTGTCACTATTATGATGTCATTATGACTATTTCTGTGAAAAGGGACCATAATGGGTCACGATTCGGTTGATTCCCTAAACACTTGTATAATATCAAGTAGGTAAAGTGGGGTGATATCGGAATAATTGAACAACTAACGTAGTTATCGAATACTTATATATTGAACTACTTATGATGGATTTACACAAGTACATGGATTACCTACTAGTGACTTTATTCGCGCTCTACATCGCGCTTTCGAAGTTTTTAAACTCGGATGTACAATATCTAAAGTGAAATCTCTATAGGTAATGTGTTTTTAACCGACTTCAAAAAAAGGAGGAGGTTCTCAATTCGGTTGTATGTTCTTTTTTTTTAATGTGTGTTACCTCAGAAATCCGTCATTTATGAACCGATTTGGAAAATTTTTTCATTGTTTGAAAGCACATGCTTTAAGGTTAGTCCCGTTGTTACCAGAATCCAGTTCTGATGATGGGATCCATGAGGAATTGAAGAAACTCCTCAAAAATTCAAGAGAAATGTAGAGCGATTTTAGTATTTTCGGTGACAAGTCGAGCATTTGCATTCAGAAAGTATCATGGAACTCTGTAATAAAACGACATAACCCCGTCGAGCATTAAAAATAGAATTTTCAAAATAAAACCTCCTTCAAAAAACATCCAAAAAAACTATAACTGAAAGCCTTCTTACACCTTCACATTAACGTCGTGATCACATTAGGTACCTAATTTTCAAAATCTTAACCATCCAGTGTAATTAGATGTACCTACCTAGACCGTAACTACCGTATTTACCTAATTCTGAAAGTGACTACCTATTTAAGTAAAAAAATGCCCCCCTTTCGCCTCAAAATTAATTAAAAATGTAAAGTGTCATACTATCTTATCTGCGCTTAGTCGTCGTGCCTTTGTCGTTGGTAAACAAAGGAAAATCATTAACACACATTCAATAACTCAACCAGAATCATAAGCAAATTACTTAAAAGCTTTCTCCTCCAATTTCAATTGACTAGGTGTACTTATTACTTAAAATATTTATCCATTATTTCCATTTTAAAGACCCGGAACGAGGCGAAAACGGTTTTTGAGCGATACGGCACGGCCGCTCGCCGTACGCTTTTGCGGGAACTGACGGAGATACCGGACCGGAGGGAACTCTAATGCTTAGTAATGTAGAAGGGGATATACAAGGGGATGTTTTGTTAATCCACTGGATTACATTTACTTCGCGCTCCAGCTAGCTTTATTGAATTTGTATGAAACTTTCGCCGCGTACTGAAGTAGAGAGGATAGTTTAATTTGTATGCTAATGAAGTTTAATAGAAATTAATGGTGTGTCGAAAATAAGCAAGAAAATCGAAGCCATAAGTAATAGACAGACCATTAAAGACGCATCGGAAAGACACTATCCGTGAAAAGATGTGGTTCCATTGAGGCGGAGAGGTGTGAATTGACAAATTGCATTGTGGGGAGAAGGATCTGAGGTCTGACAATAGAGGAATCTATCCCCAGGGACATACCTACATATTATGGCTAGGAACCGAAGTCCGAAGGAGGGCAGTTGGAAGTGGAAGTTGTATCACTACATAGTATAAAACAAAGTCGCTTCCCTCTATCTGTCCCTATGCATGCTTAGATATTTAAAACTACGCAACGGATTTTGATGCAGTTTTTTTTAATAGATAGAGTGATTCAAGAGGAAGGTTTATGTGTATTGCACCAGTGCGAAGCCGGGGCGGGTCGCTAGATTATATATATATCCGAGTTTAAACACTTCGATAGCGCGATGTAGAACACGTATGAACAAAATTCTTTTGGTTTATTCTGTGGGTAAGTATAACAAAAGTTAGGGATGTTCGAGCCAATATTTTTTTATATTTTTTAAGAGCTTGTACCGGCATCAGACCCACAAGACGGGCAAATACCCGAGTGGTTATAGGAACTGACCACAAAGCTTGAAATCCCGAATTCGATCCCCGGCCAGGGCAGATATTAATTTATGTAGGAAAAATACGAATAGGTACTTATTCTCGAGTGTTGGGTGGGTAAGGAAAGCCTCTGCTATGTTTACTAGGCATTAATAATCATACTTACCTATACAGATATTAATCATAATCATATGATTAATATCTGTATAGGTAAGTATGATATATTGATAATCATACTTACCTATACAGATATTAATCATATGATTATGATTAATATCTGTATAGGTAAGTATGATTATCAATATATCATACTTACCTATACAGATATTAATCATATGATTATGATTAATATCTGTATAGGTAAGTATGATTATCAATGCCTAGTAAACATAGCAGAGGCTTTCCTTACTTTAGGACTAAACCAATTGGAGTCATTGTCATTTGTCCCGTAACATTTCATATCGCTTGATTTTGGGGAAGACTGCGCTCGTAGTTTCAAGAATTCGTTAGCACGCCAGAAAACTCGTGGTGACTATTGTATTGGAAAAACTAAATGCAATCCAAAAATGAGAAAGGAAAGTAGATATCATAGGTAGGTAGGTGCTATTAAATTAATTCGTTAAAATAATTAACAATATTATTCTTTTCTTCAGCTTTTATTTAAGACTGGTGCTTGGATATAAAGTATATTATAATATAATTAAATTAACAAAACGTAAATTGTAAATTTCTCATAAATTGGTATTATAATTTAGGTACTATAATTATATTTATACTGATATCGTTCGCTTAAAATTAGCTGAAAGTGGGAAACGACTTAAGATGACAGCTCCCGATACTACCAAACAATTTTCGATTTGTAAAATTCCAGAGACTAACGTCAAATTTTCTTAAACGTTTTCCGCATTTGTGCAATTTCCTTTCGCCTACTAAAAAAGTGGACATGTAAGCCAGATAGGTTAGGTTTGTTAGGAACCTTCAGATGCCCGAAGGGCGAACCGGCAATAAATAAATGCTGCGCTGAGCGGGGCTCCCGGGGGTTTCATGGATGAAGAGATATTATACAAATGTGGAAAACTATTTGAGAAAATTTAAAGAAATCTAAAATAATATAAATGCGGAAATTAGATGAAGGTGTCCGGAGCCGACGACACTTTTATATAAATACTACTACAGCTATAGATGTTGATGTAAATGGAATTAAATAGTTAGCAAATTGAAACGGCAATGACGCTAAAATCTTAAGTATCTAAAAAATGCTACCGAATTGTCCTGTCCATTTATTTTTAAGATTTCCTATTAACTTTTACGAATTGCACAAAATAATCTTTCTTTTTTATTGTTTTAAGGGTAGTTGCAGCCGAAATGCATTCCAACCGCAACGTATCCGCAACCGCCGACCGTCCATGCATTTTTCACTGAAGTTTCGGTGCAGTCGGAAAAACTGCACGCAAACTGCACGTCCACACTGTGACTGTAATGTACGAGCGGTCGACAATTATAGTTACGTTGCGTTTGGAATGTAGTCCGTCTGTAAAGGCCCTAAAGACACTTAAGGTCAACACAAACCGGGAGCTCGGGGCGCCGACGGAGTGCCCAGCGCTGTCAATAACACTGAATCAAATACGGCGTGCCGCGCTGCGGGTGTGTGTCACCGTATATTTGATTCACTGTTATAGAGCGCGCTGGGCACGCTCCGTCGGCGCCCCGCGCTCCCGGTTTGTGTTGGCCTTTACAGACGGACTCCATTCCAACTGTATCGTAACTGCCGAGTACCGACCCCCCATACTTTGTAGCGTTTGGCAAAACTTCACATAAACTGCACGCTAACTGCAATTGAAATGTAAGGGCAGTCGGCACTTGCAGTTAGAATGCAGTCCGTCTGTAACGTCTCCGTTTCCTATAAATTTTACCAGTAAAATTAGAACTCACTAAGTAATCTATATGTATGAGAAAGGGGTTCGGTAGCTCAGTGGAAAGTGGAGAAATCAAAAGAAAGTAGAAGGAAAGGGGACCTCAAAGGCAACAATCAAGAAGAAGGTTAACTCGCTTACCCAATGACGTCCAATGGCCTGGTTTCCTCAGGGGTGGCCGAGTCAGCTCCTTGCAGCACAGGCGTTGCCTAGGTCTTTGACGTTCACGCCAAGATCACAAAGGTCTAATATATAAAGGTCCACACCAAAGCACAGCAGATGGTAGATATGATGGTTTAGAGGGTCTACATTCACACCAGGGCACGGTTACGAATGGACAGCACAGAAAGTCTGAAAGTCACTTTATCTTCACTCCAAAGTACGGTAGCGAAAAAAGGGAAAGGATAGATGCGCACGCGGCGGCGGTTGCTAACGAAGTGTTTCGTACCGCGGCGATAGAGGGCTCCTCAGAGCACATAGGATGACATTAAATAAGGAGCTATACCATCTCCAGAAAGTTGCCTTAGAAAGATAATAGAAGGAAGGAACATACTCCCCCCACCCTGCGAAATTCCAAATTTCCAGAGTATAAAGGAAAAGATTCTAAAAGGAAAGTTATAGGGACAGGATATGATAGAATTGCTTAATCATAAGGCGATGAGTTAAAGGATCTACAAAGTAAATAAATAGCTACGTGCATGATAAGGATAGCATTCTTTGATAGTAGTTATGTAACCTATTAGACTACAAATACACGCCTCAAAATAAAGTAACACATGATGGTAATACTGGAAAAACATTAAAGCTACGTATAGAAAAGAACAGACAGTATTAGTTCCTTTCGACAGGAATGACGCACAACTTCACCACCGGTCGCTTAAATTCTTTTGGTCTATAGTCACTACTCGCTACGCGGACAGTTGCTACTCTGACAACTCCATCAGCACCGGGATGGACGTTTGAGACGCGTCCCATCGACCACAGTAACGGTCGAAGGTTATCGTCTTTTACCACCACAAGATCACCAACGCAAACGGGACGGTCGTTTTCTGTCCACTTGGTTCTCTGACTCAAGGTATTCAGATAATCTCTGTGCCAACGTTTCCAAAAATCCGCATGCAGTCGCTGAAGCAGTTGCCATCGGTTCGTCAGACACGTTTTCTGCCTGTCCTCATTATCAGGAATAGAGGTCAACGGCGAGAGTGTCAGAAAGTGACCCGGAGTCAGAACAGAAAAATCGTTCGGATCACTACTAACCGCACAAAGGGGACGGGAATTCAAGACAGCCTCTATCTGCACTATAAGAGTTTGGAACTCTTCCATAGTCAACAAATGATTCCCAACAACCCTAGACAGATGACTTTTCACAGAACGAACCCCGGCCTCCCAGACGCCCCCGAAATGGGGCGAGGAAGGGGGGATAGTTTTAAACTCTATAGCCTCACCGGCTGCAGCATTCTCCATCGTAGTGGACAGCAGGTTCTTCGCACCTACGAAGTTTGTGCCGCAGTCGCTGAGAATGAGAGAGCACCGACCTCTACGCGCAATAAAGCGTCGCAGGGCGGCGATGAAAGACTCAGTCGACAGATCATTAGCAATCTCTAGATGAAGAGCCTTGCTCCAAAGACATACAAAAAGACAGAGATAGACTTTCTCAGGTCGCACCCCACGGCGGCGACGACCGAGAATCACGTGAAATGGACCAGCGTAGTCACAACCAACGCGTTGAAAGGCTTTGACAGCAGTAACCCTAACGCGGGGAAGGTCACCCATTAGAGGTTGTGATAGCACTGGCTTGGCTCGAAAGCAACGGACACATCCAGACAGACGTTTAGCTATTGCTCGACGAGCAGAAAGAACCCAAAAGTTTTGGGCTAACAAAAATTGGACCGTTTGCGGGCCGGCATGCAATGAGTTAATGTGAACATCATCAATAATCAACTCTGTGAGGCGATGATTTGAAGGCAATATTGCTTGATGCTTGGCTTCATAGTCTAAGTCCGAGTGCCGGAGTCTTCCACCGACACGTAATACGTCGTCCGTAGTAGACATAAAAATGCAGAGTTTCCGAAGTGGCTTCGGCAAGAGTTGATTTTTCTGGAGAGCTTGAATCTCTGTGAGGAAACAAGATCCCTGACAGTATCTCACAAGAGAGAGAAGAGCCCCTGCTAGCTCTTGATCACATATGGGACCTGAATATTTTTTCTGTTTGCGCAATAGATTCAGGAACCTAAGCACAGTCGCAGTCACTCGCAAAATTCTCTTCAAGGAAGAGAACCGGAGTAGAAGCTGCTGAATAGGATCAGTCTCGTTTGTAGCAACGAGAGCCGATTTCCTTTCTTCTTGACGTAATTCCGTTGTTACGTCAGATGACATGGGAAGAAGTTTGGATCGAGGCCATTGCTGACACGGGAAGGAAAGAAAGTTCGGGCCCGTCCACCAAAGGGGATGGGTAAGCAGTGTTTTTGGAAACAAACCTCTAGAGGCCGCATCAGCTGGGTTATCATGAGTGCTTATATAGTTCCAAATTGCGGAAGGTAACTTTCGCTGGATCTTTGCTACACGATTGCCAACGAATATTTTCCATTTGGAAGGATGGGATGCAATCCAGGAAAGAGTGATAGTAGAATCGGACCAGGCAAAGATGGAATCGATGGTAATTACGGACGATAAATCCGTGTGTACAGTATCCGCAAGATCCGAGAGCAAAACGGCAGCACATAACTCGAGTCGAGGCAACGTAATCCGTTTTGTGGGTGCAACTCGAGATTTTGCGCTAACTAGGTGGGTTTCGAACGAACCATTGTCTAGCTCGGCTCTGAGATAGATGACAGCGGCATATCCCGACAAGGAAGCGTCGGCGAACCCATGCAGTTGATAGGCGACGGCACGGGGATGAGTGATCTGACGAGGTATAGCAATGCCTGCCAAACCACTCAGCTGGCTGGTAAACTGATGCCAAACGCTGATAATTTCTTCCGGGGGCCTTTCGTCCCAATCCAGGCCAAGAAGCCAAAGACGATGAATTAGACACTTTGCCAGAAAGATGACAGGGGAAAGCAGCCCTAATGGATCAAAGACACGGGAAAGTTCGGAAAGTATTCTTCTCTTTGTACAGTGTTCTACAGACAGATTAACCTCGTACTTAAAGTAATCTGAGGACGATTCCCAATTTAGGCCAAGGACCTTTGTAACAGTCTGAGACTCTGCGTCGAAAGAAGTGGCAGCCCGCGGCAAGCAGTGCTCAGGTGGCAAGTGACTTAGCAGTTCGCAACGATTGCTCGCCCACTTACGAAGCTCAAAGCCTCCCTTTGACATGAGAGAGATTAGCTGACCTTGCAACTCAAGAGCCTCCTTGACGGAGGCGGCACCTGTTGGGATATCGTCCACGTAAGTGTCCGTGGTCAGTGCTTTAGCCGCAAGAGGAAAAGCGTGACCCTCAGTTACGGCTAACTGCTCGATGGATCGTAAAGCCAGATACGGGGATGAAGAGACACCATAGGTAACGGTGTTAAGGCGAAAATCTCGAAGTGGCTCAGTAGGATCAAACCGCCACACAATACGCTGAAAGTCACGATGGTTTTCTGCTAACAAAATATTCCTATACATTTGACGGACATCAGCCGTAAATACAACGGTATGTAAGCGAAAACGTGTTAGAATAGATGCTATGTTCTTTTGAAGCTTTGGTCCCGTGTACTGTGTGTCGTTCAACGACAAACCCTCGCCATCTCGCGCGGAGGCGTCGAACACAACACGCAGTTTATTCGTCAACACGCAGTGGTGCGGGATATAGTTCGACACCGCTGCCTTGGTGTCAGACGAAGAAACCTCAGTCATATGACCGCTATCGAGATAGTCTTGCATGAACTCAGTATAGGATCTACGCAGATCGGGATCGTTAGAAAGACGCGTTTCCAATTTATAAAAACGTCGCTCAGCGATGGATCGCATATTGCGGAAAGTCGGTTCAGCGCCCCTGAACGGCAACTCAACAACAAATTTACCCGTGGTATCTCGCTTGTAGGTAGCAAGAAAGTGCTCCTCACAAGCTGCATCATCGGGTGAAAGATGGGTTTCCTTTGACGGTAAATCTTCAAGCTCCCACAAACGCTTCAAATCTTCATCTAAATTATGGGCATGCAAAGTTTGGACAGAAGAAAGACTAGAGTACAGTGCGGGAACACAATCAAGACAGCGGGCGCGACCTAAAAATACCCAACCGAAGATAGTATTTAATCCAACCGGGGAATCCTTACCCCCAGGAATCATTCCCTGAATAAAAATCTCGTTCCAAAGCTCAGACCCGAGTAGCAGATCAATAGGACCTGGACAGTGAAAGTTAGGATCCGCTAATCTTATAAAACCTAACTTTTCCACAAAGTCGGTTTCCACAGTAACAGAAGGCATATCGTCACAAATACGATTAATCACTATGGCTTCAAAAGAAAGCTCATTGCCCTGATGACCTTCAGGGCGGACAGTGCATTGGATAGTACCCAATACCGGCGTAGACGCGTTCCCTAAACCAAACACAGACGGAGCGTTTTTCGAAATAGACAGACCCAAGCGGTTTACCAAACTCTGAGTTATATAATTTGCTTGACTTCCAGAATCAAGCAAAACACGAACAGCGTGAAAGGAACGCCATTTGTCTAAAATATCCACGCGCGCAGTGGAAAGAAGAACAGTTTTGTTCGAAGTACCATTATTACTGGAAAGCCCTTGAACGCCGAGAGCATTCGACGTATATGGAGCTCTGTTCTCACTATTAATATGGTGACCAACCGCATTATTATTATTATTAAAGTGTAATAACGAGTGGTGACGGTGACCACATGATCGACAACAGCTTTTAGACGTACAGTTCGACACGATGTGCCCTGCGCGCAGGCAATTAAAACATAGCTGCCTGTCACTAACAGCTTGCGAACGATTCGCGACAGTTAAATTTTTAAAGTCCGGACAATGTGCAATAAAATGTTTTCCGGAGCAGAACTGACAGGATGGAGGCAGGGGTGGCGAAGGCGAAGTCGCTTGGTTGCCTATCAGAGTCGTTTGCTTAAAACGACGCTGCGGCTGAGGCCCGCTTTCAGCGCGGGCGGCCCCCGCCGCTCCCGGGCGCGCGGCTCCGCCGGGGAACGAACCCGCACCAGGTCCCGCGCGCTCCACGGCGGTGCAGTAATCTCCGAGAAACCTTTCAAGCGAATGGTAGCTTGGAATATCCTCCGATGTAACAGTCATCTCAAACTCCCTACGAACCGACGGATCCAGCTTAAACAACAGCGTATAAAAAATAACAAAGTCCCAGCTCATAGTAGGTAAATGCAATGATCGCAAAATAGCTAAATTTTCTTGAAATGTGTCTAACAAGGCTCTAAAGGCTTGCGCGGTGTTATTATGCACCTTAACATTGAGAATAGCTTGCCATGCTAGAAAGGCCAACTGACGTTTATTTTGATAACGCTTCACTAATGTGTCAAATGCTGTATCGTAATTATCAGCGGATATTGGAAACGCTGACAGGAGCGTCAGAGGCTCCCCTTTTAACGACGAGAGAAGGTATTGAAACTTTTCAATTTTGGAAATTTCTCTTTTTTCATGTACCAAAGTACGGTACAAATCGTAAAATGTAATCCACTTTTTATAACCGCCTTCGAACGTTGGGACTTGTATTGTCGGTAAGCGAATGTGATGATGAACCGCGGTATTATTCGGAGACGAAACAGGTTGGGGAGGCGCGACATTACTGCCAGAAGGAATTTCGTCTTTAAATAAGTTTGACTTTATTTCCAGAATCTCCAATAATGTCTCGTCAAAACTTTGCCTAAGCTCCTCGGCATCGGCAATATCTTGGGCATCCGTCAATGAAGCTACGATTTTGACGTGGTTTTCTTCAAATAACGACTCTAAACCTTCTAACCTATCGGTATGAACCTTTAGACGCGGCTTCATTTCCGGGTGCTCCGAGCATCTCTTCGCACAGAGATATGCGTCATTTAATCGTTTTAAAGCCAAATTACGTTTCGTTTGTTCTATTTCGTACATTTTAAATAAAAAGATTATTCACTCTAAAAGATAAGCACAAAACCTTAGTTCAATTAATTAATAAACAGAACTAACCAAAACACTACCCAACTCAACAATGACTTGGTTTGAACTTTATTGTCGCACCAGAATACGGACACGAGTACAACGTCAACAAAACCTTATAAATTGTTCAGACAGAATACGGACCTCAGTCAGAACTTCAACAAAACTAAGTTGTTAGGATAGAATACGGACGCGAGTGAATAATGATTCAAATCAAGTCGACATAGGTAAACATCGATGCAAGTCTCGCGGCTCGCCCGGCCGCTCAGGAATTCGGTACAGCGATAATCTACCTGTTTTTACTATTATATGAACACTGTTATAAAAAAACTTAATTATGATATTAATAAATATGTATTCACTTATTGACAAGGCAAGTAAATAATATGTACCTAAGTGACAAACGTATCTAGCTAGGTACAGGTTTAGTTTTAAAAATAGGATTAAGTACCTAACTTTTAATCTCTACGGAATAAACAAAAGAATGCTATTCTTAACATCTGTATCTAATAATTAATAGGCACTTTATTCGAATAAATATATCCGATTCGAGGACCACAAAAGATGTATGAGAAAGGGGTTCGGTAGCTCAGTGGAAAGTGGAGAAATCAAAAGAAAGTAGAAGGAAAGGGGACCTCAAAGGCAACAATCAAGAAGAAGGTTAACTCGCTTACCCAATGACGTCCAATGGCCTGGTTTCCTCAGGGGTGGCCGAGTCAGCTCCTTGCAGCACAGGCGTTGCCTAGGTCTTTGACGTTCACGCCAAGATCACAAAGGTCTAATATATAAAGGTCCACACCAAAGCACAGCAGATGGTAGATATGATGGTTTAGAGGGTCTACATTCACACCAGGGCACGGTTACGAATGGACAGCACAGAAAGTCTGAAAGTCACTTTATCTTCACTCCAAAGTACGGTAGCGAAAAAAGGGAAAGGATAGATGCGCACGCGGCGGCGGTTGCTAACGAAGTGTTTCGTACCGCGGCGATAGAGGGCTCCTCAGAGCACATAGGATGACATTAAATAAGGAGCTATACCATCTCCAGAAAGTTGCCTTAGAAAGATAATAGAAGGAAGGAACACTATAATTTAAAAATATAAAATAATCCATTCATTATGCCACGTAAACTAAGTGCTGATTGCATTGCGATATTAGTATATCTATATTATTAAAAGGGTGTTAAATTATAACCCCTTATTCATAAATGCTTGTTGAGCTTCTGTAAAAATGATATTGTTTTAAAATCTTTTTTTATTGGTTTTCGATTATAATTACAGGTCGATTCACAAGAGTTGGCACAAATGGATTGAACGAAAGTAATGTCACTTTGACGTTTTTCTAGGAAAATGACTGATGCATGTCATTTTCATATTTGTGTGAAGTGTATTAAAATAGGCAACACATAGATACTTTCATTCACTCATTCGATTCATTCGTGCCAGCTCTTGTGAAACGACCTGTACCTAGATAATCAGGTGTCCATATCCTTCGATATTTGCCTTTGCAAGTCACAGACCAAATTTTCTTATATACCTATAAGATTTGTAACTTTTTATGAATCAAGGGGTCAATCTTTGCGTCAAGGACTTAACATGTCACTAACAACCATCCCGTGTTGTGACTGTACCTACTAAGTATAATAAATTAATACAAAATTTAAAAAAATCCCTACGAAAGTATTTAATACTAAGTCCAGGAAATTGTTGTTTGTAAAGATCTCCTGAGGTTTGTTCAATATTTTTCTTCTTAGTTTCATGAATTATTGTAAGTTTCTAGAAGAGCGCAAGAAACTCATAAATAATTCCAAGTAATATTTCTAACACAATGTCAGATATTAGTACGAAAGCCCTGCATACTTAGATGTTTGTCATTATTCGATACACTGTTTATTGAATGAACCTATTAAAACCTCAGCTCATCAACTTCTCACAAACTAGACTTTGGCACAAATTTGGTAATATACTTACATATTTAAATAATCATAAAAAAGCACATTCGTTTTTAAACTTTTTGCGATAGCCCAATGCAAAAATACCAAAATTTTGACCGATTAAAAAATCTAAAGACACTTAAGTTTATCAGCATTTTGCTCACAGATACTTAATTAATTATGCTACTTAAAATTATGAATGATTGATTGAATTACTTAAAGTAAATCATTCGCTTGTACTTAATACAATAACGTCCTGACGGCAGGGCAGCACGTACGCCTAAAACCATTCGTTTCCAACTTCTATGGCCGTCACTTCCCTAATCCCTAGAACCCGTAATACAAGAAATAGAGACCGTAAACTAGAATACGTCGGTCGTAATTATGTTGATCAAAACTATACTCTTTTAATAATCGTAATTATATTCATTATTCAGAATTCAAACAATTGCCACGGACGATTTCTCCATTTTATACCTATTGAACGCCACACATCGTTTTTGTTACGAACAAAATTGATACTTATGCGGATGCGGGTAGGTTAATTTTTGTACTACCGTATTGTCGTCTATAGCTATAGCGACACTGGCGTTCAAAAGGTTAAAAATCAATGATATACACACGCATCTACTGCCAAGCCATAAAGAGAGTGTGTAGTGCAGATCATTTTGAGTTCCATAAACGCTCATTCACTTCTTGTAAATTCTAGAATGGCAAGAGCATTTTCAATAAAAAATGTACCCTGTTTAAATGACGAATTGTTGGGGTGGGGTTTATCTTACTCAGATTCGAGAGTGCTATTGATTTTGATGATTTAAAAAAAAAAACATAATATTCCTTACAATTTCTTGTGTCAGTTGTGTTGAAACTATATGAAAAAAGTCTTGTGACTTGAATGACTAAAAAAAAAGACACTTTTCTTTATGAACATGAATAAGTACTTGTGATAAAATATCTTCATTTAAAAAAAATAAAGGGTATCGTAAAACCACATAACTATAGTCCTAGCCTGCAACAACAACACTGCAATAGTGCTATTATTTCAGGGTACCTATATAATTATGTTGTTAGGCCTAAAATAATTGCTTTAGTCTAGCCATGTAGGTATCATATTTTAAGGATAATGTAAGCATGAAAATTGGACTATTGTTGCAGGCTAGGGCTATAGTTATGTGGTTTTACGGTACAGTTTTTATTGAAAATGCCCGTCAATAAAGTGATATGCCATATCGCCCAATGTGACTATGAATAAATTTTTTTAATACATGTCTCAACATAACAAGCCAAAACACACATTGTAATAGTGTTTTTTGAAAAGCTCGTATTTCAATTGCCATAAGGCGCTTAATGCTATTAACGGGCTTTCTCAAGATACAGTGTTTTGGGTTTTCACGATAGCGACACTAGCAAGAAAGTCAAAACCTTGTGGTTATAAGCAGGGGTTTTTAAGACTGCGGGCGGTTAGGCGGATGGTCCCTTAGCTCCAACACGTGGTCAATGGCCTGAGGGCGCCCGTCGGGGCCCACGCGGGCCGGACGCACCACCCCCTCTGACACCATCTTGTCGAATAAGTTGACCAGCTTCATCGCTTCGTATTCTTTCTGCAATAGCAAATTTTTCTTTGTAAAATTCATTTGTGATTGTGTATTGTAAGAGAAGTTGTAATCTGTTATTTATTTTAGAAAAATGCATCACACGCAAAAGTCAAAATTGTCTTTCAAGGAACTTCCTATATGGGCGGAGTTCAAAAAATTTAACCATGTTAACCGGTAGTTAAGCAAGCAAAACTACTGAATGGAAAAAGTTCTGCTGTGACATATCAATTTCGTAAAATTTAATGGTTAAATGTCTGTTTCACAACGGAATGTTTCAAGCTAAATATTTTTAACTACCGGTGTTAATGTTAAAAAAAAATTAACTTACTCTAATGGGTCTTTATTTTTTATATTAATAAAATTAAAACTATCTATAAAAACGGCATGTAAGCCGAGCGCGCCATCGACGTGCGATTGTTGACGCCTACTGACAGTTTCTTGTCCCTTTCATTTGCATACAAAAGTGCAACAGAGAGAACGCTTTGCTAACTCTGTTAAATAGACAGGGTTTAGGCTGCGACTTGACTTGAGCCGACCGCGCCCATTTAATAAACAAATATGCTACGATGTTATTACAACCATTAATACACATCAAAGTAGAGATAAATAACTAGCTAAAGTAATATGAGTAGTAGCGGAATATAAGCACGCAACTAAGTATAATGTTACTTTGTTTAAAACCGCATTCAGCTGCGGTTAGTTTAACACATGTTTTTTATTTAGAGTAGTCGAGTTTATCTATAGTTATAAAAATCATTTTATTATTTTTTAAAAGCCACCAAAACTACAACCTGTTAAAGGGATTAAATAAAATGAAATCGCAGTGTTAAAAAGTTTGGGAATCTCTGCAGTACACAGTATTGTCTACTACCGTACACTTCGCCATCAGCTAAGCAACTATTTATGAGGTTCAGCTAAATATAAACTACGCTACGCATACCGATATTCAGCGAAACATAGGCGCTTATAAACGCAAATTAAAGCTGGTCGATACTACTAACGAGTGAATTAGGTCTCACAGTCTTGGACTTACCTGTTCCTCAGTCATGCCTTCGAAGGGGTTTGCCCGCGGGGGTCGCGTACAACCGACCACGGGGTCGATGCGCGGGGCCGCCTCGAGATATTCCTCCGTATCGGAGTCGTCACTGCTCGACGAGTATCGACCTCCGGCGCCACCGCCCCCTAGGAGGCCCTTTTGCGCCAAGTGGCCCGCAGCGTTGCCGAAGCCAGTGTATTTCACCATGCGGCCCACTGGGGGAAATATACGAATTATACTCTGTCTATTTAACAGAGTTAGTACTAGAAAACAGAGAATGCACGTAATTGGTCAGCGATAAGGGCACATATTTAAATATTATTATCTATTACTTTAAATTACATAATTATGATTAATAGATGAATAAACATGACATCTAAGGGCCTAAGCAAACGGCGTATTTTTAACGCGCCGTCGACGCGCGTTTTCATCGATACAAACGCTAGTCGACGGCGCGTTTTTTAAAAAACGCCTTATGCTAGGGGCCTTAAGGCTGCTCTAATGGAATGAAAAACGCGCTGTAAACGCGCGTTCCTAAAACGCGCGTCGACGGCGCGTTCAAAAAACGCCGTGTGCTTAGGCCCTAATTATTTGAGGTGCCACGAGAAAAATCAAAAAATTGCGATTGTTGACGTCCACTGACAGTTTCTTGTCCCTTTCATTTGCATACAAAAGTGCAACAGAGAGAACGCCTTGCTAACTCTGTTAAATAGACAGGATATAGTTAGCTACATCAAAAGTAACCCTCCTACGACAGTCGGGTGAAAACAGCCTGTATTCGGAACAAATATTTAGCACATCGTATTTTGCTAATTTCCAGACTTGGTGATGCGGTATCGGTGCAGTACAGTTCAGTCGGTACAAACAGAGCTTACAGAGGTGTAGGCAGTACTCGACATAGCTGGTTACGCAGCTCGCGGCAATATTCTGGCGGCCGCGAAACGTCCCGTAGCGGCAAAGATACACTATTGCACAAACAATTAACAAATAAAGATTAGACCTCAGCACTAACCTTTCTCCTTGCACAAAACAAACAGGAACTCAGCGACCAGGTCCCGTACAGAGCTGACGGGTGTAGTCAGTAGTCGACACAGCTGGTTACGCAGCTCGCGGCCATATTCTGGCGGCCGCGACACGTCTCTCAGCGGCGGCAACACGGCGCGCCGCAGAAACTTGCGAGCCACGCGGCTGCCGCGAGCCGCTTTGTTCATCACCGTTAGTATCGGGGATAGGTTTTCGTATTGATTCTTGGTGTTCTGTTGATATGAATATTTAAATAGTTCATTGTGGGTTCCACTCTAAATAGTAGCTTTTTCTAAAGAATGAATGAGAAGTTTGAGATTTGGATCATAGATGTCAAAACAACCTGATATTTTGTCGACGATACTGCAATGCTGCGTAAGCAACAATGGCTAATGCCGCGTAAACTACAAAGTACCAAAATTGAGATTTTGCGGCTGTAGCCATACTCAAAGATATTTAATTTTAATGCTTTTCTATAAAAAATGCCTTTATTCCTCTAGTCAGAGCCATTGTTGGTTACGCGGCATTGCAGTTTAATCGACGATTTGTAAATTAAGGTAATCTATACTTAAAGGAGTATATCTATTTGAAGTATAAACAGACTTCAAATAACATTTGTTTTGTAATACAAATACAATACAATACAATACAATGACTCTTTATTGTACACCACAAAGAAAACAATACAGAAAAACAAGTACATGGAAAAAATATACAAGGTAAGCAATAGGCGGCCTTATCGCTTCGAAGCGATCTCTACAAATTTTAGGGACAAAAGCGCAAATCTCGACTATAAATACAAGATGGATTTAATTTCATTCAACTGGTTTCATTCGAGATTTATAAATTGGCTATTCTAGTCTCGGAACTTACCGTAGTACTAGTCAACCTATACTGCAACAGCAGTACCAGCGACTGTAACGCATCCATGTTTTTGCCCTCAAACACGAATTCGGCAGTCTCGCCTGGGTCCAATACTGGGGTAAGGTATGTGTAAAAAGGTGGTGGGACACTGCAAAGACAACTTAAGATCAAGCAATGTTTTAATTATAAATACCTTACATTAAGTAGGAAACCATAGAATAAGGTAAATGACGGAATGTAACATTCAAGAGCATCCTCCCTCCTGCATAAAAATATTGACAGAAATTTTGGATAAAACAGGATGGATGTTACAGGAAATTTTGTTTGAGCTTTTTTAGCAATCATCATCATCATCTCACGCTATATATACGTCCCACTGCAGGGCACAGGCCTCCTCTCAGAATGAAAAATGAAATGAATGAAAGATGATGTTGTGTTTATTGCAATACAGGTTTGATAAGCTTGAAGAAAAAAGAAAAACCATTAAAACAATCCAGGATTTATATGTTTTAATTTTTGAATAAAATTGATTGGGGTATGTATCAAAATATCTAAAGTTTAAAATTAATAATGGATGAAATACATAATGGTCATTTGATATAATGCAATTTTCTTGGAAATTCTCAACTTCACAGGATTTTCATAAAATAAACCTAACCTAACCTAAACCAATCTGTAGATTACATGATTAAAAAAGTTTGTTTTATCAATAGTTTCATAGAAAATTTTAGTATGTATTATGACCATTATGTATTTCGTCCATTATTCGTTTTAAACTTTATATATTTTGATACATTCCCAATTGATTGTTTACTAAAAAACATAATATTTTTTCCTAGACAATAAAAAAGATTTAAATGTATAAATTGAACCAAAAATTGGTTGATTTCTGACAACCTGGGGTTAAAATTTTATTATTTTACCTTGTCAACAGATTAGCCACATTACTCCTCAACTCCATCAGTTTATCCTCATTTGTGGTTTGTGTGTACAGCAGAGAGGTCAGCACTGGCATCAGTTTCAGGTACATGGCTTCATCAGCTTCACTGATGGACTCCTCCAAACCGGGTCGGAGAATTAAGTTGAACATCGACTTGAGGATCTCACAGGATATAGCTTGTTGATTATCCTAATAAAAAAAATACATAATTTTTGCAATCCTGTCAATAAGACATTTAAAATACATATATCCAACTAACTGATGCCTGCGGATTTGCATCAGCTGAAGTAGATTAATATAGACAAACAAACAAACAGACTTGCACATTCAAGGTGAAATCTGCAGAATTGTACAGTACGAGTTATTTATTTTGTGGTCAGTCCATTTGTTCAAAATAAATCAATATTACAAAATATGAAATAACAAACAGGCTGATAAGGATTTAAAACAGAAGAGAAGAGCACCACAGCTCATAAGATGACACATGATGGCAAACATTAGTGCATTTTTACTTACAGTAAAAAAGAAGTGCTGGTCCTGATCCATAGCACTATTATCTCCTGATGGTGCAGCTTCTTTTAGCTGCTCGTTGAGACAACATATCAAATAGTCCATCCCATGCAGTTCATCTTTTATCTTCATCTTAATATCCTGCCGTAGTGCAGTTAAAATGAATAGTAACTTTATGTCAAACAGCATAATTTCCTCTTTAAAAGGGATGTCTTTGTAGATCCTGAGTCTGGCAATAAGACCCTGTGCAATGCTTGTATGGGCACACAAGGCCCGGGCCACTTCGCTGTTAAAGGCCACATTGCAGAGACACTTTAGTGCCTCAATTGCTATTTCCTTTTGAGGCAACTCCAAAGGTGCCATACTTTCTTCATTGATCCCTACAAAATTATATAATCCGGCACGCTCAATCAATGTTGTTATCCATTTCTCACATATCAAATTTTCAAGTTCTGATTTGTCTCGACTGTAATTGTAAATAATCATTTATATTATATGCATAAATAAAAGGATGAAATAAAAGGGACTGTAAAACATCAACATCAGAAAAAGAAGAAGAGTATTCACATTTTTGTTCAAGATAGGAGAATCCAGGCAATAAGTAATATCTAAATTGTAATTGTATAATATCAAGTCTTGTATTAATCATCATCATCATCCCCGCCTATATACATCCCACTGCAGGGCACAGGCAATGAAAGAGAGCTTGGCCTGTAGTTCCCACGCGGACACAGTGCGGATTGGAAACTTCACACACACCATTGAATTTCTTGTCAGGTGTATGCAGGTTTCCAAATGTAATTTCGCACATAAATTCCGAAAAACTCAGAGGTGCGAGCTTGGACTCAAACCCACAACCCTCTGCTTGTGAGCGCATAGGTCAAACCACTAGGCCAGCACGGCTTTTTACAGGGTTAATTAAACTTCCAAAATATCTATTGAACAAACCTCAGCACCCTTATTGCTGCCAAGCATAGGGTGTGGATTGGTGCTGATGCCTTATTCTGGAGATGCTGGAACAACGCTGCCCATAAGATCACGCGTTTATTATTCCCATTCAAATTTGGGAACGTAAATGTTGTTTCATTCTGAAAAATTAACCAAGTGAATTTCTATGCTAAGCTAGCTGGAAATAAGAGTTCAATATAACTATAAACGATAAATACCTTTCTAATAAATTCTTGTAACACTTGAGCCACTTCTTGGAGCTTATCACCACCGCTTATTAGTTCAATCTCATTGTCTTCCATGATAAGTGTTTTGTTTATTATCACTACCTGATACACAACTATTCAAATCTATCCATGCAAAAGTATATTAATTCGTGAACTAAAATGTTTTCTTACAGGAAAATGAAAACTATTTCCTCAATGCTTAGCTGTTTGTTATTATTACTATGAAATAAATCAAATCAATGAAAAGTACTATTTGATTTGACAGATGACTGATCCTGCCTGACAGTAGTACAATAATAGTGAAGTAGCAAAGTTATCTCAAATAATCTCAACTATTCTCATTCCTTCGGAAATGGAAGTAATTTTTAATAGCAAGATTATTACACTACCAGTAGCCAACTCAATTCGTTCAATTTATAATTATAATTTGAAACACAGCAGCTCGCTCTCAATAATCTCAAAAATTCTTACTGCAATTTATTAAATAACAAAATAAAAATGTGCGGCAGCCATAATTCTTCAAGCGAGAGTAAGTATTTAAATTAATGCAACAATTGTAGCGATAATAAATGTGTCTGAAATAACCTGACTGACTGCAAAACATACGTCAGTTTAGTTGTCATTGCGAAGAGAGGAGCTGCATATGAAAATTGACTAAAATTTAATAAATTTTGAGGAAATATTGGCCTAAAAATGGCTTCGGCAGCTTTAACAGGCCATTTTACAACTAAACTCATACGTAAGTTCCAATTAGATCGAATGAATCCTATATAAAATAAAACTTAAGTCTTACATAATTCCGGACTTAACTGATAGAATTGTATCAGACAACACAATATATAAATAAACATGTAAGGCTCTGTTACAAACTTGCAGGCTAATGATTGAAGTGTGTGAAATTTTTCAGCTAAAACTGGGTCACTGAGTGTTGTTTACATCAAGTCTGCGCCTTATAGCTCCGATGGCAAAGTTAACCTCGCGGCATACAAGCGCGGTACTGGTGGCCGCAGCAGCTTCAACGGCATCGTAGCCACCGTGTTTGGGGCCTCGGGGTTCGTGGGCCGCTACGTGTGCAATAAACTAGGGAAAATTGGCACACAGGTAATTGAATCAATAATATTACTGTACTGACTTGTGAATTCAAAATAATATGACAAATTTTCGATATAAATATCAATAGTGGTAAAAATATTGCAATACATCCCATATTGTATAAACAATGTCAAGTAAAAAAACTAATAAGTTTTTGTTCAAAATTTCATATTTAAAGCAAGTATTTTGGCTGACTGTACTTTTTGTGGACTGTACTTGTATTGTCATCCAACCTATATAAGTATACCGAATTTCAAGTGAATCCAACCACTGGAAGTGGGTCAAATTCAACTTCCAAGACTTGACCCATACATACATAGGTACATTGCAAGTTAAATAAAAGCTTGTAAAAATAGATTTGAGTATTTTTTAAAATGGCATAAATCTGAATAAAAATGAATTTATTTCAAATATTATAGATGATCATCCCATACCGAAGTGACTTCTATGACTCCCAACGTCTAAAAGTGTGTGGTGACCTGGGCCAAGTTCTGTTCACCCCATATGATTTACGAGATGAGGAGTCTATTGCAAAAGCCGTACGTCACTCCAATGTCGTCATCAACCTGGTGGGCAGAGACTATGAAACTAAGAACTTCAAGTTCCAGGATGTTCATGTGGATGGGGCTCGTCGTCTGGCTAGGTATTTATGATCCTTACATTTTCTTCTACATATTTTTCAAAATGGTCAACAATCCACACATTTAAAACTCTGAACATGCTAAACCACAACATGCCACCGTCACCCGCGAGTACAGGCTTGTACGCAACCATTTCAAAAGCATCCTGCACAGGCAAATTTCACTGTATTGACACCATTCAGGATGTGTCACTTTGTGGAACTTTTCTTTATCCAAACTAGCAACTACCTGATCACTTTGGATAGATGGGAGTTTACCAAATAATCCAAAAAATATAGGCATGAGTATAACTTCTAATATAATGTTTATAATGTAACCATTTTCAGAATCTGCCGTGAGATGGGAGTGGAGAGGTTCATTCATCTTTCTTATTTGAATGCGGAAGAGAACCCCAAGCCTCTGGTACTGAGGAAACCATCCATGTTCAAGATCAGCAAGTACCTTGGAGAGTGTGCGGTGAAGGAGGAATTCCCCACTGCTACCATCCTTCGCGCTTCCGATATCTATGGCTCTGAGGATAGGTTCATAAGGTACATCCCATTCTAATCTATGATTAAAGATAGGACAATCCAGTGCAAATGACATAAGGGACAGGATTAATATACAGGGTTATTTGTAATTCACTAGCATCCTTTTAACCCTAAACTCCTACCACTTTAAACAAACGTTTTTTGTTTTACAGCTTTTGTCATAACTTAATATTTTTGGTGTAATAACGTTTTGAAAATTTGAGATTTCCTCTTATTTTTACGATACTCTGTGTATTGGTATGGGAAAAAAGTGCTTCATTTTAAAAAGTCGTAGAACAAAAAACATTTGTTTGAGTGATAGAAATTCAGGTTTAAGAGGATGTCAGTGAATTACAAATAACCCTGTATAATTACTAGCTGTTGCTCGCGACTTACTGCCCGTGATACACAAAATGATTTTCATCACATTGCGAGAAAAAAAATCCAAAAATTAAATTATTTTGTCTCTAAACACTTAAATTCAATAAAATAATGGCTACCCGCCAATACAGATTGTCACTTTTCTCGAGTCATCTACCATAGATAATGTAAACTGTGTTAAGTTTAGAATTCGAAAGGTCATACGGCCAGATTCTGCCAACATGTTTAAAAAAATAGTACCTGGGCGACCGAGCTCTGCTCGGGCAGAAACTCGGTACCAAGCGTTTTCCCAGAGATAAGACCAAGCTAGATCAATTTTTCATCCCCGAAAACCCCCAAATACCAATGTTCATCGAAATTGTTGGAACCGTTTCCGAGATCCTGATTATATACAGTTGTGGCCATATAATTAAGAACGATTATTTATTGAGATGATTTTTTCAAAGTAACAAGTATAACTAATTGCCCGTATTTTTTTTATTTCTCTCGGTATTGCGAAACTTTTCCGTACTACCGGTACATTCATTTATGCAACATAGTTGGTTAAAAAATTAATAGAGAAACTTAATACATTCGATCTGAACCTAGTATTAGTACTTACTGGCTGGTCACGTAATTAAGAACGCTGAATAATTTATTATTTTTTCAAATTTAAATAGAGAACACTGTTTGGCTCTGTGGTTGTAGATTATTATTCGTATAATTTTGGCGCCATTTCGTGCTGTTAAAGTCTTAAAAGAGATTACTTCGTATAAAAACAATGGGGAAAAATAAAAGTTGTGATAAATCTACAAGAGAAGTAATAATAAAACTTCGCGAGAAAAATTGGTCGTATAAAAAGATAGCCGACTATCTGCAATGTTCAAAAACAATGGTTTTCCATGCCGTAAAGCATTTTTCCACGTATCAAACTACTTCAAACGTTCCACGTAGACCTAGACAGAGAAAGTCATCTCGTCGAGATGATCGAAATATCGTTCGTTTGGCAAAACAAAATCCTTTTAAAGGGTCTAATGATCTCTGCCACCGGTGCTTTTCGACGGAGTACTAATACCGTTTGCACATCAGGTCAAGAGCCTGGGTGTTATTTTAGACCGCACTCTCTCATGGTCTCCTCATGTGTGCGAGGTGAGCAGGAAGGTGTTTGCTGCGGTGGGATCTTTAAGACGGCTTCAGAATTTCCTACCTTTTGCTACCAAGGTTGCGCTTGCTCAAACTTTACTGCATCCTATATTCGACTATGCTGACATTTGTTATCCCGATCTCCTAGAAGAGCAGCTTAATAAACTTGAGCGAATTCAAAATCTATGCATTCGGTTTATTTTTGGTCTGCGTAAGTTCGATCATGTCTCTATTTTTCGATCACAGCTCAAGTGGCTCCCAATCCGCCTTCGCCGTAACTCTCACATTCTCCACCTTCTTTACGGCATTCTCTTTAACCCTGCAACTCCTCGCTACCTCAAAGAGCGGTTTAGCTACGTAACTTCTATTCGATGCTCTCAGAACTTTCTCCTTACCGTGCCTCTCTCTAACTCCAAATTTTATGTCTATTCTTATACTGTCCAGGCTATACGGTTGTGGAATGCCTTACCGATTGACTTACGACGGGCAAAATCTCTGTCAATCTTTAAATCTATGCTTAAGGTGTATTATCTGTCATCTTGTAATAATTAGCTTTGTTATAGTTTATTTATTTATTTATATGTGTCTGTTTATCCCACTGCTTATATTTGTTTTAGACGTGTACCTATTATAATGTAAGTACTATTTATGCATAGGTAGATGTACTATTTTTGTTGCGTTTTAATTTTCTGATCCACTGTTGATGCACCACCTGCTGTAAACTAGTCCTTCCTTCTTTCTGGTAAAGGGTTGCCTGGAAGAGATCGCTCTTAAGCGATAAGGCCGCCTATTGCTTACCTTGTATCTTTCTCTCTGTGTACCTGTTTTCTGTATTGCTTACTATTCCTGGTGTACAATAAAGAGTCATTGTATTGTATTGTATTGTATTGTAATGAGTTGAGAAAAGAATATTTTGGCGAAAAAAACCCTTCAGCAATCTCTGCACGCACTATTCGAAGGAGTTTGGTAGAAAATAAGTTGAACGGAAGGATAGCAAGGAAGGTGCCTATGTTGAAACGATGTCATAGGCAAGCCCGACTTGCATTTGCAAGAAGGTATGAAAACTGGACAGTCAGACAGTGGAAAAACGTTCTTTTTTCTGACGAGACAAAAATAAATAGGGTATGTTCTGATGGAAAACGATATGTACGACGCCCTCCGAATAAAGCATTCGACCCAAAGTACACAAAAGTGACATTAAAGCATGGCGGGGGAAATGTGAAAATTTGGGGGTGCTTTTCTGGACATGGCGTTGGACCTGTTAGGATGATAGAAGGAAACATGGATCAATTCCAATACAAAAATATACTGCAAGAAACAATGTTACCATATGCCGAAGACGTGCTTCCGGTTATTTGGACATTCCAGCACGACAATGATCCAAAGCATACTGCACGCACCGTTAAGGAATTCCTCACATCACAATCAGTTTCTGTCTTAGATTGGCCAGCCAACAGCCCAGATCTTAACCCAATAGAGCATCTTTGGTGCGAAGTCAAGAAAAAGGTTTCATATCGACAGTGTGGCAATTTGAGAGAGCTGTACGACGTTTTCTTAGAAGAATGGAACTCTATTTCTCTTGCGAAATGTCAAAAATTGATAGATTCAATGCCTCGCCGGTGTAAAGCCGTAATTAAAAGCCGTGGACATGCTACTAACTATTAATTTTAATTCAAATGTATTAAATTGCTTTTTTTTTCTATACCAACTTCACATTAATATGATTTATTTAATCTAAGTTTCATATAAAACAACTCTCGAGCAGTTTAATAAATCGTTCTTAATTATTTGTCCAGCTTCATTACTATTTGAATTTATTAATATAGAGAACAAATAAAATTTGTAAAAAAAAATGTTAGCAATTATACACTATTATTCTTAATCCCGTTTGCTCTATCCATGTGGCTATTTTATAACATAACTTGTTACTTCTAAGAAGGAACACAACTAGACATATGACATGATTTAGATAAAAAAAAATCGGAAACTTCAAATCGTTCTTAATTGTATGACCACCACTGTACACCGGAGGGGTGGGGGTAGGGGGGTGAGAGGGGGGGAGGGGATGCGGGGGAGGGAGCGCGGGGTATTAAAGGGGGGATGAAAATTTCATTGATTTTGCCGTAGGATGCACCGTTTTCAAGATATTTGACAAAAACACTGGAGGGGTGGGGGGGGGGGGGTGAGTCACGTTAAACTATCGTCCGTAAACTGACTTTACAGACAACCGGCTTTTCCTGTTCTGTGCTCCCAATAGGGAACGTGCACATAGACGGTGCTGCCAACTGGTGCCATAAGGGTGCCATCAATTTGAATGTTTTACCTTGATAAGTTTGTTTTACTGTCCGCATAGTGTCTCTTCTGTCGCATTAGTGCTGCCGCCTATAGTTACTGCACGTTCCCTATAATACTTTTTCTAACAAAAAAGTAACTTTTTCTCACAAAAAGTAATTTTTTCTCACAAAAGAAGAAACTTGACGTTTTCTCATAAAAAATAAACTTAAAAAAAAAACTAAAAATCTTGAAAAAAACGTGGATTCGAACCGAGGTCGGCTGGATGCGCGACCACCCGATTTCTAATGTGCCATTATGATCTGCTCGAAGTCGGCGAAATTTAGCTTTATATTCTAATGCAAACAAAAATAGCCGGAAAACACGAGTAAAAGCGATTTTCTGAAAACGAAACATAGCTAGATCAGTTTTTCATCCCCGAAAACCCCCACATGCCAAATTTCATCGAAATCGTTGGAGCGGTTTCCGAGACCCTGATTATATATATACAAGAATTGCTTGTTTAAAGGTATAAGATTTTTACTAAATTTATTGCAAAACTATTTGATATAAATTTAAAATATAAAAATAACGAATTTTCATGAAGCATAGATAAGTTTTGTGTTGTAAAATTTAAGTTATAGCTAAATTTTAAAGATAATAAATAAAACGTTGGCTGACTTGAAACCTCCTTAGTCTGAAATGACCTTGAAATTGACCTTGGGTAGAAAAACTGTACGTAAATCCATAACTCTCTTAAGAACAATTTAGACCATTGTCATTTAGTATACAGGCATGGAATAACACCTTTGACGAGCAAGTGTGATGAAAAAGTTTCATATAACTATAAATTAAAAATTTTAAAAACCCCCAACACAATTGTCAATGCCCGTTATGCGTCTAAGATCCCTTCTGCAGCTAACAAAAGAGCTGATAACTTTGAAACGGCTGAACCGATTTTGATGAAACGTATCTAAGAACCATCGCCAAGAAACCTGCTTTCTATTAAAAAAAACCGCATCCAAAGCGGTGCACCCGTGTAAGAGCTATGATCCCATAGACAGACGCACACACGTAGCGGTCAAACTTATAACACCCCTCTTTTTGTGTTGGGGCTAAAAAATCGGTCAAGCCGTTTCGGAGGAGTTCAAAAACAAACACCGTGTCACAAGATTTTTATATATTATTACGCTGTGTATGATCCAAATATCTCCCCCGACCGGAGATCAAACCCGAGACTCAAGCTTTGCAGGTTCTCTAACCATTAACCAGTCGCCAACTCAGGTGATAACTCAATGTTGTTTCCGCAGATACTTCGCATCGGGCTGGCGCATCCACGGGCAGTTCCTCACTCTATACAAGGCTGGCCTCGAGACGGTGAAGCAGCCAGTGTTCGTGTCGGACGTGGCGCAGGGCATCGTCAACGCGGCCCGCGACCCAGACACTCGCTGCCAGGTCTACCAGGCTATCGGGTGAGACGCAAATACATATTTTAGTCTTTGTCAAACAATATCACCATCAGGCCCCTATTTCACCAATAACGTCACAAAAAGGATGTTAACGCCATTAAAAAATAATTCGAAGACACGACGCCAGTAAAAAAACGTTTTTCTCAAAAATATCCGTAAAATTTGACATTATTCTTTACATATCAGAACGTGAAGTGCATAGTTTATGGTCAGTAAAAAAATTAAAAAGTTAAAACATTGCAGGCTCTATAAACTCGACAACAATGTTGCATACAAATTCCATTATTGTCGAGTCTCAAACTTTTTAAAGAGTAGAGAGTAGAGTAGAGTAGAGAGAGTTAGACGACCAGATGGCCTAGTGGTTAGAGAACCTGACTATGAAGCTTGAGGTCCCGGGTTCGATTCCCGTGTCGGGGCAGGTATTTGTATGAAAAATACGAATGTTTGTTCTCGGGTCTTGGGTGTTTAATATGTATTTAAGTATGTATCTATCTATATAAGTATGTTTATCCGTTGTCTAGTACCCATAACACAAGCTTTGCTAAGCTTACTTTGGGACTAGGTCAATTGGTGTGAATTGTCCCGTGATATTTTTTTTTTTTTTTTTAAAGAGTTAATACGGCCATGGTCATAAGTTGGCACTATTCATATACAGCCAACTCAAATGACCGGTATCGTTATTTTGTTGGAACTCCAGACTTTTTTTATTGTGTTTGAAACAACTTGTCGTGTTTTTGGTAGAAAAATACACCTGCAGTTTTTTTTTAATGAAAAAAGGCGGGAAAGGGTTTAGGATTGTTTTCAAAAAATTTGTACATAGTTAACGGCTTAATCGAAACAAAATCACAATCGCTATTTTTGTGTAACAAAAGTTAGTCATACAAAGTATATGGGTAACTCCGTTACACAAAAATAATTAATTGAATTTTGTTTTTAATTAATCCCTTAATTGTGTACAATTTTTTTGAAAATGACTCTTTAATGACATTTAATTTTAAGTGATTTGCAATTCTTTATACCTATTTAAGTTACTAAAAGTTTATTCTTTTTTTTTTCCTTCACCATTTTTGAGAAAAGCTTTATGTTAGTCTCGGCTGGAATAGCAATTGCTGGCTTCGTATTAGTTAAACGGACTCGCAAGCTCGTCCGTTTAATACTCATACTCAGCCAGCAATTGCCTACTTCCAGGCCACGACAATAATGTACTATTATTGAAGTGAAAACTTCTTTAGCGGCGTTGTGCACTTTTTGGGATGGGTAAATATGTTAAACTCGCGTCAGGACACGTGACCCTGATCGAAAATTCTTAAGACGGGGTGGGGGGGTACCTAAGACGGCACAACGTTAATGTTCAAGTTTGTACTTCTGCCGGCACTCCCGGAGTGCAACCCGTTGTTTTCTTAGCCCTGAAAACCAGATTAATTTCCGATTAACTGCAAAATTAAATTTTTTGTTGCTTTAAAATAAATAAATACTCGTAGTTAGTTGATTGAGCTGGCGAACAAGTGACGTCATATGTTGCTATTGTCATTCAAACTCTATTGGAGTTGTGTTTTGACAGCTCATTGTACGACAGTTGATTGGTGGTGTCAACTTTCCTATTGTCGCATCTTAATTACAACATGCGAATAATATTAGGACATACGCGTATGTTAACCACAAAATACTACAATTGTAACGCACGACTGACACAAAATTGATTTCATGTCAAGATTTACCGACAAATCTACAAACATGTCGACTAGAAGAAAATATTCTCGTTTCACAACATAATTGTTATTAACACATTCAGTACCAAGAAGTGTGAGTGTCTCTCGACATATGTCACATTGGTGAAATATGGGCCAGATAGGTACAATCGAGATCAATGCAGACATAGGAAAATGAAGAACCAGCATGTGTACAATAATTCTATAAACCTGAAGACATTTTAGTCCAAAAATTGACTTTGGTGTACTTATTCTGGAGTTTTACTAAGTTCCCAAAATCACATTGTATTCCTTATTTACATTGCACGAAGAACACGCATGCAAATTTTCATATCCCTGCGGTTTAGGTACAACCTGTCACACGAGTTCGCGGTACCTACAGTACCGCACAACCGTTCATTACAATTTAGAATATTACAACCGTCACCGCCACGGCACCTCCACGCATCCGCTGTCTACGTTTGGAGCTTTACTGTCCTTCGTTCCGGGTCAACAAATACGGATTCGTACACTAACCAGAGATCAGCTATCTGTATACCTACCACATTTCATCCAGATAGGTACGTCCAGCCGTATTAGCGTGAAAGAGTAACGAAAACAATATTAAGTAGGTTTTTTTTTATTAATGTTGGAGTAGAGCCAGCAAGGACTTCGCGTCTTTGGCCCCTCTAGCGACTCATCAAAAAAAAAATGTTGGAGTAGAATCATGAGTTTATGATGACACACGTTGATATTTTGCAGGCCTAAACGCTACTTGCTATCTGACCTGGTCGACTGGTTCTACAAGCTGATGCGAAAGGACGAGAAGTGGGGCTACCGGCGATTTGACATGAAATACGACCCTATTCTACCCGTTAAGGTACGGAAACGGAGCTAGACGACTAATAAAAACTTTTTAGTCCGTCAGTTAGATTATTAAAAAATATTGTACACGTATTTTTTCTTTTGTTTGACAAACAAAAAATGACGAGGATACAGTGCTTAGAAGTTTCAAGTGACGTCACTATATGGTACAATTTTTACCTAAGAGTGGCGTCACAAGCCCCCACCCCGGAAGTTTGATGATCTATGTCTTTGTGGATTTTTAATAATTTGATAAACCAAAAAATACGTGTCCCATATTTTTCCATTATCTAACTGACGGACTAAATAGAATGGCATATTTATAACCCAGTCGTCATCCCTATTATCGATTGACGCATTCGCTGCAGGCTGTCGGACGCAAGAATTCTTCAGGTGCCCCAAACGCATACGTGCGTTCAAATAACTGCCAAACTATGACTGGCAGTAGGCGAATGTCGCGAAAACGCCTATATGCGTTCCCGGCAGTGGATGATGATAATCTGTGGACGAATGCTTCATAAAAGTTATCTCCAATACCACTTATACTAAAATTATGAAACATTGTACACAAAATAGGGGGAACAATTAGGATAAAAATATTTTTAATAAAATACTTGATCGCACGGAATAGACCGGGGGATGGTGGCACAAAATACAAGG
This sequence comes from Archips xylosteana, assembly GCA_947563465.1. Lineage (NCBI taxonomy): Eukaryota > Metazoa > Arthropoda > Insecta > Lepidoptera > Tortricidae > Archips > Archips xylosteana. The sequence goes on from OX387349.1 coordinate 9,318,928, forward strand.
TCATTTGTACCAGTATGGCGGTTCTTCAGGGGTCTAATTACGTAATGACAAAAAGGAAAATGATGGTCATAGCGCTGGTACCGGCGGCCCAATCGCGTGGGCGTTAATCGAACGTGTCGGACAAATAACGAAAATCGAACGATTTGTTCCACAAAATTCTTGGTTTTTCCGGTAGTCGATAAAAAACCAGAAGGCGGTAGCGTAATGCCATACTTCTCCGGTGTGGCTTACAGCCCGCCATACCGACGAGAATACGTTAATTTAAAAACAACAATTGAACCATTTGTACCATGCTAATTTTTGCACAGCTAATAATCGTCGAGTAGCCATTCGCGAAAATCACCATGCCATACTTTTCTGACGGTTTCAAATGGGCGCCATACCGCCGCAAAGAAGTAATTTATTTTTTTTGCAAAACGATTTGTACCAGTATTGCATTTGGATTTTTGAAAAGTACTTGATAAAATGTGACCGTTATTATATTTGCCATACTTCTAGTAAGGGGAAAAAGTGCTGCCATATTTGAAAAACTTATTTATTCGACGAGTTTTAAAAATACGACTGTAAAATACGTGTAATAGTGTGGAACCTAAAGGCCTCTACAATTCGAGAAATCTTTCGAGCGGTGGTAGCCGTACAATATTATACAACATAATATCAGGTTATAAGACCAGATTGCCGCCACCTAGATGTTTGAAATTTTGTATTTATATTTTTCAAACCTCAAACTTACAGGAAACATTAGTGCCATACTGATACAAATCGTTTGAATTACGAATAAAACTTAGAATTTTGAAAAAATATTGTACACATTCGCCACCTCCCACAGGTATGGCAAATATAATAACGGTCACATTTTATCAAGTACTTTCCAAAAATCCAAATGCAATACTGGTTGGTACAAATCGTTTTGCAAAAAAAAATAAAAATTACTCCTTTGCGGCGGTATGGCGCTCATTTGGAACCGTCGGAAAAGTATGGCATTGTGATATTCGTGAACGGCTACTCGACGATTATTAGCTGTGCAAAAATTAGCTTGGTACAAATGGTTCAATTGTTGTTTTTAAATTAATGTGTTCGCGTCGGTACGGCGGGCTGTAAGCCACAACGGAGTAGTATGGCATTACGCTACCGCCTTCTGTTTTTTTATCGACTATCGGAAAATACAAGAATTTTTGTAGAACAAATCGTTCGGTTCTCGTTATTTATCCGACACGTTCGATTAACGCCCGCGCGGTTGGGCCGCCGGTACCAGCGCTATGACCATCATTTCTTTTTGTCTTTACGTAATTAGACCCCTGAAGAACCGCCATACTGGTACAAATGATCTAGTACTTTGTGTCACCATCCCCCGGTCTAGAACGCTCTCCACGCGAGTTCCGACTCGCACTTGTCCGGTTGTTTTAATAAACATATTTTATTTCCTCCAAAGGTAATGGCCATCAACATGTTGTCCCCGGGATACCCCTTCGGAAATGTTACCTGGGAGGCTATAGAAAAGGTAAGAAAGAAAGGTGGTGCTCAAAATAATCTACACACTTTCTTAAATTAAAATAAAACAAATATTTCTTCTTATTACCTTGGAAATAGAGGAGAGTGTAGATAATTTTCAACACCAAAACCGCTCATTCACTTCTGCTGCCGACTGTACTAGCACTAGTTCGAATGCGATAGTTTACCAAATAGTGACAAATTGCTAGTGAAATGAGTTTCGTAATTGTATGACCAATATTTACCATTCTATTTAGATCTGGGGGCACGGTAGTGACCTCCGCCAAGATGAGCCAAGCGAAGCGCAAGTGCACTACTACCTTTCCTCGGAGCGCTTCGTCGTCATTTTTTTGAACCCTCATAACTTGAGTTTGGATTATACTACTTAGAGAAAGATTTTTGACAGTGCAAGGAATATGATCTCGTCTTGTCAACTTTTTACATGAAAATGTTTTTGGTGGGATATACAGGGTTATTTTTAATTCACTGACATCCTCTTAACCCTGAATTCCTATCACTCAAATAAATGTTTTTTGTTTTACGACTTTTTAAAATGAAGCACTTTTTTTCCCATACAAATACACAGAGTATCGTAAAAATAAGAGGAAATCTCAAATTTTCAAAACGTTATTACACCAAAAATATTAAGTTATGACAAAAGTCGTAAAACAAAAAACATTTGTTTAAGTGGTAGGAGTTTAGGGTTAAAAGGATGCTAGTGAATTACAAATAACCCTGTATTATGCTTGATATCTTTGAAACAAATTATTTTCTCTTATCTATCAGGAATCCACGACGGACATCGTCAATCCCCAATGTCCCACGCTGTTGGACCTGGGAGTGAACCTGACGCAAATCGAAGACCAGGCTCCGTGGGAACTCAAGCCTTTCCGCGCCTACCAATACTACATCGACCAAGTCGGCGAGTTTCCCAGACCCGACCCGCCCAAAGTCCAATGTTAAATATCCCGGAGCACCCGTTCTTCAAAATCACCCTGTAACTGAAGCTTTTTTTGAACACATACATATATGTAGGTAGTTTGAAGAAGACTTGTTGTTGTGTATTTCACACCGATTCAAGTCACAATTAATTAGAAAATTCAAGTTACAGAGTGGCTCTGAATAATGTGAAAGATGTAATCAAAATTGCGTAAATCAATTTCTTTAAGGGTATTTTTATGTAATTCTTTTTAGACGCGATGTAGATAAAGTTTAATAAATTATGTTTGTTTTTATTATTGGTCTTACTTATCATTCCACCAGCATTTTAGTTAAACTAGTGCAAAATTTTGCAAAAGCATTTGAACAGCCAAAGAACTCAGAATATCTGTACGTATGCCGTTAATTTCTTGCTAAACATAAAAACGCCCCTCTGACCTTAGTCCTTTGCCTTAGTCTGTGCTGATGGTAGGTATCAAACGCATTTTCTCGACGTGTAAAGCATAGAGCAGTTTGTGCATTTTGCTAGCTTGCAGTTTTGTTGATTGCAATGGAAAAGGATTATTTAGTTTTCCTAGACTTTTTTCCTAGCACAGTACGAGACTAGCATAAAACAATCTTGTCATCATTCGGGCGCCATATCAAAATGCCAAACTCTAAATATTTCTGTCTGCAAGCCGATCAACTTTATATCCACGCAGTATGAGCGAATAAGACGTCGATCGACTATCGACAGAAAGCTTTTTGATAGGCCGATTCCGCGTCGATAGATGCGGGATATGGTGTCGGGTATAGATGACAATATGGTAGTACAAAAATGAACCTACCCACATCCGCATAAGAATCAATTTTGTTCGTAACAAAAACGTGGTGTGGCGTTCAAAAGGTGACTGCGGGCGGACACGAAGTCGGCGAGCGCGTTCGTGGTTACCAGGCACCACACGCAATGAACAGAAACAAATCCTCGCCGCGCCGCTGCTCGCTGACGTCGTGACCGCGGGCAAAGTGTCACTTAGGTTCGCCATTGCATGTTGTAGGTCGGACTAGCAGGAAATACGAAAATTTATTTATTATCAGGTTCAGTCCTATGAGGCACAATGACTGAGCGTTTAATGTCATTGTTACTATGGGGACGTGTCGAGAACGCCGCGCATTGCTTCGGGACAGGGAATCTGTTAACCCTTAAACTATATGATAACCCTGTCAAGACATTCGATTTTGAACTGTAAATGTTGCTAATTTGAATCTGCTTTAGTTCTGTTAGACGGCAAATGTGCCAGTGTCGATTTAAAGGGTTAATCCCTAATACCTACAAGATGTATCATCTACCTGTGGCATCATAGCTCCAAAACGGCTGAAACGATTTCGATTTAGCTTTTGGTTTTTCCTATAGGTAAGTAAAAGACAGAATAGTTTAGATTTTTTTATTTAAACTTATTTAAGGTGCAGGCCTGCTGCCTCGCCCGTATCCGCCTCTCTGTAACAAACAAATAAAATGTTTGATAAAACAATTCTATCACAAAATTCACATGGATGACAGTTTTCATAATATTTTGTTTTTCAGTATTTTATGGTGGCACTTCACATGGCGTTGCGTGTTCGCGTTGCGCTATTGCCATCTCCGTCTTTTATGCTAGAATCGGCATAGTGCTCCTCTCTCGCACACGCAACTATTTCGTGAAATACGCCAAGTGAAGTGCCAGCAAGAGATGTATTTTCAAGTTACTTGTATTATTTTGTATTAATATCAACACACTGAATTAGCACAATGTGGATTGAAATCGTTGTCTCTGGTGGATTCATAGCATTAACAAGAATACACTTTACATTAAAGCTAGTGTGTTTTCAGTAAAAAGTGTACCACTCACTTATTTTTAATGTTTGCTGCAGTATTGGGTCAATATGACCCAATACATGGTTAATTGACAGATTTATTAATTACCGCAGCAAACATCTTAAGATAAGGAAATTCTGGGTTTTTCTTGCTCAGAATCAAGAACTATTGATTTTGATAATTAAAAAAAATTTACCCTAATTTTCCATACAATTTTTTTGTGTCAGTTTATAAACTGTAAAAAACGACACAAAACGGACCAAAAAATAAGGACACTTTTTCTTTATGAAAATGAATTGTACTTGTGATTTTGAATAAGAAAACCCCAATGTTACCTCATTTAAAAAAAACTAAAATGTAGACTTTTTTTGAAAATGTCCACTAGCAGCCCTACCATGTTACACTGAACTACAAATAACACATAAATAATTTAACCGTTCCAGTTTTATCCCAGTTCACAAAAACTAAAACGCAAGAGGGTGTTCTAGTTGTAGGGTCAACAGCATAAATAAGTGGTCATTTCTGTACCTTGTTGTTTTCAATCGTTTGACAATTTTGTATGACATTTCAAACATGACGTTAAAGTGACAAGGTACATAAATGATGACTTATTTATGCTGTTGACTGTACTACATTTTAAATCAATAAAAAATAAAAATTTCCACACCAGCCATGGATATATCCATTCAGAGAGTACAGCATAGAAGTGATCTTCATGCAATAGCATAAGTTTTAAACTAGCTTCATTATTTACTGCCATAATTAGATCAAAAAAGTACAAGTGCAAGCCTGCTCCAAAAAGAAAAAAGGCAATTGTTCTTATGTGCACTTCTGTTTTTTTTTTTTTTGGAGCAGTTTGCAGTTGTGCCTTTTGATCCAGTGGTGGCAGTTTAGCTTTGTTAAAATTTTAAACAACTATTTGAAAGAAGGCATGAACACAATAATTTACTGTACAATGAGTACTAATTATAACAAGTAAAACAAAACATAAAAATTGGTCACTGCTGTAAACTATACCTTTAAACCCCCTTTATACTTAACCCAACGTATGCGGGAAGTGAAAAAAATTGTGCATTCTAGTCTCATCTGTTTCATATAAATCCAATCATACGAGAGGTTAAGACACTGGATCCCTGTCAAATTTAAGGCTTTTTTTTCTTTTGTTTTAATTTGTAAAATTGGACTTTAGAGACTAGAATGCAAGTTTTCTTTCACTTTCCACTTACGAGGGGTTAAAAGAGTTACATTACTGACTGACTTACAGATAACACACAGCCTATACCACTCTATCTATAGACTACAAATATGGCAAACATATTCCTCCAGTCACACTAAAAAAGAGATTTTTAGAAATCCCCTCATGATAGAGAGCCATGCAATTTTTTATTTTTCCACAGGAACAATAGCCATAGGATAAAGTCAGTGCTTTATAAAAACTTACGAATTCAACATCAGCAGAGCCGGGGCCAACATCAGCCTTCTTGTCGTGAGGAGCACCCGGTGTGGTGGGTGCACGGCGGTAGGCCGAGCGATCCTCCGCAGCGCGGGCGGGCGCGTCGGGGCGGCCGACGGCGCCGCGGCGGACTGGTTCTGTGCGCGACGAGCGCTTGAGGGTGGCGGGCACAATCTCGGGAGGCAAGTGCAGGAATATCCGCAGGTATTCAATACCTTCATTTGTGAGGTACCTGAAAATGGATATGATTATCAGACATTAGATTACTAACATACCATTTTGTCTCATGTCTATCCGTCTTGATGTGACAATGCAATTCTTTGCATAAACATTTTTGACTGATACTATTGTGTATACAATAAGAAAATTGGCAATACTTTAGCAAAAAAATTAAGTAAACAGAATTTACTTTTCTCATGTTAATAAAATCCCGCAAACGTGAATACTGGAATAAATTGCATTAGCCAAATTACTTGTAATCTTAGTACAATTATTTAAGCTTAAAAATAAAAGAGGCACTTTTTTACATCTTTTAGAATGGCAGTCTCAAGGAGAGGGGTTTCAAATCAACTTTAAAAATCAACACGACTATTCTTGTGTCTATCACACGAACAGAAAGATTGTATACTTAGTCCAGAAATATTAAGTTAATTGGTATAAGATAAGAGCCACATTCTTACCAGTAGAAATGCCTCCATGCGAACTGTTCCTTCACATAACCTCTGGATTTGAGAGACTGCATAGCTTTGATCACCTGTAGGTTAGGGATCTTCTCCAGGTCGGGATGTTTAGGGGCATGGTAGTCTTTCTTGGCTACCATAACGCCCTCCTTGAATAGGTATTCATAGATAGCAACACGGTTTGTTTTTGGCATCAACATCTTGACGGCCTATCTGTAAAACAAGGGTGAGATATGACTGAGAGGTTATAAACACAGGACACGGATTTAACAATATTATCACAAAATCACTTGTTCCGTTCACAAATTAGTTAAAGATTTATCGATTTGCAATTAATTGGGTACAATTATCAAAAGATTAAAATAATAAATTCAGATTTATATTCGGAATTGTACCTTTCGCCAACTTTGACAAACAGAAAAGAGACCACAGATAATCTAAAAAACACAAAATGAAAATGACATAAGCGATCCGTTCACAAAATACGTTATTTAGAACAATTCTCATAATGGTGAACCAAAAACTTATGAAATGTTAGTTATTAACGCAATTTTTTAAACTTAAGAATATTTATATTGGATGTAAAAAATCAAAACTAAAATAAAATGATTTCATGGTTTGTTTAGTCGTACAAATATTTTGATTAAAGATATCTATAAATTCTGAAAGGTATTTTTTCATCGTACCTGTGGAGCTGGAGCGGAGCTGTCAATGTCACTGTCACTGTCACTCGTCAAGGCAAGCAAAAGCAAGCTGGCGTCGTTGTCGCTGTCGCTGTGTTCATTAATATCTATTTACATAGAATAAGTAGCCTTTATGATCGTAATTTAAGAAAATCAAGCGTATGGTCTGAACCAAAATGGATTTCCAAAACAGACCTGGTGGGAAAACAGGAGGAGGTGGTGTTGCATCATGGTCGGAAAGCAACAGGGATCGACGCGAACGACTCCGGCAACTTGCTCTGGAGACTATCGATTTAAACAAAGATCCTTATTTTATGAAAAATCATCTGGGTATGTCGTTATATCAAACAAAGCATATCAACATATTTTTCCTTGTTCAAAGTTGACCCAAAATTAGAATGAACTTTTTGGTTATATTTTGCAACTTCCTTAAAACTTCTTTGTAGAAATTGCATGCCACTATCGTCAAACCATATGAATTAATTTACTTTAACTCTGTTGCTGTTTACAGGATCTTATGAGTGCAAACTTTGTCTGACTCTCCACAACAATGAGGGAAGTTACTTGGCTCACACTCAAGGCAAAAAGCATCAAGCCAATCTGGCTCGAAGAGCTGCAAAAGAGGCTAAAGAAGCGCCCCAGCAGCTCGCTCCTGAGAAGCCCAGGATTGAACCTAAGAAGTTTGTGAAGATTGGTCGGCCTGGTTACCGAGTTACTAAGCAAAAGGATCCAGAAAATGGTCAACAGAGCTTGTTGTTCCAAGTAGATTACCCAGGTACCCTATACAAATATATTTATTAATTCAAATAATGATCAAAAAATATTCACAACAAAAAGCATAGAAACATGTAGAAAAATGTTTTAAAAAAATTTTGCAAATATACATAAATCTAACTTCTAGTTGATTTTGCTAATAATAATGAAATGTTTAATCATTTCAGAAATTGCTGAGGGTATTCAACCTAGGCACCGTTTTATGTCAGCATACGAACAGAAGATTGAGCCCCCAGACCGCAGATGGCAGTACCTTCTTTTTGCTGCAGAACCCTATGAGACTATAGCATTTAAAGTGCCAAGCAGAGAGGTTGAAAAACATGATTCTAAGTTTTGGACACATTGGAATAAAGACACCAAGCAGTTTTTCTTACAGTTTGCTTTTAAAATGGAGGCATTGCGTATGCCTCCACCTCCTAAGATGTGGGAGAACCATGGGATGCGTCTGCCTCCCCCTCCTGGGGCACCCATGATGGGAGTGCCTCCACCGCCTCCCTTATTACCTGTACCGCCACCTCCACCTATGTAAAACTGTTCTGCAATAAATAATTTGAGTATCATTTTTGTTTTATTTTTTTATAAATCTATGAAAAGCCTGTTTTTAAAATCACTTCCTAGTTAAACTCAATAAAACACCTCACTACACATAATATGAATAAATTAAGTTTAAATTTTAGTGCAATGTTATTATTAAGAGTTGATAGTTATGCTGCTCTGTTATGCTGTGAAATGTAATGAATTAAATAAATAAATAGTCTATATAGTAACTCTTGTGAGTATCTTTTGCTAGATAGGGCAGGGGTCGGCGACCCACGGCTCTTTGCAGTTTGATGCACAAAAATAATATATATTACTAAAACTTTCAGTGTCAGTGACCTAACATTTGTGATCAAAAAATTTTTACTCTTATGTGTGTCAACAGAATTCGTATTCCTATGCCAGTGACACTCATTCGTGATTACGATAATTTCGGATGGCATAGCGGAAGGTTGCCGAAGGCAAATGTGTTAGGGTATGCGCGCACGAGCAACTTTGTCTCCGCGACTATTTTATCAAGTCTGTGTATTTGTATTCTGGGAGTCGCGACGCGACGCTATGTGTGCGCACTTCCATACCAACCCCTATGGGCTTGATAAAATAGTCGCGGAGACAAAGTTGCTCGTGCGCGCATACTCTTAAAGTTGCGCAATCGTTCCGTTACTGTGTACTATAAAAAAAAAAAAAAAAAAAATATATATATATATATATATATTAGGGGACAATCTTACACAAATCGATCTAGTCCCAAACTAAGCAAAGCTTGTACTATGGGTACTAGACGACGATAAACATACTTATATAGATAAATAAATACTTAAATACATAGAAAACATCCATAACTCAGGAACAAATATTCGTGCTCATCACACATCACACAAATAAATGCCCTTACCGGGATTTGAACCCAGGACCTCTTGCTTCGTAGGCAGGGTCACTACCAACTAGGCTAAGCGTCGTCTCTATCTTTTAGTCATTTATTTTAAATAAAAAATCGAATTTAAACTAAATAATATAATAGCTCCAAAATTTTATATATTGTAGCTCTTCCCGCTCAAAAGGTTCTACGTTATTACTCCTATTCTAGGAGTAGGAATCAATACCATACTCATGGTCGCCAACATTACGATTGCCATTAAAATAGCTAGAAAATACCTTATTTTATCTGTTAAACGTTACAGCTATTCATATATATTTTTCGATATATCGTCTACTAAAAAGAAATCTTTTAACAACAAGATGTTAACGTTATGTACCTGAAACGGAACGGTAAGTTAACGGTTTTCGTTCCGAAAAATAATAATACTATAATTTCGCGCGCGTTCTAAACCGACGGACGGGGCGAAACGGAAACCGAGCGCTCAGCTCTCCACTCAATTTAGTATTGTCGCATTGTGTACGCTAACGCTTGAAGGAGATATTCGATTTGTTATACATTTTGTAGTCAAAATAAACGTAGAAGAGAATGTTCTCCAAAGCTAAAAGATTTGAACCATTAGGTAAGTTTTTTCTGAAACTATTATGGTTCTCTTTTGTTTTGATTAATTAATTAAAGATATAAATATAAGTGGTTAATTGAATTCAATATTCTGTAAAGAGTCACTTCAACTTTGTCATAAAAAAGGTTTTTTTTTTTCTTTACAATTATAAACATAGGCTTCCTAAGATGATTCATTTGTTATATGTATACTTTGTCAGCAATACAAATTTATTAATAAATGTTTCAATGAAATAGGTACAGTACAGTATAATTATGAGATTTCAGAAGTGGCTTATCTTGTTAAATTATGATATCCTTACACAGGTACTGTCAAAAACCAATCAAAAGAGCCTAAGAAGTATGAAGCTGACAAACTCAAACTATCAAAACCAACAACAGAGGGCAGAACACCCACTGTGACTCCTGTTAAAACCAAGACTTGCAGCGATGTACAGTCAGTATGCAGCTCCACTCCCAGTGTAGCGTCATTTGTTACGGTGAGATTCATCCATCCATCCATCATAATAAATCATAATCATTAGATAAACCTATTACACGTCACATTTATGGTCATAGTCATAGGTCATCTTTCTTATACAGCTGATTTTTTAGTTTTTATATATCACAGATAAAATCAGAAATATTTCCCAAAACAATAGCCAAGTAAAAAAATAGGGACTTCACAGATTAATTTGCTTTTAAAGTGTATGTGCCTACATACATGGTTCTCTGGTACTAATCCCAGAACAGTATTTTATAGGTATTGATAGACTCAAATGATCAAGTTAGAGAATTTGCTTTTGCACCATGCTCCCTTTAGTACAAAGAAATTGAGTACAAAGCCATTGTGCTTGCATTTATATTAAGGGGGTCTGACCTTTTGTTCCTTGCTCACTTAAGTATAAATAAGCCCTAGTTTGAATCTGTGGGAATTACAACAAATTGAAATCATCAATATGTTTGCTGCGGTATGTGGTTGATGTGACCCGATACATGTATGGTTAATTACAAGTTAAACTAATTACCGCAGCAAATGTGACAAAATGTTACTCAAGGATCTATTTGAAGTATTTAAAGATTTTGAGATAGACAAATATATCAAATCAAATAGATAGTAACATTATACAATAGTAAGTATTAAACCATGCTGAAAACCAAATACTTATAATTTTACAGGGATGCCTTGTATCCTAGTCATTTTTTTAAATCATGACGAGGGCAACTAATCTAACCTTCTAAATAAAGAGTAATTATATTTTGTAGCCTAAACCAGTGACGGAGAAGAAAGTTTTTAAAGCTCCTGCCAGTCTCAAAAAACCATCAAAACAAGCATGCAAAATTCAAAATGGTAATAAAGGTGAAAACTGTAAGGTACTGTCTGATGACATCATCAAAGCACAAGAAGCTGAGATAAGGTAAGGTTTATTTAGTTTTGATTTGAATAAGAAAGAATTTTAAAATAACTTAGTTTTTTTTTTAAATATTATTGCACTTTAAACAACCAATAATTTTGTATTCATCATTATTTCAGAAACAAAGACTACACTATTGGTGAATACAATAAGCAAATTGAAGATCTCAAAAATGAAATTGCAAATTTACAAAAACAAATGAAAGAAGTCACTGCAAATGCTAACTCTGACATTTTAAATAAACAACTCTCTCAAATTTCTCTCAATGATAATGAAGAATCTGAAATTAATAAAAATACTCAAAATAGTGCGATTTTACAAAAATATGAACTAAAAATTTCCGAAATGGAGCTACTCTGTGAAAAACTAGAGCTAGAAGTGAGCAGTAAGCAAGTAGAGTTATCATCTCTTGAAGAAGTTATAACTATTAGAGATAGCTTGTGTAAAGACCTACAAGATAAACTTAGTAATATGGAAACCATGTTAGAAGAGACAAGATCAAGGCTTGAAATTTTAAAAGGGCACCATGCTTTGGCACTGGAGGCCAATGAGAGTATTCGGCGAGAGTATAAAGCAGAGCTCGAAAGTATGAAGTTGAAATTTGAAGAAGAAAAACAAGGAATTATAAACAGGTCTAAAACTGACCAAGAACACATAAGAGATCATTACAGTATCCTGATTGAAACTATCAAACATCAGATAAACAAAGAAAAGGAAGATATTGTACATGATTTGCAACAACAATTGGCAAACAAAGATAATGAAATGAAAGCAAAGCTTGAGCAAATTGATGAGGCTACTCATGAGAAACTGAGACTATGCGAGATTCAGTTTGAAGAGCGCAGCAGGGCTATTCAAGAACATTGGGCTCAGCAGCAAGAAAAACTGTTATCTTTGGAGAGGGAAAGTAAGGAATTGAAATTTAGTATAAGTATGGCAGAGGAGAAAAATCTAAACTTGCAGAGAGAGTTTGATGCTTTAAAAAATGAGTATGACATGTTAAAGGCTGAGAAACAAAGCATTGTAAAGGAAACTAACGAGCTAAAAGACGAAACAAAAACTAAGTTTATTAATTTTGAAAATACAATCAATAAACTTACAGTAGAAGTTGAGAAAACAGTCAGAGAAAAAAATCAGTTTGAGATGTCTCTGTCAGTCACTAGAGATATCGTTCAGGTCTTAACCATGCGCCTAAGAGAGTCAGATAACGAACTAGAACTCTTGGAAGAGAAGGTTCAAAGTTTGACTAACACCAAAGAAGCCTTAGAAAACGAAGTAAGCACATATAAAAACTCTTTGAACAACGCTGTTTTGGAATGCAACGAATATAAAGAAGCCCTTGTTAACATTCTGAAATCTAAAGCAGCTCTTGCGAAGGAACATACTCGTATAATGGAGCATAACGTCACGCTAATAGAGAGTCTTCAGAACGTGGAGAAAGAGGCGTATCGCGAACTCGGAACTATACAGAATGAGCTTATTGAGGATGTGGAGCTTCTCAAAAAAGAATCTAGCTCTCAAATCCAGGTCTTACGCGAAGAGGTAAGTTTGTAGTTGGTAATTAGGCCCACACTTACAGAAATAAACTTAAAATTACCGAAAATCAACTTTAGGATCCTTCCGACCCACACACGTCCAATTGCTGGGCACAGGCGTCGTCACAGGTTATCTACCGAGTCCTTTTAGCGTTAATGTAATGATTAAAAAACACAAACGCACGCACTCGCAAACTTACCCATTTATATTAGTAGGATTGATGTTAATTTGAAGCCGTGATGGCGTACTGTTTGACCTATAACCTCTTAAGTAGAATAGAATAGAAGAGAATAGAATAGAATATAATAGAATTTCATTTATTGCCACAACATAAAGTACAATATAGAAAACTTATTACATAATTAATTAATAAAAAAAAGGGGAGTAGAGGGTTGCGGGTTCGATATTTACGTGCGAAATTACATTTGAAACTTGAGCTTTACGGTGAAGGAAAACATCGTGATACCTTCACACATCTGAGAACAAATTCAATGGTGTGAGTGAACTTTCGCCACTGGGCTCGCGTGGGAACTACGGTCCTAACTAGCCAAAAACTGAAATAGCGCCCTCTCAAGAGAATTCGTGACGAAATAAAACAATAATGTGAACAGACTGTGTAATTTTTATTAGAGTAGGTACTTATTCGTAAAATACATATTGTTCTGTTACTTATGTACCTAATAAATAACTTTAATTTCAATACCAGATGTAAAGAAAACCCGCCTAATTCCCGTTCCCGTGGAAATTCCGGGAAAATATATATCCTATGTTACTCGCGGAACTGAGACAAATCTAATGACACCTCACACTTCAAAATCCATTGAGCCGTTTAGGCTACAGGGCGTGCCAAGGAATGATACATACATACATACATACGCTCGAAAAACATAAAATAAATGAGAAGTATTTTGAGTTGTAAATAAAAAAAAATACTTATTATTTTTGAATTTCTATGCCGCGGATTGCCGCCCCCCTATGAGCGCCCTAGGCCATCGCCTAGTTCGCCTATAAGAACGGGCCGGCTCTGGCCCTAACCCTCTAATTCTGAGAGGCCTGTGGTTTGCAGTGGGACGTTTATTGGGACCGCGCACGACGGTGGCGCCGCGTAGCGTTGACAACATTTCCTCATTTACTTCCAATTTTTGCCATGTTGTGCGCTGCGATCGTTTTCTGTATCCCACCACCCGCTTCGCACGTAGCCAGGCTGGGCTGATATTGTTAATTTTGTATGTTAGGTGGAGAAGAAGCGTGCCCTTTGCACGATGGCGACGGAGCAGGCAGGCCAGGCGGCGGCGGCGGCCGAACAAGCGCGGGCGCTTCTCGCGCACGCCGCTGCGGCGCTGGCAACACTCGAGACTGATAACCAGCGGCTACACCAACAAGTATGTATACCAGTGCGGGCCGTGAAAATGTTTGCAAGTAAACCGGCGCAAAAAAGAACCTAAAACCCAATTTATTCTCTTCTTGGAAGCGCAGTTATGGAAGAGAAGCGTTTGGTAACTTCGAAAGGGGGGGGAATCGGGTTGTTAGTACCCTTTGCCACTGGTACCCACAGACTGGATCTTGTGTAACACTAGCTTTTGCATAATAGAATCAAAATCAAAAATTTAGAGTGCCTTTCCACGTCTACCAGCGCTTTCGGAAAGACCATGATTGCCAAGAAGAATACGTCGCAAGAAACTTGGCAATAATTTTCTAAAAACAGATAACAATTTCATCATATACATTACAAAAAACATTAAAACATTGAAACTCCCGATCTCTACCCCGCGGAAAATTCCAAAAATCCTTTTTTACTGCGCCTCATATGATCCTAAACTAAACTAAGGGAAATATGGTCCTATCGAATTCAATAATATAAATCCCGTTTTTTTCTTAACCCTTGGGATTTGCTATAATCACCTAGGTATTGCATGCCTAATGAATAATTATTGTTACGGACGGAAAAATAACCCAATCTGCTAACTAGTGTTGCGGTTTTCCATGGGTGACGTGCACTCAATGTCATTAAAAAAATGTAATCTGCCTGAAGAAAAGATTCTAGACCTATACTACTATTGAGATGTGATAATTACAGTACGTCGCTGTGTTACGAAGCAATTAAATATTAAGCTCCCTTGCATATACACAACTTGCCTCCAAATTGTTAAAAAAATTGTTTTGTTTAGATACAAGATCAACAGTCGCTGGTAGTGGAGCTGTCTCTCCTGCGCCAAGAAAATGAAGAACTCACGATGACAGTGGCCAAACAGTCCTCCATTATAGATAAACTCAAGAAAGACTCCGAGCAGATTCACTCAAAACCAAAGTCTCCATCGGTGATGCGAATAACACATAAAATAGGCAAAGAAAACTTACCCGCTGTTATCTCTCCGCTCAGAGAACGCAATCACTGATTGTTTAGAAATAACTTTTTGGCAACTGTTTGTTTTGTTTTGTTTAAACATTGGGATTTTTGCAGCTAGCAGCTTGTTTTGTACCTACGTATTAGACCCAATTTTAATGAACTTAATAAACTCTTTTGATGGTTGATTTAAATTACTATTGATGAAATCGTGTTTTGTTATATACTTATTTGAGGTTAAGATTCAAAAAAATAAAGATTGTTTAAAACTTGTTTAATGAATGCTGAGACCTAAACTTTACCAAAGTGTTAATTTATCATTTTCATTTTACTTAATTCCTATAATTTATACAAGTTAGATTCGTTTATTTATTACAAAATTAAATCATCTTTTTATAGTTTGCGTGTGCAGAATAAATAAAAAGAAATTGTATTTATATTTTTTTTTCATTTTATTAGCCTAGCAGACTACCCCGTTTCATTCACCATCCATTGATCAAATTTATTTGACGGATAAATGTGATGTGTTCTTTGTTTGTTTTGTTTGAATAGACGGAGACTGCATCAATCACATTTATCCGTCAGTTAAAATTAATCAATTGGGGTGAAACAGTCCCTTAATCATTCCTTACAAAATTTAAATCGTGAATTATTTTTTTCATTTTGGCTCCATTTGGCATCCACAAGTTACGCACAATATCTTCTAAACATGCAATACTAACACATGTTGAATAAAGCACTTAAGGCCCTTCGTACATAATGCTACGCAAATCTTACACGTGCCTGTGTACGAACCTCTGAATTTGTATTGCGGTAGTCACTTAGAGACCAAATTCGTCGGGTATCGAAGATTTGAGTACCTAGCCTTTTGTACGAAGGGCTACATCGCTGAGTGGGTCTCTTTCTAACCAAAAGCAGCACACAGCAGTGTAGAAGTTTCGATGGAGCGACGGCCCAGGGCGTCAAATTTCAGGGGGCGATGGTTCCCCAGCCAAACTGGCACTCGATTTTAATTTCCTTATGTGGGCGGCCGCCGCAATATTCTTGCCCGTGGTGTCAGTGGTCGTAACGCCGACACTGGATATTGTCTAATGCGCGGAAGCTTTCACCATCTCTTTCTACTTATACCTTCTGCAGTTTTAAAGATAGCTTCTAGCCTCCACTATGAAGTTCAAATTTTGTACCGTATCGTACAGGCACAGATTACTTAATAGTTACTTCGTAACAGATACTGCATCCCGTACAAAATCTTGGTACTTACCGCGATTGTAGCCACAGATTATACTACTCCGTCTCCTTAAGAATGTGTGCGTGCCGACAGTGACAAGGGCTGGCAGTTTGGATTAAATTTTTTTTTCTACATGTTGTTTTACCATTTTGTCGGGATAATTGCTATATATTATATCCATGCAAACTTTCTAGCACTAATATTCTTTAAGCTAAGCCATGGACGGACAAAGAGACAGACGGTCATGGCGAAACTATAAGGGTTCCGTTTTTGCCATTTTAGCTCTGGAATCCTAACAAAAAAGGATATTTATTGTAATGCGCAGAACACATTGCTATGCTCACAGTACCCTAGCGTTATACTAAATACGAAGGTCATCTTTCGAACTTTGCATCGTGCCATCCCGCTCACGCTTATAGCTTTTTATAGAAGAGTAAGAGGGACAGCACGATACGGACTTCCAAATTGTTATATTAGCTATTAATTCTAGCATAGTCATATTAAAATTTGCCCCCTGTTTCACCATTCACTTATAAAAGTCCAGCCGGCATATTTTTTCCGTGGAACACGAATGAACGTGCGTCGGCGCGCGCTTGTGACAACCTACTGGAATTTCGATCTTAGCAGATCGTCCCCGCGGTAGGTAAATATCGCGCGTAAGTACATGGCATGCATGAGGCCTGGTACAGGTAACGCCACCAGAGTTGAGGCCACGCACACAACCACATCTCATGTAATGACAGCGGGATTTTGACATTGTGTTGACGTTTAACGACAACACAACGTCAAAATCCCGCTGTCATTAGAGGTAACGCCACCAGAGTTGAGGCCACGCACACAACCACATCTCATGTAATGACAGCGGGATTTTGACGTTGTGTTGACGTTTAACGACAACACAACGTCAAAATCCCGCTGTCATTACAAGAGATGTGGTTGTGTGCGTGGCCTCAACTCTGGTGGCGTTACCTATACATGAGATGTGGTTGTGTGCGTGACCTCAACTCTGGTGGCGTTACCTATACTACTCACGCTAATCCATGCTTTATACTATAAATGCGAAAGTGTGTCTGTCTGTTACCACTACACGCTTACACCGCTGAACCGATTTAGATGATCTGGTATACAGATATTTTGAGTTCTTTGAATAGTAAGCAGATTTAATATAAAATAAGCTACCCAAATTACTAACTCCACGCTGACGAACTTTGAATTTGTAAAAGCAAAATAAGCTTAAAAGGGTGACACCAAACTTTCGGTTATGGCGGCCTTGTGGCCTGAATGTGCGTTTATCAACTGAGGATTATAAAAAAAAAACAACCGAATTGAGAACCTCCTCGTTTTTTTGAAGTCGGTTAAAAAACAAATAAAATACTTATCAGTCTTACATTTCATTTATTTATTATTTTACAAAATTACGAAAGCTGCTTAGCGCGATGGCTGCCTAGTGCAACAAAAAATCATTTGGCAAGAAAACGTGCAGAGGAGCTTGGATTCCTCTTGTCATCCTACTCCTCACACAATCACATACAAAAACTCTTAAATTAACCTACCTAAGCAAAAAACCTATAAAACAAAATTTATCGTGTACAAAATTCACTCTTTGGAATTATCAGACTTAAACCAAATCACAATTTTATTTTTTTAAACATAGATATGGACACCGACTTACAAACATGCATATATCTTACCCAAGGACCCCTTTTTCTAAATTATACAACACTAAAAAATAGTGACCTTTAGTTTCTAATATTCACTGGTCTCTCTGTGTACTGTAAGTTACAGTTTGTAACTAGAGTCCCGTTTCACAAATATTATTCTCATAATACTTAGCAGTTAATTTATGCATATGGTTAACAAACATCTAATATACATAAATACATGTCTGACTAATATTTTATGTTAGGGCCTAGCTAGGTCGAAACCTTTAGTCTAGCAATACTTCGTTTTTTAGCATTAGAAAAAGGGTGAACAATTTTGACAAGTCTTTTTTTATGAAATGTAAAGAATGAAAATCACCATATGTCCTTACTAATTGTTACATATTTGCTGTGACTTATTTATCAAATGTGATTTTCAATTAAAAGCTACCCTCTTACATTCATTTATGCATAAATGAACAAGAGCCTAGCTAGATCTAAACCATTACTCTAGCTTGAGTTAGGAGAGCTAGGCCCTATTTCATTCATTAATGAATAAATGAACCAGAGCCTAGCTAGATCTAAACCATTACTCTAGCTAGAGTTAAGAGAGCTAGGCCCTATTTCATTCATTAATTAATAAATGAACAAGAGCCTAGCTAGATCTAAACCATTACTCTAGCTAGAGTTAAGAGAGCTAGGCCCTATTTCATTCATTAATTAATAAATGAACAAGAGCCTAGCTAGATCTAAACCATTACTCTAGCTTGAGTTAGGAGAGCTAGGCCCTATTTCATTCATTAATTAATAAATGAACAAGAGCCTAGCTAGATCTAAACCATTACTCTAGCTAGAGTTAGGAGAGCTAGGCCCTATTTCATTCATTAATGAATAAATGAACCAGAGCCTAGTTAGATCTAAACCATTACTCTAGCTAGAGTTAAGAGAGCTAGGCCCTATTTCATTCATTAATTAATAAATGAACAAGAGCCTAGCTAGATCTAAACCATTACTCTAGCTAGAGTTAGGAGAGCTAGGCCCTATTTCATTCATTAATTAATAAATGAACAAGAGCCTAGCTAGATCTAAACCATTACTCTAGCTAGAGTTAGGTGAGCTAGGCTCTATTTCATTCATTAATTAATAAATGAACCAGAGCCTAGCTAGATCTAAACCATTACTCTAGCTAGAGTTAGGTGAGCTAGGCTCTATTTCATTCATTAATTAATAAATGAACCAGAGCCTAGCTAGATCTAAACCATTACTCTAGTTAGAGTTAAGAGAGCTAGGCCCTATTTCATTCATTAATTAATAAATGAACCAGAGCCTAGCTAGATCCAAACCATTGCTTTACTAGCAACGCTAAAATCAATTTGTAAAATAATTACCCGAATAAATAGCTTCAGTGATGCATAGTAAAACAACAAAATGGTGAGATATATATTTCAGTGGATGCCCTTAAAAATTGTACCACTTATACTAATCTTAAATCTAATTACAAATTGAATGTTGATTCTATTTGGTTATCTAAACCATTAGAATAAATTAATCGATTGGTATACTTATTTCTATTAAAAACATTGAGATGAAAAAGTACAAATCACAATAATATTATTTGGTGGATACTAGAGATCAATATTTTCATTTGAGTATTCAAAATGCTGTAATTTGAGAATCATGATCAGTCTTATTCAATTTGAGATTCTATTCCTTGCTAACATATTATGGCCTCATTTCATCAATGGCTATCTATTTAGTTAATCTACATAAAAAACATTTTCTAAGAGATGCCAAAATGTTATCTAGTGGTCCTCCTAGCGACAGAGTCTGCCGCTAACATAAATTAGCAGTTGTATAGAAATTTAATGGGATTTAATAAAAATGGAATCATTATAAAAAGGTGTCAGTGACACGGTGTCTCACGAAAACTATAGAAACACAAATCAACATTTACAAAATCCTACCTAAATATGTAAATAATGTGCATAATTTCATGCGTGCATATAAAAACAATTAAAATCGGTCGAGTATTAAAAGCAGTGAACGAGTATTTTATATTATAGCAGGAAATTAAAATTGTCATGACTCAACTAACTTACCTTGGACCTAATCGACATGAGCGTATCTCGGCACTATATCTTCTTGGATAAGCAAATCACAAGCGGGGAGGCCATGAAGAGGAAGCAAATCTTGACCAACAGAGATAAAGCCGGTCTCGGGCCCGGGCGAAGTGCCGTGCCACACGTAGTAATAGAACAGATGCTGCATTGAGGACATGAACCGTCGTTGCTCAGGAACCTCGGAGTCGAATGTTCCGAGGATGGCTTCGATGTCTGCGTCAACCGCGGCCAAGCCCGAGCCGGCGGCGCCGCCCGCGGTTGCGCGCCTCGCAGACCCCCCGCCCGCGCCAGAACCCATTACTACGTACATAGGCGATCCCAATCTCATTCGGGACAGACTGACCAGAGGACAGAGTGTACGAACCGACGATATCAATTCTACAAGACCTTCATATGTTTTATTGAAATGTATAAACACAGAATTTGTCAAGTTCTTTTCGCCGATGACACTGTCATTGACGATTTGCTCAACTAGGTCTGCAGTCCAATTCAAATGTTTCATTCGCAGTGTTTCCGAGTGGCCCGAGTGCTGAGTGGTTCCGAAGACGATAGGTCTGAACGCCTTGCCCTTTCCTATATCTCTAGCTTCTTTCTGAGCGTCCCAGCTCTCATAGGCGTGAAGTCTCAAGAGGTCCCCATCAAGCACCAACCATGAATGTTTTATTTCGCCACTTTTAGGCAAAGACCCGATATGGTTCCCTAACCACGTATCAGGCATAGCAGCCAGGATTGCGGATGCGGGCAAACGCCGTAAACACTCAGCGTCAGTCATACATTTGCTATTCTGCTTGAATAGTTCGTTGTTCTTTTGGGCCTGTTCCAGAGGTTCACCAGGAAATATGACGGAACCAGAGGAGAGCCATGCTCTTGAATATAATTTCTGCGCTTTCGTTATAGTAGTCAAAGCAGCAGTTAGCGTCGCCCCGGCTCGGTGGCCGAGCAACATCACGGAGTCACGATCGCCGCCAAAATGATGAATGTTCAAATTCACCCATTGTAATGCGGCCAAAAGATCGCTTAGTCCGTAATTTCCCGAGGTCTGTGGATACTTAGAATTTGAAAGAATATCGAGCGCCAAGAAGCCGAAAGGACCCAGTCTAAAGTTAGGTCGCACAAATACTACTTCCTTGGTGCGAGCGTACAAAGCCGACGGCTGGGCGGGACTGATACCTCCAGCCAACGTATTAGCTCCTATCAGAATAACTACGGGGAGTTGAGAATCGTACCTTACACGCGGAGTGACCACATCTAGTGTCAAACAGTCTTCTTCGCCAACAATAGTTCCATTTTCTAAAAATTGCATACAAAGTGGGCCAGGTTTATGGGCTTGTAGGGTATCATTCCAGCACATCGATATGTTATTTAGAAGAGTAGCATAGGTAAACCTTTTTTCTTCAATGGGCGGCTGAGCGTACGGAATACTGTAGAATTTGTACACACCTTCATCCAATATTCTGTAACAGATATTAATCTTATTTTAATGTGCACATTGAAAAACTGATTTTAGTAAAATGGATTATTATATGACCATATTTCTTTTATGACTGGCCAGAAGAAACATATCAAATCGGAATTAATGAACAAATTTCCTGGTTTACTCCATTACCTCCAGTTTAAAAGTACCTACTACCTACTTGCATAAATAATGTGTCTCAGAACTTGGTTTAGACTTACCCCTCGACGGGTCCGCAAGAAGAGATGGTGGTTATGTAGCGTCCCAGTCTGAGCGGGCGCTCCGCGGGTGGGCCGGCGTGCGCGCCCACGATCACGCCTATTATCACTGCCAGCAGCACCAGGACTACAATGCAGCACACCACAATGTCATCTGCAGAGATGTGACCAAATTTAGAGTTAGCACTTGTAGGGTACACGGAAAGATCAAGTCTACTCATTTATTTTGAACTAGCTGGTGGCCGCGACTTCGTCCGCGCATTAAAGCCGTCCGTAGTAGGCCATAGTAGGTCGGTTCAGTAGTTTCGGAGATCAGCGTGTACACACAGACAGACAGACGCATGATTTCTATTGTTTTATTATGTGTATAGATGAAGATTTAAACGACAATAACTTTTTCATTATTACCCGATTTTAATGAAACAAAGCTTAAATGTTGCTCCAAGTTCAGAGTCATCTATCTGCGAAAACCGCAAGAAAATCCGTTCAGCAGTTTCGGAGATTAGCCTGTACATACAGACAGAGAGACGCTTGATTTCTACTGTTTTATTATATGTATAGAAAAAGAAGAAGATAAGGAGATTTAGATATAAAGCTCGCAAAGTATTATATAAGTTATCATAGGATTAAATATGGGTATCTAAAAATAATATACATGTTAATAGCTTCAAAAAAAAAATGGTTACCACAGTTGTTTGTGGTGAGATGTCTAACTTTCAAACTGCTATAACTATAACTCAAAAAGTTGCTTAAGTGACTAGACATGTTCTTTCCATATACCCTTAACTTACTACGCTGTGCTTGAAGACATAAGATAAAATACGAAAAAGTTTATACATGGTGAAATTTAAATCGTACTTAATACAAAATTAGTACATATTATTTCTAACTCAGTTAATGCTCGGCAATATGAATAAAATTAGTCTGATAAAATTTAGGTGTTCATACTTTGTTGAAATAAAATCACCAACTCAAATGTATGAACACCTCAAATTAAATAAGACTAATTAAAACAATTGAGTTAGTGCATTATATTCTCCAGCATTTACTGAGTTAGAAACATTCATTTTGCATTACAATTAAACTTTCATCCTGTAATGCAGAAGTGGTAGCAAATTCACGTTACTAGAGGTAACGCCACCAGAGTTGAGGTCACGCACACAACCACATCTTATGTAATGACAGCGGGATTTTGACGTTGTGTTGTCGTTTAACGTCAACACAACGTCAAAATTCCGCTGTCATTACATGAGATGTGGTTGTGTGCGTGGCCTCAACTCTGGTGGCGTTACCTATACATATCTATTACCATCTAAATATAATGGCTATATAGCCTATAGGTTAATAAGCTGATTTCTACTCATTTAAACACGACATACATACTGCTGCCACTAGATCAAAAGGCACAACTGCAAACTTGCTCCATAAAGAAAAAGCACAAGTATAAAGCATATGATGTGAACAATAAGAATATTTGGTATGATATAATATGAAATGAGGCTACTAAATATTACTAAATGGTTGGAGTATGATATCTTTTCCTAAGGTCTGTAATTATTTTTTATCAAACTGCCCCAGAAATAATGTTTTTCACTCAATTTCATTTTATGGAAACTAAAATGTTTGTTTTATCAAAGTAAGAATTTTTTAAAGAGGAAGCAAAGCCAGTATGGGCAAACTACACTCAATAAAGTTTACTTTTATTGGATTTGAATTATAAATACTTGCCAATAATGAACTTCTTCTGTCGAATTCTTTCTTTTAGTGGCAGTTTTGTAGCCACTTTACCATCAACAGCTTCCTAAAATTGAAAATGCTTTTTAATAACAAGTTGCCTTAATTTTTATTTTCTCAAATTTAATGAATTCAACATTTATTACTTACTTCAGGATCTAATTTAACATTTTCCATTCCATCATTGGGTGTGTCTATTTTATCTTCCAAAGTCTCCATTGACGCGAGAGTCGCTTCAGCATCTTTGCTAGATCCCTTTTTAAATATCTTTGGATATTTAACATTGAACAAGCGAATACCCTTTTTTTCTTCCATATTGCTATCATCTGCAATGTGGTGAGTGGCAATGTAAATTTATTTATAGCTAGCTATAATCTTTAGCACTTTGCTGTCGTTATATTGCACAAATAATAATCAACTTCATCTCATGCACGAGTCACTGTTGGTCACTTTAAACATGAAACTACCGTGAGACTCACTCATAGTGAAAATAAACGGATCACTCACGCCTTAAAACGAGTTTAACTCGACATGTTTCGGGCTAATCCGTAGCCCTTCCTCTCGGAGTTGCACGTCACGGCGGTTGCCAAACGCGCACTGCGTACTACTGCCCTGGGGCCAATTGCATAACAAAGAACAACTTATATTACAAGCGGAACTCCCTTTCTAGTTAATATAACTGAAGCGAGAGTTCCGCTTGTAATATTAGTTGTACTTTGTTATGCAATTGGGCCCTGGTCGTGCGGCTACTCGACGCAACTGACAGCGACACACAACTACCCCCGTTTTCATCATAATAAATGACAATAAAAGTGATGATGAAAACGGGGATAGTTGTGTGTCGCTGTCAGTTGCGTCGAGTAGCCGCACGACCAGGGCAGTAGTACGCAGTGCGCGTTTGTCAGCCGCCGTGACGTGCAACTCCGAGAGGAAGGGCTACGGATTAACCCGAAACATGTCCAGTTAAACTCGTTTTAAGACGCGAGTGATCCGTTTATTTTTACTATCACTGTTGGTCCTATGTATTACTTATTTTCTATTCTAACATCATTCATTCATTAATCAAGAAGTGCTTACATTTAATGGCAATCTAAGATATTTTGGAAGCTGGATGAGATGGAGTGGATATGATACGCAGTTGAGCTAAGCAATTAAAACACTGAAGGACACAGGCATAGTAATATTACTGGCTATAACATATAACCAGTGATCGGTTATTTGGATTCTCCCTCGCGGGATATCAAGTAGAAAAGTTAATACAGGGTGCTCGCAAGGAACCCGCATAACTTTACCAGCGTATAGCTGAGGTCGTAATGATTAAAAAACATTATATAAACATAGGTCGAATTATGCTTTTTAACTTTTTTATTTTTTCATACATAATAAATACGCAATCCCAGCACCTCCACCACTTTCATAGTAAAATTTAAACATAAAAATGGAAATATCTCAAAAACTAAGCATTATTCGACCTATGTTTACATAATGTTTTTTAAAAATTACGACCTCAGCTATACGCTGGTAAAGTTATGCGGGTTCCTCCCGAGCACCCAGTATATATAGTTAAAATTCCTTAAGAGATAATTTAAATCGTTTTATTTTTGTACGGTTTGTTCGGTATCGCGGGAAACTGTCGTATCTATTAACTTTTCTACTTGATATCCCGCAAGGGAGAATCTAAATAACCGATCACTTCATATAATAGTAGATTTTGGTTATTATGACCATGAAGGAGGTACTGGAATTACAACCATATATTTGGGAGTTACTCACTGTTATTAAGTAATTTAAATTGCAATTTCAAAGGGAAAAAGAACAAGCTAGCACATTGATAAATTATTGCATAGTAATCTTATACAGTGAATAGTAATCTTATACAGTGAATAGTAATCTTATACAGTTGTTAATTGGTGATCAGGTGTTGAAAAATATTGATCACAAGGCAAAATGGAATTTAATAGATGAGGTCTCAAGCATTGAAGTTTTTGTTTAATTAAGAAAAAAGTTATTGTTAAAATTTCATCCATCCAGCTAATGCAAGTAGGGCATGCTTCCGATACTGAGTTTGTATGGCAAGAACCGGGAATTCCCAGTTCCGGTAACATATTTGTATGGAAATCCAGTACCAGGAGCAAGCCCTAAATGCAAGGTCATCTTACATTTCCAGAAGTTAGTAGTATTGTCAAGTGTCATAGCTTTGGCAGGGAATTTGACAGGTCTCACATCAAAGTTTATTCAAGAAACTGACTTGTTAAAGAGGTTTTAAGCTCATAGACTAAACCATGAGTAGGGTGACAACTATTTAAATTACAAAATGATTTTTGCAAATAATCATAATTAAAAAAATAGATGTTTTGTGTCATGTAACTGCGATTTAGATGTGGTCGCCATACTGTTCTAGAAAAATTGAATCCTGATCACCAATAAAAAATTATCATTGTATACATATTATATTACTCTACTTATAAAATCAGCAATTTGATGTTGAGAAAAAGATATTTTGTGTGTACTAGAAATTTGTTTTTCTTTAGAAATATACTTAAAGTTCATGTGAGTACTATTGCTATAGCAAAAACGCCTTTGCAAGTGTCCAACATAAAATATGGTCCAACAAAGTCATTATAAATGAAATCTACAATATATCACATAGTTAAACCAGTCTAGTTTAACAATGATCTTAATAATAATAATAAATAATAATAATAAATTTGTTTATTAAAAGAAATCCAATTTACAAAAATTTGGCTTACCAAACGGTCCCACACTAGGCAATGCCTGTCACGTGGTGACCGGATTTGGATAACAATTTTACATTACAAATTTTAAAAAAAAAATAAGTACGACGATTACATACAAAGTTGGTCAATCTGATCTGATCTTATATCTATTGTTATTTAATTTTGATTTATCTCTGTAGGTATAGAAATAATAGTTAGATAATAACTCTACTGAGTTAATCCTCTGCTAAACTGACCTTTATCATTCTGGGTGGGGTGATGCAAGAACGTGGTGAACGGGCATGTGTGGAGGAACTGGAAGTGGTTGCGTTTGGGCTTAGCACTCTCATCAGCCTTATCATGTTCTGCATCCTTTTCTATCGCTTCCTCTTCCTATGATGTGATACAACACAGAATAAATTTTTTGGATATTAGATTTCATATTTTGTAATTCAAGGTTTAACAGTGGATCCATACAAAATTGGTATGTATTATTTGAGACAAATAAAAGATTTTTATTACTTTCCACAAATTAAAGGATAAAATTAGTAAAAACAAAAGAGGTTTTTGGGAACACAGTGTACTATTATAAACCACCAAAATATAGATGAATGTAAAAATTATCTGAAATAAATTTATTATAAACTCTCCCAATTTAGCATCTTAAACCAATTCAACCTTGAAAAACTATTGCAGACAATTGGTCAGGCTACAAATGGTTGCAAAACTACAGACAGGGTTTGCAAATGTCACAAGTTGAATACAGACACAAACAACAGAATACAAACCTTTGCCTTTTCTGAATTCCTAGTAAAGAACCCGGGCATTTTGATGGCCCCTATAGGTATGAACTTTGGTTTCACCTCACGTCCCTGCTCAATTACGTCTGCAGATAGTGCTGCTTTCACTAGCCCCTCAGCTTCCTTCGACTCCGCATTAATCTCATTGTTTTCAGCCTCAGTCTTTAGCATCATTTCTTTTTCTTCAGCTTCAATTTGCTTTTTATCTGGAGACTTCTCTTCCTCATTCTCCATTTTGTTTATATCTAATGTACTCATGTCTGAAAATGAACTTTATTAGTCAGTTTTTATTCATTCAGCGCATTAATTTCTTAGAAAATAGATCGAGAATGATTGCTAGCTTTAGCTAACAAGAGGCCGATGTAGCTATTAAATTCGGTGTTCCTGACTGAAAACGTTCTTATAAATCCGAGGACACTTTGTTGACACTACATTTTGCGTTATTATTAAGGTTCGTATTGAATATCATGTAATTTAATCTCGAAATTTTGGCGACTAGGTCGTTACGGTAGGAAGCTTTTCTATTTAAACCCACTGAACTATGAAATGAAAAGGCATTTATTTCATAACAAGGACTGTATTATACACGATATTCACACTATAACTCACCTTTGAAGTAAAGCAAATGTGATTCATATAAAATAATATACTTTTACGGAAGTAAAGACTGTAAAATTCGGAATTAATTGCGCCAAAGCAACGCCATGTCACTTTTGTTTGGCCGGTCGATTTCGCATTTCGTTCGTGAACGCGTTGCGCCGTTTGCGTTGCCGTTGTGTGAATGAAAAAAAAAGGCGCGAACGAAACGAATGAAAGAACGAATGTATTTTCGTATGGCAACAAATTTTGAGTAATGGTTGCACCCTTGTTGCACCCAAGTCCAGTAAAAAAAAAAATGAAACGAGGCGGGGACTATAAAAGCCACAAAGCCATAAAAATCTTTAAAAAAAACCCTCGAAATGCGATTCGAACTCACCCTCCGACGGTTCCGAACGAATTTTTAAGTAATATGTCAAAATATACGCTGTAAACTGTAAACATCCGTAAATATAGTAAGCCGGTGTTAGTAGAGCCCTGCTCACAAGTAAAATGTACACAGGATGGGATCATTTTATATTGGTTATTTGGGACCCTCTTATTTTATAACAGACTTCAGAAAAAAGGTTCTATGTTCGACTGTATGTATATTTTTTTCTTATAATGTTGTTGTAGCGGCTACAGTTATACATAATCGGTGCAAATTTCTAGTATTTAGTTAATGCTGTTTTTAAAGATCGAGTTAAAAACGCTGAAAAAAAAATCTCATTTTTTCAGCTCGTTTTAATTTGTAACTTATAAGTATTTTATTTCTTTACGGTTCAAGATATAGAGCCCTATGAGAAAACGCAGGAACAGATAGACAGCGGAGTCTCAGTAATAGGGTCCCGTTGGCACCCTATGGGTACGGAATCCTAAAAAGAACCATATCTGCCAATACACACGGCAGTGTTTCAGTCAAGTTCGTAAAGTAAAAGGGGATCCGCAAATTTGGCATTTATGGCTTGTATAATTGGGGATGTCTATTTTTTTGCAATCTAATCTATCTATCTATCTATCTATCTATCTAATACCTTTAAACGAGCAATTCTTGTATATATGTATATATATAATCAGGATCTCGGAAACGGCTCCAACGATTTCGATGAAATTTGGTATGTGGGGGTTTTCGGGGATGAAAAACTGATCTAGCTATGTTTCATTTTCAGAAAATTGCTTTTACTCGTGTTTTCCGGCTATTTTTGTTTGCATTAGAATATAAAGCTAAATTTCGCCGGCTTCGAGCAGATCATAATGGCACATTAGAAATCGGGTGGTCGCGGATCCAGCCGACCTCGGTTCGATTCCACGTTTTTTTTCAAGATTTTTAATTTTTTTTTTAAGTTTATTTTTCATGAGAAAACGTCAAATTTCTTCTTTTGTGAGAAAAAGTTACTTTTTTGTGAGAAAAAGTTACTTTTTTGTTAGAAAAAGTTACTTTTTTGTTAGAAAAAGTATTATAGGGAACGTGCAGTAACTATAGGCGGCAGCACTAATGCGACAGAAGAGACACTATGCGGACAGTAAAACAAACTTATCAAGGTAAAACATTCAAATTGATGGCACCCTTATTGCACCAGTTGGCAGCACCGTCTATGTGCACGTTCCCTATTGGGAGCACAGAACAGGAAAAGCCGGTTGTCTGTAAAGGCGGTTTACGGACGATAGTTTAACGTGACTCACCCCCCCCCCCCACCCCCTCCGGTGTTTTTGTCAAATATCTTGAAAACGGTGCATCTTACGGCAAAATCAATGAAATTTTCATCCCCCCTTTAATGCCCCCACGCTCCCTCCCCCGCATCCCCTCCCCGCCTCTCACCCCCCCCCCTCCGGTGTTTTGATCTCGGAAACGGCTCCAACGATTTCGATGAAATTTGGTATTTGGGGGTTTTCGGGGATGAAAAATTGATCTAGCTTGGTCTTATCTCTGGGAAAACGCTTGGTACCGAGTTTCTGCCCGAGCAGAGTTCGGTCGCCCAGGTACTGTATAGTAAATCGAAAACCATTTCGAGATAAATGCTTTTTAACTCGTTTTCTGTAGTTATTTCATTTTAATATTATGTAATGAATTTATTATATAACAAATAAGCAATGACCTTCATTTGACATTGGTGTAAATTGCGTGACCGGTTCAAGTCGTACTTTATTCTATGTGGTTAGAATTCTTCACAATTTACGCGTGGATTATACTACGGGGTTTGATTTGGACCTGCTGTCTGACATCTAGCACTTTGACAGTGCCAGTAAAGTGACACAGTGTATAGTGTACCACTACGCAAAAAATGATTAAAGGGGTTGCCTTATCGTACGCATTTAGATAGATTTAGAAATTTGGCATTGTGGGAGCCCTCAATTATAATCTGACGTCATCAACTAAAATAGTTTCAATAATTAATTTTGAAAAAAGTAGAGAACTAAATGACAAAATATTGAAATTAGTTCCTTATAATTGACTTTTCTATACGAAAAAAATATAAAAACCACTGGTAATTTTTTTTAGACATTCCCAATTATGACTCGTACCATTTCAGGTAACTTTCGACCACCTGGTTTCGCCTCAAAACAGGGCCTCGATAGTGATGTCGAAAAAATCATTTTGTATTGCGATTTGTGTGGACTAAACTGTCAGTCAATTGAAATTGCAAACTGTAAACAAACCTTGTATTTAAAATGAATTTATTTTCCATTTTCCCTCATCAAATACTGCTAAATGGGCCAATCAACTTTTAAACCGACTATAATCTGTCCGCGACATTTTTCAAACAATTGCAGATTTTTGTAAGTAAACATGTTTTTTCTGTAATTTAATAGATGAATAGCATGAATACATGCCGTCCTACGTAAGTTTAACCTATTAAACCGTGAAATATCTTGTTGGAAGTACGATTTTTTGGTAACGCCAGAGACAATTTTGGTAACGCAGGAGACGCCAAAAACGTCGGTTTAAAAGTTGATTGGCCCAAATCCGTGTGTTATTTAATCAATACTTACAACAACACTATCCTAAACCATCAAAACAATAAATAAGTGCTAGAATATGGATATTTCATTATATGGTTTATTTACATTGTTCGCAATTTCAATTGACAGCGATTTTACGGAATCCCGCAAGCCCTGCATTTCGTTGAAATTTTCAGATTTTCTGGAGCAAACAATTAATTTAGCTTAGTCTTATCTCTTGGAAAACGCGAGTTTTAGAGTTTTAGCAAAAAAACTCTGAGAACTCAATTGCCAAGGAGCGCTGCTACGAAATTTTTCTTATTAAATATTAGGTTGAACTGAAAACGGCACGATACGAAGTTCGAAAATCGAATTTCGTAGTTTGTACTACGAACTTCGTATCGTGCAGTTTTCATATCAACCTAATGGCCTTATGGCCAGGTACTAACCAAATCCTCGTGGCATTTGCGTCGCGTTGCGTTGCGTTTGCCGCAATTAGTATAATACCCTAAACTGTTCGTGACCCGACCGACGCACACTTGGTCAGTTTTTGATATTTGATTTGATAGCATCAACAAAATGGCGGAAATGATAAACACAGACATAGGAATACAATTTTGTAATTTAAGGAACAATTAATAATAATACCTAAGTACATAGTTAATGTTTCTCTAAAGCTTTGATGAGGAGTTCATTTATGTGCGTAATCAAATTTCTAGGATCCATGACGAGACCAGCAGTCACCATTGCATTGGAGAAGAGTTGTTGGGCCACCATATTAGCCAGGTCCTTGTCAGTTGAGAGAAGTTTGTGTAATTTCTCGATTATGGGGTGCCTGTAAATAAACAAAAAAAGGTAATAAGAATAATGCTTAAAAACTTTGTTATCTCTGCCACTGAAGCTTACACTCCTTCATCTACATTTTGAATGCTTTCATCTGCAACCAATGTATATCCCGCGGCTAGCCAAAGGTCTCAAATAGAGGGCTTGGACAGTAGTTTCACATGGGCCTAGTGCGGATTGAACACGTCCATACCAATGAACCGATTTGTTGGTGTGTACAGGTTTATTCGCAAAGTTTTCCTTCATCGAACAAGCAAATTTTGCACATAAATCCCGAAAAACTTAAGAGGATAGGTACGATGGCTGAGAGACTTTTGAGAAATAGGTATTTTAATGAAATGTCGCTGTCTCGCCCGAACCCCTCCGCGTCAGTACAGCGAGAGCGGGACAGCTGCAGCTCAGACCGTTAATAGGCGCGTAAAATTGATCAAAACAGCATTTCGTAGTCCCGTTTTCTACTCGAAAACTGGACCAATAAAATTTTTTTCAAAAATAATTAGAGGACAGATTTAGCTATGACCCTGTTTTCCTTTTTTTACACGCTTTATATTAGCTTCACCTGTATGTTTGTATGTATGTTAGTTTGTATGTTTGTAACCGACTCCTTTGGGTGCGATTTTGACCCACTTTCCGGTTTCCGATTGAGCTGAAATTTTGCACATATGTGTAAATTGGATGACAATGCAATATTATTGTAACATGGAGCTGATCTGATGATGGAGCTGGATGGTGGCCATAGGAACTATGTAATAAAACAACACAATCCCGTCGAGTTTGGGCTCGTTTGATTCGTCTTGACGAGTACTTTGATCTCAGGTTGTAACCAGGGTCTGATGATGGAGCTGGAAGATGGCCAAAGGCACTCCACAATAAAACGACACGAGCCCGTCGAGTTTGGGCTCGTTTGATTCGTTTTGATGAGCACTTTGATCCCATATGGTAACCAGGGTCTGATGATGGAGCTGGAAGATGGCCAAAGGCATTCCACAATAAAACGAAACAACCCCATCGAGTTTGGGCTCGTTTGATTCCTTTTGACGAGTACTTTGGTCCTAGATGGTAACAAGGGTCTGATGATGGAGCTGGAAGGGGGGTAGGTGGCGGGGGGGGAATGGGGTGGGGTAAGGGGGTCGGGGGTTTAGATGGTTGGGGGTAAGGGTGTGGCGGTTGGGGTTAGGGGGTGGAAGGGGGTGGGGGGGTTGGGGGTAATCGGGTGGGGGTGTTGGGGGGTTCGGGGGTTAGGGATTTTGGGGGGTTGTGGGAAATGGGGAGGGGGTAAGAGGCCTAGATGGTAACAAGGGTTTGATGATGGTGCTGGAAGGGGGGTAGGTGGAGGGGTGGGTGGGGGGGGTTGGGGGGAAATGGGAGGGGAAGGGGGTTTAGGGGGTTGGGGTTTTTTTTGAATGAGTCGCCAGAGGGGCCAAAGTCGCGAAGTCTTTGCTGTTTTTTAACTTTAGGGTAGGAAGAGTGACTTGTGCTCGGGAAAAATCCCTTCGGACGAACTGGGAATGGAGGGCCCAGACAGTGTCCGACTTGCACGGACTAAAAAACCCGGTCACAAGTCCCCTTCTCTATTGATTATTAATACAAAAAACGTGTGCTTTATATTTTGAGGAGGGGAGGGGTAGGGAGGGGACTTAATCTACCCACAGTGTCCTGCCTCAGCCATTTGCTGGAAGGCCGGGAGAGGAGCATGCATTCTCCCGCTGGGCACTGGGGGGTGCTTAGGTCGGTCTTTTATGTTTTTACCCGTTGGTTTATTCCTTGACCGACCCTCGCCCGTTTCTGTACATTTACTTAGAGCTATTGATTGGGTTGGTGGGATTTCCTGTCATATGCATTTATCTATAACTACGGGCTTCCTTTCTTTTGCCCTTTCTTTTGGGGTGCTTTTTAAGATGTTATCAAAATGATAATCCTTGACAATTGACACCATGCAGCCCACGCTTTTTTTACAATAAAATATTTTAAACTATTATTATTTATTTTATCAATATTTAGAATTGTTTACAAATTTTGATCTGGATATAACAATATAATAATTGCTTATTAAGATTTTTTACTGCACTATAAGAATAGTGAATTGAAATTTATTATTTTTTTTTTTTTATTTTTTTTTTTAAAGCGTGTTTTTTAGTTTTTTTAAACTATTATTTGTTTATATGAGGGATTCTTTTCTGATGAGTGTCTGAAAATTACGTTGAAATTGGGCAATTTTTTCAGTTTTTGAAAGCTCATATTTCTTATGTTAATTGAAATATGGAAAAAAAACGAAACATAGGGGCATAGCTGTGGTAGATACAGATTACACAGTAAAAAAAAATTGGCTCTAAAGCTATTATCCAGGGAGGAAACAGGGGACTATGTTTGTATGGAGAAATGGTGCGCATCGTATCCTCTTAAGAGTTCCAAGCTCAGGTTCGAACCCACACTCCTCTGCATGAGAGACCATAAATCGAACTACTATGTTGCTATGGCTTTTTTTTAATATCGTGAGTTTTCCATCTAGAAATTTCAATGAATTTTTCTTTTTAATTTCTGTTCTAGTTGTTTTATTTGAAGAGAAAGTAAATCAAATTTATTTAAGTTTTGTCTATGCAACAACTTACTTGGCATTAATTTCAAGTTGAGGCCTCAACAAAGCAAATCTGTTTTCTTCACTCATATTCTGAGCTTGGGTGCGTACAAAATGGCGGGCGGCTGCCATTTCCGGCACGATGATAACGCAAGGGTGGGAGTCCAGTCTTTGGGTTGTCCTCACGTCAAACACTTTCCCCTCCAATTGACCTTTCAGGAATTTAATCAGTTCATCTACTTGCGGTTCTTGGAGACCTTGAGCGCCTGTAATAGAAAATGAAGAAATAAAAAGATCATAAATTTTGGAATACTTACCCCCTGTTTCACCATCCATTTATCAAATTTATTTGAAGGATAAATGTGATGCCGTCTCTGTTTGTTTTGTTTGAATAGACGGAGACAGCATCACATTTAGCCGTCAGTTAAAATTAATCAATGGGTGATGAAACAACCCCTTAGTCAGCAATACTTAGTAGTTTAGAATACGGGCAATAGCTAGTATTATATGAAAACGTTTTGTGAAAAATTATCTAACTGATGGTGAAAACCGCATTAAAATCCGTTGCATAGTTTACAGTCAAGTGTAAAAATGTGGGTGCATACAATTTGCTCATAAATATACCCATAGCTCTTATGTCGTATAATAAAGGTATTGGAACATAATTATGAGGGGATTAAATCGATACATATTTTTGCACTTGAGGGACATACGGTGGGAAACGACTTATTTACATAGTACTAGTACTGCAACATCATATTTCCTAACCTATGACAGATTCAGTTTTGTTCTCTGGCTCCTTCTGCATATCGCTCTCTACTGATACCAGCTGCCGGCCGCCGAACTCCTTTAGTTCCAACAAGACCAGTTCGTCGTATGTGTCATAACAGAATAACACTTCCAGATCCCGCTTCTTCAGAGATTCAAAGTATGGCGAGGTCTCTGCAAGTTCGCGGCTGAAAAAAAAAATCATTAGGTATATTCAGATTACGAAAGTAAACGGGACTTATCACGCAATAAATATTTATTTATTTACCTCGACGTTTCGGCCACATTGCAGCAACCGTGGTCACGAGTTAACATCATAAGTATCATAACATCTGCCAAGAGAAATATTTCTCTATTGTAGCTTAACTCGTGACCACGGTTGCTGCAAATTGGCCGAAACGTGAGGTAAATAAATAAATATTTATTGCGTGATAAGTCCCGTTTAGTTTAGTAATTATGAGTGAAAATCACGAAAGTTCAAAACAGTATATTAAGTGCACCTCTGTTACTATGCCAGCTTTATTGGAGGTCTGTTTGAGATGTAGTGGCTTTGTTGGCTTACACTGATGCTGACAGTATATTAAGTTTAGTTGAGTCCCGTCAGCTATTCATGCTTGTGCTGTACTATGGTTCTCTAGCAAAAATAAAAGTCGACCCTTTTGCAAGTTGGTGAATCAACTTTTTCGTGTTGTTTACTCTGTCCCCGGTTGTTCATGTGCCATCTTCATACTGTTTCATAGAAAAATGCTTAGGTTGTCCAAGGGACAAAATTTGTGTAACAATAGCAAATGGTGGCGAGAAAATGTTGATTCACCCAAGTAGTCAGTCATTTATTTCCGCTAAGATTTACACATCTCATGATTCGATTGTTTTTCGAACTGTTTTTTTTTTCAGAACTAACTTTTATAAAATACCTCATGTGCCAGTAATTACTAATTACACAGCGGTCTTACTCTTGCTGACAGTATATTAAGTTTAGTTGAGTCCCGTCAGCTATTCATGCTTGTGCTGTACTATGGTTCTCTAGCAAAAATAAAAGTCGACCCTTTTGCAAGTTGGTGAATCAACTTTTTCGTGTTGTTTACTCTGTCCCCGGTTGTTCATGTGCCATCTTCATACTGTTTCATAGAAAAATGCTTAGGTTGTCCAAGGGACAAAATTTGTGTAACAATAGCAAATGGTGGCGAGAAAATGTTGATTCACCCAAGTAGTCAGTCATTTATTTCCGCTAAGATTTACACATCTCATGATTCGATTGTTTTTCGAACTGTTTTTTTTTTCAGAACTAACTTTTATAAAATACCTCATGTGCCAGTAATTACTAATTACACAGCGGTCTTACTCTTGCTGACAGTATATTAAGTTTAGTTGAGTCCCGTCAGCTATTCATGCTTGTGCTGTACTATGGTTCTCTAGCAAAAATAAAAGTCGACCCTTTTGCAAGTTGGTGAATCAACTTTTTTGTGTTGTTTACTCTGTCCCCGGTTGTTCATGTGCCATCTTCATACTGTTTCATAGAAAAATGCTTAGGTTGTCCAAGGGACAAAATTTGTGTAACAATAGCAAATGGTGGCGAGAAAATGTTGATTCACCCAAGTAGTCAGTCATTTATTTCCGCTAAGATTTACACATCTCATGATTCGATTGTTTTTCGAACTGTTTTTTTTTTTCAGAACTAACTTTTATAAAATACCTCATGTGCCAGTAATTACTAATTACACAGCGGTCTTACTCTTCACGCTGAGATATGCCTAGGAGCCTATAGTAGCTTGTAATTACCTTGGCGCAGCCAAGTAATAAATCGTCTTTTGTTCATTCTTCTGTCGCGAGCTGTACTCCGCCATTGAAGTCCTGACTCCTTTTTCCAACTTGGACGATTCAAATCGAAGTAACTTGGCTATATCTTCCTATAAAACAACAAAAGGTTAACAATGTGTAGGTCGACTTATAAAAAAAACAGAAAAATAGACTTCACAACATACCCTTTCTAATGGACTATGACTAGTGACAATGCCTTCCTTCAAGAATATAGAATAGTCCCTGTAAAAGGAGTCATATCCCACAGGGTCTTTGCTTGCACTGTCATTCAGGAACTTAAGGAAACGGTTTGTCAACACTGTACGCAATTTACTGGAAATAAAAAATATTTAATACACAATTATCATACTATTTCACATCAGAAAGTAATAATTACACGCGATTTCGTCTGCGTAGAATTCGCTTAACGCTATCCTAAGTCGGGACAAGGAACGGTTGTCCTCGATGTTTTTAACCTTTTCAACGTTCTGTCAAATTCAACAGCTCTCACTCATATGCCATAACATTGGATTGTCAAACGCGAAGTTGAACCCTACAGAAATGCATGTAGGTAGATATCGCTCTGCAAGCCGTGACTGATATAATCATGTCGTTGGCGTAGAACTTGCGATGCCGATATAAGTGTCGTCGGCGTCGAAAAGGTTAACCTTTACGAATAAACTTGTATAGTTTGAAACAAAGTTTGAAACACATTAGCGTCTTGTGTGGTATTAGTAGTGTGTGATATGTACAATGATTTGATAATTTATACGGATGTGAATAGATGGTCGCTATTTTGTAGGTCACCGAGTTTACTAGTAAATAATAGGACTATACTTACATAATCAAATTGCTATTTTGCAATAACTCCCTGCTCAGATTAAGGGGAATATCTTCGGAATCAACAACACCTACAAATATAAACAAGTTTAAATAATCAGCAATAAGACATTAAAGTAACATTATTTCTTATTTATGGGTGGAGTTTAAAAAGTCTGAAATTTATCAAGTGTACAGTCGACTACAAAAAGATCGATACGGCCAGAGTTACAAAAGTATGTACACGAGACTTTATTGACTTATCATTAAGGTCGTGTATACTTACATATTTTTGTAACTCTGCTACATACAATAGATTGTCATATAATACAAAATAATAGTCATTTCCGTGTCAACATGGTCCAGGTTTTAGAACCCCATCTTTATCTGATTCTGTCTGCAGTCTGACTTACCTTTCACAAATCTTAGCCATTTGGGCAATATGTTATCGGCTTTGCTCTTAATCAATATTTTCCTGGAGTACAAAGACACACCAACATCAGAGTCTCGGGACAATTCGAAGAGGCCTGGCTTGCCCTCAGGAACGTAGAGCACGGCTCGTATGCTTAGCGGCGCGTCAGTTTTGTAATGGAGAGTGAAACGCGGCTTGTCGTAAGAGTTTCCTATGAACCTATAGAACTCAATGTGCTGTTCCTGAGTTACTTCCTTTGGCTCCATCAACCAGAGAGGCTGCAAGAATACATTAGGAATAAGTTTTCTTTTAATTTTATTACAAACTTTATTGCTCATGGTACTTTTTGTTGACTGTACTAGCACTTTCATTCTGTATGCATATTCATATCCAGCCACTCTAAGCGGGTGAAATTCAATGTGCAAGATTTGTCCTAAACCTACATACATACTAGTAGAATCTATGGGTTACTATCAAAATTCCCTTTTCGCCAAAGGACAATATAGCTCAAACGTCTGGATTGTGTAATGTCTTTGTTGCTATACAGGGTGTTTGGTAGCTACGTGCAAAGTTTTAAGGGGGTGATAGCCGAGATATTTTTGAACATTTTTAGCCATATATGTCTTAGCCGAAATTTGATATTTTTTTTTATATTGAAGACTTAGAAAATTTAGGAAAATACCCAGAATTTGATAGTCACGAGTCAATATTGCCCCAATGAGCGTTAATATGGAAACCAAATCTTTTATTTCGGATAGTTTAATGTGTATTGGACCAAATGAAATAATTTTTAAGTGTCTTTCTTGCCAAAAAAACAAAATGGAGGCATTCGAAATTACTAAAAATGTCTTAGGTTGGAACAGAGTAATTTTACTATGCCATAAAAAAAATAAAAAAAAAATCCTTGAAATTTTCAAACATTTTTAGAAACATGCCTGTTTATTGTTCTTTCTTTTAAGGTATCACTCATTGACATTGCTTGCTAAATCTGAGATAAAAAGTAAAAACCTAACTCAGGGAGCACTCGCTAAGAATGCACTAGTCTTGAAATTTTACTAGTAAATAACATGTGAAAAAGACAACTCTTCGTCATTTTTCTGTGCCATATTTAAAATTTCCAAATCAACGCTCATTGGGGCAATATTGACTCGTGACTATCAAATTATGGGTATTTTCCTAAAATTTCTAAGTCTTCAATTTAAAAAAAAAAAAAAAACAAATTTTGGCTAAGACATATATGGCTAAAAATGTTCAAAAATACCTCGGCTATCACCCCCTTAAAGCTTTGCACGTAGCTACCAAACACCCTGTATATAGACATGAACGCTAAATGTATCTTTAACAAAACGTCTGGATCTTAGAATATTACAATTTAAAATACTCTAGTAGCGAAACATCTTTATCTTAGAATGTCTTTATTACTTAATAGACATATAAACGCTAAATGGCCCACAATGGCAAACGTTTGTATCTTAAAATGTCTTAATTACTAAATAGCGGTGCCCCTTTTCTCCCATAAAATTTTAAGTCATAATGTATCATTAGTCATAATCAACGTTAGTCATACAGTGATTTATTTCTGAAACGGTATTTTTTTCAGGACTTTTTTAAATGCCATCTTATAATGCAGTAGATTAGGTTAGGTTTGTTTTATAACAATTCCGAAAAATAAATTGTTTCAGAAATAAATCACTGTATGACTAACGTTGATTATGTATGACTAAAGATACATTATGACTTAAAATTTTATGGGAGTCATTATAGACCCACTAAATAGACATGAACTAGAGTATTTTAAATTGTAATATTCGAAGATCTATATATAGCAACAAAGACATTACACAATCGGGTCGATTTCAGAGCGTTTTGTCAGCGTTTTTTAAATTTCATTAGTGTCACTTGATTACTGCTGTAAAATCTAATACCTTTAAACGAGCAATTCTTGTATATATATATATAATCAGGATCTCGGAAACGGCTCCAACGATTTCGATGAAATTTGGTATGTGGGGGTTTTCGGGGATGAAAAACTGATCTAGCTATGTTTCATTTTCAGAAAATCGCTTTTACTCGTGTTTTCCGGCTATTTTTGTTTGCATTAGAATATAAAGCTAAATTTCGCCGACTTCGAGCAGATCATAATGGCACATTAGAAATCGGGTGGTCGCGGATCCAGCCGACCTCGGTTCGATACCACGTTTTTTTCAAGATTTTTAGTTTTTTTTTTAAGTTTATTTTTTATGAGAAAACGTCAAGTTTCTTCTTTTGTGAGAAAAAGTTACTTTTTTGTGAGAAAAAGTTATTTTTTTGCAAGAAAAAGTTACTTTTTTGTTAGAAAAAGTATTATAGGGAACGTGCAGTAACTATAGGCGGCAGCACTAATGCGACAGAAGAGACACTATGCGGACAGTAAAACAAACTTATCAAGGTAAAACATTCAAATTGATGGCACCCTTATGGCACCAGTTGGCAGCACCGTCTATGTGCACGTTCCCTATTGGGAGCACACAGAACAGGAAAAGCCGGTTGTCTGTAAAGTCGGTTTACGGACGATAGTTTAACGTGACTCACCGCTCCACCCCCTCCGGTGTTTTTGTCAAATATCTTGAAAACGGTGCATCCTACGGCAAAATCAATGAAATTTTCATCCCCCCTTTAATACCCCCGCGCTCCCTCTCCCGCATCCCCTCCCCCCTCTCAACCCCCCCCCCCCCACCCCCCACCCCTCCGGTGTATATAATCAGGATCTCGGAAACGGTTCCAACGATTTCGATGAATTTTGGTATTTGGGGGTTTTCGGGGATGAAAAATTGATCTAGCTTGGTCTTATCTCTGGGAAAACGCTTGGTACCGAGTTTCTGCCCGAGCAGAGCTCGGTCGCCCAGGTACTAATGTTAAATCGCGACAACTTTGGATAAAATCAGACTAAGCCTCGGTACCTCCATACATTTATATAAAAAGTTAACTCTGATCATCATCCCCCCCTGTAATATTTACGTCGACACTAATGAAAAAAAAACGCGGCGGTCAAAACGCTCTGAAATCGAACCAATCCAGACGTTTGAGCTATATTGTCCTTTGGCGAAAAGGGAATTTTGATAGTAAATAGTAACCCGAATCTAGGAAGCCAGTCATGGCACAAGCAATGTAAAAATTAGTGTAGCAAGTAGCATTGTAAATCAAATCACGAAAACGTGAACCAACAAAACCTTGCAGGATGACAACCTCTCTCCTTTACTTCTTCTACCTCCTCCTATTCTCTTGTGCCAGGACTTGCTTACCAGACAATAACAGGTGAACAAACTGTATAAGCTTAAAAGGAGATTGACCATAAAGAGGTGGTCTCATTTAATGTCAATTCTCTACATAGCTTTCCTTGATTTACCTTGATGGAATTAACTTGCTGTTCATTCAATATAATAGGGCTGCCAATAAAGTTGCTATATTTCTTTATGATACCTGAAAAAAAATAACCTCCCTTTAGTACAGATTTTCATAAAAAAATCCTTGATAAATGCAATTTATATTAATTTATCTATTGATTTTGATGAATTTAAGAACACAATTAACCTGTTGTTTCTCCGTCACAAATATATTTCAGTCAGTTTTAATTATTTTTCTATTTTTTTTTCGCCAGCTAATATCGCCACAAACTAGTTTATGCTTAAAAAAACTCGAAATCAGTCCATCTGTTTCGGACCTACTGCT
Organism: Archips xylosteana; assembly: GCA_947563465.1. NCBI lineage: Eukaryota > Metazoa > Arthropoda > Insecta > Lepidoptera > Tortricidae > Archips > Archips xylosteana. The sequence continues at coordinate 9,360,439 of OX387349.1, forward strand.
ACGACTACTGCTGAATTGTTACATGACAAACTTTATTTATTGAGAATACTTTACTAAAGAAAATCACTTACCCTTGACTGTGTCATCATCTGAGAACTCTCTGCAATCTGTTTTGAGGTAGACAACTATTTTAGTTCCAATTGGGACCCCTTCAGCCTCCTGAATTTCATATACTCCCGATCTGAATAAATATTATTCATGCTAATATTGAATTCCACTGCAACTATGCTATTTCACTCAGCAAAATAACAGGAAGCATTGATGTAAAATATAATCCCTTTCTTCTACTAGGCAGTTACTGCCACAATTACAAATTATTATGCTATTACATAAAGCAACTTTTTCAGCCAGTGTGTATGAAATTATAATATTTATAATGTGTCTTTGTTTAAATAAACTTTACCCGTCAGAACTCCATTTGTAACCCGGCGAGCCAGCAATGCTGCTTCTTGTAAACACCTCAATCTTTTCGGCAACCATGAATGCAGAGTAGAAACCCACACCAAACTGCCCAATGATAGAGCTTGCTTGGTCAGCTCCTTGCTTCTTGATTTCTTCAATAAACGATTTGGAACCAGACCGGGCAATTGTGCCCAAATTTTGTGTTAGTTCTTCTTTGGTCATGCCAATTCCAGAATCCTGGAAATAATGGATTTCAACATAAATAATAAGCATTTTATTGTGAGAATACAATATTCATGCAGTTATTTTTTAGTAGAAATGTTATGGATAGTATCCCAAATCTAAATATTTTTACCTGGAATGTTATGGTTCTATTCTGCTTGTCAGTAATGAGCTTGATTTCAAGAGCTCTGTCGGTTTGTTCCAGTTGCTTTCCCTCTGTTGCAGCGCTGACACTAAGGTATCTGAATTTTTCCAATGCATCGCTAGCATTTGATATCAGCTCTCGGATAAACACCTAGAAGTCATAAGAAATATATAAACCTACGGATTCCTACAACTTCTATTCTTGAATCACTGTGTCACTTATACAATGTGAATGTAGAATTATGTACAGTTGAGTTCACCAATATCTGTATTGCCAACCTTTCATAAATATCTATACATAGACTTTATGTTACCGTAATAATGAAAGGTTGGCTATACAGATATTGGTGAACTCAACTGTACATATGTTGCACTCCAGCGGACAGTTTGGGGGCAAGGTAAGGTTTACAAAAAAAATCTTAACTTACAAGTATTATAATGTACTTAGTATTAGTAACATAGCTAATTAGTTTCCCATTATCATTTATTAGTCTTTAATGTATAAATACTCTTTGAAGTGATAACTGATAGCCCATTTAATTATGTGTAAGGAATCCAAATATGACTATTCATTTTGTTTTCCCAGATAAAAAAAATCACTATTTAATGACTTTTAACACACTATATCTAAAAATATTTCTTTTGGGATACTTTAATAGTTTTGAATATCAGGTAGAATAAACATTGGAAGCATATCTATACTAATATTTTAAACAGGAAAGATTTGATTGTTTGTTTGTTTAATCAGGGTGTCCACTACAAATCCTAAAAAAAATCCCTGACTTTTCCCTGACTTTCCCTGACCACATTTCTAAATTTCCCCGACTAATCATGTACATTTCAAAGCAGGTTATATGATTTTTTTTACTGCCCGAGATACTAAGCTAGACCCGATGATGGGAATTCACTGCAAATGTATTTGTCATAATGTAGATCACTCCAAACCTGAAAAAATTGCTTCAATAGTCTGGTTAAAGGGTCAAACTAGAGCATGAAATATTTCCCTTATTTTACATCATTGGGAAAGTACGAGTTTTTCCCTGACTTTTTGGATTTCTAGCAAATTTCCCTGATTTTCCCTGACTTTCCCTGACCACCTTGAGCTTCCCTGACTTTTCCCTGACTTTCCCTGACTTTCCAGAAAGTGGACACCCTGTTAATAGATTAAGAAAAAGAAGATTTGATTGTTTGAATAGGCTCCGAAACTTCCGGACCGATTTCAAAAATACTTTTGCCGTTAGAAAGCTACATTATCTCTACCTCGGGAAAATACCTTTTCCTACGGGAAAATTAATTTATTGCGGGCGAAGCTGCGGACGGAAGGCTAGTTCCCTATAGTTAAATATAACTATTGATACTGAAAATGTTAGTCACATCTAAAAATATTTACAACAATTTGATTAACATTGCAAAAAGGTTGGCCAAATCTGAAATGTTCAATTGAAAATGAAATAGGTGACTTTAAGGGCCCTCGCCCACGGCGACTTTTTGTAGCGATGCTGTCGCGCGTTTACGAAACGCGCGACAGCATCGCTACTAACGCGCGTTAGTCGCATTTGTAACGCGCTACTAACGCGCTACAGCATCGCGAGTCGGACGACATTGGGGAGGGAACGGGGAGGGAGGGTGGCGCGTTAGTAGAGAAGCGCGCGTTTGCATCGCGACAGAAGCGCGACGGTATCGCGTTTGCGTCTCGTCAGAAGCGCGACGGTATCGCGTTTGCATCGCGACTGAATCGTGTTATGTGGGCGAGGGTACACAGCTAGCGACCGCATCGCGACTGTATCGATGCAAACGCGCGACAGCATCGCTACTGCATCGCTACAAAAAGTCGCCGTGGGCGAGGGCCCTAACACTTAGACAGTGACATTATCTATTGTAGTTTTTTTGGTCTTGAATTAGATTTTCCAGTATAATATAGCAAGATAGTGCAATACTTACTTCTTTATCAGAATAGAGGGACCTAGCAACAATGTCAAGTAGCATTCGAGTTTCAGCTTGAAACTCTCTTTTTTCTGAAGTCCCCTTCAAGGTTTCCCCATCCTTTTTTTCTTCTGTAGCAGTGCTGTACTGTCTGTGACTGAATGGCCGAAAAATAATGGAGTCTGAAAATGAATTGTAATTAGAGCAAACCAGCGAGTGTGGTATTATTTGCAAAAAACTGATGCAAGATAATCACAATCATCTCACAGAATTTAAGTTAGGTTTTACATGTGTTTAAGATAATAATGAGTTAGATATTATGAAAGAGGCTCAGTAGAGTCAATCAAAAAAATTAAATCCCTTGTTTTAATTATTAAAACAAAACTTAATTGATTCCTTTGTGTAACGCAAGTTACAAATTATATTTTGTATGACTAACTTTCGTTATACAAAGGAAGCGATCGTGATTTTGTGTTCATTAAGCCCTTAACTATGTGCAAATTTTTTTGATATTGACTCAGTATTTGAAAGACTTGAATAAATAGGACCTAAAAGGCTGAATTCATTATCTAAAACTTTCTCAAACATACCATTATGAATTTTGGTAGATATACTCCTTACAGCAAAATGTTTCGAATTATTTACGGTCTGTAGAAAAATCTTCCGCGCACATATTGTTGAGGATCCAAGTCTCGCACGTAATGCCGACATATTTATTTATTATCAATTCAATTCGATCATTAAATTTAACCTAAAAACCTTTAATAAACTCCGCAAAGCAAAACGACTTAAATACGAGTGAATGAATGAATGAAATGAATGAGTAAATATAAATGTCAAAATTGACAAAGAAACAAGTGCATTTAAGTTTACGTCAAAAACTATCCATTTTTATATTTTTATCGAACAGGCGAACAGCATGCGAACAGTAAAAAGAAAATACAAAAACTGGCCAAGTCCGAGTCGGGTCACGCGCTGAATAGGGTTCTGTAATAGGGTGAGGCCACACGAGCGTAATTTTGTGAGTAGTGTGCGGCAGAAATTCCGTCCGCGTCCGCGCCATACAAAATGCGCGCTATCACGTGACACGTGACACAATTTATGGCGCAACCGAAATTCTGCCGTTCACAACAACTCACAAAATTACGCTCGTGTGGCCTCACCCTTAATATGCGGCAAATATTCAGCATTATATTAACCTTTGATAGAGCGAGTATTACTTGTTGAACCCATCACATTTTTGTTTTTAAATTCGATATATGTAAATACTACTGCTGTGATTTTTAACATATTCAAAAACAAGCAAAATGTGCTCTTTAAAGCTTAACATTTGAACAAAACGTTTTTTTGCAAACTAAACATTTTTTAAATAATCTCATCAACGACACACACACTAAGAGGTAAACAAGAAAAATAAAAATCTTCGTTACCTTTTTACGTGTATGAGGCACATTCTTGGTTTCCTTAAAAAAAATATACGAAAAACCTTGCCAAAATTTTGAATTTTAAGTTCATCAATCGGTGGCATAAATGGTTTGAAAATATGGAGTCAGAAATATTTTTTTTTCTAATTTGCCTCTGAAAACATACAGGGTGGTCCAAACACTGACGTCCAAAAAAAAAATTTAGATGCCTCACATCCGGGGCTATTCGAATATACCCCATGTATGTTGGCCGATTTTTTGTAGTTTTCGAGTAATTAATTTTTAAAGATTTTTTCAAGAATTTTCAGGCCGAGCAGTTTAACATCATGTAACTTTTTTGGTTACGTTTTTTCTGAATGTTTTTTTTTTGGGACATTATCCTCACAAACTGTACTTTCACACATGAAATAATCAGCTTCCCAACCTTCACGCAAGTTACAATAAAATTGACCGAAAGTGAAAGTTTTACCTTTGAGCAAATCGAAGTTTGATTTTGTAAAAAAAAAGCTAAAAATCTCAAAATTCAAAGACCAGAAGTAATTTTAAAAACTTCGCCAGTCTCTAAACTTTCAAAATGATACAAAAAAAGTGACACTTAATAGGGCATAATTTGCTGGATTCGACTTTCAAACGTACTAAGGTAGAATGTGTAATAAAGAGTTTGTTGTTAGTAAAGTAACATAAAAACTGTTTTTTATTTGGCCGAACCTAATTTGGTACTGGCCATCAATAAAGCCATGTAATACTTTTAATGAACAAATAAATTTGTTCTTCTTCTGTCTGTCTGCCTGTTCGTGTCGGCCGCCGGATTTGAATCCCATTGACTTCTTTGTCTGGGGATATTACAAAGAACTGGTCGTTTAGGTTCATTTCGTCCACATTCCCACTTCGTCAACATTCCCATTTCGTTCATATTCCCATTTCGTCCACAATCCCACTTCGTCAACATTCCTAGCCGATTTTAATGCGGTTTTCGCTATCACTTAGCTGACTTCTCAGGGAAGATTTTATTTTTTGTGATTTTGGTATTCATGTTAAGAAAAATACTTGCTAAGCACGGTGCGGGTCAATACTATTCAGATACACTACCAATTTCGTTACCTACTATTTTGTTACGAAATGAGAATGTGGACGAAATGGGAATATGGACGGAATGGGAATGTTGACGAAGTGGGAATGTGGACGAAGTGGGAATATTAACAAAATGGGAATATGGACGAAATGGGAATGTTGACAAAATAGGAAGTGGACGTATTGGGAATTGATTGTGGACGAAATGGGAATGCTGACGAAATGGGAATGTTGACAATATGGGAATGTGGATGAAATTAACCTAAACGACCAGTTCTTTGTAATATCCCCAGACAAAGAAGTCAATGGGATTCAAATCCGGCGGCCGACATGAACAGACAGACAGACAGACAGAAGAAGAACAAATTTATTTGTTCATTAAAAGTATTACATGGCTTTATTGATAGCCAGTACCAAATTAGGTTCGGCCAAATAAAAAACAGTTTTTATGTTACTTTACTAACAACAAACTCTTTATTACACATTCTACCTTAGTACGTTTGAAAGTCGAAACCAGCAAATTATGCCCTATTAAGTGTCACTTTTTTTGTATTATTCTGAAAGTTTAGAGACTGGCGAAGTTTTTAAAATTACTTTTGGTCATTGAATTCTGAGATATTTAGGTTTTTTTTTTTTTTACAAAATCAAACTTCGATTTGCTCAAAGGTAAAACTTTCACTTTCGGTCAATTTTATTGTAACTTGCGTCAAGGTTGGGAAGCTGATTATTTTATGTGTGAAAGTACAGTTTGTGAGGATAATGTCACAAAAAAAAAACACTCAGAAAAAACGTAACCAAAAAAAGTTACATGATGTTAAACTGCTCGGCCCGAAAATTCTTGAAAAAATCTTTAAAAATTAATTACTCCAAAACTACAAAAAAACGGCTAATATACATGGGGTATATTCGGATAGCCCCGGATGTGAGGCATCTAAATTTTTTTTTTGGACGTCAGTGTTTGGACCACCCTGTATAATATAAAATTGGTACCGTGTAGACTCTGTACACTTAATAATGTTGACAAATTGGCATCACTTGACGTACGTAAGCAAAATAAAACCCGATTTATATTAATACCATTAATTTATAATTAATTAAAATAAAACCATAATCAAACAATGTTTTCTGCATTGGTTGTGAAACGACCTTTAGGGTGAGGCCACACGAGCGTAATTTTGTGAGTCGTGAGCGGCAGAATTTCGGTTCGCGCCATACAATATGCGGGCCATCACGTGATACTCACGTGACACAATGTATGGCGCAACCGAAATTCTGCCGCTTACAACTCACAAAATTACGCTCGTGTGGCCTCACCCCTATAATCGGATGTGACCAAATCAGCGTTTTTTATCAGTAGCTCAAACGTTTTGAACGATATAGAGAATGTTTATTTAAAAAATGGCTTCTTGAAGCGTCAGTTCAATTAGTTCAGTCAGTTGATGTTTGGCAAACGGATTGTTGAAGCGGACGTAAACTTTGTAATTTTCTTAAAATTTTAGAAATTTTATTGTTTTTAATACAATTGTGGACTAAAATAAAAAACTAAAGACAGTTTACGTGTCTCTATATAGATACTTTTAATTATTAACGCGTTCAAACTTGGATTATTGTGAATGTGGTGTGATGACTATAAACTGTTTCAAAACATTTTATCATTTTGTCATGTTTCTTTATTTATACGATTGTAGACATACACCGTGCTGTGTGGAAAACCGTCTGTAACAAGTGCAACAAGTGACCTAAGCGTTTTCTGCTGGTGGGGAAAGGTGGAAGTGTCTCTGGACTGTTCGTGTCACCATGAAAGACGTGTTCAGGGATATAAGGACGAACAGTTACTTTCTGATAGTGTTATCTCATTTGCGTTGTAGTACTTGAGTACTGACTGATCTTTGGGTTTGTGGGGTGTTAGGGGGTGGGTTGTGAGGATGCGGGAGGTGCGGTGAGCGCGGGAGCACCGTGGAGCACCTGGTGGGAGGTGGCGCGGGCGGGCTGATGCCCGGCGCCGCGCCCGCCCAGCACCCGCCCAACATGCTGCAGCCTATGGAGGAGATGATCCTGCCACCCAAGCGACAAGCTGTTGTTGACCGATTGAGGTAATCTATGTTGTTTCTTTTTCAATTTAACTGTCTGATATTTTTTGTTTAATGCTTTTAGGGTTTCATACTCATAAGGTGCTAACAGGACCTTATTATTAAGTCTCTGTTATTCTCCCATTTGATATGGGGCTGTATCTTTTAAATTGTAATAGGTCAATACAGGGCTCCTCATACAAGAAACAATTTTTTTAGGGTTTTTTATTCAGTAAAAAAATGTTTTTTTTACATAGCCTTCTTATGTGAGTCAGACTTGCACTCGGCTAATTTCTATGTATATCAAGCTGACATTGGCCATAGTTAAACTGATTAAGTACTTATTATTGTGTGTGTTAAATGCATGCAATGTCATATGTATGGAAGATCTTCAGCAATATGGTACACCAAGAATATCCAGCTGTCTGGTGCCTTCCACCCACAGCACCACTGCTGCTCCCTGTGCTTTGGTGCGCTTGCACTTCTTTAATTTCAAATTTCATTATACTATCCGGTAATCTTATAGTTTTAGTAATCATGCACCTCTGATGTAATATTGCTTTTTTGATTGCTTATAGATTTGCTTTTATTAGTACTTTGCGTTTTTTTTATTCTTCCTATTATGTTCATGGTCTATTTTGCTTGTTATCAAATTGTGTTAGAATGTACAGCTTTGAGCTTGTATTGTATGTATGTATGCACAGCTTTTGACTATTAAAAAACAGCTACTCATCTTGACATACTTTAATAGTAGAATATCTTACTTATTTATGAATTAAAATATACAATGGGAACATATCTAAATATACAGGGTGTTTGGTAGCTACGTGCAAAGCTTTAAGGGGATGATAGCCGAGATATTTTTGAACATTTTTAGCCATATATTATGTCTTAGCCGAAATTTGTTTTTTTTTTTTAAATTGAAGACTTAGAAATTTTTGGAAAATACCCAGAATTTGATAGTCACGAGTCAATATTGCCCCAATGAGCGTTAATTTGGAAATTTTAAATATGGCACAGAAAAATGACATAGACTTGTCTTTTTCACATGTTATTTACTAGTAAAATTTTAAGACTAGTGCATTCTTAGCGAGTGCTCCCTGAGTTTAGTTTTTACTTTTTATCTCAGATTTAGCAAGCAATGTCAATGAGTGATACCTTAAAAGAAAGAACAATAAACAGGCATGTTTTTAAAAATGTTTGAACATTTCAAGGATTTTTTTATTTTTTTTTTATGGCACAGTAAAATGACTCTGTTCCAACCTAAGACATTTTTAGTAATTTCGAATGCCTTCATTTTGTTTTTGTGGCAAGAAAGACATTTAAAAATTATTTCATTTGGTCCAATACACATTAAACTATCCAAAATAAAAGATTTGGTTTCCAAATTAATGCTCATTGGGGAAATATTGACTCGTGACTATCAAATTCTGGGTATTTTCCTAAAACTTCTAAGTCTTCAATTTAAAAAAAAATATCAAATTTCGGCTAAGACATATATGGCTAAAAATGTTCAAAAATACCTCGGCTATCACCCCTTAAAGCTTTGCACGTAGCTACCAAACACCCTGTATAAAGTTTAAAACGAATAATGGACGAAATACATAATGGTCATAATATATACTAAAATTTTCTATGAAACTATTGATAAAACAATCTTTTTTAATCATGTAATCTACAGATTGGTTTAGGTTAGATTAGGTTTATTTTATGAAAATCCTGTAAAGTTGAGAATTTCCAAGAAAATTGCATTATATCAAATGACCATTATGTATTTCGTCCATTATTAATTTTAAACTTTAGATATTTTGATACATACCCATATACAACATATTGTAAATACTGTCCCCAATCTCTAATACATAATACGTATAATCTATTCCCTCTGATATTGGATTCCATCAGCAACAGCTCTACTCCTCAGGGGCGGGGCGGGGTGCAAGTAAAGCCGTAGCAAAAAGAACCTAAAAAATTTCCATTTGTCCTCTTCTTGAAAAGCAGTGCCGTAAAACCACATAACTATAGTCCTAGCCTGCAACAATAGTCCAATTTTCGTCCTTATATTATCCTTAAAATATTATAGCTTACTGCTATTATTTCTAGGTATATAATTATGTTGTTAAGCCTAAAATAATTTGCTTTAGTCTAGCCATGTAGGTATCATATTTTAAGGATAATGTAAGGATGAAAATTGGACTATTGTTGCAGGCAAGGACTATAGTTATGTGGTTTTACGGTGCAGTAATGGAAGAGAAGCGTTTGGTTAACAAGTTTTCTATAAATAGTGTACTGCAAATGCTGGGTTAAAGAAATACAATGAATAAATACATTTGGTTAACACAATAATGAAACCACAACAAACATGCTACTGCAACCATCGTTTAGATACTATTTAAATAAGTGGTCAAACACAACATCACTTTGCTGCTATCAGGAGTCAGTACCTGGGCGACCGAGCTCTGCTCGGGCAGAAACTCGGTACCAAGCGTTTTCCCAGAGATAAGACCAAGCTAGATTAATTTTTCATCCCCGAAAACCCCCAAATACCAAATTTCATCGAAATCGTTGGAACCGTTTCCGAGATCCTGGAGGGGTGGGGGGTGGGGGGGGGGGGTTGAGAGGGGGGGAGGGGATGCGGGAGAGGGAGCGCGGGGGTATTAAAGGGGGGATGAAAATTTCATTGATTTTGCCGTAGGATGCACCGTTTTCAAGATATTTGACAAAAACACCGGAGGGGGTGGAGCGGTGAGTCACGTTAAACTATCGTCCGTAAACCGACTTTACAGACAACCGGCTTTTCCTGTTCTGTGTGCTCCCAATAGGGAACGTGCAAATAGACGGTGCTGCCAACTGGTGCCATAAGGGTGCCATCAATTTGAATGTTTTACCTTGATAAGTTTGTTTTACTGTCCGCATAGTGTCTCTTCTGTCGCATTAGTGCTGCCGCCTATAGTTACTGCACGTTCCCTATAATACTTTTTCTAACAAAAAAGTAACTTTTTCTTGCAAAAAAATAACTTTTTCTCACAAAAGAAGAAACTTGACGTTTTCTCATAAAAAATAAACTTAAAAAAAAACTAAAAATCTTGAAAAAAAACGTGGTATCGAACCGAGGTCGGCTGGATCCGCGACCACCCGATTTCTAATGTGCCATTATGATCTGCTCGAAGTCGGCGAAATTTAGCTTTATATTCTAATGCATACAAAAATAGCCGGAAAACACGAGTAAAAGCGATTTTCTGAAAATGAAACATAGCTAGATCAGTTTTTCATCCCCGAAAACCCCCACATACCAAATTTCATCGAAATCGTTGGAGCCGTTTCCGAGATCCTGATTATATATACAGGGTTATTGGTAATTCGACCTATTCCCGTTAAGGGGTTATGGGGGAGGTCATTTGCAATCATTTTTGTCCCATAATGCCCTATGCAAAAATGAACCATTTCTGAGATAATTGAAATTTAAGTTTTTTGCAAAAAAAGTCGGAAACGCATCTTCAAAAATTTATTTAAAAAAAAGTTGGCCATTTAAGTAAACTTTTTTTATTTTTTTATGTACAAGATAAAATAGCTGTTTTTATGCAATATTAAAAGTATAATTATCTGTACACGTTTAAGAACGCAAGACCAAAAAGTAAAAAAAATATGATTTTTTTTATAAGGTTGTTCAAAATGAAGGGCACAATAACAGAAAATTTTACTACTACATTTGGCGTGCAGATTGTACGAAAAACATGCACGTATTTCTAGCTTTCTATCAAGCTACTAAAACTATCATTTTTGTAAATGGTTGCCAGAAAAAAATAATCACAAAGGACGTAGGAAGAAAATCACGACCGAACATTTCTCAAAATCAACTCATCAATGAAAAATTTATTAAAAAAAAGTTGGTCATTTATGTCATTTTTTTTTGTTTGTTTATGTACAAGATAAAATAGCTGTTCTTATGCAATATTGAAAGTGCAACTATCTGTACACGTTTATGAATGCGAGACCAAAAAGTAAAAAAAAATATGATTTTTATCAACAACAATGGCACAAATGGCATGGAATGACTTGTTCAACATTAATGGCACAAAAACACAAAAAATTTAAATTTTTTGTTTCAAATTATAAGAAATAAAGAACCTATTTGAAAATAGAACTTCTTACTTTGATAATCTTATAAAAAAATAATTAACTGTGTTTATTTTTCGTAATTATTAGGATCCTAGACATAGTAATCTGCTTAGTAAATAAAATGTTGTGCATTAACTAAACGAATTTGCCGCCGATTTTCAAATAATAAATACACAATGTTTTTTTAATAAGATTATCAAAGTAAGGAGTTCCATTTTCAAATTGCTTCTTTATTTCTTATAATTTGAAATGGAAGTTCTTACAAATTTCGTAGTCAGCGACTGCAACGAATAAGGAACATTTATGATGGGTATCAAATGTAAATAAAATAAAAACATCGTCGGATTTCAAACTTAATTGTTTCAATTTGTTTCAATTTGGTATTTTACATTAGTTATTGTTGTTAGTTGTATTTATAACAGTTATTGTTGATAGATTCAGTGTGAGTTAATTTAAAAAAATGTTCGGACGTGATTTTCTTCCTACGTCCTTTGTGCTAATTATTTTCTGCCAAGCATTAACAAAAATCATATTATTACTTAATAGCTTTTTAGAAAGCTAGAAATACGAACACGTTTTACGTATAATCTGCACGCCAAATGCATACATAAAATTTTCTGTTTTTGTGCCATTAATGTTGAACAGCCTGATAAAAATCATATTTTTTTTTACTTTTTGGTCTCGCATTCATAAACGTGTACAGATAGTTGCACTTTCAATATTGCATAAGAACAGCTATTTTATATTGTACACAACCAAATAAAAAAAAATGACTTAAATGGCCAACTTTTTTTTTAATAAATTTTTCATTGATGAGTTGATTTTGAGAAATGTCCGGTCGTGATTTTCTTCCTACGTCCTTTGTGATTATTTTTTTTTGGCAACCATTTACAAAAATGATAGTTTTAGTAGCTTGATAGAAAGCTAGAAATACGTGCATGTTTTCCGTACAATCTGCACGCCAAACGTAGTAGTAAAATTTTCTGTTATTGTGCCCTTCATTTTGAACAACCTTATAAAAAAAACATATTTTTTTTACTTTTTGGTCTTGCGTTCTTAAACGTGTACAGATAATTATACTTTTAATATTGCATAAAAACAGTTATTTTATCTTGTACATAAAAAAATAAAAATAGTTTACTTAAATGGCCAACTTTTTTTTAAATAAATTTTTGAAGATGCGTTTCCGACTTTTTTTGCAAAAAACTTAAATTTCAATTATCTCAGAAATGGTTCATTTTAGCATAGGGCATTATGGGACAAAAATGATTGCAAATGACCTCCCTCATAACCCCTTAACGGGAATAGGTCGAATTACCAATAACCCTGTATATATACAAGAATTGCTCATTTAAAGGTATTAGATTGGCAATAGTAGTTGCTAACTTAAAGCAACTAGTAAAAAAATTTTAAGTTGAATAACAAAAGCAATTAAACTGACCACTAATTTCTTTTCTTTATCTGTATACATTTGTCATCATGCTTATTATTGTTGTCAACATAATAATTATGATGATATTATTCTACTAAGTGGTGAATACACATACACAAATATTGTCATTTACTTACACAATAAAGTGTGAACACCTCCAAAATTCAATCAAAGGCTGTATTGTCTAACGCGTGGGTTCTACCTTCACCCTTTACTAAGTGACAGAGCAAAGTGGTGAAAATTATTATTTTTCTTGGAGAATATAACAAAACAATAGAGTTTGTTTTAAACACTTGTTGTTCATCAAATTAACTCTTTATAGATAACTACAACTCATTTTGCACCAAAAGGTGGTCAATATGTCCTCATATCAAAAACTAAAGATAAAGAACAACTGATCTTATTGTTATGATACTTATGATTTGGTATATCATTGCACCCAATATCCGAATTGTGTGTAAGAATGAGAAAAATGTCTGGATTGCGTTGCGCGCCGCGCATAACGTAGAGCGCTTTAAATGTAGGATAACTAGTGAAGATTTAGAAAGGGCCGGTTCTTGGTATAGTATAAGAAACCTTAAAATCATACGACATGATGAATATAAATAAAACCGATCAAGTGCGAGTCGAACCGGCTTACCGAGGGTTCCGTATAAACGCGTTTGTAAATAGTTCGTTAGTAATAGAATAATCGCAATTTTTTTTTGTGATGGGACAACTAAATTATGATTTTCGAATTTTTTCCTTTACTTGTGCTGTAAAAAATTCCTTCATGCCTAATTTCATGATTCTAGATCTATGGGAAGTACTCTATAAATTTTGATTCTCTTGACAGTGTCGAAATATACCTTTTTTTGCGGCATTAACGGCCGTATCTTTTTTTACATTAACTTAGAAGTTTGATTTTTTCACAGATTCAAGAGACTGTAGACATGAGTATAGTACCTACATGGTTTTAATTTCCATTCGATACCTTCACGCGTTCGCGAGATAATTATAGGGTCTTGAAAGACAGACGGACGAAAAGACGGACGAACGGACGGATAACAAAGTGATCCTAAGGGTTCCGTTTTTTTCCTTTTGAGGTACGGAACCCTAAAAATCATCTTCGGAATTGCCAGCTGATGTAAAGGTGTCAATATCCAGCGCGCAATAAACGGTATGGCTAGACTGGCAACATCTAAGGCGGTCTGCACACTTGTCACGACATTGACCGCCGCTAACGCAAACTCCAGCCCGGCCCGTTGCAAAGCGAACGTTATGGCTTCGTATCGTAACGGCAATTATGTAACTTGCCTATTGAAATGGGGACTATTGTTATATGGGCATTGCATAACCGGTGACTGCCATTGCAATAATTACCTCGTCTTTAATTTTTACTTTGCAGTTACGTAGGCATTATTTACAAATATACGTAAAATGCTTCATTAATAGTTGCGATTGTATAAGCCGTAATCGTAAATGCTGCCGGCCAACTGTACAGATACGCTGAGACCGTACCTACAATTTTATTCCGGAAATTAACTCTTTAGTAACGCGGAACAAAATCGAAATGTACCTATCCGTCGTAAACCTAAATCAGAAACAGCAGCAATAATCATTATCAATTTAAATACAACAGAAATTGAATCCGTCTCCTACCGAATGTCGATCGCCATATGCTGGCACTTCACTTGGCGTATTTCACGAAATAGTTGCGTGTGCGAGAGAGGAGCACTATGCCGATTCTAGCGTGTGTTAGAAGAGGTTTCAAGCAAACTCTTTGGCTCTATATCAATACTGGCTGTATCTCTGTCCATCTTTATATGTTGTGGGTTCATGCTCGTTAACGTCATCAGCTGACATCATAACAGTCTTTAAAACGATCAGGTTGTCGAATCTGACTTCTGTCCCGTAAAGTCATTCTTGTAGCTATCTCAGCTATATCATCTATATTATTTCTTGGAGCCTCAGTATCATCATTGTCATCATCATCTAAAGCATCTTCATAAAAAGGTGACCCCGGCAGTGATGCTTCTGAAGACGGTTGAAATGATTCCGTACATCTGCCTTGGATTCCTACTTCCTGACTCTCAACATGATCCGGCGATGTGGAAGGCACAACTGAATTAGGCTCATCAGTGCTACTTGCAGTGCGATCCGAGCTGTTTTCAGTGCGATCATCCCCCCTTGCATCACACATCGGTGGTTCTGAAAGTGGAAAATAGATTTCAGCTGAGTGCTGTTCTTCCGAATTATCTGGGCCATAAGAGGTAAGTACTGACTCATTAAATATAACGTCTCTTGACCTTATGAGTTTCCCACTCTTACTCAGTATGCGGTAGCCTTCATCGCCATCATATCCAATTAGGATGCATTTCTCAGCCTTTTTAGATAGCTTCGCTCTCTTTTGTTGAGGAATATGAGCGTAACATTCACATCCAATTATTTTTAGGTGACTGATTGCTGGCTTTTTCTTAAACCACAATTCAAATGGTGATTTACCATTTTCTGTAGTTGGGCCGCTTCTGTTTAAAACGTACGCAGCAGTATTTCTCAACTCTGCCCATGTAGCAAGAGGTAATTCTTCATGAGTATGCATTTTTGTGCGGGCGGCTTCGACTAATGTTCTGTTTTCACGTTCGCTAAGGCCATTTTGTTGCGGCGTGTAGGGCATCGTGAGCCTTTGCCTTATTCCAGCTTCTCGTAAAATGCACCTTACGTTCTCATTATCGAATTCACCTCCGTTGTCACTCAGAAATTGTTTTACAGAGTGTCCAGCCACTTTACATTCCTGCAACATCTGTCGGAGCTTTAGGTGAACTTCTGATTTCTGTCGCAAGAAATAAACGTGACGATACTTGCTGTAGTCGTCTTTAAACAGAACGAAGTAACGGAATTTATTGAAGGAAGGCTGGAATGGACCACACACATCAGCGTGAATAATTTCCGCAGGTTCTTTAGCTCGTTCTCTTGTTCCAAACGTTTGCCGGTGAGTCTTTCCGTAAATACATCCGGTACATAGTTCAGAATCTAGACGAACTTTAATTCCGAGTTCCCGTTCAATAACTCCTTTGACGTGTTTCTTATTCTGGTGAGCTAACCGTTCGTGATAAAGTTGTAGTATGTTATCTGTTGACAAGGCGTTCAGATCAGGAGTTGTCTTTGTAATAGTCTCTACATTAAGCTTGTATAAGCCTCCGTTCTTCGTTCTTTTGCCAGTCAATATTACATGTCCATCAACTTTCAGCGAGCAGTGTTCCCTTTCAGACATGAAAACACTATTGTTTAGTCTGTCTTGAGTGGCCAGCACAGAGAATAGGTTTACAACATATAAAGATGCCATGAAAGCTGTCGGTGCACTGGCATACCTTCAGACAGGAACCAGACCAGACATATCGTACGCCGTAAGCGTCGTATCCAGAACACTAGACAGTCCATCAAATGAAGACGTTCTCAAAGTTAAACGAATTTTTCGTTACCTGAAAGGAACTATCGATTCAGGGATTGTTTACAAAAAAGGACACAAACCCGGAGTGTTGGAATGTTATAGCGACTCCGATCACGGCGGAGACACAAATACAGGACGTTCTACATCTGGAATTTTGTGCATCTATTCAGGAGGAGTAATCTCTTGGGCAAGTCGCAGACAAACATCTGTAGCGATCTCGAGCACAGAAGCTGAATTAGTTGCGGCTAGTGAAGCAGGACGTGAAATAGTTTGGCTGAGAAGACTTTTCAATGAGATTGCCACACTGAAAGATATCCCAACTCTACAAATTGACAATGATGCAGTTATAAAGCTTGCACAAAACCCAGAAATGCATAGAAGAACGAAGCACATTGCGATAAGGCATTTTTATGTCAGAGAACTTGTAACTGACAAAGAGCTGCAAGTTAAATATGTTCCCACAGAATACCAATGTGCAGATATTCTCACAAAAGCTGTTTTAAGGCGACAATGCGCCTGCGAGCCGCGTCGCTAATGCGGCGCGTGCGCGACAGCCCCAACACCATCCTATCAATGATTGCGGACAAGATTGACTGTCCGTACGTTATGCACTGTTGTGGACTTCACAGGCCCAGTAACAACAGTGTAAAATTGTAAAATGTATCACTAACATAGTTTTTAAGTTTTATTGTAACTAACATAATTATGAGCCACGAGCTTGAAATAAACGTATTATTATTATTATTATTATTAAGCCTAGAATGGCATTTATTAGTGGGTTAATTGGTCTAACACTGTAGATAGAGTTTGCCAAAAAGGGAGGATGTTAGAAGAGGTTTCAAGCAAACTCTTCGGCTGTATCTCTGTCTATCTGATTTGTTGTCATGTTTGTTTATTGTCAAATTAAATTTTCACCTCAACAGCGTGAAAGTCGGAGATGGCAATAGCGCAACGCGAACACGCAACGCCAAGTGAAGTGCCACCATAATATTCGTATTTGCGATATCTACGTAGTACTATTGTACTTGTACCAAAGTTACCTAACCTGTCGTATTTGAACATGAGTGTTGGTTGAGTCATTTTAAAAACACGTCGCGTCAGACTTGGTAACAAATGTATCACCATCATCAATAACAGATAAGAACGCTTTGAAAATATGTAACGTTATAATCAAACGGAAAATTTAATAGAGGTACACTGCAGTTGTCAAAATGGGTACAGGGTGAGATAGGCGTCCATAGCATAAATCTAGTCTAAACTGCCTCAATTACTCGTCTAGCGTAAGTTACTGAGGCATGCTTTGTTTGCTGCTATGTGGATCTCTTTCACTATCAAAACAATATACTTAACCACTGTGAAACGTTCTCATAAAGAACGAGAAGCGATAAAAATCATAAAAAGTCTCTTAATTTGCGTTAATAAGAAGTACATAGGGATATTGGTGAATCAACATTTTAGTTCCATCCGTTGCTATGGTTACACAAATTTTGTCCCTCGGACAACCTAAGCATTTTTCTATGAAACAGTATGAAGTGTCACTTGGACAACCGGGGACAGAGTAAACGACACAAAAAAGTTGATTCACCCATATAATATCTGGACCAGTAAAGTTCGGCGTGCGTTCTGGTTTATTGCGTGAGTCACGGGAAGTTTGAATGTAACTGAAGTCACTACCATCGACTCTCAGAGTACCTAGAACGATGACGACAAACTCATGTTCTGTTCATTGAATCTTCTGCTTTTGTAAGAATAGACAATGGGTTAGCTTAAGTCCTTAGATCTTCTTGAGTGAAATGTCTGTGACATACGAACGGACGGACATGACGAAATTATAACGGTACCGTTTTTGCCATTTTGGCTACGGAACCCTAAAAAAGTCTTGAGAGGATACTGCGAGCGAAGTCTATGTGGTGTTGAAAGGACGGCTTTCCACCCCAACATGCTTCATGAAATATGCTCATTAGTGGTGAAAACACACTCTATTTTTTAATGTGTCATTTAGGTATTTGGATTATTATAGTAGAGTCGATTACGCTACTTTATAATCTGTAGCCCCCTGCGGCCCTGCATGTAGTATACGGATTGCGTGAACCGAGAGAACACTGCTGCGAAATCGTCATCATTTAATTATAGAGCAAAACCAGTTTTATAAACGTTTGTTTTCGTCAAACAGCTAGTAAATAACAAAACGATAAAATAGATCAATTCCCTCATTCCTAACACAGTAATTCAGACGTAAGATCATGAGCCTATTGTAAAATATGAACATAATTATATATGACAACTACATTTATAAGTTTTATAACCTACGACTCCAACAAAATGAAGATCTTTTATCGGAAAATAACCCAGTAACATTTTTGGTTCCCGATTTTTGGTGGAATAAATAAATCAAACATGTATATAAAAATCTCGTCTCACAGTCTTAGTTATCGAACTCCACCGAAACGCTTTGACCGATTTTTATGATTTTTTTTTGTCTATACGTATATATATTTGGTAGGTCTGAGAATAGGTCGTAGGCTATTTATTTTAAATCCCTATTCTTCTCAGTCGGAGCCGCGGGAAACTGCTGATCAAAATATTTATCTATAAACAGATTGATACGAATCAAAAGAGTACTGAGTAATCGTTTGTTTAAAATTATAAAACTGTGATCAAAATAAATGCGATTTTATCTTTACGCTCCATTCAATTGTTGACAATAATAATATACATACATATTATTACTGGTCGTGCGTGTTGTGATGTCATTAGTCTTCAGTTGCCCTTCAAAGATTTTTTTAATTTCGTTTTTTACTAAACATATAACAAAAATAATAATATTAGAAAAACCGCAAACAGGATTTGCGATTGCAATAAAAACATAAAAAAAAACATATTACATATTTTTTATTTAGTAATATCATATCTACTTGTTACATAAAATTCCATTGTGAATTACGATATGGATACGGTATAATGTAGTGTATCGGGGTGAGGTAAGTGCATACTTGCATAGTGGTTTTTGCACCGAGTGAAATGATGTTGAGCCTCCAGGCCACTAGCTAACGGGACTAGCTAAGCGGTCATACGCGGTGCATTAACGTACGGCTTCGACTCTACAATTCCTATTTGCATTGCAATGCAGCGTCTAAATTCCTTTATAGTACAACATTATCTCTCATACGTGTGGGCAATTTAGAAGTACAGGGACTCCCAATAAGAATCAGTGATCTTTAAAATTAAATAAAAGAATGATTTTAGTAATTACGTTAAATATTTTTTTTTATCCCCTCCCCTTTCCTGCGCCATTCTTCCCTATATACTTATTATTTATTATTATGGAATAATATCTCACTCAAATGCTCAAATGACGGTCTGCGGTGTTTGATTGTGTTCTGTAATCGAATGGTCCAATTTGCATTACTTTTGTACACATTTGAGGCTCTATCACTTAAATAACTCGAGTAATGTTTTCCTTAAGTGCAGTAGTTGTGCGTGGCCTGTTTGTGTAGTCTAATAATTTAACAGAGCCCCACCAATAATAATCCAATGGTGTTAAATCACAAGATCTTGGCAGCCACTCGATGTCTCCAAATCTGCTGATACATGTCTACTGAAATGCTCCTTCAATAGATCCATGGTCAATCGAGCGAGCTGTTTTATTATTGCTAAGCACTGGTTAATCTGTATACCGCTGAATAATTAAATGGTAGATATTGAAGTTTAATTTTTTCACAAAATGGCGGCAACACAATGTTCATTTTTTTTTATTTATGGGCCAAGACACTTACGCTTACTGAAAGTCTACGTCTTTAGTATTGAAATCACTCAATAAGACAAAGCTTTGAACTTTAGATGTGAGCGCTTTTACGTATGTAAAATCTTCAGTCTATGTTTTTCGAAGAACACGAAATTGTCGCTCAACGCTTGCTGTACTATGAGGGTGCTAAAATTACAATATCATCTATCGCAGGCTACTTTTATAGTCATGCTCATGTGACACTTGTTTCAAATCGAATGGGCGTTTTACTGCTCTCACACGGCACACGTGTTTCCAATCGAATTTTAAGTGTGCATCATAGACAGTCCAATCTTCGTATATAAAGATTTTAGAAGCTCTAGCTACGTAACAAAAATGGCCATTCAGAATAGAGTCGGTCAAATAAACTATTAACAACGGCTAGCTTCTTATCTTAGGTACGGACTTTGTTAACATTTAAAATTCAACTTCGCTGTCCATAAGCCTACAAAACACATTACGTAACTGCTTAAGTTAGGCATATTATAGCTGTATACACTTGTCGCGTCACTACATCGAAATATCGTGATAAGAATCTTGATAAAGTCCGGTTCCATAATCCACTTGTTATGAAACCCTGGATTCCATTTACTTTAATAAGACTCGATGACACTTTATTACAACGTTAAAAAGTGTCTAAGTTCAACCTAACTATTATTAACTAGTCTAGCCTGAAGTACTAATGGTCTAGGACAGTGGCTCCCAACCAGTGGTCCGCAGAAGCCAAAATATGGTCCGCGAATGATTTTAAATTTTAATTTCCCATAGAGTTTTTTATTTAAGTTTCAGTTTGATTATTACAGTTTATTATTTTTATTAAGTATACACCTACATAGTGGTCCCTGCTAACAAGAATAATATAAAAGTGGTCCCTGACCAACAAAAGGTTGGGAACCCCTGGTCTAGGGTCTCCGTTGAAAGAAAGTAGACGTTACGTTTAGCGATCAATATGTACCAGTACATGGGTTGAGTACGGGGTCAATACTGTTGCAAACCATAATTAGCATAATGCATTCTTCGCATAGTAGGTACAGTGGTGCGACATTCTTTATTTGCGTTTCTAGCCGACTAGATTTCTACGTTATTTAAAAGTAAGTATCAAAAAGCTTTTAGTTTATGTTTGCCATACAGTTTCAGGGTCAGTTCGTGGTAGACGAGGTACACCCCCCCCCCCCCCTAAGGGTTTCCTCGACATCTATCGACGCGGAATCTGCTTTAGCCGTTCAGGAAAAGCTTTATGTCAAAGCAATAAGCGCGAAAAGACGTCAATCGGCTCGGCTCAATTCGGCTCGCGGAGTTGAGCCGATCGACGTCTTTTTCGCGCTTATTGCGTTGACATACTCATACTCATTTATTCATAATATTTAGTACATGTCATTTTTAAAATTATTTTATTATATTATTCCATAGTCATCATAATAATTAGTAAGTTAAAGCTTTTTATGATCATCTTAAGCCCATACCGCATCGGTAGATGTGGGGAGACCCTAACACTCATTTCCACTACACTCGAGTCAAGATTTTTTACCTTTCTATGAACTCAGACCAAAACAAAACCGTCACACAAATTCGAAACACGCACATGAGTAAATATATAGTTCCTTTAATTAAATAGTGGTCATCGCCTGTCATATTTTTCGGCAGGGGGAAAGCGTGCGTTACCATCTCCTGTTAATAAGTGCTTTGTGACAGGTATAGAAGTGGGTTCCGTGGAACGTTAGTATTCTATGGTCTCTGTTTTAGGGTTTCACAAATCCATATAGCAATAAAATTTTGACGACGGACTTGTGTTGAGTTAGAGGTCTTATTGAATGGCAAATTTCGCTGAGTAATACCAAGGATGTTATGGACTGGATTGGCTGTCGCCATAGTACGGATCGGCCGCGGTTTTTGTAGTTCGATTATTAAATCTAGATGGCGCTGAAATATAGCCAGAGGCTTTGAAGGCAAAACAATAAGACTACAGATGTTTCATATTACTACAAATGTATTATTTTTCAAAAATATTGCATAATAATACATTAGCAGTGATATGAAATATCTGTAGTCTTATTGTTTTGCCTTCAAAGCCTCTGGCTATATTTCAGCGCCATCTAGATTTAATAATCGAACTAGAAAAACCGCGGCCGATCCGTACTATGGCGACTGCCAATCCAGTCTATATCATCCTTGGTAATACTTAGCGAATTGAAAAGGATTTCCGAGGAGCTAAAAGTTTGGGCACCCCTGTGCTCGTAAATAGGAATGCAATGAGTATTACCAATCAAAAGCGTTTTGAGTATCACGAATCCATGCAAAGTAAATCTTCAGCTTTTTATCGTTTTTGCTTATTAATTTTAAAAGAAATTCGGTGTCAGTGACATAGCGTGACACTCGGGCCTTATCGGATGCGTTGTTTGCTAAGCGCGACAAGCGTAGGCCGGCTGGTCAATGAACCAAACAAAAACACACCTACGAGTACGGGTTTTAGTGCACCGAAGCAACCCGCGCGTCCCCGGTCGTAGCGTCACGCTGCTCATTGCCTCCTCTCCTCATTATCCATTACGGAGCGAGGACTTGCAACTCATGCACTACATCGATGCATTTAATACTATAAAGTGATCGAACTTCACGTTTCCGCGAAATTGAAATGAGGAGCGTTATCATTTTGTAAATAACTAAATGGCGCTCTGATAAATGGCTTCAATCGTTGTAATGAAATATTTTTGTTACCACCTGCGCTATACTACTAATCTAATATGACCGGGTTTTAGATGACCGGATAGCCTAGTTGTTAGAGAACCTGACTACGAAGCTTGAGGTCCCGAGTTCGATTTCCGGTCGGGGCAGACATTTGTGTGAATAATACGAATGTTTGTGCTCGAGTCTTGGGTGTTTAATATGTATTTAAGTATGTATCTATCTATATAAGTATTTTTATCCGTTTTGTAGTACCCATAGTACAAGCTTTGTTTAGTTTGGGACTAGGTCAATTGGTGTGAATTGTCCCGTGATATTTATTTATTTAATATATAAAAAACCGGCCAGGTGCGAGTTGGACTCGCGCACCGAGGGTTCTGTACAAATTTATATGTATCTATGAACATCCAGTCTAAACAGACCCCTGCTCCTAAGCAAAATGTGCGCAGTGTGGGATCATTGTAGAATTGTAGATTGGTTACTGATATAGACAGACAGACAAACCAGATCTCGTTCAAACCAATTTTCGGTGGAAGTTTACATAGTAATGTACATCATATATTTTTTTAGTTTTATCATTCTCTTATTTTAGAAGTTACATGGGGGGGACACACATTTTACCACTTTGGAAGTGTCTCTCGCGCAAACTATTCAGTTTAGAAAAAAATTATATTAGAAACCTCAATATAATTTTTGAAGACCTATCCATTGATACCCCACACGTATGGGTTTGATAAAAAAATTTTGAGTTTCAGTTATAAGTATGGGAAACCTTTTTCTATTTTTGTGGGAATATCTTAATGCGGTTCACAGAATACATCTACTTACCAAGTTTCAAAGCATAGTTCTTATAGTTTCGGAAAAAAGTGGCTGTGATATACGGACAGACAGACAGACAGATAGACAGACATGACGAATCCATAAGGGTTCCGTTTTTTGCCATTTGGCTACGGAACCCTAAAAATCTTGTGTCACGGTGTTCTCCTCTGAAACGGCTTGACCGATTCTTATGAAACTTTTTTATCTGTATTTGGTAGGTCTGAGAATAGGTCGTAGGCTATCTTTTATACCCCTATAGGTATTCTTCGCAGACGGAGTCGCGGGCAACAGCTAGTGTATTACTAATATGTATAAGGGACTCGCGTATGACCAAGTGCGCACTTTTACTTTTCATTTAATAATGCTGACAAATATTTTTTGATCATAGATTCTCTATTCGGTAAGACGATTTGTGGCGATATGTTGTCTAGTCTTGAGCTGTAGGTAGTTATTTACTTACTTCAACTCAGTTCTCAAGCTCTTGGTGAAAGTACAGTATGTCGAGTAAACCAAGTGATCTAACTAACTTAACAAGTAGTTTCAATCGAAATTAGATTTTCCGTAGCTGACGCTCTAGCGAGCGATGGCAATGTTAGTATAACAAATGCATAAATCAATACGTGTAAATCAAAATATTCTGTGAAAATTGTGCATATTTATGTGGTGATAATGATAATCTTATTATCTTACTAATTTTATAAACGCGAAAGTTTGTATGGATGAATATATGGATGTTTGTTATTTTTTCACGCTAAAACGGTTTGACGGGTTCTGATGAAATTTAGCACACAGATAGTTCCCGGAAAATTGCATAGTTCCCGCGGGATAACGATAAACGAATTCCTTGACGACGGAGTTGCCGGCAACAACTATTTTTGAATAAATTCATCAATTTTTGTTGCATAATTTTCTTGCAGTCGTTTTTAAATAATGTTTATAACTACAAGTAATAAGACTACGATGCTACTAGATTATAATAAATAAGGTAGCTAATAATATTATTTTAAACAGGTACGTACTTAAACATAGTAAAATTTAGATTCGAACCCAAGTGCATTTGCATAAACACACACCAACAGCTATGCCCACTATAAGTATCTATTTTATATACACTTAGTAACGTCATATGAGCAAGCCGCACACTCTAATCGTTATATAATTTGCATTTATGTAGATGTTCTTAGGTAGGTAGGTACTGAAATGCAAGGGTAACATTATTGCAAATAGCTACACCTTTATATTTCTACCAACACCGCTAGGTTATCGCGGTGTATCCTTATTGTCTCACCTTTTATGTTATTAGCTTTCGTGCCTTTCGTCCCCATTTCGTTTCATGACCCCAATGAGTCGAAATCTAGGACGTTGCGTTGTTTCCTTCATCACTGCTCGTCTTTCGTTTTTGTCCTTATCTATACATTTTTATTTAAGCCTGATGTGTTCTGGCCTTTATCATCGGTTTGGATATACAGGGTGGAACGATCGAACGCCACATGGAGGGCAACTACCTTAAATGTAGGAATTAGCACATTCTATACAAAGGAGACATTCCTTTATTTTTTATAAACAAAAAATACTGCGTTCTACATTTTTTAAAAATCGCTTTTCTTAGTCGGGATTCGAAATGAGACAAAAATAACATGCCTTACTTTATGATGCAGATCGATAGGGTTACTGATAAGGTTAATTTATCTCTAAATAACATACACAATCAAAACAATACAAGCCATGGAAACAAACAATTACCAAATTACGTTATTAATTTTGTTTTCAACCGTCACGGGAAATTTTGGATAATAATAAATAATGCATTTATAGATTTTTAAAAAATTGTCTGGCTTAAGCATCGATATAGAATACCCTTAAGGCTCTACCGAGCTTTTGGCGCATTTATTGCATTCATTTAATCTCGTGCTGTATCTTTACATTACTAGAAAAGTTTTAGTCCTGAAATTCATGTGTAAGATATTTGAGGATTCACTCTAATGACCAGTGTTTATCGAAACACGATACTTGTTGTTCGCTTGATGGAAAAAAAAATCCAAAGTAGTCTCTAAAAAATAAAATAAATTTACGAATTTATTTTATTTTTTAGAGACTACTTTGGACGACGTAAATACTGTATACAGCACGTCATGACTTTTTGAATGTTAATATTTAAAACAAGATGTTTCCTAGGGCGTAGTGTTGCTACATTTTAAAAATATGTATTTGTTTTAGTAATGCGATGAAAATACCCAAATACACGCGCAGTCTAATAACCAACCTATCTTAAGCCATTCTAGCCGCTCTCACTCACACATACACGAGAACATAGTATACCTAATATCGATTAGCGCCAAAAGCTCGGTAGGGTCTTAAAAATAAAATAAAAGTAAATCTCCATTCAATTTCATATTTCCAATAATTAAGGTACCTGCGGTCCATTTCTCGTGACGGGTGAAAACTAAATGAACACGTAATTGTTAGTTTTCACGGCCTTCGGTTATTTTGATTGTGTATGTTATCTAGAGATAAATGGACCTAATCAGTAACCCTTTCGATCTGCATCGTAAAATACGTCATTTTTTTGTCCCATTTCACCAGGTACGAATCCCGACTAAGACAAGCTATTTTTCAAAAATCCATTAATACAGTATTTTTTGTTTTTAAAAATAAATGTGTTTTGTATAGAATGTGTTATTTCCAATATTTAAGGCAGTTCCCTCCGTGTGGCCTTCGATCTTTTCACCCTTCTTATGACCTCCTTACATACCACTGCTGGACCAAGGTTTTGGGTAATCATTCGAGCGTTTCAACCGCCTTACTTTCGTGCCTCATATTTTCCACGAATTGGCTGTAGATTTTGATGGTAGATATTCGGTTATTTATTAGAGAACGTGTACTTCTACGAGATAACTGAAAATAGTATCAGAATCTTCTGACATTTATTTATACTAACACTAGCTGTTGCCCGCGACTCCGTCTGCGAAGAATAATAGGGGTATGAAAAATAGATGTTGACCGATTCTCAGACCTACCCGATATGCACACAAAATTTAATGAGAATCGGTCGAGCCATTTCGGAGGAGTTTGGTAACAAACACCGCGACACGAGAATTTTTAACCGACTTCAAAAAAAGGAGGAGGTTCTCAATTCGGTTGTATGTTCTTTTTTATTTTTTTATTTTTTAACGTGTGTTACTTCAGAACTCCGTCATTTATGAACCGATTTGGAAAATTTTTTCTTTGTTTGAAAACATATGCTTCAAGGTTGGTCCCGTTGTTACCAGAATCCATTTCTGATGCTGGGATCCATGAGGAATTGAAGGAAATCTTCAAAAGTTCAAGGGAAATGTAAAGCGATTTTAGTATTTTCAGTGACAAATCGAGCATTTGCATTCAGAAAGTGTCATTTAGTAAACTGGGTGTGATGAAGAAGACCGCAGATAGCCAACGGAACTCCTCAACGGGTCAAATCTTGCAAGTTGAATTTGACTCACTTCCCGCTTTCTGATTGAGTTGAAATTTTGCATGCATGTGTAAATCAGGTGACAATGCAATATTATTGTGACATGAAGCTGATCTGATGATGGAGTTGGAAGGTGGCCATAGGAACTCTGTAAAAAAACGGCACAACCCCGTCGAGTTTGGGCTCGTTTGAATCGTCTTGACGAGTACTTTGATTACAGATGATAAACAGGGTCTGATGATGGAGCTGGAAGGTGGCCAAAGGTACTCCATAATGTAACAGCACTACCCCATCGAGTACGGACTCGTTTGACTCGTCTCAACGAGTACTTTGGTCCTAGATGTTAAAACCAGGGTCTAATGGTAGTAAAATGACATAACCCCATCAAGTCTGGTCTCGTTTGATTCGTCTTGACGAGTACTTTGGTAACCAGAGGCAAAAATTACAGTCAGTAAAGGGTGCCAGTCCAAGCCATTAGAAACAACTAAAAAGCAAAAAATAAAAATTTTTAAATAAAAAATAAAACCGCCATCAAAAAACACTCAAAAAAAAAAACAATGAAATAAAAATTGAACCGACCACAATAAGCAAGAAAATATTTTTCTACTAATCTGTTTGAAGTCGGTGGCTCAGCACGAGCCAGCAGGAGTGGTAGAAGCTCTATAGATAGTACCTACTATGTAGATAAGTTAAATTACTAGGTTCACTCCTGCTGGCTCGAGCTGCGGCACCAACTTCAAACAGATTAGTAGAAAAATATTTTCATGCTTATTGCTTACGCTTTGCTTGCTTATGCTTAACGACCGCTTTAGCCTAGTTGGTAGTGACCCTGCCTACGAAGCAAGAGGTCCTGGGTTCAAATCCCGGTAAGGGCATTTATTTGTGTGATGAGCACGAATATTTTTTCCTGAGTTATGGATGTTTTATAAGTATTTAAGTATTTATATAAGTATGTTTATCGTCGTCTAGTACCCATAGTACAAGCTTTGCTTAGTTTGGGACTAGGTCGATTTGTGTAAGATTGTCCCCTAATATTTATTTATTTATTTATTTATTTATTTTATTTATTGTGGTTGGTTCAATTTTTATTTCATTATTTTTTTTGAGTGTTTTTTGATGGCGGTTTTATTTTTTATTTATATATATTAGATGTGTCCTCGAAAGTGATTCCGAATAAATATTCCTATCCACACTTTTCTCGCAATGAAACAGCTTATTTCACTGCTTTTAAATTAAAGGGCCACAAACTTAGATTACATATATACAAGATACCCAGTCCCGAAGAAAATTTTCAAACAAACACGGCTAAAGTGACATTTGCAGCTGTATTCAGGAAGATGCCAACATCACTTATTTACAACTTGTATTGAGATAAATATTTTATGCAAAAAACGACTTAATTTCATGAGTATTTAATATCAAATTTGCAAACATTCTTATCGAAATGTGGAATACTTTTTACTGAAGTAGCCATTCTAACAATATTGACACATTGTCAACTTCAAAGTGATGCTGGACGAAACATAAAATGAATGGAGTCTCGATTCGCTGGAAAATAGTTGATATTTTTTTTAATAAAATAAAATTTTTAAAATGTTTTTAAATGCTTTTTACACGTTTTAAGACTAAGACACAATTTATTTACACTATATTTACATTTGCGGCGAACATTATTGTGCGAATATAATCGATTGAGCTAGGATATCGATGGGGCGAAAATGTGTCGAGCACACAACGGACCAGTTATAGGGCTTAAGTAGTTCATCACGCCTATCTCGTGCTAGTTTTGCAGCCCATTTTGCACGTCGCTTTAATAATAATAATAGGCATCGTCACGACCTGCAGCTACCTCATGTAGACAAAAAAGCGTCGAACGCGTGGCTGCTGCGTGGCGACCTGTTCCCTGAGACCGAAGCCTTCATGATCGCAATCCAAGATCAGGTTATTGATACTAAAAATTACCAGAAACACATCATTCGCAGATCAAACTTCACAGCAGATTTTTGCAGATATTGCCATAGTAGCTCTGAAACCATTCAACATATAACCGGTGCATGCAAGTCAATAGCTCAAACCGACAACAAACACCGACGTGATCAAGTGGCCGCTATAATTCACCAATACATAGTCTTCAAACACAAATTTATCTCCGAGAAATTACCATACTATAAATATAAACCACAATCAGTTCTAGAAAATGAAAGCTACAGGATAACAGGCGTCATCCCAAAAACTCTCCATACAAGCCTCCGGACCTTAGACATACACCCATCCACATACAAACTCCTACAGAAAGCAGTCATCCTTAACACCATGCCGAATAGTACCTAAATTTTTATCCATGTCATAAATTAACATTTAAAAGAAACGCACTTGGCTTAGGCCCGTGCAATATTTTACCTCCTAAGTAGGAGAGATGATAAGAAACAAGAAAATAATAATAATAATATATTTATTTCCGAATAAAGTATAAGTGTATTTTCTTAAGATTCCGTGGAAAACTTTAATTTAATTATAAAATATGATATGTTAAATTTTTATTCCTACACTTTTTTGTCGTTAGTCAAACTAATTATTATGATTATAGTGAGAAAATATAATATAATAATAATAGCTACTCTATATATTTTTGTTCCATGTGACACCATTATTTTGCACGTACGAAATAAATAATTAAAATTTATAAAATTGCTATTTATGTAACTAGTATTTGCTAATGAATCAATAGAACTTATGAAAAATAAGACATCCCATCCTTTTTTCTCATTTTTGAGCCAGTATTTACACATTTCTTGACGCAACATTTAGCCATTGTTGAGAACTGACACGGTCTATGGTCAAAACAAGACTAATCTCAAAACTCGGAACACAGTTGAAAAGTTCCGAGTTTTGTAGTGCCCATTTATTCCGGCTGATTGTGTATCTATGTAATATATATAATCTAAGGCCACAAATCAAATCAAGTATTTTTTAGGAGAGGATTATAAAAAAATAGTAGATTGTACGTACAACAAGAGCATAAAACGAGCCATTTTACCAGAGACGTTCATACAGTTGTGGCCATATAATTAAGAACGATTATTTATTGAGATGATTTTTTCAAAGTAACAAGTATAACTAATTGCCCGTATTTTTTTTATTTCTCTCGGTATTGCAAAACTTTTCCGTACTACCGGTACATTCATTTATGCAACATTGTTGGCTAAAAAATTAATAGAGAAACTTTATACATTCGATCTGAACCTAGTATTAGTACTTACTGGCTGGTCACGTAATTAAGAACGCTGAATAGTTTATTATTTTTTCAAATTTAAATAGAGAACACTGTGTGGCTCTGTGGTTGTAGATTATTATTCGTATAATTTTGGCGCCATTTCGTGCTGTTAAAGTCTTAAAAGTGATTACTTCGTATAAAAACAATGGGGAAAAATAAAAGTTGTGATAAATCTACAAGAGAAGTAATAATAAAACTTCGCGAGAAGAATTGGTCGTATAAAATGATAGCCGACCATCTGCAATGTTCAAAAACAATGGTTTTCCATGCCGTAAAGCATTTTTCCACGTATCAAACTACTTCAAACGTTCCGCGTGGACCTAGACAGAGAAAGTCATCTCGTCGAGATGATCGAAATATCGTTCGTTTGGCAAAACAAAATCCTTTTAAAGGGTCTAATGAGTTGAGAAAAGAATATTTTGGCGAAAACAACCCTTCAGCAATCTCTGCACGCTCTATTCGAAGGCGTTTGGTAGAAAATAAGTTGAACGGAAGGATAGCAAGGAAGGTGCCTATGTTGAAACGATGTCATAGGCAAGCCCGACTTGCATTTGCAAGAAGGTATGAAAACTGGACAGTCAGACAGTGGAAAAACGTTCTTTTTTCTGACGAGACAAAAATAAATAGGGTATGTTCTGATGGAAAACGATATGTACGACGCCCTCCGAATAAAGCATTCGACCCAAAGTACACAAAAGTGACATTAAAGCATGGCGGGGGAAATGTGAAAATTTGGGGGTGCTTTTCTGGACATGGCGTTGGACCTGTTAGGCTGATAGAAGGAAACATGGATCAATTCCAATACAAAAATATACTGCAAGAAACAATGTTACCATATGCCGAAGACGTGCTTCCGGTTATTTGGACATTCCAGCACGACAATGATCCAAAGCATACTGCACGCACCGTTAAGGAATTCCTCACATCACAATCAGTTTCAGTCTTAGATTGGCCAGCCAACAGCCCAGATCTTAACCCAATAGAGCATCTTTGGTGCGAAGTCAAGAAAAAGGTTTCAAATCGACAGTGTGGCAATTTGAGAGAGCTGTACGACGTTTTCTTAGAAGAATGGAACTCTTATTTCTCTTGCGAAATGTCAAAAATTGATAGATTCAATGCCTCGCCGGTGTAAAGCCGTAATTAAAAGCCGTGGACATGCTACTAACTATTAATTTTAGTTCAAATGTATTAATTTGCTTTTTTTTCTATACCAACTTCACATTAATATGATTTATTTAATCTAAGTTTCATATAAAACAACTCTCGAGCAGTTTAATAAATCGTTCTTAATTATTTGTCCAGCTTCATTACTATTTGAATTTATTAGTATAGAGAACAAATAAAATTTGTAAAAAAAAATGTTAGCAATTATACACTATTATTATTAATCCCGTTTGTTCTATCCATGTGGCTATTTTATAACATAACTTGTTACTTCTAAGAAGGAACACAACTAGACATATGACATGATGTAGATAAAAAAAAATCGGAAACTTCAAATCGTTCTTAATTGTATGACCACCACTGTATAGCCACCCAAGCCGGTACGGCGAGGGTAGATAGACCCGTCGAGGGGAAAATGGGTTTTAATGCTCGAGTTTTACACTCTGCTTTTCACTTCGATTGCAAGGAATTTAAACAGCAACATTGGAGATAAAATTTAAATCTCTTATTTTTCATGCATTGCAAATTCTATAATAATGTACAAGATTTTCCTGAAGTTTTATTAATTTCGTAGTGTGAAACACCAGTTATGTAAAAAAAACAAGAATCTTATATTTTATATTTTTTTATTGTTCGTGGCCGTTTCCGCCCGATTGCCTATGTCTTAGTTGGGACTAGGTCAATTGGTGTGAATTGTCCCGCGATATATGTTTAATTTTTCGGAAAAAATATTTACTTAAGTGGCTCTTTCATAAAATGTGGTGGCTCTTTCAATAACCACACTCTACGAAAGAGCCGTTTTTCCTTTTTTTAAAATTAAATATTAAAACATTTTTTTAAGGGATCATTTATGATGGTTTAATAAAGAACAATAATCAAATTTCTAATTTGAATATAAACCTTGAAGTTTTACTGTGTTTTATTTAGATATTAAAACAAGTTGGTTTCTGAAACTGGCTCTTTCATGCCCACCCACCTTCCCCTACAAATATTCGACGTTTTAATATTCGGCCTTCCGATCATGGTTTTGTGAAATTCGGTCTTTCGTACTTCAGTATTATAATACCTACATACCTCGCTCTCATACGTAACCAGATAGGTACTACGTGTTTACCACAAGTAAAGCCCGCTTGCCTTCGTGATTTGCAAGAACTGTGATTTAAATTTGTCATTTGTACTTCACCGGTTTTGATTTTCCATTAAACACTTTAAATCTTAAGGGTGGTTAAATTACCTTGGCTTGGCTACATGATAAAAGAAGCCCTGTGAAAGGTTCTAGTCCCAAAAATTTGGATTGTGCGTTGCTACAACGACAGTCAAGTCACGTTCCGATTTTTACATGGCTTCGGTGTACGTTCTTCCTTGGAATTCCTTTTCAGAATGAAAGTTTGAGTTTAACAATACCGACCGAAAAAGTTTTATTTTGAAAGCTTTTGAGTGGAGTTCCTGATTTTTTTAATCGGGGACGTGAATCGCTACAAATATTAGGAGCTAATGATTTTTTTACGTAGCTGGCGAAGTGTACGTATTAACATTTTGCTCAAGGTGACCGCGCTCGGTTGTTGCGGCTGACTGAGCATCGGTTGGAAATTACTGAGTTTATGTACATACATACGCGTAGCTACATAGCCACGCGTACATACTCTTATTAGATATGCCTAAGCACGACAGTACTGAAACCTGCTATTACGAGCTAAACAGATGAATGCTAATAAAATAATAATTAAATTATTTCGGTCGCTTTTTTTATTTGTGCATTTTATTTTACATTAACATTATCGCTTATCTTCTTCCTGTGCTCTGCTCTCAATGAATTTGATACCAATGTGACATTCACACAATCGGCCAACTTGAAAAATGTGTGTTCGTATCGTATAGATTAACTACTGCTCCAACCATATTGGGGATCAAAGTCATATCACAATTCTCATGTGCTTAATTCCTAGAAAACTTGGAATATGAAACGTTATGGACCCTAACTACTGCTTACAGATAGTTATTATTAATTGGCAACGCTTTACAAGTAAAAACATTCACATAAAATTGGATATTAAATCAATTTTTTGTTAACAGGCGAAGAATTGAGACATATCGGCGACGGCAGACTGAATGCGTCCCGAGGTTCGACCAGTCGTTCACTGGAGCCTGCGAGCAGCAGAACCTTGAAACTAACGCGTTGCAGAAGCGTTTCCTTGAAGGCAAGGCCAAGCGGCAGGCCAAGAAGAGTGATCGAAAGCCAGACTTGCCTTCCATCAGCGGAAATCTGCACAGTAGCGTTCATGTGGTAAGTTTCGGAAAACTATTTTACCTACTTAAATTGTGGTAGGTAAAATCTTGACTGACACACGTAATTGTAAAATGAAAGCCCTAGTAACTTAATTAAGCGTCATTTTTTGGGGTAGTAAATGGAATGCTAATTAATAAATACATAATACGCAATAAAGACGCTTAACCAAAAAATTCATTTCAGCTTAGTCGATGTCGGTAAGTACATACTTTCTGAAAAGGACCGTATGATAAAAAAGAATTTGAGAGTACCGGGATATTGAAATATTTACTGCGACATATTATGGCCTTGTTTTGCCTGATGGCGCTGATGCGCAATGTATACCTCTTTGATTATCCTCAGTTGCATCGTTTCCGAGAATCTTTCCAAGTAAACAAGTCCTTAGGTATATCTCGTGAGGCACGTGCCAGCCCTGCCTTAGTAATTAACAATAGCATAGCAGGGCAGCACGTGCGAGTGGCCCGAGCCGGCATCCGATCCGCGCCGCGTCACCGTCCGGATGCCACTCGACGCCAATTGACTTGACCCTCTGAGGCCACCCGCCATCACATCCCGGTGTCGTTGCTTACAAATACAATGTACCTACACACATTACTGCAACTGTAATTAAATACACGTTAATAAATTACATTAAATGGATATTAACGATGTTACGTGCTGCTGTTGCTACGTTGTTGTTGGTTAGGTACTATTATTTTATACCGAGTCTACTTCGGCATCATGGTATGGCATGAGCGAGCCTCCTAAATTTAACCATCTAATTTACATTTCTGAAAAGGGATCTCTAAATTACTGACTCACAGTCGCAAACTAACATGATGAAATGTTATTAAGCCATCGGAACTGGTAAGTTTGTGTCGCAAATAGAACATAGTAAAAATTGCATTATGGCTTCAGCGTCCGATTTTATTTCGACAAATACTAATTCTAAATGTTCGTAGATCGTTTGGCTAGTGAAATGAAGTCTGTATTCCGAGTCTGTTAACAACTTGACTAGAGTTATGCGCGATTAAGCATGTCTAGTAATTTTTTTGTACTTACCTAGGTAACGTTACGTATCGATTGCACTCACTGGGTAGGGCCAAGGACTGGCGCACGCCGTACTTTCTGACGAGCAACAGTTTCGTAAGCTCAAATCTAACGTATCTCTATTTAAGTACATGTATCTAAAACTGACGAAGACTTTACCGGCTAAGTAAAGGTCAGAATATGTTTTCCTGCTACCTACGTGATGAAAAAAGTTGATTGTATGTACTTTATTTCCTCGTTACCAATTAAGTCGGAGCGATACTAATTTTCATTCTAGATTTTACAGTACATTTTAATAACTTTGTTCTGGGCGAGGTAGAGGAGCAGTGTGTGTAGAAAAAAATCACTAACATTGCGCGGCCGAGACGCTCGCCGCACAGTGATTTTCTGGCGGCACACGCAATGAACTGATAAAACGCTCGTCGCTGCCGCTGGTCGCCCGACGTCGTGGCCGGGCTGTTAGCGCTGCATTCCTATTGCTGGGTGTTGTCCTCGCAAACTTCTCTTCGTCCCCGCACATCTCTGGTGGATACGCAGCCTTAAACTAGCTCTGTCAACTTATCGTAACGTTTATGTTACGAAGCTTTTATTTAATTCGACTTATTCTCAGCTGGGTAAGAATTGCGCTGTATGCTAGATTACGAAATTTGAGCCCTTTCTACAATTAGCTTTGCGGCTCAGTCTGTTGTGTGCCGTAGAAAACGCAGATGACATAATTGGTAGTTCGTCTAAGATCCGAGAGTTGTGTGGTGTTGTACTTAGGGCCGGCTCGACTGGATTGTGCAAACTGCGCGAGTTTCACAACCGACCGCCTCGCATTGTCTCGCGCCGCTCACCGCGACGACCTCCGTGCTGTTTTCTGAATCTGGTCTCTGGCACGCTTTTATAAATCTAAGCTGACTATTTGGAGTTACTGTACAATAATAATAGTATTTTATTTGCTTTGATGTAAAGAAAAAATAGGTGAGATATTTCGTTCTCATACGTCTGGTGTACCTACCTGGAAGTTGGATGGAATTGAGTTAGATAGCACCCAACAATAGTTTTCATCTCGAGTTTAAACTAAGTTTCTCATTGTTTTGTTTAATGAACTTGATTATCACATAACACAAAAACATAAATACTCGTAGGTATATAATACTCTTAAGCCACGTCTATAAGCTGTTTTCGAGAGTCATCGCGAACCGTGTTGCGCGAAGGCTCGACGAGTTGCAGCCCCCCCGAATAGGCCGGGTTTCGATCGGGATACGGCACCATGGACCCACATACATACAGTGCGGCAGATTATACAGAAGACCGAAGAGTGTAATCGGCCCCTGTGCTTAGCGTTTGTGAACTATGAAAAGGCCTTTGACTTTGGTTGTAGGTAAACAACAACTTCGAGTTTTTATACACTAATTAACTTCCTTTTACTTAAAAAATAATTATAAACCACTTATAACTTGTGATGATATTATGTCCGGCAGCTTTATGATATGTATAAACACGTTATTAAATCGTGTAGTGTATTGTTATCGGAACATGGTATCGACGTAACCTAAATGCGTGATCTAAGGGACGCTGCAGATTAGAGGCGGGAGTGCGGGCGGAAGGAAACAACGTTAAGTTTCGAGTGGAAACAATTTAACTATCCATGTAACTTTTGGATAATTTTACTAAATGAGATCATGATCCAATTATTGTAAGGAATAGTTCCAGTTACACGAATAGATATTCGTTCATCAGAACATGTGATGTTTGTTTGATACGAGTACACGTGATTAATCCACCAAGGCTCTGACTGTCCACAGAATTGTTTGCGCTTACATAGGCGCACATGTAGCTTCAGTAGAGCTCGAAAGAACATTTCAGCACATCTGGCTCTCGGGTGCGGTTAATGTACGACCGCGTATTTGTCGGCTCGGAATGTAGAACAGTAATGCATGACCTTATAAATTCAGGTTTTCATGCAATTTGCCATAAGAGCATGAATTATCTGGTCGCACATTATTGTCGTTTATCGAGCTCTATTATAATATCAAGTAATGACTGTAGTCGTTTCGATTTGATGATTGTCAGGCTGGGTTTTATTTAAATCTTAGAAAACAGCACAGCAGATACAATGTTCATACTTGTGATAATTAATAATCACCGTGCACTTTTACTTTCGTGAAATCCAGTGAAATGTAGGTACTTTGTATTGCAAGTACGATATGGCTTTCATACCATATATGCAATTGTTTAATAATGAGATTGTTTTTATTCAGAATACTGATCGTTTACTTTGCATTCAATCCAATTCATTTTACGCTGTCGATTGAAACACGCTGTAACCAAGTTTTGTCTTACACGTGCTTATAAATATACGATTTATTGTGAAATATAATGAATAAAATACCTAAATAAATCGCTATTCCATTGTGTCTCGCGCCTCTTCATTCTGTTATATGATACAGTACCTCTACCATGAGTTACACTAGTTTACAGTGACCGTACTCGCTAGCGACGGCGTAAATGATTTGTATGGAGAATTGTACTTCCGTAAGTGACCGCTAGAGGCGCTGTACACAATTCTCCATACAAATCATTTACGCCGTCGCTAGCGAGTACGGTCACTGTAAACTAGTGTAACTCATGGTAGAGGTACAGTAATAGAAATCGAACTGCGGAATTTTCTCTTACTTGTACGCATGCATCAATGTATGACAACAACACTGATTTGTGAAATCCGACATTCGTAGTTCGAAAGCGTAAAGTTTGATTATAACGACATAAAATCATGCAACTACCTATATTAATATACCGTTTTTTTATCGGACCAATACTTGAGAAAATAGGTACACGACTACACGTAAATCGAATACTTATTACAACAATTATGCGACGTCTGTATATTGATTTCTATATAAATTTTCTCTTTCTTGGGTACTTAAGACTTACACAAGACGCAGGCACATATATGTATATATATATTAAGTTATAGAAATAGTGAACCCTAGATTTAATATAAAATAAAATGATGTTCTGTTTTGGCGTGCAATTTCTTTTTCTAATTAAGCTGCCTTTAACAAATTTCTACTATAGGTAATTCGGTCAGTGGTAACCGTGAAAAATGTAACAACCAGAAGGCAGAATACACTTTCGCCTATCTTGTTTGTTATTGTGACGTACTAGCATATAGGTACTTAAACTGAATTACACAATTAAATAAGATCACGATTTAAACGAATATGAGTGCAACGAAGTTTAAGAATATCATATGAAATTATTTTGAATCTCACGAAGGTCTGCTTAGAAGTTATCTTACATTTATTGAAATATATTTTTATGTTAGGTATCTTAATTATTCTTACTACATTAGAAACTTTGTTTCAGCAACAAAAATTCGGTTGTGGCGATTACGAGCCGCCGGCTAAATTGCAATGCGGCGGCATCGGCGGTGGCGGGCCCGGCGAGGCGCTTACGAAGTTTTCTGTGGAGATAGTCCAGCAGCTTGAGTTTACTACGTCTGCCGCCGACTCACAGCCGCAGCAGATCTCTACCAACGTCACCGTCAAAGCCCTCGCCAACGCCGTCAAAACCTCCAATTCGCCGCCCCCGCAGCAGCCGCCGCGGGCGCCCACGCCCCTAGACTGCGAGCGGGAATGCAAAGCCGAATGCAAATCGGAGGTCGCCGACGATGAATTCGTCGGTCTGGACGAGTGCGCCGCGGCCCTCGAGCGCGACGCCGCCTCGGCCTTCCCCGGCCTCGCCGATCTCATCGGCGAAGACGACGGCGACGACACCTTCGAGGATCTCATCACCGAAATATCCGAGTACCCAGAGTTCATGAAAGACTTCGATCTGGACGGAAGCAAGTTCAACGGACTGGGAAACATGGAGCCGCCGGAGGGCGAGCCGGCGCCGCGGTACGGCGGCGCGGGCGGAGAAATGTCGCCAGCTGCTCAGACTCTGAAGCATATGGCGGAGCAACACCAGCAGGCAGCGGGCGGGGACTGGGCGCGGTACCGCGGCTACGGCGGCGCGGCCGGGCCCGGCGCCGGCGCCTACCGCCCCAGACCCTCGCTCGACCACCTCCACATGTCGCAGCATCAGCAACTGCATCTTTCGCAGCCTCACCACAATTTACAGGTATGCCCTTGCTATTTCGACCGATTTCTTTTTCAAGTTCTTATCAAATAAAGCTAAAGTTTGGAGCTACTGTGGAAACGAATCCTAACAAAATTAAGAAAGTCTAACGGCATTTTGCATTTCTTACATTTTATGTACTAACTGTCAGTGTTGTATATATCCCCATTTCACAGCAATAATTTACTAATAATTGGTACCATATGCAAAAAAGTTAAAAGGACAAATTACCTAAATTACAAGACGAAGAAGAGAGCGTCAAATTGCGGCGGAATCACTTAGTTTGATAATATTACTGAAGCGAACAGCATTCCGGTTGTTATGAGCTCATTACGTTGCGTGCGAGACGAGAGAATTACGTCGATTGTTTGAAATGCATTGACAGGAAGCGTTTCAAAATTAAACCGATTACGCGCCAAAATTTCTTTTCTCTCCGCCGATGTCTTTAATTATTGTAGGACGTGTTTTTATTGTTTATGTACCTATGCGTTTTAAATTTGAAATATGAGCATAGTTCTAGGTATTTTAGATAATTGGAAGTCTTCTTTATTGGGTGATTCGTGACGTGAAAGGACATAAAAAACATGGTAGTCTGGTGTGGTATCGACCGGCGGCGCGGCGTGCGCGCGCCTCCTGCCGGCCGCCGACTTCGGCGGGCTTCTGCCGTCCCTTCGCATTGCTCCTCCGACATTACGGTTTATCCTAGGGGCACACTTAAAACAGACCTTAAGACACATCACTTTGAACTCAGGCTAGAATACGATACACTATAATTAACTTGAGGGAAATTTATATTCTTAGCTATACTATGGTACAGTCGGCCAAAAATATGGTCTACCCCCCTACGGTCGAAGTTCATTTGCACGTCATGATACAACGAGGTCGATTTTCCCTTGCAATAACATGATGACAGTGACTTAGGGATATTTAGATGTCACAGAAACTATTGTCAAAAGTGGTAGATCACTTTCTTGGTCGACCGTACCTCTAGATAAATAAAACTGAAGTTTAAGTTATGAAGTCATAATAAAACTAAACAATTAGAAAAATTTGCACATATAGATCTCAAAAACATGCGGGCGCATCGTTTAATAACACGAGTATCATATTAGTCCTCTCGTACGAATATTATGAGTTTCACTTTCATTTGACATAAACATCGCAACTTGTTTCAAGCTACCGATTGCAATTTCTAGTAGGTACTCGAACTTTACAATGAATATATTTTTAATCAACCTATTTGGAATAATTTAGTTGTAATGGTCAACCTAGATTTAAATAAACTTGGTAATTTAGCAATGTTCTAACTTGAGCACCATAAAACATCAGCAGGTGTTGTAATTACTATTGTATAGTTTAGTGTGATATGCCGTGTTTGCGATCGCGCAGATGTATGGACACCACATGTTTGTCTTTCGCCTGCGCCCCTTGAAAACTAAGTTCAAGTTCCGCCGTTCATGATCGCTGCCCTATTTATTACTGCCAGCATGAATTCCTGTTTCAAGTGCAACGGCTGTGAGTCACACTTTATAAATTAGCTCTCCGGTTTTATCTCATTAATTTTACAATTATACTTTGCTTCAAGAAAAGCTTCTTAAATACAGCTGCCCAAGATCAGCCTCTAACAAACCACAGCTCAGACAAAACTTTGATTTTAGACGTATTAAAATTGATTTTAAAACTTTATTACTCTCTTTTGTGTCAAGAGCGAGCGACTAGCTTGGGAAGGAACACGTGTTCTCGGTACAGGAAGCAATTGGGTTGGGAGTACGTCGTACATACTTTTTGTTCCTAGTGTGGCACTTTGGAATGTCATCGACTGCTCGATGAGCGTTGACGCTGCCGGCCGCGTAACGACAGCGTGGCTTATCTGACTCGCATCCCGATTTTTAATAGGGCAAAAAATGAAACAAAAAATACGAGATAAATATGTATTCTTTGTCAATAAAAGTAATAATAACAAGAAGTTTGCTTTTCAACTGACGCTTCGGTTGTTATCGTAAATTATTTGTAAAGTGTTTTATCAGCTCACGCGACCGTAAGTTCTTAAAAAATGTCTTTTATCAATGATTGCCATTGATAAGCGTCACAACGTTACCAAAATAAAACTTGTACAAAGTTTAATACCCAGGGGTTGAGATAAGGGTACGAGGAAGTCCGGGGTACGGCGTGACGCACAGCGTGACGCACGGCGTGGGACGCACGTCCCGTGAACCTAGGCTGAAAAGGTTAAAAGCCAATCTTTAGCTCAAACAAATCGATATTATAGAGGCATATTTTGTACTCGCAGAAATCTAAGTAGGCATAGGCACTTATTTCCTGTCCGACCGATAAGCAATGCATAACCAAAACCTAAAACTACGTCAAAGACTTCCTCCGCTGGTGGTTTGAAATTTTAATGTGATGGTGATAAATATTTTAAAAATGCTTTAACTTAAAGAGCACTCGCCAGGTAATCTGCGATTAATTTAGGGTTTTATTACCTTCGTTCTATAGTTAGGTATTGTTAATTTCGCAGAAGTACACGCTTTTATACATTTATCTGGGGACACGGTAAACGGCAATGCGCCCGCCAACTCTAGCAAAACTGAGCACAGCCGTACCACTCTGTCGAAGTCATTCAGAGCACTTACGACCCCTGTAACTTTGTTGTGGGTAACCTGTAAGCAATGGTCGGCTGATGGATACAACACAATGGTGACGAAAGAGTAAGATAGATAAGATTTTCATTAATTTTTGAGTAATAGTTATGCATATAAATATATGCAGTTACATCTTCTAATTATTTCTACATAAAATAAAATGGAGTCAGTTATAGACAATTCCAGATTATTATTTCATAAGAAATTTGAGTGATGGCGTTAAAATTCCAAATAATGGTAAAGTAT
This sequence comes from Archips xylosteana, assembly GCA_947563465.1. NCBI lineage: Eukaryota > Metazoa > Arthropoda > Insecta > Lepidoptera > Tortricidae > Archips > Archips xylosteana. Next base: position 9,402,154 of record OX387349.1, read on the forward strand.
CACTTTATGAATACGCACCTCTTATACCTGTAGGTGTAGAGGTCACTTTCCCTATATAAGCGGATAGAAGAAGAAGCGGAACTATAAAAGGAATGGACTGAAAATAATCTAATATAGAAAAAAATATGATTATTTACTTCAACAATAAAATTCTATTTTTATTTGCAATTATGTCCTTATTTTCACCCGAATGTCGAAGGAGGGTTATTAAGAGGATACGATGCGCACCATTTCTCCATACAAGCGTAATCCCCTGTTTCCTCCCTGGATAATGGCTTTAGAGCCATTTTTTTTTACTGTGTAATCTGTATCTACCACAGCTATGCCCCTAGGTTTCGTTTTTTTCCATATTTCAATTAACATAAGAAATATGAGCTTTCAAAAACTGAAAAAATTGCCCAATTTCAACGTCATTTTCAGACACTCATCAGAAAAGAATCCCTCATATAAACAAAAAAAGGAAAACATAGGGGCATAGCTAAATCTATCCTCTAATTATATTTGAAAAAAATAATTTTATTGGTCCAGTTTTCGAGAAGAAAACAGGGGATTACGAAATGCTGTTTTGATCAATTTTACGCGCCTATTAACGGTCTGAGCTGCAGTTGTCCCGCTCTCGCTGTACTGACACGGAGGGGTTCGGGCGAGACAGCGACATTTCATTAAATTACCTATTTCTCAAAAGTCTCTCAGCCATCGTACCCTCTTAAACAGTTGCCATATCCAAATTAGATACGTATATCGTTCGATATTATTTTAACGTAATATGCATCCGTCAGCCGCTCATTACTCATTACCGATAAATTTGAATATTTTGCCACCGGAATCACATAGGGTCCATATCGGGTTGCATAAAATTTAAAGTCCGAATTCATCATTAAATTTGTCAGAATCAGAATTCATTATTTCGCCGAACTTTTTTGAAGTGTAACTTCTAATGTGACTTCCAACAAGGTTGCGTTAAACGTTTAACGCTACCATGGAGGGGTTATGAAAGCATTAGTATATGTACTGCCGAAGCATTCTCGCATTGTATATATACTAACGGATGTTAAAAACTTCGATAGTGCGATGCAGAACTCATACTGTCTGTGCAAATGTATGAGACTTGATAAAAGCGCCATCTAGTGAGTAATTTAAACACATAGTTGCATTGCAAATTTAGTTCTTTTAGTTATTGCAATAAGGTTCATATTGATGTACAAGTGCCTTTTTCATTTCCACATTACGAAGTTTCACTTCTTCCGCGCGGAGGAGCTGCACGCACTATTTTTACTCTAAATCCATTAATTGTACAGAATTGTTAGAAAACAAACTTATCCTAACCTATAGAGTCCACCACGGTAACCATTTCAAGATTCCTGAATAATAATTGGTTTCTGAGAAAAAAGAGTTCGGCAAAATGATGAATGAATTCGGGCTTTAAATTTTATGCCAATTTCGGCGCCCCTGATTACATGCTGTAACTAGCTAAATCCCGAATTGCCGCAGTGGGTTTCCCTAACGTTCGAAATAAAAGCAGAGTGACACTGCTGTGGGTGTATTTACTCGAACTCTTTCGACTGCTTTTTCTCATCCCATTACAACTAAGCAACTTGTTTTTTATAGTTCCGTACCCAAAGGGTAAAAACGGGACCCTATTCCTGAGACTTCGCTGTCCGTACGTCTGTCCGTCTGTCACCAGGCTGTATCTCATGAACCGTGATAGCTAGACAGTTGAAATTTTCACAGATGATGTATTTCGGTTGCCGCTATAACAAATACTAAAAAATAGAATAAAATAAATATTGAAGGGGCTCCCATACAACAAACGTAATTTTTTTTTGCTTGTTTTTGCTCGATATTGATAACGGTAACAGGTAGACGCTTGAAATATTCATAGAATATCTTCTTAATATATAAAAGAAGAAACTGACTGACTGACTGACTGACTGACTGACTGACATATCAACGCACAGCCCAAACCACTGGGCCTAGAGATTCCAAATTTGGCACGTAGGTTCCTTATAAGGTCAAGGGGTGCACTAAGAAAGGATTTTTCAAAATTCACTCCCTAAGGGGATGAAACGGGGGTCCAAAGTTTGTATGGGGAAACAAGATTCGTTCGACTATTTTATTCGAAGTTTCACAGAAGTACTCCTAATGATAAATGAGTAAACACGTGTTTCAGGTTTTTTGAGAATTCAACCCCTAAAAGGGGGAAAAGGGGTAACAAAGTCTGAAAATCAACATGGGTGTTGTTTCTATGGTTTATCGGGTCGCTGGTTATGAAAACAACAACGGTTTTAAAATCCGACGTGGCGGACGTAAAATACCATCTCCCTGGATGGGGTGTGATGGGGTTGAAATGTCTAAATAAACTAAATGACTGTTGATATATCAACGCACAGCCCAAACCACTGGACCTAGAGACTTGAAATTTTGCACATAGATACCTTATACAATTTAGGCATCCACTAAAGAAGGATTTTTGGGAATTCCCACGGGGACGGGAAAAAGCGGGATTTATATATTCGATTCCGAGTGACCCTATCTCAGTAACTATAATAACTAGACTCTTCAAACTTGATACACAAGTAGGTATTACATTAGTTAAAACATTTATATCAGGATTTTTTAAAATTCCCACGGGATAAGGAAAAAACGGGATTTATATATTCAGTTCAACGGGATCCTATGAACTATAATTACTAGACTCTTGAAATTTGGCATAGAAGTAGGTAATTATAATAGTAAAAACTGTTTAAAGGATTTTCGGAAATTCCCACGGGATAAGGAAACAACGGGATTTTTCGTTTTACTGGTCGTAGAAAGCTGTAATTCGGCATCTAGGTTGCTTGGAGAGTATAGAGGATGATTAAGAGAGGACTTTCCAAAATTCCCATGGGAACGGGAAAAAACGGGATTTTTCGTTTTACTGGTCGTAGAAAGCTGAAATTCGGCATGTAGGTTGGTTGGAAAGTGTAGAGGAGCATTGAGAGAGGACTTTCTAAAATTCCTACGGGAACGGGAAAAAACGGGATTTTCCGTTTTACTGGTCATAGAAAGCTGAAATTTGGCAAGTGGGTTCCTTGGGGAGGGTAGGGAAGCATTAAGAAAGCATTCCCGAAATTCTTACGGGAACGGGAAAAAACGGGATTTTGCGTTTTACTGGTTGTAGAAAGCTAAAATTTTAAAATTCATAAGTTGATACTGTAACTAGGTCGCAAAGGGCTCTTTAACCGACTTAAAAAAAGGAGGTTATGCATTCCACTTTATGTATTTTTTTATGTAGGTATGTTCACCGATTTCTCGGTCAATTGTGGACCGATTATAAAAATTATTTTTTTATTCGAAAGAATACAATATACTTCTGAGATGGTCCCATTGTCACCAAATCAGGATCTGATGACGGGATCTCAAGGAAATCGAGGGCAACCCTCAAATTTTGTAGGCACGCATTACGTTTTTCATATATTTTCTCAAGCTATTTAAGTATTTGCGTCTGGTAGACATCATTTCATGTTGATGAGCTGATGATGGAAGGTAAATCTCCTTAACGGTTAGGAGTTGAGGATAATTTTTCAAATATTATAGGTACATATAGAATTATAGACCGATTGTTGTATTCTTTCTGGTTATCCGGGTGAGCTGATGATGGAAGGTTAAACTCCTTAACGGTTAGGAGTTATAGGAAGTTTCTTTAAATAACATATGCACGTATAGATCTTTAGTTGTATACTTTCTGGTTATTCAGATGAGCTGATGATGGAAGGTATAACTCCTTAGCGGTTAGGTCACACAACACCTTTACAAAATTTACAGTTACTCATGTTTCCGTAGAAGGTAAGAAAACATTGAATTATGCCTAATGCAGGACAGGGGAAAGTAATAATAGGTTTTATATTATTAACAAGCCTGGTTATTTTAGTGCCCGCTTCCGAATTAGTGAAAAACATTGTATATAAAGAAATACTGTAAAGGACCGTATCTACCTGAAGTTTAGTCGGGCTTGCTTGCACGATTGCTTGCACGCTTACTTGCACGCTTTCTTGCACGCTTGCTTGCTTGCGTGCATGCTTGCTTGCTTGATATCTTAGTTCTTTGGAATACTCATGGTACAGGCGAGCGAAGCCGCGGGCAAAAGCTAGTTTAGTTATATATTCAATTTAAAAATAAATAATTAAATTAAAATAAAACAAATATTTAAGGGGGCTCCCATACAACATAGGGTCATGTGGGGTAACTGTACGCAGTGCAGTGGGTAAGTGTACGCAAACCCATGCATTTCAGTCCGAAGTGAATGGGATTGCGTACACTTACCCACTGCGTACAGTTACCCCACATGACTCTACGTGACTTGGATTTTGGACTGAAAGGACAGGTTGGCGGTTAGTGACCCTGGCTCCGAAGCTCGTGGTTCTGGATTCGAATCTCAGTAGGGGCAAACGCTTGTATGTTGAATACTTACGAATGTTTGTTCGAGAGTCATGGATGTTGTATGAGTCGACAAAGAAATTCCTTTACCACCCTAAGGTTCAAAGTTAATTCATCATCATCATTTCAGCCGAAAGACGTCCACTGGTGAAAATAGGCCTCCCCCAAGGCTCGCAATACAGATCGATCCCGTGCCATCCGCAATAATCCGCATCCAATGCTATCCCGCAACATTAACCAGGTCGTCGCTTCATCTTGTTGGAGGCATAACTACACATTGTTAATTGTTACAAGTTAAAGTGACAATCAGCCGCATTTATTTATTTATCTGACAACGAAAATTCGAAAGTAGTTATTAATTTATGCTCGACTCTGTCTGCGTAGAATTCATCCCTTTGGAACTATTCAATTTTCCGATATAAAAAGTTTCTTATATGTTAATCCAGATTATAAGCTATCGGTGTGCCAAATTTCATGAGAATTCGTGAAACTGTTTTAGCCATACAAAGTTTCACGTTTATAAATTTAGTAGGATTTGTCCACCATTACTAAGATTACGTATAGCTCTATAGCTCCTTACAAGAAACATTTTCAAGCGCGTCATCGAAAGCAAATTACAATGATGGCAAGTAAAGGGTAAAGGTTCTACAAATAACTGAATTAAAAATAGATATGGCATATGAACACGTTGTTAATGAGATTTGCAGTGGGCGTTCGTGTTGAAATGTCATGGGCGGGCGGGCGCGCCTGGCGGGAGGTTCGGTCGATTCCCTGCAAGACCCCCTTGCCGCGCCAATCTTACATCCTTACTATATCTATTTTTATTCAAAAGCATATCGATACACCTAAATGTCATCGGTTGGTATTTTTTTTTTGCTGATCATTTTTAAATCTAAATAGCTACTATTATAATTCACACTAAAATTATAAATGCGAAAGTGTGTCTGTCTGTTACCTATTCATGTTTAAACCGCTAAACCGATTTAGGTAAATTAAATTTGGTGTGGAGCTTGACACCCTGGGAAGGACATAGCATAGTTTTATCCCGGAAAATTGCATAGTTCCTGCGGGATAGCGATAAACGTATTCTTTGCAGACGGAGTCACAGGCAAAAAGTTAGTAGTAGATAATTATATGCGTTTTCCACCAAGTTACTAGAACGATAACCGATATCAATCAGTCAAATCGCCTATTAAGTAAATTTCTGTAAGCCGAAACTTATTTATTACGGATGTAAGTTTTACGATGTTAATTATTTTAAGTAAAGGCCGTGGCAGGATAAGGGACAATCATGAGCCCCAATACCTTTTGGTCTGATTTTTTTTCTGATGGTGTACCACGATATTAGTAAGGGCTATACTAAATTTCTGCACTCGTCTCTTCTTATTTTTGAATAAGAAAAATGATTTTTCGTGTTTTTAGGGCCGACAACGCACTGGCATCGCGTAAAGCGCTGCGGGTGTCTATGGACAGTGGTGATCATTTAACATCAGGTGACCCACTAGTTCGTTTGTTAGAGATAACATAAAAAAAATATTTCTGTTTCTATGGAACGAATTTCTTCGTGCTTCACACACTAGGTACACTTATTTTAGATCCGCAATATGTCATTACATTCTAAACAGGTTAACAATCCATAATAAAAACAAAGATACACGATGTCAAAATTTTTCTATATTTATTTTTTATAACTTCTTAAACAGACACACCTCCAATTTTTTGACAAATAATACATACCCTTTTAATGAGCTACATATAACATATATTTAATTCAAGCTTTTAACAGTGGTGCATCATGATGAAATTTGAGTATCTATAATCATCATCATTAGTCTTTCGTGTTTCCTGCAACTCCTGACACAAAGCCAGCCAGCCAGAAGTTCTTTTTTTAGTTGGAACTATCTTATACTAAAAATCAACTTGCACTAACATACATATATATCCATTGTTTTGAGTAAATTACACGAGAACAGTTCCAGATGCGAAATGAGCGAAAATAGCTCAGGCGACGTCGCCAACTATTCTTTCCAAAAACGCAAGCCTACAAAATATCTAATATGCTACGTAACTTTCACTCAGCTTTCGTCTCTCACCCAAATGTAAATTCAACATGAGACTACATCAATTTGATAAGTATAAAACTCGTTATTGAATAAAATAAATGTACGTATTTAGATACAGACCGGTCCGAGTTCCTTTCACACGGGAGCGATCCTTACCTGCCGCCGAGTGATTGCAATCCTCGGGTCATTTGAAGCGATGTGTGATCAGATAAGGTGCCGTTAGGTTGTCTGGCTACAATGCGGCTTCGTCTGCCTCGCGGCGTAACATTGAGCGAGTAACAAAAATCGCGGGAGCCGCGAGAGCGGGGGTGAGGGGTGACAAAACAGGTTTGTCGGCACCCGCGCCTCGCATCGTCTCCAGACTGATGGATCGACGGCCAGCTGTCACTAAGTGCTTATACTGTGACAAATCCTCTTGACTCTTAAGTTTTTGATATACATAATAAACGCCTACGAGGCGTGTAACGTTAACATCTCAATTGCTATGAAGATACCTGATGTTGACCCCAATGTTGGCATTCCATTCATCCAAAATGGATTTGATCGTAGAGCTTGGATGACTTCATTAAATATAATTTTACTAATCTAGTAAATCGTCTCTGAGCAAACCTTGAAGAAGACATTGGATTAGTGGAATATTTCCCAAAGGACCCTCCTCGAGGAACTGTCAGAAATATTTATTTGACTTCTACACAGGCGAATTAATAAAGCTTCGGCAGTCTGAAACAATGTACAAACATTACAGAAGTTCTGTATGGCATTTAACCAATAAAACAGAATAATAATATATTCATTTCCGTTTGACCGTTATCGCTTAATTCTGTTATCTATGTTCAAGCTAAAGATTATGGTGGAATTTATATAATAGTTGGTTTAGTCCAATCAATGAAGCGGCAGACCCTGGCAATAATTTAGCGAACCGTAAAATAAAAGTAATAGTACATTACTGAAGAGACCAGTAAGTAAGCTATACTGGACAAGTACGATTTGAAATTCTCGCCTATAGCTCGGATTTCTATGTACGAGTCCTGTATGGCACTTATTGGTCGAAGCTTGTATAGTGCTTTTCTCAAAAATAAAACAAAAACTACAATGACAAAATAAATTACATGACAACGAAATATTTTCAAAATGTTAAAATTTTCCCGCTCTTTTTGAAGTATGAACGCCGCTGCTCTTATTTTTTTTTTAATAAAAGCATATATTACTGTACGTATGCCGTATACTGCCTAACTCTTAGAGTTGGCATAAATATTTGTCAAATTGAATGAATTTGCAACTAATTTATGTTTCTAACCACAGAAATATCGTTTATAATAAAATGTACGTTTATTTATTCAATCTTTTAATGACCCAAAGATGAGGCTTTTTGCACTATTAAAAAATACATATTTTACAAGGAGTTCTAAATTCAAATTAAAATTATTTTACGAGATTTGTATCGTACTTACTGGACACTTTTTCATTCCGAATTCAAAACCTCTCTACTTACCGGAGATTTTATCATTGTCCGGTATTATTAACTTACTGGTGACTTTTTAATGATGTAATGGCGACTTTACGTATCATTTTTGAGAAAAATAAATTGCTAAAAGTGGCCTCGAAACGTAAATGTAACGTTTCGTGTGCTCTTCCTACCCTCTTTGGGAATAAAGGCGTGATTTTATGTATGTACGTATGTAAAATAAAATTTACTATAGATTAAACATGTAAATTGTATGTGGAATGTTAGGATGTTTGATGATGAGGTAGATGATGTTTGATGATGAGGTAAATCAACGAGTTTTTTTTTAGACGACGATAAAGGCCCGTTTCTGACCGAGCGAACGCGAAGCGTTTCCGTTTCAGCTAGAGCAAAAACCCTTTTGTATGTCTGTCCGGATGTCCGGTTGTTCTCCTCTACAGGTCGCATTTAATAATTGATGCTCGTGAAATTTTGTGCGCAATTTTTTTTGTCGATTCAGTTTTGTATTTTTTTTTAATGACGGAACCATGTGGGAACAAAAATATTATATTTCAGCCATTTCGCGAAGTCTACAGTTCACATAGCTTCTAGACTATACAACAATACTCTACAAGTCGACTCTACCTTGATAATTATTATTTCAAAAAATTACTAACAGTTGAATTGTTGCCAGGGTCGCCATTCCAAAACCTCCATATCGATTTCACTCACTATAGTCGCTTTTGTAATGAAACGTATTAAACTTATAAAATTGATTTCTGTGTATGATATGGGTTCATATCGCAACTCTTTGGTGATGAAATTATAAGAACGATGCAATTATATGTAAGTATGGAGAGAATTTTATGGATCGAGTACATAACAACTATTGTTAGAGAATTAATTGAAACACGTAATTCATTATGTATGTGCGAATCTTAAGGGTCAGCGTCTCAACCTTTCGTTTATTCAACATTTATACATTCATCGTCACGTCAGGAGAGTGCCTAGATATCTTGGCGAATAATTAATAACTGGTCTATTTATTATTAAATTGAGTACTCGTGACTTTCAGAATTAGTTTTTCCTTGCACGTTATCCTCATCATACCAGATTTTTACCAAGCAACTAGAAAACTCATTCGGTATCCATTGTCAGCAGTTGATATTAGATTTCAAGTTTTACGATGAGAATATTTAAATTTTATTATTATTATTTTATTTAGTATTAATATCCAAAAAATCGAGGCCAGATTCGTCGTCACACCAGGTTGTCACACCATTTCTATTCGACGGAGCTCTGCCTGGCGATATGTGGAGACATTTTGCTTTTTTATTAGGTAGGTAAACCATATTTTAACGAAGTTTAACTACACCAAATGTAATTATGCCAGGGCCATGGGAAACCATAGAAAACCGTAAAACTTTTATATTTTAAAGAATTAAGTACCGAAAGCTTGCAGAGAGCCGGAGTCTATGCATACAAAGGCGTCTCTAATGAAGTATTTACATATTTCCCCAGAAAGCCTTTCTTAAACACATCAGATCTGTTCCTCGTTTAAATTCAATATGTTTCGCCAGGTGTCGGCAGCCCAGCACATGCAGGTGAGCGGCGCGGGCGGCGGGCACGTGTCCGTGGCCGCGCAGCAGGGAATGTACGCCAACTTCCAGCACCAGGGCACGCCTTCGCCGCAGCACCATCAAGGTAAACCTACAGACATACTTCACACGACATAACATGTCGCAAGTATGTTATGTTTCGGTGGTGTGTCCGTCCGATTTTAGAATAGAATTGATGCATATTTTCCAGTGTGTGTTGTAAATTGTGACTAAGGGAGATGGGCAGCAGCGCTCTCTATTACCAACTACAAACTCTACTCTAAGTACTCTAACACAGCGGTTTAGGTTTCCACTGCGGTGTAATCTTCCACTTCGTTCTATTCTTTCATATGGGAAACCATTACATTATTTTCACAAGGAAGCCGTCATAAGGGTCCAGAATAAGAACAAAAGGGTAGCAATCTAAAAAAAAAAAAAGAATAATTTCACTCTCTATAAACATTGCGTTTAGGATTATGAAAAAATATAGTTATAGTAAGGTAAATTCTTCTTCGCCTGTATAAGTCTCACTGCTGGGCACAGGTCTCCTCTGTGAAATGAGATGCAAGACATCTCAGTTTCCACGCAGGCACAGTGCGAATATGCACACACCATTGACTTGTTTCGTAGATGTACGCAGGTTTCATAAATCTGGTAAATTTTCCATAGAACTCACGAGTTGCGAGCCCAGGTGTGAATCCACAATCCTCTGCTTGAGGGTCCATAGATCTAACCATTAGGCTTAGGCTACCACGGCTTAATAATAGCGAGCTAAATATGACTATATTATACACGTTCCAAATATTAGGATCATATTGCGGACACATTGATCACACTCCCGTGTCGCCTTTGTTCTAAGAACAAAATCATGCACTGTTTCAAAACGTAATTAAATAAAAGGATAAAATTTGTTTCAATGGTATATTAAACTAAATTTAATCGCGAATACGCTTTCTGAATTGAAGAATGTGAATTCATTATATATTCACTTGTGTTGTGATTGCTATGCGCAGAATCTAATGTTTACACTGAGTCAGTAATTGAATCAAACTTCAGTTAATCACCCGACTGTCGAAGGAGGGTTATTGCGATATAAAGAACCATTTTTTAAATGGCTTCACAAATTGACTTTCAAAACACCGTATCTGTTGCTTTTCTTACTTACTAATGCTTTATTAACCCCCGACACAAAAAGAGGGGTGTTATAAGTTTGACCACTATCTATCTGTCTGTGGCATCATAGCTCTTAATCGGGTGAACCGATTTGGATGCAGTTTTTTTTTATTTGAAAGCAGGATTCTTGGCGATGGTTCTTAGACATGTTTCATCAAAATCGGTTCAGCCGTTTCAAAGCTATCAGCTCTTTTGTTAGCTGCGGAAGGGATCTTAGAAGCAGAATGGGCATTCACTTTATTTTCAAAATATGTGCGACCCAATTGCTTCGGGGGTTTTTAAATTACATAAATATTCAATAAGATGAACTTGTTTATTTTCATTTAATATTCACAAAAACAATACGTTTAGCATGGTCGTTAAAAATTTAAACGTTAGTCAACTCATCTTACTTACTTGTCTTTTGCATGTGTGATGTTCTGATGTTGAACGTTGCAAAGTTATTCCTTAGTTGATATTAACATACTACGTTCTTTGTTATTAAATTATTAGATCACTCGAAAGACTTCTTGGAATAAATATGACACAATGCTTTGAAAGTAAACATTCGTATTGGCAAGCGTCTCAGGCATGTCGCTCTCACCGCCATATTGTGAAGTAGGTAGGCTAATAACAAAAGTAATATTCATTTCAATGAAATGCTAAACTGACGATTCAATTCCGGGCCGGAGAATGGAATGTACGCATACCTATATCTACCTACCGAGAAATAGTTCGATATGTCGAAGAAAATAGCCCGTTGTCCTATTTAAGTGTAACAGAGTTACTCTGCCGTCAACTCGCGCGGTCATTTTAAAAATAATAAACAAAGAAATATCGTGTTGCAGGTTTTTTTTCATAACACACACTTTGTCAGTACCACTTCGTCTTTACCAGTGTTGTGTGTCGTGTCGCTGCAATCAAATAGAGTCCTTACAAGATTAGGTTAAGGGCGAGAGCAAGTGCAGATCCCCGTTCATCGTAGTTATATGGCGAGGCGAGGGCAGGGCGAGGTTGACGATCTGCGAGAATGCGCCAACTCGCGCATCCCATATTGCGAACTCGGGGATGACATAGATTGACGCATCTGCATTGGATACTATGCTTAATAAAATACATACACTCGAAAAAGTTGAGTAATACAGTTTATCTGTTTGTGTGACTTTGCTGGATCCACTGTGAACAATCTTAATGATATTCGTTATAAAAGTTTATTTAAGAATTTGATTCATCGCATGTTCCCAACCAAGCGAAGCCTAATGATAAAGATAATAAACGAAAATAGTTCTACAAATAGTTCAAGATTGATATTTCGTAACGTATTGTATCTAATTGGTTGTTAATGTACCTAATCGAATGTAGTTTTCCTGTTTACTTACTCGTTTGAAAATAAATAAAAAGGTAAAGAACAAGAGGATGGAAAGCTACATTGCCTATTAAAATGCTTAAAAGGGGACCTTTAGTGTGTTCGTGTTTGTATTGTGTATTCTAATTTAAAAGAAGTAAACGTACTTTAAGGTATCATATACATGGATATTATAGCAGCTCAACATCATTTTATGCTTGGTTATTGAACATACATTTCAACCTCACCGAGCAAAATCTATGTTGAGATATTTAATTTGCATGTCATCCACATGCACGAGAATGTTTTCAAAGATTTAAAAAAAACTTGTTAATCGTTGATATTCGTGGCCGACCGTGTAATGCGAGGCAATTATAGCTGTTACAAGTCAGCGAGTCTAACCATTCTCCTCATAAAGAAATTTTATCATTGACTAGCTTTTGCCCGAGACTTCCTTTGCGCAGAAATTTCTGACTGAAATTTCTGGCTGAATTTCTGACTCAAAACTGATAATAACTTTATTCAAATTGCAGCCCTTATTTCAACCCCTTGAAGGATTCTTTTTATTTTGTAACATGCTTTTATTTAGGTTGCCTTGTTGGTATGGCTCAAATCTTGGAAGTCTCACCACTTGCAGTGGTCGGATTGATTTTAAATTTCGTATAAGTACATATGGAAGTTGGATGAGAATGACAATGCAAGTACAGTCAGCAAAGAAAGCTTGTACTAAAAATGTTTTTAACCCCCAACACAAAAAGAGGGGTGTTATTATAAGTTTGACCGCTATGTGTGTGTGTGCGTGTGTGTGTGTGTCTGTGGCATCATAGAACTCTTAAATGGGTGAACCAATTTGGATGCGGTTTTGTTTTATTTGAAAGCAAGTTTCTTGGCGATGGTTCTTAGACATGTTTCATCAAAATTGGTCCAGCCGTTTCAAAGTTATCAGCTCTTTTGTATGCTGCGGAAGGGATCTTAGCTTTAATTGAGTTCGGGGGTTTTAAAAATTTTTAATTTGTATTTACCAGAAACTAATTTTGATATTTTGTAATTCATATCATAACCTAACTGACAAGTTTCGTATTGCTTGTTTCAATTCCGGAAGTCACGTAATCCCACCCTCTTATATCCTCTTTAGAGAGAAAATTTCCTAGAATCCGTTCTTCTTCATTACAAACATCATAAATAGAACATCTACTTATGCAAAATTCCAGCTTGCTATGGCAAAGAGCTTGGGCTGGGTGTTGATAAGACCGTCAATCAGTCAATCAATCAGAACTTTTCTTTTTTATGAGTATATTTTTTCCCTCAAATGGAGAAATCTGTTTTCTAAACTATTACTATAATATCAATGAAAGTGTGTCTGTCTGTCTGGCGGTTACCTCTTCACCATCTTTAATTTTATATCAATGGCAATAGGGGTGACAGCAGGGTGTCATCTATTGGACATCACCATGTCAAACACTAGGAAATTTATCTTACTTAATTTGAAAAGGCGAGTCGCGGTCAATCGCCGTAATAGTGTTTATAGGTGTACAATACAAACCGCGACACAAGCCTGTTCAAATGCCTCCTCTCTATGTTAGAGCTTAATAATCTAGATATTTACAATTAGACTTTCTAATAGCTAACCGGATTTTTAGTATACTTACGACAATTTTAATTACAATAGGCTAGACGACTAAAAAAAACTGTTTAGTCCGTCAGTTAGATTATTAAAAAATATTGTACACGTATTTTTTCTTTTGTTTGACAAACAAAAAATGAGGAGGATACAGTGCATAGAAGTTTCGAGTGACGTCACTATATGGTACAATTTTTACCTAAGGGTGACGTCACAAGCCCCCACTCCGGAAGTTTGATGATCTATATCTTTGTCGTTTTTTAATAATTTGATAAACCAAAAAATACGTGTCCCATATTTTCCCATAATCTAAATGACGGACTAATTAGAATGACCAATTTTTAACCCAGTCGTCATCCCTATTGGATTTCAATCTCAATGCAATGCGGTAAAGACGTATGAATGAACGGATGCTTTTATGGCCTAGAAGATTGATAAAATGTGTTAATGCGACAAAGTGAAAAAGTGATCGACTACTTTTGACGCTGACTGTAAGGGATTCCTAAACAACATAAGAGTGTTTTTGTGAATGGAAATCTTTTCATTGTAGGAAGATATAGTACTACAATAAATAAAAAAGAGAATACGGATAAAAGAGGAACTAAAGTGTTTTAGACAAAATTGTTGCCATATTTAAGCATTTTACGTCTAAATGTGATAGTTACAAAGAAAGTGTCGCCTTTATCTAATTTATTTTCTTCATTCTCGCACTCTCGAAGATGTATAAGAGTAACAATAGTCGATCATTATATAATATCTTTGTCTTGATGATGGAATGGTAGTCGTCGGGTCGGTTGGATAAGTACTGAATCGTGAAGTGATGAGTCACGAGCGAAGATGCTCATGTGAGCAAAATTCTATTGCAATTATTATTTCCATCTTAGCTGAAGTATTTATTAATAAACGGAGATTTTGTACATATTTAATTAAAAAAAAAACCGTCTACATGAGAGTCGGACATGAGCACCGAGGGTTCAGTGCGTCTCTAAACACCAAACTGACTTGATATAGTTCATAAAATACAGTCAGTAACATACATTACAAAGATTTAATTTTTCCCTAAACACTACTCACTCATTCCGAGTTTGAGGTTTGTATGTGTAAACGTTTTTATTTTATTTTTATTGTTTGTTCTTGTAGCGGCAAAAGAAATAGGTACACATTGTGCACAAACAACTGTCTATTTATTACACAACGCAACGACCGCTTAGCCTAGTTGGTAGTGACCCTGCCTACGAAGCAAGAGGTCCTGGGTTCGAATACCGGTAAGGGCATTTATTTGTGTGATGAGCACGAATATTTGTTCCTGAGTTATGGATGTTTTCTATGTATTTAAGTATTTATTTATCTATATAAGTATGTTTATCGTCGTCTAGTACCCATAGTACAAGCTTTGCTTAGTTTGGGACTAGATCGATTTGTGTAAGATTGTCCCCTAATATTTATTTATTACGATTCTCGAGGAACAACGTAGCGACAGTGATAGGACTTTTAAAAAGGCAAAGAAGTGGAAGATGATTATATTCAAAAGTAGCAGGACATTTTTTGTTGCCAGTTCTTCAGCGCCTTTTGGCATTAATATTTTTTACCTAGGACCTGTCCATCCATTTCGTTTTATTTTGAAGGTTCCATAGTCAAAATAGCAAAAGCGGAATACTTATAGTTTCGCAATGTCCGTCCGTCTGTCCATAGCTTAGCGCTCAGACAGTCTAATTAAATAGAAAGCTGTAATTTGGTCTGGGTGTACATAATAATCACGCCGATAAAGCTGTAGAACAAAAAATAATCGCTATAATCCCGTATCTCTACTACACATAATTTTTTTTTTAATGTGTGTAAGTACCCCATAGTGTGGGGTGTCGTTGTATAGAGGTGCGGTTAGTGTACGACCCTCAATGAACGACAATAATGCACAATCGTAAGGATTTGAAGTATCAGGCAAGATCAAGTTGTGCATTATTGTCGTTTATTCAGTGTCGGCAACTGCAGGTCGTATTGTAACCGCACCCGTTGAACAAGTCGTTCTATTCAGGGATGGTTTGAAGCGTAATTTTCGTTAGCATCCACATCTTAATTTAACAGTCGTTTTCAAAAAAAAAGTAATCAATTAAGGGCTTTATTAAAACAAAATTTAATTGAATTCTTTGTGTAACGAAAGTTACTCATATACCTTACCTACGTAATGTACATTTTTTTAAAAACTACAGTTAAGCAGGCTTCAGCGAGTCGATTAAATTTTAGTATTGAATATTTGGTTCATATAGGCATGGAACCCTGCACTGTGCGTGGCCCAATATGCACTTGGCCGGTTTTAAATAGTAGTCGCACTGGTAGGAGCCTCACGTGCTGGTATGGAAGTCGTCGGTGAACGAACAAACATTATGCGGCAGGCAAGTGCCCCGCTGTTCTATCCCGCTGCTCACACGCCTAGGGCGCACCCGACTTTCGCGTGCTATAACAAAGCTGTTGAATTAATTAAACGTCTCAATGAAAAAAAATATCCTCACTATCAAACATAAACTTAGGTTTGCTTTTGTTTTTTATAATATTAGAGTAGAGGTTCTAGTCATGAATCAACTTTTTCTGGCCTCCCGTTGCTATGGTTACACAATTTTTGTTTCATGGACAACCTAAGCTTTTTCTATGAAACAGTAGGTACGAAGATGTCACTTGGACAACTGGGGACTGAGTAAACAACTCGAAACAGTTGATTCACCCTTTTGCATTATTACGAGTTGCAGTTTTTTTTAAAGTAATTTATCTGGATTTTGTGATCAAAACTGTAATATCTAATCGACTTGAACGCTTCAATGTAGTAGTTTGTTTGATCAGCGTAGCAGTTTGATCGCTACACAAAAACAAACGAAAAATAGAGAATTAACGGACTATTTAAGTACATAACTGAGACTCGGACATAAATTATGAAAAACAACCATAATTCACTTAGAAAAATATGTATGTATCAGATCTATCCAAGGTACTTATATGCTCGAGTCGATCGGGCAGACAGACCGTTTAGACGCAATGACCGCCGCGCTATGTCCTGAAACACATTCCATTAAATATTAAGGAGGATACATCTGAAACATGTCCAACGATACGAATAGCCGTATTAATACGTGAGTAATCTGGCGTTTTGCATTAATTAACAGACTCACAATATCAAGTGTCAATGACGCTACTTAAAAGCAATGTCTTACAAAAAATCGCTGAATAGATTTAAGTCTAAGGCAGTATAGAAAGCAATCAGACTTACTTTCTAATCCAGAGTTTAGAAGCAATAAGTCTACAGCTTGCAGTGTTATGACACCAGCTCAAGTTTTAGAATGCTATCACATCAACTGACTCAGAGCATAAAACCTACTCTTAGCAAATACTCTGGTCGGAGTTAACATAAAGTTGAATACCCGTTTAGATGACAAGCACTCAACGCGCGTTGAACGCGCGCTAATTTTTTGTGTAGTGTTCATATGGTGCGCGTTTGTCAGGGGTTGAACGCGCGTTATCGCTGCCGCCCTGGTTCAATTTAAGCGAACCCTGAATTACGTCTGGCCGCATCAAGTGTGCTTTCAACTGAACGGTAACATGACGGCCGCTAGGGCAGCGTTGAACGCGCGTCACATGAAAACGTGCGTTAGCATGTGAACACGTTGTATAAAATGTTATGTAGTTGTACACGCACGTTGAGCGCTTACCCAGATGCAGTATTGTTTAACGCGCAAGCACTCGCGATCTCGCGACCTCTTTCTATCCTCATTCTATGATGTGTGAAAGAAAGAAGTGGTGTAAACGTTTTGTGATTCCGAGTGCGTTAGACAATTAGGCTTCAGGTTACTCGGACCCAGAAATATTATAAAGCGAACCCTCCCTCCACTTTTCGGTTGCATAAAGGGAAACAAATGATTGGTTGATTTGAGATAACTTTATCTTAATATGCCATTAATTAAACTGTATAATTGGACTATTGCAGGTGGAGGATGCGACTCATACTCGGTGTCGCAGTCACAAAGCATCAACTTCTCGCAGGCGATGCGCGCGCGCCCCGCGCCGCCCGCACCCGCGCCCGCGCAAAGCCAACAACAGCAACTCAGTAAGTACAGCTGGTGATTGGTTAGTGAATTACATGTGATCAATGGTGATAATGATTGGAATATGAGGTTAGGAGGTGAGGTGCCTACAAGCGCCCTATTCATAGACGTCACAGGCTTGCTAAAACTTGCTTAGAGCGCTCTGCAAGATACGAATTTTCTTTCTATACTCTGTTCAAGTTACTGAGAGCATACAGACGCACGTGATTGGTTAAAGTTATGCTGTTAAAACTACATAAACAAATCAGCGGCTTTAGCGGCGTATCTCTAGTCAATCACATGCAGCTGTGTGCTCTTAGTGCTAGCTCGTTAACTTAAACAGCGTATAGGTTGCTCTTTTGCCTTTTTTGTGTGTGGTCTGTGTTTGTCACCCTTTCCCGCCAAAACGGATGGACTGATTTGGATGACATTTTGTTTGTAGGTTACTGAATATATATTCCCTTGGGATCGGGATCTAAGTACGTAAAATCCCAAAATATTGAAGTCTAGAGAATGGAAATTTTGCAAAAATCTTTATTATACATGGGAAATTGGAAATTCAATTCAACTGCCATGCCATTTTAATTTGCCAGTGGTAAATTAATCTGTTAAGCTGTTGCCCGCGACTCCGTTTGCGAAGAATTCGTTTATCGTTATCCCCTGGGAACTATGCAATTTTTCGGGCTAAATATATGCTATATGTTAATCTACGCTATAAACTATATGTGTGCCTTTCATCAGAATCCGTCAAACCGTTTTAGCGTGAAAGAGTAACAATACATAGATCTCGTGATTTTTGTGATTGATTGTGGCTTGTTTTGGTCCGTTGTTGAACTGTGGTATTGTTGCAGGCGTGGCGGCGGCAGGCATGTCGCGCGAGCAGCAGGCCAAGATGCTGCAGCAGCAGCAGCAGCTCATGCTGCGCGCGCAGCACCAGATGCGCCCGCCGCCGCCCGACTACAAGGCGCGCTTCGTGGGCCCCGGGTGAGCCAACACTCAAACAATATCCACATCACCATCAGGAGGTCCACTGTTGAACACAGGCCTCCCTCATTGATACTATTACGGTTGGCAGCGGCGTGCATTCACCTTGAACCTGCGGCCTTTATCAAATCATCCGTCCATCTCGTTGGTGGATGTCCCATGCTGCGCTTGCATAATAATAAATAAATATCATGGGACAATTCACACCAATTTAATTGACCTAGTCCCAAATTAAGCTAGACAAAGCTTGTGTTATGGGTAATGGGATAGGGAACGGATAACGGATATCTGCCCCGATACGGGAATCGAACCCGCGACCTTAAGCTTCATAGTCAGGTTCTCTAACCACTAGGCCATCTAGTCGTTCAAAATATACATGGTGTATGGTTATTTTCCAGGAAGTTGGCACCTGAGATGCCGGGTATGTATTTTAAAAGTACAAGAGACAGAACGTAATAAAACATCGAGTGGGTCAAAATTCCAAAAACTATTTTTTTTCTGAATCCGTAAACTTTTTAAGATCTTTATAGGGGCCAATCAACTTTTAAACCGACACTAATCTGTCCGCGACATTTTTCAAACAATTGCAGATTTTTGTAAGTAAACATGTTTTTTCTGTAATTTAATAGATGAATAGCATGAATACATGCCATCCTACGTAAGTTTAACCTATTATATTATTATTGTTATTAAACCGTGAAATATCTTGTTGGAAGTACGATTTTTTGGTAACGCCAGAGACAATTTTGGTAACGCAGGAGACACCAAAACGTCGGTTTAAAAGTTGATTGGCCCATAGAACTATCCTAACCTAATCGGTTCCATACATACGATGCCGTTTTATGCCTTAAATTCGTATGTCTGTGTTTCCCCAGGTCCGGCCAAGCGGGCGGCGTCGGCGGCGTCGGAGGCGTGGGGGGCGTGGGCGGCGCGGCGGGCGCGCGTCGGCCGGCGCCGGCGCCGCGCGCGGCCTTCCCTCCGCACGCGCACCCGCGCCAGTACGCGCCCGAGTGGCGGCACGTGTTCATGCAGCAACAGGTCGCGAGGCAACAGTTCCCGCAACACCACCAGGGTGAGTCGCCGCATCATCATCATTTCAGCCGTAGGACGTCCACTGCTGGACATAGGCCTCCCCCATTTATGCTCAATCATTACGGTTGAAAGCGACTTGCATCCACCCTGAACCTGCGGCCTACACCAAATCTTCATCCATTTCGTTCGTTGGTGGACGTCCCACGCTGCGCTTGCCTGTCCGTGGTCTCCATTCCAGAACTTTTGGCCCCCAACGGCCATCTGTTCTGCGTGCTATATGGCCTGCCCATTGCCATTTCAACGAGCTAATCCGTTTGGCTTTGTCGGTGACCCCGGTTCTTCTACGGATCTCCTCGTTTCAGATTCGATCCCGTAGAGAAACTCCGAGCATAGCTCGTTGAGCGACTCTGAGCCAGGCCCATAGTGAAGCGCCCTACACTGACTATCGCTTTTACAGATCTGAGGCGGTATTGTCTAACGCGCGGACGCTTGCTGTCGTATTCACTATTTCTTTCTGTCAATGGTATAAGATGGTGACACAAAGAGATGGTTAGCAAGCGTCGGCGCGTTGGACAGTATGGTCCGTTGTTCTCGTTCGAAGCTCGTTCTTACAACTTTGCGTGACTGAAGATACAGACGAGGTGTGAGGTGAGTGGTTTCGCTGTCTGTACCGAACGCAAATTATAGACAGTTTTGAATGAGTCGCCAGAGGGGCCAAAGACGCGAAGTCTTTGCTGTTTTTTAACTTTAGGGTAGGAAGAGTGACTTGTGCTCGGGAAAAATCCCTTCGGACGAACTGGGAATGGAGGGCCCAGACAGTGTCCGACTTGCACGGAATAAAAAACCCGGTCACAAGTCCCCTTCTCTATTGATTATTAATACAAAAAACGTGTGCTTTATATTTTGAGGAGGGGAGGGGTAGGGAGGGGACTTAATCTACCCACAGTGTCCTGCCTCAGCCATTTGCTGGAAGGCCGAGAGAGGAGCATGCATTCTCCCGCTGGGCACTGGGGGGTGCTTAGGTCGGTCTTTTATGTTTTTACCCGTTGGTTTATTCCTTGACCGACCCTCGCCCGTTTCTGTACATTTCCTTAGAGCTATTGGTTGGGTTGGTGGGATTTCCTGTCATATGCATTTATCTATAAAATTATAGACAGTTACCACTTAACAATGTTTTTCTTAAAGTGGTCAATCACTGATGCATCAAAATCAAAATCAAATCAAAAATATATTTATTTGTATGAATATGGTTACACGGTCTTATGCAAATATAGGTACATGCGTATTCAACTTGCATGCAGGTGTACAAATTTTCAATGTCAAATTATAGTAGGTACTTTAACGACTGCTTTAGCCTAGTTGGTAGTGACCCTGCCTACGAAGCAAGAGGTCCTGGGTTCGAATACCGGTAAGGGCATTTATTTGTGTGATGAGCACGAATATTTGTTCCTGAGTTATGGATGTTTTCTATGTATTTAAGTATTTATTTATCTATATTATGTTTATCGTCGTCTAGTACCCATAGTACAAGCTTTGCTTAGTTTGGGACTAGGTCGATTTGTGTAAGATTGTCCCGTGATATTTTATTTTACTTAGTCTAATGTCAAATTTATAATATTACGATTTCAAATTACAATTATTATTTTATGTCAAATACTCTTTAATACTATAGAAACATTTATTTATGCATGGGCAATAACTGGATTGGTTACCATAAATTCATCGAGTTTGGTCTCATTTGATTCGTCTGGACGAGTACTTTTGTCCTAGATGGTAGCCAGGGGCAATAAGTACAGTAAAAATGCTGGGTGAATCAACTTTTTCGTGTTGTTTATTCAGTTGCCAGTTGTCCCGAGTGACATCTTCATACTGTCTCATAGAAAAATGCTTAGGTTGTTCATGAGACAAAGTTTGTGTAACCATAGCAACCGCAAGAAAAATTTGATTCACCCAAAACTAAGACTGTGATGACATAGAACTTCTACTCTAATATTATAAAAAACGAAAGCAAATCTCAGTTTATGTTTGATAGTGAGGATATTTTTTTCGTTGAACTAAACGTGTCGTATTAAAGATGGATTTTTTGTAATATTATTCTTGTTTAATGTAATGACATTACCATTAATGAGATGTTATGTCCAGGCGGGTTCAGTATGGGCGGCGGGCACGCGGGCGCGGCGCAGCAGCAGCAGCTACAGATGCAGCAGTCGCGTTTGCAGCAGCACCAGATTATGCAGCATCAGCATCAACAACAACAGAGGTATGTAGACGCAGTCTAAATTCGTTTATTGCATACACAGGCATAAGCTGGAACATGCAGGGTATTCGACCTATTCCTTGTTTTTAGCCCAGTCAAACGGGTCAAAATTCAGTGGATTTCGAGTTGAGTTTTTAGTTTTTTCGTAAAAACGCTATCTCTCCGGCCTTAAGAATGGAAATTGTTTTTTTTGTAGCCAGTGAACAAAGGATTACTTTACCAAAAAATAAAAGGTTGTAAATCACAAGTTAAAGTATTTTTTTTTAATCAAAGACGATTACTCAAAAAAAGATGTAGAAAAAAAAAACTTAAAACTCGAATAACTCGAAAACCACAGAATTTTGACCCCTGGTTGATCGGGCTAAAACATTGTAAATAAGCTCTAGAATAAACCCTTTCAAGGAACAGGTTGAATTACAAGTCACCCTGTGACTAGGTATCCGCCCCGCCCACCCTCCACTCCCACTCCACCTCTCCACTCTCCACTCTCGCGCGCGACTCAGGGCGTGAAATGGCGCGCGTATTGCAGTGCGAATAACGACGAAACTGCCCTATTGATCCTCCACCCTCGCGCTCGTATCTAAGTTTGGCTTGCGAACCCTTTATCGCGGGATTAAAACCGACTGCAAACTGGAACGAGACGTGAACGCGACTCGTAACCGCGAAGAATACACGAATGGGATCACCACACTCATGGATCATATGGCATCCGTTTCTTTGCTCCTTATTCCGTGGCTTACTTTTGTCATTTTGAATTTTATGTTTCTTTTTTCCTTTTTCTGAACTTTTCTGTCTTTTGTTTTACTTTATGTGCTAATCTGTTTTATATCGCCGTATTTTATTATCTGTGGAAACCTATAATTGGCTTTGATGTTACCGTACATGTTTCGTAATAACCTGTACTAGTTAATTTAAGTTGTTTGTTTTCCGAATAAAATAAAAAAGTAAAATAAAATATCGCGGCTTTGCGCTTGAATAGCGCGCGAGCGTGGCGAGGCTAATAGATTGATCGCTGATGTGGTTTTTGGTTGCCACTCTGTTATAGTTGATTGATGTAAAGAACTACCTATCTAGCTTGCTGAAGATAAAAATATTGTAGTTCACTCTTTACTACCCAAACTAATTCGCTCGCTTGAAAGCTCGAAACCTTCCGTGATTTGTGGTCAAAAATGAGTTCTCTTAGATATAGATACACTTTTTATTTGAGATATATTACGTGTTGCTCCATATTCATTTTTTATTTCATGTTTCCTTGGACTATCAAGTTTGTTCCAAGATGAAATGTTATATGCAATACCTTTACTCATATTTAACTAATCTAAAGTCGATAAGATAACGCGAAGTACCTACAGATTTAATAACGCAATTTACAATGTATTTACAGGTCGACCAATCAGCAGCCTCCGATGTCGCATCTCATTATGCAACAAAATCAGATGATGAATGTTCAAGGGCAGGTTAGTACATGCAACCTGTTTTGATTTATATCTTATAAATAATTCTAGTACGAGTAGTTTGCTGTTAATTTGTTTGTGTTCTAACATTGTTATTACAGTTTACTAATTAGTTAAGAGCATAGCACTTATTACTTTTTGACGAGCATTTACACAAGAACTAAAGTTACCGTCATAGTTCGAAGAATCACCAGACTAAGCGGCAGTGGGCAGGGCACATCGCTCGTAGAACTGATGACCGATGGGGCCAAAAGGTTCTCGAGTGACGTCCGGAAGATGTAGCACAGGTAGGCCTCCAACAAAATGGAGTGACAACCTGGTTAAGGTTGCGGAAACGCGTTGGATGCGGATGGCGCAGGAACGGTCTATTTGTTGAACCTTGGGGGAGGCCTATGGGCCTATAAACAAGTATAGCTTGTCTAGTTTAAAATGACGCGCCCCACCATCGCAC
This sequence comes from Archips xylosteana, assembly GCA_947563465.1. Taxonomy (NCBI): domain Eukaryota; kingdom Metazoa; phylum Arthropoda; class Insecta; order Lepidoptera; family Tortricidae; genus Archips; species Archips xylosteana. Next base: position 9,426,038 of record OX387349.1, read on the forward strand.
TCACGCACAGGATTCGAAACTCAATTCAAGCTACAATAGACTCTATTGTAGCTCAAATTGAGCTCCAAATCCCGTGCGCAAACGCGTTGGTGGGGCGCGTCATTTCAAACTAGACAAGCTGTAACCTGTATGATGTTTGTTACAGATGCCAAACATTCACATGAGCCAAAACCAAAGCATGTCGATGCAAGGCGGCATGGGCGGCATGGGGTCGCACGGCCCGCACGGCGCGCACGGCGCGCACGCGGCGCACGGCGCGCACGCGCCGCACGGCATGCACGCCAGCGCGCCGCAACAGCCCGCCATGCTGCAATCCTTCCCCTCCCTACACTCGTCTTCGTTCTCGGGACAGCCCGCAGACTTCAACCTCGACTTCCTAGATAACATGCCTTCCACCGACGCCAGTAACCTCACTGCGCAGGAGCTCCTCAATTCTCTGGACAATGCGTTCTTGAACGATATCCTTTAAATCGTCGTTTCTCAACCAGCGATTAGCAAATAGCTATGGGTTGCGATCAATCAAAAACTTACCCTATATGCAGTCAACTTCAATTCAATTTTGTTTACTCTTATGCAGGGGAATTAAGTGCAAAATGTATACATATCTTTTTCCTCAACTGCACCTGAATCTAGAAAAAGGATTGCTAACTTGAAGGGTGTCAATGAAACAGTCAGTAGTTTTACTATTTAAGGGGTTTGATCAGTAAAAAGGTTGAGAAACGTTTTAAATTTCGATCAGGTGTCCTCGACGCTTGTTTCGGTGAAAAACGACCAATATAACCATCGTGACCAAAGTTCAGGAATTTACAACGGTTCGTTTGGAATTCTCTGTATCACGGAGTGCGGCGTGAACGGAGCTTCCGGTGTCTTTTATATAAACTTTCGGATGTGTCGTTTTTAGACTATTTATTGTGAATGCTATCCATTTCATAGTATTTTATAGTTTTTACGATTGTTAACACTTCTTTTGTAAATATTTTATTGTACTTCTAGGATGTTCGTTACACGAGTGAAAACGAGGCGTAATCTGCAACGCGATTACATTTTCCCCTAACGTTTTCGAGTTTCCTTGTAAAATAATAGGTTTTTTACTACACTCGGAAGTAGGTGAATTTTAGGTATTATATTTATTTAAAATACTGTAGATACGCGAAAATGAAGCACAAAAGACATTATATCGATTTAATTTACTTCCAGTAATTTATTTGTCAATGAAGAGCCGTCGTGATGGCTCTTTCTTCCTACAAACATGTACCTACTCATCAGATAGCCGGCCAAGAGACTGTTTCTAAAACGCAGTTATTTGCGCCCTGTACATAGTTTTACGGGAGTTGCGGCGAATGGATTAAACCAACCTGATTTTCCAAAATGACCTACAAACAACCTACAAACCTACCTATCATCACATAGATAATTTTCTTTATTCACTTAATCCATTTGTCACAGCTCCCATGAAAAATACTATCTGGGACTCCCCTTACTGGGCATTGAACCACTCTCTTGGTCCACTATGCATACACTCCAGGGGTTACAATATGGTATGGTGAAGTGTAAATTAATCCTCAAAAGCTGGCCACGGCGCAACTCGTGAACTCGTTGGGTCCAACTCGTGAAGCTGAAAGTTCAAATTTTGAAGGATCAATAACACTGATATACGTTCTTACTTTTTTTAGTGGCAATGTTGGGAAAACACGCATGGCAGAATAATTAAGGCAGTCGAGAAAAAAAATGACCTAATCCAAAAATTTGGAATGGGCACATTTACTAGGCAAGCATTCTCCACCTTAGGCCATATATTTGGTTACCACAGTCACGGTCAAACGAAAGGCTACTTTGCATAAAAACAATTCAAAATATAGTATGTGATATTGTAAGTGTTGAATTTTAAATCACCATATTTATTTCCGTGGGGAGAGGTGATTTCTCTTGTTGCGGCATAATTTTTTAATTTATGAGCAAGTGCATCCATATGACATATCCAAAAACTATCCGGGCATGACAAGAACGGAAACAGTGTGTTCCTGATACTAAATTGTAGCTTCGTGAGTTGGGCCGCGCGCCGGCCTATCCGCCTGGGGTCGCCCCCACTATCTTATATCATAGTGCAAATGTAAATTAATGTAATTACGGTTAATGTAAGATCATTCCTGTACCTAAGATAATTATTTAGTAGATTATACTGTGATGTCGGTCTCAATGGTCAATAGGTAAACATTATAGTATCAATTATTATAGATAGATATTGTTGACATTAAGTATTGTCAGGTCTAGACTCGTTATTGTTAAGGATCTCATGTATTATTTAGGATGGTTCGGAAATCTGGAATTTACTAAATGTTCGTTTATATAACTATTTAATGAATCATGACATACTTATTATTCCATATTATTTATTTCTATAATTTTTTCACTCGCGAAATTATTATAATACTTATTTAGAATTATGTTGAGGCATCAATCAATCAATATCATTAATAAATAGTGTAAACAATTCCGTTGTCACGGGGAGGCATGGATGCTCTCTGTAACATTAATAAATAATACAGCTATAGAACCAATTGTGAATGGTAACAACATTCCAGAGCCATTGTTAACAATGTTTTAACTTTAGGACCAATTTTTGAATGTTCTTTTGAAAATAATATTGCATATTGATTTGTGGCGTTTTATTTACTTTCCGATTCATTCCATAAAAAAATTAAGCATAGGATTTCTTAAAAAATAATGTTCTTAATTAACACAAATTAATTATTCACGGAGAAAACACTATAGAGCATGGAAAAAAGTCACTCGAACGGTTTAAGTAAGTTTACAGGAGTTACTTAAGTTCTATGGCACATTTATAACTTCAAAATGTTAAAAATATATTGAATGACTATGCTGGCTGGCTATTAAGTACATTCATTCCGCAACATAATTACATCAGTCTTGAGTTCATCAATTTGAACATTACATTATTTGTAAATATAAAATCATAAAAAAGTAATTTGTCATCCTAAATATCGATACCGGAAATCTCAAATGGCGTAAAGGACAAAAATGCGAAAATGAGTCTTAAATGCCATTCGATAGGGAAAAAAAGCTGTATACGATGCAATTAAGACTCATTTTCGCATTTTTGTCCTTTACGCCATTTGAGATTTCCGGTATAGATATGTCAAATGACTTTGATAAATTGCGCAAAATTACCACATTATGGACTCTGCTTCGTGCTTGTACAAGTAGTCTGAGAATTTCTCCAGTTTTCTCTCTAAAGCATTTATCTCCGCTGCTAATTCTCATACCATCTCATTGGGCTTGCTGTGGAAAATCCTTGGGTTTCTCACGCGGGGACTGTAGAAGTTGTTAGGTTGGATGTACTTGGCCATAACGGGTTCTTCGTGCATGCCCATTTTGGTCTCGTAGATGTTTTCGTTAGTCTTATTAGACTTCATTATGAAGGTGTGCAGCTCTCGCCGATGCTTGCGCAGCCGAATACACGAGAATATGGTCACGAGCAGGATGCCGAGTTTCAGGAGCGCGACCACAAACAGACTCAGCATGAACACGATGAATTGTTGGTGATACCAGTCTTCTAGTTTTGCCAAGCATCCCTATAACAAAAAGTAGTATGTTGGCAATGATGTCAGATTTGAAAAGGTCTAGACAGCGAAATATACCCATGGACCTACTATCTAGATAGTTCGTCCATGAACTCCATGAACATACCCGACAGCCGTGGCCAAAGAAAGTCGAATGAAGGAGAATTTCCACCGTCCTTGCAAATTTTTCTATTATAAACGCTTCGCTAGAGTACGTGAATAATGAGTTCAGAATGTTTCTAAAATAAATTAAACATTTTCATAATGTTGTTGCGATGCTCAAGCATACAAATATGTCACAATTAATTTTATTTTTTTATTCATGAACATCAAGTAAGTACCTATGTACAGTCGGCGTACAAAAAGGTTTGTCACTTTTCGACCTTAATTGTTGACATAGAGTCGAAAAGTGACGCACCTTTTCTTACCCCGACTGTATACTTAATCTTACAAGTAAATAAGCAATAATACAGGCTACTTTTTAATGTTAATGCTAGTCCTAGCATAAAAGACAGTTACCGGCACGTGTCTAAACTCCGGGTTGGGCGTAAGGTCCTGGCAGCGGGACGCGTTCCGTGGCGCGGGGTTGAGGTGCGAGGCAGGGGGTGTCTGCACGCAGCAAGATGGCGGCACGGCGGCGCCGCGCGGGCCCAGCCGCCGTAACTGCCACACCGACATGTCGTAGTTGCGCGCCTCCGTCATGCCACAACACTCCAGCTGAGATGTAAAGTTCCAATCACAATGTATTCAATTAGGTACTACCTACTAACACAAGGAAGGGAAGGAAGGGTTACTAATGTAAGGACCGGCTCGTCACAAATAAAACACGGTATTAGGGCGATTGTGCACTACAAGACCGGACCGGATAAAAACGGCCCAGAATGGGAAAGTGCACTAACTAGTAGGGATAAGTTCGCCTTTGAACATCTCTTTCTCTTGTTTACTGATATTTTCTTGTTTTTATGTACAATAGTTTTCCATATCGCACCGTAAAAAATCGGACACTTGTAGACTTTTCCCCATTACGGGCCGTTTTTTTCCGGTCCGGTCTTGTAGTGCACAATCGCCCTTAGGCTGCTTGTCCACTGGAGCGGAGTGGAGCTAGGGGGTAATGCGGAGCGGAGTTGCGGTTTGTGTCTGTCCATAGACGTGGAGCTAGATACCGGGGTGCAGCGAGAAATTAATGCGGAGCGGAATTACGGACTTTATTTTTTCATACGCGGGGCTAGCCCAAACTCGTTTCTTCGTTCCTCTTCCTTGCTTCGGATCCAGGTTTTGTATGAATTTTTAAACTACATTTACAACTTCCTGTCAACTGAAGAGGAGGGGGTGATTTTATGCAATTCTATTCGTGTATTTTTATCTCGCTCGCCGCTCCGTCTCCGCTGCCTCGCTTGACTCCAATGGAAAGGCAGCCTTAGACATGCACATCCGAATACCCAACGTTGCCAACTTTCGGTCCATTTAAATAAATCTTAAGTTTGCGACAACTTTTGTTTCTAATGCTAGGTTTACACGGAGCTTAGTAGCTAATGCTTAGTACTTGCCACTTACACTTGTCAGATGCGTGTATTGTTTAATACTAAGCACTTGTACAATATGTTTACACACTTCTGACAAGTGTAAGTGACAAGTACCTATTAAGCGTTAGCTACTAAGCTCCGTGTAAACCAGTGGTTCCCGACCAGTGTGCAGTGGTCCGTGGACCACCTGTGGTCCGCAGAAGCCAAAATATGGTCCGTGAATGACTTTAAATTTCTTTTTATGTAATTTCCTATTGAGTTTTTTATTAAAGTTTCAATTAGATTATTATATTTTATTATTTTTATTAAGTATACACCTAAATAGTGGTCCCTGCTAACAAGAATAATATAAAAGTGGTCCCTGACCAAGAAAAGGTTGGGAACCCCTGGTGTAAACCTAGCATTATGCTGTGTACGACCCCAATGAGAGAGGCATGTTCAGCAGTGGACGTCCTACGGCGGAAATGATGTTAATGATGGTACCTCAGTCTGTGCTAAGTCCAGCGCCGCAGTGAAGTACTCGTAGTCAGGCAGCGCGTAGTACGCCTGCAGCGCGCCGACCGCGCCGCCGCGCGCGCTCTGCACGCCGGCGCAGCGCGGCCACGCCGCCGCCGCCACGCCGCCCGCGCACGCGCAGAGCAGCAGACCCAGCACCATCAGGAAATACTGCGCACAGCATAAAGAAGCGTCCTCACTCAGGACCGTCTTTAACTTATTAGGGGCCCTGGCCACTTTAGAATTAGTGGCGTAACTATACCATCTGAGGCCCGTGGCAAGTTTCTTGGATGGGATCCTCCCAGTAAAGATCGTCACGTTTTAATTTAATTTTAATGCTATTTCTGGGTTCGCAGCTTCTTGGGTCGGGGCCCTCTAGGGTCGGGGGCCCGTGGCATTTTGCCAGCCCTGCCACCCTATAGTTACGCCACTGTTTAGAATAAGGGGCCCCAGGATCTGTCACTAGGATGCCTCATCATCCCTGGGGCCGTGGGCACGTGCCCATAGTGCCCAGTGGGAAAGAGGGGCCTGTTCTCACTGAGAGCATTCTTACCCGAGCATTTGTAAACGGGCAATCACCAACACCGGTTTGTAAGCTTTGTACTCGGCTCAACGTCCACACCACTTGAATATTCGACTGTTCGCGTGAGTGCTCTCAGTGAGGACGCTCCTTAAGGCAAAAGTTTAGTACACTCAAAAAAAAAACGGTCAAATGCGAGTCGTACATCCGTACATGTTTTAAAAATATTTTAGTAAAATATTATAAAGATCTAATTAAATACGGTGAAAAACTAGTTTCTTGTATGACGACCCCCTTTCATTTCTAACTTTATTTGACTTATAGTATTTTTGTTCTTATGAGGGTTTATACCTGCTGAGCTGGCAACGTTGCATTTTTGTTAGTTTATCTCGATTATTCCATAAAAATTGAATGAAAATTAAAAATGTTTTGAATACAAATTGTTCTAATATATAAGTTGAACAATTTGTATTCAAAACATTTTTAATATTCATTCAATTTTTATGGAATAATCGAGAAAAACTAACAAAAATGCAACGTTGCCAGCTCAGCAGGTATAAACCCTCTTAAAGCTGCCACAGTAATACGTAATGAAAATTTCAAGTGTCTAGGGGTCATTATACGTGCTAGTGGCCCGTCCAGCACCGCTAGAACCTAACCGCGACAGCAGCATGCAGTGAGTCGCACAGCAGTAGGAAACCGCATACCACCTCAGCGAAACCACATGCCTGGAACGCTGGAGGCACTTACAAAGGTGAGTATGACGTATGAGGGCATGTAAGCGGCCCAGCAGCCGAGCGCGGCGGCGGCGCACACGGCCAGCCCCGCGGCCAGCAGCGCCAGCGCCGCGTAGTGCAGCGGCGCCTCCGCCAGCGGCCCGTCCGGCGCCGCCAGCAGCCGCGACAGTAGCACGCGCCGCGAGTAGCACAGCAGGAGGAAACTGCATACCACCTCGGCGAAGCCGCACGCCTGGAACGCTGCAGGCACTTACCAAGGTGAGTATGACGTATGAGGGCATGTAAGCGGCTCAGCAGCCGAGCGCGGCGGCGGCGCACACGGCCAGCCCCGCAGCCAGCAGCGCCAGCGCCGCGTAGTGCAGCGGCGCCTCCGCCAGCGGCCCGTCCGGCGCCGCCAGCAGCCGCGACAGTAGCACGCGCCGCGAGTAGCACAGCAGGAGGAAACTGCATACCACCTCGGCGAAGCCGCACGCCTGGAACGCTGCAGGCACTTACCAAGGTGAGTATGACGTATGAGGGCATGTAAGTGGCCCAGCAGCCGAGCGCGGCGGCGGCGCACACGGCCAGCCCCGCGGCCAGCAGCGCCAGCGCCGCGTAGTACAGCGGCGCCTCCGCCAGCGGCCCGTCCGGCGCCGCCAGCAGCCGCGACAGTAGCACGCGCCGCGAGTCGCACAGCAGAAGGAAGCCGCATACCACCTCGGCGAAGCCACATGCCTGGAAACACCAACTCAGCCTATACAACGTGTCTACCCTCTGGACAAAGGTGAATAGAACGTGATGATTAGGATAGATACCCGTTTGTAACCTATATGTGCAAAGTCTCATACCAAACGCCACAGTTTTAATGCAGAAATGATTGCAATGTTTTACGATTTATAACTTCGGAACAACGGATTCGGATGTAGAAACATGGTAATTAAAGAGTAGGTATTTAAACTTGATTAACCTCTTTGAACCGCATAACTCAATTGCCGACGATTATTTCAGTATGAAAAGATACATAGATTAGAAAGATAGATAGATTTAGAAAGATAGATTTTCAGTAGGTATGATGTCATTCGTGTTCTTACTCTACTCGGGATTTCGATCATTGTCCTGTCCAGAGAACAAATGTATACAGGTTTTCTCACGATGTTTTGAGAAATACAAAAACATATATAAAAACGATCATTAATTGAAAATTTTAGGGGATGTGGAGTCATAGTCATTATCAGTGGAAGTGTATATGGTCATCACTCATCACCGAAAGTGAGTGAGTGGTTGTAAAATGATCTCCACGCCACACACTCTTATTACCTAATACTTACTTATTTTATTATTACCTTGGCAGTAATCGTATAGTGATAGTTTTGAATTCTACAAACGGACATGCACTTCTGACGCTGACTGTACTTGAATGCTGAAAGCACTTGGTTTTAAGCTGGATATACCTACTAGATTTCTTTATTTTGTTGACCTGCTATACAAAGTTAGTCTAAATTTTAATACTTTTACATCCAAACAACTAGCATGAGCTCTTTGTGATTTGATTTGAACCCATAACTCTTTGGGAGTCATAGACTGACTGTTAACTACCGTGATGTGGACAATGGCCCTTTCGCAATTAGTGGTCAAACAATAACATTCCAAACTCACAATAGCTTCAATAAAAAGCGCATTCTATCAGTAGTAAGTTATCACAAAGTGAACTCTCTTGTTCTGAAATGTGGTAAAATGTTGTTAAAACCATGTGAGACTACACAAAGTAGAAAATTGTAGGTATTATTATTACCTCACCGACGTCTGACCACCCAACTGTTAATTTTAACGACGCACGGCGCATATTACATGGCCAAATGGGTATATATAGTTAACAACCTTAATTTTTTCAATCGGTGTTTCTAGTCAGCAAGTAATAATATTGGGATGTAAATTTACAATAGCAAATATATAAAATGACACAATACTACAGTAAATTGTTTCAACATCAGGTACTTACGAAGAAAACAGTGTTGAAGCATCCGAAGAGAACCTTTGCACTCGCGACTTTCTTGAGCTTCATTCTAGCTCTTCACCAAATAATGAACGAAATGACGTAAGATTATTTACGTGAAACTCGTTCGAAATGATAGAAATAGTAAAAAGTAGCAACAGGACGTGGAAAGAGACGCTCACCGGTCAGCATGTGAACAAACAATAACACAGTGAATAGATTCGCCGGTTTTAGGGAGATACGCTCTGCTGCGCAGGTGGGGTGACTAATAATTAAGGCAGTTTTGTTTAAGTTAATGCACGAGTTCCTCTCCGATGTGTGAATATGGGAGCTCAATTTCATTCTGTTACAAATTTTACAATTTCGTAATTGTTGATTACGTTAGCTCTCATTTTAATCGTGATCATGCATGAACTTTATGCACTCTGCGATGTTCTAACGCAAAAGGTTGAAATAGTCACCACCACCATAAAGCCTAATGCAGTTTCAAATGCTAGGATTTGTTATTTGCCGTGAAAAATGCAATGACGGTTTGAAAAAAAATGACTTTCTATTACTATCATCCGTGGTTTCATCCGTGTTTTGTTACTGCTAAAGTTAGTTATTTGCGATTGCATTTATAATTTATTAAAAATAATTGAAATAGGTTGCACAAATTAATTTCAACATGATGTCAAAACATAAAATATATTTTTTTGTAAGCTATATATCAATATGGTTATAAATTGCTTAAAAATCAATATCTTTCTTCTTGAATCCTCCACATGCAACTTTAGGAGTTGCTGTGATATCATCCTGTTCTCTCTCACTCGTTTCTTCCAACTCTGAAAACAAAAGAACATATATTTGCGGTTGTGCAACTTCATTTGAGTCCCGCGGGAACATTGCACTTGCCCAGTAGGTATAAAAAGGAAGCTTAGATCATCTTCTTCTTTTTTATCTAATCTTCTAATTCTAATATATAAAATGTCACAGTGTTTGTTATTGAAGTCCTCTGAAATGGCTTAACCGATTTTCATGATTTTTTTTTGTCTATATTTGTTAGGTCTGAGAATAGGTCGTAGCCTATTTTTGATACCCCTATTCTTCGCAGACGGAGTCGCGGGCAGCAGTTACTTTACTATATATTGTAGAGTATTATTTATTATATTATAATGTAGCATTCTATTATTGTGACATTTTTTTAATCAATTCAGAAGTTCCACAATATTACCTCCTCCTACATATAAAGGAATTGGGGATGTCAATTTTTTTGCAATGTATAGTAAATCGAAAACCATTTCGAGATAAATGCTTTTTAAGTCGATTTCTGTAGTTATTTAATTTTAATATTGTGTAATGAATTTATCAAATAACAAATAAGCAATGACCTTCATTTGACATTGGTGTAAACTGCGTGACCGGTCCAAGTCGTACTTTATTCTGTGTGGTTAGAAATCTTCACAATTTACGCGTGGATTATAAATACTACGAAGTTTGATTTGGACCCGCTGCCTGACATCTAGCACATTGACAGCGCCAGTAAAGTGACACTAGTTACAGTGTACCACTGCGCAATAAATAATTAAAGGGGTTGCCTTATCGTTAGCGTTTAGATATATTAAGAAATTTGGCAGTGTGGGAGCCCTCAATTACAATCTGACGTCATCAACCAAAATAGTTTCAATAATTAATTTTGAAAAAAGTAGTGAACTAAATGACAAAATATTGAAATTAGTTTCTTATAATTGACTTTTCTATAAAAAAAAAATATAAAAACCACTGGTAATTTTTTTTAGACATTCCCAATTAGAGATTAGATCGAATATGAAGAAATTTTATGTGTGTAGAGTGGGTCTTTGGATGTTTTAAACCAGAATTGGATACAATAGTTGGCACTGCGATTGGGATCCTAGCAGGACAAATAGGACAATGCCTGTCATGTCAGCTAGTCTAGGTACTACCTGTATATTTCGATTGTTTGTTCAAATTTTGCAAGTGAATTTTTTGTGTTCAAGGTTACATCTAGGAAAACGAAAATATTTGGAGGTACACCTTAAATGAAAAATCATATTGTGAATCAGCGTGATTAGCATCTGTGTAAGTATTTTTCTTCCGTCCGTCTATTTATGTTCATGAGATAACTAATGACCACCGTACACCAGTGTGCCGCGGCACACACATTGCGGAACACTGGCCTAGGTCACTCTCCAGCCCTTCAATTATGTCTATACAAAAAAAACCGGCCAAGTGCGAGTCGGACTCGCGCACGAAGGGTTCCGTACCATTATCTATAAAAACGGCAAAAAAATGACGTTTATTGTATGGAGCCCCCCTTAAATATTTGTTTTATTTTAATTTAATTATTTATTTATAAAGTGAATATATATAGGTTTAAAGATCATTTATTCTCATTAAGAATTTCACATTCACTTAACATGAGAACTTAATTCTAAAATCTATTTTTATTACATGCTATATAATGAGTATAATCAAATAAATAACAAAAACAGGTACATTTCACGGCACTATAACTAAACATTCTGTGAATATTTCAAGCGTCTACCTGTTGCCGTTATCAATATCGAGCAAAAACGAGCAAAAAAATCACGTTTTTTGTATCGGAGCCCCCCTAAATATTTATTTTATTCTGGTTTTTAGTATTTGTTGTTATAGCGGCAACCAAAATACATCATTTGTGAAAATTTCAACTGTCTAGCTATCACGGTTCATGAGTTACAGCCTGGTGACAGACGGACAGACAGACGAACAGCGGAGCCTCAATAATAGGGTGCCGTTTTTACCCTTTGGGTATGGAACCCTAAAAACTTACGGCAATCCGTCGCTCAGTTTCGACGTGAAAGAAGGACAAACAAACAAACACACTTTCACATTTATAAGTATGGATTTACCTGGCGGCAGGTGTAGCTTCTCAATATTGAACTTCTTTCTCCTTAATTTGAATGCTAAATCGAGACTCGGCGGGACGAACGGCGTGATCGAATGAACTGAAGTCAGTTTGGTGAGATGGAACAAGCCTTGGTAATCTTTGTAGACTGGATTGGTCTCTTTTGATGAACCAGCGAAGGATTCTATTCTCACTGCATTGTCTATCGAGTACAGAAGTCTTTTCGTCAGGGCTTCACTCTGGAAAAACCATTTTAGACATATCAGTTTAAACTTACTTAACTTACTGGCGAGAAGTTTAAGAAGCAGAATTCTTGCATATTGTTTGCGTAAAACAGTGGATTCTAAGCTAATTCCGTAAGATTTTCAGGAGTGGTCCTTGTCAATTGTATCAATGGTAATTTTGAATGTACAATAAAGAACAAATAAATTATATTAGGTTCAAGTTCCTTTGTGTATGTATAATAAACTCTCACAACTTTTCTTTACGTTTTTATAAGACAGTTAATCAAGTGTTTGTGTAAAATACAGGGTAATTTTTTTAATAAGTGCACAAATTTTAATATGTGATTCAGTGTTGTTAAAATAACAAATTTCAGTATTTTTCGTTATAATATTAATCACTTATTGTTTTGTTTTTTATAGTAATTGTTTGGATGAATTACTATGAACAACCCAAATTTCAAGATTTACAAAAAAATATCTTGAACAGATAATCGTGATCTATCAACAATACTGAATCACATATCAAAATTTGTGCACTGATTAAAAAATTACCCTGTATATTATTAATACATTATTGCAGATATCACTATTTTTGAACCATGTGGTCCATGCTAATAGGCATCCTTAGTGGTCCTGGGTCGCAAAAAGATTGTAAACTACAGGTTTAGATCAAATATTTGTCATTTGAAGTGTAACAAATTGTTGCAACCACAGCATGCTTCTCACTATATTTTGCTTCCTTTTCCATTTTTCCCTTTGTATTACCATGGATAACCATCTGTCATTTCTCTGATTAAAAAAAATAAAGGAACTTTTAAAGTAAAAAAGTCTTGTCTGTGTACTGCCCATAACACATGTTATTTGTTTTAGTTCTCCTGCCTGTCTACTCCTCTCCAAAATGTTATTTTTCAACTAAACTATTTTTATCATGTGTTTCATGACTTTACATCAACATTGGGAAAATACGTGTGCTAAGGCAGCAAGGCTTTGATCAATTATAACTGTAGATCCACAGTCGCGCGCCCGAAAATGTCCGAGCCAAATGAGCGCCACTTTGATAAAAGTGGCCTTCTTTTTCTCAGTACGTTGCGTGAAATTGTCAAGTTTAGCTGTCAAGTGTCAACCGAAATTCGACTGTAATGAAGTAAAGACTAGGTTCAAATTTCTGTGTAGGTGATGATTTTAATTGTTATGCAAACAAATAAAAAAGTTCGGACATTCTTTGAAGGGGATTTTGTTCGGCAATGTGTATCTTCAGTTTTAATTGATCAAAGCAGCAAGGGTCAACCAAAGGTCCAACCATCAACTAAAAAAAAAGGTACACACGCAATGAAGAAGAGTACCCTTTCTCAAACAGCACATGTCATTTGTTCAGTACTTACATCAAAGAGGTGAGTAGGGATAGTGATAAATGCAACAGCAGTGGTTCCCCGCAGCAGCACTCGAAGGCAGTAGACAAACTTCAGGAGATCCTGCCCAAACTTATGATCATCTTCCTCCTCACAATCATGAGACGTCCAGACTGGTGAACCCAGGGACTGTATGTTGATTCTCAAAACATTGCTTTTATCTTTATTGTTTATTTTATATTCTTCTTTTGATAACAACCCTTTTATACTTGAGAGTAGTTTGAAGTACATGTCATTTCTAAAACCTGTAATGAAAAAGAATACACTACTATTACTAGGTATTACCAACATCGATATAGAATACTATTCTACTATACTATACTATATTCTATTATACTATAGAATTCTATATCGATGATTACCAAGGATGATATAGACTGGAATGGCAGTCACCATAGTATGGATCGGCCGCGGTTTTTGTAGTTTGATTATTAAATTTAGATGGCACTGAAATATAGCCAAGAGGCTTTGAAGGCAAAACAATAAGACTACAGATGTTTCATATTACTACAAATGTATTATTTTTCAAAAATATTGTATAATAATAATAATACATTTGCAGTGATATGAAATGTCTGTAGTCTTATTGTTTTGCCTTCAAAGCCTCTGGCTTTATGTCAGCGCCATCTAGATTTAATAATCAAACTACAAAAACCGCGGCCGATCCGTACTATAGTGACTGCCAATCCAGTCTATATCATCCTTGGTATTACATAGTATTACATTGTGCTATTTAGTACTAGCTGTTGCCCACAATTTTGTCTGTGTCTCATGAGTAGGTACTTTTAAACTTTTTAGAATAAGAAGTAAGAGAAAAAGTTTAATAAAAATTGGTCAAGCCGTTTCGGAGAAGTTTGATAACAAACACCGTGACATAAGATTTTTATATATTAGATATAATATAAAATCTGCTAAAAATTTAAGCAGATTTTGATTATATGAGTATATATATTATAGCATTTATAGAATTACCTTTAACTTCCCCAACATGGTGACTAACATTCCAATATGTTATATTACTGTTTTTAATAGTTTCTGAGTCAAGATGTCTGCTTAAATCAAAGTGGTGACCGAAGTTGGTGTTACTGCCAAAGGAAGACTCAACTTGGTTGAGACCCTCATATCTCCAGGCAATCTTCATTTTATTCACATCTTGTGTTGACATGCTGACATCATCTTCTGGGGGCACTGTGCTGGGCTGTGGTAATTCTTTAACCTGTGAGTAACAAAACAAATTTCATTAATTTCTATTTTTTTTTAATTCATTTAATTATAATTGAATTTGTGGCTTACAATTTCTTGCGGATCATCATCTGCTGAAGCAATGAAGAGATCATGCTTGCACACAATTCCTTCTGAAAGAAAATACTTGCTTAGGACCCTGCTGTAGTTGCCAAGGACGTCTTCCTCTGAAAAATGTGACATAACAAGATTATTTAGTGGGCGAATAACAAACAAACTACTTTCTGAGAGCAAGAGTAATATGTACATACCAACGGCAAAGACTGCTCCAGTCGGTAGGCCACCGCCTGAAAAGTAGGACTATTAATATGTTAATAATCTACATAAACAAATCCCTAGGTGACTTCACATTACCTATAACATGATCAAGTGATGGAATACCAGATGATACATATGGCAGATTGTTTTTTAACTTTGTTCCATTGATACTAGCACGTGAATCAACCGCTTTGTAAAAACTTGACATGGTAAATGTTTATTGCATAAGTCGGAAGAAGTTCTTATTAGAACGCAATAATTTATCTATAATTTAATGTGGAGTGGACATAACTGAGATAGCCAACCAAAACAAACAAATTTGAGGTTATGATGGTTGAGCTTATGTCATGCTTATGTACGTACTGTACTGTCTGTCTCTGTGACATTTATGACATTGATAGCTAACCGATCAGAAATATAAAAAAACTTTTTCGAACTGCTAAAATTTGGTAAAGAAAGAGCAAATTATATTGGGTATGTCAAAAGACAATGATCTTTATTCGAATTTTTTATTTTCCTTTCATCAAAACAAAACAATTTCACACATAACAATTAGAATAGAACATTTTATTAAGATTTTATTTCAACTTTTTGCATTGGAGTTCGTTCAAGCTACTTTTAATGCCGCCTAACCATCATGCCGCAATGATGCTTTCTGTTTTTTTTTTGTATCAGATAGACTTGCCCTTAATATACGGTGACGTTTATTTTACTTTTCATTCTCTTTCTTCTTTTCTCTGTGGTACGCGAATTTTGACGTACCGTTTGTATCTCCTTGATGCACATGTATTTTCACTTAATTTGTGTAAATAATCTTAATTATTCGTTTAAAATTATATAGTACAAGTCTATCTCTCATACAAGATGCAGGGCCCAGCAGTTTTTATGGAAATATCATTGGAAGATCAGGTCAGTCAGTACAACCTAACCTAAGCCAACTCAGCGATCTTGATGCTGTGAATGTATGCAATTTCTAATTTTTATCGGTGTGTAACTTGGCAATATTTACATTTTGTTAAATCTACAGGCTCAAGAACTCCGGAAGTATTTTAAAAGCTTAGGTGCTGAGATTTCGGAAGAAAAATCCGCTAAGGGAATTGAAGATGACTTACACAAAATCGTCGGAGTCTGCGATGTATGCTTCAAGGAGACCAGTGAATCGGATATCGAAGCCATTCTTAACAGTATTGTCTCCATAATGGTATCTGTATGTATCAGCTGGGCATCGATTTTTTTCAATTTAACAGGACTAAAACCAGAATATTTATTTCTGTGGCTAAATGTTTCTTATTTAACTGCGTCAATGCTATAATACTATCAACCGGTGTTATTTATAATAGCAGTATCTATCTCTAAAATCATTATACTGAAATAAATTTGTAAATCAAAATCTTAGAGTTGGATCAATGTGATTTGTTAGATTAAAGCAGGTTAAGTTTATCAAACCTTATCCAGCTATGCTTAGGATTGTATCAAAATATTTTACTAGAAAATTATGATTTGCTTATCCTTTTTTCTACTTTGCAGATCCCATTGGAGAGAGGTGAAAACCTCATTTTGGCATTCAGCCAAAGACTCACAAAAGCGCCTGGCCCTAAACTAGGGATGGTTGCCCTCCAGTCGTAAGCAAATAATCAAATACTAACTTACCTCTTAGCCCTACCCTTAGTATGCTTGATCATTTTTGAAATTTGTTATTGTTATAATTGATTGCTTTTGCATAGTTAGTCTGCTCATATCAAGTCTTTAAAAAATGTTGTGTCATTCCAAAACTTGCAGAGTTAATAAAAAGTCTACTCATCTTAGGATGGTGCTTAAAAAGTCAGATAGCTATAAATGAGTACAAATGTTTAATTCCAGTCTCTGGCGTTTGTACAACAACCTAGAAGCCAACTCCTCGCTTCGCTACCATGTGTACTATCACGTGATTGAGTTGGCAGCAAGAGTTGGTTTTGTGCAAGAAGTCTTCACTGGGGTGGAACAGCTACGCAAGGAGTTTGCAGCCTGCCCACCCTCCAATGAACAGATGCAGAAGCTGTACCGACTGCTGCATCTGGTGTTGAAGGATCAAAACAGGTATTTGATACATTACATTTACTTTTAGTTTACCACTGACAGATGGCTTGCCTTCATTTCATTTCCAACTTTAATACCATACAAATAAAGTAGCTATTACAAAATCTGCAAATGTGAGTAACAGTATTCTAAAATTGGCTTTATTTGTAGGTTTGTTAAAGTTAAATATGAAATGAAGGCAAACCATCTGTCAGTGGTAAACTTTATGTAATTTTACTGTACAAGCGTGGCTCAGTGTCTCCACCAATGACAATGTCCAGTGGCCCAATGTGCTGTAACACTTAGCAGTGTTTCTTGCAAGCTCTCTTAATTTTGTTGTCGAAATTCTTTAATTTTTTTACCAATATTGTTTCCAGTGAGCTGGCCTCAAAAGTAATGATCGAGCTTCTGGGCACATACACGGACGAGAATGCGTCGTACGCTCGCGAGGATGCCATCAAGTGCATAGCGACTGCTCTAGCAGACCCCAACACATTCCTCCTGGACCCCCTCCTGGCTCTGAAGCCGGTGAGATTCCTGGAAGGAGAGCTCATACATGACTTGCTCACCATCTTCGTGTCAGAGAAGCTGTCTAGCTATCAGAAGTTCTATAATAACCACAAGGAGTTTGTTCAGTCACAAGGTTTGTAGATGTTTCTAAATGAATTCTTGCATCAATTTCAAAATTTAAGAACCTCAGGCCTCGCGGTCTCATAGGCCTTGAGTCTCGAAAGTTTCTCATTTTTTACTCTTATAAACTACTGTAAAAATGTGTGGAGCGCCATCACAAGGCCTCGCATATATCTTGCCCACACCAAAAGGTCCTGCGCCGGCACTGCTTAACCCTTTCAACGCCGACGACACATATAGGTGTCACAAAGTACAATGTCAAAGTGATCTTGACACAATGACATAAGATTCAAAGCAGGTTTGCGTTTTGTCGAGGCGTGGCGTTGAAAAGGTTAAGAATATGAAAAAGTAGTTTTATGTAATGTATGTTAATTCATTTGAAATGAAATGAAATGAAATGAAATGAAATGAAATGAAATGAAATGAAATGAAATATATTTATTCGTCATCATAGGTATTAAAAATGGTGGTAGTAAAATTGTTAAGTTACATCTATGATCTGCCTTACTGGCGTACGAAATTATAAGCGGAATAAATTAATTCCATTGTATTGTAAAAATTTGAAGCATTAGTCCTTATGGTTATAAAAAGTGATCGGTATATACTATTAACAATACTATTAACAAGCATTATATTATTAACAAGCGTTATATTATAAACAAACATTATATTATTAACAAGCATTATTCTAATTTAATATCATACAATTCAAATTATAAGGATATAGTTGAGTCATTCAAATAGTCAGTAACATTATAATAACATTTCTCACATAGTAATTCTGAAAGCATACGTTTAAACTTATTTACATTAATGTTTTGCCAATCTGTTGGAAGTTTATTGAACAATTTTGGTGCCATTATTAAAATGTTCTTCTTCATCAAAGCAGTGTTACTTTTATTAATAAACAATACAGGTTTCCTCGGACGTAGACTGTCCTGTGTTGTCTTTTTCATGTGAAACAGATTAGGGTTGCATTTAACGAATACACAGCACTCAAAAATGTAAAGGCATGGAAATGTCAGCAATCCTAACAATCTAAAAAATGGCTGACAACTTTCCCGAGGTTTGAGGCCACATATGGCCTTTATGCAACGTTTTTGAGCTCTAAATATTAACTCTCGGTGAGTAGAATTTCCCCAAAAAACCAATCCGTATCGCAAGGTAGATGCCACAAACCCATGGTACGCAATTAACACCGTTTTTCTGTCAGAAATCTTGGCCAATTTGTAGAGAGCATATGAGAATTTATATAACCTACTACATATTTCCAGAGAATGAGACCTCCACGACATATCACTATCTATGTAGAGTCCCAAAAACTTAGTTACTTCCGTTTTATTTATAACGCTACCCTCGAAATTTATGTTTAATTTCGGAACTGTTTTTCGTTGCGAAAATTGCATTGCACAGGTTTTCCCAAGGTTGGCCTTTAAATTATTGATCTCTAACCATTGAATAATGTTTTTCAATGTAGTATTAACTTCTTGTTCATAATCAATGTCAGGATTAAGTTCAACGAATATAGTACTATCATCAGCGAATAATACCATTGGATGTGCGCTGCTGTTGGTAATGTCATTGATATAAACCAGAAATAACAAGGGTCCCAACACACTACCCTGAGGTACCCCGTATTTAACTTTCCTATGGCCAGACGCATATATCTTTTCCTTCTTAGTTTTAGAACATATCTGAGTGAGCTCAGTATACTGCTCTCTGTTTTCCAAATATGATGTCATAAGTTGAAGCGCGTTTCCACGGATCCCGTAATTATTTAATTTATAAAGCAACAACTGATGGTCTACATGGTCAAACGCCTTCGTCATGTCCATATATATAGCACAAGATGGTATTCGTTTATCCATACAATTTACGACCTTTGCGACCAAATCATATATTGCCATATTTATCGACATGTTCTTACGAAAACCTTTCTGTTCCTTAACGAGTATTTTGTGCTTTTCAAAAAAATTATAAAGACAATTGCAAAAATGTTTTTCAAAAATCTTTGAGAAGATACATAATTTTGCTACCGGTCTATAGCTGCTCATACTTTCCCTGTTATCCTTTTTGAATAATGGCTGTATTATAGCCAGTTTTAGGTTATCAGGGTAGACACCGGTCGTTAAGCTTAAATTTATGATATGGGCCAAAGGTGGTGATATAAGGTCACATACATATTTTATAACTTTGGTGCTTATTCCGTCAAAACCTACGCTACCTGTATTTTTCAAAGTTAAGATGATCCTATGTACGTCGTCTGGTGTAACCGGAGACATAAAAATGGAGTAAGGATTAATGAACATATTGGTCTGATATGTTTTGTTTTTATTTATGCTATTTTGCTCTATTACGTCGACAAAATAGTCATTGAAAGCAGTAGCAATATCTGTTGGATTCGTTACATAGTTGTTATCAATCTTTATCTTAGAAATTGGTTCCTTAGGTAAATTGCTTTTAGATTGATGTATAGTCTGCCAAGTAGCTTTAGTTTTATTATTAGAATTAGCTATGTAATAATTATTTTGAGCGCGTTGGGTCATATTAATAATTTTTTTCAGCCTTTTTGCATAAATAGTATATGCAGTTTTATTTTTATTATTTTTATTTAACCGATATAACCATAAGCTTTCTCTTTTTCTTCTACAGCACGTCCTTATCCCCCGGGAAATCCATTTAGATCTGACCCTTATGGTTTTTTTTATCGTTACAAATGGAAAACAGAGGTCATAAAGACATCCAAAAATATCCAAGAAACTATCATAAGCTATGTCAGCATCATTTGAGGAAAACACATTGTTGAAACTGAGACATTTTATATGTTCTCGAAATCGGTTCAGATGTTCTTGATTGTAGACACGGCGTCTAATATTCCATGATGTCATTGTGCAACGTTTATTTACAGGACATTTCAATATTTGAGCCGCATGATCTGACAAAGACATCTCCAACACTTCACCCTTTGTACCTTTTATGTTATGAGCAAAATTATCTAAACAGGTTCCACTAATAAATCTTGTCGCCTGTTTGAATTCTAGCTTTAAGTTGTGACTCAATAACTGATAGATAAATTCGCGGCTAATGGGCGTCTGTTTTAATGTGTCGATATTAAAATCGCCGCAAATCACCACTTTTCTATTCTTTAACATGCATGCAGTATTTAAAACATTTTCAAGTCCCTCATGAAACGTATCCAAACACGTGCCGGGCACTCTATACATACATATAATTATCATATTATGGTCAGTGAGTTCTACAGCACAACATTCCATGAGACATTTTACCGACATTTTTTTAATGTTCTCTAGCACTTTATATCGTAATCCAGCCCTTACGATGATACAGGTTCCTCCCCTTCTCTTGTCTCTGCAGTAACTTGTAGCGAGAGAGAAATTTGCAACCGTCAATAGAGCTTGATTGTCCTGTGTCATATTATGCTCTGTTATTCCTATGACATCTATGGGCTTATTCTGTGCTTCAAGATCTTCCAGGTGTATTAATAGTTCGTCACTTTTATTCAGTAGTCCTGATATGTTCTGATGCATTATATGCAGTTGCTGACAAATAATTGGATTAGATCTTGTTTGAGCTATATCTGGTTTGTTGTGTTTATTTATGTTATCAGGTTTTTTTTTATTGCTAAATGAAAAACCTCACACTTTTTTACTAACTCATTTTCCATGGGCATGATATTTTGTAATAGGTTTTTAATATTTTCAAAAATATTCCGAATACCTGAATCACCAATCTTGCCTGTACGTGTTGAGAACATATCCAAAGACAGGCAAAAATTTGAGTCTATGTAGAATGCATATCCATGAGTCTGTATATCCAAGTTAAGCAACGTGTTAAACAGTTCCACTCTACAGTTATAGACCGGTGCGCCACAAATGTAGGTCGGTGTACACAATACTATATTTGTGTGTTGCTCTCTTTCCAAAGTTTCCTTAATGTAATGCACCAGACTAATGTAATTCTCCGTTTTCCTAAAGTCACTCTCTCCTATAACTATAATGCAAACATCATTCATTGTGTAGTCTTTTAATTGAGCTTTTAAATTTCGCAGAAGTTGGCGCAACCCCACTCCAGGAACCAAGTGATGGCAACTAGAGTATTTATGAAAGTTATCTTGCATAATTGACACAATTTTATTGTTTTTGTTACTACTGACAATGCACAGTTTGCTTTGCTTCGTGTTTGTTACCGAATTGGAGTTCACACCTGATTCTCCCTGAGGAAAGGCACCAATGTTTTCATGTGCATTTTTCTTATTTCCGGCATCGGATTCTCGAGACTTGTCCATTTCAGACTGTGGCGGTGTACTTGTGTTACGGTGCGGGGGCACCGGCGAAGAACAATGAAGGGTATCTGGTGGCGTTTTCAGTTTATGGTGCAGAGGCGCCGGCGATAGATGTTGAGGTGTGTCATCGTCACTATCAACGTAGTCTGCTGAGTTTCTTTTAGTAATAAGCTTTTTCATGGGTGTCAGTTTCCGTATTGGGCCCTTTTCAGTTAGTAATCTCTTGTAGATCTCAATTTTCTTTTGTTGTTCATTCACTTTTTTCCCCAGCTCACTAATTTCTCTGTTTAGACGGTCAACCTCCTCATGAGCAATTGCCAGCTGAGACGTGATAGAACTTAACTCGTGCTCCTTATCCTGTAGATAATCTGATCTTGACATATTTGGCAAACTGTAGGTTGTAGCGTCCAGGAGAGTCATCTGGGACTCAGAAACAGAGTCAATGTCTGATAGATGTTTTTGCGATGATTGTAAATTCTCTTCATTTTCTAGATAGCTCGTATTCAATTCTCCATGGTTCTCCGAGGATATTGACGACAAAGAGGAGTCGGGGTTTTCCTCTTCAGACTGAATCAATAAGTTATTTTTAGGTATTTTTTTCTTCTCCCATGTATTATTGTCGGTTAAAGGAGAAGTAAAATCACTATTCATGTTATCAGTAATTGTTTTGCAGCTACATATTTGACACATCCATGTCTCTTTATTCTCCCTGCTCATAATATTTCTAAAGCGTCTTTCCGAAACATTGGTACATTTAATGTCGTAGGAATTTTTACATTCAGCACATTTTAGAAATTGTTTCGTTATAATTATGTTTTTACATTTAAAACAAGCATTTTTAGATATATTGAGCTTGGATGACATTATTTTGTTGCAAGAGTGTTATCGATTTATTAAATTCTTGTATTGGTCGAAATCCGCAGTCATCAGTAGGTATTGCATGTAGGTACTTCCGAGTCACATAGATGGCGCTGTCCCCACTCCACTTGACAATATATTATAATTTTTTTATTTATCAAGTAGCAACACTGAAGTCCTTAAATTATTTTGTTGTAGGTGTAGGTACTTACAACTTTGTTGAAATGTTAGCTGTTAATGTCCACAAGATGTCAAAAACAGTTGAACGATCAGTGTGTTACCGTTATTTTGCTTGTGAATATTATTGCAAATTTTCAGTTAAAATACAAACTGTGTTAATAAATTTGAAGTTCAACGTCTTGTGATATGCTCACCGTAGTGGTTCTGAAGTATGGTTTCTCAGAAATACGTATCTTGAGCGGATTCTTGTGAGTGAGTTCCCTGGTTAACTTATATACTGCACTATTGTGAATTTAGACCTTGGTAATAATCTAATTACAATTAAAACTTCGCAGGCTCTAAAGCTCTTGTTTCCTTGGCTAGTGTTGCCATTTTTTTTTTCATTGATATTGTTTGTATTTCCAGGTCTCAACCATGAGCAGAATATTAAGAAGATGAGGATACTGTCATTTATGCAGATGGCTGAGATCAATCCTGACATCACCTTTGATGAAATCATCAACGAGCTTCAGATTGAAGAAAAGGATGTTGAGGCTTTCATCATTGAAGGTTCCTTTTTTTTTAAGTAACTAGAAATCAGCAGAGAGACAAACTTCTCTACAGAGCTTGATTGACCTGAAATTAGCTGTTATTAAATAGATTCCATCATATTATATCACAGCAGACAAATGTCCTGAAGAATACTACCACACATTTAAATACTTTTGACTGTGACACCATTCAATGGCTAAAGTATGTAATCAGCCCTTGGTTTGAGCCAACAAATCAAATGTGTGACAAAGTAAACTAATCATGAATCAACATGTAGTGGCGTGACTAGCAAAGAAGTAGTGGTAGAGCCATGTGTAGCTAGCGCTACATCACGAATGGGCCGGCTCGTCCGGGGCAGTACCACCCTCTCACAGAACACCGGCGTGAAGCAGCAGTGCTCCTGCTGCGTTTCGTACGGTCAGTGAGAGCGCCGGTGGCCCAATACCTCTCCCCATCCTCTATTGCCTTTCCTTTTTCCTCTCCCTTTCAGGGCCGACAAAGCACTAGCAGCGCGTAAAGCGCTGTGGGTGTCTATGGACAGTGATGATCATTTAACATCAGGTGACCCACAAGTTCGTTTGTCTGGCCTCTCTAACATAAAAAAAAAGAAACGGCTAGTTACCCAAAAAAATCATCTCGAGCTAGCTACTTCGCCGAGGCCAAAATCAACCCACCCAAAATCGATTAGCGCGAAAAACTCGGTAGGCCCTTAAACGTCAGACTTTACCGCATGCTCTCCATAGTAAAGTCGTGACGTTTACGGAACGTCATTGCGATTCCGCACTGTTAGCGTATTTTGAGCAGCGGTATGGCCGAACCTTTATTCCTTTATCCTTTTTTGATCGGTTTAAGCTGATTCCGCGTATATGTGGGGAGACCCTAAAACCTCTGTAAAGTTTGATTTCCTTCTACGCTGACATCGGTCGCTGACGTCGGTCGAGCGTACGAATAAACATAATGTTCTTGGTCAGTGGTGGAGTGTAGTGACACAGCGACGCTGATGTCCGCGGCAGATTTATTGCTACGCGCCGCTATAAATCTGCCGCGGACGTCAGCGTCGCTGTGCGGTGGACTAAGAATATTATGTTTATTCGTACGCTTGACCGACGCCAGTGACCGTTGTCAGCGTAGAAGGAAATGAAGCCAAAATTATATCGCTTATTGTGGTTTGGGCGCATAACGTCCCACACGCAAAACGTCCCTCCACCAAAATTACGTCCCATTCGCTTAACGTCTTCTCTGCAAATGGTCCTTTATGTAAATTACCCCATTCGCAAAACGTCCCTTTCTCAAAAGGTCCACCCATTTCGCAAAACGTCCCTTCTGAGAAAGCCCCTTTCGCTGAAAGTCCCTACTGCATAACGCCCCTTTCGTAAAACGTCCCGTCTGCGAAATGACCCATTCGCAAAATGTCCCGTCTGGAAAAAGCTTGTTTCAGTAGAGACTAGGAGTCTTCTCATGGGATAAGAGATGGCCAATCGAACGGGTCATTTTGCGAAAGGGACGTTTTGCGAACGGGACCTTTTGCAGAAGGTTCGTTTTGCGTAAGGGACATTTCGCGAAGGGGACAAAGGGACATTATGCGAGTGGGAAGTTATGCGCCTAAACCCTTATTGTACGTACAGTGTTGAAGACGCGTCTGGTGCGCGCGCGCATGGACCAGGCGGCGCGCACGGTGCGCGTGTCGAGCACGATGCACCGCACGTTCGGGCCGGCGCAGTGGCAGCAGCTGCGCGCCGTGCTGGCGGCCTGGCGCGCCAACGTGCACGCCGCGCACGACTCCATGGCCGGCGTCGCCACCGCGCAGCTCGAGTACGCGCAGCAGCAGCAGAAGGCTTAGTTACACCGTGCAATAAATCTATAACACCATAGTCTTTGTTTTATTGACGCTCCTGGGCCCCTTGTTCATCATTAGAGAGCGGATTTAGAAAGAAAGAATGAAGACATTTATTCACTTTTACAAGACACACACATACAAGAAAGTACACACAATTTAACACAAAAAAAAACAAAACAATGGAGTAATAAACATATACATACACAGCTCTGCATGTGTCCCCGCAAAAGTGAAACGGTCGCTGACTCGGCATTATGCTGAGGCGTTAGACGCCTGCAGCGCTGATTTTCTGTCAGAATCGTCTGTGACTCACGGAACGATACACAAATATACAATATGAACCATTTACCTATATAGAAATAAATTAATAAAATGACAATAAATTGATAAATAGTATAGATTTATTATAGAGTAGCAGAATAAGTAAATAAATAAGTTACAATAAAGAAAAAGTAAACGGAGAAGATATGTTTAAAAACAACAGGCTGATTTGAAGTAGCGATCTTAATATTTATATGGATATGGATATGACTGGTAGAATTTACTATTTTTTCAACACACAAAATAATTTAACAAAATATTATCGGAACAAAAAAGTTAAAACCTTTTTGGAAGCTTTTTACTGTGCGTTGTGCAGAAGAAATATTAAAGAACTTAAAAAAATAAACTATTTCAAAAATTAACAAACAATGTTTTTATTTATTATCATCCTAATTTTTGCCCAATATTTACAAAAGCTTCCAAAAAGGTTTTTACTTTTTTGTTCCGATAAGTTACATTATCTTTGTGTATAAAAAATAAAAATTATACCAGTCATATCCATATAAATATTGAGATCGCTACTTCAAATCCGCTCTCTATTCATCATCACAGCCTATATTATGTCCCACTGCAATTCACAGGCCTCCTCGCAGAATAAGAGGGCTTGGGCCATAGTTCCCACGCGGGCCCAGTGCGGATTGGGAACTTCACATTCACCATTGAATTTCTTCTCAGGTGTGTACAGGTTTCCTCACGATGTTTTTTTTATGGTATAGGGGCAAACTAGCAAACGGATCGCTTGATGGTAAACGAATACCGTCGCCCATGTACACCTGCGACACCAGAAGAGTCACAAGTGCGTTGCCGGGCTTTTATAGGTAGGAGTACCGAGTACGCTCTTTTTTTAAAAGCTTGAAGGTTTTTTTGAAATGTTGAATGTTTTCCTTCACCGTAAAGTAAAGCTCATGGTAAATTTAAAATATAAAAAACATAAATTCCGAAAAACTTAGAGGTGCGAGCCCGGATTCGAACCCAATGGGTCAAACCACTAGACCGCCACGGCTTCCCATTGTTAGGAATAGAAATTTCACTTCGCATATTTCTAGGCAGTTCAGCTAACATCCAAAAGATGTCATCTTTCGAGGTACTTCAGCTAATTGGTAAGAGATGGCGCTACCGAGCATTATAAATTAAAATTACTCTACTACTTATTTTATCTACTTGGTTAGTGTAAACTACTTTAAAAAGCGGAATTTAAACAACAAAGAGGATGATTGTTGCCTGACATCTTTCATAAATGGCATTAGGTACAGCTTGAACATTAGGTACCTACAGCTTCGTGCTTCGTACTGTAAGGAAACTGAAGCTTTGTATTCATGATGGATGATGATGATGAGGTAGATGGCTCGTACTACTTCCCGTGTGCGTCGGCACTGTTCCGGTGCTTTGTATTCGTGATGCTCACGTTTCTGTTTGTGTTACAAGTGCACACGTACCTTTACGGGCCGAAGGAGGCCATCGACGGGAGCTTTAATGACATCAAATACGTCGTGATGCAGCTTACGAGAGGACTCTCTGAGGTATCGGCTCCTGCCTTTACATAATACGGTAGGTAAATATTGAAAGATGTAAGTTTAGGCATTTTAAGCCGCGAACATGAGGATATGCATATGAATTTATATGAACCAGTAGCAATAGTAATAGGTAATCTACCAATGGACGCTTTCGCGGAGGAAAAAGGAAGAAAATGCAGGTTCTAAACCTTGGTTTGCAGTGGCGGGATAGCCACATAGCAAGAGTAGCAAATGCTACGGGCCCCGCGCATAAGGGGGCCCGGCGCACTAACGTTTTCTGACCATTTTTTTTAAGGCTCCTTGATAGAATTTGCTACAGGCCCCGCGCTGGCTTAATCCAGCACTGTTGGTTTGCAGATTAATTCAACTCTTTTATGGTCGTAATTAACTAAAAGCTTTTGGATAATAAAGCCTCCATATAATTTGGCCACGCTAATAATGTTTAATAATTATTTTATTTATACCTAACAGCACTACTAGTCTTAAGAAGTAACAAAAAATTCCGTAAAAGGCGTAAAATAAAGCCAGTTTTACGACGTATTTTTTTTTCATCTAGGGTGCTCCTACTACGTCGGCTGCATACTTACCTTTCTTACCGTCGCGGTGACAGGCACCGTTGCTTGGTTAGGTAGAGCTTAGGTGTAATGAATGAATATCTTTATTCTATGCGAACGTTTTTGTAAAAGGTGAACCGAAAGCATGAGCGGCTGCAGTCAGAAATGGAGCGAGTGTCGTCTGCGCTGCCGGCCGTGGCGGCGGCGGCCGGGCGCGCGCGCGAAGCGCTCGGACCCGCATTGAGTCGGCCCGGCCGAGTATTCGAACTCGGTGACTACGACCGACAGGTAATATTTTACAAGAGTGGCCGTAGAGAGAAATGGAGCGCGTCATCAGCGCTGCGGCCGTGGCGACGGCGGTCGAACGTGTGGGATTAGCCGACACTAGAGATCTCTCTCACTTAGGGATTGCAAAATCTGGTGTTTTCTCAAATCCGGATTTTACGGTTTTTAACATGTGCAAATCCGGATTATCCGGATTTTTCGGATTTTAATATAATTTTTTAGTAATCTGTTAAAATTTTCATGTAATTACATGTTGTTTGAATAATGGTGTTCCATTTTTTTTTTTTTTTTTTATGTTTTAAAGGCCAGACAAACGAACTAGTGGGTCACCTGATGTTAAATGATCACCACTGTCCATAGACACCTGCAGCGCTTTACGCGATGCCAGTGCGTTGTCGGCCCTTAAGGAGAGGGAATAGGGGAAGGGGGAGATGGAGGGGGTGAGGGAAGGGGTGAGGTATTGGGTCCATTTTATTATTTCTAAATTTCCCCTAAGAAAATTTAAAACTAAAACTAAAAAAATCTTTATAATCCACGTTTAGTCAGTACAGTACTCCAGTGCCTGGATATATATTTTGTCAGGTGGCATAAAATTTTTATTCCTAATGTTTTCTCGCATAACAACTTTACGTCAAATGACGCATGGCATAAACTTTCTTTTGCACATTTTTTTTTTGCGCTGAAATTGTTGTTTCTTGTATTGTTTGTCCTAAAAATTATTGGTCCAAATGTTACTTGTGTGTAACATTCAATTATCGAATGATAAATGTGCCTTTCGAACTGTTCTATCCGTTTTCCAATACACCCGTTCCCAAAACATACGTTCTTGTCACTACCCATATACCTTTTCCTGAATAATCCGTTTCCCGATATACATAAGGGTTTCCAAAATGTGCTTTTCCCAAAAGATACGTTTGACTTGATATCCGTTTCGCAAAAAGACCTGATATCCCGAAATGACCGTTCCCATTGCCAACCTTTTTTAAATAATCCATTTTCCAAAATGTGCTTCTCCAAAAGGATACGTTTGTCTTGATATCCGCTTTTAAAAATACCCGTTCCTTGCAACATCCGTTCCCTTCCCATCACTCTTTTCCTGAATACAGATGCTATGAGAACCGGGTGTTTTGACGTACGGATGCTATGATAATCGGTTGTTTTTACATAGTGATGCGATGAGAAACGGGTCTTTTGGGCATACGGGTCATTACGGGCATATACAGTTGTGGCCATATAATTAAGAACGATTATTTATTGAGATGATTTTTTCAAAGTAACAAGTATAACTAATTGCCCGTATTTTTTTTATTTCTCTCGGTATTGCGAAACTTTTCCGTACTACCGGTACATTCATTTATGCAACATAGTTGGTTAAAAAATTAATAGAGAAACTTAATACATTCGATCTGAACCTAGTATTAGTACTTACTGGCTGGTCACGTAATTAAGAACGCTGAATAGTTTATTATTTTTTCAAATTTAAATAGAGAACACTGTGTGGCTCTGTGGTTGTAGATTATTATTCGTATAATTTTGGCGCCATTTCGTGCTGTTAAAGTCTTAAAAGTGATTACTTCGTATAAAAACAATGGGGAAAAATAAAAGTTGTGATAAATCTACAAGAGAAGTAATAATAAAACTTCGCGAGAAGAATTGGTCGTATAAAAAGATAGCCGACTATCTGCAATGTCCAAAAACAATGGTTTTCCATGCCGTAAAGCATTTTTCCACGTATCAAACTACTTCAAACGTTCCACGTGGACCTAGACAGAGAAAGTCATCTCGTCGAGATGATCGAAATATCGTTCGTTTGGCAAAACAAAATCCTTTTAAAGGGTCTAATGAGTTGAGAAAAGAATATTTTGGCGAAAAAAACCCTTCAGCAATCTCTGCACGCACTATTCGAAGGCGTTTGGTAGAAAATAAGTTGAACGGAAGGATAGCAAGGAAGGTGCCTATGTTGAAACGATGTCATAGGCAAGCCCGACTTGCATTTGCAAGAAGGTATGAAAACTGGACAGTCAGACAGTGGAAAAACGTTCTTTTTTCTGACGAGACAAAAATAAATAGGGTATGTTCTGATGGAAAACGATATGTACGACGCCCTCCGAATAAAGCATTCGACCCAAAGTACACAAAAGTGACATTAAAGCATGGCGGGGGAAATGTGAAAATTTGGGGGTGCTTTTCTGGACATGGCGTTGGACCTGTTAGGCTGATAGAAGGAAACATGGATCAATTCCAATACAAAAATATACTGCAAGAAACAATGTTACCATATGCCGAAGACGTGCTTCCGGTTATTTGGACATTCCAGCACGACAATGATCCAAAGCATACTGCACGCACCGTTAAGGAATTCCTCACATCACAATCAGTTTCTGTCTTAGATTGGCCAGCCAACAGCCCAGATCTTAACCCAATAGAGCATCTTTGGTGCGAAGTCAAGAAAAAGGTTTCATATCGACAGTGTGGCAATTTGAGAGAGCTGTACGACGTTTTCTTAGAAGAATGGAACTCTATTTCTCTTGCGAAATGTCAAAAATTGATAGATTCAATGCCTCGCCGGTGTAAAGCCGTAATTAAAAGCCGTGGACATGCTACTAACTATTAATTTTAATTCAAATGTATTAAATTGCTTTTTTTTTCTATACCAACTTCACATTAATATGATTTATTTAATCTAAGTTTCATATAAAACAACTCTCGAGCAGTTTAATAAATCGTTCTTAATTATTTGTCCAGCTTCATTACTATTTGAATTTATTAGTATAGAGAACAAATAAAATTTGTAAAAAAAAATGTTAGCAATTATACACTATTATTCTTAATCCCGTTTGCTCTATCCATGTGGCTATTTTATAACATAACTTGCTACTTCTAAGAAGGAACACAACTAGACATATGACATGATTTAGATAAAAAAAAATCGGAAACTTCAAATCGTTCTTAATTGTATGACCACCACTGTAGGTGTCATGAGAGACAGATCTTTTAGCATACAGATTCTATGAAAACTATGTGTTATGATAAATTGATGCGATGAGAAACAGGTCTTTTGGCATACAGTCATTTGAAGAAACTGTTATTTTGGAACTATTAAAAGTTTTAGCTAATTCTATGTTCTAGTTGTAAATATTTAGGACGTTCTCATGTATGCATTCAAAAATTAATAATGTAAGCGAGTAGATAGTATGCTACTCAATACGTTTAGGCACGAGAGATCCGTTACTTAAAACATCAACATCCTAAAAGATCCATTTTCTACAATATTCAAATCTTAGAAGATCCTTTTCCTAAGATATCCAAATCCGAGAAAATACGTTTCCCGTAGCATCCAAAATCAATTACACACGTTTCCAGTAATAAACAAATTCTATCGGATCCATTTCCTAAGATATCCAAATCCGAGAATATACGTTTCCTATAGCATTTAAATTCTAGTAGACACATTTCCAGTGATTACCAATTCCTAGAAGATCCGTTTCCTAATATGAATATTATATTAGTTATTGTTATTGATTTAAATGAACGGACGTTTCGGGAAGTTTATTTTATATGGCAACGGCTGTTTTGGGAAATGACCGTTCTGGGAAAAGGATATTTAGCTAAATTGAAGTTTTGGAAATTTATTTGTATATAATAGAGAAATCGATCTTTGGGTGTTTATGGGAAGTAGATGTTATAGAATATGGATGTTTTGGTACATGGGCGTCTTATAGGAAAGAGATGCTTTTAACCCAACGGATGTCTTAGGAAACGCTTCTCTCGTGCCGTAACGATTCTACATTAATGCAAAATTCTCGGCCAAAAAAGTTTAGGACAAACAACATTATTTTATGATATGACAAGCACCCCCACTACCTGGGCCCAATTGCATAACAAAGAACAACTTATATTACAAGCGGAACTTCCTTTCTAGTTAATATAACTGAAGCGAGAGTTCCGCTTGTAATATTAGTTGTACTTTATTATGCAATTGGGCCCTGGTCACTAATTTGTTACTTAAATTCACAGTTCACCAGAACTAATGAAAGAAAACGAAACAAAATATTAAGTTTTCTGGCTAAACACGTCACGACGTCAGACACGCCCAATATAGGGTTCCGTAGCCATTACGAAAAAAATCAAGTAACATTTTTCTAAGGATTTCGTATGTGTACGGAATCTTCCAAGTTTAAGTATGTTTTATACCTTAGGCTACTATTTACTCTTAAACTACAGATAATTCCCAAGCAATCTTAGCCGCTATAATTTTCCTTGTAAATTTAATATATTTACTACCATTTTGAATTTTTTTATATTTTTCCACCCAACAGTTTAGATTTTAGAGGGGGGGACGGTCGATTTTAATGAAAATTTTCACTTTAAAGTTGAATATTTCGCAAACAAATCACTGAATGCAAAAATCATGTAAGCAACCCCCCAATGGTTTTAAAAGACCTATCCAACGATACCCCACACTATAGGGTTAGTCGAGAAAAAAAAAATCACCCCCACTTTACGTCTATGGGAAAAACCCTAAAAAAAAATTTTTTAGTTTTTTTTATTTAACCACTTTGTCGGCGTGACTAATATATATATTCATGCCAAATAACAGTTTTCTAGTACTAACAGTCTCTGAGCTTAGCCGCGGACAGACAGACGGACAGACATGGCGAAACTATAAGGGTTCCTAGTTGACTACGGAACCCTAAAAACCGAATTTTTGTGACTAAAATCCGAATTTATAAAAGGCGGCAAAATCCGGATTTATCAAGTTATTTCGGATTTCGAACTATCCGGATTGCAATCCCTACTCTCACTCCAGGCATTCGATCGAAGTCCAAAGAAGGAAGAGAGTTAACAGTTCTCTTTATGCAGCCGAGTTGAGAAACTTCGATAGCGCGATGCAAGATGTAACAGTTTCTCTATCTGATAACTAGATGGCGCTAGGAGTCGCTACAAACGCGCTCTAGCCTCGCGCGCCGGCCGTAGGATCCATTCTTCAATTAAGACCAAGAAGTATGTTATAAATGTACTTGCTTATAATAGAACGGTTCATTCATTTGTGGCTTAGATTATTCTTTGAAAGATTTAGCTTTGTAGCGACAGTATGGTCCGGAAGTCAAGTCTTATGCCTTGGGAAATCGTGCTCTCTATCGTGGATCTATACTACATATATCAATTTGCCATTCTTGGAGATGAACGAGAGTTTGTTACGTCTTTACGAAAGCAAGCCAAATTGCTGTACAGTCAAAGTCATAAGTAGGTACGTTACCAAGGCGTCAAAAATATCTATACGCTCTATGCCAATAACCATAAGGTTGGTGTTTGCACTATATGTATTTGACGCAGTAGCTGTATAAATATTTATGCCTTCGACCAAGTAAGTAACTTTTCGAGAGAGTTTTTTTAGGGCCGACAACGCACTGGCATCGCGTAAAGCGCTGCGGGTGTCTATGGACAGTGGTGATCATTAACATCAGGTGACCCACTAGTTCGTTTGTCTGGCCTCTCTAACATAAAAAAAGCGTGAAAGACCAGCAAAAGCTGGTTCTAACTGTTTAGGAATAAAAAAATTGTTGGATGGCTACATACGACCGCTTTAGCCTAGTTGGTTAGTGACCCTGCCTACGAAGCAAGAGGTCCTGGGTTCAAATCCCGGTAAGGGCATTTATTTGTGTGATCAGCACGAATATTTGTTCCTGAGTTATGGATGTTTTCTATGTATTTAAGTATTTATTTATCTATATAAGTATGTTTATCGTCGTCTAGTACCCATAGTACAAGCTTTGCTTAGTTTGGGACTAGGTCGATTTGTGTAAGATTGTCCCCTAATATTTATTATTATTATTATTATTATACTTATAGTTCGTGTTTAGTGAACGACATCCTGGGCCCAGTTGCATAACAAAGTACAGGTCGATTCACAAGTGTTGGCACGAATGGATCGAATGAGTGAATGAAAGTATATATGTGTTACCTATTTGAATACACTTCACACAAATATGGAAAAGTCATGTATCAGTCATTTTCCTATAAAAATGTCAAAGTGACATTGCTTTCGTTCATTCCATTCGTGCCAACTCTTGTGAATCGACCTGTACAACTTATATTACAAGCGGAACTCCCTTTCTAGTTAATATATAACTGAAGCGAGAGTTCCGCTTGTTATATAAGTTGTACCTACTTAGTTATGCAACTGGGCCCTGTTGGTATGATAGATGTTGGCGCTAGCTTCAAGTGATTTGTACAAACTTACAAAGGGTTAAATAAGAGAATGAACGATGAGTGTTTTGAACTACCGCTTGGTACCGGTAAATCATGGTAAAAAGGGCTCATTGATATGGACCTCCGTAAACTAGCGTCGGAATCAATCAATGATAATGTTTTAATTAATTTTCGTCTTTACAGTTAGGAGATTATGCGCTAGAATCAGCTGGCGCTCGCGTTCTGGATACCGGGGATACGGTAGGCCACTTCATCTACGAGTCGCCGGTGTCCTGGGCACTGCATCTGCTCACGTCGTGGATGTGCCGCGAGTGCCAGTCTGCGCGCGCCATCATCCAGCCAGGGGCGCTGCCGGGCCAGTGCTGGGCCTTCAAAGGCGCCACCGGCGAAGCCACCATACGGCTACTCGGCACTATATTCGTTACTGGCTTCAGCATCGAGCATATACCAGCGCATATTGATCCTACCAGGTAATTATAACTAATGATTTAGATATTATATTATACAACGTGTCTCTACTCTCTGGACACAGATCGAAAACCTGAGTAGAGTTCCTTCTCAGGAATGTTCTACTTTTGTACCTATAACTATTAGATTAGATAAAAAAAAATTAATACCCATCAACAAATAAACAATAAGTAGGAACATACTGTAAGTATAAGTTGTTCGCAATGAATTTTGCAGTTCAGAGGTTGATCAAGTTGAACTCTTTAATTACCATTTATCTACATACATACAGGTTGTTCCAAAGTATTAAATCTTAAATCAGTAATTTCTCTGTTAATACAGTGGCTTTTGGTGTGAGACTTTGTACATAGCTTAGAAATACCCTAATCAACACGTCCTATTCGTCTATGTCCAGAGGGTAGGGACACATTGTATAGTCGACTAAGAAATTATACTAAGTATACCTACTACCTTAAGGTTCAATGTCGTTTGTTTGTTTGTGTTGTCTTAACTCCTCATACGCCGGGAAGTAAAAAAAACCTACGTTTTTCTCAAATAATATCAATATTACAATTAAAAATACAAAAAGATAGCCTTAAATCTGGCACAAATCTGCGTTACGCATCCAAGAGGTTAAAACATCAAAGGTCATTTTGTCACTCAAAGGTGAAGTATAATCAGCTTTATCATTTTATAGGGTATTCTGATGTAGGAACTGTCATAAAAAAATATAAAGCACTTACTTGGTCGACTATACCTAGTCATAAGTGTTTTTTTTATGTTGTGCAACCATGAGAGTCATCTCGACTTCACCCCAGGCATCTTGCAGGGAAACACTGGCAGCACCGCGCCTAGTCCAGCTGGAAGGCTTACGGTCCCGCACGGACCAGACTCCCCACAACTTCGGCACCTTCGAGTACAAGAAAGACGCAAGTCCGATACAGTACTTCGAGGTTTTGCAGTCGTCGCCGCAGGGCTTCTACATAGTACGTGTCAAAGTGCTGTCGAACTGGGGACACCCTGTGTACACGTGTGTGTACCGCGTGAGGGTCCACGGCGACCTGCTGCCCGGTCAAGTCCCAAGGAACTCGATCGCTTCTGAGGATGACGTTAATATTGAAAACGAATAGGACTAAGTACTTATGTTTTAATACGTATGTATAGCTTGTCTCATTTAAAATGACGCGCCCTACCACCACCTTTACGCACAGGATTTTTCATCACATTTGTCGATTTGTGTGTTGCAAAAGATGAAGAATCGTAATTAATATTTGCACGCACACAACAAAAATCAACTGATTCAGTAGAGAGGCGCGCGTCATTTTAGCTTAGAAAAGCTAATATATCTATACCTATGGGCATTTTAAATTTAAAGTGTTCCTACCATTTACTTTTTTATTAAATGAGGATATTTTGGGGTTTTCTTTTCCAAAATCACGAATATTGATTAATTTTCATAAGTACCTATATTTATATGGTTTGTGGTTCGTCACAAAACTGATACAAAAAATTCAATGGAAAATTATGGACATTTTTTTAGTCATTAAAATCGATAGAGCTCTTGATTCTGATAAGAAACCCTCAAAACTAACAAATTCAGAAAAAAAGGAGCAGATGGGTACATTTTGAATTGAAAATGCCCATATGTAAATTTGTGGCTAAGAGAACAAAACACAAAGTATTCGTATATTAGGTGTACAGTCAAGTGTTAAAATATGGGTGCACACAACTTGCTCATAAATATGTCCTATAGCTCTTATGTCGTCGAATTAAGGTAATAGGTATAACGATGGGAGGATTAAATCGATACTTATTTTTGCACTTGTCCGTACATATTTAGGTAGCAGTACGTTTTATTATAGGTGTCGATGTTTTTAGACATACGTACCTATACGTACTCCCTATGGTCAAGGTTAAATTTGTTTTAGTTTTTTAGCTAAATTAATATCCAAGATACGTTTATGCTTTAATTAAAATAAGTACTAGGGCCATTTGAAAAAAAAAACACAGTCAAGGGCTTAATGAAAACAAAATCACGATCGCTTCCATTGTGTAACGAAAGTTAGTCATACAAACTATATGCATAATTTTCGTTACACAAAGGAAACAATTAAGTTTTGTTTTAATTAAATCCCTTAATTGGGATGTCCCAATTTTTGGCAACGTATAATAAATCGAAAACCGTTTGGAGAAATAGGCTTTGTGAAGCGTTTTCAGAAATCAGATTCCAAAAATATGATAATCTGAATTAAATAAAGAAAATTTAAGTAATGACCTTCATTTGACCCCTGCAGTGAATCGTCACAAAGGCAGATATAAAGCAGGTCTACACTCTAAAGCAAATTGACAGTTTGAAATGTTGCTGTCCTGCTTATAATAGCAAAGAGTGACAAAGACAGAACTTTAATCACATGATGCACACCTGGCTTTAAACAGTTGTCATTTATCATAAAGTCCGAAATGTATACAATACTCGCAATGTATTTTTACAAATTTAATTATTAAATTACTACGTTACAAGTAAATATGAAAGAATTTAAATATCAGATTTTAATTAAAAATATCTATTTACTATCACACCATTAAACAAACAGGAATAATCGAAGCTAAAAGAAGAGAAATAAATAAAACTATTTTGTCATGGTTCATTTAGGACCCTAAGCCGTGCTTGTAATATTGACAGTGACAAGACAAATCAGGGGCACTAATACAAAATTCGAAGTTCGTATCGTATCATCCCTCTCACTCTCGTGTCAAATCATATTAGCGTGAGCGGGACGGCATGAAACGAAGTTCGAATTATGCACTTCGTAGTAGGGTCTCAGTAGTGCCGTGGTAGTGCCACAGATTATGTTATGTACGACTTGAATTTTTCTAGGCTATGGAACGTGGCTCTCTCACTGTGACGTCATCCAACGTATTTCTAAAAAAAAATATAAAAAATTAAATACTCAACCAAATTCAAAATAGATGAAAATGGTGTCTTAAAATATTCTATTCTTTCCAAAAAAAATATAAAAACTATAGGTTATTTTTTTTTTGGTGCATCCCAATTGTGTAGATTTTTTTGTAGAACTTAAAATTTAGCGTTATTTTAATTTAACTTATTTTTTATTTCTAAGAACTATTCCTGCCTATAAAAGTAAAGTTAATTTTAATGTTCCTACCTAACTCTTTTATTACGAGCTTAAGGAGGCACCGTCTTTAGAAATCGACTTTAACATATTGGTTTTTCTGCAAAATCCATTACTCTTGAGCCATTAATGCCAGGTGCCCAGTTAGGGCCATTGTGTCCTTGCACAAAACGAGAGAAAGCCAAAACCAAACAGTAGATGTTAATCTGGGTGTCCGGCAGCCGAGGGTTATAAAAATGCGTGTATTGTGCTGGACAATGCGACAAAGGACATAAATTAACATGAGCAAAGTGATCATGAGCCCCTGCGGCGCGGGCGCACTAATGGGTTGACCGCCGCCCGCCGCCCGCTGCTTCGGCAAGCACGCAGCTTTACGTGTGCGCACCACGTACCTACTGGCCGTACGGAAGGATTGTTCTATTTTCGAAAGCATTTCATTAATTGGTTAAATTAGAAAAAAATAGTCAGGTAGGTATTTTTTAAAAAGGGGTAAGTAAACAATCTTGACGAGTGTATTCATAGAAAAACACTTTTGAAAAATAAATCACAGCAAATAATGTACAACAATTAACAAGGATATAATGGTTATTTACATTCTTTTGATTTCATAAGTAATAGTTATTAATTTTTTAAAAGCGTTTTAATAAAAATACTAGTCGAGATTCTTTACCCTTTTTCGTTTGCTAAAATAAACGACCACCTTTACCTTTAAACCTAAAATTGCTAAAAGTGGCCCCGTTAGTAGTGGTAGAGCCATGTTGTAGCTAGCCGCTGCATCACGAATGGGCCGGCTCGTCCGGGGCAGTACCACCCTCTCACAGAAAACCGGCGTGAAGCAGCAGTAATCCTGCTTGCGTTTCGTACGGTCAGTGAGAGTGCCGGGGGCCCAATACCTCACCCCTTCCCTCTCCCCCTCCCTCTCCCCCTTCCCCTATTCCCTCTCCTTTAGAGCCGACAACGCACTGGCATCGCGTAAAGCGCTGCAGGTGTCTATGGACAGTGGTGATCATTTAACATCAGGTGACCCACTAGTTCGTTTGTCTGGCCTTTCTAACATAAAAAAAAAAAAAACGTAAATGTAACGTAAATGTAACGTGGTCGTTTATTTTAGCATTCGAAAAAGGGTAAAGAATCTCGACTAGTATTTTTATTGAAAAACGCTTTGGGAATACAGGTGTGATTTTATGGATGTATTTAAGTATGAAAAATAAACGAAGCCTTTACCCTCGGCTTGCTCTAGTGAACCATTGCCAAACCAATCTATGTATGAGAATCAGTCCATGAGTTGTTTTAAAAAAATTGTACACAATTAAGTGATTTAATTAACACAAAACTTAATTGATTCCTTTGCGTAACGAAAGTTACCCATATAGTTTGTGTGACTAACTTTCGTTACACAAAGGTGACTAACTTTCGTTACACAAAGGAAGCGATTGTGATTTTGTTTTCATGAAGCCCTTATGTTATTTTTTTTGAAAATGACCCCCAGTTTATTAGCATTCCCAAAAATCACATCGTGGTCTTTAAATACATTGTATGAAGAACACCCGTGCAAAATTTCACGTCTCTAGACTTCATCTCACTTCGTCCCACTGCAGAGCACAGGGCTCCTCTCAGAATGTGAGGCCTTGAGCCATAGTTCCCACACACCATTGAATTTCTTCTCAGGTGTGTGCGTGTTTTTTCACGATGTTATCCTTTACCGTAAAGCTCAAGGTAAAGTTTCAAACGAAATTTCGCACATTAATTTCGGAAACTCAGAGGTGCGAGCGAGCTTGGGTTTGAACCCACGACTCTCTGCTTGAGACTCTAGACGGGTCTACGTATACCTACGTCGGTGTACGTTTTTACATGTCAAATATTGTCCGACTCCAGCCGTTTTAGCTTGAGAGAGTAACAAATGCACGTATAAGCTTTCACATTTAATTTTGTAGTACCTACCATTAGTAGGATTATACTTATAACTTGTGTCTATACTCCTTTCTGAGAAAGTAAGTGGTGACAGAAATACAGATACCCAAACAACGAAATGATCCCTAAAGGGTTCCGTTTTTCACGGACCCTAAAAATGAAGAATAACCAAACAGCATCTACCAGAGATAATCCTTTTATATCCTATAGTCCGACAAGTTCGTGCGCGGCTCTCCGTGGAACCCTGTCGCAGTCAGCATTTGCCGCACTTATTAAAAACAATCTCGTTAAGGGCAGCAGAGGCTCCCCGCGACAGGGTTCCGCCGAGCGCCACGCACGAGCTTGTCAAGGTAAACTAATTATATTATAAATGCAAAAGTTTGGATGTATGGATGTTTTTACTCCATCACGCAACAACGGTTCAACAGAATAAGCTGAAATTTGTCAGATAAGTAGTTAATAATCTGAATTCCGAGTATCATCGACGGTGCTGGTTGAAAATCAGCGCTGAGATGACATAAACACCTCAGCATTATGCTGAACAAGTGCCCAATTTACAACCACAATGACACACTATGTCTTTAGCGTCCATTTTGTAAATTTATTGATGTGTCTTGTGTTGTTGTAAATTAATTGTATTTTCTTTCTTTTTTTCTTTAATTAACACAGGATAGTTTTATCGCGGAAAATTGTGATAAAGGATTTCTTCGTAGAAAAAGTCGCGGGCAACAGCTAGTTAACAATAAGTAGATAACAATGTCAAATTCTTTAGCTACTGTTCACAACACTCAAATTCCTTGCACCTACATAATTCAAGTAAGATGGCAAAAAATCCGCACTATCGCATGCTAAATTCTCATAATAGGTGACCAAACAAACAAACTCGGGCCTTTCAGCCAATCATTAATTCACGTCAAGCCGAGAGTGCGAGAGACATTTGAACTAAGATCGCATCATTAATATTGAGCAGTAGGTGCACGTAGGTCGTAGGCGGTGCCCGACCAAAAGGATAAATTTCAAGGAGAGGTGCTTTCACCCTTTATGACTTCTATCTATTGTCGACGCCAGCGAGTGGCCGGTGGATGGAGCCGGGATATTAATCGTATCTATGCGTTAATGATGCCCCGGGATCCGCTACGCTGATTTTACGCGTGTAACTTGCTAAGTAATTCAGTAAGGGAAACGTCTATTTCTAGAGGACTTGGCAACTTGAATATAAGTAATTTTGTTCGACGAATACATGCAAGGGATCATCTTCATCCCAGCCTATAGACGTCCCACTGCCGGGCACAGGCCTACTCTCAAAACGAGAGGGCTTGGGCCACAGTTCCCACGCGGGCCCAGTGAGGATTGGGAACTTGACCCACACGGGATGACGACTGGGTTAAAAATTTGTCATTCTAATTAGTCCGTCAGTTAGATTATGGGAAAATATGGGACACGTATTTTTTGGTTTATCAAATTATTAAAAAACGACAAAGATATAGATCATCAAACTTCCGGAGTGGGGGCTTGTGACGTCACCCTTAGGTAAAAATTGTACCATATAGTGACGTCACTCGAAACTTCTAAGCACTGTATCCTCCTCATTTTTTGTTTGTCAAACAAAAGAAAAAATACGTGTACAATATTTTTTAATAATCTAACTGACGGACTAAACAGTTTTTTTTAGTCGTCTAGCCTATTCACACAACATCGCAAGGAAAACTTGACTCACGAAGTTTTCCTTCGCTCATGGTAAAATTCAAATGTGATTTCGCACGTAAATTGAAAAAAAACTGAATGGTGCCCAGGCTCAAACCCACGACCCTTTGAGTGGCCTTAGGTCAAACCACCAGGCTACCACAGCTTTTTCCCAAGGCAAGCAACTATACCTAGCACGGTTTTTTGCAAAAGATATAATAAATGTAACTTATCTAGGTATATGTATAATCTATATATATAAAAGAAGAAACTGACTGACTGACTGACTGACTGACTGACATATCAACGCACAGCCCAAACCACTGGGCCTAGAGATTCCAAATTTGGCATGTAGGTTTCTTTTAAGGTCTAGAGGTGCACTAAGAAAGGATTTTTCAAAATTCACTCCCTAAGGGGGTGAAACGGGGGTCCAAAGTTTGTATGGGGAAACAAGATTCGTTCGACTATTATATTCGAAACTTCACAGAAGTACTCCTAATGATAAATGAGTAAACACGTGTTTCAGGTTTTTTGAGAATTCAACCCCTAAAAGGGGGAAAAAGGGTAACAAAGTCTGAAAATCAACATGGGTGTTGTTTCTATGGTTTATCGGGTCGCTGGTTATGAAAACAACAACGGTTTTAAAATCCGACGTGGCGGTCGTAAAATACCATCTCCCTGATGGGGTGCGATGGGGTTGAAATGTCTAATTAAACTAAATGACTGTTGATAATATCAATGCACAGACCAAACCACTGGACCTAGGGACTTGAAATTTTGCACATATATACCTTATACAATGTAGGCATCCACTAAGGAAGGATTTTTGGGAATTCCCACGGGGACGGGAAAAAACGGGATTTATATATTCGATTCCGAGTGACCTTATCTCAGTAACTATAATAACTAGACTCTTCAAACTTGATACACAAGTAGGTATTACATTAGTTAAAACATAAATTTCAGGATTTTTCAACATTCCCTCGGGTTAAGGAAAAAACGGGATTTATTATATTCAGTTCAACGGGATCCTATGAACTATAATTACTAGACTCTTGAAATTTGGCATAGAAGTAGGTAATTATAATAGTAAAAAACAGTTTTAAGGATTTTTGGAAATTCCCACGGTATAAGGAAAAAACGGGATTTTTCGTTTTACTGGTCGTAGAAAGCTGAAATTCGGCATCTAGGTTGCTTGGAGAGTGTAGAGGACGATTAAGAGAGGACTTTCCAAAATTCCCACGGGAACGGGAAAAACGGGATTTTTCGTTTTACTGGTCATAGAAAGCTGAAATTTGGCAAGTGGGTTCCTTGGGAAGTGTAA
Source organism: Archips xylosteana (assembly GCA_947563465.1). Classification (NCBI taxonomy): domain Eukaryota; kingdom Metazoa; phylum Arthropoda; class Insecta; order Lepidoptera; family Tortricidae; genus Archips; species Archips xylosteana. The sequence goes on from OX387349.1 coordinate 9,468,666, forward strand.
GAGAGCATTAAGAAAGCATTTCCCGAAATTCATACAGGAACGGGAAAACCGGGATTTTGCGTTTTACTGGTTGTAGAAAGCTAAAATTTCAAAATTCATAAGTTTATACTGTAAGTAGGCCGCAAAGGGATCTTTAACCGACTTCAAAAAAGGAGGAGGTTATGCATTCCACTTTATGTATTTTTTATGTAGGTATGTTCACCTATTTCTTGGTCAATTGTGGACCGATTATAAAAAATATTTTTTTTTTTCCAAAGAATACAATATACTCCTGAGATGGTCCCATTGTCACCAAATCAGGATCTGATGCCGGGATCTCAGGGAAATCGAGGGCAACCCTCAAGTTTTGTAGGCACGCATTACGTTTTTCATATATTTTCTCAAGCTATTTAAGTGTTTACGTCTGGTAGACATCATCTCATGTTGATGAGCTGATGATGGAAGGTAAAACCCCTTAATGGTTAGGAGTTGAGGATATTTTTTCAAATATTATAGGTACGCATAGACCGATAGTTGTATTCTTTCAGGTTATCCAGGTGAGCTGATGATGGAAGGTTAAACTCTTTAACGGTTAGGAGTTACAGGAAGTTTCTTTAAATATCATATGCACGTATAGACCTTTTGTTGTATTCTTTCTGGTTATTCAGATGAGCTGATGGATGATGGAAGGTATAACTCCTTAACGGTTAGGTCACACAACTCCTTAACAAAATACTATAATAATTATAATATCAATGCTATGTAGGTACACAGCGCTTCCAGTTACTCAAGTTTCCGTTGAAGGTAAGAAAACATTGAATTATACCTAATGCAGGACAGGGGAAAGTAATAATAGGTTTTATATTATTAACAAGCCATGTTATTTTAGTGCCCGCTTCCGAATTAGTGAAAAACATTGTATATAAAGAAATACTGTAAAGGACCGTATCTACCTGAAGTTTAGTCGGGCTTGCTTGCACGCTTGCTTGCACGCTTACTTGCACGCTTTCTTGCACGCTTGCTTTCTTGCGTGCATGCATGCTTGCTTGCATCTTGCTTGCCTGCTTGCTTGCATGCTCGCATGCTTCCTTGCTTGCCTGTATACTTGCTTGCTTGCATGCTCGCATGCTTGCTTGCTTGCCTGTATGCTTGCTTGCTTGATATCTTGGTTCTTTGGAATACTTATTGTACACGCGAGCGAAGCCGCGGGCAAAAGCTAGTGCTTCTATAATTACATGAATCAGATGTCCAGCAGGTTCTATAAATTATGTAGAGCCACGTGTAGAACAAAAATAATGATTAAAAGTATGAAAAGTGTTTAAAACAACCTTTAAATTATACAAAGTAAGTTATTAAATAAAATTTACTTCTATCACCTCATTTTTTTTGTGCAAGTATTTTTAAAACAAATTAAAAAGCTTCATGCTGGAGAACAATTCAAAATAATGAAAATAGTTTTTGGTTTTTTTTTTATTCGTCCATTCGGACAGGCTAAGTTCCGGTACCATATCGCCTGGGTTTTATTTAAACGTCTCATTTGAGAAAAACTTGTTAATTGTTTGTTTTTCCTTTGACCTCTTTTTTAGGGTTCCTTACCCAAAGGGTAAAAACGAGACCCTATTTTTGAGGCTCCGCTGTCCGTCTGTCTGTCTGTCCGTCTGTCCGTCTGTCAGCAGGCTGTATCTCATGAACCGTGAAGCTAGACAGTTGAAATTTTCACAGATGATGTATTTCAATTGCCGCTATAACAAGAGATACTAAAAAATAGAATAAAATAAATATTTAAGGGGCTCCCATATAATAAACGTGATTTTTAGGGTTCCGTACCCAAAGGGTAAAAACGGGAACCCTATTACTGAGGCTCCGCTGTCGGTCCGTCCGTCTATCTGTCCGTCTGTCACCAGGCTGTATCTCGGGAACCGTGATAGCTAGAGAGTTGAAATTTTCACATATGATGTATTTCAGTTGCCGCTATAACAACAAATACTAAAAAATGGAATAAAATAAATATTTAAGGGGGCTCCCATACAACAAACGTGATTTTTTTGCTCGTTTTTGCTCGATATTGATAACGGCAACAGGTAGACGCTTGAAATATTCACAGAATATTTAATTATATATTGCCTTTAAAAATAAATCATTGAATTAAAATAAAAAAAATATTTAAGGGGGGCTCCCATACAACAAACGTGATTTTTTTGCCGTTTTTATAGATAATGGTACGGAATCCTTCGCGTGCGAGTCCGATTATCAATGTCACATGAAGTAAAAGTACTTATTTTTCTAGTGAAAACTCCTACAGCTATTGAGGACACAGAAAAAAACGACGTAAGTATTTACTTTTATTTTATTTGGCGTAAAAAGTGATGTGCTTTAATTTTATATTGCTGTTTTTACACTTTTAAAAATTTGTTGGCTTGTGTTGTTGAATATCCTACATTGCTTGAGAGTTAGTTAAGCGCTCCAACATTTTTTTTTGATTTTATATTGACTGCCAACAATGCATTTCGTCACCTTCTGATTCTGATTTATGATGGATTTATGTAGTTACTAAACTGGTTTCTGATGAAGACATTTATGGATTTTTTTGAGAAACCTACTTATTTAACAGCCAGTATCTAATCAAAGATTTTAGTTTACTCCTTATTTGAAAAACAAATAAGTACAAAAATATTCCGCATGATCAGATGACAGTGTATACAAGGTGTTTTAAAATGAATCCGGAATATTTCAGTATTAGTTTGATAGGTGCTAAATATTTTTCCGATTTTTTTTACTTTGGTGACAAATGTTTTCAATTCACGCCACAAACTACTAAGGGATAGTAACGTTCACGCATTGATCGATGTTCAAATTGTACCGTGTCTAAGGTAAATATTAAAAAAAAATCGCTGAAAAATCTTTAGGTACATAGTTGTCCAGTCGACTAACGCAACTGATTAAATAGTACGGCATAATTTTATGACACGTTGTATAGGTAAGTATGTTGCGTGGAGTCTATTAAATATGGATGCCGTCATGTCGTACTTACGTACTATTGTCTGATCTAGCTAACGTATCACATTCTACTGATTGGAGGGTTAAAAGAAGTTGGTTAATCGAATTAGGCAATGTAACAATTCCAGCATACATTAGGTAAGTATTAAAAAATATTATGTACCTACCTATACTTTTTTAATTTTGATGCGGATAAAAATTAAATAGATGAAAGTAGCTAACTACGTCAAATATATAAGCTACGAATAGGTATGAGCTTCCGAGGCCTACTTCTTATTTTCCCATTAGGCATTCTAAGATTTATTGCCTACTATTGGAATTCCAATGCCACGCCACAAATAACACTGTCTCCGGACAATATAATTCTGTGCGTAGTGCCTCTACATCTGTACCATTCGTGGCCATACCTCATAATTTTTCGTCTGAATGTCACAAGATATTACCCAGATAATGTCTATTATCTACACACTTACGATGTATGGAACCACGTTTTCCTAAAAATACAGAAGACCTCATCGCGATGCTCAGGTATTTTCTATACCTGCCTAACGCGGCGTCCTAGGTGTGCGATTTTGACGCAACCGCAAAGCTGGTTAGCGTTCGCGTCAAGATCGCTCACCTATGATGCCGCGTAAGTCTGTCGTCCTCGTAAATTTTGAAATGTTGTCTTTAGAAAGTGTACTCCCAGGCTCAATACTGGGCTTAGATTATTTATGAACATTATTATAAACTTTCTTAAAGAGCTTATACAGCTGTGATTTGACACAGAATCATTCAACATTCGACGGCCAAACTTGGATATATGGCTGTAATCTTTACTAAAATGTAATTAAAGTTTGAATTACAAAAACTTGGGATAATTAATGAATAGATCCGGGCAATTGTCGCGAAAGGCTTGATGGCGTACGGAGAAGGATTAGGCGAAACAGTTTTATGGTTGGTAGCGCTTGCTACTGTTGTCGAGCGAGTGAGCTCCTTGCTTCCGGGGCTTGTGGTACAAGCCATGAGAGAGGAGAATCTGACACAGCATGGGAATGAGCTTTGGTTAGTAAAATTTTAAGAATGTTTAGCTGATTTCGTTAACTTACTTGATCGATTTTGTATTGTCGATTTTTTTCATTATATAGATATTTCACGAAAGCTGATTGCTACGCTGTGCGCTGTTTTATTTATAGATAAAAAAGGACTTTGAGTTGAGTTGAAAAATTACACATACAGTTAAACAATTTATCTATTGATTGCAAAAAGTTATCTTAAATTGTTTTAAAAATCTCATAAAATCTCGTGTCCAATGAGATATTCGAGGTTCTATGGTTTTGATGACATTTTGTCTGAAGCATTTTTAGATGTTCCACCGTTATTGAGATAAAGCCCGAAAAGTAGCGCCTTTTCGCGTCCTCTTTATACCTTATCCGCAAGAATTTGATCCTTAATTTGGCTTAAATAAGGATAATACCAATATTTACATTTCATATACAAGTACAATTTAATATCCTAAAACTAAAAACCTTGAAAAAATAGAAATACGACAGACGACTGGATAGCCTAGTTGTTAGAGAACCTGACTATGAAGCTTGAGGTCCCGGGTTCGATTCCCGGTCGGGGCAGACATTTGTGTGAATAATACGAATGTTTGTGCTCGAGTCTTGGGTGTTTAATATGTATTTAAGTATGTATCTATCTATATAAGTATGTTTATCCGTTGTCTAGTACCCATAGTACAAGCTTTGCTTAGTTTGGGACTAGGTCAATTGGTGTGAATTGTCCCGTTAATCATCATCATTTAATCATCATTTAAATAACTACCTAATTGATTAGTTTTATAACTACCTCATTGAGTGCCAAATTTGTAGTCTCTAATAATTATAGTAACAAGATAGAGCCACCTTAAAATTTAATTTTTTATTCTATTATACTTGCGGGAATTTCAGAAGATTTATCTTAGTGCATCTCTTAAAAGTTATGTATACTTACCAAATTTAATGTTCACGGAAAGAACATGTCTAGTCACCTAATGGTAACCTTTTCTTTAAAAGTGAAAAAATATATATTATTTTTAGACAAGTATACATTTTCAAACCAGTGGTAAGTTATGGTACTTTTCCAGCTCTACATTTTAAGATTAAAATCATGTTCTTTCCGTGTACCTACCCTTCAGATGTCAAGTCTCAAACAAAACATTATAAATATACAAACAACGCTTTATAGCTGATACCTATTATGTCAACATTTTCTGGAGTCGACCTGATATGAAAAAATATGATGGCGAGTGATGATTATGACTATATAAATCGACAGCAGAGAGTTGAATATGAAATTTTATGAGAACCAATATGGACTTAGTGATGACGTTAATAAAACTATTAACTCTATTGCTTATTTTCCAGGGGCATCAATGGAAAATATTTTGTTTTTGATTGTGTATACAATTTAAACATATAGGTATTTAGCATACATTATGCATTATTTGCATTTGATGTTTTAATTGCGTTGCCTCCGAGAGTTTCTCTCTTCAGTGTTTCACGTGGACTAATAATCTATTGAAGCGTAGAAAATACACAAAAGGTAGCACTATACCTTTACACAACAATAATTTCCGGCACCGGAAACATCGTAAATCTTATTTGTTTCAAGGATCCGAAGTCATCCACGATATTCAGTGAGCACGCTCTCCGTTTACGCCTTGCGCATCTAGTTCGCCGGCTCCTGTGTAGGTGTCGTTAAGGGATCCGCTTTAAATAGCTGCTGGTTATTGTTTGACGGTTTTTGTCCCAGCTCTCGTGCGCGCTCCGCTGACTCCGCTCAATGCCGCCTTCAGGAAATGCGATTTTAACAGCGAAAACATCGGAATTACAAGTCATCGCTATCCACTCCGCTGCCTCCGGGCAAAAGGATGTTGTTGTCAAACCCCCTTACCCTTTCATTTATAGGTACGGTTGGAAAGATAATAAGAAATACGCACAAAGCTTATTTTGTAAGAATTTTTATTGTGTTTATATCTAAGTAGGTAAGTATAGTTTCTTGGTCGCAATCGATTTCTAAAGGCTCAATGACAGTTTTCACAATGAACGAGTTAAACATGTGTAAATAGCTTTGGGTGAAGCATCTGAACAGTATCAAACAGGACAGTGCTCGTTTTGTAATTTGTGTGTGATTATAACGTGTGATACAAATAGCTATAATGGAATTTCAATTAAGGTTGATCGACATTCGGAAAGGCTGCAAATAAGAGCGATGGCGAGTTGTTTGGCAGCGCCGCGAAGGCTCGCAGCAGGTACGGCCGTATGGCGCGATCGGCCCTTCATAATTTACAAAAAGAGCCATTTATTAAAATAGAGCCCTTAGTAATTACTGGGCCTCCATTCCGACATATTCGCTACCTGCCGACAATTTGCCATTCGTCCCTTTGTCTGGCGGCGTGGCGCCCTAAAGGGTTCTAATTTTAAATGCAGCGTGTAACTATTCGCCCTTTATTCGTAAATTTCTCTTTCGCAGTGGTTAACCGGCTCGCTGGACGCAATATGGCGTAGTTTTTTTGTCGAGGCAAGGGTAAGCAATTAATTGGATACAACATTGGCTTTGTTCCGTTTTTGCGGTTGTCGTACAATATGATTGTGACGCGGTTTATTAACAATTATAATGGTGGTCAAGATCGCGCGACTGTTCAAGTTCTGTCGCAATTTATTCCGGAGACATAAAACTGTTTGTTCGGTCGGTAGGACGTTATGAATTTGGGAATTGAGTGGTTGTAATGTTGTCGTATAATATTACACGGTCGAGAGCGTCCAGGCGGGAGCGGGGAGCGGCGCAAACAGCCGCAGCGTCCATCTCGCAGTTTGTCCGCAAACACGGATCAAATGAATATAGACAAACGTGTTTGCGGCTGCAGATCGCGTTACAACAACTAATATTGTTGTTTATTTATAGCGGTGGCGGGCATGCGCGCCCCGCAGCCTAATGCGATGCAGTCGCCATGGCGACGCTGCAGCCCCCACACATGGGAGACCATAAAAAAAACAAAAAAAGGGAAAACAGAAAACTCACTCGACTTCACCCCGGTTCCTGTCGACGCGAATGTCCGAGAGTTCCCTTCTTTCAAACATAATTTATGGTCTAGAGGAAATAAAACATAAAAAATAGAAAAGGAAAAACGACGGCACGCACGATAAAAAAGCTCGTCGTAAAAGTGCGAGCGGGGCGCCGGCCCCCCCCCCACCGCCGGGCGTAACCCTTCCGCTGCCGCCCTCGCCCTCCCGCGCCCACCGCACTAAAGGGTTAGGGCGACTAACCCTCGCAGACTATGTACGTTTACATCTATGTAGAGACGAGATGGATCGCTGAAAGATTCGGTAAATAACCACCCACGGATAATAATGATACGGTTTATGTATACTGTAGGTTCTTATCATATTAGATACGTATTTCATTAGGTTTTTCAAAAAGGATGGAGGTAGAGCTACGTATCGTAGACGTACCATAAAATACTGAAACATGTCTTAGACATGCTAAAATTGTCAGTTTCCTATGAACTGATATGAGTTAAACACACGTTCAAAGCTAGTCTACTTTGTGATATGTAACATTATGACGAGATACTGTAACTTTTTAATTTAATAAATGTTTTCATCCGATATAAAAGGTAACAAGTAATGTTTGTATAAGTACTTCACAATCCTCACATTTCGTGCAACTAATCCAATGTTTACCAACCAAACAATGCAAAAAACTACATAACATAAAGGGATAAAAAGCAGTACGTAATCCCAAGAGAGACATCGCATCGGCTCGGGCCGATAGTCGGGATGATGGCGCGGAGTCCGACGTAATGAGAGTTTGATGTAAATGCGTCTCGTGGCGAGAGGCGGGCGAGGCGAGTGAGGCAAGCGAGGCGAGCGAGGCGAGTAGGTGACGAGGCGAGCGCGCCCTTGCGGTCACCCGACGCGGCGACCATCCGTCTCGACCCGGCCCTCGACGGAATCAGGGTTGGCAAAGCGCCGGATTTTCGAGAAAAAATTTCTGCTTTAGTGTTCTATTTTTGTTTTATTATAATTTGTAGATTTTATTGAAACAAACAATGAGCATTACTAAGCCTAAAAAATTACGCCTAAAAAAACGAAAAGTTTGGACATTGTCGACAGACACGGATACGTACTTGACTTATACGAGTATGAATTCAATATACCTTCTAGTTCCGCCCATTGACGGCCAACATTTCGTAGTTTTTCTAAACTTTTTTTTTACAAAACAAACCATTCTATTTAAATTTTATGAAAATGTACGGGCCGTTAATAAAACTAAATACTCGTACGCAATAAAACACAACAAAAAACAATACAAAATCTACCTTGTTTTCATTAAAAGTGTCACAGACATGTAAAGAGTCGCGTGGCTCTATTCCACTATTAGATGAGTTATTTTTAACCCCGGCCCGACACAAAAAAAGGGTTGTTATAAGTTTGACCGCATGTGTGTGCGTGTGTCTGTCTGTCTGTCTGTGGCATCATAACTCTTCGTTTTTTTTTATTTGAAAGCAAGTTTCTAGGCTAGGCGGTGGTTCTTAGATATGTTTCATAAAAATTGGTCCAGTCGTTTCAAAGTTATCAGCTCTTTTGCATGCCGCGGAAGGGATCTTAGACTTAATTGCGTTGGGGGTTTTAAAATATTTAATGTATTATAAAAACACTAATTAAGCGTATAATTGTTAGATAATTTGTTAGTGGTCACTACGTTCAGCCCTAGCTGCGTCGCCCGCACCCTCCGCAGGACCACATACAAATATGTAGTTAAGTTTGGACTTTTTCTCAGGAGTGGGGACTTGTCGATAAGTTTTAGAAAAAGGTTGTCTCCATTTATGCCGTCAGGCGTCTGTCTAAGACTTAAACCATTCAACGTGACAGTACTTCGCAACTAAACGCGCAACTTTCACATTAATGGAGTGGTGAAAAGAGTACCTACTCAATAGGAAAGGTAGACCTATCAATAAATTTAACCACTGCCTTTTCTTACCCTACGTATAAAACATATAAATGTAACATGTGAACCATTCGCAAGATGATTTTTTACTTTGTTTCCGCCCACAGTCCGCCGGCCGCCGCCGCTCTGCTTTTTGGCAAACTTATTTATTGGCGATATCTCCACCCTCAGTTGGAGGAAAATTCGCATCATGTTAATTTCCTGTGGGCAACGCGATCACACGCTTTTTGCGAGAGCCGGCCCAATACCGCTGCGCGGTTCATATAAACAACACTAATCTTCACTCCGCTGTAACAAAGTTGTTATATGTAATAAGTTATAACTTACTTGTACATCATAATCATCATCATCCCAGCCTTTATAATAATAATAATAATGATAATTTATTTCAGAAAACATGTCCATGTTGATAGTAACAAGGTTGCTTAAGACTAGTTAGTAAAATAGAACATTAGATTACATTACATTAACAATGTCACAAATAAAATAAAATTAAAATTCAAAACTATAAAATAAAATAAATTAAAATAAACTTGAAAATTAAAATTTAAATAATCATAATCAAGAATTAAAATTAATAATTAAACAATTGCAATAGTAGAGAATTTAAAATAAATAAATAAAACAATAAAAAACAAAATACTATTAATGCAGGCACTATGTCCTTATTGAGCAATGTAAATTGTTCCAGTGCTCCTGGAACCGACCCTGGCAGCTGTCAGCAACGGTGCTCAGTAGACTGTTTGGGCTGCCCCGAATCCTTCGCATGAGGGATGCCACTCTTTTGCGCAGAATGGCGGCAAAACCGTCAATACGCGCCTCTGCAAACATCCCTGATGCGCTACAGAATCGCGGCAGCCCCAACAGTATCCTGAGACCATTGTTGTACTGGACTCGTAGGGCGCTGAGAGCCTTTTGCGTATAGCTAACCCACAAGCTGCAGGTGTAGAAAGACTGACAGTAGGCTTTAAAAAGCGTCAATTTTACGTTAACTGAGCACCTTGCGAACCTGCGGGCCACCATATTGCATCTGACTGCCAGCGCCTTACGCTCTCTCTCTATGTCCAAGTCATCACTCAAGGTCTCAGAGACCCAATGTCCAAGATACTTAAAGCGCGAGACCTGCTTCAGAGGAGCGCTATTCAGCTCAACCTGTGGAACTGTATAGGTTTTGCTACCGGCTTTAAAAACGAGCAGCTCACTCTTGGCGACATTGTACCTTAAACCATGAGTCTCCGCATACCTTTCACAAATGCGTAGCAGTTTTACGACAAGAGTTTTTATACAATTCCACTGCAGGGCACAGGCCTCCTCTCAGAATGAGACCGAGGCTTAGACCCTAGTTTCCATGCGGGTCCAGTGCGGATTGGGAACTTCACATAGACCATTGAATTTCTTCTAAGGTGTGTGCAGGTTTCTTCGCGATGTTTTCCTTCAATGTAAAGCTGATGGTAAATTTCAAATCGTCGATGCGTTTGCCAAACCTGGGCCCAATTGCATACTTAACAAAGCACAACTAATATTACAAGCGGAACTCTCGCTTCAGTTATATTTACTAGAAAGGGAGTTCCGCTCGTAATATAAGTTGTACTTTGTTATGCAATTGGGCCCTGACAGTGCATTTGTTCAATACTTATTTAATTTTTATCGCATGGGCTTTACTTTTAAAAGCTACAGCAAATGCCAAAGACTTTCATGTGTGTAAACCCTCTGGTTCATGATTTACATTAATGTTACTTTAAAAATGAAAATGAAACTACCGTGAGACTCACTAATAATGAAAATAAACGGATCACTCACGTCTTAAAAGGAGTTTAACTCGACTTGTTTCGGGCTAATCCGTGTGACGCGTGACTCCGGGAAGAAGGGCTACGGATTAGCCCGAAACATGTCGAGTTAAACTCGTTTTAAGACGTGAGTGATCCGTTTATTTTCATTATTTACATTTGTTGTTATGTGCAAAACATCTGACGCCATTTTTGATATGTGAATTTAAAACACTAACAGAATTGGCAAATTTCGCACGTTAATTCCGAAAAACTCAAAGGTGCGAGCCCGGGCTCGAACCCACGACCCTCTGCTTGAGAGGCCGTAGGTCAAACCACTGGGCTACCACGGTTTTTTCAAATACCTAAGATATATTGTTAGATATTTTGTTGTGTCTGAAACAAATGGCTTGCTTTGAATAAATAAGAAAGTAATACCTATTTTCAAATTAAAATGAGTACTGTATTTTTTTGTAGAATTGTTTATTGTCTTAGCAAGGAAATTATAATAACGAAGAGATATCAACTAAGAAATTACAGTTCATTTAACAAATCAATTGTAATAGGTTTTACAATCAAACCAGAATCTTTATAGGCCCGTCTTATCCAGCTCGTTCTCTCCTGTTTATGGTAAATCAATAGATTAATATGATTTACGGTAGGTAGTCCGTAACATTACAATAGACTCGTGATGTGTTCTTGGCAGCGAGGGCCAGCATATAAATAACGACCGCCTTTTATGCGGAGGGCTCCCGACGAGCTTCCTCAACTCCACTTATTTAAATTCCCATTTTTGTTACAAATTTACATTAGATTCCACACAAGCTAAGATGTCAAGGTACGGTAGGGCGCCGTTGTGTCCCTTCTCGTGTAGTAAATTGGGGGTCACACAAAAACCGTTGGTCCCGGAGCCATAACGTCCAGCCGCTCGCCCGTGACGGTGAAAAACTGCGACGGCTCAACTTTTTTTATCTTTTGATGTCCGTTCGAAGCGAATAATAATTCGCAATGTATTTTTTCGACAATACATCGATCGCTGTCTACTAACCGGTGCACTGGATGGTTTAAAAATTTGTAAAAAAAGTAAAATTACGAGGGGACGATTATAAACACATGCGCCAGCGCGTCAAATCTTCAGCCGGCGCGCGCGTCGTTCAGAGACGCATTATGGGTTTTTTAAATCGACAGTAGCACGGGGGAAAAGTAGGTGCTTTTTTAAAAATAAATTCGCTTTTTTAGTTTAAAAACATGTCCCCGTCCCCACAGTCGAGTCCAATTGTTGCGTGTCAGATGAGCACGAGTTCAATTTTATGTTGGGAAGGGATTTTTTAGTGCGTATTACGTGACACGCGGCGCCGCGGGGCGCGGGGCACGTCTCGGCACACGACAGAACCCTTCTGCGTTGTCTCAGCCGTCGCCGCCGCGGGCGCCAACAAGTTCAACAACAGCCAACCACTGGCGACAGATCGCTGCTGTGCAAGGGTTATGCTTCTACAAGACAGGCAGCGTTATTGCTAGGTAAGCACCAACATTGCGTTTGTACATCAACTAACGAAACAAGAAATTGTAGATATTTCTTTACCTATACTCAGGTTTGTGTCTATAAAAAAATAAAATGAAGTAATGATGAATGAATGATTGTACCTATATAAAAAATGAATGAGACGACATGTCAATGTTGCATAAATAAATATGAATTGGTGAAGTATGTAGCTCGTCTAGACATGGAGGAAGGCACGAATAAGTGATCCCTTTTGATAAATACATATTATTAATATTATGAAAAACATTCGGAAAGTACTTATGCGAGTATTCATTTGTTGTTTTTCGCGCAAGTTTGTAATTAAATACTTACGTAGATATGTAGTTAAGTACTTATTTATATTGTATTACTAGCTATTTCTACTTATTTCTGCGAAGAATAGGGGTAGGTATACAAAAAATAGCTTACGATCTATTCTCAGACCTACCGAATATAGAGAAAAAGTTTCATAAAAATCGGTCAGGCCGTTTCGGAGGAGTTCGATAACAAACACCGTGACACAAGATTTTTATATATTAGAAAGATGCACTATGTTTGTAATGTAATGTAATGACTTTACTTTGACCCTTTGATTCAAAGACGCAAAAGAGCGAATCCGATCGCTTTTGATAAAGCGGCCATGTTTGTACTCGAACCTATTTTATTTTATTGGCTGCTTACTTAGACCGTTATACAAATGGGTACGTTTACATTGTATTTATCTGAGTACCTACTTTCACCGGGCACTATTAACCGACGAATATAATTCGAGGAAAATATTTGAAAGCATAATGTTTAAGCCTAAAAGGTTACACAAGTACGCGAGGAGGCTGGCGGAGGGCGACACCGAAAGAGGTGAACAAGTCACAACTACTTTTTACTCCCTTCGCGGGGAGGGCCCTCCCTACATACACGCGCAGGGAGGGTCTCCAGAGATGAAAGTTCCGTGGGGTTAACGGAACCTACACATACACATGTGAGACAAACAAACGTGCGCAGTTAGATACCTAATTCTAACTTTAATTGTGTCTTTTCAATCAATACGCTCTTGGATACTGATACCGCCTCCGCCGGCTGGTAATCAACATTTCGTGTTTGTTTTAACGACTTTATTTTTCGTATTCTGAGTAAGCTAGGTATAGTTACGAGCTTTTGTGTATTTTATTACAAAATAAATAAATTGAATTGCGCTATCCTAAACTTAAAAAAAAAAGTGGAATAGGTACATAACTGCGAACAACATTCACCAAGTAATTTTCTATAAAAAAAAATAATAGTACTACAGTTATTTCCACTTTGACACTCGGGAGGTCTCAGTTTTAACCGTAAAGATTCGTGTTTTCTCATGGGGTACTTATATAAAATCCTAGAATTTAATGACATAAAATATCCAAATCTATTTAATAACAAAACCTCAGCCTAAGTAATGCACTTCCTATCTCTCTTAATGTATGTCGAGAATTGCCGAGTGCCAATGTGAAAATAATATTACTGTACATAGCTAAAGTAAAATAATAAAAACTTAAAAAAAATCCAGATAAATATTATTAAATTTTCCGAAACTATTGTCTTGTGTTTATATGTATTAGTAAATAACTGATATTCTTAATTCTGAGTCCATTAATGGCATGGACTCGCGAAGATGCTTAAGTATACGTGCGAGCAGCATACGAACGCATCTCTCGGCACCCCTCGTGTCCCTTTAGCAAAAAGCGGACAATTGCATGCGAGCTCTTTGCTTTGCATAATCAATAGCGGCCATTGTAAAGGGCTGTTATTCTTGGGGTGAAATAAATAAACGGGTAGGCACATGATGTACTCGATACATAACCGTTTGTCCAGCTTATGCTTGGGACAGTAACTGTCATGCTGAGAATTACGCACAGACTCATTTGTTTTCCTATAAGAATTGAAGAACGTTTTCTTTATTTGTGTGTGTGTCTTACATAATTATTATCACGTTTCCATTACTTTCTGGTTAAAATACAGAATAGCTTTATTGTAGAGTGATGCTGAAATAAAGCTAGTTTTTGGTTGTGCTTTCAAACATCAGAAGGTTTTTATCGCATAATATCAACTATGTATTCGACGTATATATAAATTATTCTGTCCACAAGTTAAAACAGTAATAGAATAAAACATTCGGGTTCGCATTTCTGAGAAAAACGATCGGGAGTTGCGATATCGTCTTTTTAAGCATCAACATTAATTGCATAAACTTTTGGAGAGCTAAACTTGATTTATCTGTTTAACGGAAAGCCATTTTTGTTGTGTTAAATGTAATACCTCCCGCGTCACTTCATTTTAATACAAGACAATGCTCTATTAAAACTTGTTAATGTTAACATGTTTTTTACAAAGTGATTGATATGGGGCAGTTAGATAAAAGATTATGTGTTTTTCAGACTGATGTTAAACATTTATTTAAATTTCATTCAAGACGTGAAGGTAAATTTTTACTCATTAATATTCCTGCTACTAAGTAGGTAGGTAAGTATAGGTATTTAAATGCCTCATGCATCTTAGTGATTAAAAAATTAAAGGTTGTATTTAATCGCGTTTTAAATGTGCAATAAGTTTCATAGAGTTAGTCATTTAACAACTGGTTTATAGCTAAAGCGCTTCGTTTACGTTTTTTTTTATATTCTTTTGTCAAACTGTTAAAACGTCCAGGATTCTCCAAAAATACGGAAATCATCGGGCGAAATATTTAGTTTTGTCATCGATTACGCAAACTGTTTCAAGGGTGCGCTACGTCAGTCCGTTGTGAAAAAATATGAGAGCATGTATAAAAACTAATGCAGCTGCCGGGAGCACACATGCGAATTGTAGCGACCGCCGGCTCGCGGATAGAAGGGCGTATGTGTGCAGCGAGGAGAGAAGAGATAGGGCTTTAAGGAGCGAAGTGTCGGGACACATATCGGCGAGGACGGAGGGCGGCAAACCCTCGCCGCACATAGCGCAGGAAGGGTTCGCTAGGCCCCGGGAAGGGTTCCGCGGATCCGCCGACGCGCAAGCGCACGCGATTTCGCAAAAAACTAACACAATGCGAACAACGACGCTGTTTTTGTTGTTAATACAGTAGATTGTTCGTGAATTTTATTTTCTTGATAAAAAATGTAATATCATCAACTCGTTCACGCCCGGCCCTTCAAAGGGAGCTTTTTGAAGAGGTAAACGGGGAAAAATGGTGAAACTGGTAAAAAGTGGGTCAGAAAGGGGTGCTTTTGAAACTAGTAATCACTACTTCGCGTCGATCGATTGCCGTTATTATTGAAAAAAATCCTTTTGTGTTATCGACAGTTGCGTATTAGGATTTTTATTATTACGGAACAGTTTTTATGTGAAAATAATAAGAGGATCTAATTGCATCCAATTACTAAATTTTTTTTCTATTTAGGTAGGTATAACATTACTTAAGATTTATACCTATTTTGATCCTTCATATTTTACTCGTAGTACTTAACTAGCAAAGCAAGTTATGAAGGGTGAGTACCGTCCCTACAAAATTGACCATTCTGATTTTACCTAAATAACAGACTTTCGTGTAATATTCATAAATCCATTTAGTTAATTCATGAATTTATAAAATGAAGTGAAACTAAACATACAACTCCTTTCGAGATCACTCACTCATTAGGGTGTGTAAGCCCATGTTTCTGAGGGGGTAGAGTTGCAATTTTTGTTTTTTTTTTTATATCATCAACATTTTTAATTTACCGAAGCTGCGAAAAAAATGAAATCTCAATCATTTATAAATTAGTTCCGCGGACAGCGCCTGTTCATCCCTTTATCAGTACCATCGACCACAATAAAAGGGTGTATTCCCATCGATTGTTAATACGTAGCTTTTTTCATTTTTATTTATTGCCAGCGACGATTTATTTCCTGATTCTATGAAGGGCACTGTTAACAGACGCAGCAAAATTAATAGCGTTTTAGAAGACCACAAATAAAAAATAGTGATGACAACTTTGATATGCAAAACCTACAATACCTATTTAAAAATTAAATAAATTTAACCCATATTTAAATCTAAACTTGTAAAATCGTATTTGGGTTAAATTTTAGGTTCTTGTAGAATTGAGAGAACACTACGTTCTCGTTTAAATAGATAGATTAGTTGCTATTTAATTGGCATATTATTTGTGTTAAGTATGTCAGAGTCCATAATAAAATGTAGATCTGATGGCTCGTCTTTTGGTAACCAGATTAGAGAATTCCATTTGGACTCTACCTATTTTAAGAGAGTTAATTAAATTAAATCTTTATTTTACACGTTTTGCAGAGTAAGTTAAGACTTTTTTACGACTTCTTTAAGACTTTAGAATAAGTCTAAGTCTGACTCTGTATAACAGAATGGAACAGTAAATTCTGTCAGCAACAACATCAAGATTAAGTTCCAGACCTAAGGCTTATTATTTCAATAATTAGCTGAATGAAACATTAGCTGGACTAGACAATAAGAAATTACCGTTGATGAATCTAGCAAGACAAAAATAATGACCGCGGAAAGCAAGCAGGAAGACCAGATCTGATCACTAATTGATTAACACAACAAAAAGTGTAATCGATTCGCTGTCATTATTGTGAAGTTAATTAAATTAGGCGCAGCAGCGGCTAACCCCTTTACCTGTGACGCGCCATTACACGATAGTTACACGGCCATTATTCCTTTACAACTCTTCCCCAACCCTTCTATTGAGACTTTTTTATGCGCATGCACTTGCGCACCGGACGCGACAGTAATAGAGCCACATGCCCATCTGTCAGGTAAGGGTTAAGTTTCACTTTTTACGTGACTATTTCTTTCTTCAACCCTTTTTTGTTCAAAATAAGAGCAACCTAAAAAGGATTAAAGGAGAATAGATATTAATAATTTTTATGAATAAAGTAGGGTGGGCTAAAAAAATATCAGATAACTGTGACAGTTGAGGTAAACAACTTTCTATGGACACGGTAAAGCGAGTTTTTTCGAGTGTCACCTGTTATAGGGATTAATGCTTATAATAAGATTGATAAAGTTTTTTGTTTGAATAAGTCATTGTCCGGCCTGATGTTAATATCTTTACGTTTTTGGGATGCAAATATTACATATTTTGAAAAAAGAAACTTGTTACAGTGACGTAATTTAATGCACAATTCTTATTTCCAAAAAAAAACTAATTCAAAATACCTAAATAATTTAACTTTTACAAAGAAATTTAAAAGGTTAAAAAACATAATTCATCAGTACCTACGCTACATTAAATTACATAACTTATTTAGGTAGAATGGTAGATCAATAATAATTACACAACTGATCATTAAGTTCCCTCACAACACTATCGACATTATTCTCTGCGCTTATTAATTTTAGAGCAGATATCGATCCATAAAAAAAAACCTCCAATTTTAAAGAGCAGATGTAAAAGTTTATCGATTACTAAGCCAATTAATCGATTCGAAACAATCGGCGGGATCGAGCACTTAAATAGCTCTATCAGTAACGTCGGAAACGCGTTATACGATCGTTTTTTTGTGAGTTTTTCTCAAGGCACGCGACTTTACCCCTTCTTTAATCGGCTCGTGCGTCGTGTTTTTTAACGATTGGTGTAAAAACCGAATCCACCTTATTGCAGCCGTTAGGGTCAGTTTTTTAGTAATTTCCGTTGTAGCGGTAGGTCAATGTTTTAATTAGACAGTTCTCTCGCCGCGGCTTTGGGAGTCACAATTGTGAATGTTCATTTATAACTTTGTTAGCATAATTTAACGCAGGCGGGTGCTTCGCTGTGTAGATTAGATTATATCGCTTTCGTGTTACAGTCGTATGCTATAATACCAAATGTCACAAGAATGACGATAGAGTATTCATTAACTATGGTTAATTATTTTCTTTGTGTGTACTTCTTGCGCAATTTTAGTACCTACGGCTTAACATAGTCTTTGCTTCTTTGAATCTTATCGTTTAAATCCGCACGATGAATATGGCACAAGGCTCGTAATTAAATCATCGCGCAAGTATAATATTTTATTCAGGAAGTGTGTGTCAGCGAAGGAAATTTGTTTTATAGGACGGATCGGAGGAAAAAGCTGCGGAATGTCATTAATATTCAAAACGTAACTAGGAGGGATTATAAAATAATAGGAGTAATTTAGGACGGCCCAGCGCCTGTCGCCCGGCATTCCGCCCGAGGAATGCATGAAAATATGTCTGCCTTATTACATTTTTGTTAAGTGACTCCGTTTGGGATCAATATTTTACATTAAATTGTTTAAGTAGGTATTAATATACTATTTAATACGCCCACAGTTTTGCCCTTATCACAGAACGTCGAATCCTGTGGGAATTCGCAAAATTCGTCCTTATTCCTTATCATAAAGGGAATCTCTATGTAAATAAGTAATAATGTTTTAAATAGAATAGAATAGAAATTTATTAACACACTTAGAAAAAAAGATACAATATTAAAAAGTAAGGTATTATTTTCTACATTGAACTTATAACTAAGCGTGTTAAATGGATGTGTTTTAGGCTGGGCGTTGATGAGTCCACTAATTAGGGTAATCTTTGTACGAGTACCCTAACATAAAATAATGAATTCTTTTATGCCTAAGAAATTATGGTTAATCATAATCATACGTTCATACAGAAGGCAAAATTAAAACTCTATATTACCTTCAACGACCGCTTTAGCCTAGTTGGTAGTGACCCTGCCTACGAAGCAATAGGTCCTGGGTTCAAATCCCGGTAAGGGCATTTATTTGTGTGATGAGCACGAATATTTGTTCCTGAGTTATGGATGTTTTCTATGTATTTAAGTATTTATTTATCTATATAAGTGTGTTTATCGTCGTCTAGTACCCATAGTACAAGCTTTGCTTAGTTTGGGACTAGGTCGATTTGTGTTAGATGGTCCCCTAATATTTATTTATTTATTTAAATGCGGAAACGGTTTAACCCGTTTGCGTAAATGCTAAGCCAATACAGAACCTATTAATTAACAATTAATGTCTTATTCAATAAATACCCACGTTATTTAATGGCAATGTACTTAAATAAGTATAATAAGTGCATTGCCATTAAATAACGTGGGTATTTATTGAATAAGACATTAATTGTTAATTAATAGGTTCTGTATAACTGTACCTAGTGGTTTCCTTAATTATTGCATGGTATTTTTATAAACCGGCCGGACGTATACCGGACCACGCGAAGTGTATTATAGGATTCCGTACAAATGTGGCAAATGTTCAATAATAATTTTGATCGACTGTGATAGTTTTCCTTTTATATTCGTTAGACATAAAGGTAGGTATACTACTTATTGTGATATTTTTCACGTAGGTATCCAAAAATACCCATTTTACCTGGTGGGGGAATTTGCAGTTTAAAGCTTAATATTTTGCAAATGGATCCCTGAACCTGAACAAATCTGCAATAACGATGCCCCATAGTATGACAGACAGTATACAGACGAGCAAAAGAATCCTCTCTTTACGTGTAGCTTTAAGGTGTCGATCACTGTAAATGAAGGAGACCACAATTTAAAAAAAAATTTTTGGTGCTCACTTACCTACTAGGTCGTTGTCGACGTACTTTTAGCGTATAGCGTTGTGTTTGTCTAATAATAATAACAGCTTTCTAGTACTGAGAATCAAAATAAAAAGCCGTGGTAGTCGAGTGGTTTGCCCTATGGCTTCAAAGCAGAGGGTCGTGGAATCGAGCTCGGGCTCGCACCTCTGAGTCATTCGGAATTCATGTGCGAAATTACATTTACAATTTACCATGAGCTTTACGGTGAGGAAATTTACTGCACTGTGAAGAAATTTATTGGTGTGTGTGAAGTTCTCAATCCGCACCGGGCTCGCGTGGGAACTACGGCCCAAGCCTTCTCACTCTGAGAGGAGACCTGTGCCCTAGCAGTGAGACGTATGTGACCTGACTCATCAAGTAGGTACTAAGAATTTCAGAGCTAAACAGTAGAGAGAGATGGACGTATATGGTTAAACAGAACCCTTATAAAAAAGCCTGGTTATCTACCCTGAAAACCCTATCATTATAATTAAAAAAGTAAAGTTCCGGTGAAAGGATGTCAACTACTAAAATTAGGTACCTAGTAATTATAGCTTGTTAGCATTGCCTTCTTTTGTCCATTAAAAATGGGTCGGACGGGACGAGTAACGTAAATTAATTTCAGTTCTATTTTTCTAATTTGACTTTATAGTTAATTACACGTTGCGTTACTTTTTTTCTAACTTACTGCTTTAAATTTTTAACTGTCGCGTTTCCCTGCTACCTACTTAGAATTGAATGCTACTTTTTGGACACGAAACATTTTTCATAAATTATTTAAACCGTTAGATGGAAAAATGATGTCCACGCTTTTAAGGGTAAAATAACACAAAACAATATGAAAAAAATGTGGAACGGTTATGCAAGCATTATTTGGTTCTACGAATTTGCATATTGTTGTGAGCTCACTACAGGGTGTACAAAACAGAACAGAAGGCACAATAGGGTGCTGTAAAGGGGCGCAGTACCTATAAACCTTATTGCTACACTTTCCTAAAGCGGCCACGTCGGACACGCTTGCAAATTCGCCCATTAAAGGAACTTGGAGACACTTTTTTTCTTTTTAAGTGAATAAATTATGACAGGCAAATATTTTAAACAGTTTTAAAATATGGGCTTAAAATAATAAACATGTAAAAAACGGCAGCTCACTTTTTATCATACCGTACGTAACTGTTCATTTGGAAATGAGTGGTTCGCAGAATGCTACTGCATATTAATCTGTCTCTTATAAAGTCTAAGTATATTACTTTCAACTGGCGTCAAGGATTCTTGCGTAAAAGAAAGAATATAGAAAAGAAAGAATAGTTTTATTAAGCAAAATTCGGCATACCAAAAAATTACAAGAAAAAAAATAAAACAATAGGACAATTTAAAGATAATATTACATATTTTAATATCTTCTATTTATATATAGAAATAAAAGAAAAGTTGTAATGCCGAAAGACGCGAATAAGAATTATAGGGAAACATTTAAACGAAACACATTATTTCGGGAACGCTGTTTATTATCTGACTTTTGTCATAGACAAAATGCATAGGATACACACCAATCATACTCAGCCTCGCGTTGGTTTTCAGTGTGGCCCTTTTACTTATAACTATACTTAACTACCTAAAAAACTAGCTATGCCGTGACGGCACTAAAACATGAATGAGCCAAAAAATAAAAGAAATATAGGTCATGGCCCTTCGGTTATTCCAGCGTCTAAGGGTGTTAAGTGTATCCAGTACCGTAATTTAACTAGACCCAGCGCCTAACTACTTAGTTGTACCTAGCGCAAATTAAGGCCTTCAGACACAGATATTGGTTTTAATTTGCTACTAAATTTAATTTTAATATTTAATATATTTTAATTTAATTTTTGACTAAAATGTGTGGATACCTACATAATGTTGAAAATTTCAGAGTATTGCTTTAGGATTAAAATTTGATCCAAAACCTCGTGCTTTAGCAATAAGTAGCTGATTAAAATATACACAGTTATCTACTTAGTGAGTTGGACTTGTTTAGATGTAAAAAAATACAGCAATTTCCAATTTATCTCTTTTGAAGCGAGTTTAGGACGATTTGCCATGTCCCGTTATATCTATTTATGTGCCACGAAACAAAAATATCTTATTTTGTTTTAAAGTAGGTATTTATTTGAAACAAATCATAGTGAGTCCATGAAAATACAATAGCAGTTGTGGCCGAGGCGATTATTCTGTATGGTAAAAAAGTAAACAGCGTTACCCAAAGTAATTTGGCACATAAAATACTCGGAAACCATTCATTTGTTCAGTTATAGGTGCAATGTAGAGCAACGAGGTACATTCGCAAAAAACACAAATAAAAAAGCCGGGTAAGCTTGCTGCGTAGGTACATTGTAACAATAACTTAAAGTTAAAGTGTGCTGGTGTGTATCACAAATTAGTGGGGTTTTACCATTTAGCAACACTGAATATTATCTCGCGTACAATTCGCACATCTAGATCTAAAGAGGGTCAACTCAAAATAATATACCATTCTAATTTAGACTTCAGTCAATTTCTAAAAGGTCTGAATTAAAATGGTATATTATTTTGAGTTGACCCTCTTTAGATCTAGATGTACGAATTATTAAAGTGAGTAGGTATGCCTATCTAGGCATTACAAATTATTGATAACAAAATCTAATTGCCAACTCCTCTTGTTTTGTATAGAATGTGTGAATTTTGTTACTGATTAGCAATCTTGGAAGGGCATGGGTACTTAATCCGTTGCTTTTATGATTTTTGTTCGTTTGTTTATAATTATTTCCTACATTAAGATGCGTTTGTTTTGCAATAGCTATTTAATAATTAATTAAGTTAGAATGTTAATGAGTTTTTGAGTACCTTGAATTAAGCATGGGTATTTATATTACTACCTATTTATTAAATAAATGACTATTTATTTAATATATAGTTTTACTGGCGTTTTAGCCGCTAACAGTTTCCTGTCCAGTACTTACTGGATATATATCCATATACCACTAGGTACTTAGCGGATATCCTGTCTTGGCCGGATGTGTCATCTTATGTGCACTCCTTGATTAAAATTTAGCTTTGGCTAAAGTTGCCTGTATTTCGAGATATTAACGATTTTCAACTTCAGTAATTGTGATACCTTTAAGGCGATTTTGTTGTGCCACGATCACTATTTAAGAACTTGAGAGTTTCCATACAAAAAACGAGACCTGTAAAATACACTTTAAGCTGAATCAAATGCATTTCAAGAAAGTTAAAATGAATCTTTAAGTAAAAAATTGTAAGAAGACCCCAAGTGCAACATTTCTTTAAGTTGGTATTGGCATTTAATGAGCATTTGAAAATAGTACGTCTCACGGAGACGGATTTCATCAAATAATTAATTCTAAGTAAGATGCCATTTTATCTAGTATTTTTGTTTTAATACAAATTTGGCTAGATTGTTAATGATTTCTAGAAATAATTTTGTTCTAAGACTGTTTTCAGCCATGAAACAAGTATTTACTCCACAGAAATATTTACTCCCAGGTTCTCAGACTATGTTTTTAATTTTTCCACAGATATCTTGCATTTATTCGTATTCGAGATGGAAAATATTTTGCATCTGTTATTTATTTTCTGATGATGCACCCATTGTAAGGTAAAAGGCAAATCCACATATCGACTAAGGTATAGAGTTTGTGAAGTTAAGGCTTGTAGAGTTAGGGCGTGTAGAGTTAAAAGCTTGGCTCTACACGAGATCAGGGGCCTGTTGCATAACAAAGTACAACTAATATTACAATCGGAACTCTCGCTTCAATTATTTTCGCTTAATTATTATTGAGTTCTGCTTGTAATATAAGTTGTATTTTGTTATGCAACATTCCCCTGATAACTGTTTATCAGGTATTATGGTCTTGTCTTGGCAACATTTTACATGAAAATGTTTTTAGTGGGATGATTATTTTAGCTTGTAGAGGGGGGAGATGATATATGTATATCATTAGTGATAAAAGAAATCGACGTGATAATCACCAGCAGGATTTACAAACGTCTAGGTTAGTGAAAATAAACGGATCACTCACGTTTTAAAACGAGTTTAACTCGACATGTTTCGGACTAATCCATAGCCCTTCTTCTTGGAGTCACACGTCACGGTGGCTGCCAAACGCGCAATCCGATCGATCCGTTTATTTTCACTAGGTGTGAGTCTCACAGTAGTTTCATGTTTAAAGCGTCTAGGTTAGGTTCATTGTTCATTGCTTGTTAAAACATTAAAAAAAAAAACAAACCAAGGGAAACCCCGAAATATATTAAACGGATTAACGTTGCAACGGCATTGTTCCGCAACAGATAACTCAGAAGACAGTAGTGGAGTAGGTATACGGGATAGGCTGATCAATCATGGGGCCTACCCCTTCTATCCCGCCCTGCCGAAAACAAACGGTTGCCTGGCAACGGGCGGGGGCGCGCCCGAGCCAGCCCCACATCACATATGACACACAACTTTACACTTGATGTACCGAGCCCTTAACCGACCCTCGACGTAATATAGCGAAATCAGAGTCGCGACTCTGGGTGTCGTGTGGTGTTTTTAAGAGCATGATTCAAGATTTTTTAACTTCCAGATGAGCTTGATCTTTGAAACTTTGAATACGTTTCAGAATGGATGACCAATGTGTCTTTACCCTTTGGACGACCACAATAACTTAGGACCGTTTGCATGGTCTAAGGTTGAAAAATTAAATCGTTACCCCTGGACTTTGGATGACAGTTCCATACATTTTGACACTACTTTACCCAGGTGTTAGCACTTAACTTGGAGTTGTATACTTAGTTAACTTCGGCCCGTGCAAGTCCACCTTATGGTAAATTTTCGTTTTAAATAAAAACTTGGTTTTAAAAATATTACCGTATAGAGTTTAGTGCTAGTAGAACTGATGGCACCTCCAATTGATTGACGTATTTTTCATGAGCTGTCAAAACAGTATTCTTTTATACATTTTGTATGGAAATAGTAGAGTTTTGACTTCGCTTATTTGCCAAGTCAATCGACTAACTATTTATTTGTTTTAAATCAAATGAAAATCTAATTTAGCAGTTAATAGAAAATTTATACGGTTTTCAGGGCTATAACAAAGTTTTCTTTTACTAGAGTCGTCTCTTGGAATTATTGTTTTATTTATGGTGTCCTCTACTCTATATATTGTTATCATGTATCGGTGTCCGTTTGTCAAAATTAATTTAATTTCGTGTTCCTAGAAGTTGTATCGTGCAGACCAACCAAACAGACAGACCAACATGTGCTTTCGCATTTATGTGTAGATCTAAGTATTTGTTGGTTAGTATGATACTAATATCCGGTTAAATAAAACATTAAAAAAATAATTTGGGGACAGTAAAATAACGGTAACCGAAATATAGTAGCAAATTTTCTTTCACTCACTTAAGTGCCAGTAGTTCACAGACTCAGTAATTTTCAGAAGCGGCTTCTAAGAATATTATCTTATTGTGTTTTTTTTCTACTCGAATATTTATTTAACTTATTTTCACAGTAGGCAACGTAGTTATTTTAAAACAAAATAAAAACCTGTATAAGAAGATAACGAGGTACCGAAAAGCGGTCCCACATAGTAAGTTACATACAATACGACTAATCAAAGTCAGAAAAAAGGAATTTAATAATTAAGTATGCAAATCAAATCTGTTTTCATCTTTCACATGCATACCACACAACACCGACGATTCTCTTTATCCGAATTATCTCTAATAGAGTCTGTTAAATAAACAACATAAACGACGAGTAATTGACGGTGATTTATGAGCGTGAAATCATACGACATGAAACATATCTACATGCTATGATTGTATCGGGATAAAGAATGGCTCACAGTTACTAGGCGAATAACTAACTTAACCGAGATTTCTATTAAATTTATGTTATCAGGGCGGCTAGCTGAGCAGTCGACGCCACTTTATACATCTTTTTCTAATTAGTGGAGGGTGAAGGAGACGCATAATACGTGAATAGATTAGAGGAACTATTATTTCATGATAGTTGTTCAAATTATAATCATCAATTGTGATGTGTACTAGGTTAAATATACCTATTGCAGTGTAACATATAGGTAAATAATAAAAATTTACTGAATTGGATTATTAAATACTTAAAAGAGTAGTTTAACTTTGGACTTTTATATAACTAAACTATCTATTTATTTATTAAGAAGATTTCTGTCTAATTTCGGCAATGTGATAGGTAAATATAGAAAATACACACTTCAATTCAAAATAAAGAATAACCGTATAATTATTTTCAAGTAATAAAGTATGAGAGGAAAAAGGACAGGAAAGACAAGATATTTGTAAAAAAATATGGCATTGTAGATTATTATTAGTTTTAATAGCTGTTGCCCGCGACTCCGTCCGCGAAGAACAGGGGTATAAAAAATAGAAAAATAGCCTACGATCTATGCTCAAACCTACCAAATATACAGGGCGTATACGGGGGGGGGGGGGGGTGGATCAAACGAAGACCAAAGGTAGGGGACTTCAGGAGCTACCGAATTGACCCCCATGTATGTTCAGCGATTTTCTTTTGTTTCAGAGTTATGAGCATTTTAGTGAAAATTTCAGAAATGTCGGATTTCAGGTAGTGGTAGTTTCTTAGTGGTAGCTGAACTATTCGACCTACGAATACCTACCTTGAATTTTTTCTTGGAAGTAGTGAGATAGCGGGTCTAACCAATAACAATTCCATTTTTACTCGTGTTATCATACTTTTTACAACAAAAAATAAAACTCAATAATTTAAGTTCAGTAAAATTTTTCATAAATTTTCAAAGGTCATTTTTTTATTTTTTTCACAAAAGTTTTTTTTCTGCAAAGTACTTTAAAACTACCTTAGTTTATGTAGAATTTAACCAGTAAAATTTTCTTAGATACTCTTAAGGCATCACTTTAAAAATAATATGGAAAGGGCACTAGTAGTAAAAATCACTTTTAAATCGCTCCGTAAAAGTAACTTTAAATAAGACAAATTACATTATTTTTTCATGAAAAACATATTTTAATGTTCATCAAAATTAAATTACAACAATTAGAATGATCTAAATATCCGCGAGATAAGAATGATGGAATCTAAATTGGTGAGTAAAACTTGATTTAAAACATTTTTTTTTCTAATATTACATTAGTATCGGGTTAAATAGCAAAAAAATAATAATTTAGAATCGTTTTAAATTATTTATTTTATTAAATTTATTATTTAAAGAGACAAGGTGCATCATTCTAATTAATTACACAATGAATGACAAAGAAAAATATATCAAAAATCTTCTAAATTATTATTTTTTTGCTAACCCGATAGTAATGGCCAGTAATATTTAAAAAAAAAGAAAACAAAATTCTTTTAAATCAAATTTTACTCACCAATTTAGATTCCACCATTCTTAACTCACGGATACTTAGATCATTTTAATCGTTGTAGTTTAATTTTGTTTAACATTGAAATATGTTTTTCATAAAAAAATAATGTAATTTGATGTACTAGTTTTATTTAAAGTTACTTTTACGCGGCGATTTAAAAAGTGATTTTTACTACTAGTGCCCTTTCCATACTATTTTGAAAGTGATGCCTTGGGAGTATTTAAGGAAATTTTACTGGTCAAATTCTACATAAACTAAGGTAGTTTTTAAAGTACTTTGCAGAAAAAAACATTTGTGAAAAAAATAATAAATGACCTTTCAAAATTTATGAAAAATTTTACTGAACTCAAATTATTGAGAGTTTTATTTTGTGTTGTAAAATATATGATAACATAGGTTAAAATGAGTTAAATTGGTTAGACCCGCTATCTCATTACCTCCAAAAAGAAATTCACGGTCGTAGGTCGAATAGTTCAGCTACTACAAAGAAATTATACCTGAAATCCGACATTTCTGAAATTTTCACTAAAATGCTCATAACTCTGAAACAAATGAAAATCGCTGAACATACATTGGGGTCAATTCGGTAGCTCCTGAGGTCCCCTACCTTTGGTCTTCGTTTGATCCACCCCCCGTATACACCCTGTAGAGAAAAAAGTTTCATAAAAATCGGTCATGCCGTTTCTGAGGAGTTTGATAGCAAACACCGTGACACGAGATTTTTATATATTAGATTCGTGTCAGATCACAAGTTCAATTACTTTTTCATATACGTATTTATTTCTTCTATGATACTTACTTAATGTAGGTAGCTAAGTTGTGACTCCAAACTAAATCATGAACTTATCTGATGCTTTCCAACTTACTTACATGTAATCGTAAAAGTAGGAACACGCATCAGAATATACCCAGGTTCTTCCGTTTCAAAATGAGTTGTTATACGAGTATTTGTAGGTGTAATTGGGGAAAGAAGAAGGGAGAGGTCCTGGCTCGGAGCGGCGGTGATCCATCATCCCTCCACTGACCGCTGCCCCCACCCTCCCCTTTCTTACTTTTCACTTTCTCTACATATTTTAAGGAGAATCAAACTTTCCCTTCGCCCACTCACTGTATTTTCCCGCCGGAGTTGTAATAGAGTCGCGCCACGGCCGACCGCGAAGGCCGAGCGCGGACTCGGCCGCCTCGCCGACCGACGGCGACGCCGAGCGCCGAACGGCGAACGCCGAAAGCTGCGAAACCACAAATCTTATCTATCTCGTTACTGTTCACTCCACGTCTATCTTGATCTAAAATTCTTTTATGTTAAAGACTCTAATTCCTTTGGGAAGAAACTTTTGCGTTACTTACCTACTCGTGTAACCTTTTGTGTTGCCCTCATGGAAAAAAAATTAAACTTCTTTATTTGTATCGATTTTTATACAATTACCCCGCTTTTCAAGGCAACTTGGCCGGAAAAGTTAGTGCGGGTCAAGTAATTATTAATGTCACCGTGGCGGCATCTGGCGCAGCGGGTTACGCGAAATAAGGGTTTTGTTACTAATCTTTTTTTTCAATATCCAATCTTTTAATACGAAGTATCGAGAGTTACTGGAAAAATTGGCCAAAAAGTGTAAATTAAAGTAACTAATATACAACTGTATTAGAACAGTTATCTATGTGTACTAAAAAAAAACGTATATGCTTATAAAAACCGGTTGCATATTGAGGATAAATAATTTATTGAATCAGGCGTTACTTTGCGGAGGTCCATATTAATGAACTAAAACAATTACTTTGCTCACCCGCGACCTTAAGGTGACCGTAAGGTCGCGGGTGAGCAAAGTAATTGTTTTAGTTCATTGAGGATAAATACACAAACGCAGGTAGTTGATGATTATTACAACCTTTAATAAAATTAAAGCTGCCATCTTATGGGACACACTGTACGTCTGTCTGTACGTGTGTCTGTATGGGACACACTATCTTGCATTACACCTGTAGACAGAGTTTCAAGGAGAAATACACTGACGAGCAAAAATATGGGGTCACTTACCATACTAAGTTGTATGAAAATTGACCCGTTATTAATGATGAACTGAAGCAATAACTTTGCTCACCCCCGACCCCACGATAGCTACGTTTATGCAAGAAATGCGTGCCCATGCAGCCCCCCAACCTTCACACTGCACGAACACACGTTTAACTTTCTTGTATAAACGTAGCTAACGTGGGGTCGCGGGTGAGCAAAGTAATTGTTTCAGTTCATTGATATGGACCACAGCAAAGTAAGTAACGCTTGATACAATAAATTATTTGAAACCGTTAATATTGGCCCTCTGTATAGTCGCTGCAAAATTCAATAGGTACTTAGATACAGATGGTAAGGTGCGTCATAACGAACGTTGCCTTAGGTACCTACTTACGTTATGAAGTGGTTCACTGTACGTAGAGTCTTGATTGCACATCGTCACTACTTTAGTGTAAAGCTAACTCAGGTAGGTAGATAATAGATTTTAAGATACGAGTTTTTTTTAAAGTAGTGAAGATACATTTTTTAGCACCTTTGGTTTTGGTTAATTTAAATATTATTAGTTGTTGCCCGCAATTTTGGCTGTAAACAGGCCGTTCGTCGCTATCCCAAGGGCATTAAGTATTTATACAATTTTTCGTGATAAAAAGTATGTTTAATTAAGTATGTTTGTATTAATTATGAACTACTAGCCTTTACCCGCGGCTTCAAAAGCATACTATTAGATCCGGCAGTTGAATTTAAAATATTTTTTGCTGAATTCCTATGAAAGTTTACATTCCATGAGTATTCGTGATATCGTGGTCTTCATTTACGTTGCTTAAAGATCACTAATGCAAAATTTCAAGTCTCTGAACTTAGCGGTTTAGGTATATTCTGGGATTTTACATGAATCCAATTCCATAGGAATATTGGAATAAAATATAGCCTATGCGTTATTCTAGACATCCAGCCATCTACGTACTAAATTACATCAAGTGGGTGTTCATCCATTCTGGTGTAAAAAGTATTTAAACGAAAACGTTTTGGTAACCCGAAACGATCAGGGGCTAAATTCAGGAACGGCCCAACACGGTTTGCGAGCGGTAATTCAATCGTTTGCGAGAGGCCTAGGGCTGAGCTTGGGATGAGCCTTTTTTTCCTGTTAATTGGCAATGTCTAAAAAAAATTACCACTGGTTTTATATTTTTTTTTTGTATAGAAAAGTCAATTATAAGAAACTAATTTCAATATTTTGTCATTTAGTTCACTACTTTTTTCAAAATTAATTACTGAAACTATTTTGGTTGATGACGTCAGATTGTATTGAGAGCTCCCACACTGCCAAATTTCTAAATGTATCTAAATGCGTACGATAAGGCAACACCTTTAATTATTTTTTGCGTAGTGGTACACTTTCACTTCTGTCACTTTACTGGCGCTGTCAAAGTGCTAGATGTCAGACAGCGGGTCCAAATCAAACTCCGTAGTATAATCCACGCGTAAAATTGTGAAGAATTCTAACTGCACAGAATAAAGTACGACTTGGACCGGTCACGCAATTTACACCAATGTCAAATGAAGGTCATTTCTTATTTGGTATGTAATAAAGTCATAACATAATATTAAAATTAAATAACTACGGAAAACGGGTTAGAAAGCATTTATCTCGAAATGGTTTTCGATTTACTACACATTGCAAAAAAATAGACATCCCCAATTCGCTTTGTGAATAAATAAATGAATTAATAAATAAATAAGGCTCATCCCAATGTCAGTCCAAACCTCTCGCAAACCAGTGATTTTTGGCGTTCCTGACTAGCAGTTCATCCTTATCCTCTCGCAAACGATTGAATTACCGCTCGCAAACCGTGTTGGGCCGTTCCTGAATGTAGCCCCTGTGCGGCGTTCGACGTATAGCAAAGCGCACGAACCTCAAACTTTGACAGCGAATAGGATTGGGTTCGATTCCCGCTATTGTTTGCGTGCAAACATTTGTACAATGTACGAATGTTTGCACGCATGTGAGTGCTCCCTGTTAACTATCTAGGTGACATATATTTTTTTTCTCAGAAATGTATTGCCATCCCAATTTTTTTCAAAATTTGGCCTCATTATCTTGCCTCAGGACTCCTGGGCTAGACCATTGCCTCAGAGAGTAACACACTTAGTATACAACCCAAGCTCTCACTATATGAACTCAAGATATAGATAATGCAACATCAGGTATCCACCACATCGTAACGTGGCCAGTAAGACGATCACTATTTAGGTGGAAGTAATCGTGTCCGATTCAAACACCAACATTAAATTTCGTGAACGTTGCAATGCATGGTATGATTCAGCAAAACTAAGAGATGAGGGTATTGTAGCAGCATCGCAGTGTCTATAATAAATGAACGCGCGCGGGGGACGCTGACCAATGGCAGCCCCTCCCTCAATCAATATGATGGACTCGCCCGCGAGGGGACGATCGCTCACTGATTTTTTCCCTCGCTGACAGGGCTCGGGAGGACGCGTTTTTGCGCCCTCCGTGCAGTCCACACGAGAAGGGAGCTGGCAATTAATAAGTGCGCGGCGGCCGGCCGGTGCGCCGCCCAGGGCCAGCTCAGCCGACCGCGGGCCCGCTATCTCCCGCCGAACACTCCTTTTTCTTGTTTACTTGATAAGCTTTTATTGCTTTTGTTTTCCTACGCTGTAAATATTACACGGTATAAACCATCCCATTCGTAATTCCAGCTTTTATTACTTCGCTCCAATTGACAAACATACGAAACGTCTTCAGAATCTTCTTATATTCATGAGAAATTTCTCTTTCATAAAAAGTAATTAAAAAGCAATTAGACTGGATTGCTTCAAAATTTATACGCAGTCAAAGAGAATCTCTCGAAAACATCTCGCAGTTTCGAACATCGAAATCTTAATCTAAGTTTAAAATTTTCTCCGAGAATCGGCAAATTTTGCACTAAGTCATTAAAGTATAAAACTTCGGTCATTTCGCTGGCGTTGCTTAAAAGCCTTTTTAGGCGCAGAAAAGTAATCTTTCATTAGGGCGGGGTGGGGCTAAAACGGAAGTTCTCTTTGAAAGGAAAATTACACTTCGGATGTGCCAGCGTGCCGTTCAGGGGAGATGGATTTTAATTACGTCAAACAAAGTTGGCAAAGTGGAAGTTTGCCGGGTACCTATGCTGCCGGCGGGGCGCGGGCTATCCATCAAGCGCGGCTCGTTACAACTCGCTAATGACTGCCGCGCTTCATTTACACGCGGCCCATGCTCGTTACCGGCGGCAGCGGGATAGCCAACAAACTTCACACTTACGCTGAATTAGCCAGGATCTCTTAATGATTGCGAAGCGCCTCCCTATATGTACCTACTGATCGCATCCCCGTATCTAAATATAGGAGTTACTCGTAGGCAGGGAGATATACATACACAGTCGCAATCAGATAATGTACCTATTACCTATGACATGATGCTAAATATCGGAGTCGCTTGCGTACCTACCAACACAATAAGTTGTGAACACATCTCTAAATTAATGAATTAGTCACCTTTCAAATAGTAGAGTTATTTTATCACGCTAAATATACCGAATGCAAAGTTCAAATCTACATAGTTTCAATGTTTCGTTACGCGTTCGTATTGACATCGAGTACAAATGTTAAGTTGTTGCCTTCAACATTGTGAACTATAAAGTATTACAATTTTACTAGGAAAATCACAATTAATCTAAATTAAGTATCATTTTGTAAAACGTTATCGTATCTAGTTGTGCGTGGCGCGCGGGCCGTCTGCGCGATAAATCAGACGCGCCCGCGCCGCGGAGCTATGGAAATGGAATTGTATTGGAGACCGGCGTTAATCAGGGTTCAGTCGCCATTAATTTGATTAGGGTTACTGCTGGGCGCGGGGCTATCAATCCGCCGCATTACCATGTCGCGCGCAGGGCCTTGTTGTGCGATAACGGTTCGCCGTTAACAACTCCCGCGACAAGTAAGTAGGTACCTACCCTAGGTGTTAATGCGCTGCGTTTTGAACATTAACATGTATTAGAGTAGAGTAGGAGATAAGATGTATGATGTACTAGTAATTATTTACTATTTTACCCTGACAAAATGGCTGGCAAGAAGAGATGAAGCGATAGGTACAATACAAAAGAAATTGCGCGATTAACATTGGTCCACTCTGTTTTATATGACACGTTGTGCTGTTCTTACTGGTTCGTCAGTACCTAACATTGCACTAATTACGATGTTGTCAAGTGATGCTTTTAATCAACTTTTAGGTTCACAAAAAGTGGCATAAAGCGACCATAAAGCTGCTGTGGCAGCCCTCGCGGCTTGTAAAGCATAACTCCGACCGATTCGTGCTGAGCACTTTTAGGTCAATTAGGCAGTCGCGCCCGCGGTGTCCGCCCGACTAATCAGGGCCGCGCCAAACTTTATACCGTGTTAATTTGACTAATGTGGCCGTAGTGCGGATTACACCGCGTAAACCGGCGATACGACGCCGACACGGCAGCAACACCGGCCTATCCATCATTGCACTGATGCCTATTATAGTTGTGTGTACATGGCCTTAATTAGTCAACAATATTCATTAATTGCTTGTAAGTAGGTACTTACCTTTTAATACAACACAGGTGTAGGTCATTTTTATCGTTTCTGTCTATGAATAGAATTCCTGTTTACTTATGTGGCCTAAAATTTTAAGGTAGGTACTTAATATTTAACAGCTCTATTTTTCAGCAAATTTTAAACAGCACGTTAAGTTAGTTAAACCACAAAAGGTGGTAAACAGTGGTTTGAGTTAGACACTGATTTGCATAGGAATGTTTTAAAGAGTGTTATAAATTGAGAGTGTAAAGGATGCGCTCGGGCGGCCCATTAATCCTCTCGGCGTGTCGTGTCCGCGCGCAATTAGGTCGCGCTACTTAACCAATTAGAAGTGAAACAATCGCCCCCATCGCGCAGTGTGAA
Source organism: Archips xylosteana (assembly GCA_947563465.1). Classification (NCBI taxonomy): domain Eukaryota; kingdom Metazoa; phylum Arthropoda; class Insecta; order Lepidoptera; family Tortricidae; genus Archips; species Archips xylosteana. The sequence continues at coordinate 9,502,823 of OX387349.1, forward strand.
TACGCCCCTATCACGGAACAACTCGCGCTTTTTGTACAACACTTTATGGCGTTTTAAAAGGCTCCTCATTACACATTATTTACAAAGAAAATTCATTCCCGTCCACTCATAGGGGACAATTTTTACGTTTCCCATAGTGTATGTGTTATTGTTGTTTCGTGACGATCGTACATAATTCATCGCAGTTGACGTTGGCAGGCGTTTGGGTAACAATTTTACTTTGACCAATTTAGTCCAGTTTGGAACAAATTAAAGACATTTTATGATATAATACCCCGCTTATTACCTTTCGACGTCAATTTGATTTTTGACGGTTAGAACTTTGGAAATGTAATCATATGGAGTTATTTAATTTAAGAACCGATTCTACCTACTCTATTGTTATATACGATATAATTTGGTCTTTAATTCTACTCTAGGTACTGCTACTTTAGTTTATTCGTTTGGTACTACAATACTTATCACCGAAAGCTGTTAATAAGGAACCGCTTCAAATCGAAACAATATGTAAGTTTATCATAATAAAATACATCTCGGCGTCTGGAACAAAGTGATAATTTGTAAATATATGTTCACAAATTGTAGGTACAGTTCTGAATACAAGAGTTAAGTATGCTCTAACTCATGTTCAAATTGTGTATTTATAAAATTTTACATTTATTTTTTAATTGCTTAAGTACATATAAGTACCTAAGGTAAGGTAAGTTGTTTGTTATTACTACTAGCTTATTGATCACACTTTGTCTCAATATACAGATGACTCATTAGGTATTTAATATTTACAGCAAAAATTGTCACATAGTGCCATGTCTGTACATTATTACTTTACGAGATGGCGATTTAAGATTTTTTCAAAAACTGCCGAATCCCGCTGAAATAACATGAAAATTTCGTTTTCCATTTTATTAATTTTCATGTGTTTTTACTACATACCTAAAATCTCAACCATTTTATTTTATAGCAACGCAAATCATCATTCTATTAACGCATATAATAAAATCACATTTTGGTATTCTTTGTAGCTTTCACTACTTCTTACTTTTAAACTCACTCTTTGTCGGTCAATACTCAATACAAATCAAATTCGCTCAAAGGTTGACTGGTACCTATAGTAAAGGCGTAATTAACATTAGTCAATTGTGTTTGTTTCTTTGTTTTTACCTACATGTATAAATACCTACATACATACTACTTGAGTATTATAAATTACGATTCTCAGTGGTCTCTGACCGATCTTGACAAAAAATAAAATGTTGGTTGAAGCGTGATATACAGCGCAATTGGCACTATTAGGTAGGGGCTAAATTTAGGAATTGGTCCAACACGGTTTTCGAGCGATAATTCAATCGTATGCGAGAGGATAGGAATGGGCTGAGCTTGGGATGAGCTTTATTTCCCTGTTATTTCGCTTTGCAAATAATTAAATGAATAAATAAATAAAAATAATAAATAAATAAGTAAGGCTCATCCCAATCTCAGCCCAAACCTCTCGCAAACCAGTGATTTTTGGGGTTCCTGAATAGCAGTTCATCCCTATCCTCTCGCAAACGATCGAAATACCGCTCGTAAACCGTGTTGGGCCGTTTTCCTGAATTTAGCCCCAGGAATCAGCTCTGGAATACTTTGCGCTGCTAAAGCGGTCTAGAACTATTTTTACTATATTTCTTATAACTTTCTAGTAACCGGATATTGAAAAGTCGAAGTTGACATTATAAAGGTTAACTGCACGAGAGCTAGACACAAGTAAAATAAAAATTTGTTATGATTACCGCCGTGATTTTGCTGTCTATTTTCTCACAATTATATCTGATCCGTAACAGTTTTATATGCAACTGTACTAATGAAAACATAGGCAGTTATCTTCAATTGAGTAAGTAGAGGGTGAGTGCATTAATTCGTTTGTGGGCGACGTCATGCGGGAGCATTTTGTCAGCGTGCGCCCGCGTCAGTGGGCTAACCGCTCGTTTGCATCCACAATAATGTTATTTATATCTTTTCATACTCATGAACTACTGGGAGATACAAAATGGCGAAGCATTGCAATTGTATAACTTGTATAATACTTTTGTCCGCGACTTATGTCAATCTTTCCTCATTGTCTGTCACATGAGTGATGGCCGCCATGAGAAAATTAAAAACTCACACAGATAAAATTCCTAACTTAAACCAAGCTACAAGTGACTTAATAAAGCTTTGAACAGACAGGCCACGCCTTAAGTTTTGATTGGTTGGTTAACCCTTCTACCGCTAAAGGGTTATTATTAGATCCCAGCGTGCCGCGCTCGCGCCGCCTCGCTGCTGTCTTTTACGTTTTTTACCAACACCGGTTATGTATTTTTTACTCGCGCCTCTCGCATTTTGATTGGGTGAAAGGGTTATAAATAAATCTGTCGCGACGCTCCGAAGAGGCAGGGCCAAATGTCAGTGAAAGGGTTGAACCCGTGTTATTATTGTACGCGGGTATATAAGGGACCTTTTAATTGGGGTTAAGGTCATATACATCCGCTAGAAAATGACGTATTCGCGCACCAGTGATAGTGCAGTAATGGATGCTGCTTGCTATATCTCAATCCTATCGTAATATTCACGCGCGTAGCGAATTTCTGCGGATCGGTTTAGATGATTTTGGAGGGTTAGCGTTAAGCTGGTGACATTTAAAATTAACTTTTGTTGCTTTAGGTTTATACGAGTGTTGGTCATAAAGCAAAGAGCGGTGCGGGAGAGCTGACGTGACTTTTGCAACTACACGGGGATTATGGGCACGACACCTTGCTCGTTAAATTTACGGGTTCAAACGCCTGTCAACGCGGTTTACTGCGCCGCCTCATCTGCACATCTCTATTCAAACGGATTAAGCTTGCGTTACTAACGCAACAATATTTTTCGAATAGCTGAAATACTCTGCTAATAGCTTTAGCTTGTCATCTCATGCGGCTGTCCTCGGGTTGTGTGTTTGATTTGTAACTATTATTAGGCAACATTCTCGCTCATTGTATTTAAGCTACATACAATTGTATTCTACTATTGCGTTTTGTGAATTATTATCTAGAATAATTTAAGCAATTTGTACAAAAAAGGCACGGCACAACAGAGGAAACGTTCGGGTGCAATTATCTCTCTCAATCTTTGTAAGAGATGAAAGATACGACGGATTCCACAGCTCTATACCTACAGATAATTGAATACCCAAACAACCCTAATATTTTAAAGTTTTCTTCGCGTCTGACGTATTTTGCGGCGGCTCCATAAATTATCTATTAGCCGAACATCACTTGACATGGCCACAATGGGCGAATGTTAACTTTTGTGCAAGCGAGCAAGTCGCATGACAAAGGGTTCGCGTAGGCAGAACCCTTCCCACCTGCATTCCCACGATGCCCGAGAAAGTGCAACTCGTGTGTGTTGAAAAAAGTTTGCGCAAATAAAATTTCTGTCAAACATTTGAATTTTACCCAAAGGGACCAATTTGACTACCATATTAAATGTGATGCGTGGGAAAATATGCCAGAATGGTTAATGTTATTTTTGTTAGATTTAACGTATTTTCATGGTTATTGTTATTATTATATTTTGTTACTAAGTTATTGATTAAAATAATAGGTGCTCATGTGATCGTTACTTACTGTTATGGAATATGTGTGTCAAATGTCAAATATCTAGCTTTAGCGGTTTAGGATGTGCGTTGCGTTTTATTTACCGGGTCTTACATCTTACGGGTAAAGTGGACCTTGCCTTACGCCATGTCTGCCTGGCGATGCGGACTCAGCGCTCTAGTTAGGTATCTAGTATAAATATTCCCAGGTGAATTTTTCGCTTCGAGCCATTACATTAAATTTGAACCTTAATACTATGACGGTACCGTTTGTTTTGAAACATAAGGGCTCGAAGTGAAAAATTCACCTGGGAAGATTTAGGTATACTATACCACACGGCGGACACGACGCACAAAATACGCGTTCTTGAATCTACATAAGCACGACGACGTCTGTACACGCGTCATTGTGTGCGTAAGGTGCACAGGGCTGACTATCGCAAAAAGAAATAGAAAGAGATAGCTGCGGAAAGTGAATGCCGCGCCGTTCGTTGAGTGCGAGCAACGTTGTAATGTAAAATAAAATGAGTAGGTAATCTAGTTATCGTAGTAAGTACTTATAATTAAACTTATCGTTTGTCTAAATTAAGTGTTTAAAAATAAGTGAATGAGTGTATACCTAATTCATTTTGTAAAGACAATTAGAGAATGTATTTGTAGATATTGATCTATTGATAGGAAATAATTAACAAATTAATTTTACAAATACCAATTAATATAAGACGTCTATTTATACATTATAGGTAACAAACTTTTAAACCTAGTTACCTACACTGTTCATGTTGCTAATTAAAGTTGGTTATCTACCTTCTTTCGTCCTTCGCAAATCGAAAAAAACTCCTTTTCTTATCTTTGGCTGTTGCCAAACACCCATACAATGCACAATATATTACCATTTCGCAAAAGTTTAGTGCCGTGCGGCCGACATGCATCGCGTTGCGCACCCGACTGGTGAACAGCGGCGTCAAGCAATCGGCGCCTTGGGGGGTGGGGTAACTCAAATCGGTGCGGGGCGGAGCGTGGCCATTCTGTACGTTAGTACTATTATATATTCTGTGACTATACTTACCTCAAAACCTCTACAGATAGACTTGACATTGCCAGTGTTTTTACATGTCTACGGCAAATCCCAAAGGAATGAGTTTAGGTTTATAGGAGTTGCACTAAGAAGGAAAGTTTCGAAATTCCAGCGGGATACCTACAAAATAAATACAAGGTATTTATGTCTTGGTTTCAATGTGGCTCTATCTCCGTAGATAACTATTAAAGAAAGAAAGAAAGAAAGAAAATACATTTATTTACAACATCACAAGACACATCATCAATATTTTACAAAACATAAGGCAACACTAAAGCTAAAGATAGAATGTGTCATTGCGGTTGCAAATCGGACACTGGCTCAGCATAATGCTGAGGCGTTTAAAACACCCCAGCGCTGATTTATTATTATTAGTGACTTAAAATTGGCATTCAAGCAGGTAGTTATAAGAGCTAAAAATACCTTAAATATTACTTAAATTTCCAACGCTACGCGCGCTTTCGTGCTGTTCCTCAAAAACAATGAAACTTATAAAAAATGTTATAATAAAATAATAGATGATTTTATGTTCTACAATTTGTAAGTACTGAATACTATATTAATGTCATCAAAACCATAGGAAAAGACGGAACTTTGAATATCTTAAGACTTTGGACACGAGATTTTATGAGACTTTAAGGGCAAGTTTTAGAATGCAAAAATATAGGTTTCTAGCTTATTATCTCTCTTGTCTTTCATTCCAAGGTTGGTAAGTCTCATATTGCTTGAGGGACTGCATTGTAATTCATACTTACATCTTTGTCTATGATATTATTACAATGGGAACCTTGCAACCTTTTAGCTATTTACGTCCAAGGATTTGGCTGGTCCGTTAGTCATTCAGATCGGGACTTTCCTATTCATAATATTAAGAAGAATATTAATATGGTATGGTAAGTAATATGGATAAATTGGATAGTTTCTGAATTGGATATAAATTCTACTGAGTATTCATTTCTTCTACCTATCCTATCGACAGTTATTTCATACATATTTTAGAAGCAATGCATAATATAGTTGATAGACAACGTTACCTAATACGATTCAATCAGATAAAAGCCGCGTTACAGCTAAATCTGCGCGCATTGCGACACCCATTCAGAACATTTACATAGAACTTTCTGAAAGAACGTAATACGAGTACAATGGAATATCACATGATCAAGAAAAAAAGAAAGGGCCAAGTTCTCACGTGTTCCTACTTAAAATTCGCTGCAACGTTGCAATCAGACGCATCAGATGCACAAAAACGAAGGTCAGTGGGAGTCGGTGAAACTGGGCCGAGCTCGGATTGCATCGCGACCCTTTCACTCTCGACGTACCTGCGCTTTTTACACTATTCCCGGAATCGCCGGCGCAGGGCGACCGCGCGTAGCTGCTCAAACTTTACATTAGTTTCTAATTTTGGAGTTGTCAAAATAACGTAATACCTATTATCAGTGGTATCTTATGCGTGTAGATTCTCCTCCTTCGTTACCACCATGGGATGCTGTGTCTGAATGTTGCCTAAGGGTTGCCTTTCTATCATACTTAAATGTGCTATTAAAAAAAAATCCAACATAGGTTTTTACATGTGATGTCGAATTCTTCTTTTAAGTCACTTGTATTAGGAGGAATTCGCTCCTTCATACAGGTTGTATCTTATGCTACAAAATAATAACTAATAAATAAAACATATTTATGCTGCGAGGATGTGAAAGCTACGCTACGAAGCTTTGTGACCGTTTCCCCTAATGCTAAGCTATGTAGCCAGTTGAGGAAGATCCAGAACACGCATTCACAGCACGCATCTTTCCATATAATATACTTAGCATAGTTGACCCGTTTCCATAAGTGCTAAATATGATATGTGGACCAATGAATATGATTGGTGGATATCAAACTCATCCATAGCAACGTAGCATCGCACATCGCAGGTGTAAAGGCTCTCTAATAATAGTCAAAAACTTACTTACTACAATATAAAACTAGGTACCTATATTACTTAACAAACACGTAAAACATATAATCGAAAATTACTTAACTTCGATGCTTTACTAAATAGTCTGGTTTAAGTGGATGTTTTCATGATTAATGTTATGATTATGATATTATTTTTTAGCTGTGGCTCTATTATTTGAATTACAGTTTAAGTACCGCTGGCAGTAGCGCCAATGCGCTCAATATTTCGCAAATTCTTCTTTTACGAAAGGTCCTTAAAATAAATCAAATGTATATGGGATAGTCACAAAAAAGACGGTTAATTACTCGCCCTTGGACTGCTTCCATGAAAGGATGGGTTTTTTTATAGAGCAAGACTTCACATTAAAAGATAGGGTATGCGTATGCAACATGATATTTGGAGTATAATGTGCTCATATTTAGTATGTGTGTGTTTAATGGATACTTTTATTTAGTTTACCTGAATTGGAGATTTATTTAGTATTTATTTAAAACTGACAGCAAGTATCTCAATACTCGAAATAACGAAATTTTTGATATTTTTATGCACATACATTTTCAGGCGTAGAGTCGACCAAGTAAGTGCTTTATCATTTTTATGACAGTACCTATAAGGCTGATTGTCACATTGGGTTATTAAAGAAAATAGCCTGTGAAATTTTAAATCATACAACTGACGTTAAATTAATAGTACAGTCGACAAAAGCGAGGCCTGCCCAGTTTCAAAACAAATTTGCTTGCAGCCGTTGAAGTTCATTGGTATGGACAGATGTCTAGCCACTGCAAGCAAAATGGACATTTAAGGTATCAAAAAATGGACATTTAAGGTATCTAGGCGACCTTTTTGTCGATGGTACATTACTACAGAGGCCGGCAACCCCTGTTCCGGCCAAGGTTTGTATAGTGCTTTTCTCAAACATGCAATGAAATAAATAAAAAAGTTCAAGAAATTAAAATTGCAAAGATAGCAACTATTGCTTATGTTTTTTTTAGGGCTGAATGCCATGATGCCATAGATCTATAAACGTCATGATGCTGTGTCACATGAAACAATAGACGATCGCTTTCCCGGCCTAGGCCTGTAATTCTGTATGAAAATCCTTTACATAGCACTCGTTTAACCGCGCCCGTAACGTGATACGACCCGGCCTATTATTTGGAACGTAAGGTTGACATTTCATTGCATCTTTGAGATAAGTTCCTTTACCACTGGTAAATGAATTTCTTGGTCCACTATACGTTCCATCTTTACTGTGTTTAAATTTGATAGCCGTTTGTTTTGATTTTAATAGGATGATTTGGATCGAAAATATAATATTTATTCTCATGTTTAGGTAGATTTAAGTAAGGTTACGAGTAGCATTATCTACTCGGACACGTAGCACGTCGTAGCGCTTACTTCACATCTGTTACGGTATGACAAAATACTTAGATCTATCTCATCTGGAATTATTTGCAAGATTTACTGGGAAAAGAAAGCATAAAAAGCACAAGCAGCTCAAGCACACCATTAAAATTAAAACGTATATGTATTACCGTCGCAAATGCCTTTATTAATTTTAGTCTTAGTTCCAGATCAGCTAGGTATAACGTAACAGGTTATTTTTCATCTTAAAAAACTACCAACATTAACAATAATTAAGAATCCTTTTGAAATTGCCGTGACATTAAGCATATTGTAGGAATTGTTAAAATTTTGTTAGAATGAAAATAGTTTTTGCATGTAAATCTCACTTTTATTCAGGTAAAGATTTACTTTTTTGTTACGATTCCGCAACAAAGAAGCAATACCGTTTGGATTTTGAACATAATATCGCAGTAATAGTGTTTGGATTTAAGTGTGTGTAGAGGGGTTCTTACGTCGCAAGATATGTTATAGAAAATCGATATCGCAACTTCGATCATTTATAACCGGCGTCGGACGGGCAAACAAAACGCTTGGTTAGAAAAAAAACGACGGAATGCGAAGCGGGGAGTGGAAATGAAGTATTATTGGAACACTTGCACTTTCGATCGCCCTTTGTGGGATCCAATTGCGTCTACTCTGATTTCAGGAGTGATTCTTTATTTACCTACTTTCCGGTATTGCCAAGCATTCAAGGTAAGGCTAAATACTTTTTGCTTTCGTATAAACGCTTAGAAATAGTTGAATTATAATTAATGTCGTTTGCTGTTAGATGGATTACATATTGTAATATCGTAAAATCTACTTGTGTTTTACAAAGTCTACCTACTACACATTTTACACACCCTTGATGCTTTAGCATATAAGTAGGTAATACTTACTCACGTTCAATTCTGCCATACTTAGTCTAGCCCAAGAAGGCGGTATTTGCTTCAGCATCGTCGTATTACTTGCTACGCAGCGGTTGGTATTGAATCGTCTGAACATCGGTCAATTACTACTTTAAACAATAATCCTGTTTAGTAAACATTTTGAAGTTTGATTTCAAGTGGGAAAATGTACAATTATGTATTTACAAGGATATAGAGTATTTACAAAGTCCATATTTGCAGGCAGGCATGTGTTCCACGAGTGATGAGCCACCACACTCTCGGGCGAACGGATCTGATATAAGAAATGTTGATCGTTGCTTCGTTTTACTTTTATTTAATCTCCAATGCATTCAAGGACATCGTTCATCGTTCTACTATCACGAGGAATATATTATGTAGGCAAAGGGGTCGCCGGGTGCCAAGTTTTTTTATTTTATTGAAGTACCTACCTAGTATTTTTTACACTTAATTCAAAAGTACAATATTTAAGCACAAAAGACTTCAGAGACGATCAATTAGCTTGACTACCTATTCAAATATCAAGCAAACATAACTGATTAAAGTTCTTGCCTCATGCAGAAATCTTCGTGCTTGACGTCACACCACTTAATCGTTTCCGAAGCCTAGATTAGCAGACCGCATATTTAGATTCAGAAATATTCACTGAGAATCTAAGTACAAAATAATTTAAAAGCAATTTTCTGAAATTATGAAAAAGTAATCATCTGTTTTCTTTTTCGGTACATTTTTTGTGTTAAAGGGATAAACATAAAGAAAAATCCTTAAAACTGGTCAATTCACCTGTTTTTTTTTGACCAAGTCACGATTAATGTACCTAGTAGGTATTTATCGTGTTTTAAACCGTTAGATAATCAAGAATGCTTGTTAAACTAGGATATAATATTGTTATGCGATCAAAAAGAACAAGATTTGAATGTATAGTCGGGGTACGAAAAGGTTCGTCACTTTTCGACTCTATGTCAACGAGTTAAGGTCGAAAAGTGACGAACCTTTTCTTACCCCGACTATACACAGTTGACCATAAAAAAATATTTCAGATAACCTAGCATTAAGTGAAAGAACGCTCTATGCGGTTAGCCGCTTGGTTGTGCGCGTCGTCCCTCTTCAGAGTATCGCTTAAGAAAGAGACGGTGCGTTAACCCGTCGCGGCTAACCGCATAGTCCGTAGGAGCACCTAGTGTGGTGGGCCTAGGGTTACCATATGACAGGCGTTTGCCGCATTTGACAGGCATTTTAAGGTTTAGACAGGCGTGCGGCCGGCATTGGTCTGAGACAGGCATTTTTAAAAATTTCATCCTTCTTCATTATTATCTGTTGGCTTTTACTTATTAGTTACAGCCTTTTGCTTTAGACAGGCATTTTTCTGAAAAATCAGGCATTTTAGGTACCACAGACAGGCATCCCTCTATTTACATATGGTAACCGTAGGTGGGCCAGTACGACAGAGTAAGTATGTAATAGTACAAGCTAGTACGTTTGTCGGTGCGCGAGCATACAAAGCGAACGGGTGATTACACAGGCGAGTGGCTCTGATCCGAGCACAACGCATGCGCCGCTGCGCCGCGAGACCGCACCAAATTGCACCTCATGTATAATTATTAAACGGAATGATTAACAATGCTCTCGTATTTAGCTCCGCGATCAAAAGATAGTGTTAACAATGAATTGTAAGACAGAATATCACCACTACTTTATTTGCAATGACCAGCATTTGAATTGATCTTACTGACTTCTAAAGGAATGAACGAGGGACTCAATAAAAATGTACAACAACAGAATCAGATTTTGGATGCCCTAGCAATGGCATATTTATTTATGGTAGGTATAACTGAAACTTTACATAACGAGAATACTAAACTATGTATCATTTACTCTTAAAATCCGTACCAAATCTCAAGTCAATCCAATCACTAGAATTGGGTGAAATTTGACTTGCAATATTTAATCTGACAAACATGCAGACCAACCAACAAACATTGTAAGTCAAATAAAAGCTCTTAAAAAGTCAATGATCACACATCGTAAAGCCATGTCAAGGATCGAGACCATACGCCAGCGAAGGAGGTGCGAGTCGCCGCTGCAATCGCGCTCGCGTGCACTCCAATGCAGCACACGTGCACAAAACTGCGCCCTCAAAGGATTTTTTATAATAAAACATATGCCGCTTTTTGCTTAACCCACTTTAGCTTCGATTATAACCTTCTTACCTACATTTGCTTCGCTCTTTTGTGCGAATGAAGCCGCCGGAACGGGTACATGTGTTTGATACAGTATCGAGGAGCGTCATTGACGTTGTTAACCTTTTTGAATAATCACTCTTGTATATTGATACATACAAGAGCAGAAAAGTTATTTGTAGATAGGCAAACGAACGTAGAGTTTACCTTTTGCGCGAAAGAACACAAGACATGAGACAATATACCCCTTAAATAATCCTGATGAGATGAAATACTGAGAGGGCGGTTCTGAAACACATTTTCAGCAACGGCAAGTAATAACGGCAACGGCAAGTACCAAGCAGGAAATCACAAAAAAATATATACAAAATTCACTATTTTTTTTAGAAATTCCTCAGTTAAACGTTACATTAAGATCAAAAGTGATATCAGGATTAGTTAGGTTTCGCAAATGGCCGCGATGACCTTATAGTCTCTGTAGAAAGAAAAGATGATATTTGTTCTCTTTAGACAAAATGGCAGCATAGAGTGGCAAAAAATGTCAAGACGGGTGTTAAGTAGGTATGTTGGTATTTGTTGTTGGTTTTTGTTTATGATTGGAAACCCGAGCTGAGATGGCTCGCATATGGAGCGGCCACAGGAAGAGCTCGCTCTCGAGACTTTTTGTCTTACATTTTGTGCAATAATAACAGGGCTGTCACGACAGATTGTCGGTCACCTATATTTGTGAATATGTAATAATTTAACACAGGAAAACTCGTAAAAAACTATGATTTCGGATCGCTGTTGCCGAGTACGATGTTGACAGAAACGAAGCATTTAATTTACAATAGCTTAAGACAGAAGTAGCGTAGTGTAAGAAGGACATCTCTAAGTGCGTTTGAAAAAACAAAAACGATATTGATTGATTGCATACTCATGGTGAACCAAGACGGCCACACCGAATTCACGTAGGAAGGTACATTTGTTTTTATCAAAAATATGTTAGATGAAGCAACGAGGGGAAGAGTATAAATTAATATTACGGTAAGTTTTTGTGTCTAAAATCTTTGTCATTATTTATTACAATTACTACATTATGAAGATGGATTACTACATTATTTTTGTTTCAACAAGGTTGCCTAAAGACTTTCCATTATGGTCGTAACTCGTAAGACCTGTCATAAAATATTTGTACACCGAGATTTTTACTTAAATTTAATTTGATATCAAGTTTGATTCCACCATTATATATTTTTGTATTACAAGTAGGTATGTGGTAAAGTGTGAGCCCTGCGGCAGGTTTGCACAAGATCCCACGGTCGGTAACCGGAGCCCGGCCGCGGCTTCCGTCCGGCTTTTAGCGGCGTCCCATCGGTCACCGGCCGCCCGCCCATCCATCCCGCGCAAATACACCTCCTTACCATACCACATTATGTCCATTCACCGCCTATATGTAACACATCGATCTTATCTCACACAGTGATAGCGATGTACACTTCCATGTCCATGGACAGTAAAGTTTTCGCTGGAAGTTCAGCGTTGAAAAGAACGCTCGATTTATGACATTTGTAAAAATTAAAGGAAATTAGCGCAGGAGTGTAGGTGTCAGATAAAAGAAGAATCAGTACGGCGGCTAGTGGCGTCTCCCGGGGTCATTAATATTAATTAGTCGCGGTGCGGGGCGCCCGCGCCCGCGTCCGCCTCAATGCGCGGCTCCTTGCTCCTGACTCGCTGCGAAAATTAATTACTCGCAATCTTTATGTTCCAATTATAAAGGCCTTCGCAACAAATTAAATCTGTCCGGAGCAGGCCTCTTTTAAGAGAGGTTTCACTCTCTTTGTGAACTTGATAAATGTTCCCTGCGAAATTTCGTCGAATTCAGCATAATGTAGATTTCTGAGTTAATACGTTAAAATTATCTGGGAATATTAAAAAATCCATGGAGTAAAAATTACGCGACGCTGAACGTTAATAGAGCCGTAATTATGGCCGGCGTTCGTACCACGGCTCACAATTGAAATGTAATTGTATGTTATTTGCGAGTTGCGGTTATTATGTTGAAAAGCGAAATCGATTCCGATACTCCAGCTTTTGCATAGTCGCACACCACTTCCGCATTCGAGAAGCAAAAACGAAATCTCAACGCAAAAACTGCGAAGTTTCCCTTTCATCGAGAGGCAAAATATTTAACGGCCGTAACCGGATATCTCGGCGCGGCTCGCGGAAACAAAGCAAAAACCACCAACGTGTTATTACGTGAAACCAACATTTAATAAGCTGCTTTTTTATTTTGCATCGATTTTGGTTATCCATTAATTCGTTCCCTGTGCAAAAAAGCACTCGGGTTCGCCAGCGCCTGTGGGTACCCACTATTTGAATAGTTAGATGGCGCGGTCATTGTTATGGGAAGATGCGGAAATGGGATATTTTCTTTCGAGAAATATAATATTCCATGCATTATGTTAGGCTATCACAAAAAGTTTCGATTGAGTAGTACTTAGTCGAAGGATCTTTGATACACACAAATAACAATGTTCAACGATTGTATGTAGTTAGAATTTTTAGTGATGACTGAACATAAAATACGAAAAGAATTTATATAAGCACTTACATTTTCTTGAAATGGTGTTTCATGCTCAGACTATTGAATTTCTTTATATGATTTGAGGCTTCATGACTTGACTTTTTTCTTATTTTTATTATTAATTTTAATGTATAAATTAAATTGATTTTTAGTGTATAAAGTTCTGACAAAAAATAAATATTTGTATCCCTAACGGAAAAACATATTGATCCCATTATTTAAAAAAACCTTCTAATTCTAAAAAAGCACTATGTTTACAATTAAATAGCTTTTGAAATTTAAACATTTTTTTTTACATAAATCTGACCTGATGAAAAGTGCATGAGGCCAAAAGCGTATCTCACTGGTTCAGTAACAGCTTGTTCACTCTAAGCCCTAAAAAGCCCTGATATATGCCTAGTGTTTAATATACCTAATTTTCGTCACATGCATCTAAAAAGGTGGGGTGGGCTGATCCTATCTCTTGGTGAGTGCCACAAAATTACCTACAGGATGACATGAACAACTAGCCTGTTAGATAGATATTTTACTCTTAACTAGATACAACTTTCACTATGTCTAATTTAACTTACTTTGAGTAAATTGTGTTGTATACATATTTGCACTATACATCTATTTACATAATACATATAATTTAAGATATGTACTTACATCAATCAATACCTACTTGTAGTAAAAAAAACATTCAATCAGATTTAGAAAAGGATGTGTTCAAAAATATCGGTTAAATCTTTGATATCTTTGTAGTCAGTATAAATTGTTCAATAGAAATATTTTTTATTTATCGCCTGAATGTCCTTTTTCGACCAAGGACGGGCATTGACGTAATTTTGACTGACGTACACCCGCACAATAGTAAATCTGTATTAAATGCTCTTTTTTGGTGTTTTCTACAACTGATCTAAAACCATAAGTAAGGACAGGATACGCTGTTATTAAATATTTGACAGGTTTTAAAACTCACCAATGGAGGAAAATGACACGTCTTATAGTAAAGTGTATCCGTGAAATTTGGATCCAAAATTAACTGACAGCATGTTCATGTTTTGTTTGATACTCTTAAAAGCTATATAATTAACCCATTTCAGGTTACATATTTAATTATGCGAGGCTTTTAGAAGCGAAGTGACCTAACCTACTTATAAGTTTCTGAAAAAGTTTTTGAAAAAATTGTGATTTGATTTCTCTAGAGTACGGTCATTTCCATTTTAATTGCCTCATGATGTTGTAGTAGAAAAATCACGACGTGTAGACTGAATGGACAAACTCTACACTGCAATATTGTCTTGTATAATATACAAATAGATGCAAAGCATGTTTTAACTATGATCGTCTAAAGTGGTTGAACTCTGGATCTGTCTATGTGAAAACGTGCTGAGATAACGTCAATGATACTTATTGCGTTTTCATTGTTTAAAATGCAGCATCTTTTTTTGGAAACTAAATTCCCACTAATGTGACTCAGGTAGCTACGAATCAAATCAAGAACCTTTAATGACTTATTGCAAAACTGCAAAAAACTAGAGATCCAAATCGATTTCCTGTCAACAACCGACTGACCATGCACAAGTAGCCGCGCTAGGCGCATTGTGCCTGGAGATTAATGAATTTGAATTAGATACGTTCGAATTTAATTGAAATTGGACTTCGGAAGTACGGAGTGCGTGTTGAATGGTGCAATTTGCGTTGTGAATAGATTGTTGCGAAAAAAGTACGACGTCCGCGCACTGTCCCGCAGCTGGCCGCACTACCCGCTGCTTCGTAATCGGATCAATATTTTTTACTTTACACATGTTCGCAAATCGAACTTTTTATAAGGCTCTAAAGAAATGTGCAAAATATATAAAAAATCAAGATCTTCGAAAAGAATGAGCTTTTCACTTATGCAATTTTGGTATGGACTGACATAATTATGTGACAAACGCACGGTTTAGATATGCCTTTTCAATAATCCGATTAAAAAGACAACAGACTAAATTGCTTTTGATTAAGTAGTTTAGAAAAACTTGTAGAATTGTAGAAACAATAATCACAAGTAAGTATATAACCGTATGTAGCTACACATAAACAGCAAAGTAAGGGCTACATCCTTTCAATATTACCTACAAAGTTAATAACGCGTATGTCGAGTATTGCTCAATCGCAATATTTTCGGAGCGTCTTCACCCCTGTTATTCCAACTTGTCCGATATAGAATATATTTGATAACATTCTATTCTGTGAGAGAAATTCGGCTTCAAAGAGGGTTTTAGTTGGCGTAAGAGGTTACGCAAGGGCTGCTTCGCAGTTTGCGTCAAAGGTGTTGTCAAAGGCAGAAAGCGAGTGTACAAAGGTCGGTGCGCGCCGCCGCCGCCCGCGCGGCCCTCGCGCTACGTCCACACGATGGAAAGGAGTTTGATGTCCGAATGTGAAGCCGCGATCATAATGGCAGTAGGAAAAATATTAGAAAAAGTCATGTCGATTTAGACAATACCTTATTTCAGGTGACAAGGAAACTTGTTGCTTTTGTAACGCACTGTGGTAGTGTACGTACATTATAGACGAAACTAAATACTCTACAATATCACCTTCAACGAAGAACAATTATCTCAGAAAGGTGATCTTAGTGTTAATCTTTAATAATATAAAGTTAGTTAATATATCGTTAAGAATAATATCTAATGATGCTCTTTAGTTAATTAGGAAATATGAATTCTAGGATAATCTTGAAACACAAGATCTAGTAAAGTTGTAAATTACCACTGAAAGAGCCACGTGCTGACTGTGTTGACCTGCTGGTTTGACATATGGCTTCCCAGGCAAAGATTGCGGTTTCGTAAAACTTGGATGCATCTGTGAAGAAATTCTATGTTGTGTGTGAAGTTCTCAAATCGCATTGGGTCCAGGTGGGAACTACAGTGCACGCCTTTTCATTTTGGTAGAAGATATGTGCCCAAAAGTGTGATAAATATGGACCGGAGATGATTAAGACGTTTATCAATCTGGTATGCCGTTACGTACGGTGGCTGTTAAGTTAAGCGACAAGGTATAGTCGATGAAGAAATTCCTGTACCACCGTATTAAGGTTCAATGTCAGTTGTACGGCTTAAAACATGAAAGGCTATTTTCAATGACAAGTCATTGTGACACTCGGCCTTATGGTTTTTCCCTGTGGTCTTTCCTCTGTTTCCTCTGACTATGTCGACTATATTTACAAAAGTGTACGGCTCCTTTGACTCCGGCCACGCGGCGGACACGACGTACAATTACGCGTTCTTGAATCTACATAAGCACGACGACGTCTGTACACGCGTACGCCTACATACACCGCGCGCGCACTCTTCTGGATTCCGGCGGGGTCCGGCAATCTGCGCCTTGAGGGGTGGGGTAACTCGAATCGGTGCGGGGTGGAGCGTGTCCATTCTGTACGTTAGTACTATTATATATTCTGTGCTCCGGCTGTACATACTTACTAGGTTAAACACCGAAGACGTCTACGCGGAAATCAGTTTGTAATGGAAATAAATTATGGTCTCAAATAAAATTTGTCGCTTTGGCAGCGCCGTAGCCGAGCCTTTATCGCAACGGGGCGTAAATTGCTTCTAGGGCTCCTGATTCTTGGCCGCGGGGAAATACAACCGTACTTACGTATTTGTCAGGAGTAGTATTAGTTTGAAACTTTACACTTTTGTTCTAAATTGAAATAATCATAACCACTCGCTCTTTGGCACTTTTTCTTATTCTTAGATACTTTGCAGGATTTTTTCGGTTTTTTTTAATATGCACTTAGTATTTATTCGGTAATTTTGCATTCGGTTAGAGATCAATATTCCTTGATCATTTCCATAAACAGAATGAAGCTAAAGGGTCGTCTTAGATGACTAAGCTCACTTTATTATGACAGGTTGTTTCATGCATGAAGAATAAGGTACCTTCACAGTCGCTATGAAATACTAACAGCGGCTAGAGCGTCAGTGATCTCTCCACCACCATGCATGATAGTATCATGCCGGGATCGCCTCTATTGGCATAAAATTTAAAGTCAAAATTCATCATTTGTCTGAATCATCATTTCGCATACCTCGTTTTTCTCAGAAGCCATTAATTATTCAGGAATTTTGAAACGGTTATCCTGCAGGACTTTACAGGTTAGGTAAGGTTTATTTTATAACAATTCTGAATGCGTAAAATAATAAACCTTTTTTATTTAACCTGAATAACTAAGTTCTTAAACTAATGTAAGTATACCTAAGTAATTTTGAGTCGGTGCCTAACAATCAATCATTCGCAGGAAAATGCCGAGCGTTCCCGAATGAGCGTTAATGTCAGCGAGACAGCAACCCGGACGGGCACACGGGAACGGGCTGATTGTTTGGCACCGGCTCAAAATTACTTAGGTATACGTACATTAGTTCAAGAACTTAGTTATTAACGTTACTTAAATAAAAAAGGTTTATTATTTTATGCTTTTCAGTTTTTTTCGGCGGTTTAATTTTTTGTTAAAAAGTTTTTCCATACTCAATTACTGTGTGTGAGGCACCAGTGATGTTAAGTAAGGTGGTACTACTTTAAACATGAAACTACCGTGAGACTCACTCATACGTGAGTGATCCGTTTATTTTCACTATATGAAATTATTTTTCAGAACATGATCCCTGCTCCGTCTTCGCATTCGAAGGTCTTGATAAGTCTTCTAGTGCCTCTCACCCTCATGGAGACAGCTCGTATTAATGAGATTAATGGTTTTGTATTTGGGTAATTACATGTCCAAAATCTACCATAATACACGGTGTACAATGTACAATGTAGGTACTTTATCGGATGATTGACTAACAAACGTTCAAACATCCAAATATCCAAACAAACATCTTCATCTCGAAACATCCAAAACTGTCTCTTTTCTAATATTAGCAGGAAATTCATAGTAATACATGAGTAGGTTTGATAGAAAGTCTTTTTTTTAGAAACTAATATCATGAGAATAATTTTTTACTAAGGAAAAGAGCACATGTTCTGTTTTGGTACCCACCACAAGAAACTTCAATAGTATCGTTCTGTATTTCCCAAAAGATGAAAAAAAAACGAACTTTTAATAACGATTGATTTTTTAATGTCTATTATGTAACTTTGCACCTGGACATCGCGCGATTTGTAGCCAGGGGTTCGCGGGTCAAAAAATATTCAATAGGCGATGTCGTCCAACGGATTCCTGTCGGCATAATAGCTCTTTAGGTCACTTTTTATTTTATCAGGTCTTTTTTATGTAAAAAACGACGTGTGCTCGACGAATTATGCATCTCGCTGCACTACAATGGGACAAGACGCGTGCATTTAAGTTTTTTAAAAATTGCAATACGATGTCAAGTCTACTATTGTGTGGCATGACATCTTTGCCACGCGACGTTGTATAATTTGATAAATATTTGCGGGGATATTGAGGATGATAATGATTATTTGTTTTGTACTCGTATTAAACTAGTTTTTGCTTCAATGTTGTTCGTATAGGTACCTATGTAAAAAATTTAACGGTTATAGTCAAATAGTTGGTACCATTAACTAATAATCCAAAGACACAACTGTACCTAATAATTAAAAAAAAACAGCAACGTGTGTGTCGGGTCAATGTCACATTAAAACAAAAATATTATTCTTTTATTCCCTATCCCTCGAGAATTTCGAAAAATCCCATCTTAGTAAACCTCAAGGAACCTATAGGTATCGCAATAGAAATTCGAAAAACCCATTCTTAGGTCACCTCTATAACTCTCAAATATTTGCCAAATTTCAAGTTTGTAGCTTCAGTGATTTAGGCTGTGTTGTGTGATATTAAGTCACGTTACTCTTTTATAGGTAAAGAAAGATAGATGATATGATATCAATTTTGTATTAATAATGCGGTTAGATGAAATAAAATCACAGTGCCGAAAAAAGTTCACGTTAAGAATAATTATAGATATGGGTGGGTGCAGTGCAGGGTCCTTATGTAGATGGAATAAATCTCATTATAAAAGTAGAATATAAAAGGAAACTCGGAAAAATAACAACGCAATTTACGTTCGTTTACCTTGTCCGGCTCTCTACCTTCCAATATGATTTCATTCATGCATGATCTGAACGGGTAGATAAGCAGGACACATCCCTTGTTTGCATCAAACAAAGGGTCCAGCGCTAAACTTATCTAACGTTTGTACAGGACTATTCGAAAAAATGTAGATCTGTGTTATTTTTGAATTTGTGCAAGGCGTTTGACAGCGGATAAGACGAGTCGCGTATAGGCACATGTCACAATAGGTGACAGTTTGGCGAGCGGGCAAGGAGTGACACAAAGGGCGCGACGTTTGAAAGACATTCGGGACGTCATGAATGGGCAGAAGGAGTGATCGAGCGGGCCCCGCCGCCCGCGCCCGCTATTAATCCTTCGACGTGGACGGACTATAGTTACGACGGGTCCATAGCTCTACTTGTCCTTACGCAAAAATAAAAGTATACTTTATCTCTGCGAACGCTGCGAATGTCACTTTGATTTGACGTCCGGATGGCTAGTGGTTAAAGAACCTGACTATGAAGCTTGGGTCCCGGGTTCGGGGTAGATATTTGTGTGAAAAATACGAATCTTATGTATGACTCATACTTATATATGTAGACAAATACATAATGAACTGACTCGAGCACAATTTTATTAACATTATGTATATGTATGTAAACTCTTTATTGTACATAAAACATGAAATTAACAATTTACAAGAGAAACAGATGTACAAAGGCGAACTTATCCCTTGAAGGAATCTCTTCCAGTTAGCTAGTTAGTTAATCCGTTGACTATTACCCGTAGTACAAGCTTTTCTTAGTTTGGGATTAGGAAAATTGGTGTCAATCGTCCCAATATTTATTTATTTATGTTGTATTTATTCTCTTGTACCTACTCAAATATACACAAATTATTTTTGTAAGAAAATCAACAGACTCTTTCAAGACATCTTCAAATATTTTAGCCCTATTTCCTATACTTCGCTAATTAACTAGCGATCTAGTGATGTAATTTAAAACTAGATTAATTAAGAACCTGCAGCTCAGGTTTAGAAATGACTTAGGAACTTTCACTTTGCGTGCATTCAATATAATTAACTACACATTCAAATGGCGATGAATCATAAAATATAATAAATTCAAATGCAATTTGGCACAATTTTAAATGTAATCCGCGCATACTTATATATCTTCACACATAGAAAACAGGCAATGTAAAAGACATGATTTATTCCTCTGTAACCCTATGTGACCGTGGCTATATGGAAGTCTAACTGGCCGTAATGTTCACTTGGGAGAAAACATAAATCCAGTTTTACCGTTGAAATAAAAAGAGGAGTTCTGTAAGTGGGATAGTGCAGGATATAATTCACATTTATGCCGAGCGGCCGACGGCGCGTATCGAGTCGCCGGGATAGTTGGCAAGGACAATACTCTCCCGGAGAAAAAGGGAATTATTCATCACACCCGGAAGGGGAGAGCCCGTGACGCAAGCATAGAAATAACCATCTGCTGCATGGACGTTCACGTAACCACCCTTCCGCAATGCATTTCAATTTCAACCTTAACTATATCCCACGGAGTATACATTTGTAATACCGGGAACCTCAATACGATCTTTTTGCAGATATCGAGGGTCCAGTTGATTGTTGCCAGTTGCAGAATCAAAAGTTTAAACGGCCGCCGAGAACAAAGGGAGCTCGGACAGGGCTCGCAGCGAGGGATAAATATTCAATGCGAATCCTTTGCAGGCGATATTTTATACTATATTCTGTGCGATTGTCACCGTCTCTGCTCTCACCTGCGCGGCGTAGCGGAACGATATGTGCCAAAGAAATCTGTTCGGAAAGAATAAGAAATGTAACAATCAAATCAAATCAACCATTCTTGATTTCGATATCTCATTCAAGGAAACTATTCACCCTGTGATAGAACCGAGATAGCAAATAATAACCCAACTTCAATTCCTGTCAGATGTATAATCTATTGATACACAATTATTGGCGTTTTGTTAAAAATATTAACCGCCAATAATTAAAACTTTACAAACATTTATAATTTAAAGCTAGTAATTATTGCAACTGCCGTTTTTACCGCAACAATGAGACGTCAATCGAAGCAAACAAGTTTGCAATCAATCACAAGATTGTTACGAATCGGTATTGATTCTTGATCAAACGCCCTTCCGCAGTAATAATACAAAACCAGAATTTGTGCAAAGCTCACCAAAATTTACATTAAAATCCCATACAAACACAAAAAAAACTGGCTGAAACTCGAGTCCATTGTGTGCGATTGATTCGTAACGGCCGAGTGCGCGATCATGTGAACGAAATATTCACAATTTTTGTAATTTTAGCGCCGCGCGCGCGCATCTGTCGCGGAAGGGATCGCTCCCGGACACTAAATTTTATGGTGAAGAAACTTGTTTCTTAATTCCTACTTGCATAATTAAATTTACATAGTTGATTTTGTCAAACGTATTTCGCAGTAAGTATTTGTTTTTATTGCAGTTATTTACAAACAATAAAGTAAACGAGTCAATGCTAGTTTCTCATTGTGAGATAGGACTGTGAGTTACCTCGAGGCTATTGTCGCTGTTGCGGCAAAAAGTTCGCAAGGATATCTTTCCTTTGTCGAACCACTGTCTCAATGTTTGGCAAAAAATGGTTGGGTTGCGCACCAATTTGCGAAACTGGTGTACCATTAGCTTTGTTTTAGATAATAAAACTATTGTAGCTTCCCGTGAATTCCTGCTTCGTGGCGGTACCCTTTCATGTTGGCCACATTTAGTAACTTTCGCTTTATGTAAGTTTTTAGGACTTGATGTTTGCGTCTGGCTGCAGCTCATAAAAGAGTAGCGTCGGTGGTCTACATACACAACTCAATTCAGTAAAATGCTGCCAGCTATCTAACTCCTCTGTAGGTAACATTTCGATGGTCGATGTTACTTTGTAGGAATACTTAAGTATTTGTTTGTTCATCAATGACGCGTCGCAACATAGTATCAGACTTTATTGAATCAGGCGTTACTTTGCGGAGGTCCATATTAATGAACTAAATCCATATTAATGAGCAAAGTAATTGTTTTAGTTCATAGTATCATACATTTATATGGAAATATGTTATTAGAGTTCTTGAACTCTGAAAAAGGATATCACGATCCAAAAAAATCGCGGGTAATATCTAGCCTGAACTATACAGGGTGTAACATTTAGTTCGATCAATATGGAAAAGTCTGAAACTATAAGAATCACAGACGTCAAATATAATAGCAGACTTGACATAACTACGTGTGTGTGCGTACATATTTCCTATTCCCTCACGCTACAATGATCAGAAATATTGTCATCCCGTTTTCTCATGTGTCGCAACACTGTCCAAGAAACCTTAAAAAAAATGACACATGCTATGTTTTGAAACGTCAGTTCATATAAATAAGCTGCCGAAGCTGCAAGCGAATTTTTTGGGAAACAGATTTTTTTAATGTTTTTCTCATCAAAATTAGAACTGATTTCTGATTTAGATTTAAAGATGGTGAAATGTAGTGCCTACCTTTGTGAAAGTGTTACATATGGAAATATACCAGGATTAACCTTTCACCGGTAAGTGTTTGTGTGATAGAGATGTGTGCGTTTTTGCCATTATTTGGACTCGTTATGTCAAGTCTGCTCCTAGTATTTCAAGTCTGTGATAATAATGTTGAATTGAAAAAAAATGGTAGTCATTTCGAACACCTACTAAAATAAATGAAAATATATGAAAACAATGCATTTTATTAATTTTAGACATCATGTTTCGTAGTAACATTTCCTGCTTAAGAACCACTTCAAAACGTCCAGATTCGATTCCCGAGCTGAGTAAAAGTTATTCTTGTTACTAAAATCAATGGTTCCTAAGAACAGATCTTCGTATGTCTTATAGTTTCAGACTTTCCCATACTGACCGATCTAAATGTTACACGCTGAATATAAAATTAGAGTAAAATAAAATATACAATCTGATTTTTTCAGCAAAGGTGGAGCTTGTCAAATTTAAAATGACACATCTGCCAAGAGAAATATTTGTAGCTTAAATTGAGTTTCAAATCCTGTGCGTAAATGCGGTGGTGGGGCGCGTCATTTTAAATTAGACAACCTCTACTACATATTATAATTTATAATGTAACCTTTTGTTCTTACTTCTGACTTATGAATGTTTTTCGAACAACAATTAGTGCAACATTTTATGACGTAAACCAAAAACCAAAATATAAAGACAGCGAAAGGGTATCCGGCGAGCGTAATGCGTGGTAACAATAACGTGAACTGTCTGAAAGGGTTCTTTCAAACAAAGCCCGTTTGCAAATAACACTCGCGCAATAAAAGAAAGTAAAAGTGTTAGGCGAAATTCACAAATCCCTTTCATTTAGAAGCAGAGTGATGCGTCCTTGAATTCTCTTCGGTAAGGCTTAATTGTGGTTTCACGTCTTCAAAGAGTTGGCTCCTTTGATGAGGGCGGGGGCCACGGTGGGGTCTCCTCCACAAAACAAAGAATCACTCCTAGCCTGGTTTTCGCTTTCACTCAAGCGATTTCGTATTGTGTAATTTTGCACTATTGAACGAAGTCGATTTATTTACAAAGACAATCTACGATTACAGTTTTACTTCTATTTACACGTATTCATATTCATGCTAATTCTAAACCAAATAAATATATTGTTAAAACGGTTTCATCAACTTCCACCTGCGTTTATCTTTTTTTGCTTACCTAACGTTGTATATTTAGCGTAATTAACAAGATAACACAAATGATTTTGTTGATTTTAGATAAGGTCCTGTAGAAGCACCTGCCTTGTTGGCAAACTTAATTGTTTATCTGCAAATATTTCGGGACAAAGCTCTTGTTGTCGCCTAATTTATAGATATCTGGAGCCGCCGGCCTGCTCCCGACGCGGCGCAAGGTGCGGCGTGTGCGAGATAACGAGCCTAAACATCCTCTTGGACAGGGACAATGCACTACAAAAGAACGAGACAAAACGAACTTTTTATCATAAAAACTTCCATGCGTTAATGTTTTCATAACCAAAATGAATCTTGTGTTGTTGCTGTAAAGTTTCAAATGCAATACTTAATCGAGGCACGCGACTTTAGCAGGTGGAAGCAGTCTTTAAAAAACTAAGAGGCTATTTTATTGTGCACTGTGCAAAGAACAGTGTTATTTTTTATCTTTCGTAAAATTTTCTTTGATTTATTTTAAAAGATAACAAATGTAGTAAGTACCAGCAGCGGATGGCGAAGGAGTCGTTTAACGTGATCAGGAATACCTTGTCTACCTTGTTAGGAACGATTTATAGAATGTGGTAAGCGATTATCGTATAAAATGAAGTCTAATTCCGGAACTAGTCAGTTTTATGAGGACATGAATCCGGGAGTACATTGTTAGTTTTTCCCTAAAACAAAAAACCATATCTCAGTTCTAATAATAGCGCGATAGGCGGGTGCCGGCGTGTGTTCGGGATAAAAAGCGCGCTGGGGCGGCGCGTGCGTCTACAAATGGTAAAAATAGTAAAAATGGTAGAAATAGCCATACCCGGGCAGGGCGCAATAAAAATGCTTAATTTACGCGATCTGCTACCGTGTTCCGACACTCACGCTCTTTATGTGTGTTGTCTTTGAGCTAATAATTGCCGCGCGGGTGCTGTTTTGCCGGAGTCAGCCCACGTGACTCTCGCGCGAGTGAAATAATTATTGTGTTTCTAGGTTGTTCTTGGGAGTTACTTTAGGAAGGTATAACGTTATAGAGGTTATCATGGAAATAATTTATTGAATCAGGCGTTACTTTGCGGAGGTCCAAAGCCGGTCCGGGTGAGCAAAGTAATTGTTTCAGTTCGTTATCATGGAAATAAAGCATTTGGTTACGATCTATCAAAACGAAGCATTCGCAACCGAATATTTCGATGGCCCCTACGTAAATCATCGAAACTCAAAATTGCCGTTATTTTTTTATTCGTGCAATCTACTTCTTTTTAGCTATATTTTACACCCCCGAAAGGAAAAAAGAAAATTCTTATTTTTAAGCAGATATTTGAGTCGTAAAACATCGAAAACATATAACAGTTCCGTAGTAGATCATCGAAAGACTACATCCGATTGTTTACGTGGGAATTATTGTTGTGTAAACAAGACGAAACTAACAGCTGCTCTTCAATAGTACCTATACGTCGCACAAGCCCGCGAGGCGGTCAGTTGGCAACAAGCGACCAATCAGCTAATAATTGTTACAATTTTACTATGATTTTCATTTTTAAAACGCATAATAATGAGGTAAAACAGATTTAATGCGTTGAAATCTAAAAAAATCTTGGTTTGATAACAAAAGACGCACAGCCAAGCGAGAAACCGATAATGAAAAACCGGCCAAGAGCGTGTTGGACACGCCCAAGATAGGGTTCCGTAGCCATTACGAAAAAATCAAGTAATATTTTTCTAAGGATTTCGTATGTGTACGGAATCTTCCAAGTTAGGTATCGTCAATACTTTGAAAAAAGCTCGTATCTCAAAATCGTTAATCTGGCAAAGTGAACTTTATTACGCGCATATCAAGGTTCAGTTTTGTTTACATGCTGATTTGAGATACGAGTTTTTCAAAGTAGTGACGGTATGTTTAATACCTTAGGCTACTATTTACTCTTAAACTACAAATAATTCCCAATTTTCCTTGTAAATTTAATATATTTACTACCATTTTGAATTTTTTCAAATTTTTCCACCCAACAGTTTAGATTTTAGAGGGGGGACGGGGACGGTCGATTTTAATGAAATTTTTCACTTTAAAGTTGAATATTTCGCAAACAAATCACTGAATACAAAAATCATGTAAGCAACTGCCCAATGGTTTTAAAAGACCTATCCAACGATACCCCACACTATAGGGTTAGTCGAGAAAAAAAAATCACCCCCACTTTACGTCTATGGGAGGTACCCTAAAAAAAATTTTTTTAGTTTTTTTTATTTAACCACTTTGTCGGCGTGACTAATATATATATTCATGCCAAATTACAGTTTTCTAGTACTAACAGTCTCTGAGCTTAGCCGCGGACAGACAGACAGACAGACAGACAGACAGACGGACAGACATGGCGAAACTATAAGGGTTCCTAGTTGACTACGGAACCCTAAAAACCTGAAGCTGGTAAGTTTGAACATTTTTAGTGATTATATTTTAAAAAGATTGTGTATTTTACGTTGTTAATAGGAATACTGTGCAGTTAAGGTCAAGTTATTGACAAATAATTATTAATTATGAACATTTAATAGTATTACCGACTTAAATAAGTGAAACTGTCAGTTTCAATATTGTACTTTGGAATTTACTATTGACTTGGTATCGAAACTGCCTGTTTCAATATTGTACGTTGGAATTTACTATTGACTTGGTATCGAAACTACCAGTTTCAATATTGTACGTTGGAATTTGCCGTTAACTTTGTATCGAAACTGGCAGATTCGATATTGTAAGTATTTTGTTGATCAGAATATCAAACTATCAATAGGTACCTAGTATTTTTAATGTCAATAAAATATTGTTTCAGATTCTTCGCTACCTGCAACTTGTACCTTTGGAGACACAGAATGGGCCAAACTCGAGGGAATAGTTGACGAAGAACTATCTTCAGACAGAAACTTGGCTACGCCAAATTTCTCTATCCTAGAAGCGACGGTAGAAAAACTACCAATTGCAATAAACAGTGATAAGGAGTGAATTATTTTAAGTAGCTCAGAAAATACTCCATTGCCATCCCCATTACAAGACTTTGACATCTCAATACAAAGCCAAACTGAAGATAATAGCAACATTAGAAGTTCGTTTTCTCCATTGACACCGCTGCCGACTGAATCCGGGAAACTACCTACACCTACCAGTACCTAGTCTAGGCCCCATAGCTAGCGTTAGCTCTCTTATAACAGTATCAGAGTGTGATTTGCTGAGCTCGACTATTTCATTAAACCAAAAGAGAAGTTCTACATTCAAAGCAAACCCACGAAAAAAGAAAAAGATGTGTCGTTCTACGTGCAAATTAAAATGTTACGGTAAATTTGATACCGACACCCGGCAAAGAATATTAACCAATTTTCGGAAATTAGGGGTACATACTCAGCAGTGGGAATATGTAGACAAATTTACCGAAAGGCAACTAAAAAAAAACGTTACTACCGAGGGCCCTTCCCGGAGACAACATACTAAGTACAAAGTATTTTATACCACTATCGCTACCCAGTAACTAAGTTTCTGATCAACAATGCTTGCCTTTTATGATCCTGTACAAGTCAGCCTCACAACTTTTTTGAATACTTTGCGTATCAAACGGATCAAATAGTACGCAGTGCCTATGCAAAATTGAGCCGACAAGGAATTACTTAAGACGCTGTCAACACCAGCGTCGGCGCACACTGTCTATTTGTATCGGAGTAAACGAGATGCCGCTATTACTGGGCAGCCGGGTATATTGAAATTTATCGGGCAAATATTTAATTAAAAAAAAACTGTGGATTATTTGTGAAATATGACTCGTTAGCGGTTTAGGTATGAATATGTTGACTTCATGTTTTTAATTGCAGACGCATACGCCAAAAAAATAAAGACATAGAACCGTTTAATGATGATTTTAAGACCTATCTTTGCAATTATTTTCTATCGAGCCGATATCGTCCAATTATGTATCGAGTCCGTCCACGGTCTTTGAAATATGATGAATATTAACATATAATTTTTTTGATGTGATAGAACAAGCAGTTTTTCTTAAAAAACTGTTTAAATGACATCAATTTCAACAAAATTAGGTGTTGTCAGCCTCTTAACAATCTTGTCGTAATAACTGCTGAAATGGTAAAAAGTGTACATATGTGACCACGTATCTTCATTTCAACCGGTTCCTTCGCACTATACGCGAGAAAGTAAAATCTGGATAATAATTTTTATCCTTTGAAAAAAATGTTTTCCTTGTACAAAGAATGGGATCAGCTGCAAAACTATGAAAGTAAAGCTGTCACACACTACCTCAGTACTAACACTGATATAGTGAATGAGCACATGAACATTGGATTCTATGTCCCAAAGAAAGACATTTGCGACAAATGTCATGCATTTGCGTCACTAACAATTAGAATCGAAGCTTTTATGTATTGTATTACTAACACTATGATCCTATGTTGGTCGAAATAAAGTATTATTATTATTATTTTCAAATGAGGCAAACCCGACTGAAGATCAAATAAGTGTCCAATCTCAGCATATATGTAGAAAATAAAAAAATTACAGGATAATTTAAAGCAGATGACAAAATAGTAGCTCAAAATTCACCCGAAGTTGTTTGTGGTATACATTTGACTTTTAATTTTGAATTGTCCACTTGGAGATGTTGGACTTGCTGTATTATAATATAAGCAAAATTGTTTAGTAATTTAGATAATAAGCTGTGATCATAAAAGTGATTTAAAAGTCCGATATCTAGAAATAAAAAATTGTTTCTCCGAATACAGGTTACAATTAACAAAACAATACTGATTTTATTTAAGTATTCATACTAAAAAGTGTCTCAAAAAATTGTGGGTTAGAAACGGGTATAAAAGAGAATTTTTTTGTGGCGTAAACCATCGACACTACCAGTTACGTTAGCTACCGCAGTACTACTGTCGAAGTAAATAATCGAAACTACCATTTTGGATAAGTCCTTTAAAAATAATTCCAGCGTAAAAAATCGAAATTGGCAGTTTCGATACATGTAATTCTCTTTATCACGACGTATCCCATCGAAACTCAAATTTCCAGAAAACTAATATAATTTTCCTGAAAATAAAAATGCCGCAAGATAAATGCTTACTTTATTAGTTATTATGGATATTATGGATATAAAAAGTCAATGTAATATTTTTATTTTCGGAATTATTATAAACCAACTTCAAAACTCTATACTGAAAAGTGCAGAAATTGACTTTCGATGATTTACGTAGGGGCCATCGATTTGGACGCAAGCTTAGAATTCGCTTGTGAGCTAAATTTCATACTTACATAACATTCCATAGTTTGTGCTAATTTCCACAATTTCCGGTGATTTCCAGGTTTTGTAATGCTTATTTGCTTAGCCTTATTTAAGTGTTTTAATCGTAATTATTTTTAGGGTTCCGTACCCAAAAAGTAAACACGGAAACCCTATTATTGAGGCTCCGCTGTCCGTCCGTCCGTCCGTCCGTCCGTCCGTCCGTCTATCACCAGGCTGTATCTCGGGAACCGTGATAGCTAGAGAGTGGAAATTTTCGCAGATGATGTATTTCGGTTGCCGCTATAACAACAAATACATAAAAAACGGAATAAAATAAATATTTAAGGGGGCTTCCATACAACAAACGTGATTTTTTTGCTCGTTTTTGCTCGATATTGATAATGGCAACAGGTAGAAGCTTGCTTAGTTGAATATTTAAGGGGGGGGGGAGGGGAATATTTAATTATGTATTGACTTTAAAAATAAATCATTAAATTAAAATAAATAAAATATTTAAGGGGGCTCCCATACAACAAACGTGATTTTTATAGATAATTGTACGGAACCCTTCGTGCGCGAGTCCGACTCGCACTTGGCCGGTTTTTTAATGATGACTGCAACATTCGAACATTCGCAGTGTGGTTTTTAGGGTTCCATATCCAAAGGGTAAAAACGGGACCCTATTACTGAGGCTCCGCTGTCCGTCCGTCCGTCTCTCCGTCTGTCACCAGGCTGTATCTCGGGAACCGTGATAGCTAGAGAGTTGAAATTTTCACAGTGATGTATTTTGCTTTTGCTATAACAACAAATACTAAAAAATGGAATAAAATAAATATTTAAGGGGGCTCCCATACAACAAACGTGATTTTTTTTGCTCGTTTTTGCTCGAACGGCAACAGGTAGACGCTTGAAATATTCACAGAATATTTAATTATATATTGACTTCATTAAATTAAAATAAAAAAAAATATTTAAGGGGGCTCCCATACAACAAACGTGATTTTTATAGATAATTGTACGGAACCCTTCGTGCGCGAGTCCGACTCGCACTTGGCCGATTTTTATTATATTTCCGTCATTGGCACGCGTCATAATTTTGTCACAAAATTTCGAATCGCTAGGTTTACACGAAGCTTAGTAGCTAATGCTTAGTACTTGTCTTAGGGTGAGGCCACATGAGCGTAATTTTGTGTGTTCTGCCGCTCACGACTCACAAAATTACGCTCGTGTGGCCTCACCCTTACACTTGTCAGATGTGTGTATTGTATAATACTAAGCACTTGTACAATATGTTTACACACTTCTGACAAGTGTAAGTGACAAGTACTAAGCATTAGCTACTAAGCTCCGTGTAAACCTAGCATAAAAATATTATAGTCTCGTGCAAGTATAACAAATTTTTTTGGTTTACTCGCTGAGAATTTACTTACAACCTTTTGAAAGTGTATCTTCATACTAAAACTGTGAGTATGAAAACATACAAAGGGACTTCCCGTTGACTTCAATTATGAACCTTGGCAAGACTCAACAAGTAAGACTCAACAACACAAAATAATCATGCAATACTAAATCCCTGACAGTAACAAATATTTTAAACGAAAATTGGACTCGAAAATATATAATAATTAATAATAATAATAATAAAAATAATGGTTTCGTATAGATATTGCTAAAAATCCACTCTTCATACACAAAAAGATGTAACCTCACCAAATTTCCTATATAAAGACACAAGTAATTTGTGTTAAGTAGTGGTGTAACGATCGTAGTGGTAGTGTTAGATTTTATAGCAACCTACTGAAATTACGTTTGTTTTATTTTAACGTTATCCTTACACACACTCTTGATACAGCATGTGGTCGTTAGTTGAGGATTGGTAGCACTGAATCTTCATGTCTTCTTTTTTGGAAAACTAATCTGGCGGTTTCTCCTTGCCTTCTGTGGAGCACATAGTTGGCAATGCTGCCCTGTCTCACGTTAGATCCCTTAGTCGCCTTTAATGACACCCACGGGAAGATATGGGGCCACCCTATTGCAAAACTGGGCACTTTCAGATGTGCGTTTGTTGTTTAAATACAGGGCGAAGTTTTAAATGTGATACAAAATTAGTTGTCAGTTAATGTTGGATAATGCAAGAACTCAATTATTAAATTTTATTTTTAAAATTTATTTAGTGTATTAAATAAAATTTATTTAGTGTGATAAGATTTTGAATGTTCATACTTTGTTTAAATTAAATCACAAACTCAATGTATGCACTGAGACGTGGTCACTACCGATGGGCCTCATAAGGAAGCTCAAGGTCACTCAGAGGGTGATGGAGAGGGCTATGCTCGGAGTTTCTTTATGGGATCGCATTAGAAATGATGAAATCCGCGCAAGAACGGAACTCACTCATTCACTCGAAGCTAATCAAGAAATTTGGAGGCTATAACACTACTTTAAGTTTAGAGGGCAACGCTTACTTTTGTATTATGTATGTCCTCGGGTGGCGGTGTTTGCTATACATCGGGTAACCAGGGGTAACCCGATGTGACTAACCGTTTGCCCGCTATCCTATAAAAAAAACCTCCTCGTTCGTGATCGATGTACCTATATGTATAGTGCTCTCCCTCTCAATTTTTTAATTTTAGACACACTTAAAAGGCACACTTTGAAATAATCCTACACGACAGACAGACGGACAGGACAAATCAGTATTGGTTCTGTTTCCACCATTGCATCTGCGGAACCATAGAAACTATGTTTAAGCAAAGTGTACTCCCCTGTAACAGCCAGACACCCAAGCGATGAGGTATTTTGTAGTATTTCGTGCATTTGATCTTGGAAATCACCATTTGATAAAGTAAAATGATGAGGACCAAAGTTAGCCACTGGACTCGATAACAAGTATTTCACGGGCTGAGATTCAATTACCTTAACACAGTTGCGAAGCAATTTAACCTCGTCGCAATAGATGGTGCAGTGGAATTGATGGTGAAGCAACAAAAAAAAATTTTGAAAAATTTAAACTGTTTAATTCTTTTCTTCAAAATACAAATTAATTACTACTATTATTAGTACAATCTTTTAAATTTAAGATTATATACTAACAACTTAACTACCTATAACTAACTTAACAGGAGGTCTCCCCAACAAGAAACTACTAAATCGGGAAAAGCATTATTTTGTAAAAGTTGGCGAGCTGTTGACATATGGCGATGGTAATTTAGATTAGTTACACTAAAATGCGAGAAATAAAAGAAAATATGAAATAAAGAATAAAATAAGACTCCAGAAAACCACAAAAATAACTTTGTACTGATCTGATTGAAGTCGGTGCCTCAGAGCCGGCAGGACTAGATCTACCTAATCATTTAAACATTTCGGTGATTCATTTTTATTTATATAGATTTAGTTTCGTATTAAGGAAGGTACTTAGTTAATTACCGGTCATTAGACAATTACATTTAACCAGAAACATACAACTGTGACGAGTCAGTTCGTTAGTATTTTACTGAAGTTCAAAGCGTCGAAATTTGTGACAAAAATATTCTAAAGTGTGATAAAATGGAAACCTCACGTAAGTTTGAAGCACTGCAATTTATTATTTACCTAATTTTGATATATTTTTTAATTCGTCAAACACTTAACACTTTTGTCAAAGAAAAACTTGGTTACTCGTACCTACGCCAATCATTAAATTGTAGTAGTTAGTAAGTTTTGTTGTTTCAAAATGTGAAGGTTATATAGGTCCCGATCCGTACATAGAGTAAGTACCTACCTAAGTTAGTAAGTAAGTAAATCTTTATTTGCTAAAATACGTTTACAAGGTCTTAGGTGTGGTGTGGTGGCCAAATGGCAACGGAACCCTTATAGATTCATCATATCTGTCTGTCTGTCTGTCTGTCCGTCCGTATGTCACAGCCACTTTTTTCTAAAACTATAAGAACTATGCTGTTGAATCTTGGTAAGTAGATGTATTCTGTGAACCGCATTAAGATTTTCACACATAAATAGAAAAAAAAAAACAATAAATTTTGGGGGTTCCCCATACTTAGAACTGAAACTCAAAATTTTTTTTTCATCAAATCCATACGTGTGGGTTATCTGTGGATAGGTCTTCAATAATGATATAAAGGTTTCTAATATCATTTTTTTCTTAACTGAATAGTTTGCGCGAGAGACACTTCCAAAGTGGTAAAATGTGTGGAATCTCTGGAACTTCTCAAATAAGAGAATGATAAATAAAATAAATAAATAAATAAATATCACGGGACAATTCACACCAATTGACCCAGTCTCAAAGTAAGCTCAGCAAAGCTTGTGTTATGAGTACTAGGCAACGGATAAACATACTTATATAGATAGATACATACTTAAATACATATTAAACACCCAAGACCCGAGAACAAACATTCGTATTTTTCATACAAATATCTGCCCCGACACGGGAATCGAATCCGGGACCTCAAGCTTCGTAGTCAGGTTCTCTAACCACTAGGCCATCTGGTCGTGATAAAACTAAAAAAAATATATGATGTAAACTTCCACCGAAAATTGGTTTGAACGAGATCTAGTTTGTCTATATCAGTCTGTCTATGTCTGTCTATATTTGATACAGTCACAGTATTCAGCACGGGTATAAGAACTCTTTTATACGACTAAGCTGAAAAGGGCAATAAAATAAGTGTAGCTCTTTTATGCATGAAGTCTAAATTCTACTATATTATAAGTAAGTGTGAAAGTTAGTGAGTGTTATTGCTCTTTTACAATAAAACGGCTGGGTAGTTTATAAACTGGATTAACAAAAATAGGATAGGATAAATACCTCTTATTCCGGAAAATTATGCATTCCTGTGGGATAGCGATGACTTAATTATTCGCAGATAAAATCGCGAGCAACCTCTAATATGAAGCAACACATATATATGTGTATGTATTATAATGTTACTTACGTAATATACGTAAAAACTTTGTACCTATTTGGAACGTGTGCCTGCACTAGGGTTAGGTACTAAAGAACTCTGTATCGAAGGCTAAAACAAGAGAAGAACTGATTTCTGCCATGTATTTTTTTTATCTTTTGTAACACATTGAAGCTTAATCTTACACCAGCTTGCCAACAGCGTTGTACAGCTGTTGTTTTTGAACGATACCTACACTGTTAAAGATCACTAGAAGTATCAAGCAAAAGATGATTAGGTAATTTAATGACGACTATACCTACTCAGTGTTTTTTTTTAAATTTTGTGTTTCTTTATTAGAAGGAAATTAATTGTCAAATTCACATTAGTTCTTAAACAAAACAAAAAATAGTGTGTCGACTTTTAAATTTGAAACATTATATGTATCATTAATAAGTGTTAAGTGGGAGCAAACCTGCACACATCTGCGAAAAAAATCAATGGTTTGTGTACAGTTTCCAATCCATACTGGGCCCGTGTGGGAACTATGGCCCAAGACTTCTCATTCTGAGAGGAAGCCTGTACCCTGCTGCTGCTGTGCTGTGTGTGCTGTTACATTAGAGCTGGGATGAGTTTACTAGATTTACTTATTTAAGTGTTACTTTTGGCTTTGAATTAAGTATTAAGAAACGAACGTGAGTTTGACAGTTGAATTTCAAATCAAAACGAAATATAGAGCGAACAAGTAAATATAAACAGAATTAATTGAAATACTTGGTTTCTAGGACATGGACCTCTGCAAAGCCTCTATTTACCGACTATTCAATAAATTACTTTTAAACAAATCTTTTTAAAATACCTGACTATACCTACCTATCAAGCGAAGAATTGGTTAAAATGCTTTGGGTTGACATGGGGAAGTTTGAGTTTGAAGATGTTTTTCACGATCGGTACATACTTGATTAAGTATTGGATTAAGCTCTATACATGAACAAATTTTCAAATCCATTCAAACACCGAAAGTGAATAAAAATAAGAGTTGTTTAATTATTTAATTAATTTAATTACGTGAAGTTATTCCAAATTAACCCAGTGTCATTTTGTCCTATGATTGATCTGGCAATTATGACTAACAGTATCACTCAATCGAATTATCAAAACAAGAATCTGTAGCTAATTAACTGTAAAAAGCAAATGATTTTAGAATAATTGTTGGAATTTCTATTTGTTAACTCGCTGTAATGATTCAACTAATTTAATTGCGCAAAGTTCTTCCATAACTATCCCAGACGTATCTGTTAAGTTTAAAGCCTATAAATGGTTGGACTGGCTATTATTTATGACTAAGAATATCAGAGAAACACATGAGCTTAAGTGCGTATCAATTAGTCATAGTCGAAGAAAGCACCGCCCCGCACAGAAGCGGATCGTAAACATAAAAAAGTGCTTATGTGGCGCTGCGGAGGGCTAAAAAAGTCCAGGAAGGAACATAATGTAGTAGCGGCCATAAAAAGTGAATGCATTGCGTGCACGCTGAGTGCATCGGGGCCTGCGGGGGAGGAGGTGCGGGGAGGCTTGCGCGGGGCGAGGGGCGCACGGGGCGGGCGTGGGGTGTGTTCAGGGCAGAGGGGCGGCCGGCGCCAGCTCCGGCCAGTGTTGTGGTAGGTCACAGCGAGCGTGCCCGCACGCACCCGGCCTTCATTCACGATCGCGACTCCGCGCCGAGCGAACATGCCACCGCTCCCGGACGCAAGTGTCTAACACTACGAACGTAAACAGACATCGTACCCAGCCTAGACAACTAATAAGCCTACCGAACTTTTATGAAGGTGCGAATAAATGTATCCTCTCTGAACTGATGTGAAATGGCCTTGTCGCTGCAGTCGACGCAGAATTCTAGAGGTTCGTGATGATTTGATGTTGTGTTGGTCGGTTCGCTGAATCTGAAGGAAGTGCATGTGCGTGAAAAAGTTTTGAAAGTTAGCGGCGCGGGCGTGCGTGGGAGCCGCGCCGCGATTGGCCGCGCCGCGCCAACACCGTTACACACATACGTGTGTTTTGCATTCACGCCGAGCTTTGCAGATTCAGTGAACCGTAGGCGACTCGCCGCTGAGCGCGTCGCGGGGCTACGAAGCCGCTACGAAACTCCGTAGCGCGTAGCACTAGGCTATGATTAACGTTTACTTAAGTTATTTGCATGCTGTGGTCGTCTTCACGTTTAGTTTGTGTACTCGGTCGTTTAGTTGAAATTTCGTGATGTGATTGAACGTAACAGAAAATGAACGATGCTTTGTTTCTGGGAGTCCCCGATGTCTGAAACAAAACTTTCGTGTTGCTGCCAAGTAAGTACCAAATAAATATTTTGAGAGAGTATAAATAAATCATCTGTTTTTTTATCCTTCGTTTTACAATGATTTTGTTGAGTAAAGTACATTTTTGCGTCATTTTCTGTTCGTTTTGACTTAGGATATGATATGTAGAAATAGTATCACAATAATTTTCAAACAAAATCATTGATATTTAACGACCGCTTTAGCCTAGTTGGTAGTGACCCTGCCTACGAAGCAAGAGGTCCTGGGTTCGAATCCCGGTAAGGGCATTTATTTGTGTGACGAGCACGAACATTTGTTCCTGAGTTACGGATGTTTTCTTTGTATTTAAGTATTTATTTATCTATATAAGTATGTTTATCGTCGTCTAGTACCCATAGTACAAGCTTTGCTTAGTTTGGGACTAGGTCGATTTGTGTAAGATTGTTCCCTAATATTTATTTATTTTATTTATATATGTATTATCATTATTTACACATACCTACTATTGATAACACGTACTGATTGAATAACTTATTTACAGGTCCTTACTTATAGTATGCTTTGTACCGAACACTTCTTTCGATTAAATTTCGGAGTGCTCCAGTTCCTGTACACCTACATTTAATTATGTTTACAGTAAATTATTATAATTTTGATGCATGTTTCACATTCTTGACATTTAAAAAGCAATACATAATTATTACTATGGTTTCGTACACATACTATTGGGACTCTTACTTTCCAGCTCTCATGCTTATGTTATGTTACTTTTATTACTCTCATACTTATGTTATGTTAACTTTATAGTCTACCTTGCCCTTTAATTTTTGTAATATATTTTAGAATTGTACTTATTATAATATATTCTTCATCCAGAACACTTCGTTCGATTAAACTTCAGAGTCAGTCATACATCACATTATTTTATTTACGAGTAATTATTACTATTTCAATGCATTTAACTCTACTTTGCCTACAAACAGCATGGCAACAAAATATCGAAACAGGTTTAATTGCCAATTTAATAAACTGTATGTAATTACACAAAAATATTTGAACATTGTTTATTAATAGACACAAATAGCTCTGCTCGTAACTGTCAATGATATTACAACTAACAGAGTACTTAAGGGTTGTCATAAATGGTTAAAGAAATGGCAATAATTATCTAACTAATCACTGTTTCACAAATCAACTTGAATTCAATTACTTTTTAATTGATGTAACGGTTTATAGAATTTCCCTATCAAACATCATTTTGTAAAATCACGGTATCAGTTCGTGATTTTAATTGACCAAAATGTATACCTACCGTTGTTATGTTTTGTATCATTAACTGTCAGCTTGTTTCAATTCAAGTTAATAAGTTAACAAATAATAAAGTTAAACAATCAAAGACTTAAACACTAACTCATCTATCACTGGATTCGGACTACTAAGGTACTTTAATTCTTTCGTGTTATACGCGGGTCTTTATTAATTTACCATTTGCTATGGAACTTGCCCTGAAGAAAATAAATAAAAAGGTGTCAGTAATTATTTATCTATTCGGCATTAATAAAAGTATCGGTATTAGATATATCAATATCATTGCAAAGTCCCGAACGAGTGAAAGGCTGAAAATATAATGCTCATTCTCGAATATCATATTTACTTTTAATTTCGAAATGAGTCAAGTTAAAAACAGTTGACTTCTATATTGAAGTAGGGTAAGTGGGGGTAAGATGAAAAGCAATGTAAGATGAAAAACACTTGGATGCTACGAGTAGTTTTTCATCTTACACTGCTTTTCATCTTACCCCCACTCATTATAATAATAATAATTACCAATGCTCTTAACTGACGATTTGCGAACCTTATCACACCATGACAAAGGTGTCCGAATGTTAGAGAGTGTTGGTATCGGTAGTTACTACGTATAATGACTTCACATGAGAGAATTCTTTATAGTTGACTTAGTTAAATAGCTACATATCAACTTACATATTACCACTAATCAATTTCTAAAAACCGTAAGTCAAAAAAAGTCGCCTGCAAAAGTTAAAGTACCTATTTATGTAAGTACTGGTTTCGGATTGACTCTTTCGAAACCGCACATCTAAGAGTACATATTTATGTTTCTTTGAAAAATACTTGAACATTCATCGTCTACTTATTTGTAACACTAACGTCCCAACAGCACCTCAGTTGACGCACGCTCATTACATTAATTTGCGAGTCAAAATATTATTTTGGCAAACGTTTTCCTTTCACCAAGGCAAAGCCTCGCCGAGACCGATAGACTTTACAACAAGAAGGGCAAAACACATTTCTAAACATTATATAACCGAGACGTGAAGCCCGAAAAATTCGGCGCGTGTTACGCTTAACCCTAAAGTACTGAAACCGTACGAGGCCGTAATCTGTGCGAGTGCGTGCTCGCGTACTTTGCAGGTTAATCCCATTACGTGTCCAACGGAATTGGGCCAGCGACCACGGCCAGGGACGTCCTCGGGACGCCAGCACGCTTAATATCCCAAATAACCAATTACGTTAAATCCACTTTCTACTTAAAATTCCTTTGGGTAGCATCAGAAGAGCATCGAAATGCACCTTTAAACTGTCTAGTCATCATCTTTACACAATAACAATCAAAGTCTTCTTTTACTGGTGCGTACCTACAGTAGGATAAATTAATTTAACCCGCTAGTCTAAATAGAAACTAATGACGGATCCTTAGGCATCAATTTAGCAACAGCGACGGCGCCACCTGGTTAGATAGCTTTATAGCACTGTATCTTTGGTGGGCGAAGGCCTGTATGACGATGTAATTTTGATTAGGTAGGTAGGGTAGCTACACCATTTCTTGCAGTAAGTGGGTATTATTGCGGTGTCATTGTCAACGTATGTATATCGGCCAAATTTTAGAAGAGTCCGAGCACAAAAAGTAGGTTAAAATGAACTCGATCACATTGTTATTTAAAATTAATATGTAGACGCTTGCTGAAACAGTTTAAGGTGGAAGCGCACGCTCTAGGCGCGAAATTCAAACTTTTTACAGTTTTTAATTTATTGTGGGTAAACGGTGTAACTGTTTAACTTCATATGGTATTTGCGCTTGTAAAACAGTGTTCTTTATATTATTGTGTAAAGTTTTTTAAGAATAACACTATTAGCTTGAAATAAAAGTGGTCAAAACGTTGAAAGTCCGAATTTCTATGTTTGACAACTTTTATATCAAGCTAACAGTTTTATTCTTAAAAAGCTTTACACAATAATATAAAGAACACTGTTTTACAAGCGCAAGTACCATATGAAGTTAAACAGTTACACCGTTTACCCAAAATAAATTAAAACCTGTAAAAATTTTGAATTTCGCGCCTAGAGCGTGCCGTTCCACCTTAACTTTGTAGTTATTTTGCATAAACGGTCTGTTTGGTAGCAGTTCATTATTGCATTGTCAAATAATTTACACACACAAACCAAATTTCGAATTAATCAGACGTCAAGACGTAATTACATACCTACCTACTTAAATGAAGCCGATAAGTCTTAAAAATGCCACGCTTGCTTACATAACTATAAATTACTGGCTGACCCCGCACACGTTGTTTTGCCATATCACCTAGGGGTATAAAAAATAGCCTACGACCTATTCTCAGACCTACCGAATATAGAGAAAAAAAATTCATAAAAATCGGCCAAGCCGTTTCGGAGGAGTTCGGTAACAAACACCGTGACACAAGATTTTTATATATTAGATTTAAAAAAATTAAAGTACGCAATTAGGTCACATAATATATTTGAAAATAAAATAAATGCCCATTACTCGTCTTGGATCCCTTCCGCAGCTAACAAAACAGCTGACAACTTTGAAATGGCTGATCAATTTTGATGAAATATATTTGAGAACCATCACCATGTAATCAGCTTTCAAATAAAAAGAATCGCTTCCAAATCGGTTCACCTGTTTTAGAGCTACAGTGCCACAGACAGACACACACATAGCAGTCAAACTTATAGTACCGCTCTTTTTGTGTCGGGGTTTAAAAATAGCTGCCTACATTCAATTCCAGTTTCTTTTAATAAGTATGTTCGTTCGCAGTTAGTGATATCAAACCGGTTGACGTAGTGATAGCTCAGATTAAGTACACAGTTTTTTATTTATCTAGTTAAGGCCTATTGGAACTGGCATGTTCAATTTACCTGATCAAAGTTCCTTAAAAAAAAGATTAAAAAAAAAGTACACAGTTTAGTAATGAAATCAGATGAAGTCGTTTTGATCCCAGCAGAGTCCAATTAAATCTAAATATATAAAAGAAGAAACTGACTGACTGACTGACATATCAACGCACAGCCCAAACCGTTGGTTCTAGGGATTCCAAATATGGCACGTAGGTTCTTCATAAGGTCAAGTGGTGCACTAAGAAAGGATTTTTCAAAATTCACAACTTAAGGGGGTGAGACGGGGTCCAGAGTTTGTATGGGGAAACAAGATTAGTTAGACTATTTTATTCGAAAATTCACAGAATTACTCCTAAAGATAAATGAGTAAACACGTGTTTCAGGTTTTTTGGGAATTCAACCCCTAAAAGAGGGAAATGGGGTGACAAGATCTGGAAATCAACATGGGTATTGTTTCTATGGTTTATCGGGTCGCTGGTTATGAAAACAACAACGATCTTAAAATCCAACGTGGCGGACGTGAAATACCATCACCCCCTGCAGTAAAAAGGAATTTTTAGAATTTCCCGCGGGATAGAGATTGGGATTTGACTTTAAAACTTTTTGTTCGCGGACGAAGTCGCGGGAAAAAGCTAGTACGTATCATAAATTCGTAACTGCGGGGTGGTTGAGTATATATAATATATTTTTTGTTTTAATTACATATATGTTAGACAAGCTTTAGATCACTGAGTAATCGCAATATTTCACTAAAATTGAATTGCGATTTCAACTAATGTGCCTACGTACAAAGAATCCAAAGTAGGCCACAGTTAACTTAGGCAAATTTATTGTTTCTTTGTTCGTAGTATAAAAAATCTATTTGTATTCCAAAAACAGAAGCTCCCGCAATAATAATGTCATTCACACGATGTTTATCGGAGAGCCCTTACGCAGTAATGAGTTATGGTATAGCAGCTATAGGCTGCACCATAAAAGTATTGAGTACGGGTTATTGACAAATATTTATGGCGTATAAAGAGGGGATAATTACAACTCTTTGGTTCATAAAAAGCGAGAAGGGTGCGGCGTTGTAAAAATTTATCACCGACATTGTCACCCGTCGCGCCCGGGCCAATAATCACTGCCATAATGCCAAACTATTGCCTATCTATTATTAAACCATCATAGACTTAACATTCACAGATGTAGGAAATAAATTAATCCACAATAATCTCCAAAAACTAACTACGTCACTCGGTCTGGTCGTCTGCTTAAATTTTCAGACTATTACCATTTGTGGTTATCGCTAGTGTGTATATAGGCTGTATATAACAACATTAAATTAGTTATTGTAAAATATAACGATAATTCTTAACTTATGACAAAAGAAGAACGTAATTTTTTTTTTGTTTAAAAAATAATATAAGGCGTTGTTGATGGCCAATAACAATTTATGTTCGGCCAACTAAAAAAAGTTTTATGTCACAAATATAGGTCATACATCCATACCAATATTATAAATGCGAAAGTGCATCTGTATGTCTGTCAGTCTGTTACCTCTTTACGCTTAAACCGCTGAAACAGATAGTTTGAGTCCCGGGAAAGGACATAGAATTAGTTTTTATTCCGGAAAATTATATAGTTCCCGTGGGATAGCGATTAACAAACTCTGTGCAGACTGAGTCGCGGGCAACAGCTAGAAATTTATAATCCCAATAGACTTTGTTTAAATGTATTAATTGTAATAAATAATAATATACATACCTACCTACTGATTATTACAAAATTTTCGTATATCAGACATTTACTAATAATAATACTAATTAACTAATCATCCTACATACTTTGATATTGTAAATGCGAAGGTTAATGAGTATGTATGTCTATTATCCTTTCACACTAGAATGGTTTGACGGATATGGATGAAAATTTGGTACGCAGATAGTTTATAATCTTGATTGACAGGTGAGATATTATAGGATTTATCTCGGAAAAAACTACATTGCAATTCTTTGCATACGAAATTACCGCCATACACAATAATAGTAAATTACAACACCACCTATCTACTTTTTATTGACTAATTGATATTTCTTCGATACTATCGATCTCTTCTCCCTAGTAGGTACAACTTTTACCGTTACAATCGAGTGGCCGGTGCATCGCCGGTGCAGCGCGCAGAGATCAAGTCAGTCAGTATCTTTATGAATTAGTCGCGGAACGTGTGACCAATGTGCCTACGCAAATTGTATCGCGCTTATTTTTTTAGTAGTTTTTCCTGTGCTTTCTTATTTATTTACTTGTTATTCTATCACCTATGAAATTTGATGCGGCGATTGTGCTCGTGCTTTCTCTTATTTTTTGCCTTTTGTCTTTTCACATTAAATGTATACCTATGGAGATTGCGGCTGTTGG
This sequence comes from Archips xylosteana, assembly GCA_947563465.1. NCBI lineage: Eukaryota > Metazoa > Arthropoda > Insecta > Lepidoptera > Tortricidae > Archips > Archips xylosteana. The sequence continues at coordinate 9,546,261 of OX387349.1, forward strand.
ATAACAAACCGTAAGTGAACTGTACCGTAAGTTTCCAATCCCCACTGGGCCCGCGGTGGAACTACGCCCAATCCCTCTCATGCTTAGAGCGGGCCTGTGCCATGTAGTGGGACGTATACATGTAGGCTGGGATGCAACTGCAAACCAAAAATGCAACTGCAAACTTAATCAATAATCAATCGCAGTCAAAAGTTTATTTTAAATCTTTATAATATTTTACTTGGTGTTAGTTTACTCGTAGCAGTCATTTGTAGACTAATTATAACTTAATGAAATTGTTAATGATCGCCGCGGCGGGTAGTGTAATATGTAGTTTGACAAATGAGTATGAAAGAAATGCAGGTCTGGTTAAACATGATTGCGGCTTTTTTGTAATTGCACCTTTTCTGCTTACAAACAAATAACTTAGCAATACCTACGTAACAATTACGTAAAATCTAACAGCTTTGCTAGCCAACTGCGTTAAGCGATATAGGCACAAGTTCCAAATAAGACAAGTTAATTATCTCCAAATATCTAATTTACCATCGAATTTATTAGCTCCAGCTGTGTGATTCTCTAAACGAACGTCGTAGCCATCTCATCGACGCTCTTTGCAGACCATCATCACTTGACCCTTTGCGTCGCAGTCATTATACGGAGTCAAGTGTCTTGAGTTTGGTCAATTCAACATAAGCGCTCGTCCAACGTCAAGAAACCTGATTCCGTATAATGCCTGTGACGCAACGGGTAAAGTTGTGATTGTGTCTCAAGCACAGCGATGACTTCAAGGAAGAAGTTCCTTTAAACACAGAAAATCACACCTGGGGCCTGTTGCATAACAAAGTACAACTAATATTACAAGCGGAACTCTCGCTTGTAACATAAGTTGTACTTTGTTATGCAACAGGCCCCAGTTCATAAATATCCTCTTTTACCGTCTGCTATTTGATAAACATAAAAATATAATTATACCTAATTATTACATGTAGGTATCATTACATGTCATCCATATTAAAGTGAGAAAATATTTTAAAACGTGAAATAAATAAAAAAACAACGCAAAAAAAACAATGTTAAATCTATAGTTAAATCTAATGCTACTGTTAGTACAAGCCACCCCAAACTAACCCAAAGTTGAGCAGAGAATGTAGGTATCCGTGCGACAGGCCGCTTGTCTTAGCCGATGTAGCATCTATCTGTATTTACTTGGTGGAGTCAACTTTTACATTTTGTTCGTATTACAATTCAGGGCACATCACGAGTTCGGTTTGCTGCCCGGCCTCGAAACAGCGAGTAATGTTATTAAAAAGTTATGGGATAAGCCGGCGGTACGTGCCGCGCGCCGCCACCGCCTAATCACAAACTTTAAAATTATCTCATTACTTTTTACATCATCCGATGGTAGAATACGTAATTAGCTTCACCGAACATTCTTCCCAACAATGTTTCGCGAGAAGAAATCCGGGGATTTGTCAATTATAATTATAATAAACAACGGAGCACTCTTCCGCGCAAAGAGCCGGTGGCACTCTGAGAGTCCAGTAATTCTATTTTGCCTCCTTCAATTAAGCGCCACGGCTAAGTCCACAGTTCGGCCCGGAATTAATTCCGCAGCTAAGTAGATAATGTAAGGAGCTTCCCTCCTCGCGCCGCCTCTTCACGCCTCGAGGAGAACTTTCAATTATGATTTTGTCTAATTTTAATTAAGTGCTCTCAAAAAGGCTTTTCTCCAACGAAATTAATATTTGAATATAATTTGGGCGGAGCGGGCGGGCGGAGTTTGCCGCTCGAGGAATAATTAATTCCATTATAAGTGGTCCGCTGCCCGGCCGGCTCGGGCGGGGGCGCCGGACGCACCCCTTCCACGCTCCCGCAGACGCAAAGAGGACGACGAACAATCTAAATGAATTCAATTAAAACAACTTATATTTAGAAACGCAAAGACGACTTCAGAATTAGGTTTTGAGCAAGTTTCGTTCGCGGCAATTTGCGCAACAGGTCGGGGCGGAAGCGACCTGCAGCGGCATGATTGCGACCAAATGTTTCCTCCGCAGCGTCTGGAAACGGTTTTTGCCGTGTTTTTTGTCCTCTCCTGCTGATAAGTGCGCTATCGATAGGTTCCACCGCGTGTTTATTTAGGCCGAGACTAACGAGTGACGGAAGTGATGCCGGCGATGTCAATTTTTGTTTTTATTTTACACCTTAGAACATGGTACCACGTCCTTAGGTCAAAAACGATACGATGATGCTGTTTATGATTTGAATTGGAACCGATACAAGAAGTAACCGGAAACAGTAAAAATCCTTCTTGCAAAAATTAACCTACAATTTGTTTTCCCCACAGGTGTATCGGTAAGGCCTCTTTCGAGCATGCGTCAAGAATCATTACCGATGCTGGCGGAGCGTCTGCTGGCGACGCGCGCGGCGGCGCTGGTGGCGGGGCTGCCGGCCGAGCTGTACTCGGGCGCGCTGCTGGGCGCCTGGCCGCCGTCGCCGCCCGCGCCGCTGCTGCCGCCGCCCGAGCTGGAGCGCGCGCGCAAGCGCCGCCGCACGCCCAAGCTCGACGAGGCGCACCCCACGGCGCCGCTGTCGCCGCCCTCGTCGGGCTCCTCGCCCGGCGCCGCCGACCCGCCGCGCGACAAGCTCTTCACCTGCAAGGTCTGCTCGCGCTCCTTCGGCTACAAGCACGTGCTGCAGAACCACGAGCGCACGCACACCGGCGAGAAGCCGTTCGAGTGCGGCGAGTGCCACAAGCGATTCACGCGCGACCACCACCTCAAGACGCACCTGCGGCTGCACACGGGCGAGAAGCCGTACAGCTGCCCGCACTGCCCGCGCCACTTCGTGCAGGTGGCCAACCTGCGCCGGCACCTGCGCGTGCACACGGGCGAGCGCCCCTACGCGTGCGCGCGCTGCCCCGCGCGCTTCTCCGACTCCAACCAGCTCAAGGCGCACGCGCTGGTGCACGAGGGCGACGCGCCCTTCGCCTGCCGCTGCGGCGCGCGCTTCCGGCGGCGGCAGGCGGCGGCGCTGCACCGCTGCGCGCTGGCGCCCGCCACGCCCAGCCCGCCCGCCGCCGCCGCCGGCGCGCCCGACTGGCGCTGGGACAAGTGGCCCGAGCAGACGGAGCCCGAGGACCTGTCCCTGCCGCGGAGACCGGTCACGCCGGACTCGCCCACCGACCTGCGCGTGCACTCCGCGTAGTCCGCGCGCCCCCCGCGCCCCCCGCGCCGCCGAGCCGGTATACGAGTTCCTCCCGCGTAGACCCCGCGCTCACGCCTAGCCCACGTGCCGTCGCCGCCCGACCCTCTTAGATCTCACCATGTATACAATGTTTAGCTTACGCAGACATATTTTTTAACAATTAAATCTTCAATTGTTTGCTGGTATTCACGTTGAAAACTACCGACTCGGTCTCTTTAGGTAGTCGGCTATTCAGTTTTTATGATTTGGCATTTGCGATGTCTGCCATAATGGCACTTTTTATTCGCGTTGCAGTTAAATTGTAACTAGCATTTGCATAAACGCAAGGTAAGGGCGAGCAAAAACGTAACTGTTTTGTTCCTTTGTTTCGGGATTTGCAACCTAAGAAAGATACTAAGTATTGCACAAAAGTAATTTTTTGATTTATTGTCTCTCGCTATTGTTTCCACGTTAGTACAAAAAATGTTAGCGTCACGGTTGGCGAGCGGCCGGCTCCGAGACCGGAATCCGCTCGCCGGAGAAGGCCGCGACATTGACTTATTATTTTCCGCGACAAAGGCTAGTTCACAATCGCTGATTATTAAGTATTGATTCGAAGGGAATTCCTCAAAGCGAACAAAGCGGCCGTCATTGTGCTCGCCCAGATCCGCGCCTTGCGACAACCGGTTTAGTATCACCCTCTTTTGTACACAATTCCCAGTTTTTAATCAATAGCCTCGGGCCCGTTTTGTACTTTTTCAAGCATTAATTTAAGTTTTCTGACCAGCAATTCGTAAGCGATACCTATTCTTTGCTTCGATAAAATTATAGGGGCTGTTTGTTTGTTTGTTGAAGCTGTAACGTATAAACGTTGCATGGAGCTGGCGGCGGGTGGCGGCGTGGCGAGCGCATGCTTATGTACATAACGCTGTCCCTTAACAAAATTATTTATTATTTATGAAATTATCAATTAATTAATAGGTATTTTTAAATATTCTCAGCACCATTTCGAATGTAGCGCGAAAATGGGAACAGAAAACTGTTTTGTAAATATTACTTAGTAGCAGATAAAGTCCATTGTTAGCGATCGCGATCGGATACAAACGTTGGAATGCGTTAACTATTTGATTACCGATAATTAGATGCGCGTTGTAATGGATCCAAATAAAATGTTAATGAAAAACTTTACAAATTTTAAAATGTAAGTATTTTGATATGGATCGTAAAAATGAGGGCCATGTGCAGGAAGTATTGTATCGATATTTGTTGAATAGAAGATGTTGTCGCATAGTTTTAAGACAATTAAATATTTAATGTGGAACTGTATATATTTGGTATTTATGTCGCTGGAGTAATGTAGACGGTGCTGCCTGCGCGTGGCCACACGCTAGCGCGGTGGGTCGTCGGGTGCGAGAATATTAGCAATTTGTTCTACGGGTATTAGTTTCCTATTAGATGTAGTGTGTTTACTTACTGTATTCGTTTTTGATCTAATTTAGCAACGCAGAGTAATGTTCTGAATGTTTAGCGCACATGATAAAATGTACGAGTATTGTAACTATTTACTTAACAGTGCTAATTGTTGATTATTATTATTTTATTTTTCTCATAGGATAAGAATCACGGAGTGTAGGGTCTTAGTGTAGATCAAGACGATGTATAATAAAAGAGTTTTTTCCAAAGAAATTATTGGTACAAAAAATAATGTGTACAAATTAAATGATACTTTCGATTAGGAGTAAAACTTAACTTCATGTTTTAGTGTAAAATATGGTAATGATGTTATTACTACGGTGCCATTATCTACCTCATATGATAATACCGCTCCAGGGTAAAGAGCCAAAGTTCTGGGAATATGTATTGTATTTTATATTGTCTGCGATATCTCGCTGAGATGCACACGCGCCACCGTTGCCGCTGCGCGCGCGCGCGACGTACCCAATTGAGACTGATTTTTAGTTAATAACATAATACTTTGAAGTTTATATTTATATTGATCAATTATGAGACATTGCTCCTTATTATCACTTCGTAACACAGGAGAAGAACATAATCAAGTTGAGGAAATTTGGTATAATCCATTTGACGTTATATTTATCTAGCTCGAGATACGAGTATTATATATTTTATTATTTACTATTACTATTATTGCATTACTTAGCATATCAATTTCCTTTCCTTATCTAAACCAATCTGTACATTCTATTACTTTTTGCTGAGTGTTATTTTGTTGAAGTCACAATTAATGTCATGGGCATCATTTTAGATATGAATTTTCCCAATTATTAAATAAAAATAAAATAGATCAAGGCTATCTTGAGCTTATAAATGTTTACTCAAATGGATTTACTTAAGTTTTTCACTATAATACCACTGGCTAGCTCCGTTCGTGTATCGTTTGTTATTGCTTACTTACCTATACTTACTCAACTTAGTATGAATGAGCTCTACACGCTTAAATGTCGATCACCACGCAAAATGCAGTCATATGTTAAAGTGAGACACATATATTCGTATCTCTCTATTTTACCATATTAGTATTAGGTCATTTTTCGAGCGTTTCAATCGCCTCACTTTCGTGGTCTCTTTTCCTAAGAATTGTTGGCATAACATCTGCCAAGAGAAATATTTCACTATTGTATATTTATGGCCTTTGATCAATTATAACTGAAGGTATCTTGGCAATGTGTATACATTGCCGAACAAAATCCCCTTCAAAGAATGTCCGAACTTTTTTATTTGTTTGCATAATAATTAAAAACATCACCTACACAGAAATTTGAACCTAGCCTTTACTTCATTACAGTCGAATTTCGGTTGACACTTGACAGCTAAACTTGACAATTTCACGCAACGTACTGAGAAAAAGAAGGCCACTTTTATCAAAGTGGCGCTCATTTGGCTCGGACATTTTCGGGCGCGCGACTGTGGATCTACAGTTATAATTGATCAAAGTTTATGGCGTTATTATTTGTTTCACTATATTGATGGCGTTTTCGGCTATTTATAGGGCTTGTACTTCTACCAGATAACTGGAAACTGTGTTAGAATCTTCTGTCATTTCCACAAAAATGTGACCACAAAAATGATTCGGTACGAACGCTCAAATAATGACCCTAAAACGTGGCGGCAACTTCCACGCTACCCTGACTCCTGCGCACCAAGTAGAGCCGCGTATGTCAGATAGTTCACCAGACACGTGTGAAAAACATTGCCTCACTTTTCAGCTGCCAAATTATGTAAAACTGAATGTACCTACCTAAAGTACAGTCGGGAAAACGTGATCGCGTACCAGAGTGGATACTTTTAACAATTAATTTTACATTAATTTCTTTGACAGATTCTATACATTTGTCCATATGTCTATCATCATGACATTCGCAACTAAAGGTACCACCCTGGTACGCGGCTCAGTTCTTTCGACTGTACCAACATGTTGTCATTCTACGATTATATGAAAACGAAGTGTGTGGTACGATGCGATACAGTATGCGTCCGTAGTCCCACCTTCATTTGCAATCATTTTAAGTTCCTATTTTTTAAAACAATCGTTTGTAACTTATTGTTTTGCTTTAAACTTGTTTACTTATGTACCTGTTTGTTAGTTAGTCAATGCACTGGCTCTCAGTGCCATTAATACGCGACAAACTATTTCACGTGTAAATTAAGAAGTTAAATAATATGTATAAATAAATTTATGTGAGTATAGATCGTATTAGTTTCTGTAATTCGGTGAAACTACCGCATACCTAATCTACCTCATACATGGAACAGCGAAAATTTAATTTTAAATAATAACCAAACTGAATTATGTATAGGTGAACAAATTGAATACCTGATAAGTTAAATACGTGTATAATCAAAATATAATTGTGGTACAATGATTATAGGTACATTTAATTCTTTATCAATGTCCAGTACCAACATAATTATTATAATAAAGAGATGTTTGTTATTTAATTATTTTATAATTTCTACTTTCCCGGTTCACTTCCCTTACTTTAGGAATACTAGAAGAAGAATTATTACTTTCTTTGCTCCAGATATCGAAGCTGAAACATATTTAATTTCATATTAATTTATGAAATTTGAAATAAAAAGTAGGATCGAATTAAAAGAAGGTTGCAAATATCCTGAACGGCTTCGAGAAAAGGATGGCAAGGCCAAGCCTTTATTTTGCTTGACTTGGCAGGGGCACTACCGTGCCCCCAGATACGATATAAAGCATTACACACACATCTACACAAAGTACTGATTACAAAAAAAGTAGTAGGTACTTAAAAAATGAATGGAAGGAGTGAGGGAATGAAAAAGTGAGTTATTCTTGAAATAAAAAAAATTGAAAGTGATAAAAAAATATTCCCAACAAAAGAATCGGTATTTTATGAATAGCGAAAAATATGCTTATCTGATTTAAATAAATTAGATCAAAATGTTTTATTTTCTGTTTTGTTTCAACTAGATTTATTTTCCTAGATAATTATTAACGAAATAGGTTGAAGAAAATTTTAGTCAATTTCGCAATTATGATTCACTGTCGAGTCTGTTGGACTTGCTATCGGTACGAATTAATATTTCTGCTGTCATTACATAACAATATGTTGTTGTGTGCGTAATCTCAACTCTCGTGGTGATACCTATACTTAACTTGTAAAATACTGTTCAACATCTAGCGTTAGCGTGTTGTGTGTTGTTGTTGGTGATAATGAGACTTTCTATAGCAGGCTAGATGGCTAGTGGGCCGGTTGATAGTGAGGTCCGTTTGACAAATTCCACATTTGTGTCACGTTTGGTATTGGATTATAACTAGTGATCGAATGATTGAGTGCAAATGATATAAAGAACAAGACTAATGGAGTAGAAATCAGTGTTATATTTTTTATGCAGTCGAAAAATTTGTCATTGTCAATGAGATCCTAGATAAAATTTTTACGTAATTATTTTATTGTTATCATTGGAGATTCGTCTATAAAAAGTGGGTATAACCTTTTTTTTTGGACCGGTTGGAGACGAAACTTCGGCGAGACCTATGTGCAGCAGTGGACGTCTATCGGCTGAAATGATGACGAGAGTGATAAACTTCTATCCTCCTGAGATCTAGAAAAAATATTGTGTATTTGAATTAGGGACCCTTTTGTTATTTAGTTAAGATTCAAAGTCAATTTTGAAATTTGTACACAAAAGTGTACGCGCGGTCTTAGGAGGCTATTGCTACTACAGCCTTTGATCAATTATAACTGAAGATACACATTGCCGAACAAAATCCCCTTCAAAAAATGTCCGAACTTTTTTATTTGTTTGCATAACAATTAAAATCATCACCTACACAGAAATTTGAACCTAGTCTTTACTTCGTTACAGTCGAATTTCAGTTGACACTTGACAGCTAAACTTAACAATTTCACGCAACGTACTGAGAAAAAAGAAGGCCACTTTTATCAAAGTGGCGCTCATTTGGCTCGGACATTTTCGGGCGCGTGACTGTGGATCTACAGTTATAATTGATCAAAGACTACAGCGGGTATATTATCGCACCAAAGCGAATTATCTAATTGTAATTCTGAGATTGCATTTTTTAAAGCGACTGACTGCAATACTATTGATGTCCTTATTACCTATTTCATTAGATAAACACTCTTGTTTAAAAATTTTATCTACGACGACATCGACAAACTTGACAATTGCGTAAAAAATGTAACACAGATTTCTACTCCATTAGTCCTATTCCTTATGTCATTTGCATTCGATCGTCCGATCCATATAGGTAATTATAACTAAACGACCCAATCGCAAGCAAGACTAACGAACGGACCTCACGGTATTAACGCCATCTAGCGCGAATATTCGCGGAAGAAAATCCTCATTGGATCGGTGTGGCACATTTATGTTGCGGTAAGAGGGTAGTTTACATGAAAACAAAAAAAAAGTAACGTGTGATTCAACAATTTAATTACTACGTAACAGACTCGACACTCTTTTACAACGTTCGTTTTACAACCGCTACCTATATTCACGTACAAGCCGGCCCACCGTACTGAATATTACGTATCAATGATATCGGTGAGGAAGTACTTTATTATACGGATAATAAAAACAAATTGTGGCAACTAAACGCTACAGAGCCAGCCTATTGGGTACATTTTCACCAGAGTTGTGCTATGTGACATTGTTATCAACCAAACACATTAATTGGTCTACATAGCATAGCACTGGAGTACCTAACGGGTTCAAGTAAAGCTATGTTCTAGTGTTAGGATCTTTTTGGCGAGCCTTGAGGGAGGCCTATGTTCAGCAATGGACGTCATTCGGCTGAAATGATGATGATGACACAGGTAGTGGGCTGTAGCGAGGTCGGCAGTAACTCAGGAACCGCGGCACGCCGCATAGCTCGGAGACAAACGCACCGGAATCCGGTTGGTATTTATTAAATTAATCGCCCTCCCAGTTTACCACCCGCCCCCCCCCCCCCCCGGGATGTATAGTTTAATCGACTCGTCTATTGGACTTGAGTTTCGCTGATTGCTTGAGCATTTACCTGATGGCAAACATCGTGTTAAGTATTTTACTTTTTTTATTACATGCTTTTATTTAGCTGCACCTGTCCCGTTGTAGCCTGGGATCCGAGTATACAACGACCTTCACCGATCTGGTTAATGGATGAAAAGTATTTTATATTAAATTAATTATGTTAATAAATATATTGCAAGTGGGTTGACTAAAAAATTTCAGTCTAGTATATATCTTTTTTTATTTCAACGTTTCGGTTAATAGACAAATGAAATACCTACCAATCAAAAGTATGAGGCCTATACATAGAATATGCCAACGATAGGTTGACTTTTTTTTCCGGTCATAACAAACAGGAAAAACAGGTAAATCGATATTTGCACTGGTCTGGTCAACCTAACGTTTATACTTTTGATTGGTATGTCATTTGTTTATTAACCGAAAAGGTAAAATTAAAAAAAAAAAACATTTTGGACTGAAATTTTTTAGTCAACCTACTTGCAATATATTTATTAACATATTTAATTTAATATAAAAAACTAACCTCATGGTGAAGGTCGTTGTATACTCGGATCCTAGGCTATTGTCTGTGTGTCATCAAACCTTGACAGTTATAGTATAAATCTTCCCAGGTGAATTTTTCGCTTCGAGCCATTACATTAAATTTGAACCTTAATACTATGAGATACCGTTTGTTTTGAAAGAAAAGGGCTCGAAGCGAAAAATTCACCTGGGAAGATTTATACTATATATTTGGCCCAGTTAACGGTGTCCGCTTGAGCTGAAATTTTGCAAGCATGTGTTAATCGGATGACAATGCAATATTAATATGACATGGAGCTGATCTGATGATGGAGCTGGAAGGTGGCCATAGGAACTCTGTAAGTAATAAAACGACACGACCGGGCTCGTTTGATTTGTCTTGACGAGTACTTTAGTCCTATATGATAACCTGGGGCAAAAAGTACAGTCAGCAAAAAAAGAGCTTGTATTAAAAATGGAATTTTTAACTAAAACTTATTTTATACGAGTCTTAAAAAGAAGTAGTAGCCAGAGTGGTTCGAGCTATGGTCTCTGAACCAGAGGATCGTATCGTAGGTAAGTACGTACCAAAAGCTTTTCCATGAAGAAAAACATCGTGAATAGGTACCGCAATTTAAGAGGTGTATGATGATTCCAAAGCCATGTTGGGCTATTTTTTTGACCTATGGTCTCTCAAGCAGAGGGTCGTAGGTTCGAGCCTGGGCTAGGACCTCAGAGTTTTTCGGAATTTGTATGCGAAATTATATTTGAAATTTATCATACCTTTTACGGCGAAGGAAAACGTCGTGAGGAAACCTGCACACACCTGGGACGAAATTCTATGGTGTGTGTGAAGTTCCCAATCCGCACTGGGTCCGCGTGGGAACTACAGCCGAAGCCCTCGAATTCTGAAATTAGGCCTGTGCCCAGCAGTGGGATGTATCCGCCGAAGGTGATACAAAAGTATCAATCGTACGGTATGATCTTAGGGACTTTCTAGCTAAATTTCATCATCATCATCATCATTTCAGCCAAAAGACGTCCACTGTTGAATATAGGCCTCCCCCAAGGCTCGCCAAACAGATCGGTCCCTTGCCATCCGCATCCAACGCGATCCCGCAACCTTAACCAGGGCCCAATTGCATAACAAAGTACATCTAATATTACAAGCGGAACTCTCGCTTCAGTTATATTAACTAGAAAGGGAGTTCCGCTTGTAATATAAGTTGTACTTTGTTATGCAATTGGGCCCAGGTCGTCGCTCCATCTTGTTGGAGGCCTACCTATACTGCGTCTTCCGGTCCGCGGACGCCACTCGAGAACCTTTTTGCCCCATCGGCCATCAGTTCTACGAGCTATGTGTTCTAGCTAGCTAGCTAATAGGGGGCTAGGTTAGCTAACTAAATTTATAATGCAAGCGCGGTAGGTATTTGCAAACAACCCCTGTCATACCATTGAACCGTTTCGCAAGAGTTCGCCGATTTCTTCACGATGTTTTCCTTCATCGAAATCGAAATTTCAAATGTAATTTAGGTACGAAATTACTAAAAGCTCAGATGTGCAAGCCCGGGTTCGAACCCACGACCATCTGCTTGACGTCATGGTTCAAATCAATAGATTACTACACCACAGTTACCGACGAAATATTGTACACTGTAAATTGCAAAGTACAAAAATGATCACTTTTTTATGACGTTGACTGTACCAGATCTAAAAATTCACGACAACGAACGAAGCAACGGGTAAAAAGCTAAAGCTAATAAATCTATAGAGGTACTAATATTATAAATGCGAAAATGTGTCTCTCTGTCGGTCTATCTGCCCATTACCTCTTCACGCTTAAACCGCCGAACCGATTTAAATGAAATTTGGTATAGAGATAACTTGAGCCCCGGGAAAGTAGATAGGAAATTTTTTTATCCCAGAAAATTACATATAGTTCCCGCGGGATAGCGATAAGCGAATTATTCGCAGACGGAGTCGCGGGTAACAATTAGTAACATTATACCTAAATGCGAAAGTGTGTGAGTATTGGTGTGCGTGCGTGTGTGTGGGTGTTTTTGTTACTAATTCACATTAAAATGCCTGGACGGTTTTAGATGAAGTTTGTTATGCAGATAGATGGATCTTTAGAATAATACATAGGGTGAGTGGGGGTAAGATGAAAATCAGTGTAAGATAAAAAACTCTTGGGTGCTACGAGTAGTTTTTCATCTTACACTGCTTTTCATCTTACCCCCATTCACTATAGTACTTTTTATTCTGATATTCCTACGGGTCCGGGATAAAATTAGGATCAGGTCAAGGGAACTTCGGATATTCTAAGGAGTCATCGTATAAATTTATTGCTTCAGTTGTGGACAACACCCTGTATAAAGGCTGGGATGATGATGATGATTTGATTTTTGGGAATGCGCACTTTCGGAACATCGATCCGATTGGCAGATTTAATGCTTCGCTTCACGCGAACGAATCCGCGGGCACAGACTATAAAGATAAATAGATGTAGAAATGTGGAATAGATTAAGAGTAGCAAATTCAAGCGAGCCCGGGTTCGAGCGGGAAGCGCGGGCGAATTATAATTTATTTGGAGAAGTGGCAAAGAGTCCCCGCGCCCCGCGCCCCACCGCCGCCCGGCCTACCCTTTGCTTTCGCCCTTCGTTACGGGCTGACTCGCCGAGCGTTGCAACTCGGAAATTTATTCCATTTTTTATTTAGGTTTTCGTGTATAAAAAATGCGCAAATGAGTGGTTTTGCGGAGTAGCAGAGTAATTTGTGTTTGCAGTGTAGGTACTGTAAGGTAACCAAATAAATAGGTAAATTGGAAGCATTCAAGATTAGTTAAGCTAATTGAGTAAGTACCTAATTCATTAGTTAGTTTATGATTTTATGAGGACAGTAGCAAAAAATTTAAATAAATTTGGCAATTGTCAACAACGACAAGAAAACATTTTAAAGTTTTTTTTTGTCATTTTGTGTTTTAAATAATTTATTGAATCAGGCGTTACTTTGCGGAGTCCATATCAATGAATTTAAACAATTACTTTGCTCACCCGCGACCTTATGATAGCTACGTTTAAATGCAAGAAATGTGTGTTCGTGCAGTTCCTCCACCTCCACGCTAACTGAGGCGTTTCGAACTCAACCAGAGAAACACAACCGTTCACCAGGATACCAGATCTTAGACTTTATTTTTTTTATTATGAGAGGAATGCAAACGAGCAAGCGGGTCATTTGATAAAAAATTATCTCCACCACCATGAACAACTCAAAGAGAGGCACATATGTGTTTTCATGCAGAAACCTGTAATCCTTCACTTTCACTTAAGTAAATTAATATACCTAACCTACTACAAATACATCACAAACGCCACATAAAACGCTAATGGTTTAAAAATTCTATAAGAGTTCATTTTTAAAGCTACACTGAGTATAGTATAACCGTTCCGAAACACAACGAATGACGTGCTGACTAATAAAAAAATATAGGAACACTGTATCCAAATACCTACCTACCTAAATTATTTTTCTCAACATTTTTGTAGCTAACCTTATTATTTTATTTTTTACGCGGAAGTAGGGAAGGAAACCGCATTTGTTTTGTATCGCACTGACGTAGTTGATATGCAAGTGCGGTTGAAGAGTAGGTAGGTTGATTATTAAGGTTATGGTTCATTGATATGGATCTCCGCAAGTACATGAATCAATTAATTATTTTTGCATAATTATTTAAGATAGGTATGTATGTATGTAAACACTTTATTGTACATAAAACACAAAAATAATACAAAACAACAAAACAAAAAGAGTACAAAGGCGAACTTATCCCTAAAAGGGATCTTTTAAAGCTAACCTAGATAGATAGATAGGTTACTTTTTTAACAATTTTTTGAAAATTATATGAAGTGGCACAGAATACTGACTCATGCTTTTACTTTTTTCTTGGCCCTGATTTCCAGTTATTTAGATTATTTTTTTTCTACGGCACTTCGTTATATTTGATTAACTTTTTTTGTGACACCAATCGTTTCCAAATGGTTTACGAGTTCGTGCTGACCTTTTTAACGATGTACTGAGTAGTTTTTTTAAATAACCACCAACCATAACATACCTCTGTAACAACCGGCACAGCATAAACTACCAAAGACAACAATCCTGTAATGTTAATACCGATAAAAAATAAACCACCTGTAAATATCAAACTAATTAAGCTGCAACCGTTGTGGCGTGAACTTTATACTTTCTGTTTTTTCTCTAGGTAGGTTGCGTTCAAAGGAGCTGGCGGGGCGCGGGCGGGGAGGGAATTAAGAGGGAGCCGGGGAGCCGCCCTGGATACCGAGAGGAGTTTTAACCAATTAATTTTGTTCCTCAACGCAAACTCCGCTATATAATAAGGTATAAGTAGGCATTAACCGACGCGCCGATAGCTGCCCGGCCGGGGGCGACTCGCTTCTCATAGCCTCTTATAACGATGTTTTAATTCTTGTTAAGCTCTCCGTTCCTCCACTTTTAATATTTAATGGCGTTTTCATGGCGCATATTTTATAGCGCACTTACGGATTCCCGACATTATTGACGTTGTTTTATCGCAACGTTGTTTGGGCCGCGGTGTAATTGCATGCCGACCGTGCCGACTATCTGCCCGATTCGGTATCCTTTTTGTATTTCATGAATAAATTATGAATTAATCAAGATTAATTATTCATTCTAATAATTTGTGCGTTTTTACTGTGGTCATTGATCTAAGTACTTAACTTAGGTACCTACTTATTGTATCTGCGAGCGACATACCCAAACTACGGCCGATCCCTGTCGTTCGTTGTGAGAGGAGGCCTGTAATGTACCTAAGCGGGGGTTTAAAAGTATGTAGCAAATACAGTTTACTAATGTTTCGCAAATTATTTTTCCCAAACTGATTCATTTGTCAAATGTTTCATTTCCCAACTGTTTATAGGATTGTTATAAAACAAACCTAACCTAACCTAACCTACAGAATAGTCCTGAAATACCTATATCCTGAATAGTTTACAGTTTCAGAAAAAATAAACATTTGGGAAATGAAACATTTGCCAAATGAATCAGTTTGGGAAAAATAATTTGCCAAACGGAAGTAGACCAGCAAATACATATACGTCACGTTCTAAAAATATAATATATTTTGACGGAAAGTTAAGAAAGAAGTACCCATCAATTTCAAAACAATGTTGGGTCATACACAGCGTAAGAAGCAAAAGTTGTCCCTCCTGTGGATATACAATTGGCTAAGTAAAGTTTTTTTAAGAGGTGCTAATTATATTTTTTTTCGACAGTCGGCGTTCTGAAGATCGAGAAACTGCAGCTGTTTTATTTTTATCTCCTATTGTTTGCTGGAAATATTTTTTTAAGTGTTCGAGTTGACATTTGTGAGATTTAATGGCTGACAAGCGGTTCGTGCTCAGTACTTAGTAGAAACAGAAAAAAAACTAAGTTAACTGTCACTTTTGTCCATGTCAAACCGTTTGCGTTTCGTTTGCTTTGCGTTTTGGTGTGATTTTTGGACTATTTTTAACAACCTCCGCACAAAATCCGGATTTACAATTTTACCGCATTTCTCCACGACTTATGCACGATAATTGAATCACGATTGAATATTTTTGATCATTATTTTGGAACTGCTTTTTGGACAATGCAAAGTAAACGAAACGCAAACGGTTAGATTTCATTTGACATTGACAATTGACTTCGTTTTTTTTTCTATTTCTGCTAAGTACTGAGCACGAACCGCTTTCAGCCATTAAATCTCACAAATGTCATCTCGAACCATCGATATAGAATACCCTAGATACTCTACAAACGCTCAAAATGTGTCTTGCTACAAGTCTGCTTAAATTTCTTCTAAGCACACTTGCGCTCTCAGTAACGCGCGATCCGTTTTCGAGTGAACATGCCAAAGTGCTCCGTAAAAAAGTGCAAAAATAATACTTTAACCAAGTTGAAAAAGGATGGCATATCGTATTTTCGGTAAGTACTAGTTAATAGTTTTAAATGTAGTGAATTTGTGGCAAAATATGCCGCCAAACTCATTAAAACATCATTTTTAAAAATTAATTTCAATAAGTATCTTCATTTGACGTTACGCAGTTGGCTCTTTCCCTCGCGCGGCACTTGTATTAAGTGGAAAGGGGATGGAAGATGTATGAAGTGGAACATAGTCAAATATGAAATGAATAGAGTCGCTTATTGTTTTTTTTTTCTGCGGTATGTCAATAATATGGAATTAATATTAAATACCTAACTATAGTCGGTCAAACAATCAGACAAGTAAGTAAATAAGTTTTTTATTTATTATTCCAGAATTCCTAAAAATGAAATTGAAAGGGAAAAATGGCGGAAAATTATAGCTAATGAGAGGAGTGAAGATTTTTTTAAGCCAAATGTTTCCAGTGTGGTTTGCTCTTGTCACTTCTCAGAAAATGACATGTATTATACGAAGAAAGGATTTCGGAGAATAAAGAAAGGGGTCCTTCCATGTATTGCAGTAAGTTATTATATAAAATATTGTGTTCTAATGAGTACCCAACATACGTATACATGTTAATACATATCAATCTTTTTTAGATCGAAATAGTAACGACACAATTTAAAAATAAAAATGAACCTAGCACAAGCAGAGTTGGTGACAATTCGGAGGTAAGAAAATATTGGAAATGTATGCTTGCATTTAAGCTATTTTTTTTTTGGTAGCTACTTAGAATTAAACACTTTACTGTTGGTCTAAACTCACTGGTCCCATACATACATTTATTCCTCATAAGAAACTGAATCGATTCAGATATTTTCTTTGAAAAATATCTAGTAGCCTATTTATAATGTCATTGTTATGAATCAAAGTTATAGCGCCGTTTGATCTAATCATGTTAATTATTTGTAGGTCGATATTTTAACGAGGCTACCAGTACCCTCTATGACAATCACCACTCTAACATCAAACAAGTCAGAGGTAAGCAAATTAACTGATTCGTTCGATCTGGACTTTCAATTTAGGAATATATAATAAACAAGTTTATTGTTTTAGGAAAAGAATACAGTGGTAGCTGTACCTGAAAACGAACAGATAACAGACCTAGATTTAATCGATCGTTGTACGCCGTCACCGATATCGTCGGATTTGATCTCAATTTTTGATACCCCAAAAACATCTTGTTACAAAAAATCACTCAGAATATGCCAAAAAACAATTAATTTTAAAAATAAACAAATCCAAAATTTAAAAAAAAAGAACAAGAGGCTTATGAAGCGAAACTTAACACTAAAAGAAATCGTCACAGACTTAAAAAAGAAACGGCTCGTTGATGAATCGTTAAGTAATGATTTGACAAAGAAAATCAACGAATCCAATGCCAAAGTTGTAGACATTTTAACTGCAAAAAGAAAAGTTTCCTTTGCCAAGTATCCCCCAGAACTTCGAAAATTTGCGTTAACACTGCATTTTTACTCTCCAGCAGCGTACAAATATTTACGTGAAGTATTTGCTCAAAATCTGCCACACCCAAATACATTATTTAGGTGGTATCAAAATGTCGATGCCCAGCCAGGTTTTACTGAAGAGGCTTTTTTAAGACTGGCTGATAAAGCGAAAACGACTTCTGAACCATTGTTATGCAGTTTAGTGGTCGATGAAATGTCTATTAGACAACAAAAAACCTGGACTGGTAGAAAATTTGAAGGTCTTGTGGATTTAGGAATTGGACATGATGATTCAGATCTGAAAGCGACCCAAGCTTTCGTTTTTGTTGTCGTTTCTTTAAACCAGTCTTGGACACTGCCAGTTGCTTATTTTTTCATACACAGTCTAACTGGGGAAATGAAGTCCAACATGATATTACTGGCACTTCAAAAATGCCATTACATAGGTGTTAAAATCGTCTCATTAACTTTTGATGGCTGTAAGACCAATATTAATTGCATGAAAGCACTTGGTTGCAATCTTGAAAATAAGGAAAACATGAAGACTACGTTCCCTCATCCATGTGGAGGTTATGAGATTGCCGTGTTTTTAGATGCATGCCACATGGTAAAACTCATGAGAAATCTATTGGAGGCACAGAAATGCATCTATGATACTGAGGACAAGGAAATAAAATGGGAACTGATTTTGGCATTGCACAATCTGCAAGAAGAAAATACTTTACACTTAGCCAACAAACTTAGTATCAGACACATACACTTCAGAAATGAAGTCATGAAAGTCAAGTTGGCTTCCCAATTACTCAGCAACAGCGTCGCAAAAGCGATTGAATTTTGTGACAAACAACTCCACATCGAAAAATTTACCGATTCTGATGCCACGGTCAAGTTTATCAAAATGATAAATGACCTTTTTGATATTTTAAATACCAGAAATCTGAATGACTTTGGCTACAGTGCGCCACTTAATGAAAAAAATGTAGGCAAAATTCTCGAACTGTGCGCAGATGCAAAAAAATACTTGCTTTCATTAACTACGAAAGTTATATACAAAAAGACAAAAACAGTCAAGAAAGAAAAGAGAGTTGTGTACGAGACCAAAAGAGTACCGTTATACCAATGCAGGGCAAATACAGGCGTCATAGGATTGCTCACGTGCATCAACAGCTTAAAACATTTGTATTCAACCTTAATTGAGACCAAAACTTTGTCGTTTTTGACTACGTATAAATTGAGTCAAGATCACATCGAACTATTTTTTGGAAAAATCAGAAGCCTAGGTGGTCATAACAACAATCCAAACACACGACAATTTAAATCGGCATACAAGAAGTTGTTGGCTCATTTAGAATTGAGCAAAAAATTTAGCGGTAATTGTTTACCACTGGAAATCATACCAATCTTAAACAGCGGTGAATCAACTGCAAAAATAAATAATACCACTACTGGGATACGACGTGAGGATGAAGACGAAGAAAACATTTCTAAAACATTTTTAGACAATCGCAGAAATCTGAAAACAATTGAAGAAAAATACGACACAAATTGTAATCATCTCTCTGAACGATTAGTATCAGAACAGAATAATGTGACTGACCAAATAGTGGGATATATTTCTGGATTTGTTGTCTACCATTTGTTAAAAAAAATAAACTGCGATGACTGTAAAAACCATCTACTTGCTACAGAAAAAGAATGGTTTCATAAATTGGTGGACATTAAGGACGTAGGAGGTTTGTGCTATGCATCCAAGGATGTATATTTAATATGCAGTAAATCAGAGAACATAATCCGGCACTTTATTAAATTAAGTGGCAGAAAATCATTATTGAGGAAATATGATGGTCAATATTTAACAATGAAAATTCTTCGGTCACTCATAGACGTCAAGCTATTTACAAACATAGATGCTCATACAAGTAATCAGTTCAATCACATGTATGAACTAACTAAAGCTGCAGTAAGGAAATATGTTGATGTGCGTTTGCATTACATTTGCAAAAAAGAAAATATTGAAAAAAAATTCAGTTCAAAACGGCAAGTGTACAATAAACTAAACCTTTTTCAGGGTACATAAAAAAAGTTAATTTAATATTAGGATATTCTACAGTACTTAAACAATTTATGATCATTATTATTATTATTGAAGTTTTATTTTCAAAGAAACTATAGTTTTTAGAAATCTTATTTGAATATTGTATATTTTTTGTACATTCATAATTTTATTTTTATTTATAAACTTAAAAAAAATATATTTTTTATTTTTTGAAATATATGTTCTCCCAGAGCTTTTGTGTTATATTAGGATAGTTTATGTAGGAATTTTCATCGAGCAAAGGCACATTGCATGAGTTGAGAACTATAATGTATTGCATGAAATTCTTTAAATAAATGACTGAATACGGAATAACATTCAATACATTATTTTCGAATAATATTATTGAGCTTATTGAGCTTTCGATTCTAGTGTGTTGTGAGATGCAACAGAAATATAACTTAATTTTTACCACCTCAACCTGTTTTATCTTAATGCAACTAAGTAGGTACTGAGTTACTTACATATTCATCAAATTTATAATTATAAGTGTACCTCCATACTAAGATAGTTGTACTATTTCAAGACTCCACTCCACTATCCCTCTGTTTCAAAGTAAACATTTGTTACGCAATCGTAACAATTCACGCGGCGTAAACTGAATTAGACTTAATAAGTATTGACTTGAGGCATTAGTATTGCTTAAAATATTATTACCTACAGCTGAAAGCAATAAAATTTGACCATTGGCGTGATGGTCTAATTTTGTAATGTCGTAACCGCCAAACGCGCGCACTCGAAATCACACCTTAATTCTGGACTCATAAGGTTGCATGTAAGAAAGACTGAAATGTTCTTAAGTGCATTATGTGTTTTAGATTTACCTTAGTAGACGAACACACTTGTAACTTAGCAATGGGACACTTTTGCGACTTGATTTTGTCCGTGATGGTGCATCTTTGGTATTCTATATCGATGTCTCGAACACTTAAAAAAATATTTCCAGTAAACAATAGGAGATAAAAATAAAACAGCTGCAGTTTCTCGGTCTAGAAGAAGACTACTATCGAAAAAAAATATATTTAGCACCTCTTCAAAAAACTTTACTTAGCCAATTGGCTAAGTAAAGTTTTTTGAAGAGGTGCTAATTATATTTTTTTTCGACAGTGGTCGACTTCAACACTAAGAAACTGCAGGTGTTTTATTTTTATCTCCTTTTATTTATTGGAAATATTTTTTTAAATGTTCGAGATGACATTTGTGAGATTTTACGGCTGACAAGCGGTTCGTGCTCAGTACTAAGAAGAAATAGAAAAAAAAACGAAGTCAACTGTCACTTCTGTCAATGTCAAATCGTTTGCGTTTCGTTTGCTTTGCGTTTTGGTGTGCTCAGTATGATTTTTGGGCTATTTTTATCGACCTCCGCATAAAATCCGGACTTTCAATTTTATCGCATTTCTCCACGACCTATGCACGTTAATTGGATCACGATTGAATACTTTCGATCACTATTTTGGAACTGCTTCTTGGACAACGCAAAGCAAACGAAACGCAAACGGTTAGATTTCATTTGACACTGACAGAAGCGACAGTTGACTTCGTTTTTTTTTCTATTTCTTCTTAGTACTGAGCACGAACCGCTTGTCAGCCGTAAAATCTCACAAATCGAACACTTAAAAAAATATTTCCAATAAATAAAAGGAGATAAAAATAAAACACCTGCAGTTTCTTAGTGTTGAAGTCGACCACTGTCGAAAAAAAATATAATTAGCACCTCTTCAAAAAACTTTACTTAGCCAATTAGCGACTCCTAGTTATAGTCCGACAAGCTCGTGCGCGGCGCTCGGCGGAACCTTGTCGCAGGGAGCCTCTGCTGTCCTTAACGAGATTTTTTTTAATAAGTGCGGCAAATGCTGACTGCGACAGGGTTCTGCGGAGAGCCGCGCACGAGCTTGTCGCACTATAGCAAACTTGAGATTTATTTAAATGGCCCGAAAGTTCGCGATTCGTCCCACATGCCGATGTAGGCTGTAAAGTTCGCGATGCGTCCCACATGCCGATGTAGGCTGTAAAGTTCGCGATGCGTCCCACATGCCGATGTAGGCTGTAAAGTTCGCGATGCGTCCCACATGCCGATGTAGGCTGTAAAATTTTGGCTATAGACACTTTTGCAAAGCCCACAGAAGAGACCCAAACAAAAAAATATGTATGACCCTGTTATGCATTACGACGTTGCCTTTGTATGTTCAACTATTTGTATTCGTTTTGAATTGGTATTAATTTACTAATTTACAGAGAAGTCCCTTAGCTATGTCGAATTTTGACCCCAAAATCCCTGCCTGAGCCATGCCATACATACATATAGCAAATTTAATTGAAATTTTTAGACTCGTTTTTGAGATCTCAAACATATACACACTTATAAATTAGTACATACTAATAATTGCTCGTTTAATATAAATAGAATGCAATAGGGTGTTGTCAAATTCAAATACATATGAAAATAGAATAGGTACCTACTTGCGAGTCAAATTAAATCGTACCTATATAAGGTTTAATTCTTAGCATTTAGAAACTACATATATTCATTTATTACATGAGTAGAACCAGAAGTGGCTTTGTTAATCTCTTAACAGTAATAGGTAAGTAGGTCATTATAATTATCTACACAGGGTAATGTGTGGCGTCGGGTGGAGTGCACTTGCTCGCGCTGACAGACGCGTAATGCTCAGCATCTTGCAACCACCAACACCTGCCTCTTGAAAAACATCCAGTCTTTGTTTAACGAACCATATGTCGCCTCCGCTCGTGCTCCGCCTCACCCGCACAACCGAGATATAAATAAACACGAATCACAAGTAAAAAACAACGATCTTCCCCCTTTACCAATCCGTGACTAAACACCCAAAACTTCCATCTCCCGAAGCGCGATTTAAAAATAAGATTCTTTACGAAAACACTAGCGATCGCACCTCGCGCTGCTCGCGGCTCCTTCAATATGACGGTCTTAAAAAACAGTTCTTAACAACGGTATTGTGTTGTTAAAAAACAGGAACGCGCCCGAAAAAACAAACCGCAGAATACGGTTAAAAAACAGAACGCAGCACGCGAGTCGGGCGAGACACCCTTTCCCTTTTACGCGACGCGCGCTACGTTTTTTTCTTTATCTAAGTGGGGGTTGAGTTTTTTACCGCGATGCTTCGTATAAATTAATAACTGAACGTGCTCATAATCTGCTGCGAGGAACACTTTCGGCTTTGTTGTTTTTTTTGTTGTAAGTTATCATTCATTTGTTTTTGTATGCGGCGGAAGGAAGCGAAGTGGGTCTATTGATTACGGCTCGAATGACAGGTGTCGCGCTTTGTTTCTGCATTAACGTTCAAGTCGCTCGCGCAGAATGAACAGTTGCCGCGTAATGATAGCCATTTCACAATTATTGGCGAAATAACAGGTATAACCTCTCTTACTTCGAAATATGTGGCTACCTCAGCATGGAAGCAATATTTTTGAAATGTGTATCCAATCTTTATTTAAACAAAAAATATACTTATCTACTTCCAGAATATTTACCTGAATATAACATCGTTACAAAAGCAAATTTTCTATGTAAAAGCTTACGACAATTATCATCGAAAAAAGTAAAATTAACATAATATATTTTTTTTTAATAGCCTGATTCAGTGTCCCACTGCTGAAAAATTGCTGGGCAAAGGCCTCTCCCTTGGACTTCCAACTCGCCCTGTTTGCACTTGTGTTTGACCAGTCGCTCGAGAACGTGTCTAGGTCATCCCGCCATCTTCGCCTTGGCCTGCCGCGGCGCCGATAACCATCCTGGGGCACCCATTGAGTGGTAACCCGCGCCCACCTCTCTGGATGCATGCGGCAGACATGGCCAGCCCAATCTCATTTCAGCCTGGCGGTTGCTTTGCCTACATCTACGATGCATGTTTTGGAGCGCAGTACAGAGTTCCGGACTCGATCGGTTCTTTTTACACCTAAAATGCTGCGCTCAATGGCTCTTTGGCAGACCTTCATTTTGGACTTCTGAATCTCAGTCAGGGACCACGTTTGAGCACCTTAGGTTAGGATGGGCAGTATACATGTGTCGACGAGTTTTCGCTTGAGTGACATGGCAGGTTACCCTTAAAATAAAAAAAAATACTTTACACTTCAAATTTGACCAAATTATATTACCTAAGTCAAAGTAGGTACTTAAGTAAATACAAAAATGGGTTTTCATCTCTCATACTCGGAAAGTGAGGCAAATCATATCTGACATACGGGAGGATAACTGTTATTTTCTTCCCTAGGGTAGATATGAATTAAAAAAAATAAAGGCATTGGCTGTCAACGGAACACATACGCACTCAGCCAAGCATTACGGCATATAATTAAGTATTGAGTTTTTTTTCTTAATTAGTCATATTACAAATTTATATAATGCCAGTGAAATATTATTAAATTAAATTATTAATTTACATTAGTTTCTTATTTAGTGACTTAAACCAGAAAAGTTAGAAAATGTTAAGAAAAAAACACGGTAAACGACAATGTTATTGTCCACACAACCTATCTCTATACAGCTTGACTCCTTGGTTCAAATTGGTTACTTACATATTTTATAAATAAATTTACTAAAATACCTGCTTTATCTACTGTTTTCATTGATTATTATATTGAACATTCTAAATTTTGTTTAATTAATTATTCTTTAACAATAAACTCCATTGAAATATTTTACAACGATCATATTGACCAGTTTAGACATTTTTATTTATTTATACTTATATTTTCTTACTTTCCTTGTAGTCGAAATGAAAAGCAGAGTGTTTAACTCGGGAAAAACACCAATATCACCCTCGGAATATTGGCACCCTCGCTGTGCTCGGGTGCCAAGTAACCTCGTATGATATTGGTTATTTTCCTCCCTTGTTGAACAATCTACTATTTCTGTTCCTTAAATGCAAATTAGCTTAGGTAAAGTATGGTCCTATTAGATCCTAATAAACCTACACAAAGGATACTTATTCTAGGTATCTATCCGCGCTATGAGTGTAATGTACTTAATTAATTTTGATTTGTGATCGTGAAAAAAATAAGTAATCTTTTTCATTAAAATATTTTTCGGGTACAAAAACACAGTTTGCCGGAAGGCGCACCAGGAAATGAGTGTATTCAGCTAAAACGGTCCAAACGCCGGTTTTTGCCCACATTCTGCTGCAGCATTTGCCGACTCCGGCCGCCGCAGCCACCGCCGGCATGCTATCATCATTTCTCCATTACTCGAAATTCTTAATTTTTCGAAGTATTTTAGATGACTGTAATTTACCAACTCTTCTTTGCTTTTTTCTATTGCAATAATTCACCGATAAAACTGCGATAGGTAGCTATTATTTTGTTTGCGAAGCGTATGCTCTTATCTTTATTAAACCAAATTACTGGCTTAAATTCGTGAAGTGATAGTCATTACGATCATTAAGTATTTGCAATCTCTTCGAGTGCCAAATTATAATTTGAGATTTTCTAACTTGGGAGTCGATAAAAAATTATATTAGTGTTAGTTGAATAATAGAAGTGGCACAAAAGCTCTATATAATAGATTGATCGTAAATAGCGCAAAGGTCTTGATATGGAGTAGTGAATGGCTGTCGATCGGGTAGGTAAGCAAATACGAGGCGAGTGAATGCACGTGCATTGTGACATTGTGTCGGCCGTGTGCACGTGTGGCCAACTCGGCCAAAAGGTTAACTTTTGTCACCATGGATCATATGATCTAGGTAAGGTACCCATAGAATTTTGGCAAATTACTTTCTTAAGATCTGTCCGTAAGATTTTTTGCAATGCAAAATGCTTGTATGTGTGGTGTTGACTTTAGTTTTTTTTTTATCATTTTATTATTATCATTCAAAAGATATTAATTTGATGATTTCTACTCGTATAATTACCTACTGATAAAGTACCTAGTAGGTAGGTATATTGTCGCGCGGTTATAGGTGACTGACTAAATGATACCTTTTATAGACACCTATAGGTATATCGTTACATTAGGCGGTTGGTAGCTTTTTGTTCTGTAATCTGAGGTTGTAGCACGTACCTAATGAGCCATTAACAGTAAAGTCCTAAAGTGTACTTAGACGTCATTTAGTGCTTACTAACTTTAGTGCTAACAACTTTTTGATCGATGTTCATAATGCAACCTTCTAAATCTAAGTAAATAAATAAATAAATCATGGCACGATTGACATCAACTTGATCTATAAAGTCTCATTATAGTTCCAAACTAAGCAAAGCTTGGACTACGGATAAATATACTTATATAGGTATATAATTCTTAAATACATATAAACATCCAAGACTCGAGTACAAACACGAATGTTTGTACTAATAATAATGAGAATACGAATATTTTTCATACAAATACTGCCCCGACAGGGGATCGAACCCAGGACCTCGAGATTTAGGGTCAGGTTCTCTAACCAAACCACTACGCTATCCGGTCGTCAAGAAAAAGATTACACTGTCTAAAAAATTTAATCAATATAACCAGTCACTTAGTATAGCGTGTATCAGGTAATGATTGCTCGTAGTGCGTTTCATTAGAGGTCGCGTCGCAGGAGAGCGGCCATTATTTGACGGTCCCTCGAGTGTTATCGGCCGCGATTCCGCCCGCCACTTCAGTTTGCACTAACGCAATAAAAACTCCACCCGCGCTTCGTCACGCAGAAGCCTTTATTTTGATAGTGAATTCGGTTACCCGCCACCCATTGTCCCCGCGACGTTTGATTATTGATTTTTACGCCAAAAATTCTTTTTTCTAAAATCCTATTCAACGAAATTATGATTTCCTTTAACGTTTTTGATGTATTTAATACCGTACAAAAGGATGATGCACAATGTCATTAATAACCCGTATGGAACTTGTCGCGATTCACATAGACGCCACATATTATTATTTTCGGATAAATCCTGCCTAGGTAAACACTTATGTAGCTAGTTCTATCGAACAGCAAGTCATGTTAGTTTTGTTATAAATCATTTAAATTTTTTAACATTCTTACCCCATAGCATGGAGCAAGTCAGACGAGAAGCGTTTGTAACTCGTTACTTCAAATTCCTATCGTTGCGGATTTTTTAAGGGATTCCTCGAATGCGAGTTGCGGCATAAGCATCTCAGTCAGACGGCCACTGTAATCTCCATCCATACAAAGGCAAGAAAAGGAGTTTCGCGCAAAGTTGTTTACTACACTACGTATAATCCTTTAAGCCTCCGAGTATCGCTACCGTTCTGCCGCACGGCGTTTTAGCCTATGACAATGCTTAATTGTCACTGAAATAGTATACTTATCCCCTTTATTTCGTGTTTGGACTCGCCGCTACGAAAAGAAACCTCACAAAAGAGTTTGTTTGTGTCCGTTTTGCATCAGTTGTTTGTGGACGCGGCTCCATTAGGCGGCGCGGCTACCGTGTGGTGTTTATGTTTAATCCGTTTGTAATGTCCTTTCTCCCATGTTTACAGAATACGGACAAAGCGTCCGTTCACGCTCTATACAAATAAAGTTCGCTTTCTTGCTAAAGGTCTTCAATTAAGTCAAATTTATTCCAATCGCAAAGATATACCTATCTACATTTAAAAAGAAAGGGAATTTACTAAAGGTTAAATAAAAGCCTTGTGCGTGGTACTGAGACGTGGCCGCTAACGATGGGCCTCATAAGAAAGC
Organism: Archips xylosteana; assembly: GCA_947563465.1. Classification (NCBI taxonomy): domain Eukaryota; kingdom Metazoa; phylum Arthropoda; class Insecta; order Lepidoptera; family Tortricidae; genus Archips; species Archips xylosteana. The sequence goes on from OX387349.1 coordinate 9,573,654, forward strand.
TCAAGGTCACTCAGTGGGCGATGAAGAAGACTATGCTCGAAGTTTCTCTGCAGGATCGCATTAGAAATGATGAAATCCGCGCAAGAAGTAAAGTCACCGACATAGCTCGAAGAATCGCCAGACTCAAGTGGCAGTGGGCAGGGCACATCGCTCTTGGAACTGACGGTCAATGAGGCCGAAAGTTTCTCGAGTGGCGCTCACGGATCGGAAGACGCAGTGTCGGTAGACCTCCAACAAGATGGAGCGACGACCTCGTTAAGATTGCGGGAACGCGTTGGATGCAGATGGCGCAGGACCGATCTGTATGGCGAGCCTTGCGGGAGGCCTATGTAAAATGCCCTGAAATTATGATGATGATGATGGTGACGCGGTATTCAAAAGTACTATCGCCCCAAGCGCCAGATAACCACCTTAAAGGCCCAGTTTGCGTGCAGTTGCTAGACATCTGTCCATAACAATCCATAGCAATAAACATCAACGGCTGCAAGCAAATTTGTTTTGAAAATGGGTATCTGACGTCTGGGGCGATGGTACATATAATTACAAAATAAAACCATTTAATTTAATATCTATCACGATCGCACTGGTGGTCTTTACTTCCTTTAATTGTAAATGCTTTACGTCGGCAAAACAAAAAAAGCCATTCGAGCCGTCGCTTGTTTTGATAAAACCTAATATAATTAAAAAGAACTCGTAGAAACATCGACTGATGAAACTCTATCTTCGCGAAATCAGATCCCGGCCTGCCCACTCCCGGATCACGTACAAAAAGCTCCAAGTTTTTTCTTGTTCTTAGTAAAAAGTGTGGTAGGTAAGCGGAGGCGGTTCGATCTAACAGCTGCCTCTAATTTTAGGCTCGCGAATGCCAAGTGTTCAGTATTGAGGCTTGAGACTGCCTCCACGTCAGTTAGAAAAGTTGTCATGATCACTGAAGTGGGCGACGCTACGATTGATTAAGCTAATCAACATTTTATTCCAGAATCCGCATATTTTTCATTAACTCACCTACTGCACTCTTAACAATTTTAATGCTCACTCTACAACATAAGCATCCTTACTTTGGATACAACTAAACCACGTAAGTCAAATAAATAAAGTGTTGTATCGTTCACTACAAAAACTTCAAATTGCTAATTTTGATCATAAAAGACGACCGTAGAAAACTAACCATACTACTCTAATGTGGTTTGTTTCTAAAATATTACACTGCATTTTTCAATCACATCATAGTCAATTCGCATCCGTTGTCGAACAGATAAAAACACTTTTTTACAGTTTTGAAAAGAGTTTTTGTGAGTATTTCTTAAATAGATCGCTACGTAACGGGTTTGCAATTCGATAACCCTTAACACCTTGATCAATGTGGGTTACTAGTTGAATCAGGCACCGGTAAATATATGCTGAAAAAATGGCAGAACAGTTTTTACGCCGTTTGCCAAAAGCTGCGCCGGTGTAAATCGACACCGTAGTTACATTTAATAGTTAAAATGAAGAACGAGTTTGGAACACTTTAAGAGTTACTTTCTGCTTGCTGTTTATTTTTTAACCGATTTCAAAAAAGGAGGTTTTCAGTTCGTTGGAGTCTTTTTTTTATAAAAATAGGTAGCACACAGAACAGATGGCCGTTGGGGCGAAATGTTCTCGATTGGAGACCACGGATTGGCAAGCACAGCGCGGGACGTCCACCCACATGATGGACAGATGATTTGGTAAAGGCCGCAGGTTCACGATGGATGCAAGCCGCTTCCAACCGTAATGATTGGATATTAATGAGGGAGATCTATGTCCAACAGCATCATCATCATCATTAATTTAAGAGCTTAGCTCTTGTCGGTGGAGTAAACGCCACTCTTTTCGGTTCTCTGCCAGCGTTTTCAGCTCCTGATACGACATGACATTGACTTTTTCCTTGGCTTGGTCTATAAATGACCGTCTCGGTCTTCCCCTGCCTCGCCTGCCTTCTATTTGCCCTTCCAAAATAGTTTTTATGTAACTGTCATGTCGTATCAGATGCCCCAGCATATTCCCTCTCCTATTTTCAATCGTCCTTAACAGCCGCCTTTCCTCTTCCACCAACTCTAAAACCTCCTCATTAGTTCTCCTTTCAGTCCAGCTAATCCCCTCCATTCTCCGCCAGCACCACATCTCAAACGCACTCAGCGCAAGCAACGCAAACAGCGGACGTCCTATATTGTCTTGTTTCGTTTCCAGCAAAAACAATTAGTAAGTAACAAAAAAAAAGATTATGATGATCGGTTTGAAAAGGATCTAAAGCTGTCCAAAGCTCATGAAGTATGTAAGTATTTATGTAGGTATACTTAATTGTTGTAACTTCTTGTTTTGATTACTATTGTTGTTTATTTACTACAAAAAAATCAAAACATTGCAAAGTTGTAGTACTTTAATTAACCAGCACGTACTGGACTTAATCTCATACAAAATTTGCCGTCACCGAATGTACGCTAATGTAATGTACGCTAATGAAGCATATGGTGCAGGTAAGTAATATTTTCGAAGAGTTCTCTTTGTTTTAAGAGTTGTTAATTAATTGAAAATAGCTTAAGTTAACCGGTAGGGCATAGCGATTGTACCTAAACAGCACGAATCCATGCGTGTCCAAAGTTTGAACATTCGAGGAAGGTTCGAAACCGATATCGAAACTATTTCGGTGCTTCGATGATGTAGAAACTTTACATACTTACAAATATTCAACTTATTTCCTCCCAAAATTTGCATTTTTAAATAAATGGTTGTGGTAAAACTAAAAAACTAACTACCGTAAAAAACTAACTAACTACTTTGACCCAATGGAGAATAATTTAGGCCCTTATGAAAACCATATAAAGACGGCTCTAGTAAAAATCATAATAAAAACGAGGATAGTTGCTAAAACCAACCATATGGCAAAGTGCTATAATTTCAATTCAACAATAAAACCTGAGCTGAACTGATCTCAATGGCCAAATCAGGGTTCAGGGTCAAAATATCCCGATCTTTTAGTGCATAGTATTTTTAACCCATAAGTTGCACATAACATCTGGAGGTACAAGTTTGTCAATGACCCCCCAGTGCTGCAGTCGATAGAGCGACCTTGAAGGACGAAAATCAATAGCGCACACAACCACAAGTGCACCATTATGAGCCTGATCAGCTGATCTCTTGTTAAAGAGTTCAATGCACTTTTTATTGTTCTCGGCGCGCGTACCCATAAAAATGCATCACTCTAAAAAGTGAGGTCCATAGAGAAAAAATCCAACCCTTTCGCTGCATCGCGTGGCAGGTACCCCTCGCAACCCTTTAAAAACGCTTACAAAAAACACCCGGGGAGGCGAAAGGGTGAAAAAGGGTTCATATAACGCATGCGTCCCAGAGGATCACTGCCCTTGTAGCCAGTTTTTTACAAAGGGTTTTTAAAATCGATCGCTTTATAATTATTCTAAACTAATAATAGACAGTTTTTGTAACAAATATTGATTTTGTTTGGATGAATGCTCTTAGAAAAGGAGTTGACGACGTTTGACAGCATGTATTTAGAATGACGAGGTAAAACTTAGAACGATCATTGATAATTCGCATAAATAATTAACGAAATACTTAACTGTTATACACCCACGCAGCCTCAAAATTTGCCGATACCTAAGTTAAGTTATTTGTAATTGTAGATTTTGTATATCATTAGTGAGGATTACGTCGATGAACAGAACTTGAAGAGGACTCTGAGTACATTAGAACAATCAAAACAAACAAACGAATCCCTACTTATTACAATCTTTAAAAACACAGTAATAAGAAAAGCCTGTAAAACAGCAGATTTGAATACCTACCTAGTATTCGGACAATTAAGTGTAAGTAGTAAAAAAAACGATTCCTTCCCCTGTTGTTCTCGAATAAAACGCGGATACCAGACGTCATTAATATTCATTTATATGAAAATCGCTATAAAAGGCAACAAGAAATAGGGCGCACCTTCTCAAGTAATTTCTCGGGGCTATAATAAGGACAAATTTAACATTAACGACAAACGCACGTAATTCGATAATAACACAAACAGTTGTAGCAAAAACACGAACAAAGCTACCAAACAGTGGAGTGAAACTATAATTAAGAAAGATAAATATCGTTTATTACTGTTAGGAAAGTCGATTAGAAAAAACTACCCCTTTCACCCCACAATTTGTAACCCGTGCAGTGGGCCGCCGCGGACGGCACGCATCGCCCCGCCGGCACCCACACGCCCGGCCGCTCGCTTCTATGGAACACGCTTCTTGCTTCCTTTTCACTATTTGACTTTCTATTTTTTATGTCCAGATATATATATAACTAGCCTTTCCATCCGCAGCTTCGCACGCGATAAATTAATTTTCCCTTAGGAAAAGGTATTTTCCCGCGGTAAAAAGTAGCCTATGTTACTCAGTGATAATGTAGCTTTCTAACGGCAAAAAAATTTTTGGAATCGGTCCAGTAGTTTATAAGTTTAATCGTTACATACAAAAATACAAATCTTTCCTCTTTATAATATTAGTATAGATAACTAAGTACTACTACTATACTTATGTGATGTATTTTTAGTTTAGCGGATGGTCAAAAATCTAATCAGCTTAAGTGTAATTATTTTTATTCAAGAATTTAATGCTTGTATTTAGCAGAAAATGGCAAGACAAATAAGAAAACCGCAAGCTAATGAAGTGATAGTATAGTATAGTGTGTTTTTATGATAAATGATGCACCTAAGAGTGCGCTTCTCTTGGGGCTAAGCAGAGATTGGCAGTAAATAAATAAAATTAATCAAAGGACGATTGACTTGACATCAATTGACCTAGTCCCGATCTAAGCAAAATTTACATACTATGGATACTAGACAACGGATAAACATACTTATATAGATAAATACATACTTAAATACATATCCCTTGTATTTGTCTGCACGTTTCACTTTGCCTCGAAAATCTCAATCTTCGATCTTTCAATTCCTCTTTTACCACTCTATGTTTACTCTATGTCATAAATAAGTCAAAATAAATCTTACTGTCCATAGTATTTTATACAACCATTGCATAATTAGGGCTCTTAACATTGAGTACACTGTTTCGGCCACGAAGCTTTGCCTAGTCACTAGGCCCTAGTGGCTTAATGATTGTACTTATACAATACTTTTTTTTACAAGTAAAAACACCATTTAAATATCTCAACATTATGAAATCGACATACTTAGCATGAAATTCTCATAACTTTTGCTATGGATAGATAGTTTGTCCAAGTAAGTTGCATATTTTTGGGAGTTAGTTCCACCGTAAATTATTTGAGTGAATTTAACGTCTTTCTGAGTATTACTGGATAAAAATACGGCTTTTTAATCAGTTCTCTTTGTTTTTATGAAATGGAAACAAACATACAACAATAAAATCAACCTGGTACAAATTCGTTGTACTATTCCATTTCAACCAACCAGGAAAGAACAGAATGTTTGCCATAGTTGATAAAATCAGTGAAAAACACGTTCGAATGAAGATGTTATTTAATAGATTTTCAGTTCTCTGCACACACCATTAATTAAATTTTTCGATACATTAGCCAGTACCATAGATATTTGGTTGTGCTGAAAAAAAGTTTTTTGTGGTATTGTTTGTAAAATTACAATTCGCGATTTAAAGTATACGAGAAAAAAAATTATACTGGCTCTCTACAAAAGCCGTCTCCACACTCAAAGCCAAGTCAAGAAAAAAATGTTACAGTTACATAACGCTTTTCCATAATAATAGAATCATTATCGAAAACAGAAGAGCGGGCAGCTGATTTATTGGACGATAATGGTCTCTGTCATAAATAGCTTTTTTTAATGAATGTTTTTTAGAGCATGCGTGTACACCGGGCTCGGAGCTTTTTATTAATGCACTGTTTCAAATTATGTATGCATATCCCTTTTTTAGCTTTATACTATAAAAAATTAGTTTATAAAAACAGCTAGTCACCTTTTGTCGCGTGGGGAGAGCTTGTGATTAGATTGGATGTAAGCTGCGAGCAGAGTTTTAACATAAAAAAAATGTGTTAAATTGGAGATTTAATTGCAATTGTATTCTAGCTCCGTTTGTTTTTGACACAAGTTTTTTAATTGTGATTCAAAGATAGTACTATCAGTATTCAATATAGCAAAACAATTTTGAATAAAAAACGGAAAGATAAATAATACTTAACTTAACAAAGGTTAAATATGTGACTGAATTAACAAATGCCATGAAATCATAAAATAGACATAGACACAAGTCAAAGTTTAATAAGATGGTAAAAAGACATTAATACGCAAGGACCAGTGATAGGCACGCGGTAGAGTATCAAGTCAAATTTAACAAAAAGGTAACTCACTAGAATAAAAATTGAACAAGTGCTATAGTAGAACTTGCACACGAAACATATTTGAGTTGAGCAAAATATCACCGAAAATAAAAACGCTTTTCTTGAATGGACACCACCCTTATTTTTTTTTTACCTTATTTAATTGATTGTTTGTTGTAGTGGCCATTATTACTTGACTGTCTTATTAGCTTATTATGATTCAAATGTTAGCTACAGAAGTACAGATACATAATCGTGACAGGCGAACTGCCGAAGGAACGGTCAGCGGAGCCTTTAGTATTAGTACAAGTAATAGGGCCCTGTTAACACCCTTTGGGAACGGAACTCTAGAAACGAAAATAATACATAATATATGAATATCTAATAGGAATTGCATAGTACTTAGTATGTACACACTCTAAACACGCACTCTAAGAGTAGGTATAAAAGCTACTTATAAGAACTCAGTATGATTTGAGTAAAGTTCTTTCATTTAATTCATATTGAGCTAGCAGTACCTACTTATACTTAATTGTTACGACATACGATACCAATACTTTTTTAAATCGAATTACTTAATGATCTTAATAACACAATAAATCAAAGTAAGACATTAGTTTCGCATTATGACAATACGCGAATAACACAATTCTCCCCGGTGCATTGAAAAACAACAAACGCAAAACTAACATCGAGTCAAACCCAATTCACGTCACCTACATATGTGGCGACCTTGACAAATGCACGCGGTTGGAATCGCGAATGCGGATCCCCGATGTGATTTATAGTTTGCGATGTCGGCCGAGAGTACTACTTAAGTGTCTCTGTGTCTAGTGAGTAGTGAGGTCCCGGCTAGTGGAGTGGTGCAGCGTAGATGCAGGTAAGAGAACACAGCGCGTGCTCTTGATTTTCTTTTACACATCATCACTCCGCTCAGCCCTGCCAGAAACGAGTTAAAAATTCACAAATTCCCTGTTCAAAAAAAGAGTTAATATTGATCGTAGATTTCTCGTCGTGGGGTGCACCGGCCGGCTGAGTCACCCCACGGTTTTTTACTCACCCTAAGTTATATTTTTTGTAGAACCCCCCTCTCCCCCCCGACCCGCTTTAAAGGATGAGTAGTCTCTATGGAAACGGCTCGATCTAATTTATAGGCGGGAGAAAGTACGGATTGCTTAATTAAGAATTTAAAATGGGTCTGCTGAGTAATTAATTACAATTTTTCAGTTCGCGAAATTTTAACTTGCTCGAGATGAAAAGATTCCTTAATTTGCCTGAAAACGTTTCTTCATACCCGAGCGCGTCAATTAAAATTTTATTAACTTTTTTAGAATTGAAACAAAAACTTTGCCTTCATTTAATTCCAATTCAACTACTTAGAATGTCGGAAAAAAATTTAATTGTAATAACGTGTCATATTTCCGCGTATCTCAGGCGTCGCGTATGAGGGACGGTTTATGAATACGCAAGGGTTGTTTAGTCGGCGGGAGCGCGAGGGCACGCGCGGGTTAAAAACCGTGGGTCGCGGCCGAGCGGCAGTTGGCGCTTTTTTGTGGCGGCGAGCGCGCGTCCCGGCGCCGGCGCAAGGTGTTGTGGGTGAGTCCACTTTCTTTAAATTAATTGACCCGATTGTGAGGAGGCGTCATGCTTCTGTTACGCTATAGTAAATCAACTTTGAACAATGGACATTGTACCTAAGTATTATTTGACTAGACGGGTAGCTTAGTGGTTAGTGACACGAATATGACATAGAGCTTCGACGCTTAAATGTTTTATGTCATGAATATGTTACGAATGTTTATATTCAAATGAAATTATTGTATAAGTCATCATCATCATCATGTTGGCCTTTTAATAATCAATCTTGGATGTAGACCTCTTCCCTTTTCTTTCACTTTTGGCGATCCTGTGCCCGTCTCATCCAGTCCTGACTTCTTCCTGTCGTTAAATGTCATCCACCCAGCGCTGCGGTGGTCTGCCGAGGCTCCTAGTGCCCGCTCTGGGTCTCCACTCAAGGACCCGCCGTGTCCAGCGACTCTCGTCCATCCCCGCAATGTGTCCTGTCCATCCCCACTTTTTCTTTGCTATGACAGTCACAGCCAAGACTTCTTTCACTTTGGTCTTATTTCGGATCCATTCGTTACGTTTCCTGTCTCAAAGGGTGATCCCGATCATCGCTCTCTTCTCTTTCACTGAACGAAGACTTTAACATTGAGATGCAGAGATACTTTGCCTCGCAATATATTTTTATTGGCACCGAACGCAGCCCACGCCTGCGCGATCCGTCTCTCCGCCTCAGCTATCTGATTTTCAAAGCCTAGTGTGATCCTATGGCCCATTTATATATATATATATATTCTGTCACTCTCTCCCATGACTTCGGGAATGTTGATCTTGGTTTTCCGCATATTAATTTTAAGGCTAGTCGTCACGGATTCCAATTTCAAATCCTCCAGCATCGACAGCATATCACGAATGCTCTCCGAGACCAGAATTAGGTCATCAGAAAACCACAGATTAGGTAGTTAGCCTCTCTCCATCAACGATCAGCCCTTTCCCTGACCATTCCATCTGTTGAAACATACTTACTCTCTATTGCTAGGGTAAACAGCTTCGGTGATATTGTGTCTCTTTCTTTGCCTGTCTCTCTAGATAAAATTTATTGGTCTTCTTATCTTATGTAGGAAGACACAAACAGTAGCGTTGCGATGGAGGTGGTTGAGGATTTGAATGTACCTACCGTTTATCGATACTTTTTAAAGCTCGTTTTATGGCTCACCATTCGACGGAGTCAAACAGTTTCTCGTAGTCGACGAAGGCCAGAGTATGTGGCTTCCTGTACTCATTACATTGTATTTGTAATGAATGTGTATCCGTTGTCTGTAATCTATAGCACAAACTTTGCATAGTTAGTTTGGGACTCAGTCAATCGGTATAAATTGTCGCTCGATAACAGTTAGTTTATTAGGTTTCATGATGTCTAAAAGTTAAATAAGAGGTAATTCTATAAGGATAATATAGTAATCAAAATTGGGAAGGGGTTAACCCTCATATAAGGATAGTTTATTGTCTAGAAATGAAAATTAAATAAATAAATTGTAGGACAATTGCAATGACTTGTACTATGGTTAGGGTCTAGTCAACGGTTAAACATACTTAGATATAAAGATAAATACAAACTTTAATAAATATTAATCATACTATACTATACTCGAGCACAAACATTCGTATTTTTCGTACAAATATCCGCCCGACCTGATGTTGCCTGATATCAAGCTTCACAGTAGTCGTAGTTAAAAACCTCACTAAGCTATCCGGTCGTCCGTAGTATGACTATAAGTTTCCGACAATATAAAAATTTTGTTTATATTCTTGCCTAGTAAGTATTCCCGAAGTGATCAATGTCAAGAATCGTAAAACAAACTCAATAACCCTTGTATTAAAATTCGACAGTTCTGACTGTTCACGTTGATTGGCATGATGGCCTACTAGGGATGTAATTAATGACCCTATTTTAGGCATTGACTGAGTTTTAATATTTTGGAGTATTTCAGTAAAACATTATAAGTATTAGTATTATGCGACCTACATACAATTTAGTACTGGTACAAGCCTTTTCTTATAACAAAAGCAACTACTTACGCCATCGTCCTCGAGGGAACCCAGATTAGGGGCTTCATAGCCATCATTGAATTGCTTCATTGTGTGCATTGCAGAAAACCCTCCTTATATTAAACCAAAACTTGAAACTGTAGCATGGTGAATATTAATTTCAACTACACTCAAAAACTCAAGTTAAGCCACAACCATTAGTTTCAGAGGCGTTGCGGTCAACAATTAGATTACTTTAGCTTTCATTACCATACTTAGGCATGTTAATTCATGAATGTCGCTTCGAGCAATCCTTCCCAATTTCCACCGAGATTTATGACCCTACTAAAGGCAGCACAAAAGGTATCGATCTATTACATTTGCTGATCATAATAATTAGATCTTGTGGGTTAGGCGAAAAAAAACAATGGCGACAATGCTGCCTAATGAGCCATAAAGAAGAAAACGATACGTAGAGCAAGGCTAGACAAAAGAGGGCACGGGGAGGGGGCGGCAAGGAAATGGTGGGAGCTAAATTAATTTGCGCGCTCCCGCCAAACAAAGGCACGCTAATGGAACGCGGCGAATGGAAAAAATGCCACCGTCCGCTCTCCGGCGACTTATTTTTTGTAAACACAACCTTTGACTTTCGCAAATGAATAACATTACACCCGTCGAAGTTAGCTGGCCCTGCTTTGTCCCGATTTAATGAGGAAGAACAGAATGCGATACTCGCGCAAATTCACTAATTGTTCACTCAAAACAAACTTCGTTTCTGATTTAATTACTCCGAATGGAACCTTCTGTTATGAGGAAATTTAATTTTGTTATTTGCTTTTCCAACGTGAGATTTGGACGCGGCACTGAAAACAAACAAATGTTCAAGGAAATATCGAGTTGCCGTTTAATTAAACGAGATCGCATTATCGTATCTAATGATTAATTTTCGTGAAGGACTCCGTCAGACGTCAAAGCGAGTCTCTGAGGGGTATCTCAGCGCTGTAAAACAATTGACGGTAATTAACGCTAATATATTTCTAATTAAAATTAAGAGACCTGACTATAAGCAAATTAACTTTTTTTGAGAGCTTTACCTACTATGTACCTACATTGACTAGATAACTAAGGTTTCAAATAGTGCAAGAACATTTTATAAATAAAGTTAAAATCATGGAAATGGAGCTGGCGGTTCGTAGTACCTCGTAGTACTTCGTAGCGCGCTCGTAGCAGTCTACGCGCTACTTTGCTACGTTGATTAGAGGGAGTCATTCATGCGTTGTTAGCTGTCACGCATTTGACGAAAGTTAAGATCAACTGTCGAATCATTTATTGAATTAAGTAATGTTATTATATTAATTTCGGAATTATCTCAGACATAAAGCTTTTCAATTTTCACCCAATACGAGTAAAATTCTGATGAGTAGGCATAAGGTAATTGACCGGAAAGGTGGTGAGTAATGGCATCGATTGTCGACGGGTAAGTGGCGATTACCGCGCATTGTGGAAGGTATCACACGCACGGAAACAATGCGCGCGACCATTCGCTCGCAAGATGTAATTTATACGCCGGCCATTATGCCCGCGCGATTTATGCGCGCCCAATTAAAAGTTCCGAGCGCTGAAGACGCGAAATTAGTGGAAGTCGCTCACATTTATCAAGACATCAACGCTGCCTCGCACCGCGCGAAACTTCCAAAATTTAAATTAGAGACGATTTTTACAGCTGCCTCCCGAGGGGGGGTGAGGGGGGCGCTACCCTTTCCTTATAACGAGGAAGGCCTCATGCATTTTTATGTGCTTCTTTTTTCGCCGGCGTTTTAAACAAGGGGGTGAGCGTGGGGTGCGTCGGGGGTGAACTTTTTTATTCGCGTCTTGATAAGTTAGGGTTGAAATTAGACGTTCGAGTTTCGCCCGCGGAATTCTTAATGACGAAAATTAATAAGTTTTCTTTGGAGGGTCCTTTAACAGCGGCGTTCGACGAATACATTTTATTTCGTAAGCACATCTACCTACTTACTTACCTTGGAATGTGTTTAGCATTTTGAATAATTTCACATGAGATCTTTCTTACTAAAATATAAACGCGAAAGTTTGTATGTATGGATGGATGGATGTTTGGATGTTTGTTACTCTTTCACGCTAAAACGGTTCGACAGATTCTGATGAAATTTGGCACATATATAGTTTATAACCTGGATTAACATATAGGATGCTTTTTATCCCCGAAAATTGCATAGATCTCGAGAGATAGCGATAAACAAATTCTTCGCAGACGGAGTCGCGGGCAACAGCTAGTATATTATATTGATTTGGGTCTGCTTTTGTGAGGCGAGCAAGAATATTCCATAGAGGAAGCAAACTTTAATAGAAAAATATGTGAACGTATAAGTATGTACTTACTTTGTATGTAAGTAGGTACAGAAAAAGACACTTTTATTTTTTCACTTGATATGCTTGTTCTAAATTTATTTTATCGTGTTCTTGGTAGTTGGTTATTGTTGGTTTATAGTATAAAGTTGGTGTTAAGAAATGAACACTGACCACTTTCAGAAATGTGAAAAATAATTTCATTAAATGTCTTCAGTAGAAAATGATTAACCCAAACCTGTGTTTATGTGTTTATATGTGTGTATCAAAATGAGAGCTCCTTAACTATTCGTCTAGTAAACTAAGGTTCCTTCCTGGGTTTGAACCCCCAAATATTTCCAATTTATTCCAAGTAGGTATCGATTTACTTCACAACATACATAGATATGCATTGTCGAATATCTACAATATGCTTCGTAGGACTCAGCAACAAAGTTCCAGTTCCATACCTAGTTTTTTTTGTGTTTGATTGTTCGTAATCGGGTAAGAAAACACAGAATAAAAAAAATGATAATCTCTTATATCGATCGAGTGGTGCAATAATATTATGGTAGGTATCTACCTACATGTATATTTCTGCACTTGACTGTTAAAGTACTTTTCAAATTTGGTATGAAGTAACCTTTTGTATTTTTATTTCACAACTCTATTTTTTTACTTTTACGGTCATCCCGTGTCTAAATATTAACATATATTTATGTTGCTTATGATCACTGCTATAAGAGATTAAGCGAGCTGAGATGTGTGATGCATAGGAAAAATTCGTGCCTATATCCCGACCAGCTGTGGTGTAGCACGCAGCACGGTATGCTGACGACCCGGGTTCGATTCCCGGAGCTGGTCTTTTTCTGTGCATCCATGTTTCAGTTTGTATTTAGTATGAAATATATGTTAAAGTACCTACTACCTAAGACGCGTGAGTTTTACCAACTTCATCGCTTTAATGATATTGGTAGAGAAAATTGGAAGAAACTCAGCAATTGAAGAAGAAAACCTTTGTAATATATCTACTGACCTTTTCTTGTCTCTTTCATTTGCACACAAAAGTCCAAAAGAGAAATCGCAATACTAACTCGTTATCGTAGATAAGGTATAGGTAGTCACGTCACAAATTTTTTTTTTTACAATTCACCCATGTAAAGCAGCAAAATTATTTTAATGAAAGTAAACTTGAGATAAGCAGTCGCAAAAAACACATGAATAAGTATAAAGTACACAGTACATACCTATCAATATTAGTCAGCGAACTACATATCGAGCATGTCAGTCGGTGCTTCCAAATACTTAGTAAATCACCGGTTTAATTGATGCGTATAGTAACAGGTTCGGACGGGAGGAGGATAGGTGGGCACATGGAGACACTTGTTGATCCCACATGCGGGCATGCGCCCCGCACGCCGTAAACAAACGCGTGCCGAGCGCGATCGTGCCAACGGACGTGTTGGTAGTGGGCAGCACGTGAAGTCCACATAACTAATAACAAGAAAATTATAAATGTTATCGTGTGCATTTCCTGCCAGAATCAATAACATTTTTTTGTCTCTCGTGCTAACAAGTAGTTAGTGCACAAGCTTTTTGTTTTCATAAGTTTCGTTACATGTTGCTCATCGGTGAGCTCCTTTTTAAATCACAATGTCTGCAATGAGCCTTATTTTGACCGATTAACTTCGTTATAGGCTGATCTGGAAACAAATTTATTCCTCTTATTACTAGTTCTGTGACTACTCATGACAAAAAATCGGAAACAAAAAGATAATTAGATAGGTATGTAATTAAGGCAATTACATGGAATGTAGATTTGTATCTAGTATCTGCCTAGATTCACCCAAGCCAAAACCTTTGCTTACTTACCATAATGAAAATCCCAAATTATGATTCATGAAAAGACATTAACGAGCTTTTTCCTAAATTACGACCTTAACTCTAAATGAATGACTAGTAATATTTCGTCAAAGTTATAAATTGGACGTCCGAGTCAATGGAGGCGCGGAAGTCGGAATTCCGTAATTATGAAATGGAATAAAAGGTGATCGTTAGCCCAATCAATCGTGGCCGAGGCGCGGAGGCCTCCAGGATTATAAATTTATAATTTGCACTAATAAGGTCATTAACAAGGCACATTAAAACAAAGCAAACAGCGGCGGGGCCGCGGACGCGGCGGGCGCCATCCTTCCTCGAATCCGTGTCATTAATTTACGTAATGCGTAGGTACGCGCTATCCCCAAATATTTAAGAAGCCTCCTCCGGGAGCGCCCGCTCCTCCACTATCCCGTCCCCGCCACCCACCGCCCCACCCCGCCTGCTGAGAATTATGGCGGCCGCCTTGTAATTATATTTTTTAATTTATCTTCCTTAGCGAATACAATGGAGGCGCCACCCCGCCACCGGAGCGCTTCCTTCTCATGCTGAATATTGTATCAGGCCGCTGAAAAAAGGAAAGAACGCTTTAATTACAAGCGAGAGCGCGGCTAGCATTACGCGCTAAATATTTGATGTTGTCTCTTTCTTGTCCTCCCCGTGTCGCTGGCCGCGCATCCACCTCGGCCTCGCGTCAATAATTAAAGCACCTATTAACTCATTCCTCGGCTGACCCGCGCTGCAATACCAATGCTCAATAAAATAACCTAAAAAAAAACCATTTTTATTTTTTACTTCCAATATTTGGGTGAACACCGTGTCATAAAATGAACATCCTTTTAAAATTTTTCCAGGAATTTCTAATTGTGGTTGACAAATGATTTCATAAATTGGTCGATTTCAAAGTGTACGGCGTCAAAGGAGCGTCTTGATCATGAATCAAAAATTCCGATGAAAAGCCTTTAATTTTAAGACACCTTGTAGGTATAGTTACAGGTCAAGCCAATACACAAATGGTAAAAAAAAAACAAATAAATAGTAGGTAGGTATAGATAAATTAAACCTCCTTAAGTTAATTGTGAGCTGCATTGATGGCTTGCTCGAAGTCTGATAGTAAATAGATAGTCGAGCGCCTTCGCGAACAGAGTCACGTAAATAGCCTTAAGCGCGAGCAATATGACTCGTAATATCCGATACGTGAAAGGTAGGTAAGTGGAATCTGTTGATTTTACGTAACTATGGAATAAACCTGTAGACTGCATTGACGTACAATAAAACAACTAGACTCCCAATCACGCTCAAAAATTGTCCGAAGCAAAAGTCTGCACACGCTTCTATTGTGCAGAGTTTTGGTTCAGTTGTGTTTCGACCGCGCGTTGATTACAACGTCACTTCTCGCCCCGTATTCGTATATGTCTCTTTCGAACCGTAATCAAACTCATGAGAAAAAAAGAGACAGACAGTCTAGCTTCCGCTTCGCATGACCACTCCACTGCATTCTTTAGGCTTGATTTCCTCCTACGCTGACATCGGTCGCTGACGTTGGTCGCGCGTACGAATATACACAATACTCTATGGGCCACCATAAAGCGACGCAGACGTCCGCGGCAGATTTATTGCTACGCGCCGCTGATGGCGCGCGTCGGTCTCGCTCGTCAGCGGCGCGCGCGTCGGTGCGCTGACGGCGCTGACGCGCTAACTACGATTTTTAATTTCGTGGAATTCTGACATTTCTTAGTGTTACCAGGCAAAAATATTTCCTGAAATACTAAACGAGATAAAACAAAAAGTAGGAGATACAGAGCACAAATTCCTTACTAAACACATTAAAATTTGACATAATGTAATAAATCATTAATTAATACGTAGTTAAAATAATTTTTGATCTAACTGTTTAGACGTAATAAATTATTTAACCATTTTATGAGTAAAAAATAATTTGTCTCTGGTATCATTGCGATATAATGATGTTTCGCAATGATACCAGAGACAATTTATTTTTTACTCATAATAGGGTTAAATAACTTATTACGTCTAAATAGTTAGATCAAAAATTATTTTAACTACGTATTAATTAATGATTTATTACATTATGTCAAATTTTAATGTGTATAGTAAGGAATTTGTGCTCTGTATTTTCTTAGTTTTTATTTAATCTCGTTTAAAATTTCGGGAAAAATTTTTGCCTGGTAACACTAAGAAATGTCAGAATTCCACGAAATTACACCACTATCGCGCGCTCAGTGCGAAGATGACCGCTGACGTCGGTCGCGCGTACGAATAAACACAATATTCTATGGGGCACCGCACAGCGACGCTGCTGGCCGCGCGTTTGTCATACGCCACCGACGGTACGCTCGACCGACGTCAGCATAGGAGGAAATCAAGCCTAAAAATCGTAGTTAGCGCGTCAGCGCCGTCAGCGCACCGACGCGCGCGGCGCTGACGAGCGAGACCGACGCGCGCCATCAGCGGCGCGTAGCAATAAATCTGCCGCGGACGTCAGCGTCGCTGTGCGGTGGCCCATAGAGTATTGTGTATATCAAGCCTTACTCTTTAGGCGGTTTCCAGCGCGTGACGTCATGTCACTACTTCTAACGATCGTATTCAATTTATTTATTTATTTATTTATTTATTCAAACACACTTACATCTATCATTACAGGCTTAACCTAATGCGACAGAGAAGTCCTAAATTAAAACATTATCTTAATATTAACTTTTGTAACAAATAACCATTAAAGCTACCCTTGACAATTGTCATTAAACATTACTGCTACGAAATAAGATGTTAATTTGAATGAATGCTGTTAATGTTATCTGTATAAATTGATGTATACGTACACACAACGCCGCTCGGACGTTTTTTGAGGAACTTTTGTTAAGCGATTGGGAGTCTAGTTGTTTTATTGTACGTCAATGGTAGACTGTCGACCTAAAGCAGCCTACTGTACTGAGTGAATCAATTTACCTAATAAAACCCTTTACTAGACTGATATATCGAGCGACTGTAGGTACGACCAAGGCGAAGTAAGTAAGTACCCGAGGCCTTATTGCGTAACGAATTCGAAATCACAATCATTTTCATTACTTCTTTCTTTGGATGAAGGATGAAGAAAGAGATGGTGAATACGATATCGTGAGAGACCGCTGTAATAGGACGCTACGTTAGTTCGCCCAATTTTTTAAAAGCTAGTTTAAAATTCATACGATCGAAATTATCAGGCAGCCCAATCAGTAATACCTATAGATAAAGCAGGAAAAAATATCTTCATAGTCTCAGATGCAATTTGTTTCTGCCGTTCCAGTTCCAAAATTATACATAACATAGATCGATTGGTCGCATGGGCTCTGGATCAGTGCAATATTGGGACTGTCTAAAAAAAAATTACCCATGGTTTTTATATTAATTTCTTTGTGTAGAAAAGTCAATTATAAGAAATTAATTTCAATATTATTTAATTTAGTTCATTTCAGAATTAAATTAAATTCACCATCATCATCATCATTTCAACCGTACGACGTCCAATGCTGGACATAGGCTTCCCTCATTGATACCCAATCATTACGGTTGGAAGCGGATTCTCTCTTTTTTTTAATTTAAGAGCTATGCTGTTGGAGCAACCGCCACTCCGCGCGGTCTTCGGCCAGCCGTTTGACTTCCTGATACGACACGACACCCACTTTCCCCTTCACCTGGTTAAAATAGCTCAATCTTGGCCTTCTTTTGCCTCGGAACCGCTTACATTTTATATAATTCTATTCCACACAGAATCAAGTAAAACTTCTTTATCTCGAAATGGTTTTCGATTTACTATACATTACAAAAAAATAGACAGCCCCAATTGGGACATGCAGTTTAGACACCCGGACCGGAAGACGCAGTATAGGTAGGCCTCCAACAAGATGGAGCGACGACTTGGTTAAGGTGGCGGGAACGCATTGGATGCGGATGGCGCAGGGCCGATCTGTTTGGTAAGCCTTGGGAGAGGCCTATGTTCAGCAGTGGACGTCTTTCGGCTGAAATGATGATGATGAGTTTAGACACACCACATTTATTTTTGTCAACTGGCGGTTATTCGGCATTTCAACTGCCCGCTGTCGTCCCCTAGAATGTGACATTGATTATCCTATCTTAATGTTCAGTTGACATTCCGAACCTGACTACGAAGCTTGAGGTCCCGGGTTCGATTCCCGGTCGGGGCAGACATTTGTGTGAATAATACAAATGTTTGTGCTCGAGTCTTGGGTGTTTAGTATGTATTTAAGTATGTATCTATCTATAAAGTATGTTTATCCGTTGTCTAGTACCCATAGTACAAGCTTTGCTTAGTTTGAGACTAGGTCAATTGGTGTGAATTTTCCCGTGATATTTATTATTATTATAGATTGGTGAATCTCCGAGTTGTTGATATATATGGGCGTGGTGATCATTTTCAATCAAGATGACCCGCTTGCTCGTTAGCTTCCCTCTCATAATAAAAAAAAATATATAAAAAAAATCATCGTGAAATTGGTTGTGAAAAGGTTGCATCCTGGTATGCGATTCAGTTTCCTGGACTGTACATAATAAAATAATACTTAAATATCTAGCAGGGTTTCCCAAACTATGGCACAGAATAAGTAACAGTACCGTACCTACTAGCGTACAGAAGGATCACTCTCGAACCAAAGTCAACTTTAGGTATTAAAATTTGCCTACTCTTACGACCGTTAACTGCTTGCACGCGTAATTGAAACTTATCGTGTGATACGAGCGTTCATATTCCGTTGGGCACCGCTGATCCGAAACCAAGGAGCACAGGGTTCCCACTCGTCGATATTTGGGTAGGTAGGTATATAAATCAAGAAAGATAACAGTGTGTATTAATTCAGTAAACTACCTTTAGTCAGTAAGTAAGTTAATTATAAGATCGTTTAGAAGTCATTGTCAAATCACAGAAAAAAGATGCTTAATTACGCGCGACGCGGCTAGCGTGCGAACCGATAGCCGAGCGACAACTTGGCAACCTACCATGCCATACGCCTGCCCGGGAGGCGCGCCAGCCGAACATACCTAAGCTGCGGAATGAAACCCCCCTGACCATGGGTCGCGACCCACTGGATCGCGACGGAATATTGAGAGGGCCCTGACTGTAGAACGACACACAAACCAAAAGGAACTCGAGTTGAAGTTGATTTCAAAACGTTAATGGCGAAACCGGAAACAATTTCATCCTTCCCATTAAAATAACTATTTTGATATAAGTAGTAGGTAGTTATTTAATTTAGTACCTAATAAATAGTAATAAAAAAATTGTAGTAAAACTTTGTATGTATGTAAACTCTTTATTGCACATAAAAATAAAAATACAAGTACACAGAGAGGCGAACAAAGGCGAGCTTATCCCTAAAGAGGGATCTCTTCCAGCTAACCTAGTTAAGAGAAGACAATCTATCTATCTATACTTATAAAACAGTACCGTGACTGACTGACTGACTGAATGACTGACTGACTGACAGACAACGCACAGCCTAAACCACTGGAGCTAGAGATTTGAAATTTGGCACACATGTACCTTGAGTATTGTAGAGGTGCACTAAGGAAGGATTTTTCGAAATTCCCACGGGATAGGGAAATATCTCAACTTTCTTTGTTTATTTGTTTGTAGCGGAATCTCTGAAACTATTCAGCCAATTTTAAAAATTCTTTCAGAATTAGAAAGCTGTAGCTATCCTTGATTGACATAGGTTACTTTTATCCAGAAAAATACAAAATTCCCACGGGATAGAAATAAATTAAGTCAATTTCGGGGCTGATTTTAAAAATTCTTACACACTATGTGATATGACTATCCCCGATTGACAAAGGCTACTTTTTATTCGGGAAAATTCAAAATTCCCACGGGATAGAAAAATTTGAAATCAACTTTGGGGCTGATTTTAAAAACTCTTTCACCATTAGCAAGCTACAATATCTTTGATTGACACAGGGTACTTTTTTCCGGGAAAATGCAAAATTACCACAGGATAGAAATAAGTAAATTCAAATTGGCACTGATTTTAAAAATTCTGTCATATAATATGATATTTCTATCCCCAATTGACATAGGCTACATTTTCTTCGAGAAAATACAAAATTCCCACGGGATAGAAAAATTTGAATTCAACTTCGGGTCTGATTTTAAACATTCTTTCACCAATAGTAAGCTACAGTATCCCTCATTGACATAAAGTATTTTTTCCGGGAAAATGCAAAATTCCCGCGGGATAGAAATAAGTAAATTCAACTTGGGGGCTGATTTTTAAAAATATTTTACACTTTGAAAGCTACAATATCCCTGACTGACATAGGCTACTTTTCTACGGAAAAACGCAAATTTCCCGCGGGATCGAAATAAGTAAATTCAACTTTGGGGCTGATTTTAAAAAATATTTTACAATTTGAAAGCTACAATATCTCTGATTGGCATAGGCTACTTTTCTACGGGAAAATGCAAAATTCCCAAGGGATAGAAATAAGTGAATTGAACGTGGGGGCTGATTTTTAAAATTATTTCACTAATAAAAAGCTACACTGTCTCTGATTTTCAAAATTTTTTGACTGTTATTTCTATCCCGCGGTATGCTGTAGGTACACTTTCCCGGGATAGAATGTTGTTGTTTTAATCAGGCCTCCTCCCAGAACGAGAACACTTGGGCCTTAGTTCCCACTTGGGCCCAGTGCGATTTGTACAGTTTATTGAATTTCTTCTCAGGTGTGTGCAGCTTTTGTTTTCCTTCACTGTAAAGCTCATGGTAAACTTCAAACGTAATTTAGCACACGAATTCGGAATAACTCAAGAGGTCCAAGCCCGGGCTCAAACCCATGACCCTTTGCTTAAGAGACCATAGGTCAACCCACTAGGCCACCGCTTACCGGCTTTAGAATTCACTTATTCAAATTCCGCGGGAACTTTACATTTTCCTGGCATTAACCTATGTGTTAATCCACGTAATAAACTACCTGTGTGCCAAATTTCATGCAAACAACTCTAATGTTATTGTCTTCGCGTACGAAGTCGCGGGCAAAAGCTAGTTTATTATATAGTGGATAAGCAGACAGTTAAAACTTAACTTGCCTTGTTTTAACTTTGTTATTTGAAAAGTCCTTTAACGGTTAAATTTCCTAGAGGTGGGTCCCGAGTCCCGAGTTCGTATACTTGTATTAGATGGGTCGTAGACCAGACAACTTTGGGAACCCCTGATCAAGCTGGATTTTATACCTGTAAGTACAAAATTTCATACAAATCTATAGGCAGCTTCTGAGAGATACACATTGACGACCGAATAACCCGGTGGTTGGAAAACCTGACTGACTACTAAGCTTGAAGTCCCGGGTTCGATCCCCGGTCGGGGCAGATATTATGTGTGAAAAATACGAATGATAGCTCTCGAGTCTCGGGTGTTTATGTATTTAAGTAGGTACCTATGGGTATCCCATAACACAAACTTTTTTTACTTTGAGACGATGTTAATTGAGTTCAAACTACAATTATGTCCGCAATAAATGACATAAGGATATGATCCTAATTTTCATTATTTTATTCTATTTTCACTAAAAAATCAAGAATCACCATAGGTTGGTGGACAATTGGACATATTGGAGTGTCAGGTGTCCCGTGATATTTATTTATTTACATACATAAGAAAGTCTCGTAATGTAATAGGGTTTTTAGAAATTTCGTTATAAATGAGATACGGCAAATACTAACTTTCTTCACCTACTTTAGATAGTGTTATAAGTTCAGAACTGCCTCGTCGCCTCCAAACATTACACACCTGACAAATCGATGTCTAGCCCAAAAAACTCTTGATCCTAGATTTTTGTCGAAATTGTTTACTATTCTCTCTATCTCGGGCATAGAATTCAAAACTTTTTGTTGCAAAAATAACATAACGGGCCACTAATTTAAATGCCATGGCTGCATTTATTCCAAATTTAAAATTTGCTATTTATTCCAAATTTAAATGTTTTTTTTTTAAACTTTGAATAAATGGCATTTAAATTAGTGGCCAGTAATGTTATTTTTCCAAGAAAAAGTTTTGGATTCTACGCCCGGGATACAAAAAGTAACACTGGAAAAAATGTGGGTGAGCGTGTTTTTTTATTATTTTGGCGTTTTGATTTTAAATTCGAAAGGTACCTAATTACTATTTTTAAATTGTTAATAAATTAGCATGTTTTAAGCTTATTGGCAACTAGACGGTGGGGTATTTTTTTTTTTCACCATGAGAGCTGAAAGTTCGATCAATGTAGGTACGATTGAAAACGCAAAAATTAAGTTTGCGATTTTTTTATTAAAAATCAAATGCAGTCTCACAAAAATAGTGATGCCTATCTGATAACAAAAGTACTCAAGAATATAAGACAAAAATAAAAATTATAAAAAATAGCTTATAATGGTGTTACGTGCTACGATCAAAACATTGAACAAGTGTGTTCATTTTCGTAAAAAAAACCTAAATGTCCAAATATCTCGGAAACCGTGCAACTTTTACTGAACCTATTATAGCTTTATTATAACGTCCTAAGTGCCCTCTACTCTATCCGTAGTTCAAGGATAACCACTCATTTCATTACCTAACACCCTGTATACCAATTATACACAATAATGTCGTGCTATGGCTTTCTATCCCTGGATGGGTAGGTACTCAATCGGATACCTAGATACGCGATACGCGTTGTGAACGTTATGCCAAACGCTTTGCAAGGTTGGCCAAAAGCTTTACTTTAGCGTTGTTTCTTGGAATCCGCAACGGGGCCCCATATGGCACTTGCAACAATTATTATATCAGCAAAAGATATTCAAGCAGAACGGGCGCGCTCGAGTTGATTTATAGCTGAACAACAATCGCAAATTAAGGCGGATTCCGTCGCGCGGACACCCGTAGCTGCAGTACTTAGCGCGGAGACAAAGTATAAAGTAGCGCCCCCATCCACCCACTGAAAAACGTCTCTAATATTCTTTTAGAAACGGTGGCATTTACGGGCTATATTTTATCCCGAATTTGCATACGCTCCTTTTTTCGTACCCGTCCTCTATTTTATCGGGGTGAGCATTTTTTTTCGTCCGGGGGTTAAGATACAAAAGGGTAAAGCGCGGGAGCTGCTTCGATAATTAAATTGCACCGCGGCGTGCGTGAGTAAAGTAAAACTGCGTTGCCGGCTGCCGCACGGCGAACATTCTTCTGGTGCGTCCCTGGAGCTGTGATTGCGTAGCGGCCGTTTATTACCGTTTCACGATACATTAAATTTGACAATTAAAGCTTAATCTCCTCGTTTCTCCGACCGTTTGCTTTATCATTTGCATCTGATTTCGGCGATCACTGTATGTTTGTCCCTCCCTTCGAAATCGGTTATTTACTGTCGTCACTCTAACCTAAGTGTTTCTACTTTATTGCGTTTTTAAACAAATGAATTTATTAAGGGTTCAAGTTGTATGCAATGCACCCTCTTAGATTTCATATCGACGGTGACAGAGTGGGTCTTTAAAACGAGAGTCAATCTGCATTTTGCTTTCGTCGTTCGGGTCGATACGTAAACCGTTCATTATTTTGTATATTCATAACACGAATTTTGTGAATTATTGAAAAATAGAAAAATCGAAAGGTACTTCCTTTATACTTTTTATATTATGATAATGTTCATAATGTAATCAATTTCATAATTAAAGTGGCTTGTCAAACACAAGGTCAAAGGCTGAAGAAAGTAGGATAGAAGATGAACCGTCAGCGAATACAAACAACGGATTAATAATAAAGCTATACGTCACATATTCCTATCAATACGTATCAGCCCCGTTAAGAAATGCTCTGAACAAACCCAAATCAGTATAAATTATCAGTAGTTAGTTAGTGAATAAAAATAATTAATATCATTAGAACCTTTCGTAAAATGTTATTTAATTACCAAGTTCCCAACTCGGAGGATTTAATATTTCCTGGCAGTTGCGATGATAATTTAACTAACAAATTAGGAGAAATCTTACCCTGCTCTAAGTCAAATTACCATAATTGCTAATCAAATGTTGTAGGAGTAGGCGCGTCGTTGCTTCGCTCTAATTACAAATTCTAATTCCCTCTCTTGTTTCACGGGCCTTTTGAATTCGTAAATTATTGCCCTTGCTTCAGGCTATCAAATGAATTATATTACATAATCTACTCTTGCTTCAATTTAACTTTGAAGGCAGGCACTTACCTATTAAGATTTAATAGAAACGCTCTACGTGGACACTCGGAGCTGGTCTCGGAAGTATCTAAGTAGCTATCTAAGAGATATAATAATTTCGTAATTAGGGAAATCTCCAACATTTACTTGACGCCTATTTATTTACGTCGAGCACGATAAGACGAGTGAAGTATCTCACTTAAATAGACTCAAAGAAATGAAAAACATCCACCCGAGACGAGCTTTAGATATAGACGATGCTGTTAATTTGTTTGAAGTTCTACAAAGACGATTTCCTCGAAGGAAGTATTTCATCAAAAACTTAATAATATTAAAACATTTTCAGTATTCGAGAGCGACGTAGCGCGCGATTTTAATTCTCTCACAAGTCTACTTACAAATAACACCGGCTCCAATTAAAAGCGCGCGACAGCTTTGAAAAGCGGAATGAAGGAAAGTATAAGTAGGTGGGGAAATGTGCTCGTGTTTACGGAAACCTCCTCCGGCAAAATATTATCGCGAGACGAGCGCGATCAAATATTCAGGCGGCGCGCGCGGGCGCGGGACGCGACCAACCCTCTCTAACTTTCAAGCCCTTCCCTTTGCACGCCCTACACTAATTACGTTTAGAGTTCTTAAGCGAAATTACTTAGGCCCCTCGCCACCCGCGCTCGCCTCCCCCCTTCCGGAAATGAGGCGCGCTGGAAAACAAGAAAGAGGAAAGCGTTATATAAGAACACCGCTGTCTTTCTGCTCGTCCTAAATCTGGACAATCTGAAAGATGTTGATGTAATGATTTTTTTTTCTTCATTTTCGCGAGTTCTCTGTTCATGAGCGGTTGCTAAGTGAAAAGCAATTAAAGCACGGGCGAGTGATCTCCGCCCCACCCGCCGGGGCCGGGCCCGGCTTCAGGCTCTCGCTTGCCCAGCTGAAAAAGGAAAATTATTATAAACACGATTTTAGTGCATTATAATGATGATAAATGACACTTTTTAAGTTCGGAGCAACATAATCTGTGACATGTACTTTCTAAGTTGGTAGCTTTGAGGTGTAACAAGATGACAGACTACGATCTGAATTTTAACAACACAAATGCGCATTAAGTTGTAAAAGTAGGTTTATAAGCATACTCACAATGAGCAAATCCGAGAGACTAAGCGAATTCGTACAATATATAATTGTGTTCAAAATATTATCATTTGAATATTCGTGGTTGATAAAGCTGGCGACGCGCCGTCAGCGGCAGCGGCGGCTAAATTAAACGAATTCACGACGGCCCGAGACCGCGTTTCCGCACCTTTTATGTGCCAACGCACAGTTTAATTTCCTAATTTTCAAATGTTCTTCAGAAACAAGACAGTGTTGGGGACTTTGATCATCCAATCGGAAGCTACCGTCAACGCAAACATCCAAGTGAGCGCGCCGTTGGACTCAGTACTTACACGCCAAATCTCTTTACAACCTACTTTATTTCCCCTGCGTCTTAATTTACTTCAAAATTGTAAACAGGTTTTTATACACGTCTCAGATTTATCGAGCTGTCACGAAAATGTATGTGTATATTAAGTTTACGTTGGGCATGCGACTAATTAAATGTCATCCAGGCAGCATTTAAGTTTTTCGTCGGTACCTACGGCCGTACCAATAAAATTATAGGTACATGGTTATTAGAGACTCTAAAAAAGGAAATATATCAACGGTTAGCGATGGTAATAAAACTGGTAATTTGATATTACAATCATTTGCATACATTTTGCCACAAACTGGTTAAATACTGGGTACTGACTGGGTTACATATAAGAGTTTAGAAGAGTTGAATACATAATCTAGAAACTGTAACGTAAGTTTATAATTATTTTTTAACTGCTGCCTAGTTGGCAACTTGATAGCTCTGAATCAAAAAGATATGTAAAATGTTGTTGTTTAAATACAGGTTATTTTTCGGCCTTATGCACCTTATTTATATCCCGGAAGCAAAATTGATAGCTAAAAGTTGAAGTGTAAGCTTTTGTGACTTTCTTCAAGTAAGCAAGTATGGTGCGTTTAATTATCTGATTTTTGCCTACAATAAGTGTGAGTTGCACTAAGTTACTAGAACAATAACTAATGTCAATGAACTAGTCGTCAAATCTCTGGTTAAGTTGATTTCACTTAATTTTTTTTTCTTTCGACTATTATAAAGTAGGTACGATAATAATAGGTACACTTATACAAACTAATATTCTGTCTGTTACCTCTTTTGGTATGAAGATAATTTGAGAGCCTGATAAGGACATAGGATATTTTTTATTCTGGAGAATCGCATAATTCCCACGGGACATAGTGAGAAACGAATTCTATGTAGACAGAGTCGTGGGTAGCTAGTGCTGTCTGTACATGTGCGATGCTCTACTCGAGTGGATAATTAGTTTGAAAATGATTTCGGTCATATTCGAACGCAAATTACACTAAAACTTCCCGTAAATCACATATTTCATTCTCAACTTTTGTAGAATCTTAAAACAGCTTCGGCTCTTACAATATCTTCATCTTAGGTGGGTACCTACGTAACCTACTCTTTGTTCAAGTTACGTTTAACTAAACCACCTAACATTAATCCCGACTGGCTTTTAAGAATTGACTGGTTCACGAGTGACAGCTCCGACTACTTTCATGGCTGATTAAAAAATAAACTTAAAAAAAAATAACGCCTCTTTACTTTTTTTCGTTGCTCAACGGCTTAAATTAGGCGCAGAGAAATTACAAAACAAAAGAGGGAAAGTTGCGGCTGTTTAATGAGATTTAAATAATTAATGAGTGTGCAAAATTGGTTTCTTTTTTTCAGCAGCGGTAGCGAGTGCTTCGAGGGTCGCGATGAAAAAACAAGCCATAATTGCGGACCCCGTCCGAGACATCCTCCGCTCCCAAAATACTTATTACCATCGAGGGAGCCCGGTACGACCATAATTTATAAAATGCATCCTATTACGGCAGCAATTAAACTTTTTCGTCGCTGTAAATCGAGAATATTATTTCATATTTTCTTTCTTACACAAATGATAAGGCATGGTTTTATAGTCTTGGGCGTAGGACAGTATTTAATTTGCCTATTTATTGACACTGTGCTACATTAGTAGATCAAAAAAACAGCCAATATCTCATATTCTGTGACCAACGATAGTTCTATTTTACAAATTAGAAACTTATTTATCAATACGAATTAGCAATAACAATATTTCCCCTCATTTGTTGCAATTAAATCGAATTGATGTTATTCGCGTTCCTGATCGAGGGACGTGATTCTAAGCGTAAAACTTATTCTTATACAGACGGATTCATTTAAATATTTCTCCTCCCTAATTCGCGTATCAAAGCACAACCGTTAGATCAAATTCTGCTGGTAATTTCCACATGATCAACTACAAAATAAGTCCGTTAGAAACGTTCGCATGGAAAGTTATTTGAATTGGTTTTTTACTTAAAATGCAACTTTCAGTTCATTGATTTCATTATGCTGAAATTGTATAATCGCGAAATCTTTACGGAATATGGAAATTAAATAATTTTCGTATTCAAATGGTCGTGATTGACATCTCGCCAGGCGGTCATCTCGGCGCTCCCGCGGCCTTTTGTAAACCCTGACCTCGATCCAGCGATTGTGATCAAATCCAAAAACTATTTCAATATATTCTTCTGTACAAAGAGCATTTCCAACGACTTCTCAACTTGGGGTAAATAAAATTAATTCGTTGGGAATTTCCGTTATAAGTTCCCGAATTTTAATTAGTTTAAGTCCTGGCTAGTCATACGGATTGAAAAAGAAACTGTCGCACAAGATTTTGCTTGAGATTGGGCGAGGACGTTATCCTTTGTTGTTTGTCGTTGATAAAATAGACGATTGGTTACGAGATAAAGTAGGTGACTACTTATTTGATCTGGGAAGAAGACTCTATCCAAAGGAAAAGTTAAATAGATTCTTAGTTAGCTAGTAGCTTCGGAGTCAAGATATTTTTCTCTAAATAGAAAACAAAAAAAAAAACATTCTTATAGTTGATGAATGGCTCATGAAATTTACTTTATACGCCCAACATTGCTATAGCGCCATTGTAAAGAAATAAATGAAAGTGTAATTACGCATCACTTAGTTAATTGATCAGTGCTAGCTGTTAGTTAATTTCTCTAAACTGTCTGATGGCGCTTATAACAATTTAACAAGCGCTTATATTATTTGCCACAAGTAATTAATATTTTACGACCAAATGGCCTAGTGGTTAGAGAACCTGACTATGGTTCGATTCCCGCGTTGGGGCAGATATTTGTATGAAAAATGTTTGTTCTTGGGTCTTGGATGTTCAATATGTATTTAAGTATGTATCTATTTATATAGTATGCTTATCCGTTGATTAGTACCCATAACACAAGCTTTGCTTGATTTGGGACTAGGTTAATTGGTTATATATAATTTATTTATTTACTATTAATATTTTTTCGACAAATTCTTACAGAAAAGCATCTTTTAACAGAGTAAATGCGTGTTCCAAATGATATCTGTATGCTTTGCCGACAGATGGTGTGAGCCATGAGGGTCCGCTGTGCTTCTACTCTAATTCTCTTATTGCCATGTAGCACTAAGAAACGTGGATAAATTGTAATTGATCCATAATTCATTCCGTTATAGTTATGTGAGGATTTGTACAAATATTCAAGTATTAATTGAAGTTACTATTGTTTTCGCACTTTGACCTCTTGCGTGCGAACCGTAAAAACTGCATAAGGTTTGGTTTGGGTCAAATGATATATTAATAATATTATGATAGTTTTCTGACAGGTGGAATATAGCTAGATGGCGTTAGTGTCATTAGGTTCGTTTGTCACAGTCTTGCTTGCGATTGATTCAATTAGTTACAAACCAATCTCAAATAGCACGCTTAGAACGAAACAGGCTCAATCCGCATTATTACGATTTTAAAACTGAACCTGTTTTTTTAAACAAAGTTTATTTTTGAAATAAGAATATTTAGATTTAAATAAATAAATAAATAAATATTAGGGGACAATCTTACACAAATCGATCTAGTCCCAAACTAAGCAAAGCTTGTACTATGGGTACTAGACGACGATAAACATACTTATATACACAAATACATACTTAAATACATAGAAAACATCCATAACTCAGGAACAAATATTCGTGCTCATCACACAAATAAATGCCCTTACCGGGATTTGAACCCAGGACCTCTTGCTTCGTAGGCATGGTCACTACCAACTAGGCTAAAGCGGTCGTTAAAAGCGAATTGAGTCAGTTTAATTTTAAGCGTGCAAAATGTGACAAACAAAATAAATGACAAAGTTGTCAAACGGGCCTCATGATAGTGCCGAATGTCATAGAAACCCTCATTCATTATACAGGTTAAAATAAAATAGAAAAGAATGACCTAAGTCATGTGGCTCAATTGCAATATTTAAATGTTGATTGCGAATGACGCAATCGAGTTACAATGTAAAAATGAAATCTCAAATTAGTCCTGACCTGAAGTGTGTGAACCCTAAGAGGCGCATCGCCCGCGCGAGTCGCGTGCGCAGACGACACCCCACATGCATTGTAGTCGGATCGGCAAAAAACGCGGGATTGTTTACCTCACTTTTTACCTTTTTTCAACTTTTATTCGTATTTTATCGCGGCGCACGCGGCGACTACCTTTATAGAGTTCTCAATGAAGCGTTATGCGCCTCCATTGTGAACAGCCAAGTCGCGGTAATTCATTTTTAATGTTAACTTAAATGTAGATAATCGGTGGACCATTCGAGCAGCCCTCTTCTTTTTATTTAATTTGTTGACATTGACGTGATCATTTATAAAATGTGGACACGTTATTCGCTCCACATCGTTTTTTTTTGTGCAGTCAATTTTATATATTTATGAACTAGATTAAAAGATCTTTGTTATACCAATATGTTTTATTGTATAAAATTTGCAAATGATGACAAGTTTAAATGGAATTTTCGATTGTGAAAGCAAATAGCAAATAAGCAATGAGTTTTAATACTGTCCACAGTGCCGTAGGTTCGATGTATCAACATCTTCTGGAAAGCGTGTTTTCTATTTTAATCCGATTAAGTTATAGCGTAATTTAGTCCACATCAATTATAATGAGGATTTTTTATTTTGTCTTCTTCAAGGCACTATTAGTAACTTTTGAGCCCTTTCAAAGTCTGAAATTAAACTAAGGAAAAACTCATCAAATGCACCGCTGTTAAGAAAGGGCACTATGAAAAAGTATTTTAGATTTACTGTCAATAAGTACGAATGGGAAAACGTCCACGTGAATTGACCATTTTGAATTTTGATCAAAAATAATACCATTAAAAAATAATATTGACAAAATGTGATTGTGCTGAGAAATAATTATAACCAAATTTCTCATTATTATCATTATCCCAGCCTATATTCGTCCCACTACAGGGCAAAGGCCTTCTCTCAGAATGAGAGGGCTTGGGCCGTAGTTCCCACGCGGGCCCAGTGCAGATTGGGAACTTCACACACACCATTCAATTTCTTCTCATGTATATGCAGGTTTCCTCGCGATGTTTTCCTTCACCGTAAAGCTCATGGTAAATTACAAATGTAATTTCGCACATAAATTCCGAAAAACTCAGAGGTGCGAGTCGGGATCCGAACCCACGACCCTCTGCTTGAGAGGTAGGTCACCATAGGTCAAACCACTAGGCCACCACGGCTACAAACCAAATTTCTGTTCGTCATAAATGAATTAAGCCTGTATTGAAATTAATCATTAATGGAATTGTTCATTACTTCCTTCGGCTTTTATTAATTTTGTCAATTTTACCATGGGGCATGATTCCATTTTCGACAATATTGGATAATTTGCCTTATCTGATTTGGCATAAAATTTTCCATTTGTGGAGTGGACGATTTTCCATTTATACCTACCTACTTGATGACTGTAAATCGTATTTTACTATAGACCGTTAGGTACACGAGTCAATGTGAAAAATATGATAAGGAAAGCATGGATAAAAACAGTTATTTAAAAGATTTCACCGACATATTGATATAATTTAGGGACTAAATCTATCTTCTACTGATCTATGACAGCACAGTACAAAAGTGACATTTTCTCAACTTACTCTAATGCGATGACGTGAAACAACATCTTTGTCTACTACGTCTATTGTAGTCGATTGTACTCGCTAGAAAACATTCGCCAAATGGAAAAGTTGGATTCGAGCATAACAGAACACATTTTTGAATGTTCACGGAATGTATAATTTCGCGAATAAATATTTGCTGCGAGTATGCGATAGGGAACCTCGAGGTACTTTCTGAATTAAAACTTTTTTTACGCGTTTATATCCCTTTTTATTATATCAATAAGTCTGTGTAACAGTGTTTTTAAAATTGACTCTAACACACGCCAACGTTAGTATCATATTTGCTACAAATAAGTTAATCTTAACAATAAACCAAGATTGCCAATACTGAAAAAATGATAAATTAAGAAATGTATAAGAAAATGCATTCGACATCAATTAAATGCATGTTTGTGCACGAAAGTGCTACCGCCAAGTCCGTTAGTAATCTGTCTTAGTTTTCTCCGATACTTTAGGAACTCTTTACGGAAGCCAAGTACTCGTTGTATTTT
Organism: Archips xylosteana; assembly: GCA_947563465.1. NCBI lineage: Eukaryota > Metazoa > Arthropoda > Insecta > Lepidoptera > Tortricidae > Archips > Archips xylosteana. The sequence continues at coordinate 9,605,633 of OX387349.1, forward strand.
TTTTCCTGTGCCTGTTGTAACTTTTGTAGTTTTTTGATAAGTCCTTTACTTATTTCCTTGCCTTCGTGGTCGTGAGTTGGAAGACCCTAAAACAAAGCATTCACATAAAACGGTTGCTAGGATCTTGGTTGTTTTTTTTTAAGTATATATCCTTTATCAGACCAATTAATTTGCTAATTATAGCTTTTGTATTTGAAAAAGTAGTTTTTAATTAAAGGAACATGGGCGACTTTGTATGGAGCTTGGCCCTAAATTGGTCATAACATAGGTCTTTTTAATCTTCTTCATTTCGTTCTATAAGCACCAAGTTGAATTCCTTTGCAGAACTGAAATATTGATATTTTAGTCAGCGTGAATACGCTCTATCAGAAAACGGGTTTGTCTTAGAGAATACCGATCATTAATGATTGGTTAGGGTACCGAAGTATATAAAATAAACATATTTTTAGCTAATTATTGGTTTTATTAATACAATTGCTGCAGCAAGTTGTCATCTAATTAAGTCATTTAATAAACACGTCATTCCAGATGGCAAGTTAACCCTACCAATGTAGTTCACGCCATATTCGGTAGAAATACCTTCGTTATTTCTATATTTTGTCTAAACTACCCTCCAGGATGTTAAATGCAGAATTTTCATAGCTCTTATTCACTCTAAAAATATGAATATCTCAGCTCTGCAATGGAATTCAACTTGGTGCCTATAGAACGAAATAAAGCAGATTTAAAGACCTATGACCCAACTCTCAGTTCTGTTAGTTTTAGGGCCATTTTGACCATGATCCTTTATGTTTAATATTTTTCGACGTATATTTAGAAAACAAAGACACAAGAAAGTATTCAGGTTAGATTCGGAAGTTGACATATGTATAAAAAGTTTGAACAATCTGCTAATTTTAAACGTTTTCTATGCCATTGTCAGTCTTTATGATTTAATTTTCCATCCATTTTACACATTACACTGACATAAGGTCTACCGGATGTATTGTGAGCTCTACTAAATAATATGGTTTAATTAAGTTCACTAACCTTATCATCGAACTTGGAGTATTTGTCGGTCTCCTTCCGGAACAGGTCTCCTGGAGGAATCCTCTTCTGTTCGTCTTTGAGCCGCTGCGCTTCAGCCAGTTCCTGTTTCTTCTTCAACTTCTCAGCTTCCGCCCGCTTCTTCTCTTCTTTCTCTCTTAATAATTCTTCTTTGCTCACGAGTTTCACCACTGTGCGGTCTGATAACAAATGAATTTAAGTTATAGCAAGTTTTTAATTATTTCTCATAGATAAATTTGAATTATAATATTTTTTACTGTCCTGCTTACGTGATTTATTCCACCATCTAATATCATCATTTATTCTATGACCTGCTAAGTCGTGTGAATGAAGTTCCAGTCCAATGGGAATTTTGAAAAAAGTCTTGTTTTGGCAACATTAGTTATTGTAATTCATTAAGTTTAGTAGCTAAATATTAGACATGGCAACACTCTCTTCTGTCAAAAACCGTTCTAATGTGCTTACGTGCCGCGTATCTGTTTAGCGAAAATAAATTATAAAAAGCCTCAAAAGTGCAGTTTAATTGCGAAAAACCACTCCAACAAGTCTGAATTTTACAGATAAAGAAAGAATAGGATAGGCAGACCCTTCTTATCTACAGGCCGTGCGCACCGCATGCTTATACAAGGAGGTTTCAAAAGTAATATTTTCTTTTGGCGACCTACTTTAAATATTGGTAATACTAAAACATTAATATAGTAAAAGGAAGAGAACGCTAAAATGTCTCGCTGCGCCACTGTCATTGCCAATGACTGACAGTTTGAGAATCCCTTGCATGTATTTATTCTCTATGAGAACGTTCGTGGCACGCAGGATTATACAATGTGGGAACAGATTAGCGTTGATGAGCGCTTACTTAAATACGCGCGTTACGTACTTGTAAGGCCCGTAACAGCAAAGGAGTATGCAATATAGTAATGACACCATTAATCAATAATTTTAAAACGCTGTATTTTAGCCGTGCAAAGCGGATTAATTTTCAATCAACTGTAAAACTAGATTTATGAAAAAAAATCGTTTTGACATCTCGTAAAAAGTGCATATATATAGTCACTACTCTGAAAAAAGCTCGTATCTCAAATCAATATGTAAACCAAACTGAACATTGACGCACACTTAGTAAAGTTCACTTAGCCAGACGCCGTATTGTCTAACGCTTCTGACGCTTGCCTTCGCTTTCACCGTCTCTTTCTGTCATCATTTTATAGCGTTTGACAGAAATAAATAGTAGTAGTAGTTAATGCGGCAAAGTTCTATAGTGCCCTAGGAATCAAATTGGTTGACTGTACCTTAGGGACTGGGAGGATACCGTTCAAAATTGGGATGAATGATGAACATGGGGGGAGGCCTTTGCCCATCAGAGGCACACTTCTCCAGGCTAATTAACATAAACTCACCGGCAAAAAATTTGGCCCACAGTCCACCTTTCATACAAACGAGGCTAATTTGATGCCTTATTTCTACACCAAGGTAGCGCCCCGGTTGAGATCTGATGATGGATATGAATTTGTACAGCACTGAGATTTTCATTCATTTTATTGCCATTTTAGCTGTTTTTTTAAATGTGTATAATTTCCGTATTAAATGCAGATTCAATCAGGTGGGTATCTTAGGAACTCTGAATTTCCTTTATCAATGCTCGGAGTAGCCATCATCAGATCACAGCCGAAACACTGCCTAGTGGAGAACCAAGACATCAAAGTGACCTCGTTTGTATGAATGGTAGACTGTGGGCCAAATTTTTTGCCGGTGAGTGTATAAGCTTACCGGGCTTGTCTTCCAACCGCACTCCTAACTCGGGCAGGTCGACGTCTCGCAGCGTGTCGCAGAGCGCTAACACGTCCCCGGCTTTGGCTGTTCGCGCCGCGTCCCGCACGCGAGCTCGGAAGGAACTCAGCGCTTCTAGATACGGCATCACCGCCTCTTCTAGCTGTGACATTATACCAAATATTCGTTAAAAAATACTATGACATTTTCATTCCAGCCTTTGCTGGTTGGGCCGTAGTTCCCACGCGGGCCCAGGGCGGATTGGGAACTTCACCACCATTGCATTTCTTCGTAGATGTGTGCAGGTTTCCTGACGAGATGCTTTCCTTCGCCGTATAGCTCATAGTAAAATACAAAGGAAATTTCGCACACAAATACTGAAAAACACAGAGGAGCGAGCCAGGATTTGAACTTGCGACTCTGTGCTTGGACGGCCCGTCCATAAAGTACGTCACACATTCAGGGGGTTGGTGTGACGTAATTTATGGATGGCCCCTTGAGAAGCAATAGGTCTCTAACTATTCAGGATATATTTCAGGACTATCCTGTAGGTTAGGTTGTTCGGTTAGTTTTATAACAATCCTGAATAGTTTATAGTTTCAGAAAAAATAAATATCAGTTGGGAAAAGGCAGAGAACCATGAGAAATATATATCGCTGTTAGGCCCATCGTACAGACACGGACTTTCATTGAAGAGGCACTTACCACTGTTCGTATTTTAGCTGTGTAATGCGAATTGGGTTTAGCCGATATATCTTGATTTGCACTACACGGCTAAAATACGAACAATGGCAATTGGCTCATCAATTACTCCGTGACTTTACACAAGGCTACGCAAATCTTCAATACCAGACTGTTATGGTCTCTAAGTGATTACAGCAAAACAAATTTATAGAAGTTCGTACACAGGCATGCGTAATGCGTATCGGGGATCGTCGGATGTCGAAGATTTGCGTAGCGTTGTGTACTGTAGGCACTGGCCACCGAGACCGTGTTGCTGTTTCAAATATTTAAATCAAACGGATTCTGGAATTCGAATCCCGAAACAAACAGCGAACAGCGGACGGTCTTGGGAGCCATTCATGATTAGGCCGTACCACGCGAGTGTTCTGATATTATAATGTACGATTAATAAACAGTGTTATAGTTGGAAATCCACGTTTTCTTTCATAACCACTTGAACGTCCGTCCTGCGTAGGCAAATTCCGGTCTTACGTCCAGCACCGAGCGCGCGCGACGAGCGTCCCGTTTTATTCACAAAAACGTCTGCTGTACACACTGCTACCTATATGTTTATAGGTGCAACACTTTCTCCGCTACAAGTTTGTATCAAGTTTCGAAATAATGCCGATATAATTCACTAGATGTCGTTTTATTCAACTATTGAAGCGATTCGCCACTGGTTACCGAGGTAACCATGGACGCAAGACGCCATTTTTTTTGGGTACTATTGTAACCATGGGCGTTCAAGTGGATAAGTTCAGTTTAAGTAAGGATCTTAGCTTAGGCAGTATTTACTCTTTCAGAGTGTAGGGTCCTTCCACAGTACGTAGGGCGTTATACTCACGTTGCGGCCGTCAGCGGCGCCGACGGGGAAGCCGATGCCGCCGCGCGGGCCGTCCACCGCGCCGAACACGTGCAGCACGTCGGTGACGTACCGCGCCGCCGCCGAGAGAAGCGGCGCGGGCCGAGGAGGAGCCCGGCGCAGGAACACGTGGCACGCCGCCACTAGCTCGCGCAGCGCGTCCAATGCGGCGCGCGTGTCGACGTTATCTGTTACACGATATTTTTTTAGGGTCTCATTCTAAATCCCTAACATCGTTTGTCCTAATGTAATGTTTGTCCTAATGATCGTTTGTCCTAACACTTTTTTTCTCGCAAACCGTGAATTTTTCAGGAACTTTTTGTGATTATCCTCTAGAACTCTATAGGTTAGGTTAGGTTTGTTTTATAAAAATCCAGAACAATTCGCATCCCCAACCGAATAAAGCGGTAATATGAAATGCCTTAGTTTGTAAACTAAGCTTTATCCGGTCGCTTTATGGTTTAGTTTGTAAACTAAAGCATTTCATATTACCGCTTTATTCGGTTGGGGGTGCGAATTAATAGATTTTCAATAAAAAGAGTTAGGACAAACGATCATTAGGACAAACATTACATTAGGACAAATAATCATTAGGGATTTAGATATAGAGCCATTTTTTTATAGCACTATACAATACGTTTACTTTTAGTTTACCACTGACAGATGGCTTGCCTTCATTTCATTTCCAACTTTAACACCATACAAATAAAGTAGCTATTACAAAATCTGCAAACGTGGGTAACAGTATTCTAAAATTGGCTTTCTTTGTAGGTCGTTAAAGTTGAATATGAAATGAAGGCAAACCAACTGTCAGTGGTAAACTTTACGTAATTTTACTGTACTTCATTTAATTTAGAATTGAAAACCACAACATCATTATATTGCGGCTCGTCAACTATTTCTTACCTAACAAATAGTACAGTACAATAGTCTGGGAGCCGCAACATAAAATTGTTTTAATGTCACTTTATTTGCGTGTCGTCAATTGTTACTCTGGTACAAATTGTAAAGAGATTACAGTTCACGAGCCGCAGTATAATGTTGTTGTGGTTTATAATTCTAAATTAAATGGAGTATAGCTGTTTCCCGCGACTCCGTCTGCGAAGAATAGAGGTATAAAAGGTAGCCGTGCTGTTTCGGAGGAGTTCGATAACAAACATCGTGGCACGAGCGAAATTTTATATATTAAATAGATTAGAAGAAAATTATGTCGCACTGCTGGGAAAAGGCCCCTTCTTTCCTACGCTATTCTTTCCTATCCTGGGCATGCACCTGCCAATCGAGCTGAAAAGCGCTCAGGTCATCCCGCCATCTTCTCTTGGATCTGCCTCTCCTCCTTTTTCCTTGAGGAAGGCCTATGTTTCGCAGTGGATGTCTTTCGGCTGAAATGATGATGATGATTATAAACCTGATATGTGCTATACATCTATGCTGCGATGATGTGAAAGCTTTAGATGATTTTTTTATACCGGAAAATCGTTTAGTTTCCGCGGGATAGCGATAAACGAATTCTTTGCAGACGGAGTCTCAGGCAATAACTAGTAATTTATAAGATATGTTATTTTTTTAACAATTATGGATTTTGTCTTCAATAAACGACTAGGTATTATTATTATTATCAAAACGCCTAATGTGTGGGTACTTCTACGAGCGTTTTAACCGCTGTCAATACCCTGTCGCATATATTGAAGAAATGATCCACGCCTAACGAAAGATTTTTATAAAATGATACAGTGTGCTTGCGGTACAATTAAAAATTCGTTAAAATTTCATACTAACTGTAGCTCGTTTCTTCAATATAATGCGAAAGGGTACTGACATGACAGCGGTTAAAACGATCGTAGAAGTACCTACAGTAAAATTACATAAAGTTTACCACTGACAGATGGTTTGCCTTCATTTCATATTCAACTTTAACGACCTACAAATAAAGCCAATTTTAGAATACTGTTACCCACGTCCCATGTTTGCAAATTTTGTAATAGCTACTTTATTTGTATTGTGTTAAAGTTGGAAATGAAATGAAAGCAAGCTATCTGTCAGTGGTAAACTAAAAGTAAACGTATTGTACCAGGTCTAAATGAAGGTAACTCACCGCACAGAGCAGCGTGCACTTGTTCCTTGGTAGCGGACAGTTTTTCAGCGAGCGAGCGCTCTTCTTCCTGCCAGTCGCCGCCGCAGCCTTCGTCGTAGCCCGCACGAAGAGCATCTTTCACCGTCAGGAAAAATTCCTATGACATTACAGCATATTATAGCCAAGTAAAATTGTTTCGACAAATATTTGTTTATTAAATAAAACAACAAACAAATAACAATAACGAACATATAAATAGCAAATATCACAAAACCTAAAGCCTTCTCCTCTGGACCATTAGTCCATTAAGGTAAGCGTCCACATGTCTGTATCGTAAGCATCGGACGCATTGCATCAAACAGATGTATCCTTTGTATAGAAAGTAACAAAAGTGTGTTTACTGATCAGCACCGTACGTACGGATTGCTCATCGGCAATGTCAACATCGATGCTCTGAGAGGCTACTTTTTCGATGTGTGCCGATGACGTTATACGGAATGTCGATCAGTGACGCGCCCCGATCCGATATCTAATATCAATAAACACCTTAAACACACAGCAAGCCTTTCTTCTGGTTCTATAGCCTCCCTTTATGTTGTATTCTGTCTTAATAAATGTGGTTTCAGAATGTTGAAAAGAAAATTTTATTAAGCTTGAAACATTCGAAAATATTAGAAGTACTTGGTACCTATCATCGTTTAAGGAAATAGTGTGTTATATTCTCCATGTACCGATCTCTTCTTTAATACATCGTGTGTCCAGATATTATGTTTCTTTTTTTTAGTTTTTTTTGCATTTTCTTCCTCTTCGCTAACAAACAAGCAATAACAACTTGTTATTCTTCGCTTAAACACATTCTGCACATACGATCAGATCACTACGAAAATTTGAATGGCGTGGCATCAGCAATCCGATTGCTGGTACTTCCGTCGGCAAATCTGATTGATGCCGATACAGTGGACGAATTATAAAAAATTAACCCGTTTGATGCGATGCGTCCGATGCTTACGATAGCGACATGTGGACGCTTATCTTTAGTCGAATCCGCAGATGCATAAATCATAGTAATCATTTCTAGCGTGGCGAATTAAAGCCTACTCTACTCACGTTGAACAGCTTCTCAGTCTGTATCGCCATCTCCATAGTATTGTTGGAGTAGTCGAGCGTCTCCTTCCAGCCGTGTAGCAAGAAGGCGAGCCGGAGTTGCCGCGACGTGTGCCGCTGGAGCGCATCGGATATCGACACGAAGTTCTTTAGCGACTTGGACATCTTGCAGCCGGATATCGTGAGGTGCCCCGTGTGGAGGAAGTAGTTGACCCAGCCTGGCTGGTCGAAGTGAGCCTGTTGATCAAAAGAGTTTAAATTAGCCCCATTAATATTACAACGTGAATGTTTGTGTGGATAGATGTTTGTTAGTCTTTCACGCTAAAACGTTTTTGAAGGATTCTGGTGGAATTTGGCACATAGATAGTTTATAGCCTGGATTTGTCAAAACTATTTATTCCGGAAAATTGTAGTTTCCGCGGGATAGTGATAAACAGACATAGGAATTTAGGGGGCAAAATTTAATGACAGGTAGGGAGTTCCTTTATCGATAAACTCAACTATCGATGCTTTCCCCATATAATATATAAATAAATATCACGGGACAATTCACACCAATTGACCTAGTCCCAAACTAAGCAAAGCTTGTACTATGGGTACTAGACAACGGATAAACATACTTATATAGATAAATACATACTAAAATACATATTAAACATCCAAAACTCGAGCACAAATATTCGTATTTCTCACACAAATATCTGCCCCGACCGGGAATCGAACCCGGGACCTCAAGCTTCGCAGTCAGGTTCTCTAACAACTAGGCTATCCGGCCGCCAAACATTGTGCTTTTCATTTATGTTGTACATATCATGTATATCGCTCTAAGTTTTTTTTGTAAATATATAATTTTATAGAAAGTTTAAAAATAAAACACAATAATAAATCAATTCTCTACTTCTTTACCCTCGTAAAGCACATCAAATTTTGACTATCATAATTTGAAACTTATTGTCAATCGAGACAAGTTGACATTTGCTTTGAAATAATGTATTAAATTTAACAAATTGGGCCTTACGAGTTTATTGTAAATATTTTATAGTGCAATGGTACTGCTATCATTTAAAATATGCTGTCGCCGCAAAGCGCGATTTGGACCGAATGTTGAGTGAACTAAAACTGTCATTGATTTTGTGTACTGGTAACACTGAGTGTGAGTGGGGAGCGATCTTTTTTGGTGACTAGACAACGGTGGCTAGTTTGAAAATGAACGGCGAAGGCGCGACTGGTAAAAAGGGCATTAACTTGTATTGAAAGTATGTATGAAGGATAGGGGAGAAAAATTGCACTGTGCGTTTGTGTAGTGAGTAAAAGAACAACCATTGGTGAGTCCCTAAACGTTCCTTATGTAATGTCGTGCCTATTGTAGAGCAATATGATCACAAGAATGAACCGTATAATACAAAAAAATACAAAATAATTTATTTGACATAAACAACATTTTACATAAACATTTACCGCGATTCTACGTGCACGTCGGCTAAATAGTCTAAATCTAAATTTTCTAAATTTTAATTATAATTTAGACGGCGGATTTAACAAGTGCTATTCCAGAAAGTCAAGCTGACTAAATTTAGCCGGATTTTATCCGTATTCTAAAATTTCTAAGTTAAATTGAGTGTGTTGCTGCTTGGAAAAAATAAGTGAGCGAATGAATTAATGAAATGTGTAAAAAGTATAGGATTTTCTCAAATAATTTACTAAAATTTGAGTGGGCAACATTTAAGAAAAAAGCTTCTGTCCATGTCATTTAAATTAAAATGTCGCTAAAACCTATGCGAAAACGAATAAATAAAATCCAGCAGGATTTACTCGTGGAACAGCTGCACTCCAGTTTGGGTTTAGCGAGAGGTAAGCATGTTTATTTACTAAGGTGACAAAAGGTGAAAATCACAATGATTGGAGATAATAGTACTCAATTTTACGTGCATCGAGTTCGATCTAGCTGCGCATCTTAGACTCCTAAACAGAATAACTACCTATTTGCGTAACGCGTCATTGCGTGGCTTTGACGACTGCGCTACTACTTTTGTGGAGAATAGGCGAAAATATCGCTTCGCAACCGTAACGGCAACGTTTCACCACATCCGCTGCACTGAAACTGAAACTGCCAGAATAATCAGATTAGGTCCATGAAAGTACTGCAGATTCAGTTGTAAGAGCCTTGGAATATTAACATTACGGCGAAGACACGTGTATTTATGTACATACTTATAAAATAAATGTTATCTTTACAGGAAATATAGCAAGCCCCCAAGTGGCAGCTTTCTGGGCGGCCCTAACTGTCACTCTAAATGGGCAGGGCATGGCTGTCGAAGGACCGTGGTGGAGTGGCAGAGTGTAATACTAATTATAGATATCCTATAATATTATAAACGCGAAAGTTTGTGAGTATGGATGGATGGATGAATGGATGGATGGAAGGATGGATGGATGGATGTTTGTTACTCTTTCACGCTAAAACGGTTTGACGGATTCTGATGAAATTTGGCACACAGATAGTTTATAATCCGGATTAACATATAGAATACTTTTTATCCCGGAAAATTGTATAGTTCCCGCGGGATAGCGATAAACGAATTCTTCGCAGGAATGCCAAAACCGCTAGAGTTACACATATGTAATGTATGATGGAAATGTTTATCTTAAATAGGTAGTCCTACAAAAAAGTCCGCCACAGTATACATCTTTCGAAATTCCCACAGGATAGGGAAATATCTAAACTTTCTTTGTTTTTAGGGTTCCGTACCTCAAAAGGAAAAAACGGAACCCTTATAGGATCACTTTGTTGTCCGTCCGTCCGTCTGTCAAGACCCTTTTTCTCAGGAACGCGTAGAGGTATCAAGCTGAAATTTATACCAAATACTCAAGTCTACTGTCCCTTGGAGCTGTGAAAAAGTCAAACTTCTAAGCCAACGCAATCAAAAGATACAGCCGTTTATGACGCAAATTTCCGCATATTTTCGAAACTCGCAAGGGAATCAAAACCTACAGGGTACTTCCCGTGAACTCAGAATCTTGAAATTTGGTACGAAGCAAAGGTCTTATAGCACAGATAAAGGAAAAATTGCGAAAAGCATAAATTTTTATGTCTGTCTGTCTATATCAGTAACCAACGCACATTTTCGACACTCTCAAGGGAATCAAAACCTACAGGGTAGGGTAAGCGTTATTTATTCTGTGGTCGCGGGCAAAAGCTAGTAATTATTATAAAAGCGAAAGTGAGTATGTTTGTTGGTTACGCTTTCACGCTCAACCGATCGGGATAAAATTTGGTACAGTCAAGGGCAAAAATATGTGTACACTTTAGTATCTTGTCTATTTGCGACATATTTGAACTGCCATATATGAACTGTCACAGTGGTTAAAGTGACAAAGTACAAAAGTGTATACATAATATTTTTGCCCTTGACTGTACCTATGGAGATAGTTTGAGACCCTTGAATTTGAAGCTACAGTTCCCGTGGGTGGGCGATAAACTAATTCTTTGCAGACGAAGTCGCGAGCAACAGTTAGTCCCTACTCATCATCATCATCATTTCAGCCAAAAGACGTCCACTGCTGAACATAGGCCTCCCCCAAGGCTCGCCAAACAGATCGGCCCTGCGCCATCCGCATCCAATGTGTTCCCGCTACCTTCACCAGGTCGTCGCTCCATCCCCCTAGTCCCTACTATCTTAACTATAATATTATAATTGCGAAAGTAACTCTGTCTGTCTGTCTGTCTGTCTGTCTCGCTTTCACGCTAAAACTACTGAACCGATTTAAATGAAATTTGGTGCACAGATAGTCTAGAGCCTGAGAAAGGACATAGGCTATATATTATCACGCTAACACCAATAGGAGCGGAGCGGAGCGGAAGAATGTTTAAAAATCGGGGATTTTTGAAGTAAAACTTCTATAGGCGCTAATCTCAACAACTACTGCTCCGATTTGAAAAATTTTTTCAGTGTTAGATAGCCCATTTATTGAGGAAGGCTATAAACTATCACAATAATATTATAAAGGCGAAAGTTTGTGAGTGTGTATGTTTGTTACTTCTTCACGTCTAAACGGCTGGAGCGATTTTAATAAAATTTGGTATGGAGCTAGCTGACACCTTGGATTAACACATAGGCTACGTTTTACTGCGGGAAAATATCTTATTCCCATGGGAAAATCGATCACACTATCACACTAATTCACACTAATATTATAAAGGCGAAAGTTTGTGAGTGTGTGTTTGTATGTTTGTTACTTCTTCACGTCTAAACAACTGGACTGATTTTAATAAAATTTGGTATGGTATTATAGCTAGACCGTTTAAATTTGTCCTAGCCCGCGCGGTACAGGGGCTGGGGGGTATGATTAGAAAAGGGCCGAGAGAGGTGCGTTTCATAAAACTCGCGAGATCTACTACAGCTCACAGCTCTATCCATACTAATTCCATACTAATATTATAAATTCGAAAGTGTATCTGTCCGTCTGTCTGTTTGTCTACGTCTGTCTGTCTGTTACCTCTTCACGCTTAAACCGCTGAACCAATTTATTATACAGATAGTTTGAGTCCCGGGAAAGAACATAGAATAGTTTTATCCCGGAAATCACCCTTTAAGTAGGTGAAAAGGGGGGGTGAAACTTTGTATGGAGAATCAATAACCTCTCAACTGATTTAGACGAAATTTGGTAAGCTTCCATGCATCCTTGCTTACATGCATGCTTGCTTGCTTCAATGCCTGCTTCCATGCCTGCTAGCATGCCTGCCTGCATGCTGGCTTACATGCCTGCATGCCTGCTTGCATGCTCGCTAGCATGCCTGCTTGGATGCTTGCTTGCTTGCTTGCATGCTTGCTTGCGTGCTTGATTGCGTGGTTGCTTGCATGCTTGCTTGCATGCCTGCTTGCTTGCATGCGTGCTTGCTTGCATGCTTGCTTGCATGCCTGCTTGCTTGCATGCGTGCTTGCTTGCATGCTTGCTTGTTTGCTTGTTGTCTGCTTGCTTCTCTGAAATATTTATGGTTCACGCGAGCGAAGCCGCGGGTAAAAGCTAGTAATATTATAAATGTGAAAGTAACTCTGTCTGTCTGTCTGTCTGTTACGCTTTCACGCTTAAACCGCTGGACCGATTTAGATGAAATTTGGAATGGAGATAGTTTGAGACCCTGGGAAGAACATAGGATAGTTTTTTTCCCTGGAAATCGCAGTTCCCGCGGGCGCGCGATAAAATAATTATTCGCGGATGATGTCACGGGCAACCCTATTATTAGGGCTCCGCTGTCCGTCTGTCTATCACAGGACTATGTATCTTTACAGTCACACATCCTTAATTTTCACAAAGTGTAAATAACTATAGTTATGTCTGCAAACTTGATTGTATGCTTGCTTGCTTGCTTGCATGCTTGCTTGCATGTTTGATGCTTGCTTACTAAGGTTGCCGCAGTTCATACGCCTTCAGAAGATATTCCACATATTTTAAATTACATGATGTTTTAAAATTCCTTCATAATTGCAGATTTGGTCGCAGTGGGCACAAAAAGTCAAATCAAAATATAGAAAATGGAGAGAGCAAACCCAGGGCACTGGTGGAGGTCCTGCAGTAGTCCGCCCACTGACAGACACCGAACTCAAGGTTTTGGAGGTTGTAGGAACAGCTGCAGTGGATGGATTTGCCAATCTGGAGACGCCTTTTTTTACCCGACTGCGGCGGAGCCCAAAAGGAGGGTTTTTCATCGTCATTATGTATTTTTTAACCCCCGACACAAAAAAAGGGTGTTATAAGTTTGACCGCTATGTTTTTGTTGCATAGCAGTTTGTTGGCAGAAATTTATAACTCTCACTACTTAAATTAATAAGGTTCCGACACTCACTTGTCCCGTTTTATTAAAAATTCAAACCCGGTGCCGGCTGCGCAGGCACAGCGCGCCGCGGCCCTTTGTTATTGATTAGTATTTTTAATATGAAGGTGGAATTACGCTGTGCGCTGCGCCGCACGCACCGACATCGGCAATACTAATATAACAATGCATTATACACAATGACACAAACATGTGTGTGTGTCTGTCTGTCTGTATGGCTGCGTGTCTGTCTGTGGCACCATAACTTTAAAACGGGTGAACCGATTCGGATGCGGTTTTTTTTATTTGAAAGCTGGTTTCTTTGCGATGGTTCTTAGATATGTTTTATCAAAACCGGTTATGCCGTATTAAAGTTATAAGCTCTTTTGTTAGCAGCAGAAGGGATCTTGGGTGCATAATGGGCATTTACTTTATTTTAAAATACCTATATGTGCGACCAAATTGCGATAGGGGTTTTAAAAATTTTTAATTTATAGTTATTAATGATGAGATGTAAGTCCTGATTATAACTTTGAATGTAGGACCTCAAATAATATATCAATTTGAATATAATATATCTTTGAATGTAGGACTATAATATAGTATTAGGTAGTGGGATTATATAAATAATAAAGTTTGTGTGTGTGTGTATGATTGTTACTACTTAGAAGCCGCGGGCAAAAGCTAGTCACACTAATATTATAAAGGCGAAAGTTTGTGAGTGTGTATGTTTGTTACTTCTTCACGTCTAAACGGCTTAAGCGATTTTAATAAAATTTGGTATGGAGCTAGCTGACACCTTGGATTTGCACATAGGCTACGTTTTACTGCGGGAAAATATCTTATTCCCATGGGAAAATCGATCACACTATAATATTATAAAGGCGAAAGTTTGTGAGTGTTGAGTGTGTATGTTTGTTACTTCTTCACGTCTAAACGGCTTGCATGCTTGCTTGCTTCCATGCCTGCTTGCATGTCTGCTTCCATGCCTGCTAGCATGCCTGCCTGCATGCTCGCTTACATGCCTGCATGCCTGCTTGAATGCTCGCTAGCATGCTTGCTTGGATGCTTGCTTGCATGCTTGCTTGCTTGCATTCGGTCTTGCATGCTTGCATGCTTGCTTGCATGCTTGCTTGAATTCTCGCTTGGATTCTCGCTTGCATGCCTGAATGCTTCCTTTTTTTTTTTTTTTTTTTTTAAATCTAATATTTTAACGAGGCTTGAGTACACCTAATGTGACTATGTCAGCCTCATGGGAAGCCACAGAAAACTACAACACTCTTAATTGTTTCCTAACTCAGAGATGAAGTCTCTGTATAAAAGCATTTCTGATGAATTTGTATATCAGTACCGCATCATCCGACACCGGCTTACTCAGAATTACATTTACACCACCATTATACAAGTTTAAATGAGCCAAATATTTCTTCCTAACGTCTCCAATCTGGTCACATTCCAGAAGGAAGTGCAAGAGGTCCTCGGTTTTGTTACAACCCCTACACAAGGGTGACTGCATGACTCTCATTAAATTAAAAAAACAATTCAGTGGAATGTGACCAGATCGAACACGTAAAGCTGACACAAGCAGGTCCCTGGAAAGGCCGGCACAATCAAACCAGGGAACCTTGAAAACCTTGTTCTGTATGGTGCTATACCAAATCCCTTTCACACTAGATGCAGTACTGAAAAGTTTTTGCCATTCCGAATAGCACTCCTCTTTTGCTAATTGCATTAATTCTGTACCATAGGGCTTAGACAAACAGCCAATCCCTCCCGTGACAGCCAAACCAGCTAATTTATCCGCTTGCTCATTACCAGCTACCCCAATATGAGATGGAATCCACTGCAAAACAATTTGGACATGGTTACATTGCAAGGAGTATATAATTTTCAAAATGTCATAGGCTATCGGCATACCTCTGCAACCCGAGACACAACGAGCCAGGTGTTGAAGTGCACTTCTCGAGTCTGAAAGTATAATCACCTTGTTCTTTGCAATAGTCTGAGCATATAAAAGAGCTTCATACAGGGCAATTAACTCTGCTCTCATAATACAAATTCTAGAATCCAATTTAAGCTGTTTAGAGTGGTTTAACTGTGGATCAAAAAATGCAGCCCCAACCCCCTCACTCTTGGATCCATCAGTATACAATTTATAGAATCCAGCATATTTTTCAACCATCATTTGAATAACACTATACTTAAGGCTATCCATAGGTATATTTCTTTTAGGTTTACTTATAAGCTCTATAAAACATTTAACACAAGCCTGAATGTCAATATATGATACCCATATACCGATTGTATACATATTCAATACTTGACTTTTATGTAAATCTACATTCTTAAAAAAATCGTTCACTGTAACAAGCATTGGCTTGGTTTTGTTGCTCCAGTATCTAAGTTCGCACTGTACCGACAAATGTTGTAAAAGTTCAATAGTTTCATCGTGTAATACAGAACCAACTCTAAGCCAGTACCTTGATGCCAACCATTGCCTACGGACCGAAAGAGGCGGCAAGCAAAGTTCATTCTGCATCACATGAATTGGAGTGCTTCGGATGAAACCTCCACATATTCGCAAAGCACGATTCTGTAGAATATTTAACTTGTTCAAGTGGGTATTTGCACATGAACCATACAAGAAACTGCCATAATCAATTCTACTTCTAATTAAAGATATATATAGGCGTCTTAAGTGTGTTGGGTGAACACCCCAAGAGGTACCAGCCAAAATTCTTAATATATTTATATATTTATATGCTTTTAAACAAACTTCTTTAATGTGCAAACCCCAACGAAGCGAAGAATCAAACCAAAGACCAAGATATTTAATTTCCTTAACTACATTTACCACATTGCTATTTATTCTTATTTCTAAATTATCATACTGTTTTCTAGACCTGCTGAATATACATATGTTCGACTTTCTGTCGGACAGTGACAACCCCATCTCATTTAACAGCTTTATGACAAGTTCCAGGCCTGTGCTAATGTTGGCAACAACAGATCCAAAGCCATCTTCCACAATTTGGTACATAACAAAATCATCTGCATATTGCGATATTGAAATATTAGTTACCTTTTTGCAAATATCCATTGTGACAATATTGAAAAGTAAAGGCGATAATGGATCACCTTGGGCTAGCCCTAGATTTGTACATCTTTCCAAAATTTTATTATTTAAAACAAAGATTTGGAGCTTTCTATTAGACAAAAAATTCCACAAATACTGGCATATCTTTCTTCCCACTCCTATTCGTTCTAAAATTTTCACAAGAAAACTTATGTTAACTTTATTATACGCGTTTTCTATATCGAGAAAACAAGCAACAACCGCTGTCTTCTTTGAAAATGCTATCTGTATAGTAGAAACTAAACGTACCAGATTATCAATACAGGATTTTGACCTTCTAAAGCCAATTGTTGAAGGTGACAGAAGTCCTTGACTCTCAACATACCACTCAAGTCTTTTAACTAATATATAATGAAACACCTTACAAGGGCAAGACATCAGAGAGATGGGCCTCAGCGATGACGGTTGACCAGATTTTGGTATCGGAACCACTCTAATATTTCGCCACTGCACAGGCACTTCGCCGGTTATTAGGATAAGATTATAAATATATAGAAGCATAACTTTGCCAGAACTTGATAAATTGTACATCATAGTATATGAAATATTATCAGCACCTGGAGCAGTATCTTTACGTTTAAGTACGTTAACAAGCTCTGACATAGCTACCCTTTTTTCTAATATACTATTAAAACCATCAGCAAATAAAGGTTGAGGCTCCTCGGAAGAATCTGGTGTCAATGAATGAAGCAATTCCGACGCCTCAGCTGGATCAACAGTACTATTTCCCCTAGTCTTCCCTTTCATCCATCTCATTTGCTTCCACATCTCTGAAGGCGAAGTTTCCGTGTCAATATTTGTACAAAATTTTCTCCATGCCATTGAACTTTTTTTCCTAATTAGTTGTTGAGCTCTCGAGATTTTTATTTGCAAGGTAGTAAAATTGCTAGGAGTTGGATTTCTTCTGAAATTTTTTAATGCAAGTCGTCTTTGTGCTACTGCTTCCGAGATCTCTGAGCACCAATATGACTTAGGAGAGAATTTGTTTGTTGGATCTTGAGATTGCTTAATCCATGGTATAGTTGTATCAGCTGCGGCATTGACACCATTTACAAATATGTCGTAATTTTGCTGAACATTTAATGACAGTTGTTGCTTATCAAAAAACGAGCTTGTTTTCATTTTATATTCCTTCCAATTAGCCTTTTTAAAGTTTCTTCTTAAAATAGGCATTTTCGATTTTTCGTAGCCGAATTTTAATTTAATTATTAAGTGGTCACTACCCAAAGATTCATTTGACACCATCCATGTACATTTAATTGAGATATCAGTTGAAGCAAATGTTACATCAGGAGAAGATTGCTGTATCTGACCATCTGCCATTCTGATTCTGGTATAATCTCCGTTGTTCAGACAAATGTAGTTGTGCTCAAACATTGCCTTATACAACTTTTCACCCTTGGTATCTGTCTTATACGACCATAGCAAGTGGTGGGCATTCATATCTCCTAATATAATGGTCTCTTTATCGAAAATTCCGAAAATACTATCCCAATCGCTTTGTCTAATACTTTGGGCGTTCGGACAGTATATAGAAATTATATTTTTTAACCCAGAGACATTTTCCACTGTCACAATCTGTATTTCAAGGTTAGTATTAGGTGAATCAAATGTATAGGAAAGCAACTTAATAGAATTGTGGGAAAAAACACACACCCCTCCATAACCATCTTCCCTGTCCAACCTCAACACATTATAGTTGCTTATATTAATGTAATCGTGTTCAGATAGCCAGGTCTCACTGATAAAACCTATATGAACCTTGTCTTGTATGAAAATATTCTCTAATTCTTTCAACTTAGCCTTGATACTGTGCGCATTCCATTGCAGTATATTCAAAGACTCAACTTTATTTTGTCTGGGCATTAAGAGAGAAACCCAAAAGATTCAGCAATGTATCCAAATTCCAACATTCTTTTAATAATAATTTCACTTCCTCTGATATATATGTCACCACCTTATGCAATTTTTCTTCCCAGCTATTTCTAGACATTAAAATCTCCTTCATTTTTGTAATAAACCTCATGAATCTCCCTATGCCTTTTTTATCATTATAGCAGTTTTGCTGTCTCCGGCACTCAGAATCCGACACTTCCTTCTCTTCTCTCTCCTTGCTCAAATTGGGGTGTTTTTCTTTCCTTTGATCCTGCGATTTATCTTTTCCTCTTTTATTTTCGCGTTGTCTTACTAATCTTGGCTTACTTATCTTTCCATTAGTATTTAAACTACCTCCCTTTAAAACATCTACATATGTATGAGTTGGCGTCTGTAGCACGGAGTCAACAACAATATCTTCATGATCAGAAATGTCTTCAATTTCCACTCTATCATCAGTGTACTCAGGGGTATGCATTCTCTCATGCATTTTCAATAGTGCAGTTTTATAAGTGCATTTGTACTCGGCCATAACTTCTCTAACTTTTTTTTCCCTGTGAAATGCTGGGCAAAGGCTTTTAACTACAGACATGTGACTTCCCTTACAATTCACGCATTTGAAAACGCTAGCCTCACAATTTTCATGATCTGCACCACATTTTGGACATACCGGTTTTTTAGATGGGCAAAAATTCTTAATGTGCCCAAACTTCCAACACCTACTGCACTGTGTCACAGGAAATATAAATGGCTCGACTTTCATCCTTAACCCATATGAGTAAACATATGAAGGCAAATCTGAGCCTTTAAACCGTAAGCGCACCTTTTCACTTTTAGCCCATTTGCCATCCCTGTCTCTTCTATTGAGCCTCTTTGCATCAATGATCTCTATCTCAGATTCTAACTCATCTTTCACCTTCTCTTCCTCAATGTCCAAATCAACATCTTTTACTACTCCATAAACATAGGATAGTACATTAACATTTCGACAGATCCAGCCTCTGGAAGTAATCTGTGTGCAATTAATAAGTGTGTCAGCAGACTCATTGTCCTTGAATAGTAGTAATATTTTATATGGGCTCTTATATGACACTTTTAATATTCCAGTAATATTTTGATTTTTCAGTATTTTTGCCATTCCAATTTTCATCGGTAGAACCTCCTTGCTGCTAATAGATACTTCTACAAAAGCATCCTGATTTTTATCTGCAAAACCCCTCTGTGATCGAGGACTTAGAGAGTCACGTTGATCCCTTTTCTTACTTTTACCTTGCACTAACGTGAAACCTTGCGACAACAACATCTCATCCTCCTCTGGCGAGATATATTCTCTCCCCCTTTTACGGTTAGATCCACCCGCCTCCATGTCCTTTCTGTCCCATTCCAAATCCGGCCCCAAAATAATCTGACCTATTTCTTCTGGTGTCAAATTCGGTCTCTGAATTGCATTGCAATCTTCTTCCTCTTCACTAAACTCCATCACACACACACAATTTCCACTTTCTCCTTAAAAACCCACAATTAAATTATAATGAGGGTAGTTCAATAGTCACTTATATTAATATTGTTTATTTCACCAAAATTAATCGATTTCACCACATTAAAATGTTGGTAAACACTGTGTAGTCATCATTAGTACATAAATATTCACACTTTAAACACCAAAAGTCAATAATAAATTAAAATTTAAATAATTTAACAGAGCAAATCACAATCAGACTTTTCTGTCATCGAATCGACCTACATATGCTTCCTTGCATGCTTCCTTGCAAGCTTGCATGCTTTCTTGCAAGCTTGCATGCTTCCTTGCATGCTGCTTGCATGCTTGCGTGCATGCTTGCTTCAGGCTTGCTTGCATAATAGCTTGGTTGCTTAATTGCTTGCTTCTCTGAAATATTTATGGTTCACGCGAGCAAAGCCGCGGGTAAAAGTTAGTGACTAATAAAACTAAGAGCACCTGTGGACGTTTGTAACACCAGAGATATCACCAGAGAAAACTTCAACTGGCAATACAGTCCACAGCTTTATGGTCCTTGAAAGGAAACACCTTTGAAACCGGGCAGTACGAAACCATTACGGCTCTAGACTTTCTTTAGTTGTAGTAATGTCGAAAATTAATTAACTGAACTACTTGTCGTTTTGTTTAAGTCTGCTCCTGTGGAAAACTCTACACCGACACCTGCTGTGCCACCACCAGCACCATCCAGTCCAGTTGCCGTCCAGCCGCCAATTGCTGTGCCAGAACGTACTCCAGCTCGCTCGCGCACCTTGTCACGACGACGACAACGGACAAGACCTTACCGGCCCAAAGCAGCAGAAATACTTCAAGGGTCATTAGACCGGAATCATGAATTGTTCCGGTCTACAATAGCACAGGCAGCGGAGACCTTAGCCACTGCCATCAGAGACGCAGGGATGGCCATTTCTTCGGCTATTACTAACCATGGTGGCTTAAGAAACAATAATGGTGATGGGCAGTTGGCAGAATATTTAGACGAAGATCAATTAGAATAAGAATGTACCTAACTATAGTATTTTTTACCTGATGAGTTCTGTGACACTTGAAAATTTTCCGAATTACGCATACTATATTCCCAAAATATTTTATAAAAGTAATTTATATTTTGAAGCACAATAATCAAAAAAATGTAAACCTGTACTTTTAAAAAATATATAGCAATATCAGTGTCCATTAAATAGACTCCATTGAATACGATAGAAAAATATTTATTTTTTAAATGACGCAATGTGTGAAACGGAACAGAGTAGTGACGTGACACAACATTATCGGCAATTGCCTCGGTTCATTATTCGATAGCAGTGAACACTAAGATATTTTAAATTTTTAAACAAAACTTGCAAGTTTTTGTAAACGCGGCTATCGGGTGTTCCTGAAAATATAAGCACAAATTTGCAGTGCTGACATTTTCTTTACAGCTAATTGGAAGTATGATGAGGAATTTACCTTTTATGATGCACCAAAAAGCGGCCGAAGAACGCGACCTGTAAACCGAAACTTGGACCGCAAAATCGCTCAGGCGTTTAGCAGAAAACCGACCTGTCGGTCAGGGATACCACAGATTCTGACAGTAGTAATGAGGGTGCAATTTCTTCTGAAACTGGCGAATAAAGAAATATTTGTATTTTTAGGGTTCCGTAGCCAAATGGCAAAAAACGGAACCTTTATGGATTCGTCATGTCTGTCTGTCTGTCTGTCTGTCTGTCCGTCCGTAAGTCACAGCCACTTTTCTCCGAAACTATAAGAGCTGTTGTGTTGAAACTTGGTAAGTAGATGTATTCTGTGAACCGCATTAAGATTTTCACACAAAAATAGAAAAAAACAGTATATTTTTGGGGTTCCCCGTACTTAGAACTGAAACTCAAAATTTTTTTTTCCTCAAACCCATACGTGTGGGGTATCTATGGATAGGTCTTCAAAAATTATATTGAGGTTTCTAATATAATTTTTTTCTAAACTGAATAGTTTGCGCGAGAGACACTTCCAAAGTGTGTGTTAAAAAAAATATATGATGTACATTACCATGTAAACTTCCACCGAAAATTGGTTTGAACGAGATCTAGTTTATCTGTCTGTCTATATCAGTAACCAATCTACAATGATCCCACACTGCGGACATTTTGCTTAGGAGCAGGGGTCTGCTAAGACTGGATGTCATAGATACATATAAATTTGTACGGAACCCTCGGTGCGCGAGTCCGACTCGCACTTGGCCAGTTTTTTGTTTTATTTTAACGCATTGATTAGCACATACAATACTTTCTATTCTATAGGTATTAGGGTAGGTAGATATATTATTTGTTTGCCGACCATACTTTGCTATGAAAACTGCACGTTGATAAGCATCTCTATTAGCTGATGTAACCAGACTTTACACGTTCCACGCGAATGAAGCCGTGGGCGGAAAACTGGAAAAATATTATTTTTAAAATATAATGCAACTTATCCAAAAATAGGCACTAATAAATAACTCTTAGAAAAATCGATAGTTTACTTTATAAATGGTACCTAAGTACATTTCTAAAACTGTCAAACTCGAAACGTCCCAGAACTCATCATAGGTGAATAACTATAAATTAAAAAATTTAAAACCCCCAACTCAATTATGTCAGTCGTATGTTTGAACATTAAGTCAATGCCCGTTATGTGTCTATGATCCCTTCCGCAGCTAACAAAAGAGCTGATAACTTTGAAACGGCGGAACCAATTTTGATGAAACATATGTAAGAACCATTGCCAAGAAACCTGCTATCTATTAAAAAAACCCGCATCCAAATCGGTCCACCCGCTGAAGAGCTATGATGCCACAGACAGGGCTGGGCAGTATTTGAATTACTTGTAATTGAACTACGTAATTGAAATACAAATACGTATTTGGTATTTGTATTTCAATTATTCGCTGAAAATGTAACTTGTAATTCGTATTTCAAATACCTGACGCCAAGGTATTTTGTATTTAGTATTTCAAATACTTATGACTTCAAAATACATTTTAACATAAATACATTTAGATTTCATTTAGCGATCTTAAGTTGAACATATTATGAAAACGCAGGTGATGACTTTATTCATTCCCCTGCGAGAGGCAGATACTTTTAAAAGTCTGGTGTTTAGGAAAGGAAAATCTGCTTCTAATTAGTAAAAGTAGAGTTTCCTTTCATGAGAGTAATTTTTAGTAAAATAATACGGATTATCCACGTCTCTAAACGAGTTTAAGTCCACATAGGTATTTCAGGCCGTAGCATACTTGAGTGCACGTTTGGCACAGCCGTAGCGTGTTCTTCCTAGAGGAAGGGTTACGGATTAGCCCGAAACTGTCGAGTTAAACTCGACTCGTTTTGAAACGTGAGTAATTCTGTACTTATTATTGTTTCACTATGTCTATGAGTGAGTCTCACGACCTCGCGGTAGTTTCATGTTTAAAGAGAGTATTTTCTTTTACTCTGCTTGTCCATGCCGGGTTGGATTCGTTTTAATTCTACTTAGTATTTTGTAATTTGTATTTTGTATCTTAAATAAAAATTACCTGAAATACTGTGTTTTGTATTTTATATTTCAAATACCCGACTTAAAACTATTTTGTATTTCGTATTTTAAATACATGCGAGATAGTATTTTGTAATTTGTATTTTAATTAACGCAAAGCATGTATTTTGCCCAGCCCTGGCCACAGACAGACACACAGACAGACAGATAGACAGACAGACAGACACACACACATAGCGGTCAAACTTATAACACCCCTCTTTTTGTGTCGGGGGTTAAAAATAGATAGCTGTAATAAAAGACTATAATGAAGTTCACTTTGTTTTAATTAAGAGCTCCCAAAAATAGTCTATTTGCCCACACCTGCACCTTAATTAAAAAATCTGTTAATTAAAGCTGCACGTCGTCCACGAGCTGCATTTAAAAAATTTGCATCATTTCCTGGTTGTTCTGGGAGATCTTCAAGGTCATTTTGCTCTTCATCATCCTCTTCTTCACTTTGATCTGTTATGTCTTCATCACTCTCAGAATCGTCACTGCTGTCTGAATCATCATTCATTTCTAATCCGTGTATCATATTATACATCGTGCAGCATGAAATTATAATTTTGGCAGCTTTTTCTGGGCTGTAATGCAGAGTACGGTGGCGATGAAGGCATCTAAATTTATTTTTCAAAACCCCAAAGCACATCTCTATGACCCCTCTCGCCTGTGCATGGCACTTATTAAATCTTGCCTCCGGTGACTCGGCAACTGGGTCAGGGTGAGGAGTCATTAGCCACGGGAGAAGTGGGTAGCCGTTGTCTCCAAGAAGCCACTCCATAGCTTGGTGCTGAACATATTGCCCTTCAAGGTGCTGGTGCACATTGCTGCTCCTCCAAACAGCAGCATCATGGGTTGAGCCCGGAAAATTTGGGTTGACGCTGGTGATCCGACCAGTGGCATCGCACACCACTTGACTGTTAATGCTATAAAACCCCTTTCTATTAAAGAAAATGTTACCTGGGGCTCTTGGGTGGTTATTTGGGGGTTTATGTATAGGGATGTGACTCCCATCTACCGCACCCAGTGTATACGGCATTCCAAAATGGGTCTGAAACTCCTGCATTGTCCTCTCTTTCTCCGGTCTAGTCACTGGGAACTTGATCCACAGTGGGGTCAATCTTTCTATTATTATAGGACAAACAGCTGCCAGACTGCGGCTTATGGTTGGTTGGCTTTGAGCTAGAATATTAATTTCTCCCACAGCAGTTTGGTAGCTGCCATGGGCAAAAAAGTTCAGGGCACTCAAAACTTTTAAATGTGGGGGCACCGTGCCCGCTCGTAGCGCATCCCCTGTACACAAAGTGTCCACTACGTGTCGGCCCATGTCTCGTGACAGCCTAAATAATTTTCTAAACTTCCGCTCGGACCGGTCAAACGGGTCGGATTGATCTCGCAACCTCTTTAAATACATTTTTTCACCCTCACCCTCGCCATACTCCCTGTCTTCGCCCACCACAGCAGCTATCACATATTCTTCATCCATTTCTAATGGATAATACACGATACAATACATATCAGTACAGCGAATTAACAAAAATACAACCAATTATTAAAGAAACTAATATAAATTAAATATGTTATTTTATGGGATTGATCCTGCACCACTTGACGTTTCGTAATCTTATTTTAAATGCGACTATTTTAGTCGCCGCTAAAATTAGCCAGCTTAGCTTGACATTTGCTTAAAAAGGACATGCAAAGAATAGCATTTAAGCAGCTAAACCTAAATTGAATAGACCGCCTAAAATAAGAAATGTCAGATTCAAATTAGCGTTGTCATTTGATTATGACAGCTGCTCATAGAATAGCAAAGTGATTTAGCAACGCCTAAATAAAATTAGGAATTTTAGCGGCCGCTGTAGAATCGCGTCCATTGATATCCATCAGATAGTGCGGTTAACAAAACAATGAAATAATATGATTTTATCTTAAAAACTTGGAATAATTATTTGTTATAGTACATTAAATACGAGCAATTACATATATGTGCGAGTGTTAGTGTGTGTGTGTGTGTGTGTGTGTGTGTGTGTATGTGTGTATGTGTGTGTGTGTATGTGTGTGCATTGCTTTTGTTTTCGGGTTGGGATTTATTAACAGTGTTGGTAGGCCCCCAACAAGATGGAGCGACGACCAGGTTAAAGCTGCGGGATCTCGTTGTATGCGGAAGGCACTGGGCCGATCTTTTGGCTGAAGTGATGATGATGAAGGGATTTATTTTATCTTTGTGGCCCTAATAATGTCCTCAGTTTCACAGTAACTCAATGTATTTAACCACCTTTTCACCATTCTTAGTGCACTAGGAACTAAGAGACGTTTTATGTTGCAATATCTGCAGATGTAGTTGTATATACAGCAATGCGAATAGGCGGGAGATCTTCTAGCAAGAGCTGATCTACATGGAGGGAGCGGAAGCTTGTAGTGACGTTTTCTAAGGATTTTCTCGTGAAGATCCGTGCTGAGGATATTAGTATGCGCACGAGAGACTGCTTTAACAACAAATAGCTGCCTTATAATAATCAATCAAGTTTAAGGAACAGTGCATGTTAAGCACACAGCACAAGGTAACTAAACCTTGTATCACAATCCCGAACCGAGTGTTGGTTCAGGTGGTCAGGGCTGGCTATGAGGGGATTTGTTGGGAGGCCAGTGGGCGGAAGCCCGGTTGTGATTGTAGATTATTAAGGACAAACAAAGTAAAAATGATTAGGGTTCATTCAACGATCATATTGTGCTATAAATGTGGTTACAGTTATCGTAGGTATATTGCGAAGCTATACCATATACCCCTAGTAGAAGGCGTCGCCACATATGCCTTGTGTAAACTTTATCATATTTGTCTCCGAAATATGACTTACAAAATAACACAAACTTCAAACAAAGCTGGGGGCGATCACTACCATATGGGAACAGCGTCGATAGTTGAGTTTATCGATAAAGGAACGCCCTAACTGTCATTACATTTGCCCTCTAAATTCCTATGTCTGGGATAAACGATACCTTCGCAGACGGAGTCACGGGCAACAGCTAGTATTTTATAATGTGGACTGCTGTTTTTTCGGATAAGGATAAGTACATAAGGCATGTTGTCTAACGCACGGCCGCTCGTAATCGTACTCACCGTCACCATATTATACCGTTTGACAGAAAGAAATAGTGAATGCAATAGCAAGCACTAAGGCCGGGGCCGGATGGAAACGAACTATCTTTGATTTAGTCGCCGTCGCGCCGCGTCGCCGGTCGCCTTACCAGTGCGGCCCTGGCCTTAGACAATAAACGTACAGGCGAATAGGTAAGCTGTTACGGTACCATGAGCTACATCTTCGGCCTCATCTGCACTTATCGTCAGGTGATTATGGAGGTCACTGGTCAGTTTGAAATAAAAATATAACTGTTATACAGACAAACTAATCATTTCTATCTTTTAAACGACATAAGATGACGATAGAAACGTATGATGAAAGCCATTTCGACTGCGAGTGTGTTAGACAATATGACTTCAGAGGCCGTAATACTTGCGATAGCATTTGCCATATCTTTCTACCCTCATCTTTTACAGTGTGGCAGAGCTAAATAGTCGTGCCAACGGAGCCACCGATTCAAACAGTCATTTTCTAACAGTTAAAAAGTAACGTTTGAGCATATATACTTGAAGTTGAAGTTCGCGGTTAACATTACAAAGAAATCGATACGGAAAAAGTTATAAAAATACTAGCTGTTGCTCGCGACTCCGTCCGCGAAGAATAGGGGTATAAAAAATAGATGTTGACCGATTCCCAGACTTACCCTTTCCTTTCATGAGAATCGGTCGAGCCATTTCTGAGGAGTTTGGTAACAAAAACCGCGACACGAGAATAATAATAAATATTAGGGGACAATCTTACACAAATCGACCTAGTCCCAAACTAAGCAAAGCTTGTACTATGGGTACCAGACGACGATAAACATACTTATATAGATAAATAAATACTTAAATACATAGAAAACATCCATAACTCAGGAACAAATATTCGTGCTCATCACACAAAGAAATGCCCTTACCGGGATTCGAACCCAGGACCTCTTGCTTCGTAGGCAGGGTCACTACCAACTAGGCTAAAGCGGTATAGGAGATGTAACACGACTTAATTGTCTTAATATCAAGTTCGCTTATCGATCTCATTGCAGTCAACTATACAGCGAAATAATTTATTTACATTTTCGTATATGACTAGCTGTTGCCCGCGACTCCGTCCGCGGAGAATAGTATTGGTTTGTAGTACATGCTATGTATCAGAGATGGCGCTGTATATTGGTTTGTAGTACATGCTATGTATCAGAGATGGCGCTGTATGTGAAAAAAGATTTTCCCGCTTTTCTGTTGAAGTTTTTCCTGAATTTTCTTTGCTATAAACCTCACGGAGCCCGAGACCTTTCCAACGAATGCAAAACCGTGGAAATCGGTTCGTGCGTTCTGGAGTTATAGCGTCAGGAAGGAAAACCCGACTTATTTTTATATAGTAGATAAGGAGAGTAATTTATTTTTACTAATTTGCATCATTGTTGCACAAACAATCCATGTAAATTAGAAATATTTTTTATTACTTTCATGAGATAAGATAACACGTCATTATTACCAAATATTCCAGTGAATCTTAAGCCTTGGCTCTATTCCAATAAGTTGCACTTTACAATGAACGCTACACACTGGAATATCCCAGCTGCAGCTATCTCCGTTGATAACTCACCAAGCAAGCCACCTTACTATCGTAAGAATAACAGATCAATGCACCCAGTTTGTGTGTCACTGACGTAAAACTTTATGACAATCGCGAAAGTTTGTCTTTCAACAACCTTAACCCCGCTCCCCCCTTCATTATAATTTTCACCTTCCCAAAGCCAATCCTAGCCAAACATAAAGCTACTTTGAACCTTATGTCATTGCGTTGCGTGGATCACTTTGAATTTGCATTTTGTGACGCATATATCCGTAGTTGGCGTTAAAAACTTTTTTAACAAAAAGGTACAACTTTGATAAAAACAAAAGCTGTCAGAGCTCAGAGCTGGTTGTGACTAAAGATACACCCAAAATTAATAATAACAGGAATATAAATGTCACGCGAGTCAAAGGCGCGAGGCCGCAGCCGCATTTTTTTTTCAGCTTTTCCCTGAAACGAGGTTGATGTCACAAGAAAAATATTTTTGCTGATATTGCGATTCAAAAAGGATTAGATTTAATGTAATTTAAAATCTATGGAAACATAATAAAACATGAATGGCAGGAGAGGCGACAAAGAGGCGAAATCGATCCTGGAAGGAGATAGATACCGTGTGATAACAACATCTCTTTTTCTCTTATTATTAGTGCTGTAGATACAAGAGGCCCCGGGAGAGGGGTGCAAGGAGGAGCACTTAATCCCCCCTGGCTTAACCTTTTCAGTAAGACAAGTACAGACCATAACTATAGAATAAAACCAATAATTATTAAGTATGCACTCCCTAGATACATATCTAATGCATCCTGCTGAAAATAATCCTGCCTGCACCTTTGGATACATTGGTCTTGGTCTGACACTGACATTAGAAAGAGGTGGCTGCATCTTTGAGCCCGCTGCGCCTGCAAGCAATCTGAATGGTCAATTCAACTTACCTCACTCTGAGCCAATTCATTGTCGTGGTGAGGGAATTTGAGATCAACACCTCCAGTGTGGATGTCCAAGTTGTCTCCAAACACGTCTGAGGCCATGGCTGAGCACTCGATGTGCCAGCCAGGGCGGCCCGCGCCCCAGGGGGACTCCCACGACGGTTCGCCGGATTTGCTGCGCTTCCATAGTGCAAAGTCGTTCGCTGAACGCTTCTCCGACGTATCAGCGCTGAGATCACCTGGAAATATTTATAATTTAGCCATTGATACGAATAAACTCTTAGTTTTGATGGAGTGTCAACTAGTGTTAACTATAGGGATGTAAAGAAAGTACTTCCCCTGTTTTGATAGTCTCACATCTATCGACGCGAAAAAGCGAAAAAAAAGACGTTCTTCTCGCTCTTATTACATCGACATAAAGCTGTTTTAATCAGCTTAGGCCGCTTCCGCGTCAATACACGTGGTCTCCCCACTAATTCAGTAAAAGATTTTAGTAAAAGAAGGTTGATTTTTATTGGACATATTTACACTGAATGCGACATAAATCTCTTATTATATTGCTTTGCACTTTGTGTTTCATAGTCCTAAGTAAATTTCATGTGTAACAGTTACCATACTATTAATTTACAATCCATTATTCTGAAGCCTGTTCCTACTGAAGGTAACAAATCGTGTCCGTATCAGAATAAAACTGTACTCTTAGATATAACAAATCAATTACAACAACTATTTTTTTCATACCTTCTCCTTCTTGTAGTGAATTAGTGTCTCCATAAGCCTCAGGGACTAACCGCGCATAGTGGTGTTTGTCCTTGCTGTCAAATTCGCTCACATTGAAGTAGACAGAGCCATTTGATTCATAAGCAAGGCCATTTTCAATTATTTTCTCTATAAATTTAACAATTTGCGGTACATATTCACTGACTCTTGTTAATACATCTGGTGGTAAAACCTAAAAAAAAAATCACATAAAATTTGCTTAGTCAAAATTCTTTATTCAATTTAGCCATCAATTGATGATCCTATGAATGTTGAAGAATCTACCTCCGATTTGGAAAAACCCTGTTGAGAAGAATCCAGCAAGAAACTCAACAAGGTATATTATTTTCAAACAGATCTACATTGTTATTAAATTACATACATCTAAAGTATTTAATACAATTTTTTTTTGTGTATGATTAAAATGATTATTGCTTTTCATCATCATTTCAGCCGAAAGACGTCCACTGCTAAACATAGGCCTCCCCCAAGGATCGCCAAACAGATCGGCCCTGCGCCATCCACATCTAATGCGTTCCCGCCAGCTTCACCAGGTCGTCGCTCCATCTTGTTGGAGGCCTACCTACATTGTGTCTTCCGGTTCCCGGACGCCACTCAAGAACCTTTTGGCCCCAACGGCCGTCAGTTCTACGAGCGATGTGCCCTGCCCACTGCCACTTAAGTCTAGCGATTCTTTGAGCTATGTCTGTGACTTTAGTTCTTGTTCTTTAGTTACAATGGCCAGCAGTTTTAAAACTGTTGTTCTACTTGACACTGGCAAACTTGTCCTCCAATTGACAGAGTCATATGTTTTATTAAACTGGCTACAATGATAAAGCCTTCACTTACGTTTAATGCTTTCATGTCTTTATGGAACTCATTCTCCCAGAACCTTGCTAATGTGGTGAATATTGCATTGTCTTTGACAGTGGCTCCAAGCCGACTGTCCAACCACTCGGATATTGGATCTTTGGCTGACTTCAGTAAAGTGCATTTGGCTTCAGAGATTTTTCCTTCATCATTACCTTCTAGTGCAGATTTGAGCGCCTGGACAGCAGATGCAACACTGGAAATCAAACATAATATAAAAATGTTAAGAGTTGATAGAATACAACCACAGGAAATGATGTCATTGCCATTTGAATAATAGGTATTACAAAGTTAATATGCTTACAAAATTAAACCATGAAAAATGGTGATTTCAAATACTTATACTACATTTATTTTATGTTGTGTTCTGGTAAGGAGTTTAAGTACTTACTTATCAAGCATTTTTTGCATAGCAGTCTTTTTATCTGGGTCAACAGTAGTTTTAACAATGTTCTCATAGTAATTTACCACTGCTGTTGCATCATCTATTAGTTTGTTTAAACTTCTTTCTTCTTTAACATATTTCTCATATAAATGATTTTGTCTAGCCCTTTTAATTATTTTATCATCAATATCTGTTATGTTCATAACATATAATATATCTAGTCCAAAATAATTAGCCATTACTCGTCGCAATATATCAAAAGATATATATGACCTGAAATAAACACAAACAAGCTTCATTATACAATTAAAGATTATATTTTATTACAATTGGGGAGTATTCATTCACATTACAACTGTCTTATCAGTACAGCAGATTGTTTTAATTTTTTTACTCATTCTTGATAAATTCTTTATTGCTATACTAGTATCACCCCTCTGATTTCAGTATCTTTCTATAGAATTTCCACTTTTATGACTAATCTTACCATGACAAAGGTTAAATTTAGTGTATTTGCCAGCATGGTTTCAAAAAGGCCTAGTACATTTGGCTGTATTCTGCAACCTCAAATATTCTTAAGATAATGAATTAGATTTTTTAAAATAAACGTCACGTTGAACCCTTAGGAGTAGCATACCTGGCATGTCCCATATGGGAGGCATCGTAGACGGTGGGCCCGCATGTGTACCAGTTCACCCGGTTGCCATTTTTGCACACAAACTCCTCTTTCTGTCGCGATAAACTGTTGTACAACCGCAGAACCGGCCTCTGATCTTTCTTTACTGGCGGCGACCAACTAGGCTGAGTTCTTTTAGACATTTTTTAATCATGAAACCAAGTAAGCCGCTATATGAAACACTGTAAACCAAAGTTAAAACCACTTATTTATTACTGTCGGTATTTAGGTTAAATTATATATTTTAAAAAATTCAAAGCAACGTTTCTATTTCACAATTGATAATTCAGTATATTCGCCGTGGAAACGACTAACCTTTAGCAGGAAAACGAGCTCCATGCAGTTCCTTGTATTTCCACGTCCAGCATTTACACAAGTGACATTTGACAGCTGTCGATGTAGACCAGACTTGACTAAGCTATTTGAGACAATTTAAAAAACATTCGAATGTAAAAGAATATTCAGTATCTGGAACAATTTAAAACTCGTTAAACGAGATCATGAAAGGACTTCACCTTAAATAGTGTTATTCTTTCTGGCACAACTCTTCCACGTAAGCAGAAGAGAGCAAAAAAATGTTATCAAAGCTACGTCTCCAAATTGAAAAGCCAAAACGTGCCATAATATAAATGTCTACCTATCTGTATATATATGTACATGTGTAATAATATTTTGGTACATAAAAATAGAGAGAGACAGGTGTGTGAGTGGTTGTTTATTGTGTGTGTGCCTGCTGTATGTATTTCTATCTCGGACTACTTTGTACAAATTACGATTGTGTATTTTTATAGGATTTTGATCATATATTACCTTCGCATTTCAGTCATAATGGCTCTCTTTGTTTGTAAATGCTTAAATGTAACATTAGAAAGTGATAAAGTAGAAGATAACGTAGATATAAGTAAATTGGTGTTAACATCTACGGAACAAAGGGATATTTTTTTCAGTGAGGTAGGTACCGTCGGTAAACATGTCTTGACCTTGACTTTTATGAAGGGCTATTGTTTTAAATTAAAACTTAATCGAACTCATATCATGAGCACACACCGTAATACAGTTCTTAAAGAGTAAATATACGGCACCGTCCGACGTAATTGCGATCAAAATAAGGTTATTTTTGAAGTCGGAATGTGTACGTGCTGTTTACCAGGTTCGCAGGTCATATTTAGAATTTCCGATAGATGATTAAAATGGGTTTACTGATATTTTTACAGGGTTTTATTCTAATTTTGGGTTCTACATTTGATTTTGTAGAAATTGCTGTCTACGCCTTTGAGCGCGTTGAAGAGTCAGATAGTGCAACCGGCCTTGACTAGCCAGCGCGTTTTGAGCCACTGGCTGCTGCACTGCTGCCTGGCCTGCGGGCAAGCCACGCATGCCATAGCTCAGGACAGGCCCAGCATTGTCCTTATTCCAGCCGCCATACAAGTAAGTACATGAATATTTTCATGTATCTGCTCTCTAACTTGGTCTACAAAGTGGACATGACATGGTTCACTTTCCTATTCATTGAATGTAAAATCAGCAGCGTCAGCAGCATAATGTGAAACCAAGATATTGATTTACAATATTGCCAGTTGACTCATAGTAATATGATAAACTAAATGTGCATACAATAGAAATGCAATTATATGCTAGCATGTTTTTTTTTTTAATATTGTAACAGTTGCAGTATTCTCATTTGAAAATAAAAAACAATAGAATTCTATTTTTAATTGTATTATAATCATTCTTTTGTTAATGTTCTAATGATCCTGACATAATGGATTAGTTGTTTGGTAATGACTTAAACCAAGGCTTAAACACATTAGTAAACATGAAAAATCATTGTTGTTTTATACTGCTATAGTTGCTTTATCCTCCTGAGACCCAGAAAAACCCTTTTCTGGTTTTAACATAGCTAAAATTCAAAGTCAATTGTGAAACATACAAAAAATTATTTGCATGACCATTAGGAGGTTAAATGTTTCTTATCACAAATTTGAATAGGTGAAATTTGAGATCCATTAGTTTGTTTTGGTTTTTAAAATTGATGTCACTCAGATTTTCCATTTATTTTATTTACAGACAACGCAAGATCAAGTGGATAGTCTTAAGAGTTCAAGCAATTTCTCACCAGTCTTCAACCTACTGGTGCCAGAAGTAACTAGTTTAGATATGAAAGAGAATGTGGACGCAAACAACTTAGTCAGAGACAAGAACGGATGGCCATCAGCACAGCAGGTCATCGGCACTCTAAGCAAGCAGCTCTCTCAGACGCTGCAGTCCGAGTTAGAATCCATAGAGGAAACTGTCAGGCAGTTCAGAGACCAGAAATATGCTGAGTTCGAGGCCTACAGAGACCGAGCACAAAGGGATCATAAGATATTAGCTAGGTATAATACATTATGCTAGTTTCCTTATCATCCTGTGTCTTGGAGAGTATGTGATTGATATAGATATAAATTGCATTCTTTGTCCTCTCAACCACTATACATAGAAACATGATTTATATAACAACAGTTAAAAGGTAACATAACTTTGACAATTAGTACCCCTTAAAATCCAAAGAAACTTAAAGTGTTTTGATAAAACATTGTTAGAGATGATGTGAAGAATTGTCTAAAATTCCAAAAACAATGTAATGTTATGTAAATGGTTTATTGTGAAATAATATGGATTACCCACATCTGAAAACAAGTTTAACTCAACAGTATGCACACTAGTGGTGCGCGTTTGGTAGCAGCCGTAGCATGTTGCTCTGAGAAGAAAGGCTATGGACTAGCCCAAAATGTGTTGAGTTAAACTTGGTATGAGATGTAATCTGTATTGTTTCACTATGAGTTACTTGCATGGTAGTTTCATGTTTATAAATGCTTTTATTGTTAAAAATTATGAATATATTTTCAGCATTGTAAGCAAACCCAGTGGCAAACTCTCTGATGATGGCTTCCGGGTAGACCCGAGCTTGGACAACGGCCCCCCCTCCCCACAACTACCTCCACTACAGAGAAGAAGACTGTCCTCATTCAAAGATGCCAAAAAAATGTCACAGACTATTGTTAAGGTATTTTAAAACTTCATAATTTGATTGCTGCAATTTGAGCATACTTAATACTAAATTAAATAAGTTGCCTAATTCATGGGGTCTCCTAACTGACACCTTATTACGAGTTTGTTTTTCTTGATGGAAGGCAACGATGGATCAGAGCTACAAAAAATAAAAATTACATTTAGGAAATTGTTTTTTTAACTTTTTTACAAGCTTTTATTTAACTTGCAATGTACGGTCAAGTGCAAAAATAAGTATTGGTTTTATCCTCCCATCGTTATTGTTGTATGGCTTTTCAAACATGATGTTAAAGAGACAAAGTACAAAAGTGATCACTTATTTATGATGTTGACCCTACACCGCAAAGAAAACAATACAGAAAAACAAGTAAATGGAAAAAATAGTTTATTGAATCAGGCGTTACTTTGCGGAGGTCCATATTAATGAACTAAAACAATTACTTTGCTCACCCGCGACCTTACAATAGTTACGTTTATGCAAGAAATGTGTGTTCATGCAGTTCCTCCACCTCCACACTGTACGAACACACACAAATCACATAAACCCAACCATCACCACCACCAAGCTACACTGACGCGTTTCAAACTCAACCAGAGTTCATCTTCAGAGTTACCACAACCGTATGCTATGCTACCAAATGTTAAACTAACAAACCAAAACAAATGTTTTAACTTGTCACTGTAACTTCCAAGTACCCATTTTATTTTTCTTATTCTCAAACTACCCCACAAAAACTAACTTTTATTGACATATTATAAAACTACCTTGAATTTTTGTTTATTTATTTATAAGGCATATTTTATTAATACTATGGATATACGTAGGACAGACAGGCCGAAGTTTTAATACTAGATTTAAAGACCATGTTTCGGCATATAGGAATGAGCATCCAGATAGATCGAATTTTGCAAAACATTTGTTGGAATCAAATCATTCATTGTTAGATTCAGATTCTTATGAAGTGTTACATTATTGCGGCAAGGGGTTGCGTCTGGATGCTCTGGAATGCATGGAAATAATTAGGTACAACACTATGGGGTCTATTATTAATGAACAGGTAAATTTAGTATCTTCTCCTTTACTGCGGCTTGGGTCTAATTTGAACAGTTAGTATTAATAAAATATGCCTTATAAATAAATAAACAAAAATTCAAGGTAGTTTTATAATATGTCAATAAAAGTTAATTTTTGTGGGGTAGTTTGAGAATAAGAAAAATAAAGTGGGTACTTGAGAAGTTACAGTGACAAGTTAAAACATTTGTTTTGGTTTGTTAGTTTAACATTTGGTAGCATAGCATACGGTTGTGGTAACTCTGAAGATGAGCTCTGGTTGAGTTCGAAACGCGTCAGTGTAGCTTGGTGGTGGTGATGGTTGGGTTTATGTGATTTGTGTGTGTTCGTACAGTGTGGAGGTGGAGGAACTGCATGAACACACATTACTTGCATAAACGTAACTATTGTAAGGTCGCGGGTGAGCAAAGTAATTGTTTTAGTTCATGGGAAAAAATAGGTATATGTATAAGGCGGTCTTATCCTACTACTACTATTTTAGTATTTTGGTTCGATTTGAATCCATTACCATGAAAAAACAAATATTTATTAACCTATAAGTAATATATTTTTTTTTGATAATTCGTGGTCTATTTCACCTCATTTCATGGTTGCACTTTAATAAGCACCAACCTGTACGTTTATTGCACGCCTCATAGGCTGTATTGTCTAACGCGCGGGCGCTTGTCATCGCTTTCACCATCTCTTTCTATCGCCATCTTATACCATTGGCAGAAAGAAATAAAGCGTCCGCGCGTTATACATTAGTCTATGGCCTCTGTACATTTCTGTTAATTTTGTTTGACTTCTACAATAATAACAAGTGAGTTTTGACCCACTTCTAGCGATCGGATTTACCTGAAACTTGACACATATATAGAGGTCTGATGACAATGTACCTGTAATAATAAAGTGCCATCAGCAAAAAGCTTGTATTAAAATTAATTTTTCACTTCAAATTATTATATTTTAAATATTCTTTTTTTTCACATCAACAATTGGATTAACATCAATGATACAATAAATATATATCGAGAGTATGATAAGGATAACTTTGGCAGACGGGTCTTAAACTTGGTTGACGAAACATACAAGCATTTTAGATTTTTCTTTATAATTTACAGCAAACCAGAAACCTGCCCCCTGAAGAAGATTCGCTAGATGCGGAGGATATCTTCGACCTGGAGGGCATGGACTCACACAGCAACATGATCTCAGACCAGGAAGATGACTACGATGACTCTGATGGTATAATAAATACTTTTGAAAAAAGATACATGTGCATAGCAACTATTGGACGCTCTTCTTTGACTCGGAATTAACTTTTCCAACGCCAATGACGGATATATACTTCACGAAGTATAGTCGGGGTAAGAAAAGGTTCGTCACTTTTCGACTCTATGTCAACGAGTTAAGGTCGAAAAGTGGCGAACCTTTTCTTTCCCCGACTATACAACGTCAAAGTGATCTTCACGCAATGACATTAGATCTTCTATCTATATATTAATAAAAATGAATCACCGAAATGTATACTACACTATACGCGTGTGACTTCCGATCGACTGCTCCAAATTGGTTA
Source organism: Archips xylosteana (assembly GCA_947563465.1). NCBI lineage: Eukaryota > Metazoa > Arthropoda > Insecta > Lepidoptera > Tortricidae > Archips > Archips xylosteana. The sequence continues at coordinate 9,643,074 of OX387349.1, forward strand.
AGTAATTCTTTTTTTGGTGCGTAATTATCAGGAAAAGGTTTGTATGAAAATTCAGCGGGGGTGAAGCCGCGGGCATCAGCTAGTTTATTATAAATATAAGTTATAGAAATTTGTAATGACTTTGGTCTTTTATGTGTGATGTTACATTGTTATTGCTATTTTTTCCATTGTGATTCCCAGCGGAAGTGAGCCACGACGAAGGCATAGCGATCTCTCGCGGGCGCAGCGCCGCGGCCGACTTAGCGCGCTCGTTGCCCATCAATGTACCAAACTTCCCTGGAGACCGCTCGCTGCCGCGTGAAATAGATGAAGATGTAAGTTACCGTTGTTAATATTCCAACCGTTCGCACAAAGCGATTCGCTTTATCTTGCTAATATTATAAACGCGAAAGTTATGGATCGATCGGGTTATGTGGATGTTTGTTACCCTTTCACAGTAAAACGGTTTAACGGATTCAGATGAAATTTGGCACACACTGGGTGTCCCAGAAGTCGCCGTCAAGCCGGTATCAGATGATAGGCCAGCTTATATCAGCTATCAGAAAAATATTTTAAAAAAATCTAAGTTATGTATTAAAAAATATATAGGCATTTTCTAAAAAAATCAAGAAAATCTTCACCCCATGACAGTTTTTTCGCTCATTTTGATACAAATCTTTGCTTTTTTTATTTATTTATTGTTGTTATGTAATCCTAAATAATGCTTCTATGACTCATTGTTTAAAATTTAGACCCAACTGCTTTAGATTGGAAGAAAATGTCACTTTTTTTCCAATCAAGTATTGAAAATTAATCTTTCATCAAATTTTAACTGAGTATACTGATAAAATATGTACCATGCGAGTTTGGCAAGTAACTTTAACATTGGCACATTTATTTAAAAGGATTCCAAAATGGTATAATAATTGCTAGATTATTTCATAAATTGTGGTCAATATTTTTATTTGTAATGATTACCAGTTTTGAACGAATTTTTGTTTCTTACTTTTAAATGATTAAAATATTCTACCCAAAGGGCGTGACTTTAAAATTCTAATTACATTAAGATTGAGTAAGTAATTTTTACGAACTGTGAGCCAGAACAAACATCCTATCTTCAAGTAGTTCAAGGGCACCAAGGACCATAGTAGTGGTAAATCACTCCTTTTAACACGCTTTACTTGGGATTTATTTTGATTAGGAAAAAGTTCTTCCTTCACTACGTTTTTGGTAAATGATGCACATTTGTGAAAACTCGATAATTCGGATGACAAGCATCGTTTGGCTACCTTTTCTCGGTAAAGTGTAGCTAGAAGACAGCGTCTCAATTACCTCGTATCTAAAAGCTAAACTGTTGGTTTGAAAAATTTAAAGAAAATCATGATCCAAATCAACAAGGAAAACTATTACAGCGAAGTTTTCTTGAGAATTATTAAAAGTTTAGTAGTTAATAGCAGCCTGACCTATAAAATATACTACTTCCTACTTGGGAAATTCCTTACAAAGCCATTGAAAAAATATTACTTGTTTAAATACAGATAGTACACGTCGTAAAGGCTGTGGAACGCTATTCTGGGTGCGTCCGACACTCTTGGCGACTCTCTTGGCCGGTTTTTTTCAATTTAATTAGAGCTATGAATTCGCTTTAGACCCGCTCCCAAAACGTAAACTTTAGTAATTTTCAATTTACAATCCTATTTCGAAGAAGTAGCGCTGCACAAAGCCAATTCATTTACAGGCTTTTTATTAACTTGCAATGTATCTATGTACCTATTGTAGCAATTGATATGCTACAAATTTATTAGTGTAACCTTTTTCATTGATATTGTGTCTCGTTGTTGGTCTGGCTGATTTCGCTGTCAGCTTGAATTTGAATCGAGACATGTAAAAAAGTATGTGAAGTTGACAGAGAGAGATTTGGGCGATACGTGGATGACGGTAAAAAATAAGATATCTCTCGAAACAAATAATCTTGGTTCCTGGTATTCATGAAATCATAAATTACTACGTGGTTTGTAGTGGTTTCCTCGTTTTTTATAAAATTACGCTACACTATGTATATACGGGTCAAATCTTAGAAAGTCGAATTTGACCCACTTGCAGCTGTCGGATTCACTTCAAATTTGGTATAGTTATGTAACTTGGATGACAATACAAGTATAGTCAACCAAAAGTACAGTCAGCGAAAAAGATTGCATTTAAAATGACAAAACTTATTTTTAACCAGGAGGAGCCCGCCGACATAGCAGCGAGCATCAAAGCGTTAGCGCGTTCCGTGCACGGCGACGTGTACGAGTTGCCTCGCCCGCGTTTCTCCACTATGATCTAGCGCGCCGCGCCTTTCCCACCCCGCTGGCCGAAGGGCACCAAGTGAGCTAGCCTCCACTTGTTCCAACTATTCCAACACCCACTTTAGTTTTCCACTTTAGAAGATGTGAGTAACTTAGAAAGACATTATATGGCAATAACGGCGTTAATAGTTAAGAGGAAGTTTAAGAGCGAGCATCTTCAAAATGCTGCGTTTGGATTTCATGAGTCAGGTCCGTTGAAACTACATATAGTACTTGGAGCCGGGTCCGCAGAAAAAAACATCTTTGTTGGTAGAAAAAAAAGTGTAAATAACCGGTTGTCTGTAAAGTCGGTTTACGGACGATAGATTAAGGTGACAACGTCATAACAAAACATTGATGAAATGATTGCAAACTTTTGCCGATTGTGCCTTTCGCTCGCTCGTGCCGCGCTCTCGCTACGATCGTTCATCGGCTCGAGCGTAACGGGACGCGTAAAGGGACAATGCGTTATGTACGTTACACTGAGTCATCCTTTTTCCTGCGTGCAGCCGGCGTTCATCGATTTATTAGACGTTGTCACGTCAAAAAGTTTTAAGTTCTGTCTAACGCGCAAGCCACACAGACGGGGGCGCGTCGCAGTGGGTATGTATTACAATACCGAAGTACGAAAGACCGAATGTATTAAAACATCGAATGGATCAAAAGACCGACACGATTTTTTTCTGAAACCGTTAACTTTTTAAGATTTTTATAAAACAAACCTAACCTAACCTAATGGGTTCTGTATGATGCCGTTTTAATAAATTCTGAGAAGTTTACGGTTTCAGAAAAAAATCGTGTCGGTCTTTTGACCCATTCGATGTTTTAATACATTCGGTCTTTCGTACTTCGGTATTGTAATACATACCCGTCGCAGTCGCGGCGCCCCATGAATCAGTTTTCGTGCTAAATGTATAGAAGCGACGCGATCCAAAGCAGACAGAAAAGAATGAGCGGAGACGCGGACTGCGACGCGCTCCCGTCCCACGTCTCTACTGTGTGGCTTGCGTCTAAACCTAAATATAGACGTTTAAGGGCGACGGTGAATATTTATAAATATTTTTTCTTCTGCCCGTTTTTAGTAATTATAGGCTGCGAGCCCGGCGTTGGATAAACTAAGTCTGTCAATTACTACTAAGAATTGTAACTAACTCGTACACGAAACCAGTTGTATTTTTAGGAGTACATTTATTCACTGAAGTGAATGTATGCTGTATAAGTCAAACAAATAAAAAATTAACCAAACGGACCATCATCCGAACAAACTTAAACCGCGAAATACAAGCTCAATAAGCGGTAAACCTAGGGATAGTTGCTTTTAAAATTAAGATGTGCAGCTAAACAAGAGGCTATACACTGAAATGTATAAAATTAATAATAGTAGATTTTTTTATTGAACTTCCGGAATATGAGATTTTCCATTAATCTGAAACTAAGGGATTTGAATAGACATTACGCATCGATCCTGCATGTCCCGTTAAATATTAAAATGCCGTACAACAATTTTTTCTACACATTTTATAAAAACGTCTTTGTATTTTTTAAGTATGTTTATTTTCTACTTAAAGGACATTGCAGGGGCAACTGTCTCGGCGTCTTGTTGTATGTACATAAAATTATATGGAGCAATGTAATAAAAATATGAATTGTTAACATCTAAGTCATATCGCTGTTAATAGAGACGAGAGTTTTCTATTATTTTATCTGGTGTTATCTTAATGATAAGTGAAATGTGTACAAAATATTAAAATTTGCATTTCTAACTAGTCTTTTAGGGTCACGAAATATGTTCTAAATCTAATCATTGATATAATTCAGCAATCATGGCTTATTGGATGCAGAGCGAGCGATTACAATACTTATATAGTGCATGAGCTTAGAGTTCTTGATAGCCTCGAGTGAACCCCAATTGAATTATCAGTTACATGACTTCAAACGATATAATTGTAGGTATACATACAGTGTGGTCCGTGTCAAAAGCTGCTTGCAATATCTATAGAAAAATCATCAATAATTTGATGGATAATAAATAATGAGCTCCACATTATACAATGATGAGATCAGTAGTTATAATAAGACACGTATTTGTTATGCTTGTGACGAAAATACGATAGTGTTTATAATGCAGTTATTTTTGTACCTGATGTTTTGAATGGAAAATCGAGCCAGAATTGGGTTAGAGGCGCTGTAGTTTTGCCATCACTCGTTTGCATTAATTTTCTTATGAAGTTGAAAAAGGGAGGATTTAATTTTAAGTAGGTGTATCTCTATGATCCAAGCCGTTTCAGTGTCTTCCATAACACTGTTCTTTCTAAAGGAACACTGATGACCGGTGATGTTTATTATTGTGATGTCGATTTCTCAGTCATTTGTTTATAATTAAGTTTCAACTAATTACATTATTATTTCATTGGTGTGACGATGTTGAAGAAGGACCTTGATTGTAACGAATATAAATGATTGTGTAATAAAAATTGACCGTGAAATTGATCTTCTTTATTTCAACCAACTAGTTTAGAATGTATTCCACAACAAAAATCGGTTGTTTTTAAAATAACCAAAGTCAGTAGATATTCAATACTTAGACATATTAATCAGTACTAAATTTAGATTTTTTTTAAGCAATGGAAAGAACGAAAGCAGTCTTGACACGCTTTTGATAAAAAGGTCACAGCAAATATGTAACAATTAGCAAGGACATAATATGGTCATTTACATTCATTTGATTTCATAAGTAATAGTTACTAAGTGTTTTTGTAAAAGCGTTTTTCAATAAACATTATCTACAAGATTGCTTACCCTTTTCCTAATGCTAAAATAAACAAAGTAGGTAGAGTGCAAAATTTCCATTCGCAGTTTTCCCCAAATGCTTCTTTTCTCACTGTGGTTTTTTACTGAAGCTTATTTTCACAATCGCGTTTTTTCCCAACTTTTATCGGCACACAAACATAGGTAGGTTTAGGTTATGTTAAGTTTGCATCGGCCCGAAGGGCCAAAAGCACGCAGAAGAAGGAGATTCGCGTCGGCGGAGCTCCGTCGACACCGTTTCTGTGTCAATTCAAATTGGGAAAAAACGATAGTGTGAAAATAATCTTCAGTAAAAAACTATAGTGGGAAAAAAAGCATTGGGAAAACACGCGAATGGAAATAACGATTTTGATAAATTTATCTAGGCACTTTTCCATTCTTATTAAAACCTTACTTTTATACTTTTTATTCAAACGGAAATACATTTTTTTTAACTTCTGGCCACATCTGAACAAATAGCGTTACCAGCTTTAAAATCCAGCTTTATTGTGACAAGCGTTCCCATAGCTACGGCGTCACAACAAAGGCGCGCCTCACAATTTTAAGTTGCTCTTTAATCAGCTTTAGCATGTTGAGTTCGCGATATTACAGTGCGTCCAGGGTTGGCACTGATGCCAAGCCCCGGACTGCGATGATAGTGGATGATGACGATGAGTTGTACACGGGGTTTAACGAGGTGGCTCCAGCCCTGGATACTCGTGCTTTGAGGGAGGACCAGGCGTTCCAGGAGTCGCTGAAGACGGCCGGTATCGGAAGGAAGGTGCCTAGCAGGCTAGGTACTGGGGTAAGTTTTGTTGTTTAATAATTCGAGTTTGAAAAATGAGTTCGTCATGTTTGTTTCGCGGTTATCAAAATGCCGTCAATCGTCGCCGTAAGCAGTAGGTAATAATGTTTCTAAATATCGCGATTTTCATTCAAAAATAAAAGCACGACTTAAATATTGTTCAAATTACCCCGATACGTCGGATTGTGAAGGTAATTTTAGCAATGTCGTAGTCGTAATTTAGACGCGGATGTCCTATTATTTAAATGTAACTCGTGCGAGTCTGCAAGCAAAAGCAGTAAGAGTTTTGCAACGCTACCCATCTACACTAATTTTACTCGGTTGCCGCTTGCGCTGCCCCGCCCGCCTAACGGTATTTGAATCCGGTCAAAAAACTGACCGAACAGAGTAAGCACGACGCAAAGCCACTGTCCACACTTGCGCTCGTATTGCCATGTGCTACCCTACGAAACGAAACTAAGTATGTGATCGTTTCCACTCATGCTAAGCTATAGTAGCCCCTCGAGGAAGATCCAGAGCACGCTCTTTACATGGTATAAAACAAAGTCGCTTCCCGCTGTCCGTCCCTGTATATGCTTAGGTCTTTAAAACTACGCAACGGATTTTAATGCGGTTTTATAAAATAGATAAATTGATTCAAGAGGAAGGTTTATATGTATAATAAATGCATAATTGCTCCCGTGCGACGCCGGGGCGGGTCGCTAGTTAGATATAAAAAACAGCTTTGTTGAACCCGTTTCCACCAGTGCTATGCTACCTATATGTGGACCAATGAATATGATTAGTGGGTGTAGCGACCACTAGCACCATCTAGTCATCACATAAGAAACTAATTTCTACAATCCTGCATCGCGCTATCGAAGTTTCTCAACTCGGCTGCATAAATACAACTTCCAACTTTCATCCATTGGACTTCGGTCCCCAGGCATAACATCTGCCTGGAGAGAGATCTCTCTATTGCAGACTACCCCCAAATTGGTGACCCCGACGTGATCTAACTTATCCACCCAGAGCAATGTAGCAATAGCACATTTCTGGTGGGAAATCACCCTGAGTCGAACTTTCGCGAACCATGGTTAGCTACTTAATACCGAGTTATCTGCTAACCCGGGGCACAGAATATATAATAGTACTGACGTACAGAATGGAAACGGTCCGCCCCGCACCGATTCGAATTACCCCACCCCTCAAGGCGCAGATAGCCGGAAACCGCCAGAAACCAGAAGAGTGCGCGCGCGATGTATGTAGGCGTACGCGTGTACAGACGTCGTCGTGCTTATGTAGATTCAAGAACGCGTATTTGTACGTCGTGTCCGCCGCGTGCCCGGGGTTAAGTAGTGTCATCATCATCCCAGCCTATATACGTTTCACTGCATGGCACAGGCCTCTCAGATTAAGAGGGCTTGGGCCATAGTTCCCACGCGGGCCCAGTGCTAATTGGGAACTTCACACACACTATTGAATTTCTTCTCACGATGTTTTCCTTCACCGTAAAGCTCATGGTAAAACCCGTGGTAGGCCGTGGTGGCCTAGTGGTTTGACCTATTGCCTTTCCCACCTCTCTCTCACCTCTGTGCGAAATTACGGTTGAATTTTACCATGAGCTTTCGGTGAAGAAAGTAGTGCCAACATGTGTGGAACTCTCATCCTTAATCCAGAGTTAACGATTTAATTTATTAACCCTAGACCTAAGTGGCTTAAGTATACTGTGTTTGTTTTGCTGGTAGATGTTCCGCCTCGGTACTGTGAGCGTGCGAGGTGGGTCGCGAGCGGGCACGGCGGCGGCGCGGCCGGTCACGGCGGTGCGCGCGGCCGGCTACACCTCCGCCGCCAGAGACCTGCCCAGCCGCGAGGACCGGAAAGAAGACACGTAAGACCTACCCGAAACGGCGTACGACACCAAAAATTATATTTGCTGGTACTATTCAAGGAGTCTTAATGGAGGCAAATTAGATCACGGTGGCAGCGACACGCGGCCGCCGTAATGTGCGGGGCGGGGCTATCAAGCTGATTATTAGTTTATTTTGTTTAACACCGATATCTGACATATCTAACCACTTAAACCACTCCTGCTGGCTCATCAGTGGCGGATACAGAAAAAACTCAAGGGGGCGCAGGGGCGCATACATAAAGGTCCACCACTTTCCGAGCACGCAGTGCAGGGAAGCCTGCCACTCGCGGCGGGCGGCGTGGGACACGCATGGGGGGGGGGGGGGCGCCCCCCGCGCCCCCCATATGTATCCGCCACTGTGGCTCATACTGAGGCGCACCGCATTCAAACAGACTAGAAAGTTAGTGTCATGGTGTTTTGTAGTCGGTTCAATTTTTATATTATTATTTTTTTTTGCTTTTTCGTTCTTAGGTGTTTTTTGAAGGCGGTTTTTTTGTTATGTATTAAAAAAAATAGCATGTGGTAGGTACTAGTGTATTAGGTAACCGTGGAGGTATTCTAATTGCTGAGTCCAAGTTTCGCACATCTCCAATATCTAAATGGTTCATATCATCACCATCATTTCAGCCGTCGGACGTCCACTGCTGGTCATAGGCCTTCCTCATTGATATCCAATCATTACGGTTGGAAGCGACTTGCATCCACCTTGAACCTGCGGCCTTCACCAAATCGTCCGTCCATCTTGTTGGTGGACGTCCCACGCTGCGCTTGTCAGTCCGTGGTCTCTATTCGAGAACTTTTCTGCATGCTATATGACATGCCCATTGCTATTTCAACAAGCTAATCCGCTTTGATATGTCGGTGACCCATGTTCTTCTACGAATCCCCTCATATAATAACGAAAAAAAAAAAATAGTTTTTTTTATTGTAAACAAATATCAACGAGCCGAACGTAGTCCTTAAATCTCTGGACGTGGTATTCCAGTATCGAAGACAAAGTGAAGCACATGGAGGCACGCATAATGACGCTGGTGGAGGAATCGTGCATGCTGAGTGCCCGGCCGGATCCCGATGACGAGGCAGTGGTCAAGGGGGAGTTCGATCTGGGACAGGTGAGTTATATGACAAAGGGTCGGAAAAACGCCCCTCATTTTAAAAACCTAACCCTGTTTCATACAGTATGGACTTCTTTACAATATTAGGTACAATACGCTCCAATGACATCTGTAGACTATAAACGAACTGTTTCGACTCATAAATGGATCATAAATTGTAATCATTACGCTTTCAAAAGTAAAATGTCGGGCGTTTTTCCGACCCTTTATTGTATGTACATGACGCAATAGTCGTGATTCTAGTATTATAACTATGAAGTGCAAGCAAGCAAAGGTACCTCTAAGTTTTTCGGAATTTATATGCGAAATTGCATTTGAAGTTTACCATGAGCTTTTCGATGAAGGAAAACATCGCGAATTCACCTCCGAAGCAATCCTAAAGTGTGTGTGGAGTTCGTAATGTGTATTGTGCCCGTGTGAACTACAACCCAAGCCCTCTCATTCTGACAAAAAGTCTGTGCCCAGAAGTGGAGCATATATAGGCAGAGCTGATGAGTTACATGACGCTATTGGTAGAGTCATGGCCCAAATGTGGAAACTATCAAGTGATGGACTGGTCGCCCATTAGTTCGACTCGAGCTCGCTCGCTCTTCTGCAACGCAGTCCTTGGTGCGAGAGTGGCACTGATTTAGATGGGGTTACAGCCCAAAGTACCTATGAATGCGGCGTTTTGCGTCCGTATCAATCATAAATATACACGTTACGCTACAATTTTACACTAATTACCTATTTTTTTTTGCAAACTGGTTTCGCAATGCAAGTGTAAGCCATGAAATTACAATTAAATTCTGTACAGGCACTTGCGAAGGCACAGGAAGCGTCCGCACTCGAACGGCAGCTGATTCGTATGCAGGAGCAGGCCAATCTTGGGGACTCGCACAACCTGGATCTTACTTTTGCTGTAAGTTGATTCATCTATACTAATATTATAAAGAGGAAAGATTTGATTGTTTGTTTGTTTGCATTGAATAGGCTCCGAAACTGCTGGACCGATTTCAAAAATTCTTTTGCCGTTAGAAAGCTACATTATCACTGAGTGACATAGGCTACTTTTTACCGCGGGAAAATATCTTTTCCTACGGGAAAATTAATTTATCGCGGGCGAAGCTGCAGACTGAAGGCTAGTTATATTATAATTACATATAATCATTTTAACCCCCGACACAAACGTGTGTGTGTGTGTGTGTGTAGTGTGTGCGTGTGTCGGTCAGTGCCAGAGTTTTTAAAATTATTAATTTTTAGTTATTTTATTACTGTTCTATAATACAATCCTCACTATCCTTACTAATATTATAAACACGAAAGTAACTTCGTCGGCCTGTCTGTCTGTTACCTTTTCACACTTAAATCGCTGAACCGATTTAAATGAAATATGTTATGGAGATAGTTTGAGACCCTGAAAAGGACATAGGATAATTTTTATCCCGGAAAATTACATTGTGCCCGCGGAATAGCGATAAAGGGATTCGCAGATTGAGTTGCGGGCAGCAGCTAGTATCAAGGATGATATAGACTGGATTGGCAGTCGCCATAGTACGTATCGGCCGCGGTTTTTGTAGTTCGATTATTAAATCTAGATGGCGCTGAAATATAGCCAGAGGCTTTGAAGGCAAAACAATAAGACTACAGATGTTTCATATTACTACAAATGTATTATTTTTCAAAAATATTGTATAATAATACATTTGCAGTGATATGAAATGATGTGTCCTGAGCCCTTAGCTCAGAACACCAAGAAAATATGAACTACAACTTTTATTTAAACTTTATTTAAATGAAAACTTATTACAAAACAAGGCACGCCATGTGCTTTCCATCCCAATTCTGTGTAGTCTGCCTGGCTGTCAAACCAGTGCGTTCGGATACATATTAATACTCCCCTTACAAATCTAAGCGTTGGGGAGGCTTAACTATTCTTAAGGATCTTCTAACTACCACATCATTATCCTTACTACATCTCTGAGGAGTTCTACGTTCCACTGGAGATTTAGGTACTGTAGGTGTAATGATGTCAGGAGGCTTCAAATTTTGATTTGTATCTAATTCTCCAGGTACATCTTCATGAGGTAATTTATTTTCACTCTGTACTTGCATGCCTTTAGAATTATCAAAGTCTCTAATTACATCTTCTCTGCTATTTTCATTAAAATCATAATTACATCTATTATTTGTGTGATGATGGTCATTTTCATTTTGGGAAGAACAACTTATGATCTGATCCAGATGTCTTTTCCAAACTAATTCCTCATTGATTACTTTACAAAGATAAGTTCTTTTTCCCAGGACTTCCTCAATTACAGTTTTTACAAATCTTTTTTTATTTGGATTCCTGTAATCTCTACAGTAAACAACTTCCCCTTCCTTAAAGGTCACATTCCTTTGTCCTCCATAATTTTTCGCTTTTTCCCTCCTTAGTACAATTTTTGTTTGTTAGTATATCTAATCTAGTTCTCAATTTTCTTTGAAACATTAATGTTGCCGGGGCACTTCCAGTGGTGCTATGAAATGAATTTCTGTAATGAAATAAATAACGGTTCATTAATGTTTCAAATGACACATTATTTTTTTCTTGCAATGCTTTTAACAATCCAGATTTAAAATTTCTAACTGCATTTTCAGCAAGACCATTTGTAGCAGGGTGAAATGGAGCAGATGTCTGGTGTTTTATGCCATTCTTATGTAAAAACTCTGAGAACTCCTTGCTACAAAATGTTGCTGCATTATCTGTTACCACAACATGTGGTAACCCATATCTACTAAAGCATTCTCTAAATTTTTCAACAGTTACCCTAGCTTCTAAACTTTTCATTATAAATGCTTCTGGCCATCTTGAAAATGAATCTATAATTAGTAAAACCATTCTGCCATCAATTGGTCCCAGAAAATCCGCATGAACCCTTTCATATGGGAAATTACATTTTGGCCATGGAATTAGATTTGACTTTGGTGGTTCAGGGCGTCCTGACATACAAATGTTACAATTATTTACCATGTTCTCGATACAATTGTCTAGCCCTGGCCACAAGAAATATGATCTTACCCAACGGCTTTACAATCTGACCATTATAGGTTTTTAAATTGCAGTTTGCTGGCTGAACCTGGAAATTTGAAAATATAGTTTTATATATCTCTTCTGGAATGCATGAAATTGCGGCACCGGTGTCTAATTCCATATTCAAAGTTTTTAAACCTATGAAACACTCAACCACATATGGTGCTACATAATTGACATTTAACACGGATTCTTCTATTGTAAAAATGTCCACTAACCCACTTTCGTCTTCCTCCTCCTGCATCTCCAATGTATGTGTTGGCTTAGTTTTGCATACTAATGCCAAATGGCCAATTTTACCACATGCTTTACACTTGTAACTTTTATATTTGCACTTAGCAAAGGAATGATTGGATTTGCCACAATGTATACATAGCAGAACGTTGCCTTCAGCACCCTTCTTCTCCACTATTCTAACTTTATTGACATAGACATTTTCTGGCCTTTCAAGCAAAGCTGATTCCTTGTTTAGAGCTATGTCTAACAAATTCGCTATTCCTTTACTGATGGGCTCCTCACACAACCTTTCAAAAATCTGACCTGACCGAAAACCCGTGACAAACTTGTCCTTTACTCTTTGTTCAAAATCTGTGCCAAACTCACACTCAGCAGCCATCTCTCTAACTCGTTCGTACCATTTTGATACACTTTCACCGTCATTCTTAATTGCTTTGTCGAATACTGCTCTTTTTCTATAATAAGACACTCTTGGTCGAAATCGTAACTTCAAAGCTTCCTCAAGGTCAGTGTAACTTTTCTCCTTTGGCAATATAGGATGAAACATACTTTTCAGAGTTTTATATGACTTCTCGTCTATTAACATCAATAAAGTAGATACTTGTTTCGTGTCTGCCACATCATTTGCCTTGAAATATTGTTCTACACGCTCCCAGAAACAGTCAACATCGTCACCTTCTGTGTAGGGTTTAATTTGACCGAAATTTGACATCCTCGTCGCCAATTTGATGTGTCCTGAGCCCTTAGCTCAGAACACCAAGAAAATATGAACTACAACTTTTATTTAAACTTTATTTAAATGAAAACTTATTACAAAACAAGGCACGCCATGTGCTTTCCATCCCAATTCTGTGTAGTCTGCCTGGCTGTCAAACCAGTGCGTTCCGATACATATCATGAAATATCTGTAGTCTTATTGTTTTGCCTTCAAAGCCTCTGGCTATATTTCAGCGCCATCTAGATTTAATCATCGAACTACAAAAACCGCGGCCCATCCGTACTATGGCGACTGCCAATCCAGTCTATATCATCCTTGCTAGTATTATAAATTGATAAGTTTATGAATCTTAAAAAGGTACTTATCCTCATTTCTATTAAAAGAAGAAAGAAAAGATTTTATTTCAATGAGTACCTAGGGTAAGCGTACCAGTGAATGAACAGTATCCAGTGAATGAACAAAACGATAATTTTTTGAAATAATAAGAATTTGGTACGTTTCTACTACGCCTCGTATTTTTTTATCGACTAGCACCTTTACTTGTCAGGTTCTGGTAAATTTGCTTCGACTCCTAAGCAACAGTTTTGAAATGGCGACGATGTAAAGTAATAATAATAATAATAATTCTTTATTTCCATAATAATGTACAGGTATCTTAAACAAATATATGTGGAAACTAGATAAAATCATAAATAAAGTGGGCCACAACTGCCAAACTAGGTTTAAAACCTGTATTTCAGCAGTGGACTTACGTCTGTTGTACATTTTTTCTATGGAGTAGAATTAAGGAAGAACGAAAGCTACTATACTTCTGATGTGTTACTGCATTTGTCCCCGCCACCTATCATTCATTGGGTATGGTTTTTTTAAGCTTTAAAGATCTGTTAGTGCTATTCATATATAGTTTAATGTAATTTATTTAGGTACAAACAATACCTTTTAATCCAGTGTTTTTATACTGGAACCCAAAATCGCCTAAATCCAGTGAATGAACGGGGGTGTTCATTCACTGGGACTGCAAGATTTTCTATTTGTGCAATATCTTTCCTTCTAGTAGTCATATTAAGATTTCGTTTTCAGTGACATTGATCCAAATATATTATCTACCGAATGGCCAGTATTGGAACAAACGTAAAATATAGGTTCATTAACTGGTTCAAGTTTTCCAGTGAATGAACTATGTCACTTATAGCTAGTTCATTTACTAGTTTCCAAGATCTAGTGAATGAACACTACTCTTATTTTTGTATTTTAATTGTTTTAGAACATGGAATCGACCAAATAAGTATATTGAATGTAGTTGTATTAATATAACTTCGCTTTTGTATATTTATAGTATAACAAAACATCATATTCAAAGTTGTTCATTCACTGGTTTCATTTGTTCATTCACTAGAATTTTGCGTTCATTCACTGGTGATTTTCCATTTTTTCACTTAAATAGTGATATATCTTCAAACTGTGCAGTAATACTGTTGGATAATGATGATTTTAGCCAACTAGAGTAGTTGGTTGTGCTATACATACAGTAATATTTTAAGTAAACTGTGCCCAACTGCCTAAAACTAATTTTCAAAGTCGAAAATTTCCTTAAGTGTTCATTCACTGGTACACTTACCCTATGCTGCACTTGAAAACTACTGAATTTAAAATTTGTTTTATGTATTTTAAAATTTTTGTTCCAGTCATCGGCGTCTATTATATGAATTGACGTCTAGGCTTTCGATAATATGAATAACTAGCTGTTGCCCGCGACCCCGTCTGCAAAAAATTCGTTTATCGCTATCCCGCGGGAATTACGCAATTTTCCGGGATAAATAGCACCCTATATGTTAATCCAGGTTATAAACTATCTGCGTGCCAAATTTCATCAGAATCCGTCAAACCGTTTTAGCGTGAAGAAGTAACAAACATACACACTCACAAACTTTCGCCTTTATAATATTAGTGTGATTATAATTCCTAATTGTGTTTCTTTGGGCGTCCCATAGGTACCGTAGTATTTTATAAAAGTGACTTGTTCACAGGTGCTTTGCAATCTAGCCGGCCAGTACGCCATGAATGAAATGTACACCGAAGCCTTAAACACTTACCAACTGCTCACACGGAACAAGTTGTTTCCACACGCTAATCGGCTCAAGGTAAGTTACCTGTAGCGACTCCTAGCGTCATCTAGTCATCAGATAAAGAAATTGTTACATCCTGCATCACGCTAATCTTATCTTGACTTGAGAGAGAGACGACCAATGGAGGTTTTATTCTCTTTGGCACGGGGCGGTACGGTATTGTACCTGATAGTTGAGGTGGACTCAAGTCTAGAGCTTAGGGCGTTAACTTAGAACCTGCAAAGTTCAACCTCTTAGGCCAGTTAGGCTACGCATCTATCAGAGCTGTGCGAGACAGTGAGGGAGAGATCCACCAATTCAACGCTGCGCTGACCGAGGCTAGGAACATACAGTAGTCTTTACACTCTTAGGCACTTGTCCCACCGCCGAAGATGAGCGAAAAGCAATTAGAACTAGAAACAAGAAACGAGTTGGCGAGCAGTGAGAAGCAAGTGTGTAGTTCCGATAGTTTCGTCGCTCGGCTATAAGCGTGTGTTGGCTTCACTAGAAATCCACGCTGTACAGTAGAATGATCGCTGGTTGGTCTGTCAGCATGAGTTCTGACCGCCAAGCGAGTATCGCTGAGCGAGTACCGCTGAGCGAGTTTTATCGTTGATAGCTTTTATCGCTGCGATCCACTAGTGAGAGGAGTCCTCGCCAGCAGTGTAAACAGCCAGCAATCAACTATAAATATATCTCTCTCTTTTACCGACACGTTTGTTCGTTTCTGAGGACCAGTGCCTTATAGTAGAGATACTCCGCTAAAGTTGCTACTTAACGTTTTGCAACATGAGGCTGCGTTTCCACCAGAGATGTGCCACACTCCACTGCCACTTCATTTAAAAGGTCCTAAGTGAATGAAGTTTAGTGTTTCTATTGGTTCATGTCAAACATATCCTTCGCAACGCATCCTCGCACAGCTCTGGTGGATACGCAGCCTTAGCCTGAAGTTTTAGTTAGCCGAGCATGTCGTACGCAGTAGAAGTTTTATTCGAGTTTGTCTCATTTTTCAGGTCAATATGGGCAACATTTATTTCAAAATGGGTGAACATCCCAAAGCACTGAAATTATACAGGATGGCGTTAGACCAAACTCCGACTGCTGAAAAAGATTTAAGGTAAGTACAAAAGCATAAGTCTCACGTCCATACCATACCATTAGAATTTAAAACGAAGTAGATACTGCTAATCTAATAATCCTACTAATGTAATAAATTCAAACGTTTATGAGCAAAGCCCGGACGACGGGAGCAAAAATGCACTTTTCACTAGTGCTTAATTAAATATCGACTATTCTATCGACATCCATACGAACAATTTTTGAATCAGAAATTTATTGATCACACAATATTACTAGTGATAAGTGCATTCCTGCTCCCGTCGTCCGGGCTTTGTTTATGAGTGTGCGTGTACGCGCACAGCTGGACGGATTAGGGTGACATTTTTGGTATGGAGATAGCTGGACATCTAGAATAATACCTCAAATACTAAGATCTTAACCGCTAAGTCTCGAGGCATGAAACTGTGCACGAGTTTTCGTTATACAGCGTAAATGAAGACTGATGTAATTTTTGGGAATTCCCATGGGAATTTAGTATAATGGCGGAATTTCAATTCGTTTGCTAGATATCATAGTTTACGCGAACGAAGCCGCGGGTAAAGATTGGTAAAATATAAATACTTGCCTACTCTTCTTTTCATGAATCAATGGTATATTTTTGGACTTTTCCTGCAGAATGAAAGTAATGCACAACATAGGTCTTCTGCTGGTGCGCATGGGCAAGTTTCGTGATGCCGTCACCAACTTTCAACACATCATGCACGAGCAAGGGGACTTTCAAACAGGTAAGCAACACTTGGCTTTGTTTGTTATTGCTCTAATCTTGGTCCCAAAAGAAGACCAGCGCCGTTTGCAAGATCAGCAATTTTTGTTATCTTATCATTGTTTTATTTTTAATTTTATTGTTTTTTTTTTATCTATGTTAATTATGTTGTCACAAAGAAAATTTTCTTTTTTTCTTTCTAATCTAACGGTGCGTAGGGATATGTACCTATCTTGCAAGTCAAATTTGACTCTCTTCTAATGTTGGATAGCATTGTAAATAAATTTTTTTCGGTCAACGATTAAGTCACATAAAAAAATAAGGTTACATTACTTATTCACGTCAATTCAGTACAAGCTGGTTTTTTTAATTTATTTATTTAAGCTGCTTCAAAAAGAAAATATTTGCTGTGTGCCTTTTGATCTAATAGCGGCCGCTTGAGCGTGCAAGTAGTGTTTTTTTGCGTCAGAAGTAAGCTTTTTTTTTTTCAGGCCTACATTTGGTTCTATGTTCGGTGGCCTTAAACGATGCAGAAGGCGGTAAGGCTGCCTTCCACGCGATGCTGGACGTCGAGCCGCCTACTTACCATCAGGACATTACTGTCGATGATGTAAGTAACTATAGTTAAGAACAACTATCGCTATCGATGATATTATCTGCTTGCCCAACTCTAGTGACCGACTTTATCCTGGGCTGGCCATTCAGTATGTAGTCATTTGTCCAGTAGGTAGTTAGGTGATTTTTTTAAAAACACAACACAACGGCTTGGTAAACTTGAATTTGATTGATTATTTGGGTTCGGTACCAAAGGCCTGAGGTGCATTTAGTCTTGGCATTCAAAACATCTAAGGTTGTAAATTGCCTGGGTAGCAAAATGTCTTGGTCTGTAAATCACCCACATTGCTATAAGCCTTAGTAAATGGAATGACTTGGCTGTAAAACGACTTTAAGTCATAATGGTTTCTCAGGTAAATCGTCTAGATAATCTTTGCGGCCAATATTATAGAATGTCTTGATAATATGAAAGACTATGTAATTATATCGTAAAGTATGAAAAATGTCTAGGTAGCAGTTTGTCTAGATTGTCTAATGACAATACTTTATTTTATTATCACCTCCTTACTACTTCAAATTCGATTACAGCCCACTTGATATTTAAGTAGATATTGACATGACACTGACAAGTAATTCTAATGCAATTGAATTTCTTCTGTGTGTTCACGTGTTCTCGTCGAATGAATGTTAATACCTACTCATTTTTCGTGCAATGAAGTCGTTTTGCAATCATGACGTTTCATCCACTTGCTTATTTTATAACTAAGACATTAAACAAACAAAATCGTTTGATAACATAGTCCTTAATACAATTAAGACGTTACACAATTGAGTCATTCTGCTTATTGGATATTTTCACGACCCAGACGTTTTGCTTCGTAAGTCTTTCTGAAACTAAGAGAATTTTGTAACCATGGTATTATACAAAAAAGTCATTTTGTACACTTGGTCAGTGTACTACTAAGACGTTTTGAATGTCAAGACTAAATGCACCTCAGGCCTTTGGTACCGAACCCGATTATTTTTTGGATCAAATATAGTAAACCAAATTCCAGCCTTACTAAAAGCTTGGCCTGACTGAAAACAGAATTAGTTTTATAAAAGTCTGGACCCCTTTTACAAGCTTTTGTATTTTCACTTGCAATATTTATAAATTAGAATAAATTTATTTTTAAAATCATCATTGAGACATTATTGTTGATATATCCGGCGGACCCTGAACTAGGCAGATACGTATGCATGTATATTCTAGTCAAATCTTTCAAGTTTGATGCACTTCCTGTGGTCGGATTGACTTGAAATTTGGTGTGGATATGCAAGTTAGATTACAATGCAATAATCTAGTATCAAAATCGTGAGAGTCCGCCTACGATCGTCTTCGCTCGAGGGAACTCTTTATATGCTAACACCATTGACTTGAAACATGGTATTGATACGCAATTTGAATGCAAACATTTGAAGGCAAGTGTTGATAACAACTTATTAAGACTGGGCTTATTTAAAACAATAGATCTTTGAAAGTTCTTTACGTCAGCCCGGCTGTAAAAAGAACTCCGTTGCTTAAAATTTCAGACTAAAAGGATCGAGAATTTCTGAATACTATTAATGCATTCGCGGCTATCTGTTAGACTCGACTGCCAAACTATGGCAAAGTCACGAAGACACTTGTATGCGTTCTCGGCAGTGAATGCGAATGTAACCAATGAAGTTGTGCAGGAGAACGACTCATACTCGTGCGTGGTGCGTGACGTGGTGCTCGCGGACCGGCTGTCGCGCTGGTCGCGGCGCGCCGCCGCCGACGCCGAGCGCTGCCTCGCGCTGGCCGCCGCCGCGCTCGCCACGCCGCCCTCGCGCGACCACGACGCGGGGTCAGTACACTACATCACTATACTCGCGCGTGGTGCTCGGGACCGGCTGTCGCGCTGGTCGCGGCGCGCCGCCGCCGACGCCGAGCCCTGCCTCGCGCTGGCCGCCGCCGCGCTCGCCACGCCGCCCTCGCGCGACCACGACGCGGGGTCAGTACACTACATCACTATACTCGCGCGTGGTGCTCGGGACCGGCTGTCGCGCTGGTCGCGGCGCGCCGCCGCCGACGCCGAGCGCTGCCTCGCGCTGGCCGCCGCCGCGCTCGCCACGCCGCCCTCGCGCGACCACGACGCGGGGTCAGTACACTACATCACTATACTCGCGCGTGGTGCTCGGGACCGGCTGTCGCGCTGGTCGCGGCGCGCCGCCGCCGACGCCGAGCGCTGCCTCGCGCTGGCCGCCGCCGCGCTCGCCACGCCGCCCTCGCGCGACCACGACGCGGGGTCAGTACACTACATCACTATACTCGCGCGTGGTGCTCGGGACCGGCTGTCGCGCTGGTCGCGGCGCGCCGCCGCCGACGCCGAGCGCTGCCTCGCGCTGGCCGCCGCCGCGCTCGCCACGCCGCCCTCGCGCGACCACGACGCGGGGTCAGTACACTACATCACTATACTCGCGCGTGGTGCTCGGGACCGGCTGTCGCGCTGGTCGCGGCGCGCCGCCGCCGACGCCGAGCGCTGCCTCGCGCTGGCCGCCGCCGCGCTCGCCACGCCGCCCTCGCGCGACCACGACGCGGGGTCAGTACACTACATCACTATACTCGTGCGTGGTGCTCGGGACCGGCTGTCGCGCTGGTCGCGGCGCGCCGCCGCCGACGCCGAGCGCTGCCTCGCGCTGGCCGCCGCCGCGCTCGCCACGCCGCCCTCGCGCGACCACGACGCGGGGTCAGTACACTACATCACTATACTCGCGCGTGGTGCTCGGGACCGGCTGTCGCGCTGGTCGCGGCGCGCCGCCGCCGACGCCGAGCGCTGCCTCGCGCTGGCCGCCGCCGCGCTCGCCACGCCGCCCTCGCGCGACCACGACGCGGGGTCAGTACACTACATCACTATACTCGCGCGTGGTGCTCGGGACCGGCTGTCGCGCTGGTCGCGGCGCGCCGCCGCCGACGCCGAGCGCTGCCTCGCGCTGGCCGCCGCCGCGCTCGCCACGCCGCCCTCGCGCGACCACGACGCGGGGTCAGTACACTACATCACTATACTCGCGCGTGGTGCTCGGGACCGGCTGTCGCGCTGGTCGCGGCGCGCCGCCGCCGACGCCGAGCGCTGCCCTCCTCTCAGAATGAAAGGGCTTGGGCCGTAGTTCTCACGCGGGCCCAGTGCAGATTGGAAACTTCACACACACCATTGAATTTCTTCGCGGGTGCTGCAGGTTTCCTCACAATGTAATAATAAAAAATTAAATATTAGTTTATTAAAATTATTTACAACACAATGTAATAATAAAAAATTAAATATTAGTTTATTAAAATTATTCTACCACTCCTGCCGGCTCGTGCTGAAACACCGACTTCAAACAGATCAGTAGAAAGATACTTTTGTTTTTTCTGGGCTCGGTTCCTTTATCACTTTATAATTTTTTTACTCGCGTTTAAGTGTAATTAATCTATACTAAACGCCGTATATAGATTCCAAAAAACTTACCAAAGATGGCCGAACGTAACTGACACAAGTGTCATTGTCATTGTGACCTTCCAGATGTAACCAACCCATGCACATTAATAAAAAATAGTCATAATAATATTTTGTTGTTATTTAAGTGTAAAGATTATCCCAAGTTTTTGATGTTTCCTATAAGTATACCTGCGCATACCGCATTGTGTACAATGTGTGTTGCACATGAATACCTTGGTTTTGAACTATCCATGTGCCAAAATTTATCACAATCAATTGACTTGAATTGACACTCATTATGACTTCTAGGACGCTTCCTTGGTGGAGAAGGAGGAAGATTCCCGTCCCTGTGAGAGGGACCTGAGGCCGTATTGTCTAACGCTTCTGACGCTTGCCTTCGCTTTTACCTTATACCATTTTTATACCGTTTGACAGAAAGAAATAGTGATTGCGAAGGCAAGCGTCAGAAGCGTTAGACAATAAGCCTGCAGCTACCGGTTCCATGTTACTTGCGTAAATGCAGAACCCACGAACAAAACATAATAACAAAACTTAACAGGAAACAAAAACTCAACAACGAAAATTATCGTATCACGAGTACAGAAAGCATTCGATCAATCCAAACGTCAGATGCCGAATGAAGTGTCAATTGGAGATGTCATGGTGGCCCTGTGGTCCCCATGTTTACCATAAAGTTTGACATACGTCATTTGTTGTCAACATTTCTATGTGCATATCAAAAAAATTTGTAAATAGTATATAGGTACGCAAATTATAACATTAATAATATCCAAATGTTGTTTAAACCTGAAATATTACCACTGTAATATGAACTTTTCTTCTACAAAACAGTTTCACCCAAATATCTGTAGGTGAAATTAATGTTGATATTAAATTATTTATTTATGCGGTTGCATTTAATTTTAACTTTACAATTACATTTAAATAAATTACTTATGTATTATATTTAGAAAAGTTAAAACTTAACGATGCAAAACTTTTTCATTTTATTGGCAACACACTGGTAGTTTTTTTGGAATCTATATACGGCGTTGAGTATAAGTCGCAACAGCTTAATGTCAACTGCCCGTAATCTTTTAACAATATATTGCTTTTCCTGATTCAGAGACTTCAACATCAGTTTCACTTCACCATATTGACGACCAGATGGCCTAGTGGTTAGAGACCCTGACTATGAAGCTTGAGGTCCCGGGTTCGATTCCCGTGTCGGGGCAGATATTTGTATGAAAAATACGAATGTTTGTTCTCGGGTCTTGGGTGTTTAATATGTATTTAAGTATGTATCTATCTATATAAGTATGTTACCCATAACACAAGCTTTGCTAAGCTTACTTTGGGACTAGGTCAATTGGTGTGAATTGTCCCGTGATATTTATTTATTTATTTATATTGTTATGAATTGAGACCAGCATAAATTGCTAAGCAACGTGTTAAAGTAATCGTATCGCAACCCGTGAAATAGGTACTACTATTTGTCATTGAGTAGTTCAGGAGGCCGAGTAGGCCGACTATAGCCTTCCACATCAGTTCAACTTTACCAAAGTAGGATTTCCAAGAGCAAATACCGTATTATTATAAAATATACCCAAATCATTATAGATGTCCATACAATTCCTCTCATCAGATCCTGACTTTGGTGGCAATAGGACCTAATTATAAGTATTATCTGTCCAGCAAAAAGGAAACTTTCAAATCGGGTTAATGACGTAGTTCTGAACAACAAACAAAAATAAAAAAACCGGCCAAGTGCGAGTCAAACTCGGACTCGCGCACGAAGGGTTCCGTACAATTATCTATAAAAATCACGTTTGTTGTATGGGAGCCCCCCTTAAATATTTTTTTTATTTTAATTTTATGATTTATTTTTAAAGTCAATATATAATTAAATATTCTGTGAATATTTCAAGTGTCTACCTGTTGCCGTTATCAATATCGAGCAAAATCGAGCAAAAAAATCATGTTTGTTGTATGGGAGCCCCCTTAAATTTTAATTCCATTTTTTAGTATTTGTTGTTATAGCGGCAAACAAAATACATCATCTGTGAAAATTTCAACTCTCTAGCTATCACGGTTCCCGAGATACAGCCTGGTGACACACGGACGGACGGACGGACAGCGGAGCCTCAGTAATAGGGTTTCCGTTTTTACCCTTTGGGTACGGAACCCTAAAAAATACAATCGAATTGATAACCTCCTCCTTTTTTGCAGTCAACATTAGTATTAATAGGTATCACGTAAAACAGAAAATGGTAACTAGATGTAATACGTTTACTTTTAGTTTACCACTGACAGATGGCTTGCCTTCATTTCATTTCCAACTTTAACACCATACAAATAAAGTAGCTATTACAAAATCTGCAAACGTGGGTAACAGTATTCTAAAATTGGCTTTCTTTGTAGGTCGTTAAAGGCCACCATCTGTCAGTGGTAAACTTTATGTAATTTTACTCTAGGTACCGTTATTGGCGATTAAACTTGTTGACGACACACACGGAACTTCCACGCGCGGGCAAATCTTTGTTTGCCAACAAACAACACAGGACCATAACCTTTACGCTTACTTAAACTAAGCGTCGAAATCCTTTGATACATTTTAATCTAGGCTCTGGATCATCAAAATACACATTAAATTGACATCACGATTAATGAGATATCGATTATCGGTAGTGAAACCGTGTGGTGCGCTATTTGCTGATAAGTCGTAATCGCTTCGCTCATGAAAAACAATTTGTTGTGATCGTGCCACGTTTGGATTTATCGATTAGGTTGTTGCTGTGACCGATTACGTGATTATTTTACTTTATAGAGGTAACATCATGCTAGGTAGGTATCAATAATGTAATAGGTACTTTTTGGTAGATTAACCACAGCGCGTCATCTTTGTATTGTTTAATTAAGTAGGTAAATGTTTAATTATAATCTAAAAGTTATCATTGATTAAAATTTGTTACAAAACCAAAATATTAATATATCTATACTTTTTCCTTAGAGATGTTGAACATGTTTGGCTTGTTTATTATTGGTTAACGTGGCGTTGACATCACCAACGAGTTCTAAACTTTGTTCTAAAGGTTATTCATATTATCTAGTTACCCAGGTTTCTCAATGATAAGCTATTATAATTGTTTGAAATCATTTTCGAAAGCATTGATTTAAAAAAATGATTCAGTCGTTTTTGATACTTACCGTTACCTAGCAATACGAGGGGCGTTCAATAAGTAATGAGAATGACATAAATATATACTATTTATTAAGGAAATGAAAAAGTACTGGCAGACATGGCTCATTTAGTTGTTATGAAGAATACAAAAAAAAATTTAGGAAGTCGATTGTTTTTTTTTCCGAAAAATTATACGTAAAGTCGTCATTACATCATTAAAAAGTCATCAGTAAGTTAATAACACTGGATAATAATCAAAAGTCTCCGGTAAGTAGAAAGGTTTTGAATTCGGAATGAATAAGTGTCCAGTAAGTACGATCTCATAATATCGCTGTAATTTGAACTTAGAACTCCTTGTAAAATATGTCACATTTTTTAATAGTGCAAAAGGCCTCATCTTTGGGTCATCAAAAACAAAAAGGTTGAATAATAAACGTAGGTATAATTTATTATTAATGTTATTATACCTTTATATATGATTTTATTAGGATTTCTATTGTTTGAAAAATAAATATATAAATAGATTAGTTGCAAATTCATTCAATTTAACACTCCATTTAACTCTAAGAGTAAATAGTTTTATTAAAAAAAAACAGGAGCAGTGCCGTGCATACTTCAAAAAGAGCGGCAAAATTTTAAGATATTGGAAATATTTCGTTCTCATGTAATTTATTTTGTTTTTGGTCTTTTTCATTTTATTTTTGAGAATGGCCTATTGCTCGGATTTCAAATCGTACCTACTTGTCTAGTATGGCTTACTTATTGGTCTCTTCAGTAATGTACTATAACGGTGTAATTGACAGTGGTACGTCGTGGTGCGTGGAAGCATTGCGCGGGTATTCGGGCGGCGCGGCGGGCGCGCGGCTCGAGCTCGGCGGCGCGCTCGCGGCGTTGCGGGCACAGCCGCGCGCGCCGCTCGCCGCCGGACAAAAGGCGCTGCAACGGCTAAAGGTGACACTTGTTTACTATAGTAACGCCATCAGAGTTGAGGTCACGCACACAATAACACCTCATGTAATGACAGCGGGATTTTGACGTTTATTCGTACCGATAGCAAGTTCAACAGACTCAACAGTGAATTACAAGACTGACTAAAAATTTCTTCAACCTATTTCGTGAAGAATTATTTAAGAAAATAGATCTAGTTCAAACAAAACAGAAAATAAACTATTTTGAAGTTATTATTTAAATCAGATTTTCGCTTTTTATAAAATACCGATTTTGTTCGTTGCGAATATTTATTATCAGTTTTAAATTGTTTTATTTAAAAAATAGGTTAAATTATAATATGCATAGTATTGGGTAGGTATTACCTTAAGATCATATAATTCACATTTTCATTCACTCACTCATTTCATTCATTCACTACTTTTTTGCAATCAGTACTTTGTGTGTGTAATCATTCGCCTCAACTCTCTTGGCGTTACCTATACCTCTATTCCTCTAAATCTGAGAGTAGAATAGAAACTTGGGTTGATAGTGGTATGCTGTGGTGCGTGGAAGCATGGTGCTGCGGACGCGAGGATCGAGCTTGGTGCTAAGTTATGGGTGTTGCCACGCGATCCGCTACCGCCGAACAGAAGCCGCTGCAACGGCTAAGGGCCTCTATAGACGGACTGCTTAGAGCAGTCGAGACCAACGACACGAGAGCAGCAGTCGTGTTGCGGTTACAGTCGACTTCATTCCGAATGCTATCCAATTTTGTATTGAAACTACAGGTTACCCAACAGCGACCGCTTGAAGCTGTTGGCACTGACTGCTCTAAGCAGTCCGTCTAAGGACGGGCTTAAGGTGACAATACTAAACTTAGGGGAAGAAGCATTGCGGGGCTACTCGAGCGGCGTGACAGGCGCGCGCGGCCCGGGCAAAAGGCGCTGCAACGGCTAAAGGTAACACTGCTAAAGCTGTGGGAGATTAAACGCTGGGGTTGCTAGTGTGGTGCCATGGTGCGTGGCAGCGTCACGCATCGCATGGCTATTCTTGCCGCTAGGTTTCGGATGTTGCCGCGCGCGCCGCTTATTGTGGCGAGAGCCACATTCTTTAACATTAATCTTGTGCGTGTGATAGGTTTAAGATGTAGTTCGTCACGTAAGACCAATAAGGCATTTAGATAGATAGTGCAGATTTACTGAGTAGATTATTGAATATAAATATAAGGTTTTAGACTATTAAATATATCAGTGTTAATAGACATGTCAGTCATGGCAGTACCATGTAGAACATCCACAAGGTAGTTTCTTTTACCCTCTGCTCCCTCCAATATCCGGAAAGATGTAGTCTGCCAGTGGACTACGTCTTGCCGATATAGCTGTCCTGGACAGAAGGTTGCGTGTTCAAATCACGTCAGGGTCACCACTATACCGGCAAAACGTAATTTCACTGGCAGACTACATCTTACCATGGGAAATCAATAAAATCCCGTAATTTCAAAGCGAAGGTTTTCATTTGTCTGTACCCGCAGATAAATTAAAATATCTTAATCTTTGGCATGCGTATGTACCTTATAGCCAATTCTTAAATTTATTTTCAAGGCGGTGGCTCGTGCGCACCCGAACGACCGCGTTCTCCGAGCGGAGGCCAACGCTGATGCTGCATTCGTGGCTTATGCGGTAAGTTTAGAATTATTATTCTTGATAAAAGCTCACATGAAATTATAGCCCTCCGTCTTTAAAATTATAAAGAAACAGAAAGCAGCTTCTCTTACGCAATAACTAATTTAAGCTTATTATAATACCTAATCAGGTATTTCTGGATAGACGGGATGTCATGGAGGTCACTGCCCATAAACATACACATGCACATATTTAAAGGCAGTAAAAACTCTTTTCTTGAAAACCCCGATCTTATAATTGTCTGGACATACTGCTGCCGGAAGTTGGTTCCACAATTTCACAGTGCCGTAGAAAATATGCAGTGGTAGAACGCCATTCATCGAGATATTGACTATGAAACTAGGATATTCAGCGGGAGGTGCGGTGTGGAATTTAGCAGCAGGCAGCAAGTCAAACAATTCTTCGGAGCATTCGCCGTGGTAGAGCGTAGGCACATAACACCCAGGAAAGCCTACGTCCCTTCGCATGGATGAGGAATCCAAACTAACGGAAATGTTATTTCGTGTCCAATTTTATTATTAGGTTAGTAGAAGAAATAGCAAAGTTGCATAAATCACAATATTTACACGACTTATGAAAATGATTATATATGTTTTAGAACATTGAAAAATAATGAGCACGTGTTTTGCTATATCTGCCCAAATTCATATATTCCTAAAAAAAAACACCGATGAGAAATATAAAACCTTCAAGGGTGCTTTTTTACTCTCTCTAACATATATCAAAATAAATCAAATCGGAGCCGGACAGTTGGGTACCTTTCCTTTCTAGTTGGGTACATTTAAGGCAAATAAACATACATAATTTCATTTCATTTCAACTCAATTACAACTAACAACTTTCCTTAACCTTTCGACTATACACTGCATTCCAGCTAGGCAACTTCGGCGAGGCTCGCGCGCTGAGTGAAGCGGCGTCCCGCGACGACCCTTACTCGTGCCCGGCGCGCGTGACGCTGGCGCTGGCGGCGGCGGCGGGCGCGGACGCGGACGGCGCCGGCGCGTGGCAGGAGGCCGCGCGGCAGCTCGCCGCCGCCAGCCATCTCGACCCGGCCGACCTCATCGCCATGCACGACTTGGGTATGTTATTTCTCTGCAAAAAAGGTCGACTCTATGCAGTGGCGTAGCGTAATGGTGGCGAAGGGGGCGGCCCGCCCCGGGCGGCGCTTTTAAGGGATGGCAAATATTTTGTAAATTATAATAATAACAAAAAAAGAAAAAAATTGTATATTTGTTGCTAGCGCTAGCGATGGAGCGCAGCGCAAGCGGCGAGGGAGCGGCGGCGCGGTGGCTGCGGCTGCGCAGCGCGGGCGGCGCGGGCGGCACGCTGCGCGCGCTGTGCGCCGCCGGGCTCGCGCGCCGCGCCCGCGCCGCGCCGCACGCCGGCGCCGCGCCCGACCACTGGTAAATGTGCTTTTCCACCAGTGAGGCGTGGCGAGACGAGATGGGACGACTATTTAAATCGCGCCGGCCCATTTCCACCAATGATGACTTCAGGGATGACACGCGAGAATCGTGTTTCCGTTGCTGAGTTAATAAACACTTTATATGCGCAGCAATACGGTTCATATTTATTGCAATAACAAAAAAAATATAGCATCGCACATTCTCGCTAATCCACACTGTTTCCACCGAAGATGCGCTAGGAGAGAATTTAAAATTTGCCATATTTTAACCGACTTCAAAAAAAGGAGGAGGTTGCATGCATGCGACTGCATGTATCTTTTTTTTATCTATATATGTTCATCGATATGTCCGCCAATTGTGGACTGATTTTCCATTATTGTCTCGCCGCCCCCCGTCTCGCCTCCCCAGTGGAAAAGCACCTTAACGGGCCGGCCGCGGCCAGGACATTCTGCGCGCTACCGGTGACACGGTGAGCATTTTATCAGTTCATTGCGTGTGCCGCCAGATGACCACTATGCGGCGAGCGTCTTGGTCGCGCAATGAACAGAGAAAACGTTGGCCACGCCGGCGGTCGCACGAATCGTGGCCGGGCCATAACACTGTATGCAGAGTGGCGCGGGCGGCACGCTGTTTCATTGGTGGACGCAAGTTCCACCTCGATGTATTCCTTCACCGAAAAAGTAATATAAAATTTCAAGTGTACGACTCTCCGGTTGAGAGGCCCCTGGTGAAACCAAGGGCTTGTGTATTGACTGGTGTCAAATAGGGCCTATTTAATAGGCTATTGAGACGTTGGTTACCTGCAGGTACAACTCGGTGGCGAGCTGGGACGCGGGCGCGACGTGCGCGCTGGCGCAGTGGTACAGCGAGATCGGGGACGCGCAGACCGCCAAACATCACTACCAGGATGTGCGTATACCTAGACATTTCAACCAAGAAAAGAAAATAATTATCAATGTAATACGTGCCATCGTAGACCTCATATTTGCTTTCCATCAGACGTGGTTAGATGGAAGCATAAATTAAATATGTTGCATAAAAACACTACTACCACGCTACCTAGTGCAGGACAGTAGAACTATAACTACATATATCATGCAGCCGCACAAGCGACCTGTCGTAGTTTTGTCTTCTATTTGAATTATCTTTACTGTCAATTCTCGATACAAATGAAAATAAATTATTACAAATGTTCTCGATAAGTTCTGTGTGACCTTCTTAATACCTGAGGCACTTTTCAACCTAGAAAACAAAATAAAATAGCTGACAGAAATTTGCTTTGTGTTTTTTTTTGCTTTAAGTTACCAATAATATTGATATTTTCAAATTTAGATATTTTTTCACTATCATCTGGTAAATACACTAGCATTCTGCGAAGTTCAATATTTTCTTAATAAATATATTGTATGTTTCTTCTAAGTAACCATCAACATACATTATTTGCATGTAAACTTTAATGTAACTACCGTAGTGTTAATATTTTAAATTGATTTTGTACACCATATTCGAAATTCCCTACCATTTCATGCATGTATCATATACCTACCGATGTTTTCAGTCCTTGTATGCGTGACAGATACCTTGTTTCGATTTGTTGATTTGTTTTCGTTTATTTTTTATGGAACTAAAGGTCTGTTTGTTGTTACTTTTAGACGACCAGATGGCCTAGTGGTTAGAGACCCTGACTATGAAGCTTGAGGTCCCGGGTTCGATTCCCGTGTCGGGGCAGATATTTGTATGAAAAATACGAATGTTTGTTCTCGGGTCTTGGGTGTTTAATATGTATTTAAGTATGTATCTATCTATATAAGTATGTTTATCCGTTAAGTTGCCTTAGTACCCATAACACAAGCTTTGTTAAGCTTACTTTGGGACTAGGTCAATTGGTGTGAATTGTCCCGTGATATTTATTTTTATTATTATTTATTTACTTTATCTGATTTATGTTGAAATGTGACTGTTTGTTTCCTAAATAAATTAAAAAAAAAAAATTGGTAATATGTATTCTTGTCCGTCTGCAGGTAGAAGCGGTGTGGCCAGGTGACATATCTGCGCTGGAGTGGTTGGCAGCGGAAGCTCGCGCGAGCGAGCCTGAAACGGCTCTGCAGTACTACCGCCGCGCGGCGCGGCTCCAGCCTAACAATGTAAGGGTGGCGAGTTTGTGCTCTTCAAAACATGATTTAAAGATTTACTAGCCTTTACCTGTGGGTTCGATCGCCTTTACCATAGAACTGATATTTGAATCTAAATCCCGAAGCTTCACGAAAATCCCATGAGAGTTCCCAAGTCTATATTGTCTGTTACAATTAACGTGATTATTTCATTTTTTTTTTATTTTATTTAGCTTTTATTGTCAAATAAGTGAATATATGAATTGATTTGTGATTTTATTCAGTACCTACTTCTCTCTCAGGAAATTATCAAAATCGTTAAAATTAATTAGGTACCTACAGAAATTCGAAAACTAACTTCAGCAAAATGTAACTTACCTAAGTATTTAAATAAACTATAAGCACTTATCGCAAAAGGTGTGATTCTTTCGTGGCATGTTTATTTAATGATTATTTTTGACGACCAGATGGCCTAGTGGTTAGCAAACCTGACTATGAAGCTTGAGGTCCCGGGTCGATTCCCGTGTCGGGGCAGATATTTGTATGAAAATACGAATGTTTGTTCTCGGGTCTTGGGTGTTTAATATGTATTTAAGTATGTATCTATCTATATAAGTATGTTTATCCGTTGCCTAGTACCCATAACACAAGCTTTGCCTGGCTTACTTTGGGGCTAGGTCAATTGGTGTGAATTGTCCCGTGATATTTATTTATTTATTATAAGATATTGTTACTTTCAGTCTTTTTACTCGTAAAAAGGTACAATCATTCATTACAATAAATCATCTTAAAATCTCGTACCATATTTAGCCCACTCGGCAATTCGACTTGTGGTCCCCTCATTATTCAACAATTGTATTGAATACTATAGTTAAACCATATATTTCAAACTAAATACAAACTGAAATATAGATGCACAGAAAAAACCCCAGAAAAAAGACCAATGCTGGGAATCGAACCCAGGTCCTCAGCGTTCCGTGCTGCGTGCTTACCCCTACACCAAGCACGCAGCACGCAGCACGGAACGCTGAGGACCTGGGTTCGATTCCCAGCATTGGTCTTTTTTCTGGGGTTTTTTCTGTGCATCTATATGGCAAGGCTCCTGGTGATGACGGAATAACAGCCGAACTTCTGAAGGCGGGTGGAAAACCGATCCTCAAAGCCCTTCAGAAACTATTCGATACCGCCATCCGTGAAGGGAAAACACCAGAAGCATGGAACAGAAGTGTAGTGGTGCTGTTCTTCAAAAAAGGCGATAATACCTTATTGAAGAATTATAGACCCATTTCACTTCTGAGCCATGTTTACAAGCTGTTTTCGAGAGTCATCACGAATCGTCTCGCGCGCAGGTTAGACGACTTCCAGCCTCCCGAACAAGCCGGGTTTCGAAAAGGCTTTAGCACCGTGGACCACATACATGCGTTGCGGCAGGTTATACAGAAAACCGAGGAGTATAACCGCCCCCTTTGCCTAGCATTTGTGGACTACGAGAAGGCCTTCGATTCGATCGAGACTTGGGCTGTACTGCAGTCTCTCCAACGGTGCCAAGTAGACTACCGGTACATCGAAGTGTTGAAGTGTCTGTATAATAACGCCACAATGTCCGTCCAACTTCAGGATCAGATGTCGAAGCCCATTCTATTGCAGCGGGGAGTCAGACAAGGAGATGTTATCTCTCCGAAACTGTTCACCGCTGCACTAGAGGATGCGTTTAAGACTCTGAACTGGGAAGGGCGTGGCATCAATGTAAATGGCGAATACTTCACTCATCTTCGATTTGCCGACGACGTGGTGCTTATGGCTGAGACCTTGGAGGACCTCAGTGCGATGCTCGCTGACCTCGGAAGTGTCTCCGAAAGAGTTGGTCTTAAATTGAACATGGACAAGACGAAGGTCATGTCGAACGCCCATGTTGTACCAACTCCCGTCGTAATCGGAGATACTTTGCTCGAAGTTGTTGACGACTATATCTATCTGGGACATACAATCCAATTGGGTAGGTGCAACTTCGAGAAAGAGGTCAATCGACGAATTAGACTCGGCTGGGCAGCGTTCGGGAAGCTCCGCAATATCTTGTCATCCGATATACCGCAGTGTCTCAAGTCAAAAGTCTTTGACCAGTGTGTGTTGCCAGTGATGACTTATGGCACTGAGACGTGGCCGCTAACGATGGGTCTTATAAGGAAGCTCAAGGTCACTCAGAGGGCGATGGAGAGGGCTATGCTTGGAGTTTCTCTGCGGGATCGCATTAGAAATGATGAAATCCGCGCGAGAACTAAAGTCACGGACATAGCTCGAAGAATCGCTAGACTTAAGTGGCAGTGGGCAGGGCACATCGCCCGTAGAACTGACGGCCGATGGGGCCGAAAGGTTCTCGAGTGGCGTCCGCGGACCGGAAGACGCAGTGTAGGTAGGCCTCCAACAAGATGGAGCGACGACCTGGTGAAGGTAGCGGGAACGCATTGGATGCGGATGGCACAGGGCCGATCTGTTTGGGGAGCCTTGGGGGAGGCCTATGTTCAGCAGTGGACGTCTTTCGGCTGAAATGATGATGATGATGATCTATATTTCAGTTTGTATTTAGTTTGAAATATATGGTTTCATGGGATGACCGTAAAAGTAATAAAAAAATGAAGTTGAAAAATAAATAAAAAAGATACTTCATATCTGACTTGTTTATAGTTAAACCGTTTAAATACGGTACGGGGGCTTGGGGGGTTTGTCGACAAATGGGATCCGGAGAGGTGCGGGCGGCGAGCGCGCCTCGTGTGCCTGCCGCCCGCACCTCTCTCGGCCCCCTTTGTCGTCTACCCCCGCGCCTCTGTACCCCGCGGGCGAGAACGGCGGCTATATTTAGCTACGACACTGGCTTAATCTTGTTTAATTCAGCAGAGCAGTAACTAATTAAAATATTGTCTTCAGCCGCAATGGGGCTTGTTGATGGGCGGCTGCCTACGCGCCAGCGGCCGCTACCAAGAAGCGCTGTCTCTCTTCAAAAAGATGAACGCTCGCTTCCCGGACAACGTGCAGTGTGAGTCACATACTTTGTCATAATGTATCCAGTGGCGTAGCACGGGGGGGAAATGGCCCCTGGCGGCATACGAAAGGGGGCGGCGGCAAGCGCCACTATTTTTGGAAATAAAAAAAAAACTTGACAATAGGAGCCCGGTTGGCGAGAATCCACGCCATGCAACTGTGTATCTTTATATGAAGAATGTAATCTGACTTGGAAAATATCACATTAATACGGGTCAATCACCGCCGCCCATGGACACCTGCAACACGAGGTGCGTTGCCGGCCCTTTGAGAGACAGATAGGCTCGTTTTTTGAAGATGTCTAAGTTCCTAAGTTGTAGACCCTGCCAACTGCCACTAAAGACTGGCACTGGTCTTGATGATAATGATGATGTGTTCCTGGTATCCCTCATTAGGCACTGGCACTGGTCTTGGTTCTCCAGAATTTCTTTATTAAGTACTCTTATTTTTTTTCTACTTCGCCGTTAGGTGCTTGATACCTGTTCATCACCGTCAAACTCTGAAATGGTACTTCCCGATTTTTATATTATTTTGCGGTTTTCCTGTTACAAATTATATTTTCTAAATTAATTATACTGAAAAGAAAAAAGAGAAAACTATGTATAGCTAATTGTGTGTTTTTGTTGTATTTAGGTCTGAAACTGATAGTGAAGCTCTGCGGTGATCAAGGCCTGTCTGAGACCAGTCAGTGGACTCGCGAGCTGCAACGAGCGCAGGCCAGAGTCAAGCAAAACGAACGAGGTACAGTCATGGAAAATTAATTATGGACAGCTAAGGAACTTTACACAATAAATTGACATACTGATTACCTAAGATGGGCATCCATGCTAAAGTCGGGAATCTGCTAGTTTAGCAAAAATGAGATAAAAGGACCGAAGTTAAATCCTGGAAGTTAAATCGAATTTTGTCGGGTTAGGTAGTCCTATATAGCCGACCTCAAACTCAAGCAATCTATACCTAAGCTAATAATATGATGACTTGATAATAAACAAATGATTACAGCCTCCGTCCCATCCGCTGGCAGCGGGTCGTCAGGCACCAGCCAGTCTCCTATAGATCAACTACGAGGTAAGGGATAAATATTAAGGATTTTACATTCCATTGGTTTTACCACAAAAACTCAAACGCTTCTTAGACACGCGTAAACACGTACGTTGTTAAAGTAATTAAGCCCTTATAAAATTTCTGTCGAAGAGTATCATCACTTTCAAATTAATAATTACAATATGAAATTACTTCCCTTCGCCGCATATTAAAATTAATTTGCGTCACTGTAAATAAAAAGAACAAAGTCTATTTGCTGCAGCTGGTTTAAATGAAGAAAACAAAGAAAATATGAATTTAAACAACGTTAAGCAAGTCATTTGGGTACATGTTGACGCATTCTTTGTTCATAAAGGGGCCCGTCTTTGTTTGGAAAGGTGGGGCACTCTTATTATTGTTTTTCTTTTCGTTATTATATAATCAAAGTGATATATTAATCTTAAGTATTTGAATTTTATCGAAAACAGCAAGATAACTATAGCTGAATCACTCTAGGGAGTAGTCCGTGCGTTGTTAATTAGTTGTCATTGACGGATGGAATTTTCCAGAGATAAATGAAAATAAATTTATGAATGAGAATAAATTTATGTACTTATGGAATTCGGTTCTGTTTTTTAAACAGTTTAGTAAATATGATTGCGATAGTTAATCGCGAAAACCCTTTTTTTGTGAAAATCATATTCAATCGGTTATAGACGTTATAGTATAAAGTAGATGTGTACATAGGTACATATGTATAATATATGCTAGCTGTAGCAGCTGTACCTATACAGATTAAATGTGACTTTTGAATTCAATTCCGCTTATGAACTCTGAAATAAAGAGACTGAAGCTATTCCCAATCTGAATTTGCGCCTCTCTTCTTCGGCCGTGCATCTACATTTTCTATGAGCCATGCGGCTTCTTCATCTTTGGCAACGTCGAAAAGACAGCCTGTTGCGCTGAAAGAGATCTATAGGCATTTTCACATCCAGCTCGTATTACCATTTCAGCTAGGTACGTGCAAAACAATTGGTCTATCAGACTTTCAAAACTAACCCAAAAACTTATATTATAATACATTATGTTGCTACGGATGTCCTAATTTCTAATTCCTTATTATCCTAATGTATTATTTCATAGTTTATTTTATTTCGAGTTGAAATATACCTATTAATATAATAAAGAGGTGAACTTATTTTGTTTTTATGTTGGTACCTATGTAGGCGGAAGTAAACTCTTGAAATACTAAATTGACGTAAAAAAAACGCTAACACTACTAAAAGTTAAATAATATAAGGTACGCTACTTTTTTTATCGGGGGCGTGCAAAGTTCCCGCAAAACGCAGAAGCTAGTAGAGCTATATAGATGTAAACATAAGTATATCCTAACACATTCGGGACTTGCTCTTTTATATTGTTAAAATTACTTCGACGTTTGTCAAGTCTATCGTCACTGTCGCTGCTGTAATGTGGTCAAACGCTTAAATCCCGAGTATGTTAGGATTTGAGTGAATATAAATATTTTTAAACTATTCTTACTTGCGCAAATCCAGCGCTGAGCGCTTGCGCGCCTCTGCAGATATGTGTCGGCGCGGAGTCATCCGGCCGTTGGAAATTGTCATCCGGAGGCTCAAACATCACCACTAAACCCGCACTTTTTAGTTTTTAATAAAACTTGCAAAAATAGTTGGTTTCGTTTTAGAAAGTGAAGAGAGTAATGGCGGCCGTCGCGAAAAAACAATAAACAATCGCACCGCATTTCCCGCCATCTCAAGACTGATCTCTGATTGGCGGAGAGCCGATTCCAAGTCAACATAGTGTTATCAAATGTTTAATAAAGTGTAATTTAAATATGTTGGCTTTTCAAAGTGAATTAATATTATAGAAATAATTTAACAAATTAAGAATCAGGATTTATTACATGATTTTAGTAATTGTATTATAAAAAATGAATTAGATAACTTTTATTGACAACTTCCGCTATTATGGCGCGAAGTAGTTTCCGGTTGAGCATCTGTCTTTTTAAGTGTTTAATATGATTTAAGCGATCATTAAATAATAAAAATATCTTTCATAATATGAATTAAAATTATTACATGACCAAAACCCTGAAATGTTAACAAATTCAAGAAAATAATATAAATAAGATTTAATTATGTTTGTACTGCGATAGACGCCAGCGCCATTTATTTTACCGTGGAGAAATGTGAAACTAGGGAGAAAGTTTTTAGTTAGTAAAAGGTTTTATAGATGGCGCCCATACGGCCATTCTGCAACCAGCGCGCTCTCTGCGCTGCTATTCATGTATCTCCAACTGGAAAATAAATAATATTAAATATAGACAAATAAAACAAAGTTCTTTGTTTAAATTAAAATTTAATAAAACTATTTTTTCTTAGTAACCGAAGTGTTACAAAGTTACAACTTTTGTAATAAAATGAGCAAATTATAGTGAAATTAAATACATAGATCGAAAACGACCAGGTCGCGACGATCAAAGTAAAAGAACATATATCAATAATCATAACATAACAAAACAAATCAGTCAAACCACTCAAGCACATTGTAACAAAATTATAATGAGATCAATCACCCATCGGGATCTATTAAAACAACAATTTCCTTATGACAACAAACCCTGAGTGAGTTGAGTCAAAAAGGAAAAGACACGGATGCTCAATGTTTTGATGCATAACAGGTCTTAACTTTCAAGTTCACCATTGTCATCTTTAGAGGCATTATCATTATTACAGGCATCGTTTCGCATTACATCTGCATCTTCCTCAGTACTATCCCATACGGCATCATCAGTATCATCAAACGGATCAGCTAAGCCCAAAGGAGCTGGACGTAAAGAGTCGTGGCTAGCAAATTTCTCAGAGCTACCGCGAAGATTTATGTGTTTTACTTTATACCTATCATTGGGAAGTACTTGAATGACTTCCATTGGTCCCTCATATTTAGGTCCTAATTTGGTAGTATGGCGTTCATGACGGTGCATCAATACAAAGTCACCCTGTTTAAATGGATGTATTTGGGCTTTCCCTTTATCAAATTTGGCTTTGTCGGTAATTGCTCGCTCGTCCATCCTTTCTTTTGACTGTAATCTTATTTGATCTATATTTTCGGAGGGTTGAATGTCATCTATTTCAAGCAATTTGATACCAGGAGGTGAGCATTTCCTACCTAACAATAATTCCATGGGAGTTTTCCCTGTTGCTTTTGAGACTGAACAATTTATAGCTAATTGTAGGTCACGTAAAGCAGCATGCCAGGGTTTAGTAGCTTCGACCACAGACATGCTGTCTTTAATAACTTTCATAATGCGTTCAACCTGCCCGTTAGCTCGACTAGCTCCCTTTGCGACAACGTGATGTTCAATACCATTGTTAGCACAAAAAGCCTTAAATTCACAGGAAGTCATACTTTTGTCTTGATCAGTGATTAAACGAGTTGGTGTGCCAAAAACGGATATGAACTCATGAAATGATTTAATTGCAGTGTCAGAAGTACGATCATTTGTGTAAACCATGTAAACATATTTTGTGAACCCATCTATGTAAACAAAAGCGTACTCTGCAGCTTTTCTTACACCATTCATTCGCCCTGTGATATCTGCATGAATTGTGTGAAATGGAATTGGAGTTTTATCTATTGGATGTAATGATATCTGCCTCGAGCCAGAAGGGCCTTTTCTCACGCGACAGCAAACGCAGTTTTCTACAAATTTTCGTATAGCTTTAGTCATCTTAGGAAACCAGTACTG
The DNA here is from genome assembly GCA_947563465.1 of Archips xylosteana. NCBI lineage: Eukaryota > Metazoa > Arthropoda > Insecta > Lepidoptera > Tortricidae > Archips > Archips xylosteana. The sequence continues at coordinate 9,681,087 of OX387349.1, forward strand.
CTCTCTAATTTTGCCTACAACTTTTTCCCAACTTAAATGCATAAGATTGTCGTGGTAATGCGATATTAGACTCCATCTATAGGACCTAGGGACTATAATGAGTTGGTGCGTTTTTCCCTCTATTTGCACTTTTCGCCTGAGAAGCTTGTCTTGCAAAATGACGTAAGTATCGGAAATGGTTTTTGGTATGGAATCGCCTTTTAAATCCGAGACTATTTTTTGTAAATCTGGGTCTCTCTTTTGTTCAACTAAAAGCCAATTCTTATCAAGACTAGTAAAGTTTATATTTTGAGAAAGGCTTCGGCTAGAATCTAATGAGACCATTGCTTGGGCAGTAACTGTTGGATTACGACTAAAATAGTCAGCATGAGCTAATCTATCACCTCTTCGGTACTCTATGTCAAAATCAAAGCTCTGGAGGTATGCCCACCATCTGTGGACCCGAGGTGATAACTCACGCTTGTGACTGGAAGCCTTAAGCGAGTTGCAGTCCGTTACAACTTTAAATTTTCGGCCATACAGAAAATGGCGAAAGTTCTTTATGGCTTTTACTACTGCTAAGGTTTCCAGTTCATAAGAGTGGTATCGACTCTCTGTGTCAGTTGTTCGCATGCTAAAATATGCTACTACAAATGGGTTACCATCTTTACGTTGTATAAGCACAGCGCCATACCCGATTGCACTTGCGTCCGTGTGAAGTTCTGTAGGTAGATCTGGGTCATATATAGTGAGTAAAGGAGAAGACGTCAATCTGTCAATAACTTCTTTCCTAGCCTTTTCGTGGCGATCAGTCCAAGACCAATTTACGCCAGTTTTGGTAAGTTCGTAAAGAGGCGCCATTATCGTTGAAAAATTAGGGACGAATTTTCTGAAATATCCAGCAAGGCCATTAAACTGACGCACTTCTTTGACAGATTTTGGTACAGGAGAATCTACTAAAGCTTGTATTTTCCGCGGGCTAGGTCGGACAGTCCCGTTTTCAATTATGTTCCCCAAATACTCAATGGATGTCTTTAAAAAGGAACATTTTTTGACATTTAAAGAAAAACCAGCATCTGTAAGTTTTCTCAGAACTAATTTTAAGTTGTTTAAGCCCTCTTCTATAGTTTCAGAAATAACACAAACGTCATCAAGATAAATTAAAGCAATATTATCCTTAAGGTCACCTAAAGCTTTATTAATTGCACGCTGGTATACAGACGGAGCATTGCAAAGGCCAAAAGGAACGCGCAAAAACTCATACTGTCCGTCTGGAGTAACAAAAGCAGTTTTTTCAATGGAGTCGTCTGAAATGGGCAGTTGATGAAAGCCAGCTGCCATATCTAAGCATGAAAAATAGCGAGCTTTACCTAACTTATCTATCTGATCTGATATTAGTGGCAAAGGGTAGTGGTCTCTAACAGTGTTGGCATTGAGTTCACGATAATCAACACAAAGGCGATCTGTGCCATCTCTTTTCTTTACCAGCAACATAGGACTACTGAAAGGAGAGCAGCTGTCACGAATGATGCCATTTTCTTTGAGGTCATTAATCATTTCTTTAACCTTTTCTCTTTCAGTTGGTGCAAGACGATATGGCCGACGTTGAACAATCTTATCAGGATTTTTTAATCGGATATGCAATTCACCAGTGTTAACGGTGGATACTGAGTTCCCTGATGTGAAAGATTGTTCATAGTCTGCAATTATTTGGTTTAATGACTCGAGATGTTTGGGGTGCTCTATATCCGTATCCAATTTCATGACCTCTCTTATAAGGGTATTGATAACATTAGGGGTATTAATAACAGCATACCGCTCTATGGTGATTTTATCTCCAGATAAGGTAACAGTAAGCCCGGGGACCTGTAAAATATCTGCACCTATGATGACATTGTATTGAACATCGCTATCATTGACAACAAAAAATTGTATTTCAACAAAAACTTCATTGATCTTTACTGGTGTGATAATACTCTGCCTCGATACAACAGGTGACTGACCAATACCACGAAATGCAACATTCACCTCACTCCGTTTGCCAGGTATTGACCTAGCCACTTGCTCTTGCATCAAAGAACAGTCTGCTCCGCTATCAAATAAACATCTGTAACTGGTGTTGTTGATACACACATCAATCACACACCGCCCAACGTCTTGGCAATAATTAATACGCTTGTTATTATTATTTATCACATTTGACTTATTTTTTTCATCATTTTGCCGTTATACCTGTTATGATGGCCTCTACCACCTCAGAATCCGAAGCTTCGGGTCTTATCCTCTTGAATAACGTCCATGCTGAAGTCGCGTACTCGGCGTAGCTGCTAGCTTGATCAGATGTGTAGTTTCGCCACTTCAGAACATCATCTGCGTAACGAAACTCGGAACCAAAATGCTTTATTAAATCTTCTTTAATTTCATCCCACGTCGTAGAGTGAAGCGACCATGTATCAGCCCATGTTTTAGCTCGGCCCCTTAATTGCAAAATGGCTTTCATGCGCGCCTCATGCGGTGAAACGTTTAGGTCCTTAATTGTGTTATCGACATGAGCACACCAGTCGCGAATATCATGCGATCGTTCATCAGGATCGAAAGGCGACAAATAGAAATCATTCAGCTTTCTGTTTGGTTTGCAATTAGTGAAGGCAGCCGCAATAGCACTCGCCGTGGCTTCCTTTGTCAGGTTGGTAACAATAGAAAGAACCTGATCCATGGTAAAATTTGGTGTTGTAGAATTATGTTTCAGTCCATGCGTCACATTCACATTAGCACTGTCTTGATTTTGGGGATGTGATCCCACCGCTGCTGTCGGCGCGGAGTCATCCGGCCGTTGGAAATTGTCATCCGGAGGCTCAAACATCACCACTAAACCCGCACTTTTTAGTTTTTAATAAAACTTGCAAAAATAGTTGGTTTCGTTTTAGAAAGTGAAGAGAGTAATGGCGGCCGTCGCGAAAAAACAATAAACAATCGCACCGCATTTCCCGCCATCTCAAGACTGATCTCTGATTGGCGGAGAGCCGATTCCAAGTCAACATAGTGTTATCAAATGTTTAATAAAGTGTAATTTAAATATGTTGGCTTTTCAAAGTGAATTAATATTATAGAAATAATTTAACAAATTAAGAATCAGGATTTATTACATGATTTTAGTAATTGTATTATAAAAAATGAATTAGATAACTTTTATTGACAACTTCCGCTATTATGGCGCGAAGTAGTTTCCGGTTGAGCATCTGTCTTTTTAAGTGTTTAATATGATTTAAGCGATCATTAAATAATAAAAATATCTTTCATAATATGAATTAAAATTATTACATGACCAAAACCCTGAAATGTTAACAAATTCAAGAAAATAATATAAATAAGATTTAATTATGTTTGTACTGCGATAGACGCCAGCGCCATTTATTTTACCGTGGAGAAATGTGAAACTAGGGAGAAAGTTTTTAGTTAGTAAAAGGTTTTATAGATGGCGCCCATATATGCGTCCGCAGCACGCGCTGGACCAATCCATATAGTTATGTATATATAAGTTTAATTTACCAATATCTTATCTTAATAACGAAAGCAAAGCTAATATAGTATAGATTCTAAGTGGCGAAGGGTACTAACAACCCGATTCCCCCCAGGTTGACTAAACTTTCAAAGATACTAAAGCTTCTCTTCCGTTGCTGCACTTTCAAGAAGAGAATGAATGGGGTTTTTAGTTTTTTTGCTTCGACTTTACTTGCAAAAATTTTCACGCCTCGCCACTGGTAGAAATAAAAATGCGTATAATAATTATGTTTATAAAAACTATGTACCCGTAAGGAAGGAAGAAAATCGCGTCAAAAAGGACCGAAATTTGTTGTACTATTACGCCAATATGCGGCCCAAAAGTTGTCGACACCTGATAAGCTTATCTAATTCGCCGGCAGGGGGCGGCCGGGCGGACAGCGCGGGCGCGCCTGCCACGCCTGCGTCGCGGGCCCTCTCGCGGGGACACACGTGAGTACACTATGATTGATGTTTGAATGAAGCCTACTAATATTATAAACTAGCTGCGCACCCCGGCTTTCCACGGGTGTACTACTAATTGAGAAAAAAACAATCATTTTCTTTCATACAAACCGAAAACTTTCACGAAATAATCCCACTAAATATATGGCCAGAGCTGTTCTTCCGTTGGGACCACATTCAACACATTACACATTCACATTCTGCTAGCGTACCACATTTTCATTTCAACCAATCCATCGTACCGTTTTTGCGTGAAAGAGCAACAAACATACACACAAACGAACTTACTTCTTTTCGGATTTATAAATTATAATATTACGTAGTAGGTTTGTATGAAACTAAGAGGCTATGATAGGGATATTACATTATATCATCTATACTAATATTATAAAGAGGAAAGATTTGATTGTTTGTTCGTATGTTTGTTTGTTTGTTTGTTTGCATTGAATAGGCTCCGAAACTACCGGACCGATTCCAAAAATTCTTTTGCCGTTAGAAAGCTACATTAACACAGAGTGACATAGGCTACTTTTTACCGCGGGAAAATACCTTTTCCTTCGGGAAAATTAATTTTATCGCGGGCGAAGCTGCGGACTTAAGGCTAGTGATTTATATATGCAAAATAGACCATAACTAACCACGGTTAGTCACTAGTACATTCATACATGCATCATTAGTTGACATGATATTTGCGCCATTTTACCGGCTGATAAATAAGAAGACGTTTAATTCGCTATATTCTAGCACAATCAGATAATGCTTTAAGTAGTCAATAACCTTATTTTTTCCTCAACGTTTACCTACCTATATCTATGTGAATTTCAAGAGACCTAATTTCGTTCCTATGTAAAGACTAATTCATTGTAAAGTTACAAAACTTACCGAATCGGGTCATCAGAGGGTTGTCTAAGTAATCTATATAATAGGTCATACTAGCCTTTACATAAAACTAAACTTCAAATCCACATGGATATTGTAAATGTAAATGTGTGTCTGTCTGTTACCTCTTAACGCTTAAACCGCTAAACCGATTCAGACTGAATTAGGCACATAGGATAGTTTTTATCGCAGAATATCACTAGCACACATTAGCACTACTACAACGCGCGTTTGTTCCCGCGGGAAAGTGATAAATGAATTCGCAGGCAACACCTAGTATTCTGTAAGTAATAGAAAAATACACTCTACCAGATTACCTAAATGCTACTTTTTATCCCGAAATCGTTTTCTTGCTGGATGTAGACAAAGTTGTGGGCAACAACAGGTTACTAAGATCGTAATTTGTCAATTTGTGCAAGTGCGCACTAAGTTGTGGGTGTGGTTATCTGCTCTGGAACACAGCCGAATCATTATGAAAACTAATTCGCCGATGCGATCACATTGTTACGTCATCCTCGCCTTGTCGGTTTTTAACGTTATCGTGTCGGCATAAAGGTCACGTCTTAATGCGTCTGTTCAATATGTAAGTATTCATGGAAAGCGGTAAGACGCAATAGAATAGTGGGGTTGCATCAAATTTTGACGTCAGCTGTATCAATACCGTGTGTACACTGTCGCGCATTTCACCGCGTGGCCGGCGCCGACGCCGCTACGTCACGGGACCGTCTCGAGTATTGAACTCGCTAATTAATAAAACATTTCACCTTCATGCATACGTTTATGTCCCTGTACGCTAAATGCGCAATAAAAACACGCAGTTGACTCGACAATGCCGGACGCTTTTACGCTACGATGTAACCCGTGACCCGGTGTGAATTAAACCTCAAAAACTGTACAATCGCCCCAATTGAGACCGAGTAAAAACGCCGGAAAAACGTTTCTTGTATTGAGACGGGGCGGAGATCGCCTTTAATTTTCAAATTGAATATTTTTAATTTTCTATTGTTAAAATGGGCCATGCGCATTGTATGAAGTTTCAAGGGGTTACCTATTACGGTTTAAGAGATATAAGCATGTGACAGACGAAAGGCAGACAGCGGAGCCGTAGTAGTAGTAGGTCTCTGTTCGCATTCTTTGAATACGAAATCTTAAAAGAATCAAGTTATGCTTAATTATGTATAGCCAGACTCAAGTGGCAGAGGGCAGGGCACATCGCTCGTAGAACTGATGACCGATGGGGCAAAAAGGTTCTCAAGTGGCGTCCACGGACCGGAAGACGCAGAGTAGGTAGGCCTCCAACAAGATGGAACGACGACCTGGTTGATTCTATGTATGGGTAATGGGTATATTTTTGATGCCCTTTGAATCTAGAAGACATCAACGGTGTTCTGACTCAACCTCGTATATGAAATTTATGAAGTTGGATTAACAACTTTAAGCCGTGCGTCTAAAGTAGTTATTCCAATTTAGTAAATATTCATTCACTCACGAGGTTGAGTCAGAAAACCGTCGATATGACAGATGAGTTTATTGTTGCGAAATTCAAAATAAACAATTAATAAAAGCAGCTTACCGTGTTGCAGATAAAAATAACGGACCTAGGTTCTAGTTACTTCGTGATAAACGTATGCAGCACAGGCTACTTTAAATTGAACCAAACACAGCTCTTTAATATTCACTCATTTGATTATACGGCACTAAAATTTCAGGATTAGCTGTGATATTGATTCTGTGCCGTAATTCTTCACATTTGTAATTACAGGTATTCAGGAGATTCTATACCTCAGGAAATGCAGTCATTGAGCCGAAACGTCCACCGCCCTGAAGCTAGAAAGAAAAACATTGAGCAATTTGACGATGACCTGCCTCTCCCACCAGAATAGCTGCGTTATTTTTATTTATTACAGACATTTAAAATGTTTTGCGTTTGTTACCACCTTTAATCAGTATATTTTTCACTTTATCGTTACGTTGTTTTCTTTGTAAAGACCTTAAGTGTTTAAACTTGCTCATCACGATATGCATTCGACTTAATGTAGGTATTCTATGAGCAACTGCTACAAAATTATATGTAGTTCGCAGTAATAATTATTTTCAAAGGGTTCATGTTTTAAATCATACAAAAATATTATTCGTAAAACGTATATTATAAATATTTAACAACTCATACAGATTCTCATATAGTAGACTAGAAAGTATACAATGTTTGTCGTAAATCATCCTTTAGTTTGACAAACCCTGTCGGTTACGTGGCTAACCACAATCGTTCAAGTATGTACTCGTCAACTTCTTGTAAGGATACAATACAAGAGTAGATCCTGAAACCAGACTGCAGGAGCCTCGCGGTCTACATCAATTTTCTATTACTATGCTATAAATTCATTCATCTTTGTATCTGAATGTCCATTTCAAACACAAATTGTCTCGAAATAAAAAGTAAGTGCACTAGCCCGTTTATTGGCTCAGGCTTCATGAGAATGTAGTTTAAATAAAATTATATAAAATAGTAGGAATACCTTATTTTTTTCTAACATTCGTACTAAACACTAGCGTAAAGCAAAAACCACGCAAATCATTTAGAAATTCGTGTTTTATAGAGATTGCAAAAACAAAATGTTTCTAATGTCATATAAATAGTACTATGTATAGTATGATACCACTACAGAGACGTATATAGTGGTTCACTGTCACAACTATGTTACCAATGACACTCAATATGCCTTAATTCTTACTATATTCCCTAAACTTAACGCAAAACTCACGGGAATATAAATACTTTCATTACAGTTTATAAATAAATAATCCATAGCTCACTACTAACTTAGTAGTACTAAGTTCGTGAACTTTTCACTGTTCGTCTTTCACTTATGTTACGTATAAGATATAAGTGTTCAGTGCTTGTCGCACACACAATGTTTTTCACTTCACTGTTCATAGTATCTTTCTCCACAATATTATCGACAACGTCGATACTGGCACAGTAAAGCGGTCACACTTTTCTCGATACTATTAATGCTATACAGAGTGTTGTTTAGTCCATTCAAAACGAATATTTAGAGTGTCACGTAATATATTACAAAAGATCAGAGAGCCAAAAAGCCTCGAAAAGCATGGCACATTCACTGCTCTAAACAAATGGCGTTTTCGTGATTCTCACCCAGTGCCGCAGTCATAATGCATTGGAACGCAAGTGTGTTTACGGCACATGTTGCCTTCCTTCCTTCCTTGGGCCTCAGAAGCCAGCGAATGCGTTAATCGATTTACTTCTTTCCTTACTGACAATTAGTATTCGAAGCTCATCACTAATCAACTAATTTTACGGCAGTATTTCCATTTTGAAATCATCCAACGCTCTGTATAGCTAGAGAGTAGTGGTAGACACTATCCACAGACAGACTGTGTTCACTATGAGATGACGACGGTGAAGGGGTGCTCTATGTGTCCGTACTGGATGGCTAGTAGCGTGTCCTTGATCCGTTGGAATAAGGGTTGCGACTGCTGCATGGTGGGGATGTTGATATTATTCTCGAGGAACCCGATTCGGCTGATCGGGCTGATTACCGCTGCTGTGCCCGCGCCAAACATTTCCAGCAACTATAAACAATCATTCCAGCGTAACTATTTTGTCATTGAAGTCGACGTCTGTCTAAACCAGTGATACACAAAGTGGTCTATATGGGTTCCCAGGGGTCGAAGAATACCAGCAAAATAATACAATACATATGCAAAAAAACGCATTCATGTAAAGTCGAGGTCAAAGATATCTTTACACTTTACTACCTTGTCGCAGTCACTTAGTATTTGAACTTTTATATGAAATTGTCAGAAGACATACAGTGACAAGGCACCAAAGTGTAAAGATATCTTTGACCTCGACTGGTACAGTCTAGGAATCTGAATCATGTTCCAGGGTGGAACCTTTTCACAACCAATTTCACGATGATATCTTTGGCAGATGTGTGGAATGTAAACATGCCATTTGCAATGAAAAGGATTCACCCTGGTACGTGATTCAGTTTCTTCAACTGTAAGTAAAAATTTAAAATCTTAGTAAGCGGGGGCTACCTAAGCAAATGGCTAGGGCTCTACGAGATGAAAAAGTTTGGGAACCTCTGGTCTAAAAGGTAATTACATACTTACTTAGAGGCATTAGAATTTGAGCCTAAAAATCAACGGCAGCAAGTAATATTGTCGGAACTACATTTTTTGGCATCTCTGCGAAATTTGAACGAAAGTAAAGATTTTTTACATTCGACAATGCTAATTGCAGTCGAAATCTAATCTCGAAAATCATCTGTTTTTCTGGTCACCAACATGTATAGGTACACACCAAAAATACCAAAAATAGACCAACATTTCTCCGGGAAATTATTTCTGACCATGCTGTACAACATTGCTCTTGGATTGCTTTCGAAAAGTAACACAAAGATAGGTGTGAAACATTAGGATTAGTTGACCGAGCACCGAGCGGACCGGATACCCAGCTTCTCAACCGATTGTCGTGTAGTTCTGTGAGCAGGTTCAATAAGTACAATGGAGATTTTCGGTCGATTCAGTTTTTGGATATTTTTCAAAATGGCAGAGCCATGGGAGTTGAAAACGTAAAAACATATCAAATTTCAACCATTTTGCGAAGTCACAGCTAACAGAACTATATTGGTCGTATCTTGTGTATTATTTGATGAGTTATAAAGCTTATAGATAACATTGTCATTAACTGTTTGATCAATGATCACCACCGACGCCTGTACATTTTGTCGACTACACGCCACGTCGTCATATTGCCAAACATGAACATTATCTTGGAACACTTTAGGTCGATATTTCGCTCGACAAATCGAGGCGCCGTTGGCGTCAAAAGGTCAGCAGTCTAAGTAGATTATTCTGTCAAAACTGCTAAAGCACTTTTTAGGTCAGCTTTGAAATTTTCATTGTTACTTACTCGTCCTTGTTTGTTGAGGGTAATGACTTGTTGCATGGTGATAACTTCTTCCTTGACCGTGAGCTCCTCCCATTGGCTGGCGAGCTCGAGAATGGATCGTCTCGTCACTCCGGGCAGGATTAAACCGTTCAGTGGCGGCGTGCACAGCTGTTTATCTGAAATTAATAACAATGTGATAACACATAATGACAAAACGACAGATACCGTGTTTACGCTCCTCCACGACTCACTTGGTATGTTGTGGGACATTCGGCGTATAATTTCATCTATCCACGGCACTCAAAACTCTTTTGCGTATCAAATCAACGCGTAAAGTAATTAAAAATGGGCTATTTTTTTCATCTCTCTCATACTCTGAACGTCAGACAAATCATACAGATCCCTACAAAATAATCAATACTGATCTAATGCACTCTAATACCCAAGGGTAGATATTTTTTAAATGGGACACTGGATGCTTACCTAAATGAGATTGCTTATCCTTTTTACAAGGAGCTTCGTGCTCAGTCGTCAGAACAATATCATTTTTAACCCCCGACACAAAAAGAGGTGTATTATAAGTTTGACTGCTATGTGTGTGTGTCTGTCTGTCTGTCTGTGGCATCATAGTTCTTAAACGGGTGGACCGATTCGGATGCGGTTCTTTTTATTTGAAAGCTGGTTTCTTGGCGACGGTTCTTGATTAGACATGTTTCATCAAAATTGGTTCAGCCATTTCAAAGTTATCAGCTCTTTTGATAGCTGCGGAAGGGATCTTAGATGCATAATAGGCATTTACTTTATTTTTAAAATATGTAGGACCAAATTGCGTCGGAGGTTTTTAAAATTTTCAATTTATAGTTATCTAACTATACATATGTGACGTGGCCTGAGGTTAAGCAAGGAGCTCTGTTTGGAAGGCGTGTTATCTGTAATTAACAGAATTAAAACTGAAACAAGGCCTCGTCTGTTCAACAACAGAATCGATATCGAACGGTCACGTCTGCTTTATCGTTGAGTTACTGACCCCTAAACGCCCGTTTACATTACGCGTGCTTGTAAATAAAATGAATTATCAATAAATTACGTAAAAATGCACTCTCTCATCAGGTTCATCTATTTGCATCATGCATGCTTTGGAAAGTTTCGATTGACCCAAACTAGTTTTAAGAATTATCACACGCGAGATATTCATGAATAAGTGGGAACTGACCTCAGTTCCAAGTCAATTCAAGTCACCTGACTTTATTTGCCGGATCCAAAGAAGGATAACCTGTTATTTTTTTTAGGGTTCCGTACCCAAAGGGTAAAAACGGAAACCCTATTACTGATCTTATTTCAAACAGCAACGTTTAATCTCAAAAATAATTCTATCTAAAAGTACATGAGCTGGTAAAAACAATATTGTACAACGCATATTTTTATTACACCTGTCTTGGATCTTCAGAAACGCTTTATTTACCGCATTACAAGTCACATGAAGTCGGTGGCTTACACCGTCCGTTTAAGAATATACGAATATACTAAAGCATTCGATGTTTGTTCAATGGACAACGCTGGAAAACATTATTAAATAGGGTTCAATTTCTCATTGCCGATAAGAAACAAGTATATACCGGTCAGAGGTCCAGAGAGTCAACATCGCACTAGATAAATTGTCAATATCGGTCACGCATTAAAGCAGTGGATTTTTGCAGTAAATCTCGCTTCGTTAGTATTCATTGATAAGATATAAAATCATATCATCATTAGCGAATGATTACGAATAATTATAGCTCCGGAAAAAATAAGACGTTCAAATACCGCTCTAAAATATAAAATAATGTTAAAAAAAATGATTTTTGAAAATTAATTCCAGATTTTTATCATTTAAATATTCAGAAAGTGGGGCATTTTTCATCATTAACGTTTTTAATCAAGTGGTTAAAAATGCATTTTTCGTTATTAACGGTTATTTAACCGCATTTTATTACGGTTAAATACTCGCACAGCGTAGTATGGACAACCAAAAAATAATCAGTCAGTATATGTCGTTTTAAATATGATTTATAAAGTCTAAAATGAAATCTTTATCCTTCGGATACCGATTATTCACTTCACCTAGGAGTTGACTACACAATAAAAAAACATTATTTACCCTTTTTCGTTGTCGCAGTCGGATAATTAACCGTTAATAACTGAATTTTATCGGTAGCTAACCATAAATTTGGGTAATTAACGTTTTGGGGTACCTTTACGTGGCATTGTAATGAATGCCGGGTACAACCATGTAGTACAAAATAAACCTGTACTAATATTACAAAGCTGAAGAGTTTGTTTGTTAGGTTGAACGCGCTAATCTCAGGAACTGCTGGTTTGAATTGATTTTTTTTTTTGTATTAAATAGTTAATTTATCGTGGAAGGCTATTATAATATAAATTTACCTCCGTGTTCGTTGATATACACCATGAATATGTTCATAGCGCCGACCTCTGTGAGTTGGTGATCGGGCCCGAACAACCACAGCACTTGGTGGTGGCCTAGCTGAGCCGCGCGGGTAGTCGCCTCTGGAAATATAACACATACACTGATACCAAATACTTATGTACCCTTCAACATTATGTACGGGTCATACACAGCGTGAGAAACAAAAGTTATCTCTCCTGTGGACATACAATTAGCGACTTAGAGTCAGCAAACTTGAGATTTATTTAAATGGACCGAAAGTTGGCCAGGCGTCCCTCTCGCCGATGTAGACTTGATTAAAGTATTATTGGCAATAGACACTAAGAGCGCGCGCAGACAGAGCGCGGTCTGGAGTTCCGCGTTCCGCGTCCACAGTTCTGCGTTCTGAACGCTCGAGAGTTCCAACGCACACAAGAGGCGGTCAAATTCATGCGTTCCATGTTTTTGTATGTGTAACTTATGTCGCTAGAAAGTTCATCCTTCGAAGAAGAAGCATTGATTTTGTGGAGCCCAGAAACTTCTAAAAAAGTAGAAGACATTGATTGGGTGCATATAATTAACACAACACGAGAAGAATCCCTTGACGCGGCCATTTCAAGCCAAGTTTCTGCTTTTTTGTAACGATTTTTGTAGTGTACATGACTTAAATCATATAATAATCTCCTTTTTCTAACCAGTTTGATCAGTTTTTCTGTATTTGTAACTTCAGACATCGTGGTGAACGCGGCGTTCTCTGTCTCGGCGGCAAAAGAACGCAAGAACGCGGCGTTCCGGTTCGAACGCTGCGGTCTGACCGCCTGCTGTGTGCGTTGTTGTAAGGGACTCAGTACATTCGAAAGAACGCAGAACTCTGAACGCGGAACGCGGAACTCCAGACCGCGCTCTGTCTGCGCGCGCTTTTAACTTTTGCCATGTCCACTGGAGAGACGCAAACAAAAATATGTACCCGTACCTACCTACATGTTACGGCTAGATTGTTAACAATCGACTATATTATCTGGTTGTGACTATAAATAAGTTTTAAGTTTTATTCCCGTGAAAACTATCGTCGTACAATACAATAGAATTAATATTTATTCATTTTAATTTCTTTATTTTTCGAATATTATAAATTCAAAAGTTAATGGTTGCGTGTGCGTGTTTACACTTTCACGTTAATAGTTAATCTATACATATAAAATCCTTTGTCCTGACTGACGGATCAACGCACAGCCTAAACCGCTGATCGTAGAGACCTGAAACTTGGAGGGTGTGTTCTTTGTATGACGTAGGCATCCGATAAGAAAGGATTTTCCGTAGTTCTACTTCTAAGGGGGTAAAAAAGGGGGGCAAAGTTTGTATGAGACATCGTGATTCCTTGGTCCAATCTACTTCAAATTTTGCATAAACATTCTTTAACAAAATTGATGGAAGACGTGTTTCGTATTTTATTGAAATTCATCCCTTGACGGGGTCAAAAAGTAGTAGAAAGTTATTTTGGGGGTGATTTGCTTCGAAGTTGATATCAATACTCCTTAGTGCTTTTGATTTAAATTACATTTTATTTTGACACATTGTAAACGAAACGAAACTTCAAATATTGCAAACCATTTTTGTCTACGTTTGTCAACCACGTCTTGATCTGATCTCTGATAATAGCTAATTATATGTATTAAGTATTTGCATTTCACCAAGCTTTTGCTTTTACAAGCGCAGCGTGGGACGTCCACCAACGAGATGGACGGACGTTTTGGTGAAGGCCGCAGGTTCAGGGTGGATGCAAGTCGCTTCCAACCGTAATGATTGGACGTCAATGAGGGAGGCCTATGTCCAGCAGTGGACGTCCTACGGCTGAAATGATGATGATGATGAAGCTTTTATGCGAGTTCAACCTTTTTCGAATAAAATCGAATTGAGTATTCAAATATCATTGTTGAACTCGCATAAAAGCTTGGTGCAATGCAAATACATATAAAATGCTTTGTCCTGAAGTCCTAAATGACTGACTGCCGGATAATGCACAGCCTAAACCGCTGTATGTAGAGACCTAAAACGTGGAGGGTGTGTTCTTTGTATGACGTAGGCATCCGATAAGAAAGGATTTTCCGGAATTTCCACGGGATAAGGAATAATCGGGATTTATATATTTCATCAAGAGTGACCCTATGCCCATAACGAAGATTACTAAACTGTACAAATTGGGCATGCAATTAGACTATTAGAATATAAAGCGAATATAAAGAATTTTGAAAATTTCCACAGGATAAAGTTAAATCAGGATTTATATATGTAGGTACTCTAATCAACTGGACCATATCTCCGTAACTACAATTACTAATCTTTTCAAATACAGTATTAACGAAAATGACCATAACAACAAAAAAACTTATTGCAGGATTTTTGGAAATTCCTGTGGGATAGATAATCTCTGAAACTTCCGAGCCGATTAAAAAAAAAAACTTTTACCAGTAAAAAGTTACACTATCCTTTATTAACATAGGCTACTTTTTTCCGGGGAAATGCAAAATTCCCAAGGGATAGAAAAAAGAAAATTCAACTTCGGAGCTCATTTTAAAATGTCTTACACCAATAGAAAAGATGCACTGTCCTTGGTTAACATAGGATGCTTTTTTCCGGATAAATGCAAAATTCCCGCGGTATAGAAAATAGTAAAATTAACTTCGGGGCTGAGTTTAAAAAAAAATCACCAATAGAAAGCTTCACTATCCTTTATTGGTATAGGCTACCTACTATTTATTCGGTAAAATGCAAAATTCCTCTGGGATATTAAGAAGTGAATTTCACTTCAGGGCTGATTTGAAAATTTCTTTCACCTATTAGTGAGTAGCTACACTAACCCTTACTTACATAGACTATTTTCTCCGTGAAAAATCAAAATTCCCACGGGAAAAAAATAAGTGAACTCAACTACGCGGCTGATTTTAAAAGTTCTTTTAACGGTAGAAAGCTTTAAGGACATAGGCTACTTTTCTCGGGGAAAATGCAAAATACCCGCGGGATTAAAATAAGTGTAATTTTGCAAAGAATAAGGACAAATTTGTTGAAATTCCCGCGGGATAGGGAATAAACGGGATTTATAATATTCACTAACTGATACTCATGATGAAATGATAATAATGATGGATGTTGCCGGTGCCGGATTTTTGTTTTATACAATGAAAGAGATGAAGAAGCTTTACCACAAATTGGAATTCTACGCGGACGAAGTCGCGGGCAAAAGCTAGTCTATACTAATATTATAAAGAGGAAAGATTTGATTGTTTGTTTGTTTGTTTGCATTGAATAGGCTCCGAAACTACTGGACCGATTTCAAAAATTCTTTTGCCGTTAGAAAGCTACATTATCACTGAGTGACATAGGCTACTTTTTACCGCGGGAAAATACCTTTTCCTACGGGAAAATTAATTTATCGCGGGCGAAGCTGCGGACGGAAGGCTAGTATAATTATAATTTGATATGTAAATTTAATTTTTTACATTTTAGTGTGATATTCAATGCCGCGACTAGAAACTATTTATTATATCAGATTAGATTAAGATTTTGAATATTTTTAAACTTTTATCATGTCCAGGTTAAGGAGCTCCATAACCTCTTTCATAACTCCAGTAAACGAGTTGCTCGCAACCGGTCATAACTAGTTATTGGACACGATTATAAACATTTTGCTATATCACAAAATAACAATATTGATATAGTTATAAAATTAACTATGTCGTCATACCTAATGAATGAGCTATATACACTCTAGTATACTCTAGTGTTTCATTGAAAACAAAATCTACGTCACGATCATAAACCTATCATTAGATATCAACTTAACTTAAACTCCTTTGAAACTCTTTTGATGCAGTTTGGTTGTACTTCTTTTTTATTAAAAAAAAAAAACAGATGAATTACGTACTATTACGGCAAGGAAACCTGTGAAACAGACTGGTGGCGAAGAACGGAACAAATAGCTGTCATGGCTGTAAAATATACTATAGTCCAACAAGCTCGTGCGCGGCTCTCCGCAGAACCCTGTCGCAGTCAGCATTTGCCGCACTTATTAAAAACAATCTCGTTAAGGACAGCAGAGGCTCCCTGCGACAAGGTTCCGCCGAGCGCCGCGCACGAGCTTATCGGACTATATCACCAGTGGCGAACTAACGGGGGGAAGGCGGGAATGGGCGGCCCGCTAATTCGCAGATGCTAACTATCACACAAGTAAGATGTTGACGACTGCATGACAGCACTTAAAAGCCAATTGATAGTGAAATTACGTCAACGGCTTCATCAACGGTTTTCTGACTAAATAAATACTACGTCAATGACAAAATCTATCGGACAATCTTATTTCTTCTAAATCGCATACCACTGTCGAATCTTCAAATAATACAAGGCATTGGTGGTAAAAATATTGGATTAGGAAGAACTGTTGTAAAAAGATTCCACAGTGGGACGCGGAGTACTTTAACATGGAGGAAAAATAATAACGTGATCGAAGTCCCGAGGCCGTATTGTAACTCTTCTGACGCTTGCCTTCGCTTTCACCATCTCTTTCTTGACAGAAATATCATCTTATACCGTTTGACAGAAAGAAACAGTGATTGCGAAGGCATATTTACTTTGTTGCTTAACCAATGCTTACCTATCGTAGGTCCGTAGTTTGAGCCGACTTTCCTGTTGCCGACTCCTCCAGGGAAAGCGCGGACCACGTTGGGATCCGCAAATATCGACACGGCGCCGTCGCTGCTAGTTTTGAAATAGGCACTGACGGGACTCAACACTACGAACAGCAGCGCCGATTCTGGTGCCATCACGCCAAATGTCGCCTGTTGATAAAAAGTTAGTTATTAGTAGATGGTCACACTTTTCTTGAAAGTTATCTGCAAGTTCTATGTATATACACATAGATGTGTCATTAACATCTGTGTACTTTAGTATCTTGTCGTGTCACGGTGTTTGGCACTCCTCCAAAACGGCTCAACCAATTTTTACGTTTTTTTTTAGTATATTTGATAATGAGGTATTCTCTAAGTATTTTTCACCCTCCTACTCCCACTCCCATTTTTTTATCGCAAGTTTTATACGGCAGAACAACCAGGTAAGCTTGTAACATTAAAAAATTGAGTCTTTAGTGAACTTTAATAAACGTTATTTATAGCTAGTAAAATTGAAGTCATAAATGAGAATACGGCGCGCACTGTGCTAGCGTTCTTTGGCCAAACTGAAAAAAATTGTAAGTAACTACCTACCTGTCTAGCGATTATTAACATAAAAGGCGGATTCAAGAAGCCCAGACGTAGTTTCTTGAATTTGCATCTAATGAAAATAAAATTATACTTTTTGTCCTAAGTTACGTTTATTAAAAAATAAACAACATACCAAACTTGTTGTGTTTACGAATTCGCGATAGTACATATTGCTCATTTTAGATGAAGTTACCTATTTTGTACTGAAATTGCTTTCGTTGCTCCGAGCACGCACCAGTTGAACAATTGAATAAATATTATTTGCAGACCTTGAATAAAAATGCCATTTTATTTAACGAATACGTCATTACAATATTGATACAAATGTTAAATATCGCAAATACGACGATGTTTGTCGTCGCTGCCGATTGTTTTAATATCAACGGTCGCACCCATTTAAATGATGCAATTGAAAATAATTGTAAGTCATGCATGAACATGGATGCCTTCGTTAATTTAATAAAGTTACAATGGTATTCCCAATATTCTCCTCTTTACCTATATTGTCTGAGTACCACTATTAGTTTCCAACTTGAATAGGAAGGAGTCTAAAGTGATTTTCATCTTAATTTTACTGTTTTTAATTAATATTTTGTTACGACAATTGCTGGAACAACTTTACGAGTAACGAGTTATGCACGTAGTGTTTGATTTAGTTGAGTTGGTTGTTTTTAATATTAGGGTTCCGTAGTCAACTAGGAACCCTTATAGTTTCGCCATGTCTGTCAGTCTGTCTGTCTGTCTGTCCGCGGCTAAGCTCAGAGACTGTTCGTACTAAAAAGCTGTAATTTGGCATGAATATACATATCAGTTACGCCAACAAAGTGGTAAAATAAAAAACTAAAAAATATTGTTTTTAGAGTACCTCCCATAGACGTAAAGTGGGGGTGATTTTTTTTTCTCGACTAACCTTATAGTGCGGGGTATCGTTGGATAGGTTGGAAAATTATAGCGTCTAAGATTGCTTGGGAATTATTTGTAGTTTAAGAGTAAATAGTAGCCTAAGGTATAAAACATACCTAAACTTGGAAGATTCCGTACACATACGAAATCCTTAGAAAAATATTACTTGATTTTTTCGAAATGGCTACGGAACCCTATCTTGGGCGTGTCCGACACGCTCTTGGCCGGTTTTCTTTATTATACCTTCACCTTGTAACTAACAATGTAAACAAATTTTAAAAGTCGATTTGTACCCACTTTCTGTTAAGTTGTGATTGCAGTGAAATTTCGTACACGTGTAGAGCTCCGGTGGCAATGCAATAATAAAGCACCGTTAGCAAAATTGTTTAGGTTTGGCTACAAAACATATAAAGTTTATTAAATTTAAATTTTTAAAAAAACTCCGTTTTTTTACTCCAGGTACATTCATTAGCAACTAAACACTTATCGTCATTACTTTGAAAAAAGCTCGTATCTCAAAATTGATAATCTGGCTAATAGAACTTTACTGAGTGTGCAATAAGGTTCAGTTTGGTTCACATATTGATTTGAGATACGAGATTTTTTCAAAGTAGTGACGATATGTATGCCTCCTCACGATTTGCAGAGTTGATAAGGAAAGGTTCGGGTAAGTACGTAGTTGCTTATAACATTTTTTGGCGCCTCGCATTACGATATCTGACGATTTAAAGGTAATTATTTGCTTCTTTTATCAGTTACTGATAAGCTTTGCTTTGGATGTGGCATGTAATGTCGTATTTACGAGAAGGAGTACGATAAAACAGGTAAATAGTGTACAGCGTTTCTTGCTGGATGATTCAATAACAGTAAACAGTCCTTCGGATTTTTTGATACCGAACTTACCTCCGTTCCAATAAGCGTTGGTCGTATGTAAAGCGTAGAGGCTTCGGAGTGCGGCACCCACTCTTGGTCAATTTGAATTAGTCTTTTCATGCAGTTTATGAGTTCTTCGCCATCAAAGATCGGCAGGCCGGAGCGGTGCGCCGCGAGATTCATCCTCTTCATATTTAAATCAGGACGGAACAACCGGATTTTGTCATCCACGCCTCTGTACGCTTTCATGCCTTCGAACAACTGCAATAATGAAATCAATATTAGAATACATCAAAAAAAATTACATATCACTTATTAAAGATCAAGTATACCTACTGCTAACACTTTTTTGTTTATATTTTACGTAGTAATACGCGTAAACGAGCTGTTATTCTAGAATGCTGATGAAACAAATATAAACGTACTTGTATCGCGTAGTGCAAGGCTTTGGCCGCAGGATGGATGCTTAAGTTCTCGAAAGGGGTGATTTCTGGTTTCTGCCAGCCGCCGAGCGGTGCGTGGTAGTTGACTTTGAGCATGTGGTCGGTAAAGTATTTGCCGAAGCCGAGGTCCCGCGCGTCCGGTTTGGCCTGTAGTTGGTAGGGTGCCGCCAGTTTTACTTGTAAATCTTCATACTGTAACAATAATTGTTTCAATATTTGTTCGATATTTTATTGTTGTTTTATATGGCGAGAGTCAATAACGCAAATTGCAAATAAAGTAGATTAAGAAAGAAAAGAAAGAAGAAAGAAAAACATTTATTTATAACAACAAAAACACGTACACAGGCTAAAATTAAAAGTACAAACATAGACATAGGTAGGTACATGTTGATGTTGCCATAAATGGTCCCGACTCAGCGTGTCGCTGGTTAAAAAAACCAGCACTGGTCTTCCGCCGGGCCACAGTATAGCAAAAATTAGATTAGACTTAAAAGTAACAACTACCATTCTCAAATGTTAAAAATATTTAAGATATTCATAGCAGGCGGAAACAAATAGTCTCTGCCTTTGCTGGGAAGGAGGCGTGAATGTGTATGAATGAATTTAAATCGAATGGAGATTTTCGACAAGAGTCGCCATTTGTTTCTTAAAACACTGGATAAGTATGTTCACAAACTGCTTTTTCATCGCTATCTACGAACTGCAAACGGTTGTTAAAATCCTGTGTAGCTTTACTTCTTGTGGTCCAGGAATGACGCAAGTCATATGTTTTGTGGCATGATCGACTCGGAAATTAATCAACTTCTAACTGATAAGCACAAGCGCTGCAGGATCGCTTAGAAATAAATAAGCGGTTTCCAGACGTAAACATGATAAAGGTTCAAGCTACGTAAACGAGGTTATCCTGCAATCCACATTAACCAACTAAATTTGGTACTTTTTAAGTGTCTTACGATCTATTAATCGATAAGTACTTGCATAATGTCAGTTTGAAGCGGTTGTCTTGTCTTGTTAGCTAGGCTCTTGTAGTTGGCACGAGTATTTGTTGATAGGACGATAAAGCTGTCATGAATATACATGATACATGAAGTTTTGTTTTAGCCCATCATCTTTACTTATGCACTATGCAAAACTTTTCGGCAAACCCTATCTAAAAAAACTACGTCCAGGGGCCTTTTGCATAACAAAGCACAATTTATGTTACAAGCGGAACTCCCTTTTAGTTAATATAACTGAAGCGAGAGTTCCGCTTGTAATATTAGTTGTACTTTGTTATGCAACAGGCCTCTGTTCAGATGATTGATTACAAATAAACCATAGATGTATTGTGTAAAAGATATTGCTCTAGCAGTGCTGTTTACCAAACCGTATAAGAAAGTTGACACACAGAAAGCGTATTCGTTTGTCATGACGAACACTGGAGCATTACCGAAGCGTAGATAAATAAGTAAGTAAATAAATGTACCTACGTTGTTAAGATGAAAAGATATGATAGATAACGCATGGTTCTTTTAAAGCTTTCCGTGAGTCGAATGTTTACGTGCGTATTAAAAATTACCTTGAAAGTGTTTTCGGGCGCGCCGTGGGGGCACGGCTCATCGAACTGCGTGGAAGGCGCGACATACTCGTGCTGGACCGCTGCTGAGTTTTCTTCTACCTCCTTGTAGCGTAACGAGGAGCTGCAGCGACGAACAGTCTGCAGCTTGTGCTGATTTTCGAAGATCCATTTCACCAATAGCTGAAAACGCAGTACCCATTTGAAAGTATTACTATTTGTGTAGTCATAAAGTCGATTGCCATTTACAATTAATATGGTTACACTTGTGCTTAGTGGTCATCAAAAACTTTATAAGTTACCAAGTGAACCAGGATAAGCGAAAACTGGATAAGTGAGAAAACTCTATACCTGGGTGAATCAACTTTTTAATGTTGTTTACTCTGTCCCCAGTTGTCCAAGTGACACTTCATACTGTTTCATAGAAAATTCTAGGTTGTCCAAGGGACGTAACCATAGCAACGGGTGTCACTAAAAAGTTGATTCACCCACCTAAGTGACGGCAAAATTCAGGTCCCGCCATTTATAAAAATGGCGATAACCGCAAAACTTTATCAGTGACAGGATAGGAGCCTCTTTAAGATATACCTAATATTTTTTTCACATCTAGACCAGTAGACAGTTTCTTACACTAACCATATGCGAGACTGTTTACAGTAAATATTTCAATGGAAATCTTAAAACTCTCAAATCGTCTAAAAGCCAAGCCATATCCTTGTTTGTAAACAAAGAAAGCCAAAGCTACATTGTTTTCGATGAAATTACAACCTAAAGTTGTAAACACATATGAGGGCGGGCAGTCGCGAAGCGCAATTTTTTGCGAGTGATTTTAACTTGCCGGAATCTACCTTTGACAAAATAATAAAATATAAATATTTTATAAAATTGCAATATGCAGAAGGACATGGACATGGTTGTTAAACTTCCAGGTGTAGAAAAGTGTCTTGTGGAATAGATTAAACAAACCTCAAACACTGGGAATAGAAAGCTTTTCAGCTTATATGAGATAATAAGTAGACATTCCAGCAACGTTCCAACACCATGTTTGTCGATTTTTATTAAACTCTACAAATAAGAGAAACTACTCAAAAACCTTCAGATGTAAGTGACAAACCGTATTAGTGAGAAATATCTCTATGATCAAGAATAACATGCGATGCGATTCCCTTGAATTCTCGCTTACCCAGGTTGAACTGTACCAGAATTAACTAATCGATACAATAGGCTAGACGACTAAAAAAAACTGTTTAGTCCGTCAGTTAGATTATTAAAAAATATTGTACGCGTATTTTTTCTTTTGTTTGACAAACAAAAAATGAGGAGGATACAGTGCTTAGAAGTTTCGAGTGACGTCACTATATGGTACAATTTTTACCTAAGGGTGACGTCACAAGCCCCCACTCCGGAAGTTTGATGATCTATATCTTTGTCGTTTTTTAATAATTTGACAAACCAAAAAATACGTGTCCCATATTTTCCCATAATCTAAATGACGGACTAATTAGAATGACCAATTTTTAACCCAGTCGTCATCCCTATTCCCTGGCTAACTAGTAGATAGGTAACTACTGATACCGACCGAAAATATTACAGGGTGCTAAACTTTGCAAAGTTTACAAAATGATAAAAGATCGTAACGCCATGATAGTGCAAAAATAAAATTGACCATAATTTTATATTAATGTTGTAAGTCAATAGGACAGGACAACTCTAGTTTTCTTTTTATTTATTTCATATTAAATGATTCTTAAAAATATTTAGGTACGTTTAAAAACAACTTTGTTCTTACCTGGCTACGACGAATAGGCATTGTCAATATCCTTGTTAGAATGTAGATAAAAAAAGCACAATAGAACACCACAAACTGTTTAAAATTAAATTACTGTAATAAACTATTTTCGCTTCAATAACCGTAATAAATAATCAAACACTGCTCGATCTGTACGTCGATTCCCTGCTCCGAGTTAACTGACTTTACTGGACTTAAGGCACAAATATTTATAGAGCAAATGATAAGATATTGTGGGCTGACCTATGACGTACTGTTCATAATCAACAGAAATTATAAAGCATCACTTGATAATGCTACAGAGTTGATCAAAATATGATTACGCACTTGGCTAGTTGGAAAATAAATCGTAGTTATTGCGAAAATATTGTATTTTCAGGTGGGACTCGTGAGGCCGCAGAGTATGGCTGCGACAACCGCCGCTGTGTTCGCGCACCCAAATGAATATGTTAATGCCGCGACAAACGTATCAATGCTCATTTGAGCACACCGACTATCATTTACATTACCAATTATTCCGCATAATAATACACGTGGCCGACAAAGCGGTGAGACTCCCCGTTTGTTAAGAATACGGCACGCACTTTTCAGCAAATAGTATAGACAGACCTAATTAACAGTTATAATTTTAAAGAATCGACAAAAAAACGGTTATTAGTAAGTATTATTCAACTTTAATCACTAACTTGGTAACGAGATTTTAATAAATTATTTCACTATAAATTAATATAGGTACATCAAGGAATTTAATTTCCTACCCACCTAAGTTTGAATATCGTACGGCAAACTGTCACCATAAGAGCTAGCAACGATGTTGTTTTGACGTGTTCCAATTGACATTACGACCTTAATGCATTGCGAATATTACACGACATTTTTACGAAAAGGGTAGGGAATTAAATTCCTTGACTGTACTTCATTTATTAAGTACATCAGGAATAATATTAAAATAACTAAACTAAAGCTTTTGTAACTCAGCGTTCTGCAGATGTTTTCTAATGCAGATCAGGTTGGCTAAGAGTAACTCTTTCTTCATTTTTGGCGTGTTTTTTCAGCATCTGCATGATTTCGTTGTCGAATTCCTCTGGCGTGGGCTTCTTTTCGACGATCCAGTAGAATATGTCCCAGTCGTTGCTCGGGGAGTTGATGAGACGGTCGTACATCATCGTTTGCTGCTCCGTGAAACCATCCAGATATTTCTTCGCGAAGGTGCTCAGCAGTAGATCATTCTCCAACATTCCGCGTTTACGCGATTGGTAGTGCAGCCTGGAAGAAATTTGATTTGGTGAATAGATTGCCGCATTTGCTGTATTGTACTGAAAATCTATTGTATGTCAATAGACAGAGGCAAATACAGGTCGCGGGGGGAGATTCCACGGAAAAATAACAATGGTAGTTACATTTCCACCTTTTCTGGCCTTCCAATATTCGCATCACAATTACAATGTATTGATCAACCAAAAAACTTGTTGAATTTTAACAAACAAGGTACCTAAGGGTGATAACTCCTATCGGGTAATAAGACCTAACAAAAGAAACTGTAATGAAATGAAAATTAACCTCATTGGGGGCATTTTCTATGTAGGTAACATAAAAACATTACATTAGCAATTAAATTAAAGCATACTGAAGATTTTTTAAATGTTTCATTTTGTTTTCGTCTATCCTCCTGAGGTCCGATGTCCTATTATGAGGACTTATTCTAATATGGCATTGAACTCAACTCATTAGTGTAAAAGTTTGTATTTCATTGAACAAAATTTGACGTGGGCTGCAGGAGGTTGGTAAAATATAACATTTTTTTTTAAATTACTGAAATAATTTATAACATTAAAACTTGTTGATTAAACTGGTTATTTTCCATTTTATTACAAATATCCCTAGCAAGACCTTATTACCTGCAGTTACCTTAGGTAAACAATTGGAGTACACCATTTAAATCTGATGCATGTGTGTTTGATGTAACTGCTAAATCCTATATTAATGTACTTGAGCATGCAGTATTTATAGAGTTCAAAGCATTAAAGAATATAAGATAGCAAGAAATAAATCACAGAAGTAATTATAAACATGAATTGTATGTAACCCAATTGGGCACATTTTAAAACACGTTACATTATTTTATCTTTTGATTTGATATCATAAAAAGGGGCTCAATCAAAGTAATTTCACTGATACTTAAGTCTTATCTTATAATATATAGCAGATAAATTAAAAAACTATGTTATTTTGCATTTTTGAAATTAAAAGTTGAATGACTTATAACTTATAACTTAATTGTTTTTAAGCTCAACAGAGCTATTACGTTTGTATTTATTATTATAACTTTTAGTTTGACAAGATTCGAAAACAAAGGACTACTTAATGGAATTATACATAAACGCATTTCCTATTGTAAGTTCTAGATAAAATGTAACAAACAAGTGATATTGATCTTTATCAAGAAATCTGAAGGCAAATGTTTTTGTAATGAATTTGCAGGGAATCCAAGGTAACTGATAATATGTTATTACTTTCAAATACTAGCGTGCGCTCGCGGCCTTGCCTCCATTGCAGGTCTCCCTATTATTTGAGAATTTCGCAAATTAGGTCTTATTCCTAGTTTACATTAAAAACGAAACCATCACATAAAATTTTAGATTGGTATCTAGGTCCAAGAGTTCGGGCTGAATATATATGAAACAGACAAAACTAACTTTTTAAAATCCGGGCCCCACATCCGACAAGTGGGAACCAGCTCCAGCTCTTATATGCAAAAAAATTTCAATAAGCAAGTTAAAAAACTAACTAGTTAACAAAGTTACCGGTTTTACTTATAATTAGTGTATTTTATAGCTAGTTTTTAGGGTTCCGTACCCAAAGGGTAAAAACGGGACCCTATTACTGAGGCTCCGCTGTCCGTCCGTCTGTCCATCTGTCCGTCCGTCTGTCACCAGGCTGTATCTCACGAACCGTGATAGCTAGACAGTTGAAATTTCACAGATGATGTGTTTCGGTTGCCGCTATAACAACAAATACTAAAAAACAGAATAAAACAAATATTTTTTTAAGGGGGTTCCATACAACAAACGTGATATTTTTGAAGTTTTTATATATAATGGTACGGAACCCGTCGTGCTCGAATCCGACTCGTACTTGGCCGGTTCTTTTTTTAATTTGAAAGTAGCTTTCTATGTATACACATATTGATTTGAGTAGGTACTGTTTATTATTATTGCACGGATGCAACAAATGAAATGGACTTTTAACTCATCACAACAAAGTAACAAATTTATCCCCAATTCACAATTGATACATACAATCAATAGATATTTATTAACTTATTCTTCTAACAATTCGATATAAATTTATGCAAAACATATCTGCATCAGAATAGTTATTTATGATACAAGTGCGGAAAGTAGGCTATTCCCAACGAATGGCGGAGATCTAAACAAACGAGCGAAGCGAGTTTGGTTTAGCCGACATGAGTTGGGAATTTCCTACTTTCGACACGTATATCATACAACATTTTACAATGCATTAAGCGAGGAAAAAAATTGGGGCTAAGAGCGCGCGCAGGCAGAGAGCGGTCTGGAGTACCGAGTTTCGCGTTCAGAGTTCTGTGTTTTCATCGCTCGAGAGTTGCAGTCGCCTGCTGTGTGCGTTATCGTAAGAGACTCAGTACATTCGAAAGAACGCAGAACTCTGAACTCGGAACTCCTGACCGCTCTCTGTCTGCGCGCGCTCATAAACATTTTCGGAAAAAGATGTTGCGTTCTTATTTACCTTTCATTGAGGTAAAGTCTCGTAGATGTTTACATATTTCAGCATCGGTTTAGTCAGCAGGAGGCTATCACATTTAATTTTGTGCTTGGTCTAGGACGTCAGGCGGCGTTAAGTCCTATGTAAATTCATCACTTGAACTCTCCATTTTAATTTACTAAACTTAAATTAATTCTCCGGACTGAATTCATGAACATTACTGTGGCGGGTTTTCATGACAGGCGCGAACGGAACGAACCATGATTGGTTCGTGTTTCGCCATGCGCGCGCACTGTAAACTCATTGGTTGACAGGCGCGAACGGGTAACCGTGATTGGTTCGTGTTACGCCATGCGCGCACACTAAAAGCTCATTGGTTGACAGGCGCGAACGGGTAAACATGATTGGTTCGTGTTACACCATGCGCGCGCACTGAAAGCGCAGATGTCGTACGGTCCGAAATGGACTCAAGGAATTATTTTAGTACTAAAATTTTTAATTCAAAACTTTTGACGAAATTAAAATTTGTGTGTTTTAAGATTAAAACAATCTGTTTTATTATTTTATCAGTAAATATTCATTTGGTTGCATCAAACATTTTCTTATTTGTGCAAAGCTGAATTATGAAGACACAACTCTCTAGTCTTATTTTTTAAACACTAGTTTGGACACAACTTTTTGAGAATTGGCAATTTAAAAAGTTACTTTTCCGCACGCGTGTGGAAAGAAAAATCCATACAATTTTTTTCCACACTTGCGAAAGTGTGCTGGTATGACTAACTTTCTATAGATATGTTGACTCGCGTCAAGAGGCACTTTCCGAGCATATGCATTGTAAAATAATTTATTATGCTTTTCATAT
Source organism: Archips xylosteana (assembly GCA_947563465.1). Classification (NCBI taxonomy): domain Eukaryota; kingdom Metazoa; phylum Arthropoda; class Insecta; order Lepidoptera; family Tortricidae; genus Archips; species Archips xylosteana. The sequence goes on from OX387349.1 coordinate 9,708,717, forward strand.
GCTCTTGAAAGTACTCTATTTCTTGCGTATGCAGTACGACTAAGGGGAACGGAAAATAGATAAGAGGAATGAGTCTGTGGTTTGGGTCATATAAAGATTGTTTACAATGCACATGCTCGGAAAGTGCCTCTTGACGTGAGTCAACATATCTATAGAAAGTTAGTCATCCCAGCACGCTTCCTCAAGTGTGATTTTACTTTCCACACGCGTGCGGAAAAGTAACTTTTTAAATTGCCAAATCTCAAAAAGTTGTGTCCAAACTAGTGCTCCAAAAAATGAGACTAATGATGAGTTGTGTCTTTATAATTCAGCTTTAATAGTATTAAAATAATTCCTTGAGTCCATTCCGGGCCCTACGACATCATGCGCGCGCAATCGAAATTCAACCAATGAGCTTTCAGTGCGCGCGCATGGTGTAACACTAACCAAACATGGTTACCCGTTCGCGCCTGTTATGAAAACCCGCCAAAGTAATGTTCATTAGTTCAGTTTGGTGAGTTAATTTTAGTTTAGTGAACTAAAGTGGAGAGTTCAAATGATGAATTTACATCGGACTTAACGCCGCCTGACGTCCTAGACCAAGCACAAATGTGACAGCCTCCTGCCGACTAAATCGATGCTAAAAATGTTAACACCTACGAGACTTTCCCTCAATGAAAGGTAAATAAGAACGCAACATCTTTTTCCGAAACTGTTTAGCCCCAACTTTTTTCCTCGCTTAATGCATTGTAAAACGTTGTATGATATACGTGTCGAAAGTAGGAAATTCCCAACTCATGTCGGCTAAAACACACTCGCTTTGCTCGTGTGTTTAGATCACCGCCATTCGTTGGGAATTGCCAATTTTCCGCACTTGTATCATAAATAACTATTTTGAAAGTAAATTTGGAGAATCAATATGTCCATGAACAATCCTGTACCTACAGAAATGTCTGATTTCCGATATTACGGCGCATTTCAAGAGACAGAACACTCTTAGCCTCATCTGATTTATATTTCCATTTCATGCGCTTGATTAATTTATGTTGGATCTTTTCTATTGCGTCGAAATGCACGTGAAAGCATTAAAGAAAAGTTGTATAGTCCTGGGGTCTTTGAAATCCCTGGCGAAAAATAAACCCTAACACTTTCTAAGCTTTTGAAACAATTAGTTCCATTTCTCATGTTGAAAGTTACAGTTCGTTGCCAAGATACAGGTGAAGACCAAAAAGTTGCACATCTGTTAAAGCTGCATTAGCAAGTATTTATAATTACTATTAATTTTTTCCATTGTGACACGAAACTTATCCATACAAATGTATGGTTAATTTTCGTGTCACTATGGAAAAAGTTAATGGTAATTTTAACTACCTGCTAATGCAGCTTTAACAGATGTGCAACTTTTTGGGCTTCACCCACACGCCAAGATTTTTAGGGTTCTGTACCCAAAGGGTAAAAACGGGACCCTATTACTGAGACTTCGCTGTCCGTCCGTCTATCCGTTTGTCCGTCTGTCACCAGACTGTATCTCACGAACCATGATAGCTAGACAGCTGAAATTTTCACAGATGCTGTATTTTGGTTGCAGTTATAACAACAAATACAAACACAAATACATGCCGTTAAAACAGAATAAAATAAATATTTAAGGGGGCTTCCATACAACAAACGTGATTTTTTTGGCCTTTGATCAATTATAACTGTAGATACACATTGCCGAACAAAATCCCCTTCAAAGAATGTCCGAACTTTTTTATTTGGTTGCGTAACAAATAAAATCATCACCTACACAGAAATTTAAACCTAGTCTTTACTTCATTACAGTCGAATTTCGGTAGCGGCAAAACTCCACTTGACAGCTAAACTTGACAATTTCACGCAACGTTCTGAGAAAAAAGAAGGCCACTTTTATCAAAGTGGCGCTCATTTGGCTCGGACATTTTCGGGCGCGCGACTGTGGATCTACAGTTATAATTAATCAAAGTTTTTGGCCGTTTTTGCTCGATATTAATAACGGCAACAGGTAGACGCTTGAAATATTCACAGAATATTTTATATATTCACTTTAAAAATAAATAATTAAATTATAATAAAACAAATATTTAAAGGGGCCTCCCATACAACAAACGTGTTTTGCCGTTTTTATAGATTTAAGGGGCCGTCCATTAATCACGTGAGGCTTGAAAGGGGGGGAGGGGTTTGACAAAAATCACGAAATATCACAAGGGGGAAGGGGGGGTTTAGTAAGATATCACGTGTATTTATTTTTTCGTCAAAGACATTACAATTTTGATTAAAATGCCAATCAAAAACAACCTGCAACCTTTCTGTCTAGACATTTTTATCATGGTCCTTAATTTCAGAATAAAATAAGATTATACTTTATACCTGTATTTCAAGATAATATTCGAAAAATTTTAAGATTCTTTGTAGGTAATAAAAATACATGTGATGTTGGATGGGGGAGGGGGGAGGGGGTAGTCTTAAATCTCACCACATACCTATCACCAAGGGGGAGGGGGGGTCAAAAAAAAAGATCACGTGATTAATGAACGGCCCCTAACGGTACGGGCCCTTCGTGCGCGAGTCCAACTCGCACTTGGCCGGTTTTTACGAATTATAAGAATTATATTCTTGAGCGAATAAATGTACCTATGAGAGATAACAGTAACGCTTGCGGTGAAAAGTTATGGTATGGCATTAAGGGTGGTTCACCCCTTAATTTTTGACGAGACAACGACTAATAAATCGATGAACGCCGGCTGCATACACGAAAAAGAATGACGCAATGTAAGTACATGAACCGCGAAGGCCAGTTGCAAGAGAGCGGCGAACGCCAGGATGTACAATGCGGGGTGCGGGGGGATCCAAAATTTACTCATTTATTGCCTCTACTCTAAGGCGGAACAAAGTTCGCCGGGTCAGCTAGTATAATAATAATAAAAATAATCATTTATTGATAAAACTGTATTATATTACACGTTGAGGTTGAGGCCTTCTAGTAGGTAAGTAAATTAATTATATACATATATCTTTATATATATAATTTCACTGTACGTGTGTGCTGGACCGATTTGAATGTTTTTGTTCTTCTTTTTTTGTATGCGTTTGGGTGGCGCCCTGGATGGTTTAGATTCACAAATCAGCCCGGCAGATGGCGCTGCAGTCGGTATTTAGGTTCACGCAGGACGTCTGTCTGTCGGGTTATACTATCGAACCCGACAGACGTCCTGCGTGCGTATATATATATATCACAGGATCCACAGGACAATTCACACCAATTGACCTAGTCCCAAATCCCCTTGTGTTATGGGTACTAGGCAACGGATAAACATACTTATATACAGGGTTATTTGTAATTCACTAGCATCCTTTTAACCCTAAACTCCTACCACTTAAACAAATGTTTTTTGTTTTGCGGCTTTTGTCATAACTTAATATTTTTGGTGTAATAACGTTTTGAAAATTTGATTCTGCCTCTTTGATCAATTATAACTGAAGATACACATTGCCGAAAAAAATCCCCTTCAAAAAATGTCCGAACTTTTTTATTTGTTTGCATAACAATTAAAATCATCACCTACACAGAAATTTGAACCTAATCTTTACTTCATTACAGTCGAATTTCGGTTGACACTTGACAGCTAAACTGGACAATTTCACGCAACGTCTTTGATTAATTATAACTGTAGATCCACAGTCGCGCGCCCGAAAATGTCCGAGCCAAATGAGCGCCACTTTGATAAAAGTGGCCTTCTTTTTTCTCAGAACGTTGCGTGAAATTGTCAAGTTTAGCTGTCAAGTGGAGTTTTGCCGCTACCGAAATTCGACTGTAATGAAGCAAAGACTAGGTTCAAATTTCTGTGTAGGATTTTTTGGTCCATCGTCGCTCGGAGTTCGTTTCGTTTTGTTGCGTGTAATTGTGTAAATATTTAGTTCTTCGGGATAATTTGGTTTGCATTTGATCGCCAATTGTTTTAAGCGTATAGGAGTCAAACGCTTACCTACGTTCTAATTTCAAAATGGCAAAAACAAAGGCTTGTGAAGTAAAATTAAAATTAGAATGCGATTGGTTTCATGCTTCCGTGGAAATGATTAAATCGCCTGACTTTAGTTCGAGTATTTTAGCTGCGCGATTACGAACATTAGAGAATCACTTTACTAACTTGACCATTGCATACGAAGGCTTATTGGAGGTTGAATCGGATGAGGAAAAGATTAAAGAATATGATAATCGGTACCGAAATGCTACTCTACACTATAATGAATGTGATGCTAAATCAGCGGAGATGTCGAGTTGTGTGGATACTAACAGGAACGATACGGCGGCCGGAGCGGCGGCCCGAGAGGCGGCTGCGCCTGTCCCGCGCTTGCCTCAGATTAATTTGCCTCAGTTCGATGGTGATGTCTTTCAGTGGGTCAGCTTTTACAGTTTATATTCTTCCTTAGTATTATCAAGGAAAGATATCTCTGACACAGAAAAGTTTCATTACTTAATTTCTCATGTACAAAACGAGCCGAGATCGTTGATTCAGCATTTGCCTATGACGGCTTTATCTCTTGTCACAGCGCTCGAGATTCTCACCTCGCGTTATCATAATAAGCGTTTGCTGTCTGATCGTCATATCTCGCGTATTTTAAATCTACCGTCGTTGAAAAATCATGGCCCGTTAAGAACTCAGATATTGAATCCGGCTCGAAGGACCAAAAAATATGTTCATTAAAACCTTCGATATATAGTGACTGTCACCAAGGCCGTGGTTATTCGTTTCTATGCAGCATTAAAACTAAACAACAATTTATGAACCACAAACCTCAAGGAAGCCGACTTCGATAAGCGCTCGCTTAGCCCGTCCGTAGAGCCGCAAAGTCCGCACCGCCACTTGCTATTACATATTACACTAAATAATGTCCGTTATTTATCATTAGTACTAGATAACACTATTTACAATGTTTTTTATTTACACAGCACAATTCACAATATAATATACGTCCGCCGATAAATTTAAGAAGTGTCGCCCTGACAGCTCCTTTCTTTTTTGCCGCGGTGCATGGCATGGGCTTAGCGCCAATCAGCCACCGACAGCCAAAGAGGATGATAATCCAAAAAATTGTTGCCTATTTAAAATACTTGCACAGTGATGATTTTATTTGTTACGCAACCAAATAAAAAAGTTCGGACATTCTTTGAAGGGGATTTTGTTCGGCAATGTGTATCTACAGTTATAATTGATCAAAGCGCAACGTACTGAGAAAAAAGAAGGCCACTTTTATCAAAGTGGCGCTCATTTGGCTCGGACATTTTCGGGCGCGCGACTGTGGATCTACAGTTATAATTGATCAAAGTTCTGCCTCTTATTTTTACGATACTCTGTGTATTTGTATGGGAAAAAAAGTGCTTCATTTTAAAAAGTCGAAAAACAAAAAACATTTGTTTGAGTGATAGGAATTCAGGGTTAAGAGGATGCCAGTGAATTAAAAATAACCCTGTAGATAGATACATACTTAAATACATATTAAATAACCAAGACCAAACATTCGTATTTAACATACAAATATCTGCTGCCCCGACACGGGAATCGAACCCGGGACCTCAAGCTTCATAGTCAGGTTCTCTAACCACTAGGCCATCTGGTCGTCTAAACATTAAGGTAAAGTCCATTAATAACATAACATATTTTTTTTTTACGTCCGTAAACGTAACGTATAATAATACGGGGCCCAAGTGGGAGCCCTGAGGAACACCGGATGAAATAGGAACAAAGCTAGAAGTGTAATTTGACTGCTACTGCTTCGATTCTGCTTCGAAGGTAAGACGTGAGCCATCTGAACAGATTACCGAGTACTTCGAACATTTCGACCTTTTTTAAGTAGGTATGGAGCGCGAGATTTTGGCAAATGCTTTCGAGTAATCTGAATCCCACCAAAAACATTCTGTAAAAAACTAGCCAAGTCTCGATGGAGCTGCTTGTTTATCGCTAAAAAGTAATGAAATCTATACAAAGTCGTGCCAAGTCTAAGGTTCCTTACTGCGATTTCTTTATTATTATACTAGTTAATGTTGTGTGACTTGGCCGTTGAAGGGTACAAAACCAGGTGCACCATGACACCATAGCACCAATCTGTCGCCAGAACCGCTACCCATTGACGATGGAAAATTGCCAATTGGAAAACGTTGATTCAATAACCAGTCAATTGTAGGCTTGATAAAGCTGCGTATTTCAATAATACTTAGGTATGTATAGGCGGACATAAAGGCGGTACTGATGTCGATCTCTAATAGTTTGGTTGGGCTCTTGTGTTTTCTAATCAGGGTCACTCCAGATCTTCGATTATCCTAGTTTTTATAGTTTTCCCTTTATGTGGCCATTAAACCCTAACTCTGTACCAAATTTCAGCTCTCTGAGTTTATGGGAAGTACTAGCTCTATTCTGATGATCATGAGTGAGTGAGTGAGTGTCATAAATGCGAAACTTTGCTTTCCCTCAACTTCGGCACTAAATGACTTACAGACTTGAAATTTTGGATTTTAAGTATGTGATTATAGCTTACTGGATGACGAAATTTCTTCGTTCTGGTCTTATCCAGAGGTTCTCAAATAGGGGCCTAAAAATGCGGCGAAATGGTTCCAGTAAAGGATGGTACGGCAGTGTTTGCTTCACGCTCGATTTGGCGGGGGCACTACCGTGCCCCCCGATAAACACATGTATTAACTCGAAAAGACTTGACACTGTCGATCGTTTGTTAATGAATCCATGTTGCTGTAAGACAAGACTTGGGCTTATAGCTGGATAAATCCAACCATAATATTAATATTATAAATGCGAAAGTCTATGTCTTTTACCTCTTCACGCTTAAACCGCTGAACCGATTTTGATGGCATTTGATATACAGATAGTTTAGAGTCCCGAGAAAGGACATAGGATGGTTTTTATTCCAGAAATCACCATCCAAGGAGCTAAAAAGCGGGTGAAAGTTTGTACTGGGAAACAATAACTGCTAAACCTATTTAGATGAAATTTGGTATACATAAAGTTTGAGTCCGGGAAAAGGACATAGGGTGGTTTTTATTCCAGAAATCACCCTTTAAGGGGAGGAAAGGGGTTTAAAAATTATAAAGGGAATCAATAGCCGCTGAACCGATTTAAATGAAATTTGCCATGGAGATAGTTTGAGATGTGAGAAGGAAGGGGTATAGAATAGTTTTTATCCCCGAAATCATCCCTAAAGGTTATTAAGAGGGGGGGGGGTGGAAATTTGTAAAGAGAATCAATGAAAAAGGACACTACGTCTTTTATCATGTAACTTTTCGTTAAAGTTAAACAATGTTTACCTATTTTTGACCAATTCATCCATACTAATATTATAAATACGAAAGTGTTTATTTGTCTGTTACTTCTTCTCGTGCTTAAGCCGCTGAATTGATTTTTATGAAATCCCCAAATGTTTTTTTGACACGACGCACGAAGATTTATGCAAATATTTTTGATGTGTATGTAACGGGTACTAGTGGCTACTCATGCATATTTTTTCTAAAGGTGTACCTCCGCGAGAAGTAAAAAAAAATCAGAAGAATATTAAAATTATTTTTTACATACTGAAGTATAAGGACATGAAGCGGGTTAAAAATATGCATTTTGTAGCCTATTTTATTATTGTCAAATATAATTTTGTTCGGTTAATCCAACTCAAATAGTTTACAAAATATGCCACTTTCAATGATACGCTGATTATTTTACATTATCTTTAATAACTCGAAAACAAAAGAAGATCGAGGACTGATATTAAGCATAGAGTGTTCTTAGGACTTGCCAGTACACCACCTGAATGAATGACCAAATCCGTCGTTGGGGGCACTTCTTGTTCGCTTAGCCTGCTAGACCCTTTGCAAACCTCCGTACTCATTATTCACAACCTTGTCATTGGTTAAGTGAAGCCAAGATCAACACGTCAAATGCCACCTCAATTAAGGCCGTCTTTTAATTAATAAGCCGACCTTATTTGCTTACATTGTCTTCTGATGGCCAGACTTTTTGCTATCTATTGGCAACATTTTCGCAAGCTATATCTATGGCAGCGCTTGCATACGCGTGAGCCAGATTATCAACATGCATGAGACTTGCACTGGTTTCGTTTATTTTAGCATTAGAAAGAAGGTAAGCGATCTTGATGTCTTTTTATTGAAAAATGAAATCACAACAAATGTGTAACAATTAATAAGGAAGGACAATAATATGGTCATTTACATTCTTTCGGTTTCATAAGATCATAACCAGATGGCCTAGTGGTTAGAGAACCTGACTACGAAGCTTGAGGTCCCGGGTTCGATTCCCGCGTCGGGGCAGATATTTGTATGAAAAATACGAATGTTTGTTCTCGGGTCTTGGGTGTTTAATATGTATTTAAGTATGTATCTATCTATATAAGTATGTTTATCCGTTGCCTAGTACCCATAACACAAGCTTTCCTTAGCTTACTTTGGGACTAGGTCAATTGGTGTGAATTTTCCCGTGATATTTATTTATTTATTTAAACACTTAAATAAATATTTCCAGTAAACAATAGGAGATAAAAATAAAACAGCTGCAGTTTCTCGATCTCCAGAACGCCGACTGTCGAAAAAAAATATAATTAGCACCTCTTCTAAAAACTTTACTTAGCCAATTCACACCTATTGATCTAGTCCCAAACTAAGCAAAGCTTGTACTATGGGTACTAGACAACGGATAAACATACTTATATATAGATAAATACATACTTAAATACATATTAAACATCCAAGACTCGAGCACAAACATTCGTATTTTTCACACAAATATCTGCTCCGACCGGGAATCGAACCCGGGACCTCAAGCTTCGTAGTCAGGTTCTCTAACAACTAGGCTATCCGGCCGTCAAACATTGTGCTTTTCATTTATGTTGTACTAGCGACCCGCCCCGGCTTCACACGGATGCATCTATATTATGCATGTATTATATTATTCATATAAACTTTCCTCTTGAATCACTCTATCTATTAAAAAAACCGCATCAAAATCCGTTGCGTAGTTTTAAAGATCTAAGCATACATAGGGACAGACAGCGGGAAGCGACTTTGTTTTATACTATGTGGTGATGATGAAGACACCTGTCTCTAGACTTAGTGAGCGAGATTTTAGGATTTTCTATTAGTAAATCCAGATCCCGTAGGCATATCAGAATAAAAGGTAGCTTATGTGTTATTCCAGTGATCCAGCTATCTACATATCAAAATTTATTCATCCATCCAGCCATCGTAGCGAAAGAGTAGATACAGATATACACGCATACACACACATACACAACAAAATAAATATTTAAATAAATAAATAAAATAAATATCACGGGACAATTCACACCAATTGACCTAGTCTCAAAGTAAGCTAAGGAAAGCTTGTGTTATGGGTACTAGGCAACGGATAAACATACTTATATAGATAGATACATACTTAAATACATATTAAACACCCAAGACCCAAGAACAAACATTCGTATTTTTCATACAAATATCTGCCCCGACGCGGGAATCGAACCCGGGACCTCAAGCTTCGTAGTCAGGTTCTCTAACCACTAGGCCATCTGGTCGTCTACAATATTTATATGAATAAAGGTCGGTTCATATCTGCAGACACCGAGCGTGTCAGACGCGTGCCGTGGTAGACAAAATTATATTCTTCTATACATTTTCTATTAACGCATACGTAATACGAGGTGTTACTTTAAAATGCAGGGGCTACTTTGGAAAACAGTTTTCACGCCGTGTCCTTATTTTTTCAGACCATCTGTGGCAGTGAAATAACTACCTTGATAAATTAACTAACTTTTTACGTCATTTGCTTAATCGAGCTATGAAAACTTATTTGCGTTTTTATAACCATTTTAAGGGGCTGTTTCACCACCCATTGATTAATTTTAACTGACGGATAAATGTGATGCCGTCTCCGTCTATTCGAAAAAAAACAAACAGAGACGGCATCACATTTATCCGTCAAATAAATTTGATCAATGGATGGTGAAACAGGGGGTAAATCTATCAAAGTAACCCCAGTTTACCAGTACTTATCTATCGTAACACGACCGCGCAGATACGGGCCATGCCCCGACCCGACAGTATGCGCGGTTCATATCTGAATATGTCTGTGGCCACAGGTACAGTCTGTATATATGAATAAAACGGAGTCTGTCCCAGCACTTGTGTGATGCGCTTAATGTCTGTATATATGAATAAAACGGAGTCTGTCCCAGCACATGTGTGATGCGCTTAATGTTTGTATATATGAATAAAACGGAGTCTGTCCCAGCACATGTGTGATGCGCTTAATGTCTGTATATATGAATAAAACGGAGTCTGTCCCAGCACTTGTGTGATGCGCTTAATGTCTGTATATATGAATAAAACGGAGTCTGTCCCAGCACATGTGTGATGCGCTTAATGTCTGTATATATGAATAAAACGGAGTCTGTCCCAGCACATGTGTGATGCGCTTAATGTCTGTATATATGAATAAAACGGAGTCTGTCCCAGCACATGTGTGATGCGCTTAATGTCTGTATATATGAATAAAACGGAGTCTGTCCCAGCACTTGTGTGATGCGCTTAATGTCTGTATATATGAATAAAACGGAGTCTGTCCCAGCACATGTGTGATGCGCTTAATGTCTGTATATATGAATAAAACGGAGTCTGTCCCAGCACATGTGTGATGCGCTTAATGTCTGTATATATGAATAAAACGGAGTCTGTCCCAGCACATGTGTGATGCGCTTAATGTCTGTATATATGAATAAAACGGAGTCTGTCCCAGCACATGTGTGATGCGCTTAATGTCTGTATATATGAATAAAACGGAGTCTGTCCCAGCACATGTGTGATGCGCTTCATGTCTGTATATATGAATAAAACGGAGTCTGTCCCAGCACATGTGTGATGCGCTTAATGTCTGTATATATGAATAAAACGGAGTCTGTCCCAGCACATGTGTGATGCGCTTAATGTCTGTATATATGAATAAAACGGAGTCTGTCGGTGTCTGATTCGGAACGTGTCTGAGACGCTCCGTGTCTGTAAATATGAATGAACCTTAAAACTATATAACACAATTCACTTTGCATAATCATTGCAATAAGTCAATGTTTACCTTGCTTTACGCTGTTCCAGAGGCTGTGGTTTATCAACATTGTAAACAGGTATTTCCAAGTAAGTTGTGTCCATAGTCTTTGCTGTATCACTCATAAATGCAATAGATTGCATTTTTTTCGCTGCATTCACGGCCTGAAACGCAAATGAAACACTCATATCTCTTCAATGCTCTCTTGAGCAGTACATTTCAAGTTGGTTTAAAGCTCAATCCTTTGGATTTTATTTTAGATCTATCAGAAAGGCAAGTGCTAATACATAAATTGCTTAATCAAGGTTGGTGTCACTGTTGAATGGTGACAAAAAATAAACCTTGATAATGATAACTATTGCGTGCAATGCAATTTACATTGAACCTTAGGGAGGAATAGTACATTGTTGTAGAGGCTAGAAAGTAAGCAATAGATGGACGAGTTAGTTTGAGGGCCTCCGCCCTCGAAAGTACGAGTCCATCTATTGCACTTTTGGCTGAGACTAAACATTGTGCTTTTCACGACTAATGCGAGGAAATAACAATTAAACAATCGAAAATGTGTTGTTCCCGCCGATTATACTTTTTCTTTTGTGACATAATTATTTTTTTAAACGAGCGAGGCCATTCTTAGTGGCCAGTACCCAAAACCACATAATCTATACATATAATAAATCTGTAACAAGTCGGTGTCTGTACATTGAAGATATTTGAGAAAAACTGTCACTAGGGCTATTTACTAGCGCAATAGAACCCAAAACGATGTTTTTTAGAATTTTTGTCTGTTTATCTGTTTGTCTGTGCGTTTGTGCGCGCTAATCTCTGAAACGGCTTAACCTAGAAGGATGCGGTTTTCACTGATATGTTGGTATTTTCTTGGATTAACATTTAGTGTTTGTTTCATTTGAATCGGTTCACAAATAAGAAAGATACGTCTATTTTAAGAATTTATAGAATAGTTTTTAGAAGTAGTGACTTGGGAGTAGGTACGGTGGTGAATGTGAATGGGGGGGGGGGGGGTTCGGTGGGGGTTCAGTGAGGGGGGGGGGGGTTGCGGGAGGTGCGAGTGGGGGGTAATTTTTTTATATCGAGGAACTAAGGAGAGCCATAATTGATGAAAAAGCAATTTGGATAAAAAAAATAAGTTGCCCAAATTACTAATTCCACGCGGACGGAGTCGCGGGCAAAAGCTAGTTAAAAAATAAAAACCTCATCCTCGCCATGTCCGACCTGCGGCAGCAAGTCGGGCATGACGAGGATGTAAGTATACTCGCGCACTGAGCAGTCTGGCTGCGGCAGCACTATGAACATGACGAGCCTGGCTGTTCAGCCAGTGCAGTGCAGTGTGCAGCAGGCTTAAAAAGTTAATGCTGTTGCGTTTTTTCCTACTTAAAATAAAAACTATAATGATTGCGCGCCATAAATGAGTCAGCTGTTAAATGTACATATAGAGGCAGTTTTGGGTACTGGATTTAGGTTATCTATGGCCACATTTTCGAGCAGTGCCGTGAAAAAACAATTTCTAGGATTACTATAAAGGGTGTTAGGTAATGAGTGGATAATCCTTGAACTACGGATAGAGGGCACTTAGGACGTTATAATAAAGCTAATATAGGTTTAGTAAAAGTGGCACGGTTTTCGAGATATTTGGACATACAGGTTTTTTTCGAAAATGAACACCCTTGTTCAATGTTTTGATCATAGCACCATTTTAAACAATTTTTTTTTTAATTTTTTTTTTGCTCAATATTCTTGAGTACTTGTGTACCTAATCAGATAGGCATCACCATTTTTGTGAGACTTCATTAGATTTTAAAAAAAAATCGCTAACTTAATTTTTGCGTTTTCAATCGTATGTACATTGACCAAACTTTCAGCTCTCATGGTGAAAAAAAAAAATACACTATCGTCTAGTTGCCAATAAGCTTAAAAACATGCCAATTTATAGACAGTTTAAAAATAGTAAAATTACCGTTTGAATTTAAAATCAAAATGCCAAAATAATAAAAAACCGGCCAAGAGCGTGTCGGACACGCCCAAGATAGGGTTCCGTAGCAGGTACGAAAAAATCTTTGCATACTTTATTAATGTGGTTGTTTTGGTCCCAACTCCCACCGCGCGCAGAATACCAACGTCGGCGGTACAGCGCCATCTGTCGGCGAATATCGAATCGGGTTGGTATTCTGCGCGCGGTGGGAGTTGGGAAGAAAACAACCACATAAATAAAGTATGCAAAGATTTTTTCGTACCTGCTACGAAGCCTATCTTGGGCGTGTCCGACACGCTCTTGGCCGATTTTTTATTATTTTGGCATTTTGATTTTAAATTCAAAATGTAATTACTATTATGTTTAAACTGTCAATAAATTGGCATGTTTTTAAGCTTATAGGCAACTAGACGGTAGTGTATTTTTTTTCACCATGAGAGCTGAAAGTTTGGTCAATGTACATACGATTGAAAACGCAAAGATTAAAATTACGTTTTTTTTTTTAAAAATCTAATGAAAAATGGTGACGCCTATCTGATTACACAAGTACTCAAGAATAACGAGCAAAAATAAATATTTTAAAAATTAGTTTAAAATGGTGTTATGATCAAAACATTGGACAAGGGTGTTAATTTTCGAAAAAAACCTAAAAGTATATCTCGAAAACCGTGCCACTTTTACAAAACCTATATTAGCTTTATTACAATGTCCTAAGTGCCCTCTATCCGTAGTTCAAGGATTATCCACTCATTACCTAACACCCTGTATAATAAAATGATGACTATGACTATACTATAGTCAATCCATAGATCAACTATACACAGAAGCTATTGCTTCCATCAGCGGCTTAGTCAGTATTTCTTTAAAGTTGATAACCACTCTCTTCAGGTAACTTACACAATCATTGATTTTCTGAAACTGTCTGAGGTGTGCCATTGCGATTATTGTGCTATTCTTGTCTATTCCCAAAGGTATATTAATAATAACAATAAAACACATTCTGCTAATTAAAAAGAAAAATTTACATTAACTTTTTTTATATTGTTAATGCCCATGAACATTTGTATGACATCCTTATAAGTTACATATGAAACCTTATAGTGTGCAGGTGTTATGAAAATTTGGATCTGTTCATTGACTTTCTTTGCTGACTGTACCTAAAGAGTTGAACATTATTGCCACCACACTACATCAAGCAATGTCGCCACTGAAATTAGTTAATTGGGTTTTAACCCCTTGTAAGCAGAAAGTGACCAAAAATGTGCATTCTAGTCTGAACTGTTTTATAGAAAGCCAATTTTATATATAGATACAAATAAAAATGGAAAAATAATGCCTTAAATTTGGCATGGAATCGTGTCTCAAGCCTATGAGAGGTTAATACATCTAGCAACACCTAATTCGATTTTTCATACTAGGATTGTTATCAAAAAAAAATTACATAATTTAGTGCTTAACAAAAACATAATCACAATTGTGTCTTTTATGTAATGAAAGTTAGTCATACAAACTATATGGGTAGCTTTTAAGGAAGGATTAAAGGAATCAATTAAGTTTTGTTTTAATTAAATCCCTAAATTGTATACAATTTTTTTAAAAACAGCTCATTAAGCAACAAGAAGCTATTTTTTGTCTGTAGATTGTTAGTGTTATTATATTAGGCATAGAACTAATATAATAACCAAGCATACATACAATATCTTCTAATATATAAAATCTTGTGTCACGGTGTTTGTTATCACACTCCTCAGAACCACCACTGTATAGTATCTTTAATTTTTTATTTGGTCTGAGGTCAACCAAATGATGTTTCTGTTTACACCCTAGAATTATTTTGTAAAAGGTTGGTAGGCGTACGTGAGTCGCCCGGTTATCTGAGGTTAATTCAAGAGTATAGTAACTCACATTATTTAAACTTTAATGATATTCTTGGTCATTTCCATGTCATTATTGAGGAGAAAACCTCATGAGCTGATTCTTTTCTCATCTATTTCAATAGGCAAACATACAGCGGCGTAATAGTGTTTATTAACAACAACACCAATTACAACACATTGCGCAATCGTTAATTATATAATATACGTACCGAGCGAAATCGGAACATGTTGCTCTTTTTCAGTTAAGTGGAGAACTATTTGTGAAAAAACCAAATATAATATTATTTACTACTTTCGGGAATTTGATATTTATAATATTTATTTTTACATAAGTGACGTCTGTCAATCAAGCAAATGTCAGTGTCAGTCAGTGTTGCCAGGTCCAATTTGAAAAAGTCAGAAGATATGAGCACTAAAAATCAGGAGATTGAAAAAAAAATCAGTAGACCTTATAATAAGTTCTTAATGCTTCCCAGTTTAGTTTTTTCTTTACAAGAGTTTAATCTTTATTTTTCTATTTCATCGATATATTTTTTAATTGCTTAATCTATTAATTTCGGGCTCCCTCCCGCCAAAACATTAACAATATTGACATAAGGTGTCGCGAAATAGATAATTGTTGATATGATTATGGGAAGCTGGTTTTGGGGATGTAATTCTTGTGTCTATTTCGCGGTGTAATAATGTAATAATCATACCTGGATTCATCTTCTTGTAGGTTGCTAGCTTTCACTGATCTGCTTCGCTTTTGTTAGTAGTGTATGTGTCCTAACAGGAAATCTCCTTCCTCCTCCTGTATAAAGTATGGCCAAATGAGTAACCCTGATCACTCATCCGGTCACGGAGAGTCACGGTAAGCCCGTGGCGCTCCTCGTTGTATTTCTTCATAGTAAAACTGTAAATATACATAGCGTGTATCAGAACATCAACGGCAAGACTCATTCATCGTGTCACATTGTTACGACACCCAAACAAGACCTACAGGCTCACTCTCAAGGTGCGAGGAGTTACTAGACGTCTCTAGTAACCAGCTAAACCGAACGTCTCCGGTAACCCACTCGCTGACGAAAACGTACTTGGACAAATGCGCATGCCAAGATTCTCAACATCCCAGATCCCGTCCTCCCGCATTGGAGAACGAGACATGTTGCCTGGGAAGACGATGGAGCTGTAGGTAAAGTACATAATGAAGACCAGTTAGAATGCATCCCACACGGGTGTGTGTAGGCAAACATGCAAACTGGCCCCCCAAAGATGAATGGTAAAAACAAGAGTGTGCAAACAAATATCGATACAGCGAGGAGCACGAACGATGGTATCGTGTACAAATCATTGAGATACTCAGTGATACTCAGCTTTCCTCTCAGGAGATCCTGTAGTTACAGCTTGAAGATTTTCAGGAACAAACTTTAAAACTAGTCTTACTTTGACGCCATTTTTGCCTCCAATGCAAAACCATAGATTCAGAGATATAACTTTTATGTTTAGTGTTGCCATCTATACTATAAAGCAAGCCACTCACCTAAAGATTCGCGCTTGCGCGACACTCCCCAGCGGCAAGATTGTGGAGTCCACTCTTCAATTCTTTCGGTGGCTTTAAAGGCTGTAGCTCGTCTAGACTTCTGGTTTACATCATCATAGTTTACTTCGATTGAATTAGGAGGCAGCGGTTCTATATCTGTTTCTATTGGTGCATTCTTTTCATTTTCAGTATCAGTATCATTATGATCTTCAAGCATCAATGGTGCCGGAGTAAAGACTTGAGGTAGTGGTATGTCATCATTTATTGTGTCAGGTGACTGAGGATGAATAATCTCCAAATTTTCTGCATGGACTGTTGCATGATGATCAGCTGCCACTAACGGGTAAGATTCTTCTTTTTTACCGACGTTCGCGATAGAATCTTGAGTCTGCGATTTAAAAAAGTTAGAGATGTGCGATAGAATGCGTGTATTCACTTTTCCTACTTGTACTTTTGCTTCTCTGCATAGTCTGTTCGCATTCAGGATCAGTTCTGTAATCTTCCCTATCATACAATCGTTTCTATTTTTGGAGTCGCCCTTGATCTGGACCATTTGGTTAGGAACGGTGTTAGCTTCGAAGTTACTCGGGGTTCTCGCGGCAGTCGACTGTATCTCTCACGAAGGCTTGATGAGCGCTCGTTTCTAGCCTTTTATTAATTCTGTCTTTGACGTTAATATACTTCGTACTTCGGATCCATTTTGAGTGTCTTCTAATGTAATCAAAACATGGTCTAATTCGGAATCCACGCTAGTGAGAGGTCGTGAATTAATTAGTCTTAATTTCTATGACTGAAATTTCGTCTGAAAAGTACTCTTTTTGCAATCTTATCTTTGGATGTAGATTCTTCTGTGACAGTATTCGTAGTAGGTGAATCAATCTCATCTCTTTCCATGTGCGTTTGAAGTGTATATTTCTGCCAAGTTTACATCCGAAGGACCCTGACCCGACGACGGTTCAATAAGTAGTACAGAGTATTAAAGTGTTGTATTGCTGCTTCTGTAGAATTCGCTTCGATAACGGAATTTTCAACATTGTATTTGACCCACAATCTTGGAAAATAGTCCTGGTGCGTTCTGTGAGACTAGATATTGTAGCGTAGCTATTAGTATAAAAGGACTTATAATGGTTCCAAATCGCAGTCTACAGAAGCGCAAAAATGCATAATATTAGTAATTTAGTTTAGTTGCTATTGTTATTAATCTAGTTATTCGCTGAAGTTAGCGTGTTTTCTTTCTTTGGCATAAATTTCTCAGGACATAAAGCTCGATGATGTCTTCCCAACATGTGGCAATAGAAGCATTCTCTTCTAATTTTGCAAACACGAATCAAATGTTTATCCGATAGACAATTGAAGCAGCGTCTACCCAATTTAGCTTTTCTCTCTTCAACCGTCTTATATTCTTGACATCGATCTGGGTAGTGATCATTTTTACAGAATACACACGATAGTTTCCTTATTTTGTAAGTGACATATTCTTCTGTTCTTTCTCTTTGTTCGCTGTCTCTGTCTCTCATTGATTCATACTTTCGTTTCCTTGTCGTATCACATCTGTTTCTAGAACAACTCGGTTCTATTCTTTGTAAATGTAAATGCTCGCTTTTGTCTTTTTCGTTTTTGTCTTCTCTTTTTACAACATTATTGTTAATGTAATTCCTCTTCTTGAAATTATGATATTTACTTATAGGTTTTTCTCTGTCCTTGTGCATTATATGTAGTGTCTCCACGGTATAGTTTTCCTTTTCGGCGGGAACGTTCAGTCGTATTTTGTTGGCTTCTTCTCTTGCAGTTATTATCACCTCCAGGTGTTTTCTCATTTCTCCAACTGTGTCATCTTTCATCTTCATTTTCATTTCATAGATAAGATCTCCCGGGAATTTCTCCGTTATAAGATACCTCAAATGATTATGATCAGTATTTTCTCCAAGTGACTGTAGGACTCGGAGATGACGTTCTAATTCATTTAAGGTGGTACGACAATCACTAATTGATGTATCTGCAGCTTTAACTTTGCTGAGGGCGCTGTAATGCGCATCTATAATTTGTGATTGCTTACCGTATCTGTCTTTTAATATTTGAATGGCTACTGCATAGTTCTTATTGGTGGCTTCTAAACCGTCTATAATTCTGCGAGGTTCTTCCTTTAATGTCGACTTCAGGTAAAGTAGCTTGTCCACGTCGGGTATATTTCTATCGTGAATATTGGATTTGTATATATCCCAAAATTCACACCAAGTTAACACATCTCCTCGAAATTCTGGTAATGTAAGGGTTGGTAATTTAGCTGAAAAAGCATGGCTTTGTTCTTTTTCACTTTGGATCTCGCTTTTCTTCTCATTTACTATGATTGACAGTCTACATTTTAGTTCAGCTAAAACTTCTTCGCCATCAAGTTGAGCGGTACTCATATCTGCTATCTCATCAGGTGACAAATTGTTTGAAGTCCTAAAATATTCATTCAGTTCTGATGTGAAACGTTTGATCATGTTTTCTAACTTAGATGCACATATTTGTGCTTTTTGCACCTCTGCTTTGTCATTGCTACCTTCTTTAAAGAAGATTTCCGCTTCCTTCCTTTGGTTTTTAATTTTCTCGATTATTAGATGTAGTCTCGATTTAATTATATTGTCTAATGAGGTCTCTTCATTCTCCTCCTCATCTGCCATCTTGCTTGGTTGTAATCTGGAATAATTTTAATATTTTCTTTTTACTCATAGAATACCCATATACATAAACATCAACCAATGAAGCCAAATATAGCGCACATTGGTGTAAAAGTGAGTTTAGGAACATATTATAATCATTAGCCTTTTGAGAATTTTTTAAATTTCTGAAAAAATATTTTATTACACTATTGTTGCCGACTGTACTCCACTTAGCCTTCTAGTGCTCATCAAAACAAAACAAACAAGTCCAAACACGACTATGTTACCACTTATAGTTGAAGAGTTCTCATCGGTACCTTTCAGTTCCATTATCAGATCAGGTCTGCAGTGCCATATAAGGTATGTATGTGTAATACTCTTTATTGTACATAAAAACATGAAAATCAACAGTCAACAAGAGAAACAGATGTATAAAGGCGAACTTATCCCTCTTCCAGTTAACCTTTGTTATTGTTTTATTTTTAATTACATATATATATGTATATTAAATTTTAAAATAATCAGAGGATAGTAAGTGCTTGGTAAGGAAAAGTAAATTTTAAACGAGATAGATGAACAGACAAACACTCAAAAGTTTATAATAATTTAAATTAGTTTTTATATTCCAAATCTAGAATTCAAAACAGTTTGGAAATTTTAATCATAATTTTATCTCCATAAATTACAACTTGACCATTTTGCACTACCGTGCACCTAGATTTGTAACTTCAAGTAAGATTTATATATTTAACTGAATATAAGTATTTATTTTATTTTAAATTAGTTTTATGTTATAGTTCTATTAAATTTATGCTTAGTCAAGCCGTTCAAACTTATCTATCTGAGTATACCTTTGGTGATAAGTGATTTGGCAATCATGAAATCAAAACTTTTTCTTTTATTAGGTCTATTAAATTTTAATTTCATCTTAATATCATCATTGTTTCAGTACTATATAGCAGAATAATTAAATTGTATGAGCATTGTTTTAGAACATTATTTAATTTATCAGAGTAACCGTTTAATGTCCGGAGCTAAGTTAAGTTCTCCGTACCTATGTAGTAGTTTTTCCCACAAATTGTGGTTTAATTTTGTTTAATAACATGATTGGTATGTACTTTTGGTGGCCAACCGGCAAGTGGGTAAACTGATGGTGTGTAAGTACCACCACTCTTGAACATCCATAACACCAAAAAATTGCAGAAGCATTGCCAGCCGAGCTTCATGAGTAATAGTATACTTTATAAAGTACAAATCAATTGTAAGAATAACTGCCAAATGTGCCATGTGAGGTACATGCCATTCAATGAATAAAGAACTTTATATACGCTTAAATAAGTTCTAAATTACAAACACTATGAGACTATGACTCTCATGTAGGTCTTAAGCACTGCACCAGTGCCACCAGTTAACAAAGTCAGGACTCAGAAGACTAGAGAACTGAAACTAGAGTAACTCATTTACTAGTAAATAAATAGGCAAAACGTTGCCATTAATTCCAAGTATAACACACATTGTTAAGTGGCAGTGAACATACTAACTGTGAGCCTCTTTATTTATATCTGACAGTAAGTACTGTATACAAATAATTATTAGTATTTACTTACATGACTTTCTTCAGAACAGTGGGTTATTTTCTTAAACGGTATGTCCGTATGATCTTTCTAAACCGTGTACCTAATGGTGTAAAAGAAAAAACAATTGAATTTTTCACATAAAACAAAAGAATGTGCTATTATGTTTACATTTGCTACGTATACACAAAAAATAATACATAGGCACAAAATGACGCTGCGCTTGCCAATAATGAGTTTCTATTTAGATACTAGTACTAGTTTTAAAATACGATATTTAACCCAAAAACACTTAAGGAATTTTCCTATAAGATTCTTAGATGCCGCGTGCTTAGATTATTTATGGCCGCGTGCTAATAAATCTTTTACACTGTTACAATATCAATACAAACGGATTCAGTGCCGTTGTCGTAAATTACTGCTTATTTCTTTCGTTCGAAATAAGGTTGAAGCTAATTTCGACTGGTAAAAAAAGTTTTTTATAAGATCTTAAACTTTAGGTACGACGCGATTGGTATTTATGCGACAGAAAGTAAAACGAACCTCAAAATATAAGACTACAACACTCACCTGAAAGTAACACAACACTCAAAGTTTTTAATCACTTTACACTTGTCACGATCGCTTACTTTCAATATTATTTTGCAAAATAAATGCGCTACGCCGGCCGGTAAAGTTAACAGCAAAGCAATGGCGGCACGGCGAACGAGAAAATGTAAGTAGGTAGGTACCTATTTATCGTCGACTACGATTCAATTTTAATATTTTACTACGTCTTAAAAATTTGTTTTTAAAATTAGGTATTTTTTATACTTAATAACTGGAAATAATTCTTATTCTATTCGTCAACTTATCTAATACGAAACATTAATTTCGTTTCCTCGAGCGACTAGACGCCATGTTGGTAAATGGTTTCACTTCCGGTCATAACTATTCTTGTAAATTTACGAACTTGATTCGTACAAGATATCTCTAGAAAAAAAATCTTAATTAATTACTGAAAAACATTTACACATTTATTTCTTAAACTATCCGAAGCCTTTTGATACGTTTTCATTTTGTACGATCACAAATTCAGCGGTCTCCATTTTGAAGCTTGCTGCCAATAGCTAGAAAACGATGGTTAACTCCACAATCGAACACTAGATGTCGCTATGAGTCACAACTTGCATATCTTTCTAATCTTTATTGAAGGTTATAATTATAATTTTCATTTTCAATTCACTGTTCCTCAATTATATTCATCTTCTGATGACAACCACCACCTTTAGGATTCTCCTGGCAGGACCTCCGGCGCGCCAAAAAAATCGCTAGCACTTTTCTCATCGCAATATTCAATGCGGGAACTGATCATATGTTCAGATTTTACCAGCAATCTCCACCATGTCGCGAAATAGATAATTGTTGATATGATTATGGGAAGCTGGTTTTGGGGATGTAATTCTTGTGTCTATTTCGCGGTGTAATAATGTAATAATCATACCTGGATTCATCTTCTTGTAGGTTGCTAGCTTTCACTGATCTGCTTCGCTTTTGTTAGTAGTGTATGTGTCCTAACAGGAAATCTCCTTCCTCCTCCTGTATAAAGTATGGCCAAATGAGTAACCCTGATCACTCATCCGGTCACGGAGAGTCACGGTAAGCCCGTGGCGCTCCTCGTTGTATTTCTTCATAGTAAAACTGTAAATATACATAGCGTGTATCAGAACATCAACGGCAAGACTCATTCATCGTGTCACATTGTTACGACACCCAAACAAGACCTACAGGCTCACTCTCAAGGTGCGAGGAGTTACTAGACGTCTCTAGTAACCAGCTAAACCGAACGTCTCCGGTAACCCACTCGCTGACGAAAACGTACTTGGACAAATGCGCATGCCAAGATTCTCAACATCCCAGATCCCGTCCTCCCGCATTGGAGAACGAGACATGTTGCCTGGGAAGACGATGGAGCTGTAGGTAAAGTACATAATGAAGACCAGTTAGAATGCATCCCACACGGGTGTGTGTAGGCAAACATGCAAACTGGCCCCCCAAAGATGAATGGTAAAAACAAGAGTGTGCAAACAAATATCGATACAGCGAGGAGCACGAACGATGGTATCGTGTACAAATCATTGAGATACTCAGTGATACTCAGCTTTCCTCTCAGGAGATCCTGTAGTTACAGCTTGAAGATTTTCAGGAACAAACTTTAAAACTAGTCTTACTTTGACGCCATTTTTGCCTCCAATGCAAAACCATAGATTCAGAGATATAACTTTTATGTTTAGTGTTGCCATCTATACTATAAAGCAAGCCACTCACCTAAAGATTCGCGCTTGCGCGACATAAGGTGCCTCCATGTATATTTTTTGGGTTTGGCTGTAGTGCACACTATATGTATAAACATTATGTTTCACATTTTATTGATTGACAATACGTTTAATTTTACTCATTCGATATTCTGAATTGATTGACGTTTGTTTGATTCAAAAAAGTTGACCAGTTACCAATAATGCCAATAGTCATGGGTATCTTTTCCATATAATAATTAATTTCGCTAACCGAAATTCCCGAAGTAGAAAATCAGTAGATTCTTGTGGAAACTCAGTAGATCAGTAGCCATACCTGGAATTCAGTAGATCTCCTGAGAAATCATGAGACCTGGCAACACTGGTGTCAGTGTCATAATATTTCTTTCTTCATGGGTTCTTAGTAAAACAAAGGAGCACAGCTCATACAGTCTTTTTTCAAAGATGCATTGTTATGCAGCTATAAAGCTAGATGAAACGGATAAATAAACGTTGACGAAACTATTGTTGCACCGGTGTATACGCAGCATTCATTAGGCTTTTGGTGGAAATTAACGCTCTAAACACCTGATAAAACCTAATAGATAAAACGGTCTCTCAAACAATCTCACTGTTGTCATAACAACGGGAAATGTCAAAACAACAAACTTTTCAAAAGTTTGGTTAAAGAAAAGTTATTGATTGCATTTCGTGTGAATCTTAGCTAATAATAATAAAATATAATATCAAAAAAGATTTTACTTTAATTATAACATTGAGATGGTATGATCCTTAAGTGGATTCCGTGGAATAATGGCTCACATAAGGCAGCTTATAACTCATACAATAGGTATGCATGTGTGAATGAATTTGAACTAGAGTTAGAAACCGACTTCTTCAAAGTGCTTATTTATTATTATTATTTACTGTATAAATTCCAAATCAATACGTATATTAAGTACATTAATATTATACAGGTGTATATAGTTCTATATGAATTTATCGAAATTATTAGCTTGAACACACTTGGCTTGATATTAATCAATCGATACACCGTCGCAATGTATTGAGTTTGGTGACTCAATTCCGGTCATTTAATAATGCTGTGTAAGCAGTATGTACATGTTTTGTGTTTTAGAGCAAAACTACAATAGACATGATCTTCAAGTAGACCAAAAGTCAGAGGAAGAGTTAGTCAACTTTATACATAATCCTCAAGTACTGTTGCTCCAAGCCAATATTGTGAAGGGAGATTTTATTACTCTTCGGACAAAAGTAAGTACCTATCTAACAAAATTTGATATTTAGCTCTAAAATAATGTTAATGCCTCCCATGTCCCTGTTATCTGTTTCTAAATTTATTGTAATATTTTGTCATATAAAAAATATATTGTACATTATTTGATTGCAGGTTGAAGATGATAAAACCAAATCAGTTATATTCTATAAAACAGCTGCAAAAGATCTTATTGAAGAAGATGCTGTTAACAATTTAAACATAGCAACCCTGACAAGTAGTGCTGCAGGATCCCTATATTTAATCTTAAAACAAATCTACTTGCCTCTCTTAGCAAATGTAAGATTTCATAGCTAAAAGATTTAAAACTGAATAATTAAATGACTAACTCACAATTATAAGTCAGAAATAGTGCAACTAGTTTCAATCTGTCCTAAAGACCTTTTTCAAGGGTGAATGCATTCTCAACAGTAGTGCCCCGTGCACTGCCTCACAGCTTGCAAAGATTAAAACTAGTCTGACCATTTGTTACATATAATTGTGAGTTGAGCTGTTTAATTATTTAGTTTTATGTTTTGAAACATTTGCAACTGAGACTATGCTTACTAAACTGTATTTTTTTTTTTTCAGAATAATGACTTATACTCAAGTAAACTTCAGAAGAATATTACTGATCTACAAACAGTTTTAAGAATTCTTGCTTATGGAAAAAAAGACCAGGAAATTAGTGGTATATATTTTTTCCATTTTAACTATTAAGACATACATTGTGTAATCCATCTTTCTAAGAACAAACAGATGTTTGGAAGTTTGGTTAAAAAATTTAAAATCAAATTTATTAAGTATTGGCTACATTTAATAGGGTTCTAAATGGCCTAGGCTTTCACCCTTTTCAAACTTTCACTGTAGCTTCCAAACATTTACCTTGGCTACCAAACTGCATGTATACTTTTGATGTATGTATTTCATATGATATAGCGATTTTTTGGGAATTATAATGAGGTTTTTTGTATGCAGTCATACAGTCTGTAGAAGATGAAGTGGATTATTGGAAAATGTTGTCACAAAACAAAAATGCAAATAAAAAGGAGACTGAATCTGCATCTTCTTTTTGTGAGTTGTTCGAAGACATCAGTGAAGAAATTCAGTAAGCTCATCAGATCATGTTTTAAATGTACAGTGGAAGGCATAACTATCTACACAGCCATCACTTCAAAAATATGCAAACACCAACCTTATGTTTAGTGGGATAGAGTTGTATGGATATTTTTTAGGCCTTGGTAACATACATATATTTATGCCCTTGACTGTACTATTTTGCAATGAAATATGATGCCAAGTGATCTAATAAAGCGAGACTTGTATTATGCTGTTTAATTGACACTTTTAAAAAATAAGATGTGTACCACAATGTTTTTGGTTAATTTATGAATCACATAATAATTGTTATAATTGTTTAAAGATCTATGCCATCACTTCCAATGTCAGAGACGAGGGAAGCTGTGGAAAATGTTGGAGGAGCACTCGATGATGTATGGAGGATCACAGTGAAAGCTTACCCTCAAGATAGGATGGTGCATATCTTTGATGTCATTGGTAGGTACTTATGGTAAATTGGAGTTAACCTTTTCAACGCCAACGGCGGTTGTATGCGTCACAAAGTACAACATCAAAGATATCTTCTCCCAATGACTTAGGGCTTAATGTAGCTTCACGTTTTGGCTAGACTTGGCGTTTAAAAGGTTTATTGGTAAAAAACTAAATATTGGTATAATTTACTTCATAACTATTGGCATGTTTGTTCTTGAGTATTGGATGTTTATATGTATTTAAGTATTTATCTATATATATATAAGTACAAACTTTGCTTAGTTTGGGACTATTTCAACTGTCCCACAATATTAATTTTATATTTACCTAATACCTACTGACATAAATTTGTTCAAAAGATCTGGCCTACCAGTAGAAAAAGTTGTTTAAACTTTGTAATGTGGTTACCTAAAGTACTATTTTATCTTTTACAGGTCACACAATTTGTACAACAATTGAGAAAAACTTTGGTAATGTTCAATTATGGACAGTGTCAGTTGAACCAAAAGACACAGAAATTTTGATACTTCTGTCAGAGAGTATTGAAGTGGTTGAGACTTGGACTAGTGCTTGCAAGTCTTTAACTGAAACTTACTGGCCAAACTACGCTCTTCATCCCTGGAGTGGCAAGCCTTATGTTCCAATATTTTGCTTAAATTTTCAAGATCGATTGAAACAGGTACCTATAAAAATATTGAACAAGATAATTAACCAACACTTCTTATTTTAAAATGTTTGAGGAAATTCAACAAACAGCTAAGAGTAATTTCATTATGTTATTACCTTTTTCCAATTTTAGGGTTCCATACCTCAAAAGGAATAAACGGAACCCTTATAGGATCACTTTGTTGTCCGTCTGTCTGTCTGTCTAGACCCTTTTTCTCAGTAACGCGTGGAGGTATCAAGCTGAAATTCATATCAAATACTCAGGTCTACTGTCTCTTAGAGCTGTGAAAAAATCAAACTTCTAAGCCAATGCAATCAAAAATACAGCCGTTTATACTCGCAAGGGAATCAAAACCTACAGGGCACTTCCCGTGAACTCAGAATCTTGAAATTTGGTACGAAGCAACGTCTTATAGCACAGATAAAGGAAATAAAGGAAACATTGCGAAATACATTAAATACATAATACATTTTGATTAGTTACATCAAATAATTAAATTAAACATTAATTTCAGGGGGGGGGGGGGGGTCCCGAGTAACCAACATAAAATGATCCTATACGCATTTTACTGAGAAGCAGGGCTCTGCTAACACTGGATTATTTTAGTTACGGCTGTTTACGGCGTATATTTTGACATAGCCAAAAATGTGTACGGAACCCTTTTTCTTTTTACACAATATGACTTTTTCCATCAAAAGTACTTTCCTTCATGAAATGTATAATCTTTAAAGTTACTTCTGTTTCCAGATACATGAAATAAGGTCGACCTACGGCCAATTAGTGAAACTGCTCACAATTAACGAGCGCAAAGAACTAAAAACTGATAAAATGTTTGAACCCTTTCAGAGTAAGTATACCTATTTTATACTATAAAGGTTTAGGTACTCTACTTAATGTAAACAAACTCCATATAATGCGACTTAAACTAAAGAGTAAGTCGAAAATGTGACGCGTGAAAGTCAATTACAAATATTGCTTTTGGCTGGTTAACCCGACGCCATAACTTTTGGTCGTGTTGGCAGCTGATGATGTTTGTTTACATTTAGTAAAGTACCTAAACCTTCATTGTATAGTGTTCATTTGTGGACAGGTAAAACAATCTTTTAAATGATTCCATAAATTTGAAAATAGAAAATGTGCTACTTTTGTTTATATAGGTCAAAATGACCCATTTGTTCAAATAAGATTATATTTGAAAACTACAAGTGAAATGAGTTAAGGTTTTTTTTTTATTTACAGGGGCCTGTTGCAAAACAAAGTAACAACTAATATTACAAGTGGAACTCTCGCTTCAGTTATATTAACTAGAAAGGGAGTTCCGCTTGTAATATAACCCTTTATAAGGCAGAGGCGATTTAGCGACCACATGCATTTAGTTGGAATTTCAACATTATTGATTACACTATACGTCACAATTTCCATTGTAATTATTGAAAATACGACTAGCTTTAAAAATATCCTTTGTCAGGTACGCATTCGATAGCTGCTTTTGATTCTGTGGTAGTATGCTCTAATAAGTGGGGCCTTATAAAGGGTTAAGTTGTACTTTGTTATGCAACAGGCCCCTGGTCTGCCAGTGAAAGTAAAATCAAATTAAACTGACCTTCATAAGTTAAGATACAGTTTCATTTATAATGTTTTCAGATATCAATGTCTGGATTTGTAACGGACCAACGCAGGCGTGGGACGCCGCAATCACGAGGTTTTCAATGAACTTACGCCCCGCCGAAACGAATATTGCGGAGAAATTGAGACCAAGATTACATAATACATCTACTAAACAGGTATACATCGTATAATGTTTTAAACTTTCGCAAATCATACTAATACAACTATTTAACTACTAGCGGCCGTGGTCAAAAGTTATACAAATAGAATAGGTAAATGTAGACACGCCCTTGACTGTGTACAGTAACCTTCAATCAAATATATATATATATATATATATATATATATATATACAGTGGTGGTCATACAATTAAGAACGATTTGAAGTTTCCGATTTTTTTTTATCTATTTCATGTCATAATGTCTAGTTGTGTTCCTTCTTAGAAGTAACAAGTTATGTTATAAAATAGCCACATGGATAGAGCAAACGGGATTAAGAATAATAGTGTATAATTGCTAACATTTTTTTTTAAAAATTTTATTTTTTCTCTATACTAATAAATTCAAATAGTAATGAAGCTGGACAAATAATTAAGAACGATTTATTAAACTGCTCGAGAGTTGTTTTATATGAAACTTAGATTAAATAAATCATATTAGTGTGAAGTTGGTGTAGAAAAAAAAGCAATTTAATACATTTGAACTAAAATTAATAGTTAGTAGCATGTCCACGGCTTTTAATTACGGCTTTACACCGGCGAGGCATTGAATCTATCAATTTTTGACATTTCGCAAGAGAAATAGAGTTCCATTCTTCTAAGAAAACGTCGTACAGCTCTCTCAAATTGCCACACTGTCGATTTGAAACCTTTTTCTTGACTTCGCACCAAAGATGCTCTATTGGGTTAAGATCTGGGCTGTTGGCTGACCAATCTAAGACAGAAATTGATTGTGATGTGAAGTATTCCTTAACGGTGCGTGCAGTTTTGCTTTGGATCATTGTCGTGTTGGAATGTCCAAATAACTGGAAGCACGTCTTCGGCATATGGTAACATTGTTTCTTGCAGTATATTTTTGTATTGGAATTGATCCATGTTTCCTTCTATCAGCCTAACAGGTCCAACGCCATGTCCAGAAAAGCACCCCCAAATTTTCACATTTCCCCGCCATGCTTTAATGTCACTTTTGTGTACTTTGGGTCGAATGCTTTATTCGGAGAGCGTCGTACATATCGTTTTCCATCAGAACATACCCTATTTATTTTTGTCTCGTCAGAAAAAAGAACGTTTTTCCACTGTCTGACTGTCCAGTTTTTATACCTTCTTGCAAATGCAAGTCGGGCTTGCCTATGACATCGTTTCAACATAGACACCTTCCTTGCTATCCTTCCGTTCAACTTAATTTCTACCAAACGCCTTCGAATAGTGCGTGCAGAGATTGCTGAAGGGTTGTTTTCGCCAAAATATTCTTTTCTCAACTCATTAGACCCTTTAAAAGGATTTTGTTTTGCCAAACGAACGATATTTCGATCATCTCGACGAGATGACTTTCTCTGTCTAGGTCCACGCGGAACGTTTGAAGTAGTTTGATACGTGGAAAAATGCTTTACGGCATGGAAAACCATTGTTTTTGAACATTGCAGATGGTCGGCTATCTTTTTATACGACCAATTCTTCTCGCGAAGTTTTATTATTACTTCTCTTGTAGATTTATCACAATTTTTATTTTTCCCCATTGTTTTTATACGAAGTATTCACTTTTAAGACTTTAACAGCACAAAATGGCGCCAAAATTATACGAATAATAATCTACAACCACAGAGCCACACAGTGTTCTCTATTTAAATTTGAAAAAATAATAAACTATTCAGCGTTCTTAATTACGTGACCAGCCAGTAAGTACTAATACTAGGTTCAGATCGAATGTATAAAGTTTCTCTATTAATTTTTTAGCCAACTATGTTGCATAAATGAATGTACCGGTAGTACGGAAAAGTTTTGCAATACCGAGAGAAATAAAAAAAATACGGGCAATTAGTTATACTTGTTACTTTGAAAAAATCATCTCAATAAATAATCGTTCTTAATTATATGGCCACAACTGTATATATACTAGCTGACCCGGCGAACTTTGTTCCGCCTTAGTGTAACCCCCCCCCCCCGCACCCACTACACACACTGCACGCACCCTCGCGGCTCATGTACTTACATTGCGTCATCCTTTTTCGTCAGCGGCGTTCATCGATTTATTAGACGTTTTCACGTCAAAAATTAAGGTGTTGGCCGATTCTCAGACCTACCCGATATGCACACAAAATTTCATGAGAATCGGTTGAGCCATTTCGGAGGAGTTTGGTAACAAACACCGTGACACGAGATTTTTATATATTAGATATGTATTGTTGATATTTATGGGCGGTGGTGATCATTTTCCATCAGATGACCCGCTTGCTCGTTTGCCACCCTCTCATAAAATAAAATTTAACGACATAAAAATTAAGAATCAATTTTGTTTGTAACAAAAACGATGCGTGGCGTTCAAAAGGAGTAGGTAAGTAGTTGTTAGCCAAGAATATTTTTTTGAAATGGTTCCGACTTGCAAATTTGAAAAGGATTTTTTTTTAATTCCAGATGTTATATGAATTCATGCGCTACAAGTCTCTCATAGACCGGCCAATAGTTAAAATAGCACTGAACAGTGAACTAGAGATATTTATATCCTCGCTGATATCCATGCTGAAAACCATACAAGCTGAACTGGATTCTGACGAAGTGGACGTCAAGATGTATCAGCCGCCGGAAATGTCTCCGGTAGTGCAGCAGGTGCAATGGGCTAAGCAAATGGAAGCCAAAGTATGTTACAATTACAGATGTGCAAGTTGCGGAAAGTTTCAAAAAAGTTGGAAAAGTTCTCGGAAATTTCTGGAAATTTTCACAAGAAATAGAGGAAATTTAAATTTAAGAAACGGAAAGTTTCAATCCCCTTACAAAATTATGAGAAGTTTCCGAAATTTTCTTATATGAAAAATTCCGCAATTTTGAAAGTTTCCTTTGGCACATCAGTAATTACAATTTAAAAAATGGCTCAGGATGACTTCGTCCACAGTCCCATTTCGTCACCTTCTTAAAACGTCCACAGTGCCATGTCATCAGCCTACAATTCCTAAATCGTCACCTTCCTAACTCGTCCACTTTCAGATATCGTCAATGACCCATTTTGTATACATTCCTATTTCAACCACAGTGCCAACTCGGCCACTTTCTTTTATTGACTTCAGTAAAATCGCTGTCAATTGAAATTGCGAACAATGTAAATAAACCATTTAATGAAATATCTGTATTTTAGCACTTGTTTATTGTTTTAATGGTTTAGGATAGTGTTGTGGTTAGTATTGATTAAATAACACACGGATTTAGCAGTATTTGATGAGGGAAAATGGAAATTAAAGACATTTTAAATACAAGGTTTGTACATTGTTTGCAATTTCAATTGACTGACAGTTTACTACCTACTTGGTCACCAGTGCCAACTCGTCCACATTCCTTTATCGACCACAGTGCTGCTTAGTATAAATAGGAATGTTGACGAGTTAGCACTATTGTCGAAATAAGACTGTTGATGTATTGGCATTGTGGTCGAAATAGAAATGTTGACGAGTTGGTATAGTGGCCCACGTAGGAATGCGGACAAGATAGGAAAGTGACGATATAGGAATGTTGGCGAATCAGAACGGTAGACCATATGACAATGAGGACGATTAAGGCTGCGTTTCCACGAGAGATGTGCGAGGATGCGTTGCGAGGGATGTGTTTGTCATGAACCAATAGAAACACTTCATTTACAAGGTCCTTGTACGTCCTCGCACAGCTCCGGTGGATACGCAGCCTTAAGAAGGTAGCGGAATGGGGCAGTGAACGAAAGTCGCCCTGAGACAAAAAAAACACCGTCCTGTTTTTCATGTGAAACTAATGCTGTTAGCTTTTGAGGGTTTCAAGACTTAGCGGATAGAAGGCGAGATATCAGACAGGACTATGTACAATCGAAGAAACTGAATCACATACCAGGGTGAACCCTTTTCATTGCAAATGTCATGTTGATATTCCATACATCTGGCAAAGATAACATCATGAAATTGTTTGTGAAAAGGTTCCACCCTGGTACGCGATTCAGTTTCCTTGACGAAAAAGTTTCAGTTGCCAGTGGCGAAGGGTACTAACAACCCGATTCCTCCTTTCTAAACTTTCGAAGTTACCAAACGCTTGTCTTCCATTACTGCACTTTCACGAAGAGGTTAACCCGTCGCGCGATCGGCGACTTTTTTGGGTAATTTTTTCTAAGTACCCTATGTTAAAAGGTGATCGAAAGTAGAAACAAAAATTAGCAAATTTTGACAGTTAGTTTAGGCACCGCCGTGTCTGCCTAGGTCGCTCGATGGGTATGGGGTTTTTAGGTTAGTTTTTTGCTCCGGCTTTACTAGCAAAAATTTTCACGCCCCGTCACTGAGTTGCAGAGAAATTAATCTCTGATACGGTCCCACCAAATATTGACTTCATTGTAAGAATCTCCTTAAGAGACAGTAAAAAGAAAAAGTTACCTGCTAATAACATTCCTGATACTACGAAATTCAATTTTCGAACTTCGTATAGTGCCGTTCCGTTCACGCTAATTGTATTAAGCAGAAGAGTGAAAGGGATAGCATACGAACTTCGAATTTCGTAGTAGCCCACCAGGGCTTTTTGTCTTTTTGGCGTACGCTTATAAACGTAAGTTCAAGTTCTTACTCTTATTATAACAAAACGAATAATTTTCCTTTTTGTACTTCAGGTAAAGGACATACAGATGTGTGCTGAGAAGTATTTGAAGGAGTTTGAAAGCAGTGCTGAGTTGCGAAAACTTGCAATCCAAGTGTTGAAAGATCTTAAAACAATGTACACACAGTTGCATGAAGAGTGGTCTAGAGATTTGCAGGTAATACTTAATATGGAGCTAATAGGGTCCATGTAGTATTTCATAGTTGAAAGCTGGCATTGTTGCTATATCTGCAATAGCCTTTTCGACGCCAAGCCGAATGACAAAACACTCATTCATACGCCAAACCGTTTTCTTGCAAGAAACCAAGTAAAAGGTTAGGGATGTCACAAGTAACTATCGATACTTTAAACATTGTAAAGAATTTGGTCTAAAATAATAGGCCTACGCACGCTGATACCGTCCAATTGATCTGAGAGGTCTGTGGCCTGCAGTGCGATGTATATAGACTAGGATGATGACTTTTTTCTACAGCGAGACAAAAAAGTATATAATTTTAAATCATAATCAAATCCCAATGTCGACGCTTTCTAAGCAATAACAGTAAACTGGCATTTGGATGAAAGACTCATTAAGCTGACTTGAAATTTCAGGCGCAAGTAAAAAGCGGCACGCTCCAGTTGTCTCTAGACAAGCCTGTAGTAGAGTTCTCAGCGAGCAGCAAGATGATGGTCGTGAACTTCAACTCGCGTCTGGTGTGGGTCGAGCTGGAGGCGCGCGCGCTGGCGGCGCTCGGGCTGCCGGCGCCGGCCGCGGCGGCGCACATCGACGCGCTGGCCGCGGCGCTGGGACACGCGCGGGCTCTGCAGCAGGTGATGACGATGATGATGATGGTGGCTAACTGCAAGTAGTGTCTACTGCGGGTGGAACTGGTGGCGCTCGGGCTGCCGGCGCCGGCCGCGGCGGCGCACATCGACGCGCTGGCCGCGGCGCTGGGACACGCGCGGGCTCTGCAGCAGGTGATGACGATGATGATGATGGTGGCTAACTGCAAGTAGTGTCTACTGCGGGTGGAACTGGTGGCGCTCGGGCTGCCGGCGCCGGCCGCGGCGGCGCACATCGACGCGCTGGCCGCGGCGCTGGGACACGCGCGGGCTCTGCAGCAGGTGATGACGATGATGATGATGGTGGCTAACTGCAAGTAGTGTCTACTGCGGGTGGAACTGGTGGCGCTCGGGCTGCCGGCGCCGGCCGCGGCGGCGCACATCGACGCGCTGGCCGCGGCGCTGGGACACGCGCGGGCTCTGCAGCAGGTGATGACGATGATGATGATGGTGGCTAACTGCAAGTAGTGTCTACTGCGGGTGGAACTGGTGGCGCTCGGGCTGCCGGCGCCGGCCGCGGCGGCGCACATCGACGCGCTGGCCGCGGCGCTGGGACACGCGCGGGCTCTGCAGCAGGTGATGACGATGATGATGATGGTGGCTAACTGCAAGTAGTGTCTACTGCGGGTGGAACTGGTGGCGCTCGGGCTGCCGACGCCGGCCGCGGCGGCGCACATCGACGCGCTGGCCGCGGCGCTGGGACACGCGCGGGCTCTGCAGCAGGTGATGACGATGATGATGATGGTGGCTAACTGCAAGTAGTGTCTACTGCGGGTGGAACTGGTGGCGCTCGGGCTGCCGACGCCGGCCGCGGCGGCGCACATCGACGCGCTGGCCGCGGCGCTGGGACGCGCGGGCTCTGCAGCAGGTGATGACGATGATGATGATGGTGGCTAACTGCAAATAGTGTCTACTGCGGGTGGAACTGGTGGCGCTCGGGCTGCCGACGCCGGCCGCGGCGGCGCACATCGACGCGCTGGCCGCGGCGCTGGGACGCGCGGGCTCTGCAACAGGTGATGACGATGATGATGATGGTGGCTAACTGCAAGTAGTGTCTACTGCGGGTGGAACTGGTGGCGCTCGGGCTGCCGACGCCGGCCGCGGCGGCGCACATCGACGCGCTGGCCGCGGCGCTGGGACGCGCGGGCTCTGCAACAGGTGATGACGATGATGATGATGGTGGCTAACTGCAAATAGTGTCTACTGCGGGTGGAACTGGTGGCGCTCGGGCTGCCGACGCCGGCCGCGGCGGTGCACATCGACGCGCTGGCCGCGGCGCTGGGACGCGCGGGCTCTGCAACAGGTGATGACGATGATGATGATGGTGGCTAACTGCAAGTAGTGTCTACTGCGGGTGGAACTGGTGGCGCTCGGGCTGCTGACGCCGGCCGCGGCGGCGCACATCGACGCGCTGGCCGCGGCGCTGGGACGCGCGGGCTCTGCAACAGGTGATGACGATGATGATGATGGTGGCTAACTGCAAGTAGTGTCTACTGCGGGTGGAACTGGTGGCGCTCGGGCTGCCGACGCCGGCCGCGGCGGCGCACATCGACGCGCTGGCCGCGGCGCTGGGACGCGCGGGCTCTGCAACAGGTGATGACGATGATGATGATGGTGGCTAACTGCAAATAGTGTCTACTGCGGGTGGAACTGGTGGCGCTCGGGCTGCCGACGCCGGCCGCGGCGGCGCACATCGACGCGCTGGCCGCGGCGCTGGGACGCGCGGGCTCTGCAACAGGTGATGACGATGATGATGATGGTGGCTAACTGCAAATAGTGTCTACTGCGGGTGGAACTGGTGGCGCTCGGACTGCCGACGCCGGCCGCGGCGGCGCACATCGACGCATTGGTCACTAAAGCGGACCTGCCCAAGTTTCTTGCGAACAACTTCTCTAATACTAGTATCTTTTATTTATGTTTAGATCCATTGATACGTATGCCATTGATGGCTGATATTGATAGCAGTTGCAATTATGTTACGATAGATTTCCAACTCATTAGAAATGCAAGCTTTTTGTTGACTACATTGTCATCCAATCTATTTATGTAGGTATAGTCGGGGTAAGAAAAGGTTCGTCACTTTTCGACCTTAACT
Source organism: Archips xylosteana (assembly GCA_947563465.1). NCBI lineage: Eukaryota > Metazoa > Arthropoda > Insecta > Lepidoptera > Tortricidae > Archips > Archips xylosteana. The sequence goes on from OX387349.1 coordinate 9,744,530, forward strand.
CGTTGACATAGAGTCGAAAAGTGACGAACCTTTTCTTACCCCGACTATACACCAAATCTCGAATCAATCCGATCACTGAAAATCCGATGACTTAACCTCAACCAACATAATAAGTATATTTCAAGTTGAATAAAAACTTGTTAAAACATATTCAATTGTTATCCTTTTGAAATTTTTTCTTAGCCGTTTAATTACAGGTCGCATCATTCCACAACACCCTCGGCGAGCGCATGGTGCCGTCAACTCGCCCAATGATGCTTCAGGCTGCGTTGGACTTGTCCACTCTAGTCCAAGACCAGCGTGCCGTGTACTGGAACGACGCAGAACAACTGCAGAACTATACCAACAAGTTGAAGATAATTGTGCTCAAGCTGGAATCACAGGTCATTAGTATTATTTCATTATTTTTTCATCACACTTGCTCGTCAATGGTGGTGTATACTAAATGACAATGGCCTAAATTGTTCTTAAGGGAGTTATGGATTTACGTACAGTTTTTTTACCCAAGGGAGTTCTAACTTTAGTTTTAAAATTTGCAAAGTTAATTAGTAGTAGGTATGTCATTTTAGACTAAGGAGGTTTCAAGTCAGCCAACGTTTTATTAACACTTGCACTTTGTTATAACCCAATTTTACAACACAAAACTTATCTACGCTTCATAAAACTTCGTTATTTTTATATTTTAAATGTATATCAAATAGTTTTGCAATAATTTTAGAAAGTATATTTTTAACAAGTTGGCAGAATCTGGCCGTATGACCATTCGAATGCTAAACTAAACACAGTTTATATTATCTATGGTAGATGACTCGAATAAATTGACAATCTGTATTGGCGGGTAGCAATTATTTTATTCAATTTAAGTGTTTAGAGACAAAATAATTTTATTTTTGAAGTTTTTTTCCTCGCAATGTGATGAAAATCATTGTGTGTATCACGGGTGGTAAGGGGATTACAAACTCGAGTCATTAAAGGCCCTCCGCCTTCGGCGTCGGGCTTGTAATACACCCTCATTAATAATCCCCTACTTACGGCCCTTGATGCACAATGTACTATTGTCTCCTCAACACGTCAACATAGTTTTTTATATTTATTTTCTTCGACTACGACGTAATTATACTTTCAGAATACTTATTTGACCAGCCAGCACATCGCCATACGAAACATTGTTGAAATTCTAATTGATACGGAACTGTTAGCGAAACAAGCCGAGTGGAAGAAATATGTCAAGAATATTAGGGACATCATTGAAACGGTATGATTTTTTCTTATTTTATATTCCTCATCCAAACGGGTGAGTTGTTTTTCTGTTATTCTAACAAAATAATGCCCTCATAGAACCCGAAAGTATAGCTGGATTTCAAATCAGTTGAGTTATAGTATCTTCTATGGTTAGTGAGCGAGTGGCGAAATCTCATCATCATCCAAGATATTTCTCCATGCTGGATACACTGGACAAGAAGACTTTTTTTACAATATAGGCTAGCGTTTGACCACAATCACGCCTGATGGAAAGCGAAGAAGAAGCGAAGCTGCTAAATGCTCATTCACCCTAGACTTGAAAACGGCCACACACATTCGATGCTGTATTCTAGCAAATAAACGATTCTTATTCCAGTACCATTTTACATCTTTGAAAATAACGTATTTCAAATTGTGTATTATTCAAGGTGGAAACAAATGGTTACAAGAATACGGAACTGTGGAGGTCTCACTGGGACTGGCAGCTGTACAAAGCGCTCGAGTGTCAATACATAAAAACTCTCCTGTCTCTACATAAGCACTTTCCACTGGTCAAAGTCGATTTAGTTCTACGGTAAGGTATATTTTAATAATACAATTATACTTAATGGTCAAAATTGACCGTTTATGTCAAGAATAAGGAAGGAGACTGATAAGGGATCGCACAGTAAAAAAGTGCATTTTTCATATACTTGCTCGTCAATGGTGTTATTCCTTAAATTAAATTGTTCTTAAGGGAGTTATGGATTTACGTAGGATAAACCCCAGGGAGTTATAATATTAGTTTTAAAATTTGCAAACAAGTTTGTACGTATGTCATTTCAGACTAAGGAAGTTTCAAGACAGCTAACATTTTATTTATATTTTTAAAACTTAGCTAAAACCCAATTTTACAACACAAAACTTATCTACGCTTCATGAAACTTCGTTATTTTTATATTTTAAATTTAATTTATATCAAATAGTTTCGCAATAATTTTAGTAAGTATTTTTTTAACATGTTGGCAGAATCTGGCCGTGTGATCATTCGAATTCTAAACTAAACACAGTTTACATTATCTATGGTAGATGACTCGAAAAAAGTGGCAATCTGTACCTATTGGCGAGTAGCCATTATTTTATTAAATTTAAGTGCTTAAAGACAAAATAATTTTATTTTTGGATTTTTTTTCCTCGGTATATGATGAAAATCGTTGTGTGTATCACGGGCAGTAAGGGGCGGCGTCGGGCTTCTAATAACTCTCGTTAGTAATCCCCTTCTTACGCCCCTTGATGCACAATGTACTATTTCCGTCTAGATAAATTACCCAGTTATTGCCCATGCACCAGTGATTGACCACTTTAAGAAAAACATTGTCAAGTGCTAACTGCCTATCATTTGCGTTTGATTAGCATTGACTAAATGGTGCTTGATTACTTTATAGTCAAGTTGTGTAGCAAATCAAACGCAAATGATAGACCCGCATACTACGAAATTAGATTTTCGAACAACGTATCTTGCCGTTCCGTTTACTCTAATAGTATTAAACTGAAGAGTCAAAGAGACGGCACTACACGAACTTCGAATTTTTTAATTTGTAGTAGCCCCCTTGTTAGTACTTGACAATGTTTTTCTTAAAGTGGTCAATAACTGGCGCATGGGTAGTTTATTCTTCATAATTTATTGCAGCATACTACCACAGAATCAAAAGCAGCTATCGAATACATACCTGACAAAGTATTTTTTTAAGCTGGTAGTATTTTTAATAATTACAATGGATAGTAACTTATTACTAAAACAATAAGGTTGAATTTCCAAGTCAATGCATGTGGTCGCTAAATCGCCTCTGCCTTATTAAGGGTTAAGTAATCGTTATTGTTTAAATACAGCGGTCGATGTGTTCGTGTCCAACCGCCGCTAGAGGAAATACGGGTACAGCATTACCACCAGCTGCGGCGGCTTGTGGCGCTGCCAGCGCACTTCGTGGGATTACGCGCCGCCGCAGACAACATCTTCGCAGCCATCGTGGACAAGTAAGGAGTTAAGAACTATAAGAAATTAAATTTGACACCAGGTCGAAAATTACTGGGCCCAGGATAAAGCCCTGGGGGACTCCATGTGGCACCGATCTCTCATTGCCGCTGGTGGTTCTGAAACGCCCATAGATTTTGCGATCGCTTAGGTAGTTTTCTATTACTCTGATGATGTTGTTCGGAACGTCGGCTGTTTGAAGCTTCTTCATTAGGCCTTTGTGGTTTATGGAGTCGAAAGCTTTCGAGAGATCTGTCGATACCATGGCCACGCTCTCCTTAGCTTCCAGCGCATCTGTTAGGAACTTGCCGGTGCAAAGGATTTGCGTGCCTGTTCCTCTGTTCTTGGTAAAACCATGTTGGAAAGGCGGTTGAAGCCTATCGGTCGTCTGGCGCAGACGCGATAAGAGTAAGCGTTCATGTAATTTACCCATGATGTTAAGGAGTGTGATGGGTCGGTACGATTTAGCGTCCCGGTGGTTTTTGCCTGCTTTATGTAAAAAGATGCACTCCCCGATTTTCCATCTAATGGGATAATAATTTGTCAGTAATAGGTAGTCAGCTATCACTTTATATCTTATCAGAAAGGGTTCACCTCCGAGTTTGAGGGCGTCCGCTTTGATTTTATCCGGTCCAGGCTCCTTCTTGTTTTTAAAACGTCGGAGCGCAAGTCTGATTTCCTCTATAGTGGTAGGATCAAGAGGCTGGTGTGGTCTGTGCTCTTATCTTCCTCTTTTATCTCTGCTTCTGTGACGATAGCTGCGTCGACCAAGACATCAATGGTTTCGTTCTCGCTGTTACAACCTTCTATGTGTGGAAGTCTTTGTACCGGGGCCTTAAAGTTGCGTTGGATTCGCCACATCGGGGCTCTATTGTTCTGTGGATCGTTTATTATCCGAGTCCATTTCTTATTGGTATATTCCACGAGTGCCTGTTGGACCAGGTGTTTCAGATGGTTGTAGGCTCTTTTTTGTTCTGTTATTCTGTCATGGTTAAAGCGTAGCCGCCATGCTTTTCTTTTTGCTTGGTTTCTTTCGTCGATCAATTTATTAATTTCTTCTGGGAGTTGATCTCTTCTGTTATTTTCATGTAGTGGCGCATACTTGTCCAGAGATTCGGAAATGGCTTTTTCTAGTTGTAGTATATATTGCCCGCATTCTGCGTCGCTCGTAATTTCCTTTGGTAGGTGCGTAGTTTTATCCCAGACGGTTTGTTGAAATTTTTGTCTGATTTCTTCGTTATTTGCAATAGCGCGAGTGTTTCTTACTAGTGTTTTCTCCCTGTCCACCAATATGTTTAGATCCAGTAACCAGGGCATATGATCTGAGCCAACCGATGTTATTTGTCGGCATGTTATTTTGTCGAAGGTTTGTGCATCGTACGAGGAGATGGCTGCATCGAGGATGCCGTAGCCCGCACTGTTAGGTCGTGAGGGTAGGCCTGTATGGTGTATGGTGCAGACATCAGAGTTACAAAGGTCGCGGATGAGTATTCCCGCCCCTTCGTCTCTCGTCTGGTTAAGTGTGGTCATTTTAAGGTTAAGGTCCCCAATGGTGATGTTCGAAGCTTCGGTTATAATGTCTTCTAATTCATCTTTAATCGCTGCGGTGTCGATATATTCTGATCTGTGTGGTATGTATATTCCCTTAATTTTTAGGTAATCTCTGGTCCGATGATCGTAAGTTAGGTTGATAGCGATGCCTTCGATGAGACGGTCTCTTTCTTCTGTACAAGGAGTCACATCGGTTTGGCTCCAGCGTATTCCTCGCAACACGTACATGGCTGTGCTTAGATGCGGCGCAATCGAGTGAGTAATCTTGTCGTAGTTTAATAGATTCATGCGAATTTTTGAAAAGTCTACGCGGCACTCGTTGACTACGATTATGTGCGGTTTATGAAGGTCGGCTTTTAGCTCGACGAATTTACCTTTGAGTCCTTGCGCATTGAGATGCAGTATGCGCAGTTTATGATATTGATTTTCCGGGCTATTTGTTGAGAATTTTGATGAGGATTTCGTGTTGCAGCTGCAGCTGGTGTAATATTTGTTTCATAGTTATTTGTAGTTCCTGCTCTAGCAGTTCTATCCTTATTGATGGCTGGTATTGTGGTTGTTCTTGGGGTGCCTGATTGGGCAGCGGTGGGAATTGTGAGGTAGAGGTTATGTTCGCATATGAGGCATTTTCTTGACGGTATTTATGTGTTGCAAGTCTGCGTTCAGCTGTTTCTCTTTGTTTTCTTTCTTTTTCTTCTTCTTTTTTTTTATGTCGTGTGATTTAACGGTCCATTGCCATTTGGAACTTCTCGCATTTGACTTGGTTGGCTCCATGGCCTGGTTTTTTACATGATGTACATATTTCGATGTCTACGCCTTGTTCGTTTTGAATTGTGGAAATAGGGTTTTTCTTTTCACCGTGACAAGCCGATGTAGCATGAGTGAAGAGGAAACATCTTTTACACTGTACTACTCTCCTGGGGTCATTTTTGTATTCTTGAGGCTTGATGCTGAAGGCCCCAAAGTACGCATGCTTTGTTGTCTTCATAAGCTTGGAGACTTCTTCGTATGAGTAGGCACCATCAAAGATAAATAAGTGTAAGTTACCTTTGATTGTTTTCATTTTGATCGGTCTTAAGCCTATGCACCTCTCCATTTCCTCAAGGCATGCCTCACTCAAAACTCTAAAAGGCCGCGTGTCAAAAGTGGTGTTTGGGGACATTGGGAAACAATCGATTAATAAATTAATTTTTATTCAGTCTAATTTACACCTACAAACGGACTACAGCGACGACATGGAGGCAGAAATTATTGAAATAAATGAGAGTAACAGTGAATAAAAAATAAAAAAAAATTTAATAATTTATTACTTATTTTTCTTAAAAAACCCGAAAAAACGGAAAAAACGAAAACTTCCGAAAAAAACATTTGATTTTTCCGGCTTTTTCAACGCTTCAGGTTTACGTACTTTATACAAATAAAACAAAACCTATACGACAATCGCAAAATTTTTGCGTTAATAAGGCTTTACACGTAGCAATAAATAATATTGCTTTAACATGTCGGTAATAAATTATTATTTATATTTAGAAATATTTTACAAGTAAATATTTTTACTTCATTACATTACATCAATCGCATATTGTTCTACAAAAAACGAAAGAATTGAAATCAACTTAACTTTGGCAACTCTAAGTCACTGTTAGAACGGGACACAGCGTTCACTGGTTGCCCTCTCACTCGGCTAAACTCGGCTTCATTTTTAATTTGCGCGCAACAAGACTCTTACGACCTTAGCATAAGGTTTTATTTTCTTTATTTTCGGAGACACTTTTTGTCGCAATACTTAGTCCAGTTTAGATAGTAGGTCCATGGTTTACGGACGATAGTTTAACGTGACAACGTCATAACAAAACATTCAAAAAACAAAAATGAAACCAGGTGGTCAGGTCACCCATCTAAGTACTGACCGCGCCCGACGTTGCTTAACCTCGGTGATCGGACGAGAACCGGTGTTTTGTCAAATATCTTGAAAACGGTGCATCCTACGGCAAAATCAATGAAATTTTCATCCCCATTTTAAAACCTTCGCACCCCCTCCCCCGCACCCCCCCCCCCATTAAAAATTACCCAAGCGCTAGTACTAAGATTGTACATCCTGGCGCGCGCTGCTCTCTTGTACATCCTGGCCTTCACTGCTCTGTACGGGACATGTACTTTACATTGCGTCATCCTTTTTCGTGCGTGCAGCCGGCGTTCATCGATTTATTAGACGTTGTCACGTCAAAAAAGCAAACACTTTTTATCGAAAACACCCGTTTCCCAGGCACAGTTGGCTCGGCAACAAAGCCGTGAGGCAGCTAGAAGCGGCGCTGGCCGCGCTCGAGCGGACGCGCGAGGCGTGGACGCGCCGCGCCGCACTCGCCTGCGCGCCGGACTTGCTCGCGCTTTGCACCGACCACCTGACGGAACCCGCCGATTGGGAGGCCAACTTCAAAGCTTGCAAGGCGTACGGGCAGGCAGTGGCTAAAATGTCCTTGTGAGTAAACAAACATCCATCATCATCATCATCCCAGCCTATAAAAGTCCCACTGCAGGGCACGCAGAATTCTTTCTCATGTATCGGCAGGTTTCCTCACGATGTTTTCCTGCACCGTAGCTCATGGTAAATTTCAAATGCAATTTCGCACATAAATTCCGAATAACTCAGAGGTAGAGGTTTTGTAGTGGTAGAGCCATGTTGTAGCTAGCCGCTGAATCACGAATGGGCCGGCTCGTCCGGGGCAGTACCACCCTCTCACAGAACACCGGCGTGAAGCAGCAGTAATCCTGCTTGCGTTTCGTACGGTCAGTGAGAGTGCCGGGGGCCCAATACCTCACCCCTTCCCTCTCCCCCTCCCTCTCCCCCTTTCCTCTATTCCCTCTCCTTTAGGGCCGACAACGCACTGGCATCGTGTAAAGCGCTGCGGATGACTATGGACAGTGGTGTTCATTTAACATCAGGTGACCCACTAGTTCGTTTGTCTGGCCTATCTAACACAAAAAAAAAGGTGCGAATCCAAGCTCGAACCCACGACCACGACCGGGGTGACTTTGAACTGCGGGGCGACCTTAAAAAGTAGTTTGCCGACCAACTCACACATTTTTGTTAGCATTTGCTATTCCTTGTCGATGTCTTCGTCGATCTTCTTTTTGTCTACATGGACAATGTCGACTGTATAGCGATTTTAAAACTATCAAAGTTGCCCCAATTTGATCAAAGGCACACCGGTTTACGGTTCTCGCCAAGTTTTCTAATACGTTTCCATAATTTCAGCGAGGACGAAAAAATAGACTGGATAGTAGTGGTAACGGCGACGCTGCGTCACGAATTTGAAGCTCAAGCTCGCAACCTATGGACCTGCCTCATGTCGTCCCTTCAAACTAATTGCCGTGAAGACGCAGCCGCAGTCGACACTTTCATAGCCAATGCGATGGTGATGTTGGAAAACAAAGCATTGCCTAAGAACGCTAAGGAGCTCGCTGAGATAAGCAGCAAACAGCAGGTGCTGCAGGAGAAAATGCCTGAGGTAATGTAACTTAGTTCACCATGTTTTTTAACCCCCGACACAAAAACAGAGGTGTTATAAGTTTGACCGCTATTTTTGTGTGTGTCTGTGTTTGTGTGCTGTGTCTGTCTGTGGCATCATAGCTCTTAAACGGGTGAACCGATTTGGACGCTGTTTTTTTTTTATTTGAAAGCAAGTTTCTTGGCGATGGTTCTTAGACATGGTTCATCAAAATTGGTTCAGCCGTTTCAAAATTATCAGCTCTTTTGTTAGCTGCGGAAGGATCTTAAACGCATAGTGGGCATTTACCTTATTTTCAAACATGTGTAGCCAAATTGCGTTGAGGGTGTGAATTGGGAACTTCGCACACACCATTCAATTTTTGGTGTGTGCAGGTTTTCTAACGATTGTATAAAAAAACTTTATTAAAATTAAATAACTAACGAAGATTTTATAAGAATATAACTACTGATGATTTAGTATGGGACTAAAACCTGAAATAAACACTTATTTACTATAGACTTTTATTGTTCTTGGCTGTTGGCGCCTGGTTCCTGTGGTCTTAGACAAAGATTTATTTTATGCACTATATGGATAGCATAAAAAGTCATTTTATGCAGCCTATATCTAGCATAAACACGAATTCATAAACATGAGAAGTGATAAAGTTTTTTTTTTATTTGCAACAGATGGAAATGATGGTAGAGGGTCTAAAGAAGAAAGGTCATATGTTGCGCACTTGGGGTGGAGATGCGTCGGTCGACGGCACTATAAAAGAGTGGCAGAAGATACGGGAGCTCATGCAAAGTCAGAGGCTTATGTTCGAACATCAGGTGAGTCAGTTTTAGCAAATGTTACCGACATTTGACGCTTTAATCATTAGGTACTTTATATTTTGGCAGGCATCTGTATTACTTCTAATTTAGGTATTATTTCGAAGTTATTACTGGTCCAAAACGTTGCACCTCAAAGGGAGCATTGTATCCTCGTCCTGCCCACCATCCGACACGCCAACGAAATATGAATCAACTGTAAATAGGAAAATGATTCGAATTTGTTTTTTTTTTTCAAATCGAACGAAGCAAAACAAATGCAAATCTGTTGCAATTTAGAATGATATAAATTCCTTTCAAATGGGGATGTCCTTAAGAGGGTACGATGGCTGAGAGACTTTTGAGAAATAGGTATTTTAATGAAATGTCGCTGTCTCGCCCGAACCCCTCCGTGTCAGTATAGCGAGAGCGGGACAACTGCAGCTCAGACCGTTAATAGGCGCGTAAAATTGATCAAAACAGCATTTCGTAATCCCCTGTTTTCTTCTCGAAAACTGGACCAATAAAATTATTTTTTTCAATTATAATTAGACGATAAATTTAGCTATGCCCCTATGTTTTCCTTTTTATGTTTATATGAGGGATTCTTTTCTGATGAGTGTCTGAAAATGACGTTGAAATTAGGCAATTTTTTCAGTTTTTGAAAGCTCATATTTCTTATGTTAATTGAAATATGGAAAAAAACGAAACCTAGGGGCATAGCTGTGGTAGATACAGATTACACAGTAAAAAAAATTTGGCTCTAAAGCCATTATCCAGGGAGGAAACAGGGGATTACGTTTGTATGGAGAAATGGTGCACATCGTATCCTCTTAATCAAGCACATTGGGCAAGAAGCTATTAAAGTCATAAGAGAAATTTGATGTTTTTTATCAGGGTATATTTTAATTATCCTATTGTCTCTCTAGGCCGAAATAGTAAAATCTAGCCTCAGCGGTGAGTGGGAGAACCTAAATACAAATTTAGAGGCATGGGCCTCGCGTTGGGGCCAAGCCCGCGCTCGCTTGGAAGATACCAGGGGCGTGGCGTATGCCGACATGCTCGATAGATGTCGTTCGGTGTTTGATGCGCACGAACATTTCGAGAAGCTACGAACTGACAAAAACGAAATATTGTAAGTTTTGAAGTCATTTTGAACTGTGTTGGTCCATGAATGTTAATGTAAGTCGCAAGGGTTCAAGTGTATATAAACAGTATACAAGCAAACTCCAAAGATGTCGCTCTGTGTTCCATGCGTAGGAACAGGAAGAAGTTACGAACTGACAAACATGAATGAAGGTTTTCTGACAGGTGGAATATCGTTAGATGGCGTTATTATCGTAAGGCCAATTGAGTTGATAAATATCAAACTCCAATATGTCCACCCTATGATGATTCTTGATTTTTACAAGCTTATATTTAAATTGCAATGTATGTACCACATATGTATGTACGGGTCAAAACTTGGAAGTCGAATTTGACCCACTTCCAGTGGTCGTATTCACTTGAAATTTTGTATACTTATGTAAGTTGGACGACAATGCAAGTAGTCACAGTCAACAAAAAGTACAGACCGTGAAAAAGCTTGCTTTTAAAATTAATTTTTTAACAAAAACTTTTTTTACTGCGGACATTATTGGACTTTGATATTTATCAACTCAATTACATGTTGAAACAGATGTCAAAGTTGTCAAACAGACCTCACGATGCTAGCGCCAACCAGCCGGTCTCAGAAACCTTCATTACTGTAAGTTCATGTACACGTGGACTAAAGTGTATAGAAACAAAAGTGCGAGTATGCTCCATAGATGTCGCTCTGTGCTCGATGTACAGAAGCGTTCCGAGAAACGAGAGTTGATAAAGTTGTAGTAGTTGAACTACTGTGAGATAGACTATCGAACCAACTGGATCGTGACTCGCTGTGGAACCTTTTCACAGAAAAAGTCATAGTAACATTGCACTGCTCTAGATAAGGAAATTAATTATGGAACTTACCGAGAGAATGGTCTACGGTAGTTTTCGGGAATCAAATGGTTCCATAGTACATTGCGTCAGCTGAAAATAATAATTGTGATAAGATTTTGTAGCACTCGTTCGAGAGTGTACAGCCGGCATAAGAGTTACAGAAACCTTTTATGCCGATATAAACTTACCATATTGAAATTATGCAACCTTGTTGCGTTGCACAGTTATCTCACCAGTTTAAATTATGACAAAATAATAAGTACAGTCAAGGAAACTGAATCACGTACCAGGGTGAACTCTTTTCATTGTAAATGTCATGTTGACATTCCATACATTTCCCAAAGAAATCATCGTGTATTGGTTGTGAAAAGGTTCCACCCTTGTACGCGGTTCAGTTTCCTTGGCTGTACATAAGTACGTTTGCATTTTAGAAGACCGTTTGAGCCGGGAACGATTGTCATTGTTGCTTCTGATGCCTTTAAACACTCTTTATCTGGGTCATACACAGCGAAAGAAACAAAAGTCATCTCTTCTGTGGTCATAAAATTAGTGACTCCGAGTCAGCAAACTTAAGATTTAAGTATTTAAATAGGCCGGGGTTCCAAATGCCGTTTAGACTTGACTAAAAAATATTCGCTATAGCATAGACTCTTAACTTTTACCATGACCACGGGAGAGACGCAAACAAAAAATGTGTATGACCCATCTACTCTTTGTTTCAGGGATTTCAATTTCAGTTGAAAAATTCGAAATTATTTTATTCCCTTGACTACATTACATATTAGATAAAGAGGTGTGATATTTTTTGATATGTTCGACTGTTCAATTATTTTTGCTGACGGTACATCCTTAATGCATTACAGCTGTAACAAGACCTCTGTATAATATCTATGAGTCACGGGTTACGAACTTGGCGTCATCTTGTTTTTATCTTATAGGAAGGAATGCGAGAAATTTAACATGACTCCAAACGTATCTAATTCGTGGCAGCAAGCTGAAGAACTTATAAACGAAGATTTGATTTTATGGGCTGTTATGAAAGAATATAGTGAAGGTAGTTTTTTTTTACTAGTTTGACCTAAAAAATAATTCATCTCTTTCCGTTACAAAAGTGCGATAACATGACACTTGAAAAATAAAATGGCACTGCATTGTTTGGCTTTTATTGGTCGACGTTACGTAGGAAAAATATATATCTTAACCTTTTTGTTGTACATCATAAAATACGGCATGTTATTTTTTGTCGCATTTGACCGGTTCGAGTCCCTACTAAGACAAGTGATTTTTCAAAAATCCATAAATGCAGTATCTATTGTTTTTAAAAATAATGGAAAGTTTCCTTTACATAGAATGTGCTATTTTCAATGTGGCGTTCGTTTTTTCCATCCAGTATATAATGCAAAATAGTCTGGTTTTTATCAGAGATATGTTCAGAATTGTATTCATTTTTTTTATAGAATTTGAATCTATCGCGGAACAAGATTGGATAGTTTTTCAAAAGAAACTGCACCTCCTCGAAGAATTCACGTCCAAATGGAACTCTAAATTGGAACCATATACAACGGTCACTCTGTATATAAAGCTGGAGCTTGAAAAGTATAGCGTATGTATAGATGTATACCCAATATACAACACACACCTTATACACTTTTGCCATTCGTTTTTACCTTTAGGTATAAGTAGATACCTAATAACATATCATGTTTATTTTAGGACTTAACCACATTACTGAAGTACCTTCGTGGCACTGACTTCACCGAGCGTCATTGGCACGAAGTTTACAACCTCTTAGAGATGGAGTACAAAAAACCAGATACGCTTCAATTCAAGGACCTTTTGAATGCTGCTGACAATATCAAGAAGCAAATAAAAAATTTGCAGGTAAATTCAAGACAGGCATTTAGAAAAAAAAAGACAAGAGGGACTTGTTAGTTGTCTATTGTGTCGGACTCACTAAAAAAAGGTATTGTTCCTTGGGTGTCAATGACTGATAGCCGTAGGTGCAATCCACACAAACAGATAAATAATTATATAGAAAGAAAACCATCTAACGTACTTTCTACGTTTCACAATGAAAAGTTCTACCAGTATGTTATTAACAGCTGGCTTCCATGCATTACGCTAGTGGCGTGTTAGTTTCTCTTATCAACAAAAAATGTAAACGTTAGTTAGTAGGAATCTGGGGGCACGGCAGTGCCCCCGCCAAGTCGAGCGCGAAGCAAACACTGCCGTACCATCCTTTACTGGAACCATTTCGCCGCATTTTCAGGCCCCCATTTGAGAACCTCTGGATAAGGCCAGAACGCAGAAATTTCGTCATCCAGTAAGCTATAATCACATACTTAAAATCCAAAATTTCAAATCTGTAGGTCATTTAGTTCCGAAGTTAAGCGAAAGCAAAGTTTCGCATTTATGACACTCACTCACTCATGATCATCAGAATAGATCTAGTACTTCCCATAAACTCAGAGAGCTGAAATTTGGTACATAAAGGGAAAACTATAAAAACTAGGATAATCGAAGGTCTGGAGTACCTGGTGATCCTGATTAGAAAACACAAGAGCCCAACCAAACTATTAGAGATCGACATACCGCATTTACCATAAACATAAACATAAACTACTCCTAAAAAGAAAAAAAATGTGTCAAATAAGAAAATCTAATAAAATAAATCAATATACCCACGTTTCTACAAAAAGAAGTGAAATCCCTCCAAAAAAATTCTGTAAAAAACTAGCCAAGTCTCGATGGAGCTGCTTGTTTATCTCTAGTAATGAAATCTAGACAAAGTCGTGCCAAGTCTAAGGTTCCTTACTGCGATTTCTTTATTATTATAGTTAATGTTGTGTGACTTGGCCGTTGAAGGGTACACAAGGGTACAAAACCAGGTGCTCCATTACACCATTGCACCAATCTGTCGCCAGAACCGCTACCCATTGACGATGGAAAATTGCCACTTGGAAAACGTTGATTCAATAACCAGTCAATTGTAGGCTTGATAAAGCTGCGTATTTCAATAATACTTACACTAAATAATTATTATTACAATAAATAATAATAATAATTATTCAGGCTCGCCTATACATAAGTAATAATAATAATTATTATTATTATTACTTATGTATAGGCGAGCCTGAAACAAACACTTCTTTTTGGAGCGTCAAATCGACCATTGATCTAACATAAAATAAACGTACAATGGTGCAATGGTGTCATGGAGCACCAGGTTTTGTACCCTTGTGTACCCTTCATCGGCCAAGTCACACAACATTAACTATAATAATAAAGAAATCGCAGTAAAGAACCTTAGACTTGGCACGACTTCGTCTAGATTTCATTACTTTTTAGAGATAAACAAGCAGCTCCATCGAGACTTGGCTAGTTTTTTACAGAATGTTTTTGGTGGGATAAGTATTATGTGTAACTATTTAAATCAACACATAGAAGAATAAAATCTGGGTTTCGCCCTCCCGCGCTTTTTAGTGTAACTAAGTAATCTAAGTTACAATAGCTTAATGTCAATGCAACGGCTCGTCATCTTTTACAAAATATGGCTTTTCCCGATTTGGTGACGTTGGTAATAATGGGACCTAATTGGAAATATTCCCTTTCCAACTAAAAAACATTTAAACAAACAAAAAGTTCAACGTAATTGATAAAATAACCTCCTCTTTTTTGAAGTCACTTAAAAAAGTGTTTCTCGATAAAAAGACAGCCAAAGATTTACCCTATTTGTATGTGTTTATTTACCCTATTTGTAATACATTCATATAATATGCAGATTAGACGGTTAACTAAAATTTTTTTTTTTGTTTTGTAGAAAATCAGCGCAAATGCGTCTAGCGAATCAGCGATTCGTAGTGCGTTGAATGAGTTGGAGCTATGGTTTGCGGGTGCGAGGTTCGCTATTATCTACTACAGCGACAAAGCGAAGCGGCCTGTGCCCATTGTGAAAGACTTCAAAGATATACTTACCAAGGTATTATATCATTCACATTAAACTTAGTAAAATAGCGACAGTGAAAATATTTCTTTTCGCTAAAAGTGGACTCTGGTTATATTGATAAAAAATCTTATTTGTTTTACATTTTGAAAAGCGAAATGCAATTTAATTTGTTTTTTTTTTTACTGTATTTACTGTGTTTTGCATAAACGAGTAGCGGAGAGGTTAAACGGATGATGAATATTGAATATGTTTTACAATAATTATCTCTCTAATCAGACCACATCCGTCCAGTGTTGAGTGTAGGTGTGCTCTTCATCATGAGTTCCCATCCTACCCTTAATACTGATTCTGAAATGATCTACATCCACGATTCCAGAATAAATATTGATAATTATTCAAAAATGTGTCTCACGCAGTACATTCCGGGACTGGGTAGTCAATGTGACAAAATGGTCGACGGATGGAATGTGAAGGGGTCAAAATGTATATTATACGGACTTGTTCGTTCATACTTTTTGCCACATGGACAGCCAGTCCGTATAGACATTTTGACCCGTGCCTGCACATTCCATCCGTTAAATATTTTGTCACATTAACTACCCAGTCTCGGAATGACGCAGTAATCGAAGCTGCAGCCTTTAGTTTTATAATTGGAATTACTAATAACTCGTCATCATTAATGCCATAAACTTTAGAAGAAATCAAAAGCGCTTTGTCTTTGTCGCTAAACCCCTTCGTGTACAAAGCTACGGAAATCTACAATACCCGACGATTTTGGTCTCGAAGCGCCTCATCATCCCAGCCTATATACGTCCCACTACAGGGCACACGCACACGCCTCCTCTTAGAAAGCGACTACCACAATACAAATTTATAGAGGTTAGTCCAGTCGCTTAGATGTCAAAATTGTTGGGGATCGAAGATTTGTGTAGTCTTGAGTACGAATGGCCTAAGATTTAAAACATGTCTAGATTGAGGAGCAGCAATGGGTGGTGTCTTCAGTCAGTAGTGGCAATTCTGGCGGCGATGCTTGTGCCGCCTGGGACTCGAGGCTGAGGGCGGCTCGGCTACTTGTCAGGGCCGCTCATCATGCGCAAAGGAGGTCAGTGTGCTATAACAACCATACGAAAATGTTTGTAAGTATGTAAACCATTTATTGTATCTATAAAAAGAAACGCAAAGATTTGGAAAAAAAATATTGAAATTATTTGAATTTCATCAAAGTCATTTAACTAACATTTTTCGGAACTTAATCACGAACACATTTGTTCGGTGTCATTCTTGACAAACCTACCTACTCTTGTCTTTGAAGCTTAAATCGGGCTTTTTACAACGAAATTGGATTTTTGAACTTCGTATCGTGCCGTTCCGTTCGCGGGCCTACCGAGTTTTTCTCGCTAATCGATTTTGGGTGGGTGATTTCGGGCGTGGGGCCGCGTGGGGGAGGCATGGTGGCTCAAGATAGGTTGGTGTGAGTGCGCGTGTTTTTGGGTATTTTTATCTTATTACTAAAAAAAAACACATATTTTAAAAATGTAGCAAAAGTACGCCCTTGAAAACATCTTGTTTAACATTCAAAAATTCATGACCTTCCGTGCAGTATTAATATTAGCGTCGTACTACGAGTTTATTTTATTTTTTAGAGACAACTTTGATTTTTTTTTCTATCGAGCGAACTACAAGTTTAGTGTTTCGATAAATACTTGTCACTAGAGTGAATCCTCAAATATCTTACATATGAATTTCAGGACTATAGCATTGCTAGTAATGATATAGCACGAGTTTAAATGAATGCAATAAATGCGCCAAAAACACGGTAGGGCCTTAAAAAAAAGAGTGGAAGGGACGGCACGATACGAACTTCGAATTTCGTAGCGGCCCCCCTGTTCGTATGGGTATTGCGGGATTTGCGCTTCGCCGGCGACACGTGGGACGCAGATGGGCCGCGCGGCATTTCGGAACGCTCGCTCTGCCCGGCTCCGATTGTTCTCTCAGTTTGTTTATTTCTATTGGTTTAAATTCCTAAAGACTATTTAGAATTATTATTTGAGTGCCCAAGTCGAACGTTTATTTACCCACTTATCATTTTGAACATGTTTTATTAAGACTTAGCGATTTGCGGCGCTATTATGTCAATGATTCTGGTATTAAATAGGTGCTAGAAACAACTATTTTTTAAAATGTTCTAACCAAACAATGTATCACCAAAGAAATAAACCCTCCCTCGTACCACAGAATATATAATAGTACTAACGTACAGAATGGACACGCTCCACCCCGCACCGATTCGAGTTACCCCACCCCTCAAGGCGCAGATTGCCGGACCCCGCCGGAATCCAGAAGAGTGCGCGCGCGATGTATGTAGGCGTACGCGTATACAGACGTCGTCGTGCTTATGTAGATTCAAGAAGGCGTATTTGTACGTCGTGTCCGCCGCGTGCTCGTACTAAAAAAGTTGTATCAACTTTTTCGTTTTTAAAATATGAACTGTTATTGTTGACAGTACCTGCTAATTGCCTTGTAACTCTACACGCGTATGTACCAAATATAAAGGCTACCGGATCATTAGAAGTGGGTTAAGATCTGTTACATTTTTTTTTGTATTCTGTCTACTATTTTACTATATTTTGTCACTCGCAGCAAGTTTTATAGCAATTGTTTTCCTGTGGTTATCATTGTCAATATTCAGAAACTTCATACGTGTAGTTGTGCCGTTATCTATAGGTACAATAGGTATTAAGCACCTATAAAGTTTAAATGGTTTTTGATAGTACAGATAGATATTTATTTCAGCAGGCATAATATAATCTAAATGTTGATACATTATATTATAATAGTTAAATACCCCTCTATAATTTGGCGTGACGGTTAACCGTAGGATTCTCACGAAACCATTTTGAGTGGTAATTTTTGGCCCCACACGCGTCTATATTTAGTATCGTCACCATACAGCCGTATGCGGCATAATTAGTTACAAGTGCACTACGGAACTTTCTTACCGTAAAAGAGATAGTAGAGTAGGGCCAAGTCATTATAATGAATGACAATAGAAGCAATGACCTTTAACTTTCCGTGTCAAGACTCTATGAATGCTCAATCAATTTGCTCTTTATTATGTTATGGTGTATCTGATATTATTTCTGTCAAATGCGTGTCTTAAAACTATCAAATCCCATATTCACAAAACGCACACACACACATTCATTGTTTTTTTTTGGTCAGGTATAAAATTTCGCCTTGTGTAGATGGTGTTGGGTGGTTTATGTTGTCCAGACAATCCAGGATTAACTTGTGTTGTGAATTTTTTTAACATGTAATATAAAATTATCCCAAAAACCATCGCTGTAAGCAAACGAAACCAAGATAATACCTAAGTTTCTGAGATTCATCTGAACAAAGTTACGCCTAAGATACGTAATTTGTACAGACTTTGAAATACATGCACGCATTGAATGGACGACTGAGTTGGTAGTTACATCCACACTGCGACTATAGTGGAATAGAAATAGGCTAATTCAAGAGATACGAGCTTGAAAGTTTATAGCATAAGCTCAGATTAGACATTGAGGTTGGGAGCGGGTGTTTGTTCGTAATTACCTAATCTGTCTCGATAACACAGGTCACTGGCCCGAGTTCTTAAATAGAATCACGTCGTCCAAAATTAGGCAACGAATTATAGAGTTATCTTTCATGCCACATTTTTAATGAGTAGGCACCTACTTGTACTAAGAGCTGAATTTGAAACTCTTTATCTAAACAATACCTCTCTCCAGCTCACATGTATTCATCTCATTACGAGCACATGCTTCTTTTTATAATAAGAGGGATTGAGCTGTTTGTTCCCTGATGTGCCCAGTGAATATGTGTACTTAATTTTACACACACCATTCAATTGCTTCGCAGGTGTGAGCACAGCCATATTGTGTAACACTCTCGGAATTAAAATCGCATTCACCATTTATTTTTTGACAAACGGTATAGAATGAGGGTTATAGATAATGTGCCCTCAAGTTTCCTTGCCTACAATGTTTTTCCTTCGCCGTTTTTGGCTCATAGTAAATTGCAAATGTAATTTCAGTCATTAAATCCGAAAACACTGTATTTCACGTGTTAGCAAAGAATACAGTAAGTAACGTGATACAATAAAAGAAAAGAAAATGCCGCGTAGTTTGGCTTCCGTCAAGTCGGCTAATGCGTAAACGAGTAATCTGCTACATCGGCGGTTTACGGTTGTTACTGCGTACTGCACAACAGGACCGATATAGCATTTAGTACTTAAATTTAGACTCGCTGTGCTCTTCCTTGTTTACTTAAATAATAGGTAGCTGTTTTGCGACCTGTTACAATTTTTTAACTATAAATTTGACTTCTACAGATCGATTCACAAGAGTTGGCACGAATGGAATGAACGAAAGCAATATTATGTCACTTTGACATTTTTGTATGAAAATGACTGATGTATGACATTTTCATATTTGTGTGAAGTGTATTCAAATAGGTAACACATAGATACTTTCACTCATTCGATCCATTCGTGCCAACTCTTGTGAATCGACCTGTACTTGTGGGGTTTCTTTGTTGATATTTTTGCAATAAAAACCTGGCTTCCGATAGGTCAATTATTTTGATGCATTCTACGAGTAAATTATTTGGTTATCGTTAGCCCTTATTAGGTACAAAACCATAGTTACTGACTAATTTCGCGATCGATACCGACGTAGGGACGAAAACTAGGTAAAAATCTCGAAACACGTGAGATTTGTATGTTTAGAGAAAAATGAATAAGCTGTCAGTAGGTACTCAATACTCTTTACAAATTAACTTTGAAATATTGAAACACTGACGTATAATGTTGTTTGATAAAATGCCCCGATTCCGTGGTAGAGCGTTTATCATCTTTGACCTTTAACACCATAACCGCCTTTCAGAGTGAACCTTTATCGACGCCGAAAGCGTTCATTCACAGTAGCAAAGGCGATGTTACTAAGATGTTAATCAAAATTATAATTTCTGTTAGGTACGCTTCGGAGATTTATAAAACCATTAGTGATTTTTTTTTAATGTGAGATTTTTAGGTATTTCTATGTAGATATTATAATGGAGCCAAATCGTAACTTTTGAAAATCGCAAAATTATTAACAAAATTATACCTACTTAATTGTTAGAAATTTATTAGTGTTTACCTGCGTAATTTCTAAATAAGTTGTTACAATTTAGCGTAGAGATATTATGAATACAAAAATATCTCAACATTCCTACAAGTTTCTAGTCAATTTGACCCGTAGTAATAGGTTATCTATCACCGAAATGTTAAAATGATTAGAAGTTAGATTTACAAAGTTAACTTTTAAGGTTTTCATGAATAAAATAATTCAGTTAACGTGCTTGCAAAGGTAGTAATTCAGAGAAGCCTATTTCCGCCCTATGCGTGGTTCATTAATATTTTAGTCGTACGAGTATTTAATCCTTAAGGCCCATTTAGATTATACAACTTTCTTGCACATTCCATACAATAAACTTGAGGCAATAAAACATTGCTCAGTCTAAACCTAAGGTTTAGACTGAGCAATTTTATTGTATGGAATGTGCAAGAAAGTTGTATAATCTAAATGGCCCTTTAAATCGGTACCGGCAATATATTTACCGTCAAACAGAAATCAAAGCGGATTAAAATTACCTAAGGTTTAGACTGAGCAATTTTATTGTATGGAATGTGCAAGAAAGTTGTATAATCTAAATGGCCCTTTAAATCGGTACCGGCAATATATTTACCGTCAAACAGAAATCAAAGCGGATTAAAATTAGCAAAACCGAATGTCTTCACAGGATGTCAAATGGTTTAAGGGTTATACCTTTTTACGAAAATGGAACGAAATTAAGTATGTCTCTAAGCGCGGTTAATAGAGATCTGTAAAAATTTGGAGTCTTATGGATTTAACAAAACTAGGTTAGAGTCTTTACAGAGCTCCTTAAACATAAGTAGCAAAATTGTGCCGTGACATTAAGAGCCCCTAGGGCGCCTGGTCATAAAATTTCGACGTTAACGTGCCGTAAGATTGTAAATGCCGGCTGGCCCTTTTCATTCTATGGTGATAACTTGCCATGATCGCTAATTGCCACGCTAGGAGCCTTGAGTGTGAACTTGTTGAACCGGAATTCTGTTCAATGCATTGTCCTACCGATAACCATGTTCAGCTCATTGATCAGCTAAGGGTTCCTTTAAACACGTCCTTTGTAACCGATACTTTTGTTCTGACGAGACACCATAAAGGCGAATAAAAAAATTTGGTTGGGTTTTGAAACTTCCGTTAGGTCAAACTGTTGGATCAGGATAAATGTCAACAAATGTTCTTATAATTTTTTTTTTGCGAATTTATCTAATCAACATTTTATGTAATTAATGTTTAAAAAATGCCAGTTTATCATAATGAGAATTAGTTTGGTATACTTCTTGATGTTTGGACTTGGCTCGCGATTGCTTATCAGGGACGGATGTGTAGGGCGGAAGGCCAACGGCTCGCTGTTTGTGACGGTATCACACGACTGACCAACAGAACCGACCCGCCATTTTGTGTGCTCCCATTTTTGTAACTACTCTCAAAACCTGTAATTTGAAAGTTTCTTAACGCGTGCTGAACTAGGCACTATCGAGATGGGATGATAATGCGGTATAATTATATTATTAAGAAAGGTCGTAAAGTTTTCGTGCGCCCAAACTAGGAAGCTTGTTGCCATAATAATGACCAAAACAAAAAAGCGCATCCCGAAACGCTATGTTATTTTTGTTGCTTAGTGCCCGTTTCGGAGAACGGCATGAGCGGGCGCGCGGGCGGGAGCGGTCGTCGCCTCGCTCAGGGCCGCATTCTGAACTTGTTTTATTTGAACGAATGACTAAAGTGGTATGTTTCGTACTTAGATACTTACGTTTGTGTTATTGAAAACATAATTGCAGAGTAAGACGCAACTTTTTAAGGAAATATTTAGTGAAACGTAACCAACTAAAATTAAAAACTCACAAGTAATTATCGTCACTACTTTGAAAAAATCTCGTATCTCAAATCAATATGTAAACCAAACTGAACTTTATTGCACACTCAGTAAATTTCAGTTAGCTAGATTATCGATTTTGTGGTTCGAGCTTTTTTCAAAGTAGTGACGTTATTTTGCCCTTTCATTCTGAGATGATGATGATTTATGATTTAGGTATAAATAGGAGCACGTAACTAAATAATGATTTCACCATCGTATTTAATGTTTCTGCTTATCATTTGCTCCATGAAACACATAAATGAAATTAAAAGTTCGTGATATAATCCATACTACTCTCTACTACATCCTAACTCTGTCTATCTGTTATGCTTAAACCGCTGAACCGATTTAGATAAAGTTTGGTATGGATATAATTGGAGACCCTAAGAAGGACATAGGAAAATTTCAAATTGCATTGTTCACGCGGGATAGCGATAAATGAATTCTTCGCAGACAAAGTCAAAGTCATCTGTTTGGCGAGCCTTGGGGGGAGGCCTTATGTTCAGCAGTGGACGTCTTTCGGCTGAAATGATGATGATGATGAAAGTCGCGGGCAACAACTTAACTAATAATACCTTCTATTCGTCTCAATTTTATTCATTTTAGTCATTAATAAAACAATACAATAAAATCAGATCCGCAGCGTAGGTTTCATCAATGAGAAAAAAAAATATTCGTCTTAAGAAAAAGCTTTTATAAGACAGTATCTATTTTTCAGATTCTTGATCTATTTTTACTTGGAAATAAGTAAAATTGACATAAAAATATAGCATAAAATAATTCATATTTTGACATTAAGTATAAAATAATTATGTTAGTGGGTTTTTAAATATTGGAATATCTTCCATGTGATATAAAAGTGACAGTAGTAGAAATATCGAATAAAAGCTCTATTGGAGTGGGTCTCTGTTTGAGTATGGTGTGGGGACGGTGGGGCTGGTGGGGCGGCGGGGAGGCGGGAGGCGGGGCAGCGGCGCGAGAGTGGCGCGGCGCTCGGCCGGCACCGGCAGTGCAGTGAGCGGCGCGCGGAGGGCCCGCACCCGCACAACGATGGCTCTGCGCTTGCTAGTCGTGACCGCGCTCATCGCCGGCGGCGGCGCTGTGTACAACCGTGAGCGCGACCGTCAGCGCGCTGACCCGCGACTCCTCGACCGCGCTTGCGAGCTCAGCTCTTGCTATCCCGCCACTGGCGACCTCCTCATCGGCCGTGAATCTCGCCTTTTCGCCTCCTCCACGTGCGGTGCCTACAACAAAGAACGATACTGCATCGTCTCTCATCTCGAGGACCGGAAAAAGTGTTTCTGGTGCGACTCCTCCAACGCCACCAGCAACAACCCGAACCTGAACCACAAGATACAGAACATCATCTACAAATACTTCCCCGGGACCCGCATCAAGTCCTGGTGGCAATCCGAAAATGGCAAAGAAAATGTTACGGTTCAGTTGAATATGGAAGCGGAATTTCATCTTACTCATTTAATAATTCAGTTCAAAACCTTTCGTCCCAAGGCTATGTTTGTGGAGAGGTCCTCTGACTTTGGAAAAACATGGCGTGTGTATCGTTATTTTGCTCACAACTGCGACGAAGCTTTCCCCGGAGTTCCGAAACATTCTCAGCGTTCTCTAACAGAAGTCGTATGTGAATCTCGCTATTCCGGAGTCGCTCCATCCACTGAAGGTGAAGTCATATTCAGAGTAATTCCACCGAACATTAACGTCACTAATCCATATTCCGAAGAAGTACAAAACTTGTTACGTATGACCAACCTTAGAATCAACTTTACCAAACTACACACACTCGGAGACGATTTATTGGATAACAGAGCTGAAATTCAAGAAAAATATTACTATGCTATCTACGAAATGACAGTGCGTGGTTCTTGCTCTTGTTATGGGCATGCATCTAGGTGTTTGCCTTTGCCCGGCGTCGACTCGAAGAGCAACATGGTGCATGGGCGCTGCGAATGTACTCATAATACTAATGGACTAAACTGTGAATATTGTGAGGATTTTTATAACGATCTACCGTGGCAACCCGCAGTGGGAAAGACATCTAATGCCTGTAAAAAATGCACATGTAATAATCATGCTACGACTTGTCATTTTGATCCTGCAGTTTATAATAAAACCGGTAAAATTAGTGGCGGAGTTTGCGATAATTGTCAGCACAATACTATGGGAATAAATTGTGAACGCTGCAAACCAAAATTCTATAAAGATCCTAATTTAGACATACAAAACTCTGAAATTTGTAAATCATGTGACTGCGACCCTCAAGGTACAACAGACCAAGAGATTCTATGCGATGACGAAACAGACCTAGCGAACAACAAGACCACCGGCCGTTGCCTGTGCAAAGCGAACATTGACGGTCCGCGGTGCGACCGGTGTCGAGATGGATACTGGAACTTCGACCTTCTCAACCCCGACGGCTGCGAGGCGTGCACCTGTAATAGTTTAGGTACTATCAACGAACGAGGCTGCGACCCCTCAACTGGCATTTGTTTCTGCAAACGTCATGTTACGGGAAGAAATTGTGATCAGTGTTTACCTGAATTTTATGGATTATCGGATAGCGATGACGGCTGTTCTCCATGTGATTGTGATGTTGGTGGTTCTTTGGACAAAGACTGTGATGTTATAAGTGGACAGTGCAAATGTCGTCCCAACGTTACCGGCCGCCGTTGTGATCAACCCATACAAAACTTTTTTGTCGGAGCCCTTGACTCTTTTGTAATTGAAGCAGAGTTGAGTCAGTGTGACTCACAAATAGACGATAATGCTATTCAAAGTCAGCTTTGCAATGTTGTTATTAGAGAAAACTATCCCGACGGAAGAAAGAAACCATGGACTGGTCCTGGTTTCATGAAAATTCCAGAAGGTAGTACATTAGTATTTGTTGTTAAAAACCTGAAAACTAGTATGAATTATAATATTTTAGTAAGATACGAACCTCAGTCAACTATCAATTGGGAAGAAGCCACAATTTTAGTTAAACGTCCACTGCCTATAGACTTTGATTCTCCTTGTGCCAACGTTCGTCCGGAGGATGATACTATCTATACTACTTTGCCAGCTAATGAACGTAGCGTATTAGTAAAGCCGGCTGTTTGTTTAGAAAAAGATAGGGATACAGAAATTCGCATTTATTTAGGAAGACAAGATGGCAGAACTTCAAACTCCAGAGCAACAGTATTGATAGATTCAATATCCCTCATTCCATCAATTGATGATTTACCATTCTTTGCGAACGAAAGTGCCGATCGTGAAGAGTTTGATCGTAACAATTGTGGTGATCCTTATTACTATAAT
Organism: Archips xylosteana; assembly: GCA_947563465.1. Classification (NCBI taxonomy): domain Eukaryota; kingdom Metazoa; phylum Arthropoda; class Insecta; order Lepidoptera; family Tortricidae; genus Archips; species Archips xylosteana. The sequence goes on from OX387349.1 coordinate 9,769,886, forward strand.
TTAAACAGAGAGAACGTTCTTGAAATCTGTAAAAAGTATCATGCTAGTATAGGGTTTTATATCAGAAACGGAACGGACCCGTGCCAGTGTGACCCATCAGGATCGAAAAGCCATCAATGTGATCCTTATACTGGCTACTGTCAATGTGTAGAAAACATAGTAGGGGCGAGGTGTGACCGGTGTGCTCCTGGAACATACGGATTTAGCAAGTTTGGTTGTAAACGCTGCGACTGTAATAGTATTGGCTCTCTGGATAATTTTTGCGATGCAACAAGTGGCCAGTGCAAATGTAGAGTTAATACGTACGGTCGTGCTTGTGATTTGTGCCAACCTGGATATTTTAATTTCCCAAATTGTCAACAATGCGATTGTAATGGCCATGCAGTTGAATGTGATGATAAAACAGGCGCATGTCGAGAATGCAGGGATTACACAGAAGGCCACCGCTGTGAACGATGCGTGGAAGGATATTATGGAGACCCACGACTTGGTATTGATATACCTTGCAGATCTTGCCCATGTCCCGGGGTAAAGGGTGATTCTAACAAAAATAGTCACGCTGATCGCTGTGAATTAGACCCCGAAACAAAGGACGTTGTTTGTGACTGCCAAGAGGGTTACGCTGGGCCACTATGTGATGTATGTGCCGATAACTACTATGGTGACCCCTTGAAAGGCACTTGTGAAAAATGCGAATGTAATGACAATACAGACATAACAAAACCTGGAAATTGCGATCCTTATACGGGAAAATGTTTAAAATGTTTACATAACACAGCCGGCGATAGCTGTGAAGTGTGTCGAGAGGGCTACTATGGCAATGCTTTAGACAAGAGCTGTTACAAGTGTAACTGTTCAGAACTGGGCACAAACTTTACGGAAGGCCACTGCGATGGCGTAACAGGACAATGTCACTGTCATAATAATGTTATGGGCATAAATTGTGACCAGTGTACAGAAAATTATTGGAGGATAGCTCTTGGAACAGGATGTGATCCCTGCAATTGCGATCCTATCGGGTCGACCTCTCCTCAATGCAACCCGTACGTTGGTAAATGTAATTGTATACCTGGCTATGGAGGCAGACAATGTGATCAATGTCAAGAAAATCATTGGGGTGATCCAAACATAGAATGTCATGAATGCGAATGTGACGTATATGGAGCGGTGTCACAGCAATGCTTACGGGATAACGGATCATGCGTTTGTAAACCCGGTATCGGTGGATATAAATGTGATCTATGTGCTAGAGGTTATCTTGGAGAAGCACCTCAATGCTACGCATGCGGCGAATGCTTCGATAATTGGGATCTCCTAATAGGTGAACTACGGACGCAGACCGAATACGCCATCAGTAATGCTAGCAAAATAAAACTTGTCGGTGCTACAGGTGCATATACTAGAGACTTTGAGGAAATGACTAAAAAACTTTCCGAAGTAGAAACTCTCCTTGAAAGCTCCAAGCAAGGACAAACAACTATTAAAGATCTAATGTCTAACGTTACAGCGTTACAAAATAAACTAGCAGAAGCAGACAAAAAGGTCCAAGAAAGTAATTTTAACCTTAATGCTATAACATCAAAAATTAACTTAGGAAATGTCACATTGGATAGTCTCAAATCAAGCATAGATCACCTTAAGGCGAAAACTCTGGATTTGAGTAATAATGCAACAAAGTTACAGGAAGCCAATCTAGAAGGTGCTCTTAATTTAACTAGGGAAGCGAAACAACGTTCGATCAAAGCGGCAGATGATGCTGAAAATGTGCAAACATTAATTGCTAACACAGACCGACAAATAAAAAATACAGACCGGCTATTGGAAATGCAATACACGCATTTTAATAGTACCCAAAATGAAAATGACAAAAAACTTTCAGAATTACAAGAGCAATTATCTTCGTTAAATGCTCAATTCCCAAAACTCAATGAAAAAATGTGCGGACAAGAAAGTGACAACTGCGACATATGCGGTGGTGCGGGATGTGGTAAATGCGGTGGCATATCTTGTGATCAAGGTGCAGTCACTAAAGCCGAACAAGCTTTAGATTTTGCAAACAAAACTGAACACCGTATTAAAGACCATGAACTTACTGCTGAGGATTTGTTCAGATCTATCTCGCAAGTAAAACAAGATACTGTTGCTGTACGTTCGCGAGCAAGTGACTTATTTACTAAAGCGAATGAATTTAAATCATCAGCTGAACGTGTCACTAATGAAAGTCAAGATTTAACCACAGAATTGAAAGAGTTTTTATCCAACACATCTAATACACCAGCAGACGTGCGAGCATTAGCCAGTGAAATACTGAACTTATCAATTAGTGTAGAACCTAAAGAGATAACTGAACTGTCGGAACGTATTAATTCTACGGTGTCACAACTGACTAACATTGAAAATATAATATCGGAAACTAAGCCAGATCTAGAAAGAGCAAAAACACTGAATCAAAATGCCACAGCTGTCCATAAATCTGCCAATTTGACATTGGAAATGGCAAATAAAGTATTACAAGCTCTAGACGAAGCTCAAGCTGCCCAGGATGCAGCACATAATGCCATAGATAAAGCGAACAAGGACATACAAGCTGCTAAAGCAGATTTGATTCCAATAGCGACTGAAACTGAACTGGCTCAGAAAAAAGCCAATGAAACAAAGAAAGAAGTCGAAGGTCTTCATTCGAGACTTTCAGGTTTACAAAAGAATGTTCTTAAAATTGAAAGTGACGCAGAGCAAGTGAAAGCAGAAGCAAATGAAGTTGTGAATGGAGCTGAATTAGCGGAGCAAAAAGCACGTCAACTTAGGCAAGATTTTAAACAAACTAATATGTCTCTTGCAGACCGCGCAGATCGGACATCTACTTCAAGAGAAAAAGCACAAATGTTACTTGACCGCGCGACTAAACTTGCTAGTCACACACAAAATCAGCTCCAACTTCTTGCCAACATGGAAGAATTATATAATGATAATAATGAACAACTGAATATGTTGGAAAAAGAAATTGCTGATTTGAATTTGCAGATGAATTATTATTTATCAGAAATTACAAAGCAATCCGACAATTACAGGTCTTGTACGACCTAAACAGGTCATATAGCCTTAGATCCCACCGTAAAATTTAGCACCAATCTTTTATTTGATCGGAATGTGTCTTAAATAAAAAGTTACAGATACGCCTTTACAATAACTGTGATAAAGGTACTTGTAGCAAGATTTTGCTATAACTCCATGTGTAACGTTTTGTTTAAGTCACATTGCAGAATTTTGCAGTGGAATCTTATATTTATATTATTAACTGAAGTAAATGAGATTTTTGTCAATTTTGATACTTTTCCCAAAAGTGCCATAAAACTGTTTTTGTCAGTGTTAGTCATTGTTCGTTAAAAGTGTAGTTAGACTACAATCGTGACCGTACTCTAAGCAGTGTGTGGCTCAGGCTAGGTTATAAACAATTTTAAAATATAGAATATGATACAGTTCAATGAAATTGGGAAGTGTGACTGTACATATTAGTAACCTCTCTTTTGAAGTCTATTAAAAATAGTTAACAATTACTTTTAAACAACGTCTTGCTTAGTATATGTATGTAATTAACTAGTATCTAAAAGTTACCTCAACAGTTTAATGTTATTTAAACATAAATGAAATGTATTTTAACTTGGTATACAATTACTTGAGAAGTATTTCATACATACGTACATTTCATAGAACTACAATTGAGAATAAAAATCGAGACTTCTTGTCACTATTCCAAAGAAAATATTAAGTTCTGATAAGGCTATGTCTGTTTATATGTAATTTAGTGATAGCAATTTATTTTAAACTAGAACTTCAGTGCCTTAGAGTTAAGTAACTTATATTATGTATTTTGTGCTTTTAATATTTCTAATTCCTATAATGCGATTTACACTGTCTTTCGAATGTGTGTGTTTGAATAAACTTAGTTCAATTGTATCTAGTAGATACCTAGTCTGGCAGTACAATAAATACACTCATCTTAGCATTTTAATATGATCTGTTGGTACTATTGGATAAAAACTTGCATTTAATAACTGGTAATGTAGTTAATGTCTGGTGCATGCAAATTATGTTTTAGCTATAGCATTTGAGGCTGGTCTTGCAGCCAATTCCTATCTATATCTTTTATGTTTTTGTAAAATATGAGGCACCTATACTTAATTATAAAATGTATAGTAATGTTAATAAAACTTTTTCTAAAAATCGTTGTTTCTTTTATATCTAAATCTTTAATATTTCTATTTATATTCTACCCACTTTGTTTTTGTTAGCATGACCGTTCACACTTCTCATTTAGTTATTAAGTAGGTAAAAAAGATATATTTTTCTCAGTAAGTGATTGTAAATCTTTTTGAGAAATAAATAATCCTAAACCGTAATAGAACCTGTCTATTACTCCTACAAAGAAAGATACCTAACGCCAAGTTGAAAGAAAGTGGAATAAGTCATTATTCAGGATCTATAAACAATGGTTATGAATATGATAAATTTATAAATTAGAATTGTTATTTTTTCTTATTCCATTTGTAATTTGTTACTCTTTCGCATTGGGTAACTGTAATGATCAGGGAGCGAAACTTTCGTGCGGGTGACGTCATTATGACGTGAAGTCGCATACAGGATGTTTTTAAAACAAAATTGCGCCCTCAAATGTTTCTAAATAATTTAGTGGTGATGTAAATTAAAAAATACGATATTAATAAAATACCTAACTAATCTAATTCTAACATAAATAAATTTTTCCTCGAGTGAATGAAACTACACAACAAAATTTAATTTAAAATAAAATTTCATGCAGAATGCTTAAAATTGAAACATAATGTCGCATTTTTAGCATATGTAGGCATAATATTAACTCTCGAATCTCCCGCCAGTTGTTAAAATTGGCGTCGTACTGGTCATAACCCTCATAACCGCAAATATTGTGGAAAGTCAACCTTTCTTCATCTAAATCAATTCCTTTTGATGGCAAAAGCAATCCCAAATCCCAAACCCATCCATGAAAATTGACTACGGTATATTTGACATTGATCATTATCAGTAAACTAAAGAGGTCTAGATATAAACACTCTGTATGTGGCTTGACGTCATACGTCTGTCACCCGCACGAAAGTTTCGCTCCCTGCTTTGATCAATTATAACTACACACACTATCCACAGTCGCGCGCCCGAAAATGTCCGAGCCAAATGAGCGCCACTTTGATAAAAGTGGCCTTCTTTTTTCTCAGTACGTTGCGTGAAATTGTCAAGTTTAGCTGTCAAGTGTCAACCGAAATTCGACTGTAATGCAGTAAAGACTAGGTTCAAATTTCTGTGTAGGTGATGATTTTAATTGTTACGCAAACAAATAAAATAGTTCGGACATTCTTTGAAGGGGATTTTGTTCGGCAATGTGTATCTTCAGTTATAATTGATCAAAGGCTCCCTGGTAATGATAGATGTAATGTGGAAATAAATAAATAAATAATAAACTATTTTGGTTAAGGGCTAAGAGATAGAGACTAACATTTAGTAATTAATTTTTCTATAAAATAATTTAAATCACTATATGATTATATTTTTTCTTACATCATAGTTGATGAAGAAATAAACTGTTGCGATTATATTCTCGCTCTGTTTATGTAATTATACACGAATTTAAATGTCCGACCAGCTTGTATTTAATTGATACCAAATGATTTTAAACATGAAACTACCGTGAGACTCACTCATAGTGAAAATAAACGGATCACTCACGTCTCAAAACGAGTTTAACTCGACATGTTTCGGGCTAATCCGTAGCCCTTCCTCTCGGAGTCGCACGTCACGGCGGCTGCCACACGTGCACTGCGTGCTAACGCCCTGGTCGCGCGGCTACTCGACGCAACTGACAGCGACACACAACTACCCCCGTTTTCATCATCACTTTTATTGTCATTGTCAAATGTAGGGTAGCACACAACACTAACCACATCACTTTGTAAAGGTTCGCTCACACTCACCGTTGACGCAGTACGAACATTCAACACTGTTTTCCAACTCGGGGGTACTGACCAACCACTATCCCGGTTAAAATTTGGATGACGACCAATCTCGATGGCTTCACGCACCTTCCGCGGAATGAAAAACTTTTCTCTCGCAAGTACGGAAGCCTTATCAAAACGGACAACAAAAATTGCTGTCTTGAAAAAGCAAGACAGCAAGGGGTCTGCGGTGGCCGAACACTCTATGGACTCGGGCTCGACGCACTACATCCGTTTTGATAAGGCTTCCGTACTTGCGAGAGAAAAGTTTTTCATTCCGCGGAAGGTGCGTGAAGCCATCGAGATTGGTCGTCATCCAAATTTTAACCGGGATAGTGGTTGGTCAGTACCCCCGAGTTGGAAAACAGTGTTGAATGTTCGTACTGCGTCAACGGTGAGTGTGAGCGAACCTTTACAAAGTGATGTGGTTAGTGTTGTGTGCTACCCTACATTTGACAATGACAATAAAAGTGATGATGAAAACGGGGGTAGTTGTGTGTCGCTGTCAGTTGCGTCGAGTAGCCGCGCGACCAGGGCGTTAGCACGCAGTGCACGTGTGGCAGCCGCCGTGACGTGCGACTCCGAGAGGAAGGGCTACGGATTAGCCCGAAACATGTCGAGTTAAACTCGTTTTGAGACGTGAGTGATCCGTTTATTTTCACTATGATACCAAATGATCTTTGCAGATGGTTGTACCTAGAGCCAATATTGTCCAACGACGAAGGCGAACTTGGTATCAAATTCCGGAAGGTAGACCAAGGGTTTAGGCAGGTCACTCGAATCTTTGAAGCGGATCCTAGATTATCGGTCCTGCTGCAGTCAGCACGTCTGCAACCTATGCTGGATTCTATTTCGGAACAATTATTAGCCTGTCAATCTGCGCTTAACAAATATATTGACGTAAGTAAAGCTGTAATACTAGTCAGCAATAAAAGTAGCATGGCAATGAAAATAGTTGTATACTCTACCTTGACAACAAGAGAGCAAAAGTTAATAAGATTTTTTCTCTTGACTATTACTCTTAACTCGAATATACTTTATATGACCACAAATAGAATAGTATGTTGTATTCCATTCAATTATTTTAAAAAATTTAATAGTCAGATATTATCCTACTAATATTATAAACGCGAAAGTTTTTAAGTATGGATGGATGTTTATTACTCTTTCACGCTAAAACGGTTTGATGGATTCTGATGAAATTTGGCACACATATAGTTTATAATCCGGATTAACATATAGGATACTTTTATCCCGGAAAATTGCATAGTTCCCGCGGGATAGTGATAAACGAATTCTTCGCTGACGGAGTCGCGGGCAGCAGCTCGTACAAAATACAATTAAAAATACAGTCAGTCAAATAAACCGCCCCGCGTCACATCAGGCGCAAAGGTGCCCAATACACTTGCCGTATTGTCCCGTTGAACCGCGATGGCCAACTTTTGCACCAGAAACGACCCATAGTTACGGTCAAGACGACTCTCTCACCAAGACGGCTCTACTTATATTCCATTCGATTTTCCTTCTGGAATAATAACACATGCTATTCTAGTATCTATGACGAAATTCGAAACTTTATTGCTCATCAAAATCGGGTTTGACGCAATTTTGTAGTTTCGTTAATGTTTACACAAACCGTCCTACGTTGAACTGTCAATGTTCTAGGAAAAACGCTCTACGTTCCCGAGATTATATTTTCTAAGTGATGACGACCTATTGGAGTTGCTTGGTCAAGCACGGGCTGGTGCCGAGGGAAGGGAAGCAGTGATGCAGACGCATCTCAAGAAACTGTTTCCTGGAACAACTGGAGTGCGTTTAGGCCCCGAAAGCATGTCAATCACGGCTCTGTGCAGCCATTACGGGGAAATATTCCAGCTTGACCATCCTGTCGACATTGATTGTCCCGTGGAGGTAGGTTTATCAAACGCAGCGATTCAATAGCGATTAACGATACTTTGATGTAATGCGATATAATGCTTTGCTGAAAATTGTTACTTGTGTTTACTGTTTGCAAAGAACCTTATATAATTTCGGAACTTCCATAAAAAAATTACCCACAAAAGTGACTATTCAAGTTTATTTTTCTACTCGTGTATAGTCGACCAAGCAAGTGCTTTACCATTTTTTATGACAGTTCCTACATTAGAATAAAACAGTAAGGCTAATTGTCCTATTGACTTGTAAGTGACTTGATGTTTTAAGCCGTACAACTGACATTAAACCTTAGAGTGGTAAAGGAATTTCTTGGTCGACTGTACCTACTTTAATTTGCGAATTATAATTTTACGAACAAAACAAAAGCTACTGTATCGAAAAAAAACTAAAGTTGTGTACAGAGAACTGAAAAGAGTTTCAAAGATATTAATTCAAAGTCGTTCTTCCTTGAATTTGTTGATTATGACGTGACACAAACACTCCTTTTTTATTATGAGAGGGAGGAAAACGAGCAAGCGGGCGATCTGATGGGAATGGGGATCATCTCCTGCTTGCTAATTGTTTGAAAATATTACTTTGCCAGTCTGTTGCCTTGTGATTCATTAAAAGTATTCAATACACAGAGAAATCACTCGTACCATGTTTATTTTTAAAGTTCTTATTACAGTTTATTGTCAAATAAATTATCATTTAAATGGCTAAAATAAATTACGTAACATTTTGTAGAAAAAGTATTGTATACAGTCATTACATAGTTTGGTCTTAAATTCTTGTACCTTGTTTAGCCCACGCGGCAAAGCCTCCTAGCCTGACCACGGTAGTCGACTTTAGGAACCCCTATTATGAAACAATTTTATGAACTGAAACAATTACTTAGCTCACCCGCGACCTTACGATAGTTACTTTTATGTAAGAAATACTAAGTAGGTATTATTTACGTAACACATTCGTATTTGGGGGTTTTCAGAAAAAAATGTACCCGTTTTGCCTTAATTATCCTTAACCTCTCGTATACTGGAACGCGGATCTGCTATTATATCTTTCTTGTATGTCAGATCTGCGTCTGGCTATCTTTTTGTATTTTTTTTTTTGAAATCTGTAAAATTGGTACTATTTAAGACAAACGAGACTAGAATCCAGTTTTTTTTTTACTTTCGGCATACAAGAGGTTAATTTTCCATACAAAATTTATTAGTCAGTTTTGTGACGGTCCATACAACATGTATGGTTAACTGCGTCACAACACAAAACTGACAATTAAAAGAAGGACACTTTTTTTACTGCTTAAATCGATAGTGCTTGTGATTCTGAGCAGAAACAACCCAAAATTTGTTAGGTTTTTTTAAAAACAGTACAGGGTACATTTTTTTCTGAAAATGCCCATTTGGGTCACAGAAATGCATATGCAACCCATAATTAAACAATGATTGGAGCCAATTGGCTGCGACAGACTGAAAGACACCCCAGACAGGCTACACGAGACGGAGATGAAATGATCCTATAATAGTCGTGTTTTTAACGACAAAATCAAGTCTCACACATTAAATTTTAAATTGATACAAAAAAATACCTAAGTAGGTATGCTAACAAAAATCTTAGGTAAAGTGTGTAAGGTGACATAATTATTATTTCAGGTTTGGCTGAAGAACCTTGAAACGGAAATGCGTTCATCTTTAAAGAATATGACACTCAAATGTGTTGTGTCTAACTCTCTACCGGAGCAAGATCCATTCTCTCTACCAACACAGATACTCTGCCTAGCACAGAATGTCCGTTTTACCGAACAAACTGAGAAGGCCATTAACTCAAAAGGTCTGCATGAACTTAAAGCTAATATCGAAAAAGAAAGTTTATATTATGCTGCCGCTGAGGCCGAAGACGATAGTGAACGCCAAAAGCGGCAAGCACTCATTTTGCAGTGTGCCTATTACGATAACGTAGTCCGCACCCTTATTGACAGTAATGTCGTTTCGAAAAGTGATTGGCTATGGCAGAAACAACTAAGGTAATCTTTTTTAATTGAATCTCTTAGTCAGCTGAATTGAAAGCTAGGTACTCTCTCGCAATTAAGTCTTCTAATGATGCCACCAGATAGAGTGAAGCACCTTACTAAGTATCAGCTTTGCAAACTTCCACACTTCTGTATTAAATTCCAACAATTTAGAAGTTGTAATCTCATAGACGTAAAGAAACCTATATCTCTATGTAAAAGTATTAAAACTTAAGAAAGCTTGTCTTTTTAATAAATTACCATTAAGTATATTAACCATTAAACCTCTTGTTTCACAGATTCTACATCTTGGGTTCCAAGGAAGTGGTAGCTAAAATGGGGTTAGCCCAAATTTCCTATTCGTACGAATATCTTGGTGTGAACACGGGCCAGTTTGTTCGGACTGAACTAGCTGACGAATGCTTTTTGATTCTGACTCAGGTAAATATATTTTTGATTCTGACTCAGGTAAATACATTGCTATTTTTATTGGCATATAAACAGTTACCAGTTTCAAATTACATTTGTCTAGATCAGCTGAAATTATGTTACGTGTAAGTGTTACCAAGGATCATATAGACTGGACTAGCTTTTGCCCGCGACTTCGTCCGCGTAGAATTCCAATTTGTGGTAAAGCTTCTTCATCTCTTTCATTGTATAAAACAAAAATCCGGCACCGGCAACATCCATCATTATTATCATTTCATCATGAGTATCAGTTAGTGAATATTATAAATCCCGTTTATTCCCTATCCCGCGGGAATTTCAACAAATTTGTCCTTATTCTTTGCAAAATTACACTTATTTTTATCCCGCGGGTATTTTGCATTTTCCCCGAGAAAAGTAGCCTATGTCCTTAAAGCTTTCTACCGATAAATGAACTTTTAAAATCAGCCGCGTAGTTGAGTTCACTTATTTTTTTCCCGTGGGAATTTTGATTTTTCACGGAGAAAATAGTCTATGTAAGTAAGGGTTAGTGTAGCTACTCACTAATAGGTGAAAGAAATTTTCAAATCAGCCCTGAAGTGAAATTCACTTCTTAATATCCCAGGGGAATTTTGCATTTTACCGAATAAATAGTAGGTAGCCTATACCAATAAAGGATAGTGAAGCTTTCTATTGGTGATTTTTTTTTAAACTCAGCCCCGAAGTTAATTTTACTATTTTCTATACCGCGGGAATTTTGCATTTATCCGGAAAAAAGCATCCTATGTTAACCAAGGACAGTGCATCTTTTCTATTGGTGTAAGACATTTTAAAATGAGCTCCGAAGTTGAATTTTCTTTTTTTCTATCCCTTGGGAATTTTGCATTTCCCCGGAAAAAAGTAGCCTATGTCAATAAAGGATAGTGTAACTTTTTACTGGTAAAAGTTTTTTTTTTTAATCGGCTCGGAAGTTTCAGAGATTATCTATCCCACAGGAATTTCCAAAAATCCTGCAGTAAGTTTTTTTGTTGTTATGGTCATTTTCGTTAATACTGTATTTGAAAAGATTAGTAATTGTAGTTACGGAGATATGGTCCAGTTGATTTGAGTACCTACATATATAAATCCTGATTTAACTTTATCCCGTGGAAATTTTCAAAATTCTTTATATTCGCTTTATATTCTAATAGTCTAATTGCATGCCCAATTTGTACAGTTTAGTAATCTTCGTTATGGGCATAGGGTCACTCTTGATGAAATATATAAATCCCGATTATTCCTTATCCCGTGGAAATTCCGGAAAATCCTTTCTTATCGGATGCCTACGTCATACAAAGAACACACCCTCCACGTTTTAGGTCTCTACATACAGCGGTTTAGGCTGTGCGTTAATCCGGCAGTCAGTCATTTAGGACTTCAGGACAAAGCATTTTATATGTATTTGCATTGCACCAAGCTTTTATGCGAGTTCAACAATGATATTTGAATACTCAATTCGATTTTATTCGAAAAAGGTTGAACTCGCATAAAAGCTTCATCATCATCATCATTTCAGCCGTAGGACGTCCACTGCTGGACATAGGCCTCCCTCATTGACGTCCAATCATTACGGTTGGAAGCGACTTGCATCCACCCTGAACCTGCGGCCTTCACCAAAACGTCCGTCCATCTCGTTGGTGGACGTCCCACGCTGCGCTTGTAAAAGCAAAAGCTTGGTGAAATGCAAATACTTAATACATATAATTAGCTATTATCAGAGATCAGATCAAGACGTGGTTGACAAACGTAGACAAAAATGGTTTGCAATATTTGAAGTTTCGTTTCGTTTACAATGTGTCAAAATAAAATGTAATTTAAATCAAAAGCACTAAGGAGTATTGATATCAACTTCGAAGCAAATCACCCCCAAAATAACTTTCTACTACTTTTTGACCCCGTCAAGGGATGAATTTCAATAAAATACGAAACACGTCTTCCATCAATTTTGTTAAAGAATGTTTATGCAAAATTTGAAGTAGATTGGACCAAGGAATCACGATGTCTCATACAAACTTTGCCCCCCTTTTTTACCCCCTTAGAAGTAGAACTACGGAAAATCCTTTCTTATCGGATGCCTACGTCATACAAAGAACACACCCTCCAAGTTTCAGGTCTCTACGATCAGCGGTTTAGGCTGTGCGTTGATCCGTCAGTCAGGACAAAGGATTTTATATGTATAGATTAGCAATCGCCATAGTACAGATCGTCCACAGAAAAATACAATACAATACAATACAAAATAGTTCGATTATTAAATCTAGATGGCGCTGAAAAATTTGCAGTAATATGAAATATCTGTAGTCTTATTGTTTTCCTTTCAAACCCTCGGGCTATATGTCAGCGCCATCTAGATTTAATAATCGAACTATTTTTCCACGGCCGATCTGTACTATGGCGATTGCTAATCCAGTATTACCAAGCAGATTGTTAATTCTTATTACGAGACCTCACCATTTCGTTACTAATTCTGTGCGTTAGGTACCATTCGTAAAATTACCCCGATTCTGATGCCCAGTAGCTGCGTATGCGTATACTCGTAGCTATAATTAGCCGCACGAAAAACAGCACCTTTTCAACGTCAAGCCTAGCCAAAACGTAAAGCTACTTTGAACTTTATGTCATTGCGTAAAAATGACTTTGACATTGTACTTTACGACACGTATATCCGTCGTTGGTGTTGGAAAGGTTAACGAGGCAAAAGAGACTGCCTTGCAACGTATACTTACATATGATTTCCTTGACTTACTAGGTTACTGTTTGTTGGTTTCAGTCATTGCATCTTGGTCTTATGGGTAACCCCTTTGGTCCCGCTGGCACCGGAAAAACTGAATCAGTAAAAGCTCTTGGAGGATTAGTTGGTCGCTTGGTTTTAGTATTCAATTGCGACGAGGTAAGTGGTAAAAAATAAGTTACAATTACAAATCTATTCTTTATTTAGCGGTTTATTTATAAGTAGCTGTTGCCTGCGACGCCGTCTGTGAAGGATTCGTTTATCGCTATCTTTCGAGAACTACGCTATTTTCCGAGATAAAATTATGCTACGTCCATTCCCGGGACTCAAATTCTCTGTATACTAAATTTCATCTAAATCGGTTCAACGGCTTAAGCGTGAAGATGTAACAGACAGACACACTTTTGCATTTATAATATTAGTATGGATATGGATTAGTGTGGATATCTTAGAAAGACCCCGAAAAGCCCGCATCTTTTTTAGTAATTTTTTTTCTAGCGTAACGTACTCGCTGGGATGAATTTTACATTTTTATAAAGAAAAATGTTCTAATTTCGCTGTTAGTAATAAACTTCCTCGGCTAAAGTTATTCTTAAGCAGAACGAACGGCAGAGGACTTATTCGAAAACTCTACGTACGTCACCGCCATAAGCATCGGAGTTGTCTAGCATTTATGCATTTCTGAACACGACCGTGTTATCAATTTATCAATTACCCATGAGTGTGATCGGACACTTTTTGAAAGAAAGAAAAAACAATTTATTGCCACAAAAACAAAATAAACAATTAAAAATCCTACATATTAAACGCTAAACACATAGAAAGCTCCGATGTTTATGATGTCGTCTGTACGCACAACCAGACAATTAATAGGTGAGCTTTTACTGCTATGATGCTGCAGACAAATGGCATCTTTATTTATCGTTTCAATTTGCAGTGACATTTAGTGAAACTTGTTTTAGGAATTTAGCTTTTGTTGATTTGAGGTTGGATTAGTATGACTTAGACTGGAAATAATTCTTTCTTGCTAGGGCTTGTCTAATTTAAAATGACGCGCGCCCAACGCATATCTGCCAAGATAAATATTTCTCTATTGTAGCTTAAATTGAGTTTCAAATCCTGTGCGTAAATGCGGTGGTGGGGCGCGTCATTATAAATTAGACAAGCTAAATAAATATTAGGGACAATCTTACACAAATCGACCTAGTCCCAAACTAAGCAGAGCTTGTACTATGGATACTAGTCGACGATAAACATACTTAGATAAATAAATATTTAAATACATAGAAAACATCAATAACTCAGGAACAAATATTCGTGCTCATCACACAAATAAATGCCCTTACCGGGATTCGAACCCAGGACCTCTTGCTTCGTAGGCAGGGTCACTACCAACTAGGCTAAAGCGGTCGTTAAAGCTCTACCTAATATTCTAGGCAATGGATGCAGAATGCATGGGCCGGTTGTTAAGCGGTCTAGCACTGTGCGGTGCGTGGGGCTGCTTCGATGAGTTCAACCGTCTCACCGCTGAGACCCTGGCTAATGTGTCGCATCAACTCGCTTCGTTACTGCAAGCTATGCGGGCCACGGACGGGCTGAAGACTGCGCTGCTCAATGGGAAACAGGTTAGTTGCTGTTCGTTTATTTTTATTTTCGTTCGTTTACCTGTTTTCTCTTTTATTTATGTAGTTACGAATTGAAAAAAAAACCGGCCAAGTGCGAGTCAGGCTCGCGCACTGAGGGTTCCGTACAATTTTTTAGGTAAACAGCTGTATCTATAATTAACCAGTGTTAGCAGAGCCCTGCTTCTAAGTAAAATGTACACAATGTGGGACCATTTTAGATTGGTTAGTTGGGATTATATGGTGTAACTAAAACTTTATGCTTTTCGTAATTTTTGCTTTATCTGTGCTATAAGACGTTGCTTTGTACCAAATTTCAAGATTCTGAGTTCACGGGAAGTACCCTGTAGGGTTTGATTCCCTTGCAAGTGTCGAAAATTTGCGGCATTAACGGCTGTATCTTTTGATTGCGTTGGCTTAGAAGTTTGATTCTTTCACAGCTCCAAGAGACAGTAGACCTGAGTATTTGATATGAATTTCAACTTGATACCTCCACGCGTTCCTGAGATAAAGGGTATTGACAGACAGACAGACGAACAACAAAGTGATCCTATAATGGTTCCGTTTTTCCTTTTGAGGTACGGAACCCTAAAAACACGCTTTCATCAGTTACACACTAAAAATCACTATAATATAATTTCCAGACAATGAGTGAGTTAAAAAAAGAGTGGGATCTTTTTTCAAAATAAAATAAAACTACCTACATTTTCCCTTGTTCTATTTGTCACTGAAAAGTGCTTTTTGATTCTTCGAGAATCATGTACTTATAACGTGTTTTTTAGTTTTTAAACTATAATATTTTATTTCATTGTGTTTCCATTCCAGATCGCCGTTTCTGAATGGTGTGGGGTAGCGGCGACCATGAACCCCGTCGGTCGCGGTTACGGCGGGCGGCGCGCGCTGCCAGCGGCACTGGAGCGCGTGACGCGGCCGGTGGCGATGATGCAGCCGCGCGGCGACCAGCTGGCGCGCCATCTGCTGGCCGCGCGCTGCGTGCCCGACGCCGCGCCGCTCGCGCTCGACCTGGCCGCGGTGTTCTCTATGGCCGGGTGCGTCAGACTAACTTTTTCATGGCATGATCCCTTACGGTCTGCAAAACATGTCGACGTATCACCACCACTTTTAATTATTAAAATCAGGTCCGCAGCGCAGGCTTCGTCAGGTAAACATTTTGTTATCCGCAACGAGCTTGCAACTATCATAATTTTATGTGGAATGGAAATTAAAAAAGAGTATCTTGCAGGCCTTTAATTTTGTATGAAATTCCACTAACGACCTCTCGTCTAGCCGCAGCTGAAACGTAATACTTCGGAGCCAAGAAGCGGAACATCAATATTTCATTGCATGTTTGAGTAATGTACTATTATGGCATTCCAGCCTCCTGCTAAGCGGGCAGCGGCACTACGACTGGGGCTTGCGCGCGCTGAAAGCAGCGGTGGGCAGCGCGGGCGCCGCGCTCGCCGCGCGCGCGCATTCCTCGCTGCCGGAGCAACGCGCGGCGCTGCGCAGAGTGCTCATGCTCAATAACGTGTCCAAGCTCACCAGTTATGACGCGGAAAGGTAAAACATGTAAAACACTAGCCATTACCAACAGTTCGTATAGGTCCGCTCTTTATAGAAGACTAGCGGTTGCCCGCGACTCCGTCTGCGAAGAATTCGTTTATCACCGTCCCACGGGAACTATGCAGCTTTCCATGAGCGGGTGCCGAATTCTAAACGCCGCGGAAAACACCACAAACCTAGTTTCCAGGTTACAATTTAAGGCCGATTGTTTGCCGGGACGGGACTACGTATACTTACAGGCATTGCATACCTAACAATAAAATTGAGCCAGTGACGATAGTTATAGAATACATTGAATGTTCATAAGATTTTGTTGCTAAACTCAAAGTTCAGTACAACAATAAACCCTAAAAAAAGTAAATGGTCAATAAATCGCCCCCTGCCTTGAAAAGTTTTGAAACTAAAAACTTATATAGATCATGAGTGAACAGCGGTGTTAATATAATCGCTGCAATCTGTGACATTATTTACTTTTTATTTATTTATTTAGCTTCCGTAAGTATTATGTTCTATTACAGATTAAAATACAGTAAAAACTCAACTTAAAATACAAAATTAAGAGGTTCACATTTCACTTTGTTATTTCTATGAAAAATTTTGTTTTCAATTACAGATTCGAGAACATTTTATCATTAGTGTTTGCTGATGTCCCTAAAGAAGAATATACAACGGACCCCATTAGTTCTGCGGTCGACGCGTCCGTTGATTCTCTCGGTCTTGTGCATAATAAGCTACAGGTATGCAAAAATATTAAAAGACTCCAATGAATCAAGTTACCACACGACTTTTTAAGTAAACTTGAATTGATGAAACGCAGTGTGAATTGGTTCGGTTACTTATATAGATTTTTATATCTTTGATTTGTTTAACATTCAAATATTTTTAGGTACAAAAGTGTATTGAGCTTTACGAACAACTACAACAAAGGATGGGCGTTGTGATTGTTGGCCCTCCAGGATCAGGGAAGACCACTATCAGAAAACTCCTGAAAGCTGTATGTATTTTTTTTTTGTTATCAAACGACTTAAAAACTGCCGCACATAATAAAAAATAATGTTAAAAAACGACACTGCCAGTCTCTACCATTACTTGATGTAGTGTTAAAAAATAACTTGAGTTTTTTTGCAGGCTCTAATACAACGTGGCAAAAACATAGTGGAATATACAATATGCCCTAAGGCAATGAGTCGTAACTGGCTGCTCGGCCATATCGATCACGACACTAGACAGTGGACCGACGGCGTTATATCTGCGACTGCGCTGGAGGTGTCAAATCAACCTTCCGGTATTCACACAGTATTCGTATTTACTCATTGAGAAAAATCTTCAGCCTTTTTCATGAAAGGATTATATTGAGCTAGTTCCATATTCTGTGCGAATTCCTAGATAACCCTGCTTGGTATATCTCTACGATAGTTGTACAAAATTATATAAAGCTCTAGTGGTTTAGGTTTTGATTGATCTGCCTTTCAGACAAGTTACAGGTGGATATCGATGCAGATTTAGTTCAAACAAACCAAAACCTGTGACCAAGTCATACGCGTTGCATTTATCGTTTACCGTTCAACTTCGACTTGTAAACTGTCGTTGCCAGGGTTTATGATATTTTTATAATTTAAGCGCGAAAAATATTAAATATAGCTTTATTCAGCTTCTGGAACTTAATCATATAATTTATCCACTAGTATCTAGTATCTCCAACATCGAGTATTTTTTAACTAAAAAAGCTATGTAAAGCTATGTATAGCCAGATCAAGTAAGTGCTTTACCGTTTCTTGTGACAGTTCCTACGTCAAAATAAAACAATAAGGCTGATTGTTAAGTTGATTTGTGCGTGAAAATAGCCTTTGACGTTTTAAGCCGTACAACTGACATTTAACCTTAGGGTGCACGGGTGGTAAAGGAATTTCTTGGTCAACTATACTTGTATCGTGTTTAATTAACAGTATTGCTTTTTGTCAGATGTGTGGTCCTGGGTAGTATGTGACGGCGACGTGGACCCCGAGTGGGTGGAAGCGTTAAACTCGGTTCTAGACGACAACCGTCTCCTGACGCTGCCTTCAGGCTGGCGCATACAATTCGGCGCCAACGTCAACTTTCTCTTTGAAACACATGACTTACATCACGCATCGCCAGCTACTATCTCTAGGATGGGGATCATACTGATAAGGTTAGGTCCCTTTGATACCATCAAACATTATGATTTCCTAGCTGTTGCTCGCGACTCGGTCTGCGAAGAATCCCTATCCGCTATCCCTCGGGAACTGTACAATTTTCTGGGATAAAGGTATCCTATATGTATGTTAATCCAGGTTATAAACTATCTGTGTGCCAAATTTCATCAGAATCCGTCAAACCGTTTTAGCGTCACAGAGTAACAAACATCCATGCATACTATAATAAATAATAATAATAAATAATATTTATTCAAAATACTTTCTTACAATACAATACAATTTATCTAGGAGACTTATAGGAAAAAGAAACACATATGCCTGAACTAGGATGATCCTGTGTTTCAGGCGTGAAAAATAAAAATTACATTAATATCCTTAAAAATTAACACTTGCATATAACATAACAAAACAAGACCTTAATACTAAAAAAAAAAATTTTTTGAATTATAAAATAATATAATTTTACCTTAATACAAAAAAAAAGAAAAACTTAATATTACATGTAAAACATTATGGTCTATGTCATTATAAGTCTATCTATCTTGAAAAGAAAATAAAAATGTTCATTTAAAAACAGTCAATAATTTCTCTGTATCTTCGTAGGAAAACTTTTGGAGTTCTTCTTGGAGGGTTTTCTTAGCACGAGAGTAACTAAGTGAAAATATACCCCATTTGGCGTTTAATCTGTTGTAGAGAAAAGGCCCTAGGAATACGTAAAATCTAGAAGAGAAGGCATGTTTTTTCTTCCCCATATTACTTGGGCAAACTATATCTTTTCGTCTCTTGTTAGTAGTGGTAGTATTGTAGGGGAGTGCAGCATGCTGTTTAAGAACTGTGTGCATTATAAATATTTGTCTAACGGTTAATACATTACACGATTTATAAAGAAGGTTAGTGGAGTAGAGGAAAGGTCGAAAAGTAGAGACCTTTAGCACCGCACGCTGGGCTCTCTCTAGGGTAAGTAATGAGGTTTTTGCTGAGCCACCCCATGACGTAATGCAATAAGATAATATTGACTGACATAAGGCCAGATAGACTTGCCTGATTATTTTTAAATCCATTAAATTGCGTAGTTTTTTAAAGACGTACATTAATTTCCGAACTCGGCCACTTAAAGCTTCAATATGAGGCCTGAACGACAGAGTTTCGTCAATTATAACACCCAGATATTTTACTATAGTAATAGTAAGATATTATTTAAGTTAATTTGGGCCTATTATGTACTTGCTGTGGTTAAATGAACTTGATAAAGTAAGTCCTTTGGATGTAATCTATTTAGATTCGATACAATACAAAAACTAAGAATTTTAAGTTTGTATTTCTGTTATCAGTGAAGAAAGCAGTTGTGCTCAAGAAGTTCTAGACAACTGGATGCGAAAGGCTGAGTACGACGTTGAGGTTGTGAGGGTGGCACTCCCGTTGCTACAGCAAGTCATTATGAAATGCGTGAATTGGTTCAGTGTGCATAGATCTGACGTGCTTTTGAAACTATACAATTTGTCTATGGTAAGCAAAAAGCGAAAAAATATTTGAAAACTAGCGGGTTAATCACTTTATATCGTCTATTTAAAAATTGGACTAATTTTCTTTTTAATTTTAAATTATAATAAAGCTATTCAAATTGATATGTAAACTAAACTAAACATCAAACACATAATAAAGTTTATTTGGCCAGATTATCGTTTTTGAGATACGAGCTTTTTTCAAAGTGGTAGGAACGATAAGTATTAATAATTAATGTTTTTTTATTCACTTTATTTCAAGGTTAAGAGTATCTTGACTCAGTTCGCATACATAGCTCAGACGGAATTGAGCGGAGTACACAAATCACCCGAAGAACTAGTCTACATGGCGGTGGATCGTGGCGTTGGAAGCGCAATAAAACCAAACGCTGTCGACAGTTTCCATGAAGAGGTAAATTTTGCTGTGACTTGTCAATTCATAATATATTTATCTCTATTAGCTAGTCCTTTAGCTTATTTCACTTAGCAGTGCGGAGAGGATGGATGAAGGGAGAATTCCGAAAGAAGTATATAAGGCTAGTGTAGATGGATTGTTGGAAAAAGGAGACCAAGAAGGACATTCCATGATCAGATTGGGGATGACTTGAAGAAAGGTCAAAGGTTAAGAAAGGAAGGTCAAGAAAGGTTAAGAGTACCCGAAACCGGTGAGCATGTATGAAAAGACTAATGTAATGACTGTTGTGGAAGCGAAAGATGTTTGTCAGGTTCGTAGCTGGTGGAAACAAAATAGTCTCTGCCTACCTGTTCGTATGTATGTGATTTGTAGGTAATCACTTCTACACGTGCATCGTGCAAACTTCCACGGGTGCAAAATGTATGTAATGGGGTATTAAGCATCTCTATATCTGATTAACCATGTGTATTAGGACGAAGAATGAATGCGATACATAGCAGGATGTGCAAGTCGCAAAATGTGCAGGCTACGTAAAATGAGCAAATCGTAAAATGTGCAGATCTCATAAATGAGCAGAACGCAAAATTTGCAGAATTAGGTTATGTTAAGTTTGCACCGGCCCGAAGGGCCAAAAGCACACAGAAACACTGTTTCTGTGTCAATTTAAATTGGGAAAAAACGCGATTGTGTAAATAAGCTTCAAAAAAAACCATTGCGATCTGCACTTACTGCGATCTGCACTTATTGCGATCTGCACTTTTTGCGATTTGCACCACTGCACGCACATTTTGCGACTGCACAGCCTGCTATGTATCCAATGAATTGACGGCCTACCGTACGTTTATTTGTGCTTTTAGAGTTTTGTGGATATCTATGAGTTGATAAATATCAAACTTAAATATGTCCACAATAAATGACATGGAGATATGATCCTTATTTTCATCGCAATAAGGATCATATCTCCATGTCATTTGTTGCGGACATATTGGAGTGTGATATTTATCAACTCGTATCATATTTTTCAGATGTCAGATGTGCTAGGTCCGCCACTCTCGTACCCGGTTGTGTCGAACGGATGGGTGACGGAATCACTGTACATGTCACCGCGACTTGCGACCATTGAGCCTATAGTACGCGCCTGCGCGGCTTCTGATCACTCGCACCTGCTTATCATCGGACCTGATGCTAGTGCGAAAAAGTAAGTTTTGTTTTAATTTTTTTTTTGGTACGTAATTACTGACTCTGTCTTATAGCGCGTGAACTTGCATAACTAACCAATTATAGTATAAATCTTCCTAGGTGAATTTTTCGCTTCGAGCCATTACATTAAATTTGAACCTTAATACTATGACGATACCGTTTGTTTTGAAAGATAAAGGCTCGAAGCGAAAAATTCACCTGGGATGATTTTTACTATACGTGTAGTTTCGTTATTGTTGTCAGTTGAGCGTGTTTTGGAGTTGGTACTCCAACTACCGACATAGCGACTTAGCTTCTACTTCTTTTATCTTCCTTTTATAGTCATGTTTGACCTGTGGCCTCTAGCAGAGAGTCGTGGGTTCAAGCCCCGGCTCACACCTCTGATTTTTTTCGGCATTTATGTGCGAAATTACATTTTAAATTTACTATAACCTTTACGGTGAAAGGAAACATCGTGAGGAAACCTGCACGCACTTGCGAAGAAATTAAATTTTATTTTACGATCTACAAACCCAAGCCCTCATTGTGAGTAGAGACCTGTGCCCTGCAGTGGGTCGTATAGCAATTGCCATTCACGAAGACGTGCGAATTAGTCAAAATTAGGCATTAATGACATAACAATAAGAACCACGGCACGCGTCATCATGAATCTCCCTTTAATTATGTATTCTTATGAAGCTGAGCCTTGTTTGTTTTGCAGTTTATTAGCAGAGTACGTCCTCAAAGAAAGTAGCGGGACTTTGATAACTATAGATTGCACTCCAATGCTGGAGCCTACTGACATTATCGCCGAGCTGAAGAGGGTAAGCCTTTTGAAGTTTCTCTTATTTTCTTAGTTACACAATTAAAGTAGGTACTAATATTGATGAAGCCGTGTTGGCTTAGTGGTTGGCCCTCATTCCGAGAGGAGGCCTGCGACCTGCAGTGGGACGTATATAGACTGAGATGTGTGTGTGATTGTTGATGTTGGATTTTAGGAAATCTAAATGCTAATGTTAGTAAATTGTCTTGTTGTTTAGAATAATGTGGTGCGCTCTGGAGGGCGCGGCAGTAATACTCGCTTCACGCTGCTGGTCCGTTCACTGCATCGCGCTGCAACAGATGCCTGGGGTACTAGCGCAGTCCACTCCTTCCTTCTGCAGGTAACTGAAACTTTATTAATAAGTTTTTATTAAAAATCCCATTTTTACAACAAGCTTTTTTTTACTGACTGTGCTTTTTGCCCCCGGTTACTTGTCCAAACTCAATGGGGTTATGTTTGTTCATTACAAAGTTCCTATAGCCGTCTTCCAGCTTCATCATCAGATCAGCTTCATATCATAATAATATTGCTTTGTCATCCAATTTATACATGTATGCAAAATTTTAACTCAATCGGTAATCCAAAAGTGGGTGAAATTTAACTTGCAGGATTTGATGACACAAGCAACGAGACAGGTGTGTCTTATCATTCTAATATAGGTACAGTCGAAGGCATAAAAATTTCTATACAGCCATCGCGTCCAATATATAACCTTATGGTTAATGGCTTCGAGTTGTATAGATATATTCGACGCCGTGGTAACGTACATACAGTTGTGGCCATATAATTAAGAACGATTATTTATTGAGATGATTTTTTCAAAGTAACAAGTATAACTAATTGCCCGTATTTTTTTTATTTCTCTCGGTATTGCAAAACTTTTCCGTACTACCGGTACATTCATTTATGCAACATTGTTGGCTAAAAAATTAATATAGAAACTTTATACATTCGATCTGAACCTAGTATTAGTACTTACTGGCTGGTCACGTAATTAAGAACGCTGAATAGTTTATTATTTTTTCAAATTTAAATAGAGAACACTGTGTGGCTCTGTGGTTGTAGATTAGTATTCGTATAATTTTGGCGCTATTTCGTGCTGTTAAAGTCTTAAAAGTGATTACTTTGTATAAAAACAATGGGGAAAAATAAAAGTTGTGATAAATCTACAAGAGAAGTAATAATAAAACTTCGCGAGAAGAATTGGTCGTATAAAAAGACAGCCGACCATCTGCAATGTTCAAAAACAATGGTTTTCCATGCCGTAAAGCATTTTTCCATGTATCAAACTACTTCAAACGTTCCGCGTGGACCTAGACAGAGAAAGTCATCTCGTCGAGATGATCGAAATATCGTTCGTTTGGCAAAACAAAATCCTTTTAAAGGGTCTAATGAGTTGAGAAAAGAATATTTTGGCGAAAACAACCCTTCTGCAATCTCTGCACGCACTATTCGAATGCGTTTGGTAGAAAATAAGTTGAACGGAAGGATAGCAAGGAAGGTGCCTATGTTGAAACGATGTCATAGGCAAGCCCGACTTGCATTTGCAAGAAGGTATGAAAACTGGACAGTCAGACAGTGGAAAAACGTTCTTTTTTCTGACGAGACAAAAATAAATAGGGTATGTTCTGATGGAAAACGATATGTACGACGCCCTCCGAATAAAGCATTCGACCCAAAGTACACAAAAGTGACATTAAAGCAAGGCGGGGGAAATGTGAAAATTTGGGGGTGCTTTTCTGGACATGGCGTTGGACCTGTTAGGCTGATAGAAGGAAACATGGATCAATTCCAATACAAAAATATACTGCAAGAAACAATGTTACCATATGCCGCAGACGTGCTTCCGGTTATTTGGACATTCCAGCACGACAATGATCCAAAGCATACTGCACGCACCGTTAAGGAATTCCTCACATCACAATCAGTTTCTGTCTTAGATTGGCCAGCCAACAGCCCAGATCTTAACCCAATAGAGCATCTTTGGTGCGAAGTCAAGAAAAAGGTTTCATATCGACAGTGTGGCAATTTGAGAGAGCTGTACGACGTTTTCTTAGAAGAATGGAACTCTATTTCTCTTGCGAAATGTCAAAAATTGATAGATTCAATGCCTCGCCGGTGTAAAGCCGTAATTAAAAGCCGTGGACATGCTACTAACTATTAATTTTAGTTCAAATGTATTAAATTGCTTTTTTTTCTATACCAACTTCACATTAATATGATTTATTTAATCTAAGTTTCATATAAAACAACTCTCGAGCAGTTTAATAAATCGTTCTTAATTATTTGTCCAGCTTCATTACTATTTGAATTTATTAGTATAGAGAACAAATAAAATTTGTAAAAAAAAATGTTAGCAATTATACACTATTATTATTAATCCTGTTTGCTCTATCCATGTGGCTATTTTATAACATAACTTGTTACTTCTAAGAAGGAACACAACTAGACATATGACATGATTTAGATAAAAAAAAATCGGAAACTTCAAATCGTTCTTAATTGTATGACCACCACTGTATATTTATGACCTTGACTGTACTTACACATAGTCATATTATGGTCACAACGATTTACCGTCGTAAAGTTCTAATAAAATCTGTGACAAGCAAAAATTGAAAATCATTCAACATTGTTGGCTCTTAATTTTAAATAACGATTCTCAGAAGCTTTATTCAGGATTACATAACAAAAATAAATAAATGGGTGGATCAACTATTTCTTCTTGTTATTCTGTCCCGTCAGCGAGGGGACAAAAGTACAGTCAAGGGCAAAAATATGTATACACTTTAGTACCCTGTCACTTTAACCACTGTGACAGTTCATATATGGCAGTTCAAATATGACGAAAATAGACAAGGTACTAAAGTGTATACATATTTTTGCCCTTGACTGTAGTACAGTTTAATTAGAAGAAAATTGTTGTGTCACATTAACAAACATGCTTATTAGATGACCAATTGTAGAAAGGGTTTAAAACTACCACAAAAATGCATGTTTGGCAAATTTTACGGTTTAAAGAGTGACCCAGGAGACCGCCACAAAAAAAAGTTGATCGACCCAAATAAAAAAGTAAAGATGCAGCAACAGTAGCGAAAATACTGTCAAAGTGTACCTATATATTTTTTTTTAAATATAGATTTTTTATATTTTTCTGATAGCCGATATAAGTTGGCCTATCATCTCATTTCGGCTTGACTTCGAATTCTGGGACACCCTGTATAAACAATAGTATTTTATGCAACGGTATCATAATAAGGGCCATTGAGACACGAGTGCGAGTTTATAATAGATACGCATGAGTGTCTCAATGGCTGATTATGAACAGTTGCATACATTACTTTTTCTACGAGTTCAAAATAAACAATTATTAAATTATGAATACTTACATAACGGACAATAAATGAATTTTTCTATTTTAAAAGTAGGAAATTATTGCTCACTTTCATTGCCGCCTGTTTTATTTCTGGCGGCGTCAACATTTCTGCATCACTTAATTCACCAAACTCACAAATTCTTACAGATAAAAAGTCATTTAAGAGGGTTTATACCTGCTGAGCTGCCAACGTTGCATTTTTGCTGGTTTTTCTCGATTATTCCATAAAAATTGAATGAAAATTAAAAATGTTTTAAATACAAATTGTTCTAATATATAAGTTAATGTGTCTACTGCAATAATAATTCGTGATAAGACTTTTATTTTCTTTAAAAACCGTTAGGTAATAATTTGTTCGTTTTTAAAGAAAATAAAAGTCTTATCACGAATTATTATTGCAGTAGACACATTAACTTATATATATTAGAACAATTTGTATTTAAAACATTTTTAATTTTCATTCAATTTTTATGGAATAATCGAGAAAAACTAACAAAAATGCAACGTTGCCAGCTCAGCAGGTATAAACCCTCTTAAATAGTGATTACTCTTTTATTTCTTTCAATTTGAAAGAACTCCGTGCAAAAGCAAAACAAATTCCCGCTATTTTGAAACGTTTTTTTTTTCACTAATCACAACCTTAGAATGGACCCGGGTACTTTGTCATACAGCCAAATTGAATGATGTTAAAATATTCATTCATATTTATTAATAACTTTAAAATTCATTTATTGTCCGTTATTTAAGTATTCATTATTTAATAATTGTTTATTTAAACATATTTTAATTAATGTATAAAGTCGATTTAACAATAATTAAGTACTTAAATAGAATGGCTGTCGGCCATTAGACAATAAACCGATGAACTTTTTTTTTTTTTTTTATTTTAATTTCCGCCATTTGCAGTGCGAAAAAGAACATCGTGAAACGTTTCATAATGAAATGTCAAAGTTGCGATCACACAATTCACCTCATTGGACTACCGATAGCGATATCGATAGTAGCACATTGTAGTACGCGAGTAGAAAAACATACATGTGCACTACCATGCCTGAATAAAGGCCCATTTAGATGGTACGAGTTTCTCGCACGTTTTGGGGCGAGAAATCGTATGACATTCTCGTATGCGATAATCGTCAAGCGAGTATCGTACGAAAATGTTTACATTCATGCGAGAAATAAAAACTCGCGTACGATTATGTCATTCGATACTCGAAAGGAGATTATCGCCAGGCAATGTAGTTTACACGAGGACCTGCATTCTAGGGAGATTTTCGCTTACGATTTCTCGACCTGTCTAAACTCGTTCTCGTATGACATTTTTTCACGAACATGCGAGAATCGCACGAATCGGTTCGAACCGATTTTCAATACGAGTTTTACCAGATAACTTACGTGGTTATTTGAGGGGTAGAGACTTGAAATTTGGCATAAGTGTAGGTAGGCATCATAGAAATGCAATTAGGGTGAATTTTTTGAAATTCCCAAGGGCTAGGAAAATATCTAATCTTTTTTTTTGTTTGTAGTTTGTTAATCTTTGAAACTACCGAGCCGGTTTAAAAAAAAATCACCAATCGTCGTCGTCGTCATCATCACCATCATCATCATCATCATCATCACCACCACCATGATCATCATCATCTTCATCACCTGCCATCACTATCATCATCAGCATTATCAACATCATCATCAGCATCATCATCATCGTCATCGTCGTCGTCGTCGTCGTCGTCGTCGCCATCATCACCATCACCCACCATCATCATCATAATCACCACTACCACCATCATCATCATCATCATCATCATCATCAATAACATCATCATCATCATCGCCGTCGTCGTCGTCACCACCACCACCATCATCATCATCATCACCATCACCACCATCATCACCATCACCATCACCCATTGGGTTCACTTAATTCTATTCTATCCCGCGGGAATTTTGAATTTTTACCAGGGAAAAAACAGCCTATGTCAATCACGGATAGTGTAGCTTTCTATTGGTGAAATAATTTTTAAAATTAGGCCCGAAATTAAATTCACTTAAGTATTTCTATCCCGCGGGATTTTGGCATTTTTCGGGAGAAAAAGTAGCCTTGCACTTAGTATTGAGTTTGTTTTTTTTTATACGCATGCGATGTCATACGATGCACTCACGACATGACGGCGACTGAAAAGCACATGAACTCGAAATACGATTCTCGTATTCAAATTTTGTTTACACGGAGACATTCAATCATTAAAGGCGAGGCGATTATCGCCCCTTCTCGTGCGATATCGTACGTGTAGTTTACATGATACTATATTTTTTCTCGTGCTACGATAATCGTATAGTCGAGGCGAGAAACTCGCACCATCTAAATAGGCCTTAAGTGTTAAAGTCCTGGAGTGTACTACAATTGGGAGCCATCCATAAATGACGTCACACATTTAGGGGAGGGAGGGGTCCAAATTGATCGAAATTGGTGTGACGTAATTTATGGATGGCCCCTGTAAGTGCACGGTTTGACGTGCGGTTTATTGCACTTTTTTTTTTCAGTTGATGAAAGAATCCGGGTTCTGGTTCCTTGGCAGCGAGGAGGAGGGCGGCATGCAGTGGTGCGGCGCGGGGCGCGTGCGCGTCGTGGCCAGCGCCGCCGCTGCGCCCGCGCCGCGCCTTGCCGCAGCACTGAACACCCTGTTACTGCAGTAAGAAGCCGGGTTCTGGTTCCTTGGCAGCGAGGAGGAAGGCGGCATGCAGTGGTGCGGCGCGGGGCGCGTGCGCGTCGTGGCCAGCGCCGCCGCTGCGCCCGCGCCGCGCCTTGCCGCAGCGCTGAACACCCTGTTACTGCAGTAAGAAGCCGGGTTCTGGTTCCTTGCAGCGAGGAGGAGGGCGGCATGCAGTGGTGCGGCGCGGGGCGCGTGCGCGTCGTGGCCAGCGCCGCCGCTGCGCCCGCGCCGCGCCTTGCCGCAGCGCTGAACACCCTGTTACTGCAGTAAGAAGCCGGGTTCTGGTTCCTTGCAGCGAGGAGGAGGGCGGCATGCAGTGGTTCGGCGCGGGGCGCGTGCGCGTCGTGGCCAGCGCCGCCGCTGCGCCCGCGCCGCGCCTTGCCGCAGCGCTGAACACCCTGTTACTGCAGTAAGAAGCCGGGTTCTGGTTCCTTGCAGCGAGGAGGAGGGCGGCATGCAGTGGTGCGGCGCGGGGCGCGTGCGCGTCGTGGCCAGCGCCGCCGCTGCGGCAAGGCGCGGCGCGGGCGCAGCGCTGAACACCCTGTTACTCCAGTAATCTTCTAATATATAAAAATCTCGTGTCACGGTGTTTGTTATCGAACTCCTCCGAAACGGCTTGACCGATTTTTATAAAACTTTTTTTTTTTTAATTTATTTAGGAAACAAACAGTCACATTTCAACATAAATCAGATAAAGTAACAACAAACAGACCTATAGTTCCATAAAAAATAAACGAAAACAAATCAACAAATCGAAACAAGGTAGGTGTTAGGCACCTTCTTAAACATCTTAGGTATCTGTCACGCATACAAGGACTGAAAACATCGGTAGGTATATGATACATGCATGAAATGGTAGGGAATTTCGAATATGGTGTACAAAATCAATTTAGACGACCAGATGGCCTAGTGGTTAGAGAACCTGACTACGAAGCTTGAGGTCCCGGGTTCGATTCCCGTGTCGGGGCAGATATTTGTATGAAAAATACGAATGTTTGTTCTCGGGTCTTGGGTGTTTAATATGTATTTAAGTATGTATCTATCTATATAAGTATGTTTATCCGTTGCCTAGTACCCATAACACAAGCTTTGCTGAGCTTACTTTGGGACTAGGTCAATTGGTGTGAATTGTCCCGTGATATTATTTATTATTATTAATTTAAAATATTAACACTACGGTAGTTACATTAAAGTTTACATACAAATAATGTATGTTGATGGTTACTTAGAAGAAACATACAATATATTTATTAAGAAAATATTGAACTTCGCAGAATGCTAGTGTATTTACCAGATGATAGTGAAAAAATATCTAAATTTGAGAATTTAACATTATAATCACGACATGCTCGCTTTTCTGTCCGTATTCGGTAGGTCTGAGAATAGGTCGTAGGCTATTTCTTATACCTACCCTTTTCTTCGCGGACGGAGTCGCGGGCAACAGCTAGTTTATTTTTTAGTACTGAGGCGCGTATCCGCTTGTCCCATCCTGCGTGCCTTAACTGATCTCTTTTTTAGGGTGCCGTATGCAAAGGGTACCAACGGGACCCTATTACTGAGACTCTGCTGTCTGTCTGTTGGTCTTTCTGTCCGTCCATCTGTCACAAGGCTCTATCTCTGGAACCTTAATAGCTAGATACTTGAAATTTTCACCGATTATGCATTTCTGTATATTGATTGTTGGAAAAGATCGCTTTTGAGCGATAATACCGCCTATTGTCTGCCTAAACTTTTATTTTTGCAATGTCATTGTACTGTTTTGGTGCCCAATAAAGAATATTTGTATTGTATTGTATGTACTGTGGCTGCTATAACAACAAATACTAAAAATAAAGTTATAAAAATTGAAGGGGGCCGTGATGCAAGAAACGAGTTTTTCTCAGCGGTTTTTACTCTGGCCACGGTTGCTAGGCGATAGCCGACAGTTGTTATTAACTACGGCGGCGATTGCTAGGCGATAGCTGGCAGTTTCTAGGCAAAGATTCATAGCCATAGCCGCATACGCACGAGCGACCTTATGCTGGTCGGATGCTTTTCGAAAACCTATCTATATGTTTGCGATTTTAGTACTTACATTTTGGCGATTTTGACTAAACTGTTTCTAAAATGCTATACGGTGGTACGGAACCCATCATGTAGGTATGAGGCCGATTCGAACTTGTCTGTTTTTTTTTCATTACTGTATCACCTGCATCTAATCACAAGGTAGACTCCACTTGTGAGCCGCTGCGTAGCGCGCATGGAAACCACAGATTTAAAAACGTAATTTCCACAAAATAAATTAAAAGTAAAAATAAAAATGTAAATCACGTCGGTAACTTAATTTCAAGGGAACCGGACGACGACGAATTATTGGAACTCGCAAGGGTGTACCTCAGACAGAGCACCGACAAAAGTATTAATGAAACAGATGTCTCTTCTCTGGCTGCGAGCGTCTTATCTATGTTCAAAGAGGTAAGTAAAGCAAGCAAACAATTATGTAAAATCTCTGTTGGACTATAATAAAATTTTTGCTACAAGTACCTACTTCACGTACCGTACCGTCGATGGGTTATTTTTTAGTTTAATAAAATAATTTTTCCAGATTACAGAAACATTTCAATCTCGTCCTCACTATTACTGGACTACGTCTCACTTCAAGCAATGGTGTGGAAATGTTCAGTTGTATTCATCAACTAACTTAACGGAATTAACTATGGTAAAAAGCTTTGTTTTATAAAATTCGCTTATCCTAACATGTCTACTAGTCTACGTTTTATTATTTTGTACATGTAATGTGTTTTAGGCATTGATCTCAGAAGCAAATAGCATATTCAAAGACAGACTGGTCACAGAAGAAGAAAAAGCAAATTTCAATTTAATATCCAAAAAATACCTAAAGGGTACTCAAATCGAGGGGGTGTTCTTCACAACAAAATTACGTAGCGACGGAGTTTACATGGAAGCAGTCGAACACAGAGAATGGTACCAGACTACTCAGAAGTACATCAACCAATGCTGTGAGTGTATTTTAAACACGAAATAGAAAAAAAAAGAAAAGGGCACGAGACACGATGATCGAAGCGTTACGTTACGTCAATTTCGTTGGCAGATTCGAATTTAATAAAGCACTGGTTTCGGTACAGTTACTTATGATCCGGAATTTCGGGGGCAAAATTTATAGATGGTTCTCCCATGTACTAGTGAGCGCTCCAAGTTTTGTTTGTAAAAATATGATTTCATATAAAGTATAAAAAGTAAACGAAATAATAACTCAATTCTCTTTATTGTACTCATATTTTTTTTATAGCGCAATGTTACTCATTATCTATAAATAATAATAATGTCTAACACTAACCGCCATTAATTTATTCCCCCCAAATTACGATGTCTGCTTATGATATTTCTTCTTGTTTTTTTTTTGTCTATGCCATAATTTTAAATTACAATATTAGGAACAAACTGTTTTAGGTGTTCTAAAAGTAGAGTTATGTTGTAGTGACAGAAAGTGAACGAAATGTATTTGGTGACAACGGTGCCGAGGTGTGTTCGGAATTAGCAACGTTGTGCCCAGCATTTGCAAGAGCGGTGAGTTAATAATTAAAAATAAACGTTTTTCGAAACATAACCATACCGTACCATGTATACGGAACTCTATTAGTAGCACCAGCAGCATACTCTTCAGAGTAACCTTGTTCGAAAGGTTTTCGGCATCCTTAAACGTCTCCCACCGTCTAGTTTTTCTTTCTCATAACTCTCGGTGTATAATAGCGGAACGAAAAGGTTCAGGAAAACGTCGACTCTATGTCAACGAGTTAAGGTCGAAAAGTGACGAACCTTTTCATTCCGCCACTGTACTTTGAAAAGTAGATTTATAAAGTAGTAGTTTTCTGGAAGAGATCGCTTTTGAGCGATAAGACCGCCTATTGTCTGCCTGATTTTTTATTGTTATTATTATTTTTTCTGTACTTTTTTTTGGTGCTCAATAAAGAATATTTGTATTGTATTGTATTGTAGTACTTAATTTATCTTACAGACAAATGGAGGCATAGTCGTGGTGGTAGGAAGTGCGGGCGTGGGGCGTCGCGCGGCTGCGCACATTGTGTCTGCGGCGCTCCCAGCGGCGCAGTTCACTGTCAACCATGCGCAAGAGTTCAACTCGCAGCTCAAAAACGTACGTGTAAAAGTTTCTGCACATTGAGTTATTTTTCGTTGCTGCTGGTGGTAAAAGCCAGTTGTCGCAATTACTAAAAGGAACGCAGACGTAATTATACATGCGTAACGAAAGGAAGTACCCTGTCAATGTCAGTATTATGTACTATCGCCCCAAGCGCCAGATAACCACCTTAAAGGCCCAGTTTGCGTGCAGTGGCTAGACATCTGTCCATAACAATCCATAGCAATAAACATCAACGGCTGCAAGCAAATTTGTTTTGAAAATGGGTATCTGACGTCCGGGGCGATGGTACCTACACAGGCTACACAATACGTGTAATTTTGCTTCGATAACATTTTATTCTCCGAGAAAACTGTAAGCAGATTTCCCAACTGACGAAAAAAATAATTAATTTCAGGCACTCTCTTCGTCAAGCGAAGGCACCCGCACACTAGCACTACTACGGGAAAGCGCGATCGACGACGCGGCGCTAGCTTGCATAGAGGCTTTGCGGCGAGCGCAGTCGACACACGCTATTCCGGCGCGCGTTATGCCAGCACTCAACAACGCACAGCAAATGCCACATGTGCTGGAGAGTAAGTAAAACATGCTTATTTGTACTCAAAAAATAAATAAATGAG
This sequence comes from Archips xylosteana, assembly GCA_947563465.1. NCBI lineage: Eukaryota > Metazoa > Arthropoda > Insecta > Lepidoptera > Tortricidae > Archips > Archips xylosteana. Next base: position 9,803,174 of record OX387349.1, read on the forward strand.
TCTTCGAATTTTTCAATCCTACTCACGGTCTAACGATATTTTATCTACCTAGTCGGTTTTTTTTGTCGACTACTTCTGCACAAATAGTCACTCGCGGGATACATTGTAATTCCTACACAGCAGTGCGACCAGCTACATTAACGTTTTATTTACTCCTGATCGTTAAATATTCTAGACGTAAAACGAAACCTGGGTATCGTGATATGCCTTGATAAAGACCAGGAGAACCTTCTTGAACTAGTGGAAAAGTACCCGTTCCTCTGCAAAGAGAGCCATCTAATTTGGATGGAGGGCTGGAGCGACGAAACACTGCGCCAAATGCCGCAGCTGATCATACAGAGGTGACGGTATTTGCTGTATGCACCTAGCGAGGCCTTGGCACCCATGCACAAATCAACACTTTATAGATTGGTATGTTAGGACACTTATTATTATACATCGTTATCGCGGGGGCAAAAACGATTTGACAGTACTGAAAGATTATGACAATTAGCAATAGCAGAAGCGACACTTTTATCGAGCAACCTTTATGACCGAGAGTTCAAAATTTATCAACTATATTACTAATATCAGACCTCCATACTTGACTTGATTACTAATACATACATTTAAAAGATTAATTACGCAATCGCAGCGTCAAACTCTTTAGCCAATTTTCTTGCTTGACATTGTCATTTATTAATTATTCGTAATAATAACTGTGTTGTGAACATAATTATTTGTGATCATTATGAAATCCAAATGGAATTCAAGTAAATATATGTTAATAAAAATTACACACATTGTTTGCTTATTATTATTCAAGTAGACACATTGACTTCTATGTAGGTAAACGTTTAAACAGTAAATATAAGACAAATTTTATTGACCTTTTCCAGCGAAAACTATGTGCTACTAAAACTTCTTAGATGCTTAGAACTTGTAGGCAGAATATATCCGTATACTAAACAGTCATTCTGTTATATATGTTATTTATCTGATTTGTTTTTGCCCCCGCGATAACGATGTATGCATTATATGCAGTTTAGTTTGAAGCGACACGACCAAGCACTTCACAGATTCTATGTAAAATTTTGTAGTTGCGTGAACATTCATAGCATACATAGATATAGTAATTTACATTAGTTAGGTTGTATAAATATTAAGTTCTAGCGATAACTAATACCGTAAACTAAGATGATAAATAGGCTGTAGCTAAATCTTATAGTTTAATAATGTACTATTTCAGACTCATAAAAGAGAACGTAACGGAAACTTCCAAAGAGCAACACGAATCAATCCCCATAGAAGGGTTCGTGAACATTTACTCCAGCCTCGATATAGAGTCGATGCGAGCTCCCTGCCGATACATCGGCTTTATCAAGACATACTTCCACATCGTCAGTCGAAAGAAGGAGACATTGGTGCAAAGAAAAAATATGCTCACGGTTTGTAAATTAGATTTTTACAAAAAGTACAGACTTTCCGGCTAAAACTATTTTGGTTAGAAGAACTTTATCTAGTACTCAAACTCTACATTCAAATTAATCTTTTCTTTGTAATGAATTATGATTTTGTCAATCAATTTCGGTTCTACAACATAATGAATGAGATTATAAAAAGTCTGGTTTTGATTGATTATCCTTATGAAATCTCCAATTAATTGATTAGGCGGGCGTGGAAGCTCTGCGTCGAGCCAGAAGCGAAGTAGCAACTTTACAAGCAGAAGCAGCGCAACAAGAAGCCGCGCTGTCTGAAAAGCAAGCAGCGGCGAATCAGGCGTTAGACCAGATCGGTGCCACTGTGAGGGCCACTACTGACCGGAAAGAAGAGATGCACGAGCTAAAGAAGAACATAGAGGTGGAAAACGAAAAGCTGCAGATTCGGTAAGGCGGGCTTGTGCGGAACAGGGTAACGTAGTTACTACGTATGTCCGTGTTTAATGCTAACCCAGGGTAAATTAGTGTCAAAATGTTTGTAACTTTCACTTCTACTCCGGAGTTAATAGCTTCCCTGTTCGGGTGTTCCCAAAGTGGGGTCATGAAGCTTCTTTTCAGGAGTCCATGCTTCCACTATGGGTTCATAACTTTAAAGTGAAAGCACACTTTGTAAAATCGTTTTATATGAGGACAGTGAACGTGTTAACGATGATTTTTTTTAACCCTAGAACATGCAAGTAGCCCATAGAGTATTAATTAACTTGGTGAGAGGAACAAAAAATCAGGAAGTCATGATAATGATGATGAGTTTTCTTAATTCTTTAGAATCCCATCCCTTTTGCAATATCAAAATATATTTTTGTTATTTTTATTTAATGTTTTCACTGTCCCCTACAGCAAAAAGGAGATTGAAAAGGAGTTAGCGTCAGTAGAGCCAATAATAGCTGCGGCACGATCGGCAGTCGGAGACATAAGGCCAGAATCACTTAGCGAAGTAAGTCACTGTCATTCACGCACATATAACTAAGAAGTAAGGCAATCCTAATTATTGTATCGTTTAAAATCCATAACGCGACTCCATTACACATCGTAAAATGAAGTTAGTAGTGTGGGGATAAGCCGCAATAGAGAGATCTTTCTCCAGGCAGATGTTATGCCTGGGGACCGAAATCCGATAGAAGAGAGTTGTAAGTTGTATTTATGCAGCCGAGTTAAGAAACTTCGATAGTGCCATACAGAATGTAGCAGTTTCTCTGTTTAAAGACAAGATTACGCTACAGTAGAAACAACATTAGCAATTAATCTGCTTGCAGATTCGTTCCTTACGAGCACCGCCGGATGTCGTTAGAGATGTTTTAGAGGGAGTACTGCGACTGATGGGTATAGCTGATACCTCTTGGCATTCTATGAAGAATTTCCTTTCTAAACGCGGCGTTAAAGAAGATATAAGGTAAATATACATTTGCTAATTGAAGACTTTGAGATTGATTAAACTTTTACTTTACTTTAAACAGAATATTTTGTTTATTAAGAAAGATTTTCATTCATTCAGAAATGACAGGAGGCAAAACATTGTATTTTAAAAACAGATAAGTTACAGAAATTGCAATACACTGTTTAAACGGAGACAGTTAAGTTTTCATGGTTACAGTCTAAATAAATAGATTACCTACTATGATGTTTCTCAATATTTTTAATTCAAAATGAGTCAACTGTAAATGTATTCATATAGATAGAGTAGGGCTAAAGCTTAATTATTGTTGTTACCACTGAATACTAACTCGAGATATGGTCTTTTGCCATGAAATACGTTAGGGGCCGTCGATGTAGCTAACAGTAGAAACAACACTTAATGTTCGAAGTGCGTTTAATCAGAGTAATACAATTGGTGCAGACAAAAGTTACTTAAAAAGGAACTTAATTATTGATCGAGGTCGATCACGACCTTACGCGACCGCCATGGAAAGCATAAGACACACCGGGCACATTAAACCAGTCACAAATCACTTCGCGGGTTACTCAATAAAATGTGTCCATTCAGCACTTTCGTGAGAGTCGGGCAATCGGTTAGCGGGAAACGTCGATGATTCAATCGATGAACACTCATCGCGGCGTGGGAACCTCGGCTCGTAACACATGGCTCGGCAGCACTTATAGACCGGGAGATGGTGACACAAAATACTTGGTCATTTGTAACAGTATGGCGGTTCTTCAGGGGTCTAATTACGTAATGAAAAAAAGGAAAATGGTGGTCATAGCGCTGGTACCGGTTTTTCAAGTATGGCAGCACTTTTCCCCTTACTTAGAAGTATGGCAAATATAATAACGGTCACATAAAAATTACTTCTTTGCGGCGGTATGGCGCCCATTTGGAACCGTCAGAAAAGTATGGCATGGTGATTTTCGTGAATGGCTACTCGACGATTATTAGCTGTGCAAAAATTAGCTTGGTACAAATGGTTGAATTGTTGTTTTTAAATTAATGTGTTCGCGTCGGTATGGCGGGCTGTAAGTCACACCGGAGAAGTATGGCATTACGCTACCGCCTTCTGTTTTTTTATCGACTACAACCGAGGCATTGAGAATAGGCAAAGACATCCTCATACCCCATATTACAAATTTATTCAACTGTATCTTACACACTGGCTCCGTTCCTCAACCTCTCTGTCATTCAAATATAATTTTGCTACATAAAAAAGGTGACAAAACCGACATTAATAATCACAGACCAATTAGCTTAGTGTCCCACTTATACAAACTCTTCACGAAAACTCTGCAAAATCGGATCGCCCCACTACTGGATCAACACCAACCGCCAGAACAGGCAGGCTTCCGACCATCATTTTCAAGCCCCTATACCTGGCATTTGTCGATTATAGCAAAGCTTTTGACAGTGTAAAACATTGTGCAATATTATCCGCACTACATAGTCAACAAATAGATCCAACCTATATTGAACTCGTTCGCATAATCTATTCCAAAAGCACGGCCAGCATAAAACTGCATAGTCCTGGCACCCCTTTTGTTATAGAAAAGGGAGTAAAACAGGGTGACCCACTATCTCCTAAATTATTCACCAGTTGCCTGGAAGAAGTCTTTAAGACTTTGGCGGTATCTTGGCAGGATAAGGGAATCGATGTCGGAGGCAAGAGGTTGACTAACCTTCGTTTTGCTGATGACATTGTTCTCTTCTCTACATCGGCAAAAGAGCTGGAGAAAATGCTGCAAGAACTTAGCACGGCAAGTTTTGAGGTTGGACTTACAATGAATTGGTTGAAGACTAAGTTGATGACGAATCGCGTCGGACGTAGGGTTACGGTAGATGTGCAGCTGAGACAGTATGTCGACGAGTATACTTACTTGGGCCAGATAGTTTCCTTCGAAAACAGACAAGGCAAAGAGATTAATAAACGCATTGAAAATGCCTGGAGGAGCTACTGGTCCATGAAAGCGCTAATGAAGGGTAAACTTCCCTTAACTCTGAAGCGCAGACTCGTCGATATGTGTGTACTGCCTATCCTAACCTACGGAGCCCAGACTTGGTCTTTAACCGAGGCCCAGAAGTCCAAGCTCAAAATTTGCCAGCGAGCTATGGAGCGCAGCATTCTAGGTGTTCGGAGAACTGATAGAATCAGAAACACCGACCTGCGTTCCAGAACTCAGATTGTCGATGTGGGGACAAAGACCGCCAAACACAAGTGGGACTGGGCGGGACATGTCTGCCGAATGCATCCGGATCGCTGGGCAAAAATCGTCACCGATTGGGTTCCAAGCGACGGGTACCGGAGCAGGGGCAGACCAAAACGGAGATGGCGGGATGACTTGGACCGTTTTGACCCATTTTGGCGGGATTTTGCGAGGGAAAGAGACGGGTGGAAAGAAAATGGGGAGGCCTTTGCCCAGCAGTGGGACATCCATTAGGCTAATTAAAAAAAATAAAATCGGAAAAGACAAGAATTTTTGTGGAACAAATCGTTCGATTTTCGTTGTTTATCCGACACGTTCGATTAACGCCCACGTGATTGGGCCGCCGGTACCAGCGCTATGACTATCATTTTCCTTTTTGTCATTACGTAATTAGACCCCTGAAAAACCGCCATACTGGTACAAATGACTTAGTATTTTGTGTCACCATCTCCCGGTCTATTAAGTGGTAATCAAACAAATATGGCCTGCAAATTGAAATATGGCATGCGTAATATAAATTCAGCAACAATTTCTTTACAAAATAGCTTAGTGTCAACGGGTATGTATTACATTACCGAAGTACGAAAGACCGAATGTATTAAAACATCGAATGGGTCAAAAGACCGATACGATTTTTTTCTGAAACCGTAAACTTCTCAGAATTTATTAAAATGGCATCATACAGAACCCATTAGGTTAGGTTAGGTTAGTTTTATAACAATCTTAAAAAGTTAACGGTTTCAGAAAAAAATCGTGTCGGTCCTTTGAGCCATTCGATGTTTTAATACATTCGGTCTTTCGTACTTCGGTATTGTAATACATACCCCTGTCAACAAAGTAAAAAATAACAAAAGTTATTCGTCATCCCAAGATGCCTCGACGCGAGTCAAATCAACCCTGAAGCGGCGGCGTCAGTTCAGCGTCTGCTAGACAAGCGCGGGGCGTCGTTCGAGCCGGCGGTGGCCAAGCGGGCCAGCGCCGCGTGCGCGCCGCTCGCGGCCTGGGTGCGCGCCAACCTGGCGTACGCGGCCGCGCTGGCTCGCGTGCAGCCGCTGCAGGCGCAGCAGACTCAGCTGCACCGGTCAGTACTGAGCACACGGCCCCTGTGCAGCCTCAACCCTGAGCCGGCGGTGGCCAGGCGGGCGAACGCCACGTGCGCGCCGCTCCACAATTGTATTATTTATTGCAATAATAACACAAAATACCTGATTCGCCTCCAGAAACCTACAAGAAGCGGAGGCGCAGCTGTCGGCGCTGTCGAGCGGGCTGGCGACGGTGGACGAGCGCGTGGCGGCGCTCAAGCAGCAGCTGGGGCAGCACACGCGGGACGCGGCCGCCATCGAGCTGCGCCTGACCAACGCCGCCGCCACCATACAGGCCAGTTTGGGCTGCGATTAGTGTTCAAAATATAAAAAAATCCCTTGAGATATCAATATCATATCACTATCTCTCTCTACGAAAGCTACATTAGACTTTAGTAAAGTTTGTTATTTGCAATGGCTGCGCGATCGTACCGTGAATCCTGACGTGGGCGCACCCAAACACGCTTTTATACGGTGTAATTGTAGATTACTAAATTCACTGTTCTTATACAGGCGGCACGCGCGTTACTCGACCAGCTCGCGCATGAATACGGCGCTTGGGAAAACGATGTAAGATATGTTATAGTTATATTTTCTCCGGCATTTATTTCTTTCTGTTCTTTCTTAAAATAAATATGATGAAAACAGATATTTTGCACTATTTACGGATTAGTGACAATTTTATCTTTTGTTTATTGCAACAATCAATTTATTGTTTGAATGACATTTCAGCTTGAACACATATCGAAGGAGATATCAGAGCTAAACTTAAGGTCTTTACTAGCCGCTGCATATATCATCTACTTGCCCGATGTAACAGAACAACGAGCTCTGTAAGTACCTACTAATATGCTTTTTTTTATTATTAATGCTCGACTTGTTAACTAATGATTTTGTTTTTTTTTTTGTTTCAGAGAATATGTCAAACAGTGGGGTTTATTGTTAGGTTTTGAAGACCAATCTTTTACGCCGATTAATTTCCTCGCAAACACGGAGAAGCAACTGAAATGGGACGCAGACGGCTTGCCGTCTGATAAATCAGCTGTCAAAAATGCTGTCATAATTGACCAAGTAAATGAATAAATAAACCAAATAAATAACGATAAATATGGATGCAATAAAACACACTCCATAAATTGATAACCTTTTTTGTTTTTTTCCAGTATTTGGAGCCAAACAAATGCGGTTTTACGCCATTGATTATAGACCCCGATGGAGATGCCATTGCCTGGCTGAAAAGTACTTTAGCCGATTCGTCGTGTGACTTCGTTGCCCAACACAGCGAGAAGCTGAAAACAGCTCTGCAATATGCTGTCAGGTAATTCAACCGATTAGAAAACATAAAAAAAAATGTTTCAGCAAAGCTGTCTTTCCTGGAGGTCATCCATAAATTACGTCTCACCAATTTCGATCATTTTTAGACTTCCCTCCCTCTCTCCTTGTCACACTTAATATTATGAACATCGCAATTATTTTGTTCTTGTGACATAAATCGCAAGCCGTCCCCTAAAACGTATGAAGTAATTTATGGGTGGCCCCTTGGCTGAAACAGCAAAAGTTTCTGTATTATTATCACTTTTCTTGTGGTCTGTTGTTTTTAAACAGCAGGATATGTTTTCAATATTGTTTTCCCTGCGCATTAAACTACTATTTTTGCTTGTTTCAGGTTGGGACGTACTCTGGTGATAACGGACGTGACGTCAGTCCACCCCGGCTGGTTAGGTAGTGGCTGCCGACTGGCGCTTCATTGCCGGGACGCGGCGCTACCGGAGCGTTTGCCGCCGCCCGCCGCCGCTTGCCTCGCGCGGTTACGCTTCACGGCTCGCCGACTCGGCCTTACCGGTATGTAGCCGACGTAGAAACAATCTTGACGAGTATTTTTATTGAAAAACGCTTTTTAAAAAATAGTAACTATTACTTAGGAAACCAAAGAATTTATATATTAAATGTCCCTGAACCGTGAACGTTGGGCTAAACTTGTCACGGAATAGGTCCCTAGCGATGAATATCGCGCGTAGTATTGGTAGACCGAAGCGGAGATGGAGGGACGACCTAGATATTTATCACGGGGATGGCAGGAACTGAAGAGGAGAGTGGAGCAAGAAAGGTGAGGCCTTTGCCCAGCAGTGGGACAACAAAGCAGGCTAACTACTAATACATATGGAAGACGAACCTGGAGATACCTCCTCGCATTCTTAATGAATGGCCTGATAACGTTTGTGAGAACCTAACAAATAACCCACAAAACAGTAAACAAATAATAAAATCAATGATGTTAGACAAATAAGTAGGTAGTTAAGAACAGTATGTGTTGTTTGTGAGACCATAGAATAACACCTTAATATCTAGATACATCTATATGATTTCGATGATGCGCTGGAAGTGTGCTACAATCAGCGACAGATAAATCGTGCGCAAGTTTCGCTCACTGTTCATAATTATTATGTAATACTTAATTTTCTTTTATCTTAAATAAGTTTAAAAAAAATATTATGTTCTTACCAATATTACAAATTTGTTGTGACTTATTTTTCGAAAGAGTTTTTCAATAAAAAGTCTCGTCAATATTGTTTACCCTTTTTATAATGCTAAAATAAACGAAGTAAGTATAGTGTGTGCTGATTGGGTGACATTATTATTTGCTATGGATGACATGTTCGGCTGCTACCTGGTGCTTGCTGCTGCATTCTGTAACACTCTGAACGTCATCGTTAGCCGACTTAGTTAGTTGACTTTCCCTGCTGGACATCCTCCCCCCAAAGAACGCCAATATGACTAGTTCTGCGTCGCCCATGTCCATCGGTCTCCCACGACCTTTACATGGTGGTAGACTGATCAGTTCATCTCGTGGAAGGCCTACCCACGCTATGATTTCCCGTCTGTGGCTACTCCAGAAGACAACCGCCCGACGCCTCAACGGCCATCAGCTCAACAGTGTGCCCCGCCCACTGCCACTTAAGTTTGGCAATTCTTCGGGCGATGTTGCTTAAACTCTTTAAACGCATCGGACTAACTATAGTATAAATCTTCCCAGGTGAATTTTTCGCTTCGAGCCATTACATTAAATTTGAACCTTAATACTATGAAGATACCGTTTGTTTTGAAAGATAAGGGCTGGAAGCGAAAAATTCACCTGGGAAGATTTATACTACAGGGTGTTTGGTAGCTACGTGCAAAGCTTTAAGGGGGTGATAGCCGAGGTATTTTTGAACATTTTTAGCCATATATGTCTTAGTCGAAATTTGATGTTTTTTTTTTAAATTGATGACTTAGAAATTTTAGGAAAATACCCAGAATTTGACAGTCACGAGTCAATATTGCCCCAATAAGCGTTAATTTGGAAACCAAATCTTTTATTTCGGATAGTTTAATGTGTATTAGACCAAATGAAATAATTTTTAAGTGTCTTTCTTGCCACAAAAACAAAATGGAGGCATTCGAAATTACTAAAAATGTCTTAGGTTCGAACAGAGTCATTTTTCTGTGCCATAAAAAAAAAATAAAAAAAAAACCTTTAAATGTTCAAACATTTTTAGAAACATGCCTGTTTATTGTTCTTTCTTTTAAGGTATCACTCATTAACAATGCTTGCTAAATCTGAGATAAAAAGTAAAAACCAAACTCAGGGAGCACTCGCTAAGAATGCACTAGTCTTGAAATTTTACTAGTAAATAACATGTGAAAAAGACAAGTCTACGTCATTTTTCTGTGCCATATTTAAAATTTCCAAATTAACGCTTATTGGGGTAATATTGACTCGTGACTATCAAATTCTGGGTATTTTCCCAAAATTTCTAAGTCTTCAATTTAAAAAAAAAAAACAAATTTCGGCTAAGACATATATGGCTAAAAATGTTCAAAAATACCTCGGCTATCACCCCCTTAAAGCTTTGCCCGTAGCTATCAAACACCCTGTATAACATATTTTCTAGATCTAGATTTTAAGTCAGTCACTTTGCAGTTTAGCATCAGATACTTCTACCTTTACGCAAATGTTATATTATAGATGTAAACAATTATTAAACAGACATATACTTTTTCACACACGCATTGGTCATAATTATTTTACTTTACTTTCAGATCAACTTGTACATCACGCATTACAACAGCAAAACCCTGAAGTTAATGAAAAATCCAAAGAAATAAAATTGAAGAAGGCCACCATGCAAAAACAATTGCATGAATTGCAGGTAAATATTTAACAAAAATGCCTTCAACATTCCAGTTCTATCTGTAGTTTTAGTTAAATAGCAACAATACCACAGTTGACACCACAAACGCATAATTAACACTACTCTAATAAAAAAAACTCTTTATTTTAGCTCTGAAAATCAAAAATATTTTAAATTTCAATTCAATTATGTATGTATAGTACAAAATTTATCCCTAATAGATTAGAGTTTTGAAAGCTCATAAAAAAGTATGATAATTTCCAAATAACAGGAGAACCTCCTAAAAGACCTATCAGCGAACGGCGACATACTCCACGATGCTAATCTTTTGGCCTCATTAAACAAAACGCGAGCGACAAGCACGACGATCGCCGAAGCCCTCGCGGCGGCTCGTGCGATCGAGGAACAAACGCGCGCTGCGAGCGAAGCTTACGCGCCCGCCGCCTCTCGTGCCGCCGCTGTGGCATTAGCAGTTAGAGGGCTGGCGGAGAGGAAGCCGCTACTGGCGCTGCAAGTGGATACTGTGTTGGATCTCTTCGTGGACGCACTGCGCAATGGCAGGGTCAGTGTTAGCTTAGAGTTCGACATAGGACACATTCAGTGCCAAGAACCCGCCAGGCGGTTCTGTGTTCGTAAGCTTTAAAAATGAACTGAAACAATTACTTTGCTCACCCGCGACCTTATGATAGTTACGCTTATGCAAGAAATGAGTATTCATGCAGTTCACCACCAACAAACTACACTGATATTCATTGATATGGACCTCCGCAAAGTAACGCCTGATTAAATTCGTAAGCTTTCGCTATAAAGCGGAAAAACGCTGCTACTGGTTACGAGCGTAGCGCGTAGCGATATGTGGACGAGAACGTGTTAACGAGAATTTACAGTACGGCTACTATTAAGTAAATTCTGCCTAACACATGGCGCAACTGTGAAGCTTTTGAATATTGATGATGTGAATCATACGAAAATAAAGGCTATACATACTTGTTGCGTGTGACAGATTTATTATGACATTTTTTTCCTATGGGTCACATTGTCAATATTCAGAAACTTCATAGTTGTGCAATGTGTCAGGATTTACTTCATAACGACCGTTGACTATAGGACTATAGGTAGGTACTACGACAAGTGGCATAAGCCTAAACCGCAGGGACAAAAATTGACTTGCTATCTCATTATCCTCATAATTCGCATTATCTCATTATCCTCAAGATTCCTTATTTTTTCCTGCAATGAGCTCTAATAGACGATTAAAAGATGGCATCTGTAGCGATGTGCCGAGTACGGCTTGACTCGAGTCAGACTCGATTCCTGCTTAGGACTCGCCTACTCGAGTACAAAAATATTTTGATTCGAGTACGCCAGACTCGATTCGGTACTCGAGTCAGAGAGAATCGGTTTCGTACTCGCTGACTTGATTCTATTATGCGAGTACAACTGACTCGAGTCTAGTATTCGAGTCAGATTGACTTGCTTGAATTCAATCTCTTTTTACTTAAGCAATGAATGAAGTATGGAGTGACGACGCGTCATAATAATACAAGTTTGAACCTGCAACTTTTTGTTTTGATTTGATTGATTTATTAACGTTGTGTCACTATACTAAACCTATAATACTATGCTGTTTGAAGATACTCCTTTTCGATTTTTCCTTTTTGTTATAAAATTGGTAACGGACTTGATTTCTGGACTCGAATTTCTTGACTCGAGTAAACATTCGAATAGATACCAAACATAGACTCGAGTAGGTCTTCACTGGACTCGAATCTCGGAATCGAGTCAGGATTCGAATAACATATTAACTGACTCGAGTCGCGGAATTGAGTCAGGTTTCGAATACCACATAAAATGACTCGAGTCGACTCGATCCACCAAAACAGCGACTCGGCACATCACTAGGCATCTGCATTGCATAGCACTATTATTTTAGCACTAGCTGCTACCCGTGACTCCGTCTGCAAAAATTCGTTTATCGCTAGCCCGTGGGCATAACTTATGCTATTTTCCGGGATAAAAAGTATCCTATATGTTAATCCAAGTTATAAACTATCTGCGTGCCAATGTTCATGAGAATCCATCAAACCGTTTTTATTAGCGTGAAACAGTAATAAGCATCCATACATACATCCATCCATAAATCCTTACAAACTTTGGTGTAAGAAGTAAGATTATTCTGATTTTTTACAACCGTTCAGACTAAGAATTGACTAAATATTACAGGACGCAAAAGAGATAAACAATGAAGCGGTGGTTAAATATTTGATGAGAAGAATCATTGAGCGAGTACTCTTAAGTTTGCACAAGAAGGACAAATACATTGTTGTTCTCCATCTTTTGAGGCAGGTTTATGACCATCTTATACCAGAACAGGTATAACCTATTTCATAACTATTTTTAAATTATTTAAATGAATATAAATAGATAGGTATGTATATGTCTATGTAGTAAGTCTCAATATGGATGACGAATCTGATTCTTTGTGCATGCAACTTCCAGCTGTGGCAAATATTCATTGGAAGCTACGAAATCGTCGAAGATGTTACGATTGTTAATGAAATAAAGAAAAGTTATCCATGGATTCAAAGTGAACTTGTGAAAAAAGTGGCGCAGCTTAAGGTTGGTCTTTTTTTAACTGTTTCGCTTTATTATCAGGATAGTATTATCTTATAGGTAATACTGGTTTTACAATGTATCTAACTTTTTTTACAGATGGCCAGTGAAGAACTATTTAATAAACTGGTTCTAAACGACGAGGCAACATGGAAAGAATTCCAAAGTTCTGGGGATTTGACAGCTATCAGTAAACTGAATCTTTCAGATTTCGAGACAGTCGTAGCAGTTGCTTTACTGAGGCCGAATAGTTTGTATCGGGCAATTGTGACGTTTGTGGATCATCTGCTTGGTGAGTTTTAGTTAACTGAAAAATAAATGTTTTTCAGTCGATTGAGTTGGCAAATAAGTGACGTCACATCTGAGTATTTCCACACAAAATGAATGTGGGTATTATGAAGTACTAGCGGTTGCCCGCGACACCGTCTGTGAAGAATTCGTTTCTTGTTATTCCGCGGGAATCATGAAATTTTTCGGGATAAAAAGTATCATATATGTTAATTCAGGTTGTGAACTATTTGTGTGCCAAATTTCGTCAGAATCCTTGAAACCGTTTTAGCATGACAGAGTATTAAACATCCACACAATCTTTTGCATTTATAATATTAGTAAGATTTGAATTGATTGTTGTATCAGTTTCCCAATGATTGTGTGGTAGGTGCGTCTGTAATGGGCGGCGGCGACACCGTGTCGCGCGCGGCGCGCTGGGGCGGCGGCGGGCGGCGCGCGCGCCCCGTGCTGCTGCTCGGCGCGCACGCGGCCGACGTGCTCGCTGCGCACGCGGCTGCGCTCACAGAGGTATGGGGCAGTGCGTGTGTGATGGCGGCGCGACACCGTGTCGCGCGCGGCGCGCTGGGGCGGCGGCGGGCGGCGCGCGCGCCCCGTGCTGCTGCTCGGCGCGCACGCGGCCGACGTGCTCGCTGCGCACGCGGCTGCGCTCACAGAGGTATGGGGCAGTGCGTGTGTGATGGCGGCGCGACACCGTGTCGCGCGCGGCGCGCTGGGGCGGCGGCGGGCGGCGCGCGCGCCCCGTGCTGCTGCTCGGCGCGCACGCGGCCGACGTGCTCGCTGCGCACGCGGCTGCGCTCACAGAGGTATGGGGCAGTGCGTGTGTGATGGCGGCGCGACACCGTGTCGCGCGCGGCGCGCTGGGGCGGCGGCGGGCGGCGCGCGCGCCCCGTGCTGCTGCTCGGCGCGCACGCGGCCGACGTGCTCGCTGCGCACGCGGCTGCGCTCACAGAGGTATGGGGCAGTGCGTGTGTGATGGCGGCGCGACACCGTGTCGCGCGCGGCGCGCTGGGGCGGCGGCGGGCGGCGCGCGCGCCCCGTGCTGCTGCTCGGCGCGCACGCGGCCGACGTGCTCGCTGCGCACGCGGCTGCGCTCACAGAGGTATGGGGCAGTGCGTGTGTGATGGCGGCGCGACACCGTGTCGCGCGCGGCGCGCTGGGGCGGCGGCGGGCGGCGGGCGCGCCCCGTGCTGCTGCTCGGCGCGCACGCGGCCGACGTGCCCCGTGCTGCTGCTAAATTAAATTTTTATTGTAAAATTGCTGTCAATTGAAATTGCGAACAATGTAAATAAACCATTTAATGAAATGCCCATATTCTAGCACTTGTTTATTGTATTAATGGTTTAGGATAGTGTTTTGGTAAGTATTGATTAAATAACACACGGATTTAGCAGTATTTGATGAGAGAAAATGGAAATTAAAGACAATTTAAATACTAGGTTTGTTTACATTGTTTGCAATTCCAATTGACTGACAGTTTAGACAAGTCAAGATGTCATTTTTCCGACTATACTGAACTATTGCCATATAAATAAGAATAATAGCGCCCTCTTGACCATAGTCATATTTTTGGTTTACCTTTACATAGTTTTATTCATAGACATGACCCTCCAAAAAGTGGTGCCTGATATGTAATGTGTTATTGTTCCCTATCCAGGTAGGCATAGACGCTGGGCTAGCGGCGTGGCAAGCAGGCGTGGAAACGGCAAGAAATGGCGGCTGGCTGGCCATCATCGTTGGAGCCTCGCCCTTCACACAGGAGCTCCAGGCTTTCCTCACCACTATTGCTCAAACCCCGGTAAGTACTTTTGTAATACGAGTCCAAGCCCAACAACAATGATGTATCAATGATGTTATCTATCATGTATTTGTTGCAGGCTGAAGAATTTCACCCTGAATTCCGATTGTGGATTGTATCCGAAGACCGTGACATCCCTCCTCTTATATCCAATGTGTGCGTCAATGTCATAATTGAGGTATGGACACCAAATCAATCGTAACTTAGAGCCTGACCAGATGGAGTGGTTTGCTCGTAAGGTTACTTACTCGTGCGTTTCAATTTATATTGCATCCAGATGCCGCGTCTTAAGCGTTTTCCTACGCTTTAATGAAAAGTTCAGTATCGTAGATATAATTTCGAACAAAATACGTCCACTCGCCATAGATTCGCGCGTTCTAGTAAATACTGCAGTGCAATGGCACCACAGTATCTCGACTCGCGCGTAATACGAGCGAGTGCATTCGTAAAACGCTTCGTCTGGACGAGCACTTTGCGTTGGAATCCTTGTAAAGACTGAAAAAAATATAAAAACCACAATATATTGTTCGAAAAATGCATCCCAACATTTTGCTACCGGCAGGCTCCTGAAGGCGTAAAGCCGAATGTCATGGGCACGCTATCGGCGTGGGGACAGTACACTGGAGACACGCGCGTGGTGCGCGCGCACGCTTGCCTCGCGCTGATGCACGCTGTCGTGCAGGAACGACGCGCGTACATACCGCAAGGTTCGTCATTGTACTCGTACACACCAATAAAATAAAGCCGAAGCCAAGCCGAGCTAATTAGCAGCTGCATTAGGACTATCATTTGTCAGTTTATTTTCTTATACCTGAAATTACGGTCCAGTAATAGATAGGCGCTTGAAATTTTCAAAGTGTATTTTCTCTGTACTATGTCTGTTATAACATCAAGTAATAAAATAAAACTATAATTCCCCACAAGAAACTTTAACTTTGGAACTCTTTGTGTTAGACTGCAAATCGCACTTGTACTCTTTTTAGCACCAGCGCAATTTTGTTTTAAACTCTTCTAGTATTATTTAAAAGCGAAAAAGTTTTTCGGGTGCGCCGGTGGGATTCGAACCCATGTCTCCTGGGTATGCGCCCCAACCTGGGTGTTCTATCAATTGAACCACGTCGCTCCCAACCGACACCCCCGAAATTCTTAATCGCTTACATACGCCTACAGTATAAATAATATTTGAATAAATAGATGTGGTACATCATTTCTTACGCATTTCCAATGTAATTTGGAACGTAGGAGTCGTAGCTTCTTATAGTTACGATGGATGTTACCACACGCCACTGTAGGCGTATGTAAGCGATTAAGAATTTCGGGGGAGTCGGTTGGGAGCGACGTGGTTAATTTGGTAGAACACCCAGGTTGGGGCGCATACCCAGGAGACGTGGGTTCGAATCCCACCGGCGCACCCGAAAAACTTTGTCGCTTTTAAACAATCTTAGATTCGGCAAGCAGCCGTACTGCTAATAAAATAAATAATATTTGAACTCTTCTAGTCTCTTAATAACTTAAATTATTACCATTAATCGTTATTGTGTACGTGGACGAGGGAGGTTCCTGCATGAAAAGAAAACACGTACCTGTCGAGCATACTTACATAGCTACCATGCACGTGTGGTAACATAAATCATCCTGAACTATCGTGCAGGTTGGAGCCGCTGGTACGCATGGGAATGGGGCGAGATACGGGCGTGCGCGCAGGTGCTCCGCTGCGGCGGCGCCAGCGGGCTGGACGGCGCGCGCGCGCTGGTGGGCGCACTGTACGCGGCGCGCGTGGCGGCGGCGCCCGACCGCGGCGTGCTGGCGGCGCTGCTGCGCAAATACCTCGCGGATGCGGCGCTCGCGCACGGCTGGAGGGTCGCCGCGCACACGCCGCTGGCGCTGCCCTTCACTGTGCAGCTGCAGGTCGGTGCTTGTAATGTTCATTCCAATACAATCTGACAATCTCTTAGACACCTATATAGCATAGCTAACTGACATGGACACCTGATTATCTAGAATCCTAAAGATATGATATGATTATAATGGAGGAAGTTATTTCAATAATTTTTTTTTAAGTTAAAAAGAGACTAATTTCTTGTAACATCAATCTATTAAAATCAATTTTGGCTAGGGATTAATATTTTTCAACTCCTGGTCACCGATTATTCAAGATTGTTTTAAAAATAAAAAATGGTTATAAATTCTGAATGCCAAACGCCGAAAACGGGTACCTAACGTACTAAACGGGTGTACAATTTTTTAGTAAAATTCAAATGTAAATTTGGTAACACTTTTACCAAGGTAATTTTGCTATGTTTGGTAGATTAGATACCTACATCCCCCTTAAGTTGGTCGTGCTAGAGTTTGGCTAATGAAAGATGAACCCAGCTATTATTTGAGTAGCAACATTATTCAAATGTCATGGGCAAACAGACCAAAGAGTATAAGAAAACAGACAGTTGAGCTTGTACTATTACTTATCTATTCTATGACTTGTTGAGTTTAGTACCTTCGTGTGTTAAAATTGTTTTTTGAAAATTTACTGCTGAAACATTGGTGAAACAATCAAAAGTGGTGTGCGACAGATTTTTTTTATCATGATAAGCAAATTCAAATAAAAACAAGCAGAGAGGCAAGCCTTGTTTAATAGAAAAAAGAATGTTTAGATGAACCAAATTTGTAGGTTAGTAGGTTTCTCAAAAATATTCGGATTAACCTTTTTATGTTCAACATATTATTACTTATTAAATAATTAATTATTTTCCAATAGGCATGCGATAGACAGAGAAGCATAAAGTAGGCACGATTCTTATGCCTAATCGTCACTTTTGTACGGCAGAGAAGCTTCTGTACTTGTGCTATTACTTATTCTATGGTGATACCATCTGCAAATTTTTTGAATTTGCCGCAGTTTTGCAGGTTCGTCTTTCATTAGCCAGACTCTACTTACGGGATACCCTGTTTTATGAATTTAAAAGGAAAACTATCATAATAACAGTAGGCTTTACAAGATAATGAGTAATAGTCGATCAAAACTTAATATTTTTTACGGAAAACGGATTTAGTACGGAAACATACACTTCGCGTAACCCGACACGCACTTTGCCGGTTTTGTTATGTATCATTTAATTTTACGTCTTCATTACACGAACTCTATGGCAGGCATATAGCACGGCGTTCAGCGAGCTGCCAGACATAGACTCGCCGCAACTGCTGGGGCTGCCTGCCAACTGCCGGCTCGCCTGGGAGAAAAATGCTACCGAAGACATCATCGCTGGACTAAAAGGTAACTAAATCACCCCCACCTTTAAACACTTGAAATTAACCTTACATACTTAGTACCTAATGCCGAAGTCGTAACAGACAAACAAAAACATGCTTAAAAGAAGCGTACCGTAAACCAGGGTGCCTTTGATCAAATTGAGGCAACTTTGATAGTTTTGAAATCGCTATAAAGTCGACGTTGTCCATATCAGGTAAATGGTTGACATGTAGGCAAAAGGAAGATCGATGAAGACATCGACAAGGAATAGCAAATGCTAACAAAAATGCGTGAGTTGGTCGGCAAACTACTTTTTAAAGTCGCCCTGCAGTTCAAAGTCACCCCGGTTTACGGTAATTCTGTAATACTCAGAGAACTCTGTTGGCATCCAATTCTTTTTAACCTATAAGGTTTTATTTCTAAAATTTGAAATTGTCTTATCCTATTTAATATTGGTATTTGACAACCTTATTTTAAAGCATGCATTTTAGACTAGCTGTTGCCCGCGACTCCGTCTGCAAAGAATTCGTTTATCGCTATCCTGCGGGAACTATGCATTTTTTGGGATAAAATCTGTCCTATGTCCTTCACGGAGTCTCAAAGTATCCCACACCAAATTTCATCTAAATCTGTTCAGTGGTTTAATTGTGAACAGGTAACAGACATACAGAGTTATTTCCGCATTTACATATGTGTAATAATAGTAAGGATTAAACCATATGTCTCTTTATCATAAGGCTCAACACATACAATAAAAATGCCGCAATCAGTAAAAAGTGTTCGTATTTTTCATACTAAATACCAACTGAAATATAGATGCACAGAAAAAACCCCAGAAAAAATACCAATGCTGGGAATCGAACCCAGGTCCTCAGCATTCCGTGCTGCGTGCTAAACCCCTACACTACCACTGGTCTAGAGATTAGACACGAATCTTTTCTACACATCGTACATTTCAGTCTGTTAGATAATCACCTTATGCAGTGATAAACGCACATCTATGTTACACCCTCTACCGAGAGACTTTAACACTCCTTTGGAGCTAACCGCCCACCCGGCTCAAGAGATGGCGCCACAGGGCCAACTTTTACAAGTTTGGTATGAAGTATCTTTTTGTATTTATTTTTTCAACTTCATTTTTTATTACTTTTACGGTCATCCCGTGAAACCATATTTTTCATACTAAATACAAACTGAAATATAGATGCACCGAAAAAACCTCAGGGGTCAAAAAAAAAAGAAAAGAAAAATTAAATACAAAAAGATACTTCATACCAAATTTGTAAAAAGTGTTCGTTCTTTTAAGTGAACCATCTTTATTAGTATGTACAAAAGTTTGGGCCTCCAGCTTGACACAAATAACTGGTTAAGTAGGTGCAAATTACGATATTAATCTGTGCATACCGTAAAGATAAATAAATATTATACTGCTACGTTGGGCAGCGTTCGGGAAGCTCCGCAATATCTTGTTATCCGATATACCGCAGTGTCTCAAGTCAAAAGTCTTTGACCAGTGTGTGTTGCCAGTGATGACTTATGGCACTGAGACGTGGCCGCTAACGATGGGTCTTATAAGAAAGCTCAAGGTCACTCAGAGGGCGATGGAGAGGGCTATGCTTGGAGTTTCTCTGCGGGATCGCATTAGAAATGATGAAATCCGCGCGAGAACTAAAGTCACGGACATAGCTCGAAGAATCGCTAGACTTAAGTGGCAGTGGGCAGGGCACATCGCCCGTAGAACTGACGGCCGATGGGGCCGAAAGGTTCTCGAGTGGCGTCCGCGGACCGGAAGACGCGGTGTAGGTAGGCCTCCAACAAGATGGAGCGACGACCTGGTGAAGGTAGCGGGAACGCATTGGATGCGGATGGCACAGGGCCGATCTGTTTGGAGAGCCTTGGGGGAGGCCTATGTTCAGCAGTGGACGTCTTTCGGCTGAAATGATGAATGATGATACTGCTACGTTTAAGGGTCGGGAGAAGATAAATTAAACAAGTAAATACGTTAATAATCATTTATTTCTCCCAAACGCCGCAAGCACACGAAAAGGTCGTAGGGGTAGGTTCGAAACGCCGGTCTGATTTTACTCTCCGGATAAAAAGGGGTTGTGCTTCCACCACGCTAGTACTCCCCTGGATCTCGGAGACGCCGTGGAGATGAAGAGCCGAGGATTTTAATTTAATTGATTTTTAGATTATTATTTAATTATAAATCGTTAATATTTAGGTAAGTATCTATTATAAGTATTTTTAATTGTTATTAATATTATTTTATTAGATAAGTTTTCTATAAACCGAGGTTACGTAACGCGTCTACGTTACAATACTTATTACACTTTACATTCCAGAACTCAACACTATGGTGGTGTCGAACAAAAAACGCGGAGATTCAACGGCAACTAAAAGTCTCCTGGCATTGTGGAAGAAATTAATGTCAGGGAACCCTCTTCTCAAAGGAGATGTACAACCGGAGCAGGTTAGATGCCCTTTTAGTTTTCTGTTTGTGGATCGGTACATACTAGGGATGTAACGGAAGTAGTTTTATCGGAACCGAAGCCGGAATCGGAGTTTTTAAATTTGCTTTATCGGAATCGGAACCGGAGTCGGAATCGGAATCGGAAGCAGGGTGACATGAGAGAGAATTATTATTTAAGGACAAATAAAACATTATGTAGTATTTTTTTTTTATTTCAAGTTTCAGTTGTAACATAAAACATAAAAAATTAACAAAATTGGCATATTTCCAAATAAACAACAAGTTTAAATAGAATGAATTTAAACCCAAAGTAGCATATATTAGTAATTATATTATACTAACTTACTATCTATCCCGCTATCTATGCTTCGACCTCCGATTCAAACCTCCGATTAAAAAATGTCGGAGCCGGAGTCGGAACCGAAAGTATAATAGTAATCGGAAGTTCCGACTTAACGGAACCGGAACCGAAGCTCCGTAACATCCCTGGTACATACTACCCTAACACCAACACTAACGCTAGTGCTACGCTACTACGCTAACACTGGTGCGTCCGTCTGTTTATCCCTTTATTACCAGAATCTACTTAGTCGCTGAACTATTGCAGGTTTGTACAGTCCTCAAATTTCACTGAATGTGTATTGCTGTCTGCCTTAACATCAAATAATACTCATGTAAAATTACTATTAGTAAAAACACGTTTTTTGTATGGGGATCAATTTTTAAACATGTTTAGGTCAAATCTTGCAAGTCGAATTTCATCAATTTCTAGTATTCGAATTTACTTAAAATTTTATGTAAACTTAAAATTAAAAATAAATTCTTGACAAATATTTATTATTTCCTCGCATTGTTTTAAAATAAAAACCGGCCAAGTGCGAGTCGGACTCGCGCAAGAAGGAATCCTTACCATTTTATCTACAAAAATGGCAAAAAAAATCACGATTGTTGTATGGAAGCCCCCATATTTATTTTATTCTGTTTTTCAGTATTTGTTGTTATAGCGGCAACAGAAATACATCATGTGTGAAATTTTCAACTGTCTAACTATCACGGTTCATGAGATACAGCCTGGTGACAAACGGACAGACAGACAGACGGACGGACAGCGGAGTCTTAGTAAGAGGGTCCCGTTTTACCCTTTGTGTATGGAACCCTAAAAAGCACTAAATCTTCCTCAACGGAAACATGAATTGTATGACTCATGTCTTTCTGTACAAATTACCTCGTCAGGCAATCCCCTACTTTTTGAACCTGGATATTACGTGGGTGAATCAACTTTTTTGTGTTGTTTACTCTGTCCCCAATTGTCCAAGTGACACTTCATACTGTTTCATAGAAAAATGCTTAAGGTGGAACGGCACGCTCTAGGCGCGAAATTCAAACTTTTTACAGTTTTTAATTTATTGTGGGTAAACGGTGTAACTGTTTTAACTTCATATGGTATTTGCGCTTGTAAAACAGTGTTCTTTATATTATTGTGTAAAGTTTTTTAACAATAAAACTATTAGCTTGAAATAAAAGTTGTCAAAGCGTTGAAAGTCCGAATTTCTATGTTTGACAACTTTTATATCAAGCTAACAGTTTTATTCTTAAAAAGCTTTACACAATAATATAAAGAACACTGTTTTACAACCGCAAGTACCATATGAAGTTAAACAGTTACACTGTTTACCCACAATAAATTAAAACCTGTAAAAATTTTGAATTTCGCGCCTAGAGCGTGCCGTTCCACCTTAAGTTGTCCAAGGGACAAAATTTGTGTAACCATAGCAACAGGTGGCACTATACCTTGACAAGCTCGTGCGCGGCGCTCGGCGGAACCCTATCGCAGGGAGCCTCTTCTGTCCTTAACAAGATTGTTTTTAATAAGTGCGGCAAATACTCACTGCGACAGGGTTCCGCGGAGAGTCGCGCACGAGCTTGTCGGACTATAAAAAGTTGATTCACCCACGTAATGTGCCATTTACTTCTGTTACTTTCTATCTATCTCATTTTAAAGATGCATCTGAAATATTACACATCATATCTTAGCCTATATACATCCCACTGCAGAACACCGGCCTCCTCTCATAATGATAGGGCCCAAGCCGTAGTTCCCACACGGGCCCAGTGCGGATTGGGAACTTATCATCCTTAAAACGTTGCACATCTTCGTTAAAAATTGTTTTAATATCTTAAACCCTCGGTGAATCAACAACATGGCTTACGCATTTCTTCTAACAAATTTGCGTCAAAGACATTATACGATGATGTTAGAGCCTCATATCGACGTCATAAGCTGGAGGTATAACGGAAACTGCGATGGCGGAGACGTCGAAACCGGTAATGCAAGACAGGATTTAGTATCAAGTTTATAAATAAATATTTTGCACCGTTTTGGGTGGATATTTTAGTATAAGGAAAATTCATTAAGGTTATTTTTTTATGGCCTTGGTACGTTGTTTGATCCAAGTTGGTGCAGTTCATGCAATTTCAAGGTAGGTACCTTTTAAAAATAAGATTCCTCTGTCATACGCGGAACCGCATTTTTTACGATATAGTCTTATATGTTCAGTGTCTATATTATAGACATTTAACATTTTTACAGATTTGTGTATTGCAAGAAAATAAATAAAAAAGTACCTATGGCCTCTTAAGGGTATGTATTACAATACCGAAGTACGAAAGACCGAATGTATTAAAACATCGAATGGGTCAAAAGACCGACACAATTTTTTTCTGTAACCGTAAACTTTTCAGAATTTTTTAAAACGGCATCATACAGAACCCATTAGGTTAGGTTAGGTTTGTTTTATAACAATCTTAAAAAGTTAACGGTTTCAGAAAAAAATCGTGTCGGTCTTTTGACCCATTCGATGTTTTAATACATTCGGTCTTTCGTACTTCGGTATTGTAATACATACCCCCTCTTAAGCAGAGCGACAACCTACTGCCCGGGAGGACATACCTAAACTGCGGAGTGAAACCCCCTGGCGCCATATAAAATGTGTAATTGTGTAGTACCTACTGTAACCTGAGTTGTTCGCAGGGTGGCGGCGGGTGGTGGGGCATGGTGGTGGGCGGCGAGGCGCGGGCGGCGGCGCGGGCGGCGCGCGCGCTGCACGCCGCGCTGGCGCAGCTGGCTCGCAAGCCGATGCATGCCAACACGCTGCTCACGGTCAGTGGGCAGGGTGGGGCGGGAGGGGGGCATGGTGGTGGGCGGCGAGGCGCGGGCGGCGGCGCGGGCGGCGCGCGCGCTGCACGCCGCGCTGGCGCAGCTGGCTCGCAAGCCGATGCATGCCAACACGCTGCTCACGGTCAGTGGGCAGGGTGGGGCGGGAGGGGGGCATGGTGGTGGGCGGCGAGGCGCGGGCGGCGGCGCGGGCGGCGCGCGCGCTGCACGCCGCGCTGGCGCAGCTGGCTCGCAAGCCGATGCATGCCAACACGCTGCTCACGGTCAGTGGGCAGGGTGGGGCGGGAGGGGGGCATGGTGGTGGGCGGCGAGGCGCGGGCGGCGGCGCGGGCGGCGCGCGCGCTGCACGCCGCGCTGGCGCAGCTGGCTCGCAAGCCGATGCATGCCAACACGCTGCTCACGGTCAGTGGGCAGGGTGGGGCGGGAGGGGGGCATGGTGGTGGGCGGCGAGGCGCGGGCGGCGGCGCGGGCGGCGCGCGCGCTGCACGCCGCGCTGGCGCAGCTGGCTCGCAAGCCGATGCATGCCAACACGCTGCTCACGGTCAGTGGGCAGGGTGGGGCGGGAGGGGGGCATGGTGGTGGGCGGCGAGGCGCGGGCGGCGGCGCGGGCGGCGCGCGCGCTGCACGCCGCGCTGGCGCAGCTGGCTCGCAAGCCGATGCATGCCAACACGCTGCTCACGGTCAGTGGGCAGGGTGGGGCGGGAGGGGGGCATGGTGGTGGGCGGCGAGGCGCGGGCGGCGGCGCGGGCGGCGCGCGCGCTGCACGCCGCGCTGGCGCAGCTGGCTCGCAAGCCGATGCATGCCAACACGCTGCTCACGGTCAGTGGGCAGGGTGGGGCGGGAGGGGGGCATGGTGGTGGGCGGCGAGGCGCGGGCGGCGGCGCGGGCGGCGCGCGCGCTGCACGCCGCGCTGGCGCAGCTGGCTCGCAAGCCGATGCATGCCAACACGCTGCTCACGGTCAGTGGGCAGGGTGGGGCGGGAGGGGGGCATGGTGGTGGGCGGCGAGGCGCGGGCGGCGGCGCGGGCGGCGCGCGAATTAAGTGGATCGTCAGGACTTTAATTTAAAAAATAATTTATTTACTTAATTTTATTTAAACTAGCAGAGTGACAATCCAGTCTTACAATTAAGAGTATTCTAACTTAAGATTAATTGATTACTACTATTTATACTAATATTATGCATTTCAGCATTGACGTATTGTTCTCAATTCGGCAGTGCTGAAGATGCGTTAGTTTTTGCTGACAAAGGAGATGTTAGGGCTGTCAACACCTTTAACTCCTCCCTCCCCAAGAGAGAAATTATCTGAAGGAGGCTTAGTCGGCTTCAGGTAATTTCGTTTGAAAAATATGCAATATAGTTTAAAAGACAAATAACTTAGGCCTATTGTAAAAGCTATTACATATAGTACTATGGTCCATACACTGACTCTATAATCTATAAAGAAATCACTATTATTATTTTCACTATTGAATTTAACACTATTGAGGATGTCCCTTATGTCGCCGAAGTCCACGCCTCGCAAATCCACTTCGTTGTCATCTCTCTGGGTCTCGATCTGGAGTTCTGGTAACATAACTGGTGGCAGATTATAAATTGTTAAAGTTGAGTTGGTAACTGCTTTTATAATTATGCTGTCTATTTTTGTTTCGCAATGTTTATTCGGAGTTAGTATAAATGTTCCCTCTAAATTATGTTTTGTCGCTTCATCTCCACATGTCTCCGTCAGTATCGTACTTTTTTGCGTATAAAGTAGCCAGTGGTCAGATGTGATTTTTTGAATAACTTGTTCTTCAGTTTTAATCAGTTGCTGGTTGCAGTTCGCGAGGTTGTCTCGTAGTAGCATTAGTTGTTCGATGCAAGTCGCTGTTGGTTGCTGCACTATGTCGTCCTCCGTGCAGATGAACTTATTTTCTTCCATTTCCTCGCAGTATCTTGCTACGGGTCTGAGTATTAATCTATTCATCATAAGGTAAGGGTATTTAGGAATGATAGCAAAGGTTTGGTGTGTGTCAGGGTTATATATTGGGATGGGGACAACTTTGTAATAAATATATGTGTTTTTCTCTATTAATGGGATTTCCAGTACAAATGTTAAATGACTATTACTAATATATGATTTTAACTCTATACTACGTTCTATGTTAAGTAGGTTTTCTTTAGAAACAGGGTATGTTAAAGTGGCATGTTTTTCAATTTCAATGAGAATATTAAATAATTCAGATGAATTTATTACAGATTGGTGTAAAGTACTTAACTTGCTGAAGGCAATGGCAGTTTCAATTTCCTGTATAATATTATAAATGGTCCGAAAGTTATTTAGGATTTGGTACATACTGTTCATCATAGACATAATATTAAAATGTTTAGTTTCATACTTCTGAATGTTTTCTAATTGTTTGGTTTTATAGTCCAAGTGCTTAACATTAAAATTAATATCATCTGAAACGTTAACTAACTTATCAAATGCCCTTTGCATTAATGTAACCTTGTTTTCTACAGAAATTTCCTTATGCTTTAAACTATCAATTACTGAGTTATACCTAATAGCGTCGTCATTATCTAAATTTCCCGTTATTATTTTTACTATAGATCCTAATGGGTTAAGAATGCCTCTCTTCACTCTTGCTGATGGCAAGATCTGGCGTAGTCTATCTCTGGATAAGTCTGTAAAAGAATCAACCTGGATTTCCAAACCCATTAGTTCTCTTCGGGATTCACTATTACTATCGATAAGGTGCTTTAGCTTATTATACTGTCCCAAGTTACTTTCGAAAAGTGCACTTATGTATTCTAAATCTATTACTTTAATTATGCTCCAAGAGCTAGTCCTCATCAGAGCTGTACCTATCCTGACTGGAGCTATCCCTGGATTCCGCTCCAGGTTTTGGATGTTGAGGCTGCATCCCTGACGTGCCAGGATCATCAGTAATATCACACGCCACCTGTGGAGGTCGTTTGATATTTTTAACTGCTACGCGAGTGTTGCGTTTTTTAACCTGCACGGGAATAATATTTCTCGATGGGCTACCTGTTACTTTGGCTTTGTCATATCTAGGAAGTTCTTTAGCTTTACGGATTCGAGTGTCCTTCATAAATACGACATCGCCTTCCTTGATTTCGGGTGGGGTTTCACCGCCTTTCTTTTCCCTAACTTTAACTTTATCATTAACTAATTTATCACTAACATATTCATATAGTACTTTTAGTCTTTTTCTATGATCCTGAAGTAGTTTTTGCAGGAGATTTCTTTCCCTATCTATATTGAACGGGTTACCGGAGTCTGTATGCCCAAATACAATTTCATAAGGTGTAAATGTTGTTGCGCTATGAATAGTACTATTATATGCCATGATAGCATATGTCATGACTGACGCGGCGTCCAATTCGCTTTTATCGTATTTAGCTAGGCGATAAATTTCTATGATTGTGGAATGGAAACGTTCTACGACTGCCATGGAGCTGGGATTGTTTGGGGTTCCTATGTGTAATTCTATTTTATACAAGGCTAACAATTCTTTCATGAGTTCGTTGTTAAATTCTGCTCCTGAATCACAACTGAGCTTTCGGGGTATGCCGTATATACTGAAGTACTTAATCAAAGCTCTCACTACTTCTGGGGTGCTACGGTTTGGTATCGCTATTGCTTGACCTAGTTTGCTAAAAGCGTCTACTGTGGTCAAGTAATATTTACCTTCAATGAATAGAAGGTCCATGAAAATTTCCTGGAATGGGGTTTCTTGTGTCTGGGTAAGTTGAATATGAGGCTTAATTGGTTTCCTTTCATACTTCATCTTACGACACTGTTCACATCCATTAATTATTGCCGAAATCGTTTCTTTCATATTACTCCACCAATAGTGCCTTTTGATTTTCGACAGTGTTTCATTAATACCCCTATGGCAATTTTTACCTTCGTGGTACTTAATTATAATTGCCTTTTGGTCTTGCTCTGATTCTGCTAGATTAACAACACGTTCGGTACATTCTATTAGGTTTTGAGTTCCCTTTTTGTAAAGTTTTGTTACCACACAACTAAAAGTTTTTCTGAAAGCAGGGTCCTCAAAATACACGTAATATTTGTTTTTCATGTTGGTATATTCTTTTAAAAATTTCTTAACTAAATCTGAGTTGTTTATTGGCATATGTACTTCTAGAATTTTCTGTTTTTTATTTGAGATATCCTTAACACTAATACTATTTTTGAGCCAAGTATAGACGAGGATTTGCCTAGGCTTCGAATCTATTGCTTCGTTCATTATAGGAATTCCTTCGTGTTCCCTATTAGAGATAGAGTGAGCAGTGGCGCCGTCATCCGAGTCAGAAATTTCGACTATTTCTATTTCGGGTTCCGACATATCCGCCTGTGTCTCCGGCTCTGTATCTACCAGCATTTTTGTGGCTGTGTCCCTAACAAATTTGTCTAAGTCGAAGTCATCGTCGTCTACGTTGACTTTCATGGACGCATCGTCGTCGTTTGTTATATTGAGTTTTATACGGGACAATGCGTCGGCGTTTGTGTTTTGACTTCCTTTCTTATAACATATATCAAAGTTGTATTCCTGTAACCTTAAACGCCACCTCGTTAACTTACTATTGGGCTCTTTTAACGAATACAGCCACGCCAATGGTCTGTGGTCTGTGAAAATTGTGAACTTATTCCCGTACAAGTACGGTCTGAAGTGTTTAACACCTTCAATTACCGCTAAAAGCTCCTTTTCAATAGTACTGTATCTAGTCTGTGTGTCACTTAGAGCTTTACTAAAATAAGCTATGGGTTTTTCTGATCCAATGGTCCCTTGAGATAGGACCGCGCCGATCGCGAAGTTGGACGCGTCGGTTGTAAGAATAAACGGCTTTTTAAAGTCCGGGAACTGTAATAAAGGTGCGTTTGTTAGAAGCTCCTTGCAAAGTTGAAAGCTCTTCTTGTATTCATCATCTATCACAATCTTTTTTCCTTTCTTCAAACATACTGTAAAAGGCCTAGTTATTTTGGCGAAATCTTTGATAAATTTTCTATAATAACCTACAAGTCCTAAAAAGCTTTTAATTTCAGTTGTTGTCTTTGGTAATGGATAGTTAAGTACCGCCTCTATCTTGTCGTTGTTTGGTTTAAGACCTTCACTCGTGATGGTATGTCCTAGGTAGAGGACTTCCTTCCTAAGGAAATGAGACTTATCCAACTGAACTTTTAAGTTTGTTTCCCTAAATCTATCGAACACTGCTCGAAGCTTAACTACGTGTTCTTCCAAGCTTTTAGAAAATATTATAACATCGTCAAGGTATACGAGGCAATGCAAGCCTTGTAAACCCCTGAGGACGTTGTCCATTGCTCGCTGGAACGTAGCAGGAGCTGTTTTTAACCCAAACGGCATTCTATTAAATTCATAGTGACCAAACGGTGTACTGAAACCCGTTTTTGATTTATCCTGTTGGTCCACCTCGATTTGATGGTACCCGCTAGCCAGGTCTAATGTGGTAAAATAAACACTTTTCCCTAACATATCGAACAAGTCGTTTATATTTGGCAAAGGGTATTTGTCATCGACAGTGACGTCGTTAAGGCGTCTATAGTCGACCACCATACGCCATTTTTGTTGTCCCGACATGTCGACCTTTTTAGGGACTAAATGGACCGGAGCACTCCAAGGAGAATGTGACTCCTGGATTACGTCGTCCTTTAACATTTTTTCCACCTGCCTTCTAATTTCCTCGGTTTGAACCGGGGGCATCCTATGTGCCCTAATAAAGACTGGGTCTTCGTTAACTGTCCTAATCTTATGTTTTACTTGATTTGTGAATGATAAAGGAATTTCCTCACAATAGAATATGTCCTTATATTCCTCACACAATTGTCCTATCACCTTTTTTTCTTCCACATTTAGGTCATCCAATCTCAATTTGGAGAGATTCTCTGTCAACAATTGGTCCGTATCATTCACGTTATCGGAGAAGTTAATGCTAATTTGTTCATTAATAAAAGGCTCTACTATAAAAGGTGCCGTAACCACTAACGTCATATGTTCAAGCTTGCAATTTTGTATGACTGTGGTTGCGTAACCGTTCACACACTTAACTAACGCGGCGGGCATTCTTACCCCTTCCGTAAACTGTTTAAAACTTAATATGGCATCGCCATTTAATACATTAACCGGTAATTTAACTCTAAGTTCGCTACGCGGGGGCAACTTATAAGTTTCCCTCATGGGAGGCGTGTAAATTATCGGTATCTGTGCTGTTCTGGTGAAAAGCATTTGGCTTTTCATATCGATGTTCGCGTCTAACTGTTTCAGTAGATCACTACCTATCAAGCCGTCGTACTTACTGTCTACGCTATAAACATAAAACTTATGTCGGTCAGAGCATTTAAAAATGTTTGGTAGCGGAATATACACAATTTCATTGTGCTTACTTGTTGCATGAGTGCTAATTACCTCGAAACTTTCCTGCTGTTTAAAGTTACTAAAATACTGTTCGGCCTTTTGGGGGCTTATGAAAGACCTCGTACTTCCGGTGTCTATCATAAAAACTGCCTGTAACTCGGGTATCTGAATGTGCGGAAGACTTCTTATTTTGTTATAATTAATTTCTATTCGTTCCCGCTTTCTGAGGCCCTTATGAAAAAATTTTCCACCTCGCTGTTATAATACTGAGATGGTCCCGGTGTGGGTTCCGCGCTAGGTTCAAAATACAGATTGTTTTGATCATTATTTTCTGTGTAATTAACTCGTCTTGAACTTGCCGTACGCATTGTGACATCAGTGTTTGAACCCGACGTCCCGTGAGTTGTTATGTTACCGTACGCCTCGCGGGGCGGTACATTGACCGGCCTGTGCTGACTTGACGATGCATTAAAAGGTGCATTACCCGCGTTCTGCTGACTATGTGGGAACCTACTTAGCTGTTGCGATTGATTTCTAAAGTTATGCGAATTGCTACCACTTTGCGGCCTGTTATTTCTAAACTGAGCTGAATTACCTAAACTATTCGATGGTCTATGGCTTATATTCTGTTGCTGCTGACTTTCGTAACCTATGTTATTGTTTCTAGGCATATACTCTGAATTACTAGGGTTAGATCTGTTAATTCTAGATGTTCTAGATGGGTTTTTTATGTCGTAAACTGTTTGGAAGTTCTGTTCCTCCATGACAGTTTTAAGGGCACCTTCTAAGGTCGTTATGTTTCTTAGCCTAACTAAACGAACTAAAAATGGTGGCAAATTGTAAAGAAAAACATTCAAGGAAGTATGTGTATAAATCTGAGTTTTAGCGGCACGTAATGTGGCGTCGGCAACGGTCCCTATTACTTTTGCTAGCAAAATACTTCTATGATGTTGAACTCTATGGCAGAATTCTAAATAACTTTCACCTCTACTTATTTTCAACGCTTCTAATTCTAACAGTAGGCATTCCTCGGTCCTGGGATCGCCGAAATGTTGGCTGAGCAACTGTTTTATCTCATCCCAAGTCTCTATCTGGTCCCGTTCTCCTACCAGGTTGGCAGCAGGCCCTGCGAGTCTACTTGTGATTACATGAAATAGATACAAGTTCTGAGCATTTCCCCCCGCAAAGTTACTTATAATGTACTCGCATTTTTTTATGAATAACGGGAGTTGTCTCGCATCCCCTTCAAAAATCGGGATAATCTTAACTATCTCCGCAGGAACTCGGTTAATGCCTTCCATTATATTAAAAAAAAATTACAACAAAACTTAGGTATAAAATGCTTATAACGTAACTAGGTCAATACCGCGAGTGGAATTTGACACTCTGCAATATTATAATGATGTTATTACGGCGTTGGCTAATCCCTAATAACACACATATATTTAATGCAAATAAGGATACGTATAAAAGGAGCAGAAAGGATGATGAAAAAGATTGACTCACATTCCCCCCGGCAGCTTTCACGTGTCCTTACGGCTGGCTGGAATCTCTGGATTAACAGGATTGGCTGGATCTGGACAGCTTCCTGCGTTGACTGGATCGGCTGGAACTGGACAGCTTCTGCGGTGGCCTCTGGACGATACTTAATAGATTTATTTGTTCGATGTCTTCCCGTTGAAGTGTAGAAACACACGTTTTCCTGGTGCGGCGTGAAATCGAAATTTTATCGATTTAAGGACGCAGAAGGATAACGACAGGAATCCTAACGGCTGCGCCAATTAAGTGGATCGTCAGGACTTTAATTTAAAAAATAATTTATTTACTTAATTTTATTTAAACTAGCAGAGTGACAATCCAGTCTTACAATTAAGAGTATTCTAACTTAAGATTAATTGATTACTACTATTTATACTAATATTATGCATTTCAGCATTGACGTATTGTTCTCAATTCGGCAGTGCTGAAGATGCGTTAGTTTTTGCTGACAAAGGAGATGTTAGGGCTGTCAACACCTTTAACTCGCGCGCTGCACGCCGCGCTGGCGCAGCTGGCTCGCAAGCCGATGCATGCCAACACGCTGCTCACGGTCAGTGGGCAGGGTGGGGCGGGAGGGGGGCATGGTGGTGGGCGGCGAGGCGCGGGCGGCGGCGCGGGCGGCGCGCGCGCTGCACGCCGCGCTGGCGCAGCTGGCTCGCAAGCCGATGCATGCCAACACGCTGCTCACGGTCAGTGGGCAGGGTGGGGCGGGAGGGGGGCATGGTGGTGGGCGGCGAGGCGCGGGGGGCGGCGCGGGCGGCGCGCGCGCTGCACGCCGCGCTGGCGCAGCTGGCTCGCAAGCCGATGCATGCCAACACGCTGCTCACGGTCAGTGGGCAGGGTGGGGCGGGAGGGGGGCATGGTGGTGGGCGGCGAGGCGCGGGCGGCGGCGCGGGCGGCGCGCGCGCTGCACGCCGCGCTGGCGCAGCTGGCTCGCAAGCCGATGCATGCCAACACGCTGCTCACGGTCAGTGGGCAGGGTGGGGCGGGAGGGGGGCATGGTGGTGGGCGGCGAGGCGCGGGCGGCGGAGTCAGCTTCAGTGGTACACCCACCCCCCTGTAACAGCGGTAACCGAACCGGGAGTACCTTTTCTCTACAGCTGACCGTACATTATTCCCCGTTTAAGCTACAGTGGTGGTCATACAATTAAGAACGATTTGAAGTTTCCGATTTTTTTTTATCTACATCATGTCATATGTCTAGTTGTGTTCCTTCTTAGAAGTAACAAGTTATGTTATAAAATAGCCACATGGATAGAGCAAACGGGATTAATAATAATAGTGTATAATTGCTAACATTTTTTTTTACAAATTTTATTTGTTCTCTATACTAATAAATTCAAATAGTAATGAAGCTGGACA
The DNA here is from genome assembly GCA_947563465.1 of Archips xylosteana. NCBI lineage: Eukaryota > Metazoa > Arthropoda > Insecta > Lepidoptera > Tortricidae > Archips > Archips xylosteana. Next base: position 9,836,410 of record OX387349.1, read on the forward strand.
AATAATTAAGAACGATTTATTAAACTGCTCGAGAGTTGTTTTATATGAAACTTAGATTAAATAAATCATATTAATGTGAAGTTGGTATAGAAAAAAAAGCAAATTAATACATTTGAACTAAAATTAATAGTTAGTAGCATGTCCACGGCTTTTAATTACGGCTTTACACCGGCGAGGCATTGAATCTATCATTTTTTGACATTTCGCAAGAGAAATAAGAGTTCCATTCTTCTAAGAAAACGTCGTACAGCTCTCTCAAATTGCCACACTGTCGATTTGAAACCTTTTTCTTGACTTCGCACCAAAGATGCTCTATTGGGTTAAGATCTGGGCTGTTGGCTGGCTAATCTAAGACTGAAACTGATTGTGATGTGAGGAATTCCTTAACGGTGCGTGCAGTATGCTTTGGATCATTGTCGTGCTGGAATGTCCAAATAACCGGAAGCACGTCTTCGGCATATGGTAACATTGTTTCTTGCAGTATATTTTTGTATTGGAATTGATCCATGTTTCCTTCTATCAGCCTAACAGGTCCAACGCCATGTCCAGAAAAGCACCCCCAAATTTTCACATTTCCCCCGCCATGCTTTAATGTCACTTTTGTGTACTTTGGGTCGAATGCTTTATTCGGAGGGCGTCGTACATATCGTTTTCCATCAGAACATACCCTATTTATTTTTGTCTCGTCAGAAAAAAGAACGTTTTTCCACTGTCTGACTGTCCAGTTTTCATACCTTCTTGCAAATGCAAGTCGGGCTTGCCTATGACATCGTTTCAACATAGGCACCTTCCTTGCTATCCTTCCGTTCAACTTATTTTCTACCAAACGCCTTCGAATAGTGCGTGCAGAGATTGCTGAAGGGTTGTTTTCGCCAAAATATTCTTTTCTCAACTCATTAGACCCTTTAAAAGGATTTTGTTTTGCCAAACGAACGATATTTCGATCATCTCGACGAGATGACTTTCTCTGTCTAGGTCCACGCGGAACGTTTGAAGTAGTTTGATACGTGGAAAAATGCTTTACGGCATGGAAAACCATTGTTTTTGAACATTGCAGATGGTCGGCTATCATTTTATACGACCAATTCTTCTCGCGAAGTTTTATTATTACTTCTCTTGTAGATTTATCACAACTTTTATTTTTCCCCATTGTTTTTATACGAAGTAATCACTTTTAAGACTTTAACAGCACGAAATGGCGCCAAAATTATACGAATAATAATCTACAACCACAGAGCCACACAGTGTTCTCTATTTAAATTTAAAAAAATAATAAACTATTCAGCGTTCTTAATTACGTGACCAGCCAGTAAGTACTAATACTAGGTTCAGATCGAATGTATAAAGTTTCTCTATTAATTTTTTAGCCAACAATGTTGCATAAATGAATGTACCGGTAGTACGGAAAAGTTTTGCAATACCGAGAGAAATAAAAAAAATACGGGCAATTAGTTATACTTGTTACTTTGAAAAAATCATCTCAATAAATAATCGTTCTTAATTATATGGCCACAACTGTAGTTCCTTACAGTGCTTATGTTTAATTTTGCACAGGTGCCTGACGAATGGCAGCTACTGTGGGCTGGTCCGGACGCTCCCGACGCGTACGTGCGCGAGTTCAGCCACCGCGCGCGCGCCGCTGCCGCGCGTCTCGTGAAACCTTACCCGCGAGACTACATGCCTGCAGGCAAGTACCAATCTACCTACGATACCTGGGGAATATTCAGCGTTTATACGACGTTCTTTTGACATTACAAGCTTTTATTTAACTTGCAATGTACCTATGTATATGTACGGGTCAAATCTTGGAAGTTGAATTTGACCCACTTCCAGTGGTCGGATTCACTTGAAATTTGGTATAGTTATGTAGGTTGGAAGACAATGTAAGTACAGTCAACAAAAAGTACAGTCAGCTAAAAAGCTTGCTCATAAAATATTTTTTTAACCAAAACTAATTAGCATCTTAGCAAATAGGAAAACAAATTTTTAAAGAAAATAAAAGTCTATCACGAATAATTATTGCAGTAGACACTTTATCTTACATTGTATATTAAGAACAATTCTCATAGACCACATTTTTAATTTTCATTCAATTTTTATGGAATAATCGAGAAAAACTAACAAAAATGCAACGTCGCCAGCTCAGCAGGTAGAAACGCTCTTAAATAATATTGTGGTATTTATGATTGGTGCACAGAGGTGGATCTTCGTGAGCTGTTGCGGCCGGAGCGAGTGGTCTGCGCGCTGCGGGCGCGGGACGCTGAGCGGCTCGGCTGCGCAGCGCACAGGCTGGCGCTACACGTCGCTTGGGATCCAAACACTGGTATTGTTGCGGCCGGAGCGAGTGGTCTGCGCGCTGCGGGCGCGGGACGCTGAGCGGCTCGGCTGCGCAGCGCACAGGCTGGCGCTACACGTCGCTTGGGATCCAAACACTGGTATTGTTGCGGCCGGAGCGAGTGGTCTGCGCGCTGCGGGCGCGGGACGCTGAGCGGCTCGGCTGCGCAGCGCACAGGCTGGCGCTACACGTCGCTTGGGATCCAAACACTGGTATTGTTGCGGCCGGAGCGAGTGGTCTGCGCGCTGCGGGCGCGGGACGCTGAGCGGCTCGGCTGCGCAGCGCACAGGCTGGCGCTACACGTCGCTTGGGATCCAAACACTGGTATTGTTGCGGCCGGAGCGAGTGGTCTGCGCGCTGCGGGCGCGGGACGCTGAGCGGCTCGGCTGCGCAGCGCACAGGCTGGCGCTACACGTCGCTTGGGATCCAAACACTGGTATTGTTGCGGCCGGAGCGAGTGGTCTGCGCGCTGCGGGCGCGAGACGCTGAGCGGCTCGGCTGCGCAGCGCACAGGCTGGCGCTACACGTCGCTTGGGATCCAAACACTGGTATTGTTGCGGCCGGAGCGAGTGGTCTGCGCGCTGCGGGCGCGGGACGCTGAGCGGCTCGGCTGCGCAGCGCACAGGCTGGCGCTACACGTCGCTTGGGATCCAAACACTGGTATTGTTGCGGCCGGAGCGAGTGGTCTGCGCGCTGCGGGCGCGAGACGCTGAGCGGCTCGGCTGCGCAGCGCACAGGCTGGCGCTACACGTCGCTTGGGATCCAAACACTGGTATTGTTGCGGCCGGAGCGAGTGGTCTGCGCGCTGCGGGCGCGGGACGCTGAGCGGCTCGGCTGCGCAGCGCACAGGCTGGCGCTACACGTCGCTTGGGATCCAAACACTGGTATTGTTGCGGCCGGAGCGAGTGGTCTGCGCGCTGCGGGCGCGGGACGCTGAGCGGCTCGGCTGCGCAGCGCACAGGCTGGCGCTACACGTCGCTTGGGATCCAAACACTGGTATTGTTGCGGCCGGAGCGAGTGGTCTGCGCGCTGCGGGCGCGGGACGCTGAGCGGCTCGGCTGCGCAGCGCACAGGCTGGCGCTACACGTCGCTTGGGATCCAAACACTGGTATTGTTGCGGCCGGAGCGAGTGGTCTGCGCGCTGCGGGCGCGAGACGCTGAGCGGCTCGGCTGCGCAGCGCACAGGCTGGCGCTACACGTCGCTTGGGATCCAAACACTGGTATTTGTTCAATGTTCACCCGCATAAGGGTCTAAGCACACGGCACATTTTTAACGCGCCGTCGACGCGCGTTTGTATCGTTACAAACGCGATACGCACGCGGGTTATTTAAAAAACGCCGTGTGCTAGCACGTGTGCGGCGCGTGTCGCTAACAGAAAATGGAAGTGGGCGGGCCATATATGCCGTAGACAGGACAACAGGTGGGGTAGTCGGGTGCTTGAGTGGAGGCCCAGAGAAGGGCATAGAAATGTGGGCAGGCAACCGATGCGTTGGACCGACGACCTTGTTAGAGTGGCCGGAAAGGACTGGATGCGAAGGGTGCAAAACCGGGAAGAATGGTGTGCATTAGAAGAGACCTACACTCAGCATTGGGTGGTGGAAGGTTGAAAAAGAGAAGAGAGAGAACAGTGTGCTAGGGGCCTTAAGGCTGTTCTAATGGAATGAAAAACGCGCTGTAAACTCGCTTTCCAAAAACGCGCGTAGCCGGCGGCGCGTTAAAAAAACGCCGTGTGCTTAGGCCCTAATTCTGCGTTGCCAGACGTCCCGATTTTGGCGAGGCGTCCCGATTTTTGGTCCAAAGTTAAGTGTCCCGCTTTTGAGAGATTGCTAGATTGTGCGACGACGTATGGTAAAATAAAAATAACATATTTTACTGGTCTGTTTGGCGAAATGATGATGATGCACTTTTCTAAGGCTTTTTTGCGTATGTAATCTCTATAATATAAAACATAATTTGGAATTCAAATAAAAGGATGAAAATAGAAAAACCCCTGAATTTATATGTTTTTTTAGTATGTCCCGCTTTCGACGAAAGAATCCCACTTTTTTACTAAATAGGTTTAAGAATTCCGCTTTGCCCGAAAAAAAATCTGGCAACGCTGACGCATACCCACATATTGACACACACTATTAACTCTCTTATTATTTTAGTGCATACGACAGATTAATCGCATTTGGGCAGAAACTTAATTCACCTGGTTCGGATTTGACCTGAAAAGCGTTTTACCTGATTCGCACTTAGCCAGAACGCATTACGACAAAAACTCATCACTCCTAACACGCAGTTGACCATAAACGCAGTACACCATAAACTCAATTGGTCATATAAGAATTTGGCCAGAACGCATTACGACAGAAACTCATCACTCCTAAAACGCAGTTGACCATAAACGCTGTACACCATAAACTCAATTGGTCATATAAGAATTTAGCCAGAACGCATTACGACAGAAACAGAACTCGTCAGACCTTAGGTAGGTTAGGTTAGGTTAAAACTGTGACCCCTTAGAAGATAAACGGCTGACAGAACAGTAGGTTAGGTTAGGTTAGAACTGCGACCCCTTAGAAGATAAACGGCTGACAGAACAGTAGGTTAGGTTAGAACTGCGACCCCTTAGAAGATAAACGGCTGACAGAACAGTAGGTTAGGTTAGGTTAGAACTGCGACCCCTTAGAAGATAAACGGCTGACAGAACAGTAGGTTAGGTTAGAGCTGCGACCCTGCGTCCTTTTACTTTTCTTTACAAGTGCGTTACAGGCAATGTGCGATTCTGGCCACATGAGAGCTGTCCAATTGCGATAATGGCCAGATGCGAGTCTGTCCTTTTACTTTTCTTTACAAGTGCGTTACAGGCAATGTGCGATTCTGGCCACATGAGAGCTGTCCAATTGCGATAATGGCCAGATGCGAGTCTGTCCTTTTACTTTTCTTTACAAGTGCGTTACAGGCAATGTGCTATTCTGGCCACATGAGAGCTGTCCAAAAGCGATAGTGGCCAAATGCGAATCAGGTGAATTACGTTTCTGCCCAAATACGATTAATCCCATACGACAGATTAATCGCATTTGGGCAGAAACTTAATTCACCTGGTTCGGATTTGACCTGAAAAGCGTTTTACCTGATTCGCACTTAGCCAGAACGCATTACGACAAAAACTCATCACTCCTAACACGCAGTTGACCATAAACGCAGTACACCATAAACTCAATTGGTCATATAAGAATTTGGCCAGAACGCATTACGACAGAAACTCATCACTCCTAAAACGCAGTTGACCATAAACGCTGTACACCATAAACTCAATTGGTCATATAAGAATTTAGCCAGAACGCATTACGACAGAAACAGAACTCGTCAGACCTTAGGTAGGTTAGGTTAGGTTAAAACTGTGACCCCTTAGAAGATAAACGGCTGACAGAACAGTAGGTTAGGTTAGGTTAGAACTGCGACCCCTTAGAAGATAAACGGCTGACAGAACAGTAGGTTAGGTTAGAACTGCGACCCCTTAGAAGATAAACGGCTGACAGAACAGTAGGTTAGGTTAGGTTAGAACTGCGACCCCTTAGAAGATAAACGGCTGACAGAACAGTAGGTTAGGTTAGAGCTGCGACCCTGCGTCCTTTTACTTTTCTTTACAAGTGCGTTACAGGCAATGTGCGATTCTGGCCACATGAGAGCTGTCCAATTGCGATAATGGCCAGATGCGAGTCTGTCCTTTTACTTTTCTTTACAAGTGCGTTACAGGCAATGTGCGATTCTGGCCACATGAGAGCTGTCCAATTGCGATAATGGCCAGATGCGAGTCTGTCCTTTTACTTTTCTTTACAAGTGCGTTACAGGCAATGTGCTATTCTGGCCACATGAGAGCTGTCCAAAAGCGATAGTGGCCAAATGCGAATCAGGTGAATTACGTTTCTGCCCAAATACGATTAATCCCATACGACAGATTAATCGCATTTGGGCAGAAACTTAATTCACCTGGTTCGGATTTGACCTGAAAAGCGTTTTACCTGATTCGCACTTAGCCAGAACGCATTACGACAAAAACTCATCACTCCTAACACGCAGTTGACCATAAACGCAGTACACCATAAACTCAATTGGTCATATAAGAATTTGGCCAGAACGCATTACGACAGAAACTCATCACTCCTAAAACGCAGTTGACCATAAACGCTGTACACCATAAACTCAATTGGTCATATAAGAATTTAGCCAGAACGCATTACGACAGAAACAGAACTCGTCAGACCTTAGGTAGGTTAGGTTAGGTTAAAACTGTGACCCCTTAGAAGATAAACGGCTGACAGAACAGTAGGTTAGGTTAGGTTAGAACTGCGACCCCTTAGAAGATAAACGGCTGACAGAACAGTAGGTTAGGTTAGAACTGCGACCCCTTAGAAGATAAACGGCTGACAGAACAGTAGGTTAGGTTAGGTTAGAACTGCGACCCCTTAGAAGATAAACGGCTGACAGAACAGTAGGTTAGGTTAGAGCTGCGACCCTGCGTCCTTTTACTTTTCTTTACAAGTGCGTTACAGGCAATGTGCGATTCTGGCCACATGAGAGCTGTCCAATTGCGATAATGGCCAGATGCGAGTCTGTCCTTTTACTTTTCTTTACAAGTGCGTTACAGGCAATGTGCGATTCTGGCCACATGAGAGCTGTCCAATTGCGATAATGGCCAGATGCGAGTCTGTCCTTTTACTTTTCTTTACAAGTGCGTTACAGGCAATGTGCTATTCTGGCCACATGAGAGCTGTCCAAAAGCGATAGTGGCCAAATGCGAATCAGGTGAATTACGTTTCTGCCCAAATACGATTAATCCCATACGACGAGTATAACTCGTTTATGAATCATGACATACGGGTAAGCGTGGTAATGGTGGGGCGAGTTACCGTCACCGTGTTTTTATTGTTTTAACAAAACTTTATAGCCGTAGCCTACTGGTTTGACCTATGGGCTCTCAAGGTCGTGAGTACTAATTCGGGATTACATCTGGTAAGATTTTCGGAATTCATGTGCGAAATTACATTTAAAATTTACCAAATATTTTCTCTGAAGAAAACATTGCAAGGAAACCTAAACACATCTAATAAGCAACTTAATGGTGTGCGTGAAGATCCCAAACCGCACAGGGCGCGCGTGGGAACTACAGCCCAAGCCCTCTCATTCTGAGAAGTGACTTATGCCAGCAGTCTGACATATAATAGGCCGGAGATACAGTCTATTCCCACTAGCTCAGTTGCCCAGTTCAGTTGACTGAACTAGTGAGATTTTTTAAGCGGTAGTTCAGTTGACAGAACTAGTGGATACGTAGGTTAGGTTACTTAGGTATCTGCAGTTGCCCTAAGGGCAAAATACCCAGAGAATGGAACACCGCTAATATTAGTAAAATGTTAGTGCAAGATAGCTGAACCCATTTTATTCTTATGCTGAACCCGATCTTAGCCCTTCGTATGCTGTGAAGTAAAAAACAACCTGCGTTCTACTCTCTTTTGTCTGAAATAGTACCAAGTACCTGGGCGACCGAGCTCCGCTCGGGCTGAAACTCGGTACCAAGCGTTTTCCCAGAGATAAGACCAAGCTAGATCAATTTTTCATCCCCGAAAACCCCCACATTTCAAATTTCATCGAAATCGTTGGAGCCGTTTCTGAGATTCTGATTTTATATATGTATACAAGAATTGCTCGTTTAAAGGTATTAAATTAGATAGATTAGATTACAGAGTAAAAAAATAATACAAAAAGATAAAATAAATGGAATACCTATTATCTTGCTTCTCCACTAAATAGTGAGGCCAAGTCATGCGAAATAGCTACTTTTACGTTGAAAAAACGCTTTTCATGCAATTTTCCCGCCCTTCCTCCGCATAAATAAACGAAAATAACCAACTCAAACGTAACTAAACCCACAACCAAGAGAACCCCCACAGCCACCACCACAAACATAATCCCGGACGTACAGTCAGCTCAAATAGTTCGCAACACGTCTTTGTTACAGTTCGTGTCAATTCGTGTTGCAAACTTTTTGGCTACTTTGGGTGTCACGAACTATTTGACGCTGACTGTACGTAGCTATTTCGTATGACTTGGTCTCATTACTTAGCGAAAGAACAAGATAAGTATTCCATTTATTTTAACATGGCCTGAATCTATCTATACAGCACAAAAAGATAAGCCTTAAATCTGGCGCAGATCTGCGTTACGGCGTCCGTGAAATAATACTGATGAATGTATATGTATACTAGGTGACGGTGGCAAGGAGAGCACTCAAGGGCTGGTGGTGTCGGGGCTGCGTCTGTGCGGCGCGGGCTGGGCGGCGCGCGCGCTGTGTCCGTGCGCCTCGCACTCGGCGCCGCACGCGCCCGCGCCGCCGCTGCTGCTGCGACACGCTCTGGTATTTATATGTGTCTTCAGATCTGACAATTAGCTCCTTAAAACTCTGATAAATCCAATTTCAAAAGAAAAAGTTTAGAAGGTAATCTCCTAAGAGGGTATAGATAGACTGGATTTATCCGAGTTTAGGAAGTTAAGCGACTCATAAGAAACCTGTATCTGTGGCTGCATCATAATGTACATTAAGGGGTGAGTCCCCAAAAAACGCTTGAAAGATGTTTGCGGTTTGCAATAATGCCACGAAATTCACCGTGTATTTAATACTACAAAAAATATTTTAGAAACGTAATAGATGTATCTACAGCTTCACCGCGCTACATTTGTAAAATAATAATTAATTTCCGAGAAATAAAATCCCAAATTCTTTCAAAAACATCGAAATTGTCATTTTCTATTTACGCTTTTTAGATAATAATGAAACAAATTCATGAAAATCTCTTTGGTTGAATCGAAACACAAAAGTATGAAAAATATTATCACCGTTTCATTTTAGGCTAAATATAATCTCTATAATGATAATATGCATCTAAACATTATCTATTTTTTACGCAAAAATGTTTGCCGTTTTACATACTTTTTACTATGGAGCGAACATTTCCCGTAATTCGATTTTTAAATAGCGATCGCGGCCGAGAAATATTCAGTGCTGTCAAGGAATCCAACGAGAGAGCACGCTCCGTTTGTAGCCGCGCACGCACACACTCGCACAAAATACTACTCCTGTGGTAGGGTAAGGGTGGATCCCGACTGTTCGATTTCAGCTGTCAAAGAGGACAGACTTTTACTAAGGTACCTAAGTAAGTTTTCTTAATAATTACAAGCTTTTATTTGTAATTATTGCAATCGTCGTATATAATTATGTGTGTTTTTAACACGTTTTTACAAGCTTTTATTTAAATTGCCCTGTTAGTTTAGGCCAAATCTTGCAAGCTTTATTTAACCCGCTTCTAGTGGTCGGATCGACTTGAAATTTGGTATGTGTAAAAAAACGAAAAATTAAAAATAAGTTTGTAACAGAATGTCTTGTGCCATCTTCTTTACTAATGTCCTTTTTGTCGATAGGAAAGTTCTTTCGTCTTTGTCAAACTCACATTGCACCTGATTGATTATAAGAATATTGTTAAATCTTATATCTTTATACTATTTATTTGATGTCTGTATCAAGACAATGACAACTTTTTAATTAAATGCGTGTTGTACTTTATAAACAATCGAATCGTCTCGCACGCAGGTTAGACGACTTCCAGCCTCCTGAACAAGCAGGATTCTGAAAGGGCTTTAGCACCGTAGACCACATACATGCGTTGCAGCAGGTTATACAGAAAACCGAGGAGTATAAACGCCCCCTTTGCCTGACATTTATAGACTATGAGAAAACCTTCGATTCGATCAAGACTTGGGCTGCACTGCAGTTCTCCAACGGTGACAAGTAGACTACTGGTACAGTACATGACATTGAAGTGTTGAAGTGTCTATATAATAGCGCCACAATGTCCGTCCGACTTCAGGACCAGATATCGAAGCATATTCTATTGCAGCGGGGAGTCAGACAAGGAGATGTTATTTTTCCAAAACTGTTCACCGGTGCACTGGAGCTGAAGGATGCTTTCAAGACTGGGAAGGGCGAGGCATCAATGTAAATGGCGAAATACATCACTCACCTTCGACCTAAGTGCGATGCTTTCTAACCTCGGGACAATCTTCGAGCTAGTTGGACTTTAATTGAACATAGACAAGACGAAGGTCATGTCGAACGCCCATGTTGTACCATTTCCCGTCATAATTGAAGACTCTACGCTCGAAGTTGTTGACGACTATAACTACTTGGGATATAAGTACAATCCAATTAGTGGGTTTAACTTCGAGAAAGACAATCGACGAATTAGACTCGGCTGGGCAGCGTCAGGGAAGCTTTGCAATATCTTGTCAGCTAACATACCGCAATGTCTTTGACCAGTCTGTGTTGCCAGTGCTGACTTATAGCACTGAGACGTGGCCGCTAATGATGGGCCTCATAAGAAAGCTCAAAGTCACTCAGAGGGCGATGGAGAGGGCTATGCTCAGAGTTTCTCTGCGGGATCGCATTAGAAATTATAAAATCCGCGTAAGAACTAAAGTCACCGACATAGCTCGAAGAATCTCCAGACTCAAGTGGCAATGGGCAGGGCACATCACTCGTAGAACTGATGGCCCATGGGACAAAAAGAGTTTCTCAAGTGGCGTCCACGGACCGGAAGACGCAGTGAGGTAGGCCTCAACAAGATGGAAGACGACCTGGTTAAGGTTGCGGGATCGCGTTGGATGCGGATGGCACGGGACTAATCTGTTTAGCGAACCTTGGGGAGGCCTATGTTTAGCAGTGGACGTCTTTCGGCTGAAATGATGATGACTTGACAATAACTGCGCACTAGATCTCCTCTACGAGATTTGGAATTGGAATTGTAAATACACGGACAGGTCAACAATAATTTATTGAATCAGGCGTTACCTTTCGGAAGAACAAATGAAACAACATCTTTGCTCACCCGCGACCTTATAATAATTACGTTTTTGCAAAAAATACGTGTTCATGCAGTTCCTCCACCTCCACACTGTACGAACACACACAAATCACATAAACCCAACTATCACCACCACTAAACTAGACGAGCTCTAGTTGAGTTTCGAACTCAACCAGAGCTCATCTTCAGAGTAAGTATCGCAACCGTTTACTAAGCTGCATAAGCATATACATTTATTTTGCTTTTCTTGCATAAACTTAAGTATCATAAGGTCGCGGGTCAGCAATGTAATTCTTTCAGTTCTTTTTAGGTCAACAATAATAGTAATTTGAATAAAGACATTTTCGATGTTTATATTTTTTTGATGTTATTAAAGTGCTGATTATTGATAAAAATATCCTTTAATAATGTAAAATCGTTTTATTTGAAGTTACACCAAGTTTGAATATCGAAACTCATTAAAATAATGTAGATTTCATTTGTACAAAATCGGAAGGCGACTCTTTAATGTTCCCTTGTAAGTACTTACACTGGGACTCCACCCTTAACTGACGGCTGTATAGCGTATCACGCAAAATGGTTCTGTGTAAGTGAAAACTGTCAATGTGCGTACGAAAAATAAATTCTCAAGGTCAGGGAACTCACTCTTAAAGTATCGAGATCAATACTTAAATTACATTCAAATTTCGAACATCTTCTTAAACAAAAGAATCATATTTGGTTTTCATTATCGAATTAGGGCCTGGCCACATGACCACGGCACGGAGCCGTAAACGTCGCCGCGCCGTGCAGATATACGTTGCCGCCAGTGTTGCCATTCTGGCGACTTTTTCGCTAGTTCTAGCGGATTTTATGAATGTTTACCGGGAAAAATTTCGACCCTAGCGAGAAATAAATTCCCCACCAAAGCGATGACATTTGACGAAACTATTTGAGTCGTTTTCAAAAAAAGTGTACTCAATTTAAGGGTTTAATATAAACAAAACTTATTTGATTCCTTTGTGTGACGAAAGTTACCCATATAATTTGTATGACTAACTTTCGTAACACAACTTTGTACTATGTACAAATTTTTTGAAAACGACTCATTTAATTTTAACAGATGTAGGATGACCATGCATGCGGTGGATAGAGGAATTTTTAACAATATTTTTTTTTAATGTAACAGAGACTTCATTGCTTTAGACCTCGTCTATTAAATTCCATTTTGGCTAGGATTCAATATTATACAATTTCTGATCACTGATTAAAAATCATCGTGTAAAGTGTATACATTTTTTTGAATCTCGAATATTACATTCTATTTGAAAATCGGAATCGACTCAAGTCTAGATTGTTTATAAATTAAAAAAATATATATAAATGTCAGCCATTTGTGTTGAGTTTGAAGTGTCAAAGAACAGAAAATAAAGTTACCGTATTTTTATATGAAATATCGGGTGAAAAAATAACGGAGACTTATGCATGTAGGTACCTAGATAAAATTATGTATGGGACTGTGCATAATTAGGATTAAAACACTCGTGTGATCTTATTAAGAAACTCGCCTTCAGTTCGTTTCATAAAACCACACGCTTGTTTTAATGCCTCTCATTATGCAACAGTCACATAAATAACTATTATTCTATCTTTCCAGGAATCTCCTGTATCGTCTGAGAGTACACTCGAAGTGCCCGTATACAGCAGCGAGGCTCGCGAGGAGCTGGTGTTCACTGCGCACGCGCCTCTGCACCACTCCTTCCCGAGGGACGCGGCGCTGCTCAATGCGGTGGCTCTCTTCATCGGACAGGTCCACTAAAACGTGTCCATACTTAGGCTACATCCTACGTATGGAATTCAAAGCGAACAGTATTGCGAAGCGAACCGATGCGGTGACTCGCGAATGCAATGCAATGCGGTGCGACGCGGCGCGAAAAATAGCAAACCAATTAATCGCGTTCGCTTCGTTTCGCACCGCATCGCTTTCGCGTGGAATCCGCTCACCTAGGACACCGCCTTAGATCTAGTGTAGTTATTCTCACCAAAAGCACTGTTTTAGGATAGTTAATATAAAAAAACTATCATGACTTCGATTTGCAACTTACTAAAGTGGTTGTTAACTGACTTCAATAAAATAAGTCTTGTAATATCTCATTTCTTTTTTTTTAGGGTATTTTTTCCTTTTGGTTTGGTTTGGTTAAATTTAGAGTAAAAATACCACCGCTAAAGAACTTCTTTGAAGTCAGTTTTTCATTTGTTAAAATTACGTGATTTTAGTAGCAAAAAGTGAAATTTTAGGTTAGTTTTGTTTACTACTTACGACAACTGATTTTCATTGAATATGAGAGACAAACAAGTACCTAAGGCATAATGACTGATCAAATGGTCAACTAAATGATTAGTGATGGATTACGCAGTCCATGGGCTCGTATACCAAATGGATTGCAGATTTGTTGCCAACTAAGATTAGAGAGCCAAGCCAAGATTTCTTTTAATGTCTTGTAGAAGGATTAAGGAGTTCGTATCTTGACAGACAGACTTTTTGACAGACTTTGAAAAGGTCGTTTTCATGGCACTGTACTTATTGGTGCTCTTAAAGTTAAAATACTACGAAAGTTCCATTTTACTTTATAGCATTGCAGATAGGATTTTTTTAGGAACTAATTAATAGTACATTGTGCATCAAGGGCCGTAAGTAGGGGATTACTAACGAGAGCCTATTAGAAGCCCGACGCCGGAGGCGGAGGGCTTTTAATGACTCGAGTTTGTAATCCCCTTACTGCCCGTGATACACACAATGATTTTCATCACACTGCAAGGAAAAAAAATCCGAAAATGAAATTATTTCGTCTCTAAACACTTAAATTAAATAAATAATGGCTACCCGACAATACAGATTGTCACTTTTTTCAAGTCATCTACCATAGATAATGTAAACTGTGTTTAGAATTAGAATGGCCATACGGCCACATTCTGCCAACATGTTAAAAAAATACTTACTAAAATTATTGCAAAACTATTTGGTATAAATTTAAAATATAAAAATAACGAATTTTTATGAAGCGTAGATAAAGCGATAAGCGTAGTTTTGTGTTGTAAAATTGGGTTATAGCTAAGTTTTAAAGATATAAATAAAACGTTGGCTGACTTGAAACCTCCTTAGTCTGAAATGTCTTGTTTGCATATTTTAAAACTAAAGTCAGAACTCCCTTGGGTAGAAAAACTGTACGTAAATCCATAACTCCCTTAAGAACAAATTAGGCCTTTGACATTTAGTATACAGGCATGGAATAACACCATTGACGAGCAAGTGTGATGAAAAAGGAATTTAGGCAAAGGAAAACAATACAACTTGACGACCGGATGGCCTAGTAGTTAGAGAACTTGACTACGAAGCTTGTTATAAATAAATATTTTTCTTTCTTTCTTACAAGCTTTGCTTAGTAAAGGACTAGGTCAATTGGTGTCAATCGTCCCATAATTTATTATTATAACTTACTTTACTTAAACAAACAAAATGTATAAAACTGTGGAAAAAAAGTAAAATGAAAACCCCGTCTAAAAGGCCTAACTGCTGCTGTCCCCATGATGCTGGCAGCATTACATATCGTCGCTGTGCCTGCAAAAGTCGCTATGTGTTTTTTTATGTCCATATACGTATGCTCCAAAAACGCCGTGGAGCTATCTTTACTATTTCTGGATATGTAAAAATAACCATGTGAAGTTCATACATTAAATGTTCCTTTTATAATAACTAAGTGTCACTAATCACATAACTGGACAGTTTACCAGCGAAAATTTGGTCCGATATGTGTTTCGGGGCACATAGCGAATTAATTGAACTGGTTCGATCGTGTCGTTCGCGCCCGATATGTGTTTTTCGGTACATATCGATATTTTAGTAAGTATAGTATAAATATTCCCAGGTGAATTTTTCGCTTCGGATCCTTATCTTTCAAAACAAACGGTATCGTCATAGTATTAAGGTTCAAATTTAATGTAATGGCTCGAAGCCAAAAATTCACCTGGGAAGATTCATACTATATAAGAGTTGCAACCTGTCTAACTTCGTGATATTCCAATGACCAGACACATAGGTACTTATGTTTATCATTACTGTATTGGCGGTTGTCGTGGCATATCAATTCATAGGCTTATTCCTCCGAACAGCCCTAAGTCACTTACTATTAGTAACAGACCCATTCCAGGACCCAGTGAGACATTGCAATAACTAAACGATAAAACTGGTTGTTTTGAGCCCATTGTGGAAAACGACTGTTCTTCCGAGGATTTAGAAGAAGGGTAAGAACTTTTTCTAAGTGAGAACCAGAAGAGAAAGAAAAATTAGAAGAGGCTTTTAGGAAAAATTTACATTGGTTAAGATTGTTAATGTTGATGAGAATACTCAAATGGTGGAAGTTTCTAAGAAAAGTAGGAATTTTGGAGACAAACCCTATAATCAAGGAGCAGCTCAAATATCCGAAAGGAGTTTTTCGTGTGGTGCCATTAGGGACAGTCTCAGAAAAGACTAATTCCAATACTTTTAGCAATTGCATACTTATGCTAGCTACACACGTAACGATAAATCGTAACGATTAATCTGTGCAAACCGGTTTGCGCAGACTTATCGAATGTGTGTATGACAAATCGTTGCAGATTATTGTCATACACACGATCGATAAATCTGCGCAAATCGGTTTGCACAGATTATCGCTACGATATATCGTTACGTATGTAGCTAGCATTACGTGGGAGGCTAAAAAGTCGTATGTCAATGGTCTGATTCAGTTGCGCAAAATTTTACGAAGACGAAAAAGTTCTGCAGGTGTACATCCAAAGTCTTAGGGATTTGATTGTTCTTTGCCAGGTATTAAATGGTAAGGTACGTGTCTGCAAAGAAATGTTCCTTGCTAAATTTGACTTGAAAATAGACACGTTACAGCTATGGATTCGATCTAACATTGACCTTAATCTAGAAGTAGAAGGAAAAATAACAAAATTCTAAAAATTGATCGAAACTCCTCTAATAATTCTGACACGAACAACCGCGACACAATCTGAATCTGTGAATAAATGGCTAGAATGTGTTTCAAAAGTAACAAGTCATTATTGTCGAGCAAACAGCTATATGCAGCTATGTGCAGCTATGTGCTGTTCGAAACCACAATTCAAACAACCTCTATAGTAATTTAATATACCTAAGTACCACTAACACACATAGCGGTTATTTCAGGGCTCAAATATTTATCGCTATGTACCAAATTACTGATTTTCCGTTCGTATCATATTCAATTTTCATTGCATCTTTTTTTAACGATTATCGCATCACGTAAAAAATCACAAGAATAGCACAAATTTTTTTTTATTTACTTTTAATATTGTAATGAGTAAACCACTTTTTTGTGTCTCCTGAAAAGGTGGTCAAAAACATATAGCGACTTTTGCAGGCACAGCGATTATTCAAACTTTATGGGCAACAAGTCTTCTGTAACCACTACGAAACGAGTACCTGACAACGTTTTACACTGTCAGTAAATGCCCGATTGTAACCAATGAAAAAAGCGGCGTTTCCAGCGTTATACTTATACAATATAAATTATACTTAGTGCAATGCAATAGTAGTTCGTTCGTACATAAATGTAGCTAAATCATTTTACATCAACCTATTATTTGTTATTCTTGGCAATGGTAATAGACAAAGAACAGAAAAAACTATAGAAGTTTTATGCAGTCATGTCGAGTGTGGCACAATTATGCGGAGTTCCGCATAACTTGCGCGCAACCGGCTCAGTTGCGCGCAGAGGCTTGTGTCAGACGGTTGTGAAAATAAAACGAGAATTATAGAGAAAAGTTGAGGAAATATGCCTTATTGTTTAGTTTTAGAGTGCAAAAATGATAGCCGCACCAAAAACGTCTCCCATGGTGGCATTTGTATCATCGCTAAGTAGTATTTCATTTTAATTTAGATAATTTTCATTTTTTCCTATTCCGTAAGACATTTTTTAGAAATGCGTTATATAAAAATCAACTTTATTCTAATACGATAACGTCGATTTTTGTCTGTGTCACAGAATGCTGTGAGACCAGAATATTCGCTACTCGCAAAGAGCGGAGGTGTTGTCGATAAAATTATCGATATTTGTTTCTGATTGTGAGTGTTAAGGCCACAACAAACCGGAAGCGCGGGGCGCCGACGGAGCGTGCCTTTAAGTAGAGTTGAATTTTCATTCCATTTTCTAGTTGTCGGGCATAAAAATTAAAACTAATATATCTATATCTATAAAACAGTACCCTGACTGAGACTGACTGACTGACTGACAGACAACGCACAGCCTAAACTACTGATGTTAGGGACTTGAAATTTGGCATACGTGTACCTTGAGTATTGTAAAGGTGCACTAAGGAAGGATTTTTCGGAATTCCCATGAGATAGGTAAATAATCTACACTTGCTTTGTTTCTTTGTTGGTAGCGGAATCTCTGAAACTATTAAGCCGATTTTAAAAATTCTTTCACCACCAAATTTATACTATCTTTGTTTGACATAGGTTACTTTTTATCCGGGAAAATACAAAATTCCCACGGGATAGAAAAAAACCGGTTGTCTGTAAATTCGGTTTACGAACGATAGTTTAACGTGACAACGTCATAACAAAACATTCAAAAAACAAAAATGAAACCAGGCGGTCGCCCATCCAAGTACTGACCGCGCCCGACGTTGCTTAACCTCGGTGATCGGACGAGAACCGGTGTTTTGTCAAATATCTTGAAAACGGTGCATCCTACGGCAAAGTCAATGAAATTTTCATCCCCCCTTTGAAACCCCCCCCCCCCCCCCCCCATTAAAAATTACCCGAGCGCTAGTACTAAGATTGTACATGCTGGCGTTCGCTGCTCTCTTGTACATACTGGCGTTCGCCGCTCTCTTGTACATACTAGCCTTCGCTGCTCTGTAGAATGTAACGTTACATGTACGTTACATTGTGTCATCCTTTTTCGTGTATGCAGCCGGCGTTCATCGATTTATTAGACAAATAAATAGCAAAAATAATTCAACTTCGGGGTTGATTCCGACCCGTGCATTTGATTTAAACGATAGTACCTGGGTGACCGAGCTCCGCTCAGGCTGAAACTCGGTACCAAGTGTTTTCCCAGAGATAAGACCAAGCTAGATCAATTTTTCATCCCCGAAAACCCACCCCCACATACCAAATTTCATCGAAATCGTTGGAGCCGTTTCTGAGATTCTGATTATATTATATACATATATACTAGAATTGCTCGTTTAAAGGTATTAGATAGATAGATAATGCAGCGTGTATTCTGTCAATCACGCCAACTGTCAAACAATTGACAGTGATGCCAAAAGTCATAAGGTTACACTAGAAAAGTTAATATGGACGTTTAAGTTTTTAATTTTCCAAGAACTTTCTCCTGACAATAACGAACACAACAATAAAATAACTAGCGAAATCAGTGCAACCGTTCATGGGTGATGCCGTGATCAAGGGAAATAGGGATTCATATTTATTTAAAGACATTATTGACCTATGTATGAATTACATCGATGTTCTCATAAATGCACTTCGCCCATCTCTAGTACTTACGATTTATGACGAATAATATTTTTCACTCGTGTTGAACCCAAACCCTATCTCATAGAGTTCATTATTCAATGGAATATTTTAACGACCTCTGACGGCGAGTAGCGAGAGCGGAATTTTTTTTGACACCTGTCATTTTAATTCTGCTACTCGATGAAAGACGGCAGGTAAAGGTATGCAATTTTACTTAAGTCCCCGTGTAATGTACTCTCAACGATATACCGTGGTAGTAAAGTTTAAATTGTGTTACCCTTTGATCAATTATAACTGAAGATACACATTGCCGAACAAAATCCCCTTCAAAAAATGTCCGAACTTTTTTATTTGTTTGCATAACAATTAAAATCATCACCTACACAGAAAATTGAACCTAGTCTTTACTTCATTACAGTCGAATTTCGGTTGACACTTGACAGCTAAACTTGACAATTTCACGCAACGTACTGAGAAAAAGGAGGCCACTTTTATCAAAGTGGCGCTCATTTGGCTCGGACATTTTCGGGCGCGCGACTGTGGATCTACAGTCATAATTGATCAAAGGTGTTACCGGATTCAGAAGTTATGACTTTTTTGAATAGACGCTACGACCAATGATGGCTAAGATTTCAATGTATTGCAAGAATGTGTATGTGTGCGTTTTGCCACACCTGGTTTCGATACAAAACGGGATTCATGGCACTTCCACTAGTTTTTTCTGTTCTGTGGTAATAGATGACGCCAGTTCGCGCATTAGCATAAGTTATGTAACAAAGACGCGATACAAGTTGAGGTCAAGTTTGATTAACCTTATGGTCACTTATTTCATTTTAAGCATTTACTATTGACGATCTCGAGGATGTACCCCCAAGTGTATAGATTTAGATTAATATCACGATTGTTTTCTTTGTACTTGTGACTTTTAATGTATCTTTAGGAAAGGTATTTGCTTGAATAATAAAAAGTAATGGTTACCTAAATCGTTGTTTTATTTTTGTTGTAAATCTTCACTTTCCGCCGATAAAGCCCCCACGAGCGAGGATAGAGATGGGAAGAAAAAACCTTTTATTGTAAACAGACGCTTTATTTGTGAAAAAAAAACCTACAGAGCATAGGTATAATATTACAACAATATTCTTATAATTCTCGAGTCTTCCGACTAGAAACTTTAATTATTAATAAGTATTTCAAAGAAGGATACAATAAAAATACTATTTAAAATCTACTCATACTACAGTGGGCAATTAATAAGTGCAACACAGCCAGCTCATGGTGATTGATTAAGCACTTGGTTTGAAAACTATTTAAAAAAAATACATTTACATCTATGATTATCATGTTCTAATCACTTCTATTGATATTAAATCTGTTCAATTTTTATCATATTAATTGACATGGTAAAAAATTAAGAAGCAGACTAAAATATATAAATATTAACATCAGCTGCATGCAACTTGTAGTTATATTGTAAACATTAAGTAGGTATTTAATTTGTGATTTCAATATAGGTAGTTATTTAATAAAGTTTTGTATGAAACGAATTGATTTGACCAAATCGTCAATTGTCAATCAGTTTAAGCGCTTTGTGTTCTCTAAACTCAGCTCGGGATAGATTTTATACATTAATGATAAATCAGAATTGTTAAAATACTGTATTAAAACCAGATAGCATTATCTATTAATCTTTCGTAGTATTGTTTCGCCGAATAAATTAGTTTGAATTATGTCAAATGAAATTAAGTACTTAATCATCATTTCAAATTTACTGATAGATCTCGTAAATAGAATAGATAATGATGTCTGACTATCACGATAACTAAAACATATCTCATAACTCTGTTTTTGTCAGAATTGTTTGTATTAAAACAAATTAATAAATAAGAGTATTTGGTAAACTGTCTCAATGACATGAAACAAATACTAACCCCCTGTTTCACCATTCATTGATCAAATTTATTTGACGGATAAATGTGATGCCGTCTCTGTTTGTTTTGTTCGAATAGACGGAGACGGCATCACATTTATCCGTCAGTTAAAATTAATCAATGGGTGGTGAAATAGCCCCTAAATAATAAAAATGCATTTTCGTAAATGCAACGAGTAAGAAATAATAATGTATGACGAATCTGTTAAAATTCACAATAAATAAAACATGTTAGATGTAATGTGCTGTCAACTAACTTGTTTCCATTAAGGATTTGATAAAAGCATTCAAACAAAAACCTAGAGGTACGAATTTAAAATGACAGGTGTACTGGAAAGCTAATTTTGCTTTTTTTATTTACATTGAAAGCAATTCAGATGAAGCAATTTTACTCAAACAGGCATTCTTACTTGTGTTACAGGTAAGTGTGTAAATGCATTTTTA
The DNA here is from genome assembly GCA_947563465.1 of Archips xylosteana. Classification (NCBI taxonomy): domain Eukaryota; kingdom Metazoa; phylum Arthropoda; class Insecta; order Lepidoptera; family Tortricidae; genus Archips; species Archips xylosteana. The sequence goes on from OX387349.1 coordinate 9,857,572, forward strand.
AAAGCCAAATTCAAAATTAAAATACATTATTTATTTTTATAAGTGGAAGACAAGATTTTCCTTAACAATAATCTGACCAGAAATGTATAAACGATTTTGTAAAATGCTAGAAACACGCCATACTCGACAAACAATTGAGTAAGCGGTGTTTTCTAGTCAGGTTACGTCTCACAAAGCCCTACTTAAAAATTATAACATTAAATTCTACTACAAGGAGTTTTTAGCTACCCACTACCTTTCAGATCCACCCATCAGATTCCCAATGTCGTCATAATGAAAGAACCAACCAACTAGATAGTTTTGCAATTTCACACAATCCTTTGAATCGGATATAAGATTGAACATACTTTAATATAAAAAATTACAAATCCTGTTGCCGAACCGTAAAACGTTTTGTTTCTTAATTGATTGAAGTTCTTTGTATATGACAAAATATAAATTCCGCCAGACAAGATAACTTATCTTTATCTACCCTCAAATGGCAATGTTAATGTACAATAGGCCTTGGCGAGATTAGGATTGAAGTCAGTAGCCTCACCAAATGAAATCAAGGCCAAGTGCGAATCTTCAAGATATGCTCACATGAAACATCAACAAGAATACGGTTCACGCGAAAGATAGGCATAAAGACACCCTTTAAATTGGTATTCTCCCCACTAAAATAATAAGAAAATTACTATTAATTCTATTTCATAAAGCATGAAGACAAAATGAAAAATGCATATATCGATCAATGTAAACAATAATCTCATTTTACAGTATGTTTATGAAATAAGAAGCGTTATTATAATATGTATAAGTAACTCTGTCTTTATCGAATTTGAGTTTGAGATTCAAAGTAATTCGGCTACTAAGAATACTCTGACGACTGCGTGCAAATTAAAAGTTATTTTAAAGATAATAACTGTACGTCAGGCGGAATATTTGGAAAAAATTACAAGGTTTATGAATTTTACAAAATACTGACGTTTTCGCTAGGATACTATTTTTGGAATAGTCAAACCCCGCAAATTTTCGACAAGCACTTACGTTGACCTTTTTGCTTACCTATAAAAACGCTTCTTCTTTTATAACGCACTCTGTTTATTCTATTATTTTATTATAATTTATTAACGGCCATATGGTTATATTTAATGACAAAGTTTCCACTTATTCGGTTCAATAAATTCGGAGCAACTTGACTGTGACATATGGCCAGATAGGCAGGCAGACGAACAGAAACTCGAGTGATAAGTACAATAAGCAATACGTTTTTTTTCTTTTGAGGTAGGTAATGAACCCTCAAAACTGTTGCACAAAAATTATGTGTTCCTACTAATTGGTAAGAATTCGTCTGAAAGAACTACCAATTAGTAGGAGTACAGGGAATACACACCGCCTGCGTGTCGGGCCACGCATAACGATGAGTTCCGCTAAGCTGCACAAAAAACTATATCGTCATCGGAAAATCATGGCGGTGACATCCTTTTGTTTATGACAGGAAGTTTTCAGAAATATCTTCGAAACTATAAAACATCCATAGTTCAAACCAAAAATAGTTAAAAGTATTCATTACACACTGTGGCTTTGATAGTTTAGGCTCCGTAGTCAAGATTGAACTCTTGTAGTGTCGTCCTGTCCGTTTGTTTATCTGTCTCTGTCCGTATGTCACAGGTATTTTGCATTAAAATTATAAGTGCTATATTAGCTATAGTAGCTAAAGTAGCTAATTATGTTAAGATGTGAAAACAGGTCTTTATCATTCAAGCGAGGCAAAGAAGTACTATAGTAGTGTAGGTTCTTTTATTAGCAATATAATACTCTCAGAACTAATTCAGAATTGCATAAACTTTCATTCATACTTTAAAGTATGTAAGTTGTCGCAATTTATTAATCTCTGAGCGCACGCAAATAATCATTATGCTCTTTACTATACTATAAGTATGGCCAATACTATGACTTTATTTTTAGTAACAATTTATACTAAATTAAGTAACATTGGCATCGAGATCGAACATATAACTTAAATTCTTAAAACAACAATAAACGTAACCGAAATTATGAACTATCCAGGATAAATTAAGCCTTGGCTCGTATATCCTGTAATATACCTAGGAACAAACATAATATATACAAACTACCCAGTGACGGAGATTTGAGTGTTGGAGACAGTATGGTATGCTTTTGTATCAATAATATTGGTAGATAATCAACAGTACCATCTTTCCCGTAAGGGCACACGGGGCCCATACTTAGGATACCCGACCTCACGGGGGCCCCGATGTTTTATGTAGTAACATACCACACTATCTCCTAGGTCGACTCTTATGATAAATCTCGAGTCCGGGACTCATGAACACTACCGACAAACAAGTAAAGCTCGCGGTTTCGCATCGACACAATAAAATCTAATACTAATAATTAACATATTAGTCCTAGGACACGGCACTTTGATATAATATCTCACTTGCGCATTTGAATGCGTCGTGAATCTCAGTAAATTGAGCAAACCGTTTTGAGCGCAGCACCAATTAAAGTCTGTAGAACCATCACAAGTCCGCGGAAAGGCCAAAGTCTTCCTAAAAATCACGCAACTCAGAGCTTGATGTCGTTGACGTTAATGTGTATGTTGAACGTGGGTCCCCCGCTGGATCGCGACATAGCTTCGTCGTCATCGTCATCGCGATTATTTCGATTATTGTTCGTGTCCTGTCGAAAAAACATCACTTAAATACGGAAATTCGTGTGATTCAGAAGGTCCAAAACATTTTTGACGTCATTCTTAATAGTAGGTAGACCTGCCTGCCAAAGTCAAAACATAATTTTTGTATTTAGTGATTCATGGTCTTAAATTCAATGTTAAAACATGGGTTTAACATATTAATAGCACCTCTGTTCGCAAACAAACCACATACCGTCGGGAATAGTGCAAATCCGCTTATCTACCATACGTAAATACCGTGTATTGTATCTGCACTACATGTAGTTTTACCGGGGATGGATTTAACTCCAAATTTGTTTTATTTTAGCGAATTTGGATTAAAAATTAGAAATTACCTAAATTTGTTAGATTATGTCAATCCAATGCCAACTAAGCAGATTTGCACTACCCGTAACGATACCATCTTCCTTCGCACTTCCACGCCAACTTTTATTGGGAAGTCCAGATTTGCCATGAGCGTTGGATTACAAAAGTGGGCATTTATTATCCGTTCGCACCTGTCTCAGTCTTGGCAGCTTGGCGGGCGGTGCGACGTCGGCGCGCGGCGGGCGCACGAGCGTGGTGCCGCGCGCGACGGCCAGCATCGCGGGCAGCGCCGGCGCCGCGCCGCTGCCGCCCGCGGACTCGCTCGACTCGCCGCTCGCGCTCATGCTGCCGCTCGCCGATTCAGACCTGAAACAAATGATCCATTCATGTATACAAAACACGGAACTGTTGCGGCATCCCTACCGTTCTGTATCAGCAGTTTTGAGTTAACTACGTCCGCGGCCAACGGACGGCAGTCGGTCTTTAGCCACCTTTTATAACACGCGCCTGACGCGCCCCGGCTCCTGCCTGGTTAGATACAGAAACTAATAAATGTTTAGAGAACTTTACAAAACAAAAGACAACACAAAAGCTAAAGATAGAATGTGTCATTGCGGTTGCAAATCGGACACTGGCTCAGCATAATGCTGAGGCGTGAATCTCTAGAAATTGGCGCAAGGAAAATTGTAGATAAGTACGGTACCATACATTTATATAATTCTCCGTACATCGAAGATAGTATTTGGTGGCAGTATACCGTTTGGCAACTTAACCCTTAGATTCTTTAACCCCTCGTAAGCGGAAAGTGAAAAAAAAGACGTGCATTCTAGTCTCAACTGTTTCATATAAAGCCAATTTTATAGTTACAAATAAAAATGGAAAAATAATGCCTTAAATTTGGCACGGATCCTGTGTCTTAAGCCTCCGATTGATTAAGCTACCTAACGAACCTACCCTACTCGTGTCTGGAAGTCCACTTTTTAGTGGACAGAGGGAAAAGTATGACTGTGGAAAACGGCTAACAAAAATTTGAACGAATAACCTGTGTGTGGACCGTAAGTTGCAATTTAGTATAATAAGATTATAAAACTCACATGTCATTGGTGGGATTGTTGTTGGCGACGTCAGTGGGCGCCCACGGGCTCTCAGCAGTAGTCTCGTCATGCAGATACTCTGGCTCCTCTTCGTGCTCTGGCGCGTGGTAGCTAAAGTTTAAAAATAATTAATTAACACAAATACTGCGTTAATTTTCACAGGTTACACTCCGATATAGTGGTCGCAAATATGTGAAACAACGATATAAAATATTACGACGTTGAGTTGATATGTCGTGAAAAGAAATAGGCGGTATATAACACGTGAAATAGTTATTTGTTATACAAGGGGGGAAAGTTGTATTTTACCAGCGAGTGTTCATTTGAAACAAGAGCTATGGAAAGGATTCTATGATTGACCACGAGCGAAGCGAGTGGTTCAAAAATAGAATCCTTTCGATAGTGAGTGTTTCAACACACGAGACGTAAAATAACTTTTCACCCGTGTATAACACAAAACTTTTCACCTCACTACAGCGAGGAAAATAATTAGAAAAACATGCGAATATTTAATTGAAAAGTTTTAACTTAAGTTTTTTTTTATTATTTCGGATGCGTTTTGTTCGCACATCGACTTACTTGGACTGTCATAACATTTTATCCGTTTTTACAACAAGAATGAAGGTTAATGTTGAATGCTGATATTTATGAATTAAAATAAAGTTGTAAGACTGTATTTAGTGTTTTTTACTCGATGCAATTTATTAATTGTGATTTTAAAAATTCAGCACTTTAACGTTTTACGTTTTGTTAGCTGTCAAATATCACTTAAGCTGCCCTCAAATGTCAAAACTCTTTCTTCACATGTGGATAAAAAGCGATTTTCTCAATAGATGTCAAACAAACAAAAAGGGCTTTCCGAGCTAGTGAGGTGAAAATATTTTATCTACATCAAAAAGTTAAATCATCTTAAGTATTTCTGTGGTATGGACACCTACACCAAACTTACAGTAGGTAAGTTTTAGTTCCATTTAATTAAGCTGTTCATTTGGGGAAAGCCTTCGCCTACACCTACTAAATTTCATCTGACGCTAATTATTTTCACTATAGCTTACTCTGGAATAGATACTTTTCGTGTTTAACTAAAGTACCCCGTAACTGCCGTCAGGCAGCTTAAATGTCATTTATTCCACCACCAGTTAGTGTAGAACAGAGGCGGCGCGAGGCGTAGGCGACGTGGGCCACCACCGACGTCCTGGCGGTCTGAGGGGCCTTGTACCTCGAAAGTTCTCGTTTTTTTCTCTATTTAGACATCCATCATCTAATGTGTGGTGCACATTAGAGCCTCACAAAATATATCTTGCCCACACAAAATTTAGGTCCGGCGCCGCCACTGTATTATAAGTGTAATGCGTATAACCAACTAACTTGTTGGGCAGATGCGGTCCGCGCACGTACGCCGGGTTGTTGTAGACGTTAGCGGCTTGGCTGCCGGCCGCCTCACGCGTCGGCGCTGTTGCGTACGACGGCTTTAAGAACGGAGCTTCTGCTTCTGTCAACAACACACACGCTATTAAACTAAACCAGTTACATTTAGAGTTACTTAGTTCCCACTTTGCTGAATGGTATAAAAAAAGTATAGCGAAAGATCACCAAAACTTCCAGCAGACAACAACTTTGTCTGCGTCCCGCGTTAACTTTGCACTTTCCAGTGATAATAATTTAAATTGGTGAAAGAATTCTTATGATCGGTGCTGTAGTTTTAGTGATTACCTGCCCCCCTATATACAACAAATTACCTCTTTATTTTACCTATTAGGAGGTAGTATACTTAGATAACTTTTAGAGTAGAGCAGAGTAGAGTGAAATGAACCATGTTATTACATTCATGACTCTATCGTTCAACGACACGTTTAGCTTTGCGTTAAGTTACTGCATGTTAAAATTGCCCACGGACCCATCGTTAATCTTAATCAATTAGTTAATCATACAGTAAATAAACCATTACCGTAATGTAAGAAAACATTATCCTATCTTAAATGATACTACATGTAGATACTCGCCATGGCAAATGAGTATTAACTCAACACATGCTTGCATTTGCAATCAAGATATCAACTTAATAGCATGTGCAATTAGAGAATATGTAATAATAAACAAAGCAAGATAACCTTGCCAAAACAGCGTCACTTATTGACTCTCAGAGTGCAATGACTAATACGAAGTTACGTAACGTCTACCGCCATTGAACTTACCATTTGAGCTACTTACATTATTAACATGGGGGAAAATTTAGTTAGGTGCACCTGATGATTTAAGGTTCTGGCGTCCTTTTTCCTTAGCCAAGAGATGAGAACACAGACTAAAAGGATCTCGGTATATATTCTTAAATATTGGGAAGACAGATCGGACTTTTAAAGAAGGACTGCATTCTATTACATGACTTAGGTACCTTATTTAGCCACTATCCATTTCCCTATGTGTCTGTTCCAACTTTTTAATATTGTTGTTTTAAAAAATGTACGAGTTCGCTGTAGCTACCTCGTCTAGATCGACTTTAACGTTGGATAACATCGACTCAGAACGTCATTAAGTTTGTTTTGCGCAAATCATCACAACTTCGAAAGCATAAAACTAATAGTTTATGAGTCATGCTCATTAAGTGTGGTGCGATATAGAAAATCCGTTTCTTAAACAGAATTAAAAGCTGACCGCTGTTCTGCGACAAGACTGCTTAGTCCGGGAACCAACCATCTCTATATTAAATGTATATTCCTACTATAATTTTAATAGTATGATGAATGCAACAAGTAGGAACGTTCCTGACCTTGATTGAAACTCAGTGCGCCCTTTGAACGAAGTTACTCATTATTTCAATGAAATTTAAAGCATTAATTAGACCTGTATTTGCAAGGCTGTGGTGGGCATTTTATGCATTGTTGTGTTCGCCGACCGCAGTATAAGGACAATTGAAAACTTAAACATATGCATTAGATATGACTAATCAAAAAAATCGTGCGTGCAGTTCCTCCGCGCGGAAGAAGTGAAACTTCGTAATGTGGAAATGAAAAAGGCACTTATACATCAATATGAACCTTATTGCAATAACTTAAAGAACTAAATTTACTTATGCATCTATGTGTTTATATTACTCACTAGATGGCGCTTTTATCAAGTCTCATACATTTGCACAGACATTATGAGTTCCGCATCGCACTATCGAAGTTTTTAACATCCGTTAGTATACATATATACAATGCGAGATTACTTGCTTCGTCAGTACATATACTAATGCTTTCAAACTCCCTCCATGGTAGCGTTAAACGTTTAACGCAACCTTGTTGGAAGTCACATTAGAAGTTGTACTTCAATAACTGATCAAGAACTGATCACTTTAATCCCAGGCTGTGGCAATGCTAGCAAGTCAGGAATCATATCGTTCGACAGTATGTTGTTAGACTTTTTTTTTTCTTGGAATCCAAGCCTAAATAAAGTTCAGCTGAGTTGTTACTCTACATTCATTTATTTAAAAGCTTACATACTAACCCACAACTTACGACTTAAGAGGCCTACGAGTTTACATAATACAAACATAATCATAAATAAATATACATATGAATTTATGTAAATTATTGGTCACAACTGCGTAATTAAGTACCTAGTAAGTAATAACGAGAATGTGACGCGTTCCGAGATAAGAGTATGCGAGGTAGTGACGTCACCACGCCCACAAATGCATAGCGTGGCGATGTCCTGACTGCGACCCCGCAGATTAAATTATCGGGACCCTAGTAATCGTTATATTATATACGAAGACGTTAACACAGAGGTGGGTAATTAACATCATAATGTCATCATTAATTAGTGCGGTGCGTGGGCGAAACGGCCGCGAGCGGCGTTTCTTAAAACTACCCCTGCCTCAGCTTCCTGACATATTGTGTGTATTATGTCCGCCTCACCAGAAAACTTTAACATTTGCTTACTGCAACGACCATCACATCAGCCACTCTGATCAAGTCATCAATTCACCTTGAGGGACAGAGTAGGTATTTTCAACGCTCCCTTTCGATTGTTTCAACGCTGCGTGTACAATCGTGGTAGGGTTGCGGTTAGTTTACGACGCGGAATAAACTACGATAATGCACGACCTGATAATTTAAGCCCTTATGACAATTTTATGAGGATTTGAATTTGGTCGTACATTATTGTCATGTGGAGAGGATGGACGAAGGAAGAATTATGAAAGAGATATATAATGCGAGTGTAGATGGAATTATTGGAAGAGGGAGACCAAGAAGGACATTTCATGATCTGATTGGGGATGTCTTGAAGAAGGGTCAGGTCAAGAGTACCCGAAGCCGGCGAGCATGTATGAAAAGACTAATGAGTGTTGTGGAAGCGAAAGATGTATGTCAGGATCGCAGCAGTTGGAAACAAATAGTCTCTGCCTATCCCCTTGCTGGGAAGAAGGCGTGATTATATGTATGTATGTATGTATGTACATTATTGTCATTCAATCCCGGTCAACAATTACAGGCCGTACTTTTTCCGCAGCCATCGGTAATTGACACATAATAAAGCAGCTACTGCGTTGATATAAATAAAAACAAACGTTTACAATTATGAAATAGGGGCAAGTATTACCTAGAATTCGTTTCCGCTGCGTAGAAGAAGCTATCTCTTTGTTCCACGTGAAACTTGCACCGAGGATAATAATAAATGTGCCTGTCTTAAACTATCCGTAAATACCTACATGTTAATTCGCATAAAAAAAATACTAGCATTCACATTTTACAATTCGAGCTTGAATAATAATACATGTTCATAGTAGCTAGTTAATAAAAAGGTAGAAAAATAAATGATGGCTCATTATACGGTAGGTGTTTAATAAAGTTTCGATCTCTATGTTGTTATAGGGGGTCATGCCATAGTCAAATCGATACAATATAAATCCTTCCTTATCCTTGAGATTAATCATTTATGCGTAATAAAGTCATTGTCTCTTGACGTTTTTCGGTGACAAAGGCCTCACTTATCGTCGATCAGCTAAATCTAGACAAAGCTGCTTGCGCCTTCGACGAGGCGGCACGTGATTGGTCAAATATAACAACTATAACAAGAAAGGCCCTCTCTAACGAACTAAGGAGGTCGAATGGCAATTAATTACGTAGCATTGATATTGGATGAATTTGTTGATTATGTGGCACATAAGCTCAATGCCTTCAGTGTTCTAAAATGGTAATGTACACGATATTTATACCCCAGTTTAAAAACTCTACCAGATATCCGGCGTCCGCCATTTATATTTTTCAGTGATGTGATGATATTCCCCGTACGAATAATGACGAGTACAATTATATCATTTGTAGGCCGTTACTGGAAATATGAACACTTTACAATACCGCAACCGGGTAAATGTGGCGTGATTTTTATATCCCTCAGACATTACACAATAATTAATTACAAAAGTTTACAGATTAATTTTTATTTTAGCGACAGCATAACTGTTTTATAATTATTATGTATACGTATGTACCTATAGATTAGAAAATTATAAGTAGATATGACTTCAAGTTATACTAGACTAGCTTAAATTTTATTTACGGCGTTATATTTTGAAAAAGCCAATTTGCACATATATTTACTTACTAATTTATTTACAGAACTACTTCTATGAAGTTTAGAATAAAACAGTCCATCTAATCATGTTTCTTCCTACAAACAAATTTTGGAAAATCCATTCTTAGCGGATGCCTACGCCATAGCTATCTAAATTTGAAATTTCAGTACAATGCCTTCAGTGGTTTGAGCTGTGCGTTGATAGATCAGTCAATCACCTTTGCCTTTTATGTATTGAGAAAAGAAGAAGAATACCCACGCATTTGATAAATTCGGATCCGTAGGCATTCCACAGAAATAAATTTACTCTAGTGTTCTACAGTTTCGTGGATAATTATTGATAAATTCATATTTGTTTACGTGTGAGCCAGGGAAGGTCACTTTTCCTCATAAAAGTGCAAGAATTAATCTTTGACGTGAATCACGTTGCAAGTTTATGTGAAGCACCAGTTGATGTTAGTTATGATTGGTATTACTTCCTGTTGTTTTGAATTTATTTACGGTTTTTGTTGAAATGAGTAAACCGGTCAAACTTTAGGCCGTTTTTTTTAGTAATATTCACACAAATTTTAATATCCTTATGCATTACTTATTTTTTCTACTCCTGTAGTATAATCTTTCAATTATCCACTTGTCCTGACACCATTTAATCTGTCGCCGAGACCTACCCACAACAAGGGAGCTCGTGAAGCGAGCCTTAAAGACTGATAGACTAAAAAAAGATATGTAAAAGAGCCTTCTGCGGCGGTATTGTATGTATATTTAACATTTAAATACTAGGCAAGCGTGCTCCATCGTAGGCCTCATCTTCGCTTTCCATCAGGCGTGATTATGGTCAAACGCAAGCCTATGTTGCAGATATAAATAGTGTTTTTAGAAAAAAATACTTTTGACATGTTTCTTGCGACGCATTCTTCTTGGCAATCGTGATCTTTCCGAAAGCACTTGTAGACTCAAAAAATACATGTAAAATAACTCTAAACGGCCTACTTACTGAAATAAATTAATAATTTTGATTTTGAGAGGCGGGCGGTTGAGAAAGATTCTGGAGGCATCAAACGCAGTGGGTGAACCCTCATGGCCACGACCACTCTTGCCAGTTTCCGATTAAAAAAAAGAGAGTAACGAGTGACTTTCATGGATTGGACTGGGGCGCCCATAGCCGCGAGTACTGACCTTCATAGAGCGCGGGCGGCGGGACGGGCGACGAGGGCGACGAGGGCGACGAGGGCGAGGCGGACCGCACGGGGCTGTACAGCGTGTTGTAGGGCGGCGGCGGCTCGGGCGCGCTCGGGGCGCTGCTGCCGCACGGGGACTGCACTGACGTCCGCGTCGCTGCGAACCAAACATTCAATCATTACACAACTCTACATAAAAAAATGTCTGCCCTAAAATTAACTTTGTGATTTTTCTATGTGATGCTTTAAAATTAAAATATATTTAGAAGAAATACCCATATTCCTTAAAAAGTTTGCTTTTGTGATAATAACGACAGTAAATCCTTTTTCTTGAGTTATCAATTATCACATTTCAAAAAAATATAAAATACAAAAGTAAACTTTTTCAAGCCATATTTTTTTCCATATACTGCTTTACATCAAGTTTACATCACAATAATTGTTACGATTTAAAGTAAAGTAAGTTAAAATCAGTTAAATACAGACAAGGGTTTTTCCTACTTGATCAGTTTTCTTTTTTGGAATGTCAAATGAAATAAGACTTATCTTATCACAGTCTTCGACGCGGTACGGATTGAACTACTTAGTAAAAGTTGGAATTATGGTTTTTCTTTTTGTACGTATTTGCAATAAGATCCCAATAGCCGCTTGACGCGTCACTTCCGCATATATATGTATTATAGGTAATTGTATTACACGATCGTCACAATAAGGGGCAATTCAAAAGCCGCAAAATATGGTAAAAATACAATAGATCCTTAAATATTCTATTCTTTTTTGAGACAAAAGGTCTCACAAGTATTCACTTTATCTTTCCGTCCGTCGCCGTTCTACGCCATAATGACTCACACTCATTAAAACTTTTTGATGTGACTACTAGGGTCAGTGTTAACACAAGCATAGTACCTACTTACTCTTAAAGAAACGTAGGACTATGTTTGTTAAAGAAGAAAATGTTTGGTTCTGGGAGTTAAGTACAGTATTAGTCCAGGGATACTTTATTTGAGTGAGCTCAGAAGATGACCTTGGGATAAGGAGTTTTTCTTATTACTCATTCTTTCGAACTGAACGGAATCGGCTTGAGCTGGTTCACACTTCTATCTATGATAAAAAATCACTTCAGCTCCAAGTTATGTCTCCAGCTGACAATACGTTGGTTCTATTTACCCAGCTCAAACATATTCTAGTTTATGTTTTCTACACTAGAGACCTTGGCAGAAGCCACTAGAAGACAAGCTGCACTGGTGACTAGGCCAAACCACTAGGCGTGACCTCCAATCGCAGCCACCATTGTCTGGATGCGGTCACCACTCGCGACCATTATTGGCTAGACCAGACGTTTCCAGATATAGCCGGCGACCGCGATCAGGTAACCGAGAGTGACTCAAAGCGGTAACTTAAAATGTACTCACAAGCCAGTATCCGGAAGGTTTGTGTGTTGCGCAGCGCGTACACGACAATGGCGATCGCAGCAATCAAGAGTAGTGTCCCGCAGACGGCAATAACCACCCACATCGGACCCGGCGACATCTCACCCGCCGAACACTTCTCGAGTAGGTTGCCGTCTCTGCTTTCCACCAACCTACGATACAAATATGTACATTAGGATATTTAAGATTAGGACTATTCTGAATTGGTATCACTTCAGTCCATGTTTCGGGACTCGTCTGTGCGCGAGCACTCAATTAGATGTTAAGTAGTTTTACATGTAAGCAACAGAGACACAAACACTAAAACGTAAATTAAGAAACATCAAGTGAGGTACCGCTACGTAGTTACAGTTAGGTACATAGTAGTTTTCAAATACGTTCGTTTTCGTTTCACCGTCTAATTAAAATCCTGTATTGATTAAAAATTTGGACGTCTCCATTTTAGCTAAGTAACTACCTACGAGGGTTGCGTGGTAAATCCCGATAAATCAAAATAATTGATTGTTGAAAAAGAACACTATGTAAAACATCTAATGTCAAAAATCCTACAAAACATTAGATCAACGTATCGGGTTTGACCAGGCAACCCTCGCATGTTTCACGATAAGTCGAATCAATCGAATAATAGTGAAACCATTATAAATGATATATTTAAATTGTCTTATCAGTTGACCCAAATTATCTGGACGTGGTAGATAGATACTTAACTGACCTAGTAGGCATGAACGTACCCAGTAGGTACCTCTACCTACTAAGGACCGTCGAGGGAATTGCTATATAAATTACATAATTTACCTATAATGTATTATCTCGTTTATTCATTTAATTGTTTGTAAACGCGTCGGTCAGATAAAAGAAAATTTTAGTAGGATTCTGATACGAAAGTTTCTTTCCTCCAATTCTGTTGTTGGGGTACCTATTATAAAGCAGTAGGATTCTTATCTTACCCTTCATAGCACGAACCGCAGTCGGAAACCGTGGTGATGCAGGTAATGGGTGTAGAGGGGGGATTACGATTAAATTCCTTGCAATGCAGACATTGCGCGCAGTGGAGAGACTCTTTATCGCAATATCCCTCGCCGCACTGATAGTCTTCCTGGCACGCCAGCGGTTGACTCACCCCCGCTGCCAAGCCTACCGCGAGCAGTAGTAGTGCCCTGAAATTACATTACTAAGTTAGATATGGTTATTAGGTAGTACCTAATCTTAACTTAATTCTAGTCTAAAAGGTGGTTGGTGTCCGCCCACACGAGGAGAAAACTACATATGTTGCAGAAATTTGGCGTTCGCCATAAAGAGCACAAACAACGATTTAAGTGGTCCTTGTGGAGCAAATCCATGATATTTATTGCTTCATAGGTTTACTGACAGAAATTAACGGCTTATTATTGTTTGTTCATAAATTACATAATATAGCGAGGCACCATAACCATAACCAACCATGAGAAATCTCAAATCATGAACCACCAATAATAAATACTCCTAGAGTTGTTACAGCTGAAAATCAGGCTACTTTGTCTGTAGGAGTAAATTTTACTTTTTCTTCATTAGATAGATAACTAATTAACTTAGTAAGGACTTTTACAAATATCGTCTACGTTTTAAAAAGTTAATAAATAGATGTGATTGTTATGAAAGCCATAAAAGCAATTAAAACTGTGATTAACACTAAAAGTCCGGTTCCGAACTTGCATTGCGGTCTAACAAGAAGGGCCATAGCAACAAAGCGTGAGTCATCCTTCTTCACTAGAAAGATCCGAACAACATCTAACTGCGCAAAAACTTTCTACCTGTTCGAATAAAGTTCAATATGACTTGACTGCTCATTCACAAATGCCATAAAGTTTTGTGTTTTTTTATCAAACCACTGTCCCGACGCTTTCGCGTAAACAGGATGTTATTAGCCAAGGCATAGGTACCTATCGAGTATATAAAAATGATATGTTTGCAAGCAAAGCACTTACTGAGAATCTAACTGTAATTTCGGATGAGTAACAACGTGTGGCTTAGGTAATTTGTAAGGAATCAGTACAAAGAGACTACAGACGACCTTCACTGCTCATTTTACGTAGGTGTATCCATACGTTCAACTGGTCAATGTCATACGAAAACGGCCAACTATGAATCGAATTCGCGCACCGAGGGTTCCGTGCCTAACAATATATTATTGACTATGAAAACAAATATTGCTCGATCGAAAACAGATTGTGAAAGACAAACCTATGCTGTTGAAAACATTCACCCCGTCCATCCAGTCGATTCTCAAACTGCAAAACTAGTACTAACTTAGGTATTTAAAAAAGTGATATGTGGTAGAGGTACATTATGTAATTACAAATTAATAGAATGTAATGGCAATAGAAAAAAAGGGTTTCATTTTTATAATTTTCAAGTGCGTAACGCAACCCCAATTACCTATATATTGTTACCTTGCATGATATCTACTCAGAAAGTCTCGTGTCATCAAAAGAACAATGTTTATGGGGATACCGGTCGTTTAACAAGCTTCACCGACACTTAATTACGATAAAGTCAAAACATAATAATAAAGTCGCAGCAATACAGCATGGGTACAATGGTGCAAAGATCTTGTTACACATACGTGGAGGCAATTCAACTAAGCCTGGTGTGCACACATGTGGGGCCGCCAGCCGGGCGGCGCGTGCGCTGTCTACCTGTTTGCACGGTTAAACATAATGAAATAACTATATATTTACAAGCAAATAGTAAGTAGGTACGTGCAAATAGTTGACCGCTGAGGCTGCGTTGCTAATGTTTGCTATGTATCTATTCATTTTATGACGCATATTTATCGGACGATAATGGTCCGATCTTCAATACCGTTTCCCTTATCAGTCAATTAATTGTACCTATTGTGCCTCTGTGTGTAATGTAATGAAATCATGATCCGTAACACAATTTCGCAATGGCCATTAGTAGCTATAGATTAGATATGTACCTATCTGTAAACATATTATTAGCTGGACAGTCCGATGAGGTCTAGAAATTCGATATCTAGTGGACAGTTTTATACGTATTTTTGCGATTTGCAATGTAGTAATTATAATGTGACTCAGTCAAATAAACTTACTTGAGTACCAACGCGGATAGAACTTGTTCTCGATAACTTGCAAATAAATACACAAGGTAATCATAAAATTAACTAAGAAAAGCCTCCAAAAGGATGCAGTGACTTAGTTACATACTAACACAGATGTTTTGGACTATAATAGTTAAAATTACATTAATCAAGCATTAACCAACCTAATCCTCATTTTTTTATGAAGATCAAACGTACCTTTATTTACAGATGAGTTGATTGGAAACGCTATCTTAATTTAATTAGACTATTTAATTACTTACATTTGTACCCCAGCTAATGTACTTAATCTACATTTAACTCGGCTTTTCGAGTGCTAAAGCAAATAGATTAACGCAAAATGTTATTAAATTAAAGACGTGAGTAATGCCTAAGTTCGGGAGAGAGGATAAAAGAGAAAAAGGACACCTAGGTTTAAAGGTAGCGCGCTAGAGAGGGAGGCTGCAAGCTCGTCTCGAGAGGGAAGAGCGCCTACAACGAGTCGTCGTTCTGCTTATTCACTGCACTATTTTAATTCTGAATCCACACGTGTCCTTAGGCAGGATCCCTCGCCCGTCGATGATGCAATCACTGCTAATGTTAGTGAAAACTAAATCCATACACAAACGCTTGTTGTCGGGATTAGAGCTTATGGAGGGTGTGATTTAATTTAAGCTTTCGTTCCAATGAAAATGGAAAATAACACTTTGCGTGCTAAAGTTAAAATAATAAAATTAAACCAGAAAATAAAATACGTACACTTACTACCTGTACCTCTACCTCTACTGATAAGTACCTATTACATGGGGTCTAAGTAGTGTCATATTATTTATGATAAGTACTTCTGGGCAAATGCCGACTCTTCCATAAGGATATTGGTATAAACCAAGAGTAATATTTTGTAACTAGTTGTTGCTCGCGACTGCGTCTGCAAAAAATTCGTGTATCGCTATCCCGCAGGAAGTATGCAATTTTCCGAGATAAAAACTAAGTATCTTTTATACTTCCCAGAGTCTCAAACTGTCTCCGTACCAAAGGCAGTCGGGTTTCCATAGTAAGTCGGCCCTCACATCAAATGGGCTCGGGTTTTTTTTCTGAGTACCTCTTGTAATGAAGAATATTTCAGCCGAGTATGAACATCCTACTTGTAATAGTTTTTGACTTATGATTTTTTCAAGTTTTTTTTTATGTTTGGTTTTTCAGGATGTATTCAAGCGATTTGCTTAAAATTTTGAAATGATGTTCTTTGCATCGCCAGCCAAAAAAGTAATATGTACTGGTTACCGTATAAAAAAAAAAACAAAAAAGACCAAATAAAAAAAATATATATGTGGTTGTGAAGTAGTGACACCTCTAGATTTTTTCCTCAAAATAGACCATAATATTGGACTACTACTTGCCTAAATATCTAAATTTTCCAGGCGGCACTTCCTACAAAAAAACAGCAAAGTGTGTGGCCAAGTTCTGTAATCAATCGGTGTTTTTCAATGTAGTATGTACTCTTCGATTATGTTTGAGTTTTCTTATCAGTTTGTCCTATTTAAGAGTAAAATGCTAATAACAACTTGTCATCGTGATGCAAGATGTTTATTGCAGTATGTATCTGCCATGTATGATTTTAACTAGCGAAATTCGATAATATTTAACTGCAATGAATCCGTTTCATGAAAATATTAATAAAAAGTTAAATATTATCGAATTACGCTAGTTAAAATCATAAATGGCAGATACATAATGCAATAAACATCTTGCATCACGATGACATTTAGTTGTCATTAGCATTTTACTCTTAAATACGACAAACTGATGAGAAAACTCAAACATAATCGAAGACTTTGTATACCTACCAAATTGAAAAACACCGATTGAATACAGAACTTGGTCACACATTTTGCTGATTTTCTGTAGGAAGTACCGCCTGGAAAATTTTGATATTTAGGCAAGTAGTAGGCTAATGTATGGTTTATTTTGAGAAAAAAATCTAGAGGTGTCACTACTTCACAACTACATAAAAAAATGCTTTTTTAATTCGGTAGTTTTTTTCTTTTTTTTATACGATAACTAGTATTAGTTTTTTGGGTGCCGATGCAAATCTATCTAAAGAACATAATTTCAAAATTTGAAGCAAATCGCTTGAATACATCCTGAAAAACCAAACATTAAAAAAAAAACTTTAAAAAATCATAAGTCAAAAACTATTACAAGTAGGATGTTCATACTCGGCTGAAACATTCTTCATTACAAGAGGTACTCAGAAAAAAAACCCGAGCCCATTTGATGTAACCGACTTACTATGGAAACCCGACTTTCATCCAAATCTAAATCGGTTTAGCGGAAGCGTAAATAGGTAACAGGCAGACAGAAAGAGTAAAGACAGACAGACACACTTTCGCATTTATAATAATACTAGCTTTTGTCCGCGACTCCGTCTGCGAAGAATTCGTTTATCGCTATCCCGTGGAAACTGTGCAATTTTCCGGGATAAAAACTATCCTATGTCTTTCCCAGGGTCTCTAAAAACCTCCATACCAAATTTCATCTAAATCGGTTCAGCGGTTTAAGCGTGAAGAGGTAACAGACAGACAGACAGACAGACACACTTTCGCATTTATAATATTAAGTATGGATTAAAGTAAGTATGGAAAGTATGTTATGGATGAGGAATATGGATACTAAATAGATATAATTTTTTAGGAAAACAGCGAGTGTTTATATCCCGGCGATATGGTTTGTCCTTGTTACACAGACGACGTCCATAATTTATGTTTATAACTAGCTGTTGCCCACGACTACGTCTGCAAAAAGTTCGTTTATCGCTATTCCGCAAGAACTATGCAATTTTCAGAGATAAAAACATCCTTTGTCCTTCCCAAAGTCTCAAACTATCTCTATACCTAATTTCAGCTAGGGGCGTTTATTCGAGCGTTTCAACCGCCTCACTTGTCGGGTCACTTTTTAGGGTTCCGTAGTCAACTAGGAACCCTTATAGTTTTGCCATGTCTGTCCGTCTGTCTGTCTGACTGTCCGTCCGCGGCTAAGCTCAGAGACTGATAGTACTAGAAAGCTGTAATTTGGCATGAATATATATGAACTAAAACAATTACTTTAAAAAGCAAAGTAATTGTTTTAGTTCATTAATATATTAAATGAATATATATATCAGTAACGCCGACAAAGTGATTAAATAAAAAAAGACTAAAAAAAATTTTTTTAGGGTACCTCCCAAAGACGTAAAGTGGGGGTGATTTTTTTTTCTTGACTAACCCCCTATAGTGTGGGGTATCATTGGATAGGTATTTGAAAATAAATACGGGGATGCTAAAACCATTTTTTGATAAAGTGAATATTTTCGGAGATATTCACTCCGAAAGTTCAAAATAATGTGTCCCCCCCTCTAACTTTTGAACAGCAAGTCTAAAAAATATGAAAAAAATCACGTAAGTTAAACATAATAAAAACTTTCTAGGAAAATTATTTTCAACTTAATCAGTTGAGCAGTTTTTAAGTTTTTGTAAAAATATATTTCTAAACTAAGATTGTAATTTAACCGCCATTGCAAGCATTTTTTTTTTCTTTAAGTACCTATAAGATCACGCTAACAGTATCTTCTTTCAAATAAAAAAAATAAAATTGAAATATGTTCATATAATAAAGAATTACATCTGAAAAACCATCAACATACATAGGTACTAGTTCTAGTAGATTAGACTAGTTACCCAATTCGCCGATAGATGGCGCTGTACCGCCGATGTTGAAATTCTGCGCGCGGTGGGAGTTGGGACCAAAACAACCACATTAATAAAGTATGCAAAGATTTTTTTCGTACCTGATACGGAACCCTATCTTGGGCGTGTCCGACACACTCTTGGCCAGTTTTTTATTATTTAAAAATGGAAGAAGATTATGATAGTTTCCAGTTATAAGGTAGACTTGCAGGACCTCTAATATAGAACCGAAAACGGCATCAACATCACACAACATAACCATCTCTTAAAAAATGAGACCAGATAATTATTTATCTGGTCACAGAGAAGCGACAGTGAGGCGGTTGAAACGCTCGAATAAACACCCCAAAATCGGTTTAGCGGTTTAAGCTTGAAGATTTAACAAACAGACAAGACTGAGAGACAGACAGACACACTTTCTCATTTACAATATTAGGCATGGATGGAAGTATGGATGGAGGATATGGATATGGAAGTATGGATACTTAATATATATTATTTTTTGCGAAAGCAGTTTTATCCCCCCGGCCGTATGGTTTGTCCCACATACGGTTTGTTAGACATACGACGTTCATATTGTATTTTTTAATACCTCCAGCTACAGGTTCATTCGTTAATCGATTACGTAGAAAGACATACAAGTGACCGGTAGGTAACACTCTTGTGGTTGGACTTGGCGAAGTGTTCCGTGCTCCTAGATCAAATAGAAGTGGGTGATACATCGTAAGACTCCATTACAAACTAAGATACGGGTGAACCTAATATAAAGCGTGCGTTTATAAAGATTACACACAAAAACCTTTGATAACAGTAACTATAAGGGCATATTCGCCACGGAACCCTAAAACGGATTCCAAAAAACAATCTAATTCACGAGAAAATTCTGAAAACTCTACGTGGAAATCGGTTTTTGTGAAAAAGTACTTATCGCTTTTTGACACGCTTTTAGCCGTTAACGTATTTCTTATCTAAGAAGAATAAATAAAACAGGTGTAACTATGTATGTATAATAATCCAGTGTTAACGGAGCCCTGCTTCTAAGTAAAATATACGCAATGTGGGATCATTTTATATTGGTTGATCGGGACCCCCCCCCCCCCCTAATATTTAATTTAATTATATTTTTATTATTTGTTGTTGTAGTGAAAGTAATAAATAATCGGTGAAGATTTCAAGTATCTAGTTAATACCATTATAGAAATAGAGTTGAAAAGGCTAAAAAAAATACGTTTCTTGTATGAAATTTTAAAATTTATTTTATTTTTTTGCATCTGCTGTTATGGCGGCAACAGAAATACATTATGTGTGAAAATATCAACTATCTAGCAATCACGGTTCATGAGATACAGCCTGGTAAGGTGACAGACGGACAGTGGAGTCTTAATAACCAGGGTTCCGTTTTTACCCTTTGAACCATAAAAAAAGAGCTCAAAAAATCTGCCTACCTACAACTAACAAACCAACAAACAAACAACTAACAAACTACTTTTTTCTTTACATAGAACGCATGATAATTGATAAGATAAAACTTTTTGAGCTTTTCGTCTGAAGCAGTTGTATCCTAGCAACTGTTGCGTAGGTAGATAGATACACCTATTGTTTTATTGTTGACATCACAGCAAACGCTTGGTTTGTCGTGGTGTCCCTGTGATAAAAATATCAAAACAAATCTTACCTTATCATTGTTAATCGTTTTGTTTAATTGTTCTCAATAATAACACGTCACCCGCACTTTTAAATATCAAAATCACAGAGAACTTTAATACATTCGTAAATAACAATGGCTAATGAGGTAATAACTGTGAAGGATCTAAGCATAAAATAATAAAATTGCAACTGTCCAGTCCACCTGTCATAGCTGCCATTGATAAATAAACAAAGCAGGAACGGACTGGCACGCCGCTTCGGTCATGTCCTGACACGTCATTATGGTTACCCCGTAAACCTGCCCAAGTGCCCTTCTTTCTATTGTTTTGAGAGAACAAAAAATATTGATTCTTTACAAATCTTTTCAGCCAGGCACTTACATCGAGCTACTTAGATACTTGACTTTAGCAAGTGTGCCCCGTGTTATTTAATAAACAATAATGTACTTGATATAAATATAATTTATATAAGTATGTATTGGTTTTGCGAGATGAGTCGTCTCACGATCATGGTTTCTTCAAAATCAACCTACTCGGAACAAAACCCGATTTTAACTCATAAAATTAGTAATGACCGCGATAGTCTAAAATATTGTATGTATTGCTTGTTTTTATTTGAATTTGAATTTATTGAGCCAGATTTTATCGTGACATTTATCAAAGCAGGTATAGCTTGTCTAGTTTAAAATGACGCGCCCCACCACCGCACTTACGCACTGGATTCGAAACTCAATTCAAGCTACAATAGACTCTATTGTAGCTCAAATTGAGCTCCAAATCCCGTGCGCAAACGCGGTGGTTGGGCGCGTCATTTCAAACTAGTTTTCTATCTAATCTAATCTAATACCTTTAAACGAGCAATTCTTGTTATATGTATATATATATACCTATATAATCAGGATCTCGGAAACGGCTCCAACGATTTCGATGAAATTTGGTATGTGGGGGTTTTCGGAGATGAAAAATTGATCTAGCTTGGTCTTATCTCTGGGAAAACGCTTGGTACCGAGTTTCAGCCCGAGCAGAGCTCGGTCGCCCAGGTACTTACTATACTAAACGGGACTTATCTATCACGCAATAAATATTTAATTATTTACCTCGACGTTTCGGCCACATTGCAGCAGCCGTGGTCACGTCACGAGTTAATGTGGCCGAAACGTCGAGGTAAATAAATAAATATTTATTGCGTGATAAGTCCCGTTTAGTATAGTAATTATGAGTGAAAATAACGAAAGTTTAAAACAGGTATAAAATGTATGTAAGTACCTGTGTACTTTTTTTTATAGGTATTCACTGTAATAGTTATTTGTGATACAAGGTTGGAAGGTATGGTTTTACAAATGAGTTGACGAGAGATAAACCCGAGCCGCAAGAGCGAGGGTTTTCATCGTCTCGAGTTTCTAACCGTGTATCATACGACGTTTTTCAATACATTTGTGAGAAAATAGGCAATTAATAACACAAAATTGTAAAATAAAAACAAATTTCTTTAGATTTTGATGGCAAACGATTATTTTGCGCGGTTTGCGCCTTACTTAAAATATGGGGCGGAGTTAATTCCATGTTATTGTCGACTTCATCACTTGAAGAACTCATTTTGTTTGGTTTTTAGGGTTCCGTACCCAAGGGGTAAAAACGGAAACCCTATTACTGAGGATCCGCTTCCGCTGTCCGTCCGTCCGTCCGTATGTCACCAGGCTGTATCTCGGGAACCGTGATAGCTAGAGAGTTGAAATTTTCACACATGATGTTTTTCGGTTGCCGCTATAACAACAAATACTAAAAATTGGAATTAAATAAAAATTTAAGGGGGCTTATACAATAAACATGATTTTTTTGCTCGTTTTTGCTCGATATTGATAACGGCAACAGGTAGACACTTGAAATATTCACAGAATATTTAATTATATATTGACTTTAAAAATAAATCATTAAATTAAAATAAACAAAATATTTAAGGGAGGCTCCCATACAACAAACGTGATTTTTATAAATAATTGTACGAAACCCTTCGTGCGCGAGTCCGACTCGCACTTGTCCGGTTTTGTACATATACTATAATCAACCACACAAAACAACGCAAAGTTTTACAAAAATGGCGCGTCCGTAATGCGCATGCGTAAGTTTTTTTTTTGGAAAATCATTAAAATCTGAGGTAATTAAATTACAGTTTATAATAATTTAATTACAATCAGTTTTGCAAATTCATTACTTAGTTTTTTGAATATTTATAGTATACATTTATCTACGTAAATCGATTCGGTTAATATCGTACCTAATTCGATTTTTTATTTTTGTCACTTAAAACTCTTTGCTTGTAAACTTTTAAAAAGAGAATTAAAATAAACTGTTAAAAAACGCACTAGTGCGGTAAAATGAACTTACGAGCCATGTATGTACAGACATGTGTGTATTGAAAGTGATTTTTTCGAGCAAATGTATTGAAAAAATATTTACGCGATTGACCGCTCAAAAATATCTTCTCATTCACTACTCTTCTCTTTTAACAGACAATAAGATCTTTAGTTTTAATGAAGCGGTTTATCGTATTATTTTGCAGTTGACTGTACCTAAACACAGGTCTCTATAGGTCTCTTGTTTCCTGAATACAGGTTTTAATCCGTCGCATCGTTAAAGCTGAAACAAAAATAAATGATCACTCGGCAGTCCGAAGTCCGCAAATAAACTTCACGTATGATAATGTCCCTGACATTGTTTTGGACGATAAACGCTCAATCCGGTTTCCAAGTCTCCCGCGATTCGCTCCTAGGACGAGGCGGCCACAACTATGACTCACGATCAACGGCCGGTTGGGTACCACGCACGGGCTTCCACGGGAGAAACAAAAAAAACGCAGATGCCAGCCTCTCCGCCACGAGTGCCACAACAAGTTACATAGGGCGCGAGGAGGGCTAGTGGGAGGGAGGAGGCAATGTCAAGGGAAAGGATTGCATGATGCAATATTATGAAACCGTCGATAGCAACACGGGAATTAAATTTTTATTCGGTTTGAGGATACAATAGGTACCAGTTTTATCAATAAACTGATATACTGTCGCGTGAGTCTACATTGAAGATAAGAGTGGATGTGATTAAGTGGAACTTAATTAATTGAGTGTTACCTCTGCAGACAATTGAACTTTGTTCGCAATTATGTTACAGGAAGCACCTATCTGCTCAATCAGGTGTTAGACGGCTAAAATGTTCTTTTCCTTTCGCGTTTTTCTCTGGTCGTTATTATCGATGGCTGCATAGCCTTGGTGCTCAGGTTCTCGAGCTCAATGTCAAGGGTTCAATACCCGATCGGGACAGATATTAGGTATATTTCTACGGAAAATGCGTATGTTTGTGCTCGAGTCTTAAACATGAATTAATTCAGTTTTGCATCGAATTTTATGTTGGTAAAACTTGAAAAATTATTTATTTTTAGCAAAAACCATGCAAAAAATACATAAGTAACTAAGTACTTTTCTACGTTACATTATACCAAATTCTTTTGAATAAGATTAAATTTAGATGTCAGTCAATTCTGCGATCATAATGCTACATAACATAACGTGTTGCTTGTTGTCCAAGCATGTTACCTGTTCCTTCAAGAGGTCACTCTAGAATCTAGGAGCTTTGAGGTTGTCAACAATTCCACCCGCGCTTCATGACGCGATAGTGGTTCCGTGTTCTAGAAAGTACATTGATATTCGAAGGATCCGAACAAGGCGGCGTGCGCTCCCGCAACTCCTATTACTTTATTAAAAACCCTTGTTTTTGCGAGGGGTACAGTGGTTTCAGGTGACTGAAGATTTAAGACAATACCGCAATACAAATGGCACAATACACACATCAAGCCAGCGCATACCTACTTCACCCGAGGGTGGCAATAGCAATACGTGACACAAGGCATTAAGCCGCTCGTTCTCTAAATATCAGAATTGCAAAATACTAGATTGCCGACTTACCCTATTTCTAAAATATAGGTACCAAATTCATAATACCAGATAGTGAAATCACCAGGCTCGTCAGGCAGGTCGTGGTCGTCGTGGGGAGGCCAGGGAGTCGTGTTTTACGAGCCTAATGATTACACTATCTATCTGGTATTATGGAAATTCGGTTTTGAGTGGAACATGGTGTATTGAAAACAAGCTTTTTTGGCAATCCGATATAGAGAAAAACACGGTGACAGGAAAGTCTGGTATTCTGGGAATTTGGTATTTTAGAAATAGGGTAAGTCGGCAATATAGTATTTTGCAATTCTGATATTTAGGGAACGAGCACATTAAACGCGGTCTTCGAAAAGGTGTCTGTTATTGCAAATTAACATCTTTGGACCAGCATACTACAGTATTGTAGTAATTGAACTACTGATGTGGTATGTAGAGTTTTTATACTTTTTGGTCCTTCGAGACGGATCCAAAAAGTATGTAAACTTAACATACCACGTCGATAGCTCAATATCTACAGTATAGTCCCAATGCTGTGTCTTTATTGTCTAACGCACTCGGTACCACGATAGTTTTCACCACTTCTTCCTCTCACAAGGTGCATAATGAGGGTAGAAAGAGATGGTGAATGCTATCGCTATCGCGAGCGCCCGCGCGTTAGGTAATACGGCTTCTGTTCCCAACATGTTAGTTAAACTATAAAAAGAGGTAATCGTACCTTTTCGAAGACTGCGTCTAATGTTTCGTGTCAAGTCGTATTTTTGCCGCCGCTGCCGGGTGATGTTCGCGCTGACTTGAGTGTATATTGTCAGGGCCGTCTTAGGCCAAGTGGGGGCCCGGGGGCACACAAGAACTTAGGGCCCTTTTGAAAATTAATGAAAGTGCATTATAAAAAAAACTCGGGAATTCGCCTGCTTCCGTAAATCATAAACAATACATACTGTTCATAGTGCAAGCTCGACTTTAAAATATTTGTGATTCGTATAGGTGAATGAGGCGATCGCTAAATGGTCTTTTAGTCTCAACATTTAATCTCAAAAAAAAAATCTGGACTAAAATAGAAAAAAAAAGTACATAAATATATCCGCCGTTCAGGGGCACCCTGAGCTGGATATAAGCACGGACCCCATGTGCTCTTATGGTAAGATGTACCTGTGGTATTGTCGTATTGTCTTAAATCTTAAGCCTCTTCAGGGACTACTGAACCACTCACAAAAACACGAGGGTTTTTATTTAAGTATCAGAAAGGAGTGCAGGATGCCTTGTTCCGGTTTCCGATTTACCGAATGAAAGAAAAGTGTACTTTCATGACATGACACAGCGCCACTGTCACGTCGTGAAGCGCGAGAGGAATTTTTGCCAACCTCAAGGCTCAAATGATCTCTCTTATTGAAGGAGTAACATGCTTGGACGGACACGTGTTATTAAGCCACTAATTGAAAAAATATTATTACAATATTTATTTCACTTTATCGATTCTAAAATTGAAGACGTGAGTGGATGAAGGGGTTATGTACGTTTTTTCGATTTTCGGTTTTAGGCCATAAATGAAGGTGCTAAGTCAATTATGACTAAGCAAAAATGTACATAACCCCTTCTTCCACTCACGTCTTCAATTATCTTCCACAAATATCTATCAAGTCTAATCTATGCACGCGAAAGAAATTGAGGCCTTTTGCATGTTTATCGTAACATGAATCATTAACGTCTTAACACAATGTCAGCGTAAGATACGGTAAAAATAATAAAGCCAGGTAAATTATCTATAACTTGGTTAATTTTACCAGCGATTGAATATTTACTTAACTCTTTATATCCTGAAGTAAGTATACATATGTATCTTGTGTATACACCGAGCTCCGACTTCTAGCGCCTGCCACAAGACGTTGATACCTCAAGTAACAGTTACAATACAACCCTTTGATCAATGATCATTAATGCTTGTAAGCTTCTGTACATAAGTTTTTTTAGGAATTTGTAGTCAACAAGGAATCAGAGGGTGATGGAGAGGGCTATGCTTGGAGTTTCTCTGCGGGATCGCATTAGAAATGATGAGATCCGCGCAAGAACTAAAGTCACGGACATAGGTCGAAGAATCGCTGGACTTAAGTAGCAGTGGGCACGGTACATCGCCCGTAGAACTAACGGCCGATGGGGCTGAAAGGTTCTCGAGTGGCGTCCGCGGACCGGAAGACGCAGTGTAGGTAGGCCTCCAACAAGATGGAGCGACGACCTGGTGAAGGTAGCGGGAACGCATTGGATGCTGATGGCGCAGGGCCGATTTGTTTGGCGAGCCTTGGGGGAGGCCTATGTTCAGCAGTGGACGTCTTTCGGCTGAAATGATGATGATGAAGAACCCTATACAAGCTTGATGAAAAAAATCCTCATAATGAAATTTTAATTAAGCTTAAAATTCTTTTATTAAAATAAAATGTTAGAGTCAATCAAGTCTCGCGTCGTAAAATCACTGAAGTTACAGACTTCAATCGAATTTTAAAATACAGCTATGTTATTTATTGTTTTTTGAAAAGGGATGAAATAAGGGATTAAAATATGAAGTGTGAAAAATAGATACCACTGAAGCTAAAAAGTCCAAAAACAAAAAGGCCATGCCAGGCTAAGCTAAGTGATTCTATTCTGCCCCCCTCGAGTTTGGGCTTCTAATTTTTACACATGTTGTGGCTCTACATTAGTATTTAATATGCAAAATTTTAGCCCCCCAAATTTTATACTTAAAAAAAAAAAAACGAAATATGATTTTTCATCAATATTTTTTTTCTAGCCAACTGATTTTAGCGTGCGTCACATATGTTGTACATTACATTTACTAAAGATGATTTTATGACATAAATTACATGTTCTATATTAACTATGTTGTCCTATAAAAAAAAAAAAACCTGCTGACAAAACTTAGTTTTTTTTTTTATTTACTTCCACATTAGAGACCTCTCAAATTTTTTCACTTGTGATTACCCCACCAACAAGCTAAAATATGTATTTTTTTCAAAATTTTAGCTGTGGGAGAAAATGGAGAAATCTTTACATTAAATACTTTCCATGACCAAGTGTCCATGTCGAGGGAAGTCTTATGTATGTTTTTTTTAGTTTTTGTTTAGATACTAGTTACTTTTCTTTAATAATTAATTATAGGTTTCATCTAGTTTAAGTTCTTATTTATTGTCAGTAATTTAGAGATGTATTGTATGTACAAATAAATCAGTTTACATATTTTTTACTGTTGTATTTTTATGATATATATTTAGATTTATTGTGTTCTTTCTTGTGTGCCTATAAGGATAAGAAAAGTACAAATCAATGGTAAAACAATTAGGGACCTACTTATCTAAAGACTACTTTTAGGGTTTCATACCCGAAGGGTGACAGAGTGATATTAATGTTACTAGTCTGTCCGTCCATCCCTCCATTCCATGGCTGTCTACCATATTATCTGAATCTCAAGGATTGTGATAAATAGATAGCTGAAATTTAGACAAAATGTATATTTCTATTGCCACTACAACAAATAATAAAAATAAAATTAATAATTAAGGGGGGGTCCCAACCAATATAAAATGACCCCTCTGAAAAATACCAAAAATGGGCTGTATGGAATTGTATTTTCGAAATAATTAGATATGCGGTAAAACAACCAACAAAAACATGCACCAACAGAATAAAAAAAAGTAAGTATAAAAATACTAGTAGTTTGCTGTGTACATTTTATTTAGAAGCAGGGCTTTGCTAGCACTGGATTTTCAGATACCTACAAATTCGTACGGAACCCAACCCTCAGTGCGTGAGTCCGACTCGCACTTGACGGATTTTTTTAATTCTAATTATTGCACCTCCCGAGTCTCGAGTTCCCAACTAAATCAACTGCATCGTTGCTAATAAATATTATAGCATATCAAAAAAAAATATGAGGACAAAAAGTTAAAAAAAGAGGTACTTACTGGATCATTTTGTAAAATCCAATCATGGAAACAATTCTCTAATGTTCTACCATACAAACTTCTACAGCGACTACGACTACACTACTAATTAACTACCATCCGTTAATTTCAAGCGAAAACAAACCATTTTACAAACACTTCGTATACCGCTAGTCAATAATTAAAGTTTTGCACACTATATTTAAACTTAGGCACCGAATCGAACACTTAAGAAATTTAATTAAATGTTTTTGAAGATAATGTGACTTGCAGTATTGTTGTAACTGCTCGCTCGCGATCTCCTTTGACACTGACATTTGTTTACTCAATCGATATATCGAATTCATAGCACCATGCGCCGGCGCACGCTGCCGACAATCAGACAAGTTTCGACCTGTATTGATATAGCGATCCTTGTTATTCTTAGCCAGTAACACAAGTTAGAAAGAAATGGGTATATTTCTGTACTAAAAAACAAGACAAAAGGCATTGTGTCCTATGTTGCCAGGATTTACTTTAAAACCCAGAACAATTATTATTAGCTACTACTACGACACACGTTACTAAGAACGACTAAGAGCCCGTTTTTTGATCAATAGTTAAACAAACTAATAGTTAAAATATATTACGCAAAATAGGCGCATAGTGACGTCGAATTGCAGAAAATAGCCCGTTACTACCTATATAGTTAAAATATATGGCAAACGTAACAATAGTTAACGCATTTCAAAGGCAATTTGACCATTAGTTTATTTAACTATTGATCAAACAACGGGCTGTAAATGCTGAAATCTGAAAATAGTAATAATCTACCACCGAAAGTCAGAAATGTTAAGTGTCTGTTATTTATCGCTAGACGTGGATATTGCAAACTATAACTAAGTAGGTACATTTCTTTGGCTTTATTTACTCGTATAACATCATTTACTTAGGTTTCTGTGTCTCAATCAAATTTAAAATGCATACTAGCTCTGGTCCTACGTTTTTTTTTATTGCTTAGTTTTGGACCCTGGACCTGGTTAATGAATATCTACAATGATTTTGAATAGTTATTATAATGTTTCAAAACTCAAGGCCTCGTTGCGAGAATTATGTTCATAAACTGGCCCCTCAACTGTTTGTTTCTAGTGGAAACCCAACAACTCGAAAAGGCGACCTTGGCAGACCCAGACGGCGAATGGCGGGATGAACTGGGACTTCTGAGGACTGGCCCTTGTAAGCAGCAGACAGAGAACAGTGGAAATGTTAATAATATATATGGCTAATAATAATAATAATAATAAATATGTTTGTTCCTGCTATACGTTGGGTCTAAGAATCAACAATCCTGACTTTTGAGATTTTTCTTGAAGCAGCAACACCGTTCTTGATGACAAGTGAGCAACAGGTGCATTTTTCACGCATTAACTGTTTTGTAATTTACTATTATCTTCGATTTGTCTTTAATTTAAGCTTAAAATATTTATAAATTTAAAAATGAATTACGCTGAAGAAAAAGCTAACTACACAGAATAAGAAAAGAGCGTTTTGTTGTCACATAACAAAACACGACTTCCAATTGTCACTGAAATCAGTATTGCCATGTTAGTCGACTTTAGCCACATTTGGTTTCTTTTTGGGTTCACTCGTTTTAAGGCCACCATAAACTGCAGCGCGGGGCGTGCACGCGACGCCGACGACGGAGCGTGCCCAGCGCAGTCTATAACACTGAATCATATATATGGTGATACACACCAGCAGCGCGGCACAGCGAATATGGTTCAGTGCTCTATAGAATTTTACAAATTTTCTTCATTACGATTGTGTATTGTATACAGTTCCTTTCAAACCGCACCTGAGGCCGTATTGTCTAACGCTTCTGACGCTTGCGTTCCTTTCACCATCTCTTTCTGTCATCATTTTATACCGTTTCACAAAAAGAAATAATGATTGCGAAGGCAAGCGTCAAAAGCGTTAGACAATAAGCCTGCTTGTTTAAGAAGCTATAGGTAACGCCACCAGAGTTGAGGCCACGCACACAACCACATCTCTTGTAATGACAGCGGGATTTTGACGTTGTGTTGTCGTTAAACGTCAACACAAAGTCAAAATCCCGCTGTCATTACATGAGATGTGGTTGTGTGCATGGCCCCAACTCTGGTGGCGTTACCTCTAGCTAACTTTTTGTTTCAGTGACCTGGCAACACTGCTGAGCTGTCACTGTCACTGTCACCTTGTTTTGTTGTCGTCACGAGAAGTCAATAATCCGAAAACATAATTGTTGCAGTTGCTTCTCAGGATACGCCTTTTGAAAACATCTATAACACTTGTTGCTGAGAGAACACCAAACACCCACGTCACCTTTTGACTTGGGATTTCGGATGGAGAAGCTGGACGGTGAAACGGAAATGCCAGCAGCAGAGCAGAATTCGGAGCAGTCTCGTCTTATCGGCTCCAATATGCCAAGCAGAATAAGCTACATGAACCTAGTCGGCAATTTGAGTGCGCTGATATTCGTCGGTATAATTATCTACTGCTGCTGTGCAAAAGAGAATGCTTCTGTATTATTTGCATTTCATCCAATATTAATGGCTCTTGGGGTAAGTGACGCGTAGATCCAAATGTTATATTTTTTATTTTACGTGGTAGGTTATACTATACTTAACAAGTTTTTAAAATACTTTGTAATGGTGTTTTTGCAACATGTATTTATTTATTTCTTGTTTATACTTTCATGGGATAGATTTGAAAAATAAAGTGATTAAAGGAATTCAGTTATTATAAAACCAATTTTTAAGATTGCATTGATAAGAATAAACTATGTCTGTGAACTAGAATTATTTAATAGTTAAACAAACTTAAAATGTCACCAATCCTGGACATAAATAGTGTAACAAATTTAATGTAGGTACAGTCAAGTGCAAAAATAAGCATCTATTCAAACCACTCAAAAATATGTTACTACGGCCTTATTGCGTCGGAATAAGAGTCTGTGGTACTTATTTTTGAAACTTTGAGTAAGTTCATATTTTTACACTTGACTGTACTTTAAATATAAAATAAAATTTTAATGCAATGTAAATTATTGAGCTACTAGTTTGCTAAACAAAATTAAATTTTCAGTGGACAGTTTTCATGACATCAGCTGTGAATTCAATCACCCCCGGAGATTTGGCAACAGAGTGGATGCCCATTCGTCTAAGGAGTGCGCGCCACTGGGTCTTGCAAGTAATTGCTGGTATAGTTATACTGACTGGATTCTTGGTTATACTTTCAAACAAAATAATTAATGGCAAGGATCACTTTGTGACACTACATGCTAAATTTGGACTGGCTTCTCTAATATTCATGGTTATTACTATGACAGGAGGTCTAGGAGCTTTATACAGCCTGAAGTTGAAGCATTATCTGGCTCCTATTTATACTAAACTGCTACATGCGTCTGTTGGTCTCCTCACCATTACTCTTGGCACTGTGACCATAATTCTGGCCTTTTACTCTAATTGGTTTGATTTTGGTGAGGTCTTACGGTACACTAATCTGGTTTTGGTACTTATTGTCATGCTCTTCACAATATTGCGTCCAACTTTAAAAGTCTACTTCCGCTTAATGGAGAGAATTGAAAATGGAAATTAGTTTAATCCTTCAATGTGGACTTGAAAAAAGTAAACATATTTATATGTGTTGCTTTGGCCTTGCATTGTGTTTTTGAGTTACAGTCTATTATACTATTTTATAGTAAGAAATTTTACATTTTTTACCACCACATTTTAAAATAATATTCAATATTTTATATACTTCGTTATACATAATAGATAAGTAGAATTTAAATGTTGGTCCAAGAACATATATTAATTGCATAATATTTTGTTTTAATAACCCCATGAAGATTTTATTGTTTATTGATGATGGGTTAGTGGAGTAATGCTGATATGGCTTTTATGTGTTGTCTTCCTAACTACAGGAATATATTAAATCTGAAGTAACAATATGTATGATCTATGTTAGATGGTTGAGTATTTAATATGCATGTATCATGTTATAATAATCATGTACTGAATAATTCACATTTGCATCCCAGTGAGTTGCAATCTCTTGTAGAACTTAGTTTGTGGCTCAAATTATTTAAGGTTGTTTATGATAGTAATCTAAATTTTGCCAAAAACACAATGTAGATTGAAATATTTTTATCATAATAAAGTAGACAAAAACATTCTTAAATATATCTTAAAAAAATATATTCTTAGTTCATAAAATAAAATTATGGAAATGCATTTTAATGTAATGGTTACTTTTATAAAGGCACAATATATAGTTTACAATAATATAAAACACTAATATCATAATACATGGTAATATTTTGTTAATGTCCTAATTTGACTAGTCCTTCCTTCTTTCTGGTAAAGGGTTGCCTGGAAGAGATCGCTCTTAAGCGATAAGGCCGCCTATTGCTTACCTTGTATCTTTCTCTCTGTGTACCTGTTTTCTGTATTGCTTACTATTCCTGGTGTACAATAAAGAGTCATTGTATTGTATTGTATTGTATTGTATTGACAAACTTAAATTGGGTCTATTGATGAAATTTGGTTTTAGCTATTGATTGGTAGCCATACCATACCAAATATTTAAAATTTAAACAAGCTTGGAGAACTGAAATAATGTTTTGCTGTTCTTTTGTGTTAATTAAACCTTAAATTGTTATATTTCCGATAGTGTATTTTTTAGTTAGTATGATCTTAATTGTTATCAATCAAGTTAAATTAAGTAATAAATATTGTATACAATTTATTATTTGCTAAGGAATCAAAGTCTGCACTCTAACTTCTAATATTATAAGTTGTCACAAATAAAATGAATTTTGGACAAGTGTAATGAATGAAATATGGAGAAATAGAATTTTTACTTCATATCATAGTAATGTCTTGAATAACTAATTAAATAATATGAACCAAACTACACCTGGCTCGATTTTAAACTGTACTACTAAACGGTTTCACAGTTCTATATTTAGAACTTCATGCAAAATGAAAACAATTCATCACATCAAAAATAATTGCCAGAGTGTGAAGTCTTACGTTTCTAGTCATATGAAGCTCGTTAGTTATATTATTAATATTATGGTAAATATTTTATATTTAAATATATAAAACATGTAATAATTTTATATTTAAAATATAATATTTAATTTTATTCAGTAACTGAACTGGGTTTTGATTGGTGCTTTGAAAGCTATTGTTTAATTAATCATAAGTTTTGCTTTTAAATAAATAATTAGTAATAAAATTATAGTGAAACATGCACAAATATATAATTTAATTTGTAATTCTGAGACTCCTACAGCTGTGCCAAATTGTGTAATGTCAGTCAACCAAGAAATTGCTGTAAGAAGCGTCAGCGTTACTTCCACGTGACAAAACATCCAGTCTATTTTCAACAAGAAATCAATTTGCCAATCAAACTGCGTCAGATTTACTTAATGCTTCTAGCCGGGGACGCACACCTCTCATACAACTCACCGCACCGTTGTAGTGAATTATTTTAGGCTATTATAAAAACTCGATAGGCTCTTTCATGGTTCACTGACTACAAAACTGACTAGTAGAATGAAAATCACAGTGAGGTAAAACTTTGATACAGATTTGTTTAGAAGAGTATCCTCTATAGATAGGGATAAGTTCGCCTTTGTAATCTGTCTATTTGTTTAATTTACGTGCAATATAAAGGAGTTTATATACAATACATACATTTGTGTTTATACATATAGGTACGCGTAGCATACGGTAGCTGAAGAAATATAACATGTAACTACCTATATGTGTTGAGTTGAGATACACAAATGCATGCATGGGTTGTTTGTCGGGGCTTCATACATGTGTTATAGCAACAGCATAATATATTTTTTTAGTTTGTTGTTGCCAGTTCACATTGAAATCCCCCGTCCCTGTATGCGCTAATATTTAGAAAATATTGTGTGACTCAAGTCATTTTTTCCGAATAAAACAGGCATCTATTCTCATAAATATTTGTTGGAATAGCCGCGACATACATCGGCCTTGTATGTGGCCTTTTATTGACCTTTTATCAAGGAGTGCAGCTCGCGCTGTTTTGTTCAGTAGCTAATGTCATAGTAATATTCATAATATACGCTTATTACGCGTATTAAAGCAAATAATTCTGTATATTATAACGCATTCACTGCCGGGAACGCATATATGCGTTTTCAGTGACTTTCGCCTGGTGCGTGTCTGGTGTGTGTGTGTCGTGCGTGTTTGTTTAGCAGTAATTTGAACGCACATGTGCGTTTGTGGCACCGGTACTTAGGTACCTTGGTTTGAAAATATTTTTTAAATATAGCTGTGAGAGACGATTTTAAAAAAGTTGTACATGCATTAACCCTTCGTATGCCTTGTACCGGATCCGTACGTACCCAACCAATTTAAGGCATTCTTTTTGTATTTTTTTTAAAATCTGTATCATTGGATTTATATGAAACTGTTGAGACTAGAATGCACGACTTTTTTTTTTTTTTCCGGCATACGAAAGGTTAAAAATAAAGTCACGATCGCGTCCTATGTGTAAAGTTAGTCATACAAACTAAATGGGTAACTTTCGTTACACAAAGGAATTAATTACGGTTTGTTTTATTAAAGCCCTTAATAATTTACGATTTTTAAGAACGAATCTTGAAGCAATTTTTTCGATTTGTTTAGTTTTTAATTTTGAAATACGAAATAGTATATTATTCAATAATTTTGTTTGTAGTCTTATATGGGCATGGAACTTGCAGTTTAGCCTAAATGCCTGTTGTCTAATGTTACAAACATTTATTAAAATTAAATATTTATGCAATGAGATAAACTTGTTATTTAATTTGACTTAATAAAATGTCAATAACGCTTCTTAGTAGTCTGGTAAAAATATGTACACATATTAACTATTACAATCGATTATTAGTCTAGACCACTCGAAAGGTTCTTGAGTGGCGTCCGCGGACCGGAAGACGCAGTGTAGGTAGGCCTCCAACAAGATGGAACGACGACCTGGTGAAGGTAGCGGGAACGCATTGGATGCGGATGGCGCAGGGCCGATCTGTTTGGCGAGCCTTGGGGGAGGCCTATGTTCAGCAGTGGACGTCTTTCGGCTGAAATGATGATGATGAAGATTAGTCTAGTAAGGTTATTAAGGGGGTACCGTGTTTTTGGCGCATTTATTGCATTCATTTAAACTCGTGCTGTATCATTACTAGCAATGCTATAGTCCTGAAATTCATATTATGTTTGATATTTGAGGATTCACTCTAGCGACCAGTTTCGATAGTATCGATACTATTGAAAAGCAATACTATCGATAGTTCGATACTATTGAAAGCAGTAGTATCGATAGTATTGACGTCTATCAATAGTATTGGTCTGAAATTACCATGAAATTATAGGTAACGCCACCAGAGTTGAGGCCACGCACACAACCACATCTCATGTAATAATGACAGCGGGATTTTGACGTTGTGTTGATGTTTAACGACAAAATCCCGCTGTCATTACATGAGATTTGGTTGTGTGCGTGGCCTCAACTCTGGTGGCGTTACCTATACTATCGATATTGTGACTATTTTCGCTATGGGCTTAAAACTACTAAATTTCATAATACCTTATTCACTAATACCACACGGCGGACACGACGCACAAAACACGCGTTCCTGAATCCACACAAGCACGACGACGTCTGTACACGCGTCAATGTGTGCGTAAGATGCACAGGGCTGACTATCGCAAAAAGAGATAGAAAGAGATAGCTGCGGAAAGTGAATGCCGCGCCGTTCGTTGAGCGCGAGCAACGTTGTAATGTAAAATAAAATGAGTAGGTAAAGGTAACGCCACCAGAGTTGAGGCCACGCACACAACCACATCTCATGTAATGACAGCGGGATTTTGACAGAGTGTTGACGTTAAACGATGATGATGATTTGAAATTTTAGGTATTTTTAGGTATTATGAGCCCATGGTAATTTGAAAATTAGGGGTATTAGTGAATAAGGAATTATGAAATTTAGTGGTTTTAAGCCCAAAGCCTATTTTCCAAGGTCGACTATCGATAGTCAAACTATCGATAGTTATGCAACGCTACTTGAATGTCACATCACAGCGGGCATGAATGTTGCCAGGCGTATAAAAGCTTCGTTTACACGAAGCATACGCATACGCCATAGAGTAATATTATATGGCATACGCGCGAGACTATTTTTTTTCCATTTGATAAGAAGCGTTGAGAAAATTATCATATACAACAACTGAAAGGCAATACACACTATCATTTAATATCTTTATAAAAAATCATTTGGTTCGTATCGTTCTGTGCCATTCACTTTCGTATTAAATTCTACTAGCATGAGCGGGACGGCGTGATGCATGATACATATTTATGATGCATGGTACGAATCGATAGTATTGGTGCCTATCAAAAGTATCCATAGGCCTATCGATATTGTGACTATTTTTCGAGGTCACGATACTATTGGCAAAACTATCGATAGTTTTCAATCTATTGCTGGCATCGCTTGTAACATGGATGGATTTTACTCATAATTAGGGATCCGTAAAATTTAAAAAGTATCGATACTTTACTCGATACCGGTATTGTATCAAAAATATCGAACCAAAAGTATCGATACCTAAAGGTATCGAGTACTTTCTAATATAGGGTGAAAAAAGTGATTGTTATCAAAGATGTAGCATCTACTCGTGATAATAAACAACTTTCCCAAAGAAAGAAAAATTCTAAAAAATGTTTGAATGTCAAAAACCGGTTGTCTGTAAAGTCGGTTTGGTTTACGGACGATAGTTTAACGTGACAACGTCATAACAAAACATTCAAAAAACAAAAATGAAACCAGGCGGCCACCCATCCAAGTACTGACCGCGCCCGACATTGCTTAATAACCTCGGTGATCGGACGAGAACCGGTGTTTTGTCTTGAAAACGGTGGTCATCCCCCCTTTAGTACCCCCACACCCCAATTAAAAATTACCCGAGCGCTAGTACTAAGATTGTACATCCTGGCGCACGCTGCTCTCTTGTACATCCTGGCGTTCACTGCTCTCTCTTTTAAAATATTACAATAGTTTATTTGTTAAGCATTAATTTTATTAATTTAACAATATATAAAATGTTCAATATAATAATCAATGAAAACAGAAGATAAAGTGGGTATTTTAGTAAATTTATTTGTAAAATAAATAAGTAACCAATTTGAACCAAGAAGTTTAGCTGTATAGAGATAGGCTGTATGGACATATAACATTGTCTTTTACTGTGTTTTTTTCTTAAGATTTTTTAACTTTTCTGGTTTTACTCATTAAGTAAGAAACTAATGTAAATTTATAATTTAATTTAATAATATTTCACTGGCATTATAAAATTTGAATACCTCAATAGGTACTTATTTATACTAGTAATATGCCGTAATGGTTGGCTAAATGCGTATATTATGTACCATTGACAGCCAATGCCTTTATTTTTTTAATTCATTTCTACCCCTGGGAAGAAAGTAAAGTTTTGCTCCCGTATGTCGGATATGATTTGCCTCACTTTCCGAGTATGAGAGATGAAAATATTTTTTTATAATTTGCTAAACATTTGGTAGAGCTTGTCTAGTTTGAAATGACGCGCCCCACCACCACGTTTGCGCACGGGATTTGGATCTCAATTTAAGCTACAATAGAGTCTATTGTAGCTTGAATTGAGTTTCGAATCCTGTGCGTGAGTGCGGTGGTGGGGCGCGTCATTTTAAACTAGACAAGCTATACGGCTATGACTTTATTTCCCTGTATAATTAAATATCTAATAGACCTGTTTGGCAAGCCTTGGGGGAGGCCTATATTCAGCAGCAGACGTCTTTCGGCTGAAATGATGATGATTATGAATTATAGACCACAATGTAGACTGCCGTTTTTGTTGTTTGCTTCTGCGAGGAATCTAGCAGGAACGTGTCTCACAATATTGTGACTAACTAAACTATACAGTTTCTAATATGTAAGACATATTTAGGAACTTGAACCATAAAAATTTGGGAAAAGAAAAAAGTATCGATACCTTCGAAAAGTATTGATACCTCACAAGTATCGGTACAAAAGTATCGATACCAAAAGTACTCGGTATCGGAACAAAAGTATCGGTACTTTTTGCGTATCCCTACTCAGAATGTCAGAATAAACTGGCCACCCTGTCGGAAACCGCCATACTTTTCTAGCGATACCTACTTGTATTTATAAATTGTGTGTGTCCTGCATTAACGCAACGCATCAAACGTTGCGTACTATTCTTAGTCGCAACCTGAATAAATATCAGTTGGATTTTTAGTTCTAACCCATTGCGAAGTATACTATAATCATCAACGTGAGTATCTTAGACGTTAAATACCAACGGCAGATTTGGTAGATTTGATTAGAAGATGGCGTTCGCACAGGTTACTGGTGTTTGTTAACATTTTTCTTTGTTTTAGATGCCGAATATAAAACTTCAATCTTCCGATAATGAAATATTCGACGTTGATGTGGAGATTGCCAAATGCTCAGTCACAATCAAAACCATGTTGGAGGATCTCGGAATGGACGATGACGAAGAAGAGGTCGTGCCGCTACCTAATGTTAATTCTGCGATTTTGAAAAAAGTTATTCAGTGGGCGACATACCACAAAGACGATCCCCCACTACCGGAAGACGACGAAAATAAAGAGAAAAGAACGGACGATATATCGTCTTGGGATGCTGACTTCCTGAAAGTTGATCAGGGAACCCTCTTCGAACTTATTTTAGCCGCTAATTATTTAGATATCAAGGGATTGTTGGACGTAACCTGTAAAACCGTAGCCAATATGATTAAAGGAAAGACACCAGAGGAGATCCGCAAGACCTTCAACATTAAAAATGATTTTACTGCAGCTGAGGAAGACCAGGTTCGCAAGGAGAATGAGTGGTGTGAGGAGAAGTAATAATCTTTCTGACTCTATACTAATTCTGTTTATTTATAATAATTCAAGCTGTCAATGTAAATTCCAGAAAAACAACAATAATTCATTACCACCATTAAAGTTTGTGCCTTTGCATTGTTGGTTTTTTTTTCAAGATTGGTTTTGTTGTTGATTATAGTCATGTGAAACACAAACTTTAAAGATGGTGATGCTTCAAAAAGAAAACCTGGAGACTTGTTTACATTATAAGTAACTTATCTTTTGTATAGACCACTAACAATTATTATTATTATTAACATTTAATTAGCCTTATT
This sequence comes from Archips xylosteana, assembly GCA_947563465.1. Taxonomy (NCBI): domain Eukaryota; kingdom Metazoa; phylum Arthropoda; class Insecta; order Lepidoptera; family Tortricidae; genus Archips; species Archips xylosteana. The sequence continues at coordinate 9,897,415 of OX387349.1, forward strand.
TTAAGGAGTTTTGTTCATAGGGTTCTTTGTTTAAATTAAGTCTGGATCTATGACTTTGTATTCTGATGAATGACAATGCAGATTAACAATAGATCACACATCAAAGCTGTCTTTTACCTGGCTCCGGCAGAGCAAAAGCAGACCAAATATCACATTTCCTAGATCAATGTGAAAAGTTAAGTTTCCTCTGCAATATTAATACTGTGATCACTTCATGGTCTTCATATAGATAGTAGGAAGGTGAAATAGCTAAAGTGCCACTCATCAATGTGGCGTATTTTAGCAACTTTACCTTTCCACTGATGAACAAAGAATGACATAAATCAGTACCTTAGCGCACAATCATATTAATTAACAATTCAGTGTACATTTAAGTAGTAGTTTTGTACACTAGGACATTGTGCTAATTTAAATGTGCAGTTCATTGTAATTAATATGATTGTGAGCTAAGGTATTGAAATGTTTCTGTAACATAACAACAAAGAAAAGTTCTGGGAAATTAGGTAATAGATGAGCTATGATGTAGGGAAGGATAATCAGAATCTATTAACTAGACACTATCTCACGCAAATATAATTAATTGTGATATTTGTTAGTGATTAAGTTGTTGATTAATCCAGAATCTATTTAATGCTATGAATTCAGCATTTATTCTGCCACATACTTACCTGCATGAAGAACCGTCATGGTTATATAGAACACTCTCTCTTCAATTTGATAGCTTATTTGTACTGCAATAATTTGGATTTCTCTTTGAAACTGCAGATCTCGGTATCTTGGGATATTAGTCTTATCATATTCATTTTAATAAGCAATCTACTTTGTAACATCTATATTAAGTACATAACAAAATAAATATAATTAAATAAAAAATAAATTTATGCATCATTCAAGTTCAAAGGACAACAGATACCTACTGTTAAAGAAATGAACAAACACTGGGTCAAAATTACTTGATAGTAGTTTGAAAATAAATGAATTGCTTAATGTATTGCCTTTTATTGTTACATCTTCTCATCACATTTATTTTACTCATAATATTAAGATAAAATTAATATTAAACATGATAATTACAAAAGATAATAAAATTAATATACTTAACACTTTAGCTGCCACAAATCAAATGGGCACCTGATGCACGTAGTAGCTGGTCCATACAGAGTGAAATCAAAATGGTGATACAAAATGAGTGTTTCTTACTCAGTTTTAATTAGTCCTATTAAATTTGAGTTGTTCATACATTGAGTTAATGATTTAATTTCAACTTAGTATGAACATCCTAAGTTTTATCAGACTAATTCTAACAATTGAGTTAATGCATTATCATGTCCAGCATTAACACTCATTTCGTGTCACCATTTTGATTTCACCCTGTATGGAGCAACCTGCTTTGAGATCTCATAAGAGCAGCCCATATGAAGGAGCTGTTTATGCAATACTGCGAAAAGTATCCTCGATACTTATGTAAGCATCTGGCACAAAGTAGTTATCAATGCAATTCAGTATGGGACTATTGAATTGCCCCAAAGTGGTACCGCACGTTGCTGCTCCAAGGAGTAAGCCAAAGAAAAAAGACAGGAAAATCAAACCAACTAGTACGCTTTGGCTCTTGTTGTGGCATAATGCTAACTCCTTACATACGCATATGAAGTTGTAAAACGGACTGAAAAAAAATTAGATGGCATATTTAACTAGAAATATTAATTATCTTTTACATTTATAGTTTCATGTGGGTACTAAGAACTCTAGTATCAAAACAAACAAACGTAAATGTTACATAAATGGGACTGCCGCGCTTCTGTAGCGCATCCGCCATGTTTGCGGTGGCGAGCACAGATGATTTCTACGCTACAATGCACAAAATGGCAGGCTCCTTGCTCAGCAGATTGTGCGCCAGTTCTAACTCCATCCTGCTGAATGACTGATGGATGACCATAGCCGGGAGATAAGACTCGATCATCACGCGCCGCGCCATCTAATAGGAGTCCATGTTAGTAAAAAGTGCCGTACAGGAAATGCATGATAGACATATAATGTAACATTTTTTTTGATAGTCTTACTAGAATGAGTAGTTTTAAAAAAAAGTAATTAAAGGCTCAATGATGGCAAAATCACGTTCGCGTCCTTTGTAAACACATTAGGTACATAACATTACCAAAATTATTAAAATCATTTGTACAAAAGGGATTTAAAACAAAACTTAATTGATTCCTTTGTGTACCGAAAGTTACTTACTCATATATGTCATTAATAATAATATTAGGGGACAATCTCACCCAAATCGACCTAGTCCCAAACTAAGCAAAGCTTGTACCTACTATGGGTACTAGACGACGATAGACATACTAACTGTGACTAGCTTACAAGTTTAGTTCTCATCACTTTTTCACTAACTCAAGCTTATATGAGATTAACTACACTTACTAGACTCCTACGTACACCTATTTTAAATTTAAATACATAGAAAACATCCATAACTCAGGAACAAATATTCGTACTCATCACACAAATAAATGCCCTTACCGGGATTTGAACCCAGGACCTCATGCTTCGTAGGCAGGGTCACTACCAACTAGGCTAAAGCGGTCGTAACTAACTTTTGTTTTAAATCCCTTAATTGTGTACAAATGATTCTAATAACTTTGGTAATGTGATGTAATCTAATATATAAAAATCTCGAGTCACGGTGTTTGTTACCGAACTCCACCGAAACGGCTTGACCGATTGTTATGAAACTTTTTTGTCTATAATCGGTAGGCCTGAGAATAGGTCGTAGGCTATTTTTTATACTCCTGGGTGATGTATGGCCAAACAACGTTTGCGGGGTCAGCTAGTATTTATAATAGTACCTGGGCGACCGAGCTCTGCTCGGGCAGAAACTCGGTACCAAGCGTTTTCCCAGAGATAAGACCAAGCTAGATCAATTTTTCATCCCCGAAAACCCCCAAATACCAAATTTCATCGAAATCGTTGGAGCCGTTTCCGAGATCAAAACACCGGAGGGGTGGGGGGGGGGGGTGAGAGGGGGGGGGAGGGGATGCGGGGGAGGGAGCGCGGGGGTGTTAAAGGGGGGATGAAAATTTCATTGATTTTGCCGTAGGATGCACCGTTTTCAAGATATTTGACAAAAACACCGGAGGGGGTGGAGGGGTGAGTCACGTTAAACTATCGTCCGTAAACCGACTTTACAGACAACCGGTTTTTCCTGTTCTGTGCTCCCAATAGGGAACGTGCACATAGACGGTGCTGCCAACTGGTGCCATGAGGGTGCCATCAATTTGAATGTTTTACCTTGATAAGTTTGTTTTACTGTCCGCATAGTGTCTCTTCTGTCGCATTAGTGCTGCCGCCTATAGTTACTGCACGTTCCCTATAATACTTTTTCTAACAAAAAAGTAACTTTTTCTCGCAAAAAATAACTTTTTCTCACAAAAAAGTAACTTTTTCTCACAAAAGAAGAAACTTGACGTTTTCTCATAAAAAATAAACTTGAAAAAAAAAACTAAAAATCTTGAATAAAAACGTGGTATCGAACCGGGGTCGGCTGGATCCGCGACCACCCGATTTCTAATGTGCCATTATGATCTGCTCGAAGTCGGCGAAATTTAGCTTTATATTCTAATGCAAACAAAAATAGCCGGAAAACACGAGTAAAAGCGATTTTCTGAAAATGATACATAGCTAGATCAGTTTTTCATCCCCGAAAACCCCCACATACCAAATTTCATCCAAATCGTTGGAGCCGTTTCCGAGATCCTGATTATATATATATATGTATACAAGAATTGCTCGTTTAAAGGTATTAGAATAACTAACTAAATAATCTAAGAATCTCGATGTTACTTACAAATCTGTGGACCAAAATGATGCCTACAAGAAATGTTTTTTTATTTTCATTTTGAATGACTAACTTGTCACTTTATGAGATCTCTTCCGGGCAACTTGCATGGACAAATGGAATACTTAGTTACTTACGTTACAGATAAAGATCACTTTTAGTACACAGATAAGTCAATCAAACTGACCTCCATCGTCTATTATTATCGACAACTATCCTGTTGGTTTCATCAAGTAGCCTCACGAGCTGTTGCTGAGCTAGCATAATGACTGGACATTTTTTATGGAGAATGTTGGCTATGTCCCCTTCTCGATCTAAGTCACAACTGCATCCAGGAGAGTCTACGGTGTAGGATTCGCTTCTAGGCGAATTCTCAGGGACATCATTAGTGTCTTCGTTTGAATTAAAATCTATATCTTGAGTACCTCTTCGATTCTTGTAACTTTTCCTATAGTATCGGTAGATATTCTGCACTTGGTGCTCATCGGACGACATTACAAAATAAACTTAATAGCGATGATTTGTGTAAAAAGTTTATAAATATTTATGTTATGTATGTCTAGATGTCTCGTCAACAAAGTAGCTGTGACAGTCAAGTAAACAGACAATGTCACGTCCTAATGTATTCTAAAAATGTATGCCAGGTACATAGGTTAAAATTTTGACATTTTTTTTTACCTTTGTAGTGGATGAGTTGGGGTGAGAATTGCAATGACCAGTGATCACAAAATGAATCACCACTTTGCCCTTATTTACCTACCTGTTATATGGATAGTGTGAAGCAGATGCTTAGAATGTTAGTTATAGATATTGAGGAAATATTACCTACTACATAAAAGTTAATCGTTTGATTCCTGGGCCGCCATAGAACTTTGTCATACTAAATTAATTTATTTCTTATTTCTGTATCTAGTGGCGGCGGAGCCAGCACCTAATTTTTGTATAGGCAAGATATACTTATTTTGCGGGGTCCTATGATGGCGCATTACACAGCAAAATGACGGATTTTGATTGCGCACAAAACAAAATTAGCATTCTCACTTATTCTTTTATTGAACTAACTTAGGTTGGTATAAAGGAATTAGTATGGAACCAACTGATTTGTGATCCACCGCGTAAAACTTTTCTACGAAAATAGCATAGTATGTACATAGGTTTCATCGCAGTGGAATAAGGAACAATAAGCTGGAAACTCGTATTCGTATACCTACCTTTATTTTGGCTTGCTAAAATTGTCATAAACGCCTCATCAAATCTTGTGTCCGCGTATTCAAGGCCACGAACGTAGATATCTTAAAATATCTAAGACGACATTTGAATCTATTAAAAAATTGTAGAGCAACTAAAATTATACTTAATCTTTCGTATGCCGAAAGTAAAAAAAAAAAAGTGCATTCTAGCCTCAACAGTTTCATATAAATCCAATGATACAGATTTTAAAAAAATACAAAAAGAAAGCCTTAAATTGGGTACGGATCCGGTACAAGGCATCCGAAGGGTTAAGAGGATACGATGCGCACCATTTCTCCATACAAACGTAATCCCCTGTTTCCTCCCTGGATAATAGCTTTAGAGCCAAATTTTTTTTACTGTGTAATCTGTATCTACCACAGCTATGCCCCTAGGTTTCGTTTTTTTCCATATTTCAATTAACATAAGAAATATGAGCTTTCAAAAACTGAAAAAATTGCCCAATTTCAACGTCATTTTCAGACACTCATCAGAAAAGAATCCCTTATATAAACAAAAACAGGAAAACATAGGGGCATAGCTAAATCTATCCTCTAATTATATTTGAATAAAATAATTTTATTGGTCCAGTTTTCGAGAAGAAAACAGGGGATTACGAAATGCTGTTTTGATCAATTTTACGCGCCTATTAACGGTCTGAGCTGCAGTTGTCCCGCTCTCGCTGTACTTACACGGAGGGGTTCGGGCGAGACAGCGACATTTCATTAAAATACCTATTTCTCAAAAGTCTCTCAGCCATCGTACCCTCTTAAACCTCTTTTATCCCGCGGGAAAATCAGAAAAAACTTCTTAGTGTCTCGTCTTTGAGCCCCAAGGAATATGTCTATGAAATATCAAGCCAAGTTATGTAAGAATGCCAAATGGATTTCTAGCTTATAATCTCTCATTCCGAGGCCGGGAACTCTTAGACTGCTTATGCGAAGGCGACTGTATTACATTGCATTGGCTAACAAGGAAAAATCATTAGGTAGGTTTAACATAGATCGATCAATGGTGAGCGTTGAGGATAGGTACATACACAGTAAGTACACAGTACGTATCGGTGTGATCAATATATCATTCGTAAGATTCGACTGCAAAGTGCAACCAGATTTAATAAATAATAATAAAGTTAAAATTGCTAAGGATGTTGCTAAGGATGTTTGGGCATGTCACGCATTTTCGCAATTCATTTAGCATCTTGTAATTTTAGGTAAATGACTCGAACAATGCAATTTCAAATGTCCTAGTTGGGAGTTGATTCTTAATGAACGAAAAATTACGACACGATTAGACTAGTAAAAGGAAACAACCTGACTGTTAATTAGTTTATAGGACCTCACCTCACTGCAATCACTAATTAAACGAATGGCAAATTATTACATAGGTATTTTTGAAAGTTTAATTTAATAATTTTACAGAAATTCAGACCTTACTTACACTAAATCTTAGGCAACAGTTACCTTGTCATTTCACAGCACTTGAATACAGAATTATACTAAACGGAATCCCCTTACTTGAATTAGTAGGTAACAAATGTCAATGTATCTTCTGATGTAATTATTATCTAAGACCAAAATGATCATTGTTTAAAGATATTTAAACTTACAGTATTTTTTTTAAAATATCATCGTAACTCTCGGATGAGCTACGAATACATTCGGTTTTAAAAATACTGAAACAGTTACGGCTTCAGCAAACAATGCTTTAGTTTAGGTCTCATTAATAATTAAATCAAAAGATATTAGGCCTATTGAGGCCTAGCCAAAGGGAGCATGTAATCAGATATCGGGTAATTTTTTAATCAGTGCACAAATTTTATTATGTAATTCAGTATCGTTAAAATAACAAATTTCATTATTTTTCATTATAATAGTTATTACTTAAATTTTATGTTTTTCATAATAACTCGACCAATTATTGGATGAATAGGTAACTAATAAACCAAATTTGAAAATGTAAAAAAAATCTAAAACAGATAATCGTGATCTATCAACGATACTGAATCACATATCAAAATTTCTGCACTGATTAAAAAATTACCCTGTATAAAAAAATATAATTATTAAATATTAGGGTTAGTTGCACTAGCGTTTCAACCGCTATCATGACTCCTTTTCGCATATAATATATTGAAGAAATGAGCTAAACATAAAATTTTAATATATATATATTTAACATAATTACGTACTTATATTAATAAATTATATTATTAGATATAAACTTTATATTTTAAAACAAATGAAAATAATAAAATCCTCAGGCATGGTGTGTGGCTCATTTGTTCAAAATATGCGTACAGGACAATAACAGCGATTGAACGGCTTGTAAAACCTAATCTTGTACAACTTTTATTCAGTCTCCTAACTTGTGCATTATTTTCTTCGAATATTCGTAGACCACGAACAAAACTGCGGTGGCGGGAATCGTCCTAACGAGCGTAGGTTTTAGGCCGTTGTAGAGCGCAAGCACACCTGCAATGAAATAAAGTTTATGAAGCATTATTCATTCATTCAAAGGCAATAAATAATTAATTAAATACCTACCTATGAAATGAAAAAAAAAGCCAAGTGAGTGTCGGCACAACAACGAAACGCATTCGTAGGTACTAAAATTATAAATGCGAATGTAGCTGTTTGTTTCAATGTAACCTCTTCACGCTTTAACCGATGAATCGAATTAGATGAATTTTGATACTATGGAAAATATAGGTAGTTCGAGAGTCTCAAATTGAGACCTTAGGAAGGACATAGTATGTATACCTTTTATCTTGGAAAATTGTATTGTTCCGGGATAGCGTTAAACGCTTTGGGCTTAACATCACTAAATTTCATAATACCTTATTCACTAATACCCCTAATTTTCAAATTACCATGGGCTCATAATACCTAAAAATACATAAAATTTCAAATTGTCTCATCTTAAAATTTTAAATTTTAGCTATTTTTAGGTATTATGAGCCCATGGTAATTTGAAAATTAGGGGTATTAGTGAATAAGGTATTATGAAATTTAGTTGTTTCAAGCCCAAAGCCGTTAAACGAACTCTTCGCAGACGGAGTCGCGGGCAACAGCGACTCAACAATAAGCGCTTAGGGAAATAGTGACAGGTACGTCACAGGTATTTTCGCTTAAAGTTTTTCCTACTGACTATTACTTACTGTAATTCTCATCTGTGGTCGAAAACTTCGACGTGGACACCATATTTACGACTTATGGAGTTTACAGCTCCTTAATATTAGGCAATTTAATAATTGAAAAAAGTTACCTATTCCTGTTAGTTCTTATTTATTTTTAAAGATCTATCTAACGATTTATTAACCTTATAAATAAAGTGTGCCTCTCAACATTTTTCCTTTTTTAGGTTTCCATACCCAAAAGGTAAAAACGGGACCCTATTATTAAGACTCCACTGTCCATCTGTCTGTCTGTCACCAGGCTGTATCTCATGAACCGTGACAGTTGAAAAAAAGCTAGCTAGACAGTTGAAATTTTCACAGATCATGTATTTCTTGCCGCTATAACAACAAATACTACAAATAAAATAAAGTTAAAAACTAAGGGGGTCGTCACACAAGAAACGTGTTTTTTTTTTTCAGCGTTATTAACTTGATCTTTATAATGGGGTTAACTAGACACTTGAAATTTTCACCGATTATGTATTACTGTGGCCGGTACAACATCAAATAAAAATATAATTTTACAATGCATATTCTCGGAAAGTGCCTCTTGACGCGAGTCAGCATATCTATAGAAAGTTAGTCATCCCAGCACTCTTTCGCAAGTGTGAAAAAAAATTGTATGGATTTTACTTTCCACACGCGTGCGGAAAAGTAACTTTTTAAATTGCCAATTCTCAAAAAGTTCTGTCCAAACTAGTGTTTAAAAAATAAGACTCAAGAGTTGTGTCTTCATAATTCAGCTTTGCACAAATAAGAAAATGTTTGATGCAACCAAATGAATATTTACTGTTAAAATAATAAAACAGATTGTTTTAATATTAAAACACACAAATTTTAATTTCGTCCAAAGTTTTGAAATAAAAAAATTAGTACTAAAATAATTCCTTGAGTCCATTTCGGACCGTACGACATCTGCGCTTTCAGTGCGCGCGCATGGCGTAAACGAACCAATCATGTTTACCCGTTCGCGCCTGTCAACCAATGAGCTTTCAGTGCGCGCGCATGGCGTAACACGAACCAATCACGGTTACCCGTTCGCGCCTGTCAACCAATGAGTTTTCAGTGCGCGCGCATGGCGTAAAACGAACTAATCATGGTTCGTTCCGTTCGCGCCTGTCATGAAAACCCGCCACAGTAATGTTCATGAATTCAGTCCGGAGAATTAATTAAAGTTTAGTAAATTAAAATGGAGAGTTCAAGTGATGAATTTACATAGGACTTAACGCCGCCTGACGTCCTAGACCAAGCACAAAATTAAATGTGATAGCCTCCTGCTACTAAACCGATGCTGAAATATGTAAACATCTACGAGACTTTCCCTCAATGAAAGGTAAATAAGAACGCAACATCTTTTTCCGAAAATGTTTATGAGCGCGCGCAGACAGAGAGCGGTCTGGAGTTCCGAGTTCAGAGTTCTGCGTTCTTTCGAATGTACTGAGTCTCTTACGATAACGCACACAGCAGGCGACTGGAACTCTCGAGCGATGAAAACACAGAACCCTGAACGCGGAACTCGGTACTCCAGACCGCTCTCTGTCTGCGCGCGCTCTTAGCCCCAATTTTTTTCCTCGCTTAATGCATTGTAAAATGTTGTATGATATACGTGTCGAAAGTAGGAAATTCCCAACTCATGTCGGCTAAACCAAACTCGCTTCGCTCGTTTGTTTAGATCTCCGCCATTCGTTGGGAATAGCCTACTTTCCGCACTTGTATCATAAATAACTATTATTAAATACTAGCGGACCCGACAGACGTTGTCCTGCATGAACCTAGATACCGACTGCAGCGCCATCTGCCGGGCTGATTTGTGAATCTAAACCATCCAGGGCGCCACCCAAACGCATACAAAAAAAATGGTCCATGCCATGCCCACCCCAGAATGGTCTAGCTCAGTGGTTCCCAAAGTTGTCTGGGCTACGACCCATCTAATACAAGTTAACAAACTCGGGGCCCACCTCTAGGAAATTTAACCGTTACCAATATGAATAAAGGACTTTTCAAATCACAAACAAGCTCGGTCGGTTGGTGTATCGTTCTACAGGCAGGGCCCACACAATATTCGCTCGCGACCTAAAAGTGGGTCACGACCCATAGTTTGAGAAACCCTGGCCTAGCTAGTGTCCACCCTAGGATTGAGGTATGGACTCTGTTTCGCCCCAATGGCCATAGCATTTTAGAGGCCAGGCACCCCTGCAAAATAACACTAGATACGCCACTGAAAATGCCGGTGACATACGGTCAGGACAAAACCTTAAAAGTACTGTTTTTGTCATTTTGGCTATGAAACCTTAAAAATAACAGTCAAAGGCGAGACGCGAGTCATAAGACTCCATCTTAGTACTGCGAGGAGAGGTTGGGTTTAGTCCACATTTAGACGCAGTAAGATCAAGCATCATTATAAAATTATCAGCAAGCAATATTAAGATAAGCGTTTCAAGTATACTACGCTTCTTTAATCATTGGTAGGTATTAATTTACGCTGCATAATAGGTTATTAAACAATACACAAAGAACAGAATAATATTAAACGTATTAAGCTTATATCGAATAATAACTTTCATGAGTTGTTTAATTCCATCTGCTCTGAGATATGTTGTTGTAATTTAATGTTATCAACCAATCAGATCAATATTATAAAGAAAAATCTTTCATTGTGTACTAAATGTTTGGTTGTAATTTATAAATAAACTAGCTTTTGCCCGCGATTCCGTCCGCGTGGAATTAGTAATTTGGACAGCTTATTTTTTTTATCCAATTCGCTTTTTCATCAAATTATGGCTCTCCTTAGTTCCTCGATAAAAAAAAAATTACCCGCCCCGCCGCAACCCCACCGCACCCTCCAATCCGCTCCCCCCCGCACAGCAACCCCGCACCCCCCACACCCCAAGAACCCGCACCCTCCACCCCCCCGCACCCCCCGCACCCCCCCCCCCCCCCACAGCACCCACCGCACACCCGCGTTCGTCACAAGTCAAGCGTGCCTATAGAAGTTTTACTTCAAAAACCCCGGCACCTCCTCCCCCTCAACCCCCTCGCCCCCGGTGTTTTTGTCAAATATCTTGAAAACGGTGCATCCTACGGCAAAATCAATGAAATTTTCATCCCCCCTTTAATACCTCCACCCCCCCCTCCCCCGCACCTCTTCCTCCCTCAACCCCCCCACCCCCCCGGTGTTTTGTCAAATATCTTGAAAACGGTGCATCCTACGGCAAAATCGATGTAATTTTTATTCCCCCCTTTGAAGCCCCCGCACCCCTCCCCCTCACCTCCCCACCCCCCTGGTGTTTTTGTCAAATATCTTGAAAACGGTGCATCCTACGGCAAAATCGATAAAATTTTCACCCCCCTTTGAAGGCCCCGCACCCTCACCCCCGTGTGTAGCGTGATGATATATACCCTATAGCCTTCCTCGATAAATGGGCTATCTAACACTGAAAGATTTTTTCAAATCGGTGCAGTAGTTCCTGAGATAGCGCCTACAGAATAGATGTTTTACTTCAAAAACCCCCGACTTCGAAACATTCTTCCGCTCCGCTCCGCTCCTATTGGTGTTAGCGTGATGATACATAGCCTATAGCCATCCTTGATAAATGGGCTATCTAACATTGAAAGAATTTTTCAAATCGGAGCAGTAGTTCCTGAGATTAGCGCGTTCAAACAAACAAACTCTTCAGCTTTATAATTTTAGTATAGATGTCCAAGATCCTTTTTCACAGAAATGCGTGGTGGTATCAAGTTAAAATTTATATGACAACTAGCTGTTGCCCGCGACTCCGTCTGCGAAGAAGATATAAAAAATAGCCTACGACCTATTCTCAGACCTACCGAATGTAGAGAAAAAAGTTTCAATAAAAACGGTCAAGCCGTTTCGGAGGAGTTCGGTAACAAACACCGTGACACGAGATTTTTATACAGGGTTATTGGTAATTCGACGTATTCCCGTTAAGGGGTTATAGGGGAGGGGAGGTCATTTGCAATCATTTTTGTCCCATAATGCCTTATGCAAAAATGAACCATTTCTGAGATAACTGAAATTTAAGTTTTTTGAAAAAAAAGTCGGAAACGCATCTTCAAAAATTTATTTAAAAAAAAGTTGGCCATTTAAGTAAACTTTTTTTATTTTTTTATGTACAAGATAAAATAGCTGTTTTTATGCAATATTAAAAGTATAATTATCTGTACACGTTTAAGAACGCAAGACCAAAAAGTAAAAAAAATATAATTTTTTTATAAGGTTGTTCAAAATGAATGGCACAATAACAGAAAATTTTATTACTACATTTGGCGTGCAGATTGTACGGAAAACATGCACGTATTTCTAGCTTTCTATCAAGCTACTAAAACTATCATTTTTGTAAATGGTTGCCAGAAAAAAATAATCACAAAGGACGTAGGAAGAAAATCACGACCGAACATTTCTAAAAATCAACTCATCAATGAAAAATTTATTAAAAAAAAAGATGGCCATTTATGTCATTTTTTTTTATTTGGTTGTGTACAAGATAAAATAGCTGTTCTTATGCAATATTGAAAGTGCAACTATCTGTACACGTTTATGAATGCGAGACCAAAAAGTAAAAAAAAATATGATTTTTATCAGGCTGTTCAACATTAATGGCACAAAAACAGAAAATTTTACGTATGCATTTGGCGTGCAGATTATACGTAAAAAGTGTTCGTATTTCTAGCTTTCTAAAAAGCTATTAAGTAATAATATGATTTTTGTTAATGCTTGACAGAAAATAATTAGCACAAAGGACGTAGGAAGAAAATCACGTCCGAACATTTTTTTAAATTAACCCACACTGAATCTATCAATAATAACTGTTATAAATACAACTAACAACAATAACTAATGTAAAATACCAAATTGAAACAAAAAACAATTAAGTTTGAAATCCGATGATGTTTTTATTTTATTTACATTTGATACCCATCATAAATGTTCCTTATTTGTTGCAGTTGCTGACTACGAAATTTGTAAGAACTTCCATTTCAAATTATAAGAAATAAAGAAGCAATTTGAAAATGGAACTCCTTACTTTGATAATCTTATTAAAAAAACATTGTGTATTTTTGAAAATCGGCGGCAAATTCGTTTAGTTAATGCACAACATTTTATTTACTAAGCAGATTACTATGTCTGGGATCATAATAATTACGAAAAATAAACACAGTTAATTATTTTTTTATAAGATTATCAAAGTAAGGTCTATTTTCAAATAAGTTCTTTATTTCTCATAATTTGAAACAACAAATTTTAATTTTTTGTGTTTTTGTGCCATTAATGTTGAACAGCCTGATAAAAATCATATATATTTTTACTTTTTGGTCTCGCATTCATAAACGTGTACAGATAGTTGCACTTTCAATATTGCATAAGAACAGCTATTTTATCTTGTACACAACCAAATAAAAAAAAATGACATAAATGGCCATCAATTTTTTTAATAAATTTTTCATTGATGAGTTGATTTTGAGAAATGTTCGGTCGTGATTTTCTTCCTACGTCCTTTGTGATTATTTTTTTCTGGCAACCATTTACAAAAATGATAGTTTTAGTAGCTTGATAGAAAGCTAGAAATACGTGCATGTTTTCCGTACAATCTGCACGCCAAATGTAGTAATAAAATTTTCTGTTATTGTGCCATTCATTTTGAACAACCTTATAAAAAAATCATATTTTTTTTACTTTTTGGTCTTGCGTTCTTAAACGTGTACAGATAATTATACTTTTAATATTGCATAAAAACAGCTATTTTATCTTGTACATAAAAAAATAAAAAAAGTTTACTGAAATGGCCAACTTTTTTTTAAATAAATTTTTGAAGATGCGTTTCCGACTTTTTTTTCAAAAAACTTAAATTTCAATTATCTCAGAAATGGTTCATTTTTGCATAAGGCATTATGGGACAAAAATGATTGCAAATGACCTCCCCCATAACCCCTTAACGGGAATACGTCGAATTACCAATAACCCTGTATATTAGATAAAAAGGTAAAGGAAAATAAAAAAATAAATAACTTTAAAATACTAACCCTCTTTCTGCACAATCTCGTGTCCCACAGTCAGGAACTTTTGGCTTTTGTTTGATATCTGTACCCTGGATTTGATGACGTCGGAGGGGAATATGACGGTCCACAGGATCAGACCGCCCACAGCGCCCGCGATCATGGTACGGATAGGCCCAATGTCGTCCTTCGACTGACCAGGCTTTGCAAGGAGCTCTCTAGTGCCTGTAAAAAATTAAATAATAAATAATATCGTGGGAGAATTGGGTGAGGCCACGAAGCGTTTCAACCGCGTGTCCCGTGTGTTACCAAAATAGACTAATAGTAGGTACGTCCGTCAAGTAAAAAATCTCAGTGACCACCACCACGCGTTATGTGGTGTGTGGTCGCAGAATTGCAATTGATTTTAGTTTATGGACATTATCCTTAGATTTTGGTAACACACGGGATACGGCGGTTGAAACGCTTCGTGGCCTCACCCAATTGACACCAATTGACCTAGTTCCAAACTAAGGAAAGGTTGTGCTACTATTTCACTAAACGGGACTTATCAGTCTTATCACGCAAACAATATTTACCTCGATGTTTCAGACACTTAGCCACGTGACCAGGGCCACTGTAATGTGGTTTAAACGTCGAGGTAAATATTGTTTGCGTGATAAGTCCCGTTTAGTGTTATAATAGTGCTGAGTGAAAATCACGAATGTTTAATACAGCTTACTCATTTCTATGTTTTAATTCACTTAAAATGCCATAGTTTTACATTTTTTACGTTTATAATCCATGACATCGTCTAGGATGCAGAAGGCAAGCTTTATTTTTAAGGACTTCAATAAAGGAGGAGGTTGTATTGTCGTCAGTAGGTATTTTTACGTAAGTAGTTAGGTGTTTTGACTTACAACTTCGGTAACTATTAATCTTTTTTTTTCTTTGAATAGGGTATGCTATGCTTTATGAAAATTGTTTCAGCAATTATAATTCGATTCTCCTTTGCAGTCTGTAATGTTTCTACGTGACTGATTTTATGATATTATTGATGTGGTGGGTTAAAATCCTAAACTTGATGGACTTGCATGGTTGTTCATATCGCCTCAGCTTACTAAAGTGTACCTAAATAGGTAAGTAAGTAAGTATTGGAAAGAAAATATGAATTGTAAGAAGACCGATGGTTTTAATTAGTTCTAGAATTGTTATTGCTAATGCAATATATTAAACTAAGATAATTGACAAAGATAAGGATAGGAGAGGCCCCCCACGAAGCACGTGAGGAAGTGAACTATAGGTATAGGTACGTAGGTTGATAAGAAATTTTCTTCAGCAGCAACATAATAATGGAAGGCTTGACAATATCTCCCTTTAATCATCATTTACGTCCATCATATTGGACGACCAACCACCAACCAACGAACGAGACGAGACGACGACGAGATGGACGGACGAGTCAGTGAAGGTTCAGTACGCTTAGTATAAGTTTTCCTTCACTTCAATACTTCTCGATCGCGTTTACGTAAAAAAATCAATTCTATGGAAACATGGACGCGCGCGCGCGGAGACGCTGTCCATGTTTCCCTAGTAATTGATTTTTTTACGTAAACGCGATCGAGAAGTATTGAAGTGAAGAAAAACTTATACTAAGCGTACTGTACGCTTAGTATAAGTTTTACTTCACCAAAATACTTCTCGATCGCGTTTACGTAAAAATTTCAATTCTATGGAAACATGGGCGCGCGCGCGCGGAGGCGCTGTCCATGTTTCCATAGTAATTGATTTTTTTACGTAAACGCGATCGAGAAGTATTTGGCGAAGTACAACTTATACTAAGCGTACAGTATGCTTAGTATAAGTTTTACTTCACCAAAATACTTCTCGATCGCGTTTACGTAAAAATTTCAATTCTATGGAAACATGGAAGCGCGCGCGCGGAGACGCTGTCCATGTTTCCCTAGTAATTGAATTTTTTACGTAAACGCGATCGAGAAGTATTTTGGTGAGGTAAAACGTATACTAAGCGTACAGTATGCTTAGTATAAGTTTTACTTCACCAAAATACTTCTCGATCGCGTTTACGTAAAAAATTCAATTACTAGGGAAACATGGACAGCGTCTCCGCGCGCGCGCTTCCATGTTTCCATAGAATTGATTTATTTACGTAAACGCAATCGAGAAGTATTTTGGTGAAGTAAAACTTATACTAAGCGTACAGGTTGGATGCAAGTCGCTTCCAACTGTAATGATTGGGCGTTAATGAGGGAGGCCTATGTCCAGCGGTGGACGTCCTACGGCTGAAATGATGATTGGACGAATGAATTTAATTTATGGCGAATGGCGCGCAATGAAAAGAGATACGCTCAGAATAACGTGGCCGGTTGGACTATCCCTTATACACCTTATCGATTGCGACAAACCATAAAGCAGTTCTAAACTGAAGCCCGTTTTGGTATCTAAAGCACCAAACGCACTGACAGCGGTAGTGGGGCGGCGCGGCGCGGTGCCGTAATAGGACCGGTACCGACGGTTGTATTTATTTACAACTTTTTTGTGTTGTTGTCAGTGGCGGATTAGCCACGTAGCAAGAGTAGCAAAACGCTGGTCTGACGGAAAATGGGGAAGAAAGGTGCTGGAGTGGAGACCGCGGACCGGGCGCAGAAATGTGGGAAGGCAGCCCATGAGGTGGACTGACGATCTGTCACGAGTGGCGGGTAAAGACTGGATGAGGAAAGCACGCGACCGCAAGTGTGGAGAAAATTGGAAGAGACCTATACTCAACAGTGGGTAGAGAGAGGTTGAAAAAGAGAGAAAGAGAAGAATAGCAAATGCTACGGGCCCCGCGCATAAGGGGGCCCGGCGCACCAAAGATTTCTAACCATTTTTTTAGGGCCCCTTGTAGGGAATGCAAAAACCGGTGAAAATCAAAAACCGGTTAATAACCGCCTCGACGGATTCAAAACCGGTTAACTGGTTTTTAGCCGGTTTTTTGCAAACTATTTGAAATCGTAGTTTTAGACGATAATTTTACTATTCTTGATTGCTATTAGTGTTAACTAGGGAATGCAAAAACCGGTTAATAACCGCCTCGACGGATTCAAAACCGCCGCAGCGCCACCGCTGCCCCGCCACCGCTGTCTGTGAGTTTGGAGCTTTAATGTTATTACAATAGGTATCGCGAAAGTTCAACATGCTTACCTTCATATCCTCCAAAGAAGAAAAAGTATCCTGGCATTTCTCTCATGATGGTCGGCACTAGTCCTCTAAATAAACCCTGGATCCCATATTGCCTGAAGATTTGTTGAGTTAGCTGGATCGGCGTGATTTTAACCTTCAAACAAGATAACGCACCAAGGTTAATAGTGTGTAAACACGATATCAAATTGATAATGAACTTCTAATGATTAGAATTACAAGGTTTAATAATACCAATACAGCAAGCTTGTAAAATAAATCAAAATATTCTACTGTATACTTTTCGACACTGTCACACCGCAAATATTGTGCATGATGCTAAGCGAACGCAGCGGCACGGCGTGTCCGCTATGTGTCAAAGTATTAGAGTAGGTATTTTTTTTTAAATTAATGAGTAATATCATGGATGATATAGACTGAATTGGCAGTCGCCATAGTACGGATCGGCCGCGGTTTTTGTAGTTCGATTATTAAATCTAGATGGCGCTGAAATATAGCCAGAGGCTTTGAAGGCAAAACAATAAGACTACAGATATTTCATATCACTGCAAATGCATTATTATGCAATATTTTTGAAAAATAATACATTTGCAGTGATATGAAATATCTGTAGTCTTATTGTTTTGCCTTCAAAGCCTCTGGCTATATTTCAGCGCCATCTAGATTTAATAATCGAACTACTAAAACCGCGGCCGATCCGTGCTATGGCGACTACCAATCCAGTCTATATCATCCTTGCTAATATAAAGGGAAATACGTAAGAAATACCCAAAAGAGTTATCATCATACAGCTGTTTGTGAGCCTTGCACACTGATCTCCCGCATGGCTTGCAGCTGGCACTTGATGAGCTCAGTCGGACATAATGTGAACGAAGAGAAGAAGGCTGCCAGGAAGCCCGCTGACGCGTTGCCAAATGTTGATAGCTGCTCTACATTCTATAAATTAAAATTAATATTGTTCTTAAAACTTTCTTTGTCAAAACTTCACACATTTTTTTTATAGGCACAGGGTGACATGTATCTAGAAAACCATGTTTTTTAAATGAAATATTGTGGAAAACAAGCAAGTGGTCAACTGATGATAAGTAAGCAGTGAGCACTATCTTTAGATATTAGCATCATAAACAAATTTATATAACTTTTTAGTGTTTTTATGACATAAATGACTTTTTTTAATCCATATAGAATTAATATTATGCAATGTATGTTTACAATTTTGAACAATAAACTAATTAGTAAAACTCTGGAAATTCACTTCAACTGCAAGACCTAACCATTGAGCACGAATGCGCAAAACTGCATGTTACTACCAAATAAATATATACATACTTGATAATAAAATAATATGAAAGGCCTGTTAAATTTCTTTCAATCAGTTTGAGCTACTTTACCATAGTATTTTAGAAAAATTAACTTTATTTGACCTGAAAAATTACCTTAATGGAAATTAATTACAAGACACTGTATAATAAAGAAACTGCATCATAATTGATTTTTCATTTACCTCTGTTCCAGTGAGCCGACAGACAAATTTCTGACAGTAACCATAAGCTGCAAACAGGACTGAATTTTCTGCGACATTGGCCATAATAGCTGGTGTGGTGCCCGCATATAGGCCTCGGATCACTCCATCGTTTCTGAGTGTTTGCTTTAAGCAGTCATACATGCCCTTGTAAAGATGTGGGAATGTTTGCATCTTCACTTTGACTGTGTCAAGGGGCTGTCCCACGTAAACTACAGCCACACCTCCTGCCATACAAACATAGAAAGCAATTAATATTTTATAATAATATTCTACAATTAATAAATTTTTAAGGATCACTTGAGTATCTGTCAGTCTATCTATCACAGCCAATTTCCTCTGCTTCTTCTTCTGCAGCCAATTAAATTGAAGATTGGTACAAATAAACACTTATGAATTTCTGTGACCCCATCATGGGCCCGAATATGGGGAGTTCTCTAACAGTGCAACACAACAGAAAATTAAAAAAATTTAAACTGTACCAATTGTGAACAATACTTTATGACATATTATTATCAGACAAAAGGTTTATTGTAAGGATCCTAAATATAATTAATTAGAGACCCGCCCCGGCTTCGCACAGGTGAAATTATGCATGTATTATACATATAAACCTTCCCCTTGAATCACTCTATCAATTAAAAAAAACCGCATCAAAGTCCGTTGCGTAGTTTTAAAGATCTAAGCATACATAAGGACAGACAGACAGCAGGAAGCGACTTTGTTTTATACTATGTGTACCTTGACAAGCTTGTGCGCGGCGCTCGGCGGAACCCTGTCGCAGGGAGCCTCTGCTGTCCTTAACAAGATTGTTTTTAATAAGTGCGGCAAACGCTGACTGCGACAGGGTTCCACGGAGGGTCGCACACGAGCTTGTCGGACTATAGTGATTTATCAATTTAAGTTTTAAAGCTTTAAACATTTAGTTATTTAAGAAAGAGATAGACAAATATTGACTGGTCTCCCTCTTATAATCCGAAAGTAAGATGTAGTAGACCTAAAAACTAAAAAAAATAAGATTTTTCAGTTATAGGTTCACAGGAATCCCTACACATATGATATGGTAAACCTTCCAATATTGTGCATACATGGAGAGTAGAACCCTTGATGCACAAGTCCCACTTGCACATGGCCTTTTTATTTAATGAAGAATCTTTATTTAACAAGAAAATAATAATTTAATATGAAGATATAAATACAAGTAAAGATAGAAAATCATTTGATTTTGACAAAATCTGAAGCAAATATGGTTCAATTATTTGTATTAAGGATTTTTATAATAAAAATCCAAAAGTAAATAAATATCAATTTAGAGAAAGTTAAAAGAAGAAAATTAATATTAAAATAAATTGAGCATCCGGCAAACAACTTTTAAATTTTGATAGAGATGCTAATATCATTGTTGATAGTATCACATGTGGCCATTAACCCTTCGTATGCCTTGTACCGGATCCGTGATTTAAGGCATTCATTTTGTATTTTTTTTTAAATCTGTATCATTGGATTTATATGAAACTGTTGAGGCTAGAATGCACAACTTTTTTTTTTTTTTACTTCCGGCATACGAAAGGTTAACCTTTCAGATGTTGGTCCAGTGATGCAATAGTTGTGTGATATGACTAAGAATATGAATACTGAGCCTTTTTTTCATAAAAACATGACTGATAATACTTATCCTTATTAAACTACCAGAGTTAATTAGAGTTAGTTACCAGTTTTTAATACTTATGTAATGATAATAAGCCATGGTGGCATAGTGGTTTGACCTATGGTCTCTCAAGCAGAGGGTTGTGGGTTTGAATCTGGGCTTGCACCTCTGAGTTTCCAGAATTTATGTGCACGCACATTCACACACACACTCACACACACACACAAACATGCTTAGTGTAATTTAGCAACACATTTGTTACTTTTTTTTTAATTATTTTTCTCGTTATCTCATATTAAGTATGTACTTACAGGTTTTTTATTCTTTCTTTCTTATTGTTATAGTCGGGAACATAAATATACATACGCTTCCTGGGCGCCAATATATCTATACACTTCTATGCCATGAACCATAAGGTTGATGATTGCATGTATTTGACGCGTTGGGTGTGTGGGTGTTTGTGCTTTCGACTGTATGTTTGCTCCTACTCAGGTTTATAAAATTATATCATTAGGGGAGTTCTGTTATTGGCCTTAAGAATCACTCTGTAATTTAGGATAAACTTGATTGTACCGCTGTTGAACCTGAAGAACCGCTGGAGAACCTGGTTTTTTCATCATCATCATTGTCATCCCAACTTATACATATACTTTCCTCTGCAGGTCACAGGCCTCCTCTCTGACTTGCCCATGACTTGGGCCATAGTTCCCATGTGGGCCCAGTGCGGGTTGGGTTGGGAGTCCCCACCATTTGATTTCTTCTCAGGTTTCCTCATGATGTTTTCTTTCACCGTAAAGCTCATGGTAAATGGTCAAATGAAATTTTGCACATACATTTTTAAAAACTCGAAGGTGGGAGCCCGGGCTTGAACCCACACACGTGAGAGGCCGTAAGTTGAACCACTAAGTCACTCTTAGTTAATTTTTGCTTTTATATGGATCAGAGTGGTGTTTTTGAGTAAGTATAAAAATATTTTTGTGTGATAATAGTGTTGTTGTTCGTTAAAGTGAAAGAGCTCAATTCAAATTGAATCATGTCAAAAAGTTTTTTGAACATTTGGACAATGATTCCCGTAAAGTCAGGTAGGTAACCAATGCCAAATGATAATTTCTTGTGGTGGGTAGGGAACAACAGCAAATACTTACTACAAATATGACCATATTAAATACCGACACACAACTCTGATAGTCCTGATACCTCAGTTAGAATGTAAATGTTTGAACACTGACGATTCCTCAAAGCTTTTATTTAATGTAATTCCTCCTATATGTATTTTATTGAGGAATACATACAAAGTATGAAGCCGGATAGTCGGCGCTATTTGCCGACTAATCGCCAACTAGTCGCCGACTACGAAAGTGGCCGGATAGTCGGCTTTACCGACTAGTCGGCACATCTCTAAAAATTACATTTGTAATTTACCATGAGCTTTATGGTGAAGGAAAATATAGTGAGGAAACCTGCATACACCTCAGAAGAAATTCAATGGTGTATGTGAAGTTCCCAATCCGCACTGGGTCCGCGTGGGAACTACGGCCCAAGCCCTCTCATTCTGAGAGCAGGCCTTGTGCCCTGCAATGGGACGTATTAGGCTGGGATGATGAATGATAATAAAATTAAAATAAAGTAAAAAAATTACCTAGTGATCCAGCCGTGAAATCAATAACTCCATTTTTAAGGTTGCCTGACCCCGAGGAATGCGCCATTGTTATAAAACTGAATTATTGGTAGAATTTTAAAAAGACTACTTGGTTTTTTAGACTGTTTTTTTTTTGTTTTTAATTCACTTCAGATAAAAATAAGAACAGCAGCTTCGGCACCAACGCTTTAAATGATACGAGATGATTTACCAAAGAACAACCTCAACTCAACGCACTTTATATCTTATCTCTTTAGAAGTGTCTTATTTTTCATTCATTAATTCGAGGGAATAAGTAACTCAATTTTGTAATTAAATGTGTTTTCATTAGAATCACCAAAGACTCACTAACATGTAAAGTTTTTAATTAATTTAGTTTTTAAACTTTTATCACGAGTTCATTTCAAACTTAAGATTCAAGAATAAAAAGGAAATATCGTCATATTGTGCGCACGCGAGCGAATGCCACTGATTACTTGAAAATTGAATTGACATAAGATATGTATGACACGAACCGGACATCGCATGTCACTCTACAACATTTTTTTTCTTGTTTTGTAACTTCATATCAGCGTTTTTACCCATGACTCGACTTACAAAATAATGTAATTCTTCCATCAGCCAATACTCGATCGTGAAATTTTGGTTTGACTATTTGGACCAATAGCCGTAAACTCAGTCACATCTTTTACGTTTACAAAGTACGGTAACGATAAAAAGTTTGGAATAATACGAGTATTTGTAAATTTCTTTTGAATAAAATATAGATATCACTTTCTAATCACAATTTTAACTATTAGAAAAGAATTAAATGTTTTAGTGACGTAAATCAAAAAGATAGAAAATAGATATCAATTTTATTAATTCTGTTTCCAAGCATTCTTCACAAATGCGCCCTAATATGAAAATCAGATGAATGAATGAGCGAAGAATATTGCTCGTAGAAAACATGGTTGTTTTTCAGCTTTCATAAAGATTCCTAAACATAAATGTGTTTACTTTAATTTCTGTCAATGTTTAACAAAGATGGAAATATAAAAAAATAATTAAAAATTACGAGTTTTGTTATGTATAATTTATGTAAATAACCTAGCGGGATAGCGTCTAGAAGTGCTTATGTACTGGTGGAAGTTGATAGGAAATAAACATGATTTTTGTGTTTATTCAATGATATAAGTGAGTGTCAATGAAAGCCTAATTATTCCCCTGTTTAAAGTTGTTGATGGTATTCTTAAATTAGGAATCATAATCGTGAATAACTAAAATTTTTGACGTGTCGTTTTTTGGGATTCGTGCTCGGCCGCCATGTTTGTCCTTTTATTATATTAGAAATTAAGAGTTTGTACTGTTTGTGAGTTTATTTCAACACCTGACACTTCTGTGAACGGAGTTTGGGGGAGAGATTAGCATTCCCAATTAACTACCAGTGACAAATCCTTTGTAAAAGGTTAGCATGATTGTTTAGATCTGGTGCTAAAAGTCGCGTCCTTTGTTGTGCAGGTATTCAGAATGGTTGTTGGATCAGCCGGTTATCCAGGGAGGCAAGTGCTCCACAAGATGCAGCCCATGGGTATGACACCGCGCGAGCTCTCCGAGTACGACGACTTGGCTACGGCGCTCGTCGTGGACCCCTACCTCGGCATTACCACGCACAAGATGAACATTCGCTATAGACCTCTTAAAATGAACAAGGAAGAGTTGAAAAATATTATTAAGGAGTTTATTCATACTCAAGATTACAACAAAGCCTACACGAAATTAGCCAACGGCGAGTGGATGCCCCGACATTTTAGTAAAAACAAACATCAACAAAACAAGCTCAGAGAACATGTTAGTATTTACTTTTTATTTACATTCTTATAAAAACAATATTTAAAAAAATTTACACAGCTGATTATTTTAGAGTCAGTGTAACTTAGAAGGCATGTCTGTCATTATTAAAATTTGAGAAATAGTAGATGAGCTACAAAATTTTGCTTGTTAAGTTATATAACTATTTTTAAATTTTTTAGATAGTTAAAAAAAATTCTCTATATATTAATGTCCGATAACTACTTGGCAACAATTTGGGATTGTTAGCATTTAGATATCTACCACAGGTGTAACAAAAGTAAACAACAATTAGTATATTTAGTCTTGAGTATTTTGACTTTATGTGCTAATTAATGCAATCTGTTGAATTTATATTTATGCAGAATCTGAATTACATTAATAATATACTAAGACTTTTTATTGAATTTTCAGATATATCGCTATTTGCGTGTGTTTGATAAAAAGGCGGGGTTTGTCATAGAGCCATGTTATCGGTACACTCTAGAAGATCAAGTTGGAGCTAAGATTTCAACAACCAAAAAGTTTAACAAGCATGAAAGAATTGATTTTTTAGTTGGGTGTATTGCTGAAATGACTGAGGAAGAGGAAAAGCAATTGCTTCATTCTGGGAAAAATGATTTTTCAGTTATGTACAGTTGTAGAAAGAATTGTGCTCAGTTGTGGCTCGGTCCTGCAGCATACATAAACCATGATTGTAGACCAAATTGTACTTTTGAAGCTACAGATAGAGGTAAAGCCTTTGTTCGTGTATTAAGAGATATCGAGGTAGGAGAAGAAATAACCTGCTTTTATGGTGAAGACTTTTTTGGAAACAGTAATTGTTATTGTGAATGTGAAACATGTGAGAGACGGGGCAAAGGTGCATTCTCTGTAAAAAGTGGTGACAGTGACGAGCAAGCCACCAGATACAGATTTAGAGAAACAGATAATAGAATTAATAGAACAAAAGCTAAACAAGGACAAAAGACTGTTAATGGGAAAAATTCTGACAAAACGCGAATATCTCGGAGACAAGATTCAAACATTGTTTCACCACTTAGTATGAAAGAAATGAAACAGAAGGGATTAACAAAATATGACGCAGAGTTGTTGATAGCTCAGGGTTGCATTGCGGATGTAGTAGATGGATCTATAGAGAAAGAAGCGCAGGGGAGTAGAGAATCGTCAGCGTCGAGTCGAGGCGAGCGGTTGCGGCGGCGTACGGACAGCGGGCGGCCCGCGGCTGCCGGCGGCGGCGGGGGCGGGGGCGCGGGCGGGGGCGGGGGCGCGGGCGGCGGGGCGGGGGGAGCACCGCCCTCGCGCTGCTGCAGTGCTACCAGCTCGCGCAGCAGTCGAGACTCTCATACCGGCATCGTATTGCGAAGTCACAAAAGACTTATTGATAACTGTTCACAGCCTGCATACACAAAACCGAAAAACGCCCCTAAAGGAAATTCAGACTCTAAATCAGGAAGAAATTTGAACACTCCAAAAGAAGAGCCCGATCTGCCTGGTACATTAGAAGTAAATGAGGCTGATATGAAAACAGTGAGCTCATTAGAAATCCAGAAAGAGAAGGATGTTAGAGTAGATTGCCACATTGACAAAGCTAAAACTGATCTAGATAACACTGAAATTAAATGTGATATGCCAGAATCTCTCCCCCAGATAGCTGACCCTGTTATACCGACAGAGGTCAAGACAGACCTTTCAGAAAAAATACCTGAACCTGAGGACAAAGAACAAAATGTTGATGTTCCCTGCGAAACTACTACTACATGTTTGAAAAGTGAGATTTATGACTTTAGAGAAAATGTTAACCCCAGTGCATCCACAGACAGTAAAGTGAGTAAGAACAAAGTAGAAATAACTAATAGAGTGGAAGAATTGAAAAAAGAAACTGATTCAGGTCCTCCATGGCTGGCAGATAATTCGAACAAGAGTAGCTCTTGCCCGTGCACGCCGCCGCGGCGGGGCCTAAAACTGACACTACGTGTAAAGCGAAGCCCGGTGGTGGAGGAAGAGCTGGAGTGCGGAGCCGTGGCGGAAGCTCCCGAGTATGAAGTGCTGCGGCTCGAGGGCGTCGACCCCGAGACGGCGCGCCGCCTCAAGAAGCGCCGCCGCTCCAAGGAGCGCCACCGCAAGCACAGCCCCGTCCGTCCCCTGCCTCCCATGAAACGCTTAAGATTAATATTCGGCAACGAGAGCCGCACTATCGACCTACCTACCGCTATATCAGCCGACTGACAGCCGCGACTAGCCTATGGGTATATATTTCCACCGTTATTATTCAATTATTAGTTTAATTGACACTGACTAGGATTATTTTATCTAGTATTTATTTTGTGATGTGAAGTTCTGATTGTATTGTGTGATAGGCGTCAGTTTTTTATTTAATAATTCCAATGAAATATTTATTAAAACGAAAACACTAAATCTTGTTATTTCATTAGCTGAGTTATATTTTACATTTCCTGAATTAGAATCATGATTGTTTTACATTCTTTAGACATGAGTTTGTGATGTTTTACGAGATGATGAGTTCCTTGTCGAAAGTGAAATGACTTTGTTTTAAACAAAAAAAATGTGTTATTTAGGTAGATTTACCTTGCGAAGAATGTTTAGCCACTTCTGTTTGAACCTATCAAATGAGGAAAGTTGCTGTTAAAGGCATACTTAGTATTTTTAATATATTATTTGCTTGATATAAATGCAGTCTAACGAGTAGGGGGTTTATTTCTGTTTCACCAAGGTTTTCCTCAATAACTCCTTGAAATTCATTCATCAACATGATGTTTTATAACGTATTGTTAAGTTACTGCATGTACTACAAACATAGCATGATTTTATCAACTAGACTCCTTGTAGTACTTCTTGGAGTCAAAACAATCGTTTGGCATTCAATGATAAATAATAATATTCTTATAACATTCAGTATTTTAATTTGTTTACTGGCTGGCGTCCGCGGCTTTATTTGCGTGGCCTTGACTTTTTAAAGAGTGACAAATTAGAAATTATTTTAAAATTTTTGTAACCCCAGGCTTTACCTGTGAAAATCACACGAAAATGCATTAAGTAGTTTTTAAGATTGGCATGAACAAACAGACAAAAATTTTAAAAATATGTTCTGGTACACTATTAAAACAGTTTTTTAGTTGATATTGTATCTTGGCAAAGGCAATCACAGTTTTTAAGGATATTTGACTATGTTTATGTACGTAATGATTTTAATTTGCTTTAATTTAGTTCAATGAATTATGCTGGTATATGTTTTGTTTCTATTTGATTTAAATAGTTGCCAGATATGAATGTGAACTGTTTTAACTTTAGGCAATTATTCAACTGCGCCAATCAAGAAACATTTTTATCTCCCACATTACATGCAATGGTACAAATAACCCGTTTTAGTGTACGCAAGACAGAATAAGGTAAATAGGGCACCACTCACTTTTATTTAAAAAAAATGCAATTAAATTGACGATTAAAAGGTCAAAGCTTGGTTCTTTATTGGCGCGGCTTTATCGACCGTGTTGTTACTGCCTGTATTAGCGGAAGCTCGTCGGTTTATTATAGTATGAAAAGTGTCATTAAAAACAAGTGAAACACATAAATATTGGCCTCAATTGCTAAAATCAAGTATTAAATAAATATATATTCTTCCCTGAGGATGGAGTTGGGTCACATATTGCCACGTGCAAGTCTTAAGTTAGTACTATGTATGTATCTAGTTAAAGAGTACTATTTGAACTAAAATAATCAATATTTTCATCTGAAGAGTTTTTCACTAAGTAATTACATCAAAAGTTTGATCATGCCAATGATTGGTAATTAGATAATTTTGTTGACATGAGACAGCGTTTTGGATATAGAAGGGATGTAGGCAATTTACTTAACTTTAAGCTATATCACCGAAACTTCATACACATACCTAGGTGTATCTATTTTATCCCGACGAATTACCGCTAACGATTTGGCATTTTGTAACTACGTGTTATTTATTCTGATCTCTGTTTAGCCAAGACTCCATGTTTAAAAACAATTTCTACTCAAATTATAAAAAGTTATAATATAAGACAATTCTGACTAATACAACTCTCTCAACATTCTCTGCACCAGAACGGCTAGCATGCATGTTATTTCTTTGGCTTGTTGCTCAATGTGGCTATTCAATCTTATCTGGTTAGCTTCTTGTCTATTGCCAGTACAGACTCATGAAAAAAATACTGGCCAAGTGCGAGTTGGACTCGCGTACTGAAGTTTCCGTTTCAAATTCAAAGGTAAACAAAAAATAATTTGCTCTTGAGGTTGAAAAACCTAAAAATAATTTCCCATTAGTTCACAGTGCAATTAACAGGGTGTGCACAGCGGGAATAGGACGTACTGCATCAAGTGCCATTGGTACCAGGTGTAAAAAAGTAACCAAACTAATGATCGCAGGGCCATGCATGCCATGCAAGGACGCAGAGCCTTCTAATCTAACGGGATGCAAGGGCCCTTGGGCACCACAGAAAATAGAGCACTGTTGGAAAGTGAAAATGAAAGTCATTGACAGCAAACACTATTTTTGTATAAACGAATATATTTGACTTTCGGGATCCGCATGTGGCTTGTGGCCCTTATAGGAAAGACTTCAGCAAGGATGCGAATAAAGCAAAATTGCCGACCTTTTCATAAGCTAATAATGACATGAGCTAAAATAAGGCGCCCACGCTTAACCTAATTTTAATAAGCCCTCTGAGGGTGAGCAAATTTTAAATTTTGGGCAATTAACAAAAAACCTTAGACCTGACTATCTTAACAAAACGGGCGCACCTTTCATAACCATCACTACTATATTTATTCGACGCGGTATGTCCTGGTAGGTAGTATAAATAATAACAATAAAATATGTTATACTGACACGTTATATGCACAATAACTGGTAATATTTTTAAATGTTAGTCTAGAGTAAAAGTAATCTTCCGGCTTAGTATTTTGACGATGACGATGGGGCATAAGCCGAGCTTCTGTTTCACGTACCTAATTACGGTGCTTCGAGTTCGCACCTTGGCGTAATTTTGTAACCTAACCTATATATCACACTACCTATCCCTAACTTGAGCATACTTATGGTAAACATTTGTTGAGCAACAGTTGATCAACTTTGTTTACGATATTACCTCCTGTCCACACTTCAGTCCGCGTGAAAATGTTGCATTTAGATATATATTATCAGTTGCACCGCTACCCGTAGTATTTTTGCCGAAATATTTTCATTTTCGCCATTGAACTGCGTAGTACCTACGTAGTACATACATGTTAGTTTCTACGACCTTTTTTGGCATATTCAGGTTAATGAAAATCTCGTCCTATGCGTTGCTTTTTTCTTGTTTTTGTTTTTATATTATTTTTTTGAAGGATCCCATAATACACTTTTCGATTAAAACAGTTCTATTAATTTCATCATTTTTCATTGTCCCTCACTATGGCCGTGTTTCTAGAAAAGTTGCAAACCTGTCTGTACACCAAAGAGTATTGTTACTTGCTGTACCTAGCTGTACCTACACGTCAGCATTAGCTGCTCAACTGATGTTTTCGTTTTCGGTCACCAAGCGGCAACACGGCCACACGCAGTGAGCAATTCTGCAACACGCGGTGTTTCCCGCAACATGTTGCCAGCAACTCGGCAACAATGCTGCTCAACACAAAAATGTTTACCGTGAATACGGGGCTTTAGGAGCACCAGAGGTGATTTTCAATCAGTAGGTACTTTTTAGATGGGTATCATTTAAACGGTTAGCAAAGTTTACGCATTTAACAGAAAAATGTCTTATACTAGGTATACATTACACCAAAGTGGCTTGTTGATTAGTAATCAGGACCACCAAACATTTCTAAATCAACGCATACCTTTCAGAGAAACTCCTGAACTTTCTTCACTGCTGACCAAGTAATTATTTAGCAGCGCAGTTGTTTGATAAGTAGACCCAATTATTACAAGCTGATGTTGGTTAATTTGTAGATCATTTTTAGATTGTTTGCGGCACAAGGGTTGCAGCCTGACTTCAAACTCTTTGTATGCTGTCTAAATTATTTTAGGGCTGATTTTTATTGCTATCCAAATTTGAAAAATAATTATTTAACTACCTAAGTACTTCTGTTTTTTATTGTTTACCGACTGGAAGGAAACTTAGAGCGATGCTGTATTGTATCTATTTATGCATGTAGATCCATGAGGCCTTCCATCTGATTTCTGCAGAGAGTTAGACAACCAAACGTATGAGAGAATATGTGCTTCATAGGTCAGCAGCATTTTTTTAGACAAAATGTAAAGATCCAGGCGGTTATTCCAACTTATAGTGGGTACAGCTTGGAAGAAGTGGACATTGGACATTGGTGCATGAAGAGAATAATTAATGAGCTTGCACAAATTTGTCTTGCGCTCTTAGTCAGTGTTTTTAAAATATTTGATATTTGCTGCTGACTAGGTACATGTGTCACAACAATGAACAAAGAGTCTACGATCAGCTGAACCATAGGTCTGTTGAACTATTTACGTAAATCGACTTCTTCCTTCGAAAATGTGGTTTGGTGAACCAATATTAAGGAACAAAATTAAATGTAATATTTATGCTGTATAATATGTAGCAACAGTTAAAATACACAATGCTTGGTAGCTAAGGTGAAAGTTTATAAAAGCTTGTAAAAAGGGTAGATGGCCTTGCTTAGTACAAGTTTAGAAAATTTTAGGCTTCATGCAGTACCTATGCCTAAAAATCATCTAAATGATCGAGGAATTCACACCTTTTAAACTTTTACTATAGCTTCCACTCAACTCAATCTGTATAAAACATTGTATGATAGCTTGATGCTACTTTATATTGATTTGAAACTTACCTACTCAAAATAAGTACGCGTTTAGTAATTAGTTATATTGTGTAGGTGTAGGACATATGAATCTTTCCTACCCAAAGAAAGATGCTTAGGTTTAATGAAGATACTGTAGGTAGGTACACTGCCACTCATTTGTATATAAAATGTGATAAAAACTAGGTATAAACTGAATTACTTTTCAATAAATTATAAAAAAAAACTTGACAGCTGTGTGCACAAGCAGCAGATAATTTAATTTGATTTGCTAGTTATTGTTAGACGGAAATTAGGACACTACTTATTTGTAAATATAACATGAAGTCTTGCTGAATAATAAAATGTATTGAAAAAGTTATTTAAAATGTGATACCTACTTACATCAAAAGTATAGTAGGAAAAAGCATTCAATAAATTCATAGTAAAAGTATTTAAGTGTATTTATTTCTCCCAGTGAACATTGAATCACAGAGTGTAATATGTTCTTGCAATCTTAAGGCATACGCACTCCTAGATCAAAAGAGGATCAACTCAATATAATGTACCATTTTAATTTAGACTTCAGTCAATTTCTGAATCGTCTAAATTAAAGTGGTACCTATACTAATTTGAGTTGACGCTCTTTTGATCTAGGTGTGCGAATCTCACATGTCCCTAAACAGCAAGGGGTCTATCTATAGAATAACATCAAAGAAACTTCGTTTTTCGTTTTAATATAGAATTATTTTTTTGTGATGAAAATTACTAGACAGTGACCATGTTTTCAAACGTATTTTATAGATGACCCCAACACATATTAGCATGACTATAATAGTCTTGCAGTCACTTTCAGCCAAATCACTATTGGTCTGTACTAAAGAAAGTTATTAATTAAAATATGAATAATCCCTTTTTAACTGAAAATAATACAGCCCCTCTACAAAATAAATAGTATACTGAGTTGAGATGGAATAGATTTTATGTTTTTCAATTTTTATTACATTTTCATATTGTTTACAAAAACTCCGAGAATTAATAATCAATTTTTTTATAGTATGAGTGAATTTATTAAATCCTTAATGAATTATTGACATTTTAAGCCCAACATTAAAGGAAGAGGTTTAGTTTGCTGCTTGGCTGAAGGCTGCTGGTTGGAGTTTTAATGACCATACCTGGAACAAAACACACATTATGTAGTTGGTGTCCACCTTTTTCCCCTTTACATGCTATGAGCTTGTTTGAAGGAATCAGTTGTGACTGACAAAATACACTAATCCCTATTTCCTATAAAGGCAGACCGGTAGTCTTAGGCTATCCTCTAAGGTCAAAATATGGCTCATACTACAACTAGTGTTCCATCACTCCCTACAATAGAGTACATCCCCACCTGACACAGTGATCCTATTCTCTTTGGCAGTTGCCACTCGAAAATGTACCCTTTGACTGCTACTATAACACTGCTGGTGATAAGTGGTAAGCAAATATCTGGCCTGAAAGGAAGTCTTCCTCCAATAGTAAGAGTTATTTTATTATATTTATAATAAGTGACACAGAGAGTACCAATATCAATTCTAATAGACTAATCACACAAACTGATGACATTAGTGATGTCAAAAGAGTTACAATACGTTTACTTTTAGTTTACCACTGACATATAGGAAACGCCACCAGAGTTGAGGCCACGCACACAACCACATCTCATGTAACGACAGCGGGATTTTGACGTTGTGTTGACGTTAAACGACAACACAACGTCAAAATCCCGCTGTCATTACATGAGATATGGTTGTGTGCGTGGCCTCAACTCTGGTGGCGTTACCTATAGCTTGCCTTCATTTCATTTCCAACTTTAACACCATACAAATAAAGCAGCTATTACAAAATCTGCAAACGTGGGTAACAGTATTCTAAAATTGGCTTTATTTGTAGGTAATTAAAGTTGAATATGAAATGAAGGCAAACCAACTGTCAGTGGTAAAATTTATGTAATTTTACTGTACAATGTTTGTTATGATGAAATGTGTCATCTATGAACTGATTTGGAAAATCTTTTTTGTTTAGGGAGGGTATACTTCCCGTTTTTAGTATTAGATGGTATTTTTCCTATTTCAGAGGCAAATCAAATTTGAAGAAAAAAATATCACCCCTTAGGCCCTTATTTTATTGGTCAGTAAATTCTATGATGATTCTATGAAGTCTAAAATACTATAGAGTACATGAAAATGCAATGCTTACTTTTGGAACTCCCACTCTCTGTTGTCTAGAGGACATACTTGGCGAGTCTTCAGCCAACGTGAGATGCAGTGGAAGTGGAATGCATGCTGTAAAAATAAAACTATATTAAAATTTATAACTTTAAACAAATATCATATAGCAAAATTTGTGAAAAAAATAGACAGATGTCTCTATGTTTTATTTAGGTAAACGAATTTACTATAAACAAGCAACTAATACTATCTAAGGGCAATGACAAAATATAATTAACAATAAAAGTAGGTATAAAAACAGGGACTAAGTATAAAATTAACATAATTAAAACTAACTTAAAATAGCTAAACAAAAATTAAAAACTAAAAATTACCATCTAAATTTGGACCCTTAGGTAGGGTGCCCATCACGCAGGCAGCATTCCCACGTTGAATTGCTATAGCAAGTCTTTGTGCGAGAAAGCTGCCTGCGCGTGGGTCACCTGTTGCCTCTCTCAGGCGCTTGTTTAGTGCTTTGTGGAGCCCTCGTGCGCACTTGCCCCACGAACCGAGTGTCTCAACACCGAATGCGACGAACTCGTACTGGGCGCCGAGACACTCGTATTTAATAGCCTTGAGCCATTCTCATTAATGTCTCTATAGTTCATAAACATTTTAAACTGTAACGTACTATGCATATCATTCTCAGTGTAAAATAATACAGAAAGTAAAACTTGCTCTTGAATTATCAGATTTTACAGAATATTTTAGATTACTCAACCCCTCAAGCGAAAGTCTCCCTGCAATCATAGATAGTTAGGCGTTAGGTGGTGTGCACTTGCCCTTAAATCACTCACTCAAGGGGTTAAGGCCAAACTCAAAAAGCAAATTTTCATTTCACTGACAACTATAGGTAACGCCACCAGAGTTGAGGCCACGCACACAACCACATCTCATGTAATGACAGCGGGATTTTGAAGTTGTGTTGTTGTTAAACGTCAACACAACGTCAAAATCCCGCTGTCATTACATGAGATGTGGTTGTGTGCGTGGCCTCAACTCTGGTGGCGTTACCTATACTACACTACTAACTAACAATTAAGAACTCTCTTTGCAATGTATTCTGATCTCCCCCTTTGTCATTTGGTTGGGTTCCAAGCCATTGTGAGATTTCTAGTAATGTGATTGTTGATTGGCTAGCCCATGAAGCTATCAGAGACCATGATTTATTCTCAAATAGAAACCACAGTCACAATCTGGCTGCTCTCACTAGTGAATCTCTTAGAGAGCTGAAGAGTAAAATGAATTGAAAGTTGCCAGCCCAAGGGCAAAAGTGATTATTTCATTCAACCCAACATTCCGCATAAACCTTGGTTTTGTAGATTGAAGTTTAGCAAGAGAGCTACCTGCTGTCTAAAGGCCTGCGCAGACTAGATGCGTGTGTGCGTCATGTTATGCACACACACCAGTTGTAATAAATGAAACTGTAAGAATAATGGTGCACTAGATGGGTGCACATGGTGTCTCATCTTTCTTACAGTTTCACACACATGCATCTGGTCTTCACGGGCCTTTATCCATGTGAGGCGGGGTCATGTTTGTTTACCTATCAATCTTGCTAGATTTAAACTAGTGGAGCCTGATATTTCTGCCGTCATATATACAAAAGGCACAACTGCAAACTTGCTCAGAAAAGAAACAGCATAAGTTTACAAAGAACAAGTGTGCACTTAGGCTTTTTCTGTTTCACAAAAAAGCTAGTTGTGCCCCTTTTTCTTACGACGGCAGATTTGTGTGTGCCTTGTGCATTGTAGATAAACACATTTCACTCATAATGTCTTTATAACCACTCCTTCATTTATGATCAGCTTATATCCCACAAAGTCCTATTGTCTATATCTGTCCCTGTGCTTTTACTTTCTAATGATTTAATTATATATTGACTGTTAAGATTAAACATTTACAAATACTTATGCTATTGCTTATGATTTTTTTAAATGAAAATGAAAAAATACAATAAAAATACATAAATATTTCATATTATTTTTCTTTTACGTTTCCTTATGTTTACGCGTCTGTGGCAAATACGCAAAATCGCAAATCGCGCGAGACAAAAAAAGTACTGTGCTTACATTGCAGACTCCCCATGCTACTGTGCACTCTTCGCTTGTGGCAGAAGCCTGGTTGGCTTGGCATTCTATGCACAGATCCATTATGTGATTACGGCAGATAGCGCAGTTATCCACGACAATATCTGGATCATACAAACAAAGGGTTGTTTATTACAAGCAAATAATCAAATTACACATTCAAAAAGAATAAGGTTACGATTTGTTGACATGTTACGGTTTATACATACCCCAAGCCCATAACGCAACGGCATTCCACTGAAATTGAAAAAAATAGTAATTAGTTAATAATTACAACCTCAATAGAAATGACAAAGAACTTTAAAAACCATGATGATGCTGCGAATTACCTTTTTGACTTCGAATCTTTTTTTATCACCCTTGCTGCTGCTGCACGACGCCATTTCTACTTCCTCTTCATCAACATCCATGGCAGAAGCCATTTTATTTTAAAAATACCTTTAAACTTTCAAATAATTAAAGAAAACTGTACAGCAATTTATGTTTGACGGCGGTAGGACTGACTTGCTTTTGCTTAGTAGGTTGTTTGACGTTTGTTTTTTTTATTGGGCTATTCCACAGATAACCATTGACGTGAGTTGTTGAGGAAGTTATTTAAGCCAAATGAAAAACCATCGTTTTTTTCAGATCGTATTTGATCACTTCACCAGCGAGCGACATCTAGTTAACATTTTACACACCTAGCTACAAGTTGCTTGGTCGGTCTATATTTTTTAATCTTAGACTTTGATTAGGGCTGTTGTAATATTTAATAATTCCATACATTTTGACACTAATTGACCCTGGGTTAGCAGTTAACTCTGTGTTATTATAATGATGTTTGTTTTGTGTGCAAATTCGCCTGAGGTTGGTTATGGGCCCATAATGTTGAGTTATTTTTTAAGGTTTCACAGTCAAATATTTTAAATAAGAAGCCCCAAATTATTGTTATATCCTAGTAACATCTGTCTATCTGTACATTATAGACTCACTTATATACTTAGTACAAATATCTTCTTTCTAATATATAAAAATCTCGTGTCACGGTGTTTGTTATCGAACTCCTCCGAAACTGCTTGACCGATTTATATGAAACTTTTTTCTCTGTATTCGGTAGGTCTGAGAATAGGTCGTAGGCTATTTTTGTATACTTACCCCTATTCTTCGCAGACGGAGTCGCGGGGAACAACTACTATAATATAAATTTTCATGATTTTAGGTAGGTAAACTTTTATTTCTTGGTAATAGTGTAAATAAAAGACTTGTAGAGCTAGGTATATTATGTATTTTACTTTTATGCTACATGATGATAATTTTTTAACTCAATATCGTCAATGTCAGTGTCTTGGAACTCCTTCTTTTTTATTTTATAAGAATTCTTCCAAATCTCGTAGAAGCAGACCGTGGCTTGAAACCTGTAGCAAACCAACAGAGGGACGGACACGTGTGTGATCAGAGTCCAGGCCCACACGCCGAAAAACTCCATCTACGTAAATAAACAAATATAAGCACTTCAAAGAACATAAAAAGAGTAATAAAGTAGTAGAATAGTTTGTTAATTTATTCCTCTTTTATAGTTCTTGATTTCATTAATTTGTGCCTCATGTGACACGACGTCCTGACAAGGAATATGAAGAGCTGTTCTAAGATTTGTTTATATTTCAGGCTAGGCTCACTGACAAACTTCTCGAGCGTTAGATGTCGTGGTGGGAGCAAGTTCACTCCCACTCGCCAACTCGGTCTTCCTTTGTATATTATAATCTTCTTACTAATATTATAAACGCGAAAGTTTGTATGGATGTCTGGATGATTGGATGTTTGTTACTCTTTCACGTTAAAACGGTTTGACGGATACTGATGAAACTTGCACACATATATTTTATAACCTGGATTAACATAAGTACATAGGTATAGAATACTTTTATCCCGGAAAATTAAATAGTTCCCGCGGGACAGCGATACTTAAACGAATTCTTTGCAGACGGAGTCGCGGGCAGCAGCTAGTATGATATAATTCCTAAATTACACAAGGCTTACTATGACAATTACATTACGTTGATTGAGTAAATTTCACCTGTGTCATCCATCATTCATCAACGCAGAGTCAAAACGCAAATTTTTAAATTACGATTTTTTAGCTGTCATACTCCTAAAGAGGTACCTAAGTATTTTTATCCGCGGCAGCGAGAATGTCGTAATGTCTGGGCGGCAAACTCGACAAGTAACGAGGGAAAGGGCGAGAAAAGGAGGCAGAGACGTCGTGTGACTCTACGTTACCTAAGAGCAGTGTGTGGTTGTTATCTTTCACATCTTGGCAGTATGATAAGATAAGCAATCCGAGAAGTGCGATTGCTTTGCGCAAGGGTTATACCTGTAGTGGATGGAACTCAGCCCGCGCGTTCTTCACTCGGTTAAGCAGCCACAGCGCAAAGTTGCCCACGAGCAGGAATGTGACGAGCTGCCGGCCCGCGCGCTGCCCCGCGTCTGCGCAGCGCCGCGACCACGCGTCTAGGACCAGCAGCGTCTGGCACGAGCTCTGGATCACGGCGCAAAGGGGGGAAATTATCCTGGACAAGGGAAAATTGTTTATGTTATCGAACAAAATAAACCAAGGCCATAAGGGCCTCCACAGACGGACTGCTTAGAGCAGTCAGTGCCAACCGCTTCAAGCGGTCGCTGTTAGGTGATCTGCAGTTTCAATACAAAATTCAGAGCATTCGGGTTGAAGTCGACTCCTACCGCAACACGAATGCCCTTGTGCCGTTGGTCTCGACTGCTCTAAGTAGTCCGTCTATGCACCATGTAAGCGTTCATAGCTTTGTCATAATATCAACTCGTAATATTTCAAAAGGTAGTTGGTTTAGTTCGACTGAACACCTTTGGAATTTTTGATTCGAGTATTTGCCTTTGATAATTGTTTATTATGATGACATGGGATTAAGAGTGCGGTTTGATTATAGCAGAGCGGAGAGTAAACCTGCTAATCGATCAATAACATTAGTTAAAATTCCTTGCCCCGCTCACCTTGTAATGTGACGATCGATCAAATTCTGCACGACAGTGAAAGTAAATTATAACAATGGCATCAGCAATACTTTTGATAGGTACTGAGATTCGCGTTGTCATCGTTCATCCGCCATTACCTCTCATATCAAGACATACGGCCGTGTGTCAGGCCAACGTTAGAAAAAAGTGGCACCGCAGTGGGTACATTGACATAAACCCAATAGTTCACACCCCTATGGTTTGTTTTCTAGATTTTTTTTATCGAAGACCTGCCTACATGTTTTAAAATTGTTTTACTGCCACTGGTAAAATTGTCCTCCAATGGCCTGAGCCATCAAAATTCTGTTTTAGAGATGAACGTAAATGTTATACCTCGTCGCTCTGCTTCCCTCCGGGTACCGTTGTATCAAGAAGCCAGCCCCGATGATCTGGAACAGGTAGTACAAGTACACGCCGCATTGTGTGACCAACAGCAGCGCGTGCTCCAACGGCATGGCTGTCATGACGCGCCGGAGCGGCAGCGTGCGCATGCGTCGGATGCACGCCGCTGACCCTACTGCCATTAGGATGAAGAGAATCGTCTCCCAGACATTGATCTGTGAAAATTAGCTGGTTGAGTGAACAAAGTTGTGGGGAGAAGATACAATCAAAGTGCTTCTTCTGACAATTTGATAAAAAATCCACCAGCAGCACTCATCACATCATCCATCATCAACTTCTTTTGAAATTGCCATATCTAAATTTTAGCCACTATTTATTTTTCGATATATTTTTCGTGAGAAACTGCCCGGTCCATGATTTACCCGTTTTTTGGGATTGTTTTGGTCGAGTGAACTTTAATGTAAACTTGGGGCGCGGTTAATGTACGATCGAGTATTTTTCGAACTAGAATGTAACTACAATAATGTACGACCTGATTATTTATGCCCTAATGTAATATGCCACAAGGGCACGGACTATCAGAACGTACATGATTCTCGTTCATTCCACATCAAAAATTACAGTTCATACATTAAACGCACCTCCATGTTTAGATTCACCAACCGATTTAGATGAAATTTAATATGGAGATAGTTTGAGACCCTAAAAAGGACATACTTAGGATATTTTTTATCCCAGAAGTCGCGGTCGCGGGCCACAGCTAATTTTAGATAACTTGGCATTAACCCACCTGTAGAAGAGCAAGCTCCACGTGTTTAGTGTTTTGAAACAGCCCATTAAACAGCATGAGACTGACAATGGTGCCCGCGAGGACCGCCACGCCCATAAACAGCCCCTTGTGCGCGCTTCCGCAGTCCACCGAGAAGTGGTTGGTCGACTTTACTCGCAAAATCGTTTGCTTTATGTCCCTGCTTAGTGCCGGATTAACCGACCACGATTTCAATGATTTCTGGAAATAAAAATGTCGTATTCTGGTTTTAGTTGCAATACATATATTTGGAACCTGAAGGACTCTACATTACTCCTTCCCAAGTAGCACAAGTAGCATTATAAGAAATCACTTTTGGTGTACACGGAAACTTGAAGCTGTACAAGACAGTGTTACAATGGTGTTAACAGCGCTGTTAATACTGAAATAACTCTTATTTGGGCACAAATTATTCAGCCTATAGTTCTAGTTTAGTTCACATTTCTGTTTAACAGCATTACAGTAGCACTATATTGGAATTATTATGGGTCACCAGGCTGATTATCAGCAGCTTAACAGAATACGAGTGTCCTGTTATACAGACTAAGCGTTAGGATTGGGTGACTGCTAGTCTTAAATAACGCTTTAGGTTCTACATTACCCTTCGTTCATATTGAAATTGCTCATTATATTTGCAGATTTGCTTTTAATAGTATTATAGCGGTGCCGATAAATTTCAAAGTGTGATTTGTAAATGGCGAAGTGAATGTCACAATTTTATTGAGAATTTGTATTAACTCAGAAAAGGACACTTTTATAGCCAACCTACTGTGAAAACATTTGGGAATGCAAGTTTACTGTGAATGTTTATATAGTTTTTTAGCAAAATTTTTACGCGCCTCGGAAATATCTCGTTTTTAAGTAGAAATGTTGTGAAAAAAGTAACACACCAAAAATATATGTAAACATTTTTGAGTGATTTACATAAAATTATACGATGTTTTATATTATACTATAATAAGTGTATGATTAACGTGTAATTAAAGGCAGTAAAATATAAAAAATAATACAATAATTATTAATTAGTTAGGTTAGGGTTAGGTTTAGGTTATAACAAAATGGCGCATTCTTAAAAAACTTTTGTGAACTCTTTTTATCCTGAATTAATTACCATGGCTATACAAGAGTACACCCCAGTTCCTCTATTATGCTTATTGCAGTAAATAAGAGTTCAAGTGAACCAATATTCAGCCTGTCAGCTGTTATTAGTTTTATTATGGTTTACATAAACGCTAAAGCCATTAATGTGAACTACTTAAACGTATTACCTAAAAGGTATTAATTTTAAGGTTTTAATATTTATTTAGTAGTTTTAATTTTAATTCAATCTTGCTTGAATATTTCAATTTTTTTAGCATTTTGTATAATTTAATACGCGATCCACGCAAACTGTTGAAGAATCAATGACTGCTTAAGAATTAATGATTGTTTAACGTGAACCTGATTGCAGCTTCGTGCGTTATAATATATGTAAAGTGTTCTTTTATGCAGGCTGAAACAATATATTGGTATATTTCACAGCCAAATGCTGTATTGCTGAGTTAAACGAGGATCTTGAAATACCTTTGGTGTTTACGTGTATTAATAAAACACCTTCAAACTGCTTTGAAAAATAGGCTTATAACAGAGCTGAGGCGAACCGATGTGGAACTTTTTGTGTTAAATCACTCTAAGTGTACACTACTCTAAAACTGTTGGCTGTACGGTAGTTCACAGTGACACTTTTAAGACGCTAGCATTTCAGTGGTATAATTCTACGCCTTTAAACAGCAATTATCATATTTTACTACCACTAAAATGCTCTTAAGCAACCAAGGCAAAATAGACTGTAAGAAGGCATTTTTGACATCTGCACTAACGCTGATCCGTAACAATAGTATCCGTTTCTACTTTTATGATGCTGTTATACAGATTAAAGCGTAATACGCAGCTCTAAGTTCTCGGTTGAACCATATTAACTGTTTATTAATTCATGAAGTTTCCAGTTATACCCAAAGTGATCTTTTGTAATGCTACTTGTGCTACTTGGGAGTTGTTTTAAGTTTTTGTTAGTATAGGTAATTATAATGTTACTAAACTAAACGGGACTTATCACGCAATAAATATTTATTTATTTACCTCGACGTTTCGGCTACATTGCAGCAACCGTGGTCACGAGTCACGAGTTAACTCGTGACCACGGTAGCTGCAATGTAGCCGAAACGTCGAGGTAAATAAATAAATATTTATTGCGTGATAAATCCCGTTTAGTTTAGTAATTATGAGTGAAAATCACGAAAGTTTAAAACAGTATAATTATAATGTTAACAAGGTTTTCCATGTCAACTCTACCTAGGGTAACTACATAGTTGTTATGATAAATATCGTGTTAGATGTGACTCAAGGTTGACCTAGGTAGAGTTTACTTGGATTGGTAGAGCCACATTTTACGCGATTGGACAGTAAAGTTATCAATTTTAAACGTCTCTATTTTACCGAATTTAATTTTACTAATGTTCAAGTGCTGTGTGAAGACGTAATGTGAAACACAAATGGACTCGACAAATGATCGTTAAGTCTGACACCAGATCACTAGATGACCACCAGGTGCAGGATATCACCATGAAATCTTCTGAATGTAAAATGGCTTATTTTTTATATCTTGCTGAGATGATTTTTTTTTATGACCGTAATTTTTCTCTGCGAACAAAAATTTCGTTTTCTATCTGACTCGTGCCCACTAAGTTTCAAATTACGGAATGCACTACAAGAACGCCATAGGCTTAATTAGTACGATATTTTAATACACCTACCGACCCAGGTACCGTGCATAGATCATTCCAAATCACAACAATAATCACAGAGCAGAGCAGGCTATATTCGACTCCACAAGGCCTTAAATAAGGATTGACATTCCGTATCAAAGGTGTAATCATATCGGAGACATTGCACTGCCATGTTTCATTTTTTATCGTTATATTTGCAAATGTGGCGTTCGTTTTGAAATGTTGTTCTATGAAGGTGATGTTGTCAACTTGATCAGTAATGACCAGCTTCGATGGTCCACTGATATTAGCGTATCTGAGTAGCGCTGGACGGTCGTAGGCAACGGCAATTATGTCGTCTCTAGTCTCTTGAATGACGACATTTAGCCATTCACACACGTTCGTGGCGATTAAGTGCATTAGTCCGAATCTATCGAGCACTACGCCTCGCATGGGATCCAGTATCTGAAAGAAAAATGACGATCACTTTATTGTGGAGAATTTCCATGGCTGTAAAAATTCTGCGTTCATTAGGGCCTATGCACGGACAGTTGCACACGGCGTATGTAGTATTACCACATAATAAGTTACGAATAACTCCTGACAATATATACCAAAAAAAAGTCGTGGTGGCCTAGTGGTTTCAAGCAGAGAGTAGAAAGAATCCGGGCTTGCACCTCTGAGTTTTCAGAATTTATTTGCAAAGTTATATTTGAAATTTACCATGGAACAACATCGCGAGGAAACCTTTACACATCTGAGAAGAAATTCAATGGTGTGTGTGAAGTACCAAATCCACAGTGTGCCCGCGTGGGAACTACGGCCCGAGCCCCCTCATTCTGAGAGGAGGCCTGTGCCTTGCAGTGGGATGTATGTATATGGGCTGGGATGAGATACCAAAACATGCGTAAATCATCTGTAGGTAACTAGGTCATTGAAAGCGCTCCACTGGAAGTTTTTAATCGCTTTTTACTACTCAGTGGAAATGCCTATATTGGTATATATATTTTCATCGTCACGTCGCAGTTGCAGCATCGATAAGTTTAGTATGCAAAGCAAATACGGAAACTGTTACAGTTATCACACATGTATTTTTGAAAAGGTATTCTAACGATTTCTCTGACATTTCAAAGTTAAATCTTAAACCAAAGACGTAAAGTTCAAATCAAAATTTTCCTCCAGGTGGTAATAAACTGTTCTGAAGACGTATCCCATTCATGTGCCAGCTGTTTGCCATAAGTGTTAACATTGCTAGAGCATCTAGTACTTAGTGTGCATAAAATATCGAAAACGTGATTCCTCCATTAGGGTAACATTCGTACCTACTAATTCATTTAACGAAAGCAACACTGTTAACACCTTTAAAAGTTGATTGACTCATTTTAAGAATATTATGCAAAACAATATTTCAAAAAGGCCGAAGTAAAGGGAAACGATGTAAGCATTTGCCAAGATGTAAGTTAACATGCCGTGGATATGTCTGAATAATAACAATAATAATATATCCTAACCATACAAGAAATATGAGATGTTTGCATCTAATTAATCGCAATTCTTATATGATTGGAAGTACCGAAGCTATGTACAAATATCTACATACTTAGTTATTTTAACTACTCAATGGTGGATTAGATTGTATTCAGTCGGCAAGGGGCGCTCATTAATTACAGGAGTCAGAAACGTTAGACAATAAGCCTCCTGATCTGACGATGGAGCTGGAAGGAACTCAGTAATAAAATGACATAACTCCATCGAGTTTGAACTCGTTTGATTCATCTTGACGGGGTATGTTTTACAATACCGATGTACGAAAGACCGAATGTATTAAAACATCGAATGGGTCAAAAGACCGACACGATTTTTTTCTGAAACCGTAAACTTTTCAGAATTTATTAAAACGGCAGCATACAGAACCCATTAGGTTAGGTTAGGTTTGTTTTATATTTATAACAATCTTTAAAAGTTAACGGTTTCAGAAAAAAATCGTGTCGGTCTTTTGACCCATTCGATGTTTTAATACATTCGGTCTTTCGTACTTCGGTATTGTAATACATACCCTCTTGACGAGTACTTTGGTAACCCAGGGCAAAAAGTACAGTCAGCAAAAAAACTTGTATTAAAAATAGAATTTTTAATACAAAATATTTTAATTATAAGTTCTGTGAGTGTATACTTACGTCAGTGTAGGAGAATATGAACACAGTCTGCGTCACCATGAACAGGATACGCATCGTCGGCTTTATGGCGACGATCAGCAACTGGCAGTCGCCGGAGAGATCGAAGTAGCCGCCGATCTGCAGCACCGAGTAGATGACGGAACCCACGCTGAACCCCGCTACCCCCATGTGGAGGTAGAAGCTACCGTAGCGGGTACGAGGCGCGTTTGCTGTGAAATAGGGATAACTTTAAGAACAATAGAGGGGGAATAATATCCATAACACGTGTCAAAAATATCTCAGCATTTTTTGAACCATTAAATCTAGTGCAATAGAGACTTATAGATTTGTTTTAGAGAAATAAGTACCATACCACTTTGGATTTATTCTCGTTTTTTTTTAATACAGATTTTTTCCGAACCAGTGCTAGATTTTTCGGCGTTCATAAGTGCTTGTTATTGCCCAAATTTAATACGTTTGCAGCGGTAAGGGGTCGATGAAGGAGGATGTTCTCAACTATGGTTGTATTTTTTTTCGTTTGGTATCTTGAATATGCGTAATTAATAAACCGATTTGGTAAAGTTTTTTTTAAATTTTAACTGGTATACTTTCCGATTTCGTAGAATGTAAACAAAAAAACAAGGTTTCATGAAAAATAAATTC
The DNA here is from genome assembly GCA_947563465.1 of Archips xylosteana. Lineage (NCBI taxonomy): Eukaryota > Metazoa > Arthropoda > Insecta > Lepidoptera > Tortricidae > Archips > Archips xylosteana. Next base: position 9,942,378 of record OX387349.1, read on the forward strand.
AGTCTCAACTACAAACTGTAACAGGAATCTATACGCTTTATGAATATAATGGACGACGGACTTACTACTTACCTATTTTCTTTTCAAAGGTAATTAACCTATTAGGGATTTTAAAGCTCCTTTAGGGCAACGATTTCTGTCTATAAAAACAAGCAGTGTTACCACAAAAAAACTTGTGATTTTGCTTTAAGGCTATAAGTGTTTTAAACACATTACAAGGAATTCTGAGTATTGAAATTACAAAGTGATAGCAACGGTTTCATGTAAACGATAAGTTATGGGTTTTTGGTTGACACATTATGTTACATAATAGAGGCTTCATTTGCATAATAATTATACAAATTAGCAGCACGCTGGGTTTAAACAGAGGCTCATGAGCCACGTCAGTAGCGGTGATTAGGTTACCACTAATTATGAGGCACGTAATAGTTAAAAGGGCCAGATAGATGCACGAGCAAGTTCGCGTACTTATCGCTTGGCGGGTTCTTTTGCTCGTGTGTCACCTAAGTTAGTGAACTTGAATGAACAACCTATAACCTAAAGTTCTTCAAGGCTAGAGTAGGCTTTTACTGAACTAATGAGATACACCTTTCCCCATCTGCAGTTTTTATCAGGGGGGTCTCTCCACTGAACGTCATTACTACCTCCAGAATGATGCGTGAAGCGCTTGAAATAAGAAAATATCTATAATTTTTTTAACCGGGATCATGTATATAAAGCTTTCTTCTGCATGGAATCCGGTGATAGACAATTGGGGGTGTTGAAATGTATCTTCGGAAAATGCTAGGTTTACACGGAGCTTAGTAGCTAATGCTTAGTACTTGTCACTTACACTTGTCAGATGCGTATATTGTATAATACTAAGCACTTGTACAATATGTTTACACACTTCTGACAAGTGTAAGTGACATAAATTCCCAAGTGTGCATTTATCGCGGGATATTGTGAGTGTTGTGTGTCCAAGTGATTATGTACAAGAAAATCAAGTGTGGGTAGTTCGAAAAAGTCGTGCGCCTAAACGATTGTGATGCTTTACACTTCAGTCGACACGTGAAACGTCGAAGTAGGTAATTTTTGCAATAATTACTTTCTGATTAAGTCTCGTGAAACATTAATAATAAGTCACGAGTCAGATTTATGAAAAAAAACGAGCAAAAGCTTTTCGCCGAGTCACAAAAACACGAACTTGTACAGACGTACTTGTATAGACATATGGCAATTTGCGGGTTATTCTATAGTTCTTACCATTTGCTCTTCTTGCGACCCTTAGATGATTAAAAGTGTAAGCCAGAAACATAATGCTTACTATGTATAAAAATATTGTGAAAATCTGAAACAAAAAAAAAATTTAACTGCAATGTATGTAAGCTCGGTGTTTAAATAGGGCGCTTTGGAAACGCGCATTTCAGGAATCAAGACGTCTCTAACACCTAGCTGCGTTTCTACTATATGTCTAGCTAGCTATAGACCAACTATAGACAAGTAGAAGCGCAGGGTCAGAATGTGTACACCAAATTCTCTCTCTCTCTTGTCTCTTGGTCTGGCTGGCTTCTTGGTTCTTAAAATATGATAGTTTCCAATGCGCCCGTTTAAGGAATTTAAGGTGCAAACCTAAGTAGTATGTATACAGGGTGACACCTTTAACCCACTTGCTGTTGTTTTTTAATTGTTTTCGCAAGGGAAAAGTCCGACTAGTCTTGCTTGTGTGTTTGCTTCTAGAGCTAATGCATTGAATCTGTCATGAAATCCTGCATTAAAAACAATAATTATTGTTCACGACTTAGGTGTCAACCGGTATACTACCTGTTAAGGAATAAAGTAGATAACAAGCTTTAATTTAACTTCTTCGTATATTGGTTCACTTTAAGTCTTAAGTTAATTTTGGATATATTTTCAGTGGTTGAGTTGATTTCAAATTTGATATTAACATAACTGTATAGTCCAGTGACAACAACAAAAAATCTTGTACGTATTCAAAATTAAACACTTACGTCAGACGCGAAATTTGTATAAACTTCATTTTGGATAGTGCTCGTGATGGGCAACGCTACTCCTAGAACTATTAATAGTTTGGCATAAAACGCTGATAGAACCACCGTCATTGATTCACTAAAACAAAATGATACATTGCTTCAATTAACGAAATAATACGAGTATGTAACACAAATACTAATGAAAATTAGCTACAAATGCTTACGGTTGAATTAAATAGATATGATTGATGATGATCTGAAAAACATTACGCTTGCATATTAATTTATTAAACTAAAAGTTTTGTACATTATTGCAGTCGTCGATGTGTTGTGTATTTCAGTTTAATTACAAGCTAAATTTAGTTTCATCTGACCCGGTATCTGTCTGTTGTCGGTATATCAAATCTTGCAAGTTTGGTATACAATGACACTGCAAGTAAAGTCGTCAATAAGTACAGTCAGCAAAAAGGCTTGTCTTAATTTTTTTTTAAACTTATTTATATTTATTAATTGGTCTGCAGTGAGACTAGCACGCTAGACGACAGGAAGTGGGTGATCTTAACAAATATATAGATGTATCTAGTATAGTCTAGCCATAGACATGTAAACGTATAAAAGAGTAACTTGAATGCTCGACTGCCTGACAGAGAACGCACAGCTTAAACCATTACAGCTTACATGACAGTTAGCACACACCATACCTGTAGTATCAAAAAAGGTAAATTCAGACGTTCCTACGAGAACGGGATAGCGGACTGTTTTATTCTTTCACGGGAGCAAAGTCAGACATACTCGCCATGTGAGAGTTGTACGCGGGGTGGCGGTGGCAGAGGGTCAGCACTGGAGCTGTGGCTGCAAGGAGGCACCACGCTCAGCCTCGGCAGCGAGTGCGGCGGGTGCTCTCTGAAAAGTCCGCTATATGAGTAAATACTCACTATGCCAAGAGTTGACAAACGTCTACAAGCTGCAAGCCAATCGTTTGAATGCCATTTACACGCTTGCAAGTACGTTCATGTATTACAGACAGGTAAACATGGCAGACGTGGATGTCGAAGTTTTTTCGGCTCTTGTGTTTAGGAACACTAAACACGTGGCCACGTGTAATTACCTACGTCGCAAGCGTTTGCGGCAAGCTTCCTTTGTTCTCTGTGTTCAAAAACCGACACTGGCCCGAATCGGCGACAAGTTCTTGCAAGCTCATGAAAGCTAAGCCAAACACATACACATCTGTTTACACGCTTGTAATTGTTAAAGGTGAAGCTTGGTAAGAGTGTAAATATACCATTAGAGCTGGTTCACATTAGGTCGGACCAACAGTAGAAACCGTTGGCCGACTGTCGAGTCTTGCTGTTTATACTATTAGCTCAACAAGCTACCGGTTCGGCCTGAAACTGATCGCACTCAATAGAAATCGTGGCTGAGTGCTCGATAAATGTAACATCTGAGCTGAGTTTCATCGGGTTGCCCTAATAGGTGAACAGCGCAATTTGAATACCTTGGCTGTACCGGTAAATCTGTCACTTTGACCTAATGTGCACTAGTTCCTATATATGCTTTACTAGACCGGCCCGCAATTTAGAAAAATAAAGGTTCCATATCGTGTATCCAATAAATACAGTTGAATGAAACGTAAAAGTAATGTCGACCTAGTAAGTTCCTACCATGGACGTAATAGTTCCTAAATCAAAATAAAAACAATAAGTCTGATTGTCACATTGACTTCTAAAATGAAAACTGACATATAACTAAACTTAGGGTGGTAAAGGTATTTCTTGGTCGACTATAGATCAAACAGTTTGGAGTCAAACATTTAGTACTTAATATTTAATAATCCCCCTGTTTCCGTAAACAATGTCATCCATCATCTGGTGAAACATTCCGCTTGCGGATGAAGTTCAAGTCAAGAAAACTGTTGAAATATATTTTTAAAATTAAAAGATAATAAAGTTTTTCCATCTATTTTTGATAATTTATTTGTGTTAATAATAATAAATCACGAAAATATTAAAGTTTTAAACTGTGAAAAATTAAGCTAGCAGTTTATTTGACACCGAAGCTCCTGAGTTGTCGACACGAGTACCGCGTTACGGCAGCGAGTTGTTTTGTTTGTTTAACGCTTAATAGTGGGTTTAATGAGGCGCCTCGGACTCACCTTTCATCCTCAGGCACGGCCAGGAGCGGCTCGGGCCTCTCCCGCCACTCCTTAGCTGCATTTTGATTGGATTTCTCTTTATTTTTTGCCATAGATCGCTTCCTGACTAACCTAAAGCGTCTACTCACGGTTTAAATTTGTATTTTATAAGTCGAAACTAAAAAGTATCTTTGACCATGGCTCGATATCTTAAATTGCGATCATTTCATAACATTTGACTAGGTCACATACATACTTAAATGTTTTTCAAGATTTATTAATTGTGGTTAACAAATGCGTCCATACATAGTTAGGTCGATGTTCAAACCGTAGGTGTGGTTTCGAAGGGATGACTGATTTTGAATCAAAATTTCAAATGAACAACCTTTACAGTGTTCAATGAAACTAATCCAACAATATAATCATAACGAAACATTACTTGTATAATTTCAGCTTGCTTAATTCACATTGCAGTCGATTCTTAACAACAACAAACTCTGATGTGTCTAACGCAAAATCAAACCGTGAATCGACGCTTTGTTGTTTATTTATCGCATCCGGGTCACACGTTCACGATTCCACCACGTTTAAAAGGATTTTTAATTACTTCGAGTTAAGATAAAATGCGTCTGACGTTGATCGAGAACGCGTCGGACGCTTCTCGGCTGACCACTGCGAGTGACTAATATCCCTGTACTACACACAGCGCAGCATGTTAGGCAATAAGTCAGATTTTAACAAGTTGCAGCTAAACATGTGAATTTCAGATGACTACTACAGGTTATGAAAATGATTTATAACTTAACTTAACCGAACAGATTTTGAGGATTGATTAATGATAACACTGGTAACTATACGTATAAAGGTAAAGTATATAAGTTTACGACTGAAATAAGTTTTTTAGGGTTCCGTATCTCGAGAAAGGAAAAAGGAGACTTCATGGGTCACTTCCTTTTCATATTTTAATGTCTGTCTGCTTGTCCGTCATCCTTTTTAACGAAGGCATCGTGAAGGTTAACTAAGCGTAAATTGGTATGTACTATGTATGAACTACTTAGGGGTATCTACGGTTTTTTATAACCATAAAAAGATTATACGTATATTAGTGGTATTTGTAAACCTAAAGGATACCTATTTCCTACGACAAAGAATTATCTATCAAACTTGCCTCAACAGCACTTTTGCCTCAAAAACAAGTATCAAGATCAAGATTTATTCCATATAAATCGAAAAATCACAGAGAGGATATGAAATAATTTGGTCTTTTATAGTACCTACCTAATATGTACTATGAAGTAGCTACAAATTTATTTCAACTGAATTTTAAATATGTAAGTATAAATCCGAGCATTTGCATCCAATCCGTGCATTTGTCCGGTTTTTAATAGTACCTAATAAGTTATTATAACAGTTGAAATACTGGCTGCTTTTATTTCTCGGAATGCATTTTGTATAGTTCGGTCGATTTCTGATTTTAAATCCCACAATATTACAAACAAGTTCAGTCTTTGTTAGTCTTTCACGCTAAAACGTTTGCGGATATGATGAAATTTAACACAAATCTAGTTTATAACCTGGATTTAAATATAGAGTACTTTTTATCCTGAAAAATTTCATAGTTTCAGTTAATAGCGATAAAAGAATTCTTCTCAGAATGAGTCGCAGGTAACTGCTAGTCTGTATTTAAAAGATCGCAGCCTAAGAAAAACTTCAATTAAATCTTTTTCTTCAAATTACGCTCAGAAGGGAAGAGACTCAACACTAGTTCTGTAAGTGTTAGGCTTTATGTTCTTATCCATAGAACTAATAATGAGTGACAGAAAGGTCACGAGAAGTAAAAGCTCGAGGCACACATTTGGCTAAAAAGTCATAGATACTTTATTGTACAATGTAGATCTGTTTGAAAATACCTAATATACCTTGTTGAGCTTCTTGCCGGTTTCTTCTCAACAGGGTTTTTCCGAACCGGTGGTAGATTCTTCGACGTTCATAGGAGCATCAATTGATGCCTAAATTGAATAAAGAATTTTGACTTGACTTTAACTTTATTGACCTAAACCTAAATCGTAAAAACAAAAGTTGAACAAATATTGTGTTACTAGTTGTTGCCCGCGCCTCCGTCTGCTAAAAATTTGTTTATGCTATGCCATTCCTTGCATCTCCTTGGTGAGTACCATAATTTTTTAAAATTCATGAAAGCACAAAAACCTTGTGCGCCATTAATAGTTGAAGGATCAAAAAAGTGGTGGCATCGGCTTTACTAATGTGTTCTTAACCAATCTGAAAACAACATTACCGGGGAGATTAATTTAATCTCAACTTAATCCTAAAAAGAAAACTTCCATACCTTTAGCCCCACCTGTATAATTTAGAATTCGCAGTGGCTAGAAGATGTTGTCCTCACGGGTAATTAGCGTCACCGGTGTCACTTTCAGAGTCCTCCTAACGAGCCGCACGCTCCCCACTCCCCCCTCGCTGCACCCACCAAACTAACAGCAAGTGGAATAGATATGTCACTCGAGCTACACGAGGCGCCAATCTGGCTAATAGGCCATACATTTCTTTCCAGTTAGTGACGGTTTTCTGCCAGGTGGAATGCTAGATGGCGTTAATATGGTAAAGTCCGTTTTACGTTAGAGTCCTGTATTATACTACTACTACTTCGTTTCGGTGGAAGATTATAGAAAATTGGTACTCGTACATAGGGCTTATTAACTCCGTAAGTATTTAATACTTAGCATCCAGCTGACACTTATTTGTTTTTTAAACCTAGTTAAAATTAGCTTTAAGTACCTAATTAAATTAGGTGCTTTAAATTACATTGAACACAAGTAGGTACAATTCACATACTCATATCACCATATCGTAACTTTTACCATTCAGTCCTTAATTAAATAGTTAGACAGTTTTCTGTTTGTTTTTTTAGCTTGGAATATAAATCCGTATCTATGTATGTAAGGCGTCCAAAAGCTATTCATTTTTCGGCCAATCAATGCCTCCATCCATTCCATTTAATGGTCCATTTTTTGACTTGAAATTTGGTTCGAATATGTAGTTTGGATAATAATACAAGTACAGTCAACAAAAAGTACAGTCAATATAAATTGCTTGTATCAAAAACTAGGTGTTGCTAAAGTTTGTATGAATGGATGGACGGCTGCGTGGATGTGTGGATGTTACTCTTTCACTCTAAAACTTTTCGACGGATTCTGGTGAAATTTACCACACAGATGGTTCATAACCTGGATTAACATATAGCATACTATTTTTCCAGGAAGATATCATAGATTCCGCTGGATAGCGATAAACGAATTCTTCGCAAACGCAGTCATTGAATAAAAATAACGGGTAATTCTTTTAACCTTTGTAGTTATATACTTAAACATAAGGTAATCCTACCGACTGTGGCGTATCTTCCGTTCTAGACTGGTGCTGGTTTGCTTCACGGGGTGGAAGTGGTGCAATCCGTGGTCATAATGGTGCAACGACGACTTGCGCTCCTTTACGTCGGATACCCTAAGTGACAGAATCAATTGATATCCTACAGATATTACAAACGAGAAAGTTTGTAAAGTTGTTTGGACATTTGGATGATAGAATGAAACTTGGCGTTCAGATAGATAGAAACCCGGATTTAAACATAGAACAATTAATATCCCGGTAATGTGTTCCCTTAGGATATAATTTTAACTTAAAGAAGAATTACTTTAACAAGAATAAAGCTAAGGTTCCTTTAATCGAATTTATATCGGGTATATCCCAGGAGATCCATAGTTCTAGTTCCATATGGAACAATGGTCAAATTAATGATCCCATTAGTTCCATATGAAACTACATACTAAGTTTTACACCTGACTTTGACTTGAAACTGATTTTGGCAAAAAAACGCGAGTTCTATAAAACTTAAAGTTACTGAATAAGTATTGGGTTGGAAATAAGAACGTAACGTAACGTAACGTAAGTAGCTTTTGGCAGTTCCTTCGAAAAAACTAGTGCGAAAAACGGGTCTCATTTGTTCCTTCAACTATTTTAAAGGAACTAGTGCAAAAAAATGCATAGTTCCTTCGAAGGAATTGCCAAAGGAACTACCGTGAGTAAACCAAGACGTTTTAGTTTCAAAAGTTAAATTTGAAGTCGGTTAAAAGTCATAGGTACTTAGGTAGGTACCGAGGTGGACGTTAGATATGAATATTGTACCAGTAGTTTCATATGGTATTAAGAGGCTGACAACACCTAATTTTATTGAAAATGATGTCATTTAAACAGTTTTTTAAGAAAAACTGTTTGTTCTAGCACATCAAAAAAATTATATGTTAATATTCATCATATTTCAAGGACCGTGGACGGACTCGACACATAATTGAACGAAATCGGCTTGATAGAAAATAATTGCAAAGATAGGTCTTAAAATCATCATTAAACGGTTCTAAGTCTTTATTTTTTTGGCGTATGCGTCTGCAATTAAAAACATGAAGTCAACATATTCATACCTAAACCGCTAACGAGTCATATTTCACAAATAATCCACAGTTTTTTTTTAATTCAATATTTGCCCGATAAATTTCAATATACTCGGCAGCCCAGTAATAGCGACATCTCGTTTACTCCGATACAAATAGACAGTGTGCGCCAACGTTGGTGTTGACAGCGCCTTAAGAAGTGGGATATCTCCTTTAAAATGTACCTAGGTAGGTATATCCCATTAGTTCTTACAAAAAAATCTTAAAAAAAACTAATGAAATCTGTGAACTTGTTTTTTTTTAGTTATGGCGTGACCAAGGAAAATAGGGATTTGTTTATGAATATATACATAGATGCAGCTACTTACCACTCTACGTCCTCTTCGATGACGTCTTCCATATTGCTTTTGTGCACGTGTAATGACAATTTTCGTTTTACTTTATCGTGAGGCATTTCTCTAATATTATCTTCAGTTCCAATTTTACGCTGCATTTTCGGCTACAACAAAGCGTTGGCACAGGATTTTTATCAGACTTGAACAGTATCTTAGAGTCCTTATCTCTACTCTAGGATTAAGCTTCAGAGAGATATAATATAAGTGACGTCCTCGATCATCTCATCACCGAGATCTGACGTCAACTAGTAATGCGTATACTTACTATTATTACAAAGCTGTATATTCTAGGATTAGGGTCAGGGTCATGCACATTTTTTGTTTGTGTCTCTTGTGGACATGGCAAAAGTTAAGGGTCTATAGCCAATATTTTTCAGTCAAGTCTACATCGGCGTATGGGACGCCTGGTCAACTTTCGGTCCATACAAATAAATCTTAAGTTTGCTGATTCGGGGTCGATAATTTTAAGTTTTAGTTTTATGTTTGTCTATGTATTACTTAAATACTTTTGTTTCTTACGCCGTGTAGGACCCATCAAAGAAATAATTAAAAATCTAAGATTTTTTATTTTGCTAAAAATTGTATCCTCATATGTATAAATAATACAGAACTAAATATCAGTCAACGCAGTTCTGTGGCCATCCCTTGGAGGTATTCGTGACTTTGTCATGGACCGTGTTTGATCGTGGGTTTGTTCAGTTCAGTAGGGTTATTCAAGTGTATCTACTTAGTGAGCGGATCACATTCCTACGTATCACCATGGCCATCGTTCTTTTGACATCAGGATACTAAAAAGTTGAGACTTCAATTTGTTTGGTCTCTATTTATCTCAAGTAACTAGCGTATCCATATGCACAAACGACGATGTGCATTGAGTGACAAATTAATAAATGCCGACCTTGGTGATTGCTCAGTATGTTCAAATGGTAGCCAGATATAGTTAAGACACTCAAATTTTCGACAGTAGAAACTCTGAAAACTCTGTCTTTGTCCGCAATTGACAACATTTGATATTTCTAAGACTATAATTTGATTCGTTCTCTGTATACTGTTTGGAAAGAGAAAGACGCTGATAGTTTTAAATTTTCACTAGGATTATTAATTAATTTATTACAATTTTTTTAAGATGTGCTTATTCTAAAAGAGCGTAATGATAGAATAGATCCATTACTTTTGTCTAGTCTCTATTAAAAAAAAGTGATGACGTATATTTGTCGTTAAGCATACGTTAAGGTTGTTATCAAATTTAAAATTATGACAGCTCTTTTTTCTAGTGAAAAGGGTAAAGGAAACATATCTATTCTGTGGCAATATTTGTAAGTACATATATGTTTTTTAAATTTGTTGTATTTTTTTAAATATGGAGAAATAAATTATAATAAATATTTTTCCGTGTTCAGGAGGCGAAACTCTTTCGGTTCCTGTAGTCATTTTCAGGTGTTAGAAAAATGAAAGGTTGTCAATTACACTAGCTAGTAAGAAAAATTGTGTAAGTTCCAGACGTTCCAGTACATGTCCGCGCTCAGACGACTACTACAAACTCTTTCGATTCACGGCCTCACAAAAACACATAATTTTTCACACTAGTGTAAATGTGGTGTAAATGTGGACTTTGTCTGTGTTGTGTCTGTGTTCCAGCCCAGAAAGTCCGTTCATCCAGCGTATACTAGCCTAACGTCACAGCTAACACTCAAAGCCAGACGGACTTGATGAAATAAGTAAATGATCTGTAATCGTTATGAATTGCCGCGTTTTACTGGGTCATTTCATTATATTATACATGCATGAAACGCTACATAATGGAAATAATTATCAGCACCGTGGAGTTAATGTAAACAGTTAGCCGGGCATTGTGGGCTGGCGGGCCGTGACAAAGGGCGTCCGATGCGTTAATTGAAGCTCATGGCTAGCGCAACTGTCGCGAGGCTTGTTTGTCGCGGTCAACCTACAGCATTACAGCGTTCTAAATATAAATAAATATAATATCATGAAAACATTAAAGCCTATTGACTTAAATAGTATAGGGATGTTGACACCACCAATCAACTGACGTACTTTTTATGAGCTGTCAAAACAAATTTCTCCCATAGAGTTTGAATGGCAATAGCAACTTATAACGTCACTTGTTCGCCAACTCAATCAACTAACTATTATTTGTTTTAAAGCAACAAAAAGTCTAATTTTGCAGTTAATCGAAAATTCATCTGGATTTCAGGGCTAAAATAAAGCGTTTTTTTACTGGAGTCGTGTCATCGAATTAATGGCGTCAACATCTCTACCTATATTATGCTATTATTGGCTAGGTAATCTAACAAATGAACAACACGTAAAAATTTAAATAGGCGCGTGAAAGTTTTTCCAGAATTCTTCACAGTAGATGTTTTTTCCAAAACGAAGGAATATTTTTTTGTTATATGCTCGTAAAATCATAACTTAAGTAAAATTATTGGGCATTTACTTGCCATAAATAGATAGGGGTCAATCACGGGTCAGTTTTTGTATAAAAAATATTTGCACATATTCAATACACAGGAAAAAAAACATATTTCAGCTAAATAAAACCAAACTAAATATAAATAAATAAAAAAAATATATATCACGGGACAATTCACACCAATTGACCTAGTCCCAAAGTAAGGTAGGCAAAGCTTGTGTTATGGGAAACTTGTGGGCAACGGATAAACATACTTATGTAGATAGATACATACTTAAATACATATTAAACACCCAAGCCCCGAGAACAAACATTCGTATTTTTCATACAAATATCTGCCCCGACACGGGAATCGGACCCGGGACCTCAAGCTTCATAGTCAGGTTCTCTAACCACTAAATATATGTAAATATATGTATATATGTTCGTCTAAATATATGTACAATTCATAAAGATAAGAAAAACAAAACAATCAAATAAGCATAACTTTAATCAACAATCGTATTTTAACTCATTAGATTAGGTGTCTAATTTAAAAATTACGAGTATATATTTGGCAATATTTAAGAGGGTTTATACCTGCTAAGCTGGCAACGTTGCATTTTTGTTAGTTTTTCTCGATTATTTTATTCAAAATTAAAAATGTTATGTATACAAATTGTTCTAATATACGAGTTAATGTGTCTACTGCAATAATAATTCGTGGTAGACTTTTATTTTCTTTAAAAACGAACAAATTATTACCTAACGGTTTTTAAAGAAAATAAAAGTCATATCACGAATTATTATTGCAGTAGACACATTAACTTATATATTAGAACAATTTGTATACAAAACATTTTTAATTTTCATTCAATTTTTATGGAATAATCGAGAAAAACTAACAAAAATGCAACGTTGCCAGCTCAGCAGGTATAAACCCTCTTAATGGAAATCGATCTCGCTACTTCTATCTTTAGTATAGTAAACCAGTGACTAGTATACCCGGCTGTCGATATTCTATATTAAGTCGGATATCTGCACCGACTAATTTCTGAACATGCAAGTTTACCGTTCCGTAAAGTCATCTTAGTTGATAAGTGAAAACCTTAATTCTAATGGTCTGAAGGGTTTTGGTGGAAACAAAACAAAGCTGACAGTTTTAAAAGGCTGCTTTATTTTCTAAATATTGTACCACTATAATGGTACTACTGGTCTTAGCTATTATTAACAGCCTAATTTCTCACTATACTTGAGTCGTTTTCAAAAAATTTGTACGTAGTTAAGGGCTTAATCAAAACAAAATCACGATCGCTTCCTTTGTGTTACGAAAGTTATTCATACAAACATTAAGGGTAACTTTCATCACACAAAGGAATCAATTAAGTTTTGTTTTTATTAATTCCTTAATTGAGTAGGTACACTTTTTTTGAAAACTACTCACTTATTATCATATTATCCCTCTGTCAACCGAGATCTCAGTTACATTAACATAGTCAGGAGCAGAAACTGAAAAGTTAATAAGGGGGTGTGTAGATAATTTTGAGCACCATAATCGCTCATCCACTTTTGCTGCCGACTTTACTGTTCGGTACATTAAGCTTTCCTATTCTTCTTGAACATCGTAAAATCGTTTTCTAGATACTTAGACTTTTACATATGTACATTAAGGGTACCGTTAAATCGGTATAAAAACTTTTTACGTAGTGTTTAAACGTTTAGTTAACAACAAAGTAAAAATGTAAACTCCTGAATTTCTCTAAAATCATGTTATCTTCATGCGTTAATAGCGTTACGCTATATACATGGGTTTATTCTTAAAGCAGTTCTTCCAAATCTCAAAGAGGCAGATCGTGGAGTGAAATCGGTAGAAGATAGCGAGGGGCATTGAGACGTGGGTGATGATCGTCCAAGCCCAGGGGCCGTAGAATTCCAAATGAGCTGGCCTGAACTCGGCTCGATTCTGAAAACAAGAGTTAGATTACTATTTTTTATGTAATTCTCAACCCAATTCATTGCAACCTACAACAATCCACCAAATTCTTGTCAGAGACCATTGCAGCCAATCAAACCAATTGAATTTTTTGTCTTTATTTCTAGTAATTAAAGTCCAAAATTAAGCAATTCATTGAATGGCAGTTTGAGTAGATGAAAAATAGAGAGATATATATTTACATTTGGTTAAGTATTCGGTAAGTTTCCATGACTATAAGGACGTGTCAAGAGCTTACTATTTTGTGGGTGTATAGGTATATGCATGTGGATTAACCAAAGTAAAGTTCATTTCAATAGAACCTGATAATCTCTTAGATACTGTAAAGCCAACTGATATGGACACCTGATTGATTAGGTTCCTAAAACACGTACAATGCATGCGGGGTCGCTCGCAAGGGTATGTAAAACGTATCGATTCAAAATAAAGTGCATTGTGTTCAGAGACGAGTCAATTTTAAATTTACTTCCGTTGGATTATTGATTTTAATAGGGACCTTTTCCAGGGTGTTGATAGCCCACATGGCCATGTTGGCGACGAGTAGGAAGGTCACGAGCTGCCGCCCTGGCTTGTCGCGCCGCTGCTCCGAAGTGCTGCTGCGTCGCCACCAAGCGTCAATTATGAACAGTGACTGGAGTATTGTCTGCAATTTTATCGGAATAAGGAGATCAAATACTTATACTTAAAAGTCAATCAGATGGATGTAAGAAATACCCACTTACCTACAAAGCAACTTATCAAACAACTTCACCAAGTGGAGACAAGGAAAACAGTTATTTTAAGTTTCTAAAAATTAAACTCAGTGTTATTACAATTATTTAAGCTGGATTTACCTGGTTTAGTGATAAAAATTCCGAGAAAAATCCAGTAAGGCCGGCGCTAGTGTTACTCGACAGGGTGTGGTGACACCCAATCAGACTGAACATACAGTATACAAACATCCCGGATTGAGCCAGAATCAGGAGTGAAGTGTCCAGTTGCAATACAGCTAAAAAAATAATAATAGGTTAATAATGTTGGTTAATGAGAATGGGATGGGAGTCATACATTGTGCAATACTATACCTTGAGACTTTCTTTTGTACGGAAGTACTCTCATTTGCTTTATCGCTGCACAACAAGCAGCTATCGTCAACGTATACAGGATCAACTCGCATATATTCACTTGGAATATGGCATCCTATGTAAGAATGTAAAAATCAGAATCTAGTCGTCAAAAAACAGGTATAAGACATTTCAAATGCCGAAAAGTAAATCTCTGGTTAGAAAATAACTGATAAGACAGGTCAGCAACTTTTGGAAGTGTCCTTGTAATTTAAACAAAGGTTGGTACACTTACATTTATTGTAGCAGGATTACTCGAGAGTACGAAGAACATGATAAGTGATATGATGGTGACCACGATGACGAGAATGCCGGAGAAGAGGCCGCGGTGTGCGTGCGAGCAGTCCACGGAGAAGTGGTGAAGGGCGGCGCGGCTGCCGTACGGAGAACCCACACCCAACATGCCAGCTGAAAGGTTGAATATAATTACTGATATTTTAATTTGATGAGTGGGTACTTACAGCTGATAACAGAACTTCTGTTTAAGGTGAAGCACTATTAAAAACAATTTCGAATACGTATAGATAGATAGTCTTATGTAAATAAATACAAAGGTTTCTCCAAATTTGTAATCGATTAAGTCGACGCCGAAACACTTACTTGGCTGATATTGGAACTTTGTAGATAATAAAAGTTGTCAAAACATTACCAAATTGTTGAAGAATTTTCTCAGGGGTGACTGAATTGTTTCTCGATTTATTTTTATTGAAGTGAAATTTTTTTTCGAAATCTTCAGGTGTGCATTTGACCTGAAATAAAATAGTTGTTTTTCCAATCTGAATGCAAAAATTATTTTCATTATTTCATTTTATAACTGATACTAAGTACATACAAGTTCGTATACTCGTAAGTATGAATCTCAAATCGGACTGCGGAAAAAATGAGACGATTCCTCTTTTGTCAATCATTTAAGCTATTTACGCTGTCGTATAGTTTACGATTTTGACGCAGCTATAGAGCTGAGGACATAGAATTGGAAATACATATATGAGAGTTTTCAACATAACCTTCCTTACCTCTTTCCACATTTCGTAAAGAATCACAGCAACTATTAGAGAGTATTCTATTGTGCAGGGGAAGAGAAACGGTGATGCATTTTGTAACAAAGCGCCCATAATATTTGCCCTTCGACACGGAATTTCATTGGTTTCATTGTGAGTGCTGTTTACGTGAGCCATGGCATGATTCAGATGATGAATCTCATGTTTGGTCTCTTCGACCAGAACGTACAACCACTCGCATAGGTTCGTAGCGATCATATGCATGAACCCAAATCTTTGTATCATTTTGTAACTGCCAGATTCAATTTCTTTGCTCGTGAGGAATATGAACTGCATTTGCAGCAGAGTCAGCCCCATGCGAAGAGCTGGAGTTATTGCAGATAGTACTGTTCGGCAATCATCTCTCATCTCAAAGTATTCCCCAAATTCTAATCCACTGTATACCATTGAGCCAATACCAAAAGCTGTGGAACAGTAAGAAGAAATTGTAGAGAACGATTTTTTTTAATAGGGAATGTTTTATTGAGTTTTTTAGCTCACCAATAGCGCCAAGTCTCAAGTAAAAACTGCCATAGCGTGATATAGTTTCTTTATTTTTTGGTTTTTCACTCGGTGTAGCCTTTCCATCTTTGCCAGTTTTGTCAGTTTCCTCTGAAAATTATCCATTTCAGGAAACTTAATTCAACTCATAGTAGGCAATTAAAGAGTAGGCAATTAAAGAACACGTGCATGTAAAGGATTTTTTTGTAAAACATTTATGCGAATAGAATCGCTGAGAACGCCCGTAGAATGCAAACTAAAGAAGGTAATATTCATTGCGGCCGTAATTATGCAAACAAGATGTGATTTTAATGTTGCATTTTGTTAAACTAATGCGGATAGTTACCGAAGCATTTATTTTCTTTTCTCCCTTATAATAGCTTACACAAACATAAGAACTCTAAACACTTACCATAATCATGGATGATTGTATTGACTGCTTTCTGACGCATTAAATTAGCGTATTGAAAAACGACGAATATAACAGATACCAGATAAAGATATAAATAGAATCCCTGTTGAAAAATTAGAATAATGGTTAGCCATAATAGCACTTAAGGTAAAGAAAAAAAAGAGATTATTAGCTTATTACCTGATAATATGCGTCTGGTACTCCCTTGGCGATAACTTCTGTGACCGGAAATGCTAGTCCCAGTACAACTAGTAATTTGGCATAAAGTGCGGAAAGAGCTTTACTTAAAGCCTCACTGTAAAATAATAAACAAAAACTTTAGAATCCTCAAAATGTAATTTGACTTACTGTAGAAAGTTCATTCAGTTGGTTCAGATAATTATTAACACATTGTGCGATTCATGTCAGTTTTTAATCATCATAGTTTTGAATGGTTTTGGTTTTGTATTTACAGTGAATTATTCTCGTAATAAAATTTCTATCGTCCTCTCGTGTAGTTTATATTAGGTCATTGCTTCTGCCACATTTATTTTCATTAAACTTGGTATGTGTCGGATTCATTTCCATATTTAAATCATATTCACCGGTTGGGAAGTACTCGGAATCATTGTTAACATGTCTATCCTTAAATAAATGGAGGTTGTGCTTTTGAATAGTGTTGACGCGTTGTAGGTGTAGGTGTCTCGTATCGTGGGTGACATAACGTAGGCTGTGACGCTATCCGCCGGGGCCTGCTCGTAACAATGCGTTTCAATCTCACTGATAAGTGACTGAGAAAGCTCGCAGAATTTGTGAGGTAACTAAGTACTTAAGTATGTAAATGTACCATGGCAGAATGAGCTCTCAATTGTAGTGACTTGTATTTCCGCAGAATGGTTGAATTTTAGTAGGTAGTAAATTTTGTACGCATTTGCAAGTAAATAGTTCTATTGTAGACTTGACTTTATAAGTTTTATTCAAATTTTCCCGTTTATCTAACCACCCGATCCTACCTGAATGTGAAGTGGCACAAATCAAACTATCAGCTTTTTTTATAAATTAAAATATTATGTATTTTAAAGCTTCAGTTAAACCTGGTAGTTTGTTCATTGTTTGTTTGTTTCTGAAAGATATAACCTTACAATATCACTTAAAATCTGAAGACCTAATGATGCGTAATATATTTTGTATGTTCCATTCGAGATAACTAACGGCTAATATTTAATTTTTTTTACGTTAAACCTTTACTTAACGCGTGACTGAATTACACACATGTAAACGTCCAACCATTTTCAAAAACTGTCACATTTATATTAGTGGTATGACTGTTTAGAGTGTCCGGTAAGCGGCTGCGGTCGCCGAGCGCGTCAGCCGGTAAGACGCGGGCTCGCGGTGTCACCGGCAGGTGTCGCATGTCCAGTGCTGATTTATGTTCAGCTTTACAACTATTTACATAGAATGGCTTTAAAACTTCTGAAGAACGGTTGGACGGTGAACAAGTTAAACTGAAGTGAAACATGGTCGAGTTTGTCGCGTAAATTCTACTAGCTTTATTTTATATAGGCTTGCGTTTGACCACAATCACGCCTGATGGAAAGCGAAGATGAGGCCTACGACTTGAAAATGACCAAATTGTAGTGATCAGGGAACACAGTCGCAATATATATCTCTACAACGTTTAAACATACAAACCTCAAACTCAGAATGAAAACAGAGATAATTAATACCGCATATCAACAAACAATAAAACCGGTCAAGCGTGACGCGGTCTTTGGGAAAAACATGAAACTTTACAGGTTGTCAGTCAGCGGCTGTATGTACTTTATTTATTTATTTAAATTTTATGGCCTACATGTTTTTGCCCTTGACCGTATAGGAATTTTCAGTGTGTAAGTCCAACTCGCAATTGGCCATTTTTTATTTCGACTCTATGTCAAAGAATTAAGGTCGAAAAGTGACGAACCTTTTTTACCCCGACTATACATGCCTCTTTACTTTGGCTATCTTCTTCTTGTTCTCCTACTATACTTACTGCCCCATAATCTCCGCGGCGGAAGGCGGAGTTTCGTGTATGGTAGAAGCCATAGATGCGCGGGAGTGCGGCGAGAGCTCGGAGAGGAAGCGACGCTGCGTCGCTGCGCATAGCGCGAGCGCCTGCGATGGTCTTCGGAACGCAGCGATGATCGCAGACGGTCGCCTGGTAAATGGTGATGATTCACTAATTTTGGTGATGTGAATTATGAAATACTAGCTTTTGCCCGCGGCTTCGCTCGCGTGTATGTACATACCATGAGTATTCCAAAGAACCAAGATATCAAGCAAGCAAGCATACAGGCAAGCAAGCAAGCATGCAAGCATGCAAGCAAGCATGCATGCACGCAAGCAAGCAAGTGTGCAAGATAGCGTGCAAGTAAGCGAGCAAGCAAGCCCGACTAAACTTCAGGTAGATACGGTCCTTTACAGTATTTCTTTATATACAATGTTTTTCACTATTCGAAAGCGGGCCCTAAAATAACCAGGTTTGTTAATAATATAAAACCTATAATTAATTTCCCCTGTCCTGCATTAGGTATAATTCGATGTTTTCTTACCTTCTACGGAAACTTGAGTAACTGGAAGCGCTGTGTACCTACTTAGCATTGATATTATACATATTATAGTATTTTGTTAAGGTGTTGTGTGACCTAACCGTTAAGGAGTTATACCTTCCATCATCAGCTCAACTGAATAACCAGAAAGAATACAACTAAAGGTCTATACGTGCATATAATATTTAAAGAAACTTCCTATAACTCCTAACCGTTAAGGAGTTTGACCTTCCATCATCAGCTCACCCGGATAACCTGAAAGAATACTACTATCGGTCTATACGTACCTATAATATTTGAAAAAATATCCTCAACTCCTAACCGTTAAGGAGTTTTACCTTCCATCATCAGCTCATCTACATGAGATGATGTCTACCAGACGCAAACACTTAAATAGCTTGAGAAAATATATGAAAAACCTAATAATGCGTGCCTACAAAATTTGAGGGTTGCCCTCGATTTCCCTGAGATCCCGTCATCAGATCCTGATTTGGTGACAATGGAACCATCTTAGGAGTGTATTGTATTCTTTCGAATAAAAAAATATTTTTTATAATCGGTCCACAATTGACCAAGAAATCGGCGAACATACCTACATTAAAAAATACATAAAGTGGAATGCATAATCTCATCCTTTTTTTTGAACTCGGTTAAAGAGCCCTTTGCGGCCTATTTACAGTGTAAACTTATGAATTTTGAAATTTTAGCTTTCTACAACCAGTAAAACGCAAAATCCCGTTTTTCCCGTTCCCGTAAGAATTTCGGGAAATGCTTTCTTAGTGCTCCCGTAAACTCCCCAAGGAACCCACTTGCCAAATTTCGTCTTTCTACGACCAGTAAAACGAAAAATCCCATTTTTTCCCGTTCCTGTGGGAATTTTGGAAAGTCCTCTCACAATGCTCCTCTACCTTCTCCAAGCAACCTACATGCCGAATTTCAGCTTTCTACGATCATCAAAACGAAAAATCCCGTTTTTTCCCGTTCCCGTGGGAATTTTGAAAAGTCCTCTCTCAATCCTCCTCTACACTCCCCAAGCAACCTACATGCCGAATTTCAGCTTTCTACGACCAGTAAAACGAAAAATCCCGTATTTTCCTTATCCCGTGGGAATTTCCGAAAATCCTTAAAACAGTTTTTTTACTATTATAATTACCTACTTCTATGTCAAACTTTAAGAGTCTAGTAATTATAGTACATAGGATCCCGTTGAACTGAATATATAAATCCCGTTTTTTCCTTATCCCGTGGGAATTTTGAAAAATCCTGAAATTAATGTTTTAACTATTATAATACCTACTTGTGTATCAAATTTGAAGAGTCTAGTTATTATAGTTACTGAGATAGGGTCACTCGGCATCGAATTTATAAATCCCGTTTTTTCCCGTTCCCGTGGGAATTCCCAAAAATCCTTCCTTATTGGATGCCAACATTGTATAAGGTATCTATGTGCAAAATTTCAAGTCTCTAGATCCAGTGGTTTGGGCTGTGCGTTGATATATCAACAGTCATTTAGTTTATTTAGACATTTCAACCCCGTCGCACCCCATCCAGGGAGATGGTATTTTACGTCCGCCACGTCGGATTTTAAAACCGTTGTTGTTTTCATAACCAGCGACCCGATAAACCATAGAAACAACACCCATGTTGATTTTCAGACTTTGTTACCCCTTTCCCCCCTTTTAGGGGTTGAATTCTCAAAAAACCTGAAACACGTGTTTACTCATTTACCATTAGGAGTACTTCTGTGAAGTTTCGAATAAAATAGTCGAACTAATCTTGTTTCCCCATACAAACTTTGGACCCCCTTTTCACCCCCTTAGGAAGTGAATTTTGAAAAATCCTTTCTTAGTGCACCCCTAGACCTTATAAGGAACCTACATGCCAAATTTGGAATCTCTAGGCCCAGTGGTTTGGGCTGTGCGTTGATATGTCAGTCAGTCAGTCAGTCAGTCAGTTTCTTCTTTTATATATATAGACTAGCTTTTGCCCGCGGCTTCGCTCGCGTGTACCATGAGTATTCCAAAGAACCAAGATATCAAGCAAGCAAGCATACAGGCAAGCAAGCAAGCAGGTCCACAATTGACCAAGAAATCGGTGAACATACCTACATAAAAAAATACATAAGGTGGAATGCATAACCTACTCCTTTTTTAGAAGTCGGTTAAAGAGCCCTTTGCGGCCTATTTACAGTATAAACTTACAATACTTATACTTACTACTTATTTTAGCTTTTTACAACCAGTAAAACGCAAAATCCCGTTTTTTCCCGTTCCCGTAAGAATTTCGGGAAATGTTTTTTTAATGCTCCCCTACACTCCCCAAGGAACTCACCTGCCAAATTTCAGCTTTCTATGACCAGTAAAACGAAAGATCCCGTTTTTCCCGTTCCCGTGGGAATTTTGGAAAGTACTCTCTCAGTGCTACTCTACACTCCCCAAACAACCTACATGCTGAATTTCAGCTTTCTACGGCCAGTAAAACATAAAGTCCCGTTTTTTCCCGTTCCAGTGGGAATTTTGGAAATACCTCTCTTAATCCTCCTCAACACTCCCCAAGGAACCCACTTGCCAAATTTCAGCTTTCTATGACCAGTAAAACGAAAAATCCCGTTTTTCCCTTTCCCGTGGGAACTTTGAAAAGTCCTCTCTCAATGCTCCTCTACACTCCCCAAAAAACCTACATGCCGAGTTTCAGCTTTCTACGACCAGTAAAACAAAAAGTCCCGTTTTTTCCCGTTCCCGTGGGAATTTTGGAAAGCCCTCTCTCAATCCTCCTCTACACTCCCTAAGCAACCTACATGCCGAATTTTAGCTTTCTACAACCAGTAAAACGAAAAATCCCGTTTTTCCCGTACCCGTGGGAATTTTGGAAAACTCTCTCTTAATTCTCCTCTACACTCTCCATGCAACCTACATGCCAAATTTCAGCTTTCTATGACCAGTAAAACGAAAAGTCCCGTTTTTTCCCGTTCCCGTGGGAATTTTGGAAAGTCCTCTCTCAATGCTCCTCTACACTCCCGCAACCTACATGCCGAATTTCAACTTTCTACGACCAGTTAAACGAAAAATCCCGTTTTTCCCGTTCCCGTGGGAATTTTGGAAAGTCCTCTCTTAATGCTCCTCTAAACTCCCCGAGCAACCTACATGCCGAATTTCAACTTTCTACGACCAGTAAGACGCAAAATCCCGTTTTTTCCCGTTCCCGTGGGAATTTTGAAAAGTCCTCTCTCAATGCTCCTCTACACTCCCCAAGCAACCTACATGCCGAATTTCAGCTTTCTACGACCAGAAAACGAAAAATCTCGTTTTTTCCTTATCCCGTGGGAATTTCCGAAAATCCTTGAAACAGTTTTTCACTATTATAATTACCTACTTCTATGCCAAATTTGAAGAGTCTAGTAATTATGGTTCATAGGATTCCGTTGAACTGAATATATAAATCCGGTTTTTTTCTTATCCCGTGGGAATTTTGAAAAATCCTGATTGTAATATTTTAACTAATGTAATACCTATTTGTATATCAAATTTGAAGAGTCTAGTTATTATAGTTACTGAGATAGGGTCACTCGGAATCGAATATATAAATCCCGTTTTTTCCCGTTCCCGTGGGAATTTTGGAAATTCCTCTCTCAATGCTCCTCTACACTCCCCAAGCAACCTTCATGCCGAATTTCAGCTTTCTACGACCAGTAAAACGAAATATCCCGTTATTTCTTTATCCCGTGGGAATTTCCGAAAATCCTTAAAACTGTTTTTTACTATTACAATTACCTACTTCTATGCCAAATTTGAAGAGTCTAGTAATTATAGTTCATAGGATTCCGTTGAACTGAATATATAAATCCCGTTTATTCCTTATCCCGTGAGAATTTTGAAAAATCCTGAAATAGATGTTTTCATTATTGTAATACCTACTTGTGTATCAAATTTGAAGAATCTAGTTATTATAGTTACTGAGATACGGTCACACGGAATCGAATCTATAAATCCCGTTTTTTCCCGTTCCCGTGGGAATTCCCGAAAATCCTTCCTTAGTGGATGCCTACATTGTATAAGGAATCTATGTGCAAAATTTCAAGTCTCTAGGTCCAGTGGTTTGGGCTGTGCGTTGATATATCAACAGTCAGTCAGTCAGTCAGTCAGTCAGTTTAGAATTTTATATATATAGATTAGGTTTACATATTTGTTTTGATAAAATTACTTTCTGCTATTTTTTTTTGCGGCGCATGTCTTTCCGGTAGCGCTGGTTTAGGTACTATAAAAAAGAGACATGTCAAAGAGCCCATTGCAGAGCCTGCTTATAGTATAAAGTAGTCAATGTGCTCCCAAGGGGCTAAAACGTGGAGGTAACTTCAGCAACGTAAAGGCGTGATCTAGTCCCATCACCCTGGTGTTGCCGTGGTGGTCTAGTGGTTAGATCTATGCTCTCTCAAGCAGAGGGTTGTAGGTTCGAGACCCAGACTCGCACTTTTGAGTTTTTGGAAATTTATGTGCAATATTGTATTTGAAATTTACTATGAGTTTTACGTGGAAGGAAAACATCGTGAGGAAATTTGCACACACAGAAGAGTTCAATGATGTGTGTGAAGTTCTCAATTTGCAGTGAGCCCGCGTGAGAACTACGGCCCAAGCCCTCTGATTCTGAGACGAAGCCTGTGTCCTGCTGTGGGTCGAATATAGGTTATGATGATGATGACCTGGTGTTGAGGTTGGCGGCGATGGCTTTGGCCTCGACGTCGCTGGACATGCGGCGGCTGTTGGGCTGCGAGTGCGCCTGCACCAGCGGCTCCGACGCCGGGTTCAGCATCGCGTGCGTGCGCTCACGCAGCTTTTGGATGTCCGAGTATGAGGACTCGTCGCTGTGGAGACAAAACTATAATGTGTAACCACGATACGTTGGTACTCCGTGATAGGTTTGGTCGACCAAGTACTGACACGTACCGTGACAGACAAAATAATATTCTTCTATAGAATATTTATTTATTTTGTATAATCATACGATACAAATCGCCAAAATTTAAAAGTAACATTTTGTATGCTGACCTTTGATCAATTATAACTGTAGATCCACAGTCGCGCGCCCGAAAATGTCCGAGCCAAATGAGCGCCACTTTGATAAAAGTGGCCTTCTTTTTTCTCAGAACGTTGCGTGAAATTGTCAAGTTTAGCTGTCAAGTGGAGTTTTGCCGCTACCGAAATTCGACTGTAATGAAGTAAAGACTAGGTTCAAATTTCTGTGTAGTAGATGATTTTATTTGTTACGCAAACAAATAAAAAAGTTCGGACATTCTTTGAAGGGGATTTTGTTCGGCAATGTGTATCTTCAGTTATAATTGATCAAAGATGCTGACTCAAGCAGATCGCACTCAAAATATACTTGTAACCTTACATCTAACCCATTATCTAGCAAATAAACCATTTCAATTTAATGATATTATATAACGAAACAACTTATAATATCATTGTTTCAATTCATTTCATTAGAGTTTCTGTTAACGAATTCATATACAGACCCGGGCCGTGCCCGACCAGTACGCGCAAACTTTGATCAATTATAACTGAAGATACACATTGCCGAACAAAATCCCCTTCAAAAAATGTCCGAACTTTTTTATTTGTTTGCATATATAACAATTGGCTAAGTAAAGTTTTTTGAAGAGGTGCTAATTATATTTTTTTTCGACAGTGGTCGACTTCAACACTAAGAAACTGCAGGTGTTTTATTTTTATCTCCTTTTATTTATTGGAAATATTTTTTTAAGTGTTCGAGATGACATTTGTGAGATTTTACGGCTGACAAGCGGTTCGTGCTCAATACTAAGAAGAAATAGAAAAAAAAAACAAAGTCAACTGTCGCTTCTGTCAATGTCAAATGAAATCTAACCATTTGCGTTTCGTTTGCTTTGCGTGGTCCAAGAAGCAGTTCCAAAATAGTGATCGAAAGTATTCAATCGTGATCCAATTAACGTGCATAGGTCGTGGAGAAATGCGATAAAATTGAAAGTCCGGATTTTATGCGGAGGTCGATAAAAATAGTCCAAAAATCATACTGAGCACACCAAAACGCAAAGCAAACGAAACGCAAACGATTTGACATTGACAGAAGTGACAGTTGACTTCGTTTTTTTTTTCTATTTCTTCTTAGTACTGAGCACGAACGGCTTGTCAGCCGTAAAATCTCACAAATGTCATCTCGAACACTTAAAAAAATATTTCCAGTAAACAATAGGAGATAAAAATAAAACAGCTGCAGTTTCTCGATCTCCAGAACGCCGACTGTCGAAAAAAAATATAATTAGCACCTCTTCGAAAAACTTTACTTTGCCAATTAAAATCATCACCTACACAGAAATTTGAACCTAATCTTTACTTCATTACAGTCGAATTTCGGTTGACACTTGACAGCTAAACTTGACAATTTCACGCAACATACTGAGAAAAAAGAAGGCCACTGGCGCTCATTTGGCTCGGACATTTTCGGGCGCGCGACTGTGGATCTACAGTTATAATTGATCAAAGCGCGCAAAGAATATTTTGTCGGTGTCTGATACTGCACGTGCCTGACACACTCAGTGTCTGTAGCTATGAAACGATAGTGCTTTACTATTTGTATGACAGTTCCTACGCCAAAGTAGGAACAATAAGGCTGATTGTCACATTGTTTTTTGAGTGAATAAGTTTTTGTTAAAAATTTCATTTTCAATACAAGCATTTTCGCTAACTGTACTTTTTAGGGTTCTGTAGTCAACTAGGAACCCTTATAGTTTCGCCATGTCTGTCCGTCTGTCTGTCTGTCCGCGGCTAAGCTCAGAGACTGTTAGTACTAGAAAGCTGTAATTTGGCATGAATATATATTTTAGTCATGCCGACAAAGTGGTTAAATAAAAAACACAAAAAAGTTTTATTTTAGGGTACCTCCCATAGACGTAAAGTGGGGGTGATTTTTTTTTTCTCGACTAACCCTATAGTGTGGGGAATCATTGAATAGGTATTTGAAAATAAATAGGGGTTTGTTAAAACCATTTTTTGATAAAGTGAATGTTTTCGGAGATATTCACTCCGAAAGTTCAAAATAATGTGTCCCCCCCCTCTAACTTTTGAACCGCACGTCTAAAAAATATGAAAAAAATCACGTAAGTTAAACTTAATAAAAACATTGTAGGAAAATTATTTTCAACTTAATCAGTTGAGCAGTGTTTAAGTTTTTTTAAAAAATATTTCTAAACTAAGATTGTAATTTAACCGACACTGCAAGCATTTTCTTTTCTTTAAGTACCTATAAAATCACGCTAACAGTATCTCCTTTCAAATAAAAAAAAAATAATTGAAATCGGTTCATATAATAAAGAATTACATCTGAAAAACCATCACATACATACTAGGTCATAAGTAGATTAGTTACCCAATTCGCCGATAGATGGCGCTGTACCACCGACGTTGGTATTCTGCGCGCGGTGGGAGTTGGGACCAAAACAAGGTACCACATTAATAAAGTATGCAAAGATTTTGCCGTACCTGCTACGGAACCCTATCTTGGGCGTGTCCGACACGCTCTTGGCCGGTTTTGTTAACTGTACTTGCACTGCCATCCAACCTACATAAGTATACCAAATTTCAAGTAAATCCGACCACTGGAAGTGGGTCAAATTTAACTTCCAAGATTTGACCCGTACATACATGTTTACATACTACATTGCAAGTTAATATAAAGCTTTTAAAATAGCCTTTGATGCTTTAAGTCATACAACTGTCAGGGTGGCAAAGAAATTTCTTGGTCAACTATAATATCATAACGTACTGCGATGTACTTCATGTATATGTCTTGGCCATATCGTAGATTTGCTCACTTCATGAAATACTCGAGAATTTCATGAAATTGTCACATGTTTCATCATGATGTAGTTTGGGCAGATCAACGATAAGAAATCGTTTCAAGATAGGTATGGGCAACTAAACGCGCGGCTATTTCATGAAATACGGTCATACATTACATGCCCATATCGAGAAACGATTTCTTATCATTGATCTGCCCAAACCACATCATGATGTGGCCAGTAGACAGTGAAACATTTCATGAAATGCGACTATTTCATGAAATTCTCGAGAATTTCATAAAATAGCCACGCGTTTAGTTGCCCATATCGAGAAACAATTTCTAATCATTGATCTGTCCAAACCACATCATGATGTGGCCAATAGACAGTGAAACATTTCCTGAAATGCGACTATTTCATGAAATTCTCGAGCATTCCATGAAGTGAGCAAATCTACGATATGGCCACGACATATGTATCTTATGGCCCAACATCGTGATTAATGATATGCCATTGATGACTGACTACTATATGATAAATGCGAATTAAAATAATACATATTAGAGTATTATTTATTGAGTAGGGTAAATTATGAAGTCCTAATAATAAACAAATATTTGGATGGCAATGTATTCAAATGGCTATTTTCTTTATTTATTATGCACGTTTAGAAAATATGTGTAGGTAAGTAGAAGGGTGCAGACGGCACCAATCCGCCGTATCACACAAAGAGCTCTATCATAAATATTTTCATCATATATTCGTGGCTTTGGTAAAATCCACGAAAATGATATGATGGTATTTTACGCTCAATTCGCTGAAGTGTTTTAGTTGTTAAAAGTTGAGAGATTTATTTAGAAGTTGTGGTTGGTAGACATTATTGATGCTTACTATAGTGATCATAGAGTTGTTGATTTTGTTAAAAATGTACAATGCAAATCAGAGTATTCAGACCAAAACTTCTCTACCTCATTTAATTTTTCCTTGATGGTATTTATTTAAATCCGAAGAATGCACCATAATATATGGAAATGATCTATGAAATATTACAGCAACACCCTGTAAATTGAATATTTAAAGGTTCGTACGCCTGAAGTATTGAACTACTTCAACGGAATAGCTTTGAGCACAAAATCTTCAAAATATGCATCTGTCCGCCGGAAATGTCTTTCTGAGCTTTCTATCCTGCCTCGCCACACTCTACTTTGAATATCAAATCGTAATATAAGTATTTGAACCTATTTTATTCTTCTTTCTATCAAATCTAGGCGATATATTTCTAAGTTTCTAACTTAAAAGGTACGTAGAGCCGTAACTTAAAAGATAAAACTCTGCGATTAATACAAAGAGAGGTGCAATTTTAAAAGAAACTTTAATTAAATGTTTGATATCTCCGGTGTATTTATGAGGAGCAGCGACTAGCGGGAACGCCGCTGTCTACCACCGCGACGTTTCATTTTCACGTTTGAAATAAAAGAATGGTCTCACCGGATTCTAACAATGGATACCGCTCTCGCTGGCATAACGGCGCAGGAAGAAAGGAACCGCGTTTTATGCATTTAATTAACTAGAAAGGATTAAAAAGCTGTTTCATCATAACGCTCACTAAGATTCTCGTTTTTCCCACGACATTATAAAGTAGGTTAGTGGCTTAACTGTATAAGTTATGTTTAAATATTCGCCTATGGAGTTATGGATTTGGGTGTTATTGCCGAGAAAATAATTGATGCAATATTGTTTAAGAACATTTCCTTCACTTATAGTATTTTCAACGCCAAAGCTTCATTCGGGTGCGCAAAGCTGAAGCTTGAATCCATTTCCTCCTGGTTTATCGCACCATTAAAGTTAGGTTCTTTATTTCACCATCTTACTCCTGATGTTATGGGGTGAATTTTTGAAATATTTTTTTTACGTAATTTCGCTGGGCAAATTTTTTTTTTACTTTTGGTGAAATTGAACACTCGTTGAGATACTCCTTTGGATTTGGATTTCAATGCTACAAAAGGCCCCAATTTAAAGTCAATAATTTAGTAGTTATACAAAATTGAAAAAAAAAAGCACCACCGAAATTACGATAGTGACAGCGAAATTACGTCTTTATTAATTACATAGAAAATAAGTTCAAAATTATAAACCATTACTATGATTTATGTATGTAACTATAATTAATTTCATATAGGTGTACATATTCGTGTATAGTTAGATTAATAAAATAATAAATTAAAGTTTTAAACTGTTTGTTTAAGTTTTTCTTAGGAACAATATTTTGTCAAAACGTTACAAATACTATATAAAAAAGTATGTATTTGCCTTCACAAATAAAAATAAACTAGTACAAAATTCTAATGACTCATTTCGAATGTGTCATGATTAATATAAAATATCATAATCAACATAGTTGCTAGTATGCTTGCTTGCATGTTGATTGTTTGCTTCTTACTTGCTAGTATGCTTGCAGGTTTAATTGCTTCCTTAAAATGCTTAAGATACAGATAGACATGCTAGTATAAATCATCCTTAAAACGAGCATGCTATTTAGCTGAGAAACATTGGCTTGAGAAACGCATGTTCGTTTTAAGCATGTTCTTAAATTAGGTATGGTCATTTCAAGTAGCAATCATAATAGCATGATTTTGTGCTAATAGGTAATGAGGATGTCTATCTAATACCTTTAAACGAGCAATTCTTGTATATATATATATAATCAGGATCTCGAAAACGGCTCCAACGATTTCGATGAAATTTGGTATGTGGGGTTGGGTTGGGTGGGGTTTTCGGGGATGAAAAACTGATCTAGCTATGTTTCATTTTCAGAAAATCGCTTTTACTCGTGTTTTCCGGCTATTTTTGTTTGCATTAGAATATAAAGCTAAATTTCGCCGACTTCGAGCAGATCAGAATGGCACATTAGAAATCGGGTGGTCGCGGATTCAGCCGACCTCGGTTCGATTCCACGTTTTTTTTCATAATTTTTAGTTTTTTTTTTTAAGTTTTTTTTTTATGAGAAAACGTCAGGTTTCTTCTTTTGTGAGAAAAAGTTACTTTTTTGTGAGAAAAAGTTACTTTTTTGTTAGAAAAAGTGTTATAGGGAACGTGCAGTAACTATAGGCGGCAGCACTAATGCGACAGAAGAGACACTATGCGGACAGTAAAACAAACTTATCAAGGTAAAACATTCAAATTGATGGCGCCCTTATGGCACCAGTTGGCAGCACCGTCTATGTGCACGTTCCCTATTGGGAGCACAGAACAGGAAAAGCCGGTTGTCTGTAAAGTCGGTTTACGGACGATAGTTTAACGTGACTCACCCCCCCCCCCTCCGGTGTTTTTGTCAAATATCTTGAAAACGGTGCATCCTACGGCAAAATCAATGAAATTTTCATCCCCCCTTTAATACCCCCGCGCTCCCTCCCCCGCTCTCACCCCCCCCCCCCCCACCCCTCCGGTGTATATAATCAGGATCTCGGAAACGGTTCCAACGATTTCGATGAAATTTGGTATTTGGGGGTTTTCGGGGATGAAAAATTGATCTAGCTTGGTCTTATCTCTGGGAAAACGCTTGGTACCGAGTTTCTGCCCGAGCAGAGCTCGGTCGCCCAGGTACTCTGTACCTATATAAGTATAGGTACATTATGCAAACGACGCAGCGGATAACATCTAGTAATTAGTACCTATTTCTTAACATGAAACTACCGTCAGATTCAATCGTAGTGAATATATACTGTTTTAAACTTTCGTGATTTTTCACTCATAGCTAAAATACTACAAACAAGACTTATCGCGCAAAACACACGAATAATATTTACCTCGACGTTTCGACTACATTAAAAGGTAAGTAAGTAAGGTGGTATGTAAGGTGGTCGAAACGTCGAGGTGTACTCGTGTGTATTGCGAGATAAGTCATGTTTATGGTATTTTACCTATGTAGTGAATATAGTTAGTAATTTCGCTGCCATATCTGTAATTTCGCTGGACAAAAATGCCCGTGAAATTATGCCACCGAGGATTACGAGAATTAGGTATTTTTGCGATTACTGCTAAACTATATACATGATTAATATAAGCTCTTTACTGTGAAATAAGGACTAAGTAAACTAGTAAATAAAAATATAACCATTTAATTAAAACCACTATATATCGCACAACAGAAATCCACGGAAATTACTTTTATGGTTTATGGTTTAAGACATTTATTTCCCAATAAAAAAAAACGAACTTTTAAGCGAACCAAAATACATGGCGCGAAAGAATCACCTTGGTAGGCACACAAAACTCAGTAGTAGGACGTCCACTCCGCGTGACAGCCGGAGCCACGGTCCTTTCACTTCCAACAATGTCTATTTTTAGTTCCGTCAATTTGCACTAGATGGCGATATTATTTATCAAATCATGTAGAAAATAGATGAAAACAACTTTAAATTCTAGTTTCAAAAAAGCTGTGGCAGTGGCCCATGGGCAGTGGCACAGCAGGGCTGGTATTGGTACGTGTGATTATTGGTCCTTCATATTATAGGTATGGTTCCTAATAGTAGTTACGGGAATTTGCGTTAGATGGCGTTGTGCCGTTGAATAGAGTGATATCTCTATCCTCCTATATATAATGTACTCTGTGGCCGGAGCACAACTAACATACTCTTCCACAAAAATGTGAACATGGCGATATGATCCTTCACCAATGAGATATTAGCAGGTATTTACGCAAGGTAATATTGGTAGCTAGAGGTAGGACAAACACAAAATGACCAACCTATTTTTAAATAACATTGTATTTAGTATAAAAAGTTATAATCGAATGCGTTATGTAATAAGCTTCATTTTGATACATATTGAGTCGAAAAATGACTCCTAGACACAAAGTTATGCTCAATTGATTCTACAAAACCGCGTGTGGGACAGGCCTCACAGACTTACTGCAGTTAGTGTTTCTAAGATTTGGATATTTTTTATGCAGTCTTAATTGAAGTCAACAATGTTTGTAATGTTAAAACTCATTGTATTGTATTGTGAACAATGTATATAAAATTGTGTGGTAGTCATTTTTGTGTGGTTTTTTTTAATTGACTTGGGACGTACAAAAAAGTCGCTTTGAAAATTCACCCTATGATGCTATGACGACGTGGGGTCGTCATTACCTGTCATTATCATTTTCTTCGTGAACGGTGTCCATATCGGTGACGGTGACGCTGGGGCGAAGCTCGTTCGGCTCGGCCAAGGGACGCCTGCTTGGACTCATCTGGACACAACATATAACGAAAATATTTGTACACATTCAGCTAATATTTTTTTCCTATGTATCGAATATGTGTAAATAAATAATTCGCTCTCTATCTCTCTACAGCGCTGAACACTCGAAAGGTGTATGAAAGGCAAGGTTTCCCATCACCAGCCAGAAGATATGTTTGTTAACTTGACGTAACTCGAATTTTCATAATACAGAAAACTATGGTTCACTATGAATGATTTCTTTTCAGTTATTCTCAAAATCAAGAAGAATTAAGAATATTCGGATTTACTATACAAAAATTAAGACAAATCTACATAGTATTAAAAAACTTAAATTTCAATACTAGACGAAAAAACCTGCCTCTATAATTCCCGTTACCATGGGAATTTCGGAAAAACAGATACCCTATGCCACTCTCGGAACAGAGACGAATCTAATGACACCTCACACTTCAAAATCCATTCAGCCGTTTAGGCTGCAGGGCGTGCCAAAGAATGATAGGTACATACAAACATACATGCATAAATATATACGCTTGAAAAACATAATCCTGTCCACAGTCGGGTGATAAAATATGGACGCTTGCCTAGTACCTAAATGCTCATTCACCCTAAACGTAAAAATGGATAGATTGTAGTATTCAGGGAAGACAGATATTACTAAAGTTACAGCCCCTTTATTCGCCTGCCTGTTGAGAAATTTATGCTTGACTCTTTTTAAATCTTTTGAATTCTTGTTCATGCTCTCTAACTACCTACTGGGCACACTATTTTACTAAAAACAGCAAACTAATTCTAAAACTTGCTTCACATCTATTGGTGAACACAAACATGAAGATGTAGAAATTTAACTGTGGAAGTTCCCGGCGGATTAAGAGGCGAGCCTTAATCGCACCCAACGCACGGTTTAACGATCAAGGCTACTCCATACCTATACTGCCTAGCTAGAGTACAGAGTACACCTGGATTACCGAGTCTTCATTATCAAATAATAGTAGATTGTTCAACAAGGGACTAAAACAAGCCATAATGACACGAGATATTTAGCCACCCGAGCGATAGCGAGGGAGGCTATAATTCGAGTTGTCATTATGGTAGTTTAGTCCCGCGTTAAACACTCTACTTTTCACTTTGAATGCGAGGAAAAAAACGACGTACAAAATTACTTTTTTACAACGTATGCTCAATACGAGCAATGGACATCTGTTCAAAATTCAAATAGCAAAAAAAATACCGCTATCTTTTCTTTTATATTTTTTTGTAAGGTGACGCTTTAAATGCTTGCATAATTAGCCAACAGATTCTAACTTAAAGACTATGTTAAAACTAATTGGACTATGCATGTAAGAATGATAATTGTTCATTCATTAGAATCGGCAAATAAATTAACCTAATTGATCTAAGTTCACACACAAAATATATTGTTAACTGAAACACTTACCCGTGAATAAAGAAACGACTTTTTAAGTTTATTTTCTATATGCCAATTCTTTGTTAAATTATATCTAATTATACTTTCTATTTACTATTAAATGCAACATCGCATTATTTTGAAGTCACGCCATATTAACATTCAAACGTAACTGCTCTATCTACCGTACACTCCACTGCTTTGCCGACAGAGCGGATTGCTATTTTATCGACAGAGCAGGGAACTGCTTTGACGACAGCGTTTTTAAAAAAAAAACAAATTAAAAACACCTAAGCTAAAGGAAATCTTTCTTTAACGTGCAAAATAAAATTAATTCATCTTTAATATTTTATAATTAAATAGATTAAGATTCGTAATTATTCAATGTGTTTCACGAAATTATTATTTTTTAAATATTTTTTATACAGTTGTCATTTTGAGGTTATTTCCACGCCCTAAAGGCTTCCACAGACCGAAGCGCAGGGCGCTACAGTGCGTCCGCAGCGCGCTTCGGTCTGTGGAAAGCTTTAAAATTGTCTATACCCAGTTACTGAAAATGGCGATAATCCTCCATTCACAAACACCGTGATTGGCAGTTTAGGGGTTTCCATAGTCAATTAAAAAAATTTTACTTTAATCCCTTGAGATCAAAAAAGAGCTTTAGTCCCGATATGCAGAGACTAAAGTAACATTTTAAGAGCATGAGAAGTGAAAAAAATAATAAAATAACTCTTAACTAAAGTGTTTGGCTAAAATCTTAACTAAAATGAATGTTTTTTGTTTTTCGCGGAAGTTAGATTGAAAAAGATTACTACGAAGGTTCGTTTCTAAGTTGTAATGCTATTGATAGGTATATATTTAATTATGTTTTGTTTTTCTTACAAAAAATTACCCGTGATTGACCCTTATCAGATGGAAGGTGCAGATGAGGCCAAAGGTGTATAATTATGAGACTATAGATTTTTGTGACTGAATAGTTTGCAAAGAACAATCCATGTAGCTCTTGATTGCATCATGATACACTTTATGATTCATGGATGAGTATCAAAATTAACTAACTACCTGTGTCTAGGATTATTATTTCATATAATATCAAATATGTACCAATACAGAAGGTTTTAAAAATAATCAGGTGTTTGGATTAAACGGATTTATACAACTGCAAATGTTGAGATTCTTTTAATTGAGATTGATAAATGTTTGTATACATTAGTTGATGTTCAAAGCGTACGGCTTCAAAGGCGTGGATACATTTTGAATCAAAAATTTACATCAAAAAACCTTTATATTTAGGTATGGTCACTCCAACTATTTAACCTAACTATGTGCTAAAATATTCCAGGTTAATTTTAAAGCACTTTCTAGATACGTATTGTTAAAATATACCCAGCTGACACTTCTTCGTATCGTTTCACAGCTTCATTGTTCAAGCACAATAAGTAGAGTATCTTCCCGATTCAATGGTGACAAGGAGCTAGACAACACATTAACGTCATGGCCATATCTATGTACATAAGTATACTTACGGCATGCCATGATAAAATAAATACTTAGTAGAGACGTAAATGATGGCAGAGATACTAAACAGAAGATAGATTCCTTTAAAGTTTCGACTGACAGATTGATACTTATCGTAAGTTTCGAAATAGAATTCCGAGCTTTGTGTTCGGAAACCTAAAAGTGATAAATTGAAATTAAAAAAAATGGTAGTATTGAAAATGTAGGTACTTATGAAAACCAGACTATGTGACAAAAAACACGTGGTTGCTCACTGCGTTGTTTAATTGACAGAGATCAAACCGTGCTTGAACTTGAACGAAAATTTACTGCTACAATCGAGGCGTATTTACCTCTTCGGAGTCTTCTCTGAAGAGACCATATTTATGTCACAGTATAAATACTTTTTAAATATTTAGCACTGGGTTTTGTTTACGTTCAAACGAAGACATCGTGTATCAAAATAAATTTTAAAAACAAACTAACCTGTCTATGAAACACCGAGTTGATTTTTTCCTGGAATATTTTCTCATTGCCCAGATTGCCCTAATCTTCAACACGATACTGTAGCGCTCAGCGTAATTGAATTGACACGGCACATCCAAATTGCTTCCAGCTAAGGTTTTTTATTTTATTTTCCTATTATGTTTGCCTTTTAGCTTTAACGTATACGCAGGGAAACGTTTACATCGGATGTTGCTAAATTGTAGCGAAATTCGATATGAAACGAGCGGTTATCTGCAACGGTAAGCGTGCAATAGCTGCTTGAGGCGGTTTTGTTTACCGAGATACGAGTGTATTAACCGCGCAAAGGTGTTACGCTTTTAATCCTTTAATGTCGCAGTGTAAGCTGCGCGTGCTCTCAACCTGCCAATGAGGCGATAAATATATCAAAGAGATGATAAAACATGGGCGATAATGTAAAACGTCACATCTGGGATAGCTATTGCGTAGAAGCACTGAATTCACTAGTCGTTAGTCACGATTTAATTTTGGGTCAAATCACTCACAGACTCATATTCGAGATGGTGTCCACTTCGCCGCGCTTGGTCAAGGTATGAGACGTGGCGGGGAATGGTCATGCCTAGTTAATCACGTGGAAGTTCAACAGGTAACTGTGACTTTTATATGATGCAAAAGTCGGAGACAAGCTAGAACGATACTGTTCCTCTCTAAGCGTAGTACATAACTGTTTGGCTTTGACTTCAACGTCATGAGTGGCTCATTGTCTACGCAGTCTGGTTAATGGTTCAAAATATTGAAAAATTATGATAATTATTGCCTGTCCTCGCTCGAAGTGATTGGACACAAACACCAATTAGTCGATGAGTTCTGTGAGGTTACATGAATATTATTAAATAGAAATGTTTTTCTTGCATTTTGTTTGAATCACCTTGGACAGATCATTACATGACATTAATTAACTAAGTTACGATCAATTGTCAAATGTAAGTTATTTCAAAACATTGGGTAACTATTTGTTGCAATTCAAGCTTGGTCTAAGAACGTAGCTCATCTGAAATCTGGATAAGTAAGCCGAAACTTAAGGTTTGCTATCAACTAAGACGACAAAGTACGTCTACGAGTGTGTGGCTAAATTAAATGTTAATACTGTCTGGAATAAAGAGTAAGATCGTCGTTTGTTTGTTTTGCGTCCGCCGCCGGGCGGTCCGCTCTAAGGTTGTTAGGTTGTTGAATAAGTTTCTGAATTAAGAGAACTGAAAGTTTTCTCATCTCGAGATTACAGCAAAGTGTTTACCGTTTGGTCGTAGGATGCGGCCCGCGCGGCGGCGTGTGCTGCCGCTGGTTTTATTATTCTCTAGTGGAAAAAGGGGTTGTTAGAATTTAAAACATTTGTCAATTTGTCAGTTTATCAGTGTTTGAATTTGTGGGCTCTTACAATTTCACGCAGGGTTTTTTCTCAGCACCCTCCAAATAGAAATTTCTTATCTGTTGCTCAAATATGATATATCGGAAGCTAACCTCATTCGCTATAACGCTATTGGGTTTACTGTTATTCCTTTATAAATCTTACGTTGACTTTACTTAGCATTTTCTAACAAAAAACGCATTTTTACATACCAAATTATAATGTTTATTTAAGTACCGAACCATATCTTTTTAGTTAACTCGGTGAGAAAACAATTTTAATGATTTCAGCCCGCGACAGATATAAGAAAAGTATTATCAATACTACTTCCACGTATGATGATTTGATCTCTGTTTGTTGTGTGAGGACGGATAGCAGCGAGACGTCATAATATATCTTTGCAAGTCGAACGTTGCTCTATGTTTGTTTATAAGATCAAGTCGACACAGCGCAAGCACATCCCTAGCGAACGAAATTCTCGGTATTTTCATAAAATATTTGCGCGAGTATATCGCACCTGATGCTTTGCAGGAGTTGCACTCTAAACTCAGTGATTTACCTAAGTTTAAGGCTACTATCATACATTTAAAACTCAACTTTTAGTAGACATCGTGATAGCAGGACTAAATGAACATAAAAATTTTAAAATATGTTTAGGTACTTCAATATCTTGTTCATCTGCTTATGACCACGGCAGCTGCAGCAAGAGTTATGTACAGTCGCCATCATAAACATCAGATTCAAGGTGGTCAAAAATATCTGAACATGACCGTATTGTCAATCGCGTACGTGTGTGTTAAGATATTTTATTAATGCTCCGATGTTTATGATCACGACAGTACCTAATGTCTACCGAGAACTTCCACAGAGCATAAAGAAAAATAAATAAATTCTAAATTTATAACAGAAAACACATAAATTATAATTTATTTTTCGTAAAAAGGAAAACGAAATACCAAACAAACAATACTATACCTAATTAGACTGGAGTGGGAATCAAAATTGAGGAAACTAAATTCCTACTTACTAGTTGTGTGAAAGACATTTTTGTGAGTAAGATAAATAAAAGAAGAACCAAAAATTAACTTATTAACGATTAAATGACCAGATGTATCTCAGGATATTACACGCAGTCATTCTTACTCTTACCAGCAAGTTACTTATAACTATATAACATCATGTCAACTATATATGTACTAACATCGATGTCTAATCGAACTAAGCACTTACCTTAAAGTTATCGAAACTGGCGTGGAACTAAGAAACGAAGAATCACGCTTCTTTGTTGTATTAACATGTATTGTCATACCTTCACAATTAATAGGTAGGTATGTAAGGCAGATAGAAGTGCTCTTGTTAGCGCTTGGCCTGTCGTGATCTGCTGCAATTTGCGTCTGTTCGATGGTGTAAACCATCCGCGTGTTTTATATATTAATGTTATAGCAGTTCAAATAAACATGTTAAACATATTTGATCAAGTTAGTACCTATTTGAAGTAGCAGCAATGATTTCTCGAGACTGTTTTGAAGACATCTTCTGGTATTCCGTTTTACAACGTAATACCAAACAACGTGTTAGGTTAGTGTAGAAATATTTTGGATACGAATTATTTTAACAGTTGTCTTGCCTATAAGTGACGATAAATCAAAGTAACGATCACACGTAAAATTATGTCTTAAAAATTTTCTTCGTGAGACATATTATCCCACCGTTTTGTGAATGGGCTCTTACTCTCCCACAGTTAATTTTTAGATCAGCTGATACCTTTTTATTCTCAAGTCACAACAAAGTTTCGTTTTATTAGTTACATTACCTTACTTATTAGCTACCAATACGAAAATATCTCATATTCGTCTGCTTTTATGCACGTCATTTATTTATGTGTATTTAAACTTAGCAAAGACACTTAAAAAAACTAGAACTGAGTTAAACATTTGAAAAGAACATAATGCGGGCTTCTAATGTTACTACTTATTATTTAATACTGCTACAAGTGTTGTTCAGAGTCAGAGTTTTTGCCATTATTGGTAATTGTTGCTATTAAAGACACAATTGAGTTTGATCGCTTATTTTTCAGTAAATACAGTCAGTAGTCTTTTTTTGCTAAGAAATATTTTTTTTAATAACTATTTAAACATCGTAGATCGCGAAAGCAGGTAACCGTAAATAAGAAAAAAAAAACTTAAAATGAGAAATACTTTTTTATTTTTATTATGTGCTTTAAATGCACTGCTAATTTATAGTTTTACATGGTAAGGTCAATAGAAAAGTAAAAAACATGGTGCGTCGTTGCTGGCACTTATACTACCTGCCTACCTACTTATCTCTTCTACCCTCACCCTGTACTGTTTAATAGAAAAAAGTGGCTAAACCCATTGTAATTCCGCGTGTGTACCTAAATCCGATATGGATTCCGATGGTTGGTTGGCCATACTTATGCGATGCGATCAATCAGAGTACCTAAGTCTACACTTAGGTCGGCTTCATAAACGATACAAATCTAAATCCGAATTCCGGTTTGTGTATTTGCTTCTTTGATCAATTATAACTGTAGATCCACAGTCGCGCGCCCGAAAATGTCCGAGCCAAATGAGCGCCACTTTGATAAAAGTGGCCTTCTTTTTTCTCAGAACGTTGCGTGAAATTGTCAAGTTTAGCTGTCAAGTGGAGTTTTGCCGCTACCGAAATTCGACTGTAATGAAGTAAAGACTAGGTTCAAATTTCTGTGTAGGTGATGATTTTATTTGTTACGCAAACAAATAAAAAAGTTCGGACATTCTTTGAAGGGGATTTTGTTCGGCAATGTGTATCTTCAGTTATAATTGATCAAAGATTTGCTTTCTGTCAGATCACGCATATCTCATATATCACTCCACCTTTACCATGAACAGCTTTCTTCTGCCTAGCCTGGCCGGCTTTTGTCTATTATGTCTGAATTGAGACTTGTCTTGTGATTGTTCCAATATCCAGGTGTTTGTGTTTATTTGCATTAGATTGTTTTTGTTTTTGTCTATATACTGCACTGCGTAATGTCATTTCATTCTTAAATTCTTTCTTTCTTTATTTTTTTTTTAGGTTTCATTGTATGTAGTGTAATATGTTGTGAGTTTTTCACTTAGTTTAGTTTTAAGTTTCTGTGGACCCACTGAAAACCAGCGTCGTGGCACTTCGTGCCGTGACACATGCTGAGTGGTGTCCTTTTTTTGTAGCAACTACATTCATGTTTAAGGTCTGTTGTGTACTTTTTTAGCTATTATTGTAGTTGTTCAAAAATAAATATTTTCTATTCTATTCTATTCTATCTATTTCTAAATTAATAATGATTGAGGCCAACCTTATCCATTCATAAATGCTTATTAAATAGTTGTTAATTTTATATTTGTCTCTATCGTCATTTTGGCATTTGTCTTTGAAAGACATAGACAAAACACGATTTCTTCTTCAAAATCTCGGATGCCGTAACGCAGATCTGCGCCAGATTTAAGGCTATCTTTTTGTATTTTTATTTTAATCTGTAACATTGGTAACATGTAGCTAAAATTATATTACAATTTATAGAGATGTTGACACCACCAATCAACTGACGTATTTTTTATGTGCTGTCAAATAATAATTCTCCCATACATTTTGTGTGGCACATCACTTTTATGCCTACTTAATCGACTAACTATTTATTTGTTTTAGGGCAGCTACAAATAAAATTTTGCAGTTAAGTAGCAGCACTTAATTGAAATTTTATCTAGTTTTAAGGGTGAATTCTTTTTAATAGAGTAGCGTCTTGAAATTATTCTTTTATAGTGTCGTCACCCATATTAAAATGATTGTAAAACTAACCTTGCACACAAGTCCTGTAATCAGTTGCACTGAATATTTCAACAATGGCTTGTGTCGTCGTTTTTACTACTTTTACTATGTAATAGTGTACACGTTTTCCATCTCCGATTCTGTAGTTGTTACTGATTTGGGCTGTCATTCCGAGCCCGTAGATGACATGCTAATTGTGATAAAGTTGCGTCGCACGACTCGACCGGCGTGGATCACACCTGGTGGGGCTGAGGGACTATTCAAACAACCCACCCAAATATTGAGGATATTACTTAGTATGATACTCTAATACTAGTACTATAAATATGAAAGTTTGTGTGTGTGTGTGTGTGTGTGTGCGCGTGTGCGTGCGGTGCTTCATGCAACTCATGCAAAATGTTGAATTCTGTGAAATAGACAGAATAATTATTACCACGCCCGGGACTTATCACGCTAAACGTGTAAGATGGACGAGTTGAGTCAACTCGTAGCCACGGTCACTGTAATGTGGCTGAAACGTCGAGGTAATTATTACTCGTTTAGTGTCATAAGTCCCAGGTGTGGTATAATTATGAGTGAAAATCAGGAAAGATTAAAACATTATAGAATATAATAGATTTTATTAACACACTGATAAAAAAATATTAGGATCATGCTTTTATGAATTTATATAAATTCCTACTCAAAGGACAACAAAATCATTACTTTTTTTAATTTTTAATTTTCAGAATAATCAACTTTGACAAGAGCCATACTTATTCCGATCTAAACTAATCCTATTAATATAAGTGAGAAAGTTTGTGAAGATGTTTGGATATTTGGATGTTCGGATATTTGTTACTCAATCACGCAATAACGGCTGAAGGGTATTACATGAAATTTGGTATGGAGATAGTTTGAGACCTTAGGAATAACAAAGGATAGCTTTTATCCCGGAAAATTACATAGTTCCCGCGGGATACGGACAAACGAATTCATCGCGGACGGAGCCGCGGGCAACAGCTAGTTGTAAATATTACATTGTGGCGCGGTGGGCGATAGATCACTTAAAACTCATTTGCTCCTCGCCACGTAATGTATTAGGCATTTTGTTGCAATAGTGTTCTTGGATGTGTAAATAGGGCCATGATGGAATACGGGATGAATGGATTTTTCCGAAACATGTCGGGCATACCTCAACCACAAATACGTGAGTGACTCACGTATCTTGCCTTAACATTTCAGAGAGAGTATCACTGTAGTTTTATTTTGCAATTGCGATTAGATTACTAATATGTAGTATCTTTGAAATCATATCCACGAAAATACTACCATCCAATACTGTCATCATACAAAATAACCATCATTATCATCATCATCATCCTAGCTTATTATAATATATGCCCCACTTCAGGGCACAGGCCTCCTCTCAGAATGAGATGGCATGGGCCGTGGTTCCCATGAACGCCCAGTGCGGCTTGGGAACTCACAGACACCATTGAATTTCTTTGCAGGTGTATGCATGTTTCTTCACGATGTCTTCCTTCACCGTAAAGCTCATGGTAAATTTCAAACGTAATTTCGCACATAAATTTTAAAAAACTCTGAGGTGCGAGCCCGGGTTCGAACCCACACGCAAAACTATCGCACGGATCAAATTTTTGACCAATTGACAAAATTATCGAGGGCTGTAATATTCTACTTCATTATGAATTCTAAACAATTTCACTCTTTTTGAATGATTTTTTATATGCTAGTTTTTTATAGATCTAATATAAAAAATCACCCTCTGAACTGGATATACATATACAGGGTATTTTTTTAATTAGTGCACAAATTTTAATATGTGATTCAGTGTCGTTAAAATAACAAATTTCAGTAATTTTCGTTATAGTATTAATATTAATCACTTATTTTTTTTGTTTTTCATAGTAACTCGACCAATTATTGGATGAATTACTATGAACAACCCAAATATCAAAATTTAAAAAAAATCTTGAACAGATAGTCGTTATCTATCAACGATACTGAATCACGTATCAAAATTTGTGCACTGATTAAAAACTTACCCTGTATAAATGATCCACATAAAATACGTTCCATTAAACGCATACATACATATTAACGTAGGCAGGCATTCCTTTTAAATTTATGTTTTTCTCTTTCGGTATTTAACTTACAATTACAACATTAAACATTCTTCTACACCTTCATAAATAAATAGGTAAATAAAAAACTCGGGTCACACCTTGTTACCCGGTCAAAAAAACTGACGTCGCTTTAACTTGAGTCCGTTTAAATCTCTTTGACGAACCTGTTGGGCACTGACAAATTTTTCGAGCTGGGCAAAGCCGGGTTTTTCAAATAGCTGGTAGGTTGGTGGACATGTTCAAAGCTTTGCTGTCGACCGCAGTGCATTGTGCGCGGCGTGGCAGCTTTGGGCGTGTGATTGAAAACTGCACGCTTATTGTATAACACGCGAGCGCATGCTATCGCATTCACTGTTGTATTATAAGACTGTGACAGAAAGAGATGGAGAATGCGATTACAACTGCTGTGCGTTAGACAATATGGCCTCTGTTCCGTACCGCTATCGCACTACGCTACCGACACTATCCTAACAGGTGACGTGTCAACTGACGACATTATGCTGTTTATCTCAGCCTTAGCATATAGCTACCGCCACGAGAGTGTAGCTCACGCACACAACAACATATCGTGTAATAACAGCGGGATTTTGACATTTATTCGTACCGATAGCAAGTTCAACAGACTCAACAGTGAATTTCAAGTTTGACTAAAAATTTCTTCTTTAAGAATTATTTACGAAAATACATCTAGTTCAAACAAAAAAGAAAATAAAATATTTTTTTCTATTTTCTTTAATCAGATAAACATATTTTTCGCTATTTATAAAATCCCGATTTTTTTGTTGCGAATTATTCTTAAAAAATAAAATAAGTATGCAATGTAGGTACATGAAAAGGTATAAAAATACTAGGGAAAAGCGTCAAGATCTTAAGGCTGGAGGCACCACGTACAAGGGTGTGGAAAAATTCAAGTACTTGGGTTGTACAGTAACTGATACCAACCGGAGGGAAGACGAAATAGATATCCGCATCCAGAATGCCCTAAGATGCTCGGCTGCGCTTCACAAGGTTTTAGTGTCCGGGATAATTAGCCGAAAAATCAAGATTCGCATCTACAAAACGATCATCAGGCCAATCTTGACGTACGGTTGTGAGTCTTGGACGCTTACGCTGAAAGAGGAGGAAAAGCTCTTAGTAGCGGAGCGGAAAATTTATGGGATGGTCCTGGGACCGACCCGAGTAGATGGAGGCCAATGGAGAGTCCGAAAAAACAAAGAAATCGAAGACCTGGCTGAGCCCAATATTATCGGCGAAACAAAATCTGCCCGACTGCGTTGGCTGGGCCACGTTGAGAGAATGGAGGAGGATCGTGCCGCTAAGAGAGCATATTTGGGGCGTCCGATCGGTAAGCGGCCGGTTGGACGTCCCAGATATCGCTGGAGCGAGGTAGTAACAAAGGACCTGAACGTCCTAAGAAGATCCGACTGGCGTGAAGTGGTGTAGGACCATGCTGAATGGCGTCTTCTGGTGTCGGAGGCCAAGATCCTCTTTGGGTCCTTGAGCCAGCGCAGTAAGTAAGTAAGTAATGTAGGTATTTCATCATAAGATCGTAACTTCATTCATTCAATACTTTTTTTGCAATCAGTAGGTACTTTATGTAGCTGTGTGTGTAATCATCAGTGATCGTAGATTTTGTAGCATTTTTGGTGCAGTGCTAGGGTTGTCAGTAGTGCCCAATATTAATTTGTTTGAACCAAGAATCAAATAAAATCAAATCATCATCATCATCCCAGCCTATGTGTGGCCTGCAGTGGGACATATATATGTCCCCCCCCCCTGTAGGCCTCCTCTCAGAATGAGAGGGCTTGGGCCGTAGTTCCCACCCGGGCCCAGAGCGGATTGGGAAATTCAAAATCATTGGGTGGGCAAAGGCATTTAGAACTAAGTAATAACTTTAAATTTAATAATGTAGAGATGGTTGGTAATGTAATAAATGATTTCAGTCTCGTCTTGAAGACTGCCTGTTATCTACCTCTA
This sequence comes from Archips xylosteana, assembly GCA_947563465.1. Lineage (NCBI taxonomy): Eukaryota > Metazoa > Arthropoda > Insecta > Lepidoptera > Tortricidae > Archips > Archips xylosteana. The sequence continues at coordinate 9,987,090 of OX387349.1, forward strand.
CTTTTATTAAGTTTTATGTTCTGTATTCTGTATTTTTGTGTCTTTTTTGAGGTGTGCAGTAGAAATCGAAAATACAGAAAATGTTCTTGAACATGTAAAGCGCAACCCAATATGCATAATGAAATGAAGGGTTAATTTACTATATGAGAAAATGTCTAACGCAGTTGCAATAAATCCTTATCCCCTTAATTTATAGTTTATAATTATATATGATTAGAAATTGATATACTAACTTTTCTGCTGTATATTTGCATAGACGGTATGTCCATAAATATATAAGTCATTTTGTTTCTAACCATAGCATACCCTCCGAAAAATTTGAGGAATTTTGGGTTACAGTAGTAAATATTATAATAATTGAATAAGTAAAAAATTTAGCGTTTAATTTTCAACTACAACATAATATTACATTAGTCTAAACGTCAATCATATTATATAAGTCGACAACCCTAGGTCGCTGTCGTGTGTCATTTGACGTCATCGCACCAAAAATGCTACAAAATATAAGATCACTGGTAATCATTCGCCTCAACTCTCGTGGCGTTACCTATACCTATTAAGGTAGCAGTCACGTGGCACCGTAACAACTCGATTGCCACCGGTGTATCTAAATTTTTTGTGTGACGTCAGTGATGGCAAATATGGCAAAAGTTATGTGCATTAACTGCGAAATGTTGCAGCCAGAGACATACCTAACGCACGCTACCCTCCCTCTCTGGGCCAAACGAAAATGCTCACTCCACGCCATTGCAAAGTATAATCGAGGTAAGAAAAGGTTCGTCACTTTTCGACCTTAACTCGTTGACATAGAGTCGAAAAGTGACGAACCTTTTCTTACCCCGACTATACATAGAGCCATTTTATGATGATCCCTGGTTCTTCCGAAGGCTGAGCCTCTTAGGGCATAGGGAAAATACAGCGGACGTCTTGGAAAGTGTGCCATAGGTGGGTTCCCTTAATAAAATAAAGATTTTAAAGATTTTTTATATATTTTTTTTTTATTTAGGTGGCAATATTTGTTAAGGTTAGGTACCTAGGTTTGGGATAGGTTTCTGGACAACATAATGCATAAACTTGATTAGTCAAATTTGTGAATTGCGAGTCGGATTTATCTTTGGCGTGCACTCGTATTGGAGGCCAAGACACACTTTAGGTCGTTGTGCCAGAAGAGGAGTAAGTATGATCAGACTGACTTGAAATTTGGTATGGATGTGTAGTTTGACCTGTGCCCAACAGTGGGACCTATACATTATGGGCCGGAAATGAGATGAGATAATATTGTACTTTATTGTTTTTTTTTTGTACAGTCAAGTGTAAAAATATGGATGCACACAACTTGCTCATAAATATGTCCCATAGCTCTTATGTCGTCGAATTAAGGTATAGGTATATAACGATGGAAGGATTAAATCGATCCTTATTTTTGCACTTGACCCGTACATGACATAAGGTTTGCTTAAGTATGATCAATATTACCAAACACAATATTTTTTGTTGGACATAAATAGGTGACTTGAAAATAAAACACTGAAGGATTTTTATTAGGATAGTAGTTTCACTGTAGTTATTTACACATAAAATAGAATGAATAGTACATTGCTCATTACGGTAGTACCGGCGATATATAGGTAACGCCACCAGAGTTGAGGCCACGCACACAACCACATCTCATGTAATGACAGTGGGATTTTTACGTTGTGTGTCGTTAAACGTCAACACAACGTCAAAATCCCGCTGTCATTACATGAGATGTGGTTGTGTGCGTGGCCTCAACTCTGGTGGCGTTACCTATAATTAATTGATCATTCATGCAATTTACATGACTTTATAAGTTGCCATGTGTACGTGACTGTTATTTTCTAGATAATAATTTATAAACAAATAATATTAATTAATGTTATAGCCGCATGTCTCACAAATATAGACACACTTTGTCTTTTCCAACTAGGCCTTATAAGATTAAGACCTGATTTGTATTGTTAACAAATTCCAAGTTTCATCCAACAAACGCAAATATCCCAATTGACCTCATTCAGTTTCTAAATTAATTAATTAATGGTTAAGTTTTATAAACAAAAGCTGACACCGTTCGACCTCACGGTGCACCTTGTCTAACTTGTACGTACAGTTAAGTGTAAAAATATGGGTGCACACAACTTGCTCATAAATATGTCCCATAGCTCTTATGTCGTCGAATTAAGGTATACGTATGTATCGATGGGAGGATTAAATCGATACTTATTTTTGCACTTGACCGTACATCTTATGCCTTGAGGCTTAATGTAATTTCTATGTTTAACTACTTCCCTAAAACGAACCAAGAACAAGTTAAGGGCTTATAATATTAGGAAGTAAATATTATTTATTTATGTTGCCCATATGTTTTTAGGAAGTTAAATATTACGCCAATGTTTGTATAAGTGCATATAACATTATTCGCCTTTACCTGAGTACATACCAGACCAATCGCCATCATTCGTTTGCTTTGTGTTTTGTTGTTGTTGTTGTTGTTGTGGAATATTAATTCACATACTGAAACAAACTAAGTAGGATACAGATAGATCACTATTTTCTATGAAAATGTGATATTTAATAATAATAATAATAATAAACATTTAATTCAGGCTGCATAGGCCCATAGATAAATACTTTACAGAGTAACATACATAATCAAATTTATGATATCTTGCAGACTTTTCGGTGTCCCATCTCATTTAATAAAACCTTATACAGGGTGGTCCAAACACTGACGTCCAAAAAAAAAATTAGATGCCTCACATCTGGGGCTATCTGAATATACCCCATGTATGTTGGCCGATTTTTTGTAGTTTTCGAGTAATTAATTTTTAAAGATTTTTTCAAGAATTTTCGGGCCGAGCAGTTTAACATCATGTAACTTTTTTTGGTTACGTTTTTTCTGAATGTTTTTTTTTGTGACATTATCCTCTCAAACGGTACTTTCACACATAAAATAATCAGCTTCCCAACCTTGACGCAAGTTACAATAAAATTGACCGAAAGTGAAAGTTTTACCTTTGAGCAAATCGAAGTTTGATTTTGTAAAAAAAAAACCTAAAAATCTCAGAATTCAAAGACCAGAAGTAATTTTAAAAACTTCGCCAGTCTCTAAACTTTCAGAATAATACAAAAAAAGTGACACTTAATGGGCATAATTTGCTGGATTCGACTTTCAAACGTACCTACTAAGGTAGAATGCCGAACCTAATTTGGTACTGGCCATTAATAAAGCCATGTAATACTTTTAATGATCAAATAAATTTGTTCTTCTTCTGTCTGTCTGTCTGTCTGTTCATGTCAGCCTTTCATGTCAGATTTGAATCCCATTGACTTCTTTGTCTGGGGATATTACAAAGAATTGGTCGTTTAGGTTCATTTCGTCCACATTCCCATTTTGTCAACATTCCCATTTCGTCAGCATTCCCATTTCGTCCACAATCAATTCCCAATTCGTCCACTTCCTATTTTATCAACATTCCCATTTCGTCCATATTCCCATTTCGTTAACATCCCCATTTCGTCCACATTCCCACTTCGTCAACATTCCCATTCCGTCCATATTCCCATTTCGTCCACATTCTCATTTCGTAACAAAATAGTAGGTAACGAAATTGGTAGTGTATCTGAATAGTATTGACCCGCACCGTGCTTAGCAAGTATTTTTCTTAACATGAATACCTAAATCATAAAAAATAAAATCTTCCCTGAGAAGTAAGCTAAGTGATAGCGAAAACCGCATTAAAATCGGCTAGGAATGTTGACGAAGTGGGATTGTGGACGAAATGGGAATATGGACAGAATGGGAATGTTGACGAAGTGGGAATGTGGACGAAATGAACCTAAACGACCAGTTCTTCGTAATATCCCCAGATAAAGAAGTCAATGGGATTCAAATCCGGCGGCCGACACGAACAGACAGACAGACAGACAGAAGAAGAACAAATTTATTTGTTCATTAAAAGTATTACATGGCTTTATTGATGGCCAGTACCAAATTAGGTTCGGCCAAATAAAAAACAGTTTTTATGTTACTTTACTAACAACAAACTCTTTATTACACATTCTACCTTAGTACGTTTGAAAGTCGAATCCAGCAAATTATGCCCTATTAAGTGTCACTTTTTTTGTATTATTCTGAAAGTTTAGAGACTGGCGAAAAATTACTTCTGGTCTTTGAATTTTGAGATTTTAGGTTTTTTTTTTACAAAATCAAACTTCGATTTGCTCAAAGGTAAAACTTTCACTTTCGGTCAATTTTATTGTAACTTGCGTCAAGGTTGGGAAGCTGATTATTTTATGTGTGAAAGTACAGTTTGTGAGGATAATGTCACAAAAAAAAAAACACTCAGAAAAAACGTAACCAAAAAAAGTTGCATGATGTTAAACTGCTCGGCCCGAAAATTCTTGAAAAAATCTTTAAAAATTAATTACTCGAAAACTACAAAAAATCGGCCAAAATACATGGGGTATATTCGGATAGCTCCGGATGTGAGGCATCTAATTTTTTTTTTTGACGTCAGTGTTTGGACCACCCTGTATATAACCGATAAAGAATAAAGTACAATTTAAAATTTAAAGAAGCTGGTATCTATTACGACGATATTAATTACAATAACCAAATCAAGGTAGTTAATGAAATGTCTCATCCCGATTTATAAATATATGTCCCCTATTGGAAACAGGCCTCCTCTCAGAATGAGAGAGTTTGGACTGTTGGAGTTTAAATGTTAGTTAAGTTATATTTACGTTCCAGTCGCAACTCGTTCAAGCAGGGGAGACAATTCAACGCAAATGGAAATTAATGTACCTAAGTTAAATGGCTAAAGGCAAAAATTTAAGACATTAATGAATTAATTAGGATTCTCCCTTTCTGTGCCACAGATTTGCGTAAATATTTTCTAAGCCACACAAAGGCGGGTAGATGCCGCGTTAAATTACGTTCCCTAAAAATGAAGTTGAATATTTTTACTCGCCTTTGATGATCAAAGTTGCCGGAGCTAATGCAATTTATTGTCTCTCTTAAAACGAGACTCTGGCTTAATGTTATTTGTAAGGTTCACCTACGACTTGTTGACATGCTCCGAAAAGCGAGTGCAGGAGCGCACCGGGGCCTAAGTGATTCGATACACGTTCAATATGTTTCATTAGGGAGCTCGGTGTGCGCTTATTCAATCATATCGAAGAGGCACGAGGCATCGCGCAGCGCCCGCGCCGCCACTCTCGCACTTCACTCTATATCGGTAATAAGTTTTCCAGCAGTAATGGTGCACAGATACATTCCCTCATACCAAAATAACAAACTCAAACAATAACAGGAACAATTCACCCGTGGTTGGTTCACTAAAGACATTTTCTAAAAATAAGCCAGGCTACGTTTTTGTCAGTCGTACAACAAGTCTTACGCAGGTCATAATATAGCATAGGACAGATTTCCGTTGGGGCCGAAAAGTTCTCGAATGGAGACCACGGACTGGTAAGCGAAGCGTGGGACGTCCACCAACGAGATGGACGGATGATTTGATAAAGGCCGCGGGTTCACGATGGATGCAAGCCACTTCAAACCGTAATGGTATCAGTGAAGGAGGTCTATGTCCAGCAGTAGAAGTCCTACGGCTGAAATTATGATGAATGATGATGAACCAATCATACTGCACGCTTACTGCAACAACTAAAACATTAATAGTTTAAAAAAAAATCTATAAAATTGATTATTTATCTCCAATAAGTTATAACAGAAGAAAATCAAATATCTCTGAAAGCAATTGTTGTATACAATTTTTCCTTCCTTCGGCCGGAACGCTTCCGCCGCTTAGTTTCTGAGGAACAGCTTCTCGAACGTTGTCTGCGTCCGCTGTCACCGGAAATGGTAATTACCGCCTAATCTCGCCCGAAGCGCAGAGCGGCTCGACGTCCGGATATGAACTTCCGTTATGAACAAATTACGGCGCGAAATTGGACGACGGGGGCACGTCCTGCATTCAGCCTATCGCAGGTGAACGACGCGTCTACACGTGCAGTCATTGCACACCATTCACGCTGCGATTCACGCCCCGAATAAGTAGTGTTGAGCCAGAATACGAATGGCAAAAGGCTTTTTGCGCTATGAAACTCAGGAAATTTGATTTATATTCAATTCTTAAAACGACGTTTGGTATAATAACTTTGGTCGTTAAGCCCGTCTTCTAAAATGAAGGCTTCGAAGTGAACGGTCAAGTGCAATAATAAGTATCGATTTAATCCTCCCATCGTTATATACCTATACCTTAATTCGACGACATAAGAGCTATGGGACATATTTATGAGCAAGTTGTGTGCACCCATATTTTTACACTTGACTGTACTTATACAGTAAAAGGCACCCGTGCTCGATCAGGAGAGATATATCTCGCATCCGTCGTCAAGTCGTTCAGATAAAAGTTGAATTCTTAATAATTATTTAAGTTATTTTATGCACTTCACTTTGTTGTAAGTTCAAATGTTTGTACGATATATCAGCTGAACCGCGCCGCGGCCAGTTTCGGTGCTTTGCGCTAAGTTGTAGCGCTGTTAAGTTTAAGTTTAAATGTTATATTTGCGAATGTTGCTTGTAGATTGCAGGTGCTACCATAACTGTTAACTGCGTTTTATGTTAAGATCGGATTTTTATTTGAATAAGATGACTTTAAAATTATATGTTGATGAATTAATAATAAAATTCATTTTTAATCTCATACTGGAAAGTGAAGCAAATAATATCTAACATAGGGAGCAAAACTATACTTTTTTCCTAATGTAGAAATAAATTAAAAAAAGGCATTAGATGCCATTGGAACACATACATATTCAGTATAGGTACATACATTACATATACGGCATATACACGGCATAATTATTCAGATTTTCTTCATAATTAGTCATTTTTACAAATTTTATAATGCTACTCAAATATTATTAAATTATTTACATCAATTTCTTACTTTCTTACATAAAACAGAAAGTTAAAAAATCTTAAGAAAAAATTAAAAAATCAAAAACCCGCCTGCAGAAATACTGAAAAGGTGGAAACAAGATAAAATGTTCAATAACAATAAAACGAATTTAAAACACGTCGATGGCAGTCTTTTAAAATTTAATGCAACGATAAAATGCAATCGGAGGCATGGGAGTTAGTGGGAGGTATGGGATTTAATGTCACTTCATGCATGCCTCCGACTGCATTTTATCGTTGCATTAAATTTTGAAAGACTGCCATCGACGTGTTTTAAATTCGTTTTATTCACTGCACTCATCGCAGCTGACGTCTGCTAATAGCGTAAATGAATATTTCGTTAACGTAGGAATAAATCTGGCACAACAATTCCAAAAACAATCGTTTACAGCAGATTCATCTCCGTGCTTCCAATCAACAAATCACAGTTCACTAAACTCTTTTGTGCTGTTAGATACTGACGAAGCTGAGGTCCACAGAATCATTATGAACCTAAAGGAAGACTCCGCAGTTGGTTGGGATAACATATCTAATATTATACTGAAACGATTTAAGCACTTATTTGTCCCTATATTAAGTTATATTTTTAATAAATGCTTGGCTAAAGGATGTTTTCCTAAATGTTTAAAAAAAGCCGTTGTTGTTCCCATACATAAAGGTGGCAGTAAAGAGCAAATAACAAATTACAGGCCTATCTCAATTCTACCGGCAATATCAAAAATATTAGAAAAAATTATTAATATTAGACTAGTAAAATTCTTGAAGGAAAAATCCGTACTGTCAAAAACACAGTTTGGCTTTAGATCCAAATTATCAACTGCGGATGCCGTGCATGAACTCACGGACTATGTAGTGCGGGAACTGGACAAGGGTAATCGGACAGTGGGAATTTTCCTGGACCTCGCAAAAGCATTTGATTCAGTTTCTATACCTATTCTATTGCAGAAACTTGAATCTTTAGGTATTAGAGGGACCCAACTAAAATTATTTGAAAATTATCTAGATGAGCGCACTCAATGTGTAAAAATTGGCACAACGTTTAGTTCTGATTTGGAAAATACATCTTTTGGCGTGCCACAGGGAAGTATTTTAGGCCCCACTTTATTTTTAATTTACATAAATGACCTTTGTAATCTAAAATTGGATGGTGGTAAAATTATTTCATATGCTGATGATACTGCCTTGTTATTTTCAGCAGGCACCGAAAGAGAGGTTTATATACTTGCTCAACAAGGTTTCAATGTAGTGAATAATTGGCTTCGGAACCACATATTGACACTAAATGCGGGGAAAACTAATTGTGTACAATTCTCAATGCGCAAATCGAAGTTAACTAGTCCAACAGTAATTCCCCACCAATGTGAAGTCTCCCGTACTAACCCGTGTAATTGCCCAAACATTGCAATGACTAATAATATTAAGTATTTAGGTGTAATATTGGATGAAACTCTTTCTTTTAGGCCTCATATTGAAGCTTTAAGTGGCAGAGTCCGTAAGTTAATATATGTTTTCAAAAAATTACGTACAGTCATAATCCATGACAATAATAAGACAAGTTTATTTTGCCCTATATCAATCTATATTAACTTACTGTATTACGTCATGGGGTGGCACGTATAAATCGGTTTTACTAACCATTGAGAGAGCACAGCGAGCAATTCTAAAGGTTTCTACAAATCGCACTTATCTTTACCCTACTGACCTTCTATATAAATCTTGTAATGTACTAACAGTTAGACAATTATTTATAATGAGCACAGTTCTTAAACAGCACGCTGCACTTCCCTTTAACAATGAAGCTACAAAAAAAAGGCGTAAGGATTTAGTTTGCCCTCCTAATATTAATAAAAAACATGCCTTCTCCTCCAGATTTTATGTTTTCCTGGCACCACTACTGTACAATAGATTACACGCTAAATTAGGCATATACTCTTTTAATTATAATAATACCAAAAAAATTCTCCAAGAAGATCTTCTAAAAATGTCTTATGAGGATTCAGAAAAGTTATTGGCTGTCTTAAAATAAATAGGATTAAATAGTGTTAAGGTTATTAAGTGCTTATTTTAGAACCAAAAATGTTTTACTACTTGTCTTTTATTCAAAATCTACTTAAAAACATTAGGTGTGTGTAGGTATTTTGCATTTGATTATTTATGTTAGCATTTTAAGTCCTTTTATACCTGAAACACAGGATTTTATTTTATCCTAGTTCAGGGTGTGTATTATTTACATTTTTTACTGTTTGTTTATCCTTTTAGTTATATTTGTCAAATACGATGTAAAAGTTAATAAAGATTTATTTATTTATTTATTTATTTTATTTATTTATTGTTATTGAACATTTTATCTTGTTTCCACCTTTTCAGTATTTCTGCAGGCGGGTTTTTGATTTTTTAATTTATTATTTTATTTACACCGCAGGCGGGTTTTTAGTTTTTTTAATTACTTTTTTATTTCTTGCTTTTTAGTGTAACCTCCTGAGACCCAGATAAATTATTGAGTACTAGTGACCCGCCCGGGCTTCACACGGGTGCAATTATGCATGTATTAGGTATACATATAAACCATCCTCTTGAATCACTCTATCTATTAAAAAAAACCGCATCAAAATCCGTTGCGTAGGTTTAAAGATCTAACCATACATAGGGACAGACAGCGGGAAGCGACTTTGTTTTATACTATGTCACGCGGCGGACACGACGTACAAATACGCGTTCTTGAATCTACATAAGCACGACGACGTCTGTACACGCGTACGCCTACATACATCGCGCGCGCACTCTTCTGGTTTCTGGCGGTTTCCGGCTATCTGCGCCTTGAGGGGTGGGGTAATTCGAATCGGTGCGGGGCGGACCGTTTCCATTCTGTACGTCAGTACTATTATATATTCTGTGACTATGTAGTGATTTTAATTAGGAATCCTAAAATCATAAAGTACAAAACCAAAACCAAAACCAATTTTGGAATATGTAGGTACTTAATTTTCCACATGGGTTTCATAAAGAAAATTATTGCTTAAAGATATCTGAGTAAGTAGGTACGTCGTCGTTTTAATGCATTGATGGCCAATTTACTATTCCAAATTAAATTGAAACACATGACTTGAATATATTTTTGTAATTTCTTTTAAAATCCCTTTATTTTGATACCCTACTCGATAGGTTTAATAAAAAAATTTTTTTGAAGACTCACAATTTGGCGCCAAAAATCCGCCATTTTGATTTTTTAAGAATTTCATGTATCCAGTGTTACTCGCGTTATCAAGACGAATCCAATGACGTATCATTTATCAAAATCGGTTCAGCCGTTGTGTAGTTACGAGAGGACATAGGAATGGACATACATACATACATACATACATACATACATACATACATACGGGTCAAACACATAACCCTTCCTTCTTCGCAGTCGGGTAAATACGGGTCAAACACATGACCCTTCCTTCTTCGCAGTCGGGTAAAAAAAACACTCGGTAAATGACAATGTTATATTATGTCCACACAGCCTATCGCTATACAGCTTAACTCCTTGGTTCAATTAGGCAACTTACTAATACTTATTTCTCATATACTTACAATGAATATATGTATTTTTCTCTCTTTGTAGTCGAAATGAAAAGCAGAGTGTTTAACTCGGGAAAAACACCAATATCATACTCGACATATTGGCACCCTCGCTATATTTGAGTGCCAAGATATCTCGTGAGATAATGGTTCTTTTCTCCCTTGTTGAACAATTTACTGTTATCATATCACTATCAGATAATATTAATAATATTTCCGGATCAATTTTAAAATTTTTTAGTAGGTACGCACAGTTGTCAAGTGGGAAAATCGAACGAACATCCTCATTAGAGAAATTGTAACCTTTTTTAGTCGGTCATTTTACTTTGGACGACACACACAGTTTTATTCGTTCCCCTCTATATTTGTGTGTTACATGGAAAATAGGAATATCTCTTTTTTTGAGGCAATATGAAAATCCTCTATTTTACTCCGGTTCGAAGGACCAAATTTAATGTTGTGGACCAACCCGTGCTTGTAAAGAATTAATAAAGAAAATTTACTTTATTGTCCACATACATACGTCTACTCAATGTTTTAGTAGATAATAGTTAATGACACTGTACTTTTGGAAAAAATTTAATGTATAGGTACTTTGTGCATGTCATGGAAGAACTGAGAAGGAATTTATCGAAATTACCACGGAATAGGGAACTAGCCCATTTTTCCACAAAATTACACTAATTGTCTACAGGAGCGAATGCGCAGGCATAAGCTAGTCTGTAATATATCTCTGTTATCATCTAATTCTGAAGTGATGCGTCTCGGATGCAAATGATGACCATAGGAGGTACCTAATGAAGCCATTCATTGCGATCTGCATTGAACCACAGGTATTATTACTGAACTACACGCCTCTGCCATCAGAACGCCCATTTGCTCGACCAATCCTCATTGATGGTAAATTGGAGCCAAGATTTGAATCATTATTAAATCACAGACCAATACCACGAGCGATGGAAGCTTGATCGATCATTAGTCTTGTTTTATATTATGGTGCGATTTGTGGATACTTAATTGATGCTACGTATAGGTTGTCCCAAAGTTTTAACGGTACCGGGCAACAGACCAAGTTATAATTTTCTTTCCAAAATGTTCTCTGAATCTATTATCGCTTAACAAAGCGATATGGATTTTTTTTAATATTTTCCAAGACTGGTATAATTTGACCTCTTACCCGGTACCAGGTTATCGGTGAGTTTCGGGACAACATGTATTAGTCAACCACAGAGCTTAATCGCATAATATACAAAATAGCATAATCAAGTGAAGAAGGTGAAAAGAAACACTTGATTCTAAAACCACGATACTCACTAAAAAATTTATGATTTTTCCCCCGTCAAAAAACAATGATAATTCAACGTCATGCGGCTGTAAATGTGGATTTTTATTATAGTAAATAACAACACGTTCATGTGCTGTTAATACGATTACGTCAATTAATGCTCATGACGTATCATAGTGATTGTTATCTGAGTTTTAACTTGAGCGCTGGAACGTTCGAATAATCTACGACAGCGAATAACCGCGTTAATGAAACGTCAGAATAACTGGCATAATTAACTTACAATCGAATGGACGATTTACATTCGCTCGCGCCCGCACTCAAATCATGGTGTCGGCAAAATGCAATGAAATCGAGGAAAAAATGATTCGGATATTCGAAGAGCCAGAAACGAATGGGCGACCGGTTATTGTCGGTTCGCATACAGCCTCCAAATGGACTGCGCTCGTTCAATTTCGATACTTTTACAACACAATAGACGAGAGTAAGGCGTGCTCGCTCACCTGTCAAATTAAAAAAAGCACTAGTATATTCAGAATAAACTGGTAAAAGCTGCGTTAAGAATATGTACAATGCGTCTGTTTTAATTTTTTTATTTGCTTTCGTTGATTAAATTGATTGGAACAGTCTGGGCTGTTAACTCGACTAGAAATTCTTTGGAATATAAATATGGACAGTTGAATATCGAATGGAAACAGAATGCATCTTGTCTTTGAAAGCAAGGCGTATAGTGATTCACCCAAACATTTTTTTTTATAAAATTCACAATGCTGCATATTTATATTCTTCCTATTTTCTACTTATTTTGCTACCAGACACGACCCCATATATTATATTAATAATATGTATTTTTATTCTCTTCACCTAGTGCTGCTGTTACTTCGTTCAAAACGGTGATCAACAATACAACTGTTGATCGAAGCTTTAAACCTTTATACCTGAAAAGCCTCGAGCCTGGCCGAAAACATATGAACCTGGAAAAAAACACTTAAGGTGGAACGGCACGCTCTAGGCGCGAAATTCAAAATTTTTACAGGTTTTAATTTATTGTGGGTAAACGGTGTAACTGTTTAACTTCATATGGTACTTGCGGTTGTAAAACAGTGTTCTTTATATTATTGTGTAAAGTTTTTTATGAATAAAACTGTTAGCTTGATATAAAAGTTGTCAAACATAGAAATTCGGACTTTCAACGTTTTGACAACTTTTATTTCAAGCTAATAGTTTTATTCTTAAAAAACATTACACAATAATATAAAGAACACTGTTTTACAAGCGCAAATATCATATGCAGTTAAACAGTTACACCGTTTACCCACAATAAATTAAAACTGTAAAAAGTTTGAATTTCGCGCCTAGAGCGTGCGCTTCCACCTTAAGTACGCACGCATTATCAAACCGCAATCTGAATGGGACTGTCAGAACTGTCATTTCTCATATTTTGACGTAAGCATATAGAATTACTGTCAACTCCAATCCCTTTCTAAACTCGCTCTGATTATATTTTTTTCACGGTATTGCAGGTAAAAGCTTGTAAAATAATTAAAGTTCATTGTGTTCTGGCCGGGGACGCTGGAGGACCGCGCATTTTGCAGGTTTCGTCGACAACGAACCAATTAATGTCACGGTTACATCGTCTCGAAACCCGAATCATGCGCGGTTTCTTCATCATGTCTTCTTGCTTCGTAGAAAATAAACGTCGAAAATACCTAAAAAATAACAATGCTTTTCATTACTGTTTGTTGCCATTTCTTTGATAAATCTTCGAGAAAGAATTACATAACACATGATAGTAATATATGATATATTTTTTTCAAATTTATGCAAAAGTATGTATATACTACGCAAAATGCATAAGTATGTATGTATGTACATACATATATACAAGGTGACTTTTTAACGTGTTACAAAATTAGTGTTCCTTGGTCAGCTAATGCTAGACAATGTAAACCATTCACATTTTTTTAATTACTCTCATTTAGTTTTACGTAAAAAAGTCACCCTGTCAAATTCTGTGAAACTTAATAAATAAATGTGCAATTCATTTTAAAGCATTAATATTAACAAAACCTTGTGTTTTCATATACGATTTAAGGAGTTCTATTTTTGTATTTGTGTTAGTAATTTACATAAATACTTCTAAATGCATGCTATACTTGTATAGATATAGATGACGGCACTTTTCTGGAGTAATGTATGACATTGAACGAATGAATATTTTTTTTATTTCAGGTAAATCCATATCAGTTGGTTACTAAGTACAAACTTGAGCTAATTGTTAGTACATGCATTGAATAAATTACTCTTATTTTACTTAAAATTACAACATTAATAATATTTTCCTTGAGTACCCTCACTACGGTACCTACCCAATGCTCAAGAAGTTAGATGTTCTACGGGCGCTTACGATGCGCTACGCCCCGTAGAGGTCCACTACGAAACGTCGTAGCTTTCTGTTCTGTGTAGGCCCCTTATATTCGTCTGGCTCGAACGGAATAAAGGAAACTAATGGCTTGGAGGCCTTGTACAAAATAATATATTTTAAATAAGGTACAGTCGGGGTAAGAAAAGGTTCGTCACTTTTCGACTCTCTGTCAACGAGTTAAGATCGAAAAGTGACGAACCTTTTCTTACCCCGACTATACTTTTTTGACGTTAGGTACATATTAATAGTTTATATAAATTGCGTTTTATTACAGTCTATGTCAAGATTGACGAGAAAAGTAAAAAAGTCGTCAGGATTATCTGCCACTCAATTCCGAGACGTTGGCTGTATTACTTTTGTGAGTTGCTATTATTTATTAAGCTAAAAAATATTTTTTTCGCGATAAAAAAATACCTACATTCATGTAAAACGAAATTGTAGCAAAATACCTATAGAAAATCATTGTGTTTAATAACTATTAATAAGAAATATAAATAGGTAATATAGTAACCGAATAAATTACAAGTTTATTATGAACTGAAACAATTTTAAGGTCGCGGGTGTGCAAAGTAATTGTTTCGGTTATATGAACCTCCGCAAAGTAACGCCTGATTCAATAAATTATTTTCAAGTTTATTAGTTATTCGGTGGTGCTGGTTTTTTTCTCTTTTTCTTCTTTTGTTAACCGACCAACATAGTTGACATAAGAGTAGGTCATTCTGCCTATGGAAATTGCCTACTCTTTCCGATAGAAATTTTGTTAGTAGTTGTTTTAAATAACTAGAGAAACAGAAATGATAAGTTACTTGACTTGACTTGTTGTTGACTCGGCCACATAACCCAACCCAACCCAAGTAACCAAGTTAATAAAATAAAATAAATAAATAATGAACAAGCTTAGAGGTTTGTAGAGAACGAAATAGAGAACATCATCATCACTACTACTAAATAATAAAGGCTACTATAGTCAATTATAGCTTGTTCTTGGGCTCATCAACTTGGCTAAGTAAACATTTCTCTTCTTAATTATAATTAGTGAATGAATGGGCAATTAATTAATTAAGAAATAGCCTTTACTTAATAAACAAACAGGACTATAACTGGCTTGTGCGGCTTCCCGTGGACTCCAAGAACATTCTATGGTACGTAAGTAATTAATTATAAGCTTTAAAAAAAAAATGTTACAAATGTAGAGAGCTGTCAGTCTTTAATTTGATTGTCTACTGTCGTAGACTTCATTTAATATTTAACCGTTCATTTGTGGTCCATTTCCTCAATTGAAATAGAACGATTTAAACATCTGATTATATTGACTGAAATTGTCTAGCATGGTGGTAGCATAACAAGTTATTCGTGATTTTAATGATTTTTTTCCTTATACATATGTATAAAAGGGAATTCCAATTTAAAAAAGAAAAAAAAAAATTATCTTAGTGTATTAAAAAATCATGAGTTTGACAACAAAGAATGTTAATTAGACGCTTAAATGGAATTCGCATAAAAAGCAGAGTATTGAAGGGTATGCAATTATTTTTACAGTCATTAAAGCTTACACACACCCTCCCAAGGAAAGTAGGGCGATCATTAAACGAAATGCTTGTTTGTCTTGTCAGTTAGGGCAAGATTAACGCACGCTCGAGCATTCCCTCTCACGCAACAGATGACCAATTGTTCGCTCTCCCATAAAGGCAGCTGCTAAAAGTTTTCCCATTTATTCAGTGCTCATACGTCAAGTCGCAAGTTGTAGCGCGCGGGGGGACGCGGCGCGTTCCGGCGCGATAAGGCGCACCATTGTCGCGCCGACGGCGCACGTTTCCTGCGCCGCCGACGGGCCTACCGCATTGTTCCCTCCCGTAATGAACAAACTTATTCCCCAGCCTAATGCAGCTGGCGCCGAATTCGCTAGCATCCTTATCTAGCCCGAATTGTCACAGCACGCTTGTCACCTGCACGCACGCTTGATGGTAATTGTCCGAAACCCATCGGCCTAGTTCTGTTTGAATAGAGTTAGCGAAGTATCGGTGTGCGCACATTTAGCACAATACGGAGGTTGTTTGACGAGGGCCCGTATGTATTAAGGGACCTTGGCGCTAAATTTAGTAATAATTAGATGTCATGTTTGCCTTGAATTAGTTGCTTAGTTTGAATGTTACAATGCTGTGTCGACAATCGCATTTCATTCATGATGTTCGTATTAAATTCATTATTCAAGGAAACAAAGCAACGAATAAATAAGGAAATACTATTGCTAATGGATGGTGTTGAATATCTCTAATCAGAGAGAGATCGCTCGTCGCAATTGCAAAAAGGTGAAGCTAACAATATAGTATTTTATATTATACCTTCTAATTAGCATGTTTGTTCAAAATAAGTTAGTTGTAGATAAATCATGTCAATGGTTTTATTTTAACAAATCACGGATACAAATTGATGAAAAATGTTGAAGCAAAGTATCCATGCCACTATACTTATTGATCGAACGAGCGCGAGGCGCGAGGGATGCGTCTACGTTTCGACTTAGGCAAAAATGCTTTCTTATATCTGTCTGGCTGTCTATTCTCCTCTACAGGTCATATTTCTCAACCGATCCTCGTGAAATTTTGTGAGCAGGTTCGTTAATTACATGTTCTTTTGGCGATTTAGGGCCACTTGCACAGTTCAGGGTAAAAAAATTAAATCGGTAACCCTGGGTTAAGAATGACAGTTCCATACGTTTTGACACTTGTTATCCCTGGGTTAGCAGTTAACTCGGAGTTATGTAGATAACCCAGGTCCGCGCAAGCTGGCTTTAGTGTTTGGAAAATTTTCATACTGGTAGAGCTATATGGGGGTTGAAAACGTAAGAATCTGACTCCCGAGGTCTACAGTTAACCAATTTACTAGTTTAAATTCTAGAAGTGTTGCGATGTAGCTGTGTTATCAAATAACTTTTACTTTTTTAAATGTGATTTCGTATATACCCAATTGAACATGTTTTTTTAAAAAAATGTATGTACATGCCTAAGTAGTGGCGTTCCCATTAATAACGATTTTATCCATCAATTAAAAGCGCGAGCGGAGGCCCGGGAGCCCATTATCCGCTGAAGATACACCCGCCCGGCTAAACTCTTGTCGCAGAGTATTATGTATTCATTGTGGCGCCAAATTTCTTATTCATTCGAATACATTCAAAAATTCGCATAGAAGATAGTAGCGCTCCTATTTCAATAGCGAAAAAATTCGAGCGGCGGCAATAACTCCGGGGGAGAAAATCGCATTTGGAACGAAAGAGGGCAAATCTTTTATGTAATATGAGATTGTCATCGCGATTATTACAGGCAAATAGAAATACCCCGGATCAGTAAGTAGGTTATCTGCTTGCTTCCTTTGGTCGAAATCACTTTATTGGATGTTGCGCAGCGGTATCATGTATTTTGCGACCGTCATCGTAAACGTACGATAATGATACCCGGGTACCAATAAGCACAGACGACTAGTTTGAACCATGACCCACAGTGAAATATTTTCACGATTAAGGAAGATAAGATAAGATAAGATAAACTTTATTTTTTCACAACACAATGCACACACAAAAAATGCAATCAAGGAAGGAATGCAAAGAAGCGTTGTGGTCTTCCTTGTTGGCCAATGATTGCGTGCCATTATGAAGTATACTTATCGTAAAAAGGTTCTGCAGTGAATCACGATTCAAAGTGTTTGGCTGTTCCTATTCTCGTTGTCATAAATAAATAACTTTGTCTCGGCTTGCCTTTCAACAAGTAGGTACATTTTATGTCTCACATAGGTAATCAGTAGGAGCTTTGAAGCTGTTCAGCCACTTTCTCCGGAAGATATGAATCAAAACTTTTGTCGAGAGTGGGGTGACGTCAATTTGTGAGAAATGCTTTCGTGGTAAGTTGACTTGCTCCAAAATGTCTGTTACGTTGTTATCCCTCGAGTTTAGGACAAAACTGCGAACCGTGATTTTACTTTTGAAACAACTTAAATTGTGTATCGCCAAGTAAAGGATATCGAAGAATTACGTGCTTTTTTTTTAAATACCTAAGTAAAAATTATGCTTTTGCGTTTTTTAACTTATTTAACACAGTGTACTTAGGTATACTTAACACGTCATCTTCCCTTAAAAAAATAGAATTAAATCCATATTTATTTATTTTTTAATGTAGGTGAACATTTTACTTTATGTACTGGAACATAATAATACGTCCAGCATAAAAGTCCAGCATGAGAAAAGAAAAAGTATATTTATACATTAAAATTTATCGACTTTCAAAAGATTTGCATACTGCTTTCATATCCGATTATCGATCCATTTGTTCCTTTAGTGTAGTGAAGTGAAAATACATGCATAGCAAATGCATGGCATCGCCAACTTAATTGCGATGCGTCGCAGCATCCGCCACGGGATCAGATGCGCGGAAAAATCACATGTTATTAACAGTCTCGAGACGCCAACGACATATTCATATTTAAATGTCACGTTGCGATTTACTAGCTGTGCTCATGTGCGATCTTATTTGAAATGCGGAAATTTACGCTCATGCACCCGAAGATAATTCCTCTTGTAGCAGTTGTAGCGATCAACAGTTGCATTTAGAATTGTGCAATTTTAGAACTTCTAATATGGTTTCCGATTAATACATAAAAAATAAACAGCTTGACTTTCTGTGCGTCATTTAGATTACTATAGATACGAGTAAATTAGCAGTATTTACAAAGAAGGTAAGAAATATTAAATAATAACCCAGTAAATAATATAGTAACAACATTTTGCACGTGAAATTTGTTCATATGTGCTAATTTTTTTGAGCTCAAATTTTCAAAGAATGCTTCATTCGCTGACTAAACGAGTGGCAGTGAAATCTTTGAGGACCCTTAAACCTATAAGCCGCGAAACCTTGCTGGGGACGGGATTACTTTCTTTCCAACTTTTTATTACTCTAAAAGTAGTGAAACTCTATAGTATCTAAAGTCTATACAGGGTCTTCATACGCGAGTGAAATGTAAGTAAGTGATGGTAATGGTAGTAAGCTTATATTAAGTACCTAATAAAAAATAAATGGTCAATGTGTTCAAAAAATTCAAGGCTGACATAATACAACAGGTAAATCTCAATCTCAAAATTCAATGTGAAGGTGGCACCCTAAATCGAATATGCTTATTGAAAAATGAAAAAAGTGTTAGCGCGCAAAACAGCGGGGCTGTAAATAAAGTTACTTTCTGGGAAAAAATTGTTCTCGCAAATTTAATTTCATGCAGGGGGCGGGCGTTCTCGCATATTTTCTTAGAAAACCTCGGTGGAAGTCTACTGAGGAGTTTCAGAGTTCAGCCGAGTATCACTTTACTTAAACCAACTTTGGAGTACAAGGTTAAATCACTTATGCCACATATTGTCACGTATCTAAACAGTTCAGCGAACAAATTGGCAACTTTTGAAAATATATCGCATTTCAATGATAATAAGATTACTCCCAACTTCAAGTAAACAATTTGAGGAAGTTTATTTTTCGCAGTCCCCCGACCGCAGTCAGCGGCGCGTTTCGTCGGGATACAATCAAAATGAGTTACGAAATTACTAAGCTAAAAGGACCTCTTACATTTTCCAACTAGTACAAAGGGATAAAAATGTTCGCTGCAATTTCAGAGGAGTGAGACTCAATCCCGTCGCCCTCCGCGCGCGGCGGGGAGCTAAACCGAATTTATGGTTTGAAAATTAAACTTAAATTGGATATTGCCGAGATATTTTTAAGCATTTGCATTTACAGATTAATTACACCGTGATGAATTTGATAGGTAGGTAGGTAATTTAATACAGGGATATTGAATGAAATCTGCGATTAAACTTAAATTGTAACAACTTTTTCAAACAACACTTAAAGTACTGAAATAAAATTTGAGACAGTTTTTACCTCCGATCGCTAAAATATAGGACACGGTACAAGAAAATATGTGTTATAGGGTTACAAGATCACTTTATTATTTCATTATCAGTAAAGCTCTTTTTGTTATAAAATTTCATAATTCTATGTCCTGTAGGTTGTGATTTCACTGTTCACGAAAACACACTTTTATTAAAATACTTTCCTTCCTTTTCTACCATAGATTTTGTAGGTAATCAGTTTGACTAGTGGGGCAAAGCTATTTCAAAAAAATATAGTTAGTTGAAAATTAGTCTGGTTTTCAGAGTTAAAATTTTTTTTTTATTAGAGTGGTTTCTTGGAATAATTTTTTAATGATTTCAACTACCCTATTCTGTATGATAAATTTTAGTTCCCCTTTTATCTCTTTTCCACACTTTATTGTGTTATTCTAACGCTCGTCTCGCAGTGGTCGAATGTTCATTGACGAATATTTGCCACAAGCGAGTACTGGTAAGGACGGTAACGTGTGTAGACTTATTGACTATGCGTTAAAGTATTGTTTGTGATACGAGGGAGTGACCTATTTACAACGGGGCGGCCTGTGCCCCGCGCGTGAAACTGGTTCTCATTTCATGGGTTAGTGAATGCACAGAGCTTCATTAAAGTCAATATATTAGTTAAAGGGACAGTTTTAAAGTCAGTATATACCTACGTGACATTCTGGTGAAGTCGTTTAGTTACATACCAAATTAAATAAATTTCCTGTTGTTTTGGAAAGTCTACCGTCTGGTACATCACACCAAATGGCTCGTTGTAAAAATTTCAATATTTGATTTTGGAAAGAATACAAAAAAACAGTCACATACTTTTTCTTTTTTGTAGAATATAGACTTGCGTTTGATCACAATTACGCCTGATAGAAAGCGAAGATGAGGCCTACGATGTTGTATGAGGTTGCGGATTCACGTTGTAAATGAAATGATTGTATTTGCATCCGAGATTTTTATTTTCTATGTGGATTATGTTTGCAGGGTTGTAGGTGACCAGGGCAGTTCGGGCCGATTGTGGTGAGTCTGTTACCGACGCGAGTGTGGCTGTCAGTAAGCATGACAAGCCGCATAGAATCCAGCCCGTTAATATCATGCTGGGCTGCGCTTTGTCATGCTGGCTGGAGCATGATAAACGGATAAAAGGTATTTTCGAAAGAAGCCTAAGTCTACTTAGACATTTTAGTTGTCTAGTCCCCATAATATTTTAAGCAAAAAAAAATGATGCTCTATCTTGAATTTGATGTTCTAACTTGTAGTGTGTATGGGATGCATATCTTATTAAAACTTCCTATGTATCTAAATATTTATTTATGTTCCCTCCAAGATTAACATACCTATTCATTAAATTGTGTCATTAGTTCGTTACTCACATCAAGTAGGTACTAAAATTTTATTTCAAAATAATTCAAAGAAATGCTTGACGATTTTTTAGTTCGTAAAAATATTCACGAAAAGAAAGAGCAAAGAAAAAAGAGAGGTTACTGTTGGGATTACTTTTGTACAGCATGTTGACATTGCAGGCTTTTATCACCCTTTTTAAAGGGGGAGAAATCTCTGACACATATTTAAATATGCAAACAATACAGCCGTGAGAACAAACAGGAATAAAACAGGGTAAAAGGACATAAGAAAATAGAAAAGAGCTTGATTTTTCTTAATGTACGTTGACAACAAATAAGGTTTGGAATTTATGGAATTGTAATGGAGGCCTTGTATATGACGCGATTCTGGTTAAATAATATCTTAACTGGAACGTATGTAATTGATTAGAAAGAAGATATATGCTTAAATCAAATCAGAAAATGAAGAAATCCTTAGCAGAACTGAAGTTACCTGAATAGCTCAGAAAATTGCACACCTTAACTGGCAGTAGACGGAGCATTGCAAAATTCTTCGTAGAAATTTGATGGCGTTAGTTGTGGCTGTGCTGTGAGGTTTAAACAGCCACAACGAACGCCAGCAAATTTTTATTATGGTTACCCATTTACTATAGGCGAAATGTTGGTTTGGTGGGACATCCACTAGGTAGTCGGATAATCTGTTAAAGGTCGCGTGAAGTCATTGGCTATGGGTAGCACATAAGCTAGACCTATGTCCAGATTCTATAGCAGTGGATGTCTGCCGGCTGGTAGGATAATTATATCTGTGATGTAATTAGAATTACACAAAAAAGTATCCTAATTACCTAATAACAATGTTTTCTAAATAAAGCTATTGAACCAAAGGGAAGTTCGCTCAACAACTCACCCGAGTAGCGACTAGTCCGTTTAAGTCTCGGATTACAAAAATGATTTTCACGAAATAGCCGTGAAACAAATCTCGGCGTACAAACGAGTAACCTAAACCGGGAAGATGACACGTCATATTTTAAGTATTGGAGGAAAGTCGACACGAGGCGACACCTAGAGGAGGAGACAGGTATTCTCCCCAGGTTCCCTGTTCCACCTTCACCACCCCTCTTTATTGATATTACGGTCGGCGCATTAAGCACTCCACGCGCTGTGTATTGGCTTTCACATGAGGGCCGCTAAAATAAAACTAGGATAGAGGATCGTGCGTTCCAATAAAAATGTTACTGGCAATTGTTTGGTCGGCTCCCCGGTAGTTTATATCGCGGCATGCTGCGCTAAGTGGACTAGCAAATAACCATCATTTATCATTAATACAAATCCGTACGAC
The DNA here is from genome assembly GCA_947563465.1 of Archips xylosteana. Taxonomy (NCBI): domain Eukaryota; kingdom Metazoa; phylum Arthropoda; class Insecta; order Lepidoptera; family Tortricidae; genus Archips; species Archips xylosteana. Next base: position 10,009,942 of record OX387349.1, read on the forward strand.
TCCGTAGTAAGTATTCAAAACCGAGGCAGAATAATAAAGTTAAGAGGCTGGAACGCAAACCATAAAAGCTTAAAATATTAGTTACGAACATAAATTCTAGTAAACTTTCCAGTTCTTTAAAGTTACTTCTTTAATCTCATAAAACGTTTTAAGTATTAACCATAACGAGCTAATAACGATTTCAAAGTTAGTTTTATCTTGATAGAATTGACTTTATCCGTAGTATTCATAAGTCGGGACAGGCGATGGCGGAGGCAGCCAGCGCGCATTGTCGCCGCGCGCGCCGCCACAATAATGAAAGAGTTCCTCCATTACGGATAAGAGCCGGTATTTCTATGCATCCTATTTACCCTACGGTCAGCATCCAGGATTGCCGCCTGTAATTGTATCCGGACTCTTTCCACTGCACCGTCTAGGTAATACATACCAATTGCTTCAGCTTTTCCGACGTTGCTCCTAACGATCATCACCCACTTTCCTAACTTCAAATTAAGCATTTATCCCTGCATTTTATACCAGAAGATCTGCAGTCCTATGAGAGAGTAGATCAAGTGAAGTGGCCGTCTGCGGCAGCTATTTTCCTAGTTTGCTAGTCGGTACGATTTGTGGCGTCTCTTTAGGGAAATAAGTTCACAACAAGACGAAGACCAACCGGAACGACTCAACTGTCAAACTTGCTAGCATTTAATTAGTATGCGTACTTCTTGCCATTATTACGACAAGAAAGATATTGCTTATAAAGTTAAGGACATATGCTGAAAAGGCAAATTTAATACAAAAAAAACAAATTAGATATTTATTGACGGTCTTTATTGAACAACTTATTGTCTGTAATAACGGATCCATTCAGTGGTGAAATGATTAAATAAAGTTGCAGCCGGAATAATATTTTTATTAAAAATGAACACTAAATCTTCATAGACATGGAGAAGAAAATACGACGGAGAATTATTAACTTTAGCACCGAGTACAACCTATTCCGGATTTACCTGTAAAGCCGTTCTCAATAGATAGCGCGCGTAATAAGCTCAGCGATGGGCTATTACAGCGCTATGAGAGAAATTCGTATCGGCGGGTAGCCTACACGGGGTATCAGTAGAGTGCAACAATATTGGAAGAGTGGCTAGATTGGCCGGCTCGAACGAGTCCCACACAATCGCAATCGATTAGGAATAGACGTGGACCAGTCCGCAAATTACAACAATTGTTCGTTCAATGCACCGCATTCAGCTCTGCACCTGCCAATTTTCAATAAAAATTGTCCAGTGAATTCTGTATTAAACGGTCGATGATTATACCTGTTATTTTTTATGGGATTGATTCAATTAAGCTGATTGTGTCCATTGTCATTATTTGTAAACCTTGTGCAAGTAAAACAAAACTGAAAAAAACAATGTTTTAAAAAGTCCTCCAACCAAGTTCGTAGAAACAACTGTGGTTACGTACTCTGGTAGCACTAAATCAACAAGTCCTTTTCTTTGCGGATAAATACGGTCTGTCTAATGGTAGGATGTTATTTCAAGTGTCGGCTGACCGTGCCCGCCATGTGCCCGCCTTAAGTTCTCCGCTGGCCCGCCAGTAACTCGAACTTTAGCGAGACGCTATAACAACGGCACATCGGTCCACCCCAGTTGTAATGGACGGTGTATCAGTAAGCTTCATCTTCCCTTTATTGTTTCAGAACTAGAAATGTGTCTTTGAAACGTCTATTAAGTTAAGACGTGAGTAATCGGTTTGCGTAATATTGCTAAGTTTAGTGAAAGTACGTACCTACTTAGATGAATCTATGTGTGTGTTACACACGTATATCTAAGCTGTAAAGGCTACGCACGGCACCCCTTTTGTCATGTAGAATGTGCCGTGATTTTAGAAGCCTTAATATCGTGATATGTTGGTTGTGGTTAGGACTCCGCTTAGCATGATGAGCACCAGCGAACAATGGTAACCATGTGACAATGAGCTCATAAGAGGCATGTGGCGTGTAAACTAATCAAATCAATGTTTAAAAACTCTGCTTTTCAAAATGGCTAAATTGTAAGTTTACTGAATGCTCGATTTCCTGTCGATTCATTAGCACAGTTGTTTAACCAGCTACCTAACTATCTGATATTCTGTGTAAATACGCCTGTCAACTATCTGAATACACGGTAACTGTTGCGGAGAAACGCAACCAGTTTACAACTACCTAATCGAATCAGCGTAATTAATGAGGCCACAGGCTGTCACTGCGCCCGAAATGAGATCACTGAGATTGTTACATTATAATGTTGCCAAATTTAATTGAATAAGGCTCGCTTACATTTTATGATACGGCGTGGCGCTGGGTAAAGCCGCGGCGTTAATCTCCAACGTAAAATCAATTGCCAAAAATTGTATTTACCCGGATTCTGGTAAGCTGACTCGGAACCTTAAGAGAAGGGGTTAAGTTATCATTTCCTGGATACGGATCCCCTATAAAGGAGAATCATATCAAAGTAAATTATTTCCTCGTTTGCCTTCGTTTACGAAAGTGCACATCTCTAGGGTTTATGCTTTAGTGGTGGTGTGTTCTAGGCGTTGGTGGCAAGGTTCCTTTTTGTTTGGCGGCGTGTAGACCGGTATTTTATTGAGAAATTTATAGAGCGGCGTTTAAGAGCGTCACACCGCGCGGGCCGCCCGCGCCCGGCGCCGCGCCGTGGTGAAGACATCTAGCTGCCCCTTTATTGCTTGCTTCAAATTAATGTCTCGACCTCACCGCGAAGGATTTCCTACTTTGTGAGAACGTTTATATCAGATTTTATTACGCAAATATTATTTTTATGACAAAGAAAGACCTATATTCCGGTAAAGGTAAACACTGCAAAAATAAATGTTTAGTGACATAGCAACATAATTAAAATTTTTATTATTATGAATTTTCCGTCGTGGATCTTCAATAAAACAAAATGATATTGCCATGATTCCACAAAATTAGTGTAATTTGGTTACAATACAATATACTTAGGCAGGACTGGAATTCAGAAACTTGTAAAGTACAAAGGGGGGATAGTTTGTCAGTGTTTTGTCCACTTTACCCGTGGTCGTAGTGGGAGGGGGTGTAATTTTCAGATTAGTTTGTTCAGCAGCCGCCAGCGCCCGCGCCGCAAATATGCGGCTAATAATGACGCCATGTCGCGCCTTAACCACCCGTTAGCTTCGGATATCCAACAAATTCTTGCGCTAAATTTGTTTATCTGTACTAATTTGTAGGTATTAATATTATAAATACGAAAGTTAGTTTGTCTATCTGTTAATTTTTCACGCTTAAACGGCTAAACCAATTGACATGTAATTTGATATGGAAATATTTTAAGCCCTGCGAAGGATATAATGCTAGTCTTTATAGAAAAATTTAAAATTTTCGCGAGTTAGCGATAAACGAATTCTACGTAGACGATTTCACGGGCAACAGATAGTCATGAATAAATTAAACGATTCTCATAACAGTAGACGCTCTGTCGTATGTTTGACTAGCTTAGTTATGGTTTTGGTCCCGTTGCAGAATGCCCGCAGAATTTTCGCAAAATCCGTTGTCTACCTTATAAAGAAAACCTATGAAAACTTTCGACTTTTTAGGTCTAAAGACTGGGCATTAATCAGTCGGACACGGCTTTTCTTTTTACACATACCTAGTACTAGTATCTACTGAGATTGAATTTACGAAATGCAATATTAATGTTTTATTAAAATATCGTTTATGACATTCTGCACACACGGTAAATTATTAACTTTTTTCCAGGGAAAATTTCTGCTCTTTATTACTTAAAGTGCAGTTCCGATCTCGTTTTTATGAGCAGCCTGTGTCCAGCAGTAGGACTGTGTAAAATGATTGTTTATAGAATAAAGACCAAGGGCCCGATTTTACAAATCATTCCCGTGAAATATCTCCTCAAAGATGGTAAATATCAGTACAAATAACAAACAGAAACAGACCGTTCCAAATTTTACGAGAAATTCATAAAATTATTTAAAGTGACAATTTTCAACTAGTCTGCTTAAGAGCAGACTAGTTGAAAATGTAGAGCAGTTGAGTTTTTAAATTCACGTTTCATATTTTTTGATTGGTATTTTTCCTTTCCGATTTACCATTTAAAATTGGCCCCAAATAAATTTACGTTATTAAAGTGCGAGTGAAAATATTGAGTACGCTCGTGTGGACATTCGATAGCAAGGCTTTGCTGATGGCAAGAAATTAATACCGTGATCGGATTACATTTTAAAGCCGCTAGTGATTTAACAAACAGTACCCAGATGTTTATTATCAGCTTCGCTGGCAATAAATAAAGTCGTATTATATTCTTGAGCGAGCGATCTCATCGTCTATAAATCATTTTTATTGTGCTGTCGAAGGGTGATGCTGGTGGAGGTTAAATTGGGTCGACTCCGAGATATAGATAACACTTGACACTGCAGCCACGACATTGATCAGGGATGAGTGGCAGGCTCGGATTATGCGCGATTTATTGAGAAACTTCGACTTGGGTTTTAGCTGTTGCTACTTTATGACCCTGACCAGTGCTGCAGATGAATAGTTAGCAGTTTAGATTCTAGTTTTAGACTCAATTTTGACTAAATGTCTGTGTAAATGTGTGAGAGACGGCACGGGACCGGGATCTTTGGCGTGTACTCGTATTGGAGGCCATGGCACAATTTGGGTCGTAGCGCTAGTCTATAGTAGATATTAAATCTGTTATGATTTTATTGAAACTTCAACATTCACGTGGTTTTTTTTTCACGAATCATTGCTAGATAATCACCGTTTAACACTATAACTAGTATCATACTTTAAATCCGATATTAAGGGTAGTTGTACTAACTGCTAATTAAAGCGAGCATAAAAGTGGACATTCCTTGCATGGAGACGTGCCTGGGGGCCAGTTGGAAATGCGGGAACAATAAAAGCATGGCATTACTTCCGCTCGTTGCGTCGCGCGCGCCGGATATCGCACTATTCGTTCTCATTCACGGTTCATAGAATAATTTTACCAATAATATAATTCTTGATAGAAAAATTAATTTATATTTATCATTCTAAATACAAACCGACACAGGGATGCACAGAAAAACCCAGAAAAAAGACTAGGGCTTGGAATCGAACCCAGGTCCTCAGCATTCCGTGCTGCGTGCTAAACCCCTACACCTCCGCTGGTCGGGACTTAGACACAAATTTTTTTCCTATGCATCACACATCTCAGCTTGCTTAAGGTGGAACGGCACGCTCTAGGCGCGAAATTCAAACTTTTTACAGTTTTTAATTTATTGTGGGTAAACGGTGTAACTGTTTAACTTCATATGGTATTTGCGCTTGTAAAACAGTGTTCTTTATATTATTGTGTAAAGTTTTTTAACAATAAAACTATTAGCTTGAAATAAAAGTTGTCAAAGCGTTGAAAGTCCGAATTCCTATGTTTGACAACTTTTATATCAAGCTAACAGTTTTATTCTTAAAAAGCTTTACACAATAATATAAAGAACACTGTTTTACAACCGCAAGTACCATATGAAGTTAAACAGTTACACCGTTTACCCACAATAAATTAAAACCTGTAAAAATTTTTAATTTCGCGCCTAGAGCGTGCCGTTCCACCTTAACCACTTTTTGCAGCGATACTAGCGACATCTATGTTAAATACTCTCAACGAGAGACGTCAACACTCCTTCCTTCCTTCCTTTTCCTTCATTCTTTTTCTTCTTCTTCTTCTTTTTCTTTCTCTGGATCTCTTGTTCTGGGTGAGCGGTTAGTTCCGAAGGTTCAATTGTATTTTTTAAATTTGTGCGGGACCCTAAAAGCGCGATTCTAACTTGCACTTGGCTGCAACGTATTATTTGAAATTAATTAAAAGATATTTTTTCCGCGTATGCGTTGTAATCTGAGATTTTAATTATCGACATCAGGAATTCAATGACACGAGTTGTCTGTTACAGGTATTACCGGTGCATAATTATGAGCTTATAAATTAAAATAATATTTTCATCCCACTTGCTCGTCAATGGTGTTATTCCATGCCTGTAAATTACAATGACCTAAATTGTTCTTAAGGGAATTATGGATGTATGTACAGTTTTTCCTCCCAAGGGAGCTCTAAATTTAGTTTTAAAATTTGCAAACAAGTTAGTTGGTATGTCATTTCAGACTAAGGAGGTTTCAAATCAGCCAAAGTTTTATTTATATCTTTGAAACTTAGCTATAACCCAATTTTACACCACAAAACTTATCTACGCTTCATGAAACATCGTTATTTATATATTTTAAATTTATATCAATAGTTTTGCAATAATTTTAGTAAGTATTTTTTTAACATGTTGGCAGAATCTGGCTGTATGGCCATTCGAATTCTAAACACAATTTACATTATCATTATTATGTATATATCATTATTATGTAGATGACTTGAAAAAAGTGACAATCTGTATTGGCAGGTAGCCATTATTTATTCAATTTAAGTGATAAGGACAAAATAATTTTATTTTTGGGATTTTTTTCCTCGCAGTGTGATGAAAATCATTTAATGTATCACGGGCAGTAAGGAGATTACAAACTCGAGTCATTAAAAGCCCTTCGCCTATTAAATCCCCTACTTAAGGCCTTTGATGCACAATTTACTATTTCACACCTTTCATTCGGAACGACACGGATCAAAATGCTACTTTTATGTTCAAGCTACTTTTTTAATTTATTCATTGGCATTGTAATGTGCCAAATGAACACAGATCTTACTAAAATAATCAATTGTTATTTCATCGTAAGCAACTAAAAACGGACATATTTCAAGTTTTAACTTTAACAACGATATAATTATAATAAAAATTGATGATTTTTCGTAATAGTTAAAAAAAATGTCACAATAAATTATACTTTTCACTGAAATTTAAACTATCGATGGCTGTTATTGTGATTTAATAGTTATTTACAGCATTTTATTTAAATTTTTCTCATAGTCGGTGTGAGAAGTTGTATGTCTCACTCAGGAGCAAAATTATTCTCGTCTTGGGCGTTAACTCTTGAATCCCTCGTTACGCTCAGGATTCTAACTTAGAATCCCTCGCTACGCTCAGGATTCCATTGTAGGATCCTTCGCTTCACTCTGGATTAAATGTACCGCCCGCGCCGTAAATACATCATTTTGCTCCCTTGTGACACAATAGTAGATTTTTCAACAAGGGAGGAAAATAACCAATATCACACGAGGTTACTTGGCACCCGAGCACAGTGAGGGTGCCAATATTACGAGGGTGATGTTGGTGTTTTTTTAAACACTCTGCTTTTCATTTCGACTACAAGGAAAGTAAGAAAATATAAGTATAAATAAATAAAAATGTCTAAACTGGTCAACATGATCGTTGTAAAATATTTCAATGGAGTTTATTGTTAAGGAATAATTAATTTAACAAAATTTAGAATGTTCATTATAATAATCAATAAAAACAGTAGATAAAGTAGGTATTTTAGTAAATTTATTTATAAAATATGTAAGTAACCAGTTTAAACCAAGGAGTTAAGCTGTATAGAGATAGGCTATGTGGACAATAACGTTGTTGTTTACCGTGTTTTTTTCCCAACATTTTCTAACTTTTTCTGGTAACCTGGCTTACTAATGTAAATTAATAATTTAATTTAATAATATTTCACTGGCATTATAAAATTTGTAATATGACTAATTAAGAAAAAAAAAACTCAATACTTAATTATTCCATGTATATGCCGTAATGCTTGGCTGAATGCGTATGCGTTCCATTGACAGCCAATGCCTTTATTTTTTTTAATTAATTTCTACCCTTGGGAAGAAAATAATACTTATCCTCCCGTATGTCAGATATGATTTGCCTCACTTTCCGAGAACGAGAGATGAAAATAACTATTTATGCATTACGATATTTTTTGTTGCAATTGGAACCACTCGAATTTACATTATCTAAACCAGCTATCATATCATACTCCGTCTGCGATGAATTTGTTTATCGCTATTCTGCGGTTACTATCTACGCAATTTTCCGGAATAAAAATTATCTCATTTCCTCCCTTGGATCTCGAATTATCTTCGCAGTAAATCGGTTCGTAGGTAACAGACACATATGAGTTATTTTCGCATTTATAACACGAGTATTATAATGGATGTAAAAAATAAATAAATAAATAAATATTAGGGGACAATCTTACACAAATCGACCTAGTCCCAAACTAAGCAAAGCTTGTACTATGGGTACTAGACGACGATAAACATACTTATATAGATAAATAAATACTTAAATACATAGAAAACATCCATAACTCAGGAACAAATATTCGTGCTCATCACACAAATAAATGCCCTTACCGGTATTTGAACCCAGGACCTCTTGCTTCGTAGGCAGGGTCACTACCAACTAGGCTAAAGCGGTCGTTAACATCGAAGCGTGTGCATCGAAGACCGCTGAGTTATCGTTTCGCGAAATGTAAGCTAATCTATACATGTATACGTGTAGTTACCTATACGCATAAACACTATTGAGTTTGGCTAAAGGTGATATAGTGAGTCGTTTCAATAAGAGCTGTGTGCGGTATAAAAGCGTGGTATAAAGGGGGTTATTTGGTTTCGCAGGCAATAAAGCGGCATTCTTCGAGGACAATGAAAACTGCAGTTGCCGGTTGCGCCGTGCAAGCATTCACTAGCGGTCCGGTTCACTGCCGGACGGGCTGTCTCACTTCCAATACTTTTAACACTGCCCTCTGCTCAGAAATAAACAAGTCTTCAGGAAAAATAAACGCTTTAAAGTTAATACATAGGCCTACTTTATAAGCTTTTTTTTTCGGTTGCTTACTTACTTCATAAGTTCATAAGTTCAATAGATTACGAAGGCAACTAATAGCCACATTTTGTATCTCTTTAGGTTTTCGCGATAATTGTTATAAAATTATTTTACTTCATTAAGTTTTTTTTTTTTTTTTTTGTAAATTTACCACTGTATAAAATATAAAACAAATGATGGCCATATGGCTGACCTATTAACATAAATTATAAATTATCTATATTATTATTTTTACCTTAGGCATGAATATGTTAAGTTCCTTAGTCAACAAATTTTCACATCGGCTCTGACCCGGATAAAAATTGCAATGGAAGTATGGTTTATACGACCTTAATACCTTCTTATGTATGACGGATGATGTTTACGTACTTATTTAGATTTAAAAAATCAATTGTTTTAGCTATACTTTTGTAATTACTTCGAATAATTTGTTATTTTTCTTTATTGTGTCTGGATTCAACTTTATTTTATGTCTGCATATTTTTATGAAATATTTGCACTGTTAGTTAAGCTTAGCTGATTATTTCTTTATTTTAATTATTTATGATAGCTCGTTTAGCCTGCGATACAGAGTTCTCTAGTAACCCTAGTGCAGGCATACGTGTTACGTAGACTTTTGTAAAATATTGTATTTCTTGTCATCTTGTACTACAAATTATTGAATAAATTATCTTTATCTTTTACTTAGTTTAGATGACACTGTAATATACAATAAAAAAAAATACAGTTAGTGAAAAACTTTTATCAAAAATGATGGGTAATTATTACTTTTTGGAGTTTTTATTACTTTTTACGACTTTAATAAAACGATTCACTCAAAAGGTCAAAAGGTTGACTGGTAGAGATCTCTTAAAGGGATAAGTTCGCCTTAGTACATGTATCTCAACGGTTGTCAAAAGTATTATCTTTCCTTGTTTTTGTACAATAAATTATTATTATTTTAAAGAGTTTTTATATGTACATACATACGATTTCTGGCAAAAATTCCCATGTCGAAAATTGACTAAAAGTAAGAAAATATACATAATATAATCTTACTTAAGTTGCTACTATGCCCATAAGATAACTACGGGAAAGGCCACAGTTATCCTCGCAAGGACCACGACAAATTACGATAATCAAAATTTGAAACAAAATGTCAATTAAGAAAATTGACAATAGTTTAAACATTTTTATGGTACAGTCAACGTCATATATAAGTGGTCATTTATGTACTTTGTCGCTTTCAGTCGTTATATGACTTCGTATGATTTTTCAAACATGACGTTAAAGTGACAAGGTACAAAAGTGATCACTTATTTATGACGTTGACCCTACGAATAGACCTTACGAGATAGACTAAAATAATAAAGCAAAAGTACAAACTACTAGAACATGTAGTCTCAGCACTGAATGTTAATCAATTTAAAAACCGATTAGACCAACACATTAGCAGTACAAAGAATACTTGACTAAGGAACAGCTATATACAGGCACCTATCAGTTGCCCTCAACTGCCTGCCTGATAATATAAATAATAATAATAAAGTATCTCAATAAAGCTTTACTACCTTTAACTTAAACTTATATGTATACACTAAGTGAGCCTGTTTAAGAATAATTCAAGAGACGTTAGGTCATCAAAGTAAAGTGCAATTGGATAGGGTTCGGATGGCGGCGACAAACAGTACAAAGGGGCGCGCGACTGGCTCGTTATCGCCACGGCTTCCAGACAATCAGCGGTGCACCCCGACCTGACTAGAGGCGAAAATCTTAGTATCAGACCTCAATCTCCAACTGGAAATAGGGAATAACTTTTCCGTAGAATATCCCTTAATTAGCTCTAAAATAGTTTAACTGCCAATGTCACTATTTTTGTAACGAAGCTGCGTAAAGCTTAAAACAATTCACATTACGAACATTGCTCTAGGTAAAAGCTCCAATAGCAATATTTTTGTTTAAACAATCCAATAAAAGCACGCATGGTTACGTTCATTGCGCGGATTAAAGCCGGCGCGCGCTTGTGTCCGACCATTGCGACAGGAACTCTTAAAAATCCTTTAAATGTTTCTCTCAACGGATCGTCTTATTAAGCGAACCTAGAAGTAATTGTGGCAGACTTACAAAGTTAAGCGGTCGGTGGTAAGCCGCTCGCTCGCCCGCGAACGCTCATAATCGTTATTTCGTCTGCGGACTTTATAAAATGTAACCGAGGCCGACCGGCGAACCCGGCTACGTAATTATTAGCCCTTAGGGGAGTTCTTAGTTACTCGTTAAGCTATGTGCTAGTTTAAGATGCCGTTCTAAAATGGAATTATTTTGATTACGACACGGCTAGGATTATGATTTCGTTATGGCTAGGTGCGAGGGGTTCGAATCGCTCGTCGGTCTGTCATCGTTTGCCCAGTAGCCGGTGTGATTGTCATCATACGTGATTCTCTCGGGAATCCCTACATTGACTTTAAATCTCACCCGCGTCCAGTTCGAGTAGCGCTCTGAATTATTAATTTCCTAGCAAAAACACAAGTCACCGAAAAATGTGTTTTGTTTTTATAGACATTTAATTCAAAATACGCAACTATTTTAAATATAGCTCTATGTTTAGTCAATTAAACCGGACGCAAAGGATGTGTTAAAGTTTGCCAAGAAAAGATATCTCTGAACGATATGACTGCCCATTGTTTAATCTCGTAAGTTTTCTTTATCTACTATTTTTCAAAATTATGTGGTATTCAATATACAGTTATATTATGTATGATGTAGACTCTATTGTACAAAAAAACAAGAAACAAAAAACAATATTGAAAACCGTTATGAAACCGTTAATCGTCATGTTATGATTGTGTTGTAAAGTAAACTATCTCAGTTTAAAATTTATAAAACTAACAGTGTTATAATTTATAATTAATAATAAAGATGCTAGCCTGCTAGCCAAAGCTAACTGACATGACTGTCGCTGTGCTCATTTTGTAGTCAGAGCAAGCGAGTGAAACGTCGAAGTTATGGAATCGTGAGAGATCCAATGAGAATGTGACACCAGTGCGCCTATTCACGTCAAGGTGTCTGCCTGCTGGCTCGCACGTGGTGACAATAGCTTTCTGCAGGCAATTCGATCAATCAAGTCCATACCTGCACCAGAATATTATGGCTGGCATCGTTATTTGGTTTAGTAGTGGATATGTTTTAACAGATGCAGGTATTGTAAGATGTGCGATGCATGCTCGCTCAGTGGATATGGTCTTTTTATTAGTCATTTAAAGAAAAAGAGCGGCGCAGTGGTGTGTGTTTGTGTTCTGTTTTACCATATGATCAATAAGATAATACTTAATACAAAATCTCGGCTCAATTTATGATTAAAAGTCGGGAATAGTCGGGATTAGTTTCGATCTTTTCAGATACCTCATTATAATTGTGAGTTGAGCTGTTTAGTTTTAAGTTATTATTAATCATGTTTTAAGAAAATCTTTTACAACTTTGACATTTTAACATTTGAAATTGGTTTGTGACTAAATGAGCCAATCACAAGCAAGACTGTAACGTCAAACGGATTTCACGATACCAACGCCATCTAGCGATATTCAACCTGTCGGAACACCCTCATTGCATACGTGGGAGTTTCATTAATTTCATGTCATGGGCATTTTTTAAAAAAAGTGCCCATAACTTTAATTTTTTTTAATGAGGTAATTTATGGATTTTCTTATTCAAAATAACGAATTGAATTCATTTTCATAAAGAAAAAAGTGTTCTTAATTTTTGGGTCAGTTTTGTGATGTTTTTAGGGTTCCGTACCCAAAGGCTAAAAACGGGACCCTATTACTGAGGCTCCGCTGTCCATCCGTCTGTCACCAGGCTGTATCTCGGGAACCGTGATAGCTAGAGAGTTGAATTTTTCACAGATGATGTTTTTCGGTTGCTGCTATAACAACAAATACTAAAAAATGGAATAAAATAAATATTTGAGGGGCTCCCATACAACAAACGTGATTTTTTTGCTCGTTTTTGCTCGATATTGATAACGGCAACAGGTAGACGCTTGAAATATTCACAGAATAGTTAATTATATATTGACTTTAAAAATAAATCATTAAATTAAAATAAAAAATATTTTAGGGGGGCTCCCATACAACAAACGTGATTTTTTATAGGTAATTGTACGGAACCCTTCGTGCGCGAGTCCGACTCGTACTTGGCCGGTTTTTTCATACAGTTTATATGGCTCGTCACAGAACTGACACATAAAATTTGTTAGGGAAATTTTTTTAATCATCAAAATCAATAGCGCTCTCGATTCTAAGTTAGGAAAATACAAAATTTCCTCATTTAAAAAAATAGGTGGTGGGTTTTTATCGAAAACGCCCTCATTCGTCAACTTGCGAAGAAAATGTACCTACACGTAGCCCAGATATTTTTTAAGGAGAAAATGTAACGTAATATTACCTAAACATGATTTAATTTGTTTTGAAAGGGAAGATATAAAATTACCTTCGTTATTTTATTTGGCTGTCGGAAGTCGAAAAAGTTTGATTGACTTCAAATCACAGAAGTCGGGAGGATCGTGGAAACTCATTATAAAGTAAATAGAGATTGTAGCAACACCAATCAGATGTGGCTATATTGGTTGCAAATAAGTACACTTCTCTCCATGTCGCATTAGACTTATTTCACAAGAGCATGCTAACACGTATAACGTGTTTCATAGTAGATTGTTCAACAAGAGACTAAAACAAGCCATAATGACACAAGATATTTAGCCACCCGAGCAGAGCGAGGGTGGCTACAATTCGCGTGTCATTACGGCAGTTTAGTCTCGCGCTAAACACTTACTTTTCACATTGAATGCGAGGAAAAAAACGATGTTTTATGTACATATACTAATCTACAATATTACTTTTATAAAACGTACGCTCAATACGAGTAATGGACGTCAGTTCAGAATTCAAATAGCAATTTAAATTTGTTCCGCGGTTTTTTTTTGTTGAGTGACGCTTTAAATGTTTGCATATTTAGCCAACAGATTCAAACTTGAAAATTATTTCATAGCTAATTGGACTAAGTATGCATAATAAAATGAATTCATCTTTAATATAATTAAATAGATTAATATTCGTAATTATTCATGGTGTTTCACGAAATTATTATTTTTTAAAATATTTTTATACAGTTGTCATTTTGAGGTTAGGTAAATACTAAATACCTAAAATCCACATGTGGAAATCCACGCACTAAAGGCTTCCACAGACCGAAGCGCAAGGCGCTACGGAGCGCTACGGAGCGGGCGCTGCGTAGCGCTTCGGAGCGTCCGCAGCGCGCTGCGGTTTGTGGAAAGTTTTAAAATTGTCTATGCCCAGTCATTGAAAATGGCAATAATCCTCCATCCACAAACACCATGATTGGCAGTTTAGGGGTTTCCAAAGTAAATTAAAAAAAAATTACTTTAATCCCTAGAGATCAAAAAAGAGCTTTAGTCCCGATATGCAGAGACTAAAGTAACATTTTAAGAGCATGAGAAGTGAAAAAGATGTAATATCATTAGCAGTTTTTACGAGCAGGAATTATTATAGCGTGTTGTATGGACTGTTATTTTTAATTTACTTGTGCTGCAACATTTTTTTAGGGTAGGTATTTAAGAATTGCACTAAGATCCTGTTTTATGTTGGAATGGAGTACCTATATAGAATGTATATTTATGTTTTGGTATCCGTGCAATATTCCCGTTTGTACTGAGTGAGATTTAATAACTTCAACCTGATATGGTGAAGTGAAGTTGATAAAGTTCAATGCGCTTTGACTTGGCTCCGGAATTTCATAGATTGCTGGAGTGAGGATTAATTTCTTGAACGATTTATCATTTACTAGCTTTTACCCGCGGCTCCGCTCGCGTGGACCTTTAGATATGGCAGTCGAATTGAAATTTTGGGATTTTACACATACCTACGCACGCACGCACACACATATACAACTTTCCAATTATCCAGTTTAATTAAGCCATTCAGCATTTTTTTTTTTAAAGTCATAAAAAACTAAAACTAACGACCACCACCCCGCACCATACCTGGTTCAAAAGTGCCCATAATACCAGCAGCATTGCCCCGCTGTATGGCCAGTGCAATCTGCTGAACCAAGTATAACCCGGAGCGGGAGTCGCCGCCCCTGTCCCGTAACCTACGGCCCAATTCCCAGACTAAAGACTTAGCCAGCAGCAGCTTCAGCATTTTCTTATTCTCTTTCTTAACACAGATTTTTCTTTACTAGATTTAAATGTACATATGATCCTAGTTACATACATAACATGACAATTTATTACTAAAATTACATCAACTTTACGACCACATTGCAGCGGCCGTGGTCACGGTTAATGAAGTCCCGAGTGTAAAAATATTTATGATAGAAAATCGCGAAAGTTTAAAACAATGTTTAAATATGTTTCTACTTAATAACGTACCTAAACTTTTGCATTTGCCATATTTTTGTGATACGAGTAAGCATAAGCTAATTTTATGACGTAAGTACAAGCTCTTATCCCGTTTGTACACACTTTGTCATTTTCTTTTAAGATCAATAAATTATTCCAAAGCCGATATAGCCTTAACCAACTAAGTTTTTTTTAACACATTTACCTTCTCCAATCAAATACAAAATGCAAAAATTTAAAGCGCCCATAACCCATCTGGAACGTCCACATTTTTAACGTCATTGAAAAAACTAGCCCCATGAAGCGTGATTGTTGAGTGAACAGTGAACACAGGAGAGTCCGTCCCCGAGTGCTTGTTTCATTACTAGATGACTGGGCCGCTGAAAAGCCTTTGTTGTGTGCTCCGGGCTTGATGATTTGGTGAGCACATTATGACCGCACTGTCCTTGCTTTGAACTCAGGATAAATTCATAAATAATCCTTAGGTACTTAATATTATAAATGCGAAAGTAACTCTTTCTGTTACTTCTTGAGTATGATCATAGAGACCATGGGAAAGATACATAGATAAATAGATAAATCATGGGACAATTCACACCAATTGACCTAGTCCCAAACTAAGCAAAGCTTGTACTATGGGTACTAAACAACGGATAAACATATAAACTTATACAGATTAATACATACTTAAATACATATTTAACATCCAAGACTCAAGCACTAACATTCGTATTATTCACACAAATATCTGCCCCGACCGGAAATCGAACCCGGGACCTCAAACTTCGTAGTCAGGTTTTCTAATCACTGGGCTATCCGGTGATAGTTTTTATCCCAGAAAATTGCATAGTTCCCGCGGGATAGCGATAAACGAATTTCATTGCACTTGGATGCGCGGGCAAGAGCTAGTTGTTAATAAATATCATGGGATAATTAACATCAATTGACCTATCCCGAACAAAGTGTACTATGTACCGAGCACCAGATAAACTTACTTGTATAGATAAATATATGTATATCAAAACATTCGTATTGATCGTACTAATATCTGGCCCAACCGGGGCTCGAACCTGGGATCTCAAGCTTCAAAGTCCGGTTTCCTAACCCTATCCAGTCGTTAAAATATTTTTTTTTCAATGTATAGACGGGGTTCTGCGAACGGCAAAGTGAGGCCGTTAAAACTACGTCTCGCCGTATGCATACCATAGCACGCACACAAACACAACCAAAGTTCGTAAAGCAATCTAGTTGAACTACGTGAGCGAGGCACGACGTAGTCTTCGTAGTTGTTCGCAGAATTCTGTCATTATTTTTTATTTGGTTTGAAGCTTTCAAATGGTCAATATCAATAATAGTGACAGGTCGCTTTTTATTTTCTTAATAACTTTAATTTCAATACTACTTAGATGCAAAAAAAAAACCAGCCTGTACAATAGGGATGACGACTGGGTTAAAAATTGGTCATTCTAATTAGTCCGTCATTTAGATTATGGGAAAATATGGGACACGTATTTTTTGGTTTATCAAATTATTAAAAAACGACAAAGATATAGATCATCAAACTTCCGGAGTGGGGGCTTGTGACGTCACCCTTAGGTAAAAATTGTACCATATAGTGACGTCACTCGAAACTTCTAAGCACTGTATCCTCCTCATTTTTTGTTTGTCAAACTAAGGAAAAAATACGTGTACAATATTTTTTAATAATCTAACTGACGGACTAAACAGTTTTTTTTAGCCGTCTAGCCTATTCCCGTTCCCATAGGAATTCCGGAAAAATGTATATCCTAAATCATTCTCGCAACTGAGACCGTTTAGGCTGCAGGGCGTGCCCAAGAATGATACATACATACATACATAAATACATTCGCTCAAAAAACATAACCCTCCTTCGGCTGTCGGGTAAAAATAGCTGGCCGTTTCGTTTTCTGGTCGTTGAGGTCAACAATTATGTACTTAATTTGAAAATATAGTAACAATTGGTATTTTTTTGTAACTGCACTTTTTGACATCCATAAACATTTAATTATGGTAACAATTTTGCAGAAAAAAAAGTTTTCTGCTTTATACTGTTGCACTGTAACAAAATAACTAATTATTAAATTTGAATCGTAGACTGTTTTTTCTCTGTGGTAATTATTAAGGTATCAGGGCTAGACTGCTCAATGGAAATAGATGTAAGTAGTTTTAGTATGAAATTAAAAGTATGTAGACATATAGTTTTTTTATAAATTCTTTCGTTTTGTTTCTATGATAAATATTTACAAAACTCTTTGTAAACGATATGGGTTTTTTATCGGCCTGCCGAAGGAGGGTTATTCGTTTTACATTCCATTTGGCGAAGACGACATGTTTTTGTTCTGTTTATTGTTTAGTTCAGTTGTTGTTTTAGTAAATGTTGTCATTATATTTTGCTCCATAAACAAGAATATGTTGTGTTAGACTTTATACCTACACTTGAACGACGAAAAAAATAACATGGTAGTACCTACTTACTTGATTCCTAAGCGTAACTAACTATACTCCATTTATTTTAACATTTGAAACTTAACGGTAAAATTTGCACACGTTTTTAAATGAAACACCGAAACTATTTAAAATTGTGTTTACTTCTATAATGAAAACATAATAGATACCGCTAATAAATGTACATGTAGATATTTTTAGTAAATTTGTGTTCGAAATACCGAGAAACGTGTGTTACAATCTGACCGTTAATTCAAACCTTAAATTAAACGAAATATATACTTGATCATGCATAGTATTAAATATTTGTTCATCAAAAACGCGTGGGCCAGTTCATTAGTAGACAAGGCGTGGGTTCAGAAATGGAATGTAGGTTGCATATTTATTTAAATATTATGAAAACGTTTATTTTTTATGTGCAGAGTGCCATGAAAAGTGGCTGTTATTGCTGCCTGCGAGATGTGTGCAAAGAAAATAAAATGCTGAGAAGTACGCAGTTACAAGTTTCAATGCAAAATCTAAAGCACAAGTGAAGAACTGCATAAAGAATAGGAAACTTGTATTAAATATATTTTGTACTTAAAAGAAGCAATGGAACCTTATTATTAAGACTTCACTGTCGGTCCGTCGCTAGATATTTAAATTTTTCACAGTGTATGTATTTCTATGTCTGCTATAAAAACAAATCCGACAGTTTACTGATTTGGGACCATTGTGACATGTGCATTTTTATTTTAATAAATGCGTTCTTTCTTTCAAAAATACAATGACAATTAAAAAGGACTACATTTTACAAAGGAAGGAATACATTTTTTTACTCCGGTCTTTCCACTCAATCTTAAATTGCTATTTTATAGTGGTATAGAACCTTTATAGTGGAACGAAACCCATTTGTTCGACGTCCACTAGACCATTTATTTATTTCAAAGTGATCTAATTGAAATCCCAATTCTAAATACATTTCCATATTTGCGAGATACTAATCCGCGAGTGGTAAAAGGTCAGGCGAGGACGGCTGTTCATAGATGATTCGGCATACGCGGCTCCCGCTCAAATTACAATCCTTTGAAGATTAATGTTCCATCCAAATTTAATACAACCGGCGTCGAGGAAAACATCAACCGAGCCCTGACTTGGGCCTGTATTCAATCTTCTGTAAATACATCATATTTACGTATCAATCAAATACGTATAATGGGATATCAACAGCCCACGAGCTGACTCATCATCGGTTTATCAATGTCCCTGTGATTTATTGAAATAAACGGTTTGGTAATTTTCCTCGGCGATTTTTATCATTTTGATAAAGTTTTTTTTATTACTAAAGAAATTATTAATGTACCTAAATTGTCAAACTAACAGTTTATTACAACAGCTTTTTTTTACTAAATATGGCACTAAGCAAACAAAAAAATACTATTACTCTTTCTTCAAACTATAATTCGTTAACTTCAAACTTTGTGCCAATATCCATTCGTATAGATTACCAGCAACGTTTAAATTAAACCTGATTCCGCGGGACTATATTATTTTTGATAGAATTAAACTGTTTTAAGCGTAAGTATATTCGCGAGAACACCGAAGAAATTGCTTTTTAATCAAATAAAATGTTCACTTACCCTCGAGGCGGCAGGCGCGCTCGTTCACGTGGCCCGGGCGCGCGGCCGCACCGCTCAACCCCGCGACTACAACTGATTTTCCAGCGCGAAAACTTCCCTCCAACGCGTCATAACTCACCCCAGCTCAGAGCCAGCCAATCATAGTCCTATGCTTCCAGCGAAACCTTCCGACGCTCCCCGAGAAATCCCGAGCTTGCAGGGCGGCTTGCTCATCGGATCTTTTAATCTGAAACGTAAATGCATGAAAAAGAAAATGACCAAGTCGCGAGGACTGAAGCTCCCGAATGCGATGTGGGCTAGAGAGCGAACGTTCGTGCAACAGGTAAAGTTTCTTTCTTTTAGATGCTTATATTACACATCACCAGCAATGTCTATGTATACACATATTGACTCAATTAAAATACAGTGTCATATTACGCCTAATAAAACGTAGCTGTGATTAAATAATTAAACTTTGATATTCATTTCCGCAAAATACGAACGCTCCAAAGATTGGACCGAACCTTATTCGGCAGGCTAGAAGTTAATTAATCTGCGCGGTGTAGGAAGATATACTAAATATGATAAGGATTAAGCGTAAAAGTACGTGGCTGCAAGACATTCATTAAGTTAATTCTGATTCATAAAGCTGATATTTTGTGCTGAAAAAGAAACAGTGGAGTCGGTGGATTTGTCGGATTACGAATTACCTACTTTACAATTCTAATTATTTGTTTACCGCTAGGAGTGGGACGGAATTAAATTGTTAATTTATTCTTGGGACAGCTTTTTTGTTAATTGCTCGAGGTGAAATTTAGTATTTCCTTAGCAATGAATGAATTATTATTTTGTGGACTTTTGCTGTCCAAATTACCTGTTCAGATTTTGTATCAGAAACTTGTGTTTATTTTCCTGTTTTATTTATTACATTATTATTATTACGTAATAATAATGTTTTTGTATTGTACAATGAAATAAAATTATGCTTACCTGACTTCTAAAAGTTATTAGATGAGCGATTGTTTCGGTACCTGTACACTGTTATCCAACAAAATCTGTTCTATTTAACATATTTAATAAGGGTAGATTACACCACAAAAAATAATTCCAACAACAACTAAGTACATAGTTAGTCGATTGAGTTGGCATAGAAGTAACGTTATATAGGTCACTAGCTTTTGCCGTACAAAATCCGTGGGAAAATCGTATTTTGACAGTTCATAAAAAGTTGATTGGTGATTGGTGGATTTTAACATTGATCAATTAATTACTACTGTAAGAAAAAGTGATCCAGACATTAAAAAAAAAATCGTGCGTGCAGTTCCTCCGCGCGGAAGAAGTGAAACTTCGTTATGTGGAAATTAAAAAGGCACTTATACATCAATATGAACCTTATTGCAATAACTTAAGGAAATAATAGTAGATTGTTCAACAAGGGACTAAAACAAGCCATAATGACACGAGGTATTTAGCCACCCGAGCGATAGCGAGGGAGGCTATAATTCGAGTTGTCATTATGCTAGTTTAGTCCCGCGTTAAACACTCTACTTTTCACTTTGAATGTGAGGAAAAAAACGACGTACAAAATTACTTTTTTACAACGTATGCTCAATACGAGCAATGGACATCTGTTCAAAATTCAAATAGCAAAAAAATACCGCTGTCTTTTCTTTTCTTTTCTTTTATATTTTTTTGACGCTTAAAATGCTTGCATAATTAGCCAACAGATTCTAACTTAAAGACTATGTTAAAACTAATTGGACTATGCATGTAAGAATGATAATTGTTCATTCATTAGAATCGGCAAATAAATTAACCTAATTGATCTAAGTTCACACACAAAATATATTGTTAACTGAAACACTTACCCGGGAATAAAGAAACGACTTTTTAAGTTTATTTTCTATATGCCAATTCTTTGTTAAATTATATCTAATTATACTTTCTATTTACTATTAAATGCAACTGACATCGCATTATTTTGAAGTCACGCCATATTAACATTCAAACGTAACTGCTCTATCTACCGTACACTCCAGCACTGCTTTACCGACAGTGCGGATTGCTATTTTATCGACACAGCAGGGAACTGCTTTGCCGACAGCGTTTTAAAAAAAAAACAAATTAACAACACCTAAGCTAAAGGAAATCTTTCTTTACGTGCAAAATAAAATGAATTCATCTTTAATATTTTATAATTAAATAGATTAATATTCGTAATTATTCAATGTGTTTCACGAAATTATTATTTTTTAAATATTTTTTATACAGTTGTCATTTTGAGGTTATTTCCACGCCCTAAAGGCTTCCACAGACCGAAGCGCAGGGCGCTACAGTGCGTCCGCAGCGCGCTTCGGTCTGTGGAAAGCTTTAAAATTGTCTATACCCAGTTACTGAAAATTGCGATAATCCTCCATTCACAAACACCGTGATTGGCAGTTTAGGGGTTTCCATAGTCAATTAAAAAATTTTTACTTTAATCCCTTGAGATCAAAAAAGAGCTTTAGTCTCGATATGCAGAGACTATAGTAACATTTTAAGAGCATGAGAAGTGAAAATTTACTTATGCATCTATGTGTTTAAATTACTCACTAATTAATTACTTAATTACGATTTATTGTACGTACGTATCTTCTACCTATAAAACAGGTCGATCATAACGATGTGTGTCACTAAATTGAAATCCGTCCGTCGGGCGTAGGTCCGGGCGCGTCACGTACTAGCCATTAGATTACTTGTTTAATTCTTGACCACGGGAGGAGTCGGTCGTAATCTAAGTTGTAAACTAAATCTTGGGTCCCGTCTCACATATCCCCCGTAAGCCCGACTCGGCTTCTATTTGAATGTTCCACGAACGGCCACGAATTAGTATGCGCGTTCCATTCGGCCCCCAGTCCCATGGGCCGCAGCTACCTATTCCACGCATTGCGCGACTCTCCTAAAACAATTAACTTGTAAACTAACATTTGTTTTTTCAAATAGTTAATAGTTTATGCGAGAGAATTCTCTATACAAAGGAAAATTTGAAAAACCTGTTCTTATTCTTTGTCTACCTGCATACATCATACGTAAGATAAGGGAACACCTATGCAAAATTACAGGAATTTAGTTCTTAATGTTTGGAAATAGAGCTGGTGACGATGAGTCAGATAGAGTGGAAATCAGGGCCTAAGTCAGGTGGACTTTTCTATTTTTATTTAAAATTTATTATAGTATAAATGTTGGTCAGTCAATTAGACACTTTTATGCTGAGCAGCGCCGTCTGGTTTACTGAATTTAGGATATTTCATGTCTTATGTTGACGCAATGGAGTTAAGTAGGCTTTTTGCACAGTTATTTGCATATTTAAAATCAAGAAAGGTATTTTAAAACAATTTATTTTTGCTTAAGGCTGGGAGCAAAGTAAATATTAAATAAAAATTAAAAGTAACTTTATAAAACTAATCAAGTAATCACATAACACCCTAATATGATTAAAAATTATTTTCTTTTACTCGAAGGTAGAAAACATTTTTTTTAGACTAGGAATTGTCAACCTATTGATACCCGGCCCGACGCATATAAGACAAAAACAAATTTAAATTTAATTTATATTTTTTGGAGTTTTATTATATTATAACTGCAATTAAATAAACATTTCAATCAGAATAGGACTGCAACGCGTTCAATTTGTGAGCGGGATCTTGGGATACGCTCATTTTGTGTATAAGGGAACTAGCACGGAATCATTCCCGGCGAGCTAGAATTATGTAAATATGCATACAAATATTTGTGCAAACAAATGGCTTTCTATTCAGTAGCGACCGAAGTTTGAAACAAATGGTACGTAAATTGTTGCTATTCCAATACTATTCTTAATCCCCAAATACAAAAGCGGTAGTAGCCAGTTATGTTTCTGTAGTGGCGTTGATATAATTACTTACGATTAAATACCGTAGACTTAAATAGGTGTATACGGTATTCTACATACACTTATATACAAAATCAAGCCTGTACTTATTCCCAAAGGGTTAGGCAGAGCACACGAAACGTTTCTACGTTTCGAGGCAATTTTTAGCAATTTTTAGGTTTAAACGTAAAAGTGGTATAATAGTGACAGGTTGCTAGCCTAGCTATCGCCTACAATATACCTTAATCTACGTCCTTAGTCCCTTATTACGACACCCACGGAAGAAATGGAGAGGTGTAATTCTATACCTGACACCACACGGGGCATACGGTATTCTCTTTGATTAAAAGTGATTTACCGATATTAGTGTACTGTTTTTAATTGATAGGTATACTGAGGTAGTTCTACATACTATCATAACACAGGGTTATTGAGCCACTTGATTAATAAACTGGTGTTACTTCCGCAATTCTTAAAAAAATCTGTGGGTCCGCTTATTTCTCTAACTACCACGACAGCGTGATTATTATGTACCTACACCTGTGCGTTTTAGTGCTAAATGTTGCTGAACTAAGCCACGGACAGATATACAGATGGACATAACGAAAAGGTTCTGTTTATGCCATTTTGACTAAGGAACCCAAAAACGAGAGGTTTTTTCTTCATTCACCCTCATGTCTTGACGGTTTTGACGGCCAGCCGCGCTTGGTTGTCCTGAAGCGAATCTAAAAGCACTTCGATTTGGTATTATTTTTAATATTTAACTAAAGTGAAATATAATAGGTACTTAAACGAAAACGAATCACTGTTATTTATATTGACACTGACATTTTTTGTTACCGCTTTCAATTTTCTCAGGGTTATACTACGTAAATAATTTAAGATTTAAGGGTTAAACAGCACTTTAAACTACTCCCATGGCTTGCATATACATTTTAGCAATATAGGCAGTCGCTGGCTCCGTTTTCATGCCACGAAGTCAGCAAGTTTCGTATCTTGATGTAGTTACAGTATCTGGTCCATTCAACATTGTTTCCGTTGTGAACACAACTTTGGCTATAAAATAGCTATAGATGGTTAAAGGTAGGCTTCACATGTATTGATTCAGCTGTTTGCTTCATACAATATTAAGTATAGCTCGTCGCCTAAACAATTTAATAGTGAAAATGTTTATAAAGTTTCATTTTGCTTTAGATCACTGTCTGCCTGTCTATCTGTTCTTTTTACGAGTCAATTTGACAGCCATTAGATAATCCGTACATTTGCACTACAGCTTATATGAGCTGTTAGATAAAATAAAAAAAAATCTGTGAACGCAGTCATTTTTTATTTATAAAAACAAATATGGTCTTACCAAAAGACACACACACGTCTTAGACATGCCTAAATCAGTTTTCTGTGAACTAACAAGTGTTAAACACAGCTGTTTAACGACAATTTAACTTTTTTAAGGCAACATGGATAATGTTTTCTTTAAATAAAATTAGCTACATACCTACTATGTCAAGTATTCCATATTACAGTTTTGCTAAAACCAAAAAATTGCTTCTGGTAAATAGCATAAGTTCTTACAACAAATTCTCAAAAAATGTCACCGATAAAACTAATACAAAATTAAAATCCATTGTCAAGAGAACACTAAGGTGTAGTTTAAATTAATGCATGAATGTTTGGAAATAATTTTGATCCCCATTTGGGATCCCTAGCTTCCAATTGTGTTCAAAAATTTAGTTGTGGTAAATACTTAGGATCTAAGTAATTAATTAAATAACATTGCAGATGTGTTTAAAAAAATATTCCTACCTTGTTAAGTTTCTTGCCATTTTCTTCTCAACAGAATTTTTACGAACCGGTGGAAAATTCGGTATTTTGACTTTTAATTTGACTTTACATAACTCGTTCGCTTTTTCCACTATATATTTTAGGTGATGGAGGTAAGAATAGGATAGTACAGTCATGGTAAGAAAACCTTCGTCAGTTATCAAATTCATTCCTTTGTCAAGTCGTAAACTCTTAGTACCTTTTGAAACTAAAGCGCTATGCAAACATCTGCACAAAAAATTATACTTACATAGTACGATAACAAGGATCAAATTAGTGTTACACCTTTGACCTACGTCTAGTTTCATATCAATAACAAACCTTTTTAAAAGCCTATTTAGTCATTACAAACTTTTAATAAGTTATGATTATCTTCTATTTAATTGTCAATGTCTATCACTGTCACATATTTTGGCAAAAATAATTCATTGCTCCGTCGTGTGTAATTTGTAATTTGATAATGCCGAGGAATTTAAGCATCGAGGAAAGAGCTGCAATTATTGCAGACCATGAAGTTGGGTATAATATTAGCGAAATTTCGTCAAATCTCAACATAACAAGAGATACTGTAAGGTTCTGGATCAACAGACACGCGGAAGAGGGCAATCTTACTGATCATCGCCATACTAGGTCTGGACGCCGCCCGACTCTCACACTTGCACAATTAGATTTTATGAGGCAAAAATATGAAGAAAATGGTTTTGAGAAAACTAGTTTTTTTGCTGAAATGTTTGACGTGCCTCCAAGAACAATAAGAAATGGATTGCACTCTATCGGATTACATCACCGCCGTCCTGCCAAAAAAGTGGCTTTAACTAGTGCTCACAAAGCTCAACGTTTAAGTTTTGCCCGATCATATGTAGATTTCGATTGGTGTCACACTATTTTTACGGATGAAAAGAGCTTTCAATCATCTCAACATGGTAGACTACACTTGTGGAGAACAACTGGAACGAGGTATTCGGAGGACCATATTGTGCCAAATTTCAGTTCTGGGCGCATATCCGCCAACATTTGGGGTTGGATGTGTGCTGATGGAGTAGGCGAGCTTGTTGAACTTCCGCCTAGGGCAAACGCAGCAAGTTACATAACCGTTCTGGAGGACAGCATGCTTCCAAGCGTTCGTACTGTATTTCCGGCTGCAGAACTAACCGAGTTCAATTATGTCCACGACAACGCCCGTATCCATACAGCACGTATCGTGAACGAGTGGTTCCATCGGCACCCTGAGGTGGTGGTGATTCCTTGGCCTGCAAAATCGGCGGATATAAACCCGATCGAAAATCTCTGGGGTTTAATGGTGCAGCGGTGGGTAAATGATAATGAAAGGAGCAAAGCAGCTGTTGTTGAACATTGCCGAAGCGTTTGGGAGGGCTTCAGAGGCACCGACATATGCTCTCGTCTTGTTGGCTCAATGCGAGAGCGACTACAAGCTGTGATTGATGCGAATGGCTGTTATACTCGATTTTAGTTAAGTTTTGTTTATTTTAATAAATTTTACCATAATTACAAATTATGTTTACTATTTTATTTACTTTTACTACTATACATCCACGAGACGGCACGATTGAACACGAACTCAAGCCACATGCTCGTAAACAAGATGACACAGTTGTTATCGTTATCTCTTTCGTATGATAAAAGCAATTTATCCTAGTCTCCGATATTACACGAGCATTCACGAGGCACTATGAAGTTTTGTAGTCTAAAAAGTTGGTAACCTTTAATTGTAACTGTCATCCCAACTAGCGGCGAGTGACAGCCGTTTCACTGACAGCAACATGACGGTCGTTATACTCAATCGGTAAAGCAGAGTATCGCTCATACTGAGCAAACGAAAATAGATTTTAAGGTGACGAACCTTTTCTTACCCCGACTGTACATTGGAATATTCATATTTTTTACCCGTACTTTGTTAGTATTAGGTTTACCTAGTGCATTAATTCAGTGCGAGCGCAGGGCGTCTGTAGGGCTATGAGGCAATTTAAAAATTTGTCCCGAAGGCGTCGGTCGGGCGTTGTCTATATTATGCGGCAGGTATGCAGGGCCGCGTCCGCGTAGCGCTACGAACGCTACGAACTGCTACGCGGCTACGGATTCGTGGTAACTAGCGCCAATAACGTAAACAATTGGGTCCTCTGTTCGTAGACCGTTTTCGCTACAAAACCGGAAAACCGCTGCAATCGGTTACGAACGTAAAATTGCCTACGGACAGAGAACCTAATTATTCGGTTCTTAGCGCGGAAAGTGTTAAACCCCTTCCATGCGATACTATTTTACGTACTGTATGCTTAGTATAAGTTTTACTTCACCTAATACTTCTCGATCGCGTTTACGTTAAAATTTCAATTACTATGGAAATTTTCCATTACTATGGAAATTTTAACGTAAACGCGATCTAGAAGTATTTGGTGAAGTAAAACTTATACTAAGTACACTGTTTGCCTAGATTGGCAATCGAATCGTGTAGCGTGGATCAGAATTATAATTTTCCGGTTGGTCGGGACTTGATTGTGAATAAAATATAACTAAAATTAGCGACTTTTTGTATGTGTGGACGGATAAACGGATTACAGCCAATTAAATTTGACAGATCATAACCAAATATGGTATCTAGTCGTGGCTTAATACTACGAAGATCAAAATTCAAAATTTGTCTTAGTCGTGCACCGAGGGTTCTGTACAAATTTTTAGGTATGTCAATATTTACGCCGTAAACAGCCCTAACTATAATTATCCAGTGTTAGCAGAGCTCTGCTTCTAAGTAAAATGT
The DNA here is from genome assembly GCA_947563465.1 of Archips xylosteana. Lineage (NCBI taxonomy): Eukaryota > Metazoa > Arthropoda > Insecta > Lepidoptera > Tortricidae > Archips > Archips xylosteana. The sequence continues at coordinate 10,037,688 of OX387349.1, forward strand.
ACGCAGTGTGGGATCATATCATGTTGGTTAGTTGTGACTCCCTTTAATGTTTAATTTAATAATATTTTTATTATTTATTGTTGAAGTGGCCACAGTACTGTAGTACACAATCGGTAGTACACAATTTCATTATAAATATCAAGTTAAAAACGCTAAAAGAACACATTTCATGTATGATGACCCCTTTTTTATATTATTTTTAGTATTTGTTTTTATAATCGGTGAAAATTTCAATAGCTATTACGGTTCAAGAGATAGAGCCCTGTGACAGACAGACGGACAGACAAACAGTCAGACAGACAGCGGAGTCTCAGTAATAGGGTCCCGTCAGTACCCTTTGGGTACGGAACCCTAAAAACTCATAATATTTTGGAAATATATTTCGTGGGCAAGAGAAGCTGTCTAACTCTTGCCATGTCTACGTATCTTCCTGAAGCGAGCGGACGGGGCGCGAAGCAGACTTGATTGGAAACCCTATTCCATATTTATTATGGGCCTATTTTGTCATGTTTATTGACGCGGCTGTCGGGCAATAACCGGCTTATTTCATATAAAGTAATTGCTTGGAACTTTCCAGGAAGTATTGAATTATCTATTGCCTAATTAACGCAAATTATTTGCGTTTAAATTTTTTTTGGATGTAGGCATGTGTAAATATAATAATTTTGCTTTGGGCTTAAAACCACTAAATTTCATAATACCTTATTCACTAATACCCCTAATTTTTAAATTACCTCATGATACCTAAAATTTCAAATTTTAAGAACGCGACTATTTTAAATTTTAGATATTACCTATGAGCTCATGGTAATTTGAAAATTAGGGGTATTAGTGAATAATAGTAGTTTTAAGCCCAAAGCATAATTTTATTTATTTCGTTATTTGTAGAAAAAACTTTTATTTGTGAAATAGTGAAATTATAATATAAACCTAATTATAAGTCACTTCTAATTTCACAAACTCTTTGCAATAAACCAGAAACAGTGGTAGTGTCAGTGGCAGATTTGTATACTCCGCAATATAATTATAAATTTAGTTCCTATCTGACTCCCAGGATATGATAATCATCATCATCATATCAGCCAAAAGAAGTCTACTGGACAAAGGCCTCCCGCAAAGAGTTCCACTATGACCGACCTCCTGCGCTGCCGCCACTCAAGTGGTTCCTGTGACCTTTACCAGAGCGCCGGTCCTTCTTATTGGGGACCTTTCTACGCCACGTCTCATCGTCATCGATGTAATTAAAAAGTAATAAAAAATGAAGTTGAAAAATAAATACAGAAAAAAAGATACTTCATACCTAACTTGTTTAAAGTTGCACAGTAGCGCCATCTCTTGGTCCAGGTGAGCGGTTAGTTCCGAAGGAGTGTTAAGTCTCTCGGTAGAGGGCATAACATAGATGCGCGCTTTATCACTGCATAAGGTGATTATTAACAGACTGGAATGTACGATGTATGGGAAAAATTCGTCGCTAACCTCTAGACCAGTGATGGTGTAGGGGTAAGCACGCAGCACGGAACGCTGAGGACCTGGGTTCATTCCCAGCATTGGTCTTTTTTCTGGGGTTCTTTCTGTGCATCTATATTTCAGTTTGTATTTAGTTTGAAATATATGGTTTTCACGGGATGACCGTAAAAGTAATAAAAAAATGAAGTTGAAAAATAAATACAGAAAAAAAAGATACTTCATACCTAACTTGATCGATGTAATTGTTAAGTTAAATGTGAAAAATTAATACTATTGTTTTGTTCAAATGTTTTTAATTACATTTCAGACATAGGTAGTCAGTCAATTTTGATAGAAATCTTGGATTTAGGCGACTGTGGACTTAAAAGAAAACTGACGATGTATAAAAATGTCTACTTATGATATATTTATGTTGCAGTATAAAAATGTCCACATTAATTTAGTTTAAAATTATATTTGACCGAATATATTATATGTAGATGTCCAAGTATAAAAATGTCGCTCTTTTATTGTCTCAGGTGATAAATATAACTTTGCCGAAGTATAAAAATGACAACTTGAATGATGAATTCGGTTATACTGTGATAGTAGACATTATTATATTTCGGCTTAATTAGACTAAGACAGTTGAATATTTTGGCTTTATGATACTTTGACAAATTTATTTCTTGAAAGTAGACATTTTTATGCATCGTCATTTTTCCAGTCCACAGTCGCCTAAACCATCTTCTGAGGTTTTCTTGATAATAAAAAAATCCGCATCAAAATTACCAGAAAAAATATTGTATATTTAAGCTCGGAGGATGTTCAGGAAACACTTATTGTGAGGTAGAAAGTCTATCAACAAGCGGGCAGCATGACTTGAAGGCGATGCTGTGGCCAAGCCTCGTTTGCTCTGTTAACCTGCTGTTGCTAAGCAAGCAACGCGTATTAGTAGTAACTTGCATTATGTTAATATTGCCATTAATATAAAGAAGCTTATTACTAGAAGCTTATTTTATTATTATTATTGTATCCTGTATTTGATATATTACGCAGGAATAATTAGGATGGAGGTCGACAGGTAAAGACTTTGGTTGGAGAAAAATGTTGGAGCCTTGGATTGTAAAAATGGTTTGTATGTATTTGCAACGGTAATATCATTTCCTTTACTTTACTTATACATACACTTTAAATTACTTTTATAGTAAAACTTTGTAAGAAGCAAAATTTGGATCCCATTTGCAATTTTTATTTGCACCGTTCTTAAACTGAATTTTGTTGGATTCCATTAATTTCACTATTGTTTGTTATTTAAATAAACTGTAGCGTTTTACAATGCTCAAATAAAATAAAACAAAAGTTTTTCACAGATAACCACAAGTATCTACACATCGATAAAGGTCCAATCATTAAACACGTAGCTACAAGTACCCAATGAAGTGGCATCTCTACATATATAAAACAAATTTTGCGTTTCGCGTCTGTTTGTCTTGCCAATTCCTCCTAAACCACGCAACCGATTTTGATGCAATTATCATATTTAGTTACTTATATAACTTTCATGGATATTTATATATCCGGGACCCGCCCCGGCTTCACTGGGTGTAATTAATAAAAATGCTGATAAATGGGAAGTTACTGCATTTATTTTTTGATGAGATTTTTTTTTACCTTTAAAATGATACGGTGACAATGGGTGGGACGCTATTTCCAAACTAAACCACTAAGCTCCCTAATGCCTTGATCACACGTACCGAGTAAACGGGCGAGACAGTGCTCTTGGCCGAGTACTCGGTGCGTATAAACATAGCACCGAGTGCTGGGCCGAGCGCTCGGCCGAACAAAGCGGCGAGACAGTAGCTCGGCCCCCGTTCTATCTACTAGGCTGAGCACGTACTAGGCACTGTCTCGCTCGCTCACTCGGCTGGTCTGAACGTGCACTGTCTCTCTACTCGGTCTCAATAGAACTGAACTGACTGTGCTAATTTCAAAACACGTGTGATCAGGCACTTGCTTATATCACTGTCTCGGCCGAGAAACATTTTACTGTCTCGCCCGTTTACTCGGTACGTGTATAACAGCGAGTGCGCTAGCGCGGCAAACGCGCCGCCGCCGGAAGCGCTGTTAAAGGCATTATTATCCGGACGGTCGCGCCGCAAATAAATCGTCTACCGAGCGGGGCTCTTTCGATTATCCTCAAATCTTCATTACATCGACGTATGCCCCTCGCCTCTTGTGCGCCCTGCCGCTTTATTCTAGGTGACAGTGTAACTTACACATCCATAGCAGTTATTAATTTAGGTATTATCCTGTGTTAAGGTGGGGGCAGTTTTACGAGCGTTACAACCGCTGTCTTTTTATATAAATAAAAATGAATTACCGAAATGGATGTACGCACATGCACGTGTTTGTTTTTATTGTGTTTAGTTTTTAAATGGGTCCCACTGAAAATAGCGTTGCGGCTTGCCGCAACATTATGCTGAGTGGGGCCCAATTTATACTATTCGATGATTTTTATTTGTATCTTTTCCTTTAAATTGTATTTCCTGTGTATCGAATATGTGTAATTAAACATCTCTCTCTCTCTCTCTCCCTCTCACACACACACATAACTTCAGATCGACTGCACCAAATTGGATAATTCTTTTTTTGTTGCGTTTGTTATTGTCAGGAGAAGGTTCTTAGAAAATAAATTTTAGAAAATATACAAAGGGGGTGAAGCCGCGGGCATCAGTTACTTAATAATGGGACAATTCAGACCTATTGACCTAGTCCCAAAGTAAGCAAAACTTGTGTAATGGGAACAGGCAACGGATAACCAATAGAAAAATAGACACTTAAATACATATTAAACACCCAAGACTCGAGCGAGAGCAAAATATATAATTTTTTTTATATTGAAGCGAACTGTACAAAAAGTCTACAAGTACTTTACAGTATGTAAAAAGCACACTGTATTATTTTATGAAAACCTTCCGCTATACTTTGCTTTTTTTAGCATTAAAAATAGGGCAAATAGTCTTTTTATTGAAAAACGATTTTAAAAACCAAACCAAACTAAAATAATGTAATTAACTATTTTCTGGTTAGCCACTTTCAGCCCACTGCATGGTGACTAGCAATTTTGTATTTGAGATCTGAAATTGAGATACTACTTTAAACGACGGGAAGCGGCAGACTTAATATTTTTTACTCTATTAACTGTGGTCAATTTTTTCTACTGTTCTTGTTCGGGTACAGAACAGCAGACTTTTTGAAATAACATAATCAGTTGCTAACTCATTACATGCTCGTTGAAATATGTTCTGATAATGTAGTTACTCTGTAAATACTACTTACAAAGTTGGAATAGAGTAAACATTTTGCTTCTCATTAGTTCGACTTACAAGTGCGTTTCGTATCAAAACTTAACAGTTATTTTGCTCAAACGCTCATATTACGGATTGAACATCGCAAGAAAATTTTGCCCGACATGTTTCCAACTCTGTGAAGCAATGAAACTTTGCCTCAATAACGAACTTTTAATGAAACACTGTTAGTTGATCTCCGGATAGAGTATTTTTCATTAAAATGGATTTAAAATTCTATGTTATCGTAAAATGTAGGCGTGTCTAATAAAAAATATGGATATAATTGTTTTAGTGACGCGATGTGATTAGATTCGTTAGGTTTCTCAGAAAGAGTAAGCAACGTGATTTAAGTACTTATAATATCTTCGTAGGCATCACTTAGCAGTATGTGTAGGTACGGTCAAGTGCAAAAATAAGTATCGATTTAATCCTCCCATCGTTACATACCTATACCTTAATTCGACGACATAAGAGCTATGGGACATATTTATGAGCAAGTTGTGTGCACCCATATTTTTACACTTGACTGTACTTGTCATCACAATCGTCACGTAAAAAACCGGTCAAGTGCGAGTCGGACTCTTACATAAAGGGTTTCGTACCTCCATACATTTTTTTTTGTTATTTGCTGTAATAGTGGCTATAGCAATATATATTCTGTAAAAACATTATAAAGATCGAGTTAAAATGCCGAAAAAAACACGTTTTTTGTATGGCACCCTCCTTTAATTTTTACCTTCATGTGGTTCACCTAGCTAGGTGTAGGTATTAAGGTGGACCATCGCCAAGAAAAAGTGCCCGTGGTCCACCCAGGTGAACTAAGCACGTAGACCACGACCGACGAGGGCTGAGTCACAATACACAGTCACAGAGGTCCACCTTTGGTTTCGGAGCTCTAAAAAGCAGGCCATCCGGCAGGAATTGAGCTGCTACAGGGTTTCTAAAAAAATTGCAAGCTTTCCTGCTTAGTTTTGGATTAGGTCAAATGTTAACGGTGCAAGATTTGTTCCTTTAATTAAACGTTGTTTATATCTTTTCTAGATATACTCTCGTGTATAATGAGCGCCTGAACTCCGCTGAGGAAGTGGCTGGAAGTAGTTAGTGGCGTTTTATACGCCGTGACGCAAAGGCCGGTGACAGGCGCGCCCACCGGATATTGATTTACAGCGGCCATTCGAGCTCGGTTCCGGGTGCAGCCTCCGATACACTGCCACATTTGCTTTGTGCTGGCCCATGATTAAATTAAAGCTACTTCGTAAAAGTAAACGAAATTCAAACGCTAAAGTCCTATAACAAAGGAAGACCACTAGTTTTAAAAATGAAATAAAGTGAAATTTACTGACGCTTGGTTTGATATCATCATCATCCCAGCCTATATACGTCCCACTGCAGGACACAGGCCTCCTCTCAGAATGAGAAGGCTTGGACCGTAGTTCCCATCCCACGCGGGCCAAATGCGGATCGGGAACTTCACACACACCATTGAATTTCTTCGCAGGTGTATACAGGTTTCCTCACGATGTTTTCCTTCACCGTAAAGCTCATGGTAAATTAAAATGTAATTGGGATGTCCCAATTTTTGGCAACGTATAATAAATAGAAAACCGTTTGGAGAAATAGGCTTTGTGAAGCGTTTTCAGAAATCAGATTCCAAAAATATGATAATCAGAATTAAATAAAGATAATTTAAGTAATGACCTTCATTTGACCCCTGCAGTGAATCGTCACAAAGGCAGATTTAAAGCAGGTCTACACTCTAAAGCAAATTGACAGTTTGAAATGTTGCTGTCCTGCTTATAATAGCAAAGAGTGACAAAGACAGAACTTTAATCACATGATGCACACCTGGCTTTAAACAGTTGTCATTTATCATAAAGTCCGAAATGTATACAATACTCGCAATGTATTTTTACAAATTTAATTATTAAATTACTATGTTACAAGTAAATATGAAAGAATTTAAATATCAGATTTTAATAAAAAATATCTATTTACTATCACACCATTAAACAAACAGGAATAATCGTAGCTAAAAGAAGAGAAATAAATAAAACTATTTTGTCATGGTTCATTTAGGACCCTAAGCCGTGCTTGTAATATTGACAGTGACAAGACAAATCAGGGGCACTACTACAAAATTTCGAAGTTCGTATCGTATCATCCCTCTCACTCTCGTGTCAAATTATATTAGCGTGAGCGGGACGGCATGAAACGAAGTTCGAATTATGCACTTCGTAGTAGGGTCTCAGTAGTGCCGTGGTAGTGCAACAGATTATGTTATGTACGACTTGAATTTTTCTAGGCTATGGAACGTGGCTCTCTCACTGTGACGTCATCCAACGTATTTCTAAAAAAAAATATAAAAAATTAAATACTCAACCAAATTCAAAATCGATGAAAATGGTGTCTTAAAATATCCTATTCTTTCCAAAAAAAATATAAAAACTAGAGGTTATTTTTTTTGGTGCATCCCAATTTCGCACATAAATTCCGAAAAACTCAGAGGTGCGAGCCGGGATTTGAACCCACGACCCTCTGCTTGAGAGGCCATAGATCAAACCACTAGGCCACCTAGGTTTTTAGGTTTGATATAAAAACATAAAATCTATATATATAAAATTCTAAACTGACTGACTGACTGACTGACTGACTGACTGTTGATATATCAACGCACAGCCCAAACCACTGGACCTAGAGACTTGAAATTTTGCACATAGATTCCTTATACAATGTAGGCATCCACTAAGGAAGGATTTTCGGGAATTCCCACGGGAACGGGAAAAAACGGGATTTATAGATTCGATTCCGAGTGACCGTATCTCAGTAACTATAATAACTAGACTCTTCAAATTTGATACACAAGTAGGTATTACAATAATGAAAACATAGATTTCAGGATTTTTCAAAATTCTCACGGGATAAGGAATAAACGGGATTTATATATTCAGTTCAACGGAATCCTATGAACTATAATTACTAGACTCTTCAAATTTGGTATAGAAGTAGGTAATTGTAATAGTAAAAAACAGTTTTAAGGATTTTTGGAAATTCCCACGGGATAAAGAAAAAACGGGATATTTCGTTTTACTGGTCGTAGAAAGCTGAAATTCGGCATGAAAGTTGCTTGGGGAGTGTAGAGGAGCATTGAGAGAGGAATTTCCAAAATTCCCACGGGAACGGGTAAAAAGGGGATTTATATATTCGATTCCGAGTGACCGTATCTCAGTAACTATAATAACTAGACTCTTCAAATTTGATACACAAGTAGGTATTACAATAATGAAAACATCGATTTCAGGATTTTTCAAAATTCTCACGGGATAAGGAATAAACGGGATTTATATATTCAGTTCAACGGAATCCTATGAACTATAATTACTAGACTCTTCAAATTTGGCATAGAAGTAGGTAATTGTAATAGTAAAAAACAGTTTTAAGGATTTTTGGAAATTCCCACGGGATAAAGAAATAACGGGATATTTCGTTTTACTGGTCGTAGAAAGCTGAAATTCGGCATGAAGGTTGCTTGGAGAGTGTAGAGGAGCATTGAGAGAGGAATTTTAAAAATTCCCACGGGAACGGGAAAAAACGGGATTTATATATTCCGAGTGACCCTATCTCAGTAACTATAATAACTAGACTCTTCAAATTTGATATACAAATAGGTATTACATTAGTTAAAATATTACAATCAGGATTTTTCAAAATTCCCACGGGATAAGAAAAAAACCGGATTTATATATTCAGTTCAACGGAATCCTATGAACCATAATTACTAGACTCTTCAAATTTGGCATAGAAGTATGTAATTATAATAGTGAAAAACTGTTTCAAGGATTTTCGGAAATTCCCACGGGATAAGGAAAAAACGAGATTTTTCGTTTTCTGGTCGTAGAAAGCTGAAATTCGGCATGTAGGTTGCTTGGGGAGTGTAGAGGAGCCTTGAGAGAAGACTTTCCAAAATTCCCACGGGAACGGGAAAAAACGGGATTTTTCGTCTTACTGGTCGTAGAAAGTTGAAATTCGGCATGTAGGTTGCTCGGGGAGTTTAGAGGAGCATTAAGAGAGGACTTTCCAAAATTCCCACGGGAACGGGAAAAACGGGATTTTTCGTTTAACTGGTCGTAGAAAGTTGAAATTCGGCATGTAGGTTGCGGGAGTGTAGAGGAGCATTGAGAGAGGACTTTCCAAAATTCCCACGGGAACGGGAAAAAACGGGACTTTTCGTTTTACTGGTCATAGAAAGCTGAAATTTGGCATGTAGGTTGCATGGAGAGTGTAGAGGAGAATTAAGAGAGGGTTTTCCAAAATTCCCACGGGTACGGGAAAAAACGGGATTTTTCGTTTTACTGGTTGTAGAAAGCTAAAATTCGGCATGTAGGTTGCTTAGGGAGTGTAGAGGAGGATTGAGAGAGGGCTTTCCAAAATTCCCACGGGAACGGGAAAAAACGGGACTTTTTGTTTTACTGGTCGTAGAAAGCTGAAACTCGGCATGTAGGTTTTTTGGGGAGTGTAGAGGAGCATTGAGAGAGGACTTTTCAAAGTTCCCACGGGAAAGGGAAAAACGGGATTTTTCGTTTTACTGGTCATAGAAAGCTGAAATTTGGCAAGTGGGTTCCTTGGGGAGTGTTGAGGAGGATTAAGAGAGGGATTTCCAAAATTCCCACTGGAACGGGAAAAAACGGGACTTTATGTTTTACTGGCCGTAGAAAGCTGAAATTCAGCATGTAGGTTGTTTGGGGAGTGTAGAATAGCACTGAGAGAGGACTTTCCAAAATTCCCACGGGAACGGGAAAAACGGGATCTTTCGTTTTACTGGTCATAGAAAGCTGAAATTTGGCAGGTGAGTTCCTTGGGGAGTGTAGGGGAGCATTAAGAAAACATTTCCCGAAATTCTTACGGGAACGGGAAAAAACGGGATTTTGCGTTTTACTGGTTGTAAAAAGCTAAAATAAGTAGTAAGTATAAGTATTGTAAGTTTATACTGTAAATAGGCCGCAAAGGGCTCTTTAACCGACTTCTAAAAAAGGAGGAGGTTATGCATTCCACCTTATGTATTTTTTTATGTAGGTATGTTCACCGATTTCTTGGTCAATTGTGGACCTGCTTGCTTGCTTGCCTGTATGCTTGCTTGCTTGATATCTTGGTTCTTTGGAATACTCATGGTACACGCGAGCGAAGCCGCGGGCAAAAGCTAGTCTTATATATAAATTCTCGTGTCGCGGTGTTTGTTACCAAACTCCTCCGAAATGGCTCGACTGATTTTCATGAAATTTTTTGTGCATATCGGGTAGGTATGAGAATCGGCCAACATCTATTTTTCATACCCCTAAATGTTAAGGGTGGTTCACCCCTTAATTTTTGACGTGACAACGTCTAATAAATCGACGCCGCATAGGTACACGAAAAAGGATGACGCAATGTAAGTACATGACCCGCGAGGGCCAGTGGCAAGAGAGCGGCGAGGGCCAGTGGCAAGACGGAACAAAGTTCGCCGGGTCAGCTAGTAAATTTGTAAAAACAGTAAACTCAACTCCTTATGAACATTCATAAACAGTGCTGATTCTGATTAGGTCCAATATTATTTATCTTCTAGTTACGCTCCGGTTGCACCTTAATTAAAAGACAGATTTTTTAATGAACCTATTTCATGTGTCCAGTCACCTGACGATAAATATTATTTTCCATGGAAATTTATCGCTCCAGACGGACCTTGCACAAGGTTCTTTTAAATTCCAATATGAAGATTTCGTCACCTTACTGATTCGCCAACATTCCTATATCATCTCATCATTTTCCTATCTTGTCCGCTTTCCTACGCGGGCCAGAGTACCAACACGTCAACATTTTTATTTCGATCACAGTGCCAACTTGTCAACAGTCTTATTTCGACTACAGCGCTAACTCATCAACATTCCTATTTATACCAAACAGCACTGTGGTTCCGTTGGTAAAGGAATGTGGACAAGTTGGCACTGGTGACCAAGTAGAACTGTGGGCGCTGTGGTCAGAATAGGAATGTAGACACAACAACAACAACAAAGTGGACGAGTTTGGAAGGTGACGGTTTAGGTTTAGAGATGCTTTATTACTCATAAGAACAAATACAGTTCACTTAAATGAGCTTACATACTAGATTTCCTTAGAATTAAAACATATTTAGCATGATCGCCAGAGATTTATATAACATTGTTTTGTATGTTTTTTAATTTGGCTTTAAATATACTAAGAGACTCACAATCTTTAACTTCATCTGATAATTCATTAAATATCTGTGCTCCCTCATACAACTACTTTTACCGTATCTCGTTCTATTTTTACGTAGATTTAACTTATTTGTATTTCTTAGACAGTGTCATTTAGGAAAAGTAGGCTGACGACATGGCACTGTGGACGTTTTAAGAAGGTGACGAAATGGGACTGTGGACAAGTCATCCTGAGCTAGTCATTATTTGAGCATTTCAACTTCCTGACTTTCGTGGTAACATTTTTTACGTATCGCCTGTACATTTTAATGCCATTTTCAGTTATTAATTAGAGGACCTGTACTTCTACCAGAATAACTGGAAGTTCTAATAATGATCCAGCGCAAATGTAACTACAGTACGTCATTTTTAAGCCAGTTGCAGTTGAAAGTAAGTTACTGTGCTATGCAGATTGTAAATTGTTCGCCGTGCCCGCGCTCGGGCGGGACGGTAAGCCGGCCTGATATAATAGCGGAGCGCCGCCTGTAGGCATGTACATACGCGTAAATAAACCCGCTAAACATCCACCGGTGCTCACCAAAGAGGGATAACAGGTAAATCCAGACAGTGGGAATCAGTGTAATGCTCGGTAAACGTTTGATATGGTATGAATAACATCACAGGCCCGTTACAAATGGATGAACCGCATACGGGACCGTGCTTACGGATCACAGTTAAAGCTATGTTGGGTTTTGGCTATATGGTTTGTGGATGCGGCATCGGTGTCTAAATAAATGACGATTGTTAATGTTTGTGCTAAAATGTTGTTTATTTTAAAGATATAGATAGACTACACAATTTAGGAGAATTTATTATATTTAAATTAAATAGATAATAGCGGGAATTCTTAAGTGTGGTAAATAGTTGGAAACGTTCTTAATTGCTGCCATTGCGTAATGTGTTTTTAATTTTTGCGTTCAATTATTTAATAAAACTTTACTGTTTATTTGACACCGGTGCCTCTACCATGAGTTACACTAGTTTACAGTGACCGTACTCGCTAGCGACGGCGTAAATGATTTGTATGGAGAATTGTACTTCCGTAAGTGACCGCTAGAGGCGCTGTACACAATTCTCCATACAAATCATTTACGCCGTCGCTAGCGAGTACGGTCACTGTAAACTAGTGTAACTCATGGTAGAGGTACAGCTGTTACTTGCGCAAGTCGTTGGGTTTGTGTATAATTTTTTTTACCGCTAGCTCGCGGGAAATCAGCCATTTTTCCTGATAGAAAGTAACTTATCTTATTTCTCTGTTTCTAACCTTTATCCATGCCAAATCTAATCAAAATTGATTCAGTAATTTTAAAGTGAAGAGGTAACAGTACCCTGTGAAACCAATACACTGTATCTTCAGTACACTGTCTATGGGAGTTACAGTGTATTGGATTCACAGGGTACAACAGGCAGACAGATTAGAGACAGTTACTTTCTTAGTTTATTAAAATATTAGTTGGTATGGGTATGAAGATTGAAGATTATACTTAAAAGCATTTTTTTATAAAAGTAGTAGATAAAAAAATATTTTTAGATTTAGCTGTAAGTAAATAAGCATACAATTTTAAATAATTACAAAGCATCGGACTTTGGTCACACCGAATAAACTCCAAAGAGAGATCTCTATTATCAAATATCAAATCTAATTTTAGTAATTTCACGGCACCAACGTGTTTCCGATAGCGAGCCGGGCAGGCGGGGGGCGCGAGGCGCGATTCTCTCACTCGACAGATCACCTGAAAGTGTACCACTTAATAACTCACATCCTCTCCCGGTTCACTGGGCATCCGCTGGATCGTCACATATCTCTAAATATGGCCGGCGGAGCGTGCCGGCGCCTGCCCAGCCTCGACACACGAGCCCTTTCCCAGCGCGATAAAAGCAAATTATACCATTAATACTGGGCCTTTTTATCGCTCATCGATTGTGGTTTTTCAGTGAAAATCTCCTTTTAAATAGGGTAAGCTACCTTATTTAGTTATGTGTCAGTGATTGTCTTTAAGAAAAACATTGTCAAGTGCTAACTGTCTATGATTTGGGTTTGATTAGCATTCACTAAATGGTGCTGTGATCACTTTATAGTCAAGTTGTGTAGCTAATCAAACGCAAATGATAGGCAGTTAGCACTTGACAATATTTTTCTTAAAGTGGTCAAACACTGGTGCATAAGCATTATCTGGGTAGTTTACCCTACGTAACTGAAACTGTGATGATGGCCGCAAATACATAGGCGTCTGTTGATCAGTACGCTGTAGGCGTACGAGGATGTTTAATTATTAATTTATCTATTTTAAGTAAAATGCGCTACTTCAGGTTGTTTAACCCATTCAACGAATTAACGAGATTTCATTTTTTTTTGACACCTGAAAATTACTACAGGAATCGAAAGAGTTTTGCCTCCTAAACACGGAAAAATATTTATTATAATTTATTTCTTCATATTTAAAAAAAATACAAGAAATTAAAAAATATATCTGAATTTACCAATATTTGCCCTTTTCACCAGAAAAAAGAACTAATAATTTTAAAACCTCAACATCAGATTTTACGTCTCCCTTTTTTTAATAGAGACTAGACAAAAGTAATGGATCTATTGTGTGTGTGGTAGTTTTGGAGTTAGGTTTGCCCTTTTAGAATAAGCACATCTTAAAAAAATGGTTATAAATTAATTAATAATCCTAGTGAAAATTTAAAACTATCAGCGTCTTTCTCTTTCCAAACAGAATACAGAGAACGAATCAGCCTTAGAAATATGATATCTTGTCAATTATTCGTTTATCTATTTTAAGTAACATGCGCTACTTTAGGTTGTTTAACCCATTCAACGAATTGAAGTAAGTATATAATTAGTGTTACTTAGTGGAGTAGGTAACCATAAGAAAATACTATTTCTTCCCTGGTGGTAGTTAATAAAGTATTCAGGATTTTATATGTCTACAGCTTTCGCTTAACAAGATAAAAGTCCGTACAAGGAACTATTGAAGAGTTTAATAATATTCATTGGGCCCGGGCAATTTTCCGGGCGAGCGGCGGCGCGTCTTTGATCAGCGCCAACTAGCCCGGGAATAGTCAAATTGATGAACTAACTACAACTACAACACAACCTCATGCAATATGTAAGTGATTTATAACACATGACAAATCTTTACACAATCAATTTTGAATAGACCGCCGCAAACATCTATCAGCCCACATCACTAAAAGCATTTTCCAAATACTTGTTCCCCAAAGTAATTCAATTTTACACCCCAAATAAGTGAATCGCGAACACGTGTAGGTTGGTAATCTCCCGGTCGCGGAAGGGCAAGGGTTGCGCGTCTTGGAACAGCGACGGTGCCTTTTAAACATTATTTCCGGCGAGTCATTATGCACAGCACACTGATCACATGAGCTCACTCTGTTCGACTGAAAACTTAATTTTAAGGAGGTTCATTAGGTAATTTTGCGTGTGTCATCTTGTTTATCGGTTTAATTATAGGCGTCCAACGAGTTGTTTAATGTCTTAACACTTTGTTACGTAACGTAATTTATGAAGAAAATTGATTTAGCGCGGTAATTTTTCCGCCAAAAAGATGTTACACATTTTTGTTGGAGATTGCTTTTAGCTGTCGTGATTTATTGAATCTATAGCAAAGTGTCGTACGTATTTGTCCAGAAATAATTTTGTTGGGCGTAAAAGAAGTTAACCGATGATGTTATTGTTGAATTAAAAAAAAACAACAACTTTGCCGAAGCATTATACAGCATGTCATAAATAAATCGAAAAGATTTTTCTTTACTCTGCAATGAATGAGTGATAGAGTGGTATAATAAGTCGCTCACCTTCTCGTGGCTCCGATGGTCCTTCAGAGAACGGGTGTGGAGCACTCTTTACGTCGCTGCTACACTAATATGCTTTATTGATAGACCCGGAGACGTGGAGTGTGTTCCGTTTGTTCTTCTCGTGTGATTGCAATGTTGGCCACGTTGATTGCAAGTTCTTTTGTTTCTATTGGACTGATTGTGCTTAATGTTTGTTGGCACTATGAATAAATATCGGGGTAAATAAAGTTATTAATAAGACAGTAAAGTGAAGAATAGGATTGAAATTGAAAAGACAGTGACATGAAATCACAATGTAGAAAATTAACTCTTTACTTTGTGTTTGTGCGTTTCTCCACAGAATGTTAGGTTTTTTCATGGGAATATTTTTTTACGAACGCTTGGCTATCGAAACCACATACGGTGGGCTTAAAAAACAACTTTTGTAATCTTAGAGGATGAACTGAAATAATTAATAAAATTCAAATTTCGCTGTAACATAAAAATAAACACAAAAAACTTGATTCAACCTGCATCAAATGCACAAACTACGAAATCACTTTGTACACGTCTGCCTAGAAATTAGTGTGTTGTTTTAAGTGTCACTTTTAATTAAAAAAAAAAGATCTATATGTCACGTGTGCCTCGTCCAGGCATCGAAGCGCGTGTGCCAGGTCACGGGTCGCGGGCGCTTCCGGCGTCGCGTCGCGCCCTTCCGGTGCGCGCGCGCCGCGAGCGTGACCGCTACCATTATAATATCTCATTGTCGTCAGCCATATGAACATGCGGACCGAATCTAACTGTCCATTAAATTCAAATGAACTGAGTACTGTAACTAGGAGTCGATTTTATCATGTAGAGGAATGCAATGTTGATAGCCTGGCGTAGTCACCACGATTGTATTACTTATGGCTTTTTTACAATAATGTTTTTTTTATGTATTTTTCTAAATCTGTGGTAAAATTAAATAACAAGCCAATAAATACAATGTGTCTCTACCCTCTGGACGAATAGGACGTGTTGATAAAGATATTTCTAAGCATATACAAAGCCTCGCACCAAATGCCACCATAGAGAAATGACTAATTTACGATTTAATTCATTGGAACAACCAGTATGTAGATACATGGTAATTAATGAGTATTTCAACTTCATCAAACTCTAAACCACAAAACTCATTGCGAACAACTGATTCAGTATGTTCCTACTTATTGTTGATTTGTTTATGGGTATTAATTGTATTTTGAAAAAAAAAAATCTAATTAAATAATTTTACAAAAATAGAACATTCCTGAGAAGTAACTCTACTCAGGATTTCGTTCTGTGTCCAGAGAGTAGAGACACGTTGTATAATACCTACTTGAAGGCCACAAACACCATTGAAATTGTAGCTGTTTTGTTACACCAATAAACGATTTATTATCATTATATACAAGCTTCTTCTAATTATGTGTTTTTTAAGAATATGTATAATCGTAAGAGTGAAAGTACATGGTACATACGTAGGTGTAGCAGTAGTTATCATTTAAACGAAAAACTGAAATATTCTATATTTCAAACTAAATAAAAACTGAAGTATAAATGCACAGAAAAAACCCCAGAAAAAAGACCAATGCTGGGAATCGAACCCAGGTCCTCAGCATTCCGTGCCGTGTGCCATACCCCTACACTACCACTGGTCTAGAGGTTAGCGACTAATCTTTCCCATATATCGTACTTTTCAGTCTGTTATAATCACCTTATGCAGTGATAAAGCGCGCATCTATGTTATGCCCTCTATCGAAAGACTTAACACTCCTTCGGAACTAACCGCTCACCTGGACCAAGAGATGGCGATACTGTGCCAACTTTAACAAGTTAGGTATGAAGTAGGATCTTTTTGTATTTATTTTTCAACTTCATTTTTTATTACTTTTACGGTCATCCCGTGAAACCATATATACAATAAGATGCTTCATACCTACCTAACTTGTTGAAATATTCTAGATGAAAACGTAATTAATTTTAATTTCAACTGAGGTTAAGCTTTATATTTACGGTTCTTGCTCTCGGTAGATAAATATTTCTGGAGGACTGGTTAGCTTAGGTTTCCTTACTGCGGCGGTTACCTATCATATTCCCGAAAAGCTCATTTCCGAATATTAAAATTCCGAACACGAAACTCCTTTTTTTCATTTCCCAAATTATTGTTTGTCCGAAATTTTATTTACCATATTTTCTTTTGCCGAATGCTTTAAAATCCATTATTAGAATTATTAGAATTATTAGAATCATTTATTTCTGTTTAGTGTTACATTTAGGTACAATTTACATTAAATGTGCCAAACTACAGAGCAGTTTGTCGGCACTTTAGCTCTTGGTTTTTGAAATTACAAATTACAAGCAACGCTAAACATAGGTATAGTTAGTAATAAGATTTGAAATGGTTAGTGTTATGTTATAAGTTATAACTTATGACATTACACTTTAAACTATTTAACTATTACAACAAGCATGATACATATGCACCGCAACAACAATTTAATTAACAATTTAGTTTCAATTATCTATAAAGTACTTTTTTAATTTTAACTTAAATAAATGTTTTTTTGTTATTTCTAAATCCCTAATGAGTTCATTCGGTAGTTCATTATAAATTTGAGGAATCAGGTAACTACTAGTTCTACGACCATAATAGTTGGTGACGGTCGGCATGACATATGGTTTAATCGTTTTGGGACGACTTGAGTAGGTACTAGTTTTTTTTAATATAACATTTGATTTATCCAAGTACTCCGTGACCAAAATGTATTTAATTTTCTTGTCAATTGGCAAAATTTTGCAAACTTTGTATAGTAAATCATACTCTCCATGACAATCATTTTTCTGTTTTTCGGTCACAAGGCACTTTAGGAATCTTGTTTGTAAACGTTTTATTTCATTTAAGTGGGTAGGAAACGATCTCCCGTAGCTACTCAAGCCGTAACTGAACACCGGCTCCACCAGTGCATGGTACACACAAAACAGAACCGACCTACTTACACTGTACTTGAGGTTATTAAATTGAGCTAACAATAATCTAAGCTTTGCACATACATTTTTTATGTGAGATTTCCAGTTCATGTCTTGATCAATACATAAACCCAAGTACATTTTTTTATTTGACAAATGATTCAAAATCCAACTGCATGAAATTTCGTAGGATCATTTGCCAAATATATATTTATTCCACATAATCATTATCCCGCAAAGGTCAAGGGTACAAAAGGCGACCATACAATTATGTGTGAAGCGTAATATTCATTTCGTTGTTTAATGTTTCCCAAATATTTTATTGAATTTGCTATGTGAGTAGGGGGTTTGGTAGATGGTTATAAAAAAAATAACTAACACCAAAGGCTAATGCGGGAGCTTCGCTCCGCTACGCTCCCGCATTAGCCTTTGAACCTAATCTATCCGAGTCGCTTCCGCTCCGTACCGTCTTGCTCGCTTGCTTCGCTCGCTCGCTGAAAATTAGCCAATGTTGTCTTACTCTAATGTTAGGTAAGGTAGGTAATAAAAACATACTTTCGGCTTTTCGTAACATTTAGATTATGAAAATATGGCAAATGATTAAGTTGGCAAATAGAAAAAATGGATATAGTTTTTCGGGATTTTAAATTTGTTGGCAAATAACACTGTGATTAATTGAATCTGTGGAATTGTGAAGTTGTGGAAAAACAAAACATATGGATTTTAAAAAGTCGGTGATAAGTTTTCGGATAAATGAAATTCGAGTAAAGGAGTTTCTAAACATCGATAGGTTACCTACTGCGGCAATTAAAACGGTTGTTTTATTACACGCCTTTTAATTTAATAATTTCTAAAGTAACTCCTATAAAAATATATCAAATTTCCAACAAATTTCAATAGGGATGTCATCCACTTATACCCATATATTATCGCATTACCTATAGACCAGAGGACATAATGAACTTGATGTTAAACGCTGCCATAGTAATAAAAGGACAAGCACAAACCAATGAGGTCGGAGTTACTGAAAAGCTTTTACGAGGTAAATAATGCGTTCGGTTAAAAGGACGCGATAAACAAAGGAGTATCAATTTAATTGTGACATGCTAATGGCCGTGGCCACCTGAGCGCCAGTTTAATATATTCCACTTTATCGAACTTATTCGATCATTTTCATCCATAAAATATGCCTACTTATCATTACCGGAAATATGCAACATAACGTCTTTTTTTCCGGGGCCCCACTAGTTAGATTAACAACCACACGAGAGTTGCGGGCAGCTGGTGGATGCAGGATGCAAGTTGTCGTTCAATGTAGTTTTAAGGGGGATACTTTGTTCAACCATGGACGTCAACTAGATGATGACGATGATAATGATGATAGTTACAGTCCATAGGCAAACGCTTTTCATGACAATATTTATTTTGGAACAGCCAAATAACTGTATGGCCTAGTGCTATTCATATGAAATTCGTCAATAGTACGCAGTCGTTATTCAGAGAAGGTCGGAAACAATTAAACACTGGCATTGGTCAGCCGAGCGCATATCCGTGATTTGATCGATGCTCTACTGGTTCACTCGCGGATCATATGCCTGTGTCGCTAAATATTTCAACTTGCGCATTCCATCACGAGTGATTTTGAACCTTATACCATTTGCTGGAATGGTCGAAGAATTAGCAAATGTACTGTATGCCAGAAAAGAAATTTAGGACGCACTTATTGTACCGTTTTCGGATCACTGGTTGGATACAACCTCTATTGAGTCAGTTGGGTGTGCGGTATCCTAAATGTTTTAACTTTCAATACAATATATTAACGCATTTACTGCCAGGAGTGTATATATGCGTTTTCGTGACTTTCACCTGGTGCCACTGTCATAGTTGGTACTGTAGTGCCTCGTCCATGTTTGTGGAGCCGCGCACTGACAGATTCGATGCTGTGTGGCGCAAAACAACTGCCTCATTAATGGATACGGTGCATGGCAGCGGTAATGGCATCCTAAAGATAATTTCAAATAGATACGATTGTCCTCTTATAGGGAAATTTTCCCAGAGAACAAAATCTAAGTTATTTATTAATTACTAACATTGAGGCTAAGAATTATTAACAAAACTGTGGACCTTTCATGCTATCTGAATGAATAAGTGTAATTATAGTTTGGCAGTCATTTGAACTCGAGTCTGACAACCGGCAGCGAATGCGTTAAAAACGCATAACCCTTCTCTTAAGGCTTCATCAGTTGGATAAGAAGTATCACAGACGTTTTTATTGACGTATGGCCTTTCAACTATACTCCTATCACTGTAGCATGGTGCGGGTGGCAGGTGTCAAAACCCACAGATTAGAGAAGTGAAAGCTTTAAAACTCGAATCGATAAAACTATTAATTTATAACTTTAATCAGGTAAGTGTAATTAATAATATAAATTTACGATTATTTCATGAAATCAAGTAAAGTAAACTAAGTACCGGAGTTCTTTATAATGCAAAAAAAAAGAAAAGTCGAGGGTTCCGTACATAGTTTTAGGTATATTATCAAAAATAGGCCGTAACATAAAGCAAAACTATAATTAAACAAAACTAAAGCAGTAACCATAATGCGGTGGTTAATGATGTCTCTGTGATAGATAAGATGGAAACCGGCAGTGATCACTTTAATAGTCAGAGGCACATGGATAATTAATTTAATACTGCTTGTATTAAAGATGCGATAGAGCGGAATAAATGCCTCAGTGTTCGTAAAAGATAGGTCTACATTTATGTCATTGCTATCTGGTTGAAATGGCTAGGAGCAGGACATAGCACGCAGAACAGGTGGCCGTTGGAGGTGAAAAGTTCTCGAGTGAGACCACGGAATAGGAAGCGCAGCGTGGGATGTCTACCAATGAGGTGGAAGGATGATTTATTTAGTATGTACAGTCGCCCGCGAGCCGGGAAACCGTATTTTCGAAACGAAATTAAACGAAATTTTTATTGGTGAAGGACCTGATGTACGAGAAAGAACGAAACGAAACAAATAGAGTGCCAGTGAAAGCAGATAGAAAGTGCAGGCCGACTTACCCAGCGCCTTCGTGGTCTGCAGTCCAGTCGGTACCGACGTCCTGGATTCACGAGCTGATGCTGCAGGGGAATCTCTTCCAGAGGTTCAAATTGGGCTGATTTTGAGTGCTCCTTACTTATCCGATACGACACACGAAAGACACAGCGAAAATGCGACTGTCCATGAGCCGCCCACTCCAATATCTACCTTCAATTGGCATTAATAACAAAAGAAAAAACTATATCTACCGCGAAAAACTGTCACTAACAGATGCGTTCCAAATTAAGACAATAAAAATTAAATCTTAATATTATTGATGTGCGAACACAACAAGTAAGAGCTACAGGTTCAAGGTGGATGCTATCCGCTTGCAACCGTAATGTTTGGGTATCAATAAGGGAGGCCTATGTCCAGCAGTGGACGTCCTATGGCTGAAATGATGATGATGATGACCTACTTGTATCTTTTATTTTAACAAAACCTTATTGAATAAAATAAGTCATTATTTTTGAAGCATTATATCACGTATCACTCATAAACTTACGTATTTGTCGGACATGCCAACCTGTTCTGTTACCACGGCATGGAATACTTTTTTTTAATAACGATTAACACTTCAAATTAATAAGTATCGATAAACTCGTGGTAGATTGTGTCCCATCATTAAATGTTTTATTACACGCATATTACGTTTCTTATCTTAATCGTATTTTTTTTATTGATAATAAAAAAATAATTAGGTAAATTTCTTTTGTGCACGAGGGTTTTTTCGAAATTTAAATGTTTAACTCCAGACAAATTCAGACTGGAATTTAAATAATTCGCCATGAAATACACCGCAGCAATTTTGTCTAAGTGTAACGGAACGGTGTGTCAAGTGTCACCCGCACCATGCTACAGTGAAAGGAGTATAAGAGCGATGGTTTGAAACCAGAGTTGTACAGTCAAGTGTAATAATATGGGTGCATACAACATGCTCATAAAATATGTCCCATAGTTCATAAGTCGGCGAATTAAGGTTATGCTACATAATTATAAAAAAAAATAAAAAAACAAAATTCATTTATTTCGGGCAACAAGACTCATACAAGAATTTAAAATTAAAAAAAAATTATGAGATGATTAAATCGATACTTTTTTTTTGCACATCGCTCGTAAAACTGATGGCCGATGGGGCAAAGAGGGTTCTCGAGTGACGTCCACTGTCCGGAAGACGCAGTGTAGGTAGGCCTCCAACAAGATGGAGCGACGACCTGGTTAAGGTTGCGGGATCGCGTTGGATGCGGAGGGCACGGGACCAATCTGTTTGGCGAGCCTTGGGGGAGGCCTATGTTCAGCAGTGGACGTCTTTAGGCTGAAATGATGATGATGATGATGCTATTTTTGCACTTGACCGTACTTCATATTGTTGAAGGAATCATTTTCAAAGCATTTGAGGTAAACATACCAATGCTCGACACCTCAACGCCCAGTAGATGACACCCATCTGTCACCTCTCTTACTACCTCTATGACATAAGATCGAAGCACAGGGACGTTTACCTTACTGTAAAAATATAATATCGAAGCTTCTTTCGAGTACTTATTTTGTTGTGTTTGTTATAAAGTCCTGTATAAACTATTTACTAACGTTTTGACTTTGACGACGGGAGCCTGTAGCGGGTAACAGTGTGTTTACCGGAGAATGTGGGTAAAACACACAGGCTTGGGTACATAGTGCGTCCCAACGTTGCGGTGCCTAACTAGTTTGTATCTCGGACGCGGCCGGGAGCTAAGTGCGCCCTAGCTCCTCTGCGGTCCGAGTACTTAACCTAATATTCGATAATTGCATCGGGGTAGCGACATTAACTAAGTCGCTCCCTGATTTGGTCAGCTAAGACGCCGTATTGAGACGTGCTTTGTGGTCACGTTCAAACGCATATTCATGAGTACCTACTCAATCTATTACTGGCAAGGTTGTTACATAGGTACATCCTCATCCACTACGCTGATTTATCGAATCATCGGTGGTGAGGTCTTCATTAAGTAAAGTCAACCTATTTCATTCCTTGGTCACAGTAGAACCCAATTTTACTTGTCCATAACAATGCTTATCGACTGACGTAAATGTCATTCATGATGACAAGGTTACGTGGTGGTTTAGTTATGAAATTGGTTGACTGTACATTTTAGATAAAATTAAACAAGGTTTAGTAAAAAAGAAACAAA
The DNA here is from genome assembly GCA_947563465.1 of Archips xylosteana. Classification (NCBI taxonomy): domain Eukaryota; kingdom Metazoa; phylum Arthropoda; class Insecta; order Lepidoptera; family Tortricidae; genus Archips; species Archips xylosteana. Next base: position 10,060,771 of record OX387349.1, read on the forward strand.
ACACTCTCATTGAAATTTTTCTATAAGTCTAAACGTATCAAAATCTAGCTACCTTAATAAATAATAAAATTAGCTACTTGGGAACTTACATAAGTAACCTAACCTAGAGCATAATTTAAAACAATTATTACCTAATACAAATATTGCACTAATAATTTATTAGGCGTTACTTTGCGGAGGTCCATATTAATGAAGTGAAACAATTACTTTGCTCACCCGCAACCTTTGAATCTATTGCACTAATGTTCCGATCCGGGTTTATACGCAGAATCCCACATATCCACGAAGCATACACTAGAGTGGAATCTGTAGAACATTATGAGAGGAAGGCTGATATGTCCTAGAATGGTCCAGGTGACTTTGCCGTAGAACTCGTATCTCTCGTCGAGACTTTCCGGGGATTTGTAGGAGAAAGTGTTGAGGATCCACATGCCAACATTGGCTATGATGAGGAACATAATGAGCTCCCGGCCCGGCTTTTTGCGTCGCAGCTTTCGGCTGTTGCTGCATCGGCGCAAACCATCCACAAGGAGAGCTGTTTGAAGAACCACTTGAATCATCTGAAAGAAGCAAAAAGATACCGTGTTGGCATTACATGCTAAGTTTTCTTAAATTTGCACATGGCCGTATATCCTTAGTAATATTTAAGCTAAGCTTAAACTTTCATTACTTAAATTGTATTTTAAGCTGTTGGTTCTATTTAAATAAATAAAACAAAAATATAAAATTATTATAAATGGGAAAGTAAGTCTCTGTCTGCCTGTTACCTTTCCACGCTTAAATCGATGAACTGATTTAGATTAAATTTGATATGGAGATAGTTTTAGGCCCTGGAAAGGACATAGGACAGTTTTTATCATTTATTATGATTGATTATGTTATTTATTATATTTAGGGATTTCATACTTCAGACGTATGTATTTATAGAAATAGCACTGTTTGCCGTTTATAAAATAAAAGTAATACAAAAATATGAAATAAAACCGTGCACAGAAAGCAGTGTTGAATGAAATTTACTTAATCATTGGTCTTTCAGAACAAAATTACTGTCAAAGTGTTTGTGTCTCAGTTGCAAATAATTTCAATACCCTCAATGTTCAGTAATAGAAGACGGTCTTAAATTTCGCGACAGACAAGCATCGCCTCTTTAGCTCAGTGGTAGAGCACTGGTCTCGTAAACCAGGGGTCGTGAGTTCAATCCTCACAGGAGGCATTTCAATTCCGATGTTAATTTTTACTATTTTTAATCTGTACACTGTTTTTTGACCTATTGAAGTAACATAACTGGAAGTGAATCCATTGATAAGGTCCTAAATGTTTTTTTCCTTTTCTTTAGTTTTGATTAATATAATTATGGAATGATTAGGTAAAGTTGGATTATTTACATTGACAATTGGTTTGTTTTTGTATTTTTTGCTCCTATTTTCACAAAATCAAAGCGATTGATATTTTTATATGGGTTCCGTACCGAAAAGTTCGGAACCCTATTAATAGGTATCACTACAATGTCCGTCCGTTTCAGGGCTGTATCTCAAGAATCGTAATAGACAGACAGCTGTGTATTTATATTGCCGCTACAACAAATAATAAAAATAATAAAAATTAAGGGGAACCGAATCCACTGCTACATTTTACTTCGAAGGAGGGCTCTGCTAACACAGGATTTTTTATAGATTTGGCCGTTTATAGACGTACAAATTTGTAGGGAACTCTCGGTGCGCGAGTCTAAATCGCACTTGCCAATGATATATTTGGTGGTGATCGTACCCAAAACTTTAAGAGAATGTAATTCTTCTTTAAGATTTAACCCGAAAAAATAATTATGGAAAGTTCAATAAAGGCTATATATTTATAAAGGCTTGTGAAAACTCATTTGCAAAAGAACAAGTACGACTACTAACTTGAAACAAAATACGTTCGCAAATAAATTTTCGATCACGCACATAAAACTAATTTTGCCGCCTTTTAAAAAATATCTAACCATAGACAATTTAAAAACGGAATTAAAATAAACTTACACCTCTCTCTCTCTCTCTCTCGTTCTTTCAACTTTAATGTGATTGTTTGAAGTTTTAAAAAATAGCGAAGCGGGAAAAAATGGGATTCAGTAGGTACATTTATTTCACTCCTAAATAGTATGGGAGGATTTGTTACACGATACCGATAAAATAATTCTTCTCAGACAAGGTATGAACTTGGCAACAGATATTGTAATTTAAGTAGAACATACCATAAGTATCAAATCCACAGTCTTGACAATGTTGAGAATGTTGATTGTAGCAACCAAAGAAAGCACCGTTTCCAAGAAGAAGGCGGGTATGCAAATGAATAGTAAAATATCGTCGAGGAGGGAAATTGGATGTTCATTGATGTCTAATTTTATTGTTTGATTGTACGCAAAGATGGCGGTAAATAGCATCAGTGCGTGGAGTCCAAGCTTAGTGGCGTCGTTTAGCAGGTAACCGATGCTCAAAAGGTCACTGAAAAAAAAAATACAAATTTCATATAAAATTTAAAAAAATATAGTCATAGTACGCTGAGCGTTGTATAATTATTAATTAGTGCTAATGTTTAACTTGAATTTAATAAAAATACTTAAAATGACTTTTTAACTAGATTTTTACTAATTCCTTTTATAGTTCACAATTGACCTTTCGTATGTCTTGTACCGGATCCGTACCCAATTTAAGGCATTCTTTTTGTATTTTTTTAAAAATCTGTATCATTGGATTTATATGAAACTGTTGAGACTAGAATGCACGACTTTTTTTTTTACTTCCGGCATACGAAAGGGCTTAAATGTTATATTCTAATGCCAATAAACAGTGGTTCTGAATAAGGAGTAAATTTTAAGCAACGGGACGAATGCTGTTGCTGTAGGTACTTACTTTTTTAAAATGAGGGAATTTTGGGGTTTTCTTATTCAAAATTAGGAGAATTATTCGTTTTCATAACGAAAGAATGTCTTAGTTTTTTGAGTCAGTTTTGTGACTTTTTTCATACAGTTTATTTATATCGGTCGTCACAAAACTGACTTAAAACAAAAAAAAAATACAGAAAATTAGTTTTTTTTCAACCATCAAAATCAATTGCGCTCTTGATTCTGAGTAAGAAAACCCAAAGATTTCCTCATTTAAAAGAAAAAAGTAAAGGGTAGAAGTTTTTTTTTTCAAAATGCCCCTTTCTCATGAGTTCATGACCACTCACATGCTTTTTGCAAGCAACTACGGTAGCAAAATTTATTTATTTCAATCAAAAATTATTCCTTAAGATAATAATGACATTGTTTGAAATCACTTGTTAATAAATGACAGAAAATGCAAAAAAAGCATGTGAGTGGATAAGGACGTACAGGGCCAGTGCCCAGGGCCCCCGACCTTACTGGGGCCCCAAAAGTCAGATATAGTCGTTTAATGTCATTTACTCTTTTTATTTTTACTGACACCTAGCCACTTGCTTTCACCGGTTGCCCGCAACATGTCCTCGGTCTACCTAATGGGAGGCTTATTGATTTTTGTAAGTACTCACTCGGTACTGCTCAGCGTGAAGCCAATGATGAGCATGCCTACAACTATGACCATCAACACCAGCCCCATGAACATGCCACGGTTGGACGCGTGACAGTCCGCGTAAATCACAATGTTGCTCGTAAAGTCATTGTCCTCATTTGCAGTCGGTATCCTGAAAAATAATTGTTTGAGAGCGTGCTGGATACCTTTTTTGTGTTGCGTTTTACCCATTTAAATCTATAAGCTATGGGTTAATATCTTCAAAAATCTATCCATGCTATCGTATCGTTACGGGTTCCCACACAAATAAACAATGTCTAATGTTATTAAGTAACCGTGCATCATTAAAAACTGTTATAGTTAATGTCAGTAATGGAGGGTGGCTCATGCTGCCTTATCTATTGATGGCAGGATTCGCGGCAGCTGCCTTGCCGCGTATAAATTGTGCCCAAAGGCAATGAAAATAGTTTTTTTTTTTATTTCTTACCTATATCCAAAAATTTATCGAAGAATCAACGATTTTCAAGTTTTAACTGAAAAATAGCGTGATACGGGTTTTTCGTAATTTCTCTATGAGCTAGGAATAGTATTTGTAACGAGATGTTTTAAGTACCAAGCGGAAATATTCGATTAGGAGAAAAGGTTATACGAGTGTAAAATAGCGCTCGATAAAAATAGAGTTCGTGTAAATATACCCACTGCAGAGTCGCTCGTTTTTTTAACGTTGGCTTGACACCCTGTCAGGTGTCTTAATTGTTTTTCATACAATTTATTCGACCACCGTTGCTCACAAAATATGCATTCATGAATTTTAGGTAGGTTTCGAAGGTATACTCACTGGCAAACTGTATTGTTGTCGCCGATGCTGGAGGTCCCGTCGGTGTTATTGGTGTCTTCATTTTCACAGTTACCAATACTGCTCCATATTATGTAATAGATCGCCACTGAAATTAAACAAAATGTTTAATGTCTTATTTATTTATTTATTTATTTATTCAAGAAACAAACAGTCGTTTACAAAAAAAATCTTAATATCTAATGCTTATAAATAGACCTGGAGTTTCCTTAAAGTACATGCGGTATGTGTACTAATAAAATTACATTGTAAAAGAATAATTTTGAACATAAATAATTATAATATTCCAAAAACAAGAAAACTAAACATGAAAGTAGAAAAATGATAGTGGCTACCAAAAAACTTTTTTTATAGCGGAAATATTGCAATTGAACGGGTCAATATTTTTAAGTTTTTCATTGTCATTGAATAGCTTACACGCACGCCTCAAGAAAGTGTTTTTCACGACACTGCTCGAAAATGTGGCCATAGATAACCTAAATCCAGTACACAAAACTGCCTATATATGTACATTTAACAGCTGATTCATTTATGGCGCGCAAACACGACAACAATGTTACACTAATCGAGAACAGGTCGTATCAGTATATGTATTTCATAATACGATACGACTTTTTGAAAGATAATTTCTGAATTTCATTCCCGGCGTGCTGAAACGACCAATCAAAAGTAATCGTCTGCTGCATGTGAAATTCAATTGACCAATGAGAATGCGTCATTCATGACTTTAATGAGGTGTTTTTTTTCCTTAAACGCATAATATGCACAAAATGCTTTAATTTTTTTAAGTATGAAAAACGCCACAGCATTAAACTTTTTAAGCGCTGCAAAGTTAAGGTTTTTATTTTTTAATTATGTGGTTTTTGATACTGGCCACTAGGCCGGTAAGGCGACCGGCGACGCGTCGTGACGGCGACTAAATCAAACATAGTTCGAGTTATGTGAGCGGCCGTAGCGGCCGCAACGGCCGCTCACATTAACTCTAACTATGTTTGATTAAGTTCCCGACCGACTGAAATGACGCAGAACACTAAAATCAGCTTTCCAGGGAAAAACATCACAATGAGTTTTAACAACTGCCCCCATGCAAACATTAACATAAACTTTAATTAAATATTTATTTTTATTATAAGAAACGTTTTTTATTTCCTCGCATTAGTCGTGAAAAGCACAATGTTTAGTCTCGGCCAAAAGTGCAATAGATGGACTCGTACTTTCGAGGGCCTCCGCTACGCGTCGGCCCTCAAACAAACTCGTCCATCTATTGCTTACTTTCCAGCCTCTACAACAATGTACTATTGTGCATAACGCGTTCTATACTGGGGGATTGAAAACAATTTTTTTTTCCGACACTGGCGCTGACGTCTATTGGGGACTCTTAAATGAACTTGTGTACATTATTGCAGTAAAATTATTCCAGTTGCATACTCAGTGTGTTTGATCGATCTCTAGTAACTCGTTAGCAACGTGGCCCGTAATGTCACAGTAATGGAATGAATTAACTGGAAAAATGTAAATATGGCCTAACAATAATAGATTGCTATTACCAGAAACTAGATCTACTTACAACTCAATGAAAGGATTTAATTAAAAGTTTACTTTTTTATATCGTGCATGATACTTAATAATGACATACCTAAGTTGGTACTATTTTGACTTGCATAAAGTTATATTTAAACTTAAGACGAATATTCTGTTCAGAAATCATAAAGAATTTATTTTCGTAATGCAAGGAAGCATGTACAATTTATTCAAATATGTGAATTAGTTGCTAGTATAATCTAATATATAAAAATCTCGTGTCACGGTGTTTGTTACCGAACTCCTCCGAGACGGCTTGACCGATTTTTATGAAACTTTTTTCTCTGTATTTGGTAGGTCTGAGAATTCTAATATATAAAAATCTCGTGTCACGGTGTTTGTTACCGAACTCCTCCGAGACGGCTTGACCGATTTTTATGAAACTTTTTTCTCTGTATTCGGTAGGTCTGAAAATAGGTCGTAGGCTATTTCTTATACCCGTAATATGGCAAAACAATGTTTGCCGGGTCAGCTAGTCTTATATATAAAATTCTCGTGTCGCGGTGTTTGTTACCAAACTCCTCCGAAATGGCTCGACCGATTCTCATGAAATTTTGTGTGCATATCGTGTAGGTCTGAGAATCGGCCAACATCTATTTTTCATACCCCTAAATGTTAAGGGTGGTTCACCCCTTAATGTTTTGACGTGACAATGTCTAATAAATCGATGAACGCCGGCTGCATACACGAAAAACCGGCCAAATGCGAGTCGGACTCGCGCACGAAGGGTTCCGTACAATTATCTATAAAAATCACGTTTGTTGTATGGGAGGCCCCCTTAAATATTTTTTATTTTAATTTAATGATTTATTTTTAAAGTCCATACATAATTAAATATGCTGTGAATATTTCAAGCTTCTACCTGTTGCCGTTATCAATATCGAGCAAAAACGAGCAAAAAAATCACGTTTGTTGTATGAGAGCCCCCTTAAATATTTATTTTATTCCATTTTTTAGTATTTGTTGTTATAGCGGCAACCGAAATACATCATCTGTGAAAATTTCAACTCTCTAGCTATCACGGTTCCCGACATACAGCCTGGTGACAGACGGACGGACGGACGGACGGACGGACGGACAGCGGAGCCTCAGTAATAGGGTTTCCGTTTTAACCCTTTGGGTACGGAACCCTAAAAAGGATGACGCAATGTAAGTACATGAGCCGCGAGGGCCAGTGGCAAGAGAGCGACGAGCGGGTAGGTACTCTAACGTGGAACAAAGTTCGCCGGGTCAGCTAGTAAGTATAATAATAAAATTGTGCACTAATGTTGTTAAGAAATTGAAATACAGTTTTTAATATATTTTTGCATGCATACCTATGAGGATATTGAATTCCACGCTGAATGGATACAAATACGGAGAAAAACTTTCGATGACGCCCATGACGGTAGTAGAACCCACACATTCCTCGTTGTACAATCCACTGATGTCAAATAATCTGTCTTGCTGAGTGGGCACTAGAAATAAATGCGAATATTATATAGACAGACAATTATACATACGATTTTAACAATACAGCCTGGTTAGGGTGGAGTTCTAAAAGTTGTACTTACACCTTAACGTTGATAGTTAAAAGCTTCATCATATTGACGACCAGATGGCCTAGTGGTTAGAGAACCTGACTACGAAGCTTGAGATACAGGGTTTGATTCCCGTGTCGGGGCAGATATTTGTATGAAAAATACGAATGTTTGTTCGCGGGTCTTGGGTGTTTAATATGTATTTAAGTATGTATCTATACTAATATTATAAAGAGGAAAGATTTGATTGTTTGTTTGTTTGCATTGAATAGGCTCCGAAACTACTAGCCGATTTCAAAAATTCTTTTGCCGTTATAAAGCTACATTATCACTGAGTGACATAGGCTACTTTTTACCGCGGGAAAATACCTTTTCCTACGAGAAAATTAATTTATCGCAGGCGAAGCTGCGGACGGAAGGCTAGTCTATCTATATAAGTATGTTTATCCGTTGCCTAATACCCATAACACAAGCTTTGCTTAGCTTACTTTGAGACTAGGTCAATTGGTGTGAATTGTCTGGTGATTTGCGAATGTGTTAAAAGCGAGTTCGCCGCTAGCGCGGAACGATTTTGCCGCGACTGCTTAACGGTTACGTCGTGAGCATGCAGCGAGTTTATCACTTCTCACCCACTCCACTTCACGTCTTCATGTTTCCACTTCCGTTTTTGTACATCATGGCGTCCCAGCACTACAGGCGCGACGAAATTTTTACGCGTTCGTGGCGAAATCACCTCGCTTTTAATACGTTCGCAAATCGCCTGTGTGATAGATAAGGCTCTAAACTTATTATAAAAGTTTTTCGTTGTGTGACAAAGATTAACAATACCTATTGTCATGTCACAACGGATTTTTTTCCAGTCAGACCAACTTTTTAGTCTTCACCCGTTACTTGACTTTGAAAAAAGAATTTGTCTGTAGTTATGAAAGAACACACTTTGTACCATATTATTAAACTTAGTCAGGCAGGACGACGTGAACTTTTCACATGAACGTTACGATGTTATTACAAAGCATGTTAGGTACGTTTCATCCAGTCTGTACCCACCATAACAAGCCTGGTATAAATACGCTTGAAAAGTCAAAATTTATCTAAAAGATTTTTCAACAAGCTTTACCACGTAACTAAAATAAATTGTGTTAGTAAAATAATAAAGCATACCTGCAGTTAAAGCATCGGATTCAGTCTCATTTCTTTCGTAAGGACCACCAGGTCCATATTGAGTGTAAGCATAAATGGTCAAAGCCAAGACGGTTTCTCGGACAATTGTGGCGACCCAGAAGCAAAGGCTGCTTCCAATGATGTGCATGAAAGCGTAACACGCCAAACCCTGAATACGAAGACAATAAATGTAGTACAACAATTACACAAAAAAAAACCAGTACAGTACCTCTACCATGAGTTACACTAGTTTACAGTGACCGTACTCGCTAGCGACGGCGTCAATGATTTGTATGGAGAATTGTGTACAGCGCCTCTAGCGGTCACTTACGGAAGTACAATTCTCCATACAAATCATTTACGCCGTCGCTAGCGAGTACGGTCACTGTAAACTAGTGTAACTCATGGTAGAGGTACAGTTGATTGACGTTTTAGAATACGGCAATCGTTTAGAGTATTTGTACCTACTTTTTTATGGCCTGCACGGTTTGTACACTGTGGCCTAGGGTAAAAACAGCGAAACGTAAAGGCTTAAAATGTATCTGTGCTAGCTAATACATCGATTTGATAAAAGCGTTCATTTGTGGTTCGTTTAGATTATGCAAAGAGGGTGCCGAGATTAGGAAACTGATTAGAAGGTTAGAAAGGAGCCGCATACCCATGGCCTATCAATATTCAGGAAAGGAATCGATTGTAACAAGTAATTTATTTTTAACATACTAAGTGAAGTAAGTGGGCAAAGTCCTATTTTTATTAAGATTTAAGCAATAAGCACGAAATGAAAGAAATAATTCGGAGTCTATCTGCATTCACAAACGCATTCAGTGAACCTTAGTTCTCATTATTATCCTAAATGTTAGTTTTATATGAATGCTGTTGGTCCAATTTATGTTACACAGCGAATACAACTACGTTTTATAAAAAATCTATGAGTAGGTTAAAAATTGGAATACAAAGTATCCCAAAACAACTTACCTTTGATCGCAATATGATGACATTGGAGTACTTAAAGACGAAATAAAGTTGTAGGAAACAATACATGGGGTTGAAAATGTCTAGTGCTATCCGTACATAGTCTACGCAGACGTCGTTGTTCACGTCATCGTCTACAATGTATGCGATTTGATTGGCAATCAGCAGTACCGAGTGAATCAAATGGCCCATTGCGAAACCTGTAAGATATTCAATATTTTGTTTAATTATTGTTCGTCGAAAATCATAGTTTACGTAACAATAACTTTCTAAATCCATGTATTCATGTTTATCAGATATTTAGATCTCGTCTAGATCGGTCTAGATCACGTTATAGAAACATTTTTATATTAGTTATTAATGTTTCCAGTTTACTAAAATAGAATCTTCCAAAGCAGACTCTGAATTTATAGATTCGTTACTTACCAGCAGCGCCAAGTTTTAGGTAGAAACTGCCTGAATGTCTCCCATGACTAAAACAGTACGCGTGCTTCAAAGGAATCAGATTCGGTGGGGGTATCATATTAGGTCTAAAGGTTTCAGACCCTGGGGTTCCAGGAGTACTGGACCCGAATTCTTCCTGAAATTAATAAAATTGCATTAACAATATATTACCTAATATCTTTAATATACATTAATTTAGCAATAAATAAGATAACATTCCTTCACAATATCCTTATATTTACCCAATTTTTAGATACCTCTAAAGTCTTACACACTAGTTACCTTCTAATACCGATATCTACTTACTTCTTGCTTTCTAAAATAATCAGCTACTTTTGCTTCATGTTGGCCTTTCAATTTCTGATTTTTAAGTGCAATTGATTTATAACGGCCTATATCAATGATTAAGAAAACGTGGTAAGCAAATCCAATGCTTGTAAGGACCAATGAGTAAATCTGAAATAATATAATTTCACATTGCCAATTAAATAGGTACCTATCAAAAAAGACGAATATATTGTCATAAATTTTTATTATCAAAGGTATTGCTTGTTTTGACATTTTTTTAATCATGAATTTTTTTAATTAGAAACAAATAGTATAGAAAATAAAATAAGAACAATATACATACCGTAGATGCATTGTAAATATCGACGAATGGCTCGGATAGGTAGATAATCAACCCAAATGTGACTAATATTATCGCATAAATGGAGCTGAGAATGATATTCATATATTCTCTGAAACAAAGAAGGAAATTAGGTTATGAAATAGTACTGCTGGTTTATTATGGTTAGAGTTTCAAGTAGGTTTTACAGGAAGTCTAACCGAAACGCTGCCTACTTCTCAAGTAAAAGTCCCAAAACTTATTTTATTTTTGTGTGACATGCTGCTGCGTAGCGAACTGACAGATGATAGTAACGCACAAAATAATCTATACCATTATGTACTTTTACCTAATAATTAGGTACGTTCTATCTTCTTACACAGTGTTTGTTATTGAAATCTTGTGAAACGGCTTGACCGAATTTTTTGTCTATATTTGGTAGGTCTGAGAATAGGTCACAGGCTATTTTTTACACCCCTATTCTTGGCAGACGGAGTAACGAGCAACAGCTAGTTGTACAATAATAATAGTTATAGCAAAATGATAAGTTTTGTGTGTTCGTTTGTTTGTAGTTACGGGAACTCCTACTCCTACATACATCGATTTTAAAAGTTCTTTTACTTATAGAAAGCTACATACCTACACTATCCTTGATTAACATACGAACATACGTTACTTTTTATCCCGGGAAAGTGCATAATTCCCGTGAAACTTAAACAAAGTTACACATGACAACTCGTAATATAAAAACACTCTTAACCCTTTAAACGCCACGCCTCGACAAAATGTAAACCTGCTTTGAATATTATGTCGTTGTGTTAAGATCACTTTGACACTGTACTTCACAAAACTTATATGTGTCGTTGGCGTTGAAAGGGTTAATGCAGAAAATTTTCACATTGATCGAACCGATTAACGACGTGACACTTTTTTACAGCTTCAAGATCTATTCTATTCGTTTATATATTTCTACAAAAATTTATGTTCCGCTATTTCTACAAAAATGTATCCACGAAGCTGAAGGTGATTCGGATCAAACGCCTACCTACTAAATAATTATGTGACCTACTAAATAAATAATGATTAATGACCCACCTACGTATTGCGTACTACTCTAGTAAAAATATAGGTACATACAACTTGCTCATAATAACCCATAGCTCCCATAGCTCTTATGTCGTCGAACTAAGGCATTGGTACCTACATAATTATGAAAGGATTATATCGATACATATTTTTGCACTTGACTGTACGCGGTTTCGGTTTCGCGACAGCTGCGGCAATGCCATGCTACCCATAGCGGTAATGGATACCGTTTACGTTTCAATAGGCTGATTTTTTTGAGGTTTTATCTGACGTACCTAGTGAGTCGTTTGTTGTCTTCTGCGCTGGTCGGCGCCGGGGCCTGCGTCTCCATCGAGCGGATGGACTGCGCGTCCATAGTGACCACGGAGCGCTTGCGCGGAGTCACGCCGCCGAATCGTATCTCATTCGGGGACGTGTATATCCGATAACTGTCTGTAAATTATGAGTTTGTAAGTAAATATTAGATCCCACTAATATTCACAAGTTCTAAATTCTCGAATAGAAACCACGGACTAGCAAGCGCAGCGTGGGACGTTCACCAACGAGATGGACGGACGATTTGGTGAAGGCCGCAGGTTCAGGGTGGATGCAAGTCGCTTCCAACCCTAATGATTGGGCGTCAATGAGGGCTATGTCCAGCAGTGGACTTCCTACGGCTAAAATGATGGTGATGTTGAATATTCACAAATGCGAAAGTGTGTCTATCTGTCTGTCCATCTGTTCGTCTGTTACCTCTTCACGCTTCAACCGCCGAACCGATTTAAACAAAATTTGGTATGGAAATACTATGAGATCCTGGAAACGACGTAGGATAGTTTTTAGCTCGAAAAATGGCATAGTTCCTCCACGGCCGTGGGATAGCGATAAACTAATTCTTCGCGGACGGAGTCGTGGCCAACAGCTAGTTAAGTATAAATACAAAAGTTTACAAGAAAGAAAGAAGAGTTAGAAAGTTAAGGAAATTATTGATACAAGAGTCATTTGATTATATGTAGAGACTCTAAAGATCTCTTTGTCAACTAAATTGCACCAGTTAAGTGTATTCTGATTTTGTTGTGCACTCAATTTTACATCTTCGCTTGTACCAGTATTAAGACCATATGTTTTATTAAATTTATTTTATGAGTATTTTAGGTTAAATTTGTGGTAAATTGTAATTTGTTTTAAAAAAAAAGTTCTTGCAGCATTCTTCTTAGACAATGACGACCTTTCCGAAAGCGCCGTTAGACTAAAAAAATATGCAAAACGGTCCTCTGCAGCCTATTTGGAAAATAAACTTTTGATTTTTATTTTGTAACTAGCTGATGCCCGCGGCTTCGCCCCTGTTGTATTTTTTTAAGTTTCTTTCATAAGAACCTTCTCCTGACAGTAACAAACGCAACAAAAAAGGAATTATCCAATTTAGTGCAGTCGATCGGAAGTTATGCGCTTAGCAACACATTCAGCGATTCATTTTTATATTATAGATAATTAATTAGTTACTATCAGATAACCAACTCGTTCGTTTTTCTTCTGTCCGAGTGCCAATTCTGTTCGGTGGTGGTAGGTATTTTTGGGACAGTAAATAAAATAAGTTTCTTTCAAAATTGGACGTCCTGTGTTTTGTAAGTACTAACGATAACGTAATAGAAGCAGAGATGCATACAAAGTTTGTCGAAGAGATCTATTATTAGACAGTCAAGTGCGATAAAAAAGCAAATGAATAAACAGACTATGGCACCCTAACACGATTACCTTAATAAACCAGACATGATAATTACTTATGATAAAATACTAATCTGGAACGCACTTTATGCATTTTATCGCATAATTTTATGATGGTCGGGTAAACGAACTGATAATATCGTTACTTACTTAGCGATTTCACGTCACCGTTGCTCCTGTAGGTGCCGTTGTAAGGCAGTGGGCTATTCCTATCACCTGTAACAACACAAATAAATTAATTAATTAATTGTCACGGGACATTTGAACCCAATCAACCTAGTCAAAGGCAAACTATGGCAATATACTAGGCAAAGGATAAATATACTTTTCATCACACTTGCTCGTCAATGGTGTTATTCCATGCGTGTATACTAAATGTCAAAGGCCTAATTTGTTCTTAAGGGAGTTATGGATTTACGTACAGTTTTTCTTCCCAAGGGAGTTCTAACTTTAGTTTTAAAATTTGCAAACAGACTAAGGAGGTTTCAAGTCAGCCAACGTTTTATTTATATGTTTAAAACTTAGCTATAACCCAATTTTACTACACAAAACTTGTCTACGCTTCATGAAACTTCGTTATTTTTATATTTTAAATTTATATCAAATAGTTTTGCAATAATTTTAGTAAGTATTTTTTTAACATGTTGGCACAATGTGGCCGTATGGCCATTCGAATTCTAAACACAGTTTACTTTATCTGTGGTAGATGACTTGAAAAAAGTGACAATCTGTATTGGCGGGTAGCCATTATTTATTTAATTTAAGTGTTGTGACAAAATAATTTCATTTTTGGATTTTTTTTCCTCGCAGTGTGATGAAAATCATTGTGTGTATCACGGGCAGTAAGGGGATTACAAACTCGAGTCATTAAAAGCCCTCCGCCTCCGGCGTCGGGCTTCTAATAGGCTCTCGTTAGTAATCCCCTACTTACGGCCCTTGATGCACAATGTACTATAAATACATAGTGTAATGTATGTATAGTGTCTCCGTAACTTTCAAGCCGCACTGTTAAAGTTTAATCCTGTATGTTTTGACTCCCACGATGCATGCTCAGCCTAGTGTGGGTGTCGCAGAATTATTGTTCTACTAGCTTTTGCCCGCGGCTTCGCTCGCGTGAACCACAAATATTTCAGAGAAGCAAGCAGGCATTGTGTGTGCCTCTACTTTTTGGTAATAAAGCATATTTTTACTTTTTTTACATATTTAAACACCCAAAATCAAACACTCTTATATCTTATACATAATATCTACCTCGACCGGGGATCGAACCCAGGACCTCAAGCTTCGTAAGTAGTCAGGTTCTGTAACCGCTGAGCTATTCGGTCATCTCAATGAGAGACAAAAGTGTAAAGTTCACAAAACTAATAAAAGGAATAGAACTGTCACGTGAGATAAAAACTGGACAGCGGATATGGTTTAAAATTATAAATTTACCAGCCTTTACTCGCTATTCCTTTTATTATATATGGATTAGTTATAGTCACACTCAATCGTAACTTACATATTATGAAGTATACGCGATACGTGATAGACTTACCAACAGGCGTAGCTGTGCCGGAATCATCGCCTCTACTGGGAATTATGATTTTCGGCATTTGCCTTTCATTAGATTCCTGAAAAGGATATAATTTTCTTTTTAATTTCAGGTCCACGTTAAAATCGTTAATAGATACGAATAGAATAGAATTTTAAACACGTCTAATAAAAACATAAACTGACTGTTTTTTTCGAACTAAAAACATTTTAGGTTTTATTAATGTTTGGATCTTAGATCAAAATGAGGTCTTCAACGGAAGCCAACGCCGCGCTGGCCCTCCATCCTTTGAACTACTTAAGTACATAAGATACACGTTTAGGTTTTAATTCTTAGATACCATGAAAGTTCGAAACTAAACTATGAAAATGACTTTTCGAACAGTGTATCGAAATCCAGTTTGCATACAATTTCATATCAGCTGGCTGGACTAAAAAGTAGTAAGCGCGAACAGCAAAAGCCGTGCAAAATCGGATTAATAACTTCATTAGTCGCTTGTTTCTCTCGATCGACACCACCCTGTATTTCACTATAATCCTATTACGGTATTCCACGTTTTCCTGCAACGAAATTCTGACTGTCGCTTTTGGTAAAAAACGTTCTGAACCGATTTTTGGAACACAAAGTGCTGTTGGCTCAAAATAACTGATTTTTAAAAACCCTAACTGCACTCATCCATCTTATTTTAAAAGAAGAAACAAATTATATTAATATACTCAGCGGCAAATCTATCCGCCCACATTACATACATGTTTCTAAGGAAGGAGGGCGATTAGATTTGCCGCTGAGTATAGGTATATGTAGGTATATACCTACCTAAAACAAAAGTGAACTCTTTATAAACGCCTACTTAATAATCTGTTTCTAAAAATAAAATAAATAAATATCATGGAACCATTCTCACCAATTTGACCTACTCGTAGCTCCTAAGTAAGCAAAGCTTGTATAGTGGGTTCCTACTATGCAACGGCTAAACATACTTTATGTATATGTAGGTAGATACAAACTTAAATACATATTAGGGAGTTTTCAGAAAAAAATGTACCCGTTATCCTTAATTTTCTATACAAAATTTATTAGTCAGTTTTGTGATGGTCCATACAACATGTATGGTTAACTACGTCACAGAAAATCGATAGTGCTTGTGATTCTGAGTAGAAAAAAACCCAAAATTAGTTAGGTTTTTAAAAAAAAGTACAGGGTACACTTTTTTCTGAAAATGCCCATAAACACCCTAGACTCGAGAACAAACATTCGTATTTTTCATTCTTCCGCGGAAATCGAACCGGGACCTCAAGCTTCATACTCAGGTCTTTTAACCACTAGGCCATTTGGTTGTCAAAGTATTTCTAGTATTACTGTCACGATGTTAGCTTAGCACATCATAATTTTCAAGATTTTAAATACCTTTTTTGGGGCTGCACTTATTTTCATTTCATTCAAAATTACAGAAGGACCATGAAAGTTTAACCAACGTTTTTTTTCAGTTAGGCTTGTTTATTTTGTTTAAAAAGTTTTACATCATCGACGTACTTAAATGTAGCATTGAATCTTGAGGTAATCCTTCTTTAATGAGCGGGATCAAGAATATCAGCACTATTATGATAATTTGACGAACAGGCTTGTGGTTTGGTTTGCCATCGCTGAATTATTCTCATTAATTTATAATAGGCTGAGGTCTATAAATAACGACAGTAAGGAACTATTGTAGTATTGTCATAAAAACATAGATTATTTAGATAACAGGGAGATCCCCTTAAGTGAGAATGGCAACGGCATGTATAAAAAAGAGTGCCAAATCCAAAGTTTCACCTGAAATAAGTTTTTACGAAACGAATATGAACGAATTGAATTCTAGATAAGAAGTGATAAGTGTAATACTTCATTTTTGTGGCCAAAGAATTACATTTTATTTGGAATAAAAGGTATATATTATGAAAGTACATATGAGCTCAGACATCAGGTGTACACTGTCTACAAAACCAGTTAAAGATGTCGCCCAGCGAATTGGCATACGCAGATAGGTGTGACGGTGTTATTGAAACGTTTCGATTATGTGACGTGGTGAGTTGCAAGGGAACGCAAAATAAAGAGATTGAAATTTCATTAGCCGAGGCGTTGGGGCGGCACGGTTGCCCGCAGTGGGTATTTACAGGGGGTGATGGTGAGGGCGAGGGTGGCTCGCGGCCGGCTGGACTCAAAAGGTTCACAGCTCACTGCGCAGGAGTGACCCGCCTCACAAACACTGCCGCTCGCCGCTCGCAGCCGCTCGATCATATGGAATTGTACCCTTTCACATTCCCTTACATTTCATTTTTGCTAATTGTAACTATTGGAATTCATTGATTTAATTTACATATCAAAAAGAATTTTAACTGATTTTTTTGGCGTTTTGTCATATGCTGATGTACAAGATACACCGAGCCATCTATAATGTCCACAATCATTCTTATCTTCCGCTATGTTCCGAAATCAATAAAAAAACATTGAAGAGTGTCACCATCTCCAAACTATTTTTGTAAAAATAAGTTTGTAAAATGAACTTAGTCACATCCACACTATTCTTGTGTAGAAATCATTACAACCCATTGCGTCCAGTATATATGAATTCGTTGTTTAAAACTATGGACGAAGCTTAAAATAAATTTACTTTGAAAACAGAGCAAAACCAACAGCAACTGTTTGTTTACTAATTAATTTGACAAAGCTTGTGGCCAGTCGCCAAAAATAACATAGATAAAATTGTAAAATAAGAGTTTTCCAGCAACTTTCTTCAGTTTATTGCACAAAATGAGCACGTTAGCTGGTGTATTTTCATTTAAATAGCCTTTTTTGAGCACTAATCAGAGTTCCTAGTGAATAATCTTATGTACGAAACGTGGCGAGAATCATTACAAAAAGTAATGAATAGAGCTAGCCGCAGCTATGGAATACATTTAGCTAGCGTAAATTGACGTAACTAAAATGCCGTTCTTCAATTTCAACATAAGACATGATACTGTGCGAAATAACAAGATAGTTTATCGGATTATGACGGTACGTAGTTAATCGTAATTAATTAACCCACTCTATCAATGATTAATGATCGGATATGTCAAATCTGTCAGTATTATTTTCTCTTTTTACAATTTACAGGATGATTCTGATTGAATTATTTAATTACATAATAAAATAATCTTCATATGTACATTATTATGTCACATGACAACTTTGTCATTATGAGTTAATGTCTATTTATGGAAATGTCTTTTAGGGATTCATTATAAATAAATTACTATCAAACGAAGTCGTAATCTAGGCGAGTGCAAGTGACTTAAAGGGCCATAATTATTTTATGTTTTACCGGTTACATTACGATAAAATGGATTATCTTTATCAAGTAGTGATTTCCCACTAATAAAATTGGACATACGATAAGTGATGCGCACGCCGGCACAGTGTGGGATCATTCAGGAATTCTGATCTAATACAATATATAAAAAAATATATAATGACTCCAAAGGACCAAGAAAATAACTTTCTACTTAGTTATCTATTTGAAGACGGTGCCTCAAGCACGAGCTAGCAGGGGCGAACCTAGTCATACCTTACCTACATAATAAATATTGGGCTTGTGCTTCTATCGCTCCTGATAGATTCTGCTGAGGCATCGACTTCAAACAGAATCAGAAGAAATTTTTTTAAGCGGTTTTTAGGATTCTTAAACAATATATTATTCCCTCTAGTACTTTAAGGGCTTGATATTTAAGTATTTATGACCTTTCTGTACCTAAAACCGGATATCTTAGTAAAATTTGCACAGATTCAATAAACATAATTAACTAGAGTTTACTGTTTTTAATTCAATTAATTTTATGAGATCATACATACCTATTACCCTGTAAGTTATCATAATCAAATGCGTATTTTTTTATTTTATCTTAGATATGTCGAAGTGGATGCATCACATCGCTAATTATTTTGATAAACGGAAAAACCACACTGTCAGAAAAGATTGACTGTAAAAATATCTGGGTTTCAACTTGAATTTAATAATAACTAGCGACCCACCCCGGCTTCGCACGGATGCAACTATATTATGCATGTATTATACATATAAACCTTCCTCTTGAATCAATCTATCTATTAAAAAAACTGCATCAAAGTCCGTTGCGTAGTTTTAAAGATCTAAGCATACATAGGGACAGACAGATAGACAGCGGGAAGCGGCATTGTTTTATACTATGTAGTGATAATATGATAATAAATCACGGGATAGTTTTCACCAATTGACCTACTTAGTCCCAAACTAATATTAGGTAGGTACTATGGGTATTAGACGACGGATAAACGTACTTAATTAGATAAATACATTTAAATATCCAAGACTCGAGCGCACACTTTCATTCATATTATTCATACAAATATCTGCCCCGACCGGGGAAGGATCCAAACCCGGGACCTCAGGCCTCGTAGTCAGGTTCACTAACCACTGGTCTATCCGGTCTTCAACAAATCATTAAAAGTAAACACAAATGATTTCTTAAATGGACAACATTTTTTCGTTATCCACGACGAAAGTAAAGGTACTTTATAAAACTTTACTTACTTTACTTTATTAAGGAATCATACCCCTTTTGTATCTTGAATTTAATAACTTTTATTACCTATGAGCCACACACGATGCAGTATAAAGATTAGAGACATCGTCTAGAAAATCTTGAAAAGAAACATTATGTGGTTTTACAATATACGGTAAGTTCTTATGTAAAAAAGTACGAGTACTTGCTTATATTAAATTTGTATGGGCTTGAAGAGACGCTTGGAATTTATCGACAAAAACGTCATTAGGTAGATACTGGAATTAATCTGAAAATCAAAACGTGACCATCATGTCTTTGAGCGATTATACTATGTAGAACATAATCATTGATCTACCTATTATCAATGTCATGAGGGCGGTGGCTTACGAACGATAAAAGTGTTGTATATTCCTTACAACATGGCAAAATAATTCATATACCTACTATTTAAACTTTCTTGATTTTCACTCATTAAACGGGACTTATCACGCAAACAATATTTACCTCGACGTTTCGGCCACATTGCAGCAGCCGTGGTCACGAGTTGACATGACGTCGGTCCCCAAACCTCGAATGTCGAGATAAATATAATTGCGTGGTAAGTCCTGTTTAGTATAATAATTAAAAGTAATTCATATTTGAATCACTACGTGGACCTGTTCGAGCTTGATGTTAAGTGCCGGCCAGCGGGTTTTGAGGAGCCCCGGCGTGTCTGGTGCCTGCTGAACAGAATCAGGACAGAGGTTGGTAACTGTGCGTCACTGTGGCACAAATGGGAGTGGTGCGAGTCGCCACGGTGTCAGTGTGGCTGCCCGGAGCAAATAGTCCGACATATGGTCTTTGAGTGCCCAATCACCAAATTTAGCGGGTTAGCGGCAGACTTTAAGACCCTCTCGACAGATGCACTAGCATACCTTAAATCTAGTTTATTAAATATTTAGTTTAAGTAGAGAACCAGAAGCCATACGATAAATAAATAACTACATAGTATCAAACAAAGCCGCTTCCCGCTGTCTGTCCCTATGTATGCTTAGATCTTTAAAACTACGCAACGGATTTTGATGCGGTCTTTTTAAAAGATAGAGTGATTCAAGAGAAAGGTTTATATGCATAATAAATGCATAATATAGTTGCACCCGTGCGAAGCCGGGGCGGGTCGCTAGTAATATATAATTAATAGTTCTTTTGGTCATAATTATGTTCATAATATTTTGGTTACGCAACTCACGGTTCTACTCTACTTTCTGTACAGAAATAAACTTGGTTAATATTGCCACCAATTTAGATGAGATACAATTAATAACTATAATTTTAGAACAAGAATTAGCTGGAAATGATTGATAAAATGCCCCCCAAAAAATTTTGTTTCTTCTTTTCAGTAGTTTTAGTAGTCAGAATTCTAAAATGCTTGATTCTAAAACGTATGTAGTAGGAATTCCTTTACCACACTAAAGTATGATGTTATATGTACTAATTTTCGCTTACATGTCAATGTTATTGTATAAAATAAAATTGTAACTTTCTTAGTCAACTATAAATCGTTTACTCGAGAAATGTAGTACGCTGTACTGTACTTGAAATTATTATTTACAAAATTCAAGTTGAGAAGCTCCTGATGTGTGCAAGTTGAAGCTGATGATCATGATCATGACTCATGACTAACGACAAAGACGTACTTTATCGCTTTTTAATACTTTTTATAAATTAAAATGTAGCCTAACCTAACCTATCCGAATTTCAAGGCCCAATTTGAACGAGAGGGGCCGCGGAAAGGCACATTGTCCTTTCTTAATGACAAGTGCCAGGTATCAGTATGTCATGACATCACGACATAGGTACGACTAACAAACAAGAGTGACGGGTGCGGGTGATTGCTAAGATACAACGTACAATGGTTATAACATTAGTTATCGTTAGCGGTACGTCATAATCATCATCGTCTTCCCAGCATATTCACGTCATAATAAGAGTGCCATAAAAGCCCAGTCGTCGTGGGGACAGGTTTTTGAGTGACTACCACGGAAGGTGAGGCGTTAGTAGGCCGCCCATTAAGTGGATTAAAGACATCGCGAGAGTTAAGGCAAATTTACGGTGTATGCTGGTGGCGAGTTGTCATTCATTGTGGCGTTAGCACGAATCATCATCCATCAACATTATCTGGTTTAAAGTTGGAGGAACGCGTTGGATATGCGGATGGCATAGGACCGGTTTGTTTGGCGAACCTCCCCAAGTGTTCAGGTAGTGGACGTTTTTCGGCTAAAATGGTCATGAATTATGGTTCTAAACACGTAAGACGTCCACTTTTTTGTGGACGTCTTCTGGCTGATGATGAGAGCTCAGATACAATGTTTCAACAGCAGTAGCACGTCATTAAATAATGTCAAGGGTCATGTGCGTGGAACTAACGGCCGTGGCGCGGCAAGCGCTTTCTCAGTTAATTGCATGTAATGCCAAGTAACCATTACTTTAGGCGGCAAGCGTCTCGTCTCGGCCACGCAAAGAACAGAGAAAAGCCAGTCCCACGCAGTTATGTCATGGTAGAGCCGAAAGGACTTCAGCTCTATTTCTTAGATGGATCACAGAGGCGCCGGTAGGCGTAGGTGACGTGGGCCACCTTCCACGGCCTCGCGGTCTGAGGGGTCGCGCTTTGAAAATGACTCGTTTTTTTTTGCTCATTTAACGCATTCACTGCCACCGACGCATTATGCGTTTTCGGGACTTCGCCCAGTGCCGCTGTCATAATTATTCATACATTTTGAACGCACATGTGCATCGGTGGCACCTGTGGAAGTCAGGTGGCAGTGAATGCGTTAAACATTCGTAATCTAATGTGTGGTGCGCCACCATACGGCCTCGCAAAAATATAACTTGCCCACGCCAAGGTCCTACGCCGCCACTGCGATCGTACCTCTAGGTCATGTCACTTACAGTCCTCTCGACGTCAGCGGCATAGTTGACGTTTCGCGGCTGACGACGCCGCGCTGCGCGTGCGGCGGTGGCGGTCAGCAGGTTCCCGGACCCAGGCCCTGGCTGCGACATGGTGCGCCGCCGCGCTGGTATTTCTTTGGAACTCGAGGCGCCATTTACAGATGCGTTCACCACCTGAAATATTTAAGATCTAGAGGGGTTGGGCCACATATATTATACGTAGTATCATTCTAGCGTATCGTAACTTCATCGCGGAGCATCGATGAGTATGGACGCGAAAATATACGCGATCATGCCAAACGCCGTATCTGATACGTCGCGATCCATGTTGCACCGCGTACCTTAAATTCCCAATGAGTTAAATTAAGTACCTACCACATTGAGTATCCATACATACTTGGGATATGCGTGCTCGATACGACACGGCCTAATCTCGATACGTTAAAAAGACACAAGTATGAAATTTGAAGACCTATCTTTGAATTACAAAATCCATAAATAAGTAGTAATATGAAAATAATGTAAAAAATATGCTATTATTATATACCTACCTACGCGTAACTTTGGGTCTTTAGATCTTAGGATGTTTATAACTTCATCATGCAAAAATGGCTCAATGGATTTGGGTAAAATTCGGCACACACATAGTTTATAACCTGGAATCCTGGATTAATATATAGAATACTTTTATCTCGTAAAATTGGATAGTCCTTGCAGACGCTAATAAATTATAAATAACTATCCTTTAAAGGTTCAAAAAATATCGATTGCTTATTCTACGAAAAGCTTTGTAATTTTTTACTAAATTTTAAATATACATAAATCTTTCCTTTTTATAATATTAGTGTAGATGAGTACTCATTAAGTACTGCATACATATTATGTACATATTATGTATGCAGTAGATATTATGTTGTAGTGTACACGGTACACGGTATAATATGTATGCAGTACTTAATGAGTACTCATCTATACTAATATTATAAAGAGGAAAGATTTGTATTTTTGTATGTAACGAATAAACTTAAAAAGTACTGGACCGATTTCAAAAATTTTTTTGCCGTTAGAAAGCTACATTATCTAATTTATCTACCACTGAGTGACATAGTCTACTTTTTACCGCGGGAAAATATCGTTTCCTACGGCAAAATTAATTTATCGCGGGCAAAGCTGCGGACGGAAGGCTAGTAGTACACAATAAAATAGAGAGTGCATTAAAAACGGTCATACTTGATACTACAGAAAAATAAGAGTACAAAAAACAGTCAACCACAATCGGAGGTGGTAGGACCCTTTGTTAAGGTAAGAAAAAGAAGAAATATGCTTACCCCTGGATCTATGTCCGCCTCAACATCATCATAATCCGGCTGATCTTCTTCCTCATAGTGCTGTAGTGATGTCTCCGAATGGAATTTCTTGTCACCCATTTTTTTCCTGTTCACTATTTCCTCTAAAACTTCTCTTCTAAGATTACCCGAGCTCGTGTCAGTCATTTTTGTTTCTTAAAAGTTCACTTCACGTATTAAATAAATATTAGGACAAGAATTTTCTTTCTTCGTTCGCCACTTGCAAGTTTAGTTAAAACCTCGCCATTTCTTTTGTTTACGCGCCTCGGAGGATTACAGAACACCTTCCTTGGACAGGTAGTCGTGCGATTTAGATTGCAAATGAATTAATAAAAATATTCCGATTGTTATCTTTTATCAAACCGAAACGTAGCAATCTACTTTGATGTTGTAATTATTGTGAACAGTTTATTAAAACACTTCCTCGTTTCATTATTTCGTTCTAAAGTTGCTAACTATTAAAAATAATAATGTTCGTTATTTGGCTATCCAAGTAGATCCGAGGACGACGGTTTTCGTTGGGAAACAACTATAGTTACGTTGTGTCACGACGAACAAAATCAGATAAACATTAACTGCGTAGATTATAATTAAAAACTACATCAACATGACAACGGCAGTTTCAACGCTTAAATTATATGATTGCAGACTGCCTAATTGACCGAGCGAGCATGAAGCGCGAGTGAACGGTTTCCGTTTTAGCTTGAGCAAAAATGTTTTCGTATGTCCGGCAGTCTGTTCTCCTCTACAGGTCGCATTTCTCAAGCAATTCTCGTCAAATTTTGTGTTTGTGGTCGATTCCATTTCTTTTTCAAGATGACGAAGCCATGGGTATTAAAAACAAAAAAAAATCGCATTTCAGCCATTTAGAATTCACCAGAATTTAATTTACAATACAATCAAACTTATTGCATGTGCACTGTTCGACTTTAGTGCAAACCAATTTTTACCCGACTAATTACAGCAAAGTGCCGTCAACTCCGTCTCATTTGGTGATTATTTACCTACTGTCTTTGGGTAATCAATAATTATGATTAGTTTGGCGTTACATATAAAAATGATGTTTCAACATGGGTAAATAGCACAATAAAGTTCGTCATAAATTCCGTGGTAAACTAGGAAGAAGGTATTCGAACCCTAACACCATAATAGCATCAAATTATGCCGCTTGTACCATTAATACTGTATGAATGACGCAGTAGACTAGTTAGGAAGTGGATATTTTAGGAATAAAGACTAGTTAGTTAATGGATAAATTAATCATGTGCACGAGTTAGAAAGTGGACAATTCCCGTCTATCCCACTAGTCCCATTGAGTTGTCCCATTATGGGACAACTGAGACTTTTTCGTTCCAGTAGTCCCACGAGACAAGTGGCACTAATATTTTTGTCCTAAAAGTTCCATTGCCGTCATCGCCGTATGAGTGAAGTTCCACCATGATGATGACCACAAACATGACGAAATTGAAAAAGTTCCGTTGTGCGAAAATATTTATGCAGAATTGTTCAACTTGTACATGTAGTAACGATAAATATACTCTAAATAAAATATTTAATAGCGTAACAGTTACTGAACATTTAATAGATGGAAATTATAAGAGGGCATCAGAGCGATATATTATAACTTAGGGACGCGCGATTCTTTAAGATCTTTTTTTAAAGAAGTAGGTATCCTAACCCTGCCATCGTTGTATATATTTGAAATAATCATGTACTTATGTAAAAAAACATATGTGATTTTCCCACTAACGTCGATAAGCCAAAGGCTACTAGAAACACAGGGAAACTTAAAGTTCCATCTTACAGACTGGCTAAAACCAAAAAGTCGTTTCTGGGAAGATGCATACGTTTTTATAATAAAATTCCAAAAACAATAACCGAAAAAACTGATACAAAATTCGAATCATTTGTGATGAAAACATTAATATCTAAGGCGTACTATAAAATTAATGAATAGTCATTAATTTTGATGATATAGTATCATGAACAGTTATTGGAAATAGTTCCGATCCGCATTGGCGATCCCTAGTCTCAAATAGCGTATCTACTGTGTTAAAAAATTTAATTGTATTAAAAATAGTACTTCAGATATAATAATAATAATATGTAATTTAATAACAATGTAGTTTTCTTTGAAAAAAATATACCTTGTTGAGTTTCTTGCCGGTTTCTTCTCAACAGGGTTTTTACGAACCGTTGTAGATTCTTCGACGTTCATAGGAGCATCAATTGATGCCTAAATTGAATAAAGAATTTTGACTTTGGCTTTATATATTTCAATAATAAGAATAACCATACCGCACAATTTTTTCGGCTAACGTTTGTATGGCTAACGTGAATGTAGGGTCAAGTGCAAAAATAAGTATCTATTCGAACCACTCAAAAATATTTTACTACTACGGCCTTATTACGCCAGAATAAGAGTCTGTGGTACTTATTTTTGAAACTTTCATTAAGTACATATTTTTACACTTGACTGTACATTCATGATATAACATAAATACCTTAATTAAACAACTGAAATAATTTATTGAGTATACTTTTATTTGTTTTAATTATTAAACTTAGCTTAACAATAACCTAATGTTCTTCTATTCCAGGCTTATAGGCGTGAGACCAAATATCCGCTATGCACACGCTTGAGTGAAACCTGAAGAACATAATAAGCGGCGTGCATAGATGACCAATGGCAAGCCAAACCTTTTTCCCGTAGAACAAGTACCTCACGTCCTTGCTCTCTGGAGAATTGTAAGAGAATGTGTACAAGAGCCACATACAGACGTTGCTCACGAGGAGGAATAAGACTAGCTCGCGCCCCGGCTTCGTGCGCCGAAGTCTTCGAGAGTTGCTGCACCGCCGCAGCCCATCCACGATAAATGCCATTTGTATCATCATTTGCAGTGACTGAAAATAAAAAACAAATCTTTAATAGGTTCGAGTACATGTCTAGATTTTTTTTACAACGTATACAAATTATAAGCTAGATATTTGCTTTTCAGTTTTTTTTTTGGTATTGAATGATTGTCTTGTAAATTACGTAGTCTATTTATTTAGTATATGCAAAAGTAAACGATAAACGATGGACCTCATAATTGAGAAAGCTCAGAGGGCAATAAAGAGGACTCGAAGTTTCTCTGCGGGATCACATTCGAAATGATGAAATTGGCGGAAGAGCTAAAGTCACCGGCATAGGCACAATATTGCTCGTAGAACTGATTTTGGTGGGACCAATCGGTTCTCGAGTGGCGTCCACGGACTGGAAGGAGAAGTGTAGGTAGGCCTCCAACAAGATGGAGTGACGACCTGACCTGGTTAAGGTTGTAGGAACGCGTTGGATGCAGATGGTGTAGGACCGGTATGTTTGGGGAACCTTGACCACGATGATGATTAATTTATTCATCGTAATCATCATCATCATCATCCCAGTTCTTATACGTCGCACTGCAGGGCATAGGCCTTCTTTCAGAATTTATATATAAAGCACAACGAACGTCGTCACTCACCATAGTGATAGTATCCAGAAATTGTATAATATGCATTGCACTAATTGTGGCAACGGTTGTGAACATTGTCTCCAAGAAAAATGCAGGGACGCAAATGTAGAGTAAGACATCGTCGAGCCAGGGGACCGGGTGCTTGTTGATGTCCAAGGTACTTGTCTTCCAGAATGCCACCGTGGTTACGAACAACATGGTTGAGTGGAAAAACAACTCGATAGAGTGCGTGGCAACGTGACCTATGTGCTGTAAATTTCTGAAAAACAAACAATTTTACATACGTCACCAAAAACCGGAGTTAACTAAGAGGAGTTTCGTGGAAGACACGGTGTATAGTGCCATTGCGTGGTTGATAAACTGACAAGAAACTTTTTACTTGGATCGTGTACAGAATTTTGCTCGCGTTTTTCTTACGGGCATGATAAAATGTGAGAATTTAAATAGATACAGTCATTATTTGAAATGCGGCATACGTCACTTGGCCAAAATATGGCTCATCATTAAAAAAATACATATAGTGACGGCCGGATAGCCTAATGGTTAGAGAACCTGACTACGAAGCTGAGGTCCCGGGTTCGATCCCCAGTTATTTAGATATTTATATGAAAAAAATACGAATGTTTGTGTTCGAATATTTAATAATGTTTTTAATTATGTTATTGATGTTCTTGAAATAAATGAATTTATACATAATGTAAAAATAAATATATAAGTATGTATTTATCTATATAAGTATGTTTTTCTACTTCTGTAGGTACTTTTATCTCTTTTTACATGGTCACGAACTATTAAATAAGAACATAGATAATATGCTTCGCGGGGCTCCTATTTCTGGGCGGTCTGCCCTTCGGGCATCTGAATATACCTTACGAACCTAACCTACCTATTAATGTGTAAAAATTATCTAACCAGCCCTATTTCGTGCCAGAAGTATTGGGACTAAATGGATTATTTCGTCTGTTATTACCTATTAGTAGGTCTGAATGGTAGACCAAAAAAACAGACTAACCCACACGTAAATTGTGAAGAATTCTAAATAATGAAACCGATTCTGAAAACGATTTAAAAAGCATTTATCTCGAAATGGTTTTCGATTTACTATACATTACAAAAAAAAGATAACCCCAATTTGTGTCAATCGTCACATATTTTTTTTTAGTCCTTCAACTCAAAATCTTTAATATTATATTCACAAGAGTTTTCTTTCTCTTATTCTGCAAATGATTATGCGACGACTGATACACAGATTTTTACACGACGTTTATCGCGCATATTCCTATTCCAAGTTAAATCCCATATTTCAGCCAACCTCCACTTCTCATGCTGGCAGTTGAAAAAGTTTATTCCACTGAGTAGATGCCTCAAAAATATAAAACTTATTAATAGTATTGAGTACTCACTCATCACCCATGGTACCAAACACAAATCCCATTATGATGGAAACTATGAGTATCACAATAACAAAGAGGCTGCTAAAGAGACCGCCCATGGCGTTGCGACAACTGATGTGGATGTCCAAGACATGCGGGCTGTTCACATCTCCGCTCACGTTGCTGAGAATAAAACAAATAATCAGACCAATGCAGTAATAATTTTTAGTGGTTTGACCTATATTGCCTCTAAACCAGAGGGTCGTGGCTTCGAGGCTTGTGCTTTGCAGTAGTAGTATAGTCCTCAGCATAAACACCGGAGCTGTCGAGGTGCTCAAAAACATCTGAATACGACCGTAAGTGTGTGGTTAGATATTTTTGTGCACCTTGATTGTTCTGATATTTTTGATGGCGATTAGGTATATGTATAAAGACTGGGATAATGAAATTGCCTAACTACAAACATAAATTAAGAAGCACATTATTAGTGGACTTTTATGATACGAATTATGATTGTGAAATAGGTATAAATAATTATGTATCTATATAAAATTCTCGTGTCACGGTGTTTGTTACCAAACTCCTCCGAAACGGCTTGACCGATTTTAATGAAACTTTTTTTTTTGTATTCGGTAGGTCTGAGAATAGGTCGAAGGCTATAAAATTTATATGGCAAAACAACGTTTGCTGGGTCAGCTAGTGTATCTATAAGACTAAGAACTGTCCTTAAATTATACCTAAACAAAAAAAATTAAAGGTATATATAAAACATAAGCGGAAGATGTGATGGTAACAACATTGTGTATTTTAGACATAGATTCGATGATCGAAAAAGCAATGCGAAATACGAAGTGGAGTCCAATTGAAATTTTAGTAAGTACTGTACTTACGTGTGTGCATACAAAGAGTGGTGGAAATCTCGTACTTCTTCTCTAGAGTGACGGCACTTTCCAATGTTTCTCCAAACCAAAAAAAAGATTCCAACTGAAATTCAGATAGACATCGTTAAATGGGTGGATACGAAAAATTTGGACCACTTTAAATTGTAGTTGGCCATACAAACCGACTGACTGGCAAAAGTTCCACTGTGACACGAAATTTACCCGTACATTAATTGTATAGTTAATTTAATTTAATTTTATCGCTGTGTATGAATAGAATCAGGCAGCACTTTGTGCATGTTGCTTGTGGTTACGAAAGCTTGTATCAAATAACTTAACTTCAATTAAAAATATTTAGTTGCGAAAATATAAAGTCATACATAATTCATAATTATTACCTGTTAGAATATTAAATTCCACAGTGAATGGATATAAATATGCCGAATAATCATCGAAAATTCTGAACACCGTTATAGTCGGCATGCAGCGATTGTCGAAATCAACTGAAGCTGTAAGCAATAACAGATACATGGTTTAAAATACATAAGTATAACGCACAGGATCAGATGACGAACAAACGACCAAGAAGACTAGAAAAAGGATAAAAGGGAAACTAAATTTGCTTGCAGGACATTAAGTAATGTTGCCTCATTCAGAATATTACGACATTGTGACGGTTTTGAAGAAAGTAGTTGCCCTTATTTGTTTTTAACCGGGATGGTTTTCGCCATATTATACTTTACACTTATTATAGGAAACTCACTTCTATTTTTATCAATTTGAACCCACTCGTAAGCTCTATAAGCAAGTTGTGTCTCTGTGATAACTGCCGACGCCCAGAGGCAGATATTTCCAGCCATTATGTGGAGGAACGCTACGCGTGCTATTGTCTGAAAAAAAGAGTATAATGTATTTTATTTTACCATTTTTTAACTACTATGGAAATAGCTAGGCTTTCAATCTTGTCGTTAGAGCAGTAAAAAGAGTGAAAAATAAGTAAATAGTTTCAGAAAAATCAACAAGTCGCAGTTCTCTTTAAAATCATATTATTTTACGGTAAAGTAAGCTTGCTCTTTCCAATCACGTGTATTGTATACAGTTAGTTTGTCAGAGTAAAACTATTGTGGCCTCTTACCGCATATTTGATGATAATTAAATTGGAGTAATTAAATATGAAGAACAGTTGTACAAAACAGTATAGAGATTTCACGAGTGCAGCGATGTACTGTATTACGTTTATACATTCAGTATTGTTCATGAAAATGCTCACGTGGATCACAACCACAAGAAGAATAGTGTGGACGAAGTGGCCCAAAGCGAATGCTGCAAAAAATGTAATTGTTATTTAGTACCTAGAGCTATAAAGCGCAATGTCTGGACAAATATTGATTATGATAAAACCAAGGGATTTGAATTTGATATATTAAGAGGGAAGGCAGGGGCGCATAGATAGTAATTGTATCACAATATACTATTAAGAGCCTTGGGAATTGTTGAGTTCGCAACTGCCTTCAAATAAGTACTGAGATTTGTTTTGAGAATTCAGCTGGATTCTGTCAACAGATAGGCTTCAGGACATATAGATGCAAGCGCAGAATCTTCTTTATTTCTTTACGTAACTAATGATTAGATATGTATAAATGAATCATGTCATGACAAAAATAACCTCACCTGCAGCACCAAATTTTAGGTATACACTCCCTGCATGTCTTCCTTGATCGAAGCAGTAATTATGTTCAATATCCTCTACCTCGTGCTGTTGTGGTATGAAACCTGTAGCAGTTCCATATTCATCGTTGTTTCTAAAACCACTCCCATTGTCTTCTAGGCCCGCATCGAGCTGTTGAGCGGACATGGTGTTCCTGTACTTTCATTCACGTTGCTCAGGTACATAATAGATAGATTTACCTAAATTGATTGAAAGATTGACCCCTGCGCAGTAAATAAATCTTAATGTGAAATTTTAAAGGACATTAGTTCTGCGTGTTATTAAGGTGCTGATACACTTGAGCATTCACTTGTAACAGAACAACGAGCATTCGCCGTTTTTAACTTTGTTCGTGTGATGCTCGCTAAAACGCTTCTTTTATTTTGTGAGCTTACCTGTAATGTAACATTCGCTAGAATGCTCATTACAAGTGAATGCTCAAATGTATCAGCACCTTTAAGGCCCTTGCTTTTATTACCGAAAGCATTGATCTTTACTTTGCGCACATTAATTCTTTAACTGTTTTCTTTGATGTAAAGCGAGAAATAGGGTAAGCGTACCAGTGAATGAACAGTGCTAGTGAATGAACAAAATAATAAATTTTTCGCAAAATAAGAAAACTTACCATTGATTTCTACCATGCGTAGTATTTTTTTCAGATTGGTTATAATGCTCTTTAAATAATGGCAGTATTGGCTTTAACTCAGGTGCATTAGTTATGAGATGGTAGGCGTGTGAAGTGAACTTGTCGCAGTTGCGTTTTCGTTGTATGGAGCAGTATTTAACAGTCTGGGGAGTCAACTTACATCATATGTGATATTGTACTTCTTCAATGCATCCCCGACTTACGGTGTGTGATGATTTTATACCTTATTTCTGCTATTTACATAGTGCTTCACGAGGTTTCTCTTCGAATTTTTGTTTTAAGACAAGTGTTCTATAACTAGATCACAGAAACCTTCTAAACCAATGAATGAACCACGGTGTTCATTCACTAGAACGGCGTAAATTACTATTTATGCGATTTTATCCGTTTCACTTGCTGTATTAAGATTCCTTTTTCACAGACAAACTTATAAATTGATTGTTTAGTTTACTTACTAGTTTATAATTTCCAGTAAATGAACTACACTAAATATACCTTACATTACATTAATTTGTTTCACACAAATTTTACATACTAGTTAATGAACGATCTTTTGTTTTACGTTAATACTCTTTTGTTTTAGAAAATGCATAGTACAAATTAATCACACATAAATCAGATAATGTTTGATTTTTTCCTTTATATATGACAATAAAGAATCATTAAGCGATGTTCATTCACTGGTTTCATTCCTTCATTTATTGGAAAATTGTGTTCATTCACTGGTATTTTGGGGTATTTTTGACTTTAAACCTTTATAACCTTTAAATTGAACATGTTTTTAGAAATTAAAAGTTAAAATAAGGAAACTAGAATAATTACTTATGTTAAAAAACAATAATTTTTGGAGTTATTTATTGGCATCTCACCGAAATAATTTTGTAAAGTCAAAAATTTCCTTAAGTGTTCATTCACTGGTACGTTTACCCTACTCGGGGTACACGACGAAACCTCACACTAGACATTCAAGAGTCCATCAAGTGTCTTTGGTCTCCACAGTCGTTGACGGTACAGCTCGGTAAATGTACACTAGCTGCTTTTTACTTCGCCAAAGTATAAAGTTGGTATGCAAACAAAGTTTATGGCAACATTTAAAGGAAAATTCAAATACTTACTTGTCTTAAATGCTCTAATTCCATTTCTTCTTCCTTATGCCTCAGCTTTTCTACTTGTTTTCTAATTCTTCTCGTGAACAGTTTGATGTCCACAGTAAATACAAACAATATTATTGTACCACTTATTGCAATGTAAAGGGTGAATATCTGAAAACCATAAATTACATTCGTTTTAAAAAATCGATCCGGCAAAAACAATTTCTCTTTGATACTGAGTAGTTACGCCACCACATGCTGATTTACGCGTCGAATTTTTATATTTACGGTTTTCGTTTTTTTTTGCAGGTTTCCCATTAAATTGTTTTCTTTTTAATTTGTACTAAGACACATAAGAAACACATAAGGTAGATAAAGCTGGAGTTGGGGATTGGAGACTACAGGAAATTAATGATGATTGTTAATTTTGATTCATGGAATGTCTTTGAGAGTAAATTTTAAAAGCAGTTAAATACACTATTACTTACAGGTGACCACATATCAAAAATATTGGTTGCATTGAACGTGTATGTTAATACGCCAAACATAATTAGAAAGATTGAGTAGAGGAAGCCCAAAACATACGACAACCTTTTTCTGAAATAAAAAAAAAATGTTAGGTGGTTATAATTTGTTTACGTGGTAAGCAAATTCAACTAAACTAGTCCATTAATATTATTTAAATGTGAAAATTTGTAAGCGTGTGTTTGCGTGTGTGCGTGCGCGCATTTGTTTATTTTTACTCTTAAGTGAATCAACTTTTTCTAGCCATCGGTTGCTATGGTTACACAAATTTTGTCTCCTGGACAACCTAAGCATTTTTCTTTGAAACAGTATGAAGATATCACTTGGACATCTGGGCATTGAGTAAACAACACGAAAAAGTTGATGCACCCTCTTTTACGTTGAAACAGCTGGACGGATTTGGATCATACACATTTTTTTGTTTGCGTTTCTTCTGTCGACTTGAGTTTGCTTACTCAGAGTCTCTAATTTTATGTCCAAAGGAAAGAGACAACTTCTATTTCTTACGCCGTGTGTGTGTTTTACTTGAGTAAAATTTGGTAAGTGAATAGCTGAATCTTGGGAATAACATAGTGTGCTATTTTATTTCGATATTTCCACGTAATCGGGATAAAATTTGAAATATTTTAGCTTAACATACACGCACACACACACACACACACACGCACGCACTCGTTAAATTAAGGCATTCATCATCTATCTATACATATAAAATCCTTTGTCCTGACTGACTGACGGATCAACGCACAGCCTAAACCGCTGATCGTAGAGACCTGAAACTTGGAGGGTGTGTTCTTTGTATGACGAAGGCATCCGATAAGAAAGGATTTTTCGTAGTTCTACTCCTAAGGGGGTAAAAAAGGGGGCAAAGTTTGTATGGGACAGCGTGATTCCTTGGTCCAATCTACTTCAAATTTTGCATAAACATTCTTTAACAGAATTGATGGAAGATGTGTTTCGTATTTTATTGAAACTCATTCCTTGACGGGGTTAAAAAGGAGTGGAAAGTTATTTTGGGGGTGATTTGCTTCGAAGTTAATATCAATACTCCTTAGTGCTTTTGATTTAAATTACAGTTTATTTTGACACAATGTAAACGAAACGAAACTTCAAATTTTGCAAACCATTTGTCTACGTTTGTCAACCACTTCCTGATCAGATCTCTGATAATAACTAATTATATGTATAAGTATTTGCATTTCACCAAGCTTTTGTTTTTACAAGCGCAGCGTGGGACGTCCACCAACGAGATGGACGGACGTTTTGGTGAAGGCCGCAGGTTCAGGGTGGATGCAAGTCGCTTCCAACCGATTACGGTTACGGGTTGGTTGTTGAATGAGGGAGGCCTTTGTCCAGCAGTGGACGTCCTACGGCTGAAATGATGATGATGATAATGAAGCTTTTATGTGAGTTCAACCTTTTTCGAATAAAATCAAATTGAGTGGTGCAATGCAAATACATATAAAATGCTTTGTCCTGAAGTCCTAAATGACTGACTGGCGGATTAATGCACAGCCTAAACCGCTGTATGTAGAGACCTGAAACTTGGAGGATGTGGTCTTTGTATGACGTAGGCATCCGATAAGAAAGAATTTTCCGGAATTCCCACGGGATAAGGAATATCGGGATGTATATAATTATTTCATCTGTCGAGAGTGACCCTATCCCCATAACGAAGATTACAAAACTGTTCAAATTGGGCATGCAAGTAGACTATTAGAATAGGTATAAAGCTAATTTCAATAATTTTGAAAATTCCCACGGGATAAGGATAAATCAGAATTTATATACTCAAATCAACTGGATCCTATGTCCGTAACTACAATTACTAAACTTTTCAAATTCAGTATAAACGTAAATGGTTATACATAACAGCAAAAAAACTTATTGCGGGATTTTCGGAAATTCCTGTGGGATAGATAATCTCTGAAACTTCCGAACTGATTAAAAAAAAATCTTTTACCAGTAAAAAGTTACACTATCCTTTATTGACATAGGCTACTTTTTTCCGGAAAAATACAAAATTCCCAACAGATAGAAAAAAAAATTCAACTTCGGAGCTCATTTTAAAATGTCTTTCACCAATAGAAAAGATACTCTGTCCTTGATTAACATAGGATGCTATTTTCCGGATAAATACAAAATTCCCGCGGTAGAGAAAATAGTAAATTTAACTTCAAGGCTGAGTTTAAAAAAAATGACCAATAGAAAGCTACACTATCCTTTATTGGTATAGGCTAGGCTACCTACTATTTATTCGGTAAAATGCAAAATTCCCGTGGGATAGAAAGAAGTGAATATCACTTGAGGGCTGATTTGAAAATTTCTTTCACCAGTAGGAAGCTACACCATCTATTATTTACATAGACTACTTTACTCCGTGAAAAAGCAAAATTCCCACGGGAAAAAAATAAGTGAATTCAACTACGGGGCTGATTTTAAAACTTCTTTTACCGGTAGAAAGCTACACCTTTAAGGACATAGGCTACTTTTTCTCGGGGGAAATGCAAAATTCCCGCGGGATAAAAATAAGCGAAAATTTGCATAGAATAAGGACAAATTTGTTGAAATTCCCACGGGATAGAGAATAAACGGGATTTATAATATTCACTAACTGATACTGATGATGATGAAATGATGAAATGATAATAATGATGGATGTTGCCGTTGCCGGATTTTTGTTTTATACAATGAAAGAGATGAATAAGCTTTACCACAAATTGGAATTCTATGCGGACGAAGTCGCGGGCAAAAGCTAGTCTAATATATAAAAATCTCGTGTCACGGTGTTTGTTATCGAACTCCTCCGAAACGGCTCGACCAATTGTTATGAAACTTTTTCTCCGTATTCGGTAGGTCTGAGGCTATTTTTTTTGAGTCGTAGGCTATTTTGTTATACCTACCCCCATTCTGCGCGGACGGAGTCGCGGGCAGCAGTTAGTTCATAGCATAATATTAGTAGGATAGTAGGATTTGGTAAAAGTTCATTTGTGTAGTGTCTTACATAGTGAGTGCTGCATTTTCATCGCGTGGCGTCGGCAACGGGTAGTCGTGCACGGAGTGAAGCGAGTGAACTGAACCGATGTCCATGATTACAGTTTTGGTCCACAAAAATCAATGAAAATTCTGCACCTGGAAATTATAAGAAATAATATTATGTAAGTACAGTCGGCAGCTGAAGCGGATGAGCGGTGCTGGTGCCCAAAATAATGTACACAAGACTCTATTTCCGATGTGATACTTAAGAGAGTGCGTATATCGTTTTTAGCACCACAACCTCTCATACATTTTTGCTGTTGGCTGTACAAGAGACACTATCGCACTCGCAATAATTTTAAGGTTGCACTTAGATCTACACTAAGTGTTTATTTTATCTATACTAATATTATAAAGAGGAAAGATTTGATTGTTTTCATTGAATAGGCTCCGAAACTACTGGACCGATTTCAAAAATTCTTTTGCCGTTAGAAAGCTACATTATCACTGAGTGACAGAGGCTACTTTTTACTGCGGGAAAATACCTTTTCCTACGGGAAAATTAATTTATCGCGGGCGAAGCTGCGGACGGAAGGCTAGTAGATTATAAATAATCAATGAATCAAATGATTACTTTTTAAAACTAGACATCAGAAAAATGACATTGTAAATGTTAAAAATAGCTCTGCTTTTCTCTAAAAATAATTTTTCTATTTATTCAATTAAAAAAAAAAACGATAAGATCATTTGTTATTTAGTCTAAGACATGCAATACAATACATTAAATTTCTATATTTTTCACCGTTTAGGCTTTTCCACCGTTTAGTTTAGTTTAGGCAATACTTTAGAGCTAAATCTCACGTTTCATTCATATATTAATTTAATTAAATATCATAAACAAAGTTACAAATTGTGTACCTTGGTTGACTTATTGAATAAGCTCCAACTGAGTCCGGGGTTCTTCTATACGAAAATCAAATCATGACGATAAACTAAAGAACACATTTATTAAATCACACGGCCACAATTCGCCATTCACTAATGTGTATTTATTTGTGGTTACTAGTGACAGGTTTTGGGTAAATCTTATCATTCACGATAGAATTTTTTATCTTACGATAATCTTTAACGTAAACTTCTTTTTCTGTCACACCTATGATATCACTAAGTGTAATGACTCAATGCAGTGGATAACTTACCGATCAGCAGATATGAGATCAATTGATTATTTCATTTAGTAGCTTTGTTCACAATGCGCGTTTGCGAAATATTCGGTTATCACTATCCCGCGGAAAATATGTTATTTTCCCAGATAAATTATCCGGGTACCAAATTACCAACTAAATGAGCAAAATTATTATTAAAAAAAAAAACAAATCTGATTATCTAATTAAATTATTATTAATTATTTTTATTATTATTATTTATTATTAAATGAGCTGTTTTTGCAGCGACCGATCCGTAGTCACACCAATTTACTACACTGGTGTGACTATGGTTCATTTTATTTATCCGTAGTCACACTGGTGTGACTACTGTTTATTTTACCCGACCCATGCTCACACCAATGCACTACCCAACCATAATTCAGTTCAGAAAATAGGTAGGTTAGGTTAGTTAGGTAGTTTTTCTGCCCGAAGGGCAAACCGCCCAGAAATAGGAACCCCGCGAAGCGGGACTCCGTCGAGTTGGTTCAAATTAAAAATTTATATTTACTCAAGGGTGAGTTGGTCTACAGGGTTATTTGTAATTCACTAGCATCCTTTTAACCCTAAACTCCTACCACTCAAACAAATGTTTTTTGTTTTACGGCTTTTGTCATAACTTAATATTTTTGGTGTAATAACGTTTTGAAAATTTGAGATTACCTCTTATTTTTACGATACTCTGTGTATTTGTATGGGAAAAAAAGTGCTTCATTTTAAAAAGTCGTAAAACAAAAAACATTTGTTTGAGTGTTACGAATTCAGGGTTAAGAGGATGTCAGTGAATTAAAAATAACCCTGTATAGTAGTGTGACTACGGATAAATAAAATTAACCATAGTCACACTAGTGTAGCAAATTGGTGTGACTACGGATAAATCATGGTTTTTGCGTGATGGAGTAACAAACATAGAAACTTTCCCCACCAGATCCCCTTACAAAAAAATATTTTTTCCAACGTATTTAATTTTGCTGTATTGTGGAAACATAAATAAATAATAGGCAAACATCCAACAAATAACTAAAAAAAAAGCCTATTCAGTCTTGTAGCTTTGAATCACGTGAAAGATCTGCAAGTAAACATGGTTTTATTTTGAACTGACGTAGCATCTTACCTATGAGGCTGAATTACATTTAACCTTTCTAAAATTAAATGTTAAAAAGATAACTTTCTCAACTTTAGGCATACCTGTACCTATCTATTCAGGAAATAAACATGATATTTTTTCAGATATAAAATAATATTGTAATTCAGTTAAAATGTGACATCTATAAATTTTTTCAACAACGTGTCATGAGCTATTACCATTATCAATTATCATATCAAAGATACTTCATTATCTAATAGACATAAAAGTGAACAATACTTTCTAAGAAAACGGTTTTCACGATTCATTCTGAAAATTCATTGATTCATAAGTTTGCTAAGCACTTCCTTAAGTTCGAGCGAAAATTGCGAGACGGGTAAAGCAAGATCGTAATTCGAGGAGGAAGTAGAGCTTCTGTCTCTGAGTACGAAGTCTGATGGAACCACAAACGGCTGTTTCTTGTCTCCTGGAGCATTCAGAGCCTCCAGACACGGAGGCATTGGGAGATGGGGATGCTTCTCGAGCCACTGCTGGAACGCCTTGGTGGATCTAGAATTCAATCGGGTAATTTTTGCGTTAAACGGATCTACTATTGACAACAACCTCGACTGATGGAAAGTGCAGATCAGGCCAAAGTGTAACATACCTAAATTAAGTGAATAGGCTGTTGTTGAACCAGTGTTTCACTTAATTATAAAATATGAATTATGAAATGATTCTGAATGTGTATGCGCAAGACTTGAAGATTAATGTATTGATGTTGATTAATCCGGAACGATAACTTAACTTTTTAGACGACCAGATGGCCTAGTGGTTAGAGAACCTGACTACGAAGCTTGAGGTCCCGGGTTCGATTCCCGTGTCGGGGCAGATATTTGTATGAAAAATACGAATGTTTGTTCTCGGGTCTTGGGTGTTTAATATGTATTTAAGTATGTTTATCCGTTGTCTAGTACCCATAGTACAAGCTTTGCTTAGTTTGGGACTAGGTCAATTGGTGTGAGTTGTCCCGTGATATTTATTTATTTATTTTATTTATTTAACTAAGTTTCATATACATGCTTTTGGGTCATACACAGCGTAAGAAACAAAAGTTGTCTTTCCTGGGGACATAAAATTAGCAACTCCACAAACTTTGATCAATTATAACTGTAGATCCACAGTCGCGCGCCCGAAAATGTCCGAGCCAAATGAGCGCCACTTTGATAAAAGTGGCCTTCTTTTTTCTCAGTACGTTGCGTGAAATTGTCAAGTTTAGCTGTCAAGTGTCAACCGAAACTCGACTGTAATGAAGTAAAGACTAGGTTCAAATTTCGGTGTAGGTGATGATTTTAATTGTTACGCAAACAAATAAAAAAGTTCGGACATTCTTTGAAGGGGATTTTGTTCGGCAATGTGTATCTTCAGTTATAATTGATCAAAGTCCGCAAACTTAAGATTTATTTAAATGGCCCGAAAGTTGGCCAGGCGTCCCACACGCCGATGTAGACTTGACTAAAATTATAAACTATTGACCCCTAACTTTTGCAATCCACAGGACTAACGCGAACAAAAAATGTCTATGACTTTTATTTAACTAGCAACGTTCGTATGTACCATCCGCATCCAACGCGATCCCGCAACCTTAACCAGATCGACCTTTGATCAATTATAACTGAAGATACACATTGCCGAACAAAATACCCTTCAAAGAATGTCCGAACTTTTTTATTTGTTTGCATAACAATTAAAATCATCACCTACACAGAAATTTGAACCTAGTCTTTACTTC
Organism: Archips xylosteana; assembly: GCA_947563465.1. NCBI lineage: Eukaryota > Metazoa > Arthropoda > Insecta > Lepidoptera > Tortricidae > Archips > Archips xylosteana. The sequence continues at coordinate 10,101,338 of OX387349.1, forward strand.
ATTACAGTCGAATTTCGGTTGACACTTGACAGCTAAACTTGACAATTTCACGCAACGTACTGAGAAAAAAGAAGGCCACTTTTATCAAAGTGGCGCTCATTTGGCTCGGACATTTTCGGGCGCGCGACTGTGGATCTACAGTTATAATTGATCAAAGAGATCGACGCTCCGTCTTGTTGGAGGCCTACCGATCTGTTTGGCGAGCCTTGGGGGAGGCCTATGTTTAGCAGCGGACGTCTTTCGGCTGAAATGATGATGATGATGTTCGTATGTAAGGTTGTGGTTTCAAAATTTGCAAACCATTTTCCTACCACTTCCTGGTACCCCTTTGAGCTATGGCAGTTTGGTGATAGTTATATAATATGATGGCCTGGCCAGGATCGTCTCCGCAGGGCGGAACTCTTCAACGGTTAATGTCACCGACTTAAAACTTGGCATGGAAATACAGTTTCGATGATTTTGATCACGAAGTTTGCAAAAAGTACAGCCAGCAAAAAAAAGCTCATATTAAAAAGATTTTTTAAGGATAACTACGTAAATAAGATAAAGTTGACAAACTGTTGAAAGTGATTTCAGTATTACGTAAGCACCAAAGGGGGATGGAGGGTCTTTGCTAACCTTATGTGTGATGTGATGACGTGAGGGACGGGAAGAGGTATGGATAACAATATTTATTAGGTTTGAATTAATATTAGAAACGAAATATTAAGAGAACTCACGTAAGATGCGAGACGTCATCCCATACAGCCGACATAGACTTCAAGTCCTCAGGTATCACGACACAGTGCCACATCTTTTCAGTGTTGTTCTTAGGCGGAATATGTTTCATCTTTTGCGGTAGGCCAGAGCCGAAGGCTGTAGTGTGTTCGGGGCTAGTTTCCGCGTTGATATCAAAGGCTATCTGCCGTTTCAGAACCCTTGGACATGAGTTCTGTCGATTTGAAAAAGGGGTTAATATTAAAAAAAATACAAAAATACTGCATTATTATATACTAGCTTTTGTCCACGAGTCTGTCTGCGAAGAATTCGTTTATCGCTATCCCGCGGGAACAGTGCAATTTTACGGGAAAAAACTATCCTATGTCCTTTCCCGGGACTCAAACTATCTCTATATTTTTTTATCTAAATCGATCAGTGGTTTAAGCGTGAAGAGGTAACAGACACACAGACAGACACACTTTCGCATTTATAACATTAGTATTGATTAAACAAGAAAAAATAACGCCAAAAATAAAATATAACAAATAAAAATATTGTCGATAGGTTCTTTCTAAATGCAAGTATTGGTACCGGGCGTCCAATTAGTTTTTATTTTCGTTGAAGAAGCAGCTTCCAGACATGGCGTAAAAAATCATGCAGATTATCTAAGGAGTAAATAGTGTTTTATCGAGCTTACCCTTGGCACACCAACATAATTAGCAATACTTTGTAATACACAAGGCAGTATTTTCGGATCCAGAATAAGGCCTCTAGAAGCGTGTTCATCAAACCAGACCTGATAAAAAACATAAATAGGCATTAAATATGGCAGAAAGGCCTAGTTGGTAGTGACCCTGCCTACGAAGCAAGAGGTCCTGGGTTCAAATCCCGGTAAGGGCATTTATTTGTGTGATGAGCACGAATATTTGTTCCTGAGTTATGGATGTTTTCTATGTATTTAAGTATTTATTTATCTATATAAGTATGTTTATCGTCGTCTAGTACCCATAGTACAAGCTTTGCTTAGTTTGGGACTAGGTCGATTTGTGTAAGATTGTCCCCGAATATTTATTTATTTTATTTAATTTACTAGAACATTCGATTATGTCTAAGGAATATACCTGGAACAAGTCCTCAATATCTTCGGGGCGTTTGATTTCGCTCTTAAACTCCAAGTTACCCAGATCTACCCACCATTCGTAAAATTCTTTCGAGATCTGTAAAACAAGGGATTGTAAATTAATTTGCTTGCAATGAGACGCAAGCGAAAGTCTCTACACAAACACCCTGCATGAAGTATAAGTATGCATGTAAACTCTTTAGTAAAAAAATAAAGAATGAAACACATTGACAACCATTAAAACATGTAGATATATGTACGTAGGTACATAAATGAACATTATTTGCGCTGGTTGTGTAGCAATGTAATATTTAATTGTAAAATTAGAATTAAAAAAATATATACATAATACAATTTTCAATTCGTGAAAAGGATTTCATTTTGTATTTAAAGTAATGAGTAATGACATAGTCATTCATTATACAGTACCTTTTTAGTCATTATTTCAGCTTTCTTACTAAACTCATCAGAAGCTGACACTTCCATCGTCTTTTGCTTGTATTTTGATTTCCATTTAATCATGTCAGTTTCAGATTCATTGCAGTAGAGCATATCAAAGTGGGGGTTCTTAGCACGTCTTAGAAACCGCCTTAAAAATATTTTATATGTAGTACTTGCCTTACTGTGCTATCAATCGAATCAATTTATACCAATCAAAATAATATATCAAAATATATTGGTTATATATATTATCATCTTGTATCTAACTACTGTACGTTGTTTGACGTACCTGTTTTCACCCAAGCTAGCTTGAACAATCAAATCATCATCAGTTGCAGCTGTTTCATCAATAGATGATATTGCAGCTACAGATTTATGTCTAGATCTGCTAGAGAAAGATTTCGAGAATTGTTTTGAATTGAATTTCGAAAACGACTTCGACATAGATTTACTCATGCTCTTGGTAGATACAAGAGATTTGGATCTGACCATAGATCGAGCTATTGATTTAGATCGCGATGCTAGTTTCTCCTCAATGGTAACTGACGACTCCGACCATTCTTCTTCTTCCACTTCCACGTCTTCTTCCTCTACTGACGGTTCGAAGTCACTCATGGAATAATTCATATTTATGGCACCCTGACAATATGAAATTGTGATATAATTCTTATTATTTATTAATAACATGGGATAGTTTTATACTATATAGACAAGATAAAAAAATCGAAACATAGTTTACAGATCTTAAATTTATAATTCTGTTTTCACAACTGCATTTTTGCAGTTTTGGTCTTTCGTTCATGTGGACTGCAATTTATACTTTTTGGATGATTTATTTTCTTAACTTATTTAAAACTTGGATAGTGCGGTCTGTCTCGACTCTAGTATTGTCTAATACTTTCACATAAAATTTATCGGTATTAGAAAAACTGTACATATACGATTTATCGGTATTTGGAAAGCGCCTGTACAGAAAAAATATCAACTTTATGTGTAGATAGATAGTTTAAGATTACTTACTCCTTGCGACTCTTTGGTGATGTAGAAGACATCCGAAGGCGGTAGAGAGCTGATCTCAGACGGGGGCACATATTGCGTGGCTTCTAGTGGCAACTTGAAGATCTTCGCTAGTCTATAGAAGATCTTGGGCCCAACCAACTCCCGCACAGTATCACATTGCGATTCCCAAAACTAGAATTATTATTAAAAAGCGTAAGCGACGTCAGACAATTATAATCAAGTGTCTTAAAATTTAACCACGATATCTCAGCAGACGGCTCGGTTAGCTTGGCATGTTTTTTAGGATTTTTCAAATTGTTTGACATACATAAATATATATACGGTGGAAGATAAAACCTTCTCCTTTTTTGAACTCTGTTAAAAATCGAATAATTACATAGTTATTACTTGGATTAAATTGGTGAATTTAGAAGAAAGAGTCAAAAAGGCGAAGCAAAAAAATGCTAGAATAAAAGTCAAATACTTCGGGTCAACCCGTCCACTTTTCAATTGCATATTTTCTGCAGTCTACTGTTTATTTAGGTAGGTACCTACTAGTAGTATAAGCGGAACCATCTTTAATATTAAAATAATTGAAAAAATTATTTACTAATAATAATTAATCGATTACTAAAATGACAAGTTTATTCCCAGCTGCACGGAATAGAAAATAGTTTAGAAAATTCTGTGCCCAGCTTAATATCAACACAGACGATTCGAGAACTAACATTGCTTTTATTTAGAGCCATACCACACTGGCGATTTGCGAACGTATTAGAGCGGAGCGATTGCGACGCGTGTTCGCAACGTATTAAATACTTAAAGCCAACACAAACCGGGAGCGCAGGGCGCCGACGGAGCGTGCCCAGCGCGCTCTATAACACTGAATCAAATATACGGTGACACACCGCACCGGCAGCGCGGCACACCGTATTGGATTCAGTGTTATTGACCGCGCTGGGCACGCTCCGTCGGCGCCCCACGCTCCCGGTTTGTTGTGGCCTTTATGTCTAAATACTTTGGGCGTTCGCGGCGAATCCTTGCTAATACGCTCGCAAATCGCCAGTGTGATATGGCTTTTGGACTACGATTTTATGAAAATTTGATACATTTAGATCGGTCAGTATGGGCAAGTCTGTAACTATAAGGCATACAAAGATCTAAGAATAGATTCAGGAACCATGGGAACCATGTCATTCATTGACTTTAGTGACAAGAAAAACTGGATTCATAAATTAGAAAAAGACGAATAAATGTTTTTTTCTGACTATACTTTTTTGGTACTTAACAGTATTTTCATAAATACAGTCAAGGAAACTGAATCGCGTACCAGGCTGGAACTTTTTCACAACCAATTTCACGATGATTTCTTTGGCAGATGTATGAAACGTCAACATGACATTTTCAATGAAAAGGGTTTGCCCTCGTACGTGATTCAGTTTCTTCTACTGTACGTCCTATCTACATTATGTATACCATTTTTAAAGTCAATCCGACCACGAGTACTGGGTCAAATTTGACTTTCTTGATTTGGTTACCGACAGACGGATACAGGGACTGGAATGTAAATATTTTTCTTCAATATGACCGGGATCGATTCCCGAACCAAGTAAGATTTTTTTAGAAATGCGATTCTCCTTGTCACTCAAATCGATGACATGGTTTCTAAGAAGAGTCATCATCATCATCATCAGCCTATAGCAGTCCACTGCTGGACATAGGCCTCCCCCAATAAGCGCTATTGCGCCCTGTCCTCGACTAGACGCATCCAGCTTCTACCAGCAGCCTTTCGCAGATCGCCACTCCACCTGGCCGGAGCTACACTACGTTTGCTAGAAGAGTACCTACGCTATGTCTTATAGTTACAGACTTGCTCATACTGACCGATCTAAATGTACCTATCGCCTGTATACTTAAAATGGAAAAAATATAATCTTTATACTTAGTTTCGCCATCTCTGTCCGTCCGTCTCCCTGTATGCCCGTCTGTCTGTGCTTTAGTTAAGCGCTGACAAATTGGAAGATAAAATAATTAAAAAAACTGGGGTAACATATAACAAATTTAAACGGAAAACTATCACAGCTGAGTAGGCTTCGATCAAAATTTGTTATCAGATATTTACCGATATTAGATAAAATTAAATACAAGACCCTACTCTGCGTGTGGCTCAACGCAGACTTAGCCGGATTTTACAAGCAGTTCACGAGATAAAATGGGAGAAAATTTGTAATATGTACTTGATCATCCTTGTAGAAAAGCTCCAAGTCCCGTATTACTTTCTTCCAATGAATCTTGACAGAGGCTTCAGTTTGCTCCAGGACGGAGGGTGTAATAACCCGTATGTGTCTTGGCTTGTCCCAAGTTTTAACAAGAGGCCTCTTGCCGCAAGGCATCTTTCGACACAGGTAAGGGACTCAGGGAATATACTTTACAATATTTATATTTCTTTCTAAAACTTCGTGCCTACTTATTTAAATGATTGAGATGTTAAATTAAGCTTTTTTAAATGAGTAAGGCGATAGTACAAAATTATTTGACAGTGTCAAAGAATATTTTACAGTTATTATTCTTCTTTTTTATTTCAGCCTCTTTTAACGTATGTAAACCCATGTTCTGTATTACATGAAGTTACAATACAATGAAATAGGAACGAGGAAACGCAGCCAGTATTATGGGCACCCTGCCCATTAGCAGCGATCTGGGAGATATTTGTAAATACAGGTTTTTAGGTTTAGATTAAGTAAATTTAAGTTTTTTTATTTTCGTGTTTTAAAATATGTTTGCGTAAATATGTATATTTTGTTGTTGAATAAATTTCAAGTTAACTAGTAAACTGAAAAATGAAATAGTAATTTAATTAATTTTCATTCATTTCAAACTGAAACGAACCTATGTGTGAAGCCATTAAAAGGTAGAAAATGATTTCAATGCCATCTATTAAGTGGATACAGAACTAAACAGCAGGTTTAAAACGCTGTAACGGTCCTCTGTTCTTGTTTGAAGGTATCGAAGCGACGCATGGTCGTAGTTCGCTCGAAATCCAATAGATAGCAGCAGTGTTGCGGCGGAATTCTGACGTTGAGGAAGACTAACGGTGGCGTAGATATTACGATTAATTTCACTAGGGGGCATTAGTAGCGTTTATACGAATTATTTTGCTCTACATTAAATGTGATGCTACAAATTTTGTTGCATTTTGAATATTTGATTTATAATTAGAAAAATGTACCTAAACCTACACACATAGGGACATTTGGTTGTATTGAAAACTGTTTATTGTTGTCTTGTAGAAAAATCAAAGGAAGTTAAGTTATCTTTAAAAATAACTTAGCGGAATGAATATAAATTATGACTGTTTTATTACAAGACATAGGTACTCAATATTCTATTTAAACATCATACGATGTGATTAGATAAAGTGCAAATTTACAGACAGTTGACTTATACGTAATAATGTGTAGTAGGCAAGCCATAAAATGTGTTAAGTGGAGATCTTTATCAAGACAGCTAGCGTGAAGTACTGAGAAAATACTCTGTGTAATTTAATAATTTTACCTTGAAGAGTACTAAATTGAACTGATTTTATAAAAGTAAATGGAGATCAATTTCTGCAATCACTTTTGTGCAAATACCACTTGAATGTGGGAAAATTTGAGAATTGCTACTTAATTTGTGCTCAAATCGAAGCTTTAGAACAGTTGATAAAATTATTTAGAACTGTAATTGACTACTACTATGCTTTAATTACAGATGCAGTATTTATACAGATGAGTTTTTAAATAAATATAAGAAATTCAAAAACGCTTTTCATCTCACTCTAATCCTTTTTTTAATACATATGAAGAAGTTATTTGTAATTTTACATAGTAAGTCGAAATTTAAGTCAGTATGTCCTTTCGCAAAATAATAGCAATGTTGAAATAACCATGTCGTGTCGGTTTGCCACATATAATTAACGCTTACAAAACATAATCAAAGCGCTTATTATGATCTATAAAAAATACTTAAGTAATTTAAGTTATAAAATACATTTTTAACAGGAATCTTAAGTGTAATACTAGTAAAAAAAAATCTGTGAAATACAACTCACAACCACAGTAAGTACGAGCGTACGAGTAGCTGTATTTTTAACGAACGTCGCGAAAAGCCAAAATATGACAAAATATAAACCGTCCCTAAATAAGACATAATAAACCAGCTAAATAGCTCTATAATAAACCAAGAAAAAAAATTTTTTTTATTTTACTCCAACTTGCTCTGCGTCCTCCAAAGTGTCAGGTAGTTTTGTACCTAGCGTTTCTGGTTGGGTAAGAATCAAAATAGCGGAAATTATAGCCATTCCACCAAAAAGCATAGAAGGAATACCTGTCCAGTATATCATAAGTGGAGGCGTTAACGGCGATACTATTGAGCCTATGCGACCCATCATCGAAGAATACCCCAGAAAAGTGTGTCTATGCCTAGTGGGATACAACTCAGAGGTATATAGATATAATGAAGTAAATACTGCAGCAATACTGAACTTGCCTGTTAAATACAAAAATAAAGACAGACCAAACATACTACTAGGGGTAAAAGCAAATGATATGCAACAAATCGCACATAACATAAATCCCGAGAATAAAGTTATTTTTCGGCCAACTCTGTCCAAAACTAAAACAGCCGTCCAATAGCCAGGAATCTCTACAGCGCAAGTGGCTATATAATTTAAATACATGTTCCCTGACAGACTTACTGAGTTTATGGATAAGCCGTAGTAAACGAAAGTAGTTGTGATCCACCAAACAGGAGTGGTACAACACCTTCGTAATAGAACAGGAGACTTTAAAACCCGTATTATTATAACTCTTTCATTCTCATCCTTGTTTGTTTCTATTTTCCTGGGTATCGCTGTTAAAAGGAAATCCATATCAGTGTTTGAAATTTTTCTTCCATTTACACCAGCTATGTATTCCAGGGTAGCTCTAGCTTCTCCTTGTTTATTTTTGCTAAGCAACCACCGATGGCTCTCGCGAATAATCCAATAGTACAACACTAAAAGAAATACAGGACAAAATAAAACTAAAGTTAAATTTCGCCATTCTGGCACAGCTGATGCTATAATACCCACGTACATCTGTCCGGCTGCAAATGCCGATGACATAGTCGCGCTTGTTAGCACGCGGTACTTTGGCCCGACTAATTCAGTAGCCAAAATGTAACTGGCGCTGTATACCCCCCCACCAATCGCAGTTTGTAAAAATTGCAGAGTGACATACATAGCATAATTAACCGAAAATGCCCGAATCAAACCGGTCATGGCTTCATTAAAGCCGAAAAATACAATAGACATTCGTCGACCCAAATTATCAGATATATAACCAGCTATTATGAGGGCAACCATAGCCCCAACGCTGTTAAGTGTCCCACCGAGAGCTCGAAGCCACTCTTGACATTGTAAATTAAAATCGTACACCACGCTATTAGTTCTTTCGAAGATGTAGCTGTCACAAGCTTCGGTTCTATTTCTGTCGAACATGCTGGCAGGGCAGAAGTCACCCAGACTTGTATCCATATCATTCGTCAGGTTCACAAACCGACTGCAATCATCGAAGCCAGTGCTAGTTTCAGGTATGGCATTTAATATCCAATCGGGTGCAAACTCTGGCTCGGGACCGTCGCACATTGGCACGGCACATCGATGCGGAAGTCTCGCTGCCGTAAATATATAATCTCCAGCCATAAAACCCGAACACGCAGCCGGTATTGCTAACAGCAATATACTGATCAACTGATATTTGCCAAATTCTCCAACGGCGTTATTTAAAACGGTGTCGAAATCTCTTTTGGACTCACTTTCACCAACACTTTCAGTCATGGTTATAGTCCAGGAATAAATAAGTTAGAATTGAATCTGAATCGTGTTCTTCGTCTGCGTTTAATTGTTTAAGTGTCTGTATTTATACGCTGAATGGTGCTATCCAAAACGTTATCTTGCTTATCGGCATTTTATCAAGGTCAGAATAGCTGTAACATGGACAGGTAGAAAAGAAAGACTGCACAAAAGTTACTTTTGTAATTCTGAAAATATGGATTGTTCAGTTAAGATGGTTAAATGATTTTAATCTGAATCGGCTAATTGCGATAGTCTTCTTCTGATGTGTTCGATGGGGGCTGGTGTGTTCGTCGGGGATGCGACGGGCGAGGACGCTAAGTCGTGGAGGGACTCGAAGGTGAGCCTGGCCTCGAGCACCGCGGGGTCGAACATGCCGAGGCTGCTCAGGTACGGCGCTCGCCTAAACTCTGGGTGCTCAATCATCCAGCGGCAATACTCTTTAACACTCCTGTGACAGAATAGACTGCAATTTAGTCTTAAGAAGTTGGTTGCTCAAATATAATTTTCAATGATAGGTACCTAATAAAAACATAGGATTCGTATTTTAGGTGATTTAGCATTTACCACAACTTTATCTCTTATCGAAACAGTTATTTTATTACTATTTACCAATTTTATAGGTATTAGAACTTGTAAATTTTCTTTTCTCATTTAACGTTATTTTGGTCGTTTAGGCCAACAATGCAGCAAAGAAAAGTTTCAAAAGCTCCGAAACTTTCTATATGAGAATATATATCTCGTTAATTTCCGTGAATATTCTAGAGCAGGAAAATTTATCTCTAAATACTTAAAATTCGATTGTGGCGGAGCTAGGTAGGTACGTGGGTTCGAAGTTAGGTACGTTTTCGTCGTCATATATTTATAAAGATAAAAAGATAAAAGATAAAGATAAATTTATTGAAAATTTGATTTTTACAGAATAATTTAATAGGTACAAAGTTTCCTTATACTAAACCTAAGTAAGCAACTCATGGGCCCGAACTAGGGTGTCCTGTGTTTCGGGCTGTAAGAGCTAAAATATAAGTTTTAAATAAATAAACAATCAAACAGTGAAAACACAATTAAAAACTTCTCTCAAAATACAATACAAATATAAATAACCAAAATAGTAACCTAAAAATTAAAATCTAACAAAAATAAAGGTAGCAAACACAATCTACCTACTTTACAACTAATAATAATTTCTCTGTATCTTCGTACGACATATTTTGCAGTGTCTCTAGGAGATTTTTTTTGCACTTATTAATATTTAGGGGATAAATATGCGAAACTGAATTTAATCTATTATAGAGCAGTGGTCCTAAGAAAACAAAAAACCTGTGCGTGAAAGCAAATTTGGGTCTTATTTTTTGAGAGCAAACTATGTCCTTTCGTCTTTTATCCGTTAGTACCGTGTGTGTGTGTGTGTGTGTGTGTGTGTGTGTGTGTGTGTGCGTGTGTGTTATGACTCTTAACTAACCTGAGGTTAGTAATGCCTTCCCAGACTGTCTTTAACGAGACCAGATCCTTAGGCACGTGTCGGGCTGACCGCCACAGGGTCTTGGTGTCGTTGCGAGGAGCCCGGTGCTGCCCTGAGCGCGGTAGGCTCCGACCAAAGGCCTGCACATTATCAGCACGACGCTCCGCTTTGATGTCTTTCGATACTTCTCTTTCCAGGAATGCGTGTCGTGACATCTGCAATAATACGCTATAATTAATCTTACACATATGTACTAGTCTGTAGAGATTCAAACGTTACCTTCTTGCAGAGATCCGCGTGGACAAACTTGACTTGCTCTTCCGTAAATTGGTGCTGTCAAGCTATACAAGGATAAAGCCACGGAGCGTTTCAACCGCTGCACTTATATGTTTAGACGGCCGGATAGCCTAGTTGTTAGAGAACCTGACTACGAAGCTTGAGGTCCCGGGTTCGATTCCCGGTCGGGGCAGATATTTGTGTGAAAAATACGAATGTTTGTGCTCGAGTCTTGGATGTTTACCATAGTACAAGCTTTGCTTAGTTTGGGACTAGGTCAATTGGTGTGAATTTTATTGTCCCGTGATATTTATTATTTATTATTTATTTATATGTAACTATTGTTGTCCATTGTAAGTAAAAAGATTCATAAAGTACGAAAGAAAATACGGAAAGATGCATTCCATCTAACTAAATTGTAAAACGCAGTGGCATTTTTCACTTTATTTACCAGTAATTTGTTACATAAAAGTACTGGCGGTCGAGACGCTCCGCGGCCTTACCCACAAAATAGCCGCAATTGCGTTCAATATTTACAAACCATGGAACCAAGCAGTTAGTTAGTAGCATAGCTTATTTTAAACAAAACAGACTCTCACAGGGTAATCAGATAAAAAGATGCCTAAAAACATGCGGTAGCCTAGTGGCTTGACCTATGGCCTCTCGACTACTACCATAGTCTAAGTTTGGCAACGTATCTTGTTCTTTGGTTTGGCAGATGTCCATCGATGGCAATGTTCACTTACCATCAAGTGAACTCGTTGATCTTATTCCACTTTATAATAATGAAAAAAAAAACAGAAAATCGTAGGGGTCCAACCAGAGCTCGCGCTCTTAGTTATAAAAAAATTGATTTTTTATCTTTCTGGTGAAGGAAGCTCTATTCTCATTTCTACGAAGCAATTTAATGTGTGTAAAAGTTGTGTAAAGTAAAACAATTAGAACTGAACCCGTGCGGGAACTACCGCCTAGAAGCACTCTCATTTTAAAAGAGGTCCACGCCCAGAAATGGGATGAAACGTATGACGTGGGCTGAAAACGACGAATGATCGAAATCTGTGAGTACCTCAGGATTTCCAGTTATTTCTGCTATTTTCTCCTCTACTGATGGCAGTTCCTTTGGCACTATCTTGAGACTTCGAGCTACATGCGTATCAAATTCTATCTGTAACATATACATGAAAAGGTTGCCCTGTTATTTACATTTAGAATTAGGAAGGTCCATTTAGTGCGATGTTGTAGTACTTTTGTTTAGCAGGAATGCCGCTAAGTTTGTAAGTAAATAATAACGCTAGTACATAGTGAATTTTAGAAGTAAGTATTAAAAACCTACTTGAAAAAGTTCCTTAATCGCCTTTGGCTTAAAAAGCTGCGATTGTTGATCGCCGCCCAACTGTTTCATGTATTCACAAAACTCTTGAACTATCTAGAAATAAAAATAACCTTTGTATAAAAGTTATTATAGGTATTTTCGCTTTTCATCAGGCGTGATTGTGGTAGCCAATATGGTATGAAAAAAAAGATTAATGTACAATTTAAGTACAAAAGAAGACCGAATTAAAATAATTTCAATTGATTTATTAGATCAGGCGTCACAAGTAACAATTCAATATTTACTTAATCCATTGTCTATGAACTACTAAAACTTGTTGCTTTGTTACAATTTTTACGCGTCTGATGCCCTAAATATGTATTATGAACTCGTACCCTGTCAGTGAGGTCGTCGGCTTTTCTCACAAGAGTCTTTTCTTCTTCTCTTTCCGGTTCAAGGTAGTGAGTAGGCCAGGTGATCTGCTCCCGCTCTGGCTTGCTTAGTAGCTCATGATGGACATTCACGCCCTTACTAGGTTCTCTAAAAAAGTTATGATTAGAATCAGAAAGATTTGGTTGTAGTTTAATCAATGAATCTAATCATATTTATTAGACAGATCTACAGTTGGGACCTTAGTGAAATTAGTAAAGGAATAAATTTCATCATCTCTATTTATTGTTATAATAAAAAGAGAAGCTCATATCATGTAAACGCTAATACTCCAGAAACTAAAGGCTATCGACGATATTAAAAATAATTCCGCGCACGCTTGAGTCGTGACTCTCGGATCGTAAATACATACTTTAGCTTCATTAAAAATAATTGCTATATTCATCTATTTGCCTAGTTTTTGCCTACTAAAAAAACACCGGCCAAGTGCGAGTCAGACTCGCGCACCGAGGGTTCCGTACAAATTTATATGTATCTATGAACATCCAGTCTTAGCAGACCCCTGCTCCTAAGCAAAATGTGCGCAGTGTGGGATCATTGTAGATTGGTTACTGATATAGACAGACAAAAAAAATATGCTTTTCGCAGTTTTTCCTTTATCTGTGCTATAAGACCTTGCTTCGTACCAAATTTCAAGGTTCTAAGTTCACGGGAAGTACCCTGTAGGTTTTGATTCCCTTGCGAGTGTCGAAAATGTGCGTTGTTTACTGATATAGACAGACAGACAAAAAAAGTTATGCTTTTCGCAATTTTTCCTTTATCTGCGCTATAAGACCTTGCTTCGTACCAAATTACAAGATTCTGAGTTCACGGGAAGTACCCTTTAGGTTTTGATTCCCTTGCGAGTTTCGAAAATATGCGGAAATTTGCGTCATAAACGGCTGTATCTTTTGATTACGTTGGCTTAGAAGTTTGATTTTTTCACAGCTCCAAGGGACAGTAGATTTGAGTATTTGATATAAATTTCAGCTTGATAACTCCACGCGTTCCTGAGAAAAAGGGTCTTGACAGACAGACGGACGGACGGACGGACGGACAATAAAGTGATCCTATAAGGGTTCCGTTTTTTCCTTTTGAGGTACGGAACCCTAAAAAAAAAGAAGAGTTTTTTTTAGAAGCTGTAGCTAGCGCCATTCACGAATACGCATGAATTTGTCAAAATTAGACATTAATGATATTGCAATAAGAACCACGGCACGCATCATCATGAATGACTCTATCTTTAACGACCGCTTTAGCCTAGTTGCCCTAGTTGGTAGTGACCCTGCCTACGAAGCAAGAGGTCCTGGGTTCTAATCCCGATAAGGGCATTTATTTGTGTGATGAGCACGAATATTTGTTCCTGAGTGATGGATGTTTTCTATGTATTTAAGTATTTATTTAACTATATAAGTATGTTTATCGTCATCTAGTACCCATAATACAAGCTTTGCTTAGTTTGGGACTAGGTTGATTTGTGTAAGATTGTCCCTTAATATTTATTTATTTTATTTATCTATACAAGCTAATTATTTTGTGTCGTAAAACTAATACTTTCGTAATTTTGACTGAATTTCTGTATAGGGTTTCGTAAACAAGGAACCCTTTTTGTGAATAGTTTACACTTAATCATCTCTTTCTTGCATGATTATTGTTATGAAAATTTATACTTCCCGCTTTCTATTTTCTACTTACCTCGGAGACAGTTCGACATCGGTATCAGAATCCATTTCTCTCTCTATGTGTATGGTTTTTCTAAATGACAATAAAGGATCCTTTTGCAACTTGTTGATTTGTTTCTCTGTGAAATGACATTCAATTTAATAGATGTTGAAATCAATTATTTATGTAGTCCGAGTTTAAACTTGTCCTATTTAGACATTTAACTATTATGCTCCTCGGCTTGTGTAACAGGATTTATAGCAATAGGAACAAAAAATGTGTTTGAACCCACGAGCAGTAAACCCGTAGGTACTTTGCGTGCAATACCTTTAATCTTTTCAACTTTTTCTTCTTCATATTGTTTAATTGGTAGGTCTAGCGTACGGCATACTTTCTTATACAATGCTTCCGGTAAAACTTGGGACAGATATGCGCTTTCCTCTTCTTTTTCCTGCATTTTTTCAGCCTCCTACAATTTATTCAATCATACAACACACCTAGCACGCACATGTTATGTCTTAGTGCTCATTTGAATATAATTATGCACAAATTAGAAGAAAATGTTGATGTGCAAAATGTAGCCGTGGAAGCCTAGTAGTTTAACCAAAGGCCTCTCAAGTAAAGGTTTGTGGGTTCAAACCTCTGAGTTTTTCGGAATTTAATTGTGTAATTACTTACATTTGAAATTTACCATGAGCTTTACAGTGAAGGATAACATCGTGAGGAAACCTGCATACTCCTGTGAAGTAATTCTATGGTGTGTGCAAAGTATCCAGTCCGCACTAAGCTGGGCCCACGTGGGGAGTACGGCCCAAGCCCTCTCATTTTGGGAGGAGGCCTGTGCCCGCAGTGAGCCTTATCTAGACCGAGATGATGATGATGTTAATGCGCAACGACCAATTTTCTTAAAATAAGAATTGAATAGAAGAGAACGGAAGAGTAAACACAAACAAAAAA
The DNA here is from genome assembly GCA_947563465.1 of Archips xylosteana. Classification (NCBI taxonomy): domain Eukaryota; kingdom Metazoa; phylum Arthropoda; class Insecta; order Lepidoptera; family Tortricidae; genus Archips; species Archips xylosteana. Next base: position 10,116,567 of record OX387349.1, read on the forward strand.
GTATTATTGTCTATTTAAAAACAATGACACTATGAATTAAGTATAGGTAATTAACATACCTTATTAACAACTGTCGAATCCATTTGCTCAATGACATCCTTCCAATATTTTTTACTCACTTGTATCGCTTCTGTCGTTTCATATTTCGATGGTTTAATAACCATAATCTTGCGTGATTTTTTAGGGCGTTTATTAATTCCATCTTCATACATTTTTGGTTCAAAAAATCTTGTAAAATAACGTAGCCATGTAGATTTGGTAGGCAACGTGGCGGGTAATTTGTCACGTCACGTTGTTTCAGTTTCAGGGCTCGGTTCGAATGAAGCTAATGTAAAGCAGCTAGGCGCTGCTGAACTTTTCAGCATAGATGTTAAATTGTCTGGACACGGCAATAAATCAATTAAGTTGCATTGCATTATGTTACACCCTTCTTAGAATAATTTCCTCAGTAATGGTATTAATGATTTATGTCACCATTAATTCATTCATCTTACTCTATTATATTCATAACCAAGAATAGGTGAAAACTTAAGAAAGGCCTTTCTTACATGTAGTAATGTACGGAACTAATCTGAAAATTATGTAAAGTATGTGATTTGGAACGTTAACTTGTCAAAATAACTTTGGTGTCGGCTTCACTGACTGTTTTTTTAAAGTAAATGTACGATCTGATAATTCCAATGGAAAACTAGAGCCAGTCTCACGCATCATGTTGAGTTGGAACCATTTCGTGATATTTTTTGTCTCTTTTTCTTCTTTTATCCTACGAATTTTTTACCCATAATTAGGTGAATAATTACTCTTAAACGAATTATTGAGCCAAGGCCAAGTTTAAACGAAGTTCTATTTCATTTCTTGCTTTTTAAGTAGATCAAGGTTTTTAACTAATAATATTAAGCACGAACTACTTATTGCTAAAATTACATTGGCGTTTTGACCACACCGGCCGTGATCAGGAATTGACGTATTGTATGAAAGTATAATTTATACAAAAATAAAAAATGTAATGATAATGAAATATCTTTATTTACTCTCACACATGCTCATAATCTATTACAAGGTTTGGCAAGGGAACGTATCAAAATATATAAAGTTTAAAACGAATAATGGACGAAATAAATAATGGTCATAATACATACTAAAATTTTCTATGAAACTATTGATAAAACGAACTTTTTTAATCATGTAATCTACAGATTGGTTTAGGTTAGGTTAGGTTTATTTTATGAAAATCCTGTAAAGTTGAGAATTTCCAAGAAAATTGCATTATATCAAATGACCATTATGTATTTCGTCCATTATTAATTTTAAACTTTAGATATTTTGATACGTACCCTTTGGCAATTATAGGACTATAATATTCAAGTAAAAAGTTCTAAAGGAAACGTGACTTGATTTGTTTTATTCTATAATATACGAAACCATGAACGCATAAGATTTTATTACTTACCTATCTAAAAATTGTTAGGTCTATGTTCAGCTGTTAACTGCGTTGCTTTGGATACGGGGTAGTTATTCAAAGGTACTGCTTTCTTGATACCAATAACTTCAACAGCTTTCAGACATATTGCAATGAAAATAAAGTGGATTTTTCTTCAAATATTGTGTCTATAGCCTATTGATTAAAGGAAAATTAAAATTTTAAATGTACAATCTTTATTAACTTTTTTTAGTGATTGTAAATAAAATAAAATAACAATTTATACTTAGTGAAAAATGAGCATTCAGTTCAAATATTGGCACTATTCGCCATATGAATGTAAAAGACCTGAAATTCCTTACATACACGTTTATTGATAAAACCTGTTCTACAAGTTCTGCAGCAAAGAGATACTGAATATTTGTTTGATCAATACTTTGGCCGCTTTTGTTGTATCGTTAAAACGCTCACTTCCAGCATTTAAGCCCTGGGTTTTTAATAAATCTTTGCCTCAATGTTTTTTTATTATAGATACTCGTAATCATAGGTATACATTTTCGCTTTAGGCTTAAAACAACTGAATTTCATAATACCTTATTCACTAATACCCCTAATTTTCAAATTAGGAAATTTTCAGTCAAGGAAACTGAATCGCATACCTAGGTGGAACCTTTTCACAACCAAATTCACGATGATTTCTTTGGGAGATGTATTGAATGTCAAAATGACTTTTGCAATGAAAAGGGTTCATCCTGGTAAGTGATTCAGTTTCTTCGACTGTACTTATGTGGTCATAAAAGCGGGCTATTTTTTGATGTGTGTGTGTTTGTTAATATTTCAAGTTAAACAAACACACAATCACCAACTTATATTTATAAAATTATTAGGGTGAATTATTCGAAAATTTACCATTATCTGATTAAAAATATTTACTAAAATCAGTTTTCCCTGTTGCATTTCGGCTAACATACAGACACAAAACCATTATTTTTTCAAAGCCATTAAAAATCCATCAAAATAATCCAATATATGTTTAATGCAAGCAAAACGTTAACATAGTGAACAAAGTTTTCACAAGTAGGTACAGTCGGCAAGTTTATTCAGACGGTGCAGTTGTGTCAGATTTCGCGGGAACGCGCAGTTAACACAATATTATGGAACGGCAAAACGTCAAGTTAGCATAACACTGCTAACTTTGCGTGGTGGAATTAAAATTGGAACAAATTTAATGTACATTTGTGGTAGGACAGTAATGCTCTTAAATTTTATTAGGAACACACTACTTCCAGGCAATTTCTGTTAATATTGGTTTGATCGGATGACGAAATGGCTTTATAATGGTCGTCACTGTGACTGGGAAAATTTTATACCGGGTAACATCCGGGTAACAGTAAAATATTTTAACATGACATGCCAAGGTCGTACAGCTTGAAGAAAATAGGTGAATCAACTTTTTTGTGTTGTTTACTCTGTCTCCGGTTGTCCAAGTGACACTTCATACTGTTTCATAGAAAAATGCTTAGGTTGTCCAAGGGACAAAATTTGTGTAACCATAGCAACGGGTGGCACTAAAAAGTTAATTCTCCCAAATAGCCATTCAGAGGCCATATGGTCTATCGCGCGGGCGCTTGAAACCGCATTCACTATTTCTTTTTGTCAAATGGTATAAGATGGTGACAGATAGAGATGGCAAAAGCGATGGCAAGCGCCCGCGGATTAGACAATACGGCCTCTGCTTTAACTTCATAATAAATGGATAATATCATCGCGACATGGTCATCCGTCAATCGTCCGGCGTTTTGTTCTATTTTTGCCGTGTGTTTTCTACAAATTGCTGGTACAATTAATGTTGTTAGAAAACGACATTTTTTTAATAAAATTAAAAAAAAAACTAAAACCATTTGGGCACTTTTTCATGATCATGAGATAAACTAACTATATTTATCTATTTTTTCTGTTACAGGCAACACCCTGTATTTAATTGCAGTCTCTAACAAGCATGCGGTAATTTGAAGTAAAAGGACCACCATACGAACTTATTGAATTATTTTTTGTTAACTATTTACCAGTACAGAAGTCTAAGATGAACATATTTGTTTTACACGCCGACAAATACGAAACTTTAGCTTTACTTCCTCACGGTATTGTTTATCTTCATCCAAGTCTGAATGACACCCTGTAAAGGAAACTTACACAAGATTAAGTTTAATTAACCGAAAACTGCTTTCTACGTAAACGTGTGTGTGAACTTTGCTAGTGATGGATCAGTTGTGATTATAGGCATCGGTCAGAACAAATCAGAGACAAATGATTTTGTACTAAAGAAATACATAAATATAAACCTGAACGATTACTGCAGTGCTTAATTTTTCATCGAAGTTTTTAAATTATTTTTTTTGATTATCTATAGCAGAGCGCGGAAAAAGGAAATTTATTACTAGCACTAGATTTTTAGATGAAGAAACTAGCACAAATGTATGTATGTATGTATGTAAATACTTTATTGTTCATAAAACACAAAAATAATACAAAACAACAAAATAAAAAGAATACAAAGGCGACAATGTGGTTTAAGTTCCTGATACAATGACTTCATAGACTAGGCACAGTCAACCAAATTGATTCCTAGGCCACTATAGGACCTTATCATAGTAAATAATTTTATATCAATAACAATGCTTATCGAATGACGTAAAAGTCACAACGACAAGGTTCTGTGATGGCCTAGGAATCAAATTACAAATAAGCCGACTAGAACTAGCAGCGCGACATATTATTTAGCATGAATGAATCTTAACCAACTAAACAGCGAGTACAACACTAATCTCCTAACTGTTCATGAGTAATTCTAGGAATGTCATAAGTCGGGTTACACTCACGACGAAGCGGTGACGACTTAATAAGTTAAGTTGTTAAGGGACGTGTAAATTTACCTTAACGCCGGATACACCGCTCGCACCCGTGCCCACATTATTCTTAGCTAACACTGCAATTTATATGATCGTACAGTACAAGCGAAATTCGCAAATAACTAACGGGGTAAATGCAAATTAATGATAATCACACGCACAATTAATGGAATTACACAACGCATACATATTTTTCTTGAATAGGGCACTTTAATAACCCCGTCTAAGACGTGTTTTAGTTTTTTCTGGTAAGATTAATATTGTGTCCAGGTTTAACATTACAAGTCCCTATCGATTAAGTAACTGTAACTGTCTCTTTGTGTGTAAGTGATCCTTCTTCGAGTAAAATGAGTTTAATAAAGAGTTTTATTCTCAATTAAACTCTTTCTTGTTAAGAATAAAACTCTTTACTAGACTCATTTTACTCGAAGAAGCTATCACAGCGGGTTTTGTAGTTATCGTCATTTTTGTAACCGACCCTTTATTTTTGCTCGTCAGTGTATCTAAAAGACAAAATTAAAAAACATTCTTAAATTGATTCGTAGGTATTACCGAACCATTTTACTTTTACTGCTTTATTTCCCCGTAAAGCGTAACAAATAAGGACAAATAAATATAGTTTAACGACTAACCGCCAAGATACGGCAAGCAATTTGTGATCACTGACTCGGGATTATACCTACTCACACCTGGTTAAATTGGAACCCATCGGTTAAACAATCAGGGTCTTTACCAAAACTAAGCAAATACAGCTTAATTAAGTTTGCTTGGATAAAAGTTTAAATACCTACTGTATCCTGGTTGTCACGAAGGCCGATGTTTGAATAATCTGACTTTGCGTCGTCAGAAGATATTATTTGTAATAATACTTATAATGAAAGCTGGGATGGAAAATTTTTAGGATTACTCATCATAATTTAATTTCTAATGATAAAGATAGTAATAGTGATAAAAAACACTCAACGATGAATTTTTCAGATGAAATTTGAGAAATTGGATTGAGAATGGAGAGCCAACTGCGTGTATTGAAGTGGATTGACACACAGGCATCGCCGTGCTCAAATATAACAAATGACACCTAAATACTTTACTATATAACCGACTTCAAAAATAGGAGGAGGTTCTAATTCGGTTGTATGTTCTTTTTTAGGGTTCCGTACCTCAAAAGGAAAAAACGGAACCCTTATAGGATCACTTTGTTGTCCGTCCGTCCGTCCGTCCGTCTGTCTGTCAAGACCCTTTTTTTCAGGAACGCGTGGAGATATCAAGCTGAAATTTATATCAAATACTTAAATCTACTGTCTCTTGGAGCTGTGAAAAAATCAAACTTCTAAGCCAACGCAATCAAAAGATACAGCCGTTTATGACGCAAATTTCCGCATATTTTCGAAACTCGCAAGGGAATCAAAACCTAAAGGGTACTTCCCGTGAACTCAGAATCTTGAAATTTGGTACGAAGCAAGGTCTTATAGCACAGATAAAAGAAAAATTGCGAAAAGCATAATTTTTTTTGTCTGTCTGTCTATCAGTAAACAACGCACATTTTCGACACTCGCAAGGGAATCAAAACCTACAGGGTACTTCCCGTGAACTCAGAACCTTGAAATTTGGTACGAAGCAAGGTCTTATAGCACAGATAAAGGAAAAATTGCGAAAAGCATTTTTTTTTTGTCTGTCTGTCTATATCAGTAACCAATCTACAATGATCCCACACTGCGCACATTTTGCTTAGGAGCAGGGGTCTGCTAAGACTGGATGTTCATAGATACATATAAATTTGTACGGAACCCTCGGTGCGCGAGTCCGACTCGCACTTGGCCGGTTTTTTTTTATTACTGTAGGTACGTTGTCCATCTGTGTCTGTACGTCACAGATCCGTACCTTATGAACCATCGTAGACAGAGACCTGAAATTTATACATAATATGTATATTTGTAATCCAGCTACAGCAAATAATAATATCTTTAATAACCTATCTTTAATTAGTATTTTATGCAACGGTTGTATAAGTGAGGTCTGAAAAGGCGAGTGACGTGAGTTGCGATACGAGCGAATGCGAGTATCGCAATGGAAGACGGCACGAACCGTTAAGTCCAAATTATACACCGTTGCATACAATATTTTTTCTACGACTCGACTCTACTGTACTGTACTGTACCCTACTGTATGGTACAGTCGGGTACAGTAGGGTAAAATAGGGTACAGTAGGGTAAAATAGGGCACAGTAGGGTACAGTCGGGTAGAGTAGGGTAAAGTAGGGCGCAGTAGGGTACAGTCGGGTTCAGTAGGGTAAAATGGGGTACAGTCGGGTACAGTAGGGTACAGTCGGGTACAGTAGGGTAAAATAGGGTACAGTAGGGTACAGTCGGGTACAGTAGGGTAAAATGGGGTACAGTCGGGTACAGTAGGGCATAGTCGGGTGAAATAGGGTACAGTAGGGTACAGTCGGGTACAGTAGGGTAAAATAGGGTACAGTATGGTATAGTCGGGTACAGTAGGGTAAAATAGAGGTACAGTGGGGTAGGGTACTGTACCCGACTGTACCCAACTGCACCCTATTTTACCCTACAGTACCCGACTGTACCCTATTTTACCCTACTGTACCCGACTGTACCCTACTGTACCCTATTTTACCCTACTGTACCCCACTGTACCCGACTGTACCCAACTGCACCCTATTTTACCCTACAGTACCCGACTGTACCCTATTTTACCCTACTGTACCCGACTGTACCCTACTGTACCCTATTTTAGCCTACTGTACCCGACTATACCCGACTGTAGCCTACTGTACCCTATTTTACCCTACTGTACCCGACTGTACTCTACTGTAGCCTATTTTACCCTACTGTACCCGACTGCACCCTATTTTACCCTACTGTACCCGACTGTACTCTACTGTATCCTATTTTACCCTAATGTACCCGACTGTACCCTATTTTAACCTACTGTACCCGACTGTACCCAACTGTACCCTATTTTACCCTAATGTACCCGACTGTACCCTATTTTACCCTAATGTACCCGACTGTACCCTATTTTACCCTACTGTACCCGACTGTACCCTACTGTACCCTATTTTACCCTACTGTACCCGACTGTACCCGACTACCCTACTGTACCCTATTTTACCCTACTGTACCCGACTGTACCCTACTGTTCCCTATTTTACCCTACTGTACCCGACTGTACCCTACTGTACCCTATTTTACCCTACTGTACTCTACTGTACCCTATTTTACCCTACTGTACTCTACTGTACCCTATTTTACCCTACTGTACCCGACTGTACCCTACTGTACCCTATTTTACCCTACTGTACCCGACTGTACCCTACTCTACTCAACTCAGCAGGTCTAAACTGGGCTTTAGTGTTGAGTGTACCCTACATTTAATATTATGTGGCAGCTAGGTGTATCGTAATAACGACATTACGACACAAGTGTTGTTATGGCGAATAGATTAAGTATAGACTTTCTGAAGTCATATTATCTATGTTCTTATATATTTGTTCGCGACCATGTAAAAAACAGATAAAAGTACAGGAGTAGGAAAAATCTTTAATATCTTTAATACTAGATGAAAAACCCGTCTGTATAATTAACGTTTTCATGGGAAATACGGCAAAATACACCCTATGTCACTATCGGAATTGAGACGAATTTAATGACACCTCACACTTCAAAATTCATTGAGCCGTTTAGGCTGTGGACGTGCCAAAGAATGATACATACATACATAAATACATACGCTCGAAAAAGATCCCTCCTTCGACAGTCAGGTGAAAATTAAATTAAAAGAGAGTACAAGAAACGTATTATTATTGTTATTTTATGTTTGCGTTGTATCTCTTTAACTTTTAAATATGCAAACCTCAATAATATTATGTAGAGATAGATACTGCATATCAACAAAATAAAAAATAAAAAACGGTCAAATGCGAGTCGGTCTTAGGCAAAATGTAAACTTTGTAATTTGTCTATCAGTGACTGTACTTTGTGAACTTAAACAGGTAGTTAGTTTGATTTTTTTGAGATTTTATCGTGTATGTATTTTAACCCTTGACTGTACGGACCCTTGGTGCACGAGATCGACTCGCACTTGGTGGGTTTTCAAACATGGATGTTGAATAAAACTCAGAGTTAGGTACTTAAATGTCTGTGAATACGAACTTAAAAGTACATTTCCATTTTTCTGTTGAAAGTTAAAAAGTTAAATCTTTACACAGTACTTAATATTATGTGCTTTTCATTCAAGTTTTTGGGACACGAAAACAACGACAACTGTCACACAACAGACGTAGATTATGCAGAATGGAAAGGAAAACGTCTAATCCGGGTCATTTTGGGGAAGCCTTCCTTTTATCAGTCGGATGCACGCCTTTGCTACTTTTTGGACCACTGAAGACCTGTAGGTGTAAAGGACAAAATAATTATAGCGAAAATAAACGGATCACTCACGTCTTAAAACGAGTTTAACTCGATATGTTTCGGGCTAATCCGTAGCCCTTCCTCTCGGAGTCGCACGTCACGGCGGCTGCCAAACGCGCACGTGTTCCGCTTATTTTCACTATGTGTGAGTCTCACGGTAGTTTCATGTTTAAAGTGACAAAATAATTAATTTGAGCTTCTTTACCATATTTATTTGCAATTATATAGGATATTTATATTCTATTAAATGAAAGAAAATTAAAATATGATTAAACAAATCAAAAAAGAATAAATGGATAAGAATTTTTTGAATTTGTAATCCTGCCTAGTTGCAATTCCTGCATCTTTATAGTTGAAAGTCGAAGTTTTCGTCAGTAAACATTTTAAGTAATTTAGGTTGGGTTTGTAACATACGTCGCAAGGAGATTTTGCGTTTTGTCAATATGTCGTTAATAAAGTTGCCCTTAGACTCTCTAGTTCCCGAAAAAGAATCATTTTTCATAGGAATATAGTCTACACATTGACATTCTGGTACCTCCGCTAATGATAAATCTTCTTGGCTAGAGTACTGTGTTTCTGCATGGTGATAAGGTTCTGTGGTTGCAGAAAATGGCAATTTGGCCTTAACTATTTTCTTAGGATTCAGGCGGTGGTGGTGATGGATATCCTGGTTATGGTCGTGGTGATGGTGTTTTAGTGGCATATCTTTAGCAGGTGAAGTACCAAGTATGGCCTTAACTCTACTGAAATTTTTCTCAGTAAAGTCCATGTAAGATGGCAAATAAGGGAATGTCAAGCGGCTCGCCCAATCCTGACAGTTCCTTACGGGACAATGTTCAATTCGCTTGAAGTCATCAATTTCCATCCGTTCATTAGAAGATTCAACTTCAATGGATTCAGGTGGTTCCGGTCCAACATTAGGAGTTGCGATAAAAGCAGATGATGATTTCCTTTTATCATGGCATTTACACCGTTGGGATTCCAAAAATGCTTTAACTTCTTCATATTTGTGGCATTTAGCATAAACAAACTGTCTTTGAAGTCTGAAGTAGGGAAGATCGACTTCTGGAAGTAGACTTTCACGACTGCCATACCTTGGAGGAATAGGGTCAGCTGTATCACCGACTACAACAAAAGGTTCCTTGTCACAAGGAGGCTTGGAAGTTCCAGTTTTTTCAAAACTAAAGATATTTTCAATGTCTTCTGCTTCTATTAAAATAGGTGGAGCTGCCATGGGCTGCTTTTGAATCTCATTTAACTGAAGCACGAACATTTTTTCCAAATCAAGCAAAAATGTTGACTGTTCAGGTAACAGCTTCAGACTATAGCTGATAAATTTTAAAAATAATTGAATAACCTTCTTAATTTTACATTCCCATTTAAAATTTATATCCGCTATACGATGCTCTCTCTCCTTATAAGCATCTATGACCTTCTGCTGATCTTTAATTTTTTGTTGTTTTTCCTTTATTTCTGTAGTTTGATAGTTTTCTAACATAAATTGCTTAATTCTACATTTCTTTCTCTCAAGACTCATTACATACATAGTGCTAGTTACGGTTTCGGATTGTATTTGCTTATAAAAAGCATTTAATGCATCATTTCTTTCTTGAATAGCTTTATTTTCAAGTTGTTTATTTCTGTATAGTTCATTTTTTAATAACAAGTGGTAATATTGCTTTATTTTCTTAACTTCGGAATTGAAACGCTTTTCTAGCGATTTTTCAAGTAGAATCCTTTCTGTTTTAAGTTTCTCCTGAATTTCTGTATTTAAATTACTAATAATATTAGCATGAGCACTAGTCAATACGTGTTGAATTTCAGATCTCAAATGGTCTTCTAACTCTTGTAAGGAGCTTTCATAAAAAAGTGATATCTCCTTAGCCATTATTTTACTTTTAGTTTCAAATATGTTTTTGTAAATATTTTTTAAGTTTTTACCAACTTGTTGCTTTTCGTGTTTTAAAAGATGCATCCATGCAGATTCGTTATCTCGAAGTAGTTGTTTTAGTTTCGCCTCGTACACCGCGCGTTCAATTTCGAGCACACTATCACCAATGGCCAGGATACCTGCATGAGTCGTCCCTCTAGTAATTTTCGAAGTAAATGGGGGAGTAAGTTCTATTATCCCAACAAGTAGATCACTGGGTGAAACCCAATCATCTTGGGAATCAAGATGACGGCTAATCGTTGATTTTCGTCCAGATATTGCTGGAGTGGAAAGACTCTCATTAGAACTTTCTTTGTCACATAAATTATCATCAAAGTATGCCTCGGCATAAGCACTTGATACTCTTTCACCGTGTTTTAAAGTGAGTTGGACATTTTTTTCCATTTGAAAGTGGCTTTGACTTTAAAAATTGTTATAGTAATATTCAAAAGATCTCAAAAATAAATAATTAAAACGATATGTCACCTGTAAAAGTCGAAATTGGCAGCCATAAATTTTAATATGCATTTTCCGCCCGGCCTAGAAAATTTTACATAAAGCCTTTTTACATGTAGTGTAATTTTATATTCACCGTTCCAGTGTCAAAACGTACGGAACTTCAAAAATTAAAATTAAACGAGAAATTTTTAACGCGGGATTTATTTAATACGATTTTTTATTATAACCAAAATTAATGAAAAAGGTAGCTTTTAGTACCGATATAAGTATAGGCATATTTAAATGTGTTGACGGCCTACTGGTGATTAGTGGCAGTGATGCGAAGCGGGCAGGAGCCCGCCGCTAGATTTAATTAAATACTTCCTTGCCCCACCGCCCACTATTTCACTTTTGGTACCTACCGCTTATCTCTACTGAGCGGCGAGGCACGTTGTTAATGTTCCTAATGCAGGAACCGAATTACAATGCTGGAACATCGCATGGCCAGTTAAATTGTGGTCAGTTCGCTATCCAAGTTTTATAGCAAAAAGTCAATTCCAGGTCCTGTGCCACAGGAGTATGTGATAATAAATTATGGACATATCTCGACTCCATTCTCATTACGGATGCGGCAATGTCCGACGGAGTTTTGTCATAACTCAGTCTCGGTTGAAATTATTTCCGTTGGGTCTGATGAGAAAACTAGAGGTGGAAAACTCGAAATGTAAGTATTCGCGCAACAAGCCTTGGAATAACGGGGGGACATATTTCATTCTTAACGAAGTTAAATTTCCGGGAAGGTCCTGTAAGAGCGTGCGTAACTCTGATAAAAGGATAGTCTGCCACAATACCGATTTCGTATTTGCTTGAAATTTAATGCTGCATAGGTGTAAATAAGGTCTATTGTCATCGTATTCGATAAATAAGCAACTTATCGTACGTAGAATTCTGGCTTGGAGCAAAGTACTCTCGAAACGTTGGCTGTTCTATAATATTTTATCTACAATAAACAACTACAAAAAACAGTTGGAAACTTCAGCTTACGTTTGACGCGCTCGCGATGAAACAACACCCATAATTCAGAAAGTGGAAACAACTTGGATTGTTTTCTACACATCATATCGGCAAATAAATCTTTCGGGCCGCTTATCTGGCGTCAAACTTAATTCCCATGCATAATTCATTGCGTCGATGCTCGAAGAAGAAAAGTTTACCAACTCTGTAGTGGCCGTCGCCTCCTGACAGACGTCGATTAAGTGCTTATATTTAGGGGATAAATCAATAATGGATAGTTATTTTAAGAAATATCGTGCCTATTACTTGTATGTAGTATTTGAAATTATAGATACAGCGATTTGATTGCAAACTACCCCATTGCTTAGCATTAAAAATGTCATTCAAGGTTAGTCTTGAACAAATTCAAGATAGTTAGCCAGATAATACTAGTGTTTCTTAACAAATAATTTTGATGATAAGCATGAATAACTAGTTCTCATGTTATGTTAATGAGCGAGCAACCTAGCGAAACGTAAAATATGAAACGAATACTTTTTAATTCCTTAGTAATAAATAAGTATACATTCAAATTCTTAAGTTAAGTTAATACATAGTTAGTGATAAAGTTATAGAAACTAAAGTTTTTTTTTTATTATTTAAAAAAAATATATATATTTATTTCAGAAATTAATAAAAAAAAATACAATAAAATCAGATCCGCAGCGTAGGCAACAAGCTTCGTCATAGCAACAGATTGAGATCCGCAACAGGCTTCGTCAAACTAAAGTTAAGTTAACTTGTTGTGATAAAAAAGCCTTTGGTAATAAAATAACACTTGAAAATTCAAGCGTTGAACTTTTTGAAACTGCAAAAACTAGGAAATTGGTAGTATTACAGTGGGAGGGCTAAAATATTTTTATTTGCTTTCAATGTTTAATACCAACATTGTCCAGAAATGCCATCACTAATTAATCAAAAAGTCACTTCCCTTTCACATCCATATAACGACTCTGTAGAAGACTAGCACAATACCCTATCACCCGAAGAAGGATAATGTTTTTCTTTCTCTAAGTTCCTCTTTATGCCATCTGTACTGGAAGAACATCCATAAATAATCAAGTTTAATAGTTGCTTTAATAGTAGATAAACGCACGATCACGAATTCAATAGGGGTTAAAAAAATCTATCATTGTAAAGTGGCTACGTTGACACGGCAGGTAGCGTTGTCATCAATCCGAGCGGCGGGATAGACGCGGCGCGAATCAATTCCACGTAGCACCTGCCGGCGAATTATTCCACTGCTGCCAAAACGTAAAATTGCTATTTGTTTTATGCTTGTACCGCTATTTGCTCTTGTTGTTGTGAATAGTGCATTTTTTTTCATTGCGAACGTTTTCAATTGTTGTGGAAGAATGTATTTAGATACGTATTTGAAATGTATTTAAATATAGGTAGCTAATCAATGCATATGAGTAGAACATCATCAATCAACATCCTGAAATTTTGCTTGTTACAGTTATTCCTAATTTTCACTGGGGCGGCGTGGGAACTAAAGCATCATTTCATCCTGGGAGTAAGTCTGTGCTCAGAAGTAGAACGTATAAAAGCTGAAAATATATTTTTCTACTTTCAGATTTAAGTATTGAAATCTTTGATCAATTATAACTGTAGATCCACAGTCGCGCGCCCGAAAATGTCCGAGCCAAATGAGCGCCACTTTGATAAAAGTGGCCTTCTTTTTTCTCAGTACGTTGCGTGAAATTGTCAAATGTAGCTGTCAAGTGTCAACCGAAATTCGACTGTAATGAAGTAAAGACTAGGTTCAAATTTCTGTGTAGGTGATGATTTTAATTGTTATGCAAACAAATAAAAAAGTTCGGACATTTTTTGAAGGGGATTTTGTTCGGCAATGTGTATCTTCAGTTATAATTGATCAAAGATTGAAATTATATTTTAACGTTTGCCATGTCTTACTCTTATTCACGAAAATTATTACGAAATTCACGGTTATAGTACTTATAGTATTTTATGTTACTTTGAATATCTTCAGCTATCCCTTTACTAATTTTATACCGAAGAAATGACTCAGATATTTATTAAAATACTTACCTATTTATTTAACTGACTGCTCTACAAGCGCGTTATAGAGTCATCTATACATATAAATCTTTAAATATATCTTCTCTCGTGTCTTATGTATGCGCGATGACTGATGCAGTGCAAATACTGTCTGGCCCCTGTGACATTGTATACACGTTGTGGGTGTATACTGTATACGACATTTGAATTCAGTACAGCAAAGCAAGGGAAAGAGTTTTAGCATTTGTCCGGTAAAGCTGAACTCACATACAGAATTGTAAATTTATTCGTTGGATTCTTAACGCGGAGGTCGCCGAACGTCTCACAAGTTGCTCAGAAGAATATTTTTAGGATTCCGTCGGTTTTCTCGGTGGTTAGATTAAAAATCAGTGCACAAATGGCAAATCAAATGAACTACTTGTTATTTTGCGATTGCTAACCCCGGCTCGGGCTGCCCCGAACGAAGAAGCAGGGTCCCTTTTAAACTCAAGCATGCAACTGAGCTATTTTAAAATCCATAACGTAAATTCCTATTTTATAATTATATTTTCTATTCTTTTAACCATTTTCGAAATATTCTTAACTTTCCAGGCGTAAGTATAACTTTTGATAATACTCATATAAACGACATTAAAACAAAGATGCCCCGAACAAGATTTCTTGATATTAATAAAGTTACAACTGCAAGCTCTAAAACTTTTCTCTTTTTTGGACTGACTCAGTTTATAACTAATATTTCGCGGGACTTAGTCACGAACTTAATAGTTATTTATAAAAATACCAGACCCAGTTTAGTCAAAATGTTTGCAACTGGAAAACTTAAACCAGGATCAACGATTATAATAATCTTGATTTAATTTTATCAGCAAGTGGTCTTAAGACATATACATATATGGTAATGAGAAAACGAAAAATAAGTCAAACCTTGGAAATCCGATAACATTCTCATCATCTGCCGTTAGCTTTTCTTCAATACGTCATACTCCACGATGTTTTAGTTATGAGCGAATTATAAAAGCACTTTGCTTGTCCACGTATTGCTCAATGGCTTACTGCCGCGTGGCACGGCATAAGGTGTTGGTTATAATTTCGCCGGGGTGAGATTGCGCTCTAATGTAGGGTAAGGGCTGCTTGAATTGCTGTATTTCCTTAATAGTCTGCATTTACCCTCGCTGACAATTTGTGACAAGAGCGTGAGCTAAATTGTCGCCTAGAGGAAATAAACTAATTTACTTATGTATGTCATTCATAAACTGAAATACAAAGCGCCTTCTGAAGACAAAAGGGATTGAGTACGTTTCCGGTGAATTAGCATAATTAAAAACGTTTGAGAAATTTAATGTAGTACTTACATACCTATGTTATTTTAGTGTCATTATTTATAAAAACATTCAAATATTTTCTCCTTCCATTAAAAACGTGTCTAGAGTACGACTTTTAAAAACTTGATTAGAAAGATATTCTTACAATAAAGATAGGTATGTCTACTAGGTAGTAAACGTATTAAACACAGAAATAATAAAAACAATTTTTCAGACAGACTTCAAATTATTACGCTCCCTTTCAGACTCGTTAAAAACGCGTAATTTGCATACAAGACCAGGGCCCACGTCTGCCTACGTACAACATAGAACAACCATAACGTTTTATGACCATTCCCAGAGTATAATTGCATCTTAAATTCAACTCCAGACAGTCTTAGTCTCGGAGGTATTTTAATAATGAATTCTTTTCCTCTGGCACGTAGTTAATATTGCCGTTGCCATTTTAATGAGGGGCGTTATAAAGGTGTCATTGTTGCGGAGCGCGGGAGTTTAGCGTCAACACTATCGCGGATTAACGCGGCACTTTGTAACTTGCACGTGCAGCGCTCACCTGCGGGAACTTTAGCTGGCCAGTGGCAAAGAGAATACGTGCGGCGCTGGTCGCCATTGGTTTAAGTGACGACAGCTTTTGGGGTTTCATTCAAATTTAAAAGAGATTTTTAAGCAATTTTACTTCATATAGGTACATGTATTATTCAGTTATTTATAGAAGTTGAGCTAAAACATTAAATACCAACTCAAAAAAAATCAAATATCCATTACGGTAAACTGGGGTTATTTTAGGAAATTTTGGGGCTATTTTGATAGATTTAAAATGGTTATAAAAACGCAAATATTCATAGGTCGATTGAGCAAATGACGTAAAAAGTTATGTAATTTATCAAGGTAATTATTTCACTGTCACAGATGGTCTAAAAAAATAAAGACACGGCGTAGAAACTCTTTTCCAAAGTAGCCCCTGCATTTTAAAGTAACCCCGTTTTACAGTACTCATTATCAAATGTGGATTTTGTGATCTTATTCATAACTTTGTTTGTACGGAATGTAGGTATATTAAATTGCTGTCGATTAATGATCGATTAATAAGAAGTATTTTTCTTTCGCAAAATTGGACAGCAATTTCTGATTTTTTGGGCTAAGGATGTTAGAATTTCACGTCTTTTATATAAACTACGCTTACGTTTTATTGAACTACTTAATTCAAAGTAGTATGCAAATTAGATCTCATAAAAACTTAACCTCACGCCGGTATTATCACAGCGGGCTGTCACGTTTTCACCGCCTTTAAGTGTCAGATTAGTTAGGTAAACATTCATAAATTAATTAAAGGGACACTTTATCAGAATATTAATTTTGCGTCAATAACATGCCATGGACCATAGAGATGTGACGGCGATAGATAAACTAAGTACGTGCATCCACTAGTACAGGATCGTCTGGGTCCTGAACTAGTATAAAAACAAAACTTATTATGATTATTTTGCTAAAATGCACATTTACGAGAGACGAATTCAACGTAGAATAATCTTGTTACACAAAAGTGTACAAAAGTATCTACAGGCACTATTTGGAGCCAATGCCAAAATTGACCAGGTATAAATATTTTAAAATACTTACGCTATTAAAAGCCTGACCAAAATGTGAAATGATACTATATGTACATTATTGCAGTAGTGTTTGATTTAACCCGTTAACTATCTGCAGTTACGTAGGTACTAGATGTACATTTAAAGACTTGCAGACGCCTAGCATTGGATCCAGTCACTGGGGCCCAAACGCTTGCTTGGAATTCGATTCCATCCCATTACCCGATGCTCGCAGTTTAGCAGCATTACATTAGACACTGCTTGCATTCCGGATGCCCTGGACCTATCGTGGGCTTACTTACAGTCGTATACTAGATTTTGATTAAAGCAGTAGGCTGAATTGATTTGTAATCCTAGGAATTACTCTAAAATTATTTTTCGGGTTTACTTATCATCCAAATGATGTTCAACAGGATCATATTACTGTCTCCGGTGTCTAAGTATTTGTATGTTCACCTTACACAGATGCCACTTTCAGTTACACAATAAATACGTCTTCTGGGCTGTTGGTCAAAACCAATAGCCCAGAACACCGAACGGTAATAGGGAAATTTTCACTTTCCATTTTCATTTTTTTTAATTTTTTCATTTTTTTTTTAGTTTTCGGTATAACACAAATAATAAAAACGAAAAAAATTAAATATTTAAATTGCTCCCAATGACATGAAAATAACCTTTTTTTTCTACTATACGTACGGTGGTAGGAACACTTGGTGTGTAGTTTCGTGTTGTAGCTACTTTCCGGTTTTTTCTTATCGAATGTATAAAAAGCAGCTTTAATGTGTGTTACCAAAACAAGAGACTTTGTAATTTGTTTTACTTATCGATTACTTCGTTTGAATGAAATATAGACAAAAGGTTCTAACCAACATTAATCTTCTGTTCTGTTCGAAAATAAAAACAAAACTCCAACAGAAGTCTTTCAAAACTCTACATCTACATCTCTCTCTTTTGTTTTTAAGCCACAATTATGTTAAATGAAAGGCTAATGTATCGAGCGTGACCTTTAACTTGTCTGCTGTCTGCCGTCTGCCGAGTGAAGCCGGTCGGAGGTCGGTGAAGACGGTTGGCTCGCGGCAGACAATTGAATCATAAAGCGACACGTGACCGGAGGCTGCTGCCGGACCGTATGCGGATGTATTTTATGGCCGATGTACTGCTAAATGGACTTTAATCTCACATAGCAACCGAGGGAGTTGGGCTAGTATGTTGGATTTAAACTTGCCTCTATTCCATTCACGTTAATGGCGGCGACTGGATTTTACTTAACTTGTGACTAAAATTGGATGCGTAGCATTATTTATTTAATTAGGTATATTTAATCTGTCCGTTCTGTCTTGCCTCAGTTAAAAATATATATTTTTTTTTAATTTAAGCTGTTATTAGAAACAACCTTATAATTATACAACCTTATTATAATAGAACGATAATAGAGATTTTTTCACAAAAGATTTCGCACTTTATTATAAATTATAATATTTATACAATTCAGGCTATTACTTACATTTTATATACAACTATTCTAAAACTAAAAACCTCAAGAATAAATAATAATAATGAAAACATGTTATATTTTCGTAAATAGGTATTTGATACTAAAAGTATGTTATGTGTCTCGATCTTAACTAAGTGACATAGCTTTTTTTTATTTTTTCCAGAACTGATAAAACTTGTCCTCTCGCCCGGTACAAGATAGGTAATCGTTGAATTTTGGACAACCTGTATATATTGGTACTTCAAAACAATATGCAACCGGTTGTATTTAAATTTTAATGCTTTAATCATGTGTTGGTTTAACATAGCTTGCGCCCGTCTTCTGTAAACCTCACGTAATCAAACCCTGTCGGGCAGTTCTAATCGAGCAGGGCCACGCTCGACCTATGTCAAATCGGGTAAGGAACTCGTGTCACTGCTGACCTGATAACTGCACCCGACTTCATGCCTTCAACCCTCGCATCCTATCGGGATTACTAGCCAATTCAGTTAAATACTGCCAAAATGTAGAGCAATATTCGGGGGAGATTGTAGCCTTGATGCGTAACATTAATGTTGAAGGTTAAATATTTATTCTGAAAGAGAAAACTGACAAAATGTCTGGTATATTTCCCTGACCAGGCTAGGATTGAACTTCAATGGCCTGCTTTTTTTCAAGTTAGAATGTACAAAATCGAATTGTATAATTTTTTACATTAAATAATTTAACTTTAATCTGGCATGACGTAATTCTTTAGTAAGGAAGATATAATTTCTATCGTGTTATTTTTTGTTGTTGTTACTTTGTACCCTAACAGTGTCATATTCGTACCATCTTGTACTTAAATCTACCATCTAATAATGTAATTACCATAAATTTTAATGAATAACTTATAAATATGAATATAGCCGAGTAATAAAATAAATATTCTTAGTGAATATTGTCATAAATAAACCAGATTAGCATAACACAGCCAAATTACGAACAGTGGGAAAAAGCTTAACCATTCCGTTGTGACTGTATCAGATTCATGATTTTTTTTCAGGTATCTAAAATTAAACATTAGGCTACAGTTGATCCTAACAACAATTTTATTTTCCCGTTTTGTCGACGTGGTTATTATGTAAACCCATACCAAATTACAGTATTCTACCTAATACTAAAAGTCAGCAGCAGTAGCTCAGAAGCTAAGCTGTGGACAGACAGACAAACAGATAAACTATAAGGATTCCGTTTTTTTTTTATTGAAAGTGCAGCCAGCGAGTCACCTAATACCAAGTAATCACCGCCGCACATTGACACCCTCAACATAAATACACTACCCACGGGTGCTTCCAGGAAAGAGTGGGCCCGTTTTTTGAACGTCCCTAAGTTATATCGTTCTCGGAGATATTGACGCTGTAAGTAATCTAATTCCAAAGTTTACTCAATTTTAATAACAAAACCCCAAAATGCTTCTGATATTTGATAAATGTTCAAAAGTTAATGCCTAAATCCGGGTGAAAATGGCTAGATTCTGACATGAAGTTAAAATATAGTTAAAATAAATAAATATTTATGAAAGTGACTAATGTAACTTGCTAACTATAAAGAATAAAACAGTGATTCTCTGCCGAATAAAGAATTCAAGTCTCGTCTAAAACAATTTCCAAGCTGCAAGCTTTTCATTAGTCCGAGCAATGTGATGTAATTAAATAAAGTGATCGTTAGTATCATAAAGTTGCCGATGGAAACTTCCAGAAACCGCCACGTGAACAAACTTAGCAATCACCAGCGCCCATCTAGCTATAGAAAAAATCGTTTATATTTTCATTGCATAAACAAAAATATTTTTTATGTTCTGCATTTACTTAAATATTTATGTTCACTTTAGCCTATAAAAAGACGATTTTAGTTAATCTTTAATTTTATATTAAGTTCGCTAAATTCAATTTGTGCATAAACAATACTTCGTAAAACTTATAATATTTTAAGCTCCAAAATAGTGCTTCGAATATTACTTCAAAAACTTTGGTAAGTTTACAAGAATACAAAATTAATGTTATCACTTTTTAACAGGATAATTTTCAAAAGTTCACGCTTAAACAAACTTGTTTAGTTTCAGCTTTGTTCATTGTCAACAAATATTCCAACAGTTATTTATTAAATTGCTGATACCCTTACTTGTACGCACGTTAGTTAACTGCAATGAATCCTAAAACTAGAAATAGAATGTTAGCGCTACCTGAATAAGTACTACCTGACGTGTAGGGTGAACGGCAGTAACTAAAATTGAAATTACTAGGGCTTGAAAGCACACGTAATAAAAAGAAACATTAATTAGCGATGAATGGATGCAAACTCGATTATGAGCGATATGGCCAAATTTCACAAGATCTACATACACCAACACAGCAATAAGAACAAGAGAAATAGAAATATCTGCCAGCTAATCAATCAATCTCAGCTACAAGAGAAATGAAGCACGTTTCTATTTTTATGTAATTAATTCTGTAGTTAAATCTCTAAGATGATAGAGTAGAGCCCATTTTAGTTATGAAAAGAATTAGGTCTATACAAGTACTGCCCCTCAAAATACCTGTGTATTATTTGGCTCCTTGAAAGTTCCACCTCCTTTTGATGTACGTAGTTAGCGCAATCTTGAATATAATAAAAAATCATAACCAAGTAGGTAAGGTCATTCGCAGTACTTAATATAATTCCAATACATGCATCAGTGATACAATCTGATCTTACCTTCGGACATTGTGGTAGAGCCATGTTGTAGCTAGCCGCTGCATTACGAATGGGCCGGCTCGGCCGGGGTAGTACCACCCTCTCACAGAACTCCCTGCTGCGTTTCGTACGGTCAGTGAGAGCGCCGGGGGCCCAATACCTCTCCCCCTCCCCTATTCCCTCTCCTTTTTCCTTAGGGCTGACAACGCACTGGCATTGCGTAAAGCGCTGCGGGTGTCTATGGACAGTGGTAATCATTTAACATCAGGTGACCCTCTAGTTCGTTTGTCTGGTCTCTCTAACATAAAAAAAAAAAATTGTATGCAGCTGTTTCAGTATGGTAGACATAGACATAACTTTGGTAGGTACTGTTCTATACTTATAGTTCTGTGGTGTATGCTAACAGACTGATATTCATTTCACAAATCATAACTTTAATTTCTGTCGTTTACGTAGAGCTCATTTTAGGTGTCTTTGAAATGGCTTTAAGAGTCCCCAACTACGCACTACAAAGGATTCCAAAATTCAATTAGGAACGGCACGACGTTAATATTATTTCTAAATATGCAATTTCATGAAATGAGCGGAACTGGAGGTGGTCGGGTCTTGCACATTAGTTTCTTGGAAAAGCGACATAACAGAATTCCTATTTCGGGCTATATTATTTTTATTTCCAACGTACAGTAGACGCCAATCCATATCCATACTAACATATAAATGAGAAAGTGTGTCTCTCTGTCTGTTACATCTTCATGCTTAAACCGCTGAACTGATTTTGGTGAAATTTGGTAGAGAAATAGTTCGGAACTCAAACAACGAAAACAAAATCGGAACGAAAGGACAGGATGGTTTTTATCTCGGAAGATTGCATTGTTCCCACGAGATGCTATAAACGAATTCGAAGTTGCGGACAAAAAGATATTGATGGCATATTAGAAGAACATCGTTGCAATCATCACATATTTTTTTCATAAAGCATGCATTAAAACCCGTCCACTGTACTCGCAGGTAACATCAGGCACCTCATTAAATATCATTTTAGCAGCGTATCCTGGCAATTAGCGTTATGAAAACATAGCGCTAAACAAAAGGAGAGCGGCCCATGAATTTATTGTTAGGTTACTGGCTAAAGTTATTTAAGTGTTCGCGAAACGGGCGTTATTCACGTGCGAGACGCGGCGCAGAATGCAGCTTCCTGCGACAATTTATCATGAATCTTTAATTAAACTTTAGCAGTGACTGCTCACAACGAGGAGACGCATTGTGTCTCACAATAAAGTTCATGGATCGATCGCTTCGGGTCTACTTTATTGCTCTAATTATTATCAAATTGCACGCCGATAATTGTTTGTAATTATAAAAAAACTTAATTCTTAGGTTTTTTATTATATCAAGTCTTACCTACGTCTACGTAAGTAGGTACTTGTACATTGCCGAGTGCAAAAAAAACTTCGTTAGAGAGTTTATGCATAATAATAATCTTATATTGATAGTCTGTTTGGGTGCAATGTGATGCTCATTAGACTATTCGCATCGTTCTAGCCATGCAACATGCATGCAATGTACTTAATGAGATATAATTAACCTTTCGGATGTGAAGTTGATTACTTTTCAAACGACCCTCGAAGGAGGGTTATGTTTTTGTATTAAAATAAGTGCTATTATCGAATGCCAATTCCGTGCGGTTACTCTGATGTCTAAACATGTTCACGACAAATTAATGATGGCGGGCTTTATGTATACCCGCATATACGTAGACTACACCTCCATATTTTTAGTATTTTATCAGGGTACTATAAATTTTAAAATAAATATTTCACAACTGCATATTCCTGTACTTATATATTTTTCTATAAAGTATAAGTATTTACAACCATGTCAACAAGTTTTATGATGATTGATACATTGTTTAACAAGAAAATAGCTATTACAACATAATTTGACTAGTTCTTTATCTCTAAAGGAGCTCTATCCGTACAATATTTATAGGTATAGCAAATATTGCAGACGTTTATAATTTTATTTTGTTACAAATATCATTTCACTAACATTTACACCCGTTTATCATACACATATAATTTCCTATCTCATAAAATATTTCACACCACAATGTTACTTTATTATTGAACTGATTAAAATAGTATAGCATAAATTGGATTGCTTTTCGAAACATGTATAATAAATAATTTGTACATACCTACCTACACTGCAAACTTGACTAAGTAATTTTGAAAAATAACGTAAAAAGATCTGAATCCGTAAAGAACACGTAGTTCTCACTAATTCTTATCGAAACTGTACGAATAGTTAAAACAAAGCTTGTAATATAATATAGTATGTTAAGTATTAAGTTAAATTGTGGCATCTCCTATAAACAGGAGCACCAGAATTAGACAAATTGGATTAGAGACAAATGTGGAACAACATCATGTCGTAAGATACTATACGCAATAAATGTTAGTTTGTGCGGTACACTGAAATAAAATTAGTTGACTGTACGTGTTTATATTATACAGGAAATTATATTCACTGCGGGACTTAAGTTAATACTTTTGTTTTTGCGACGATGCCAGGCCTGTCTGCAGATATGGTATAACTTACGGGCCAAAGAAATAGCTTTCTAAGATAATCTCATTTGTAAACAGCCAGGTCAAGTAACATTTTTAACACAATGGATATATAACTTTTTATTTCACACTCCGAATAACAAATTTAAAATATATGTACCTAATAGATTACAGAGATTGGTAGCAGTTTTGGATGTGAGCAAAGTCAGGCAAGCAATCAATTATGAGTGAACTATAACAAACACAATAAGTCGAAAGAATACAAATCGAATAATAATTAGTCAATATTACCTAGGTACGACTATGAATTAAGAGAATACGATGCATGAGAGGCTTTTGAAAAATAGGTATTTTAATTAAATTTCGCTGTCTCGCCCCAACCCCTCCGTATCAGAACAGCAAGAAAGGAACAACTGCAGCTTCGACTACTAATAGGTACATAAAATTTATGAAAATAGCATTAAATAGTCCCCTATTTTCTCCTCAAAAACCTAACCAATACATATATTTTATTTTTTCAAAAATAAGTAGAGGAAGGCTTTAGCTATACCCCTATGTTTTCGTTTTATTGATAAAATGAGTAATTTTTTTTGATGAGTGTCTGAATATGACGTTGGAATTAGACAATAATTTTCGTAGTTTTTGAAGGCTTCTCCTGCTTCTTGTGATAGGTAGTTGGAATATGGAAAAAAAAACAAAACATGGCATGACTATATGACTATGTATAGATTATATGGTAAAAAAATATTTGCTCTAATACCATTATCCAGGGAGGAAACAGGGTACTACGTTTGTATGGAGAAATGTTACGCATCGTATTCTCTTCAGTACTTTTGAATATCAAACGGGTATGTATCATAATACCGAAGTATGAAAGATTGAATGTA
The DNA here is from genome assembly GCA_947563465.1 of Archips xylosteana. NCBI lineage: Eukaryota > Metazoa > Arthropoda > Insecta > Lepidoptera > Tortricidae > Archips > Archips xylosteana. The sequence goes on from OX387349.1 coordinate 10,141,323, forward strand.
TTAAAATATCGAATGTATTTGTCCGACAAGTTTTTCTGAATTCGTAAACTTCTCAGAATTTATTAAAACGGCATCGTATAGAACCCATTAGGTTAGGTTAGTTTTATAACAATCTTAAAAAGTTCACGTTTGCAGAAAAAACTTTTCGGCCTTTAAACCCATTCGATATTTTAATACATTCGGTCTTTCGTACTTCGGTATTATGATACATAACTAGGGTTGGGACTTTTGGATGCTTACCGTGGTTCTAGAATCCATGGAGTCGTCATTATGTTAAAATAAAATTTTGAAGTCAAAGTCAAAGTCTTAAAATAAAATTTATATTAGAAATCATAATTTATGTTATTACTTCGTTAATATGTATACACATTATAATAGATTAGGTCGGAAATATGGTTTAATACAAACATTTTTTTGCTGCTTTGAAATACATCACATAAGGAACAAAATAGACTTTTCTGCATCATATTTTAACTCCTTATATGGCTCTTACCAGTAATCAATTTCGCCACTCATAAAATTAAATAGTTTAAATTATATCAGTAATTGTACCAATTATTTTAACCAGAATTAATCAAAAGCGACAATTTAATACTCAAATGTTTCTTAATTTTAAGTTAGGAAAAGTTTTCAGTCTGTCACAACACAAGTATCAAAGAGGATGCATAATTAGATAAGTCATATTATTATATATTGCGTCACCCGTGAATTGTGACTACTAAAATAATAGATCATGGTTTCTAGTATAAAATTTCTTTTAATACTTTCTTTTAATTTCTTTGACGACTCCATGGATTCTAGAATCACGGCGAGCATCCAAAAGTCCCAAGCCTATACATAACCTATCAAACTGTGTTGCGTATCAAGTGTGCAGTGCTTCTCTAACTCCTTCGTAAACAATTGCACAGGCGACCGATCTTTAAAATTACATCACTCAAAATAAGTACCATTCGACAGCAAAAACTTGTGCTGAATTTTAAATACATAAAGCTAATTAACCTGGTCAACTGATCGAATGTAACTGGAACTGTAGTTTTGTAGCAATACTATTTTTACCACTTTAGAATTTTAATACTTTCAAGTGATGTGATTTCAAAAATCCATCCCAAGGGCATTTGTACAGTCAAGTGTAAAAATATGGGTGCATACAAGTTACTCATAAGTCTCATAGTTTTGTTATGTCGTCGAATTAAGGTATCGGTACATAATTATGAGAGGATTAAATCGATACATATTTTTGCACTTGACCGTACCTACCTCACTCTTACGTATTACACATTGCGATAAGTACAAGAAACAAAATAGGTCCGAATCTCGCTTGAGTACATAATAGATTTCAAGTAATTAAGACGTATATTGCATGCGCACATAATACGAGTTCCTTCAACGTAACATCAGACATGTTTCGCAAAACAGTAACTTGAGACAATCAGCGACAAAATGAAAAATACACGTGTAGCAACCATGGAGCCCATTATGCCATAATTAAAATAATATCGTACTATACAAACCATGCGATCCTAAAGGCACTAATATTTATAAATATTTTACTATGATACGTTTCTCATGTCGTTGTAATCTTTCAATAACTACATTAATGTGGTTCTAAAATAAACAAATGAAAGTATTGCTACAACATTGTTTTATACAATTGGAAATTTTACGTATACCATGATATCAATTCTAAATTTAATTTAGCATAGTACATTTTGTTTTTCAACGAAACTCTACAATAATGCTTTTAAAAAATATTAAACATTAGCTTTCATTTTCAAACAGTCAACAAAAAGTAATAGCAAACTCGTAAACTAATTTCAATTGTCAAAAATTCCGAACACTTTCAAACTCTTGCAAACATCATTTATAAATTTTGCTACACACAAAATATTTTTATTATTTATATGATACCCCAATAATATTTCGACGCAAAAAGCTGCCAGTTAATTATAGATTTACCATGTCAACCGGTTGACAGAGAGACCGAAAATTACACGCTCATTAAAACGCATTATTACAAACATCTACGACAACGGCAGTTTGATAGATTCCTCGTTTACCCTTATATCCACAGTAACATTTTTTTAATTAATTATAAGCTTCTGCTCCCTGGGTAAGCATTTCGTGAACGTGAGCAATAAATGCAATCTCATTAATAAAAACAATATGGCAGCTTTTAGCATCGAGTTTATTGTGCAGTTGTATCATCGGCATATAAGACTTTCTTCTCTGGCCGCGCACGCGCCGTGCGGCGGCGCAAGGAACAGCTTGCCATTGGCACACGCGCAGAGCTGATAGATGTTTTGGTGGTGAGGGTCGTGCGTGTGCGGCGTCGACGGTGGCAAGGGTAGGGCTGATTTCAGCTTGGGCATGTATATACTTGGGGCGTCTAAGCGTATCTGTAGAAGAAGAATGGGTTGATGTTCGTCTAGTACAGTCTGCAGGTTCAATTGGTACAGTACTTATTTTTTGGCTTAAATACTTGTGGCAAAGATGGACAGAAAGTCGTTTGGAATGGAAGAGGAATAGAAACAACAAGTCTCAATCAAAATCGTCTAGCAAATGTCTGTCAAATAGCTATCTATCTATACATATAATAAGAACCCAAAACAATGTTTTTTAGAATTATTGTCTGTTTGTCTGTGCGTTTGTGCGCGCTAATCTCAGAAACGGCTTAACCTAGAAGGATGCAGTTTTCACTGATATGTTGGTATTTTCTTGGATTAACATTTAGTGTTTGTTTCATTTGAATCGGTTCACAAATAAGAAAGATACGTCTATTTTAAGAATTTATAGAACAGTTTTTAGAAGTAGTGACTTGGGAGTAGGTACGGTGGTAAATGTGAACGCGGGTGTGCGGGGGGGGGGGATCGGTGGTGGGTCGGTGGGGGGAGGGGTGCGGGGGGGAGGGTGCGGGGGGGGTATTTTTTTTTATATCGAGGAACTAAGGAGAGCCATAATTGATGAAAAAACAAATTGGATAAAAAAAATAAACTGCCCAAATTACTAATTCCACGCGGACGGAGTCGCGGGCAAAAGCTAGTACATAATATATGTAATGTAATAATCAACTGAATAGAACGGTCAATCACATATGAATTCACAGACATGTTTAATTTAAAAATACGGCATTATAGGTATAAGGCATCAGAACTAATAAGGGAGAATACTCACGGAGCCAGCGACGGATTTGAGCCGGAAGGTGGTGAGGCAGCTGGCGCTGATGTCACCTGCACGCGACTCCAGCAAGATACCTTGCGGCGCGTGCATCTCTAGCGAGCGCGTTGGCGATTCTAAACTGCAGTCACAACATGGTCAACCGTTATTATGTTAATCTCAGCCAGGAAGGAGTTCAAGGAAGAAAGAAGAACTGCTTGCAGCCAAACTACCCAAGCAATATTTAGATATGAGCACCAAAGTCTTGCCACAAAAAAATTAAAGGACTCGTCTAAATAAATGAGACCAGAGATCTAAGACAAGGTTTACTAGAAGCGAAAGCGAATTTCTACCACAGTATTACGCACAACTCGCACAAGCTAGATTTACTACAGGTAAAGTAAAACTAAATATGACAGTTTGGCGGCAAAATATTTACCTCAATAAACTTTATCTTGGCACTAAAAATGATGATCTACCGAGTCCTACCAAAATTGTAAAACCCCCTGCCCATACCCCCTGGGAGGCGGTAGGATAAAGTTTTAAACAAAGTTTCATTGAGGTACATACATATTTTGCCGCCAAATTATGTTATTTTTCCTGTAGTAATTAGAATCATAAATGAGAAAGTTTTTGAAGATGTTGGATGTTTGAATGTTTGTTAATCCATCACGCAATAACGGTAGAACGGATTTAGGTGAAACTTGGCTTCCAGATGGCAGTCAGATTGAATTGAAACTTAGGATACTTAATAGCCGGTTAAGAGTTCTCGTAGGATAATATTTTTTCTTAAAACAAGAATGGAGGGCGCTGTCCAAGAACGTTGAAGTACCTCTACTTTCAAGATGACGTGTTACTGTCGTCTGCGATCCATAGACGTTGTCCAAGCAAACGTTGTGCTTAAAAAATGTTAGAGTAACCTATTCTCATGGATTTCTATCAAAGACGAAGCCGCGGTATAAAGCTAGTTATTTTCACTGGCGTAACTATAAGCGGCAGGGCTGGCAAAATGCCACGGGCCCCCAACCCTAGAGGACCCCGGCCCATGAGGCCGCGAGCTCAGAAATAGCATCAAAATTAAATTAAAACTTGACTTTACTACAAGGGTTCCGTCCAAAGAATCTGCCACGGGCCTCAGATGATATAGTTGCGGCCACTGGTTATTGTATAAATCAATGCTACCAGGCATCTCTTCCACCTGCATAGATAAAAGCATCTGACTTACGTAAGTCTTTTGGCAGGTGGCGCGCGCACGAGCGGCGTCTGCGCTGACGTGTGCAGCGTGGCGCCGGCCGGGCTGGTGATGGTGAGCGTGTCGGCGCCTATCGTGACGGCGCCCTGCCCCGCGCCCAACAACAGCGCGCCCCGGGCGTCCCGCACCTCTAGGCGTGGCGCAGTTACCTCTAAACGATCAGGACCTGGTGAGCAGTAAGCATTGCTGGTCGAGTAGCTTTGGAAAAGTTGCTGCGTGTTGTCTTGGTTGTCTTTGTTCAAAATTTTTTTAATATGTTAAATAGACAGATGAATTTACAGCCCACCTGTTGGAAAGTCAAAAAATAAGGCATTCACACAGATGACCTATGCGCTACCTACTCTTAGGACTAAGCTGGAATGCATCTATCTAGTAATTTCACAAGCAAGCAAGTTATTAAGTAATAACTATCCATAAATAATATATAATACTAGCTTTTGCCAGCGACTTCGTACGCGAAGACAATAACGACTGTTAGAGTTGTTTGCATGAAATTTGGCACACAGGTAGTTTATTACGTGGATTAACACATAGGGTAATGCCAGGAAAATGTAAAGTTCCCGCGGAATTTGAATAAGTGAATTCTAAAGCCGGCAAGCCGCGGTGGCCTAGAGGTTTGACCTATGCAAAGGCAAAGGGTCATGGGTTCTTAAGCAAAAGGTCATGGGTTTGAGCCCGGGCTTGGACCTCTTGAGTTATTCCGAATTCGTGTGCTAAATTACGTTTGAATTTTACCATGAGCTTTACAGTGAAGGAAAACATCGCGAGAAAGGCTGCACACACCTGAGAAGAAATTCAATGGTATACACCCGCACTGTACAAATCGCACCGGGCCCAAGTGGGAACTAAGGCCCAAGTGTTCTCGTTCTGGGAGGAAGCCTGATTGAAACAACAACATTTTATCCCGGAAAAGTGTACAGCATACCGCGGGATAGAAATAATTGTCAAAACATTTTGAAAATCAGAGACAGTGTAGTTTTTTATTAGTGAAACATTTTTAAAAATCAGCCCCCACGTTCAATTCACTTATTTCTATCCCGTGGGAATTTTGCATTTTCCCGTAGAAAAGTAGCCTATGCCAGTCAGGGATATTGTAGCTTTCAAATTGTAAAATACTTTTTAAAATCAGCCCCAAAGTTGAATTTACTTATTTCGATCCCGCGGGAAATTTGCGTTTTCCCGTAAAAAAAGTAGCCTATGTCAATCAAGGATAATGTAGCTTTCAAATTGTAAAATATTTTTAAAAATCAGCCCCTAAGTTGAATTTACTTATTTCTATCCCGCGGTAATTTTGCATTTTCCCGGAAAAAGTACTTTATGTCAATGAGGGATACTGTGGCTTACTATTGGTGAAAGAATGTTCAAAATCAGCTCCGAAGTTGAATTCAGTTTTTTCTATCCCGCGGGAATTTTGCATTTTCCCGAAGAAAAAGTAGCCTATGTCAATTGGGGATAGTCATATTAAATCATATAAAATAATTTTTAAAATCAGTGCCGAAGATGAATTTACTTATTTCTATCCCGTGGGAATTTTGCTTTTCCCGGAGAAAAGTACCCTATGTCAAACAGGGATACTGTAGCTTACTATTGGTGAAAGAATTTTTAAAATCAGCCCCAAAGTTGAATTCAAATTTTTTCTATCCCGTGGGAATTTCGTATTTACCCGAAGAAAATGTAGCCTATGTCAATTGGGGATAATCATATCATATTATATGAAAAAAGTTTTAAAATCAGTGCCAAAGTTGAATTTACTTATTTCTATCCCGTGGGAATTTTGCATTTTCCCGGAAAAAAGTACCCTGTGTCAATCAAGGATACTGTAGCTTACTATTAGTGAAAGAATTTTTAAAATCAGCCCCAAAGTTGATTTCAAATTTTTCTATCCCGTGGGAATTTTGAATTTTCCCGAATAAAAAGTAGCCTTTGTCAATCGGGGATATTCATATCACATAGTGTGTATGAATTTTTAAAATCAGCCCCGAAATTGAATTAATTTATTTCTATCCCTTGGGAATTTTGCATTTTCTCGGATAAAAAGTAACCTTTGTAAATCAAGGATAGTGTAGCTTTTAAATTCTGAAAGAATTTTTAAAATCGGCTCAATAGTTTCAGAGATTCCGTTACAAACAAATAAACAAAGAAAGTTGAGATATTTCCCTATCCCGTGGGAATTTAAAAAATCCTTCCTTAGTGCACCTCTTCATTACTCAAGGTACATGTGTGCCAAATTTCAAGTCCCTAGCCCCAGTGGTTTAGGATGTGCGTTGTCTGTCAGTCAGGGGTATGTATTACAATACTGAAGTACGAAAGACCGAATGTATTAAAATATCGAATGGGTCAAAAGACCGACACGATTTTTTTCTGAAACCGTAAACTTATCAGAATTTATTAAAACGGCATCATACAGAACCCATTAGGTTAGGTTAGGTTTGTTTTATAACAATCTTAAAAAGTTAACGGTTTCAGAAAAAAATCGTGTCGGTCTTTTGACCCATTCGATGTTTTAATACATTCGGTCTTTCGTACTTCGGTATTGTAATACATACCCGTCAGTCAGTCAGTCAGTCAGTCACGGTACTGTTTTATAGGTATAGATAGATAATCACAGCATACCTACGAGAGGACCAATAAATTTCTGTTTTTTTTTTTTTTTAAATGTCACCCATGTATCTATCTAATACCTTTAAGCGAGCAATTCTTGTATATATATATATATATATATATAATCATTCTTGTATATCTATATATATAAAATTCTAAACTGACTGACTGACTGTTGATATATCAACGCACAGCCCAAACCACTGGACCTAGAGACTTGAAATTTTGCACATAGATACCTTATACAATGTAGGCATCCACTAAGGAAGGATTTTCGGGAATTCCCACGGGAACGGGAAAAAACGGGATTTATATATTCGATTCCGAGTGACCGTATCTCCGTAACTATAATAACTAGACTCTTCAAATTTGATACACAAGTAGGTATTACATTAGTTAAAACATCAATTTCAGGATTTTTAAAATTCCTACGGGATAAGGAAAAAAACGGAATTTATATATTCAGTTCAACGGAATCCTATGAACTATAATTACTAGACTCTTCAAATTTGGCATAGAAGTAGGTAATTATAATAGTAAAAAAAAATTTTAAGGATTTTCGGAAATTTCCACGGGTTAAGGAAAAAACGGGATTTTTCGTTTTACTGGTCGTAGAAAGCTAAAATTCGGCATGTAGGTTGCTTGGGGAGTGTAGAGGAGCATTGAGAGAGGAATTTCCAAAATTTTCACGGGAACGGGAAAAAACGGGATTTTTCGTTTTTGTGATCGTTGAAAGCTGAAATTTGGCACGTAGGTTGCTTGGAGAGTGTAGCGGAGCATTGAGAGAGGACTTTCCAAAATTCCCACGGGAACGGGCAAAAACGGGATTTTTCATTTTACTGGTCGTAGAAAGCTGAAATTCGGCATGTAGGTTGCTTAGGGAGTGTAAAGGAGCATTTAGAGAGGATTTTCAGAAATTCCCACGGGATAAAGAAATAATCGGGATTTATCGTTTTACTGGTCGTAGAAAGCTGAAATTTGGCAAGTGGGTTCCTTGGGGAGTGTAGAAGAGCATTAAGAAAGGACTATCCAAAATTCACACTGGAACGGGAAAAACGGGATTTTTCGTTTTTCTGGTCGTAGAAAGCTGAAATTCGGCATGCAGGTTTTTTGGGGAGTGTAGAGGAGCATTGAGAGAGGACTTTCCAAAATTCCCACGGGAACGGGAAAAGAGAATTTTTCGTTTTACTGGTCATAGAAAGCTGAAATTCGGCATGTAGGTTGCTTGGGGAGTGTAAAGGAGCATTGAGAGAGGACTTTCCAAAATTCCCACGGGAACGGGAAAAACAGAATTTTTCGTTTTACTGGTCATAGAAAGCTGAAATTCGGCATGCAGGTTGTTTAGGGAGTGTAGAGGAGCATTGAGAGAGGATTTTCCAAAATTCCCACGGGAACGGGAAAAAAAGGGATTTTTCGTTTTACTGGTTGTAGAAAGCTGAATTTGGCATGTAGGTTGCTTGGGGAGTGTAGAGAGCATTGTGAGAGGACTTTCCAAAATTCCCACAGGAACGGGAAAAAACGGGATTTTTCGTTTTACTGGTCGTAGAAAGACGAAATTTGACAAGTGGGTTCCTTGGGGAGTGTAGAGGAGCACTAAGAAAGCATTTCCCGAAATTCTTACGGGAAAGGGAAAAAACGGGATTTTGCGTTTTACTGGTTGTAGAAAGCTAAAATATCAAAATTCATAAGTTCACACTGTAAATAGGCCGCAAAGGGCTCTTTAACCGAGTTCTAAAAAAGGAGGAGATTATGCATTCCACTTTATGTATTTTTTTATGTAGGTATGTTCGCCGATTTCTTGGTCAATTGTTGACCGATTATAAAAATTATTTTTTTATTCGAAAGAATACAACATACTCCTGAGATGGTTCCATTATCACCAAATCAGGATCTGATGACGGGATCTTAGGGAAATCGAGAGCAACCCTCAAATTTTGTGGGCACGCTTTACGTTTTTCATATATTTTCTCAAGCTACTTAAGTGTTTGCGTCTGGTAGACATCATCTCATGCCGATGAGCTGATGATGGAAGGTAAAACTCCTTAACGGTTAGGAGTTGAGATATTTTTTCAAATATTATAGGTACGTATAGACCGATAGTTGTATTCTTTCAGGTTATCCGGATGAGCTGATGATGGAAGGTTAAACTCCTTAACGGTAAGGAGTTATAGGAAGTTTCTTTAAATATCATATGCACGTATAGACCTTTAGTTGTATTCTTTCTGATTATTCCGATGAGCTGATGATGGAACGTATAACTCCTTAACGGTTAGGTCACACAACATAATATGTAAAATATCAATGCTAAGTAGGTACCTACACAGCGCTTCCAGTTCTCAAGTTTCCGTAGAAGGTAAGAAAACATTGAATTATACCTAATGCAGGACAGGGGAAATTAATAATAGGTTTTATATTATTAACAAACCTGGTTATTTTAGTGCCCGCTTTCGAATAGTGAAAAACATTGTATATAAAGAAATAATGTAAAGGACCGTATCTACCTGAAGTTTAGTCGGGCTTGCTTGCTCGCTTACTTGCACGCTTTCTTGCACGCTTGCTTGCTTGCGTGCATGCATGCTTGCTTGCATGCTTGCTTGCTTGCCTGTATGCTTGCTTGCTTGATATCTTGGTTCTTTGAAATACTCATGGTACACGCGAGCGAAGCCGCGGGCAAAAGCTAGTCTATATATATAAAAGAAGAAACTGACTGACTGACTGACTGACTGACATATCAACGCACAGCCCAAACCACTGGGCCTAGAGATTCCAAATTTGGCATGTAGGTTCCTTATAAGGTCTAGGGGTGCACTAAGAAAGGATTTTTCAAAATTCACTCCCTAAGGGGGTGAAACGGGGGTCCAAAGTTTGTATGGGGAAACAAGATTAGTTTGACTATTTTATTCGAAACTTCAAAGAAGTACTCCTAATTATAAATGAGTAAACACGTGTTTCAGGTTTTTTGAGAATTCAACCCCTAAAAGGGGGAAAGGGGTAACAAAGTCTGAAATCAACATGGGTGTTGTTTCTATGATTTATCGGGTCGCTGGTTATGAAAACAACAACGGTTTTAAAATCCAACGTGGCGGACGTAAAGGGTGTGTAATACGAGATATAACAACTTATTATCTAATATTCATAATATATACGCTCACTTTATATAAACTCGTTTAGTATAACGTTCACTGGATATAATGAACGAAAAGTATAATTATAAAATATCTAATTTTGTAATGTATAACGTTGTTTATATATAATATCAATTGATATAACGATCAAAGCGTATAATGTTCATAACACCTAAGATTTAAAACGTATAAATTCATTAAAAACTTTAATGCAAGCAAACAATCAAGCAATCCATTCATTTCTTCCGCTCTGTTACAAAAAAAAAAACCTAACCTATCCAAGTCGCTTCTGCCCCGAAAAGTCTTGCTCGCTCGCTTCGCTCGCTCGTGCCACTTAATTTTACATTTACACATATTATTATATATCATGACTGTTATACGTAATGTTTGTTATGTTAAAAGAAATTAGTCCATATTAATCTTATACAAATTGAAGTTATATAAAAATAACGTTATATAATTTAAGCGTTATAGGTTTAAAAATTATACTTTTTGTTGTTATAGCTAACGTTCATTATATCTTCTGAACGTTATTAAAATGAAAATAGATATTTTGTAGTTATATCTCGTGGGACGCACCCGGACGTAAAATACCATCTCCCTGGATGGGGTGCGATGGGGTTGAAAAATGTCTAAATAAACTAAATGACTGTTGATATATCAACGCACAGCCCAAACCACTAGACCTAGAGACTTGAAATTTTGCACATAGATACCTTATACAATGTAGGCATCCACTATTGAAGGATTTCTGGGAATTCCTACGGGAACGGGAAAAAACGGAATTTATATATTCGATTCCGAGTGACTCTATCTAAGTAACTATAACAACTAGACTCTTCAAATTTGATACACAAGTAGGTATTACATTAGTTAAAACAGTGATTTCAGGAATTTTCAAAATTCCCACGGGATAAGGAAAAAATGGGATTTATATATTCAGTTCAACGGGATCCTATGAACTATAATTACTGGACTCTTCAAATTTGGCATAGAAGTAGGTAATTATAATGATAAAAAACAGTTTTAAGGATTCTTGGAAATTCCCACGGAATAAGGAAAAAACGGGATTTTTCGTTTTACTGGTCATAGAAAGCTGAAATTCGGTATGTAGGTTGCTTAGGGAGTGCAGAGGAGGATTGAGAGAGAACTTTCCTAAATTCCCACGGGAACGGGAAAAACGGGATTTTTCGTTTTACTGGTCGTAGAAAGCTGAAATTCGGCATGTAGATTGCTTGGAGAGTTTAGAGGAGGATTGAGAGAGGACTTTCCAAAATTCCGACGAGAACGGGAAAAAACGGGATTTTTCATTTTACTGCTCGTAGAAAGCTGAAATTCGGCATGTAGGTTGTTTGGGGAGTGTAGAGGAGCATTGAGCGACGACTTTCCAAAATTCCCAAGGGATCGGGAAAAACGGGATTTTTCATTTTACTGGTCATAGAAAGCTGAAATTTGGCAAGTGGGTTCCTTGGAGAGTGTAGGGGAGCATTAAGAAAATTTCTTACGGGAACGGGAAAAAACGGGATTTTTCGTTTTACTGGTTGTAGAAAGCTAAAATTTCAAAATTCATAAGTTTATACTGTAAGTAGGCCGTAAAGGGCTCTTTAACCGACTTCAAAAAAAGGAGGAGGTTATGCATTCTGTATGTATTTTTTATGTAGGTATGTTCACCGATTTCTCGGTCAATTGTGGACCGGTTATAAAAAATATTTTTTTATTCGAAAGAATACAATATACTCCTGAGATGGTCCCATTGTCACCAAATCAGGATCTGATGACGGGATCTCTGGGAAATCGAGGGCAACCCTCAAATTTTGTGGGCACGCATTACGTTTTTCATATATTTTCTTGTTCTTGTTTCATGTTGATGAGCTGATGATGGAAGGTAAAACTTCTTAACGGTTAGGAGTTGAGGATATTTTTTCTAATATTATAGGTACGTATAGACCGATAGTTGTATTCTTTCTGGTTATCCAGGTGAGCTGGTGTTGGAAGGTATAACTCCTTAACGCTTAGGTCACACAACACCTTAAAAAGATACTATAATTATGTATAATATCAATGCGAAGTAGGTACACAGCGCTTCCAGTTACTCAAGTTTCCGAAGAAGGTAAGAAAACATTGAATTATACCTAATATTATTAACAAGCCTGGTTATTTTAGTGCCCGCTTCCGAATTAGTGAAAAACATTGTATATAAAGAAATACTGTAAAGGACCGTATCTACCTGAAGTTTAGTCGGGCTTGCTTGCACGCTTGCTTGCACGCTTACTTGCACGCTTTCTTGCACGCTTGCTTGCTTGCGTGCATGTGTAGGCTTGCTTGCATGCTTGCTTGCATGCTTGCTTGCTTACCTGTATGCTTGCTTGATATCTTGGTTCTTTGGAATACTCATGGTACACGCGAGCGAAGCCGCGGGCAAAAGCTAGTATACATATATATATAATCAAGATTATAAGATTATCAAAGTAAGAAGTTCTATTTTCAAATAGGTTTTTTATTTCTTATAATTTGAAACAACAAATTTCGTAATCAGCGACTGCATCAAATAAGGAACATTTATGAATGGGTATCAAATGTAAATAAAATAAAAATATCGTAGGATTTCAAACTTAATTGTTTTTTTGTTTCAATTTGGTATTTGACATTAGTTATTGTTGTTAGTTGTATTTATAACAGTTATTATTGATAGATTGTGAGTAAATTTTAAGAAATATTCGGACGTGATTTTCTTCCTACTTCATTTGTGCTAATTTTTTCTACCAAAAATTAAAAAAATCATAGTATTTATAGCTTTTTAGAAAGCTAGAAATACGAACACGTTTTACGTATAATTTGCACGCCAAATGCATTCGTAAAATTTTCTGTTTTTGTACCATTAATGTTGAACAGCCTGATAAAAAAACACATTTTTTTTACTTTTTGTTCTCGCATTCATAAACGTGTACAGATAGTTGCACTTTTAATATTGCATAAGAACAGCTATTTTATCTTGTACACAACCAAATAAAAAAAGTTGACTTATATGGTCAACTTTTTTTAATAAATTTTTGATTGATGAGTTGACTTTGAGATATGTTCGGACGTGATTTTCTTCCTACGTCCTTTGTGATTATTTTTTTCTGGCAAACATTTACAAAAATGATAGTATTAGTAGTTTGATAGAAAGCTAGAAATAAGTACATGTTTTCCGTATAATCTACACGCCAAATGTTATAGTAAAATTTTCTGTTATTGCGCCATTCGTTTTGAACAACCTTATAAAAAAAATCATATTTTTTTTACTTTTTGGTCTTGCGTTCTTAAACGTGTCAGATAATTATACTTTTAATATTGCATAAGAACAGTTATTTTATCTTGTACATAATAAAATAAAAAAAGTTGACTTAAGTGGCCAACTTTTTTTGCAAAAAACTTAAATTTCAATTATCTCAGAAATGGTTCATTTTTGCATAGGCCATTATGGGACAAAAATGATTGCAAATGACCTCCCCCATAATCCCTTCACGGGAATAGGTCGACTTACCAATAACCCTGTATATGTATGTTTATCCGTTGCCTAGTACCCATAACACAAGCTTTACTAAGCTTACTTTGGGACTAGGTCAATTGGTGTAAATTGTCCCGTGATATTTGTTTATTATTTATTTATTATTGCTCTCTACGTTCATTTATATTGCTTTAATCATCCGTCCTAACGTATTACTTTCACAAAATTAGCAACATTGCGAAACCATATTAAACTTCTCCAATAAAAAATCTTCCATGCTTTATTCTGATTTTATACCAGGCATTATGACTAAATTAAGAACACTGGCAATAAAACCATACCTAAAAATAGTCGACTCTGTACCAAGCCCTCCGTGTCCCTCGTAGATACGGTGAAGTTCCGCGACGATTCGACGGTGATAGGCTGCCCTCTCCTTGACTTGATACTCGAAGCGAACAGGGAGTCCAGCACTAGAGCTTGCCCCAAAAGCTGCAAACCACCGGGCACTATCCGCAGCTGGCCCATGCCTTCCTGGCAGGTGAACAAGCAACCAATAAATAAACAGTTTAGGGACACCCCTTGTAGGTCAGACATAATCACGAATACCAACATTTGCATTTGTTTTGTTTTTTTAATCAGAAACATTTCCAATACGAATATGAATATGTATGATAGAACACAAAAAATAAGAAAAATATCTATAGGTTGCTTAATTAGGACGGGCCTATTTTAATCATTAGTAGTAAGTGGATAAGGCTCAAAAGCGTTTCAATCATCTCCATTTGTGTATTACGAAAGTCCGTAAATATATTCGTTAACTAAAACCAAATTATTTTTGTTCTCCGCGACCCACAACGCCACGCATTATCGCGCGTAGCGGTAGTTAGTTTTAGTTCATTCACATAATAATATATTAGTCGATTTTTATAACAAACAAGATACGACGGTTGAAACGATCCTGAGATACCCTTCATGAGATATCATTGCTAATAATTATATGGAACAAAATATTTAAAATAAAAAAAAAAAACAGAAGATAGCTAATTGAAACCAGACCCATGTATTTGTTGACTGTTCCCTTCTATTCCCTAATAAATTGAAAAATACTCACTGAATTAAAATCCAAGACTTTTAAAACCCATAACGTCAAAGCAAGGTTCACGATCATCATAAGCATGAGCGCCATGACAAGGATATAGAGGCATTTCTTCCTCCAGCCATAGATGCCGACTTTGAATTGACTGTTGTAGCTGTTCCTCATCGAGTCCACCTTTGTTTCCCGACCGGCATTGTTGTTCAGGATTGGCTCCGGAGTTGTCTTGTCAGCGTAGGGTATCCTGGAAGCAATATACTTTAAACAATGCAGGAAAACTTAAGTTTGTGACGGATCATCTGGTTTATTAAAGGGTGATTTTAAAGCTGAAGACGTTTAATTTATATTCGAGTGCATGCATTTGAAATAGGGTCGGATTAAATATAAAACTTCGGCAAATCTGACATCTCTAGTTTTTACTATTTTTACTTTTCAAGCTAATTGCTAACCTTAATGTAACGTACCCAACATTATTTATGGAAACATCTTTATTACTTCAAAGTAAGGTATTCTTATGTTAATGTTAATTCTCTTACAGCCGACTATTGGCCAAATTAATAAATTACTATAGGTAGTGGCCTGCGAAGAATACGTTTAACGTTATCCAGCGGTAACTACGCAATTTTTCGGGATAAAATGTATGCTATATGTTACCTAACCCAGATTATAAACTATCTGCGTGTCAAATTTTATCAGAATCCCTCAAACTGTTTCAACGTGGAAAAAAAAATCACGCGACAATTCACACCAATTGACCTAGTCCCAAAGTAAGCTAAGCAAAGCTTGTGTTATAGTTACTAGACAACGGATAAACATACTTATAGATGTAGATAGATACATACTTAAATACATATTAAAAACCCAAGACCCGAGAACAAACATTCGCATTTTTCATACAAATATCTACCACGACACGGGAATCGAACCCGTAACCTCAAGCTTCGTTGTCAGGTTCTCTAACCACTACGCCATATAGTTTCGCCATGTCTATCTGCCCGTTCTTCCGTCCATAGCTTAGTAATTTAAGGATTTTAAGGTACCTCCCACAGTCGTCAAGTGCGGGTGATTTTTTTTCTCATCTTTTCTGATATTATAGTCTGGGATATCGTTGGAGGGTCTTTTAAAATCATTACGGGATTATAAAAACGATTTTTTGATACAGTAATTCATTTGCAAAATATTCAACTTTAAAGTGCTAATTTTTGTCAAAGTCGAGCGTCAATCAAAAAGCTGTAATAACTGATGGTTTGAAATTTTGAAAAAAATCATGATTAGAGGTAATATATCAAATTAACAAGTAAAACTGTTATGCCTAAGTTTCATCATCATTTCAGCCGAAAGACGTCCACTGCTGAACATAGGCCTCCCACAAAGCTCGCCAAACAGTCCGGCCCCACGCCATCCGCATCCAATGCGTTCCAGCAATCTTAATAAACCTTAATGGCTAAGTTTGCTTGAGAGTTATTAGAACTTTAAGAGTAAATATCAGCCTAACTTATAAAATATACCTATCTACTTGGAAAATTCCGTCCAAAACACAAAGAAAAATATTACTTGTTTAATGCGGATAGTATTATTGCTAGTAAAATTAATAAGTTATGCAAAGATTTTTTAGTAACGAATACCCCTGAATACGGTACCCTATCCTGGGCGTGTCCGACACGCTCTTGGCCGGTTTTTAAAACTTGAACTTAAGCTTTAATCAGAATATACACAAAGATACTAATTATTTATAAAACATTATCAATATTGACATAATAAAACAGTATTTATCTTAAAACCACGCACGTATAAGATGCGTGATGTTTAGATTAAAATATTAATTACTAAATATTATACAATACTTTAAACAATGTGATAAAAGACGTGATTAGTTCTTATGTCTCGTCTTATCAACCTATTATAAATATATTTTCTTAATAGCGTAATAGACGCCTCTGTAAATACAATTACCAAAACTAAAACTTTTTAAGAGAAAGATTAACTAATTTTCTTTATAAATCTGTTAAGCTTAATTTAAGGTAAAAGTTATATCCATCCAAATCCAAATTAATATGAAATATATTTTAACAACTACGTGTAAAGAAAATAAGGGTCATCATGCTCTACGTGATGCCCTTGCTTTGAACATTTCATTTGGAGAGAATAATTTCACAACATAGCACCACGTAAATGGCCGCCACGGCATTGAATAGCCTTTGACAGAGTTGAATTTGTCGCGGCGAACGAGTGCTTACAACGACCGAGCTGTTTCAAGCACAGTCATTTCACTTGCATAAATCACAACTTTATTTCCTCCCGCCCGTTGGACAGTAGCTTACACGACGAGCTCATGGGACTGTCTTGAACGCGTTCAGAATAGCAGAATGATTTAAAATAAATTGATAATTTCGTTGAAAATCAAAGTTGTAACTTTACTTTGTTTCACATATTATTAAAACATGATTGTTTGGGTGATTTGCGTAGGATCATTTCCAGGAACGATCTTCACCAATTATTTTACTATTCGGCGACTAATCGTGCAAGCTCGTCGTATGTTTGAGTCACACACGACTGCAGTTCATATAGAATTGAAGTAATTCATTACTTCTTTTTAATGTATTTGTGCATTTAATATTTTACATTTCCAGTGAATTTATGTACATGAGTATTGTGCCCGGCCGGCCGCGGTGACTGCTCGTATTTTCGGCATTAAAACAGCCTACCTTTAGTTCGTTCGAAATAAAACTGCACTTTTTATGTTTCGATAAAACTCGGTTTATAGTTTCAACGTCATTATAAAACCATGTTTAAGCTGAGAGTCAACGTATATTGTTAGTAGGACGAACATGTTCTGAAGTTTACGATGTTTAAATAAATTATTTAATAATCCGTATATTTTATTATTTTAATGGATATTATGCACGATAGTAATTGTCCAGAATGCTTACGGTGAATAAGAGCGATGCAGTATTTTAATTCTTAAACTATATTAATGCGTGAATCAATTACTAAATAATTTTACTCCTTGAATCGAGATGAAGCTCAAACGTCAGTCAAGTCCATATTATAAACATCAACTGTACAACAAATTAAAGTTAGGTTTTACCATTGCTAGTAATTTTAAATCATCATTTAATTAAATGATGATTTAATAGATAATTATCTAATGAACTAAAACAATTACTTTGCTCACCCGCGACCTCAAGAAGGAAAGCGGAAGGTCGCGGGTGAGCAAAGTAATTGTTTTAGTTCATTAATATGGACCTCCGCAAAGTAACGCCTGATTCAATAAATTAGATAATTATCTATCTACAATTAATTGATTCAGGGGTTAATTTACAACGGTTCATTCTTATTTCTGAACTACAAACCTTACTAAACAGATACAACGAAATAAATTCATAAGATAAAAAAATTATAACTTTTGGTAGGCGAGTAGTAAGGTAAAAGGTTATATTTCATTTACCAGTATATACTTAATGAACTGAAACAATTACTTTTCTCGCCCGCAAACTATACATATAGTAAGAGAGACCACGACACTAATCCTAGTTCGATAAGACTCCCAGATGATATATATATAATTAGTGACGTATTTAATGGGGACCACGAAACGGCGATGCTGCAATGCAAAAAATCTGGCAAAGCCAAAAAAAAATAAAAATAAAAAATATTAAAAAATCCGGTTTCTAGTATGATAAGACTCCTAAGTTTTGTTTGTTCCTCGAAACAGGGGAGGGATAGGACTTTTCGATAGTGCAGTGCTGCAAGCCCCCCTGATTGACCTAATCAGTGGCAGCAGCATGATAAGTGACGCCTCGTACCTAGGTATCTAGTATGATCGACCTCCTCAAAAAATCCAAGCTCATTCGAAAGATCATCGATTTCTGTGCAAGAAAAACCACTGCTGCATTTTCCAAACAGTGGAGAAAGCTGGAGAAAGCGTTTGCTACTTATACCATGTCGTCGTAGAGTCGTGGAATCTACTAATCGATTATTCAAAGGATAAAAATGTGTAGATCATACCTACTTAACTAAAACGCGTAAGTTATTCTCAATCGCTCACTAGTATTAAGTACTAGGTATTTGTTATACACATTTTACCAAAATCTTATTTTTGCTCAAAAAATAAACCTATCTTTATTTGGAAACAGCAATACTCATCCTACAATACTTGTCATTGTCAAACCGAAACTTCCCCAGCGAAAAGCTCTATTGTTGTAAACTTGTAGGTCTCAATATTCTCGCCAATATACATGTTTCAACGAGACGTGTACAAAGGCGACCTATCTGGTATTCGTGAAACTGGCCAGCACCAGCGGGCGACGGACGAGGGTCATAAATTTACAAGGATTCTAGCACGACACGAGCATTGCTCTATGAAAAATACTAGGTTACGTCTCGACCGCAGAGCGTAAGCTGCATCCCTGCATTTTATGTGGCTGGGTTGACCCACGTTTAGTGTAAATCCGATATCCACTAGGCAGGTGCATCAATTCATGCCCCTATGACATCCAGTAGCGATAGAATACAAAATTATTAGCACGTTTCGTACATCTTTTTAGGGTTCCGTAGTCAACTAGGAACCCTTATAGTTTCGCCATGTCTGTCCGTCTGTCTGTCCGCGGCTAAGCTCAGAGACTGTTAGTACTAGAAAACTGTTATTTGGCATGAGCATATATATTAGTCACGCCGACAAAGTGGTTAAATAAAAAATACTAAAAAAATTTTTTTTAGGGTACCTCCCCTCCCATAGACGTAAAGTGGGGGTGATTTTTTTTTCTCGACTAACCCTATAGTGTGGGGTATCGTTGGATAGGTCTTTTAAAACCATTGGGGGGTTGCTTACATGATTTTTGTATTCAGTGATTTGTTTGCGAAATATTCAACTTTAAAGTGAAAATTTTCATTAAAATCGACCGTCCCCCCCCCCCCCCCGCTAAAATCTAAACTGTTGGGTGGAAAAATTTTAAAAAATTCTTAATGGTAGTAAATATATTAAATTTACGAGGAAAATTATAGCGGCTAAGATTGCTTGGGAATTATTTGTAGTTTAAGAGTAAATAGTAGCCTAAGGTATTAAACATACCGTCACTACTTTGAAAAACTCGTATCTCAAATCAGCATGTAAACAAAGCTGAACCATGATACGCGCGTAATAAAGTTCACTTTGCCAGATTAACGATTTTGAGATACGAGCTTTTTTCAAAGTATTGACGATACCTAACTTGGAAGATTCCGTACACATACGAAATCCTTAGAAAAATATTACTTGATTTTTTCGTAATGGCTACGGAACCCTATCTTGAGCGTGTCCGACACGCTCTTGGCCGGTTTTTTTGTATTATAGTCATCGGCTCGTTTTCCACGCCAAAGAATCTGTGTTTACTATAGTTTCTTCAATGGTACCTACCTTCTTTGCAGGTACTTTCGTTAACTACAAAATATATCAACTACTATTTTACAGGGTGTAACTTCACAACTATTAAATTTATACTAAAAATTTGCTGCCATTGCAATGTTTTCTTTTAGCAGTAAGTTAGTAAGCTAGTTTTTAAGCTATACTATACTAGGTGTGTAACATTATAGATGTTTTGGTCATCTAACTGTAAGTCTATAATTATAATTTTATTAAATAAGTAAACTAGAGATGCTACAGAGTACCTTGTTTGTAATCTTAATCTATATATATAAAATTCTAAACTGACTGACTGACTGACTGACTGACTGTTGATATATCAACGCACAGCCCAAACCACTGGACCTAGAGACTTGAAATTTTGCACATAGATTCCTTATACAATGTAGGCATCCACTAAGGAAGGATTTTCGGGAATTCCCACGGGAACGGGAAAAAACGGGATTTATAGATTCGATTCCGAGTGACCGTATCTCAGTAACTATAATAACTAGACTCTTCAAATTTGATACACAAGTAGGTATTACAATAATAAAAACATCGATTTCAGGATTTTTCAAAATTCTCACGGGATAAGGAATAAACGGGATTTATATATTCAGTTCAACGGAATCCTATGAACTATAATTACTAGACTCTTCAAATTTGGCATAGAAGTAGGTAATTGTAATAGTAAAAAACAGTTTTAAGGATTTTTGGAAATTCCCACGGGATAAAGAAAAAACGGGATATTTCGTTTTACTGGTCGTAGAAAGCTGAAATTCGGCATTAAGGTTGCTTGGGGAGTGTAGAGGAGCATTGAGAGAGGAATTTCCAAAATTCCCACGGGAACGGGAAAAAACGGGATTTATATATTCGATTCCGAGTGACCCCATCTCAGTAACTATAATAACCAGACTCTTCAAATTTTGATACACAAATAGGTATTACATTAGTTAAAATACGAATTTCAGGATTTTTCAAAATTCCCACGGGATAAGAAAAAAACGAGATTTATATATTCAGTTCAACGGAATCCTATGAACTATAATTACTAGACTCTTCAAATTTGGCATAGAAGTAGATAATCATAATAGTGAAAAACAGTTTTAAGGATTTTCAGAAATTCCCACGGGATAAAGAAATAATCGGGATTTATCGTTTTACTGGTCGTAGAAAGCTGAAATTTGGCAAGTGGGTTCCTTGGGGAGTGTAGAAGAGCATTAAGAAAGGACTATCCAAAATTCACACTGGAACGGGAAAAACGGGATTTTTCGTTTTTCTGGTCGTAGAAAGCTGAAATTCGGCATAAGGTTGCTTGGGGAGTGTAGAGGAGCATTGAGAGAGGACTTTCCAAATTTCCCACGGGAACGGGAAAAAACGGGATTTTTCGTTTTACTGGTCGTAGAAAGCTGAAATTCGGCATGTAGGTTGCTTGGGAAGTGTAGAAGAGCATTAAGAGAGGACTATCCAAAATTCCCACGGGAACGGGAAAAAACGGGATTTTTCGTTTTACTGGTCGTAGAAAGCTGAAATTTGGCAAGTGGGTTGGGGAGTGTAGAAGAGCATTTAAGAGAGGACTATCCAAAATTCCTACGGGAACGGGAAAAAACGGGATTTTTCGTTTTACTGGTCGTAGAAAGTTGAAATACGGCATGTAGGTTGCTTGGGGAGTGTAGAGGAGCATTGAGAGAGGACTTTTCAAAATTCCCACGGGAACGGGAAAAAACGGGATTTTTCGTCTTACTGGTCGTAGAAAGTTGAAATTCGGCATGTAAGTTGCTCGGGGAGTTAAGAGGAGCATTAAGAGAGGACTTTCCAAAATTCCCACGGGAACGGGAAAAACGGGATTTTTCGTTTAACTGGTCGTAGAAAGTTGAAATTCGGCATGTAGGTTGCTTGGGGAGTGTAGAGGAGCATTGAGAGAGGACTTTCCAAAATTCCCACGGGAACGGGAAAAAACGGGACTTTTCGTTTTACAGGTCATAGAAAGCTGAAATTTGGCATGTAGGTTGCATGTAGAGTGTAGAGGAGAATTAAGAGAGGGTTTTCTAAAATTCCCACGGGTACGGGAAAAAACGGGATTTTTCGTTTTACTGGTTGTAGAAAGCTAAAATTCGGCACGTAGGTTGCTTAGGGAGTGTAGAGGAGGATTGAGAGAGGGCTTTCCAAAATTCCTACGGGAACGGGAACAAACGGGACTTTTTGTTTTAATGGTCGTAGAAAGCTGAAACTCGGCATGTAGGTTTTTTGGGGAGTGTAGAGGATCATTGAGAGAGGACTTTTCAAAGTTCCCACGGGAAAGGGAAAAACGGGATTTTTCGTTTTACTGGTCATAGAAAGCTGAAATTTGGCAAGTGGGTTCCTTGGGGAGTGTTGAGGAGGATTAAGAGAGGGATTTCCAAAATTCCCACTGGAACGGGAAAAAACGGGACTTTATGTTTTACTGGCCGTAGAAAGCTGAAATTCGGCATGTAGGTTGTTTAAGGAGTGTAGAGGAGCATTGAGAGAGGACTTTCCAAAATTCCCACGGGAACGGGAAAAACGGGATCTTTCGTTTTACTGGTCATAGAAAGCTGAAATTTGGCAGGTGAGTTCCTTGGGGAGTGTAGGGGAGCATTAGGAAAACATTTCCCGAAATTCTTACGGGAGGGGAAAAAACGGGATTTTGCGTTTTACTGGTTGTAAAAAGCTAAAATTTCAAAATGCATAAGTTTATACTGTAAATAGGCCGCAAAGGGCTCTTTAACCGACTTCTAAAAAAGGGGGGGGGTTATGCATTCCACCTTATGTATTTTTTTATGTAGGTATGTTCACCGATTTCTTGGTCAATTGTGGACCTGCTTGCTTGCTTGCCTGTATGCTTGCTTGCTTGATATCTTGGTTCTTTGGAATACTCATGGTACACGCGAGCGAAGCCGCGGGCAAAAGCTAGTATATATATATAAAAGAAGAAACTGACTGACTGACTGACTGACTGACTGACTGACATATCAACGCACAGCCCAAACCACTGGGCCTAGAGATTCCAAATTTGGCATGTAGGTTCCTTATAAGGTCTAGGGGTGCACTAAGAAAGGATTTTTCAAAATTCACTCCCTAAGGGGGTGAAAAGGGGGTCCAAAGTTTGTATGGGGAAACAAGATTAGTTCGACTATTTTATTCGAAACTTCACAGAAGTACTCCTAATGGTAAATGAGTAAACACGTGTTTCAGGTTTTTTGAGAATTCAACCCCTAAAAGGGGGGAAAGGGGTAACAAAGTCTGAAAATCAACATGGGTGTTGTTTCTATGGTTTATCGGGTCGCTGGTTATGAAAACAACAACGGTTTTAAAATCCGATGTGGCGGACGTAAAATACCATCTCCCTGGATGGGGATGAAATGTCTAATTAAACTAAATGGCTGTTGATATATCAACGCACAGCCCAAACCACTGGACCTAGAAACTTGAAATTTTGCACATAGATACTTTATACAATTTAGGCATCCAGGATTTTTGGGAATTCCCACGTGGACGGGATTTATATATTCGTTTCCGAGTGACCCAATCTCATTAACTATAATAACTAGACTCTTCAAACTTGATACACAAGTAGGTATTACATTAGTTAAAACATTGATTTCAGGATTTTTCAAAATTCCCACGGGATAAGGAAAAAACGGGATTTATATATTCAGTTCAATGGGATCCTATGAAGTATAATTACTAGACTCTTGAAATTTGGCATAGAAGTAGGTAATTATAATAGTAAAAAACAGTTTGAAGGATTTTCGGAAATTCCCACGGGATAAGGAAAAAAACGGGATTTTTCGTTTTACTGGTCGTCTTCTTCTTCTGAAAGTGCCACTCCATTACTGGAGGTTGGCCGTTAGCTCTGAAAACTTCTCCCTGTCTTGAGCCATCCGGAATAGTTGCTCTGCACTTCTGATCCCGGTCCACTCCCTAATATTCCGCAGCCAAGATTTCTTCCGTCTTCCAGAGCGCCGTTGGTCGTAGAAAGCTGAAATTCGGCATCTAGGTTGCTTGGGAAGTGTAGAAGAGCATTAAGGGAGGACTATACAAAATTCCCACGAGAACGAGAAAAACGAGATTTTTCATTTTACTGGTCATAGAAAGCTGAAATTCGGCATGAGGTTGCTTGGGGAGTGTAGAGGAGCATTGAGAAAGGACTTTCCAAAATTCCTACGGGAACGGGAAAAAACGGGATTTTTCGTTTTACTGGCCGTAGAAAGCTGAAATTTGGCAAGTGGGTTTCTTGGGGAGTGTAGGGGAGTATTAAGAAAGAATTTCCCGAAATTCTTACGGGAACGGGAAAATACGGGATTTTTCGTTTTACTGGTAGTAGAAAGCTGAAATTTGGCATGTAGGTTGCTTGGAGAGTGTAGAGGAGCATTGTGAGAGGAATTTCAAAAATTCCCACGGGAACGGGAAAAACCGGGATTTATATATTCGATTCCGAGTGACCCTATCTCAGTAAGTATAATAACTAGACTCTTAAAATTTGATACACAAGTAGGTATTACATTAGTTAAATCAATAATTTCAGGATTTTTCAAAATTCCCACGGGATAAGGAAAAAACGGAATTTATATATTTAGTTCAACGGAATCCTATGAACTATAATTACTAGACTCTTCAAATTTGGCATAGAAGTAGGTAATTATAATAGTAAAAAACTGTTTTAAGATTTTTCGGAAATTCCCACGGGATAAAGAAAAAACGGGTTTTATCGTTTTACTGGTTGTAGAAAGCTGAAATTTGGCATATAGGTTGCTTGGAGAGTGTAGAGGAGGATTAAGAGAGGACTTTCCAAAATTACCACGGGAACGGGAAAAAACGGGATTTTTCGTTTTACTGGTCGTAGAAAGCTGAAATTTGGCATGTAGGTTGCTTGGGAAGTGTAGAAGAGCATTAAGGGAGGACTATACAAAATTCCCACGAGAACGAGAAAAACGGGATTTTTCATTTTACTGGTCGTAGAAAGCTGAAATTCGGCATGAGGTTGCTTGGGGAGTGTAGAGGAGCATTGAGAAAGGACTTTCCAAAATTCCTACGGGAACGGGAAAAAACGGGATTTTTCGTTTTACTGGCCGTAGAAAGCTGAAATTTGGCAAGTGGGTTTCTTGGGGAGTGTAGGGGAGTATTAAGAAAGAATTTCCCGAAATTCTTACGGGAACGGGAAAATACGGGATTTTTCGTTTTACTGGTAGTAGAAAGCTGAAATTTGGCATGTAGGTTGCTTGGAGAGTGTAGAGGAGCATTGTGAGAGGAATTTCAAAAATTCCCACGGGAACGGGAAAAACCGGGATTTATATATTCGATTCCGAGTGACCCTATCTCAGTAAGTATAATAACTAGACTCTTAAAATTTGATACACAAGTAGGTATTACATTAGTTAAATCAATAATTTCAGGATTTTTCAAAATTCCCACGGGATAAGGAAAAAACGGAATTTATATATTTAGTTCAACGGAATCCTATGAACTATAATTACTAGACTCTTCAAATTTGGCATAGAAGTAGGTAATTATAATAGTAAAAAACTGTTTTAAGATTTTTCGGAAATTCCCACGGGATAAAGAAAAAACGGGTTTTATCGTTTTACTGGTTGTAGAAAGCTGAAATTTGGCATATAGGTTGCTTGGAGAGTGTAGAGGAGCATTGAGAGAGGACTTTCCAAAATTCCCACGGGAACGGGAAAAAAACGGGATTTTTCGTTTTACTGGTCGTAGAAAGCTGAAATTTGGCATGTAGGTTGCTTGGGAAGTGTAGAAGAGCATTAAGGGAGGACTATACAAAATTCCCACGGGAACGGGAAAAACGGGATTTTTCATTTTACTGGTCGTAGAAAGCTGAAATTCGGCATGACATTGCTTGGGGAGTGTAGAGGAGCGTTGAGAGAGGACTTTCCAAAATTCCCACGGGAACGGGAAAAAACGGGATTTTTCGTTTTACTGGCCGTAGAAAGCTGAAATTTGGCAAGTGGGTTTCCTGGGGAGTGTAGGGGAGTATTAAGAAACTATTTCCCGAAATTCTTACGGGAACGGGAAAATACGGGATTTTGCGTTTTACTGATTGTAAGCTAAAATTTCAAAATTAATAAGTTTATACTGTAAGTAGGCCGCAAAGGGCTCTTTAACCGACTTCAAAAAAAGGAGGAGGTTATGCATTCCACTTAATGTATTTTTTTTATGTATGTTCACCGATTTCTCGGTCAATTGTGGACCGATTTTAAAAATTCTATTTTTATTCGAAAGAATATAATATACTACTGAGATGGTCCCATTGTCACGCAAGCAAGCAAGCGTGCATGCATGCTTGCATCTTGCTTGCATGCTTGCTTGCTTGCCTGTATGCTTGCTTGCTTGATATCTTGGTGCTTTGGAATTCTCATGGTACACGCGAGCGAAGCCGCGGGCAAAAGCTAGTTTAAACAATATAGGAGTAATTTTTCCAAAAAATCCACAATGTCTTGGACACTGGACATAGGTAATTTTAAAAGACAAAAGATTATATTATAATAAATAATCAACGACGACCTTGCAAAGAATTAACAATCTGAGTAAATGGGCCAATCAACTTTTAAACCGACTATAATCTGTCCGCGACATTTTTCAATCAATTGCAGATTTTTGTAAGTAAACATGTTTTTTCTGTAATTTAATAGATGAATAGCATGAATACATGCCGTCCTACGTAAGTTTAACCTATTAAACCGTGAAATATCTTGTTGGAAGTACGATTTTTTGGTAACGCCAGAGACAATTTTGGTAACGCAGGAGACGCCTAAAACGTCGGTTTAAAAGTTGATTGGCCCAAATACGCGTTCTCGACACAATTTCAAAAAAACCGGCCAAGTGCGAGTCGGACTCTCGCACGAAGGGTTCCGTACCATTATATGTACATAATCTAATATATAAAGTTCTCGTGTCACGGTGTTTGTTATCGAACTCCACCGAAACGGCTCGACCGATCTTCATGAAACTTTTTTCTCTGTATTCGGTAGGTCTGAGAATAGGTTGTAAACTATTTTTTATATTCCTATTCTTCGCAGACGGAGTCACGGGCAACAGCTAGTTATTATATAAAACGGCAAAAAAACACGTTTGTTGTATGGGAGCCCCCCTTAAAAGTATTTGTTTTATTTTAATTTCATTATTTATTTTTAAAGCGAATATACATATAACTAAATATTCTGTGAATATTTCAAGTGTCTACCTGTTGCCGTTATCAGTATAGAGCAAAAACGAGCAAAAAGAATCACGTTTGATGTATCGGAGCCCCTTAAATATTTATTTTATTCTGTTTTTTAGTATTTATTGTTATATGGGCAACCGAAATACATCATCTGTGAAAATTTCAACTGTCTAGCTGTCACGGTTCGTGAGATACAGCCTGCTGACAGACGGACGGACAGACGGACGGACAGCGAAGTCTCAGTAATAGGGTCCCGTTTTTACTCTTTGGGTACGGAACCCTAAAAATATGATTTTTGAGTAAATTTAAGACAACAATAACTATAAAATAAAAAAAATAAAAAAAAAATATATCACGGGACAATTCACACCAATTGACCTAGACCCAAAGTAAGCTTAGCAAAGCTTGTGTTATGGGTACTAGGCAACGGATAAACATACTTATATAGATAGATACATACTTAAATACATATTAAACACCCAAGACCCGAGAACAAACATTCGTATTTTTCATACAAATATCTGCCCCGACACGGGAATCGAACCCGGGACCTCAAGCTTCATAGTCAAGGTCTCTAACCACTAGGCCATCACCATCAGGTCAGGACTATAAATTAAAAAATTTAAAATCCCCAACGTAATTATGTCACTCGTATATTTGAACATTAAGCCAATGCCCGTTATCCGTCTAAGACGCCTTCCGTAGCTAACAAAAGAGCTTATAACTTTGAAACGGCTGAACTGATTTTGATGAAACATATCTAAGAACCATTGCCAAGAAACCTGCTTTCTATTAAAAAAAACCGCATTCAAATCGGTGCACCCGTTTAAGAGCTATGATGCCACAGACAGACAGACAGACACACACACATAGCGGTCAAACTTATAACACCCCTCTTTTTGTGTCGGGGGTTAAAAAACAAGCAAGTTAAAACAAGCAAATAATTAAGTTTACTTAGAATGTGAGACAAAAGTTCTATTTCTATATTGTTCATGGCTGAGCGTGATTTTCTTTGTAGTTTTTGCTTGGCAGTTCTCTTTAGGGTATTATTCCAGCTCAGCTGCATGTTTGTTTAAATTCAAACATTACATGGAGTTGTCGCGACGAGGCTCACAGGATTTAGCTAATGCTGATACAATAAGAGGGGCGCTTCAATCCGATTCTAACTACTTATACATAGTTATATAATTTACTTGTCCTTAATATCTCGTTTCCAGAATGAAGTAGTATGTTACTTTACTTTTAGTCAAAATTATACAGAACCTAATAAAGAAAAGATCGTACATTAGATTCTTGACGTTCCCTTTGTGAATTACCTACTTGTAATTTTCTCTGACTTTAAATATTAAGTGTACATTAATTACAAAGAAAAACAAATTTATTTATTTATTTATTTATGGAGAACCAACAGCTTATACATCATCTTAAACATTACAGTAAATACAGCAAGCCAATTACAGGTTCTCGCCGACAATTACAGTGTAACAATAAGGCAGTATGCCCACACAGAGCCCCTTCGGACACACAAAAAAGAAAAAAGAGAAAATAACTACTTAGTGACTAATAATTCAGCACTATTTTATCGGAGGAGAAAAATTAATCAAGTCCCTAACCTAACAAACTTAATCTACAGTAAGGTACAACGCTCAATGCACGCTCTCAAAAAATCGATTCACCAAAGTACGTCTCAAGCTGTCAGTGTTAACATTAAACACGTCAATATCAAGCTCCTTCGTTAGTTTATTCAATTGTCTACTTGCACGTATACAAAAACTGTTCCGCCTATAGTTAGAATGAAATAAATAAATATTATCTAGTCAGTCTAATTTAAATAATCAGCGAAATTGCGTGTACGATCTCCAAATGGATGACATAAATTGTATATTGTTAAAAATTAAGTATTAGGAATGTCTGTTCATAAGCATGCAAGATTTGAAAAATCCAAACTACACAAGCAGGTACCAAAATACATTTTAATCCCAGCACTGATATTGATTACTTACGTTTCAAACCCGCTAAACACAAGATAAGACCATACCTACCGTTAAATGTAAAAATAAATGGATATTAAATTGAAACAAAATCTGGGGGAGACGTTCGCGCGTTTTATCTCTCAGTCCGGTCTCCCGACACGTTTGGGGGGTTTATGTGGCATTAGAAACCAATTACATCAATAATGCTAGGTCCCGACATTCTTCCTCCTTTGGGACTGCTCAGCAAAGGTTGACACTTG
Organism: Archips xylosteana; assembly: GCA_947563465.1. Taxonomy (NCBI): domain Eukaryota; kingdom Metazoa; phylum Arthropoda; class Insecta; order Lepidoptera; family Tortricidae; genus Archips; species Archips xylosteana. Next base: position 10,170,851 of record OX387349.1, read on the forward strand.
AACATGGTGTCACAATTTACAGTTATACATTACTTACATAACATATCACAATAAGTAAACGTTACGACGCATCAGGAATGTAAGACCATAACATTAAATACATAATAGAGATAAAAGGTAGAAATGGGGTGGAATCTAATAAATTTTCAGTGCGGAAGCGTAAACGATGTACGTAGAGACGGGCACGTAGACGCCTCGTGGCTCGCGGCCTGCGAGCGCGAACCGCAAATGAGTCGTATTAATCATCCCCATCACCGTGGCCTGACTTCTGAGCTTCCTCTGTTCCCAGATTCTCATTAATAAGGCTATCTTTTCCCCATTTTAGAATAAACGTTGAAGAATTTGCATGGAAGTATTATACCAATTTCAATTAGCTGGAAATGAAAAAAAAACCTGGCGGAAATCGAGCAATTATTTTTGTTTTTTCATTATTGCTTCCCCAAACTTACCTAATCCTACATCTTAAAACAGGGTGGGCTTAGTTGTTCTTTAAAGGCTCTACGTGCATTTTCTGGGATTTGGTCGATTTAAAGTATGAATAGTTTGATAGTGTGTGTGCTAATTGAGCGTTTCACCACGCGCCGGCTGCCGGAATGCGCGCCTGCCGCACATTCGTTAGCAATATTCCGCTAACGAACCAAATTAATGGCTATTAAGTTGAATAACGTAGCACTTTGCGATTCGAATACCATACGCACTCACATGACACATGATTCTAGCCGGCTTAAAGTTTTATGCATGCAGATTTCATCGATCACCAGATTAGCAATTTTTATCAATTAGTGTACAGTCTTTCTGTTCTCAGTTACCAACATTTATGCCAATTCAAATGGATACAAGCTATACCTACTGGCTGTTTTGTGTTTACTGATGAAGAAAAATACGTCTTATCTTTATTCTGTCAACCGCGTAGATAACAACGCTACGAGTTGTAATGTACCTATTGTTCGAAACCATGGAGATTGAAATGAACAAAACTCTTTTAATTTATCAAAATGGTAGTCGCAAAATATTTTGAATTTATCGACGTGAAAGTGGAGCGAACGCAGACGGTGGAAACAAGAAAATCCAGAGTATTCCGAGTGTCAACCTGAAATAAGCTGCATAAGCTCATGCGATGGGAGAGCCATAAATTAAGTTTTCAATTTGCCAATGACGTGTCGCAAAGATGGTGGCAAGAGAGCCCTTGAGGAGTAAATTCGAGTCTATTCTACAGTGGGGTCGGACCGCAATTCGTAATATTTGGTTAGTTAATGTTTTGGTACCAAGTTCGGCGTGGTTGCATGTAGTAAATGCAACGCAGCGCTCCATTATGTGGCCCATAAATCAAGTGCATTGAAATCGCCTTCCTCCTTCGTGTCGGTGAGCCATCGCCGGGGCGGCGGATATTTGAACCAATGCACTGCCGAACCGGCTATACCGCGCTCGGCTTGTACACTTATTACTGTACTCGCTCTTGTTACGTACAAGGATCACTATGTATGAATTATGTTCTAAAATTTTGATTACGTGATCCGTAAATGTCTAAATGGTGTCGTATTAATAATGAATTTCCAAAGGAATGCAGTGAGTTAAAATTCTTCATCTTCAAAGTCAACATTGTTTTTACTGTAGTAAATCTTTATTTATTTATTTATATACATACATTATATAGATATCTTATAGGGATTTTTGGAATTTCCTACGGGATAGAGAACGGTAGCTGTCCATAAATTTTATCAATACGCGGTCGAAGTCGCAGGCAAAAACTAGTTGGGAATAAAAATTTATTTGTAGATAGACAAATTAAGCAATGTACTTAATAAATATATTCCAATGTTTCACCGCAATTACGAAATAATATGACACTACGAAGATAATATGATGTGTGGAATATTAATAAATTTATAAATTATTCATAAACAGAATCTAATTTATGATGTACGGTGAAATAAATAAAGTGCATCTATATTTACATATTTATTAATGCGATGTTAATGTAAGTACTAAGGTTTTAATGACAAACATAAATTAGAGGCGTTATTGTGTAACTCATTTGGAATCACAATCGTTTTCATCGCTTCCTTCTCTCACAAGGTGTAGAACTCATTCTACAAAGAAAGAAATAATGAATGCAATTGCGAAAGTTCGCGCATTAGACAATACGGCCTCAGGTTTAATTTAATTGTACTTAATGAATATTAACCTCAAACGAACTTCCATTAACTACAAAATACATTCAATCATTTGACATCATTAGCTTCCAAAAGAAACGTCCCAGCTTATTTATTTGTATTATTGATACTTATTTGTATAATTGATACTTTTCAAGAGTTGAAAATAAAAAGCAAACTTTCGTAAACTCCCCAAAATAAAAGAACTGGAAATATCAATAAATAAATTATACGTTTTCTCTCTCGTCTTGATAAGCTAGATAGCTATATCTCCACAGAACGTAAAAATTATATCATTTCCATATCAAATTTAATCTATATCGGCTCAGCGGTTTAAGCGTGAAGAGGTAACAGACAGAGTTATTTTTGCATCCATAATATTAATATAAAGTTGTATAAATCAGGATAATGCAATGATCGGTACCGGATAAGCCTATTTGCAATTAATTGTAATTTTTAAACGTCTGTAAATTGACTGATATGTAAATGTTTGTATGCTGGATAACTACGCACGTAGTATAATGTGAAGCGATTCCGTTTACTCCGATAGTTTGTGTATTGTAGTGTGGTGATACATGTGTGCTGGTAGATGTGTGCTCGAGTACAGTCGGCTCGCGGTGTCATGTTCGGGTTTAATACCTTGCCTGAGAGACGTGATCGCCCAGCTCAGCAAAACGTCAAAGGGAAATTGAAAATTAATTTATGCCTCCAAAATTTCATATCATGCCACAGGAGATTATTTTGTCGCGTGAAACATACCTAAATGAAAATACTCATGATATGCAGGTCATGCAATGCTCTCCAAATTGCGAAACGTAAAGTAGCTTTTAGAGTATAGCAAATAATGAGAAAGCCTAAGTCGAGCAACTTTATTCAATTTAGGTTATAAAAAGCACTTATGATAAACCCTGTTGAGAGGAATCCGATAAGGAACACAAAAAAGTTTATTTTTTAAACAGATCTATGTACAATGCCAACAACATACATAAACAACATACAATAAAGTAAATAAATAAAAAATAATACGTAAATAATAATAAAAAAAGTAAGTAGTAATAAGTAAATATGTAGGTAAACAACATACATCTATGTAGTATTTAACACAACAATTTTTTTTAACACAAATACGCTATTTGAGACTAGGGGTCGCCAATGCGGATCATAATTATTTGTCAGTCAATTGAAATTGCAAACAATGTAAACAAACCTTGTATTTAAAAGTCTTTAATTTCCATTTTCCCTCATCATCATTTTTCATCATTATAACACACGCACACACTATTCTAAACCATTAAAACAATAAACAATTGCTAGAATATGGATATTTCATTAAATGGTTTATTTACATTGTTCGCAATTTCAATTGACAGCGATTTTAGTTTCAAACATCCCTGTCCATGATATAATCATAAGGTTTCAAAATCAGCGATGATTAATTTAATTTAAAGAAATGTTGATATTTTGCAAGTTGTAAAAAAACATTTAGTTCGCAAGTCGTCTTCCAAGTTGGCAAATATATAACTAAAGACTTAAAACATTTGAAAGTTGGTACCAGAACATGTGTAAATATATGTAGACTGTGGTTGTAACGCACTCGCGGGAGGGCTCCCAGAAAGAGTCGTAAATAGTCTCGACGCCGCTCACTTATAAATTAGGATCATAAAACAGTTGCCGAACTTTGTTGGCGGCACGACGGCCATAAAACAACGCTTACGTCTCCGAGGGGACCCGCGACGCTTGTCTTGCTCACGATCTTTCAATTACGAAAAATCCAACCAAATGCATATTGCGAGCAATTAATCTGTGTTACATCGAGTTCCGAGAGTTGTTCAAGTCTGCCCATTTGCTGCGGTCGTTTCGAGCCGCCTGCATCTGTTCGTATAGATAAGAGACGCCGGGTAGACTTTGCGTGTTTAGCCGAAAAATCACAAGTTTACAGACAGTAAGGTTAGAGCGTTGTCTGTTTCTACCTCATGGTTAATTTTAATACTATTTTATACTCTATAAACTTGCAATTTTCAGTAGTGAATTATTTTTTTATATTAATGACCAGTATTGTCAGTTAATGAATTATTAACGACGTTATAGGCTCCGGGATGCCCAGCACGCGTGAAAGCAGGAGTGTGAACATGAATCAAAATTTCAACAATCCCTGCCAATTTTCGTTTTAATTGCATTTTGTTGCGTCCGTTGTAGTTCATTACATTAGTAGTCATACAGAATTAAAACGAGATACAATTAAGCGTTGATTGAGGTACATACTCATAATGTACAGTTTAACTTCAAGGGAGAAGTGGGATATCGTTGTATGGGAAAAGCATTATTGCATCCATTCTGTTTAACTTTGTCAGAAATAATATAACAAACTTATTGACACTCAAATTAAGAGCACTTAACGAATTAATTAAATACGGCAATGTATTACCTTACGTCGTTGCAATAAATTGTCCAAATGTCCACTGTTTAGCGCTTTCGACAAAATCTTTATTACCAGTGGATTTTTCGCATCAGCGTGTGTACAAACTTTCTAGATTCCTTTTGCACTTTACAGTAATTTTCACACAAATTGTTCGGAAACTGCCATAGTTTTTATGGCAGATGTGCCAAGTTAACTTGTCATTCAGAGATCGCGAAATGGCTTGGAAGTAACGCGAAGGCGAGGTCCCGCAAACACTTTGCTCGCACTTGAAGTTGAAGCGAAGTTATCCCAGCTTGTTCCACTCATAAACTTCACAACGACAACTTACACACTTTACTTCACATTAAATTTAAAGGACAATATTTGTATCGTGTTCGTAACTTCGTAGTATAGTATGACGTGATAGATCCTTAATTATTATTATAAATTATACTGAGAAATAGTTAGAATTGAACAAAATAAAATGTAGGTTTTATATTCATATATTATTACTGCAAATTTCGACTAGTTATGTATTTCTTTAATATAATTCGTAATTATGAGTCCATAACTAAAACTTTTATTTTGGGCGTAGGTAAATACAATATAAATAAAGTTAAGAAAGCGTGATCGAAACGATGAAAAAGTGACTGAAAAAAAAAACAAAACTATATTTACTTAAAATATTGATATACAGGCACGTGTGCAAACAACTCAGCTTAGTCACATACGGGAGCAAACACATTCGAATTCTATTGACCCTCGAAAGAGTGGTGTTAAAGGAAATATAAATTATATTTCGCAGCACGCATCCAGCCCTCGACGAGTTCAGCCTGTGCCTTAGAGTATTAAACTGGAGAGGTAATCGACAGCTCTATCGCTTGTCAAGTTGCATATGGTGACCATACCCGAATTTATATGTAAGGGCGATTGTGTGCGAAGTTCGTGCTACTGTTCGGCAATTTCGCTGTTTTTATTAGGGTTCCGTAGTCAACTAGGAACCCTTATAGTTTCGCCATGTCTGTCCGTCTGTCTGTCCGCGGCTAAGCTCAGAGACTGTTAGTACTAGAAAACTGTAATTTGGCATGAATATATATATTAGTCACGCCGACAAAGAGGTTGAATAAAAAAAACTATAAAATTTTTTTTAGGGTACCTCCCATAGACGTAGTGGGGGTGATTTTTTTTTTCTCGACTAACCCTATAGTGTGGGGTATCGTTGGATAGGTCTTTTAATACCATTAAAGTGAAAAATTTCATTATAATCGACCGTCCCCCCCCCCCCCCGCTCTAAAATCTAAACTGTTGGGTGGAAAAATTTGAAAAAATTCAAAATGGTAGTAAATATATTAAATTTACAAGGAAAATTATAGCGGCTAAGATTGCTTGGGAATTATTTGTAGTTTAAGAGTAAAAAGTAGCCTAAGGTATTAAACATACCCTCACTACTTTGAAAAACTCGTATCTCAAATCAGCATGTAAACAAAACTGAACCTTGACATGCGCGTAATAAAGTTCACTTTTCCAGATTAACGATTTTGAGATACGAGCTTTTTTCAAAGTATTGACGATACCTAATTGTGTTTGAAATTAACGATATTTCGTATGCATACGCTGCTCCGGCCCAGAAAAACACACGGCGAGAGATTTCTCGTATGGTTAATTATTTCATAGTGCGCCTCCGCTTGGTTAAGTGCTCTAAATCCTGGGCCGTATTCAGGCTGCGAGGCGCGGCGCGGGCGCGTCTGACGCGTGTAAATAATTCAGCCGGCGGGCCGGCTCGGTCGGAATAACAACCTGATCTGTGATTGCTCGCGATAAATCTGCTCCTTTCAGCGTTATGTCGCTTTTATAACCGATTTTTATGTGAACTGGAGAAGCGTTTAGTAGGCAACATGAGAAAAGGGGTAGGTCTAAAGGTTTTTCAGATTCACTTACTCTTTTTTTTTACGTATCATTATCATCATCATCATTTCAGCCGACAGACATCCGACATCCACTGCTGGACATAGGCCTCCCCCAAGGTTTGCCAAACAGTTCGGGCGCCATTAGCATCCAACGCGTTCTCGCAACCTTAACCAGGTCGTCGCTCCATCTTGTTGTAAATATGAGTTAAGATAATCGACCAACTCCCGATATTCCCACGGGATCGCTCGGGAATCTAGAAACATGAAATGTTGCAAGGGTATTCATAATCCCTATAGGATTTTAGTAAAGTCCCAGAATTTCGATTCAACTGCCGGACCTAATGCGGGTAAAGTTTAGTATAAAAAAAACCTATAAAGTAACTTCTAGGTACGGTCAAAGACACTGAATTGCGTATCAGGGTGGAACCATTTCACAACCATTATCACGATGATTTCTTTGGCAGATGGTATGGAATCTAAACATGACATTTGCAATGAAAAGGGTTCACCCTGGTACGTGATTCAGATTCTTAGACTGCACAAAGCTAACAAAGATAGCACGTTTCCCGTTTATTTAAAATAACAGTGTTCTAGTTAGTTTGGTAATGAAACCATGCGGTATTAATGGAAAAAGGCGGCAACGGCCGGCGCTGCGTCCGCGCAAACACGCCAAAGCCGGGATAACTCGGATACGTGACATGCAGGACGATGCAGCCAGGCTTAAATTAAATGCAAGGTATCGCCAAACAACTAAAATTCGTTGTAAACATTTCCATTTCGAATGTGTCGCCATTTTGGATCATCATCATCTCCGGTCTATATACGGCCCACTACCGAGTACAGCAGTGTTCCGCAAAGTATGTGCCACGGCACACTGGTGTACCATAGTCATTAGTTGGTGTGCCTCGGAAAAAAAAACTAATGCGTGGAGTCCCTTCGCGCGGAAGAAGTGAAACTTCATAATAAAAACCCAAAGCAAAGCAGCGGCTAGCAAGCAACCAACTACAGCGCTAGCAAGACAAGTTACATAACTCGGTGCTAGATGGCGTTGCTCCTCGTGCGCAAGTTATTTAGACAAGTTACATAACTCGTCGCTAGATGGCGTTGCTCCTCGTGTGCACGTTATTTTTAACAATTTTTCTTGATTTTTCGTAATTCTCAAATATATTGAATACTTTTTTTTACTAAATACATTTAAAATACTTTATTCTACGATCTACCATTAAAATAGTTTTGATTTTTACAAGTTTTCATACTAAACCACGCAATTTTTATGGATCGCAATGACGAAATTTTTAACATCCGTTAGTATACTTATATACAATGCGAACGTCTCGGAAACGTCAACTAGCGTTGCGTTGCGTTGCGTTAAAATGCAACGCTTGTTGGAAGTCGCATTAGAAGTTTCACTTCAATAAGGTTTTACTCATAAACCTAAATAGACGGACGAAAGAAAAATACTTAGGGTAAACAGATGTAAATAAATCACGTGCACACGAGCGAGGCGTAATGTGTTGATATAATATTACTTAAAAACTGATTTTTCAGTTATAGTGTACCTTCAAAAATTTTCGTTTACCTAGATGTATGTTGAACACTATAAGTTTACGGAACACTGGAGTGCAGGCCTCCTCACAGAATAAAAGCGTTTAGCTGTGAGTTGCTTCGCGGGCTTACTTACCATTGACTTCCTTTGCAGTTGTGTCCTAAATTCCTCACGATGTTTTCCTTCAACCGAAAAGTTCATGTTCAACAAAAGTAAAAGAATTAGCAGTGTTTTTTGTTTAAACAAGTATGTCATAAATCATGACATACCTACTTATTTTAAAATGTACCTATCATGAATCATGACATAATTATTACATTCGGCTACAAAGCGAATTATTATTGCCTTTTCCTTTTGTGCGAAATTTGTATGATTTTTAACTAAGCAAGTGATATGAATTATTTTGAATCAAACGAGCCACACTGACGATCCCTGAAAAGTGTTTTTTTTTATTACGTCACGTCATGTGTAATTAACTTGCCATGTGCATAGTTTCATCAAAAAAATTCATTGAATAAACAATACGACGTTCCTATGATATGTACAGGTATATTCGACGAAGAAATTCCTTCACCAATACACCCTAGGGTTCAATGACATTTGTACGACAGAAAAATTTTACAAAATCAAAGACTATTTTCACGTACAAGTTAATAGGACAATTAGCCTTATTTTTTTATTTTGATGTAGGAAATATCATAAAATAAATGGTGAAGCACTTACTTGGTCCACTATATACTTATCAACTCATCCATCCAATCCGTCCCAGCCTATATACGTCCCACTGTAGAGCACAGGCCTCCTCTCAGAATGATATGGCTTGGGCCGTAGTTCCCACGCGGGCTCAGTACGGATTGGAAACTTATCAACTGATAGGTATTTATTGAAGTCATCAACGTCGACCTCTACATTACGTACTCGTAGCATAGATTGTTATTTTCTTTGCTTTAGGGACATCTCGGCTTTGGGTTTTAGTTACCTAATTATTTTTATTTTTTATTGAAACCAGAACACAACGTGTTACAACATGATAACAACCAAAAGACGTCCACTGCTGGATAAAGTCCTATCAAAGAGTTCCACAAGACCGGTCTTGTTATTATGTTGGTTGTTATCATGTTGTAACACGTGTACAGGTGTACATATCATAGGTACCTCGTATAGTTTTTTCAATGAATTTTTTTGATGAAACTATGTATAGTCGACCAAGTAAGTGCTTTACCATTTTTAATGACAGTTCCTAGATCAGAATAAAAACAATAAGGCTGATTGTCGCATTGACTTGTAAGTGAAAAATAGCCTTTGATGTTTTAAGCCGTACAACTGACATTGAACCTTAGGCTGGTAAAGGAAATTCTTGGTCGACTATACATGGCAAGTTAATTACACATGACGTGACGTAATAAAAAAAGAACTTTTCAGGGATCGTCAGCCGTTAATTATCGTTAATTGCCCGCCTGCACTGTGTGCAGAATGCATACAATCGTATTGCTACAATTTGCGGAACCAGCTGACCTACAAAAGAGATAGGTATTAAAATATTCTCTGTAGTTAATTAAACAGTTTTGGCGCACTGGGTTCAGTAATTATGAAAAATTAACGCGTTGAGTACACATTCAGTAGTTCAAGGGTGGGTATGGTATTTAATTTAACCTCTGGGGTATTATAAGGATACACGTTGTAACAAGCGGATTGCAACGTATCAGATACGGCGTGTTGCATGATCGCGTATATTTTCGAGTCCAAATGATATATCGTACCATGTACTTTATACGTATAGTCATGTCCCTTACACTAAATTTACCTTTACGTACGTAAAGATAATTCTTTGAGCGTAGTCCCCTATCTTAATCAAAGTGGGTCTGCGGTGGTAATTTCTCCAATTGAAGTTGCTGTTTTTTGATATTTTTCAGATACACTGTTATTTTGGGGCTAATGCGACTTTGAACCCTAAAAAATAAATGGGTAAGGGACATTTTTTAAGCTAGAACCTATATACAAAACTGTATACTCAACTCATTTTGTCCCTTACCTCAATTGACCCTACGGTCGCCGATATAATAATATGATACGATACGCTAAAAAGAGACAAATGTGGACCTACGCTTACCAATCTTCTGCTTTAATGCACTGGATCTTTTCGTGGGGTGCAGTATTTAGCGGTTCAGAATGAATTCTAATTTGTGTTTATTAATAGATAATAGATAGACATACAAAATTGATATAATTAACTATTATTATTTATTTATTTATTTAAATAATAATAGTTAATTATATAAATTTTATATTTTTTTTTTTAATTTTACATACATCATATTCATATTGAAGGTATATTTTACCTAATTTATAAGGTATAATTGTATATAAAACAGGTCAATAAATAACTAAATTACATCAAATAATACTAAACTAACAATTTTGTGTTTATTTATTTATTTATTTAAATAATCATAGTTATTTATATCAATTTTGTAATCTATTAATAATAAAAAAAAAAATATTTATTTATTTATTTATTTTATTACATAAAATTTTGAAAATTATTTTTTCTTGTAAGGTAAGGCTGTAGTCCATAATAGGTTGGGACCTATCTTTTAGATAATACATACTAGGCAGCGGTTACTGTCGCTGGTTTTAGTTTGAATGTAGCTATTTTCAGAAAACATACTCTTAAATTTAATCAGAATTGTTCTGCATTATTTTAATGAATTAAAATTAAATAATACAGAAAAATTAAACTTAATATCATATCCCCTCAGAATGAGAAGGCATGTGCCGTTAGTTCTCACGCAGGCCCAGTGCGAATTGGAAACTTCACGCATACCATACTTTACATAACTAAACCACATCACCAAACCACAACCGAACTACCAAACCAAGCCAAACAAACTTAATAATATATAATTGACTGAGGTTTTACTTTGCGGAGATTCATATCAATGAACCTTTTACCTGAAGCCGTGGTGCCTAGCCTTGTGGGTTGACCTATTGCCTCTCAAGCAGAGGGCCGTGGGTTCCAATCCGGGCTCGCACCTCTTAGTTTTACGGAATTTATGTGCGATATTATATTTGAAATTTATCATGAACTTTACGGTGAAGGAAAACATTGTGTGGAAACCTGTACACACCTGAGAAAGAAATTCAATGGTGTGTGAGAAGTTCCCAATCCGCACTGGGCCCGTGTGGGAACTACGGCCCAAGCCTTTTCATTCAGAGAGGAGGCCTGTGCCCTGCAGTGGGACGTATATGGGCTGGGATGATGATGATAATGAACCTTTTACCTTACAACTCACCAACCACAATGCGGATGCAATGTAGTAAACGGAATAGCTAACAAGGTAAAAGTTTGTAGTTCATTACATAATGATAAAGTATAAAGTAAAGAATTTGTTTGGTAAAAGGGTTCAATAATTTTACACAGTTCTTATAAGCAATCTCAAGTCAATACTGTCTTAAGATAAAATAAACTACTGCATTAAATACAAAAAAAAAATCTAGAAAATATTGATTTCATTCAGAAAGCTTAACTAAATAAGGAGATCAAGTTGCGTCTACTATTTTTAAATGATATTCAAAAAGTCACTCTACATAAAAAATAAATTTGATTTTAGATCACTATTATTAAAAATTAAAATAACCACTAAAGTAGCGTAAAATAGCCAAGCAGCGAGAACAACAAATGCCGTTTTACCTCTTGTCCGTTTTCCCGAGTAATCAAATTATCTACCACCGAAATGATTCCAGTGATTCCGAATTATTAATTGACAAACAGAAATTTTGTTCGAAAATAGCGATTAAATCACGCTTGCAATTTGCGGGACGTTAATTCGATGAACAAACATCAAGTTGGAACAATAACGAAATCCATAATAATTTTACTTCACACCAAGCCTCGAACAAAACGAATGACCGCCATTGCCTGTGCTATTTTTTTACGGATCATAGGTACTCGCGGAATTAAACAGATACGTGACTTCTCTTCTAAACGAATTAAAGGGGTACTTATTCAATTTAAATTAAAGCTGAGAAGAAAACTGTATATAAAATGCGAACAGGTTACAGGGATATTATAATGATTAGAGGTAATAACATATTTTGCGTGTGTCGCTTCAAACCATCCTCTACAGTTTTCATATTTAACTTCCGAATTCCACCACTACTGCAAAGAATTACAAATACGCGTCACGTGCCGTTTAATGAGCGAGTTAATTCAAACAATTTGCTTGAAGGTTATCTTACAAAAAAGTTGGCGGTTCATTATGAGATCCACATGCCTAAAACGCCGTTCGCGTGACTTTGTATAATTATCACGGGAAAGCTCACGTTTACTTGGATGTTATTCATTTAAATTTCATAAAGGAAAATTATTAGTTTTACCAAAAGTTTCACCCAATCGTATTTGTAGAAAATTGATCGCTAATGTAGTTCTAACTTTGAATCATCGTTCCGTATTTCGTATTGTTTGTTTGCCTCCATTCTAATGCACAAGTTGGTTGTAACGATAATTCACCCTGAAATAACTTTAATCGTAAGTACGATCACGCCGCACCGCCTCTCCACTACTTATGTTATGCCGTCTGTAAGTTTATAAATTTAAGCAACAGAACATAAAATTTACATATAACTTATTTGCACCAGAGGTGCGTCGGCTCGTAAATCTCACGACAAGGGGATTTCTGTTTGTGAAGTTTCTTTTTTTATTTCCACTTTATCTATGTAACGCAAAGGACTGTGAATACTCAGGCGCAACTCGGGAACCCGCTCAACTTCAATAAATCAATTTGTACACTTGCTCGTACTTATATGTTTGTGCCGAAACGAGTTCGGGAAGCGGCGGGACAAACTCCGGTTCTGAATGTTAAAATGTCTACTTTGTTACTGTATAATTCAATCATTTCAAACCCAAAGGAAATCTCCCACGTGCTTCGGATAATCCTACTCCAAGATGACACCTATTAAATCTGCTCAAGTTTAAACCCGAGAACTTTTTTATTAAATTAAAGATATGCCTATAAATTCAAATTAAGTACTAAGTTTTTCGCAAAACATTGGTCAAAAGTGAAATGGAACTAGAGTAATCTCATAATTTACAACTACCAGAGCCGGAACGTCCACACGCAAAATTATGATAACTCGCCGCGAATTTAAACGTCAAACAACAAAAACAATGTCAACCCTTTGAGAATCACTTAAACGAGTTAGTCGTTTCGCTGAGTACCAAAATAAAACACGCAGCCGTAACGTTTTGTCCGGACAGTGCCGTGTCCAGTTTGCATCACAAAGTTAGATGTGTTTGTCGTTCTATTTTAAACGCGATAACGCCAACTTTCTAGTCCTCGAAATGTGAATACCGTGTTGCGAAAATGTGACTACCGGAAACAGTACAAGTAACTCAACGGTCCTTCCGTGGAACATTCAGGCACACGCGCTCCCTCGCGACTGATTGGGGCTTTGGAGGCAGCGACTTTAAGCTCATTATCAACTTCTTGATCAATTATGACACGGAATTTACGTTTTTTATGCTAGATTATAACGTAATGTACGTAAACGTTGCAGTTTGCTGATTGTTAAGTTTTTAGGCAAATAATCAATGACAAACTTTCTATTGCTGCTTTTTATGATTTTATGTGGTAACACTCAACTGTGACGTCACTTTTTATCCGACTCAAATAACTTCTCAAATGGACAATGCAGTTCTATGTGTTGCAGAATTCCAGTATCAATTTCTATTTGCTGATGTCACTACTGTCTGGGCTTATTAATTTACCTATCTACAGTCAGTTTATTTTCCCTAAATTGTATTTTCCCGCTGCCGCTTTTACTCGGGGCATCAGACACACAGAACAACCAACCCTCAGGCCATTTCTATTCAAATTTCTTTATTGTAAAGAACTATTCTCGTCAGATATTACATTAAAGGACAACACAGAAACTTAAAAAAAAATTGTCATAAAATTCAAGAAACTACTAACCTTCAATATTTGTTTCTTTTACTATTGGAATCATGGAAAAAATGTTTTTTTTTAACTTAAGTTAATGCGAATAGACTGTGGTATCCGAACATTTATTTTCAACTATGCGCTTGCAGTTCTGACAGTTTAGTTTGAAACCAGTCACAGTTACCATTTTCATGCAATTTCTAACAAAACTATGAAATTGTATAGGGATCCAAATCAGGAGGGATCACGGCAAAACATAGCGATCTAAGTATAGAAATTGTAACAACTATTATGTAACACCTATGTTTTACAAATAAATAAATGATTAATGATTAATGACAGCTGTCACAGGACTAAAGCTATTGTCTAAATTACAGCTAGAGCGTATACAACTCTTACAACCTGAGTATTCGGAAAAATATTTTTGATAATTGTCATGGTGTCTTCTTTTATTATGTTAGCTTTTTTCCCAAACTTAGGTCATCAGTAAATTGCACAAAAAAATTATTTTCTTACAACGAAATAAATTGTACGATCCAAGTCATAATTTATAAGAGTATTTGTGCCGACGTAGAAACATACACCTATATAGATGTAATGTCTATGCCAAGTTCATGCGGTCACGGCTCTTGCAGTGAGTGTGAACTCGCCACCTTTAATTTATATGAAAATTTCTTGGGTATAAGTTGGACACTTTATTCATTCGTGAGAATATACATTTTATGTAAGGTTTCATACAAAATCGGAACCAGACTTTCTTATTTAACTTCCTGACGCATTTAGATATTTCAATTAACTCTGATGGATTCTAAGTCATTCCATTTCAATTTTTGTATACCTACCGTAATTTGATGATTTGACATTTCTGAGTGTAATAGCAATTAATGTCATAAGCAAGTTTTCAAATAATTGCATGTGATTTATTCGTACATGTGATTAAAAGTTAAATTAAATACTTCTTCTTACTAAGGAAGCATATTAGAATCAGCAAACTGTGAGTAGCCCTGTAGTAAATTAACAGAAACAAAAGTGAAATAGGAAGAGCGACAGTTAACTTCCAGTTGAAATTAATGAAGATTACAAAATTCACGGCCATTGAGTTCCGCGCTTCGGGGAACCTTTGACTCTAAGTCGCTTGTTAGACTAAATTGAGAGAAATAATAGCACTCATTTGTTTGGTTTAAAGGTTTAAAATTTACCCTTTGGATATATTTCTTAACAATCAAGTTTGAAGTGCATTAATTAATTTTAACTTTAACCAAAGAAAAATTGACAGCCACTTTTAAAAGTTTTATGCTTTATGATGATTTAAAATACTCACTTTCGTCCTTTATGATCGGTGTAGACGATATGGTTTCGTACAGCCGGTGTCTGCCGGGTGCGCCCCAGAGAGTGGGTTTCCATAGTGCCCCAGCAGCCGCGCTGTCAGCGATAGATCTGGCACTCCTGCGCTGAGCCGCAACACTTTCCAACTGTCCGCAAAAGAGCCTCCAACTACAGTTACTGACCGCGCGCCCAAAATTATTTGCACGCTTGTCTGTTCTCTGCCCGTCCACCAACTTCAGATGGCCGGTTTGTTAGAGCGCACTGTTACCAGCCATTGTAAACACAGTTTCAACTTCTTAGCTGTGAAAGTTTTACCCGCTCTGGTAAATTTGTTTATTAATGCTGTCCTGTTAACTAACTCAACTTCATAAGTTGTGACGTAAAAGGTTATTGCTTGCGTTTGATTAAAGTATCAACATTTGTATTCGTCTTGTTTTTCAACCGACGAAACATACGAAGAAGGTTCGTTAGTATACGCCTGTTTGTATGTATTTTTTATGAATGACAGACCATATTTTCTTACAAATTAGTCCTAGATAATTATTTTTATTGGATGGGTCAAAAGTAGGTAGATATCCCTACGTTGGGGTAAAACCGAGGGCTTAAATGTCCATACAGCCATCGCGTAAATATATGTATAGACCAACTTTATTGTTAATGCCATAAAGGTGTTTAGATATTTTTGACGTCTTGGTAACATACATATACTTTACAAAGTAGTGACTATTTTTTACCCACCGAAAATTATTTGTGAAAGAGTTAGAAATGTGTGTCAGACAGCCTACCAGTATTGTTTTCGCTTCCGCAATTGCCGGAGTAAGAATATATGTTTTAAATGGTAATATCTTAGTTTTGGTATCTATTCAATTTCGAAAATTCGTTTTAAATAGCGTACTTATTCACAGCAGCGTGGCATGCAGCAAGATAATTTATACTGTTATCTTTCGTATATGAATATCACTTTAGCTAAATCCCGAATATCATAAATTCGCAGAATAACTCGTTAGAATAATTCTCGTTTTCGGCAGCAAGTTGCTTGGATTGTTATGTATGTTGTATTTTAATTGTACTGTTGTTCATACGCACAAGCTAGTGTGAAAAACTTTTAATGGAAACTATTTAAACGCTTGAGCTTTAACAGTTTTGCAGAGATGAGAGTACTATTAATGTTAATTTATTGTTATTTTATTTTAGTTAAACTTATATTTAAATACTAAATTTGACTTCTATTGTTGTTGGACATAAAATTATGTCAGATGTGCACTATATTGCATATTTATTGCACCATAACCTTTATGGTGCCTGTGACTGTATAAATATATTTTTTTGACAATCTTAAGATGAAAAATTACATAAGTAAGAAACGAACATTTACCAAGTACATTAACTATTTACTGCCAGTATTAAAAAACATACTAATTAACTTATTAATTATTAATAAACTTTTTTTCGCTAAATCGGTGTTAGAAAATAATATGTGATCTGGTGATATATTTGACTCGTTTTACTTAACGAATTTCATTAAGATTTATATTGCTCCAAAAATATATATTAAAAAATGGTTTACGTCGAGTATAATCTTAAAATCGCAGTTCTAGGTTTGACGACAGCGATATATTTCCACTATATGGATATCAGAAACTGCGTCATTTACCTCACATATTTACTACAGAAACGAATATATTAGGACAGGAAAATGGACCCGTGTACCGCGAAGTATATAATACTGTTTACATAAGAACATATTTACCTTAGCGAGTAGGCGGAGCTTGGATTGAGGCGGGCTTATTTGCCATCGACAAGGAGGTGGAGTGAAAGTCGTTGTTTATCGATGCCCACAAATTATATCAAGCCTTACAATGTTATATAGAATATAAACTTATTACGTGAATGTCCATATTATTGATTCGATTCAATATTGAGTAGGTAAACTTATGTTCAACTTACCGTTTACCATAGTAACTTCGAAATAAATGTCAATGTTTTTTTCGGAGTTATCACTAACAAGTAAATTGTTTTAAATTGGTGGAATTTTTCTGTTAAGCAAATATTTGCAAATAGACAGTTAAATGGTGGGGGTGCAGGAATGTTAGAAGGGGCAGGTATGCGAGGCGCGCCGTCCAGCGCCGCGGCGCCGTGAAATCGCTAACTGCTCGACATTTCCCTTCAATTAATTACTCTTTAATATTGTTATTAAGAACTGTAGCTGATTTTTCATTTCAATAACAAATTTCAACCTTTTATCCTTTACTACATCAGTATAAAGACTTTTAACGATGTGGGATCACTTTAATACAGTTCGTAAAACTAAACATGTATACCGGTCTAGATTTGTCAAAATTTAAACTTTAAATTGGAAAAAAAATCCTTTCTTTTTATATTGTATCGCATTTAAAAGTACATAAAGTTATTTTTGGAGTGTTAAAGTTAACTAACAGAGACCATAATTATTTTCTGTTAACGATCGATCATCGGTGTTTTCATCGCACTGCCATCGACGTAATAAGTTATGAACGAATCTCAGCGCGCAAGGCTCGTGCAATAGCCTCCGAGGCTCGCGGCCAACTGAACACCAAAGCCTTTGCGACACTATATCCTGTCTACCCTATCACACGAATAACAACCTTAATCCAGACGAATAACGTTTTATTTACAATAAGAAAAGGGCCAACAATCAAGTAATAAATTGGAAAATGTGCCAAGAAAATCTAATTCTTCCTGCTAGAACGTAATGATGTCTTTAGTACTGACGATGACACGGAGCTCACAATTTTCATCTGATGGCAGATTGTCTAATCAGAAGCTTTTATTTATAAGAGCAAAGGGTTCGTTTTGGGGGTAACGTCGGTGAGAGAGAGGCGGTCGTAAGGCTTTAGGGGTGGTGCGTGAAAGACGCGCATGCGTGTCTTTAATATTTGGCAAACTCTGAAGTTGTGGACGGACTCGTACTTTTGCCGCCACTAGCACACCAGCTCGAGACTTAGACTTTCAACTTATCGTCTCTGTTCGTAGAAAACTACTTGATGGCGTAACTCTGAACACGTCAGTAAAAATCTTTATTTCTTCTATGAACTTTTCTTAACTTTTATGAACACTTTTCCTCAAGTAAATTGAATATAAGTACCTTATTATAAAATAACGTAACAAACTATTTATTCATTATAGCCTTCAGCCTAGTTATTTTTGCTGAATAAAAAATCTTTACATCCATATCTATACTATCCTATAAAGTGGTAAACTTTGTTTGTCGGTGTTGTATGTAATCTCTGATGGAAGTACTGAATAGATTAAAAAGCTATTCTTAATTAAAATGGTCTACTCTTTATTTCCGAAAAGTGAAAACTTCCTGCGGGACATAGACGAAGTTACGAGCAATAATTAGTTCATTCATAGTTAATTATGATGAAATCACACTGAACCTCAATTCTAGAATCAAACCTTAAATGTCTATGTAAGAAAGTGCTCCTTATCACGCAATTTTTGTTATCTTTTAAATCTTTAATAGGCTGAGTAAGCGCGAAGCGTCTCCGTTTCAACTTGGACAAAATGTTTTCATAAGTCGGATGTCCGTCACTTTCAGCCATTTCAAAAAACTCACGATGTCGACAGGTCACAGAACCCCTAGCACTAGTTTAAATCGAGTACAGATTGAAAGGAAATGTTTCCAATGAGGTGAATTTAATTGTCATAAAGGAGGAAAATCTCTAATGGGAAATTGGGTTTTAAAGAGATAAATATGATATAAACTCGTTGTCAGCAACTATGACGTATAGTTAAGTGGCGACAGCGTCCCGGCGGCGCGGCGGCGCGGCGGCGCGGGCGGCGGCGCGGCGCTGTGACTCTCAATATGAGCTTTGTTACCGCTTTGTGCCGCCATTTCTTGTGTCACTGCATTGAATATATCGGGCGCTTTCCTTTGTGCACGGAATATTGCTCGTCTTTTGTCGGAATGAACGTTACCTCCCCGCGAGTTGTTTCAGCGAAGAATTTCGCGATTGCAAAGTAATATTTCCCCTTAAGAATTTCGATGTGTTTCTTTCATGTCGCAGATGACTTTACTTCGGATTATATTGTATCGGAAAATATTATTCGGAGTTCGGTTTCCATATCGATGGTTCTTTTATACTCTTTGGGGTGGCAAAACTGTGCTATTTTCAAGTTCGTCTGGTAAAGTTATTTATTCATTTGCGTTGGGACTTGAGGTTAATTATAAAGATCTGCGTTTATCTACAGATAGAATGGGTGACTGGATGTGGTAAATCTTTTGTCTCCGTAAATTGCATTGGCTTTGCCGTTTCAAGTCCAATAGTCTTCTGGCCACCAATTAGGGTCGGATTAGTGCGGCCAAGCTAGAATCGCCTCGTATAATACACTCCTGGGATTGCTTGTTAACATTTCATACTAAGCCTTGTTAACATCATTAGGACAATTAGGACATCTAAGTAAAGATAGAATTACTCTCATGAGTGCTTTGTGAGTGTTAAAATATCTTTAAATCCTAATGTCTTAACGACAGGATACCTTATTTTTGATCAGCTCGACCAATTTAACAGCAAATTTTTCTAAACCTTCAAACATTCCTAATTTTTATTTTTTTAAAACAATATTAGTACCTATTATGTAGTAGGTCGTAGTAGTACTTGTTAATAATTAAGAAAATTTTAAACATGAAACTACCGTGAGACTCAATCATAGTGAAAATAAACGGATCACTCACGTCGTAAAACGAGTTTAACTCGACATGTTTCGGGTTAATCTGTAGCCCTTCCTCTCGGAGTCGCACGTCACGGCGGCTGCCAAACGCGCACACCAAAACAAGCAGTATAGATATGGATAGTTATGGCGTTTGACAGCCACCGTGACGTGCGACTCCGAGAGGAAAGGCTACTGATCAGCCCGAAACATGTCGAGTTAAACTCGTTTTAAGACGTGAGAGATCCGTTTATTTTCACTATTAAGAAAATTATTTATTTTATTGTTACTAGCTGTTGTCCGTGACTCCGTCCACGAAGAATAGGGGTAGGTAAAAAAAATAGCCTAAGCCGTTTTGGAGGAGTTCGATAATAAACACCCACGAGATTTTTATATACATGTATGTAATGTATTAAGATATTAGATGTAACATGTCCTAATTAAACATGTAGCTATTGGAAATAAAAAATGCACTAAACTTTAATACGTTGTACTATTAAAGTACTGTAGTTACTATTTTGCCATCTTATACTAAAGTAATTTCGTAAAAATTCCAGACTGAACCCCCTAACCACCTCTTCTCAGACAAAGACCAGCAAAGAAAATCCTCGAATAATGCCTCGAAATGGAAATACTCTTAATTATAATATCATAACCTGCAAAGCGCTATAAGCATAAAATTTGTCCCGCTCCGTAAATATGAATTCGCACTACATGCCCGGTAACAACGCAACAACGGGATAAAAGCGGGTTGTATGCGGCACGCGTCCCGTTACATTTCAACAGAAAGGGAACTTACTTACTGTTGCAGAGTTCGCGCAACTCGACAGTGTTCTGTTACCGTCTTACTAAATAAAACCGCACCATTCAGCGGCAGTCTAGTACCGTGCCGTACGTTTAAAGCGAAACTTCTTTCCTCGCACGACGATGATCTGGAATCAGCTTAGGCACTGCGGCAACATTCCCGGAGCGTTACAACTTAGGGATCTTTTAAAAACGAGCCTACCAATTCCTGAAAGGGGTCGCCAACGCATCTGTGATTCCCCTCGTGTTGCGGCTGTCCATGGGCGACGGTGATCGCTTTCCATCAGGTGACCTGTCTGCTCGTTTACTCCCTCTTATATAAAAAAAAACATAATAATATGACGTCAAAACAATTTTACAGGAAAAAATAGACAAAATTTTGGATAAGATCAACACCAGTTGGGTCATTACTTCTGTGTGAAAAAATCTATTACATAGGTAATTAAAATTAATAAAATAATTATAACCTGCAATATCAGAAATTCTCTGTTAAAAACCCATCCAATATTTTAAACCTGCACAACATGGGGTGTGAACATGCCGCATTTTGAATAATTTTCTTAAAGCTGCAGATGTGTCAAGCTAGTTTATGTTACAAAAAATAAATACATATAATTCCCTTCTAACTAGCTAGTATGTACAGTCAGCTGTAGAGAAAAGGTACCCCCTGTAATGGCGATGACTACGAGTACTTTTCTCTGCAGCTGGCCGTACTTTACGGACCTTTAGTGACCGTAGCCACGAAAATTTTTATCCAACTCTTACGCTACGCGTGAAGCTGGTTCGATTTTACTGCCGGCGTCTAATGTTTAAGGTAATAGACGTCTTTGTAGAGCTACTGGCTGTGTCGGGAGCGCCAGGGCCGTGTGTCCGCGCGAGCTCACCAACTGCTAATTAACGCTGGATTACCGGCCCCGCCGCTCACGCCAGCCGAACGCTAATCCCGTAATGCCGAACTATACTTTTCATTTGTCTTTAAATTGGACTCGCGGGTTATCGTGATCCCAAGGTTAGGATTGGAAGTAACTTTAGTGTGAAACTTTTTTGATATCGCTACATGTAAGTACAAGTGGCACAGCCTTTATAAATATGGGTAGTACCTAATTTATACATAAAAGGAAATGCTTGTAGTACCTAATTAATTAAATTCAAAATTTTCGCTGATACTTTTTGATTCCCATTTAATAATTAAACTCATTATATGACGAGATTGGGCTGAGTTTATCACGTTGGTCGGAGTCCTTACTCGGTATGGGTACTGGCAGAATATCAGCGCTGCGGCTTGCTGCAGCATTATGCTGAGCCAGCGCCTTTTGAGGTTACATGAGGTTACATGGCTTCTCATCTAATATGTGTCTGATATGTTTAATTGTTATTTTATGTTTCTCTTTGCTATTGTTAGTTTTATTATTCTTTAGTTACTAAGCCATGTCTTTGTTTTGGAGAATAAAGATTATATCTATCTATCTATCTATCTATCGATATAGTGTTCATAAGTACATATCGGTTAGAATTCTATGTTTCCTCTTTATGTGTACCTACCTATAGATTATTGAGATCAATGAATTATTCATCTCATAGCGGTTAATGTTCAGTTCGTTCAGGAGATCAAAAACTACAATTAAGTATACTCTTATATTGTGGGCAACAACTGAATAAAATGTTATTAATATAGCACCAGTAAAATGGATTGTCACTATTGGTTGTGATGTGAAGCAGGCAATATAAATTACACATTTCAGTCCATTAGTAGGTAGAATAGAAGGATACAGGAGAACAGTTAATTCAGTGGACACAACGGAGCTAGTTTTGTATTCTCAGGGCGCCGCGGGCAGCAGAGCTAGCCGCAAATAACAGAAAGAGCAAGTCCTCCGGGTATCGCTTTAGCTTTTCAATTTCCCTTTCGGAATTATTCGTGATAATCGAATGCCCCGGCCGGGCTCTCGGGGCACAATCGCAATGATTCATTCATGAGACTAATGTTGTAATCCGAATGAGAAACTAGGTGTCATTCCACTAAATAGTTTGCTCACTATCTGAAGTAAGGGCGCGATATAGCAAATTTATAACATTGCTCGTAGCAGTAGTTTCTAACTTTTAAATGAATCTGTGCACATATAGAATTTGTTTAGTAGTCAATGAGACGTCTCGAAGCGCAACGTGGCACGCGGGGTGACGCGGGCGACGCAGCGCATCGGTGCAAATGAGGAGGCGCGAGGTATTGTCGCTCCATTAATGAGCGCGGGTCGGCGGGACAGCCGCGCGGAAGAGGAAAATTAAACTTCTGGGCCCCGGGGCTTGTGTTCATTACGCCACACCCGACTACCCCACTGCAATGTTTGCAAACGCAGCGTTAAAATATCACGTCGAAAACACTGCTCACTTACGAACCCAGCCAAACCATTGGAAATTAGAAACAGTCGAACAATAGCTGCTTGTATATCTCTCTACTTTTACTTTCTCCGTGCAAAGCACTACGCTGTTTCGATGCCGAGTTGTAAGTTGTCCGAGCTTGTTTTCCATTTATTTCTCATTCAGAACGCCGCTAGAAACATATTAAAGCTAGAGTCCGTGGGGCATTGCTTTAAGATTTCAATTTCCTTTCCGGAATTACTTGTACTCTAATCGAACATGCGTCAGGGGACACGGGACTGGGGGAAGCGTCACAACCGCAAATTACTCCGGCACGCTTCGTGCGACGTTTAAAATGTATTATTGAGATACGCTCTTATGGTACACAAAGTAAAATAATGTGTAATGGATTTTAATTATTCATTTGTAGTTACTTCCCACAAACGGTTCGAGAAAATGGTTTTATATTTTCGTTTACTGTACATCTACAGGCGCTTTAAATTAGCTGTATAGCGTAATAGAAGCAGTGGGAGGTGTTTTAGTTTCTCAACGCTTTCATTATTTTAAGTCCTCATTAACGCTAAAATTATATTTTATTTTTATTTATACAGAATTTAAGGCGATGTATGGAGGCTTTACAATAAGTTTTTATGCATGGTGCACGTCAGTAAGTTATAGCAGAGCGAGCGGCGGCGTGCGACAGGCGGCTGCTGATTGTAAAGCGCTCACAGACGGAGCCTATTCGATTTCACGGCTCGCCGCGCCCGATATTTATTGTCATCGGTGCAGTTGTACGACACGGCGCCTACTGAACCGCTCTGAAAAATCTCTATTCACAAAATCAGAGGAAAACAATACGACCATCATTCGATCCCTACTTTTATGTGAAAAAACGTTTCGCTCCATGTAAACGTGTCGTCGGCTCAGCGTTAACAATCGTTCCTTGAATGTGTTTGCAAGCAGGCACACGACGTCTTGTCTCGTTAGTAAAAAGTGATGGCACTACACGATTTATCACCTGCATACGACACGGAAGGCGCCGCGGAGCGGGCTTCCTTTCTAACACGCGTCACCGGTGAGAACTGAAATGAAAACAAACGTGTGAATTTATAGCAGGGTATAATAACGTCGGTGAAGCAAGTCTCTGAAGAGACACAGTGGGTAGTTACCCGCAATGTTATGACATCCTTCATGATTTAAGCAAGATACGCAGAACGTGTGAGTTAGCGCGCCGTGTCGCTCGCACGATATGCGCTGCTCGCCTGGCAGCGCTAATCATTAACGCCGAGGTGCTCCACTAGGCTATCTTCAAAGTCACATTCAACTGAAAACGTAAATCGTATCGTTGCGGGCACTTAAGTCAATAACGGCGGTGATAGTTAACTGGTCCGGTGCCAAGTTGCTGGATATCGTTGTTTTAATTCAATTGTCTCGTGGCTAATGCACTTGGTTGAGCAATGTTAACCCTGTCCCGGATTATTACGGTGTCTAACTGGGTTTAAGTTACACTGTACTTCGTTGGTTCAGTATCTTTTATTTTTATTGTCAGATAAGTTGCATCCTGTTCATTGATAAATAGGTACCGCACTATTTTTTAACACTTTTTATGTACATTTAGGAACTTTTTATATGCAGACCATTCGAGCTCTTTGTTATTCAATTTAAAAGACTCTACGGATATTAAGTGAAGAAGTGAATGTAATTACTACACCTTTTCTTAACAATATCACCAAAAATTAAATACGTTGCAAAAACTTAACCTGAGGAAATGCTGCTTAAAGAGTCAAACTCACCCAAACGTTATTCTACGAACCTACCTCATGAAACGTCGAAAAACAATAAACCAGTAAACGTGAGTTCGGCTGCCGATTTCGACGACCAAATGTGTGCATAGCGTGTGCAAACCGGCGGCAGTTGCGATGCGTGGCGCGGCATACGAGGCTTGCATCTCGCCGCTGTTGACACGCCCCGAGGAATCTGTTTGCGTGATTACCGGTTTGCTTAGGTTAATCATTCCCTTTATTAACTCCCAGAACTGAGCATACATGTCTTGTCACAGTAGTGCTAAGTGCTATTTCAATTGGTATGTCACAGCTAGTGGGTTAAAGTGCGAGAGGAGACGTCATATTTCCGCAATCCGAATATAAACCGAATACTTTATTGAATCAGGCGTTACTTTGCGGAGGTCCATATTAATGAACTAAAACAATTACTTTGCTCACCCGCGACCTTACAATAGTTACGTTTATGCAAGAAATGTGTGTTCATGCAGTTCCTCCACCTCCACACTGTACGAACACACACAAATCACATAAACACAACTATCACCACCACCAAGCTACACTGACGCGTTTCGAACTCAACTAACTCTGTGGTAACTCCGAAGATGAGCTCTGGTTGAGTTCGAAACGCGTCAGTGTAGCTTGGTGGTGGTGATAGTTGTGTTTATGTGATTTTTGTGTGTTCGTACAGTGTGGAGGTGGAGGAACTGCATGAACACACATTTCTTGCATAAACGTAACTATTGTAAGGTCGCGGGTGAGCAAAGTAATTGTTTTAGTTCATTAAACCGAATACTTACAAACATTACTACTAACCCTATTAACATACAAACGTTATTACATAAATAACATTTCAAAAAAATGCAGAAATGAAACACTCAAACAAATTAAATTATGAACTTTATGGCAGCCAATTTATACCCCCTGTAAAGATATCATTTCTGGTATCTAATTGAGGCACGAGGATTTATAAATTTTACAAATATAAAGGGTTAAACCTTGAAAATAATTGCACTTTAATATATTCGTAGCGATATTTATCTATTCACAGCATCATCTAATATTTGTCGGTAGCTGTGTATTCTCATGGGGCCAATTTTATATATTACAAGTTTATTGTAGTCATTTATGTTAGATTTAGTGCGCAGTAAAATAGATAGCCGTCATAAAACTCTTACATCGTGATTAAAATAATCGTCGCAAAAACAGGCTGCGCGCTCGCTCATTCGCGTCTTATCTGATTAAGTTACTTGCGAATGCTATTCAGACAAAGTTTTCTTCGGTAAACTATTTCAAGATTGAAACGTTATTAATTTATTATCCTCTGAGTCAGAAGAAACATTTTGAAGAGCAGCCATTCAGTCAACATTTAGAATAATACAATTTGAATCCTTAATTTATCTACCTAAGACGTACTTACATTCCTAAAAAAATAAACATCATAAACCTAGCCATAAAACCTGCAAAACATACACACACATGTCATAAGCACAGCGAAAATGTATTTAATAAACTCATGATACTCTTTTCACTCCCAGGCATGGGCTTAAAATGCTTACTTAACAAAGATAACAATTGAAAACGAACCACCATGAACAAATTCAACTTGCTAAAATCTAAAAACGGAAACCTTACGCGTCCTTGCCTCCGCTGAAAATAAATTATTTTAATATTACAGCGGGCGCAAAATAATGTTGTTGGCTGTTTTCAGGCAAGATTACGAACTAATTACATTACAAAACAAGCTCTTTGCGGGTAAATTATGCATGCACTCTCGGATCATTACCGCCCCGGTCTGCCCTCGAACCTTATAACCTCTGGACTGCAAAAACACTGCACAATCCAAAACAGATTAGGTTGTATGATATTGCTGCTGCATTAGGAAGGCTCTCACGCCCAAATTAAAGGCTAAACGGGGGCTTCGTTTATTATTCTGCTGTGATACGGTGGACTGTACTGTCTTGATACTTTCACATATTCATTTAGCTATTTATACTTTAGTAAGTATTCTGAGACATTAACTGAAGTTTACAGCGAATACTAGAGAAGACTTTACGCTATGTAACTAGGTACGAGTACAATAACAATTACCACCCTTATTCTTAATCAAAATAAGGACGTGCCTTTCACTAACAATAAAAATCTAATGTTAATGCAATTACGTGATCACAAATTCTCGTTAGTTTTTCTTAGCGGGTTTTATTTAGCTGGGACAATTTTTCCAGTCTTAAGGGCAAAGAAAAAGAAAGGTAGCAGCAAATGGCATATATCAGAGCAGCACTGCAGAGCCGGGCTCGCGAGATTAGCGGGATCCCCTGAATTGAGGGTAAACACCCGGACGGCGATCCCCCGAGTCCCGGAGGTGTTCGAGTATTTGTAACAGGGAATCTTATTACCTTATTCCTTCTCCGATAATCTGCGAGTGTTACTGGATAACTGAGATGTTTAGAATATGTTCATGAAAATATGTATTAATTTTATAACCAATTTTCAATTAAGAACGCTCTCTGGTCTATATTTTTCGTATTACTTCTTAAAAAATGTTACATTAAAAGATATTGTAGAATCGAATGAAAGTGCATTCTTGGAACAATTTTTAGGTTAAGAAAAAATCCAATAAAATAGAATTATGAAACTTATTGAAGAGTTTGACCTACAAATACGTTGATAAGATTTCAGCGATGTTCCTCGTTACAGTTAAATTAAAGATGTAGATAGATAGATAGCAAAGAACATCTGCAGAAAAACGTTAACTTGACAGACAGCAAAACGCATGTCATTGATTAAACTAATATCTCACAAGTTTGTGCTGAATTCAGCAAAAGCGATGCACGCAAATTATAATTTTAACTGTAATTGATAGCAATTACCATACGTCAGCCCCTCAAATAAACAATTTGCATGGAGATCGCTTACCATTCCGAGGACTGCTAAGATAAAAGCCGCGCAATCCGCGCGAGCGCTCAAATTCTTAGAGCGCGGCGGCGAACCGTCCCTGCCCGGCGGGCGGTAATAAAAACGGCTTAAATAGGATTTTAACCGCGAGTTCTTCGCCTTAATTAAATTGGATTTGAGAGTGAATGAAATATACGAGAAAAATTCGTGTCGATTATGACGGCGGAACGAGTTTCGGAAGCCGTAAGCGGATTAAGAGAGCGAGGTTCGTCACGAATGATTCCGGTTCTTACTCCATATTAACTATACACATAATGTACCTGCATATTTTTAATTCATCGTCATATATTGCGTAATGTATAACTATACAGTGAAATGAAAGTTTGTTACGTATTGTGACGATTGACTAATCGTCACTAGTATCCTACTAGTCAAACGTGGAAACAAGAGTCCCAAAGAAATAAAGAAAACCGACTGAATTAAGATCTAAGTGCTAATATATTGAAACTACTGTAATATTTCGAAACATTTTCCACGTTACGTAAACATTAGATTATGAACCTATGATATCACACCCTTTTTCTGCCCTATTGTCTAAATCTTTGGTTTAGTTAGTTTACTTAGCCATAGTCACATTTGAACGAAATGTGGCAGTGATGACGTTACTCTTCACACTTACTATTATGTGGATTTCGAATTCCTTTATTTACTTAAGACCTGGGCGAAACAGGCCACGCTTTTTCTTAAAGTTAGAACATTAATTCGATCTAACGAACTTTTGAAAGAAGCGCCAGAGTGCGCGCTATGTGCACATTAACGGACAAATATGTATATAAAAGTCTACTTCAACAGTAATGTCAGAATTTAACTACTAAATGGTTTGTACGGCCAACTGTTCTACTTTAATTGTTGAGCAACTTGCCACTATTCGTATTTTAGCCGTGTAATGCAAATAGCCGCTTAATACTAGTATTTCTTGATTTGCATTACACGGCTCAAATGCAAAGAGCAACAATTAAAGTTTTTGCCTGTATGTGAATAAAACCATAGAAAAGTTAACTCGTCACTGAAGCTCAGGTTAACTCAGTCAACGCGTCGAGAGGGCTCATGCACATTATTGGTTTTAAAAAAATTTGCTGCACGGAACATATTTAGGACATACATACATGTACACGTACAGTCAAAAGCATACAGTCGTCGCGTCAAATACAATGTAAACATCAACCTTACGGTTAATGCAGTCGTCTCTACATATATCTAAACTTCTTTCCTCGCACGACAAAGATCTGGAATCAGCTTACTGCGGCAGCATTCCCAGAGCGTTACAACTTAGGGATCTTTAAAAAACGAGCCTACCGATTCCTAAAAGGGTCGGCAACGCACCTGTGATACCCCCCGTGTTGCTGGTGTCCATGGGCGACGGTGATCGCTCTCCATCAGGTGACCCGTCTGCTCGTTTGCCACCTCTTATATAAAAATAAAAAAAAAATATATAGATATTTTTGACGCCTTGGTAACGTACCCACGCCGCGCCAATCCGCACTGGGCCCACGTCGGAACTACGGCCCAAGCCCCCTCATTCTGGGAGGACGCATGTGCCCTGCAGTGGGACGTATATTATAGGCTGGGATAATGGTGATGATGATGATGGGAACGTACATATGACCTTCACTGTACATTCAGTTGGCGTCAGAGTGTGAAAAATATAACTCTCCTTTTGATCAATGATAATGCTATTAGAGCAGTAATAATGCAGTCTTCTAGAATTTATTGCGATACTTCCTCTCCTAATTGGTGTAGATATAAAAAATATGTGTTTTATTTACCCCAAAGATTCAGTTTGTTACCTATTAACAATGATCACGAGAATTCTATCTTTGAATTCTCTTGTGAACACTAAATATGTAAACATTTTCACTAACAACCTCTATCTGTCATGGGAGATATCCATCAACTCTGAACACATCGGCTGGCAGTTAAACAGGCTTAATGCAACATTTAATGATTTGATTAATAAGTATTAGTATTGTTATTAAAACAATGAATCTTGAAAAAAATACAATTTAATGTTCTAATCTGAAAACTTTACTTTTATGATCTCATATTATATTCATCATCATCAACATCATCTCATGTTATTTCTTTGTTTATGACAGACACAATATGTGACAGGAGAGATGAATAAGGGAAGCCAAAATTTCCTGATTATTAAATCTTCCGATTTTCGCTTTTTTTTTCTCAATTGTAGACAATGTGTTTTTGCTTTAGAAAGCAATATGCTGGATAGATATTATTATAACTTCCTGAATAAGGCCATCAAAGGTAGGCTAAATCTACTATATAAAAATAAGTCGGGTTTTCCTTCCTGACGCTATAACTCCAGAACGCACGAACCGATTTCCACGGTTTTGCATTCGTTGGAAAGGTCTCGGGCTCCGTGAGGTTTATAGCAAAGAAAATTCAGGAAAAATTTCAACAGAAAAGCGGGAAAATCTTTTTTCACATACAACGCCATCTCTGATACATA
The DNA here is from genome assembly GCA_947563465.1 of Archips xylosteana. Lineage (NCBI taxonomy): Eukaryota > Metazoa > Arthropoda > Insecta > Lepidoptera > Tortricidae > Archips > Archips xylosteana. The sequence goes on from OX387349.1 coordinate 10,201,171, forward strand.
GCATGTACTACAAACCAATACTATTCTCCGCGGACGGAGTCGCGGGCAACAGCTAGTTTTATATGAAAATGATAGCCATTTAATTTTTTTTTCAAATGCGGAGATTGCAATGTCCGCACTACGATATTTTTGTCATTATATAATACTTAGTAATATGTGGATAATGTCGTTGACTGTAATACTAGTACCCTATGCTTGGTAATTTTATTATACTACATATTGTACAGTTGTTTGTTATCCCTAAAATAAATAAATAAATCAATACCTGTAAAAAAATAAGTAACCCTTGAGTGGTATAACCCTTTCAGCTACTATTTCATTTCAACCCCGCAATTAAGATAGGAATCTGATTTTTTATAGATTAATCAAGTCTATAAACTCACGGCCCAAAACGAAAATCAAATTATAGTGTTGATTAATATCAATTCCAGAAAATGGTTTATTTTATACGGACTCACTCCCTGATTAAAACAAAATTTGGTACTTTGTGATAACCTAGCAGGGGTCACCAATTAGTTTATTCAATGGTCAAGTTAGTGTTTACTTAAGGTGGACTAAATAGGTCGGCGCGTCGGCGGTCCGGATTCAGACCGCGGTTCGCCATTTGGTGACCCCTGACCTAGTGCTTTGAAATTTGGCATCAAGGTAGGACCTACTGACCCAATATAGGATTAAATCCGAGAAGCACAATTTTTTATCCCTCTGAATACAGTAATAATTAAAATGTATGGAAAAGTTTAATGCGATTCCTGTTTTAAGCCAGCTACAAACGTACAGTTTTAACTGTTTCTGTAGCTGAAGTTGAAAAATATAATCCAATAATTGCTGCAACATCATCCATTGAAGCTATGATATCGTGAACGTCAAGCAAATGATCCAATAGCTGCGGTCTATGTGCTCCAACACAAAAAGAATATGGAAGAAAATGACAGTAAAATTATTCATACTTACCACTTGAAACATAATTTTCTGTTTAAACAACATCTATAGCTGGTTTCGTGATTCTCAATGCACGTGAAAACAATTCTCCATGACCAGTAGTAATTATTGGATTTATTTGTGGCTTTGCATTTAAAATTAAAATTTAGGAGTGTGTTCTTTTTATGCTACTTTATTTAGAATATAGAGCTGTGAAGTTATATTATTATAAAATAAAGTTTCTACGCAAATTTCCCCCAAGAAAAATACACTCGTAAATCTTGGTTCATATTTAAGCTGTTTAAAAATGTAGGAGGTCTGTCTGAACGAGTATCGCCGCCTGAAAGCAAAGACATGCGACAGGAAGTAACAGCGGGAGCGCTACGCGTGCTACGGAGCTACGAGCTACGGGCTACGAGTGACGACTGCTACAAGCGCTACGACCTACGAAGCTTTTCTGCATATTTTTTATTTTCTTATCATTTTTTTTGATGACATGGTACGAAACATTGCAGCAATCAAAAACGTCTATTATTATCATTGCATAATTGCGATATATATAATATATATATATATAAATATATATAAATATCGTATCACTGCTGCACTGTGTTTTTAGTTGCACTCCTCCGAAACGGCTGGATATTTTTTGTGTGCGTGATAGGTATGCGAATAGGTCATAATGTTTTCTCGTTTTAACAAGTTATTATAAGATATCGTTTTAAAAAGATACTCTTAGATAACGTAATTTCGATATCATTTAAAGTTTTTGATATCTGTAATAGTTACGAAATAATCGCCTGTGCACACTTAACGATTATACCCTGTATAGTTCTTAAATCATAAAAATTAGTAATAATTTAAAAAAAAACCGGCCAAGTCCGAGTCGGACTCGCGCACCGAGGGTTCCGTACAAATCTAATACCTTTAAACGAGCAATTCTTGTATATATGTATATATATGTGGGAATATTAGGTTAGTTTGTATGATTTACCTGGTAATACTGTTTGCTTTAATTTAAGAAAAAAGGTAAAATAGCAGTCGTTGAAAGTCAGTAAAAGCTCTGTACGTGTTCTAATTTGCATCCTATGTTTAATACAGTTTTAAAGGAATAACTTGTTTGTTTTTCGACTGCCATCCCCACAAAATTATGGGGGCTCGTCCGGGATGGTGAAAAACATCGAGTTCAAGATGAAAGATTGTAAGACGTAAGAAGATTCATGATTTGAAATTCAAAAATAAGCTAACGGCCATAGTCACCGCTAGTCAAGCTGTCACTTGTCAGTTGCTATCATTGACAACAAGATTGCGTTTCGTTGCTACAAGTTCACTATGAAGGTTGATGTATGGCACGAAAGTCATAATTGCGTTTTGTTCTTGCGACATTTATAAAGGTGGACACACACTAAGATTATATTTTGTTATAAAAAATATCAGATGTTTTAAAGAAAAAATTATACCTATTAAAAATATCAACGGAATAAAAGAATTAATCTAGAAAATAAGACGATTTTCTCAGATTATCAAGACGTAAAAGACGATAACCGGAGATATTTTAAGAAGTGAAGATGCCACGTAAGAGGAAAGATGGAGAATCTAAAACAGAGCAAGAGCATGATCAAGAACAAGAGCAAGAAGAAGATGAAGAGGAATATGCTAGCGCAACTCCGCGTATTTCATTTACTGATTTGGAAAAATCTATAACAACATTTAGTGGAGACGACGCCTATGGAATTGAAACATGGATTACAGAGTTTGAAGATATCGCATCGTTGATGGAATGGAGTGATTTGGAGAAGCTTATTTATTCAAAACGGCTTTTAAGCGGAACTGCACGTTTGTTCCTACGATCTCTACAGGGTGTTACAAAATGGAATGTTTTGAAGAAAGAACTCAGAGAAGAATTCTGTTCCAGCCTGAACAGTGCTGCGCTACACAAACGACTTGCGTCACGAAAGATGAAGACTAACGAAACATACCAGCAATACTTTTTACACATGAAGGAGATAGCTATACTCGGATCTATAGAAGATGAAGCATTGATGGAATATGTTATAGACGGCATACGTGACACAGAATCTAATAAATCGATTCTATATGGAGCAAGCAATATGAAGGAGTTCAGGAAAAAGTTAGAATTATACAGTGAAATAAGAAAGAAGACTGATGCAAAGATACACAATTCTAACTCGAAGCCTTCCCCATCACCTAGTACTTCCAAAGAATATCATCCGAAGCCGAAAATACGTTGCTATAACTGCGGTAGTACTGATCACTTATCTAAAGATTGCACAAAAGGTGTAAAATGTTTTAGATGTAACGATTTTGGACATAAGTCGACTGAATGCCGGAACAAAGAGATACACCAGCTGACGATACAAGAAAAGGATAAAGACCGTTGCGTTACACCATATAAAGATGTGCACATTAACAACACCTCAATAAAAGCCTTAATTGACACAGGGAGTGATGTAAATCTTGTCAAGGAATCGTATGCTGATAAAATCAATTGCAAGAGTTACAACCACGACTCAGTGCTGTGCTTGAAGGGCATCGCTGACCATGAAATACACACTATAGGATCATTCATGGCTAATATCCAGATTGACAACTGTTATTTCGACACAACGATCCATGTTGTGAAAAATGATTCGATACCGGTCAATGTCATACTCGGAAACCCAATTTTAAAGGATGTTGAAGTTAATTTCTCACCTGAAGGTATTTCAGCCAGAAGAGTAATGCACTTAACAACATTAGAAGATTTTAAAGAAAATTCAATGGATGTTGCACAGAAAGGATGCAAAGATGAAATTAAGACGGTGATTCAAGTCAAAAATTCTGCAGGTCCTGAAAAAGAATCCAATGTTGAGCTGAAGATTATCCTTGATGACAAAACTCCAATTCTTCAAAATCCAAGATATATTTCGCCATTGGAGTTTGATACACACAAATTTCAGAGCAGTACACAAACTTCAGAATGGCTTAAAGCTGATATGATCGCTCAAAGTAAATCAGACTCTGCAAGTCCAGTTGTTCAGACAAAGAAGAAAAAAGGCCTTTATCAGACGCGTATTGATTATAAGCGACCTAACAAACGAATAAAAAAGAAAGACTTACCTTCCAAAGTTGCTCGCTGGGCGTTGTTGCTCGAAGAATATGATTATACCATTGAACACCGACCTGGAATAAGGATGAAACACGCCGACGCTCTAAAAAGATATCCTATAAAAAATGTTTATGTACTTACCGATATAGCATCACACATAAGAAATGCCCAAAATGAAGACCTGAAACTAAAACTGATAAAGAGGTTATTAGATACTGAACCTTACGAAGACCATGTTATTGAAAATGAAATTTTATGTAAAGTAAAGGATGGCAATAAACTGATTGTAGTACCAAAGAAAATGCAAACTGAAATTATACAAAAGAACCAGATGATAAAAGAACTTATACCAAGAAAATACTATATCGACCACATGAAAGAGAAAGTTAAGGCAGTGACAAATAATTGCATTGAGTGTATTTTGACGTCGCGTAAGAGAAGAAAGAAAAAAGATTACTTACCAAGTACTTATCACATAAACCACCGAAGCTCTGCTAATCAGATGAAACCCTGGCTTGTTGCTGAAGATTCCGCACATTCATCCGAGACTGATGAATGAACAGGATGGCCGTGTGGGAATATTAGGTTAGTTTGTATGATTTACCTGGTAATACTGTTTGCTTTAATTTAAGAAAAAAGGTAAAATAGCAGTCGTTGAAAGTCAGTAAAAGCTCTGTACGTGTTCTAATTTGCATCCTATGTTTAATACAGTTTTAAAGGAATAACTTGTTTGTTTTTCGACTGCCATCCCCACATATATATATATAATCAGGATCTCGGAAACGGCTCCAACGATTTCGATGAAATTTGGTATGTGGGGGTTTTCGGGGATGAAAAACTGATCTAGCTATGTTTCATTTTCAGAAAATCGCTTTTACTCGTGTTTTCCGGCTATTTTTGTTTGCATTAGAATATAAAGCTAAATTTCGCCGACTTCGAGCAGATCATAATGGCGCTTTAGAAATCGGGTGGTCGCGGATCCAGCCGACCTCGGTTCGATACCACGTTTTTTTTCAAGATTTTTAGTTTTTTTTTTAAGTTTATTTTTTATGAGAAAACGTCAAGTTTCTTCTTTTGTGAGAAAAAGTTACTTTTTTGTGAGAAAAAGTTATTTTTTGCGAGAAAAAGTTACTTTTTTGTTAGAAAAAGTATTATAGGGAACGTGCAGTAACTATAGGCGGCAGCACTAATGCGACAGAAGAGACACTATGCGGACAGTAAAACAAACTTATCAAGGTAAAACATTCAAATTGATGGCACCCTTATGGCACCAGTTGGCAGCACCGTCTATGTGCACGTTCCCTATTGGGAGCACAGAACAGGAAAAGCCGGTTGTCTGTAAAGTCGGTTTACGGACGATAGTTTAACGTGACTCACCCCTCCACCCCCTCCGGTGTTTTTGTCAAATATCTTGAAAACGGTGCATCCTACGGCAAAATCAATGAAATTTTCATCCCCCCTTTAATACCCCGCGCTCCCTCCCCCGCATCCCCTCCCCCCCCCTCTCAACCCCCCCCCCCCCCACCCCTCCGGTGTATATAATCAGGATCTCGGAAACGGTTCCAACGATTTCGATGAAATTTGGTATTTGGGGGTTTTCGGGGATGAAAAATTGATCTAGCTTGGTCTTATCTCTGGGAAAACGCTTGGTACCGAGTTTCTGCCCGAGCAAAGCTCGGTCGCCCAGGTACTTTATATTTATCTATGAACATCCAGTCTTAGCAGACCCCTGCTCCTAAGCAAAATGTGCGCAGTGTGGGATCATTGCATATTGGTTACTGATGTAGACGGATAGAGAAAAAAAATTATGCTTTTCGCAATTTTTCCTTTATTTGTGCTATAAGACCTTGCTTCGTACCAAATTTCAAGATTCTGAGTTTACGGGAAGTACCCTGTTGGTTTTGATTCCCTTGCGAGTAGTTGCGAGTTTGAAAATATGCGGCTTAAATTGCTGTTTCTTTTGATTGCGTTGACATAGAAGTTTGATTTTGTTACAGCTTAAAGGTATTATAGACCTGAGTATTTGATATGAATTTCAATCTAATACCTCTACGCGTTCATGAGAAAAGGGGTAGTAACTTTAAAATTATTAAATAGTACATTGTGCATCAAGGGCCGTAAGTAGGGGATTACTAACGAGAGACTATTAGAAGCCCGACGCCAGAACTCGAGTTTAATAACTCGAGTTTGTAATCCCCTTACTGGCCGTGATACAAACAATGATTTTCATCACACTGCAAGGAAAAAAAATCCAAAAATGAAATTATTTTGTCTCTAACCACTTAAATTAAATAAAAAATGGCTACCCGCCAATACAGATTTTTTCAAGTCATTCTACCATAGATAATGTAAGCTGTGTTTAGAATTCGAATGGCCATACGGCCACATTCTGCCAACATGTTAAAAAAATACTCACTAAAATTATTGCAAAACTATTTGATATAAATTTAAAATATAAAAATAACGAAGTTTCATGAAGCGTAGACAAGTTTTATGTAGTAAAATTGGGTTACAGCTAAGTTTTAAACATATAAATAAAACGTTGGCTGACTTGAAACCTCCTTAGTCTGTTTGAAAATTTTAAAACTAAAGTTAGAACTCCCTTGGGAAAAAAAAACTGTACGTAAATCCATAACTCCCTTAAGAACAAATTAGGCCTTTGACATTTAGTATACAGGCATGGAATAACACCACTGACGAGCAAGTGTGATGAAAAATATTTTTCACTTCTCATGCTCTTAAAATGTTACTTTAGTCTCTGCATATCGGGACTAAAGCTCTTTTTTGATCTCTAGGGATAAAAGTAATTTTTTTTTAATTTACTTTGGAAACCCCTAAACTGCCAATCACGTTGTTTGTGGATGGAGGATTGTTGCCTTTTTCAGTGACTGCCCCAAGGCAATATTAAAGCTTTCCACAGACCGCAGCGCGCTGCGGAAGCTCCGAAGCGCTCCGTAGCGCCAGCTCCGTAGCGCTCCGTAGCGCCCTGCGCTTCGGTCTGTGAAAGCCTTTAGGGCGTGGAAATAACCTCAAAATGACAACTGTATAAAAAATATTTACAAAAAGTAATCATTTCGTGAAACACCATGAATAATTACGAATATTAATCTATTTAATTATATTAAAGATGAATTCATTTTATTATGCATACTTAGTGCAATTAGCTATGAAATAATTTTCAAGTTTGAATCTGTTGGCTAAATATGCAAACATTTAAAGCGTCACTCAACAAAAAAAACCACGGAACAAATTTAAATTGCTATTTGAATTCTGGACAGACGTCCATTGCTCGTATTGAGCGTACGTTGTATAAAAGTAAAATTGTATTGTAGATTAGTAAACCTAAAACATCGTTGTTTTCCTCGCATTCAAAGTGAAAAGTAGAGTGTTGAACGCGAGACTAAACTGCCATAATGACACGCGAATTATAGCCACCCTCGCTCTGCTCGGGTGGCTAAATATCTTGTATCATTATGGCTTGTTTTAGTCCCTTGTTGAACAATCTACTATTATATGATGTACCTACTTAACTAAAAATTTACGGTTTTCGCAATTTTTCCTTTATCTGTGCTGTGAGACGTTGCTTCGTATCAAATTTCAAGATTCTGAGTTTACGGGAAGTACCCTGTAGGTTTTGATTCCCTTGCGAGTGTCGAAAATTTGCGACATAAATAGATTGGTTACTGATATAGTGATATAGACAGACAGACAAAAAAATTTATGCTTTTCGCAATTTTTCTTCGATCTGTGCTATAAGACTGCTTCGTACCAAATTTCAAGATTCTGAGTTCACGGGAAGTACCCTGTAGGTTTTGATTCACTTGCGATTGTCGAAAATTTGCGGCGTAAATAGATTGGTTACTGATATAGACAGACAGACAAAAAAAATATGCTTTCGTAATTTTTCCTTTATCTGTGCTAATAGACCTTGCTTCGTACCAAATTTCAAGATTCTGAGTTCACGGGAAGTACCCTGTAGGTTTTGATTCCCTGGCGAGTTTCGAAAATATGCGGAAATTTGCGGCATAAACGGCTGTATCTTTTGATTGCGTTGGCTTAGAAGTTTGATTTTTTCACAGCTCTAAGGGACAGTAGACTTGAGTATTTGATATAAATTTCAGCTTGATACCTCCACGCATTCCTGAGAAAAAGGGTCTTGACAGACGGACAGACGGACGGACAACAAAGTGATCCTATAAGGGTTCCGTTTTTTCCTTTTGAGGTACAGAACCCTAAAAACAAGTTGCAAGATACAGATAGATGCTCAATTATATAAAATTGAGTCAAGTCTCTGAACTTCAAGCCTGAATGCCTGAATTTCATATATTTGAATAGAAGAAAATTTAAATAACATAATTTCCGAGATGAAGATATAAAAGCGGTAGTAACGGGGTTTTAATTATCACTTACAACGTCTTTCAGCTGCGGAAAATTACTCCCATAAACCATTTAAAAGGGGAATAAACGATTTGAAATAACCAGAAACTTACTGGTTAACGGAGAATTACTCAATATTTTATTTTAAAGCTGTCTCGTAAGTACAGAATCAAAGATTTTAGACGTCCAGTACTGACAAAGTTAAATGTACTTCCTAAATAATGAAGAACATGCTGCTGCATGCAGAGAGGTCATTAGGCATTAAACTCGTAAATTTTTAGCGAAGTTTTGTATTTGAAATCGGCAGTAGTGAACTAGGTGAATTTAAATATTCTAGTAATGGAATTGAAGTTTCGAGATTTTATTAAATTCCTTAAGGAATTTCCAAAAATTTCACTCACACACACAAACATTCACATTTAAATATTACAAGTAGGATTAACTTATCTGACTGAAAAAGTAAATACATTACTTTTAGTGGATAATGCATTACTCACATTTCGTCAATTTTGTTACCGACATTATTATAGCCGTAAAAAAACCCTGTTTCTCTTTTTTTGTGAATACGTACTCCTTAGAAAAATTAGGCCTTAATGTAGGTGAATATAGTATTTATTGGCTTTTCCCCGGTTTGAACCTTAATTCAATCAATGGCGGTCCGATGCTGCATACCATTATCCCCCAATTAACATTCGTGGGTCGATTTTTAAGGCGGTTACAAACGCGGGCCGGTGTAGGCAATAAAGCGGCTCGTCCCTTATCCGTCATCCGGTCCTTAGAGATTTCTTCTAGGGGAATAATTTACGTTGATCGCCTGGAAGGGGAGCGTAACTGCCTCACTGAAACTTTAAGCTTTCACTCAGAACGGTTGCGATTCCCCGTACTTCAACTTGAAGTAATAAATCGCTTTTAATAGAACACCGAGGCTAATTGTTCGCGTTAAAATTCGAACGACACATGTTTTAAATTTTAACAGCAGATGCAATTTATTGATCGGGGAGTGTGCAAAGATCATAAAGTAGGGGATGTTGGGAATTTATTTTTAACGCACGCTGTCGGTCCTTTTTAAATTTTACAGTGGCGGCGGTCGCGCTGATGGCGGTATACGTGTCGGTCGATGACTGCGAATAAAGCCTTTGACGCCTTTTGCTGCACGCATTGCGAGCAAGATACTTCAGTTTGAGCATGCAGTCGACCCCGCCAACAGCCACCATTAATAAAGTTTTTGGTACTTAAATTGAGCTTATGCGGTTTAGTTTATTTTAACTGATATTGCTGATACCTACTTATTTGAGTGTTGTATTTTTAAAAGGACTTTTTTCCATATTTTCTCCGTGACTAAAGTTCTAAAAAGTATTTAGTTTTTTTTTTAAATATGAAGTTCATTTAAAAATTGCTTATTTATTCCTTATTCCCTACATCTAAACGTAACCGGTAGGTTTATCATTAACTAGTTATTACGTTTATATTGATTTTCCGAAAAAATCTTGTAGTTGAAAAGAGTTGAAATCCCATTTGAAAAGAGTTATTTCAATTGTTTTAAATAATAAATCAGGATTTAATTGCGTAAAACAACTATTTTAATTACTATAGCTCGGTTTTGCTCACAAACAGACATTGGCTGTGAGTTTGCATGTGATTAATTCAATAAATAAAAATAAATAAATAAATTGGCATGTCTTCATTAGCTAATCGTTTAGTTACGCTTAACAAACAAATAACAAAAACTCATGATATAATCAAGACATCAAATTTCTAATAATTTGCACTGGAACTATTTCATATGTCATGTCAGTGAGAATTTACAATAAGTTACCTAAAGATATTTTAAATGAGAGCCAGCAGGAGTGGACCTAGCCATCGACCTTACGTACGTACTATCTATTGGGTTTCTTTCTACCACTCCTGCTGGCTCGAGCTGAGGCACCGACTTCAAACAGATTAGGGTGAGGCCACACGAGCGTAATTTTGTGAGTTGTGAGCGGCAGAATTTCGGTTGCGCCATACATTGTGTCATGTGAGTGTCACGGGATGGCCCGCATATTGTATGGCGCGAACCGAAATTCTGCCGCTCACGACTCACAAAATTACGCTCGTGTGGCTTCACCGTTAGAAGAAAGATATTTCTATGCTTTTTGTTTGTAGTCGGTTCAATTTTTATTTTATTTTTTGCGTTTTAGTTTTTGGGTGTTTTTTGAAGTCGGTTTTATTTTTTTCACCTTGTAATACCATGGTTGCAGCGAATAAATGAATATGAATATATACATCGATTTTCTACATTTTATGGCCAAGACAACCGCTTACGAAGGAACCCCTAATTGATTGGATTGTTTACAAATAGTGTGACCGAAATGTACACAAAAGTTTGCTAATGAGGGTGAGTGTTTAACATTCAACGCGGTCGGGGCCCCGAGCGGCGCGTCTTGTTAGGAAAAAAAAGGGCACTCCCCGGCGGTACGTCGGAGGTAAAACATGGCTGGTGCTAACCAGGGTCACGCCAAGTATGTTGTCACTTTCCAATCCTTTGGAGATGGAAGCTATTATTGCATTTAGATTGATTACTTTAATCTGAGGCTGTACTATCTAACGTGTGGGTGCTTGCCATCGATTTCACCATCTTATACCGTTTGACAGGAGGGAACGTGCACATAGACGGTGCTGCCAACTGGTGCCATCAATTTGACTGTTTTACCCTGATAAGTTTCTTTTACTGTCCGCATAGTGTCTCTTCTGTCGAATTAGTGCTGCCGCCTATAGTTCTGCACGTTCCCTATAGCGTTCGCGCTTTAGACAATACGGCCTCTGGTCTCTCAATTATTGTATACTGTATTACTATGTCAGGGTTATGAACGTCAAAACGGTAAAATAACGTACTGTTATAAGATGATACTTAGACACTTCAGGCAGTCTCTATGACGATTTTTATTTTAATAGGCAACAAAAGAAAGATTAAATGGTGATACGTTTCGGTTGCTCAATACATCACTAGCTGCCTCTAATAAAACGAGAAGCTTTATCATGTCACCATAAAGGAGAGTGCAGTGGTCGATGCAGGTTTGGCATTAATTCTTGTTTACGGCATTTGCTTTTAGTGACCGTGTTTAAAGTGGCCACGAAGCGTGAGCAGACGCCGGCGCCGGCGCTCATCCGACAAACAATGCGTCCATGACACGGTGGGTTCCTCTCTAAATAAACAAAAAAAAACGTAACCGGAATTGATAGGCTTAACCAAAAATAATTCAAAAACTCCTGGAATGACTTTCATTTTTAACTCTGAGCTGTAATTAAATATTAATTTGCAGTCAAAAACCACTCTCTCACCGCCATCGAGGTGGAAAATAACGGAAGTATTTAAAATAAGACGGTATTTTTCAAGAGGTTGGAAAAACAATTAATCATCCGCTCTTTTATGGCGCTAAAGGTAGCACTCGATTGTTCTATAATAGTGGGGTTGTTCCTTTGTTATCAAAACAGAACTGAATATTACAAGTGTTAGACAAAACGATGAACTATAGTTTCCGAAAAGGTCGACAACAGATTATACTTTTTAACCTTCATCGTTTGGGGCATTATCGTGATTTATGTTTTGTGGAGGACGCTTGTAAATGGAATCGACGGAGTGTTCTGTCGGTATTTAGATAATACCTTCAAATAATAGGCGCCGCGATGCGCATTAATATTTAGGTAAATCTTATTAGGACCGCCTAAATGCTGCGATAATATCGTATTGTTTTGGAATCTGCGTCCGCGTTTCCTCTCTTATGCTCGAAAGGGTCCCATCCTCGGGGACAACGAAAGCCCCTGAATATTCATAATATTATCGCAAACCAACTTACAGAACTGAGCAGCCTCGTAAATACATAATACCTCCATTATCAGATAAGTTAACGGTGTTTATTTTAACACTTCCATTTAAGAAATGATTTTTTTTTGGAGGGCAGATTGATTTAGCGGAAATATTTTACCAGCAATAGAAATACGTATTGGTTGATTTTATAGGTTTGCTGAGATGTTATTGGAGGCGGTATTTGAGATGTAATTGTTGGGCTAATTTCCCCAGGGGGCGAAGTTTTCCCGCGCGCTGACGAACTAGCCGGGCCACGTGCTTCGTTGTCCAAACAATAGTATCCACTCTGTTCAGTCATAAATATTTCACCAACTAGGTACCTCTATTATGTTAGGCTTCCATTCTGAGCTTTTCTTCATAAAAACTTATTTTGGTTGTAAGTGCAAACAACAAAAAAATAAAACCTTAAATAAAAAAAACGTTGTTATGATTTCGACTACAACAATACCACAATAATACAGTTTTTAGGGTTCCGTAGTCAACTAGGAACCCTTATAGTTTCGCCATGTCTGTCTGTCTGTCTGTCCGTCCGCGGCTAAGCTCAGAGACTGTTAGTACTAGAAAGCTGTAATTTGGCATGAATATATATATCAGTCACGCCGACAAAGTGATTAAATAAAAAAAACTAATAAAAATTTTTTTAGGGTACCTCCCATAGACGTAAAGTGGGGGTGATTTTTTTTTCTCGACTAACCCTATAGTGTGGGATATCATTGGATAGGTATTTGAAAATAAATAGGGGTTTTCTAAAACTATTTTTTGATAAAGTGAATATTTTCGGAGATATTCACTCCGAAAATTCAAAATAATGTGTCTCCCCCCTCTAAATTTTGAACCGCACGTCTAAAAAATAGGAAAAAATCACGTGAGTTAAACTTAATAAAAACTTTCTAGGAAAATTATTTTAAACTTAATCAATTGAGCAGTTTAAAAGTTATTGTAAAAAAAAATTTCTTAACTAAGATTGTAATTTAACCGCCATTGCAAGCATTTTTTTTCTTTAAGTACCTATAAGATCACGTTAACAGTATCTTCTTTCAAATAAAAAAATATATTACATCTGAAAACAATCAACATACATACTAGTTCTGGTAGACTGCAGTTAGATTAGTTACCCAATTCTCCGATAGATGGCGCTGTACCGCCGACGTTTGGGACCAAAACAACCACATTAATAAAGTATGCAAAGATTTTTTCGTACCTGCTACGGAACCCTATCTTGGGCGTGTCCGACACGCTCTTGGCCGGTTTTTTTTTTCTTGTATTAAATACTTTTTGCCAAAAAATTAACTATCACCATTTCACGCTAGCTCCTACCATTTTGATTAAGCATGCAGTTAAGCGATTCCTTCAATCTTCACTTGTGCTGATTTCCACCAATTACACAGCAACTTCTGAAAAACCATTCCAAGAAAGAAAGAAAGATTTTCCATTGTATCTACGCTGCCAGTTTTACAACCACGCAAGCCAGGAAACTCCTATTAATATATTATTCATCGCTCACTCAGATTACAGCTTCACGATTTACAGCACTACGTCGATGAGTAGAATAAACATCAGCGTGTGGCCAAAATTTTAAACTGTAACTGTCGTTAAAGTTATTGTCGAACCATTTTTCCCTGTCAAAGTATCACAACTGCTGTTAATTCCGCCTAATATTTCGAACAACCTTTACACGGTTGCCATAACCGTGTCCGATATAAACATGATGGATAACCCTCATATAAAATGAAATAAGCTGATGTGAATCAACGCAACGTAGTGGGTGATGTACGCAGGCTCGGAAATGTAACTTTGACACTTTACCGCGTGTTGTGCGCTGGATGCGATTTTTTCATAATAGGGATGCCGCATTCTAACTAATATATTGCTGAAGGAATACAAGCCAAACGTAAATCACTGAGGTGATCACTATATATCATCACTGTATCATCACTGGGATTATTTCGAGTAGCATAAAAAATTGGTCAAGTCTGACTTTGCACACGTAGGGTTAACACAATTACCATTTTTAAAATGGAGTGTAGTTAAATATAAATAGTCAATATGAAAACGATGGGACGATTCAAGTGTTAACCCTTTGACAGATAAAACTCGGCGATAAAAAGGTTGACAGACAACAGAGCTATAGTATAATTTATTGAATCAGGCGTTACTTTGCGGAGGTCCATATTAATGAACTAAAACAAATTACTTTGCTCACCCGCGACCTTACAATAGTTACGTTTATGCAAGAAATGTGTGTTTATGCAGTTCCTCCACCTCCACACTGTACGAACACACACAAATCACATAAACCCAACCATCACCACCACCAAGCTACACTGACTATAGTAATAAGGTTCTGTCGAAATCCTTTAAGTATAGAACCCTGAAATTGCCACCGCTAAGCAATCAGGTGTAAGAAGCTATAAGAAGTTAAAATTAGCTATGGAAACTTACCTAAAATTTAAAGAATTTTTGACGATTTATTATCATGCATAGTAATAAATACTTAGTAAAAACCCCCTAAAAATTGGAGATATTTATAAGCTTTGTGAACTGGGAAATGATTAACCCAGCGTTTATGGGCAGTTACAAACACCATCAATCATACGCATAAAAGGCCACGTCCCCCGGCACACGTTCTTAAATAATTTGTCAGAAGTGACTCTCCAACCATGCTGCGATCGCCTTATATTGGGTATCGCTGTCGATAACTAGTCCATTTTTCTTCCACACGTTAGTGCCCGCTTTGTATTAGGTATAACCTTTCGAGCAAAAACAAAGAAAGGGAAATAATTTTTGTATGTTAACACTTTATTGCACATGAAAATCTAATAGTATTCATACTATTTTTTTACGAAATCAAAAGTACATCAGCAATAGGTATACAAAATGAATATCTGGCAGACCCCAAACTAGGCAGAGCCTGTATCTTGGGACCTTGGAGTATGTTACTGTATAAGATAAAGTTTAACTACTAATAAGACGTCAGGAGAAAATAGAAAATTATTTATAAATAGAATAATATAACTTTAAATTAACTAGCTGTTGCCCGCGACTCCGTCTGCGAAGAATAGGGGTATAAAAAATTGCCTATAACCTATTCTCAGACCTACCAAATAAGATAAAAAAATTCATAAAAATTGGTCAAGCCGTTTCGGAGGAGGAGGAGTTCGATAAAAAACACCGTGACACGAGATTTTTATTTATTAGAAGATAGTATTTTATGCAACGGTTGTATAAGTGAGTGAGATCTTAAAAGTCGAGTGGCGTGAATTGGGATACGAACGAAGAGAGTATCGCAATGGAAGACGCCACGACAATTTTTCAGACCAAATTATACACCTCTGCAGACAATATTTTTTCTTCTTCATCCATGTTTTCTTCTATTAACTTTAACTATGGCAAAAGCAAACAGTAATCGACCGGAGCCAGGGAAAAATATAAAAAGTTTGACATATATTTGACAGATGTAATTATCTATAGTAAACTGTGATTTTAATTGACGTTCGGTGTTAATAAATACATTTTTCTTAAGTTGAAAGTTATATTTTTAACAAAAAACCGCATGAATTCAGTTGCTTGTTTTAAGATGAGTTTACAACTGCAAGAAAAATCGCGCAAGTGTAGTGCAACTTGCATGATTTTCCTTGCAGGTCTAAACTGGGCTTTAGTTTTAAGTGTAACCTACAGTTAATAATCTGTGGCAGCTAGGCGTATCTTTTTAGTGACAATACGACACAAGGCCTGTTATGGGGATTAGAGTATAGACTTTTCTGAAGTCATATTAATCTATGTTCTTATATAATTCTTCGTGACCATGTAAAAAACAGATAAAAGAACAGAACTAGAAAAAAAATAAAACCCCCGACGCAATTTGGTCACAAATATTTTAAACATAAAGTAAATGCCCACTATGAGTCTAAGATCCTTTCCGCAGCTAACTTTGAAACGGCTGAACCAATTTTGATGAAACATGTGTTCTTACCATTGTCAAAAAACCTGCTTTCAAAAAAGAAAACCGCATCCGAATCAGTTCACCCGTTTAAGAGCCATGATGCCATAGACAGACACACAGAGAGACACACAAACACACACACACACACACACACACACGCATAGCGGTCAAACTTATAACATCCCTCTTTTTGTGTCAGGGGTTAAAAACCAATTACATTACGACTTTTAAAACTTACAGCGTTGTGTTTGCAGCGTAAAATTCAAAAAAGTTGCTACAAAGGAAAATGTAAAGAGGTAAACAATCACAGTCACCATTGATAAGTATATAAGGTAAGGATCACATCTCTATCTATATATATAAAAGAAGAAACTGACTGACTGACTGACTGACTGACTGACTGACTGACTGACATATCAACGCACAGCCCAAACCACTGGGCCTAGAGATTCCAAATTTGGCATGTAGGTTCCTTATAAGGTCTAGGGGTGCACTAAGAAAGGATTTTTCAAAATTCACTCCCTAAGGGGGTGAAAAGGGGGTCCAAAGTTTGTATGGGGAAACAAGATTAGTTCGACTATTTTATTCGAAACTTCACAGAAGTACTCCTAATGGTAAAAGAGTAAACACGTGTTTCAGGTTTTTTGAGAATTCAACCCCTAAAAGGGGGGAAAGGGGTAACAAAGTCTGAAAATCAACATGGGTGTTGTTTCTATGGTTTATCGGGTCGCTGGTAATGAAAACAACAACGGTTTTAAAATCCGACGCGGCGGACGTAAAATACCATCTCCCTGGATGAGGTGCGATGGGGTTGAAATGTCTAAATAAACTAAATGACTGTTGATATATCAACGCACAGCCCAAACCACAGGATCTAGAGACATGAAATTTTGCACATAGATACCTTATACAATGTAGGCATCCACTAAAGAAGGATTTTTGGGAATTCCTACGGGAACGGGAAAAAACGGGATTTATAAATTCGATTCCGAGTGACCCTATCTCAGTAACTATAATAACTAGACTCTTCAAATTTGATACACAAGTAGGTATTATATTAGTAAAAACATTAATTTCAGGATTTTTCAAAATTCCCACGGGATAAGGAAAAAACGGGATTTATATATTCAGTTCAACGGGATCCTATGAACTATAATTACTAGACTCTTCAAGTTTGACATAGAAGTAGATAATTATAATAGTATAAAACTGTTTTAAGGATTTTCGGAAATTCCCACGGGATAAGGAAAACACGGGATTTTTCGTTTTACTGGTCGTAGAAAGCTGAAATTCAACATGTAGGTTGCTTGGGGTGTGTAGAAGAGGATTGAGAGAGGACTTTACAAAATTCCCACGGGAACGGGAGAAAACGGGATCTTTCATTTTACTGGTCGTAGAAAGCTGAAATTCGGCATGTAGGTTGCGTGGGGAGTGTAAAGAAGCATTGAGAGAGTACTTTCCAAAATTCCCACGGGAACGGGAAAAACGGGATTTTTCGTTTTACTGGTCGCAGAAAGCTGAAATTCGGCATGTAGGTTGTTTGAACAGTGTAGAGGAGCATTGAGAGAGGACTTTCCAAAATTCCCACGGGAACGGGAAAAACGGGATTTTTCGTTTTACTGGTCATAGAAAGCTGAAATTTGGCAAGTGGGTTCCTTTGGGAATGTAGGGGAGCATTAAGAAAGCATTTCCCGAAATTCTTACGGGAACGGGAAAAACGGGATTTTGCGTTTTACTGGTTGTAGAAAGCTAAAATTTCAAAATTCATAAGTTTATACTGTGAGTAGGCCGCAAATGGCTCTTTAACCGACTTCAAAAAAAGGAGGAGGTATGTTCACCGATTTCTCGGTCAATTGTGGACCGATTATAAGGCTTGCTTGCATCTTGCTTGCATGCTTGCTGGCATGCTTGCATGCTTGCTTGCTTGCCTGTATGCTTGCTTGCTTGATATCTTGGTTCTTTGGAATACTCTTGGTACACGCGAGCGAAGCCGCGGGCAAAAGCTAGTATTGGTATATAATTACATAAAGCCAAGCGAAAAACGCAGCAAATTTAGACGGATTCTTTTGTTATCCAAAACCTTATTGTTTCTTGTTCTGATAATCAAAAAAAGATGATACTACAGTTTTCAGGATATTTGAAAATGTTTTTAACACGCATTTTTTTATACATAGAATGGAGTAGATTAGGTTAGGTTAGTTTACATAAGAACAATTCTAAAAAAAAACTGTTTCAAAAATATTAAATTTAAATGAAAATGAAGAACATTGCAGACACATTCAGAAACATTCAGAACTTATGGCAGCCAATAAAGACTCGAAATAAACATACTTAAGGGCCTACCGTGTTTTTGGCGCATTTATTGCTTTCATTTAATCTCGTGCTGTATCATTAGTCATTACAAGTAAAGCTATAGTCTTAAAATTCATGTGTAAGATATTTGAGGAAGGGTTTATCGAAACACGATTACATATAGTTCGCTTGATAGAAAAAAAATCCAAAGTCGTCTTTAAAAAATAAAATAAATTCGTAGTACGACGCTAATTACTATACGGCAGGTCATGACTTTTTGAATGTTAATAAAACAAGATGTTTTCTAGGGCGTAGTGTTACTACATTTTTAATATATGTATTTGTTTTAATAATAAGATGAAAATACCTAAAAACACGCGCTGACCAACCAACCTATCTTGACCCATCGTGCCTCCCCCACGCCCGAAATCGCCCACCCGAAATCGCCCACCCAAAATCGATTAGTGCGGAAAGCTCTGTAGGCCCTTAAGTCTAAAAAAAATGTAAGCTTTTCTTGATTGACGTTAGGGTTCCAAATTAGATGTCCCACAAGAATGTTTTGAAATACCTAGTTGAGTAGCTAAGCTACTTAACTTAGTTTGAAAACAATAACTGACATTAAAAATTAAAAAGAGAAACTATAAAACTTAGTACATAAAAACCATCCAAAAAGCTCAATTATTAATATTTCACAGCTCTTTATTTAATTGCTAATTGATTCTCGATTCTAAACTCATACTACTCATAGACCAAACGGCAACTCGAAACCATTACTTTGTTGACACCAACGAATGTTCGTTTACATATTCACCCCGAGCACACAAAGATTGAGCCGTGAAATTGAAAATGGTTTCTATGAACAAAAATTTATTCCACGCACGCTCTCAACATATCGTCGCCACATGAAACTATTTTTGTTTCATTTACTTATAGATTGAGCTGTGGAATGGAAATTGTTTTCTGTTTCCGATACACTTTCGTTTACTGTCCGCGGAAAAGGATCGCGCAATTGAAGTTTATTCCTCTCGATAAAGTAAAAGTATAAAAATACTCATCATAGTCTGTAATAACAATTTTTTTTAGTTATGTTCACAATATGTATAAAACTAGAAATTTATTTTCAAAAAGTTGTTTTAGTAATAAGTGTAGTTATCTTAATATATAAAAGAAGAAACTGACTGACTGACTGACATATCAACGCACAGCCCAAACCACTGGGCCTAGAGATTCCAAATTTGGCATGTAGGTTCCTTATAAGGTCTAGGGGTGCACTAAGAAAGGATTTTTCAAAATTCACTCCCTATGGGGGTGAAAAGGGGGTTAAATGTTTGTATGGGGAAACATGATTAGTTCGACTATTTTATTTGAAACTTCACAGAAGTACTTCTAATGATAACAGAGTAAACACGTGTTTCAGGTTTTTTGAGAATTCAACCCCTAAAAGGGGGAAAGGGGTAACAAAGTCTGAAAATCAACATGGGTATTGTTTCTATGGTTTATCGGGTCGCTGGTTATGAAAACAACAACGGTTTTAAAATCCGATGTGGCGTACGTAAAATACCATCTCCCTGGATGGGGTGCGATGGGGTAGAAATGTCTAAATAAACTAAATGACTGTTGATATATCAACGCACAGCCCCAACCACTGGACCTAGAGACTTGAAATTTTACACATAGATACCTTATACAATGTAGGCATCCACTAAGGAAGGATTTTTGGGAATTCCCACGGGAACGGGAAAAAACAGGATTTATATAATCGATTCTGAGTGACCCTATCTCAGTAACTATAATAACTAGACTCTTCAAATTTGATACACAAGTAGGTATTACATTAGTTAAAACATTTATTTCAGGATTTTTCAAAATTCCCACGGGGTAAGGAAAAAACGGGATTTATATATTCAGTTCAACGGGATCCTATGAACACTATAATTACCTCCTATTAAATTATTTCCTATAATTACTAGACTCTTCAAATTTGGCATAGAAGTAGGTAATTATAATAGTAAAAAACTGTTTTAAGGATTTTTGGAAATTCCCACGGAATAAGGAAAAAACAGTATTTTTTGTTTAACGGTCGTAGAAAGCTGAAATTGGGCATGTAAGTTGCTTGGGGGGTGTAGAAGAGGATTGAGAGAGGACTTTCCAAAATTCCCACGGGAACGGGAAAAAACGGGATCTTTCGTTTTACTGGTCGTAGAAAGCTGAAATTCGGCATGTAGGTTGCATGGGGAGTATAGAGAAGCATTGAGAGAGGACTTTCCAAAATTCCCACGGGAACGGGAAAAACGGGATTTTTCTTTTTACTGGTCGTAGAAAGCTGAAATTCGGCATGTAGGTTGCGTGGGGAGTGTAGAGAAGCATTGATAGAGGACTTTCCAAAATTCCCACGGGAACGGGAAAAACGGGATTTTTCTTTTTACTGGTCGTAGAAAGCTGAAATTCGGCATGTAGGTTGTTTGGGGAGTGTAGAGGAGCATTGAGAGAGGACATTCCAAAATTCCCACGGGAACGGGACAAACGGGATTTTTCGTTTTACTGGTCATAAAAAGCTGAAATTTGGCAAGTGGGTTCCTTAGGGAGTGAAGGGGAGCATTAAGAAAGCATTTCCCAAAATTCTTACGGGAATGGGAAAAAACGGGATTTTGCGTTTTACTGGTTGTAGAAAGCTAAAATTTCAAAATTCATAAGTTTATACTGTGAGTAGGCCGCAAAGGGCTCTTAAATCGACTTCAAAAAAGGAGGAGGTTATGCATTCCACTTTATGTATTTTTTTTATGTAGGTAGGTATGTTCACCGATTACTCGGTCAATTGTGGACCGATTTTAAATATTCTTTTTTTATTCGAAAGAATATAATATACTCCTGAGATGGTTCCATTGTCACCAAATCAGGATCTGATGACGGGATCTCAGGGAAATCGAGGGCAACCCTCAAATTTTGTAGGCACGCATTACGTTTTTCATATATTTTCTCAAGCTATTTAAGTGTTTGCGTCTGGTGTAGACATCATCTCATGTTAATGAGCTGATGATGGAAGGTAAAACTCCTTAACGGTTAGGAGTTGAGGATATTTTTTCAAATATTATCGGTACGTATAGACCGATAGTTGTATTCTTTCAGGTAATCCAGGCGAGCTGATGATGGAAGGTTAAACTCCTTAACGGTTAGGAGTTACAGGAAGTTTCTTTAAATATCATATGCACGTATAGACCTTTAGTTGTATTCTTTCTGGTTATTCAGATGAGCTGATGATGGAAGGCATAACTCCTTAATGGTTAGGTCACACAACACTTTAACAAAATACTATATATAATATGTATAATATGAATGCTAAATAGGTACACATCGCTTCCAGTTACTCAAGTTTCCGTAGAAGGTAATAAAACATTGAATTATACCTTATGCAGGACAGGGGATAGTAATAATAGGTTTTATATTATTAACAAACCTGGTTATTTTTGTGCCCGCTTCCGAATTAGCGAAAAACATTGTATAAATATAAAGAAATACTGTAAAGGACCGTATCTACCTGTAGTCGGGCTTGCTTGCACGCTTGCTTGCACGCTTACTTGCACGCTTTCTTGCACGCTTGCTTGCTTGCGTGCATGCATGCTTGATTGCATCTTGCTTGCATGCTTGCATGCTTGCTTGCTTGCCTGTATGCTTGCTTGCTTGATATCTTGGTTCTTTGGTATACTCTTGGTACACGCGAGCGAAGCCGCGGGCAAAAGCTAGTTATAAATATAATACAACTTACGTTTAAGTGGACTAGTGTTGTTAACATTCCATTAGCCTGCAGGAAACAGTTCGCTTCATTCTTCCTAAAGCGAACTGCTAAGAAATGGAATTCGCTCCTGTCGTTTGTATTTCCAAACTGATACAACCTAGGACTCTTCAAGATATAGTGAATAGGCTTTTACTGGGCCAGCGAAATACAGCTTTGGCCTCGTCGCCACTTTCCATCAGGTGAGATAGAGAATTAATTGCAGGTCAGTTTACAATAAAAAAAACTTTTACTTACGTAACTCATTAATAAATGTACCTACTTTCATTACTTTTAACAATACTAAAGTAAATCTTTTGGATAAATACATATTTACGACTTGTTAAGTAAGAAGCAATTGCTTACAGAAATAAATTACTTCGACTCGACATAAATTGAAATAAGCAAGGAGTCGTAACTTAGTGTCTTTGAAAGGTTTCTCCAATGCACAATACTGAGAGGATTTTAAACTAATCCCCAAACTTGTGCACTAGTCTAAATTTCACACAGCTCTGACTTAAAATTGTTCATTCAAATTTTTTAGTGACACGACACTATCGGAAGAAACGTTTTCGTTCTTACATTTTCGCTGTTTTTTACTGCACAATAGCAACAGTAGGAGAACATCCATACTATCCATACTGATATATATTTATTATAAATGTGAAAATGTGTCTGTCTGACTGTCGGTCTGTCTGTTACCTCTTCACGCTTTTAAACCGCTGAACCGATTTACATGAAATTTGGTTTGGAGATAGTTTGAGACCCTGGGAAGGACATGGGATATCCCAGAAAATTGCATAGTTCCCGCGGGATAGCGATAAACAAATTCTTTGCGTACGGAGTTGCGGGCAACAGCTAGTTTAATATAAAACTTAAATGTAATATCCTCACACCCTTTGAATAGAAAAAAGTACCTATGTGATTCCGCGACTAAAAAAACAAAGGGTAGTAATGAATATTCCCATATACTTACTACTAAGAGTAAATGTAGAGATTTTTTTGTAGGCAAGTCTGTAGCATGTAATTTACTGGGCTAGGTATACATCAGAATAGATGCCAGGCCAGCCCCTCTCAAGCTGTTTACCCTGTAAGTATTGGGAAAAGATCGAACTTAATCCCAGCGGGTTCGAGCGCTGCGCTGAGTGTGATAGATACTGAAAATTGCATAAAATCCATCAACACAACGACTTTGTGTTCGTACGTAGGCACTTGCTCAAAGTAGCTATTGCTTCTTGCCGTTTAAATTTAAGTCCTTGATAGTAAAAAATGCGTTTTTTCGTTCTTTTTTACATTTTTAGGGTTCCGTACCTCAAAAGGAAAAAACGGAACCCTTATAGGATCACTTTGTTGTCCGTCCGTCCGTCCGTCCGTCTGCCTGTCAAGACCCTTTATCTCAGGAACGCGTGGAGGTATCAAGCTGAAATTTATATCAAATACTCAAGTCTACTGTCCCTTGGAGCTGTGAAAAAATCAAACATCTAAGCCAACGCAATCAAAAGATACAGCCGTTTATGACGCAAATTTCCGTATATTTTCGATACTCGCAAGGGAATCAAAACCTACAGGGTACTTCCCGTGAACTCATAATCTTGAAATTTGGTACGAAGCAAGGTCTTATAGCACAGATAAAGGAAAAATTGCGAAAAGCATAAATTTTTTTGTCTGTCTGTCTATATCAGTAACCTACGCACATTTTCGACACTCGCAAGAGAATCAAAACCTACAGGGTACTTCCCGTGAACTCAGAATCTTGAAATTTGGTACAAAGCAAGGCCTTATAGCACACTAAGACTGGATGTTCATAGATACAATATAAATTTGTATGGAACCCTCGGTGCGCGAGTCCGACTCGCACTTGGCCGGTTTTTTTTTAATAAGTAATTTTTGCTATTAGCCTTAAGAATTCTGCCATCGTACGGGAAAAAGGCGTTACTAGTGTATTTTTTTTCAAAATTGAGTTTCATTCCTTTTCGATATCAGTACAAAAAGGCATATCTGAATATAAACGGAACGGAAATAACGGCAGAATTTAATGGAGCAACCAACAGTTGAAGTTTAATCAAAGCTTCTTTACATGCTAATAAATTAATTACGTCTATATTATGCTTTATACCTCTCAGGCCCAACCACAGCTTAAAAATGCTTTAGAGAAACAATAACCGCATTTGCTGCCCAATTTTTACAATTATTTAATCAGTGAACAATTGCACAGTTACATTAAAAAGACTGGTAATAAATCGTTTTAATGTTATTCATCTACCGAGGAAAACAGAATGATTCAAAATGAACGTCTAGCGTCGAGAATAACATATTTTTTCCACCCGCTTGTGCGGCTAAATAAAATCACTAAGTCAGCGTTTGATCGGAGGGCGAGGGCCGACTTGCACATATGGCCGTGTTGTTTTCTGCATTATGACAAACATGCACGTGTTTCCTTTTTGAGCTTTAGCTAAGCTGAGCGTATTATATATGATACATTGTGGATGATCGGGCTAAATGAGTTGTTAAGTTTAAAAAAGTGATTAGAACTTCTTATTAGCAATAAAATAGGATGAATCAAGATCGTCTTTCCAATTTTCTATTTTCATCATCATCATCATATTATATACGTCCCACTGCAAGGCACAAGCCTCTTCTCAGAATGAGAGTGCTTGGGCCATAGTTCCCACGCAGGCCTAGTGAAGATTTCTTCTCAGGTGCGTTTGCAGGTTTCCTCACGATGTTTTTCTTTTCTGTAAAGCTTATGGTAAATTTCACATGTAATTTCGCACATACATAAATTCCGAAAAACTCACGAGGTGCGAGCCCAGGCTCGAACTTACGACCCTCTGCTTGAGAGGCCATAGGTCAAACCACTAGGCCACCATGGATTTTCTATTTTACAGATGCAGTAAAAGTTTTGGTGGATTTACATGCACACTTAAATTCTGAAAAAAATCGAATTCCAAGTGCATTTCGCTTTGATTATTCTGTGAATCCGCGGTTTGTTACGCTTAATACTCAGTCTTTGTTTTATGCGCCGCTGCTGTTGTTTCATTATTCATATGATAGGCGAACTTCCTCATAGAATCAGGTTGCATTAGCAACAATTCTCTGTCCACCAAAGAGCAGCCATTATGAACTACTAAAACAACACCAGCGAAGTTAGACTCCGCCACACTCAGGATTTAACAGTACTCATTAAATGTTAGTTGCGGAAATGTATTTCATGTATTGTCTAGTATACTCATGTCTCTGTTAAACTAGTAAATTGGTTACCAAAGGGTATAATTAGGTTAGGAATGATAGATCCCCTTCACACACAGGGGCTTAATACCCAATATTGACATTGAGTGATGGATAACGAGATGTAGTTTTTAAAACTTTTGAAAGAAAAGCAAATTTTCGTACCATACATTTTTTTTAACAAAATTAAATTCATTGAATGCTTATAAAGAAATACTTACTTAATCAACCTTAAAGCGGAAAATTTAAAATAGCGCAAAATTAAAATAAAATTATATGACTCATTCTAGCAAAAATACTATGACTGAAAATACTAGGTACATACAAAAATCATAAAAGCTGCCGCGTCATACTCATAACAACTGTATGTATCTTTATCTCCGACGCGTCAATTTGGTACTTAGTGAGTTTTGGTTGTCACCCGACGACATTATACTGCGTTCTATAATAACATGTGCACAAATATATCATGCAGACAAATAAGTGAAAAATCAAAGAGAAGTTTTGACAAATCGGTTAAATACGCGTGTTCGGTTCGGAACGCGTGTCGCGCGTCCCTCGCGCGCCGGCCGCCCCGTGATGGATGGCCCTTATAACGCGGCCCGACGCACATTCGCGCTCTCCGAAGCCTCCGACAACACAATCGGTTTCACTCCCCACAATTCCTTACGTCTGAATTCCTAATGAAACAAAAATTTCAAATTTCATGCTATCTCGCAATGAGTCCCATGAATACTAAAAACCTCATCGTTTTCGTGCGTTGAAATTGAGCGGCAGTCAGTTACGCGACGTACGACATGAATTTAGGAGTGTAGTCATTATGTACGCGTATTGTATACGCTTGCATGGTGAGCTTTAAATCATGGAATCTGATTCAAAGGAATGATACTCGTCGTCAGAAAACAATTGGAAAAACGTGATCGGAGCGCTGATTTGCCTCGGCGGCGCGGGGCGAGCCGCTATACATCTTGAACCGCTCAATGCATACCAAGTAATAACTTCAGTTTCAATATTACGTCCTTATGGCTGCCAGTTCACTGGAGTTCAGCGAGGCAGCGGAGCGGAGCTAGTGGATAATGCGAAGCAGAGTTCCGGACTGTGTCTGTCCATAGACAGCGAGGCGGAGCGAGAAAATAATGCTGAGCGGAGTTACGGACTGAATTTTTTCATACGCGAAATTCCCTTTCTTCTGAAGAGGAGCGGAGATTTTATTCAATTATATTGATGGATTTTTATCTCGCTCACTGCTCCGCTCCAATGGACAGGCAGCCTTAGTTGATACGGTGATACAATTTGGAAACAAATACTTTTCGCTTGTCTGTGCTTCTTAAAATCCTTTGCTTTCTTGTTTTTTACTTAAGACAAGAGTAAAATAAAATGAAAGCCTCGGTGTAAGAATTCACGTGTGTCAGTGCACTCGTGTGCATATCTGACACTCGGAACGCCGTCCTCCGGAGCCCGAGAATCCTTATAAATAACTTATTACATGTTCCATGTTTCCAGTGTGACTGCAAGTCTCGTCCCGTCGCGTGCTACCTTCAATCAGCTGACGTTACAAAAGGGAAATTCTGTTTAAAACCGAATTTTAGCACGTAAAATGAAGAAATGCGTGGAAAAGCTAATATGTATACAATTTTTTTTATTGTAGAAATTTTGATGTTTTCTTATCCCAGAATTAAGAGCGCTATTGATTTTGATAAAAGTGTCCCTAATTTTTCATTATTTTTTGTGTCCGTTTCTTAACAACCTTAACAACCCATAAAAACTATATGAAAAAAGTCACAAAAGTAAGTAACTCAAAAATAAGGTCACTTTTTATCTCTATATAAATAAATAAGGCTTGTGATTCTGAGTAAGAAAACACGAAAGTTTCCTCATTTAAAAAAAGTGTTCTGCGCTATTTAAAGTGAAAATGCCCACGCACGCATGCATGCACGCGCGCACGCACGCTCACACCCACACGCGCACACACATACACGCACGCACTTCAACGTAGGTATAGGTAACGCCACCAGAGTTGAGGCCACGCACACAACCACATCTCATGTAATGACAGCGGGATTTTGACGTTGTGTTGGCGTTTAACGACAATATTTTATCGGTAATATCTTACTTACTTAAGTCAAGTAGACTGAGAATAGTCTTTTAGAGGACCATAATATCATTTTAACGCAGAAATATTCGAGGAAAAAGGAAAGATAAAATTTTATAAAAAAAAGATTAAAGGATTATGAAAAAGTAACAGTATTCTTTTAAATAGGTATCATTATTTATTTTCAGACATATTTTTTGCGAGAGTAATATAATATAAATAGAAAATACTAATCATTAAAGAC
Source organism: Archips xylosteana (assembly GCA_947563465.1). NCBI lineage: Eukaryota > Metazoa > Arthropoda > Insecta > Lepidoptera > Tortricidae > Archips > Archips xylosteana. The sequence continues at coordinate 10,228,990 of OX387349.1, forward strand.
AATAAGTATACAGGGTGTCCCGTAAGTAGCAGGACAAACTGAAATGGGAGATAAAGGTAACGCCACCAGAGTTGAAGCCACGCACACAACCACATCTCGTGTAATGACAGCGGGATTTTGACGTTGTGTTGTCGTTAAACGTCAACACAACGTCAAAATCCCGCTGTCATTACATGAGATGTGGTTGTGTGCGTGGCCTCAACTCTGGTGGCGTTACCTATACTTAATCTTTATATCGTTTCTAACCAGAAAATACCTACAAAAAGGTTCAATTATACTATTTTGTGCAACGTAAAAATAAGAAAAAACATTTTAGTTCACGACTTAGGAGTCATCCTGAATAAAAGAAGGATTAATAGGATGTAGATTATAATTCTGTTATTTTCTCATTACACGCATGAAGACCATGAACTCTATGATTAACAATTCACAAATAAATCAAAATTCAAGTTGAAACAAATGTAATAAATAAACGTTAAATCCACTAAATTGGAACACAATCTCTTGACTATAAAATATTAACTTGAATCAATAAGCATAAATCGAACTATTCAATTAAAATGGCTTCAAACCGTGACATTGTCGGTACTTAGTATTCAAACGTATGCAAATTACAGACGTACTATGCAATAAATGCCGACACACGGATCACAATTCGAGAATTGGCATTTACGTGGCAATTGCATTGTCTATGTATTCAGCGAACGTATTTAGGTTGTATGTTTTTTATCATTTGAGAAGTCAACAAATATTCTACTTAATAAAACAATAAATTATGAGAATTTAAGGTTTTATGCTCGCTTAAAATGTAAACTGTTAACCAAATTATGTAATTTGGACGATTATTACATCCGTAACGGATAATTAAGCTAAACATCGTGCTGGTTGGTCAGCACACCACAGATTTGTTAAGCCACTTACCACGGTTCATAATTTAGCCGAGTAATACATACTCGTAATACGGACGTCAATAATATTTTCATTAATGTAATGAACCCGAATATCACTACATGCCCAAATTACGCACGGTGACAGTAGCTCAAAAATCCCGCGCTGTGCCTGTACAGGGTTATTTTTAATTCACTGACATCCTCTTAACCATGAATTCCTATCACTCAAACAAATGTTTTTTGTTTTACGACTTTTTAAAATGAAGCACTTTTTTCCCATACAAATACACAGAGTATCGTAAAAATAAGAGGAAATCCTTTGATCAATTATAACTGTAGATCCACAGTCGCGCGCCCGAAAATGTCCGAGCCAAATGAGCGCCACTTTGATAAAAGTGGCCTTCTTTTTTTTCTCAGTACGTTGCGTGAAATTGTCAAGTTTAGCTGTCAAGTGTCAACCGAAATTCGACTGTAATGAAGTAAAGACTAGGTTCAAATTTCTATGTAGGTGATGATTTTAATTGTTATGCAAACAAATAAAAAAGTTCGGACATTTTTTGAAGGGGATTTTGTTCGGCAATGTGTATCTTCAGTTATAATTGATCAAAGAGGAAATCTCAAATTTTCAAAACGTTATTACACCAAAAATATTAAGTTATGACAAAAGCCGTAGAACAAAAAACATTTGTATAAGTGGTGGGAGTTTAGGGTTAAAAGGATGCTAGTGAATTACAAATAACCCTGTATATGGGTTATTGTTACATTTCTGTCACCTGAATCTAAAATGTTTGAAACGATAACGAACTTTATCTTCAAACAAAACCGGCATAAGGAATCGACATACGAACGTGAAACAGAGGATTGTTCGGGTGTGGTCCGTAGCGATAGAGCGGATTGTGCAAATCGCGGCGAACACCGCCGGCGCGCTCGGCCGAGTCTTAAGCCGGCTGTAATGTGGGCCCCCGCACGGCCTGTCGCTCTGCAACCCATTCTCACAACCCTCAAGGCTTATATCGGTACCAAAAAGTAATACAGAATGAAACTGTGCCGGTTAACGTGCTGTATCTACTTGTCAAGAAAGTCCAAGGCTTTAAATAGCAACTTGGCTGCAAAGAGCTGGCGTAAAAGTGAGAGGTGTACCGTGATAACTAGATTTTTTTAGCTCTGTTAGTTTTGATTATATTTGTACTTAATTCTAATAAGTATATAAAAATCTCGTTTCACGGTGTTTGTTATCGGACTTCTCCATATTTGCTAAGTTTGAGAATAGGTCGTAGGCTTTTTACACGCTTTATTACACGCTTTTTATTACACGCTTTATTATTAGCTTCACCTGTATTTTTTTTGTATGTATGTTTGTATGTTTGTAACCGACTCCTTTGGGCGCGATTTTGACCCACTTTCCGGTTTCCGATTGAGCTGAAATTTTGCACATATGTGTAAATTGGATGACAATGCAATATTATTGTAACATGGAGCTGATCTGATGATGGAGCTGGATGGTGGCCATAGGAACTATGTAATAAAACAACACAATCCCGTCGAGTTTGGGCTCGTTTGATTCGTTTTGACGAGCACTTTGATCCCATATGGTAACCAGGGTCTGATGATGGAGCTGGAAGATGGCCAAAGGCACTCCACAATAAAACGAAACAACCCCATCGAGTTTGGGCTCGTTTGATTCCTTTTGACGAGTACTTTGGTCCTAGATGGTAACAAGGGTCTGATGATGGAGCTGGAAGGGGGGTAGGTGGGGGGGGGGGAATGGGGTGGGGGTAAGGGAGTCGGGGGTTTAGAGGGTTGGGGGTAAGGGTGTGGCGGTTGGGGTTAGGGGGTGTGGGGGGGGGGGGGGAAATGGGAGGGGAAGGGGGTTTAGGGGGTTGGGGTTAAGGGTGTGGGGTGTTGGGGGAGTTCAGGGGTTAGGGAGGTTGGGGGGGTTGTGGGAAATGGGGAGGGGTAAGGGGGGTTCGGGGCTGGGGTTTTAGGGGGTTGGGGTTTGGGGTTTGGGGGAAGTTTGAGGAAATGGGGTGGAGGTCCGGGTTTAGGGGGTTGGGTTTAGGTGGTTGGGGGTTTGGAAAATGAGGAGGGGGTTAAGGGGGGTTTAGAGGGTTGGGGGTAAGGTTGTGGGAGTTGGGGTTAGGTGTTTGGAGGGGTTGGGGAAATGGGTTGGGGGGTTGGGTTTAGGGGGTTGAGGGGGTCTTTTTTTAGCACATGGAAACTCTCACTGTGAAAAAAATGCAACTAAAAAATAGAAAATAAATAATAGTTTAAAAAACAAAAAAACACGCTTTAAAAAAATAAAAAATAAAAAAAATAATAATAAATTTCAATTCACTATTCATATAGTGCAGTAAAAAATCTTAATAAGCAATTATTATATTGTTATATCCAGATCAAAATTTGTAAACAATTCTAAATATTGATAAAATAAATAATAATAGTTTAAAATATTTTATTGTAAAAAAAGCGTGGGGTGCTTTTTAAGATTTAGTTTTCAAAATGATAATCCTTGACAATTGACACCATGCAGCCCACGCTTTTTTTACAATAAAATCTTTTAAACTATTATTATTTATTTTATCAATATTTAGAATTGTTTACAAATTTTGATCTGGATATAACAATATAATAATTGCTTATTAAGATTTTTTACTGCACTATAAGAATAGTGAATTGAAATTTATTATTTTTTTTTTATTTTTTTAAAGCGTGTTTTTTAGTTTTTTAAACTATTATTTATACCCCTGTTCTTCGCAGACAGAGTCGCGAGCAACAGCTAGTAAATAATAAATAGATATTACGGGACAATTTGCACTATTTCACCTTGTCACAAAATAAGCAAAAAAGTATACTTACATATGTATAGATACTTAAATACATTAATAAACTTTCAAGTGTCCTTCATACGAATATATTTGCTACGACCGGGGATGGAAACCGGGACCTCAAACTTCGTAGTCAAGATCTGTAACTACTAGACTAACCGTTCACTAAAATCAACATTAATTAAAAATATTATCTCTGTAATACTGCAAAATCGAGGTAGCAAAGCTTTACCTACTATATAATCTATTAAAAAGAACTATTTAATCAGAAAATAATGATATCGTTTATTACCTCTTACTGGCAATAGGACACCCGCATGCTGTATCAGCTACCGTTATCATCAAGATATTTATTACGGGTCGATTACTAATTTGCTATTAAACTGCTCTGTTATAAGAAATGTAGTTTTGTTTAACCGCTTTATGGATTCTGAGGATGAAAACGAAAAATATAAGACAATAGAAATGAGACTGCAACTCGAGAAGACTTAGAAGCAAGAAATAACTGCATAATCAGCTTTGCGTCGATTAATATCATCGTGCCCGCGGGCGCCTGTCGCCGTCTGCCCGCTCGATATTGCGAAGACAAAGAACTAAATTATTTCCGCCATTTCTTCGACATTTCTTTGTTTTAGAAACAACACGGCTTCTATGGACTCCTACTTTCCACCTTAGTTGGAAATACTAGGAAAAGTATTCTTCGCCATCAATTTATTATAATTTCATAAGCCTGCTTTTAATATTTTTCATTCATTCTTCAACTAACTGTTTGCGGTACGCAGTTCATTTGTAAAACATGTTTTTAGTGAAATAGTTTGCTGCGAGAGAAGACGATAGTTTTTGGTTGGATGCCTTTGAATAAACATTTGCGTACAGTGTGGGCTCTCGAGTATTTCATGACACAGTAAGTCCGACGATATCGAAGCTCCATTTCCTTAGGCGAACCATAAACTCAAATTTAGCGGAGGAATAACAGTTGAAAATATTCGAGGTTGTTCAACGAGTGGTAGTCAACGTTGGTCCTGTGCCAAACTGTGCATGCAGGGTAATGTAATTGTTTGTCGCGACGTCTAATGCACTGGTAACGACGGAGGTAACGCGTCGGCTCCTCCATTCAAAAGTGCCAGGAAATGGACTCATAAATATTGAAAACATCTAAATCTTTGTAAGAAAATGTAAAGGAAACAAGCAAGTCGTTCTTAAAAAAAATCTTACAGTTATAATTACTATACTAAATGGGACTTATCACGCAAATAATATTTACCTCGACGTTTCGGCCACATTGCAGCAGCCGTGGCTACGAGTTAACTGAAGTGTAGGGTGTCAAGTTCGTTTAGCCGCTCGAGTCTTTCGCCCGCACAAGTTACCCGCACTTGATTCCGATTAGAATCAGCACCCGTATCCCGAACTACCCGCACTTGATCAAGATTTTTTAACGACACCCCATCACACCGACAGACAACACTCACAACATCCGACGATCTCTCCGAACATTCATCCCGACGCCAACATTTTGTTTATAACAGGATACCACGAAGACGAAAGGTTATACCCATCCTCCTGGTTGAAATTTTTGTGCTTTTTAATTTCAACCGCTTCACGCACCATTCTACGAGTAGAGTAGAAATGACGTTCCGTTGAGAGAATTTTGGGATTGTGCAGTTCAATCCAGTGGTTTGGTCCTGACTCCAATAAACGTTCGGCTATGGCTGACTTATTTACTTGGCGATTTTTAACCGGGAGGATGGATATAAGCTTTCGTCGAAGTTTAAGTTCGAAATACGGGTGCTGATTCTAATCGGAATCAAGTGCGGGTAGTTCGAAAGACTCGAGCGACTAAACTTTGGGCTAAACGAATTTGACACCCTACACTTCAGTTAACTCGTGACCATGGCTGCTGCAGTGTGGCCGAAACGTCGAGGTATTATTAGCGTGATAAGTCCCGTTTAGTATAGTAATTATGAGTGAAAATCACGGAAGTTTAAAACAGTATATCTTACAGTTAAGTTTTTTAAAATTCAAATAGCTTACCACATCCTTCTCATCTATTGGGCTTTTAAAATCAAGCTTCTTTTTAATCCGGTATGCCAACTTGGGGATTCAATTTTTCTTCGACATCAAACATTGTAGGTATGGCTACGGCAAATACAATAGGACGCACCTAATCCATAACTCATAAAAATAAACGAGCGATCCAACATCGACTAGAACAAACACAAAGCGACAAACAAGTGCACCGACTACCAGTAGCGCCGCACCATACCATTGTTATGAGTATTACCTAACATTATGTCGAATTTGGTCGATCTAGTTTGCGAATAAAGTCCACGCATACATATATCTACTCCTATTATTAAAGACATCCTGTAGGTCTTACACAAAATAATTCCTCCAACAGAATATCAACCCTAGCACAATTGTTATAAAACTAATCAGAATGACACGGCATTTTCATTAGGTTCGTTGGCATAGGTAAAAACTTAGTAGAGTTTGACTAAAGAATTTCTAATTAAAAATTTAAGCTCTTCACGACATAGCAATATTTCAGGCCCGTGAAGGTATTTCCAATAAAGGACTTTGCCAAGTCATAATTCTTGAAAGTTACGTGTAATGAGATGTGGATGTTACAGCGTCTCCCTCAGATTCAGATAAGCTAAGCTGCTTTAGTGCCTGCTCACAAACTTAATGAATCTGAGAAGGATGACATAGTTATTGCTTGGTTAGATTATATCATTCTATTTCAAATAATAGTTCACAAATAATGACGACATGATATCATTCTGGTTATTACACATAAACCCGTATCATAATACAGAAAATTATGTTAAATATAGTCAAAGCTGGTACCTAATTCGAGCGACGAGAGGAATGGGGCGGCAAATGGCGCATAAATTTTACTTCGAGAATAAGTCGAGAGCATTAAGAAAATATAGATTACATGTACGGAACATAAAAATGGTCTTGCAGCGGCAACCTACTGCAGGATTTATGTTTCACCTCCACTTACGGCTAGGATGCATAAATTGCGTTCGTTGACTGAAAGTAATGACATACATGAAAACAGATTTCATTGTTTATCGAAATAAAATAATCATTATATTACTAATTAGAAAACGTAAATAAAGCTAAGAAAGGGATCCAAAAGTATTTTATCATAATTATTATTTCTTCGTTTTGTTCAGTTGTTGGTTGTTGTTCTTTATTTTTAAACCGAGTTAAAAAAAGGAGGTGGCTTATCAATTCGGCTGTACTTTTTTATGTTTGTTACTTCAGAGCTACCTATGTCATTTATGAACCGATTCGAAAACTTTTTTTGGTTTGACAGGGGGGCGTTTATTCGAGCATTTATTTGGTCATAGGTATCTTTTTAGAAATGACAGAAGATTCTGATACATTTTCCAGTTATATGGTGGTAGACGTATAGGACTTCAAATGAGTATATAACCGAAAGCCCCATTAAAATCTACAGCTATTTCTTAAAAATGTGTACAGATAAATGAGGCTTTCAATTATCTAATTTTATGCAATAAATTGATATCATGCTACTGTAACTTAGAATCGTTACCTACGCTAATATTTAAGAGAGAAAAAAACATAAAATAAGAATCGAACCGACATCAAAACATCCTGAAAATAACCTTTTCACTTCTCATGCTCTTAAAATGTTACTTTAGTCTCTGCATATCGTGACTAAAGCTCTTTTTTGATCTCTAGGGATTAAAGTAAATTTTTTTTAATTGACTATGGAAACCCCTAAACTGCCAATCACGGTGTTTGTGAATGGAGGATTATCGCCATTTTCAGTAACTGGGTATAGACAATTTTAAAGCTTCCTCAGACCGAAGCGCGCTGCGGACGCACTGTAGCGCCCTGCGCTTCGGTCTGTGGAAGCCTTTAGGGCGTGGAAATAACCTCAAAATGACAACTGTATAAAAAATATTTAATAAATAATAATTTCGTGAAACACATTGAATAATTACGAATATTAATCTATATAATTATAAAATAAAGATGAATTCATTTTATTTTGCATGTAAAGAAAGATTTCCTTTAGCTTAGGTTTTTTTTAATTTGTTTTTTTTTAAAAACGCTGTCGGCAAAGCAGTTCCCTGCTCTGTCGATAAAATAGCAATCCGCACTGTCGGCAAAGCAGTGCTGGAGTGTACGATAGATAGAGCAGTTACGTTTGAAAGTTAATATGGCGTGACTTCAAAATAATGCGATGTCAGTTGCATTTAATAGTAAATAGAAAGTATAATTAGATATAATTTAACAAAGAATTGGCATATAGAAAATTAACTTAAAAAGTCGTTTCCTTAGTAAATAGAAAGTATAATTAGATATAATTTAACAAAGAATTGGCATATAGAAAATAAACTTAAAAAGTCGTTTCTTTATTCACGGGTAAGTGTTTCAGTTAACAATATATTTTGTGTGTGAACTTAGATCAATTAGGTTAATTTATTTGCCGATTCTAATGAATGAACAATTATCATTCTTACATGCATAGTCCAATTAGTTTTAACATAGTCTTAAAGTTAGAATCTGTTGGCTAATTATGCAAGCATTTAAAGCGTCACTTTACAAAAAAATATAAAAGAAAAGAAAAGACAGCAGTATTTTTTTTTGCTATTTGAATTTTGAACAGATGTCCATTGCTCGTATTGAGCATACGTTGTAAAAAAGTAATTTTGTACGTCGTTTTTTTCCTCGCATTCAAAGTGAAAAGTAGAGTGTTTAACGCGGGACCAAACTACCATAATGACAACTCGAATTATAGCCTCCCTCGCTATCGCTCGGGTGGCTAAATATCTCGTGTCATTATGGCTTGTTTTAGTCCCTTGTTGAACAATCTACTATTAACTGATCTGTTGTGGTAGAAGCCCATGTAGGTAGATATATAGGTAACCTTACCTAGATGACCAGGTCCACTTCTGCTGGCTCGTGTTGAAGCACCGACTTCATTAACAGATCAGAAGAAAAATATTTTTGTAGTTTTTTTGGAGTCTGTTCAATTTTTATTTTATAAATTTTTAACCTTCATTGTTCTCCTTAGAAGATTCTTATTAAGGGCACTAATAATGGGCAATATTAGCTACTAAAATGAGTTTAAACAGTCAATCAAATGGTTTTTTTAATACTCATATAGGCAAACACTGCAAAATCATCAGAATATAACTATGTAACTAATTAGAAGTTGTTGTTTAATACGTGAACGCCAGTGCCGAGTATCACTAATGGGCTTTCCAATTTTCTTCACCGCATTTTTCGCTTATTATTTCTACACTCAGGAGTCAGGGAAATCCACCAAACCGAGCTAATAATATTCCAAGAAAAAGTTTATTTATTTATCTTATCATGCCATATTTTGCTGTTTGTTTATCTGTAGGTATTGTACATTTGAAATCATGGGAATGAATATTATACACTTGCAGTGGTCAGCCTAGTTTAAGTTATTTTTCCTTCAATCCAAAATTACTAGCTCCTACCGGACCATCTCTGTATTTCCAGATAGATGCAGCACTAGGGCTCTTCAAGGGTAAAGTCAATTATTAGGCTGTTACAGAACCGCTGAGATGTATTCCTTTGGCCTCATCTGCACTTCCAATCTGGTGAGATAGGAGTTAAACACGGGTCCATTTTATATATAAAAAAAAAAACATTTGTACAATTAATGATTTGGTCAGGTCAACAACGATACGGAACCCTTCTGAAACGGATAGATAACTCGTTATCTCTGACATACAAACTCAAAACAACGATAAAAAATATTATCACTGGTTCGTTTAATACTATTAGTTTATTATGTCGCTAGTAAATCTACCAATAATGATAGAGAACGCCGTCCAATACCGATCTATACTGAAACGAAAACACAGTTTCGATAGCGGTGTACCATCAAGGTAAGAGGATCAGAGCCAGTAATGCCCCAGCCTGCCCGCTTCATTCCATCTATAGGCTACTTAAACTTCTACTAGATATAAAGTGCTCTTAGACGCTTATTATTGCGCTTCTATCAATTGCACTTCTTCAATATTTAAGTGCTCAAAGACAATCCGATTCATCGAAAGTCAAAATTATATTGAAGTTTCTTGTTTCGAAGATTATGTAGCATAGAAGATTAGTAATTAAACTTTTACTTACGATTAGAAGATTTAATTTAATTTATAACTTACTAGCTTACACCCTTCGCCCCCGTGGAAGATAAAAATAAGCCAGTTCCCCCCTATCCTCTATTAATTTAGAAAAAAATCCCTTCCTAGTGTACCTCTATGAACCAAAAAAATTTCTGCCAAATTTGAAACTAGCCGCAGTAGTTCAGGTTGCACGTTGTCAATCATTTGATCAGTTGCGTTACTATTTTATAGGTGTGGATCACACCTGTGATCAAGAGCGCTCCACGGGTTACCACCCAAAAAGGGACGACAAACTGGCATTGATTTTGTCACTAACAATCAATTATTTATTGTAGTCGTGGGTTTAAACCAGGACTCGCTACTCTCAAGGTTATCGGAATTTATGTGCGAAATTACATTTGAACTTTACCATGAGCTTTAAGGTGAAGAAAAACATAGTGAGGAAACCTGCGATCAAATTCAATGGTGCGTGCGAAGTTCAAAATCGACACTGGGCTCTTGTGGGAACTACAGCCCAATCCCTCTCATTCTAAGTGACGGCCTGTGCCCTACAGTTGGACGTATATAGACCGAGATGAGATGATGATAATAACTATTATTTTTAAAAATTAAATCGCTTGCTGAATATCAACAATGTAATTATTATCATGTATTTTACGCCAGCTAAGTTCCGGTATCTTCAGTGCAAAGCTTCGAAATTTACATAATACGCTGGCGTATACGAGCGATCAAAGCTCTCCGGAAGGCAGTGCAGTACGCAATCACGTCACGAAAGTCGACATTTCGAAAGTGGTCACGTAAAATTTTACGTTTGAGCTCGGCTTCGGTGCACCGACAGCGTTCGAACCTAATCCAATCAGAAGCAATGGTGCTGGACACGGGTGTCAATTTCACACGTCGCGCCGATGCGCTCACACGCTACACGGCATTATATTTTAAACTAGCTGATGCCAGCGGCTTCGCCCTCGTTTTTTTTTCTAAAATTAAGAAATTATTAAGAACGACAATAACAAACGCAACAAAAAAAATATCCAATTTGGTGCAGTCGATCGGAACTTATGCGCGTACGGGTGTGTTTTACAATACCAAAGTACGAAAGACCGAATGTATTAAAACATCGAATGGGTCAAAAGACCGACACGATTTTTTTCTGAAACCGTAAACTTTTCAGATTTTATTAAAACGGCATCATACAGAACACATTAGGTTAGGTTAGGTTGGCTTTATAACAATCTTAAAAAATTAACGGTCTCAGAAAAAAATCGTGTCGGTCTTTTGACCCATTCGATGTTTTAATACATTCGGTCTTTCGTACTTCGGTATTGTAATACATACCCGCGCGTACAAACATTTCAGTGATTCATTTTTATTTATATAGAGATTCCGAATACAGTCAACCAATTTGATTCCTGGGGCACCATGGAACCTTATCATGGTAAATAATTTGACTTGTCTTTGACAATATTTATTGAATGACATTTAAGTCATGATCATGACTATCATATATATGATATATCATATATATTATGGTAGCCTATGAATCAAATTAATTATTACCGGGTATCTATACTATGTTGTAGTTCAAATTTTTTGACATTTCCACATTATGTTATTTAATATTTTGATTGAGATTTTGTTTTTTTTTACCTAGTTTTATTTTATTTTGTTTTTTATAATTATTGTCTTTGTGACATTTTATTTCGTTCACAGACATTTGCACATATTGTACAGTAAAATTACATAAAGTTTACCACTGACAGATGGTTTGCCTTCATTTCATATTCAACTTTAACGACCTACAAATAAAGCGAATTTTAGAATACTGTTACCCACGTTTGCAGATTTTGTAATAGCTACTTTATTTGGTGTTAAAGTTGGAAATGAAATGAATGGTAAACTAAAAGTAAACGTATTGTACATGCTACGACATTTTATTTTAATGTAATTTTAATTATTTTTTTACATATTTTTTTGACGCTCTACGTGACGTTCTTTATTATGTATGACATTTAAAAGCGGAATATATTTTAATTTTCTATCAGAAATAAATGAATCTATCTTTCATGTACGTCACACGTTATAAAATTTTACAAACCAAAGACGTAGTACATTTCGGCGTATCACTTACCTACTTAATACGTTAATCTTTTACGAGTACGTCCCTTTAACTTCGCATTAGTTAGTCCAATATACACTAAGCTTTTCATGATGCAGACTTAGGTTGCCGTGTTTTCTTTACCAATTATTTATATGGGCAAAGTACGGCGTACACGTAGTGTCTGTAAATAAAACTGGCTGAGGAAGCTTTTAATAGTTATTATTTACGGTCCCTAATAACTGGCGGGACTGCGCCGCGGCAACTCTGCTGCGCCTCGCCCTCCCGCTTTGGACTTGCCTGGAATAATTTAAGGGATGTTAGCCAATTTCTTAACATTTATAGTGGCGTCGGCTAAATGCATACTAATACATCTCCAAATAGAAGGTAATAATGTAGGTAAAAAAATAATAGGTACTTTATTGCAAAAACTTTCGTAGCCAAGCTTTAAGAACGAAAACAATAAGTCGTTACGAAAACGTAAATTTATGAGAATTCATTATTCAACTGCTTTATTAAATGGCAATAAGTGCGATAAAAACCAACCTTGTTTGAATGTAAAACATGGTTGGGAGCGGAGCCGGTAGCTGTAAACGATTTGTCGGCGTATTAATAAAACGATTAAATGAAGCTCTCAGCGGTAATCTGAGAGCGCAGCGCGCGGCAGATGGCCACAATTCCCAAACTTTGATGACGAACGCCGTCTCTCCGGCTCCACGGAATCAACCGGCGATTTGTAGACTTTTGTTGCCGACTACTTCTTCTTGAAAGGAACGAGTTCTTTGAACGCCTTTCATTCCAGTCTCGAACATGAACAAACCTTCCAAACTACTTAAACTTGCTACTTACTCTTCATAAATACGGTAATTAAGTGTGGAACGTAAGTTCCATTTGCAATTTATCGTTAAAAGGTAGTTAAACTAATGATAGGCATCTGTCTGACGAAGCGGCTTCAATCGGTGTCCGTCGTTTGATGACTCGTCAAAATTGCTTCCTGCGTTGTTAAGTGCAGGAAATTGTGACATCTTCATCGACACACCTACCAAACGCTGTCGGCTTTTACATGCGCGCTCTTTACGGTTTTTTGAATATTCCAATTAACACAAGGAACGCTGGCTTTATTTCTATTTTCACAAGGCTAGAATAATACAAAAATTAGCTCAGTAAGTTACACGTTGCTAAATTCGTGGTCGACAACCCATGCAAGTTGGATCTTTCTTAAATATTTCAACAAGTTCCTCTGTAAATTTAATTTTATGTAAGTATCCTCAAAGAATAAAATCTTAATGACAATGTATTTAATTTTTTGTCTGGATTCTTTACTGCAGTAAACAAAAACTACTGTAAAAGGAAAAATCACGCGAAGCGGAAAATGGTGTTTTGGGCAATATTTCGGTAACAGCAGCTGTGAAGTAATGGCGCCGACACTTTACGCGATGCGATTACGACCACCTAAACATTAATTATAAGTAATGTCCGTCATTTATCTGCCCTAATCACTATGCGAGAAAATGCCTTCTGGTTATGTTTAAAAAAATATTGCGTGCTGGACCAGCGATAATAGAAACATAAAATAATTCGTTCCTAATTCAGAAACGACAACAGTGATGGCATTTAACAGTTGGCCATTCTTTTTTGTGCCCAGCAGAATTTGAACGGCAACCTGCACTGGTGCCTTTTATAATAAGAATTAATTTAGTTAGTTTTTGGTTAAAAAGTTTGGTCTCTTTTAATACAAACTTTTTTGCTAACAGTGCTTTTTGTTGAATGTACTTTCATTGTCATCCAAACTACATATCCGTACCGTGTTTGAGTCGATGTCATTAACCGTTGAAGACTTCCGTCCTGCGGAGACGATCCTGCCTGGACCATATGAATTTTTCTACCAGATTATTGTATTGAAAAATCTCAATCAAGTGCGGGTAGCTCGAAAGACTCGAGCGGTTAAACGAAATTTACACCCTACACTTCAGTTAACTCGTGACCACGGCTGAGATTATTGTATTGTCACCAAACTTGTTTCTCTTTGTGAAATTTTACTTCAACCGGATACCAGGAAGTGGTAAAAAATGGTTTACAAATTTTGAAACCAAAACTTACCTACTGTCGAGGTCGAAGATATGTTTATGCTTTACTACCTTGTTGCTGTCACTTTGATGTTTGAACTTTTCTATAAAATTGTCAGTGACAAGGCACTAAAGTGTAAAGATATCTTTGACCTCGACTGCATACGAATTTTGCAAGTTAAATAAAAACTTGTAATAAATATTCTATTAAGATAAATAGTCTATATATTAAAACAATTTTTTAAAGAGTTAAAACTTTGAGTGGTTTTTTGTATTAGTAAACTCTGGAACTATTCAATCGATTTTATATTTCGCTAATAGAAAGCACTTGAATGGAGAAAGTTGGAGGAGGCCTTTGCTAATAAGTGGCATACAGACAGGGTTGTCGTTGCAAAATAGTAAGCGTAGAGTGTAAGAAATAGTATAAGTAAACATGTTAATATAGTAAAAACTACGAAGTACTGTAAATTAATTACAGTTTGAAATAAAGGCTATTATTATTATTAATAGAAAGCTACACTATGCCTAATTAACATTGGCTAATTTTTGATCTCGAGAAGGTAAAAGTTTCAGCAACATGCAGACGAAGTTACGGGCAACAGCTAGTTAATAGTAAAGGGCCAGTCCCCTAGCTCCAGCAGTGAAAATGGTACTTTTGAACGTTGTTGGATTCTGGTTCCGCACACATTTTTTATTTCAACAAAACCAACCTTTTCTTTTTTTCCAATACTAACTATACGATTATTAGATCACTCTTCAGAACTTTTTGTGTCAGTATCTATTGGTGGTGTCAGCTAAACGGCACATTAGGATACCTAATGCTTGCGTGAACCCAGAAGCGTTTGCGGGCCAGCAAGGTGAACACTAAATGTTTCACGGTTTAATCAACCCCAGCCATCAGGCAAGACAAATAGTCAGCTCATCTGCATCTATACGAGTTGGTGCCGCCGGTACAAACGTAATACGTTTTCAATTATTTTTCCACACCATTCACTAGACAGAGATATGATAGTTTATACAAAAAACCGCGAGGAACTATTAAAATTTTGTTTGAACATAATTTCTCAATACGGCTGTCTGTTCTATCTAATGTATTAATGTTCTACTAATGTATTTAAAAAGATTTGATCACCTCACAACTCTAAGCGTCTTCGCAGGCTTTAATGTTTCCAATTCCCATGAGAATAGCATTGAAGATATTACGTTACATATCGTATTGGTCTTTGTTGGTTCCACGTAAAGCACGGTGGCCGGCTACGGCCGAGTACTCAATCGCACTAATGGCGAGAACCGCAAGCGCAGTCCTCGGGGACAGACTAACTAAATATGTAATGGTTATTCGGAGAGCTCTCGTTATACTTAGGCCCCACTTCCTATTGACCAGATAAAGTTACAAACGCGCCCAAATTACCACCTAGGCAGACCACGAGCACGCCTAATGGCATCGTGCATTTACCAAGACCGCGAATTAATAATACGTACTAAGACGATATTTTAAGTATTAGGTAAGTACTTATTTCATGTAATACGTGTATAACGCAAAAGCGGCGTAATGATTCTAAGCATTTCCAAGTTCAAAAGGAAATTGAGAAAGTGTGAGTGACTGCAGTAAACCAACTTTTGAGCCTTATTTACTCGTTCCGAAATTGCAGTGGATTTAAGCGAGATTTCATTTGTATAGAAGCCAGCATAATCTGGAATAATACTACAGTGGCGGCGCGGGCCTTCAAAGACGCCACTCGTCCGCGGCGCGGCTGCCGCGTGTAATGAGTTTTTTTAAATGCGCAACACATTCACACCGGGTAGTTCCGCTGGGTTTAACTCACTGCGAGTGTACTCGTGGAAGCAATATCGTTTAATTATATGGAGAGCTTTGAGCAACTCTTTGAAAATAATTAATCATGCAAAATTCCTCTTTAAATTGGTATATTACTTATCACTAAAAAGCGCAAGCAACCCCGGAGAGCTAATGTAACTGCGGGATAAAATCCAAGGGAAGGCGCCGCTGCGCGATCTCCGCTAGACTATTCAAAATTGGACGGATTATGAGGAATTTAAAGGACGATGACAATTTGGGTATGAACGAGAAAAGTATTTTTTAAATTAGACGTATTTTCCCTTAGCGCTACGAAGACTCTCGTTTATTACCTAAATAGTCATGCATTTCTTGAAAAGCGACGTATTACAACTCTTTGTTATGTAGATTATAGAGCATTCGACGTAATGAAAGCAAATTGTTCTCATGCTGAGAGGCGAAGTATTCCAAGTAAATAGCGAAGAAATATAATACTGTGACAATTTAACAATAGGTACTTTTGTGTATTTCAGCTATATTACTGGAGAATTCAGAAGTATATAATATATTTACAATGCAGTTGCAATGCGTTAAATCATGCGTTGCTGGGGTGACGGCTCCACGGTACATCGTTAAGATCAGTCTATTCACCTGCCCAGACCACCGCCTTCCTCATCTCATCAGATAACATCAATCAGTTAGTATTACTGTTTTATTTATTATTCACTAGCAGCAGCGGCTGCAGTTGAATTGGAACTACGTGATTTTACTAAATTTCCTTAGGAACTCCCAAAAATCGTCGTCTTCATTTAAGTTTTATGAGGAAAACTCGTGCAAATTATCATTCTTCTAGGCTCCGTGAGAATATCGGGGTAAAAAGTAGCCTGTGTGTTATTTCAGACGTCCAGCTATCTACATACGAAATTCATCCAAATCTGTCTGTTGATTTTAGATTTATATAGGTGGGTCATTATTCGAGAGTTTCGACCGCCTCACTTTCGTGGTCACGTTTTCTAAGAATCAGCTGTAGATTTTGATGGCGTTTTCGGTTATTTATTAGAGGACCTGTACTTCTACCACATATTAAAAACTGTATCAGAATCATTTGCCATTTCTACAAAAAAGTGTTAACGAAAGTGATTCGGAACAAGCAGTCGAGTAATGACCCAGGTACTTAGTCGTTAAGTTTTCTGAAATTTTAGAATTTTCTGTGCGAACTTCCTTTTTGTTTCGTATAAACCTTCTATTCTATAAAGTAGGTATTTGAAAACTTAAGAAAAATGTTAGTTAAATTGATGAAGTAGTTCTGAAGTTATGGCGTGGCCAAGGGAAATAGGTATTAATTTTTTAAAAAAATTGCTGACTGTTTGTTGAAATCACAAACGAAAATTGATAAAAAAAAATTATCAAGATTTTTTCTGTTTGCCTAATATTAAAAAAGACGTCTACTTTCATTGAGTACACTCGAAAGCAATGGAACGAGATCAAATGCTATTTGGCTGCACTTCCATAGAAGCAGAGCAGCGACGTCCAGAATTGACCAACCACTTAGTTATAAATAAAAATAAATTAATTACTATCACTGATCAGATTCTACACGCCTCCGCTCTGTTTCCATGAAAGCGTATCCTAACACTATCCGAAGAACTGACCTGTTTTCATTCTTCGGATAATACTTTCTCCAATAAACTGAAACAATTAATTTGCTCACCCGCGACCTTATGATATTT
Organism: Archips xylosteana; assembly: GCA_947563465.1. Taxonomy (NCBI): domain Eukaryota; kingdom Metazoa; phylum Arthropoda; class Insecta; order Lepidoptera; family Tortricidae; genus Archips; species Archips xylosteana. Next base: position 10,246,528 of record OX387349.1, read on the forward strand.
ACGATTCTAACATCTGGTAGCATAGTGAACGGTACTCTGAGGATGAGTTCGAAACGCGTCAGTGTAGTTTGGTGGTGGTGATAGTTGAGTCTATGTGTCGTACAGTGTGGAGGTGGAGGAACTGCATGAACACACATTTCTTGCATATACGTAACTATCGTAAGGTTGCGGGTAAGCAAAGTAATGTTTTCGGTTCATTGATATGGACCACCGCAAAGTAACGCCTGATTCAATAAATACATTCTCCATTTTCATGACATAAAACCAACTGTCATTACCATCACTTGTCAAAGATCGCTGCTAAACATTAACCCTTTTGCATTTCGCGGGCAAGATGGCGGTCGAGGTTGAATGACTCGGCAGCGGAAGGAAAGCAGAGCTAATTACTCGCGCCTGGAGCCTGCATTCTCACGATGAAAGCAGGGGAAGTACGCGTCACATGACGCCACGCGCCGACTGTTCCACGCTTCACGACGCTACGAGATGTAATCCTTCTTCGTACGATATTTATGTAAAGAGTATGTGTATACAAATATTTGTAAGCCCACTGTACTTTTGAACACGTTATACATGGTGTCCCAATAGTCAACGATAACTTGGACTGGGCGCAAGGTCAAGTTACACGAATTTTGTAAAAAAAAAGAAATCTATGAACTTAGTTAAGTGACTTAAAAACTTTGATTTAAATGATTATTATTTTTCGGTTTGATACGAATGATGTTTTGACTGGAGATTGAATATTTATCAATAAAAAAAAGGTTTCGATTAAAGAAATTTACAATTTACTTACATACTTCAAATAAAACTGAAAAACTTTGATTTAAGCATTAATTATTTTTTGCTTTGATGTTAATGATGTTTTTGCTAGAGATTGATTATTTACAAATAAAAAAAAACAATTCAAGTTTACATTCCGCATCATAAAACATCAATTTACTTATTATCAAGTATAATAGTATTACTTTGCTTTAAATAATATCATATTAATATTCTTATTATAAGCAACGTGACTATATGCAGAGACAAGCTTTGAGTTAAGGGTTTGTCGATTTCATTCTGAATAACGATTTTCATCAAACAAAGATTTTCACTCTTGGAATGAACAGTAGACTTAAAAAAAATAGTTCCTTTTATAAATTGCAAAAAGGGTTACCTATATAACAATAATAATAATTGGAGGATTTAATGAAGTTCAAAACATATGTATTATATTTTATTTCCAGCAATTAATTGTTTCCTGGTATAGTAACCAGGATATAGCTTGAACAAAACAGATTGCTTTGGTTCAAGAAAAAGAAGAACAAAAAAAGAAGTAATGTTTCTTTCTGTGTAGCGACAGTAATAGGGTTTCGTTTGTCACCCTTCGTGGACGGAACCCTAAAAGTCGACCTAGTGTTAATAACAAACCCACCGACACCCACCCATCCACAAACCTGCATAATACAGCCAAACGGATATGACAAAACTATAGTGGTTCCTTTTTTCCAATGGAAGGCCATCTGATGCGGCATCAGCTTCGTTTGTGTGGGTACTTGGCTTGACCTGTCTGATGATAGAGTAGAAAAACGCTATTCTTCTTTTCTGTGATTCATATTTCAATTCAATTCTCAGGTTTCAGGACATTCAGGAAAACAAAAGAATTATTAATATTTACCCTCTAATTGGGAATTACTGGCGAAAAGCACAGATTATAATCCAACAGCTAATTTATCCACGTTTAAAAGTGACCGAAATGAAGAACTAGACAAAAGAGTGAACTAACTAAAAGCAGACCGCCCACTAAGTAATATTCATTACAACTATGTGTGGACGGCACTCTAACGAGTGTACAGTCAAGTGTAAAAATATGGGTACACACAACTTGCTCATAAATATGTCCCATAGCTCTTATGTCGTCGAATTAAGGTATAGGTATGTAACGATGGGAGGATTAAATCGATACTTATTTTTGCACTTGACCGTACGGTGTGACGGTTTCACACAATAGCTTTTTCTAATTAGGACGCAGAAATGGGGACTAACCATCGCCAAAATGGGCAAAGATGACATCAACGTCGTATAAGACAAGTCCTTGAACAACAGTTACTAGTTCATTATCGATATCATCTTGTTTCTTATACGACAAAAATAGAGCATGTTCGACCTATAAAACTACCTATGTTGATAACAGTGCGAAAATCGTTTACGCAAGTCGTACTACAACGTGCAATTAGGACTGCGCCGAGCGGCGACTCCGCCCGTGTGTCGGTTACCTACATATTTACCCCAAATTGATGTTAAATCGCTTTCTGTTTGCGCATCCAATCCCGAAGTAATTTCACTGTTAGAAAAACAATTTTATGGAGTCACTGTCTTTTTAAGCTCCCGGGGAGTATTTTAAATTGCTATCCTTCAAGTTGGGGGTCGTAAACATTGCATTGTTGTTATTGTGGCTTAGGTTATTAAAATTTGTATTATGAACTCACCATAATATCTGATTGAATTCAATTCAGCGATATTTACCACCTTGTCATTTAAGCACCAGAGTGCTTTATCAAAAAACTCTGAAGAAGCTTTCTTTATAACTACAACAAAATTCATACCAAATGGAAAATTAACTCACAACGGTGTTTTTAGGCTTGCGTACTTCAAAGAAAAAACGGAACCCTTCCAAGATTTCTTAGTTGTCTGCCTATCTAGGCCTATCTAGTTGGCTGTCACTTAAATAGAAATCTATTTTATCAGGAATCGGAAATAGTAGATTGTTGTAGAGGCTAGAAAGTAAGCAATAGATGGACGAGTTAGTTTGAGGGCCGACGCGTAGTGGAGGCCCTCGATAGTACGAGTCCATCTATTGTACTTTTGGCCGAGACTAAACATTGTGCTTTTCACGACTAATGCGAGGAAATCATCATCATCATCATCATAATCATCCATCCATCCATCCATCCATCCATCCCGTCCATCCCGTCCATCCCGTCCATCCCGTCCATCCGTCCATCCGTCGATCCGTCCATCCGTCCATCCCGTCCATCCCGTCCATCCCGTCCAGTCCGTCCGACCGTCCAGTCCGTCCGACCGTCCATCCGTCCATCCCGTCCATCCCGTCCATCGCGTCCATCCCGTCCATCCCATCCAGTCCGTCCGTCCTTCCGTCCGTCCGTCCGTCCATCCATCCATCCATCCATCCATTACATGCAGCAGACGATTACTTTTGATTGGTCCAATAATGTCGTTTCAGCACGCCGGGAATGAAATTCAGAAATTATCTTTCAAAAAGTAGTATCGTATTATGAAATACATATACTGATACGTCCTGATTTCGTAATGTGTTACATTGTTGTCGTGTTTTGCGCGCCATAAATGAGTCAGCTGTTAAATGTACATATATAGGCAGTTTTGAGTCTGGATTTAGGTTTCTATGGCCACATTTTCGAGCAGTATGTCGTGAAAAGGTATTGAGTTGAAATTAATATCAAACATTAAGGTTAACATCATTGATATCTAAAGTATCAAAACCTATAGGGTAGGGTAGGTATTAGATAAGGTTGACATGGAATTATGAAATTCAAATCATGAATGTTTGTATTTATTTCCATGAAAAAGAATGTTATTCTACACTACTTGAATTAAATCTATACATATAATAAATCTGTAACAAGTCGGTGTCTGTACATTGAAGATATTTGAGAAAAACTGTCACTAGCGCAATAGAACCCAAAACAATGTTTTTTAAAATTATTGTGTGTTTGTCTGTTTATCTGTTTGTCTGTGCGTTTGTGCGCGCTAATCTCAGAAACGGCTTAACCTAGAAGGATGCGGTTTTCACTGATATGTTGGTTTTTTCTTGGATTAACATTTAGTGTTTGTTTCATTTGAATCGGTTCACAAATAAGAAAGATACGTCTATTTTAAGAATTTATCGAACAGTTTTTAGAAGTAGGTACGGTTGGGAGTAGGTACGGTGGTGAATGTGAACGCGTGTGTGCGGGGGGGGGGGTTTGCGGGGGGGTAATTTTTTTTATATCGAGGAACTAAGGAGAGCCATAATTAATGAAAAAAAATAAGTTGCCCAAATTACTAATCCACGCGGACGGAGTCGCGGGCAAAAGCTAGTTTCTAAAATAAAAGTCTATCTTAATATAGCACTAACAACTGGCAGCGATATTATACTTTTAAAGGACGTCAGTTGTAAAGCTCAAATACAAATTTTTCTCAAACAGTGTTGTAAGAAAGAGACTTGGAAGTGTCGGCCGTGGGGGAAGCCATTCATAATATTGTAATAACGGCTTCCAGCAGCAGTTATTCCGTGCTTAAACGTTTAACTGCGGTCATTATCTACCCGCTGAAAGGATATACAGGCGGTAAATTGCGAGCGTTACCTACACACGAACGTCTAGCCCAGCCCGCTGCCGAACCTGCACGACGGGTGTTCCAACAATTACAAATTACAATTGAAAAGGATGGTGTTAAGTAGATAAAAATCTCTATTTTGAAGAACAAGAATAAGAATGTTTAAATGTTTGTTAATCTTAAGTTAGTATAAGTAAGCGCCCCCCCCCCCCCCCCCCCCCCTCAAAAAGCTAAACTGTTGGTATATTTTTTTTTAAATCTTGATGGGAGGAACTTGTCAAATCAACAAGGAAAACTGTAATGGCTAAGTTGGCTTAAGAATTATTTGTATAGGTATTAAAGAGTAGGTTAGGTTGCTATGACTTATAAAATATTACTTGTTTAATACGAACAGTATGATTAATAGTAAAATTAAAAAGATATGCAAGGATTTTTTTGTAACGGCTGCGGAACTCTACAATGGGTGTGTCTGACATGCTCTTGGCCGGTTTTTGTTAACTGCGCTTGCATTTTCATCCAAACTACATATTCGTACTAAGTTTCAATTTAATGCAATTAACCGTTGAAGAACCTGAAGAGTTGTGTCCTACGGACACAATTTTATTGTGGTTGGACCACGAGACTTTCACTACCCAAATTATTATATTATCACCAAATTTACATAATTCTGCTAAATTTTAGCCCAATCGGATAACAGGAAGCGATCGAAAATAGTTTGCGAATTTTGAAACCACAACTCAAATAAACTTACATACTTAAAAGTACCAACGTTGTGATTAAATAAAAGCTTTCAAAAAACAACAACCGCTCTTCGCTTTAAGATTCAAATAGCATACTGATCTTCCGAAGTATTTTATTTTTTACCTATGTACAACTATTTTTGTATTACCGAAGCTAAAATTACGTTTTCCTTGACGGGACTTGCACTGGAACCAATTGGTATCAGTTAGACATCTTAGTGTTACCCGCGGACGTGTATCGGATATCTCAATGTGCACATAAAGGGAACGCGCCTTTCCTTTGGCAATAAAGAGACCATTTAATCGAAGCTTATCTGCCCTGAAGCATTCATTAGATGATTGCGCCTTTACTAGTGGACTCGCTCCGGCTCCACCCAACCGGGACATTTTACCTATTAAATCGGACAAAATAACTCGACACCGGTTTTTAATAGCACCGCTCAAGTAAATTAATGATAATAATTAAAGCAATTTGGAGTGAGTCTATTGAATAAGTGGATAGGAAATATTTGCAACTTTAAGGGAGGATAATAAATTACTCGGAGCGGAAGAGAGGTGGAGAGTGCGAGGGAACGAGAGGTAGGTAATTACAAATATTTACAGACTCTCACGCATTTTTCGTTGGTTAAATAAACTAAAGGTTCTAGACGATACAATGTTTTGACGGCTAAATGGCCTAGTGGTTAAAGAACCTGACTACGAAGCATGAGGTCCCGGGTTCAATTCCCGCGTCGGGGCTAATATTAGTATGAAAAATACGAATGTTGTTTCTCGACCCTTGGGTGTTTATATATCTTTAAGTATGTACATATCTATGTATATATGTAAGTATGTTTATCCGTTGCCTAGTACCCATAACACAAGCTTTGCTTACTTTGGGACTAGGTCAACTGGTATTAATTGTCCCGTGATATTTATTAAAAAGCCGTGGTGGCCTATTGGTTGTGGTGGCCTCTCAAGCAGAGGGTCGTTCAAATCCCGGCTCGCACCTCTGACTTTTCGGAATTTATGTACGAAATTAATTTGAAATTTACCACGAGCTTTACGGTGAAGGAAAACATCGTGAGGAAATCTGCATACACCTGCAAAGAAATTCAATGGTTTGTGTGAAGTTCCCAATCCGCACTGGGCCCGCGTGGGAACTACTATGGCCCAATCCCTCTCATTCTGAGAGGAGGCCTGTGCCCTACAGTGGGACGTATGCAGGCTGGGATGATGATGATGATGATTTATTATAATAGGGATGACGACTGGGTTAAAAATTGGTCATTCTAATTAGTCCGTCATTTAGATTATGGGAAAATATGGGACACGTATTTTTTGGTTTATCAAATTATTAAAAAACGACAAAGATATAGATCATCAAACTTCCGGAGTGGGGGCTTGTGACGTCACCCTTAGGTAAAAATTGTACCATATAGTGACGTCACTCGAAACTTCTAAGCACTGTATCCTCCTCATTTTTTGTTTGTCAAACAAAGGAAAAAATACGTGTACAATATTTTTTAATAATCTAACTGACGGACTAAACAGTTTTTTTTAGTCGTCTAGCCTATTATAATACAAATTATGATATGAAGTTAACTTTCAGATAGACTGACAATGGAAACTTAACACACTTAAAACTTTATCGACTCCTGTGATCTTAGTACACTTAAAGCAACAACTATCAATTCTCGGTACTTTGTGGAAGTTAATAATGATGAGAAGAGACACGCGTACCTACATCCTAAACTAACACGTGTGAATGGCGAGGGCGCTGTAAATGTTTTTGTAAATACGAGGAGAGCAAACACGGGCAGATACGATGGCCCTTGTATCGGGATGCTGCTAAACGAGGGCGAGACTCCGCAAATAATTCCATTAGCGGGACTTGAACGATTTTACTGCTCCGAAGCGGCGATTGTGTATATCGCTACTTTAAAACCACACCAGGCGGACAGAATTTTGCTGTCTCGCTTGTGGTTTTTGATTTACACACTCAAATATATTATGTAAGCTTTATTGTTATTTGATTACTATTTGCACCTTACCTAAATATTGTGGCAAGCGTAGATTTATATTAGTAAAGTACATAACGCTTTGTTATTCAGTAAGCCACCTATAAGGTAAACGTCTCTGTGCTCAACACTGACACAATACAGTATGGCACCTTCAATCTTATGTCATAGTAAAAGAGGTGACAGATGGGTGTCATCTACTGGGCGTTGAGGTGTCGAGCATTGGCACGTTTACCTTATCACAACTTGTTATATTTATGTGCAATGTATTCAAATAGATAAATAATAGCAAACAAATGACACGTCTCCCGAAATCCGTTACGAACCAATGTATTCCAATCCTCGCACGAGCGAGCTAGTCTCAGAAAACAAACATTAAACCTACAACGGATGTTCCCAAAACTTCGATAGTGTACCGCATAAATCTCTATCAAAAAATAATAACAGTAATAGTATGAAAGCACAGCAACACACGGTAGGTAAGCAGTTCAAAAGTGGTGCATAGCATAGCAGATCGCGCGCGACTCGCGGCCGCCGGCAGGTGGCTTAAATTACCGCATTTGTTACACGTTTACACGAAACTGTATCAATATTTCATGCGGATTTACACGAGCTATCGCGGGAGTTTGCATTTTGCTGTCCTAAAAATACTCACTCTTGATAACGGCACGCGCTGCGAAAAGCCTATCTAACACTGTTTACCTACCTCTACCTTCTAGTTACTAGCCAACATACGTATTCCCGAAAGCTGTCGTCAGCATTTTATAAACCAAAAACTCTTAACCCTACCCTCACTATACATATCAGAATCAGCACTATTTTGACTCTTTACCCGCAAATACCCTGACCTATTCAAAGCAAATAAAATACGACAAGGACACAACAATATAAAAATAAATTACTTTTGCCGAAGTCGAATTTAGCAATGTTTAAAAATGTACTCACGTCTTAAATAAAATCCCAGAATCAATTAGGCAAGAAACTCGATATAATAATTTCAAAAATAAGTTGAAAGCGTTCCTAATCAAAAAATGTTATTATTCTGTAAATGAAGGACCTTCTTAATGATGAGAGAATAAAACACTATAAATGTAAATAAATCAAATATTCAATGACGAACGCTGCACTTGATGACATAAATACTCCATAATGTAGTATAATAATCAAAATTAATTGAATGTAATGTTATTATTGTAATTATTTTTTTTATAATAGCTTTGAAATTTTAATCTCAAAATGTAGAGCTCTCAAAGTAATATAACTTACCATTGAGCGTGAAGGCCCCTGGACACGACACCATGCAGCCCTCGGATAGCTACTCCATTGAGTTCCTATTAAATTTGGAATACTAGAAACTCTGCAATCATTTGTTTTCTGCGGTTTTTGTTAAACAAGCAAACGTATTAAGATAAATTTACAAAGCATTCGAGTTACGAGCGAACTATCATTTCAATGCACAGTTTCAATGAGACTTCCGAATCCTTACAATGACAACTCACTCAAACGTAAACGCAAACTATTTCCATAAGAAAGGCATTGCAAAAGTTTTTCAATTTTCAAGTGACGCAGGTATGATGGGGAACTTTGGCTTCGGACAAACCACCACGCTGCTGCGGTATGTTCGTATCTAGTGAACTTATCGTTTCGTAGCCAATGCTAAAAAGGAATAGTTTTTGATGCTTTTCTAAAAAAATCACGTATACTGGCTCTATGTTTTCAGAAAGCTGCTTGTGAACAGATGAGGAGAAAATAATACGCAAGATTCTTGACAAATATCTTTTTCACTTAAATGACAAGGTTTCTTCGAAGCCTTCATCTCCAGCCCATACACGTCCAACTGTTGGGGACAGGCCTCCTCTCACCATTGGAAGGCTCAGGTTGTATTTTCCACGCGGCCCGATTCGGATTTGGAACTTTACACACACATAATACTCACAATATTTTCGTTTATCGAAAAGTTCGACTAAAAGCCTTAATTAAAGGGACTTGTCTGTGACAACTGCATAGTTGTTTTATTAAGATAGGAAATATTTTGGCTAGTGGCGTCCACGGACCGGGAGATGCAGTGTAGACCTCCAACAAAGACGGAGCGATGACCTGGTTAAGGTTGTGGGAACGCGTTGGATGCGAACCTTGGGGAAGGCCCATGTTCACCAGTGGACGTCTTTTTGACTGAAATGATGATGATGATGAGGACACATTTTTAAGAACAAACTGTGTATTATCTGAAACCATTTGAATCTAAAACTCAGTTAAGTAGTTTATTTTTAAATACGAATTTTAATGAAACATTCTTTAATATTACTTAGATACCAGAAATTTGTTTACTTTCCAAAAAAAACTAAACTCAGTATGAGTTTAGATTTGAAATTGATAAGCGAGACTGTGCAGGGACGGGCATGGACGGCATTATGCAGCATCACGCCGGGATCACGGGATTGTTTCCTGAAACAGGATTGGAGCGTTGCCTGAATTAACGAGACCTTACAGCTCTACTTGTGGGCCCACACGAGCTCAAAAAACATGTTAATTCAAGTTGAAAAGCCCGGATATTTACGGTTTTATTTTTAACTGAAAAATAAAAAATACCGTTGTAAATTAGGAAGATCCATTGCCCCTATACCGTTCATCGATATAATCAGACGTTCTTTATATGTACGTATCAAAACAAAATAATCTTATTACAAAGAATAAATAAAATAATACGCGTCTGTTGTCTATTTAATTACAAACTTTTTCAGCACTTTTAAAAATGATGATAATAATAAATAAATATCACGGGACAATTTACATCAATTTTGACCTAGTCCCAAAGTAACCAAAGCTTGTTTTATGGGTACTAGGCAACGGATAAACATACTTATATAGATGGATACATACTTAAATATATATTAAACACCCAAGACTCGAGAACAAACATTCGTATTTTTTATGTAAATGTCTGCCCCGACGCGGGAATCGAACCCAGGTCCTCAAGCTTCGTAGTCAGGTTTTCTAACCACTAGAGCATTTCAATAAATAAAAGGTGATTCATGAGATGTGATCGGTATCATAACTCAGTAAATGTAGACAAGTCGTTTAGCACCGTATTTACACGATACATTTACATTTATGTTTTTTAATAAACATTACTAAAGTGTTACTTAGAACACTAATCTAAATTTTACTAATTACTACTATGAAATGCTAGCCTAATAACTAACTGATTGTGAGTTATGTAGTTAAGGTTGGTCCCTTATATTGTGAAATCACTCCCATACATAATATCAACATTAAACGACAAAAAAATAGATACATCCATGGCTTGTCTCTAATAACGCTCCTAAACCTTCTTCAAATGATTACAAAAGCATATGCACAATGTCAGTTGTACTACTTATGTCGAGATGCCGGCCTGTCCCTGGAGACTTTCATTTATCTGCTCAATAAAACTCCGATGAAAACATTCGATGACGTCCAATATGATTCCGCGCCTTCCCGAAGGGTCCTTATGTGGAGTCGCATCAACTATTTTGCTTTATTACACCATGTTGTACGGCTTTATGGACCCATTTGAAGTAATAGGATTTGTTCTGCACAAATTTTATTCACATTTCACTTTTTTAGCGAGTTGTTTCGAGATACGGATTTGTTTATACTTGGTTTATTTTAGCATTAGAAAGAAGGTAAGCGATCTTGAACCGTGATAGCTAGACAGTTTAAATTTTCACAGATGATGTATTTTGGTTGCCGCTATAACAACAAATACTAAAAAACAGAATAAAATAAATATTTAGGGGGCTCCCATACAACAAAAGTATTTTTTGTGCTCGTTTTTGCTCGATATTGATAACGGCAACAGACAGATGCTTGAAATATCCACAAAATATTTAGTTATATATTCAATTTAAAAATAAATAATTAAATTAAATTAAATCAAAAGTTTGCACGCCTGCATGCAGTCTGAATACACTAGACATATTTAAAATTAACAATGTAACATCTGCACAACTGTATTCTGAGCAAATCTTTGAATATTTGATCTTTTAAAAAATATTTAAAGGGGCTCCCATACAATAAACGTGATTTTTTTTGCCGTTCTTATAGATAATAGTACGGAACCCTGCGCGCGCGACGGTGCGCGAGTCCAACTCGCACTTGGTCGGTTTTTTATGATTATTGGCTATGTAGATTAAGCGAAATAATTCTTATTTTTTTAAGTACTTAGTTAGACTGGCTTTTTCAGTCATTTTAACAGTGTCTTGTAATGCAAGTACAAATTCATATTATTTATTGAATGCTGTAAAATTATTTTAAGTGAAAAAAAGCAACGGACGTTTTAAGTGCAATACTGACGGCTAGGCAGCTGAGCTGGAAATAGCCAAAATATCGATTCGCGAAATCGTCGCGATACGATAAAAGTAGAAATGTATTTACCCCTTTTTGATTCGAGTACTTAGTTAACTTTATTCGCACTGCAGGCCGCAAGCCTCAGAATGAGAGGGCTTGGGCTATAGTTCCCACGCGGGCCCTTTACGGATTGCGAACTTCACACACACCATTGAATTTCTTCATGTGAGGAAACCCTAACGATGTTTTCAATCGCCGTAAGCTCTTGAATTTCATGATAAATTTCAAATGTAATTTCGCACTTAAGTTTTGAACTCAGAGAAGTGGGCCGAGGCTCGAGCTTACGATCCTGTCCTGGCCTGTCCTGGGCTATAGGTGAAACCACTAGGCTACCATGGCTTTTTTGCCTAAGGACAGACTGCGAATGTTGAGCACATGGTAACCTTTTCATGCAACGTGTCAACGCTAGCTAATTTTATTGTGAAAAGTCTCTCAGCCGCTCAACATTCTCTTTCCGTACTCTGTATAATACTAAGAGTACGTTTCCATTAAAGCGGAGCGGAGACGTGCAGAATCGATCAATAAAATTAGTCAAAATTTATATCTCACCCCGCTGTCCCCAGAAATAGGGCCCAGGAGTAGCTTTCCTACTGGTTGGTAGGTTACACCCAAAGGTGTAACCTTCCCACTGGTGGAAATGTTTGGTAGGAAGGTTAATCCGAGAGGCCACCTAACTGCAGTAGACTTCCTACTGGTTGGTAGGTTAGACCTGATCAGGTGTAACCTTCCCACTGGTATAAATGTTTGATAGGTCGATTCTTGGGTGATTATCTGAAATTTGATTAACTTCTGACCTAAATTTGAAAGTGGTGTTTTTAGTTAAAAATCAGTACAGCTTATATTCTATGCTGTTGGTATAACATCTACTTTGCTCCATCTAAAAGGGCCAGTCACTTTACTTGACATTTTTAGAGAAATTTATGATTTTTTTAAATTAGTGTTCTAGGGACTGACGAGACGTGCTAGGGACTGGTGCCAAACACGGCTATTACGTCAAATCACATTTTTATTGCAAAATCAACTGTAAGTACTGTAACAACAAATTATCTCTTAAGTTCACAAATTCTGTGAACTATAATCACAGGATTTATTCTATTAATTATGCACATGAAAATAAAGTATCCATAGTTCTTAACAATCAAATTGTACTTTGAGTTTAATACTTAAAAACTAATAGTCTTTAAGTAATTAACAATTATTTTAAACTAGCTTTTGCCCGCGACTCCGTCCGCGTGGAATTAGTAATTTGGGCAGCTTATTTTTTTATCCAATTTGCTTTTTCATCAATTATGGCTCTCCTTAGTTCCTCGATATAAAAAAAAATTCAAAAATTCTACTTTTTGATTAGGGTCGATGGCCATTTCTAAAATTTTAGTTTTTAGTGTAAGTGCTTCCTTCTTTTTTATCATTCTATGTTTCAGTCTTCTGTTTTTTTTTCACTGGCAAGTTTTTTCTTTAAATTTTCAATGAGTAAGTCCTTCCTCTTCAGTATACTAGGCATTTCTTTTTTTCCGTTGAACTATGTATACTCCTCCTTCTAGCTTCAGCTTCTCTTTCATTATTTAATAAAGGAACCTCAGGAATAATTTCCTCTTCCGATGATGGCGGCGTATTTTGGTCCACGTATTTATCAGTATTTTCACGAATCTTTTGTTTTTTCTATAATCAGATGAATAGTTTCTTCTTGCCTTACTGTGCTCACGCGGAGTCATGTCCTTTACATATTTCTGTTGTCCTTTTTCCTTTTTTTTAGATATTTTAGTCGTTCCTTTTCTTTGTACTCTGCAAGCAAAACAGGGTCATTTTTAATATTTTCCAATCGCCTCTTTGCCTGTTCAGACTATTATTTTTGCAACTTCTTCTTTAGATAATGTTTTTTCTTCTTAGACTCCGTATTCTACAACAAATACATTAGTATTATGTTTAAAACCATGTATCACACAGTACGTCCATCAGTCCCTAGATGTGGCGTCAGCCCCTAGTCACTACTATGACTAGGGCCTGACGGTCTAGGGACTGACGAAACGAAACAAAATCAAATAAAACCTATTATTTAAAATCAACATCAAAACCAACAGGCGGTCAAAATTACAAGGCAGACCAAACTCATATTTACAGTAAGTAATGAGATCAATTAGTAATTAACTATCTTTAAAACGACTTACCTAGGGCCTGAGAGTTTGACTGGCATAGCACGTGTTTCTGCAGCAAAGTCGGCGACCGCACTAATAACAAAATGGCTGCCGCGGCTTCGGTCGTGTTTGCAACTAACTTCACACCGATGCTATCGTATTGAGTGAGTTATGAAAAAGCTTTATTGCTTGAATGCCGCGTATTTTTGAATTTCGTAAATAACTAGGGCCTGATATTTTTTATCGCTTACACTTTTTGACTTTTTCAAGGCAATGTGATGAAACATATTGTTATTATAAATTAAATCGTAATGACAGCGCTAGTAATGTAATAGTAAACGAATTTAAATAGAGTTTAATCAAATTATTCTTATAGAATTATAATTACAGTGAAATGAATACTAAATTCGGGAGATCTTACATGGCTAGGGCCTGATATTTGGAGTAAGAAGTGTCAATTTTTGGAAATAAGGAATATTATGATATATATATATATATCAAAATGAGTGACCGAATTAAATGGACTTTATAACATCGCTTAGTAGTTTCAAATATTGGATAAAATTAATATAAATATGTGAAAATTGATGCTAACACCAAGTTAACCAAATTTCAGATAAATACCCTCTTAACGTCTCGGCTCCGCTTCGTTGAAATCGAAGCGTACTTTAATATAAAAATCAAGGTATTTCTACTCGCTTCAAAAAAGGAGTATGTTGAAGGAGTAGGAGTCTTTTGTAATTTTTTTAAGTTTGCTATTTCAGAAATCAAAATTGTTTCCTTGTTTTCAAGGGCACACTACCCGTCTGGTCCCACTTAAATTTAAAGAAAAAATACCATCAAAGTCAAAGTCAAAGTCAAAATTCATTATTCAATTTATCCCTTAGGAAGTGTCTTGAAGTTGGATTTTTATAACATTACCTTAATTGTTGTTATTTTCTGAACAAATGTTAAGTTCCGTTTTGAATTGCTAAATATGTAGTACTTATTAGGTCTGTAGATACAAATACGTGGATAAGTAAGTAACTAAATAAATAAGCGTGTACCTACTTAAAATGTTTACGTCAAAAAACATATCCGTAAAGCAACCTGACCCACATAATATCGCCAGCGCCAAACGGCGTACAGCTGTTCGCAATGTTCAGAGGAAGGTAGGAGTTGATACGGGTCCACGTAAATTATTAACAAGTCTGTATGAAGGTGACGGTTAAATGATAACGTTAACTAGATTTTGTAATAGAGGCAGCTGTACCCGGGCCCCGGAGTTATGTCCCGCGCGAGACGGGCACCCGATTAAAAATGCAACACTTCAAAACGAGTTGAATTCGGCATCGGCGTCGCTGGCGCACGTTGCCCGCCCGCCAGTGTTGCTATGACGCCGGGCCCGCGTGGTTGCCTCGCGCCGCCACGCCGCCCCAAAACACACCACGACGCCTCGAGATACCGACTGACAGCTGCATCCAACCTTCATCTGAACCTCACTGCCTTAGCATCTGCTCCAATTATTCATGATAGACGTGTTTCGAATCCAGTGGTTGTAAGTTCAGTGATCAAAGGATCCCAAATCGTATCGAGGATATTTATGGTAAGTTCTATCTTCCATTAGGGTATATTATTATTGTTTATTCACTTATTTGGCATGCATTTTTTTTGTAAAATTGCATTAAATTTATCCTTTTTATAATGTGTAAGTATATTTAAATGGACGACTACCAAAGTAAATAAAACTGGACTAAACGAGACGCGAGAGCCAATTTGCTTATTTCACAAATAATTTGCTTACTCTACAATGTGGATGCCGACGCTGGTATTTATAGAACTCCAAATTTCATTGGAAATCGACAGCAGTAGTGACGTTTATAAAACAGGTACATGGCTAGCGGAACACGGGGACTCTACAAAACGTCGGTATTTACGTGGAGGGAACAACGATATCCGTTCCAGAGCTTCTATTTTTGCGCTATATCGTTTATTATGAGGGCGGCCGGCGGCCGGCGGGCGGCGCGGCGCGCGGCAGCGGCGGGCGCGCGCGAGTCGCAGGCCACTACACCGCCTGATATTATATTCTGGAGCACGTCACCTCGCCGCGCGCCGCGCCAGTTATTTCAAGTGTTGCATCTACCACCTATAGATTTACCTAGTCTCTCAGTCACGGAGCAACTCCGATTCAACCACCCGTATCGCGTATTACGGCTTTAGCGATTAGACATTTATTTACAAGTCATTAAAGTTAAAACCGTCGCGTGTCGCGGTCAAGAGCCCCTCTATAGACGAATGTCGGTGCTGGC
This sequence comes from Archips xylosteana, assembly GCA_947563465.1. NCBI lineage: Eukaryota > Metazoa > Arthropoda > Insecta > Lepidoptera > Tortricidae > Archips > Archips xylosteana. The sequence continues at coordinate 10,262,409 of OX387349.1, forward strand.
GAGACTCGTGCCAGTACGCTAGTGGTTTTAAAGAAAATGCAGTGTTTCTGTGCTTTTGCCATTTAAGAAAATTTGGCTACCACGACGTACAATACAAGAGACAACAACAAGTCGAAGCTCAAAAAAGGCAAGCATTAAGTAATTAAAATAGTAAAGTCACGTCACTCTGAGTAGGTAGTTACTTCATGTATGAAACAATGTTATCGCAAATTTTGTACGTCTAGTATCACACCATGTAAGGTTAAAGTATTCGTCTTTGAAGTGGGGTCTATTGTATAGACTTGCAGAGCTCGCGACAAAGCCCGGTGATACGGAGTGATAGAACGGTGACATACATTCACTCCCCAACCTCTTGATAAGATTTTACAAGTTATTTATAATTTTCATAATAAAAAGAGCTTTGTTTAGTTTAAATACCTACAGTGTACTTTTGTATTATTTTATTAAAGGGTTTCTAGGCATATACGTAGTTTAATAAGACTTTTGTAATAATCTAAACATGATTTTTCGGCGAAATATATTTAAATAAAAAAATAAAAGGCATTTATTTTCAGACTGTTATGTCCATAATATAGGTTTCTAAAAAAATATAGATTACGTTTACTTATAAACACGTAGCTACTTGTATGTTACATGCTATTTAAACCTATAGGTAACTTACTTTTGATATGTAGAGTCAATCCTCAGAATGCTTACGCACGACGACTCACATTTGAATTGTTCAGAAGCGGTGCGTATGCGCTCCTAAGCGTCTATCTTGTTGTTTTATCTTTAACAACTGTTCAGACCAAACCGACTGTCAGCCGCCGAAAGTGAGCGAGCGTTACGCAGTTTGTTGTATTTCCATACATATTCACCTTTTCGTTCACACCTAACCGACAATACGTTATTACGCTATGCGTAGTCGCCGACATAAAATACCGTACAAAAAACGTTCACACTGGGGCTCACAGTGAGCCTACTCACATTCGGCGGCCGACAGTCAGTTTGGTTTGAACACGGCCTTAAGACAAATTATGGGCAGAATTCTAAGCAAACAATATTAAGGAACCATTGACAGCATTGAGTACAGAGTTTAGTGTCTCAATTAATCATTTTGCGCTGTAACTAATAAAATTAATTTAAAAAGGCAAGTCAAAGCGCAAATCGTACACCCGCACAGAGGATTGCCTACCAACACACAATAAAATTGTTTTGGAATTCTTAGCACAATTATTCTGGTATACTATCTAAACCGAACTTACGGAAAAAGCACGAAAAAGAAATGATACCGAGCAGGTAAGTATTTGTGTCTTACGTATAGCTTATAGCTTAGGGTATTGGCCGAAATCATTGAATTGCGGGATGATTGAACCATACACTTTATACTACAGTATTTCCCAGATAAACTATGAGACTGGTTTAAATCTTTTATGGCGATCAGGCTAATCGGATCTAGTCGGATTGGATCGGTGCAAGTCATATATGTTAAGCACGTGGGAGTGCGCCATCCAACCTCGAAGAAAAATGTCTGACACTTTAGACAGCTTGTATACGATAATAATACCTAATATTTTAACTATAAAATGCTTTATCAATATAATCATATTTATACAATATTTCCTCGTATATACAGTGTCTCATTTAAATCGGTCAGTATGGGAAAGTCTGAAACTATAAGACATACGAAGATCTGTTCTTAGGGACCATGTCATCGATTTTCGTAATAAGAAAAACTGCATTCATACATTTAAAAAAAAAACTTGTACTCAACTCGGGAATCGAACCCGGACGTTTTGAAAAATAAAACTAACACTTTCTATTTAGAAACATGATGTCTAAAATTAATAAAATGCATTGTTTTCATATCCTTTCATTTATTTTAAAGATGTTTTAAATGACTACCATTTTTTTTCAATACAACACTCTCGTAGTTTCAGACTTTCCCATACTGACCGAATCTAAGGTACCTTAATACAGGAGTGTTGTATTGAGAAAAAAACCGGCCAAGAGCGTGTCGGACACGCCCAAGATAGGGTTCCGTAGCAGGTACGAAAAAATCTTTACATAGGTAGGTAAGTACTTTATTAATGTGGTTGGTTTGGTCCCAACGTCGGCGGTACAGCGCCATCTATCGGCGAATTGGGTAACTAATCTGCGGTCTACTAGAAACTAGTATGTAGATATATTATGTTGATTATTTTCAGATGTATTTAATTTTTTTTTATTTGAAAGAAGATACTGTTAGCGTGATCTTATAGGTACCTACTTAAAAAAAAATGCTTGCAATGGCGGTTAAATTACAATCTTAGTTTAGAAATATTTTTTTACAAAAACTTAAAAACTGCTCAACTGATTAAGTTGAAAATAATTTTGCTAGAAAGTTTTTGTTAAATTTAACTTACGTGATTTTTTTCATATTTTTTAGACGTGCGGTTCAAAATTTAGAGGGGGGACACATTATTTTGAACTTTCGGAGTGAATATCTCCGACAACATTCACTTTATCAAAAAATGGTTTGAGCAAACCCCTATTTATTTTTAAATACCTATCCAACGATACCCCACACTATAGGGTTAGTCGAGAAAAAAAAATCACCCTCACTTTACGTCTATGGGAGGTACACTAAAAAAAATTTTTTTAGCTTTTTTCATTTAGCCACTTTGTCGGCGTGACTAATATATATATTCATGCCAAATTACAGCTTTCTTGTACTAACAGTCTCTGAGCTTAGCCGCGGACAGACAGACAGACAGACAGACGGACAGACATGGCGAAACTATAAGGGTTCCTAGTTGACTACGGAACCCTAAAAAATGGTAGTCATTTCGAACAACTACTAAAATAAATAAAAGGATATGAAAACAATGCATTTTATTAATTTTAGACATCATGTTTCTAAATAGAAATAGTGTTAGTTTTATTTTTCAAAACGTCCGGGTTCGATTCCCGAGCAGAGTACAAGTTTTTTGTTAAATGTATGAATGCAGTTTTTCTTATTACGAAAATCGATGACATGGTTCCTAAGAAGAGATCTTTTTATGTCTTATAATTTCAGACTTTCCCATACTGACCGATTTAAATGAGACACCCTGTATAACTAATCCTAGACTAAAAATAGGTACAATTAGAGAAAGAAAACAAAAGGTAGACATGTATAATAACAATACCTAATTATAACTAAAACTTATTATGAAAAGTGGTCCCCTTAGGCAAGTTTCCGAAGATACTGGTAGCGTATCCACTTTGAATAGCTAAGCTAATTCTTTGTCCTTTGATACTTGATATTTCTCTATAGAAATTTCTTCATAGCACTAAGACCACACGGACCAAGGGTCTAGACACCGAATGGAACAAAGTCGTATTCGGTGCCTAGACCCTGTATTCCTTCCTTCCTTGCTTTGCTTTCCCTTTTTCGGCCGCTTCAGAAGCTGCGCCAGGTTTGTTGTGAGTAATAAAAGGTAAACAGCTGTCCAGAATTGGTTGAAGGTACGGTTAAAAATTTAAGGAGTCCCTACCCCTAAATACAAGAAACATGTTTTCCGGTGCAAGGACATCAATGTACGGTGGGCTGCAAAAGTGTGTGGCGCATCACTACAAGCTGCGCACATCACTAGACGAAAACCTGCCCAGGCGACGGCGGCGGGTGCGCGCGCGCGCGGGACGCGCGGCGCGGACCGGCTCCCAGTCGGCCGCCCGGAGCAGCAGAGCGCTTCCAATCGGCTAACGCGCCGGACCTGTGCCACTCGCTTATCGCCTCCGCTTATCCCTTCCTTACGCGCTACGCGCTTGCATTTTATATAAGTTTAATTTCCTTGGCTCTTCTAAGCCTTGTTGTATGTTCAAGTCTATAGAATATAGCAATAGTCAAATGTGGTGTTCTCGTTTTACTTGAGTACTCGAAGCCTAGACCCACATATTGGTGACCCCGACGTTGAAATAAAGATCGCGCGATTATCATGCCGGATAGAAACCCGTCACCGGTGCAAGGCGATGCGGCCTCGGCGCATACGGACGCTCAAGAGGGCGCTGCGCTTGTTTCCGTCGACCGCGTGGCAATTCGGTTGCCACCGTTTTGGGCGGACGATCCCGATGTATGGTTTGGTCAAGCAGAAGCACAGTTCATCGTGTCTGGTATTAAGGATGACGCTACTAAATTTTATTGCGTTGTCGCACAGCTGGATCACAGGTATGCCAAGGAAATTAAAAGCTTAATCAAAAATCCTCCGCTCACTAATAAGTACCAAAAGCTGAAATCGGAGCTCATAAAATGCCTGTCTATTTCCCGCCACCAGCAAATCACCCAGGTGCTTTCTAACGAAGAACTCGGAGATCGGAAGCCGTCACAATTCCTACGGCACTTGATAGCCACGGCAGACGGTGGCGTCAGCGACGAGTTTTTGCGATCCATATGGATGAAACGATTACCCGCACATATTCAACCAATTTTAATTTCACAGACCTCTGCTACTTTAGAAGAACTGGGAGATCTGGCCGACAAAATATGTGAGGCCACGTCACCGGCGCCGCCATTTCAAGTAGCAGCCGCGACCGCCTCGCCTTCCGGTTACGACGGTTTGTTGAAGCGAATCGACGACCTGACACGTATGCAGATTGAATTGAGCCACCAAATTGCTCAAATAACATTGAACCAGGACAGAGGGCGTTCGTCCTTTCGTCGCAGTCCGAGCCGGGGCAAAGCGAGACCAAAGAGCAGGGGCCGGAGCCGAAGTAAAACTCCAGGTATGTGCTGGTATCATTCCATTTTTGGTGAAAAAGCAACAAAATGCACAAGGCCTTGCAGCTACTCTCCGGGAAAAGCCAGAGGCAGTCAGTAGATGCGGCAGCTGATTGCCAAGCCACTAGCCGCCTTTTTATTACCGACAATAGGTCCCATTTCAAATTTTTAATAGATACCGGGTCCGACCTGTGCGTGTTGCCACGCGGGATTTTTCCAGCCACCAAGCCGACTGATTACCACCTCACCGCTGCTAATGGAACTCCCATACACACATACGGCACGGTAAAGCTAAACCTAGACCTGGGATTGCGCCGAGATTTTATCTGGAACTTCGTGGTGGCTAATGTGGCTAAACCCATCATTGGGGCCGATTTTATTGCCCACTATGGGTTGCTCGTGGACTGCAAGAATAACCGGTTGTTAGACAGTCAAACCACACTTTCTTCGGCGGCATCTTTAATTAAATGTAACATGCCTAGCATCAAAACTATAACAGGTGATAGCGGGTACCATAAATTATTGGCGAAATACTCACAGCTTACCAAACCATCGGGCATAACGCGTGTGGTGAAACATAATACTGTTCATTTCATTCGCACTACACCAGGACCTCCAGTATTTTCCAGACCCCGGCGCCTCGCTCCAGATAGACTGAAGGTAGCCAAGGAGCAGTTTGAAGAGATGGTCAGAGACGGCACTGCTCGCCGATCTGACTCACCCTGGGCTTCTGCATTGCACCTTGCACCGAAGAGCGACGGGTGGAGGCCCTGCGGAGACTACCGAGCACTAAACGCACGGACAATCCCGGATAGATACCCAGTAAGGCACATCGAAGACTACGCTCACAGGTTAGCAGGCTGCCATGTATTTTCTAAGATTGATCTAGTCAAAGCATATAACCAGATCCCTGTGTCCGCTGAAGATATAGTAAAGACCGCCATTACGACACCTTTCGGACTATTTGAATTTCCTTTTATGTCGTTTGGATTGAGAAATGCAGCACAAACCTTTCAACGCTTTCTGGATGGAGTACTACGAGATTTAGACTTCTGCTATTCATACATTGATGATATATTGGTATATTCCAGAAACCACAGTGAACATCTGCAGCACCTGGAGCGAGTTTTCGAGCGGCTGACGGAGTATGGTCTCCTGATCAACGAAGGGAAATGCGCATTCGGACAAAGCGAGGTAACCTTCCTAGGATTTACAATATCTGGCGAAGGCACGCGCCCTCTGGACACAAAGATAAAGGCCATTCAGGATTTCCCACCTCCAAAGACCGTGAACGGACTTCGTAGGTTCTTAGGGATGTTAAACTTCTACAGGCGTTTCATCCCTCACGCTGCAGAGGACCAGGCACTCCTCCACGGCATGCTCTCCGGACCGAAGGTTAAAGGCTCTCAACCTCTCAGCTGGACACCTGACCTGTTGAAGGTATTTAATAGCTGCAAAGCTAGCATCATCAGATGCACGCTCCTATCACACCCAGTGATGAACGCACCCCTCGCCCTCGTGACCGATGCATCAAATTCGGCCTTGGGCGCGGTTCTACAGCAGCTGGTGGATAACGAATGGCAACCCCTCGCGTTTTTCTCAAAGAAGATGAATAAATCACAACAATCGTACAGCGCCTATGATAGAGAATTACTCGCAGTCTACGAAGGTATCAAGCACTTCCGATTCATGGTGGAAGGTAGGCATTTCGTTATCTACACAGATCACAAACCCATCACATATGCGTTCCAGCAGAGAGATCGTCACTCTTCGCCTCGTCAATTTAATCAGCTTGATTACATTTCCCAATTTACCACCGACATTCGACACATCGCTGGTAAGGATAATGTCACTGCTGACGCTCTTTCTCGCGTGGAAGCTATCAGTCAACCACCTGACTTGGACACAATGGCCCGTGCACAGAAAGCAGACCAGGAGATGCAGGACCTGTTGAATACCCAGAGCACATCATTAGATCTTCAACAAGTACTAGTACCTGGTAGTAGGGTAACTTTATATTGCGACGTTTCTAAGCCGACGCCTCGTCCTTTCATACCAAGGGAGCTGCGTAGGCAGATTTTTAACGCAATACACTCTTTGAGTCATCCTGGCGTAAAGGCGACTACCAAACAGATCACTGATAGATTCGTGTGGCCCAACGTGCGCAGCGATTGCCGTGCCTGGACCCAAGCATGTAACGCCTGTCAGACTTCAAAGGTACACCGTCACACTTCTTCACCACTGGGACAGTTCCGATTGCCAGAAGAAAGGTTCAGTCACGTGCACATAGACTTGATTGGCCCTCTACCACCGTCACACGATTTCAAGTACTGTTTTACAGCGATTGACAGATTCACTCGATGGCCTGAGGTACTGCCGATACATGACATTACTGCCGAGACGGTGGCTAAGGCATTTTGCGAATCTTGGGTAACACGATTTGGTTGTCCGCAGATAGTCACTACAGACCAGGGCCGGCAGTTCAACTCGCAGCTGTTCCAGGCGCTGACGCGCCTCTGCGGCGTACAGCTGCGCCATACCACGGCATATCATCCAGCAGCCAACGGGATTATTGAGCGCCTGCACCGCACGCTGAAAGCCGCCATCATGGCCCACGACGAGAAGAGCTGGACTGACGTCCTTCCCCTCGTGCTCCTGGGCCTGCGGACCGCCTGGAAAGCGGACTTGCGCTGCTCGGCTGCGGAAATGGTGTACGGTGAGCAACTACGGATCCCGGGTGAGTTTTTCCGATCTAACACACTTACTCACACGAACATATTGCAGCCAAACGATTTTGTATCACGGCTTAGAGAGCACATGACTCGCCTTAAACCGCAGCCAGCGTCCAATCACTCTGCCAAAACCGTTTTCATACACAATGACTTGAAGACAGCAAAGTATGTTTTTGTGCGCAAGGACGCTTTGCGCCGGTCACTAGAGAGGCCATACACCGGACCTCACAAGGTCGTATCAAGAACCGACAAGACCATCACTGTAGAATTTAACAGGGGCCCAGTAACAATCTCAATAGATCGAGTAAAGCCAGCCTTTATGACAGTCGATTACCCAACTGCCACAGACATACCAGCAGCTGAGATGGCAAAACAACCTGCACCCATAAGGGTCACGCGTTCCGGACGTCAAGTCAAGTTTCCTAATTGTTTCTCTGCAGATGGACTTTGATTCTCCTAAGGGGGTGGTGTGGCGCATCACTACAAGCTGCGCACATCACTAGACGAAAACCTGCCCAGGCGACGGCGGCGGGTGCGCGCGCGCGCGGGACGCGCGGCGCGGACCGGCTCCCAGTCGGCCGCCCGGAGCAGCAGAGCGCTTCCAATCGGCTAACGCGCCGGACCTGTGCCACTCGCTTATCGCCTCCGCTTATCCCTTCCTTACGCGCTACGCGCTTGCATTTTATATAAGTTTAATTTCCTTGGCTCTTCTAAGCCTTGTTGTATGTTCAAGTCTATAGAATATAGCAATAGTCAAATGTGGTGTTCTCGTTTTACTTGAGTACTCGAAGCCTAGACCCACAAGTGCATGGACATCTCGGGACGGTATTCGCGTGAGCGCGCGCGCGCGCGGGTATGTTAATAACATCAAACGATCAAACACTGCTCACGCGATTATCGCCCCGAGATGTCCATGCACTTTTGCAGCTCATCGTACCTCCACTATTGGCTCCACTTCGCCGTGTGCATTTTATTGTGACGTGCATAGATTAGTTAATAATGTAATCAAATTACAACTTATGAAATTCTTATTCTGGAGTAGGTCCGGTGGTTATTTATAGTCGGCAACATAAGGTTCACTACACCAAATAATGCTTTCCAAGTGCAAATGCACGAGTTGATCTAAAGATAGTCGAATCGCTATAGGTTTGCCTTCAATATTTGAAAAGTTCCCTGGATTTCTCCAGGATTCCGTCATCAGATCCTGACACGATGGATGACACCTAGGAATTTATATATAATTAGAACCATATAAGAATATTTCAAATCGGCCTGGCTATCTTCGATTAATGGGGGAACATTATATACATTAAAACCAAGATTGTAACGAACTGAGGATCTCCTTCTTTTTCAACCCGGTTAAAAAAAGATGTGGCAGTTAGTCTTGCTATGGACTTGGCAAAACCCACATATTAAAAAGTTTTGCTTTATATAAACAAAAAACACGTGGGTTGTTTTTTTTTGTTATTTTGCTACTTACTGTTTTTTATCTAAATCTAAAAGGAGCATAAGAACAGACCGCATAATACAATCCCTTTTGCATTGTGAAAACTAAGAGAACACGAACGAGAACAACTACGGCTATAAATACTTAATGCCCTGTTGTCTGTCAGTGTTATTAACATTCGGCCAATTTACAGGGTGTTTTTTTTGTAAAGCCTCCGTGTTATATTCATTAGTTAGTTGGTGCTCGCTCGCTGCGGCGTTCATTAGTGCACTACGCTGCGCTTTACCCGCACGTTTTGTCGTTCCAACCTCGTGATTCATTCAACATACACAAACTTATTGTAAAAACATAAAAAGCGATACCTGTTGTAGCTTATCAATATCAAATAATATACTTTGGTGCATTTATAGAATAAAATATTGACCATAATGATCGATGAACCATAATGTTACGCCAAATTTAGAGCCATTCAAAGCCAATTACTATGAGAGTTTAACGTTTAGTCAGCGAAGCTGTGAAGCAATAGTAGTCTCATAGAGACTAGGTGAGTTAGTATTTTTAGATGCACTTTCATTACCTAGCGGATTCGCAATATAACAAGAGACGACGACAGTAAAACTCTGAAACTTGGGCGGACCTGTAACTCATCCTAAATGTTCCAGAAAGACCTGTGCCAATAAAATTCCAAACGTATACTTACCTACTTTGTAGCGTGTATCAAATGTTTTACGATTGCAAAATATTTGGAGATACAAATTCTAGTAAACTTACATCACAAAACGGTTTAGGAGGTAGAAACAAACACAAATCCATAAGTACGGTCGGCGACAAAAGTGCATGGACAAAGCAAAGCAAAAATCCTATGAAGGGAAAACGAGTGCCAGTAGCTACCATATAAGCCGTACTAGTTCAATCGAATCTTACGAGATGGCGTTGTATTACCATATTATATGAAAAAAATACGTTCGCTCGGAATTTTTCTTCTTCACAATTCATATTAATTTATAAATATTGTAATAATTCGTCATGTCAATGTTTAACAAATATTTGAATAATTTGCTTAACGCTGCAAATAACCGAACTCTCGTATGCCGAACGCGGATTGCTCAGGCTTATCTTTTTGTATTTTTTTGGAATCTGTAACATTGGTAATCTAACAAAAACATTTTTCTTAAACCTCACACAAGCCGGGGATCGATCCCGATTCACTCTGGCCAATTGCATCCGTTAGCATCTTCGCCTGCTCTGTTAGCCACTCGGCTATCGAGACATTATGATAACTAGTGAAACTAACAATCGTATATTTTACTTAATCTTTGCATCCTTGTCTAGCTAATGCGTAGATACAGCTAGATAGATTATGTTTGTTGCCGATTGTTGGACTACCGTAATTTAACTTCACAGATTTTTTGAAGGCAGCTGTATTGAACTGCGACATTAGGTTGAATGTTGAATAATATACTTACTTGGATGTGCCTCATTAATTAAACTGAGGGTAATCTTTATACTAACTTTTCAAAACTATTCGTTACGTGCTGATCTTCTTGTATAAATATCTCAACCGTAATATTATCTGATTAACTAAGTTCTCAAAAAGTTTTTATTTAGGTTCGATTAACGAATTTTTTTAAGGAGAAACGCAGCTATTAGGCAATAAATATTAAATACAATAGAAATATAATATATATAAACAAATAAACATCCACCGACCGGAACATGCAGTGTAGGTAGGCCTCCAACAAGATGGAGCGACGACCTGGTTAAGGTTGCGGGATCGCGTTGGTTGCGGATGGCACGGACCCGACCTGTTTGGTGAGTCTCGAGGGAGGCCTATGTTCAGCAGTGGACGTCTTCCGGCAGTTATTATGATGATGATGATGATGAAACAACGACATTAAATATAATACTTACATAGGTATACACTTACCATACGAGTATACTACTTATAAAAAATATCAATGGAAAATGTCAGAAGGCCGCACGTGAAAAAACATTGACATGCATGGACAAGCATCGCATCATCATCACCATCATCGTCATCCCAGCCCATATGCGTCCCACTGCAGGGCACAGGGCTCATCTGAGATTGTAAGACCGGCTTGGGTCGTAGTTCCCACGCGGGCTTAGTGCGGGTCGGGAACTTCACACACACCATTGAATTTCTTCGCAGAAAGCTCATGGTAAATTTCAAATGCACTTTCGCACATAAATTCCGAAAAACTCGGTGGTGAGAGCCCGGGCTTGAACCCACGATCCTCTGCTTGAGAGGCCATCATATTAAGTGAAACCACTCTTCCACCACGGCTTTTTATCACAAGCCAAGTTTCAAATCTGACAAAAAGCTTAAATAAATATTTTTGCCAAATCTCGAGCTCGGGATCGAACCCGATTCACTTTGGCCGTTTGTAAGCATATACAGCCACTCTGTTAGCAACTCGGCCATCGAGACATTAGATTAACGAGTGAAACTAAGAATTGTATATTACCTTATATTTGTATCCTTGTCTAACTTACGTGTAAATGTGAATAATTAGAATTTTAATATTTTGCTAAGAGGGTAGATTGAAAATTACTTAACACCAGACCAATTTCAACAAAGAATTATTCTCATTCGTTTGCTTGCTACCTAGGTATTTGTAATTCGATTTGCTTTCTTTGTATTTTTCCACACTTACTCCATTATTTCATTAACATGAGTTCTCGATGTAACATCAGTTTAGTTAAAAGATCACAAATTATTGCTTTGCACGGTGAAGGCAAAACATTGTCGGAAATCGCCAGAGAGACTGGTTTAAACGTAAGTATTTTTTTCTACTAACTATGTCAAATTAATATTTTTTTAATACTTTAATCATTTACCTACCTTTATAGTTTAATTTAATTTATTTTTATATTTGTTACAGAGGAAGACAGTTGTTTTATGGGTGCACCGTTATGAAAGCGAAGGGAATTTATTACACCGTGCAAGATCAGGTAGACCACGCCTCATAGACTCAACACAACGTCAAGGCATGGTTACGGATTATGAGGAAAACGGTTTCCTCTCAACCAAACATTATGCCTGTGTTTTTGACACGAGTGTGGCCACTGTTCGTCGTGCTCTGCATAACGAGGGAATTCATCATCGCAGGCATGTAGTTAAGCCCTTGCTCACAGATCGCCACAAAAGGGCAAGGTTAGAATTTGCCATGGAGCATTTGGATTTTGACTGGAGTACCGTCATATTTAGCGACGAAAAAACATTTAAATCCAGCCAACATGGGCGTCTGAGTTTATGGCGTAGGAACAACACACGATATAATAGCGACCACATAGTGCCCAATACGGAATCTGGTCGTATTACTATAAACATGTGGGGATGGATGAGTGCAGCTGGGCCGGGAGAACTGGTGCGGTTGCCCAATCGAGCAAATGGTGCTGATTATGCGCAAATGCTCGAAGAAACCATGTTGCCCACTGTTCGAACTGTGTATCCGGAGGAAGAATTACCATCCGTAAAGTTTGTGGAAGATAATTGTCCCATTCACCGTTCACGTGTTGTGCGGAACTGGTTTGCCCAGCACAACAATATTAGTGCAATTCCTTGGCCCGCTAGGTCATCAGATTTGAACCCCATCGAAAACTTATGGGGAATTATAGTCCAACGTTGGGATAGTCACAATGAGCGAACGCCAGAGGCGTTAATGGCTCATTGTGTTAACATATGGGATAATATTCGAGGTTCAAATTTGTGTGAAAATCTCGTGAATTCCATGCGTTCCCGCATGCAAGCTGTTATTGAACAGGGAGGAGGTTACACTAAGTATTAAGTGAACTGTTATTTGACCAGACCGGGTTAATATCTAGCCATTATGTTAAGTAGGTATAAGTGTATAAAATTGAATGAAATTTAGTTTTCAATTCTTTATGAGTTACTTATTTGTTTCCTATTTTTTAACTGTAAATTGTTTTTTTTTGCTATTTTTGAAACACAACACACTATGCTTTGAAGTTACTCGAACTTAAATTATCGCCAAGTTACAAGTTACTTCATACAGAACATAAATTACATAATTAATATTATGCATTCATTAATTATGTTAACCCGGTCTCCAATTTAAAGATCTAGTTGCTAATAATTTTATTTATTTTTATTGTGGTGAAGCTTCAATCTTCTTTCCAATTTTGGAAACGAATACTTAAGCTAATAATACCTCAATAATTATTTAGATGGCTGTAGGGAACGTGCACATAGACGGTGCTGCCAACTGGTGCCATCAATTTTGACTTGATAAGTTTTTTTTACTGTCCGCATAGTTTTTCTGTCGCATTAGTGCTGCCGCCTATAGTTTCTGCACGTTCCCTTACATCGGTGAAAACGAAATAATATTATTGAGAAATTGCTCTTTTATGGATTTAAATAAAATTTTTGATATCAAAAGATTGTATTATTTTATTTTCTGATCAAAGATATTTTTTAATTACACAGATAATAAAATACATATTTGATATATATTTAAAAAAAAAAAACAAGTAAATGAAAAACAAAAATAGCACTCTGATCTGGGATTCGAACCATAAACCAATTCCATATACCAGTTACTTGGCTAATGCGTGTAACCGTTTAGCCACAGCTGCTATTAGAAGATGGTTCGAAATAGCGGTTTAGTTTGCTACATAAACTAGATGCAGAAAACGGCCACTTCGCTGCATCAATTCACAACGCCATCTAGTTAATTCTCATCGAAACATGAACACAAACGATCAAACACTGCTCACGCGATTATCGCCCCGAGATGTCCATGCACTTTTGAAGCCCACTGTACATAATCTATTTGAAATTAACTTTTCACGTTAAGTAACCTAAATTGTATTGTGAGCACAGGCACTTAATGCAATTTACTTACAGCAGAACCGTCCGTAATTATTCTGAATTAAAAGTCTATTTTATTTGCGGACTCCGTGGCTATTTGAACCCAAAAAAAGTATGGTAACAAATGTGGAACTGAAAGTTCCAAGCGTCTGATCTCTATCAAAACATCGCGGTCACACATTCTATTACAATACAAATGTGTAACGCCTGTAAGCTCTGACACTCCATTAGAGGCTAATTGAAATTAGTTGTAATCCTTTGTTGTAGGATAATAGCGGATCTGTAGCACAGTAAAGGATGGCGGGGGAAGACGCGGTGCACGGCTGGGGCTGCACGCCGCCCGGGGAGGTCCCGCGGCCGCCAGCGGAGCTCCCGGGTCCGGCGTGCCTGCCCGCCGCTCTCCTGAGAGGCTGGCGCAAGACTGCCCTCTACGTTATCTTGGTCTTCCTAATGGTGCTGATCTTCCTCAATATCGGATTAACACTTTGGATTATTAGTAGTTTGAAATTGAGAATGGTGAGTGGCGTATACATAAATAACAACATTTACGTACATTTTGCATCTGCTTAAAGCGTTATTTATAAAAGTTTGAAATCAGCTTCCGGCAGCAGTATTCCCAGACAAGTATGACATCGGGGCTTTTAAGAAAAGGGTTTATACTTCCTGTAAAGGCCGGCAATAGATTGGTAACTCTCTTTGAGTTGTTGATGTTTATGGGCGGTGGTGATCATTTTCCATCAGATGAACCGCTTGCTCGTTTGCCTCCCTCTAAAACAAAACTCAATTTAATCCACATAATTTGACTAAGGTGTAAGGTTTAGTTTGTGAAGTCAGGGTGTGTATGATTAGAAGCTTGGCTCTCCAAAAGATCTGATAACTTTTTGACAGTTCGAGTTATAATTTATGGTCTCGTCTTGGCAACATTTTACATGAAAATGTTTTTCATGGGATTAAGTAGTTACTTTACTAAAACACACGCGTAGTTAAATCTCATTTTACCCAGGTACTATAGTTTCTGGTTTCGAATAACAGATTCACTCTGAAGTAGCTAAAACTTATTTACCGCTTAATTTAAATTTGAAATTTTACGTAACTTCAAAAACCTATACTTTCAGTGGTTAATAAATCGTAAATTGCTTCATTAAATTTATAACATCGCTGCAGCATCTCTTTGAGCCAAGTAATAACCATTAACGCTACCCGCTGCGGCCGCCGACTACAAACTGCATAAACCAATGTATTCATCACTGAAATTCATTTGTTTTCCAGCAGTTCCTTTTACTGTCTTAGCAGGGCTATTATGTTACTATATTAGTTTCCGCTTTAAATCAAAGGATACCATCTATACTAATATTATAAATTCAAAAGTGTGTCTGTCTGTCTATTACCTTTTCACGCTTAAACCGCTGAACCGATTTAGATAAAATTTGGTACGGAGATAGTTTGAATCGCGGGAAAGGAGATTTTTACGATGAAGAATAATTTTGATCCCGGAAATTAGCATTATTCCCCCGGTATAGTAATAAACGAATTGAACTTGTCATCACTATCGTCACGTAAAACAATCAGGCACCTCGGCGGGAACCGGGTTGTTCCGTTAGCTACGCCACTGGCGACCACAAGGATCCATAAGACCAAAACGAGAAATTGTAAAATCTTTTCTCTGTATCTTTGTTAAAATTTAAGAACTTAAATGTATTTGTGTTTTGCAGGGAGGTCTCGGACCTATTACAATTATAAAAGGTGGTATAGAGCTGGAGGGGCAAGCGTTCGTGACGGACAGCCTGGTGGCGTCAACGATCCACTCCCGCCCGGGGCAGCCCCTCACCATGCACTCCTACCGAAACTTCTCGGTGCTGGTCTCCCAGCCCGAACGGAAGGAAATCGCCAAGCTGATGCTCAGTAAGATGTCACTCTATATCTTGAAATACCTTATCAAAAAAATCACAATAATAATGTTTGTTTGTTACTCTTTGAACACAAGAACGGTTGGAAGAATTTTGATGAGATTTGGTAAGTACGTTGATATGTAGGTTCTTAGAAGTACACATAAGCTACTTTTTTTCTGATGTTACCACGTGACCAGGATATACGTATACGTATACAAGGTGACCTTAGTCTCTGGACAAATAATGAAACCATGGATAAGACTGATACTTATCAATATCGTAAAATAGTTATTTGCTTAATTAGACAAGAAAACAAAAAAAAATCCTATGAAATCATATCATCCAAATAAACAGGCTCCTCCAAAGTGATCCATTGAAAACCGTTAGGTTTTCGGAAAATATTGGACTGATTGTTATGATACTTTGCAGTTTGGTTTTAAATATCTTGCTAAGCCAGTAGTATTAGTATTTGTCCAGAGGCTAAGGTCACCCACTATAAAATCTCAAAATCTTAGTCGCTAAGTCTAGACATGAAATTTTTCACATGTATTCTTCATTCAACATATAGAAGACCACGATATATTTTTGGGAATTCCCATTGCATCAGAATTCAGCCGCTAGATATAAACACGAGCGAAGTCGCGGGTAAGGCACAAGCTGATAAATTTACGTACAAACCTTTTTTCAGAGAGAGACAGCCTTGAATGCAGCGGGCGCACTTTCGAGGTGCGTGACGAGTTTGGAGGCAGCGTGTTTCGCGCCTCTCGCAATGAAGTACGCGTGTTCGCGGACGCGCTGGTTGCAAACGGTGAAGGCGGAGTGACGGTGCAGACTGCAGTGCAGACGCCGCAAGTGCGGGCGCCGCCGGGGGCCGACTTGCAGTAAGTGTCTGTCTTAGGTAGTTTTTGTAGTGCGTGTATCTCCAGCTGCCCTTGTTGGCTATCCTACCACGAAGGTGGACTAGCGGTGCAGACGCTACAAGTGCGGGAGTCGCCGGGAGCCGACTTACAGTAAGTTTTTGTACTAGGTAGTTGTAGTAGTGCGTGTGTCCACAAACGCACTGACCGAGGTCGGCGAAGATGGACTCTCGATGCATTCGCCACAAGAGCGGGGGCCACCGGGGGGTGACGAGCAGTGGCATTAGGCTCCACGTATCACGCAACTAGGGACGCTTGCTTGCAGAGTTGCTGGCCGTCGACGGCCTGCCGTCTGTGCCTTTTCTATCTACTTGGCGGTACTCAGATGCATTACTGCCGTGGAGTTTGCTGCCAGTATTTTCAGCGACCAAACTGTCCGTTAATGCTTGGATGATTGATACGCTGAAATTTTTTTTTCTCAAACATGCTATGAAATATTGACGTTATGTTCCTTATAATACGACACGAACTGTCACGTTGCAGGTGCGCCCAGACGAGAGGTCAATAATGGAATTTCATACAACATTGCTGGCCTTGGCCAGCAAAGTGATCGTCTATTTGTTTTATGTGACACAGCACCATGACGTTTAATAGGTCGACGTGGTCGACGTGGATTGATGGATGGATGGATGGATGGATGGATGGATGGATGGATGGATGGACGGACGGACGGACGGACGGATGGATGTTGATGGATGGATGGATGGATGGATGTTGATGGATGTTGATGGATGTTGATGGATGTTGGTGGATGTTGGTGGATGTTGATGGATGTTGATGGATGTTGATGGATGTTGATGGATGGATGTTAATGGATGTTGATCGATGTTGATGGATGTTGATTTATGTTGATGGTTGTTGATAGGTCGTCGCTCCATCTTGTTGTAGACCTACCTACACTGCGTCTTCCGGTCCGTGGACGCCACTCGAGAACCTTTCGGAGCCATCGATGTGCCCTGACCACTGCCGCAATTCTTCGGGCTATATCCGTGACTTAGAGCGTAATTTAGACTGATTTAGATATTTTAAGGTGGACCTTAACAGAATTGAATCGTCAAACAATAACACTGTCGTTTTATTTAAGCCTAAAAATATTACGCTTACAAACTGCTACACATTTCTCATGATTCATTTCTATTATTCAGACTGGAATCCCTAACAAGACATCTGGATTTGAGGGCTCCGCAGTCTATATATCTCGAGAGCAGAGCAGGCGGTATCGACGTTACGTCACACAGCAACATTAAACTGGATTCCGTCGTAGGCGCCGTAAGTTAACTTCCCTATTTTGAAAATAAAGGTCCTGCCATTTAAAATTCTGTGGACTAAACATTTTTCTTGAGCTAAATAAAATTTGAAATTTGATTTGAAATTTACCTTTAGTTCGTGAGGGAAAAAGAGAAATTTGAGAATACCTCTATGACGCAATTCAATGGTGTGTGTGAAACTCCCAATCCGAACTGGGCCCGCCTGGGAACTACACTCCAATCCCCTTCATTCTGAGGAAGCCTGTGCCCTACATTGGAACTTATAAAGGCCGCGAAGATCCTGATGATATTTCAGTCTACCTTATTACTTCTTTTAATAGGTAGTTGATAAATGGTAATTTTTTTACAGTTAAAAATCGACACTCCAAGTATATTCATCCAGAATTTGAAGGAGGCTGTGAGAATCAACGAAACACGGCAGAACAAAAATCTAAAAACCCTAAGAGTATACCAGCTGTGTTCATGCTCATCTGGCAAACTGTTCCTCGCTGCAGCCGAAGGAACCTGTACTTCCAATGATGCTGATACAGAATTCTGCAGATGATATTGATAATATCGCAGTGTGAAACTAGTGCCAAAGTATCTATCATGTAAACAAATAAGTAATCAAATACATTCTTATGATTCTGCACTTTGCACAATAATTATATTTTAGTACAAATGTGTGATCATAGATTTAAATGAATTGTGCATGTCACTAAGTATTATGAAGCAGTCAACATAATATATTATAGATATTGTAATATACATGCCATGAATGATTTTTATTTATAACAACACTAGTTTGAGCCTTTTCCTAGACCCTCCCTCGTGAAGGTTTCCGTCCTGCTTGTCTACATCTACATGACAAAAGATGCAAAATTTCAAGATTCAAGCCCAGTGGTTTGGAATTGATGTTTCAGTCAGTCAGTAATTTACTTATTAATACATTCACATTCCAAACTGAAATATAATAAGTACATTGAAGCAAAAGCTGTCGTAACTATGACTACATAAAGGAAGATATTATTTAACTCTCTTAACATTCGTTTATCTTTATCTTGTACTTTGATATCTGCCTTTGCCAGACAAAACTTACGTATAGATGTACAGATTTGTAACTTTTATAAATTAGAGGGTTTTTTATTAGATAGTTTAGCAAACGAGCATGTGGATCACCTGATGGGAAATTAACACCACGACCCATGAACACCTCCAACACCTGAGGGATGCAGATCCGATACCAGCCTAGAGGCTAAGAATAAATAAAATAAAATAAATAAATAATTATTAGGGGACAATCTTAGACAAATCGCCCTAGTCCCAAACTAAGCAAAGCTTGTTCTATGGGTACTAGACGACGATAAACATACTTATATAGATGAATAAATACATAGAAAACATCCATAACTTAGGAACAAATATTCGTGCTCATCACACAAGTAAATGCCCTTACCGGGATTTGAACCCAGGACCTCTTGCTTCGTAGGCAGGATCACTACCAACTAGGTTAAAGCGGTCGTTATATAAAGTCAATGTCTAAATATATTTATTCAATTTATGTAGGCTATAACAAGCACTTATGAAAGTCGAAGAATCTACCACCGGTTCGGAAAAAGCCCTTTGAGAAGAATCCGGTAAGAAACTCAACAAGATATTTTTTGTAATGTATATTTTATGCGCCAGTAATTTCACCGGCTGTCATACTCTCCACGGCGGAAACAGCAGCTGCAGGATTAGTGAATAAGATGGTGATAACGATCCGGACAGGCTTTACCCAAGGTCCTGTGCGCTTTAAAAATATCCCCTTCTTTTTCCAACGAAGGTTTAAAAGGTCCACGATGAGGTAATTGCGGGAGATGATCCGTTGCGGCACGCGGCCGCCGTGGTCGCCGTGCGGAGCTGCCCCGTAATTAGAACCACGCTATCCTAATTGAGACCGCAACGACAACATTTTGCTTCCTGTGTTTTTGCTTCAACACACTGTTAACGAGCCAAAACATTAGTACAGCTTAGGTCAGTATTTATTTATAACCAACTGACTTTTAAAGTAAACTTTTTTTTTAATTTAATTTACACTCATCCTAGCCTACCTACGTTCATCGTGTTTTATCTATCACTACTACATGAATAGATTATATTTTAATTTAAAAGCAAGCAAATAAAAATATTCGTTTCCTCACCTCAATTATCACCTTTTAAATAACACAGAAATGTAAACAAACGACCAACATATTTTGAAAAAATGTCCACATATAATAAATAGGTAGCACAATAAATATTTCGATTTCAATGGAATGACGCTGTTGAATCAACTCGTTAGAATAGGGTTTTATTTGCTCTTTCACGTCATATAAACACGGCCGTGAACATTTTTATTTCGGCGAACTTTTTTAGTTACGACTCTTTAAACAAAGACAATCACGGGAGAAATATTTGAACCCTTTATGGTTTGTGCACAAAGTACGTAGCCGTAAAATACGGTACAATACGGAGATACGCGAGTTGTTAAAGTTTGTTATACAATATTCTATCCATGCCAAGTTATTGTTTTAGGTAATCGTGGTAGCCTAGCGGTTTGACCCATGTTTATAGTAATAATGCTTTTTGGACCTATGGCCTATCAATCGGAGGGTCGTGGGTTCGATCCTGGGCTGCCATCTCTGAGTTTTTCGGAATTTATAATGCGAAATATAGATGCCGGGACGATTTGTACGCAAAGGACTGGCCTAACATTACGCAAGACCGATAGTTGTGGAGGTTTGCCCACCAGTGGGATACTGTGATAGGCTAAATAATAAAAAATATGCGAAATTTCATTTGAAACTTACCATGAGCTTTACCTGGACACGATAGCGAAGAAATGCAATGGTATCTGTGAAGTTCTCACTGCGCACGGGGCTTGTGTGAGAACTAATAAAGCCCGAGCCCTCTCATTCTGAGAGGAGGCCTGTGCCATGCAGTGGTACGTATACCATATTCTAAAATTGAATTTTAAGTGTCACCATCAAGTAAAGCAGATAAGCAGCAATAATATAATAAATAATAAATAAATAATAAATAAATATTAGGGGACAATCTTACACAAATCGACCTAGTCCCAAACTAAGCAAAGCTTGTACTATGGGTACTAGACGACGATAAACAGAATATGTGAACATACTCTTTAACTAAACGTAAGACAGTAAAGATTTTATTAAGAGATTCCAACAGCAGTATCATCAAAGTATAAATATCTGTTGCAAATAATTATGTAATAACATAAAAATTATATATAACATGTTCCTCGCCTCTGATCTAACCGTATAGATAATAAGATCATAATTTAGATTTATCCTGAACAAGCGCAACGTAAATCATCGTTTTACGTCACCCATGTCACACAGTCCGGGATTTTTTACGACTCCGTTTCATCTAAATCGTATCCCAAGGCATCGCAACTATCATAATAATATGATCAGATCATCCATATAACAGAATCTGATAAAATAACTTCAGATGACTGTATGGAATGCTTCTGGTAATTAAGTATAAAGGTAGCATGCCATGTCGTTTTATGCTTTATGTTTATAGTTTTTAATGATTAGGAATATCAACTTTGGGCTTACAAAATTTATGCCAAGTTATTGTTATGTGTAATTATAGTAGGTACCTATCCATATTAACGTTAAGCGTAATCCTGTGTATAAAGGTCATTGTTACGTGATTTCAACATTAAATTCTGAACATTAAATTTAATCATTTTGATATACTTAGACCCCAGAAAATAGCAGAGTTCCTGCAGGACATAAATAAATAAATTCCTTACAAACAGAGTCTCTGGCAACAGCCAGTTTTTGATAACTTTTTACAAATCAGAAAATCTCAAATCTTTTCAATTTAAAAAAAATATAATTATAATCGACATAAAACATCGTAATACATAATTGAATAATTGAACAATTGGACATGTTTACAAAATTTCACGAGAATCGGTTGAGAAATGCCACAGTACAGGAGTACAGACAGCCAAACAAACAAAAGCATCTTTATAATAAACATGAAAATAAACGGATCACTCACGTCTTAAAACGAGTTTAACTGGACATGTTTCGGGCTAGTCCGTAGCCCTTCTTCTCGGAGTCACACGTCACGGCGGCTGCCAAACGCGCACTGCGTGCTACCGAGGGACCAGGGGGTCGCGCGGCTACTCGACGCAACTGACAGCGACGACACACAACTACCCCCGTTTTCATCATCACTTTTATTGTCATTGTCAAATGTAGGGTAGCACACAACACTAACAACATCGCTTTGTAAAGGTTCGCTCACACTCACCGTTGGTTTAGATCAGCCATACTCAAAGTGTGTTCCGCTGAACCCTAGGGTTCCGCGATACCCCTGTATGGGTTGGTTCCGGAAGAATTGAAAAAAAAAATTCAAAACACCTCTCTCTAGTCGACCGTTCTGACGCCAATTAATAAAGATTACACTTGTAAAAACTATTGTTTTATTGTAGGGTTCCGTCAAGTATTTCGCTTTCCAAAAGGGTTCCGTCACCAAAAAAGATTGAGAACCGCTGGTTTAGATGTTTCGTTAGCCCGAAACATGTCGAGTTAAACTCGTTTTAAGACGTGTGATCCGTTTATTTTCACTATGCATCTTTATAATATTTACTTTTATACTAAAATTCATACAACAATTACGTAATAACATGTCCGAAAAGCGTCGATGTTTGATTAAATTCCAAAACGGGCTTGTTGTAATATATAAACACAACAACACGGTTGTGATATAGATGACCCTTTTATCCGGGTTAGCCAAGCTAGCTAGCTAAATCAACTGAGTCCATAAACGAAACGAAACACGACTCTATCCCACAAAATGCAGAATTCGTCATTACAGGGCGGGCCGTCTGCAACCCAACCTAGATGTTATAAAACGAAACGTGGTGAATTTTAAATTGTATTTTATGCATTACACGGTGGCACTATGTTCGGGAAAGCGTTGAAGCTTGCTGAGCAAAATGACTATCGAACTTTTAATGCGGCTTTTTTGAATAAACAGTAGCAAGTTTAGGTCGAGTAATGAATGTGTTTGATCACAGCCACTGCGGTAGAGTTATTTTACCATGACCCTTTTCTGTGGCACTACGTAAGTAAACCTTGATCAAAATGTCGACCTTTTGATATAAATAAATAAATAAATATCACGGGACAATTCACACCAATTGACCTAGTCCCAAAGTAAGCTAGGCAAAGCTTGTGTTATGGGTACTAGGCAACGGATAAACATACTTATAAAGATAGATACATACTTAAATACATATTAAACATCCAAGACTCGAGAACAAACATTCGTATTTTCATACAAATATCTGCCCCGACACGGGAATCGAACCCGGGACCTCGAGCTTCATAGTCAGGTTCTCTAACCACTTGGCCATCTGGTCGTCTAAATAACATCACTCTATAAATCTGTAAGAGCTACAATAATTGCAATTGTAACTAGGATCACCGTAAAATTACTGTACCTACTAGGTATAAAGCGTTTAAATTAGTGAACCACATTTTATAAGGCACAAGTATATATAAAAATTAAATTGTTCGAATCTTACTTAATCTATTTTTAGTATTAGATTTGAATCAGCTAGTATTTCAACGTACAACTATTTAAGTATACAGAATTTACCTAATTTCGGGCACATTGGGATCACAGAGCACCACTTTAATACCGTTCTAGCCGAAAAAATCTTGTATAGCAACATAGCCTATTTCAGCCTGTACCAGCCGTGATGTCGTGGTGCTCTGTCCTGATCACTCTGCAAGGTTGGATCCAGACAAGCGGCGACTCGGTCTGAAAGTGTCCGGCGCGCTACTTGTCCACATTATGCAGATGAGGCCGCAGGTGCTCGTTATGTGGCCCCTGCGCCGCGCCAGGCCGTATAAAAACTTCGCCCACCCAAACGACCCTTACTCACTATTTCTAGGTGATGCTCCTTGTGTTGCTTACCAAAAAATTAAGCAACTGTTTGTCTGACGTGAGCAAACTTAGATGAGAATATTACATTTCCTAACGAACGGCTTAAATCTACCAGCATTTTCACATTACTTTCAACTGCCTTGACCCTTAAAAATACGTGTACAACTACATTTTATCTTTACTAAACTGCTTCAGTCTATAATCAGAGCATTAAATTCGTGAACATGGAAACATTTTTTCCTCATGCATAAAAGCGTAATGACGACACAGAAAATGTAATTTTAATTTTATTCTTAGCAGTGTTACTCACCTGGCTGCGCCCTTTATCACAATCACGCCCGCGCGTGATAATCTCGCACTGCGAATGAAGAGAAAACGACTAACGGATTATTTTTTCTCGTTACGCCCTGTATTAATCTTTCTCACACGTTTCTTGAATTTCCATGGGCTTCGAAGCTGAATGCCTCGTGGTGAACGATGAGTAGAGAATAGTCAAATACAAAACTTAATTCAAAAATTATTGACGATATAGGTACTGATTTACGAAGGTACGATAAGTACCTACTTACCTAGGTAATGGTATCATTTTTCCAATAGCAGATATGAATGAAAGTGTTCATAAACCAAATTCACTTCAAATAACAAAAACTGAGCTTTTTTGAATGTATAGTCGGGGTAAGAAAAGGTTCGTCACTTTTCGACTCTATGTCAACGAGTTAAGGTCGAAAAGTGACGAACCTTTTCTTACCCCGACTATACTTAATTAAAATTACTTAAGGTACCACGTACCGTACGTACGTACGTAACGTACGTTACGTGTCCCATGCTTTGAGATACCTACTCATTCTAAATTAAAAAGTGACAAATATCGTAAGAAAATATTTATAGGTGACCCATATCATTTACTGATCAATGATCATAGACATACTTATTATAAAGTAGAATAATTATCTATGGATCTTATGTGTTCTATTTACGAATTTACACACGCTTATCAAATTACAAGTCTATCCGACCATGGGGAAAGTAAGTTACAAGATTTGTTTACATTGTTACATACATTTGTTAGTGAGGTGAAGGAAGTATTAATTGTTGTTGTTATTAATTGAGATATTTAATTTGAGTATCTAGGTAAGAAGGTAGAGAAATTTAATGTAATTCGTGCTTAGTTCGTATTTGTACCTACATTTATACTCATGTAGAAAGAAAATATTTTTTCTCGACTTGTGTCATATTTAACACGTGATTTTAATTTAACTTTGTGCAATAAAAACCTTTCTAATAAAGAAAATACCGTTATGATAAATATTAACAATGTGTCAATCAAAGCACATTTTTTCCTTCTGGGGGCCTAAAAATGTCTATCAGTCTTACTTAACGAAGTTACTTTGTAAATTTTGTTTGCACAAATTTCGCCGGACGACACCGACACAGGTGACACGGCTGACGTTGATAAACGCGGTACACTTTCAATTCACTTTGCAAAACTTTTAAGGTCATTGACGGTTACTTCAATACTTTATTTCACAGCTTATCTAGTATTAGCTACTTTTTGCCTTTATTACCATTGTGTACATTTCCACTTAAAACAACTCGAGCTTCCTTTGCTGGCACTACATGCCAATCTTACTTTGGCGAAAGCCGCCAACTTGGCTGTTATTGCAGAATGCTTTACCTGCAACACACTAACGGAACGAACTGTAATAACATTTACACAGGGGAAATTCAAACGTCGAACTATTTGCGCATTTTCCCGAAAATGAAATTTCTTTGTTATTCGAACAATAAATATTACATGAACGATATGACAAAGAAGTCAAACGCCAGCATTTCATACACGCGTTAAATATGTAACGCGTAATTTTTCAATATTCCGGCACAGAGGCGGATAAAGAGATACGCGAACGGAACTAAATACCCGTAGGAACAAGCAACTAAATGTTTTAGATTAATCAAGGAAGAGTACAATCGACTCATTTGCATTTATACGAGTCGCTCACCCACGCTCGTTCAAACCGCATCAATAATTTGTATTTGGGCTCCTCGCTGTTTTAAACGGTAAACCTCGCGATAATTACCTGCATAAAGATTTATCCGTTACAGAGAATACTCCAACAGTTTAATAACAATAACATGAGGTATTCATTTGATTACACGTTCTAATTTTTGCTTTTCTCGTGCACTGCTCCGAAATATTTAGTTGTAAAATAAAATCTTATCAGCCTTTTGAGTGTACGACGCGATTCGGTTGTTACGTTCAACACTTATTGAAACTGTTCTTAAGTGTTGTCCTTTTATGTAGGTACTCCATAAATGTTTGATAGGGCCATCTCGGGAAATCTCTGTCTCCATTCGCAGAGGGTCTGCACTCAAATAAAACGGGAATCCCAAATATTATTCCACGACATTTTCCCTGTTCCTTCGATGTGAACTTTTATTTTTATGCTCTTACGTATTCTTTCTTATCAGAGCAGAAACACACTTCCAGCGAGATTCCGAGACTGACTTAAACCCTTCCTTCGAGAAGGGTCCCTTTCACACGCAACTGCCAACTTTAGTGCAAAATATAATTTTATCATTATTATTTTGGTAATAATCTGGGTTTGAATAGAAAATACATAATGAAATGATTGTTTGGTAAAATATCCTTAACCATAATATTATGTTTATGACGCTAAACTACTTAACTCATTGAATAATTTCTGAACATGACGCCTGTGCGGTGAATTTAATCCGGCCCATATTTCGGCGTCACTCGGCCTCATATTAGTATGCCGTGCCACAGTAACCGAAGTTGAATCACAAAAGATATCCGGAGCGCGACTTGCACAAGGGATGAAAGCCAACATTGTGTAATCAAAAGGGTCGCAATCTCACCTCACCCCCGCCCGTGTCGAACACAGCTTCATCAACCAGGACTCTTTCCACTCATTGTGACGTTTTCGTTTCTCAAAGCCTCATTACTATGGCCTTTTAGGAAAAAATATTCAATCCATGAGAATTTTATACCAACAATGTTATGTGTGTTGGCAACAATGTGAGTATGTTGAATGTTTCCACAATTTAGATAGCATCTTGGATTCAGATCAAATCACGACGACACAAGCAAATAGAGCATGTCACAAATAATGAGCGTCACAAGGAGCGACACAAATGTTAGCAAAATATTTTTTGGGCCACACAATCTGATAGCGCGCCGTTTCGTCAAACATTGGGATTCGAACACCAAATAAATATTCATATTGTTATGCTTCTACATCGCGACGATCGAATACTTGTGCAAATGCCTTGATAGGCGAAGGCGCGACTCAATATTGCAGAGACGTTTATGCCACACCGCGCACTCCTCACGAAGTGCCGCAATAGTTTCACGTTTGAATTTCTTGAACAAACATTATTACTGCTCCAATGGCGAAATGTTCCTCTGAAACAATTCGCAATAGCGGGAACTTCAATGTCAAAGGAAGAGAAGAATAGCAAATCTCAACACGCGCATTTAAGTTTCGAATAAGGTTTTTGTTGAATAACAAAACACGTGTTTTATTTTCTCGAATTGTTTGTTCCGCTTTGATAAATCGAAATGCGTCTAGACCCTTTTGAGTTTATAATATCTTTTGATAATATCATAAAGCCGGTTATAGAAGAGGAAATACACTGGCGGAGGGCAGTCTCGACGCACCGGACTATTCCCTAAACTCGTTATTGTTTCACATCATCTTGATGGTCTTTTATTCCCTTTCACCCTGCGTTAGTTAAGTCTTTATTTAGCTAGGATTTTGATTATTCAAGTTAACAACAGAGTAAAATAAAATGTTCATTAAAAATAAAGCAACTATCTCGAAACTGTGTAGGTTATCATTATTTCATAGAATTGGCGAGCAAAATCTTAATAAAGCAAATTAAATGTACCCTAAGTAAAGGAGTAACTGAAGAAGCGACTCGTCTTGCCACTGGCAGTAATTAAGATTTAGAAATACCGTCTTTGTGATAGAGTTAACTTGTTCACAGACATTATACCCTGGTTTTGAAATAAACCTTTTCCAAAATTTAAAGCTTTCTAACTACATTACTTTTAATATAATAAAGAAAAAGGTTAAGACTGAAGAAACTAGAGCAATATTTTCGGTAAAATAATTATAAAACCCGTATTTATTTTTATGGAGATAAATTATTTTTTAAAGTATAGAAACAAATGAAACTACGACTGCGAACATTTTTCTGTACCTATTTTACCTTATAATTTGCATTCAGTTTGTATTGAATAAATCATAAAAAGAAGTGTTTGAATGTATTACATACCTATTAACACAAGAATACAACAAAAATGGGAGACCGGCCAGATGGAGCGATTTTATAATATTTTAATCTTAAATTCGAGTATCACTGACAACACAAATTTGCGAAAATACCTAGCTTGGAAGTATAGTTATTTATTCAAATAGGTAGGTATGTACCGAGCTACCGCGAAAATAATCAAGCTTTATTAAACCGGTTTGGATTATATTATAACCCCTGTTTTATGATTCTCATTATTATCCACTGCCGTTATATTAACAACCCTAAACAAAAAAATACCGCAGATATATTCGCTACCTCAGCAAAGTTACAAAGATCAGTGATTGTATGATGGGCAATATTGAAGGGAAATATCATTTATTAGACTGCGGTATGGATAAGGATGATACGATCCGCAAGCACGTAGTTAATGCGAGAGGGGCTCATTACATTGTGTTGACACCGACAAATGCCCTTTTACATATTCTCACAGAGATCCCGAAGATTGAGCCATGAAATTGAAAACGATCCCTTTGAAGAAATTTATTCCAGGCACGAACTGCTCTCCCACTCCGATGAGGAGGAGATTTGCTCGTTTATTTTTATGAAATTATTCAAGAAACACTCCATTTTTGTTAGGGCTGTCGAAACAACTACGTACCATCTGAATACCAGCAAACGAGACTGATACATAAGAAAGATACTTCATATACAGGGTTATTTGTAATTCACTAGCATCCTTTTAACCCTAAACTCCTACCACTTAAACAAATGTTTTTTGTTTTACGGCTTTTGTCATAACTTAATATTTTTGGTGTAATAACGTTTTGAAAATTTGAGATTTCCTCTTATTTTTACGATACTCTGTGTATTTGTATGGGAAAAAAAATTCATTTTAAAAAGTCGTAAAACAAAAAACATTTGTTTGAGTGATAGGAATTCGGGGTTAAGAGGATGTCAGTGAATTAAAAATAACCCTGTAGGTATATGTACGTACGATATTTCATTAGAATGCAATTTCAACATAGGATAACAAGGATATTTCATTGAATTTTAATTGTTATGTTATTTCTAATTCTTTTTACGATATTTTAAATTATAATGTTTTAAAATAATCATATAAATATACGTAAATATTACCTAAGTAAACACGTAAGTAAGTACGTAGTATTACGTAAGTAGGTACCTATAACAGGTAAAACTTTTAAATACAGGTCCAAGTATAGTTCAAATGTAACCTTGTACGTACCTAATAAATAGTGACGAAAGGCTTATAAATTACTCAGCGGAAACTTACTCCACGAATTTCCCGAGTTTACAACAATAAAAATCTGAAGAAAGTGCTCAGTACTATTTTAAGCTTTTAACTTGCATTTAAGTTTTAAGAAGAATTAAAATCGAAATGCAGTGGAGTAAAAGTTGAAGTGAGCTCTGCTACCTACTTACCAACTTAAATGTTCTTACTGATGAAAACTACTTATACCGTGACAATGTCAAATTATCACTTTAACACGTTAACTGCGGGGCCATTTTCAATGAACTCTCAGCCAGTGCGTTTGTGACCTATAAGAACTCGTAACCAAGCTTTACTTCAGTGCGTATGAGACCCAATCAGCCTCCTAAAAAATAGATTTCGAAAATAACGTAAATCTCGCTCAAAAAGCTATGTATCGTTATGTTTTTATTTATAGGTAAAGATAATTCATTGATTTATTTATAAACGAGTTCGGATGCAGTTTCGACATAAATATACAGAGTAAATACAAAACAAACATAGGGTATCGATTGTATCTCACGTCGCAACTGAAGTAAGTTCAATATGTCTACGGACTAGTGATGGGATTAATAGTCGATAACTATGTTTTATTCAAAGAGTGGCATCAAGAAGAGTGTTATTCGTTAAAAAGTGATAAACACAATGTTTGTTTAAATATTCAACACAGTGGGTAAAGATTCTTTTAGTTTTTTTTATGGAAGTTTGTGTGCTATTCATTGTGAGTCTTAATTTGTTGTTACAGCCCATGCAGCGTCTTTTTTTGTCACTGCGTTTTAAAACGTGGTCTGAACTGAACATTTTCCCTCAGAAAATACTGCAATAAAGTATATTACAACAGTATTTTAATCAGTCGGCATACCTACAGGTTGTCCAAAGTGTTTGTCCAAAACAATATTTTTTTATGGATATCTAGGTAAACAAATTAAAAATATACTACCAACTTTTTTGTAATCAGTATTGGCTACCCATTAAGTTCCCTAAGCGATCGTGCGTTTGTTTACACTTTTTTCTTTTTATGGCACTCATAACTGTTTTATAAATACTTGATGTTTAAAAGCATACAGTAAATTCACAGATTTTAACGAGATTTTTTTTCTAAATAACGTGCGGCCTTTCACATCGATACTTGAACAACACTAAAACAAAATGTGCGGCACCCGCGCCACTCGCTCTCCTTTCCTTGCGGCTATGAGGCCTGCGATTCAGGAGACTCAAAAGATCTCCTAACGCACCAAATGAATAAAGTTATTACTCAGTGCGTTAGGGACCTAATCTATCTCCAATTTTTTTTAATACGTCGATGAGTTAAATTTTTAGCAGGAAGCAAGTTTCTATATTTGTCTCCGTCATACTCGTAGTAATTCAGCTGCTATTGCCTCCCGCACAGAGGTGCGAAATACGAAATCGGGCGCCGCACTGAATGAAAGACTCATAAGAGATCTTTTAGATCTCGTAACGCAGTGAACGTGTTAAAAATCCGGACAAGTGCAAGTCGGACTAGCGCGCTAAGGATTCCCTACAAATTCAAAAGGTAAAAAGTATGTTATGCTCCATAGTAGCTGAATGACTCATTATTCTCATTACAAAAGGTTTTTTCCTTCACTTGTGCTATGAGGCCTTTAGTTCTTGCCAATTCCTTAATGCAATGTTAAGTTGAAGTACTATATTTTTATAATATTGTGTATTTTGGTCACCATTACTTAGAAATTTCTTACAGCTCTAAGAGAGAGAGTAAATTATCTACTTGACACATCCACGAACACGCGCACGAGCGCACAGACGGACAGCGAAACGATCCTATAAGAGTTCTGTTTCTCCTTTTAACCTACCTTAAAAAAAACCGGCCAAGTGCGAGTGGCCTCGCGCACGAAGGGTTCCGTATCATTATCTATAAAAAATTGCGGTTTACGATTTATGACATTAAAAAAACTACCTGCTCGATATCGTTCAAACCAATTTTCGGTGGAAGTTTACATGGTAATTACACCATATATTTTTTTTTAGTTTTATCATTCTCTTATTCTAGAAGTTACAGGGGGGGACACACATTTTACCACTTTGGAAGTGTCTCCACGTAAACTATTCAGTTTAGAAAAAAACGACATTGAAAACCTCAATATCATTTTTGAAGACCTATCCAGAGGTTTGATGAAAAAAAAATTTTGAGTTTCAGTTCTACATAAGTAGGTCTGTATGGGGAACCCCACAATTTATTGTTTTTTTTTCTATTTT
Organism: Archips xylosteana; assembly: GCA_947563465.1. Taxonomy (NCBI): domain Eukaryota; kingdom Metazoa; phylum Arthropoda; class Insecta; order Lepidoptera; family Tortricidae; genus Archips; species Archips xylosteana. The sequence continues at coordinate 10,293,954 of OX387349.1, forward strand.
TGTGTGAAAATCTTAATGCGGTTCACAGAATACATCTACTTACCAAGTTTCAACAGCATAGTTCTTATAGTTTCGGAAAAAAGTGGCTGTGACATACGGACGGACAGACAGACAGACAGACATGACGAATCCATAAGGGTTCCGTTTTTTGCCATTTGGCTACGGAACCCTAAAAAGGACCCCGTAACTCAGCTCGGTCAGCAGGAATGGTCCTAGTCATAATCTTACCTACATATTTTAACGACCGCTTTAGCCTAGTTGGTAGTGACCCTGCCTACGAAGCAAGAGGTCCTGGGTTCAAATCCCGGTAAGGGCATTTATTTGTGTGATGAGCACGAATATTTGTTCCTGAGTTATGGATGTTTTCTATGTATTTAAGTATTTATTTATCTATATAAGTATGTTTATCGTCGACTAGTACCCATAGTACAAGCTTTGCTTAGTTTGGGACTATGTCGATTTGTGTAAGATTGTCCCCTAATATTTATTTATTTTTTATTTATTTATATTGGGTTTAGCACCGATTTCTAACTGATCAGTAAAAGCACGCACGGAAACTTGAACTTATTTATGTGGTACCTAGCTCATTAAATACTTGTATAATAAATCTATAGACGTTAGTTATTTTTCGCTTTTGTTACTTGTTTTCGTAGTTTTTTTTTGTAATCTTTTAAGTACCTACAAAACCCTAAAAATAGTTACGTTATTAATCTATTCAAAGACGATTTTATCTATTATTAACTTATGGAATAAATTCCACAAACTCAACAAGTAAAGTCCGCACTTTTGAAATGGCTTTGTTAAACACCTCCGCAAAGGTGTGCAAAATGACATATCGCAGGATAAATGTGTTTATGTTCACAGCCCAATTTATACGGCCGCAACCACCAACTTTTGTACTTTTTCACACAGCTTGCCAGCCGCACGGTCAGCGTTAGGTACCTACTCGAAACTCCTGCTCTCCATTATCACAGCGACCGAATTCATTTTAAATTTTCTCGAAACTTTTTGTTAAAACAAAGTAAACAGCGCTGAGCTTCACTATTATTTATTTATCAACTCGGACGAAAAATAAAAACTTTAGTGTGCAATGTGCATCGTTTTTTAGTGCGACCGCTGAACTCGGTGAAATTTCAATCGGCGTCTGTTTCCGCGGCTTTCTGTTGCCGTATTCCGCAACAAATATTCGGAAGCACATTCCTCCCCGGCCTTTTACGTCATAACTGGCGCGTAATGACCTCATCGTATAAAGAAGCAAAAATATCGCGAACGCAATTCGTCATGTCATTATGCAAGGAAAGGGCGAACTTTACGACTATAATAACGCGAGATGTCTGACTCGGTGCGCCTCATGAATGGCGAAACGTTCTTTATTGTAGCGTGTTTTATGAACGATTAACCTTTTAATGCAAAGCGACCGCTTGAAATGAAAACCCCTATCGAAAAATAATTTCATGTCACTGCCGGAAAAATTATAAAACCGTAACCTAGGAAAAACGCGAATTGCTTTTGTGTTCTGAAAGGATAAAAAATACTTGTGTACTTTTTACTTCTCAGACAAATTTAGAGGTAAACTTCCCAGCAAGAAGACAACGTAATTTGTTCCCGTGGCCGGTAATGCGATCACGGTGTTTTGTCAGATCATGCGGTTAATGAAAACTGTTTTCTTCATTTAATTTGTTAGCAACTTTTTACGGTCTAACGAATCTGTATTGATGAAATAACCACTCTTATATTTAAAATGGATGGAACGAAAATATTTGTACGATGAGAATACGGAGTTCGCATTAAAGCGCTCATCAAAGTCCTTATTGTATATGGACACAATGACAGCAATCGCGACGGTCTTACGTCTTACCAAACCACACGTCTCTGGTCTATGGTGCTCGCACCTTTCGAATTGTTCATTAAAACCCTTCAGAAAATTCTTGCTACGAGTGTGTAGACAGGTATTTCAAAAATAACCAAAATGTACTTATGCTACGAAGTGGAATGATTTGATTGTAAGTTTGTTTATTTTTAATGGGTAAACTAAAAAAAATATTTCACAGTTAAAAACTTCTTTCACCTATAGAAACCCATATTATCAGCGTGTAACACACACTAGGTAGGAATGTACAGCGTTCTTACGGAACAGCTAGTATAAAGTAATACGTAGATACCTAGTTTCCTGCCTATATGATGCTGACATGTGAGCTGTGATGTCCATCGCCAAGAGAAAATTTCATTAACGCCGTACATGTTCAATTACCGAATAATATCGGCTGCGGCATACTGATACCGCGTAGCACAACGCTATATCTTCTATGCACTCCGTGTAGCGCCAGGAAGATAACCATCATTGCATGTCGAAGTTGTATATATTAGGTATAAATAGGTATAAGTAGGTATAAATTGACTTCAATAGACAATCTACGTTAACGAAAAATGTCTTCACTCTTAAGAAAAAACCGGCCAAGTGCGAGTTGGACTCGCGCACGAAGGGTTCCGTACCATTATCTATAAAAACGAGCAAAAAAAAACACGTTTGTTGTATGGGATCCCACTTAAATATTTATTTCGTTCTGTTTTTTAGTATTTGTTGTTATAGCGAGAACCGAAATACATCATCTGTGAAAATTTCAACTGTCTAGCTATCACGGTTCATGAGATACAGCCTGGTGACAGACGGACAGACGGACAGACGGACGGACGGACGGACGGACGGACGGACGTATGGACAGACGGACGGACAGCGAAGTCTCAGCAATAGGGTCCCGTTTTACTCTTTGGGTACGGAACCCTAAAAACCAGATGGGTGCGAATTGAACTCGCCCACAAAGAGTTTCGTGCAAATATAATAGTAGATTGTTCAACAAGGGACTAAAATAAGCTATAATGATACGAGATATTTAGCCACCCGAGCGATAGCGAGGGAGGCTATAATTCGAGTTGTCATTATGGTAGTTTAGTCCCGCGTTAAACACTCTACTTTTCACTTTGAATGCGAGGAAAAAAACGACGTACAAAATTACTTTTTTACAACGTATGCTCAATACGAGCAATGGACATCTGTTCAAAATTCAAATAGCAAAAAAAATACCGCTGTCTTTTCTTTTCTTTTCTTTTATATTTTTTTGTAAAGTGACGCATTAAATGCTTACATAATTAGCCAACAGATTCTAACTTAAAGACTATGTTAAAACTAATTGGACTATGCATGTAAGAATGATAATTGTTCATTCATTAGAATCGGCAAATAAATTAACCTAATTGATCTTAAGTTCACACACAAAATATATTGTTAACTGAAACACTTACCCGTGAATAAAGAAACGACTTTTTAAGTTTATTTTCTATATGCCAATTCTTTGTTAAATTATATCTAATTATACTTTCTATTTACTATTAAATGCAACTGACATCGCATTATTTTGAAGTCACGTCATATTACATTCAAACGTAACTGCTCTATCTACCGTACACTCCAGCACTGCTTTGCTGACAGTGCGGATTGCTATTTTATCGACAGAGCAGGGAACTGCTTTGCCGACTGCGTTTTTAAAAAAAAACAAAATAAAAACACCTAAGCTAAAGGAAATCTTTCTTTACGTGCAAAATAAAATGAATTCATCTTTAATATTTTATAATTAAATAGATTAATATTCGTAATTATTCAATGTGTTTCACGAAATTATTATTTTTTAAATATTTTTTATACAGTTGTCATTTTGAGGTTATTTCCACGCCCTAAAGGCTTCCACAGACCGAAGCGCAGGGCGCTACAGTGCGTCCGCAGCGCGCTTCGGTCTGTGGAAAGCTTTAAAATTGTCTATACCCAGTTACTGAAAATGGCGATAATCCTCCATTCACAAACACCGTGATTGGCAGTTTAGGGGTTTCCATAGTCAATTAAAAAAATTTTACTTTAATCCCTTGAGATCAAAAAAGAGCTTTAGTCCCGATATGCAGAGACTAAAGTAACATTTTAAGAGCATGAGAAGTGAAAAAATTATAATTACATTTTTAAAGTTATACTCGTTAAAATCGAATATCAAATCGTCATAAATTGTGTTTGTTTCTTTATTTTTGTACAAAAAATGGTTTACATACATAAAAACATTATTTCTACAAAATTAAATCTCAAAAGGAATTATAACACATTATTACAAATTAAATTAAATTAAAACAAGTTAAAAACCCTTAAAACTAAAACAAAACAAATAATAATAATAATTTATAAGCGAGAAAAAAAAAACAATAAACCCCGTCCCGAACCGCGCCCGGCCCAAAGGTCCCCATGACGCTGGCAGCTGGCAGCGTTGCCCCGCTGAGGCAAAAGGCAAGGCAAAAGGAATTAAGAAACTTTTAAAAGTTCACTTTGTTCTCCGTCTGTCTGTCAAATCCTAATAATCCTAATCCTAAACGGACGCCAGAATCAGCGTACCTAAACGAGCTCTATTTATTTATATTCAATACCTTTACCCTTTCATGATAAAATAGAAGTGGCAGGACAGACGTATAGACTTACGGCCAACCAACCAGTCCGACAAGACTTGAAACCATATTATTCATTTGAAACAATAAACCAAAAAAATAAAGGAAATGCTCTTGTTAAGTTTTTACGACGATAATTTTAACTGATTTGGCATTAAAGTACGAGGAGTATGCATATCAACATTGTGGCAGCGCGTTGTTTAATTTTACGCTTCCCCGCACCCAATATTTATATCATCAGTCGCTCCGTAACCATCAGCTCACAGGTCACGGGTAACACCCACAGTAACACCTGATTCCTGAAAAACTACCTACCTAAACATATTTTTGTGATGGAATGAACTTTACATAGGTAATATTTATCAATATTTTTTATAACATAGGTAGCCAAACAAGCTAGGTGGCTTCCCGATGGTAAGTAAGCACCACCACCCATAGACACCTACAACACCAGAGAATTGCCGAGGCCTTGCTACCCTATAGGGCTAAGATAATTTCACTGGGTCCATATCGGCTCGCATAATTGTTGAAGGCTCGTATAATGTTAAGCCGTGGTGGCCTAGCTAGGTCAAAACCTATGGTCCTCAAGCAGAGGGTCAAATCCCGACTCGCACCTCTGATTTTTCGGAATTTATGTGCGAAATTACATTCGAAATTTACCATGAGCTTTACGGTGAAGGAAATATCGTAAGGAACCCTGCATACATCTGCGAATAAATTCAATGGTGTGTGTGAAGTTCCCAACCCGCACTGGGCCCGCGTGAGAACTACGGCCCAAGCCCTCTCATTCTGAGAGGAGGCCTGTGCCCTGCAGTGGGACATACATATAAATATAGGCTGGGATGATAATAATATAATTTTTGTCATAATGTATTGTTATTCATAACTCTTTTTAATCTGAATCCTTTAATTTGACAGAATTGATATAAAACAAACCTAACCAAATCTATCTACCTATCTAAATAGAGTTCTACAGGATGACCATCTAAAAATTTGTAAAAAATCGACGCTTTTGACGGGAAAACAAAAATTATGAGAAACATTACATTTTGATATGACTTTCAATTTTATGGAAAACAAATGGATCCCAATTTCCACTGAATATCTTACTCTTCTCGTTGGAACAGCAACACAAGCACTAATGCTTACCAACATGATTAGCGAGTGAGACGGTGCTAGCGGTCGGGACGGACCTTGCGCAAATGTAATGTTTGTCAGATACCTATGATGACCACAATATTCCATTTAAATTTACGTTGGATTCAATTCACTGATATCATTCTTGTCAAAAGCTTACAAATACCAATTTTTCTTCATAAAACGTAAACATTCACCGACATCAAATGTGAATAAAATCTAATACCTTTAAACGAGCAATTCTTGTATATATGTATATATATATATATATATATAATCAGGATCTCGGAAACGGCTCCAACAATTTCGATGAAATTTGGTATGTGGGGGTTTTCGGGGATGAAAAACTGATCTAGCTTGGTCTTATCTCTGGGAAAACGCTTGGTACCGAGTTTCTGCCCGAGCAGAGCTCGGTCGCCCAGGTACTTATAGTTTATACGAGACTGCTTCGAGTTGAAACTAAGAATTTTCCAAATGTCGAAGTTATTGGTGAACGTACAGTCGAGTTCACCAATATCTGTACAGCCAACATTTCATAAATATCTATACATAGACCTTATTACGGTAACATTAAGGTCTATATATAGATATTTATGACAGGTTGGCGATGCATATATTGGTGAACTCGACCGTACAATAAAATATATGGAACAAACGAACATACAAACGTCATCTTTTTAAAATCTGTTAAAAACCGTACAATGTTCAATCAATGTTCAAATGACGTAGAAGGTAACGAGTGTTTTAAACTTAAAGTTTGTTGACGCCACTGCAGATTGGCGTGGGTAGTGCCTGTCTATCCACTCGTACGAATTAAAGCGCAAGAACTAACTGCATTTTTCAATTAGAGCCACGTCGAGTGGGGCCCAGCGCTATTAGCTCTCGCATGCGGGAATTATTTCCGCGATTGATACTTCACTTCGTGATCCTCTGTACCCCAGTTGGAATATTTTAAAAATAAGTAGACATCGTCTTGCAATGGAAATCTGCAATTTATTAAGCATATGTATTATTTTTTCTTCTAAATTTGGAGTATAATAATAAAATTTATTGATTCAAGCCTTACTTTGTGTATATAAATTAAAAATTTAAAAACCCCCAACGCAATTATGGCATTGCCCATTATGCGTCTAAGATCCTTTCCGCAGCTAACAAAAGAGCTGATAACTTTGGAACGGCTGAACCAATTTTGATGAAACATATCTAAGATCCATCGCCAAGAAACCTGCTTTTATTAAAAAAAACCGCATCCAAATCGGTTCACCCGTTTAAGAGCTATAATGCCACAAACAGATACACAGACAGACAGACAGACACACACACACATAGCGGTCAAATTTATAACACCCCTCTTTTTGTGTTGGGGGTTAAAAACCATGTCAATGAATCTTTTTTATCTTGCTAGTCCGTTACCAATCGCTCCACTCTTTCTCATTTTTGGAGCGGAAAAGAAAGGTTAAAAAGGTTGTACCTTCCTATCTAGTTCAATCACAATAATCTAAAGAAATTTCATAGCTGTTCTGACCTTGAACCCTCAAAAACAAAGACAATATAAGACTAGAACAGTTTTTAAATTCAGACAGGAGAAACTTAAGCGATTATTCCGCCGCCCGCTGGTGGAGTCGCTCTCGCGGATTCTATCGCCGCAGCGCAAGCCGCTCCGTCACCGCTCCGTAGCCATTGGATAAATAATTCCAGTCGCGCGATCCACTTGAACTACGAGTACAACTAAATTACGTTTGTCGTGGCTGTCTGCCTCCTCTGTCCGTTGATGCTCTTTTTATTAACACGCCACGCTAGGATAACTGGCTGTCAACGATACGACACAAAGCTAATTTACTTTCTTACTGCAGCCAAATCCAAGCAAGAAATGGTGTCTAGGATAAAACATTCTTTTACTCGTATTTTATTTGTTTGATTCATCATCAGCCGCAAGACTTCTACTGTTGAACAAAGTCCCTTAGAATGCCACAATGAACGACAACTCGCCACGTGCATCTACCGGTTGCTCGCAGCTGTCGCGATGTCGTCAGTCCACCTAGGGGGAGGCGTGCTAACTCCTCGCCTTCCGTTACATAGGCGCCACTGGAGAAACTTTCTCGCCCAATAGTTATCTGCTCTTCAAGCGATTAGGCCAACTCATTACCACTTCGACTTGCATATTTTTCGAGCTATGTCGGTGACTTTAGTTTTTCGGCGAATTTCCAAATTTGATTATTACCTACTTACTATTATATGTATACTACTGCTACAAGTAAGTGCCAAATTATACATGCTCGTCGTCAAATTTAACTTCTTCCTTAATTATAACTATTATGTACAATCGACTCATGTATTTTTTTCACTTTATTACAATGCAAGCTTTAAAAGTTGTTTCTATATTTTATCTTATGTAAATAACAAATATTATTTGTACTTAGAGCGAGAATTTAAAAAGAAATTACTTAACTCTTGGCGTAATTTAAATTATAGTACCTACAGGGGTAAGTAGGTACTAGGTATAATTTAAATAACTCGACGTAACTTAACTACCTATAGAAATACCTGACAAAGTACTGTTTGCACATAACGTCTTATGTAAAACCGTAAAGTTAGTACGCGAAGGTAAAATAAACTGATATTGCAAGGAAGGAATTTCAATAAAGTCGGGATGATTTTAGTCATTTGTCTCATTGCGGGAGCGGTTAAGGGAGATATATGTTACTAAACCCGATTACCTCCTTGGGCTTCCCTTGTGTTCAAAGCGAACGTACTGGAGCGGAATGCTTCACGGCGGAGGTAGGAGCAAGTATTCATGTTTAATTTCGCCCCGTAAGAGGACCCGTAAAACCTTTTATCTGGACCCGAATTCCTCAAGAAGAATTATTTCTCCTCGCATGCGTCTTCAGGGTTATAAAAATGAGTTTCGCAGACATTGTTCTTAAAGCTACTTAATAAGAATTTAATCTCAAGACGATGTTCTTTTATGTATTCATGTGGTATAGACTCGAGTTTGGGTAGAGCTTCAATTAAAGTTAAATCATGTATCATGCTCAGGGTAGGTACTTTAAGTGTTTTGCCAAAATTACTCTCAATTATTATTAACAGAAATGATGAAAAGTGATTTCCTTGTTTCGGGAATTAAGAGACAATTATGGGTCAATAAACTGGCTACAATCCATTAAAAATGAAGCTCAAGTTATCTTTATTTAAAAAACAAAGACATTACTGAGCAAACGAAGGTGTTGCTAATTAATATGTGTTCTTTCAGAAGTGCGTCGTATACCAGATTTGTTTTTATCTTGCATTTTTTTTAAAGTAGTTGTCTACAAAATGATAATTGTTAATGCCAAAAAACTGTTTTGCACAATTACCTATCATTTGCTTTTTTCCTGCATTTTTTTAGTAGGTGGACGCGCCAAACATAAATGCACAAGTATTTATAATTTTTTTATATTAAAAACATATCATCATTGTATGTATTTACAAGCGAGGTCCGTGATTCGAGATGAGGGTAGCTTAAGAATATTGGGCGGGGATGTCGTCCTTGCTCCAGTCGATGTCGACAGCCTTGCCGGTGCGTGCGCTCTCTTCCGCCGCCGTCGCGATCTTGCTCACAGCCAGAGTTTGCCAGCTGGTCACATCCATGGGAACACCGTCTGAAAGGTAACATGTCATTTAAGGATCACCTTTATATGGTCATTCAGCCAGGACGTGGCTATGATGTGGATGTTTTCGTCTATTTGTCCAATTTTCATTCCAAATGTGGAGAAGCAGATTGCTTCATTTACTAAATTAGGGCCTAATAAAGTGAGTAGGTACCAAAGTTATTTAAATATTTATATAGCGGCACTGTTGATAATGCCTTATACACGAAATCCAAAAATCTTACGTTGCACAACGTCTAAGAAGTGTTCAAGCTCCAATTTGTAGCCGAGCTGGTAACGAGATGGGAAGGAGTAGTAGATGGGGGTCTGCTTGATGCCCTCGTGGCCAAGGACGATTTCGGTGGAGTGGCACGGCCTCTCGTTCTCTACCTTGATCATGCCTGTAATTTAAAGTCATAATTACTACACGTTTAGATACCACAAGAACAAAAATGGAGTGGAATGGTGTCTAGTAGATAATTACCCTTGTTTCCGAAGGCTTCAAGCCTCTGGTCGTAACCGTAGGCGGAGTAGCGGCTGTTGTCTCCGATGGCGACAGCGCCGGAGGGGAAGGAGAGCAGGAAGGCGATGGTGTCGAAGTCGTCGATGGCCTTGACTTCGGGGATGAGTGCGGTGGCGTGCGCCTGCACACGTGTCGGCAGCTCACCCAGCACCCAGCATGACATGTCGATGTCATGCACCAGGCAGTCGTGGAACACGCCACCTTAAGATTACATAAAATTAATTACAGATAGGTCCATCCTACAAAAGTAATAAATATGAGAAATAAATTGTTACGAGCGCTGAAACTCGCGCCACGTATAATAATATGGCTAAAAAGTCTTATCGTTATATTCCCAGCTCAGTCTGTAACGAAATTAATTACTAAAAAAATGTGTCATTGCAAAAAAATGTGGTTAATTAAGGATAGGTAAGTACATTTCACTGGTGTGTATCGTAATTTACTAAAACCTGTAAATCTAATAATGCTGTGCCATATTTCTAATTTATGATCCCTTATATCTGGGAAAACGCAATCATATTGCCAGCGTAATAAATGAAATATTGATAAATAAATGATCAATGGAAAATCACCTGAGGTTTTGAGGTAGTCGATAGACGGCAACGGAGAGTCCCTGGCGGTCACTCTGAGGATCTGAACATGGCCAACTTCACCCTTCTTGACTCTGTCCCTCAAACCCCTGTAGGCGGGATCGAAACGACGGTTGAACGCGGCATACAAAGCCTTGCCCTTGGTCTTCGCAGCTTCGTAGCACTTCTTGGTGTCTTCAATGTTTTCAGCGATGGGCTTTTCACAGAAGACATCCTTGTTGTTGGCAATGGAGTTTACAACGATGTCGTGGTGGGTGAACGTGGGGGAACCGACGAAGACCACGTTTACGCTGGAGTAATTGATGTATTAGTAAAGCACTGATAAATAGTCCACATAATTTTATGACACTAAGATATTGCATAATAAACAAAACAATAATTTATCGATAACAATAATATCTAATATTATGTAACTTACGATTTATCTTTGTAGACACGGTCAGCGTCCTTGGAGGTGATGAATTGTACGTCATCGCTCAGCTTCCAGTAGTTCTTCAGCTCGGCGAACCTATCGGCCCTGTCGTCGACGATGTACTTGAGGATCACGCGGGGGTTCCTGATGAGGCTGGCCAAGTGGATAGAGCCGGCGCGGCCGAGACCGAAAATGGCACCAACTACCGGAGCTGCCTGTGACTTAGTCTTAATGTTTGCAGTCACGTTGTTGACATACCTATAGAGATTATTCATACTGTCAGTAATGTTACTACTAAAAATATATTCCGTAATATCATCAACAGCAAATTACAATACTCACTCGGTGTGCTTATAGTCTTCAGCTGGGTAGGTATCCTTGAAGGTGTATGGAGAAGGTCCAGCGAACTTTTTGGTTGCCATTTTGGATGAGCTGAAATTTGATGTATCACTTTTAGTTATTTAATCTGAAAATATACCTTTATATTCTCTCATTTACACGACCATTTCTAAGGTTCTAAATAACTTTCCAAAGCTAAAGAGGAAACCATGATTGGCGGGTTGCTTTAACTTCCGTGTATTATGTTACGTCAGATAAGATTATTTTATTTGTAAAAATAGCAGTACACTATCGCTTACAGATATTGGGATCAGTTTACATGTACCGGCATCATTAGTAATTGTAAAACGGCTTAGCAGTTTGCGTTTATTAAAACCATAACAATAACTACATATAGGTAGGTAGGTACATACTTAAATGGTATCGAAAAGTTTTGATTCAGTTACTGCAAAATTAAATAAGCAGCAAATTCATTGCAAGATATCGAAGACGTTATAAAGCAAGAAGGACAGCTTTTTTGAAGTGAAACTTCTAATGCGACTTCCAACAAGGTTGCGTTAAACGTTTAACGCTACCATGGAGGGGGTATGAAAGCATTAGTATATGTATTGCCGAAGCAAGTACACTTGGTACCTACACATCTCGCATTGTATATATAGTAACGGATGTTAAAAACTTCGATAGTGCGATGCAGAACTCATACTGTCTGTGCAAATGTATGAGACTTGATAAAAGCGCCATCTAGTGAGTAATTTAAACACATAGATGCATAAGTAAATTTAGTTCTTTAAGTTATTGCAATAAGGTTCATATTGATGTATAAGTGCCTTTTTCATTTCCACATTACGAAGTTTCACTTCTTCCGCGCGGAGGAACTGCACGCACTATTTTTTTTTCAATGAATGGCTTCTGACCAATGGGACAATTTTGTCAGAGAGGAGAGTTATTCCGTGGTAAATAAAAGTAGGCACCTAACGAAGATAAAACTCTACGAACGACAAAGTGAAGCCGGATGTAACTAAACAAGACAAAGAAAACTATTAAAACGATAAAGGCAAAGTGTGTTTTGGTTTTAAATTTTATTTTAATATAACACTCCTGCTAAAAATAAGTATTTTAAAAATTATATGTTTAATGCAAGATTTTTGCTCACTGTGCTGGCATTTACATTCCAGTTATATGTAGGTATGGACGGTATGGTATAGTTTATCTAGTTTAAAATGACGCGCCCCACCACCTCACTCACGCACAGGATTCGAAACTCAATTCAAGCTACAATAGACTTTATTGTAGCTCAAATTGAGCCCAAATCCCGTGCGCAAACGCGGTGGTGGGGCGCGTCATTTCAAACTAGACAAGCTCTACCAAATTTCAAGTCAGTCTAATTACTATGTGTGAAATTCGACTTGCAAGATTAGACCTAAACAAACTAAAATACGAACAATCAAACATATAATGCAAGTTGGATAAAAAAATAAAAAAAAAGATGGATAAAAGCTTGTTAAAAAACAAAAAAATGCGAGAAAAAATAACTATTTACTTACTCTCAGCAAACGCGTGATCCGTTAGCCTCCGAAACCGAAGTGCGGATCCAGTGCGCTGCCGGGCTTATAAGTATTTGTCCACTCATGATAACTGATCAGCTGATAGCAAAGGTCGCTTATGGTTCCAGTATAGTCCAATCAACGAAACTACGAACACTTACAATAATTTGTTCGTGTTAAAGTTTTTTTTGTTTAAGTTGTACATTCCTACTTACTATAACCAATAAGCTGAAAAATTAAGAGTACCTAATAATAGTATTTTATGCAACGGTTGTATAAGTGAGGTCTTAAAAGGCGAGTGACGTGAGTTCGTTCGTGACTCGCATTCGCTCGTATCGCTATGGAAGACGGCACGAGCCGTTAAGACCAAATTATACACCGTTGCATACAATATTTTTTCTACGACTCGACTCTACTGTACTGTACTGCACCCTACTGTAGGGTACAGTCGGGTACAGTAGGGTAAAATAGGGCACAGTAGGGTACAGTCAGGTACAGTAGGGTAAAATAGGGCACAGTAGGGTACAGTCGGGTACAGTAGGGTAAAATGGGGTACAGTCGGGTACAGTAGGGTACAGTCGGGTGAAATAGGGTACAGTAGGGTACGGTCGGGTACAGTAGGGTAAAATAGGGTACAGTAGGGTACAGTCGGGTACAGTCGGATACAGTAGGGTAAAATGGGGTACAGTCGGGTACAGTAGGGTACAGTCGGGTACAGTAGGGTAAAATAGGGTACAGTAGGGTAAAATAGGGCCTATAGCCTTTGCTTTGTCCGACTAGCCTTTGCTTTGTCCGACTAGCCTTTGCTTTGTCCGACTAGCCTTTGCTTTGTCCGACTGTCTTATTTTTACTTACTCTTTGTCGGTCCCTTACTAAATGCTCCTTTCATCCACTCAAAGGTTGACTGGTAGAGATCCCTTAAAGGGATAAGTTCGCCTTTGTACATGCATTTCAACGGTTGTCAATAATGTATTTCTTTTTTCCCTTATTTTTGTACAATAAAGAGTTTACATAATAGGGTACAGTAGGGTATAGTCGGGTAAAATAGGGTACAGTAGGGTACAGTTGGGTACAGTAGGGTAAAATAGGGTATTTTACCCTACTGTACCCGACTGTACCCTATTTTACCCTACTGTACCCGACTGTACCCTACTGTACCCGACTGTACCCTACTGTACCCTATTTTACCCTACTGTACCCGACTGTACCCTACTGTACCCTATTTTACCCTACTGTACCTGACTGTACCCTACTGTACCCTATTTTATCCTACTGTACCCGACTGTACCCAACTGCACCCTATTTTACCCTACTGTACCCGACTGTACCCTACTGTACCCTAATATACCCTACTGTACCCGACTGTACCCGACTGTACCCTACTGTACCCTATTTTACCCTACTGTACCCGACTGTACTCTACTGTACCCACCTGTACCCTACTGTACCCGACTGTACTCTACTGTACCCTATTTTACCCTACTGTATCCGACTGTACCCAACTGTACCCTATTTTACCCTACTGTTCTCGACTGTACCCTACTGTACCCAACTGCACCCTATTTTACCCTACTGTACCCGACTGTACCCTATTTTACCCTACTGTACCCGACTGTACCCTACTGTACCCTTTTTTACCCTACTGTACCCGACTGTACCCGACTGTAACCGATTGTACCCTACTGTACCCTATTTTACCCTCTGTACCCGACTGTACTCTACTGTACCCTATTTTTCCCTACTGTACCCGACTGTACCCTACTGTACCCTATTTTACCCTACTGTACCCGACTGTACTCTACTGTACCCTACTGTTCCCTATTTTACCCTACTGTACCCGACTGTACTCTACTGTACCCGACTGTACCCTACTGTACCCTATTTTACCCTACTGTACCCGACTGTACCCAACTGCACCCTATTTTACCCAACTGTACCCGACTGTACCCGACTGTACCCTACTGTTTACTGTACCCTATTTTACCCTACTGTACCCGACTGTACTCTACTGTACCCTATTTTACCCTACTGTACCCTACTGTACCCTATTTTACCCTACTGTACCCGACTGTACTCTACTGTACCCTATTTTACCCTACTGTACCCGACTGTACCCAACTGTACCCTATTTTACCCTACTGTACCCAACTGTACCCTATTTTACCCTAATGTACTCGACTGTACCCTACTGTACCCTATTTTATCCTACTGTACCCGACTGTACCCAACTGCACCCTATTTTACCCAACTGTACCCGACTGTACCCGACTGTACCCTACTGTACCCTATTTTACCCTACTGTACCCGACTGTACTCTACTGTACCCTATTTTAACCTACTGTACCCTACTGTACCCTATTTTACCCTACTGTACCCGACTGTACTCTACTGTACCCTATTTTACCCTACTGTACCCGACTGTACCCGACTGTACCCAACTGTACCCTATTTTACCCTACTGTACTCGACTGTACCCTATTTTACCCTACTGTACCCGACTGTACCCTACTCTACTCAACTCAACAGGTCTAAACTAGGCTTTAGTGTTGAGTGTACCCTACATTTAATATTATGTGGCAGCTAGGTGTATCGTAATAACGACATTACGACACAAGTGCTGTTATGGCGAATAGATTAAGTATAGACTTTCTGAAGTCATTTTAAGTATGTTCTTATATATTTGTTCGCGACCATGTAAAAAACAGATAAAAGTACAGGAGTAGGAAAAAAAATATGAACATAACTAGTAGGTACTATTAAAGTTAATAAAGTGGAACATTACTTTTAAAAGCATTCTACACATCCCATGGGTAAAGACCAAAAATTTTAAATAGCAGCAACGGAAATGTTGAGTCATGTTTTGAAAATTGTAAACGAACCTAAACTAGTATAGGTACTTTAGCGGTCTGTCGGTAGACTAGGGTACTGCCATAAAGTAAATACAGGCAGAGGGGTCATCTCAAATGCTACTTAAAAATTATTTTCAAGAACAAGTAGAGAGAAATGTAATTCTGAGAATGGCGTCTTATGGTACAGTCAAGGAAACTGAATCACTTACCAAGCTGAACCCTTTTCATTGCAAATGTTATGTTGACATTCCACACATCTGCCAAAGAAATCATCGTGAAATTGGTTGTGAAAAGGTTCAGGTAAGCGATTCAGTTTCCTTGACTGTACAGATTGGTAACAGCCCATCAACGGCGGTGGACGTAATTATACAGGTTGATAGAAAGATGAACGCAATCTATATTTTTACCTTTCATATTTCGATCTCCAATCATATAAATTATTTTAGAATTTTTTCCCAAAAACTCTTTCTTGACTGGACTACGCTATGGCCATCTTATCCATTCTTATAAAACGTTTCCATCGCCTCCCGTATGGTTTGGCACCACATGAATTGTTATGTATTTGTTTAGATAAGTACACGTTATATTATAATTTTTATTATATACATACCAGTGTGTTACGCAACTTCGGAAAAAGGTGACTTATACGTCTACACTACGTACACGTAGGTTTGTTTAAGTGTGTACTTATATTTAAAAAAGTAAGATACAGTAGTTAGATAGAATTTAAATTACTGTAACCATAAAATGATGTACATAATTTAACCAATTTTTTTTAGTCGCGAACTATGTACAGAGGAACCTGTAATTCCATTGAACGCCTGAATTAACCTAGCATATCTACTCTCTTGGCGTAGCTTGTCACTATCTAAGTACCTATACCTATACTTTATTTAATTTAGAATTAGAAACCACAACAACATTATATTGCGGCTCGTGAACTGTAATCTCTTCACAATTTGTACTAGAGTAACAATTGACGACACGCAAATAAAATGGCATTAAAACAATTTTATTTTGCGGCTCGCAGACTATTGTACTGTACTATTTGCTAGGTAAGAAATAGTTGACCAGACGCAATATAATGTTATTGTGGTTTCTAATTCTAAATAAAATGGAGTATAAGGCTGTGTTCAGACCAAACCGACTGTCAGCCGCCGAATGTGAGCAGGCTCACTGTGAGCCCCAGTGTGAACGTTATTTGTACTTACGGTATTTTATGTCGGCGACTACGCATAGCGTAATAGCGTATTGTCGGTTAGGTGTGAACAAAACAGTGAATATGTATGGAAATACAATAAACTGCGTAACGCGCACTCACTTTCGGCGGCTGACAGTCGGTTTGGTCTGAACTCAGCCTAAGAATTTCGAAGCATACAATCACAAATTAAGTCTATTGAATTTGCCAGTCCTGAAGGCAATAAAACGTAATTCGTTTTATTATGTTATTATGCATTATGATGAGGTTAACCTGTACTGCACGTTACATTTAAAGATGTAAGTTATTAATCGATTCAGAGTAGGTACCGATTTTTGAAAATGGTATAAATCGGTGAATTGCTACAAAACTACAATATCAACTTAAACTTTCAACTTCTTAGGGTCAGGCCAAACGAACGTAATTTTATGAGTTGTGAATCGCGTATTTTCGGTCGCGTAATTTTAGTTTCATACAAAAGACCTATTTGTGTAAAACTCATTTTGCGTCGCCGTGTGGCACAAACCAGACTTATGTATAAAACTAAATGTAGCAGAAATTACATGACCGAAAATACGTGATTTACTATGTACTCAAAGAAAATTACGTTTGCTTGGTTTCACCCTTAACGTGACTAATTAGAGCTTTAATTTTCTGATTCTGTACTCTTATTTCAAATCCAGCACAATTTTTACTACCACTGCATGGTATATATGGTATTTACTAATGACGTATTTTCGAAATCTGTCTAGATAGATCACTAATGGTCCTTCGCCTTATTGCTGTATCCTGTTTACTTGCAAATTTTCAGAGCGTAATGCGGATGTAAGTATAATTATGATAACAATATAGTACATTACTGCAGAGGCCGTGAAGAAAGGGATTGATGGACGAGATTTGGGGTATACGGCCGAGTCGTAGACGAGGCCGGATAAAACGAGCCCAGCAATCCCTCTTCCGGCCGAGGATTGTATAGAGCTTTTCTCAAACATGCATCATCATCATCATCATCATCATCCATCCACCCAACCATCCATCCATCCATACATCCATCCATCCATACATCCATCCATCCATTCATCCATCCATACATCCATCCATACATCCATCCATACATCCACCCATACCTCCACCCATACATCCATCCATACATCCATCCATACATCCATCCATCCATCCATCTATCCATACATCCATCCATCCATACATCCATCCATATATCCATCCATACATCCATCCATCCATACATCCATCCATACATACATCCATCCGTACATCCATACATCCATATATCCATCCATACATCCATACATCCATCCATCCATCACCAGTAGTTCAGCGGACAATAATGGTTTTTCATACTTACTTTTATAGCCTAGGCCAAGAAGTAATGTAGAGAGCCATAAACAACAAACTTCATGGCTTCATTTCGTGACATTAACGCATACATTTCAAAGCATGTTTGAGAAAATAATATATATATTGCAAATCTGCCTCCAAAGGCGTTGCAAATCTTGTCATATCAGCGAGCCTAATCCTTAAATTAATCATGGGACGTTGCGTAATTTTTTTATTGTTCAAACACTCCCTGCAGACTTTTATAAAGCGGTGGATTACTTTTTATGATAAGTTAATATTGCGTCACGGAAATGAAATAATCTAGAGGTAATCTATGAAATACCTTGGCATAAGCACATAATCAATGTAATTTAATTTTCTCAAACATGTTTTGAAATGTATGCGTTAATGTCACGAAATGAAGCCATGAAGTTTGTTGTTTATGGCTCCCTACATTACTTCTTGGCCTAGGCCATAAAAGTAAGTATGAAAAATCATTATTGTCCGCTGCTGTAACTTTTTAAATTTGCTTACTAACATTAAACTGACAAAGGAAAAATTACATACAGCCAACTTACGACATTAAAAAAAATCTATCTTCTTTTATTTCTATAAAACCACCTAAACTACTGGTGATGGATGGATGGATGTATGGATGTATGGATGGATGTATGTATATATGGATGTATGGATAGATGTATGGATGTATGGATGTACGGATGGATGTATGGATGTATGGATGTATGGATGTATGGATGTATGGATGGATGGATGGATGTATGGATGGATGGATGTATGGATGTATGGATGTATGGATGTATGGATGGATGGATGGATGGATGGATGTATGGATGGATGTATGGATGGATGTATGGATGGATGGATGTATGGATAGATGGATGGATGGATGGATGTATGGATGGATGTATGGATGGATGTATGGGTGGATGTATGGGTGGATGTATGGATGGTTGTATGGATGGATGTATGGATCTACGACTCGGCCGTATACCCCAAATCTCGTCCATCAATCCCTTACTTCACGGCCTCTGCAGTAATGTACTATTTCTATAGCATCGACTTTATTGAGCTTTGATTGTGTTACTGAATATAAACTTAATTTGGCTCTACAAAGAACTATTTATTTCTTCGTGTAATCAAAAGTTGTTGTGTGGTAAACCTGGTAGGTAATAGTTAACAAGATTATTTATTGAGAACAACCTTGATCCCGAGTGCGTGCCCCTGAGTTGAGGAATTAACAACTTAGATTGGTGCCACGAGTTATATTGTGAATCCGGATACTTTCAAAAGACCAATACCTATATTAGTTAGACTCATTATTATATCACGCCAAGTAATGCTAAACTACCACAATAGATAGTAGAATTTTAATGAGTGCGTCAGGGTTTATCCATGCCCATATCAATAAACTACAATATTTTGCCTTGCTTCTTAGCTACGCAACACATAATAAACGCATTATAATGCAGAACCCGCCCGCACACATATATTATATGTGTCGTACAGACGAAGCTGTGGAGCAAGATTGTAGCGGAGAAGCAATGTAAAACCGGTTGCCTGTAAAGTTGGTTTACGGATGATAGTTTAACGTGACAACGTCATAACAAAACATTCAAAAAACAAAAATGAAACCAGGTGGTCACCCATCCAAGTACTGACCGCGCCCGACGTTGCTTATGCTTAACCTCGATTATCGGACGAGAACCGGTGTTTTAGTTGAAAAGTTAGTCTGGCTTAAAGAATGTGTTTTTGTTTAAGGAGACAACAAAGGAGGAGGGTCTTTGTTTTATTGTTTTCTGATCATCTGCCCTATTGCCTGAATTAGTCACACACAACGCTAACAACCTCATGAGGTGCTTACGCTCACATGTAGGTACTAAATATTCTAGTGATCAAAAGCACTTGAGAATTTATACGCAATTTACTCTTCAAACAGCGTAAAGTGCCGCACAGTCGCATAATAAGGAAGTGTTGAGCACAAAACCACAAGTATTAGAATCTGTAATTTAGATTATCTCACCGTAAAGCAGTACCTACCTACATAGGTTTCTAGTTTAAAGATCCGAGACAATAACCTGCCTCAAATGTATATCAGTTTATATTTAAATTACAGAATATTTTAAATTTACAAACAAATTATCAGAAAAAATATAATTTTGTATTCGCTGAATAATGAAAACATATATGTATAAATTTGTTTATTAAACAGATAACATCAATCACATAAGTCATCGCAAAGTTTATCACATTAATTATTGTGTAAACGAATTACCAAACTAAGTATTCAAGCAGAAACAACAAACCCTTTTAGAGACTTTTATTTGATTTTCATTTTTAATTTTTATTTTTAAGACCAAATATTTGCTAGAGAAATTTTATCCTGAATAATAATCCTATCGATTAGTATAATAAAATAGCGAGTGTTTGTTTTTTTAATTTTAGTTGGCTCGAGTCCCGGGCGAGGCAAGCGAGTTTTAGAAAATCTTTGAATGCAGTTTAGTTTCTTTTTAAAAATAAAGGAATGTCTCCTTTAAGTAAACTGAGCCAACTTAAGGAATTTAAGGTAGTGTCCCTCCAGGGCCCGACTTATTTATCCACCCTGTATAATACTAGACTAGTATTAAAACTAATGTCTCTACATCGTAAACGTCATGGCCCAAACGTTGCTTTAAATGTCAAGACCTACGAGTCAGGACCTACGAGTATACAGGGTGTCCCGTAAGTAGTACAACAAACTGAAATGGGAGAAAACAAATAAAAACTGCAATAATTATTTAAATTTTTTTTTGCATTTGTTAGCACAACTATTCAAGATAAAAAAAATAAAAATAAATGCAATAAATAATTAATTCCGGATATCACAACTCAAAATCATAGTGCGGGTGGGTGTACATTTATCAAAAAATTAGAAAATCGAAATTTCTCGAAAACGGTGAGACTTTTACTGAGGTAATTTATTGATATTGGTAGCTGACCTGCTATTTTCTATTTATATTATATTACTCTCGCAAAAAATGTCTGAAAATAAATAATGATACGTAATTAAAAGGATACCTACTGTTACTTTTTCATAATCTCAAATATATCCTTTAATCTTTTTTTTTTTGTAAAATTTTATCTTTCCTTTTTCCTCGAATATTTCTGCGTTAAAATGATATTATGGTCCTAAAAGACTATTCTCAGTCGACTTGACTTAAGTAAGTAAGATATTACCGATGCATCTATTTAATATCAAGTTATTTTAAAATAAAACAACTCTTACTTATCACAAAAACTTGACTGTCTACGTGACTATATGTATTACTCTTATGAATACAAGGGTCAACTGCGAGTTCACTCGCGCGGCGCGCTAACGAACACATAGGTACGTAAATATTTACCGGATTTATCAATAAATAAGTTTTAAATTAGGAGTAGGTAAGGTAAATAAATGTCTCAGTACTTGACATACTGCGGTTAAAACACGACCTGTAACTGTCAACCCAGAATTAATGACGATAATGTAAGACCTGATAAATCCTGTATTTTTTTTATATTATTTTTAGTTTTACATTGCAATTTATAGTTTGTTTTTTTTTAAGTATTCATCATAAGTTTGAAAGATGACTTTCTGCCAAGTTTCTTGCGGTGCATTCTTTTGGCAATGATGGTCCATCCAAAAAAGCTGATAGTTTTAAAAAAATTGACATTTACGAGTAAAAGAGCCCTTTGCGGCCTACTTGCATAATAAACGTTTTGATTTTTATTTTTTTAATCGCACCCCCTTGTTATTGCCGTAAGGCCTCAATCACACGGCAGTTTTTTTAACGCCCGTTAAAAAAGCGTTCAAATAGAACAAAATACTAAAATTGCCTTAACGCCTAACGCCCAGTGTTCAAAATACAACACTGCTCGATAAAAAAACGTCGCGTTTTAAAAGCGCTGTCGTATGAACATATACTTGAAAATGCATTTGTTCTATTTGAACGCTTTTTTAACGGGCGTCTGAATCATTAGGTCGTGCATTATTGTTGTTCATTAAGGGTCGACTAATACGGGGTCGTATACAGGGTTATTTTTAATTCACTGACATCCTCTTAGCCCTGAATTCCTGTCACTCAAACAAATGTTTTTTGTTTTACGACTTTTTAAAATGAGGCACTTTTTTTCCCATACAAATACACAGAGTACCGTAAAAATAAGAGGAAATCTCAAATTTTCAAAACGTTATTACACCAAAAATATTAAGTTATGACAAAAGCCGTAAAACAAAAAACATTTGTTTAAGTGGTAGGAGTTTAGGGTTAAAAGGATGCTAGTGAATTACAAATAACCCTGTATTAACCGCACCTGATGGCAACTACTTACTGGGATATACAGGGTGACCTCTAAGACGTAATACAAAACCAATGTTTTAAATACGTCTCCCATAAACTAAAATTCTTAGCTAGGTCTCATGTTGTAAAAACGATTATTAGTATTCTTTTTTTTTGTTTCAATTGTTCCTAATTTTTTCGGTTTAATGTGGTCACCTTACCATTATTTTTACAGTAAAAAGTTCTTATGTAAATAACCCCATTTGTCTTTGAACATCTGACAAATAATTTATGAAGAAAACTCATTTTGACTATTTTTGACGTTAGTTGTCTTGTTAGGATCGAACAACAATAAGATTCATCGTAAGTTTATGTAAAATAATAAAATGCCTCGTGGTCATGCCTATCCGTACACGTCTGTCCAGCGGACGGATATGGTAGTGTTCTATTTTACCTCTCAGAGTACAGTGCAGACGCAAACACTCTTTCACGAACGTTATCCGGACTGTCCAACCCCTACTCGTGCATTGATAAACAGAACTGTCCAAAATTTAAGAGATTATGGACAGTTCTCAGTCCCAGTGCATGCCCAAGATAGAAACCGATGGCCGCGGCACTCAGAAGCGTTTCGGACACGAATCTTTCGGTATTTTAGTCGCCACCCTGAAGCAAGCACAAGAGACGCAGCTGCAAGATTTGGTACGAGCCAATTTTTTATTTGGAAGCTATTAAATGCCGCAGGATTACATCCATTTCATTTCCAAAAGGTACAAGATATTGTGCTAGCCGACTACCCCCGAAGAGTTCAGTTTTGTCGCTGGGTGTTACAAAACCTACATTTAAATATTTTATGGTCTGACGAAGCAACGTTTACAAGAGTAGGCTTGTTTAACGTTCATAATGAACACTTGTGGTGTGAAGCAAACCTTTATGCAACTCGCAGAGACTCCTTCCAGAGTCGGTTTTAGGTTAACGTTTGGGCGGGTATTCTGAATAATCAAATAATAGGACCGCATTTTATTGATGGAAACTTAAATGGACCAAAGTATGAAGACTTCCTAAGAAACATATTACCAACACTACTACAGGAGGTACCACAAGAAAACATACATAATTTGTACTATCAACAAGATGGGGCTCCCGCACATTTTTCACTACGTGTTCGAAATTACTTGGACGAATGTTTCCCTGAACGATGGATAGGACGCAATGGCCCTGTCGCTTGGCCGCCTCGCAGCCCCGATCTTACTCCGCTCGATTTTTTTTTGTGGGGCGAGGTGAAAAGACGTGTCTACACACGAGAAACAAATACCATTGAGGAACTTCGCCAAAAAATAATAGAGGCTTTTAACTCTGTAAAAGCCAATGAGTTTGTTCTCGACAGACTTAAGGACAACCTTAGAAGACGGGCAGAGTTATGTGTACATGAAGGCAGTTATGGGTCATATTGAACATAAGCTAAAATACGTGTGATTAAGTAATTTCGATGTATAAGATAGGTAACAATAAATTTACTTTTTTTAAATTGTTATCTCTTATTATTCGATTTAATGTATCAGAGTAAGTAGGTACGGTCAATGCCTTTAATTCATGAGCTGCCATGGAACATTGTCAAAGGAAAAGGCATTACGATTTTCCTTGTTAAGTAATGCGATGTCGCTATGACGTTTACTGTGAAATGGTTCTATGGTGGCTCATGAATTAAAGTCCTTAACCGTACTGCACTTAGCAGTACGTACTCAAGAGTCTAGTTATGTCTCTTGTAATGATAACAGTCGGTTTAAGATTGATAGCTGATAACAGTGATAACATTCGTAAACTTGACAAGAACTTTATGACATTCGATTAATGAATGTACGGTGACCATACTCCGAGATTTTTATTATTTTTTTTGTTTGAAAATAATGAAAAATTAAAGAAGGCTAATCTTTACAAATGAGTTAGTTTAGTGAATTCTCCGTCATTAACTGAGCCCGAAACGTTAATTTTGTATTACGTCTTAGATGTCACCCTGTAGTGAGCACTCTGACGTTAACCTTAGGAATATTTTGCTTTCCTACAGCATTCAGGTAACAAACTACTTACAGCCACAGATCACCAGTGAAATTAAGGCAGTCAAATTAACAAGTTTTGAATTTAATGCAAATAACCTTAAAAAAAATCGCGCCAAACGGTTTGTGAACATAAACAAATAGTTAATAATTTTATTAATATTATCAATATTACCTCTGTTATTGCAGAAACTAATAGTGCTACAGCCCCCCACTCGCCGAATACCTACTATGACAAAGTGGCAAGAAAAGGAGGCAAACCGCTCCTCATACGATGCTCCCATTTTTGCCTATTTTTTTAGTGCGCAAGTAAAATTAAGGCAATGTGCCGGCCATACTCACGGTACACTCATGCGCCCCGCAATCTCCATCAGCAACACACGGTTGAGTAACAGCATACGATGTCCCATCCTCGTCGCCACTGTGAGGTAATGTGTAGAAAGACGGGGTTCTCAAGACTGATTTATTGACAGCTGCTACAATTGATTTGTACGTCTACGTTCCAGTTGCAGGCATACCCACACTTTACAATAGTAATATAAACAACATATATTACAATAAAAGTAGATGATCTAAGTAAAAGTTAAAGCCGATCATAACATGCCATATTTAACGTATTAAATAAACAAACACGGATATTGCTAATTCACTATTATCGATAGCAAAATTCAGATAAACATGGATTATATACATTCTCTACTATTAAATCTACTCAAATTAAGATATGGTGATAGATATGCAGTAAGATCTCTATGATATTAGTTATTTTCCATGGTTTTTAATTTTTCAACCACAAAATATTTTTTTACTCCAAGAATGATCCAACTTAAACCACATGTGTTAGCCAATTCTATTTACTAAAAAGTTACAAAGTTGATGAATGTTTACAGAATTGAAATCATTGAAATGGTAGATTGTTCAACAAGGGAGGAAAATATCCAATATCACACGAGGTCACTTGGCACCCGAGTACAGCGAGGGTGCCACTATTTCGAGGGTGATTTTGGTGTTTTTCCCGAGTTAAACACTCTGTTTTTCATTTCGACTACAAGGAAAGTATGTAATAAAAATTTTAAATAAAAAATAGAACCGCCTTCAAAAACACCCAAAAAATATTATTTAAAAATTTAACCGACTATAATGAGCATTATAATATCTTTCTACTAATCTGTTTGAAGTCGGGCCTCAGCACGAGCTAGCAGGAGTAGTAGACGCCCAATAGATAGTAGGAAAATATCCAATATCACACGAGGTCACTTGGCACCCGAGTACAGCGAGGGTGCCACTATTTCGAGGGTGATTTTGGTGTTTTTCCCGAGTTAAACACTCTGTTTTTCATTTCGACTACAAGGAAAGTATGTAATAAAAATTTTAAATAAAAAATAGAACCGCCTTCAAAAACACCCAAAAAATATTATTTAAAAATTTAACCGACTATAATGAGCATTATAATATCTTTCTACTAATCTGTTTGAAGTCGGGCCTCAGCACGAGCTAGCAGGAGTAGTAGACGCCCAATAGATAGTAGGTATCTATCTATGTAGGTAAGTTAAATTACTACTATAATGCTTGAGGTCCCAGGTTCGGTCCCCGCGTTGGGGCAGATATTTGTATGAAAAACACGAATGTTTGTCTTGGGTGTTTAATATGTATTTAAGTATGTATCTATCTATATAAGTATGTTTATCCGTTGCCTAGTACCCATAACACAAGCTTTGCTTACTTTGAGACTAAGTCGATTGGTGTGAATTATCCCGGGATATTTATTTATTAATTTAATTACTAGGTCCACTCCTGCTGTCTCGAGCTGAGGCCCGACTTCAAACAGATTAGTAGAAAGATATTATAATGCTCATTATAGTCGGTTAAATTTTTAAAAATTATTTTTTGGGTGTTTTTGAAGGCGGTTCTATTTTTTATTTAAATTTTTTTATTTTTGGCTTTTAGTTGCTTTGGTATAAAAAAGATGCGTAGGCGTAGCCAGTAGACGAAGCTCGGCTTCTGTTTCCGATCTGAGGATCGCAAGGTAACTAACGAACCTAAGCAGGTTAAACGTGGGATGGTTTGAAGGTATTTTTTTATTGCAGGGGGGCTCCGCTCCCCGAGCCAACTCTCTGGTAGCAAGCCTACCACTTCCAATCTGAGGGATACGAGATACTAACGAACCTAAGCAGGTTAAGCAAGGAATGGTTTGAAGGTTTTTTTTTTGCGGGGGGCTCTGCCCCCCGAGCCCCCCGTTCCGGTATCAAAGCTTCTATTACCACTCTGAGGGACGCAAGATAACTGACGAATCTAACCAAATGAAACGGTAGATGGTTTAACAGATTTTTTACTGCGGGTTGTATCTGCCCCCCGAGCCCCCCCCCCCCCCCCCTCCAAGAGCGGGGCTTTTATTTTCACCCTAAGGGACGCAAGGCAGCTAACTAACCTAACCAGGTTAAACGGGAAGTGGTTTAAAGGTTTTTTTTTTTATTACGGGAGCTCCGCCCCCAAGCCCCTCTACCGGGACCGAGGTTTCTATTTCCACTTTGAGGGATACGAGATAACTAACAAACCTAACCAGGTTAAACGGGAGGTGGTTTGAGGGTATTTCTTATTGCGGGGGGCTCCGCCCCCCGAGCCCCCTTTCTATTAGCGAGGCTTCTATTACCACTCTGAGGGACGCAAGATAACTGACGAATCTAACCACGTTAAACGGGAGGTAGTTTGTCTGTATTTTTTATTGCGGGGGGCTCTGCCCCCCGAGCCCCCCACCAAGAACACGGCTGCTAATTCCACTTTGAGGGACGCAATGTAGCTAACTAACCTTAACCAGGTTAAACGGGGGGTGGTTTCAAAGGATTTATTTATTACGAGGGGCTCCGCCCCCTAATCTCCTCTACCGGTACCGAGGCTTCTATTTCCACTCTGAGGAATGCAAGATAACTGACGAATATAGCCAGGTTAAATCGGAGGTGGTTTATCAAAAGGAAAGAAAGAAAGAAAAAATATTTATTCGTGACATAATTTTAAATTAACAGGTGAATGAACGGTAACAGATACAACATTATCACGAAATGGTCCCAACTCAGCATGATGTCGGCTATGCAGCTGACGTTGGTCTTCTGTTGGAACCATATCATCAGTATTTTTATAGCGGGGGGCCGCTTTGAGGGATCCAAGGTAGCTAACTAACCTAACCAGGATAAACGAAGGATGGTTTAAAGGTTTTTTTTTATTACGGGAGGCTCGGCCCCCCGAGCCCCCTTACCAGTAGCGATGCTTCTATTTCCACTCTGAGGGACGCAAGATAACTGACGAATCTAACCAGGTTAAACGGGAGGTGGTGTAAGAATATTTTTTATTGCGGGGGGCTCCGCCCCCCGAGCCCCCCCCCCTCCTCTAAGAGCGGGGCTTCAATTTCCACTCTGAGTGACGTAAGATACTAGAGAACTAATGAACCTAACCAGGTTAAACAGGGGGTGGATTGAAGGTGTTTTATATTACGGGGGGCGGAGCCCCCCTTCCAGTACCAAGGCTTCAATTTTAACTCTGAGAGACGCAAGGTAACTAACGAATCTGGTAAGGTTAAACGGGAGGCGGTTTGACAGTATTTTTTTTAGCGGGGGGCTCCGCCCCCTGAGCCCCCCCTCTATTCCGCTTTAAAGAGCGCAAGGTAACTAACGAACCTAACCAGGTTAAACGGGAGGTGGTTTGTAGGTATTTTTTATTGCCCCCTTTTCTTTGTAGGTGCCATACCTACTTATAGTTTAGGTGAATGACTTACACAACTCTTAGGACTGCTTTGGCCAATTAATATTGTAGGTAATCCGATGTTCTTGTTATCAATAAAGAACGAACAAATATGCTTTAGGATTTTCAACAGTATGCCAAACATTCTTGGCCAAAAATTTTTAGAACAATCAACATTATGCGATACAACAGGCACTCTTTGCTGACTGTACTATTTGACCCTGGTTACCAAAGTACTCTTCAAGACGAATCAAATGAGCTCAAACTCGATTGGGTTATGTCGTTTTATTACGGAGTTCTTATGGTCACCTTCTAACTCCATCTTCAGATCCTAGTTACCATCTAGGATCAAAGTACTCGTCAAGACAAATCAAATGAGCCCAAACTCAATGCGGTCGTATCGCTTTATTACAGAGTTTCTATGGCCATCTTTCAGCTCCATCATCAGATCAGCTCCATGTCATAATAATATTGCATCGTCATCCAATTTACATATGCCTGCAAAATTTCAGCTCAATTGGAAACCGGTTCAAATTTAAATTGCAAGATTTGTCCCGTTGAGGAGTTCCGTTGGCCATCTACAGTCTTCTTCAGCAGGTCCAGTTTACCAAATGATACTTTCTGAATGCAAATACTTCACTTGATGCTAAAAATGCTAAAATCACCATAGGTTTGCCTGTAAAATTTGAAGGTTGCCCTCGATTTCTCTAGGATCCCATGATCAGATCTTGATTTGGTGCCAATGGGACCACCTCAGGAGTATACTCTTTCAAACAAAAAAAGAATTTTGAAAATCGGTTCACAATGGAGGGAGTAATCGCGTAACAAATACACAAAAAAAAAAAAAAAAAAAAAACATACAGACGAATTGAGGACCTCCTCTTTTTTTTGAAGTCGGTTAAAAATATAAGTATAAATAAATAAAAATGTCTAAACTGGTCAATATGATCGTTGTAAAATATATCAATAGTTTATTGTTAAAAAACAATAATTAATTTAACAAAATTAAAAATATTTAATAATCAATGAAAACACTAGATATAGTAGGTATTTTAGTAAATTTATTTGTAAAATTAGTAAGTAACCAATTTGAACCAAGGAGTTAAGCTGTATAGAGATAGGCTGTGTGGACAATAATTTTGTCGTTAACCGTGTTTTTTTCTTAATTTTTTTTATTTTTCTGGTCACTAGTCACTAAATAAGAAACTAATTAAAATTAATAATTGAATTTAATAATATTTCACTGGCATTATAAAATTTGTAGTATGACTAATTAAATTAAGAAAAAAAACTTATACTTAATTATACTATGTGTATGCCGTAATGCTTGGCTGAATGCGTATGTGTTCCAATGCCTTTATTTTTTTTAATTCATTTCTACCCTTGGGAAGAAAGTATAGTTTTGCTCCCGTATGTCGGATATGATTTGCCTCACTTTCCAAGTATGAGAGGTGAAAAATAATATCTGGTGAGTTTGATATACCTAGGTACAGAGGACAATCCAAGTTTTTAACAAAATGAAAGTAAGGACTAACTATAATATATTGGAGACCGATAGACTTTGAAAGATTATGTAGGTACTAATTTGATGAGAGAACAAACTATAGTACCTACCTACCTAAAACAGAGGAATTGCATAAGCAACTGACGTCAAACATCTGCGCTGTTTATGGTAATGGTCAACGAAATCAATGGGGAGGTTATCAGCTGAAGCAAACATGGCTACTTGTTCACTATAATATGACATCAGTTATGTATGTACCTACTTCCCGATATTTTGCTACTATTAAACGAATCAAAATCAAGGCCACAAAGTTACAGTTATTTTTAGGGTCCCGTACCCAAAAGGTAAAAACGGGACCATATTACTGTACTGAGACTTCGCTGTCCGTCTGTCTGTCCGTGCGTCTGTCACCAGGTTGTATCTCATGAACCGTGATAGCTAGACAGTTGAAATTTTCACAGATGATGTATTTCGGTTGCCGCTATAACAACAAATAGTAAAAAAAAAAATATATATTTAGGGGGCTCCCATACAACAAACGTGATTTTTTGCTCGTTTTTGCTCGAAATAGATAACGGCAACAGGTAGACGTTTGAAATATTTACAGAATATTTAGTTATATATTCACTTTAAAAATAAAACAAATATTTAAGGGGGCTCCCATACAACAAACGTGATTTTTTTGCTGTTTTTATAGGTAATGGTACGGAACCCTTCGTGCGCGAGTCTGACTCGCACTTGGCTGGTTTTTTTATTGTATTTGTTTTTTTTTTTAATACTTTTGTGTTATATGTATTTTGATCCTTATTTTAATTTCCTACCTGAACCTCTTGTTACTTTGAGGTAACTATAACCCATTACTTGATTTTGTTAAAAGCCGTGGTGGCCTAGTGGTTTGGCCTCTCAAGTAGAGGGTCGTGGGTTCGAGCTCGGGCTCGCACTTCTGAGTTTTTCGGAATTCACGTACGAAATTACAATTGAAGGAAAACATCGTGAGGAAACCTGCGCACACTTGATAAGAAATTCAATGGTGTGTGTGAAGTTCCCAATCCGCACTGGGCCCGTGTGGGAACTGCGGCCCAAGCCCTCTTAATCTGAGAGGTGGCCTTGCCCTGCAGTAGGATGTATATAATATAGTGCGATTATAATGGTCGTGATGATGATGATTAGTGGTCCTTTAATTTAAAATCAGCTATTTGTAGTAAGTAAGTACTTAGTTTAATGGTTTTCACATTAACCCCTAGTATGCTTAAGATACGGATACGTGCTCAATTTAAGGTATTATTTTTGTATTTTTTTCTTAATCTGCATGATTGGATTTATATGAAACAGTTGAGACTAGAATGCACGATTTTTTTCACTTCTCGCATACGAGGGGTTAAGACTTATCTACTTTTGTTATCTACGCCTGACCACAGCCCCAGATAACCCTATCGAGGCAATCACGGAGAAACACCATTGTTGATATTTATGTAAAGTTAAGTAATTGCAATTTCACAATTAGGTATAATTTTAAATAATTATAGGTAAGTACCTAAGTAGGTTGTTATTGCTCGATGGGTTCAATTTCACACTTAGTGAATGAAACTTTGAAAGAAAACTTAGGTAGGTAAGGTAAGTTATGAACTTAGGTAAGAGTAGGTACTCTTGTGACCCTTAGACATACTTTTTAGTCCGTACCTACCCGAAAAGTGACAAACGGTACCCTGCTAATGTCTCTACTACACAGTCAGTTCGTCCGTCTGCCCGTCTATCCATCACAGGGCTGTATCTCAAGAACCAATATTGTAGATAGAGAGCTGACTTTTTCAATAAGTGATAATGTAAGTATTTCTATTGGCATTGCAACAACTAATGGTTTTAATTTTACTGTTACTCGGGTCTACAGTCCCTTGAAGCTGTGAAAAAATCAAACTTCCAAGTTAACGTAAAAAAAAAACCGGCCAAGAGCGTGCGTTGGACACGCCCAGGATAGGTTTCCGCAGCTGTTACTTTACTATTATTTTACTATTAATTATACTGTCCGTATTAAACAAGCAATATTTTATAGGTCAGGCTGCTATTTACTCTTAAACTACTAATAATTCTCAAGCAAACTTAGCCGTTATAGTTTTCCTTGTTAATTTGAGATATTTCCTCCTATCCTGATTTTATTTTAATTTTTATACCAACAGTTTAGATTTTAGAGGGGGGACGCTCGATTTTAACAAAAAAATTTACTTTGAAGTTGAATATTTCGCAAACGAATCACTGTATCGAAAAATCGTCTGCATAACCCCGAAATCATTATTATTGCATAAATCATTTTAAAAGACCTATACAACGATACCCCACACTATAAAGTTAGACGAGAAAAAAAATCACCGCCACTTTACGTTTATGGGAGGAACCATCAAAAAATTTTTTTTATTCTAGCACTAATAGCCACTTCGCTAAGCCGCGGACAGACAGACAGACAGACCAGACAGACGGACGGACAGACAGACATAACGAAACTATAAGGGTTCCGTTTTGCCATTTAGGCTCCGTAACCGAAAAAAAAATCATAAAAATCCTTTTCGGAAGAGTTCGATAACAAACACCGTGACACGAGATTTTTATATATTTATTAGATTTTCCGTTGACCTAGAACTATGAAATTTGGCAAGTACTACCGTCTTATACAACAAGTAGGTATAAGGATAAATCTGAAAAATTAACTATACATTTATTTATCAATTTTGTATGGGGGTCCTGACTTCCCAATATAAAATGATCCCACACTGCGTACATTTTACTTAAAAGTAGGGCTTTGCTAACACTGGATTTATAATAGTTACGGCTGTTTACGGCGTATAATTTGACATACCTACAAATTTGTACGGAACGGAAGCCTCGGTGCGCGAGTCCGACTCGCACTTGGCTGGTTTTCTATTTCAGCCAAAAGAAATCCACTTTTGAACATAGGCCTTCCCCAAGGTTCGCCAAACATACCGGTCGTGAACCATCCGCATCCAACGCATTCCCGCATGTTACTGGTTCTATAATTTTAACATCATTAACTTTCATAGAGAATTAAAAAAGAAAAATGTATCCCCTTCCCGCGGTTTTGCTGCTGTCAAAACACAACCCTTGTAAGCTATGTTTCAATATGTATCTCTGTGCTAAAAATATAAATAAAAGACTATATTTCTACAAATGTGTTTATAATATAGTAATATAAAAAACTTTAACACCGCAACCTTCAGCAGGTCGTGAAGTGCTATAAAATGGGAAGGTAGATAGAGTCAAAGAGAATATAACCACTACATGAGTACAGAGTAGGATATGAAACAAGGAAAATCCCAAAAGACTGTGTGGCAGAAGTCGCAGAAGACGCTTTCATCAATTAATCATCAAACTTCAACGGTTAACCCAAGGCTAACACCAAAGAGAATATAACCACTACGTTTTAGCTAACACTTTGTATGCGAGAATAGAAACCGCATTCTAGTCTCGTTTACCTCAAATAATACAAAATAAATACTACATATTAAAATTAAAATATAGAAAATTAAAGCTTTTAATTTTGTCTGGTTCCGAGTGTTTAGCTGGTTCGAGATGCTGGTTTTACCTCATTTATGGTAAAACCAGCATCTCGAACCAGAATTCTGACATTTAGCCGAAGTAGTGACAGTTGTTGAGCTGATTGACATTGACATCACTTTGACATCTGATACGATTTAATTTAATTTCCTTCCTTCAGTTTTCTGAATTAATCTCTCGTGTATCGATTTATCCTTAGTCACAGAACAATAGTACAAATTAGAAATAAAAACTGAGCAAAGATCCTGGGCAAAATAGAGCATTTAGATATTAATCTTAATCACATTCAGGGATAAAAACCATGAAACCTCACTGTGCACTAATTTTCTTAGGATTAGTTCCTTTTGCCGTGAGTTGAAGCAATTTTATGTCATTATTTTCAATTATCCACTCATGCAGCACTAATTAATGTTTAATTAACAGTTATGTTTGTTTAAACTACCACACCGACACAATTCTTTCATTCAAATATCTATAGAGAATGTCTGCTAATAACGCATCTATCATCAGAACGACTTAGCTATCCTATCCCTGGTCTTATACTTAATTTTAACCCTTATTTACTATGTAACTTTCATCATAATTAAACTTAGCTTAATAAATACTTATTTGTTTGCAGGTAACTATTGATTTTGATGGCTGGCTGAATATTAAAATTCAGCATAATTTAAACTGCAACAATGAACAGTACTGCTCTCGCGGGACCATATCTTTGAAGAGCATCAGGTCTGGTACAGCTGTCATTGATCAAATATTATTTAACAAACAACACATTGAGGAACTTAAAGTGAGTTTTATTATCTATGTCCTATATGAAGTTAGTTGGCAATAAAAAATTCTGCAAGTGCAAAAGCGGTATCCCAGTGAAAGCTAGTTTCGAGAAAATCAAAGTTTTGTAAAAATAGCTTTCTTTGTACTTTACATTTTTTTTTAATTATTTATTGCAATCAATATCTCGCTGTTTTAAAAGTATTAGAGGTACAAAATATATAGCTATTTGCTTACATATTATTGATATACCTCTGATGCTCTTAGCAATTTCAGGTAGAACTAAGATGGGGAAAACTTTTTTAAGATACTGCTATTTTGATTAGTTCCTTGGACACATTTTATTTAAGCTATCCCTGTGTTATAAAAATCTACTTTACAATATTTTTTAAGATACCGCTTTCACACTTAGCATGACAATATTGTCCTGGTGTCCTGCATATGTTACATGTGCACAAAAATACAGGGTGTTTGGTAGCTATGTACAAAGTTTTAAGGGGGTGATAGCCGAGGTATTTTTGAACATTTTTAGCTATATATGTCTTAGCCGAAATTTGATTTTTTTTTTTAAATTGAAGACTTAAAAATTTTAGAAAAATACTCAGAATTTGATAGTCACGAGTCAATATTGCCCCAATGAGCGTTAATTTGGAAATTTTAAATAAGGCACAGAAAAATGACATAGACTTGTCTTTTTCACATGTTATTTACTAGTAAAATTTCAAGACTAGTGCATTCTTAGCGAGTGCTCCCTGAGTTTGGTTTTTACTTTTTATCTCAAATTTAGCAAGCAATGTCAATGAGTGATACCTTAAAAGAAAGAACAATAAACAGGCATGTTTCTAAAAATGATTGAACATTTCAAGGATTTTTTTTTTAATTTTTCTTATGGCACAGAAAACTT
This sequence comes from Archips xylosteana, assembly GCA_947563465.1. Taxonomy (NCBI): domain Eukaryota; kingdom Metazoa; phylum Arthropoda; class Insecta; order Lepidoptera; family Tortricidae; genus Archips; species Archips xylosteana. The sequence goes on from OX387349.1 coordinate 10,328,825, forward strand.
ACTCTGTTCCAACCTAAGACATTTTTAGTAATTTCTAATGCCTCTATTTTGTTTTTGTGGCAAGTAAGACACTTAAAAATTATTTCATTTGGTCCAATACACATTAAACTATCCGAAATAAAAGATTTGGTTTCCAAATTAACGCTCATTGGGGCAATATTGACTTGTGACTATCAAATTCTGGGTATTTTCCTAAAATTTCTAAATCTTCAATTTAAAAAAAATATCAAATTTCAGCTAAGGCATATATGGCTAAAAATATTCAAAAATACCTCGGCTATCACCCCCTTAAAGCTTTGCACGTAGCTACCAAACACCCAGTATAATGTTTTATGTGGATCAGTGTAAAATTTAAGACTAACTTTATTTGAGCTGGATAAGACTAGAATCGTTATTTTTTACTTCCTGCATACAAAAGGATGTAAACCTCTTTCTTATCACCATATTTCTTGTTTCAGAAATTAGCAGAGACAGACAGTTTCTACTCCATGAGAACATTAGTCACATCTGTTGATAATAAGGAGACAGAATTCCTATCATCTGTGAAAGCTCAAACTTTTCTAGAAAATGGTCTATCTGATGTGATCAATGCATGGATTCTGCCCAACGGGGCTGTGATTGCAGTCAACTTCCAAGTTGCAAATGGTTCTCAGCCCATACTGGGGAACAAGAATGAATACAAGATAAACTCTAATTTCTACCTTCGTCACATTGATCAGGCACCAGTGTATGTATTTTTTGTTCACATTCATGAAACTCGCATTGTCTGTGTGTAAAAATATGCCTTGTACTTTAAACATCATCTTACTACAGACAACTTTGCAAATTTGGCTTAAGAATTAATCTAATGCAAAAACCAGTATATGTGAATTCAACTTGAATCAGGTTTTGTGATTTTAGCCCGTCTTGAAGAAGCCAATTATTTCATAAATCAGATTTTGTCTCTATTTTCTAGCAATCTCACAAATTTAACTTTCTTTATAATTTTTGTTTTTCCCAGACCTGACACAGCCTCCTACATACAGAAACTCGAGCGTGAGAGAGAAGCTCGAGAAAAGGGAGAATTAAAAGACAACCGATCATTCTTAGCAAAATATGTAAGTGTCATTGTAGCCTTATTTAAACCACTACTTGTAGAGACAACCATCAGTACCAGTCATTAATTATTTGTCAATGATTTTGTTTATTTCGAAGCTCTGGTATTTACTAGAGAGAGACTACTTACATGGAAAAAGACATTTTTGGCAATATTAACATGTGAATGCTTGAGCTTTTCCATGATTTAAAGATTATCTTCAATATCCAGTTCATTTAAGTGAAATTAAACTAATAATAATAAGATGAACAATCTCAGGGCTAAAATAGTTGAGAATTTTTCCTTGGAAGGTTCTCTGCATAGTATCTTTATTTATCATATTCACTGCCAGCTTCAAAACCCAAGGTTGGGATTCAGGTGCCACAAAAATGCATGTAAATAAGTACAGCAGTACTGGGTGAAGTAATGACAACACAATCTTTGCATTCCCAGGAGTGAATTCATTAACTTGATCCAACTTTTAGATCAACAACCAAACCAAATTAATTTTTAAACCATTTTTTTTTTCTTTTCAGTGGATGTACATTGTTCCTATCGCCATCTTCGTCATGATCTCAGGCGCGACCAACCCAGAGGGCGCGGCACCCGCCGCTCGTTAAAAACTAGTCGCTTATTTTGTACACTTTGTTGATATATTTTGTAGTCGCTAACATTCTTAACTGACATTTTTGACCATGTTACATTTCCATTTAGTTTATTTATTACCATGTGAAAATGTGATCACTCGGTGATCAAATGACAAAGTAACAAGTTAATTCCGTCAGCCCTGATGCTGTAAACTATTCAAATTACTACCGTTGTTAAATGCCAAACTTTTGGCATTTTTTTTTGATAAGTAAACATCATTAGGAAACATGGTCATACCTGCAAAGCAGTTCCTTGGTGATGAGAAATAATAAATAATTGGCACAAACATTGTTTTTGAATTAAAAACAGTGAATGTTCTTTACTTCTACTATTATCTATTCTGTGGTCAAAATGGTGTTCATTCTAGCTAAAGGGTATATCTTTAAGAATTTATTAATAAATAATTTAACTAGTTTCCAATTACAATAGTTTTAATCCTCTTGTAACAAATATGTTGATTGACATACTATTTGTGCCATGCATTAATTGGGTATCTTAGGAATCACAGTTCAAATGTCAATAAACTGTAGAGGGTTATGTAGCCAAACCCAATAAGTGGAAATATAGACTTGTTGAAGAGAAAAAACAGTATAGAAGACGTCTTTTTAAATTTACATCCATTTATCATGTTTGACCAAGTAACCCTCATCTGGTAAGATTACAAATATAAAAAAAAATAATCAAGCTTAACATAATAACAGAGAAATTATGCTCCAATTTTTTCAATTTCTTCGGCATCTTCAATATCAAGCAGTTGAATCTTCTTGCCAAAGTGTTTTTCAATAGCTAAGCAAATTTGCATAGCTAGAGCAGAGTCGATTAAATTAATTGCTATTCCAGCCTTCCCAAATCTTCCTGTGCGCCCAATTCTATGCAGGTATGTTTCACAATCTGCTCTCTTCTCTACATCCATGGGCATGTCAAAGTTGACCACCAAGGTTACTTGTTCTACATCTATGCCTCTGGATAAGACATTAGTAGTAATGAGCACTTTCTCCAAGCCACCACGGAAGCGATCAAGAACTGCTATTCTTTGTTCCACAGTCAGCTCACCAGACAATACAGCCACAGAGTGTCCATCTTTGGACATCTTCTCAGAAAGCCAACCAGCAGTCTTTCTTGTGTGACAGAATATAATTGCTTGGCCAATTGTGATAACACCATAAATGTTACAAATTGCCCTATATTTTTCTTCGGGAGTTTTGCACTTCACATAATATTGCTTAATATTATCCAAAGATTCTTCTTCTCTTAATAATCTGATGATAATTGGATTGGGTACTATTATTTCAGCAAATTCCATCACAGCAGCATCATAGGTTGCAGAAAAGAACATCATTTGGCATGTAGAGGGCAAACATTTATGAATCCTAATGCATTGGTCTTGATGCCCCTGGCGGTCAATCATAACATCAGCCTCATCAAGAACAAATACTTTGATTTTGCTCAAATCAAACATATTAAACTTAACACCCCAATCCAACATTTTACCAGGTGTTCCAATTATAATATGGTCAGATATCTTGGTGCCTTTAGGAACTTCTTCGCCTCTTACAGCATATTTCAATTTGATCTCAGGACAAAACTTAGCCATCTTAGCTGCAACTTCTCCTGTTTGTATAGCCAATTCATATGTAGGGCTGAGGCACAATACTTGTGGGAAGTTGTCATTAGTGTCTACTCTACTCAGCATGGCTAGTACAAATGCAGCTGTTTTACCTGTTCCTGATTGAGACTGTGCAATCATGTTCTGTGGAGGATCAGCCAAAAGAGTGGGTAAAGCAGTTTCTTGAATTTTAGAGGGTGCATTAAAACCCATGGAATATACACCCTTAAGTAAATTTGGCTTTAAATGTAGGGCCTCGAAGGTTTTCACGGAATACAATGGGGAATTCGGGTCTTTTCTTTGAACCTCAATATCTAACTTTGATTCTACTAAACCTTGACGAATAATTTTCATCAACAGCGACGTCTCTGCTGGATTAGCTGGATCATCGGATTCTTCCGAATCTACTGTCTGGTCGTGAGGTTTCTGTTTCAATCCCAATCCGGCAACTTTATTCGAAATCTCCAATTCCTCCGCCTTCTGTCCCCATTGACTAGCCATGTTGAATCTGAAATCATAAGTGACTTTGTTTAAGTATCACGTAAATCTAAAATACAAATACCAACAGAATTTCACGAAAATCCTGTGCAATAGCAAGACAAAACTTACCAACGGCAACGTTGAGGATAAGGAAGTCAACAAGTTCTAACACGAAAGCCGCTTTACAAGAATATCCCGCTGCCGCCCAAGTCCATAAACTTTTGCTAGAGTTTTTTTACAGCCACGCCGAGAAAATTATTTTAATCAAACAAAATTCGCCAAGTAAAAGAAGAGTAGTATACATTCATTCGTGAATGGAATGAATGAAGTTGATTCATTCATGTCATGCATGGCACGCACAAACAAGAGTCTCAGCTTCCGGTATACAGATAACAAAACAAAACGTGAAATTAAGCGTCTGTCATACTGTTTTGTCGTTCTTAGAGTGCAGTTAGTGTACGACCCCCTATTTATCTACCATTATAACAGTTATGTCTAACCTGGTAATTAAAACTTTTATGGTGTTTATATTCGAAGAATCATAGAAGCATCAATCATTCAAACATTTCGTAAATTTTTAACGATTTACGGTTACTGTATGACATGTTTTCCTTTTTTTTTTATTCGTACAAAAAAAATAGAATATTAAATGTCAAAATCTTTATCTATTGTTATAAATTACTTATTTTCAGCAATTTATCATTATCTCTTATTAGTCTGTGATAGCATCGATACTATTGATCTTCAGCGATAGTATTACTTATTTTCAATGCCACGATAGTATAGTATCGCTATAGTAACAACACTATTATAAATACAAATATACATATATATTTATATATATATTATAAATACAGTGTAAATACATACATACATACAATACAGTCCTCCCACTTATCCCACTATACGAACGACGACTTAAAAAATTATTAATGTAAATTAAATGTTATTGTTTTGTTTGTGATATTTTGTGGTTTACCAAAGTCTTTAAATCTCAATGAAATTAATTGAAACTTAATTTAGTATCAATTATTTATACTATCTCTTTAATTAATAGTTCTGTTCTGGGTTATCTTAAGTAATACACTTTATCTTTTAAAACTAATAATTAATCCCGTATCGCCTCATTCTTTGTACTGTTTGGGATAACCTTTCATCATGGAAGAAGTAGATTCCATTATATTGCACTTTCTTCGCCAACTTAACGTGTAAGTTTTGTTATTTTAATAAAGTAGTAAACAAACAGTAATAATACCACTTTTGCGAAAGTACATAATTATTTCAACTTTTCAGCAATATTGACGACGAAGTTAAAAACATTTGTGACCTTCCTGTCGAAGTCATTATAGAGGCTGCTTCAAGATGCCTGAGTACAATCAGCTCATCCATAAAAGTCCCTATAAAACTTCCTACTGGGATTTCACACCGGATAGAAGTGGCTGCGCAAATCGCATTGATATGCAAGGTACCAGATATTTTAAATCATGTCAAACTTGCACCTACCACAGCTAGAATTTAGACTGTGACCTAAGTAATGTAAATTTCTATTTAATTTTTACAGGATTTGGGATACAAGAATGATGTAGGCTACCAAACCTTTTTGTATCACAATGAAGCTGAACTAAGGCAGGTCTTTATGTTCCTCATAGAAAGGTTGCCAACTGAGAACAAAATATCAACTACTTCACCTGGCACCAAGAAATCTACCCTTATGCAGACAATAAATAGTAAGATTCAGGAGGAACTTGCTGCTGTGTGGATCCCTCCATGTTGCAATGCAGAAAAGAAACAAGTCATAGGGGACTATGCAAGTTCTCCAGGTAAATAAACATTGAATTGTCCAGTGGTCAGCAACCTTTTGACATGCAAGGATGACAAAGTTGATACAATGGCAAAATGAGGTTGAGGCTGCACATATTTATAATTTTGACAATAGACGGAAGGAATAGACACTGACCATGTGCCAACAGCATTATAATAAAACAAAACTGTATGAATGAAACGGTTTAGTACATCCACTTTGCCATGTTGTGATTGATCAGTGGTCAGGCACTATTAGTATGCCTTGTCTTTGATAAACCAATCTTAACTTACTAAATCACTTAAGCTAAACTAGCAGTGGTGAAGGGTAATAACAACTCTGCACTTTCAAGAAGAGGATAAATGGGGTTTTTCGTTTTTTTTTTTGCTCTGGCTTTACTTGCAATAATTTTCATGCCCCGCCACTGTAAACTAGCCTTGTTAGTTTAATCCATATTCTTTGAAAACCGTTACCATTACAGTTTTTAAGCTATGAGTAATTCCATATATTCATTACTTTTTCATTTGAGACACTTAACACACACTTAATTATACTAGTTTTATTGCAGTTCCACAAATTTTAGACAAAAATAATTTAAGCGAAGAAGAAATAGTTTTAAAATTAAATAAAATTAAAGAGTTTAATCAAAATAAGCCAGATAAACAAGAAATTGTTGAGAAACTTGAGAAAGTTGTTTATGAAGAGAGGCCTGCAACACCTGTCAAATATGAGTCTAGTAAAACTCTCAAGGAGTTAAAAGAAACTGCAGTTGTCTTAAGGCAGAAATTGGAAAATCTCAAAAGTGACAACAATCTCATGGAGCTTGAATATTCACAGGTAAAAATTACATAATATTTTATAATGGATTAATCATACAACATTAACTATGACGTCAGAGCTTTTGAGAAAATGGTTTATACTTCCTTTAAAGACTGGCAACAGATCAGTGACTTCTTGAGTTGTTGATATTTATGGGCGGTGGTGATCATTTCCCATCAGATGACGCGCTTACTTGTTTTCCTCCCTCTCATAATAAAAAAATACAGTAATTACACTTGTCTTATTTACTATAGATACAAAAGTCCAGTGAGAAGATTGAAGCAGATTTAAAAAATGTTCAAAACATCCTGAACAGCATTGGTATCACTGATATAGACCATGAAGATACAGTTGGCATTTTAGAAAAGGTACAAAAAAATATGAATGTGCTACACAGAAGGAGTGAAGAGTTGACATCAAGAAACTTGTCTTTAAAGGTGGAGATTGAAAAAATCAAAAGTAGTATGGATAATACTGAGGTAAGTTAATTTGATTTTATCATAATGCTTTATTTATAAATTACGATGAACAATTTGGCCAGTCTTTAATTTTGATTAATGAAAATCTTTTCAGTCTGAAAGAAGCAGATGTAGAAAGACTCTCATAGCATTAAAAGAATCAGCTAAAGCTATGAGAGATGAACATGATAAAAAGGAAGAATATAGAAACCAGTTGAGGAAAAATTTGGAAAAATTAAGAGGTGGAAACAAAAGGTAAAGATTTTTAATAACACCTAATGGTTTATTTGTGGGGAAAGGTCACAACAGAGACACCTATCCAGGCAACCTCACACCACATTAGGAAAAGTGTGCCCTTTTTAGACCTGAAGTTGGTGAGAATCTTAGTGCTATCTTTGCATCATTAGGGCACTTGCAAGTGCCAGTTATGTGGTTGCAGCTCTTTGGTGAGGGTTGTTACTCTGATGCTTGTTGGCGAGTGTTGAGTTTGTCCTAGTTGCAATTGTTGATGCGGTTGATGTTATTGTTGAAGTTGTTGTCACACTACACATGCTACTGGTGCAGTGCAGTAGTCTGCCTTGCTGTCTTTATAAGGTTACATTTTGTCCATGGTCATGGGTCACCAATGTGGGATGTGGTCCCCAGGCATAACATCGGCTTGTAGAGAGTTCTCTATTATTGCAATCTCACACCACATATTCTTGCAATAAGATAGTGAATATTCAATGGCCATTTATTAACTTTTCCACAGATCTATTTACACCAAAAGAATACTCGAAATTATTAGCAATGTTGATAAACAAAATATGGAGATTAAGAAGATTCTGGATGACACAAGAGAAATACAGAAGGAAATTAATACTTTGGAAGGCCAACTTGATAGATGTTTCTCTATTGCTGATGAAACACTCTTCAAGGTTAGTAAACATAAAAGCATAAGGGAAATAAAAATAAGTTTGTTTAACATTCCTCTGAATCATTCCTACAAAATAAAATTTTTCAGGATGCTAAGAAAGATGATCAAGCTAAAAAAGCTTACAAATTGCTTGCACTGTTACATTCAGAGTGTAATACTATTGTGTCGCTAGTCAATGACACTGGGACCTATGCAAGGGACATAATAGACTTAGAAGACAACATCAAAGCTGAGAAGGCAAAAAGAACTGAAGAAACTCTGGAAAAGATATTGATTGACCTGACAAGAATGCAAGAAGAATCTCACACTAATTAAAACTTATTCTCTGTATTAGAATAGATCTACATAATCAAAATGCTTGCTTAAAAAAAAAAGAGATATTTAACCACAGATATAGATTCACATAGATAACGCAAATCGCGAATCGCGAAAGATTCGCGTGTCCAAACCCCGACAAAGCGTCGGGTTGGCCGCCACTACTAACAGTTCGCGTGTGTTAGTTGTTGCAGTTAAGTGTAATTATGTCTGTGGTTTGAATTTCCCATCACTAAATTTCGCCTGTGACGTCACAGTAGTTTTAAAAAGTCGACACGCTTGGTTTCAATACAAACTGAGCATTGCGTTATCTATGTGTATCTATATCTGTGTATTTAACTAAGAACTACAAATTGTGTAATAAAACAAGAACTGGTCTAAATTATGCTATTTATTTTATTTAATTAATAGTAGTTTTATTTAATTTTTATTTTTTTATTTTTAATTTAATTTTTTTTTATTTTATTATACTACTTTATATTATTGTATGTTTGTTACAACTAGCCTCCGCTAAAGGGGTCAATCTGAAAATCAGCGCTGGGGCATGTTGTCATGTGTCCTAGCACTTGCTGAGATTGAGACCCATTGCCGGAACGTAGCTGATTTATTTTCATTTGTTGTTATTTAAGTTGTGGCAATAAATGATTTTTTTTTTTTTTACAATATTTATTTTCGCTTGGGTAATATTTCAGGTGGAATATAGTTTTCATCAGATTTTTGCAATTGTTTCTTCTTAGTTGTAGTGGTATCTTCAAGTTTTTCTTTTTCTTCTATTTGCAGATCTATCTGCTCTTCAGTCTCAAAGAACCACAGTTTTTGTTCTTCCTCTGTCATTTGCTTCTGCTTCTTCTGGATAAACTCAACACGTTTAGCCCTATCAAGGCGTCTTGCTTGTTCTTGAAGCTTCTCTTCCCGGATTTGGACCCATGATTTGAATAACTGAAAAAATGGGAATGATAAAAATAGAAAATTTCAATTAGAGTCATAACATAATAAATAGAAGTACAAGAATTACAACAAATTGCTAAATACCTGTTCCTGAGAAGTAATGTCCTTATTTTGGTTTTTATTAATGGCATTTTCTATTGCATTTTTTAAAGACTCTTCAAGTGATACCTCAGCTGAACTTACTGAGCTTAACACTGATACACACTGATCTACTGTTGCTTTTGCTTCAGCTTCTACGCTATCAGATTTCTTCTTTAGTAAATCAATGACTTCTGGAAATATCTTAGATGATGATATTTTACTAACTTTCTCACATAATGCCAATAGCTTATCATATTTTTTATATACAAACAATCCAATGATCTGCAGATTATTGTTTAGGTTATCAGATGATTTCTCAGAAATCCATGCTAATGTTTTGCCTGATGCTATCAAAGTGTCTTTAATGTCAAAATGATCATCATAATATGGATTTCTTAAAAATTTTACTCTTATTTTTAACTCTTCCACTTTTTTGGGTTTCTCTTCGGTGGGGGTAGGCTCTAGAGGAGTGTGCGATGTAATGTACTTGTAAGAAGCATATTGGCAGAGGGTGCAGGTGATTTCATTACTAAAATCTTCCTGTAGCATTACTAAGGACGCGACACTAGTTGCCTGCTGGTAGTTTTGCGATACCAGTAACTTATCGAGCATTATGTTGGCAGTATATTCGTCAAGAAAAACACCATAGTTAAGAGGATCGTTTAAAATTTGAATTAACTCTTCAATGTTACCAAATTCTATGTAATTCCTGACGGTGGCGTGGAGAGTCGAGTCCAAAGTGTTTCCGGTCTCTGCAGATAACCTTAATTTATGAAGAAGTTCTTTGAGCTCATCGAGATAAGCTGGCTCCTTCACAGAATTGGCGAATACATCTACATCTATAGCACTAATAACGCCTTTTGTGGCATAAGTTTGATCGACTGTGTTAAAAAAGTCGTGTAGATTCACTTTGCTAAGCACCGACGACGAAATTTGATTGTTCCAAGCACCATTACATTGATATTCATTAGTTAAGAATGTTTGCTTCTGAACAAACAGAATATAACTAGGTTTAAACGGGATCTTTCTGAAATTTCGTATCATTATTCCTGTTCACTTGTAGGTTCGGCTCAATAACAATACAATACAATTCTTCTATCTACCTAACCTAAAAACTTGACTTTTTGGATATTTTGACAGCAACCATAAAGCGGAGTTTTTTTTTTCATTAAACGCTTCCAATCCATCCTACTAAAGGCAAAAAGCACATACAGCCCTGGTTTAGACTACTATTTGGAGCACGTATCACCAAGACTTGTATTGCAAAAGGTGGAAGCGCACGCTTTAGGCGCGAAATTCAAAATTTTTACAGTTTTTAATTTATTGTGGGTAAACGGTGTAACTGTTTAACTTCTTATGGTATTTGCGCTTGTAAAACAGTGTTCTTTATATTATTGTGTAAAGCTTTATAAGAATAAAACTGTTAGCTTGATATAAAAGTTGTCAAACATAGAAATTCGGACTTTCAACGCTTTGACAACTTTTATTTCAAGCTAACACTGTTTTACAAGCGCAAATACCATAAGAATAATAATAATAATACTGTCCGAGCCGATTTCGGCTACAGCGACTGCTGGACAATCTCAGCAGCTGGCGCCTCATTGGTCCATAAGAAGTTAAACAGTTACACCGTTTACCCACAATAAATTAAAACCTGTAAAATTTTTGAATTTCGCGCCTAGAGCGTGCCGTTCCACCTTCACACGTTCACTACGGCAAAGAATTTCAATGACTTTATTTGGGTACGACATGGGGTCTTTTAAGCGCATCACACACAGCGCAGATGCGGTAAGATATCTGTATCTGTACGGATATCTGTCAGTATCGCTCCCTATACAATTCAATGGAGGACCGCACACAGCGCAGATGCGGTAAGATTTTTATCTGCGTATCTGTGAGCACCGACATATATCGACAGAATCCGACAGATGTGAAGACTATATCTGCAGATAAATACAGTTGAATGCGCACTTTCATCATCATCATCATCATCATCCCAGTCTATATCACGTCCCACTGCAGGGCACAGGCTTCCTCTCAGAATAAGATGGTTTGGATCGTAGTTCCCACGCGGGCCCAGCGCGGATTGGGAACTTCAGTGTATAATAAAATAAATATAAAAATTACGTACTACTTAAGCTAACAACAAGTCATCCTTGCGTAGAAATGCAATTTCGCATTTTTTTACATTTTAACGTGAAGAGAAATAAAGAAATTGTAACGCGCTTTCATTGAAAATACATTGTAGCCTATCTATCTCTCAAAGGGCCGGCAACGCACCTGTGACACCCTTAATGTTGCGGGTGTCCATGGGCGGCGGTGATTGCTCCCCATCAGGTGACCCGCATGCTCGTTTTCCCCCTTTTATATAAAAAAAACACCCTGTATAAGCAATCCGCACCACAAAACACGTCTACTCAGCTCCGAAATTTTAGAGTGAATGTATCACCTCGCATCTGCGCTGTGTGTGATGTGATACCTGCAGACGGATAAGTTTTTATACGCAGATAAAATCTTACCGCATCTGCGCTGTGTGTGACACGCTTTATATCGATCGTTTTTAAAAAAAATGTACCCTCATTTAATGGCTTAATCAAAACAAAATCACGTACGCTTCCTTTGTGTAACGAAAGTTGTAACGTGAAAAATTGATATCAGCGCCCTCTCGCGGCGAACTGCAACATCGTGCTTAAACTGTCGGTAACAACTGTCAGCTCATTCATCCGTCAAATGACTCGAATGAAATAGTTCCCTAAATCGCCGCATAAATACAGCGCCACCACACAATTTGGTCATTTCAAGAGCGGCCGTTAAGAACAAAAAAAGTTTAGAATACCATCTACTTACCGATTTAATTAAAAATAGAAATTAGTAATGTTTCTTAGGGCAACAGTAGCCCCATGTTTAAATAAGTATTAAAAATAACCGGATGGCAGATATTTAGTGAAATTCCTCAAACCCAGCAAATGTAAGTAGCTCTTTGTCTTAATATGGTATGTGTCCGTTTGGCACACCATGGCTATTGGTATCTTCAACCGATTTTTTATTGTTTTCTTAGGGGTCGCACCGTATCGCACCGTATAGCATCGTATCGCACCGTATCGCACCGTATCGCATCGTATCGCATCGTATCGCATCGTATCGCATCGTATCGCACCGTATCGCACCGTATCGCATCGTATCGCATCGTATCGCATCGTATCGCATCGTATCGCGTAGCATTGCATCGTATCGTATAGCATCGCATTAAAAAGGCGGGTCCTCAAGCTCGGTGCTGGCTTGTCTCTTTGGCTTCATTATCCTGAACTGCTGAGGGTAACTCGAGTGGAAAGTGACTCCAGGACAAGACACCTGAAGTAGGCTGCTTCCTCAACAGTCTCGCGGATTGCTGCCACAAATTCAGTGTAAGAGTGTGATTTAAAAGTGAAAAAGGTCAGTCCCGAACTTTATTCTAGTGTTAACCTTGAAAGACTTAATTTTAATAAAGTGTTTGCCATCTAGTAATTTTTTTCATTTACTATAATCAGCAACAGGCGCCCTGAGGATTAAAAATAGTCTTTTGCCACCGTTGTGCGAAGCCGGTGAGTAACAGCTGATTTTTATCTGTTACAAAGTTAGTCATACAAAGTATACGGGAAACTTAGTGTATTTTTGTAAAACGACTTATTACCACTAGTTGTTGCCCGCGACTCAGTCTGCAAAGATTTCTTTTATCGCTGTTCCGGGGAACTATGCAATTTTCCGGGATAAAAACCATACTATGCCCTTCCCAGAGTCTCAAACTAACTCCATACTAAATTTCATCTAAATCGATTCAGCGGTTAAAGCGTGAAGAGGTAACAGACAGACACACTTCCGCATTTATAATATTAAGTATGGCTTTAAAAATCGGTGCCCCTTTTCTCCCATAAAATTTTAAGTCCTGATGTATCATTAGTCATATTTTTTTCAGGACTTTTTTAAATGCCATCTTATAGAATGCAGTAGGTTAGGTTAGGTTTGTTTTATAACAATTCCGAAAAATAAATTGTTTCAGAAATAAATCACTGTATGACTAACGTTGATTATGATGACTAATGATACATTATGACTTGAAATTTTATGGGAGTCATTATAGACCCTTTAAAAATCTCTCTCTTTCTTTCAGCTCTCGTGAAACGTTCCTTTGATAGTTATTAATTACCATTATACCAATAATGGTATAAACCATACAATACAAATACCATACAAAAATTTGACATGATCAAGAGGCCTTTAACCGTTTCAACGCTCTGTCAAATACAACAGCTCTCACTCATACGCCATGACATCAGAATGTCAAACGCGAAGTTGAACCCTACAGAAATGCATGTAGGTAGATATTGCTCTGCACACCATGACTGATATATCAGTCGTTGGCGTAGAACCTGCGGTGCTGATATATGTGTTGTTGGCGTCGAAAAGGTTAACTAATCTTCTGGGTTCTTCTAAGGACCTAACCACAAACTGGTAGGCTACTCTGAAAGTTAAAAAGTCGTATTGTACTATCTCGCTCACTCACTCACTTGTATTTAATACATTAGCGCGAGCAGGAAGGCATAACACTAATTTGGATTTTTTTAAATGCGTGGTAAGAGGCCTGTTAAGAGATACTATTTTTTGTTTAGGAGTTTAAAATTGCTGCTGGTCTCTTTTTCTGTGTATCCATGTTTCAGTTTGTATTTAGTATAAAATATATAAATCTATGAGTTGTTAAATTCAAGTATAATGAAAAGGCTCCTTGTTGCAAGTAGCACACTCGCAAAACAATGATCTCAATTATTCTGTTCTACCAAGCAGTGATGACGATGAAGTAAAACAAGTATGTGATTTGATAAGAAAAAAAAAGTTTGAGGTTACCTTTATTTCAAATCATAACAATTAATCTACAATAAATTATAATAATATCTGTTTATAATTATTTATTGATCATTTTCAAAATCAGCAGGATTTTTGCGGCTCAGCCGATGGTGCTCCCGTTCAATTCCTTCATAGACTAGGTATCCAATGATGAATGCTGGAACCAAAAAACAGGATACAATGTCTATAACATCACAAAAAAAGTTAAGACCAATATGTGATATTTATGAGTCAATATCAAAAAAATTGTACATAGTAGGGCTTAATGAAAACAAAATCACAATTGCTTCCTTTGTATAACGAAAGTTAGTCATACAAATTATATGGGTAACTTGCGTCACACAAACGAATCAATTAAGTTTTGTTTTAATTAAATCCCTTAATTGTGTACAATTTTTTTGATATTGACTCTCATTGAATATTGGTTATTCTATATTGACTACTAAAAGTTTACAAATTGTATCTGATTCAGGAACAGTGACATTATATAAGGTGAATCCTAAAGATGCATGATTGGATTGTACCAAAAACATAATAAAGGCCCAGAAGTGCAAAAAAATCTTAAGAAAACTTACGTGGAGCGACCCTGAATACGCTCTCGCGGAATCGACGGAAAATATTGGGCAGCCCGTTGGAGATAGCGCCTGCATAAGCTCGTTGTTCGTGGGGTGATAACTTGTAAGTTATCAAGCCGCGGATCTTAGCTAGCTCTCCAAAATGCTTTCCCATTTTAGCCAAAAATTATGTAATTGTAACTAAAGTACACACCGTGCACTCAGCCTAAATCGGAAAATGTCAATTCAATGTCACTATTTTTTCTCTTTGTAGATGCATGATTATTCAGACAAAAACAAAATATAAATTAATTTTCAAGCGTTTTAATCAGCAGCTTAAACCACACGAGCTTTTGTTTATGTTGCCAGACTTGAAAACTAGCCTAGTAAAGGAAAAATGGGATTGATCGGGATGTGAATTCTCGGGTAATATTTTCTAGCGCTAGATGTAGTAAATTACATTAGAAATAAACATATTTCTATTTTCACATCATATCATAATATTATCAAATCATTCCATGGCATGACACTGCGGTACTCGATAGAGATTGTTATCTCTTGTAATTCCTTATACCTGCTATAGGTAACGCCACCAGAGTTGAGGCCATGCACACAACACAACGTCAAAATCCCGCTGTCATTACATGAGATGTGGTTGTGTGCATGGCCTCAACTCTGGTGGCGTTACCTATAGCAGGTATAAGGAATTACAAGAGATAACAATCTCTATCGAGTACCGCAGTGTCATGCCATGGAATGATTTGTCGTTAAACGTCAACACAACGTCAAAATCCCGCTGTCATTACATGAGATGTGGTTGTGTGCATGGCCTCAACTCTGGTGGCGTTACCTCTACACACGTAACGATATATCGTAGTGATTAATATGTGCAAACCAATTTGCGCAGTTTTATCGATCGTGTGTATGACAAATCGTTGCAGATTATTGTCATACACACATTCGATAAGTCTGCGCAAATCGGTTTGCACATGGTTTGCACAGATTAATCGTTTCGATTTAACGTTACGTGTGTAGCTAGCATTAGCATAGCAGCCCTGCAAAGTCATGCTACTAAAATGAAATGATTTTACTGGGATAGCGTAATCCAGGCATTACTCTTAATCTTATTAATATTGCAGTACAGATCGTTTCACAATGAATTAAAGGCCACAAGAAATTGGGAGTGCGGGGCGCAGACGGAGCGTGCCCAGCGCGGTCAATAACACTGCATCAAATACAGTGTGCCACACTGCCGGTGTGTATCAACGTATATTTGATTCAGCGTTATAGAGCGCGTTGGGCACGCTCCGTCGGCGGCCGGATCGGTCGGGCTTCCGGTTTGTGGTGGCCTTAAATGAGCGAGCTAAAGTATGCGAGTATGCGTGTTAGGCCTCAATCACACGGCAGCTTTTTAACGCCCGTTAAAAAAGCGTTCAAATAGAACAAAATACTAAAATTGCCTTTAACGTCTAACGCCCAGCGTTCAAAATGCAACACTGCTTGATAAAAAACGTCGCGTTTTAAAAGCGCTGTCGTATGAACATATACTTGAAAATGCATTTGTTCTATTTGAACGCTTTTTTAACGGGCGTTAAAAAAGCTCCCGTGCGAATGAGGCCTTATGCTGACTTATGCATTTGAATCATATTTGAATACACTTCATGCAAATATAAATAAAACCGGCCAAGTGCGAGTCGGACTCGCGCATGAAGGGTTCCGTAGCATTATCTATAAAAACGGCAAAAAAATCACGTTTGTTGTATGGGAGCCCCCTTAAATATTTATTTTATTCTAGTTTTTAGTATTTGTTGTTATAGCGGCAACCGAAATACATTATCTGTGAAAATTTCAACTGTCTAGCTATCACGGTTCATGAGATACAGCCTGGTGACAGACGGACAGATGGACGGACGGACGGACACCGGAGCCTCAGTAATAGGGTCCCGTTTTTACCCTTTGGGTACGGCACCCTAAAAAAGCATGCACCAGTAATTTTTCTACAAAATTGTCAAAGTGCCATTACTTTCGTTCAATCTATTCGTACATTCTTACTAAATAGCTCTTGTGATTCGGCCTGAAACTTTCGGACATTTCATTCGGGTGGTGATTTAGAGTCGGCAAGCTTGGCAATACTGTGCAGCCAACGTCGTCTGCGTCTGTGACAGTTATTTTATTACCGCAATGTACGTACACATACACATTGTATTGAATTTACACGTTTGCGGTTTATTTTAACTGCATGTAATGAAACTAATTACAGTTTTATTAGGCTTGATACAATGAATTCTGTATTATAAACTAATTAGATGACCTTCTTTTTTATTTTATGTGAAGTTGTATTGTACATATTATTGGAAATTATAACATTCTAATTTGTAAGTACATTTTTATTTTGAGGTGTGATATTATTCTCCTTTCCTCTCCTATACATTATAGCTCTCTTTTTATTCTTAAAAAGCAGCTAGTGATTCCGCTGATAATTATTTTCATCGACGATAGCCCTACATTTTAGCTTGATAATGTGATTTGATTAGTTATAAATTTTTTGATGTTCACCAGGGTGTCCACTACAAATCCTAAAAAAAATCCCTGACTTTCCCTGACCACATTTCTAAATTTCCCCGACTAATCATGTACATTTCAAAGCAGGTTCTTATGATTTTTTTTACTGCCCGAGATACTAAGCTAGACCCGATGATGGGAATTCACTGCAAATGTATTTGTCATAATGTAGATCACTCCAAACCTGAAAAAATTGCTTCAATAGTCTGGTTAAAGGGTCAAACTAGAGCATGAAATATTTCCCTCATTTTACATCATTGGGAAAGTACGAGTTTTTCCCTGACTTTTTGGATTTCTAGCAAATTTCCCTGAGTTTCCTTGACCACCTTGAGCTTCCCTGACTTTTCCCTGACTTTCCAGAAAGTGGACACCCTGTTCACTCACTAGTTATTAGCAAAGTTTTACACTTACATTTCATTTTAACCGTAATTTGAAACGTTTAGTGTAGTAATGATATTTTTTCCTACATTATCTGGGTCCTTATCACAATATTTGATATATTAACTAAAAGAAGAAAATGTGATAAAATTAATTATGATTACAACTATCTGTTGACACAAATCTTGTTTGTTTTCAATTCATGAAATTATATTGCAGTAATCTTAAAGTAATCAGAACTTATAGTCCTGGAAAAAATGGATGATATGAAAAAACCAATTCTTGCTACTAATGCCAATAGACGGGTAAAACTTGGTAAGTATATACAATATCATTTTTATTTTTTATATTTGTTTATTTGACTGATGACCATCTCTTACATCTCTCATAATATTTTATGAAATATTGTAGTCTGCAAACCTTTTATCATCCATTTGAGTTTTTAAGGTCCACAAAATTATTTTTTTAAGGTACCTTTTACCTCCAAAGGAAAAGATAAACCTTTATTTACAGGATCACCTGTATATCTATTTGTCCTAGATAATTTCCTTCAAATTTACTGAACAAATTAAATTGAAATTAAGTATTCACATACATTTCTGGGACCTAAATGTGAATTTTAATGTAACTTATGAAGGAAAATATAAAAAATAAAATTGTAAGTTTTACAAACTTATTGTTATCATACATGTATAACATAACAAATGAGAAAGCTTATTATGAGGGGTCTCAATACTTTTTATAATTTCAAAATTAATAATTTTAGACTCTAAAATTTAGAGCTATTTAAGGAAAGTACCTGGGCGACCGAGCTCCGCTCGGGCTGAAACTCGGTACCAAGCGTTTTCCCAGAGATAAGACCAAGCTAGATCAATTTTTCATCCCCACATACCAAATTTCATCAAAATTGTTGGAGCCATTTCCGAGATTCAAAATTGAGAATTGCTTGTTTAAAGGTATTAGATTAGATAGATAGATGAAATTGGCCATCCACACATAGTGGCCACTGTACACAAAATTATGGAAAAAATAGAAAATGGTTCTTCACAATATTACTGACTTAACTGTAAGAAGTAATAATGTTACTGGTTTTTTTTTCAGGATATGTGAAGTATGCCAGTTTAATCATATTGACCCTGCAAAATGCAATACTTGGACTTAGCATGCGTTATGCTCGCACACGAGATGTGGAGATGTTCTCTTCTGCAGCTGGTATGTTAATTATATTATTTTTTATCTAAAAATGTACAGTCGAGTTCACCAATATCTTGTACAGCCAACATTTCATAAATATCTATACATAGACCTTATTACGGTAACATAAGGTCTATGTATAGATATTTATGAAAGGTTGGCGATGCATATATTGGTGAACTCAACCGTACCATTAAATGGATGCCTGAAATAGTTGCCATAAAAATCTACTAAAAGTTGCTAAACATATTTATTGCAACTGTAAAGATATATATGAGTGATGAAACTTTAATTTTATGGGATTAAATGTAATAATATTTTCATAGATATAAGCAATTTTTTTTATATTGCTATGAGCTACACTTGTAACCAGTAGCAGCGTTTTTCTGCTGCGTTTTTTTGTAGCAAAAACTGCTTACAAACACAGAACACAGGGTTCATGGCACTGAATGTGTTAATTGAATGAGTTTTTATGTCTTTGCTCCATAAACTAATATTAGTTTATATAAACATGACATGCCCATGAGTATCTGCAAAGATTTTAGAAAATTACATGTATATATTATGGTAATAATTAATTATAAGCTTACAACTTACATATTATGTAGACAATTTAAGATTAATAACGGGTATGTTACAAATACTAAGTATGTATACTCATTATTTTTTTGTAAACCTTACCAAATGATGTGCCCGCAAAATGCCCGCTGGAGTGTGACATATGATTATGAGTAATCTTTATTTTCCAGCTGTACTAATGGCTGAATGTGTGAAATTCATTATCTGCACTGGGCTTGTGATGCAGGAGTCTGGTAGCATGAAGAGAGGAGCCCTTTCAATTTATTCCACAGTAATTTTGAACCTCAAGGACACATTGCGAGTCTGTGTGCCCTCATTCTTGTATATTGTGCAGAATAACTTGCTTTATGTGTCTGCATCTAACTTAGATGCAGCTACCTATCAGGTAAACTGTGCTATGCTAATATAATAGTCCATTGTCACTTTGACTGATAGATAAAATATTATAAATTAGCTTAAACTAACTTTAAAATAGAGTTATCTACAAGTTGAATGAACTTAATATATTTTAAACCCTGCTTAATTTTGTTTTAGTACATACAAGATCTTTTTTTTTCAAATATTTTACACTGTATTTAAATTTTTAGGTGACATATCAATTAAAAATTTTAACTACTGCATTTTTTGCTGTAGTAGTATTAAAAAGGACACTTCAAAGATGGCAATGGGGTGCTCTGGCACTGCTAGCAGGCGGCATAGCTCTAGTGCAGCTCTCTTCTAATGATACACCTGTGAAATTGACAACATCACATTTGCCAGATCAGTCAAGACTTCTAGGCTTTGGAGCAGCTTTAGGAGCTTGTTTTATATCAGGCTTCGCTGGAATCTATTTTGAAAAAGTACTCAAAGAATCAGATATATCTGTAAGTATTTTGATATCATTTGCTATTGTTTCCTATTTATTATTCATACATACTTGTATTATATTTAACTACCTATATTTCTTTCAGGTTTGGATGAGAAATGTACAATTAAGTTTATTATCATTGCCTTTTGGCACAATAACTTATTTGTTTAATGAAGGATCCCTGAAGCATTTACTTAAAGGTTTTGATGGTTTTGTTTGGTATCTGGTGGTGCTACAAGCTGCCGGGGGCCTCATCGTCGCGGTGGTCGTCAAATACGCAGATAATATTTTGAAAGGCTTTGCTACTTCCGTGGCTATTGTAATATCCTGTGTAGCTTCAATGTATATATTCGATTTTCATCTGACCATACAGTTCGCTCTGGGCACTATTTTAGTAATTACATCTATTTTCTTATATGGTTATGTACCTAAGAAAAAGGCTGAATCTCGAACATCTCTTAGTGTATAGACAGGAATAATAGCTGTTAATTAGCTCAAAAAAATGTTAAAACAATATATTCTCTACCTATGTCTTCATTGTGATGGCTGCATTCTTGGACCTATTCATTAATTAATGGGAACTATAGATGTAAAGCCAAGGATTTAAATTGAGTGGTTGAAAATGCTCGTTTTCGTGTGTACTTTGAAATAGATACAAACAAGATCCCCTAAAAATCATTTAAGTTACCAGAGGTAGCTGAAAATGGTAAAATAAATGTTTTAATAAAGTATACAACAGACTTTTCTAAAAAGTAAAAAATAATGACAATGAAGTGAATTGGAGTGGATGCTACATTAAACTGTAGATTTCATTGGTTGGTACCACCAGCGCAAACAACCAAATACAAAGTCATTATTTTTTATGTTCTAGTGAAATCAGTTTTATTACAAGGAGATATGAAGCTGGAAGTATGTGGCTGAACAGGAAATAAATAGGCAGTAAGAAGGTTGTTTTCAAATGAGACAAATACAGGCTACCACTTAAAAACTGTAAGAAAAACATAACCACTGCTTATTAACTTGCAGACAGACATATATTTGTTTTTAAACTGCTATTTTTCATCTATAGGAGAAACCCATAGTATACAAGGGCTAATGTCCCATTACATTATGTATTTTATTTATAGTATCCAGTGTAAGTACAACATAGTATTAATATTTATGACGAAAGTACATAAGCTTTTAATTTTCGTGTAGCAATAAAATAAAATAATTGATTTAGGTATTTAAAAGCTATTAGAGTCATGGTAATTCCAAATTTTCAGTGTAATTAGTCAATATTCAAAATCATTACTTAAAATATGTAATATAGAATGTTTAAGAGTTCCTTTACTTGACTGTAATGAGTTTTTGTACATCTGAAATATTTTGATATGTGAGGTATTGAAGTCATACTGTTCACTCAATTAGTTTAGCTAAGTATAGTTTTTAATCACATTGTTCTAACGAATTCTTGGACTGGTAATAACTCTTGGCTGATAAAAATTACTCTTTAGGTACGTTGCCTGATAAGAGTTTCAATTTTACGCATAGTAAAAAAGCCATAACATTATGTATTACACCTTTTGCGTTTGCAAGGGTTTTAAAACAAATTTATTTGTACCCAGTTGCTAACGGTAAAATTGATTCCCGCGGAATCACTACATTCGCCATTTCATTCTAACCCATCATTAATTTTAAATGAAACTAAGTCTGAAAGAATAGACTGCACTAAAAACTGACACACCATTTGATATGTATTCACTGCAAATGTAAATGTCTGAGAAACGTGTTATAAAAGTGCGCTGCATCGTTTTATGGATCTAAGTCAATTTGGAGATTACTATTTTAAAAAATTGGGGTTAGCTTATTTTATGAAATTATTTCATTTTACATTAAATTTAATTTAGGTTTTAATCTTTAAACTAAAGAAAACGAAACAATTTCTATGCAACATTGATGATGAAGCCAGTTTAGCTACTAGTTACACTCGGCGTAACTTATCATTTATCAATCACCACAACCTAGAGAATTAGTTCTGTCCAACTTAGATAAGAAAAAGGCTAAGTGCGGCTGAAAACAACCATATCTATAACAAACATAGACTGCTAAAATCCAGTGTTAGCAGAGTCCTGCTTATAAGTAAAATCTATTCATTGTGGGGGTGGGAATGACCATTATATATTGGTTGGGACCCCTTAATTTTTAATTTAATTTTTTTCTTATTGTTTCTTGTTATACCAGCAATCAAAATACACATTATGTATAAATCTATTGCGGTTTTTGAGATATAGCTCTATGATGGACAGATGAAAATACAGTGTAGCAACATTAATAGGGTTCTGCTTGTCCATGTTTAGGTTTAATTTTTTTTACAAAATGATCTTTTTGTTTATGATTATGCACATTTAAAGTCAAACAACATAACATCAAAGCCAATTTGATAATTTATTGCGCCTTTCAATTTAAGATTAGTAAATAGGGTATGTAAGTTAAGATATCTCTGAAAGAGAATTACAATTAAAAGGTATTATTTATTTGTTACTCTATTTATTTTGGTATGTACTTAAATTCTACTATCAAATTATTATACCAGTTTATGTTCTTGATATTTTTTATATTATATCCCATTTACAAGGAGTTGGTAACTTTTCTTTTCCTCATTTGTTCCATCCATTTCTCCAGTTGCTGCTGAGGTGTAAGTGGGTTTGTATTGTAGAAATCTTTGGGTGGTTTACCTTCCTCCAGACGCACAAAGTAGTGGGAGTATGTGTAGCGCACTTCCCCCATTCTGCCACGAGCATGTCTCCTTATTCCTTTTATAACATTACCTTTTGTAGAAAATGACTCGGCTGCAAATAACATGCATAATTTATTAAAGAGGTAATCTCTACTAAACATTTAATTTGGAGGAAAGTATATTACAATACAATACAATACAAATATTCTTTATTGATCACCAAAAACAGTACAGTAACATTACAAAAATAAAAATTCAGGTAGACGATAGGCAGTCTTATCGCTAAAAAGCGATCTCTATAACGTATATTATTATATAAACATCTGTCAAAGATTAACTGATACTCAAAACTGAGTACTGTGGTTAGACCTAGTGGTTTGACCTATGGCCTCTCAAGCAGAGAGTTGTGGATCCGAGCCTGGGCTCACACCTGAGTTTTTTAGAATTGATGTGTAAAATTTAATTTGTTACCATGAGCCTTAAAGTGAAGAAAAACATTGTGAGGAAACCTGCACATACCTATGAAGAAATTCAATGGTGTGTGTGAAGTTCTTAATTCACACTGACCCTGCAGTGGGACACGGACATACATACACTTCGTTTTTTTTTTAGAATTAGAAAGAAGTAGGGTTGCAACGATATATTGGAAAACCGATAATATTGATAATATCAAAGGTAAAATATCGATATTTTTATCGATATTTGCGCTATAACAATACAATAATATCGATATCATATCCTAAGAAAAAAAATCGATAATTCACAACCTTAGATATGATTGTATGGGCTTTGAACATTAGCCTTTTCTTATAATATTATTATTATTATAATTTCTAGTTTTCATTCGATGAAAAAGTATGTAAAAAACTGGTGATATATTATAATAATAAAGCACTTATTCAGTGAACTGCATATTTTTTATTTAAATTTAAATAAATTCAATATTATCAACCAAAATCATTGATATTATCAACTATCTATAATTTCATTACTTCGATATAAATATCGATATTTTTATCGATATTACAACAACCTTGCATCCCTAGAAAGAAGGTAAACGATCTTGACATGTCTTTTTATTGAAAAACACTTTTTGAAAATAAATTTTGTCAAATATGTAACAATTAACAAGGAAATATGGTCATTTATATTCTTTTGGTTTACTAAGTAATAGTTACTATTTTTTAAAAAGCGTTTTTCAATAAATAGACATATCAAGATTGTTTACCTTATTTCTAATGCTAAAAAAACGAAGTATAGGCTGGGATGATGAGGACAGTGAGATTGTTTACATTCTTTCTTTTAGGCTGACTGGCTTTCATTTGATTTATTTAGAATTTTTTCAAGTTGTTTAAATTATTAGGAGTAATACATTAAAAACTTACCAATCCATAAATTGCTCCTGAATTCAACATTGTGTTGCTTAACTGCCAAGTCCTGGGCCTCTAGAATTGCATCTTTAACAAACTGTGCACCCTTCTTGTTGACAAAGCTTAATTGTTTGACTGCTTCGTCCACAGTCATGCCTCTCACCAGACAGGCAATGTACCAAAGTTTATCAGGACTATATTTTAAATTTGTTTTCTGGTGGCAAACATACTGGAAATAATGAGACAGATTCTAAGTGAAGTTAATCATTGTCAAATTATTGATTTTGATGGAAAGAGTCAACTGCCAGCATGGTAATCACTACCACCCATGAGAATCATCAACCCCAGCAGGCTTATTGTCTAACGCTTCGGACGGTTGCCTTTGCAATCACTATTTCTTTCTGTCAAATGGTAGAAAACAACAACAGAACTGCTGAAAGCGAAGGCAAGCGTCAAAAGTGTTAGACAATACAGTCTCAGGAGTCACTTTACTGGTTCTTAAGGAAATATTGTACTAGAGTAAATAATTACAGAAAATGTTACAACATTTGTAGTAATACTAATTAGCAAAACTATCCATTTGAAATCAGTGGAATCAAGAAATTAAATCACACACAGCTAGTTTTGGGAAGGATCACAAACTTACTATCCTAAAATTATACTTACAGCTGGCCGCGGTTCCTCTCCGAGCTCTTGTGGAGGGAACACTTTATTATTATGCTCCAAGAATTTCTTCGGCAATGTTGACTTAGTCCATGCTAATGCAGGTGTTGAAGTGTGAAAGGGATGAACCTGAAGTTTAATAACCGGTGCACAGATATTTCTTAATATTTGATTCATTGCAGCACATCAAACTTTGTTCTAAAACGTTGGAAATATCATATAAATCGGATAAAGTAAGTCTACAGACAGTGAACCAAAATATTAACCTAACTTTTTTATTTGAAACCGCTTGACGGGTGTCAATGTCAAACGTGTTTGACGTTTTTGAGCTATATTCTTCCGTGCATTTTCTATTATAGTCATGGAAGTAATAAGTACTACGTACAACGAGAATGAGCTCTATCCACGGTGCTTTCACTTCACTTCGAACAATGTCTATTTTTAGTTCCGTCAATTTGCACAAGATGGCGATATTATTTATCAAATCATGTAGAAAATAGATGAAAACAACTTAAAATTCTAGTTACAAAAAAGCTGTGGCAGTGGCCCATGGGTGGGCATCAGTTGTCATTCATCGGCCATGGCCATGGCGTACCAAATTGTACGGTCAAGGACTTTTATTGATAGGACACTTGGCAATTTTTGTATTTTAGCCGTATAATGCAAATCGGGTTTAGCCGCTTATACTTCGTATATGCTGATTTGAATTAGACGGCTAAAATACGAATAGTGGCAATTAGCCTATCAATTAAAATTACGCGTATCTATAGCTGTGCATCACTACCAACATATACATATAGGTAGGTATACATCATACATCTATAGATACGTCATATTAGTTCTTGAGTAGCCAGCCGTAGGGCGGCAGCACCTTCCATACATGCATATTTGACCATAGAGTTGCCACTCTTGTTCATATAATATTACAATACTCTTTGGTTGAGATTGAGAAAAAACGTAAACGTAATATAACCTAAAAACGCTTGATAAAAATAAGTAACTGACCCTTTATAATATTATTTCTTTGTTAGCAAGACTTGATAATTGATATATATGAGAGACGAATATATTCATGCCTACAATGATCAAATGAACGTCAGCATTGGATTAAACATCTGAATAAAGTTATCAAGAATAACTGTGTTATTTTCGAACTTGTAATTGTGTTGTTGTGTTGGATCAGTTCAATCTCGTTTTACGATGGCAGACTTGTTTGTTGCTGTCGTCTGCTCCTCGAACATGAACCGGAGCATGGAAGCACACGCATTCTTGGCAAAAAAGGGCTTTAAAGTGAAATCTTTTGGCACAGGAGAAAAAGTAAAATTACCAGGATCTTCTGCTGACCGGCCAAATTGTTATGAGTTTGGCGTACCATATGATGATATTTATAACGATTTAATGGAAAAGGATAAAAATTATTACACTCAAAACGGATTATTGCACATGTTGGATAGAAACAGAAGAATCAAGCCTTGCCCAGAGAGATTTCAAGCGTCTAGTGATCGTTTTGATGTGATCATCACATGCGAGGAGAGAGTGTATGATCAAGTGATTGAGTGGTTTGGTTCAAAGAGATCAATCCACAACCAACCGGTTCACGTGGTCAACATTGACATTCAGGACAATCATGAAGAGGCCACTATTGGCGCATTTCTTATTAGTGACATGGTCTCTAAAATGGAACAGAGTGATGACTTAGATAATGATATAGATGAATTATTACATGACTTTGAGGCCAAGTGCCAAAGACCGATTTTGAACTGTATTATGTTTTATTGATATACTTATTCTCAGTTGAATTCCTGATTGATTATGATATTTTTCTACTTTTATGAATTTTTCACAGTTGGTTGACATTTTGATTTTGCCATGGTGCAACAAATTTTTATTTCCAGGTATGGATGTTACCTGGCCCGTTAAGATAAATCACTTACCATTTATGTTACTTAGGATATAATATTGTCAGAGCATTGTGAAACTTTAATATTTTTTAAATCTTCAAAAATACTTGAAGGAGAGGCCAGATGGTAGAGCCAACCCTCAATCTATGCTGTGCAAGACTTGCCAGATCTATCTTTTGCATAACCCTGTTGTCTTATCTGGTTTGACAGTCGGCTCAACCATCTCTGCTGTCTTATAACTATACTCTGTTAACAAGTGAGCAGTTTGGTACCTACCTAACATTGGTTGTGAAATATCAATGAGTTTCAGATATGGAGTTCCCATACATAGCTACAATGTCATGAATTTTTGGGATAATAATGGCCCCATTGAAAGGTGCAATGATTCCGCCAATGTCGAGTGGGATAAGACACTGCCAGACAACCTTTGGTCAAGTATGTTAGAGCTGTCCGTGTTCGGTAGAATACCAGCCACAACCAATCTAGATCACTAATGTTAAGTAACCACCAAACTGCCTGTTTGATAATGGTGTATACTTATAACTGCATGACAGCTAAGACACTGAATGTCATTATCTAAACTGTCTTAAGTTGTAGCATGGCAACTGACCAGCCTATTATTTACCATGACATGTAAAGGCCCTCGCCCACGGCGACTTTTTGTAGCGATAACGCGCGTTAGTCGCATTTGTAACCCGCTATAGAAGCGATGCCAACGCGCTACTAACGCGCTACAGCATCGCGACTGTATCGATGCAAACGCGCGACCGTGTCGGACGACATCGGGGAGGGAACGGAGGGAGGGTGGCGCGTTAGTAGAGAATCGCGCGTTTGCATCGCGACAGAAGCGCGACGGTATCGCGTTTGCATCGCGTCAGAAGCGCGACGGTATCGCGTTTGCATCGCGACTGAATCGTGTTATGTGGGCGAGGGTACACAGCTAGCGACCGCATCGCGACTGTATCGATGCGAACGCGCGACAGCATCGCTACTGCATCGCTACAAAAAGTCGCCGTGGGCGAGGGCCCTAAGATTGCGTTGAATTCCATTTTTCACCACATGACCCTTGCCAATATCCACTTCTAATTCCACTTGTCCTAAATACAGGCATGTTTATGATTATAGGAAATTAACTACATGGTATGTTAGTTTTTCAATTTATTTAATTTAATTTGTACAGTATAATTTGTATGTGACAAGGTTTGTGCCCTAACTACTTCATTTATTGAGCAGAAATTTTACAATTGTATAAAAAAAATCAAAATAATGTAGTCCTTATAATTCATGGCTAAATGCTTGGTAATAATACAAAACCATTAACTTTAAAATGGTTTTTAACAAAAATTTAGGATATACGAATTTTTTCCCATCTATGAATACAATAATAACCTAATAATGAAACTAAATACCTTAATACCAACATCACAGTACTACTCTTTGGAAGGAACTGTGGGCTAAGCAGTGTCGATTTTGATGCCCACTGCTCTTCTACGATCTAGTCATCCGCCGCCAGTACGCAGAAGAGGTAAGTGCATACTCAATTATTTTGTCGAGTTTCAGGAATGTAAGATATATTTGAACAAGACAAAGGGCAGCCGCAACATGCAGCATCTGCTCGTGACGTAGAGCAAAATCTCATATATTGTATAATTTACACGGGCACTCGCAGTGGCATTACTGGCATTCACCATCTTAATCACCTTATACAGTTTGACAGAATGAAATAGCGAATGCGATACGAGTTAGGCCGCGGACACGAAGTCAGCGGGCTGCGGCGAGCGTTATTTTCTATTAATTGCAGGTGCTGCCTGGTAACCACTGTGTGGCGAGCGTCACGACCGCGCCATGAACAGAGAACGCGCTCGCCGCTCCGCTGCCCACTGGCTTCGTGTCCGCGGCCTTAGAGCGCGCGCAGACAGAGAGCGGTCTGGAGTTCCGAGTTCTGTGTTTTGACCGCTCGAGAGTTCCAGTCACCTGGCTGTGTGCGTTATCGTAAGAGACTCCGTACATTAGAAAGAACGCAGAACTCTTGACTGAACTCGGAACTCCAGACCGCTCTCTGTCTGCGCGCGCTCTTAGACAAGATAATAAGTGTACAAAAGCCATATTGTCTAGCACGACCGCTCGTAATCGCATTCACCATCTCCTTCTGTCATGCATCATCTACCATTTTATTGTAGTGAATGCGATAGCAAGCGCCCGCGTGTTAGAGAATAAACGTACAGGTCAGAGCTTGTGACAATTCCAAATAAATTAGGCTCTTTATTGGTACATTAATAAATGATTTCGCCGTCAAGGCATGCAAAATGTCCTGACTGGTAGGGGAGACTGTAGAGCGGTAGAGTCGGACCAAGATAAGTCTGCAACGATTTTGATATCACACGCACGCAGTATAATAGATATTATATTTAAGAAAACGACTTTGTTACGCTGATGATATTAATGTATTTCATGTATATTAAATATTACAGACAGGAGAGAACAGTTTCCGTTAAAGCTAAGATTTTGACATTCACATATTAAGACCGTTAGTTCAAGTTACAGCCGCGTGAGGGCGCCGCGTTTCATTGCACGCATTATATTACAACATCTTCCTTTTTTTACAAACAAAAAGATAGACACAAAAAATATGATTAATTACGACATTAAACATTCATTAAATTGATTTTTTACATTGACATTATTTAAATTAATTAGACACACACAAATTCAAATCATATTAAGTTGCAGTAGCTTTGTCAGACATAAATAAGTAAATAAATTAAATCATAAAATTACAACACAACAACATCAAATCATTATTACAATTATTCACTATTATTAGATACTATGATACTGATATATTCAGTCTATTTCATAATCCATTCTAAATCTTACCGGTGGTTTGACTTGTCTACCAGATCTAGTTGTTTTGATAATCGATTGAGTACTGGGATCCGAATGATGTGAGCTGTTATCCGCATTTGCTGCAGGCAAAGGGACATCTGCAGGCAAAGGAACATCTGCAGGCAAAGGAACATCTTCAGTCCAGTGTTCTATTTCACTTTCTGTTATTATGATATTTGGACTTTCTCTATTTTTTCTTTCCCTCCGTTCTGGTACAGGCTGTGGGACAACCATGGGAGAAGCCGTTGGTACTTGTGGTACTCTATTTTTACGCAGGTGTTGACGATTTCTTCTATATTGGATTCCTTCTGTAGACTCTACCATGTATGACCTTGGTTCTCTGCATTTCTCTACTATTTTTCCTGTTAGCCATTTTCCTTCCGGTGTTTTCTTAAACCATATAGAGTCTCCTATACATAAATCTGGTAGCTTACTGACCTTCTTATCATAGTAATATTTTTGTTGTTGTTTACTTTTCGTTTTATTTTCCACATATTCTTTGTGACTATACCTTTGGTTGTAGGTGTTTTAGGTGTATAGGTACTTGTGTGCGTAATGTTCTAGACATCAGTAACTGAGCTGGTGATGGTAAGTTATTTCTTGCTGTAGTTCTATACTGTAACATAGCTAAATAAGGATCAGTTCCTGATTCATCACATTTTGTGAGTATCTTTTTGACAATTTTGACTCCTGACTCTATCAATCCATTAGACTTTGGCATGTAAGGACTTGTAGTATTGTGCTCAATTCCCCATTCCTTCACGAATTGCATAAATTCTGTGGAATTAAAAGGTGGACCATTGTCACTTATAATTTCAACCGGTATGCCAAAACGACTGAATATTGACTTTAAAACTGTAATTAATTGTCTGGCATTTGTGCTGTTGACATGAGCTATTTCAATAAAATTAGAATAATAATCTTCTATTACAACAATTGTTTGTTTTTTGTACATCAAATAATCAATACCAACTTTTTGCCATGGAAAATCACATATTCTATGTGGCATGAGAGGTTCTGGTGGATTTGAACTTCGGTTTGACATACAAGTAGTACAACTTTCTATTACATTCTGTATATCATGTGATATTAAAGGCCAAAATACTATTCCTCTTGCAAAGTTTTTCGACTTATCTATACCTTGGTGACCACTGTGTATCATTTTTAATATGTCTGGTCGCAGTTTCGTAGGTATAATCAGACTGTTACCTTTTAGTAAGAGTTCGCCTATGACATGTATTTCATCACGATAATTCCAGTATGGTATGACTAACTGATTAGCTTGAGACTTGCTTGTAGGCCATCCTTTCATGTAATATTCTTTGAGTAATTTCATAGTTTCATCTTCTAATGTGGCTTTTTCCAACCATTCAAGTCTTTCTTTGGATATTGGTAAATTATTTTTAAGCAAATTGACATGGATAGTTAAATTTTCATCCATTTCATCCTCACTACTTTCTGGTAGCGGTGCTCTTGACAATGAATCAGCTATATACATTTTAGAGCCTGGTTTGTATTCCACTCTTAAATCATAGACTTGTATTTTTAACATTAATCTTTGTAATCTTGTAGGTACTTCTGCCAATGGTTTCTTAAATAATGTTATTAGTGGTCGATGATCTGTTTCTACACTCACCACTTGACCATATATGTACTGATGGAATCGTAGACATCCAAAGACTATGGCATATAATTCCTTTTCAATTTGAGCCATACGCTGTTGACACAACGTCATTGTTTTTGAAGCGTAGCAAATTGGATGACTATCTTGTAGTAACACAGCTCCGACTGCTGACTGGCTTGCGTCTACTGACAAAACTATAGGTTTTTTACCATTAAAATGAGCTAAGACTGGTGTTTGACAGATAATTTGTTTTAGACGATTAAATGTTGCTTCATGATTAGCATTCCATTGCCAATCACTTGATTTTTTCAACAAATCTCTCAATATTTCTGTTTCTTGTGCCATGTTTTGTATGAAACTTCCTAAATAATTTAATATGCCTAAAAATCTTTGTAGATCCTTGACACATGACGGTGACGGCATATTCTTTATTGCTCGTACTTTTTCTGGATCAGGGGACACCCCATCCTTTGAATAGACATGACCAACATATTTGACTTGTGTAGCACCAAAGACACATTTAAACTTGTTAAATCTTAAATTGATTTCTATAGCTTTTTCAAAAACTCTTTTTAAATTTAAATTATGCTCAGACTGAGTAGATCCATACACCAATATATCATCAGCGTAGACTATGACTCCAGGAAGAACACCAAAATATTCTGTCATGATTCTATGAAAAATTTCAGGTGCACAATTTATTCCGTAGGGTAGACGTTGAAATCTGTACCTACCAAAAGGTGTGTTGAAAGTACATAAAAATGAGCTTTCCTCATCAAGCTTACACATCCAAAATCCACTATTGGCATCTAATGTTGAAAAATATGCTGCTCCTTGTAGCTTAGATCGTATATAATCATTAGTAGGTATAGGATAGTGAGACCTTTTTATGGCTTGATTAAGATTTCGTGGATCTAGACAAATACGAAGTTTTCCATTGCTCTTTTCAACTAATACAAGAGAACTCACCCAAGATGATGGTTCTGTGACCTTGGCTATGACTTCTTGTTGCTCCATGCTGTCAAGTTCCTTCTTGAGTCTATCATGCAGTGAAAATGGGACCTTACGTGCTGCATCGATCTTCGGCATCACACTCGGATCGGTATCAATATGTATTTCACCTGGTAGACAACCCAGACCTCGGAAGACTGAATCATACTTCATCAAAATATTCTGTAAATTTAAATCATCATTAGACATTTCCATATTAAAAATTCTCTTGACAAGACCAAGTTCAGAACAAGTATTATTTCCTAAAACAGTAGGTGATTTGACATCAGCAATAATAAATAAAATATTTTTATTTACATTATGACCATTATGACTATATTGACAATTAATATATTGCTGACCCACAATATTGACTGAATTTCCTGAATAGGATGTAATTTTTGCATTACAATATGACATTTTATTTGATAATTTTAACGATTTGTAGACATCATAAGACATTACATTAGCATCACTGCCCGTATCCAACATACATTGAAAATTAACATTATTGACATTTAATGTAATAGTCCAATGAGAACTAGTAAATGAGTTGAGACTTCCTATAAAAAAATTCTCACCTTCACTTTTGTTAAAGTCTTTTACCTCCATATAATTGGTTGACTTGTTTTTACAAAATGCTTCATAATGCCCTGTCTTGAGACATCGTCTGCACTTTGCATAAGCCGCGGGACACTTATGACGATGGATCTGGCCACATTTTCCACATCCATTTCTTGACTGGCTTCCTGACCGTTGATAGTTATGACTCTGTGACTGACTATTATCTCTTGATCTTGACTGATGATGATGACTCTTTATATTGTTGGATGATTGACTGTTATGATTTTTAATATGTGGGTATTGCTTCTTTGACTTGTTCCTACTCTGACTTGTTCCTCTTATTCTTGGTGTGTTTCCTTGAAAATTATATAAAACTTGTTTCTCCTTATTCAATTCAGCTGCCTGTGACTGTGTATTAACTATAGTTTTAGCTATATGCATCGCTTTTGTTGGTGTTAAGTCAGTTTCCAATAGTAACTTTTCTCGAACATGTTGGTAGTTTTCATTTAAGTTGCATATAAAAATATCCGTTATTAATCTCTCTTTAAGTGTGTTAAATTCACATGTTTTACTTAAATTAACCAAATCTGTCATGAAGTCATCTATGGATTCATTTTGCAATTGTTTTCTCGTAAAAAATTTAAATGATTCGTATGTAACGTTCGTTTTCGGTACGAAATACTCTTCGAACCTCTTGACTAGATCACTTAAATTTATTGTATTTTCGTCCACTCCAAATGAATTAAACATATCCAGCGAATCCTGGCCTATCATGTGCAAAAATACGGCCACTTTTCGTTTTTCACCTTCTTCTGACAGTTCACTTGCGGTCATATACAATTTAAAGCTTTGATACCATTTCTTCCAATTTAAAGCTAGATTTCCTTGCAACGAAAGTGGTTCTAATTGACTATTTATTGTTATTCTGCGCCTTGACGAACTAATTTCATGACTATTCTGCATTTTACTGACTTCAATATTCAAAATTTAAACAAACAGCTGACTGACCTGACGTGACGAATGACTTTCGATTTTGCCACTTCTTTATTTCTTCTTCTTCAAAAATTTCACTTGTTTACTTCTGACACCATATTATATTTAAAAAAAACGACTTTGTTACGCTGATGATATTAATGTATTTCATGTATATTAAATATTACAGACAGGAGAGAACAGTTTCCGTTAAAGCTAAGATTTTGACATTCACATATTAAGACCGTTAGTTCAAGTTACAGCCGCGTGAGGGCGCCGCGTTTCATTGCACGCATTATATTACAACAATAGAGATAATAATATAGGTATATATGTGTATATTGCAAAATAATTAAGATAAGAGATCTGCGTTTTTGGTATTACGAATAATAAAGATTTGGTAAATCACGTAGGTATTTGGTATTTTGCGTGTTTGGAACTACGCGTATGAGGTCTTGTTTATTGGCCTTTTGCGTTTTTGGTTTTATGCGTCATAATTTCATAGAAGTTTGACGTTTAATATAACACTTGCACTGTGTGTGCTATCAGAATTGTTGCAGGCTTATCATTGTCTGACTCTAGTAAGAGCTACTCAACCTGTCTTGTTAAATCTGCGTTAAAACCAAGATCATAACGGTGACACTCATGGCAAGACTTATTTCAAGTGAGTATGTAGTACCTACTTACGAGGTCACCGACATAGCCAAATGGATTAGCTCATTGAAATGGCAATGGGCAGGCCATATAGCACGCAGAACAGATGGCCGTTGGGGCCGACAAGTTCTGGAATGGAGACCACGGACTGGCAAGCGCAGCATGGGGCGTCCACCAACGAGATGGACGGACGATTTGGTCAAGGCCGCAGGTTCAGGGTGGATGCAAGTCGCTTCCAACCAACCGTAATGATTGGACATCAATGAGGGAGGCCTATGTCCAGCAGTGGACGTCCTACGGCTGAAATGATGATGATGATGTAGTACTTCCCCGTAAAGGTAAACAAATTTTAATATCACAGAAGTTAATTAAACCCTACTTTGAGGTAAAGATGTATTAGTAATGGTTGAATGAGGATTAATGAACGTTACGTTTATGTAAGAAATGCGTGTTCACTGCAATTCCTCTACCTCCACACTGTACGAACACACAAAATCCAAATACACTGACGCGTTTCGAACTCAACCAGAGCTCATCTTCAGAGTAGGTACCACAACCGTCCGCTATGCTACCAAATGTTAGACTAACAAACCAAAAAATGTTTTAATTTGTCACTGTAAATTCTCAAGTACTTTTCCACTTTATTTTTCAAACTACCCCACAAAAATGAATGAACTTTTATTGTCATATAAAACTACTTTGAATTTTTGTTTATTTAATGACTGTAAAGCTCCAAACGCACAGACAGCGGAGGCGTGGCGGTGCGGTGGCGGTGACGGTTGTAATATTCTAACTTGTATGAATGGTTGTGCGGTACCGTACCGCGAACTCGTTCATACAAGTTAAAATATTACAACCGTCACCGCCACACCCCCACTATCTGTGTGTTTGGAGCTTTATATTGTAAATTCGGAAATGCAATTGTTAATTAAGTAGGTACTCGTAGCCCCAGTCCTACTTAATTTTATAAGTGTGAAAGTTTGTTAAGATGTTTGGATATTTGGATGTTTGTTATAGTAGAGGAGACGTGGAAGATCGACCTTCACCGATCTGTTAACTCGATGAGACATATTTTTTATCAAATATAATTTATAAACAAATATGCCTATGATAACTTGCCTATCGAAAAGTGTTCATAGTTTTTTTTTTTGTTTTTTTGTGGAGTGCCTTTAGCCATCTTCCAGCTCCATCATCAGACCCTGGTTACCATCTAGGATCAAAGTACTCGTCAAGACGAATCAAACTAGTCCAAACTCGATGGGGTAATTCGCTATTTCATTAATTCAGTATGGCCAAAAGCACTCCACAATAAAACGACACAACCCCATCGAGTTTGGACTCGTTTGATTCGTCTTGACGAGTACTTTGATCCCAGATGGTAACCAGAGTCTGATGATGGAGCTGGAAGATGGCTAAAGGCACTCAAAAAAGAAATTAAAAAAAAATAGCTATGAACACTTCGATAGGCAAGTTATCATAGGCGTATTTGTTTATAAATTATATTTAATAAAAAATATGTCTCATCGAGTTAACAGATCGGTGAAGATCGATCTTCAACGGCTCTTAGACCATTAATCACGCAATAACTTCTGAACGGATTTATTTGCCTGAAATTTGGTATGGAGACAGTTTGAGACCTTATGAATAACATACAATAGAAATACATACAAATACAATATTGTAGGATAGTTTTTATACTGGATAATTGCATAGTTGCCGCGGGATAGCTATAAAAGAATTCGTCGCGGGCAACAGCTAGTCGTTAAATTATTCATCATCATCATCATTTCAGCCGAAAGACATCCACTGCTGAACATAGGGCTCCCCCCAAGGCTCGCTAAACAGATCGTTCCCGCGCCATCCGCATCCAACGCGATCCTGCAACCCTAACCAGTTCGTCGCTCCATCTTGTTGGAGGCCTACCTACACTGCGTTTCTCGGTCCGTGGTCGCTACTCGAGAACCTTTTTGCCCCATCGGCAGTTCTACGAGCGATGTGTCTGCCCACTGCCACTTGAGCCTGGCGATTCTTCGAGCTTTGTCGGTGATTTTAGTTCTTGCACGGATTTCATCATTTGTAATGCGATCCCGCAGAGAAACTGCGAGCATAGCCCTCTCCATCGCCCTCTGAGTGACTTTGAACTTTCTTATGAGGCCCATCGTTAGCGGCCACGTCTCATTGGCATAAGCCACAGAATAGGTGATTAATATTCCGCAATTGGCTAAGTAAAGTTTTTTGAAGAGGTGCTAAATATATTTTTTTTCGACAGTAGTCTTCTTCTAGACCGAGAAACTGCAGCTGTTTTATTTTTATCTCCTATTGTTTACTGGAAATATTTTTATAAGTGTTCGAGATGACATTTGTGAGATTTAATGGCTGACAAGCGGTTCGTGCTCAGTACTTAGCAGAAATAGAAAAAAAAACGAAGTCAATTGTCAATGTCAAATGAAATCTAACCGTTTGCGTTTCGTTTACTTTGCATTGTCCAAAAAGCAGTTCCAAAATAATGATCAAAAATATTCAATCGTGATTCAATTATCGTGCATAAGTCGTGGAGAAATGGGGAAAAATTGTAAATCCGGATTTTGTGCGGAGGTTGTTAAAAATAGTCCAAAAACACACCAAAACGCAAAGCAAATTAAACGCAAACGGTTTGACATGGACAAAAGTGACAGATGACTTAGTTTTTTTTCTGTTTCTACTAAGTACTGAGCACGAACCGCTTTTCAGCCATTAAATCTCACAAATGTCAACTCGAACACTTAAAAAAATATTTCCAGTAAACAATAGGAGATAAAAATAAAACAGCTGCAGTTTCTCGATCTTCAGAACGCCGCCTGTCGAAAAAAAATATAATTAGCACTTCTTAAAAAAACTTTACTTAGCCAATTCCCTTGGTGACCATAGTTTGGACTATGACATTTATCGTGAAGGATTATTCTTCAACCGACTTCAAATTAATGAATAAATGAGTACCTATGAGTAGGTATACAAATTTAAAAGTAGGAGGTTGTCAACTCGTGTGTATGTTTGTTTATTCCATAAGAATATGTGACCAAAATAAAGTAGGTAAGTAAAGTACTTTAAGTATTTCACCGAAGGCTATCCTCAGCTTAATATTTTGGTTCTTGTCGTATTTCTAGATGTTATCAGGGGCGGACCGTGAGTTTGTTGGGCCCTGGGCTTACTTGGGATGGGACCATAACCAAATAATTGCGATTATGTCCAAAACTGTCTTTGATTTTATACTAGGTCTCCGAAGGCCCCCAAAAGGCTCAAAGTGCCCCCTTTGTAACCACGAGGCCCTGATGGGCTGCAGCCCAAAAAGCCCTTTATGTAGATCCGCCCCTGGCTGTTATCCTTTACATTTTACGCTAGATACAAAACCTCGCGTCAATACAACGAAGGCAAGTGTAGGAGGCAGTGTATAGGTATGTTCTTAACATTTTTTTTTCTTTTGTTCTGAGCATTGTACAAGTGTTTGAAATATTGTGTTAAATTTAAACTATAAGAGAACTGTTTAGCTCGCAATAACGACCTTTTCACAATAAATGCCTGTGTGAATTCAATCAAGGACTACTGAGACAAAGTTCTACTGGAGATCGAGCTTATCTATGAATCGATTTACGTACTCTATTAAACGATATACGTTGATGATTATAAAACTTTTCCACAATTATGACAAGGCTT
The DNA here is from genome assembly GCA_947563465.1 of Archips xylosteana. Taxonomy (NCBI): domain Eukaryota; kingdom Metazoa; phylum Arthropoda; class Insecta; order Lepidoptera; family Tortricidae; genus Archips; species Archips xylosteana. The sequence goes on from OX387349.1 coordinate 10,366,997, forward strand.
TCTAACAATGATAATAGTGATTAAAAACGTCTAAATAATCTAAATAATGTCGTACCTAACTAGGTATGTTAGTAATCTAATCATAATCAAATAATCTGTTAGTTTTATGATAAAAACCTGTGTTCTTTTACATAACATTGTTGCTGTGGACTATAATATGAAAAATAAAATGTTTATAATTTTATTTTCAAGTTTTATTTCTAATTATCTATGCTTACCTACCTTACATACTTACCTAACTTAACAAATGCTTGCTTCCATAGACCTTAACGCTTAGGTACATATATATTATCCAATGTATATTGCATACTTAGGTACATACTGTAATCGCCAATAATGATTGCAACTGACCATGACCGCGTTTTAATTATTTCTAAGATGGTAAGTAGGTACCTACTTATCTCCTACGATGACTTAGTAGTCTTAGTAGTGGCTAGTTAGTACTAGCGCCACTAGCGGGCACGTCAGTGACATACCTAACAGTATTTACCTAATTCTATCACATTCTTCACGAACGTGGGAGTACGTACACACCGGAATGTTTTAGATATCCTACTGTAAGTACTAAGTATTATAAATTGTGAGTACTTACTTGCGAGCGTGTGTGATTTGCTTGTGATTTGGATGAAATTTGGTAGGTATTGTACAGCCAGCGTTAGAGAAAAGGAACCCTCTTGTTTTAAAACATAGAGCGAGTGTAATTTAACAGGATACAGCACCGGCTTACAATAGTCAAATAGCTTGAAAGTATTTAAACGATAACTTCCCCTAAAAATGCATTGGTAAGAAACAGCGCTGTCAAATGGTCCGCAAGGTCGCCCGATTTAACCTCGAGTAGACAAACTGTGGCCATAAATTAAAGTTATCGTCGTTGAAATGATTGCAACGCCGAATTATTACCGTAATGTTAGTTTATTTACTTAAAAGGACATGGCTCATCGTATGTTGAAACAAGTCCACTGCTGGCCGAGCCTATCCTTATAAAACGCGAGTGAGCAACCACATTTCAGAGCCAGAAGTTATCACTGGCAACACACTGGTTAAAGAATTTAGCTTTGAGACACTGTCGGATATCGGACATCCGAGTCGGATTCGCCGATTGATCTTTTTATCGAATTTGGAGCTACCTATAACTGTCCAGCCAGTTATTAAACGTACCTAATCAATCATCATCGACAACAGTCAATAATTTTAAGTGGTGGATAAGTATTCCACATTATCTTTGTTTTGTACATGTTCGTTTAGAGGCTCTACTGAGATCGTCGAACATTTTACTCAAAATTTCCATCCAAGGTTCAGCCATAACTACTATATTGTCGATCTACCGCAGGTGGAGTGATAAATCGCCGTTGACTTTGATGCCAAGCCCTATCCAGTGCAGAACCTTGAGAACCTTATTATTCGTAGTTTATAAACAGACATAGTTGAAGCACCTAAACACAATAAAAGAGATATCAAATTTTCATCTTAGATTACATTTCAAAACTAAACAAGAAAACTTTATAAATATGTACTTACTGCCTCACGCAAGATGTTTGTCAAGTAAAATGTATTTGGGCATTTTCAAAAAAAGTGTAGGTTACCCTTTACTTTTTTTTCAAATAATATAATATTAGGGGACACTCACACACAAATCGACCTAGTCCCAAACTAAGCAAAGCTTGTACTATGGGTACTAGACGACGATAGACATACTTATATAGATAAATAAATACTTAAATACATAGAAACTATCCATAACTCAGGAACAAATATTCGTGCTCATCACACAAATAAATGCACTTACCAAGATTTGAACCCAGGACCTCTTGCTTCGTAGGCAAGGTCACTACCAACTAGGCTAAAGCGGTCGTTAAATGTGGAAATATTGGGGTTTTCTTACTCAGAATCAAGAAAAAAATGTCCCAATTTTTTTTGTCATGCAGTTTTGTGACTTTTTTTTCATACAGTTATTATGGCTTGTCACAAAACTGACAAAAAAAAATTGTATGCAAAATTACGAATATTTTTTACGAACAGGGTACACCTTTTTTTGAAAATGCCCATTTTTCACTTCGCATGCTCGTAAAGTTGATCTTTATGTCGAGAGAATGCTGGATAAAATAGCTTTTTATGCTCTCGTGCATAAAGTAAAATCTTCGTCTAAGACCAAGGCAATCAGCCGCAAACAGCCACAAACAGTAGAAATTATTTTTTTAGAAATTAAATTAAATTTGAGTTTATTGTTTTTTTTAATAATACAGGTGTTTAATATTACGAAACGTGTGAGATGTGGCTATGTGAACATCTCGGGTACAATCTACTATATTTGATGTGCCTAACTTTTGTGAAATCTGTCTTTTCTTTAGGCAGGGGTTAGCATGCATAAAATAAATAAATAAGTACTCATGACGTGTTTGTAGTGTTTGATTTATAATCTTATTGCTGTTAAATAATCGCTACTAGAATTATAATCTAGTTGTACTGAGTATAGACTAAGTATTACGTTACATTGAAAACGTTCGTGAACGTAGACAGCACGAAAGAACGTGATCAACTTAATTGTTTGAAAATATTATCTTTGAGCTCGAAGTACCTATTCAGACGTATCTCGGCGTACCTGAAAAGAAAAAACGCACGTTGGTTGGTAAATAAATATTATTAGTGTAGATAAATATCACCTTAAAAATCTGGACATATCTGTTATTTGATCAAAATGTAATGCAGGGTTCGAGGATACAGGTATATCAATGGATATATATCATGATATATATCCGATATACAGGGTTATTTGTAATTCACTAGCATCCTTTTAACCCTAAACTCCTACCACTTAAACAAATGTTTTTTGTTTTACGGCTTTTGTCATAACTTAATATTTTTGGTGTAATAATGTTTTGAAAATTTGATTCTGCCTCTTATTTTTACGATACTCTGTGTATTTGTATGGAAAAAAAGTGCTTCATTTTAAAAAGTCGTAAAACAAAAAACATTTGTTTGAGTGATAGGAATTCAGGGTTAAGAGGATGTCAGTGAATTAAAAATAACCCTGTATATCAAATGATTTTTTATGATATATATCAATACAAAAATTGGTTAAAAAAAAATATATTATTAAGTAATTTTTGGCGTTTGTTACTGTATTTCTACTTCCCAAATGTAGATGGCGTTGGAGTAGAGTTACAAAATACTCCCTAATAGTAAGTTCTAATCCATAAATGGCAATGCCAGAAAATTTTTGTAACGAAAGACTCGAAAGAGTATGTTTTTTTGTGTTTATTCTATTATTTATTACAAAGAAAGTAATTGACAAAGTGCAGAAACGATGTAACACATATGCAAACAAATAGTATACATAAATAATACAATAAAATAATAACATGGCTTTCATACAAAATGGATATATATATATATATATATATATATATCACACTTTTGATATATATTGGATATATATCATAAATATCCGATATTTTGATATTTATAATAAATATCGGATATTTTCGAACCCTGATGTAATGCAAATAAAATATCACCTAGCACAGGGTCACCAAATGGCGGACCGCGGTCTGCCGACCCATTTTGTGTGGACCACGAGAACACAGCAACTTGCACTACAGAGTACGTAATTTAATAAAAATGTATCCCCGCATTATCTTTGTTGATGAACAAGCGACAAAGACTTCAAACTTCAGACAGATAGTCCGCAGCAAAAAATGTAATTTTTCTCATTGATGTGTAAAAAAATATCTTTGTTATTTCCGTAATTACAATTGTTTAATAAATATTTTTTTCTATAAAATGTTGTGTGGACCGCGATGGTCATTTCATTTCTTAAAACGGCCCCGAGCGAAACTAATTGGTGTCCCCTGCCCTAGCAAATATCCTATACCCAAAAAAGTCTTGTCGCGAGTTCCTTTATTTACGCTCAGGGAGCACAGGTGCGCTTGGTGTATTAGTAGAGTCGGCTGCAGAGAAACGTCACTCCCCTGCATCCAAAATTTGTATGCAGTGAGGGTCACGTTTCTCTGCAGCTAACGACTGTGTGTACCTAATACAGCACGTATTTTACTCGGGTGCCCAGTGAGCGCGCTGCGCGCAACAATTCGTTCTCATTATTTTATGTGGGAGTCTATATATTTGACATTTTGTAAATATAATTAGCGTGAAGAAGAAGCTCATTATGATGCTTGTCGCAAAGACTAATTATCAACTCAATGGGCTAGTCCGATCGCTCATATGAAGGCCAAAGTTTTTCATGTATTATATATGTATTTTAAAGTTACAAAATGGCGCAAATTCATTTTAACACCTGACATCAGCACCGTCTTTATACATTAGGCCGGGCAGAGCCTTGGAGCATACAGGAAATAAGGGTCTTATTGGAAAATAAAAAACAAATGAATAACAAGAAAAAGTTTACAATTATCGGACTTTCTAAGCCCCTGTAATTCCACGGGCCTTGGTTACCTACATGACTTATGTCTGCCCATGCGGTAAAGCCGGAACTGATGGTGGCGCATGTGAAGTAACACGACGCGTAAGGCTTTGCGTATAAGATCAGCTTAGATTTTTGCTCAAGGCCACAGAATAAATAATTGTACAAGTCACGTTTGCATCGATTTTGCTAGAACGTTGTAGGTACTTATGTATCTAAGAGCTTGCACAGTTTTTAAATATTGTCTTAGTGTTGTTACAGGTATTCACTAAGAAAGAATCTAGAAGTCAAACTTAAATTCAGGACTCTTGTGCAACATCATCCAATAATGATCCGAAGGCATAGCAGTGGCACATAAGAGAAAATTGTATCTTGCATTTTTGCATGGGTGGAATAATATAGTTGTCTAGGGTCTCACCTTCCAAAATCGAAATCAATATCGGAGAGTTCAAATTGCACCAGTGACCACGTCCCCCACATGTAGTGTGAAGCTAAAGCCATTTGCTCCACTTCAGTCCAAATCTTTTCCACGACCTTAGGGTCTGGAGTCTCCACATTTAGTAGCTCCGAAAGATACACAGTTATCCAGGATATTTGGAAGTCCTTGCTTGGATATTTATTGTAATCAATATCATCGATTGACAGGCCTAAAATGAAAAAGAACCGATGTTGATTTTAGTGTTTTCAGGTCGAACGTGAACAAAATATTAAAATACATCTTACTTACCAACAAATTCATTAAAATGATTTGCTATATCGAAAGCTTGATAATTGTACGTGGCATATTCATAATCTATGAAAGATATGGTTCCTTCATCTTGGTTGTGGATAACGTTTCCTAGAAGCAAATCATTGTGAGCAAACACGATCGGGCTCTCAGTTTTGGTTAAGTACGACTTTAATCGCTCGGATTCTATCCTTAGTCTGGTTAGTGACCCAAAGCTATCGACAAATCTAGATGGACAAAAAAAATCACGGTCAATTTTAACTTGGGTCTATTTCAGAAAACTTCATAATTTAGATAGAGTGATAATGATAAAGCAAACATGATTGTAGAAGAGTGTCGTACTACGTAGCGTTTGTTGTTATGAGTTAGACGCAATATTAATGGAGCATCCCTTCAAATTTGCGTCTGATAAAGTGATAACAGACGCGTATTCGTCGTTGCAAAATCAAAGTGAGAATTAGCTGCGCATTTTTTATTCGACACCTACCTCGTCACTTTAAAACACGCAGGTAAGTAGTAGTTAGGTACTTTCATTTACACTGGCTAAGTATTTGCTTAGAGGACCTTTACCTTCTACAGAGCCTTCAACCGGAGCGGCCACGGTGGTCAAAATTTGCGTACGTCTATTGCCCATCGTCCGTGACTAGTTTTGTTCTCTTGTGCGTCTATTTTTGAGCACTTTGGCCTCTCATAAATTTGTTTAGAAACAACAGGCGAACATAGGCATCCAAAGGCATAAGGTACCTACAATGACGAGCTAGATAGGATCTACGTCTACGCAAGTACGATCCGAGGAAAGTAGGTCAGTAAAATTGTCAGGCCCTAATGAGGCCGAAAATATTACTCCAAAGAAATCACTAAACAAACATAAAAGTAATCTTAAATGATTAAATGAGAACCAATCACACTTACGAGTAGTTAGGTAAATAATAGACAAGTGCCGTATCAATTGAAATAAATTGATTTGAAACATTGCTTTGTTGCCAATGATTGTTTTTATGGGTATGTGACCAACAAAATTAATATAAATTAGTTGGAATGCACCGATGTCTCAAAGCACTTAAATGGCTACATTGCATTTGTTAAATATACTGTAGAGGTCATTTTGGACGCGAACGTGGTTGGAATGGAAACATTGAATCGATGTTAGGTATCGTATATTGACATCTCATCGGTTATTTACGTACAGTCCTTAAGTACAGTCGCACATCACAAAGAATTTCGTTCAATGACCTTCACTAAAAATTAAACTGTGCGAGCGTGACGGAGAATATTTACGTGCGAGCGATAGAGACACATAGTGACAGGTCATTATACGAAATTCTTCGTACCTCGCGACCGTGCTTTACCGTATCCGGCATAATAAGATAAGTGTACTTATCTCGACCAAATTATAAATTGTTGTTCTTCTGTACTAGGAAATAAGTAATGTAAACAAGCAGATTACGATTCACAGCGTCTTGCTTGGTAACCCCACTGAAATTTAAGCACTGGAAGATAGTGCAAGCATAACAATGTAACATTTGTATTCTAATTAACAATCATGTATTTTTTTTAATGATATGTACAGAATTAGAAACGAAAGTAGTATACAGAGGTAGTGTATTTGTAGTGTACCTTACTTTAAATGATGTAAAAAAGCTAGACAGGTACATACTTATTAATTAGCCTGTAACCTATCAAGGTAAATAGGTACCTATGTCATGCATGTTTTTTTTTTAATTTTCGTGTTTTTCCAAATTGTTGAACTTACCTTTTAAAACAGTTGGAACTTTGGTTCTTTATTTTATGCAAGGCTATGTCATTGTGATTCCTGAATGAAAATGGTAAATATGATCTCACTTACCTCTTTTGTTTATTTTCATCAGAAAAAGGCTCTGGTAATAAATTCAGAAACTGATCTATTTTATCCCACACCATTGGATTTTTTTTTATCTGTAAAAAAAAGATGAAACTATGAAAACTCGAGTTAAATAAATAAACAGGGTAGGTATACATTATTATTATAAAATAAAAACTAAAAGATACGTGTTTCGTAAGAAATAAAGTGAAAAACCATTAATTTAATAATATCCGACAACCTTCAAATACAACCGAACGACCACAATTGAATAAAACTGGTTTTAATTTAGTCGCCTCGCCATCGCATTTCGCGAAATATTCCTATTAAAGCTGTTTATCAAATTGTGTATCGATCGAACTCCTAAAAGTTGTAGTAGCTATTCTCGAGTAGATTAAAACGCAATTTCTAACTATTGTTTATAATTTTTAACATGTTGTAATAAATTGAAATGAACACATCATCATTTTGAAAGGACCTTGAAGCATTCTCTGTCAGACAACTTTTAAGCAAAATAAGTTTTTTTTTCGGACGGACTGTTGCTGTTAGCCTTTAATGGGTTTATCAACTTATCGGAGCGAGAGCAAGCTGCCAGACGGGCTGCTCAGCAAAGGGAAATTTATCTTAGCATAGCATGCCAGAGGGTGCTCCTATTCAGTAAATCGTAATTAAAGTGTGTTCACTCAGGGCGTGAGTGAGAAAAAAATATCACCGAGTTTTACCTTTTACCGCCCCGCCCTAGGCCAGAGTCTATAAGTATTCACAAAGACTCGCGGCAGACGGTGTAATAAAACGTGCAAATGAAACAACGCACACCATGTTCTCTCTCGCACTTAGGTACCCTGTACCGTGCACATAAGTACGTTTACAATGGGTTTTAAGTGGGGTATTTTATATGTGACAAATATAATTGTTTATAATGTAATAGTTTAATAATCATTAGTTATGATCAACCCTTTCCTATGGCGATTTGTACACATTAGTACAGCTAGAGGTAACGCCACCAGAGTTGAGGCCACGCACACAACCACATCTCATGTAATGACAGCGGGATTTTGACGTTGTGTTGACGTTTAACGACAACACAACGTCAAAATCCCGCTGTCATTACATGAGATGTGGTTGTGTGCATGGCCTCAACTCTGGTGGCGTTACCTATATGACTCGCGCATATTGCATTTACGCGACAGTTCAGTAAACTGGACCGTGCGCATCCCTAAAACCGCATAAAAAGTGATTTATGGCACCGTCTGCGGCGAGTCTTGTGAAAAGTATATATAGGGAAATCCGCGCATAATACATAATTAAAATAGTCCAGACCAGACCTTTATTACGATATATTTTTGATTTTATGCTTTAAATGACATGAATGTATGTATTTTTTTAAATTTGATTATGATTTGCCTATTTTACCAAATTATTAAGGACGACTCATTAGTCGTCCTCATTAGCTTCTACTAAAGTAGGTTAAGACTTTTTGTGATTCGATTACTACCAAATTATGGGCTCAGGCTCGTTCGGTCCGTTTCCTAACATGTCTGCTTCTCAAACTGGTCTTCTTCCAAGAAATGACTCTTTCCTATAATGTCAGCAAATGGTTTCCTATCATGCCACTGTCCTAGAATGATCGTTTCCTATTATGTCCGTTTCGAAAATTGACCTGCTTCCTATAATGTCCGTTCCTTGTGATGTCCTATTCCTACGATGTATGCTTCCTATAATGCCCACTATTTATGTTCTAAAGCCCGTTTCCTACAATGTCTGCTTTTCAAAATGTTTTCTTTTTTGTCCCTGAATTCAAGAAGTAGTTTCCGGAAGTACTTGAAATAAACATGCCTGGGATACTTCGGGGCATCTATACGAAAGTGATGTAGCAAAACATTATCGACAAAAAAATATATCGCTTCCGGTAGGTACATTAGCACCTAAGCTCAAATTACCCTTATACTCAGTAACAACCCAATATGTCAAAAACTCATAGTGTCACATAAACATAAATTAAATAGCCTAATCTCTAAACACCAGAGTCCCAAAAAACACCAAAAACAAACTGATCGTGTAGAAACCTTTGTTTAACCAATGGAGATTCTTATTTTGTTTCACTTTTTCATGTTTTTTTTTCAAAGTTACTTTATTAAGTGATTGTAGTTATTAAATAAATATTGTAGAGTTGTAGTATAAATAAATTTAGGGTATTTTGAGAATCAGACATTTTGAGAAGTAGACAACATAGGAAACTGACACTGTGGGAAGAAGACAATTTTAGGAAACACACCGAACGAGCCTGAGCCGCGACAATGTGGGAAGAAGGTTATTTGAGAAGCAGACATTTTAGGAAACAGACATTTTCAAAAGTAGACATCATAGGAAACGGTCAATGTGGGAAGAAGGCCACTTTAAGAAGCAGACATGTTAGGAAACGGACCGAACGAGCCTGAGCCAAATTATGAAAGTTAAAAGACTTATTATTATTTAATTAGGTAATATTATATAAAACACTATTGTATTAAGTTATCCTGTAATAATAGCTGTTATCTGAATAACAAATAAATGCAACACATTTTGGAGATTTTCAACCGACGAAAAAAACGAAGGAGGTACTCAAGTCGACGCGTATACATATATCAGTTAAAAACCTGGTTGTTGCCTTTAAGACTAACAACTCTTTGTACTCTAGGCTATGTAACCACAAAGACCAGGTAGATAAAGGAACTAGATCGGGGGTATACAAGCTTATTTGTAATGACTGCAATAGGATATACGTAGGACAGACAGACCGAAGTTTTAATACTAGATTTAAAGAACATGTTTCGGCATGAGCATCCGGATAGATCGAATTTTGCAAAACATTTGTTGGAATCAAATCATACATTGTTAGATTCGGATTCTTATGATGTGTTACATTATTGCGGCAAGGGGTTGCGTCTGGATGCTCTGGAATGCATGGAAATAATTAAGAACAACACTATGGGGTCTATTATTAATGAACAGGTAAATTTAGTATCTTCTCCTTTACTGCGGCTTGGGTCTAATTGACGAAATTTCATTTTTTTAGAAAACTACTCCAGGAATCGAAAGAGTTTTGCCTCCTGAACACGGAAAAATATTTATTATAATTTATTTCTCTATATTTTAAAAAAATACAAGAAATTAAAACAATATATCTGAATTTACCAAACACTACCACAGAATAGATATGTTTCCTTTGCCTTTTTCACCAGAAAAAGAGCTGTCATAATTTTAAATCTGACATTAAGGTAGAAGCGCACGCTCTAGGCGCGAAATTCAAACTTTTTACACTTTTTAATTTATTGTCGGTAAACGGTGTTACTGTTTAACTTCATATGGTGTTTGCGCTTGAAAAACAGTGTTCTTTATATTTTTGTATAAAGTTTTTTAAGAATAAAACTATTAGCTTGAAATAAAAGTTGTCAAAACGTTGAAAGTCCGAATTTCTATGTTTGACAACTTTTATATCAAGCTTATAGTTTTATTCTTAAAAAGCTTTACACAATAATATAAAGAACATTGTTTTACAACCGCAAGTACCATATGAAGTTAAACAGTTACACCATTTACCCACAATAAATTATGGGTAAAACCTATAAAAATTTTGAATTTCGCGCCTAGAGCGTGCCGTTCCACCTTAACATTGAGATTTGACACATACATACATGATCTATTTTTATTAATGTTAAACGACGTATTATTGAATTAAATAAGATTTTAAAGGAGCTCGTACTTGTGATCGAAAAGCAAGAAAGAACCAAACCGACTAAGCAAACCACACACACAACGTCAACGTCAGATTTACGTAATCACTTTTTTTTAATAGAGACTAGACTAAAGCAATGGATCTATTGTGTGGTAGTTTTGGAGTTATGCCCTTTTAGAATAAGCACATTTTAAAAAAAAAATATAATAAATAAATTAATAATCCTAGTGAAAATTTAAAACTATCAGCGTCTTTCTCTTTCCAAACAGAATACAGAGAACGAATCAAATTATAGTCTTAGAAATATGAAATGTTGTCAATTTGAGCAACAACAGTTAGTATTAATAAAATATGCCTTATCGATAAATAAACAAAAATTCAAGGTACCTAGTTTTATATTATTATAATAAAAGTTAATTTTTGTGGGGTAGTTTGTTTGAGAAAAATAAAGTGGGTACTTGAGAATAAGTTACAGTGACAAGTTAAAACGTTTTTTTGGTTTGTTAGTCTAACATAATTTTGGTAGCATAGCGTACGGTTGTGGTGCCAACTCTGAAGATGAGATCTGGTCAAGTTCGAAACGCGTCAGTGTAGTTTGGTGGTGGTGATAACTGGGTTTGTGTGATTTGTGTGTGTTCGTACAGTGTGGAGGTGGAGGAACTGCATGAACACGCATTTCTTACATAAACGTAACTATCGTAAGGTCGCGGGTGAGCAAAGTAATTGTTTCAGTTCATTATTTCGTTAGTGTTTAAAATTTCGTTCCATATTTTTTATGCTAAACCAATTTGTTGGTGCTGAAAGCGAACCGCACATTTTTTGATTTAAAATAGCGGATGACATTTCGAGGTCAGAAATCGTCATGGCTGTCGTTTTGGACTAATTAAGCAGCACTGAGCGCGAATCAGACAATTTTTAGCCACCGACACAAAAAGAGGGGTGTTATAAATTTGACCGCTATGTGTGTGTGTATGCAGGGCTGGGCAAAATACATGCTTTGCTTTAATTAAAATACAAATTACAAAATACTATCTCGCATGTATTTAAAATACGAAATACAAAATACTTTTAAGTCGGGTATTTGAAATATAAAATACAAAATACAGTATTTCAGGTATTTTTATTTAAAATACAAAATACAAATTACAAAATACTAAGTAGAATTAAAACTAATCCAACACGGCATGGGCAAGCAGAGTAAAAGAAAATGACTCTCTTTAAACATGAAACTACCGTGAGGTCGTGAGACTCACTCATAGTGAAACAATACAGATTATGGTCCGAGAGCTGGCACCAATTTTTGGGTAGGTGTTTGAGGCAAGCTGAAAACTTGTCAAATACTTCTCCTATTATACCCCAACACGAAACTGCAAACCTGGCTGGTGAGTAGCGGGGCTAAATGAACCTATGAATTTTTAATTTTTGTGTTTTTTTTTGTTTCCAAAAATATATTTGAGGCAATATGCAATTTTTATGTTGTTGTTTAATGTTTAAAGAATAAAAAAAATATTAAGCCAGACGATTTAGTTGGGGCTTTAATATTGCCAGGCGCGTGCAAACATATTTTTCATAAAAATAAAAAAAATGTAATTTGAGGCAACTTGAAATTTTAATAGGGTATTATTTATAACTAAAAAATAAGATTCTCAAAAAGACAGGTCATTTTGGTGGGACTTACTACCTGCCAGGTGATCTAACAAATATACTCACTCGCACGGATATATCATTTGTTAGATCACCTGGCAGGTAGAAAGTCCCACCAAAATGACCTGTCTTTTTGAGAATCTTATTATTTTTATATTTTTTTGAAAAATAAAAATATGTTTGCACGCGCCTGGCAATATTAAAGCCCCGACTAAATCGTCTGGCTTATTTTTTTTTATTCTTTAAACTACAACATATAAAAATTGCATATTGCCTCAAATCTATTTTTGGTACCAAAAAAAAATAAAAATTATAAATTCAGGATCATTTAGCCCCGCTAATCACCAGCCAGGTCTGCAGTTTTATGTTGGGGTATAATAGGAGAAGTATGTGACAAGTTTTCAGCTTGCCTCAAACACCTACCCTAAAATTGGTGCCAGCTCTCCTACTATTACTCACGTTTAAAAACGAGTCGAGTTTAACTCTACAGTTTCGGACTAATCCGTAACCCTTCCTCTCGGAAGAGCACGCTACGGCTGTGCCAAACGTGCACTCAAGTACGCTACGGCCTGAAATACCTATGTCGACTTAAACTAGTTTTGAGACGTGGGTAATCCGTATTATTTTACTAAAAATTACTCTCATGAAAGGAAACTAGGTACTTTTACTGATTAAAAGCAGAGTTTCCTTTCCTAAACACCAGACTTAAGTGTTATCTGCCTCTCATAGGGGAATGAATAAAGTTATGTCTACACCGGTGCGTTTTCATGTTCAACTTAAGATCGCTAAATGAAATCTAAAAGTATTTTGTTAAAATGTATTTTGAAGTCATAAGTATTTGAAATACTAACTACAAAATACCTTAGCGTCAGGTATTTGAAATACGAATTACAAATTACATTTTCAGCGAGTAATTGAAATACAAATACCAAATACGTATTTGTATTTCAATTACGTATTTCAATTACAAGTAATTCAAATACTGCCCAGCCCTGTGTGTATGTCTGTCTGTGGCATCATAGCTCTTAAACGGGTGAACCGATTTGGACGCGGATTTTTTTTATTTGAAAGCACTTACAAATAATTTATTGAATCAGGCGTTACTTTGCGGAGGTCCATATTAATGAACTGAAACAATTACTTTGCTCACCCGCGACCTTAAGGTTAATTAAGGTCACGGGTGAGTAAAGTAAGTAATTGTTTCAGTTCATTACTTAAATTTCAATTATCTCAGAAATGGTTCATTTTTGCATAGGGCATTATGGCACAAAATGATTGCAAATGACCTCCCCCATAACCCTTTAATGGGAATAGGTCGACTGACTTACCAATAACCCTGTATACAGGGTGTCCCAAAACTCAACGATAACCTGGTACCGGGCGAGAGGTCAAGCTATACCAACTGACAAGATTTCATATTTCTAAAACTATAATTTGATTTATTCTCTGTACTGTTTGGAAAGAGAAAGGCGCTGATAGTTTTAAATTCTCACTATAGGATTATTAATTTACAACAAAGTATTTAAGATGTGCCTATTCTAAAAGGGCATAACTCCAAAACTACCACACAATACAACGTGCCCACCAGGTTTCCGCGAGAGTCTAACCACGCATTCCTGAGGCCATATGGAGTAATAAATGTTATGCGAACCTAGGTCGAATTATGCTTTTTAACTTTTTATTTTTTCATACATAGGTAATAAATACGCAATCCCAGCACCTCCACCACTTTTATAGTAAAATTTAAACAGAAATGGAAAATCTCAAAAACTAAGCATATTTCAACCTAGGTTCAGATAACATTTATTACTCCATATGGCCTCAGGAATGTGTGGTTAGACACTCGCGGAAATCTGGTGGGCACGTTGTAGATCCATTACTTTTGTCGTCTCTAGTAAAAAAAAAGTGATGACGTAAATCTGACGTTGAGGTTGTTATCAAATTTAAAATTATTACAGTTATTTTTTCTGGTGAAAAGGGCAAAGGAAACATATCTATTCTGTGGTAGTATTGGTAAATACATACAGATTTTTTTTTAAATTTCTTGTATTTTTTTAAATATAGAGATATAAATTATAATAAATATTTTTCAGTGTTCAGGAGGCAAAACTCTTTCGATTCCTGTAGTAGTTTTCTGATGTCAAAAAAATGAAATCTCGTCAATTCTGAAAAAAAGTGATATAGATTTTTTTCTTATTTTTTCCAGAACTGGTATAGCTTGACCTCTCGCCCGGCACCAGGTTATCGTTGAGTTTTGGGACATCCTGTATATAAACCGAAAATATCCATGTAAAGAAAAAAATATATAACATCCCAGACTAAGGTACAATCATCATAAAATTTCTGCTTTTGTTAGGATTTGAACCCATAACCTTTAGCTTTTTAATCAGGGTTACTAACCACTACATTATCTGCTGGTCATGTGACATGTTCATTTGTTCATTTACAGTCCTAATCTTTATTATGAAGATTGATAAAACAATGTTTTACTTGATAATGAGTCAAGATAACTAAAAAGTGAGATGAAGAACCAGATTCTACTTAGTTAATTTAACTACTATAAGATAAAAGATAAAAGCTAATAAAAGTGTGTTAAAAAGACAAGCTACATATACACATATATGTCTTGGATTTTGTTAACACAAAAAATCATTAAATTAGTACAGGCTCATGTTTTATGTTTAATAAACTTCATTAGGAATTTTATGACTCTCAAGAATCATGATACTTTGTTAAATTAATACATATTTAAATCAATAGGAATAGGTGATTTTTGTAACACTTATCAATAAAAAAAAATAGATATGCTATAGGAATGATTAAAAAAATTGGTTTGCAATGCTAAAATTCACAAAAATACTCACTTCGGGTCCCAGTTCCACTTTATGCATCTTGGCCATTTGTTGAGCAACTAGAGGCCAAACCTTTGCATCCAAAACAGTATCCACATTCAGGGTCACTCCTGGGAAATACTGGTAAGCCAATCCATTTTCAAATATTCCATATATTTTGGGTGCCAAACCAAGTACATTAAGCTTTTTAATATTCCTAAGAAAAAAAAAAACAATTAAAAACACAAAACAAAAACCAAAATGCTTAGTTTGTGGACCTTACCTCAGCTCAGCAGTTCTGTCAATAATTAAATCAGTTTTGTTTCCGTAAATGCGAACAAGAACCACATTCTCCCCATTTTTAACAGAATCATTAAATTGTGACTCAGTGTGCTGACATGCAACTAATTTATTTGTGATACCGTCTGTATACAACTGCAAACAAATATTGATTGTTTTAATTTTGTATAAATTAAGTAATTTTGCTAGCACTATGACATTTTCTGTACTTGTATTAAAAATATATATTACATTACTATTATATTGCCTACTTACCTTAAACTTCACATTTTCTTTACACCATTCTGGTCTTATAAATTCAAGAAGCTTGAATATTCCAGTATATAAATCATTTTCTTCAATTTGAATAGGTACAAAAATATCACCAGCAGGTAAGCAAACCGAACTCATTTTTCAAAATATTCTACTTAACACAATTTTTTCGATTTTCACAATATAATTAGGTCAATAAATTAGATATCATATAATATTTTCATACTAAACAGTTCAAAACTTGACAAGACAAGTGTGGTAACTAAGAACAAGATAGACTGACTGTATCATTATTGAGCGCCAGCAGTATTTATATTACGCCTGCTGCACAAATTACCTAGTCGTGGAATATTATGCCGCGGTAAATTTGTCGCATACATATTTGCTCAGATAATTTGTACTGATTTGTACCTTCTGCGCCAAGTGATAGTTGCAGCAGTGACAGCGACTGTCAACTATAACTGACAGATAAGTGACAGATTTGAAACGTAATTAGCCACTCTAAGGCCCATACTACACGGGCGCTTTTCCCGCCGCGGGAAACCGCTCGACGGAACTGCCGCAGACCGCCAAACTACACGGAACGCGGTTTACCGCTGTCTTTTGTTCATTTCAACATGGATCCGCCAATGATAACTGCGCTTAATTAATAATGTAACAATTTGAAAGGAAATATGTTAATTTGCACGCTTTTGGTTTCATAAAATACCTAGTTATATTCTTTTAAAAGCGTTTTTCTATAAAAAAGACACGTCAAGATTGTTTACCTTATTTCTAATGCTAAAAAAACGAAATACGCACGACGAACGAGCGCCCTCGCGCAAAGCCCCGCGCCGCGCAGAATGACGCAATAGCGGGAAACCGCCCGTGTAGTTTGAAGCGGCGGTTATCAGCGGCGGTTTAACGCTGCATGCGGCGGTCGAATTTCTCCCGCCCGTGAACCGCGGCGGGAATCCGCGCAGTGTAGTATGCAGCATACAACTTCCATATAAAATTGTGTCTAGTGCGGTTCAGAAGCGGTTTCCCGCGGCGGGAGAACCGCCCGTGTAGTATGGGCCTAACCGTGCTGTGTACTGGTACAGTGGTACTGCCTGAGGGGAAAACGGTCACTAAATTTAACTTTCGGCACAGAATATACAGGGTGTTTGGTAGCTACGTGCAAAGCTTTAAGGGGGTGATAGCCGAGGTATTTTTGAACATTTTTAGCCATATATGTCTTAGCCGAAATTTGATATTTTTTTTTTAAATTGAAGACTTAGAAATTTTAGGAAAATACCCAGAATTTGATAGTCACGAGTCAATATTGCCCCAATGAGCGTTAATTTGGAAACAAAATCATTTATTTCGGATATTTTAATGTGTATTGGACCAAATGAAATAATTTTTAAGTGTCTTTCTTGCCAGAAAAACAAAATGGAGGCATTCGAAATTACTCAAAATGTCTTAGGTTGGAACAGAGTAATTTTTCTGTGCTATAAAAAAAATTTAAAAAAAATCCTTGAAATGTTCAAACATTTTTAAAAACATGCCTGTTTATTGTTCTTTCTTTTAAGGTATCACTCATTCACATTGCTTGCTAAATCTGAGATAAAAAGTAAAAACCAAACTTAGGGAGCACTCGCTAAGAGAATGTACTAGTCTTGGAATTTCACGTTAAAGGTACTAACTAGTAAATTACTTGAAAAAAAGATTAAAATTAAATCATTAATCTTCGGTTTGTTGTAATTTGAATACTAAATTAATTAATTTTACAATTTTTTTTTACATTAATAAATCAAATGTATAAAAATTTCCACAATAAATACCATCACAGTACACCAAAGTCCATTTTAGTCTGATAAAAAAGTTCTAAATTCAAAATCAAAGTTTTGAATTTAGAACACCTGTACTTTTAAAAAGATACATTTTTAAATGTGGAACGTTTGAAATTTGTTGAACTTCCAATTTCAAATTTAGTGTCTTATGAAAATTCAGCGATCGGTTGTTGCGGGTTTTCAAGAATTACATTTTGTAATTTAAATATCATAAACATGGCTGATTATAGCCACGAAGATTATGCTAACATCGTCTTCACGTATGGCAGGGCTAACGGTAATGGAGCATTGGCACGGCGAATGTACGATGTTTATGATATTTAAATTACAAAATGTAATTCTTGAAAACCCGCAACAACCGATCGCTGAATTTTCATAAGACACTAAATTTGAAATTGGAAGTTCAACAAATTTCAAACGTTCCACATTTAAAAATGTATCTTTTTAAAAGTACAGGTGTTCTAAATTCAAAACTTTGATTTTGAATTTAGAACTTTTTTATCAGACTAAAATGGACTTTGGTGTATTGTGATGGTATTTATTGTGGAAATTTTATACATTTGATTTAATAATGTAAAAAAAAATTGTAAAATTAATTAATTTAGTATTCAAATTACAACAAACCGATGATTAATGATTTAATTTTAATCTTTTTTTCAAGTAATTTACTAGTTAAGTACCTTTAACGTGAAATTCCAAGACTAGTACATTCTCTTAGCGAGTGCTCCCTGAGTTTGGTTTTTACTTTTTATCTCAGATTTAGCAAGCAATGTTAATGAGTGATACCTTAAAAGAAAGAACAATAAACAGGCATGTTTTTAAAAATGTTTGAACATTTCAAGGATTTTTTTTAAATTTTTTTTATTGCACAGAAAAATTACTCTGTTCCAACCTAAGACATTTTGAGTAATTTCGAATGCCTCCATTTTGTTTTTCTGGCAAGAAAGACACTTAAAAATTATTTCATTTGGTCCAATACACATTAAACTATCCGAAATAAAAGATTTTGTTTCCAAATTAACGCTCGTTGGGGCAATATTGACTCGTGACTGTCAAATTCCGGGTATTTTCCTAAAATTTCTAAGTCATCAATTTAAAAAAAAAATATCAAATTTCGGCTAAGACATATATGGCTAAAAATGTTCAAAAATACCTCGGCTATCACCCCCTTAAAGCTTTGCACGTAGCTACCAAACACCCTGTATAATAGCACAGATTACTTAATAGTTACTTCGTAACAGATACTGCATCCCGTACAAAATCTTGGTACTTACCGCGATTGTAGCCACAGATTATACTACTCCGTCTCCTTAAGAATGTGTGCGTGCCGACAGTGACAAGGGCTGGCAGTTTGGATTAAATTTTTTTTTTCTACATGTTGTTTTACCATTTTGTCGGGATAATTGCTATATATTATATCCATGCAAACTTTCTAGCACTAATATTCTTTAAGCTAAGCCACGGACGGACAAAGAGACAGACGGTCATGGCGAAACTATAAGGGTTCCGTTTTTGCCATTTTAGCTCTGGAATCCTAACAAAAAAGGATATTTATTGTAATGCGTAGAACACATTGCCATGCTCATAGTACCCTAGCGTTATACTAAATACGAAGGTTAACTTTCGAACTTCGCATCGTGCCATCCCGCTCACGCTTATAGCTTTTTATAGAAGAGTAAGAGGGACAGCACGATACGAACTTCCAAATTGTTATATTAGCTATTAATTCTAGCATAGTCATATTAAAATTTGCCCCCTGTTTCACCATTCACTTATAAAAGTCCAGGCGGCATATTTTTTCCGTGGAACACGAATGAACGTGTGTCGGCGCGCGCTTGTGACAACCTACTGGAATTTCGATCGCAGGCGATCGTCCCCGCGGTAGGTAAATATCGCGCGTAAGTACATGGCATGCATGAGGCCTGATAATAGTACTAACGTAAACTTAGTAAATATTCAAATACGTTGCTTTCTGTGATACAAAGGATAATGCTATTTTTTTTGTATTTAATTATTATTCACTATTTTTGTATACGCTCGTTACAGGCAACTAAAACTTGAAAATGTTGTATAATCATTTTAGTTAAATGTCTGAAAATACGTTTGTGTTTGGCTGGATTTTGTGTTTTACCTATATGAAAAAACGCGGAAAAGATGCACCAAATTGGATATTTAACCGACAGGCAACACTATATTCTGTCAATTTCTAGAAAATTCGGGCACGCACCGCACCGCAAACTTCGAGCAAAGCGAAAGACTGTTGAGAGTGACTTGCTGAGACACCGGTGATTGTCTGCGAGTACTGAGCGTGATTGTCAGCAACGTGTTTTTCGTACTTGTGATCACAAGAAAGAGCATCAATAGTTAAAAATACTACAGAAAAATATTTTTGAGTCACAATGGCTGCTATGTCTGTCATAGGTATTGATTTCGGCAATGAATCTTGCTATATCGGTGTGGCAAAAGCAGGTGGCATTGAAACTATTGCAAACGATTACAGTCTTAGGGGTACACCGTAAGTAAATTTCTATCTTGGTGAATAATTTTTTGACAGAAAAATGTCTGTTTCCCTTTTCTAAAAAATTGACATCCTGCCTCGAATTCTTCGATGATTTGCACGTCATGTTCATGTCAATACCGTGTATGGTTATAAGAAATGTTCAATTGGGAAACGAATTTATTTAGTACTTTAAATGAAAAGGACATTAATTTTATTCATTTTATATTGAATAAGTCATGGTTGAGAGAACTATTTCTTGGTTATAACAATGTCAGTTTAAGGCCACTACTTACGCGAGCCTTCTATCTGTTCTAATCTGACTGTAACTGGGTTACAAGAAATCATTGCAGCTGACTAATAATTTGGAGGTTATAGTTTTCTGCTTGTTCATTTACAGATCATGTGTCGCATTTTCGTCAAAAAATCGAATATTGGGGGTGGCTGCAAAGAACCAGATGGTTACAAACATGAAAAATACTGTCTTTGGCTTCAAAAGATTGTTAGGGAGGAAATTCACAGACCCCCATGTTCAGAAAGAATTGAGACACTTCCCATTCAAAGTAGAACAAAGACCTGATGGTGGCATTGGCATCCGAGTCAACTACCTTGGAGAGGACAATGTCTTCAGTCCTGAACAGGTATGTTCAATGGTATCACAGAAAACAAGACAAGTAGCCATCTTTGAACTTTATTTTAATGTTCATTCATGAATTAATCATTACCTGGGTAAAACTAAAATGTACTTCTATAGAAATAGAAACTGTTAAGTTTTTCTCTCTAAATGATATTAACTGTATGCCCAAAGTTGTCCCATCTACTTCATACAAAATTTAAGTAGATGTTTTTGACTGGTGATGTAAATATGATTCTGAGTAGGTCATTGGTAGATGATCTAATCCAGATGTATAAATTTTTTAGACTCCATTTGGTTTTAAGAACTGTCTTTGTTTAAAGGATAGTTTGATTTTCTGTGGTGTCCCATGAGGCTGACATAGTCAAATTTAGTGTACTTTAGCTTCATTAAAATTTAGATAAATAATGTCAAAAAGTTGTTTTTTTTTTACCATGGTTTTCAATGTATACTGATTACAGGGGTCATTGTAAAATGAATACCATAAAACTGTCTAAGTGCAAAAAGAAGCACTGTATTAAAAAGAGAACTTTGTTATTAAAGCACCAATCACATTAATGTGTCATATTTCTTACAGATAACAGCAATGTTGTTTACGAAGCTCAAGGATATTGCTGCCACAGCTTTGCAAACCCAGATCAATGACTGTGTCATTTCTGTGCCCAGTTACTTCACTAACGCTGAAAGGAATGCTCTGTTAGATGCTGCTTCTATTGCTGGTAATAATTACAAAATATTTTTCCTTTGTGACATTTAAAATTAGCTCTAAATATAATGATGTGTATCAGTTATTATTTTACATCTTGCTCATTATGATTATAGTAAAATGAATTGTCATATTATAGTAGATTACTTACTTAAATTTAATTTCTAATGTCCGTTTATCACTAATATTAATATTATTATTTTTTCGTATTTAGGTCTCAATGTTCTACGCCTTATGAATGAAACTACAGCTACTGCCCTGGCTTATGGTATCTATAAACAAGACCTGCCAGCTCCTGAGGAAAAACCAAGAAATGTAGTTTTTGTGGACTTTGGTCACAGTTCTCTTCAGGTAATGTTAACATTTTGAATCTAGGTTATATTAGCTGACCATTCATGTATGACATACATACAAAGTCCTTAAAACCAGCTACATTCATGATTAAATCGCATCCCCAACCGAATAAAGCGGTAATATGAAATGCCTTAGTTTGTAAACTAAGCATTATCCAGTCGCTTCATGGCTTAGTTTGTAAACTAAGGCATTACATATTACCGCTTTATTCGGTTGGGAGTGCGAAATGTTTGATAGAAAAATTGTCATGTGCACCAGACTAATTGTCAGAGACAGCACAACCTATTAAAAAGAAAACAGAAAATGATAATAATGTTACGAGCCGTAGGGTTCGTTAGATAGATAATACGCCTTTAACGTAAAACTAATTTAATTGAACAAAAAGGAATCTCTTTCAACACTAAACTTATTCACTTAAATCACTTCGTAATCACTTTGATTTCTCTTCGATGTTTATCTCTCGGTATCTCTTCCAAAACTGAAACTGTCGGCACCTTGTCTGCCTTTATATAGGTCCAGTGAATCGGTCCACAAAGTTCGAGAACATTCCAGCTGGAACTCTC
The DNA here is from genome assembly GCA_947563465.1 of Archips xylosteana. Taxonomy (NCBI): domain Eukaryota; kingdom Metazoa; phylum Arthropoda; class Insecta; order Lepidoptera; family Tortricidae; genus Archips; species Archips xylosteana. The sequence continues at coordinate 10,389,291 of OX387349.1, forward strand.
TGGCACATACGTCTAGAATATTCCGGAAACAGGATCATCTGTCTGTCTCTTTCACGAATACGCTATGCTATCCCGCTCGCTCACTTTCTAGAATGTTCCGGAACAAGATCGTCTGTCTCTTTCACACATATAGGCTATCCTTGTCACACACCTTCTAGAATGTTCCGGAATCAAGATCGTCTGTCTCTCTCACACATATAGGCTATCCTTGTCACACACCTTCTAGAATGTTCCAGAGACAGGTGGACTGTAACTTGGCCTGAAACGGCCTGAAAACGGGTTTTCAGGAAATGGTGTCATGTGACAGTTAGTGTCCTGAAACGGCCTGAAAACATGTTTCAGCCTGCTGAAAATAATGCTAACTTGGGGTAATTTCTGATTTACCGTTATGTGTTAGGACTTCTTCCAGAACGGCCTGAAAACAGATTTCAGCCTGCTGAAAACGACTGCAAGTGCTACTAATTTCATAAAAATGTTTTTACTGGTTTCCCGTTGACCCATCTCCGTAACACTGCCCCCTCCTTAGACATGCTCGTCCCGAGCATCATTAGATCCATTGAAACGTGCCAATCGATTCACATGCACAATCTTGGGCAGGTTCCTGGCGTTACCCATTTTCTTTATGCGATAAGTTACATCATTAATCTTCGTAATTATTGTGTAAGGACCGTCCCAATCAGCTTGCAGTTTGGGAGATTTTCCTTTACGTCTTACAGGATTATGAAGCCAGACGAGTGAGCCTTCTTCAAAGTTCACGTGATGCATCTTCCTGTCATATCGACTTTTTGTCTTGTCACTTATTTTGCTTTGTAACATCCTGACATGTTCATGAATTTCGTACAGTTTTTCTCGTAATTCCGCGATCCTTTCCCAAGGAGCATCAACGTTGTATTGCTTCATCCCAGCTCTACTTCTGGTGTGCGGTCCTTTTACAGTTGCACAAGCTGTACATTTCCGGCACCAATCTTCTACATCCTCGCGGTAGTGTATCCAATAGAATCTTTCTTTTATTTTCATTAGGGTCCTTTTTATTCCTAAATGTCCACCCGATGAACTATCGTGAACTATTTCTAAGATATCACGGATCTTGGATCTCGGTACAACTAGCTGTAAATGGGATGCGTCACCACGAGTATTTTCCCATTTTCGGCATAACACATTATTGTACAAAACCAGGCTATCCCATTGAGCCCAATAACTCTTAGTTATGGTGCTGGTGTTGGCGATGTCATTCCAACGGGGCTTAGTATCAGAAAATTTCTTCCAATTCAAAATTGGCTTAATGTCGCTATCTTTTTGTTGTGCCTTCTGTATCGCTTCCCCACACCAATCCGGACTAATGGTGTCTGTCCTGAGTAGCCTCACTTGAGTGAGTTCTTTTCCCTCGTAGACACCTTCCGACATTGCACCTTTTAGGACGATTTCCTCTAGGCCACTTTTGAAGATGCCGCTTTCTAAGTCAATTTTGCAATTATGGGTTTTCATAAAGTCTAAACCAATGATGCAGTCATCTGCTATGTCTGCAACCACAACTTTGTGCCGGTAGAAGTTTCGACCAATTTTGAAAGTAGCGACACCCTCTCCTCGAACGGTTATTTGCTGGCCAGTAGCTGTCAGGAGCTGAAAATTGCCACGTGAGGTTGGGTATCTCTCGCCAAAAGGCTTCAGAAGCTGGTACCTGATTACCGTGCGCGATGCACCGGTATCTAAAGTTAACTCGCATTTAGTTCCATTGACTTCGCCTTCAATTACTAAAGTGTTCCCATCTTGAATCTGAGAGATCATGATCTTTGGGGCCGTCCTTACATTATCGACCAGCACCGGCCCCGCGGTCCTGGCGTTTATTCGTTTCCCTGCCGCGTTTCTGCGGCAGCACATGTTACCGCATCTGCAGCTCTTAAGATCACTGTGATGGATTTCCACATCACGTCTGGGGTCTTTCTTAGGGCATGAAAATCTCATATGCCCTACCTCCCCGCACGCATAACACGTAGGCCTGCTTCGAGGTTTCGCTTCGTCTGTCATACCTCGGACGCGATAAGACCGATAAACCCTGCGAACTGCCTCTACTTCTAATGCGTGAGCGAGTGCATCTTTTAAAGTCTTGTGATGACCGAGACTCACAGTTGTCTTCACTTCACGGTCTCTAATGCCATCTATAAATGCCTGCACTAGCATGCTGTCCACTAGAGACGGCGAGGACCGGTACGCCTTTCTAACCAACTTCTCGATTTCCAGGCACCATTGCTGCAGGCTCTCATTACCTAGCTGCATTCTGTCCTTCAACTGTGCTCGGTAAACGTGTTCCAGGTGGGAGTCACCATAACGCGACTCTAGGGCATCCTTCAGGCGTTCTAAAGTCACTTCTCCAGTCATAGTGTCTAATACTGTCAGGGCTTGATCCCGCAGCCCTAACATAAGGGCGGTTACCGCTTGTTTATCGGTCCAACCGTTCGAATCGGCTACAGTCTCAAACTGGAGCTTGTAGGCCCCCCAAGAAGAAGTACCGTCGAATGGGGGCGCTTTTAGTTTGCCTGCAGGCGCACTAGAGGTCACAACTCCGTTAGACTTCAAACATTTTAGCTCCTTTTCCATACTTAAAATTTGCTTGTCGTGCTTTAAAAGTCTGTCGTCGTGCTCTTCTACCTCTGTTTTTAACTTCTCTATTTTCTCCTTGAATTGCACGCCGATTGCCTTCAAGTGCTCTTCTAAGAAAGCGCGAGTGTTCTCCTCTTGACGGTTAGCCAACTCCTCTTGACGGCGAGCCTGCTCCTCTTGACGTCGAGCCTGTTCCTCCATTAAGCTACGAGTTTCCTCTTTTTGACGGCGAGCTTGCTCCTCCATCATGCGTTGCATGGCCAGTAGCAGACTGGATTGGTCTGTATTTTCGCTTATGGCGCGGTTGTTGTCAAAACTTTGACGACGAGCGGCGTCACGTGCTGCTTGTGCCCGCGTCTGCATCGCTGGCGCTTCTCCGCCGGACTCCTCCTGTTCGTCCCTCGGTGTTACAGGCATTTCTCTATCCCACTTCTGACACCAAATGTTACGAGCCGTAGGGTTCGTTAGATAGATAATACGCCTTTAACGTAAAACTAATTTAATTGAACAAAAAGGAATCTCTTTCAACACTAAACTTATTCACTTAAATCACTTCGTAATCACTTTGATTTCTCTTCGATGTTTATCTCTCGGTATCTCTTCCAAAACTGAAACTGTCGGCACCTTGTCTGCCTTTATATAGGTCCAGTGAATCGGTCCACAAAGTTCGAGAACATTCCAGCTGGAACTCTCTGGCACATACGTCTAGAATATTCCGGAAACAGGATCATCTGTCTGTCTCTTTCACGAATACGCTATGCTATCCCGCTCGCTCACTTTCTAGAATGTTCCGGAACAAGATCGTCTGTCTCTTTCACACATATAGGCTATCCTTGTCACACACCTTCTAGAATGTTCCGGAATCAAGATCGTCTGTCTCTCTCACACATATAGGCTATCCTTGTCACACACCTTCTAGAATGTTCCAGAGACAGGTGGACTGTAACTTGGCCTGAAACGGCCTGAAAACGGGTTTTCAGGAAATGGTGTCATGTGACAGTTAGTGTCCTGAAACGGCCTGAAAACATGTTTCAGCCTGCTGAAAATAATGCTAACTTGGGGTAATTTCTGATTTACCGTTATGTGTTAGGACTTCTTCCAGAACGGCCTGAAAACAGATTTCAGCCTGCTGAAAACGACTGCAAGTGCTACTAATTTCATAAAAATGTTTTTACTGGTTTCCCGTTGACCCATCTCCGTAACAATAATGTTGTGCATATTTGCTCCCTTTTTCTACTATCAAGTCTTGCATTTATGACATTTTTCTAAACAAAACGCATGTAAGTAATATAATTGGTGATGTCTTCCGAACTGATGCAAATTGGCTAAGTAAAGTTTTTTTAAGAGGTGCTAATTATATATTTTTACGACAGTCAGCGTTCTGAAGATCGAGAAACTGCAGCTGTTTTTTTTTATCTCCTATTGTTTACTGGAAATATTTTTTTAAGTGTTCGAGTTGACATTTGTGAGATTTAATGGCTGACAAGCGGTTCGTGCTCAGTACTTAGTAGAAACAGAAAAAAAACTAAGTCATCTGTCACTTTTGTCCATGTCAAACCATTTGCTTTGCGTTTTGGTGTGATTTTTGGACTATTTTTAACAACCTCCGCACAAAATCTGGATTTACAATTTTACCACATTTCTCCACGACTTATGCACGATAATTGAATCACGATTGAATATTTTTGATCATTATTTTAGAAATGCATTTTTGGACAATGCAAAGTAAACAAAACGCAAACGGTTAGATTTCATTTGACATTGACAATTGACTTTGTTTTTTTTTCTATTTCTGCTAAGTACTGAGCACGAACCGCTTGTCAGCCATTAAATCTCACAAATGTCATCTCGAACACTTAAAAAAATATTTCCAGTAAACAATAGGAGATAAAAATAAAACAGCTGCAGTTTCTCGGTCTAGAAGAAGACTACTGTCGAAAAAAAAAATATTTAGCACCTCTTCAAAAAACTTTACTTAGCCAATTGCCGATAGTGTTTTGGCGCAAAAAAAATTCTGTTAGAAATTGGTCATAATTATGTTGTTAGTCTAAAATATCATTTATATTTTGACAGGTATCTGCTTGTGCCTTCAACAAAGGAAAACTTCGAGTGCTGGCTACAGCCACAGACGCCCAATGTGGTGGCCGGGACATTGATATGGCACTGGCAGAGTATTTTGCGCAAGATATCATGACTAGGCTCAAGCTGGATGCAACGAAAAATCAGAGGTATGAAGGGATGCGAGATTGACACTTAATTTTCAATACATTAAAGGACTTGTTATTTAGATTGAAATAATTTTTCAGAGCTTTCTTCCGTCTGCTTCAAGAGGTAGAAAAACTGAAGAAGCAAATGTCAGCCAACAGCACCAAACTGCCTCTCCATGTAGAATGTTTCATGGAAGAGAGAGATGTCTCAGGAGAAATGCAACGCCAACAAATGGAGGAGATCTGTGCTGATACTTTCACTCGGGTTGAAAGAACTCTAAGGTCTATTTTGCATAATGCTAGTAAGTATTTTGTGTGGCCTTATTAACACTTGAAAATATATTGTTAAGGCAGTTGGATATGCAAAGTAAATATTTATTCTAACTACATATTTATTTAATCTATTACAGAACTGCGCCCTGAAGATATTAACTCAGTGGAGATTGTGGGTGGGTCTACTAGAGTGCCTGCTGTAAAGGGGTTGATTGAACAAGTGTTTGGAAAAATTGCATCTACTACACTCAACCAGGTGAGCTAGTAAACAAGACATTTAGTAAAAACTGCCTAACATCGCCTTTCGGAATACTTACCGCGGCCTGGTACTGACTGAGCGAACCACCGCACGTGGCAGTCGCATTTATTTGGTACAGGATTTATGATAGTGATATTGTATGATGATAATGAAACTTAAAAAAAAACCTTAAACTGACATTAAGATCTTAGAGGCATAAGAATAAATAATAACAGAGTAGAAGGGAATCTCTTTTGACCGCGTCCAAAACGCCGCCATTTGTATACCTACTTCCCCCCTCACGTCGTTACACCCCTCTGGCGTCCAGGCGTGTTGCTAGGGTTGCTTACTGTTAAATATTACTTACGTTTAAAGATAATATCGCTAAAATATAAGTTTTTATTTACTTTGAAATCATTATTTTATTCTAGTTTTACAAAATATGAGAATTATAAATCATTAGGTACTGTCAAGGATTTTAATTGTTAGGCCACTTGCCACTGTTCGTATTTTAGCCGTGTAATGCAAATCAGCATATACGAGTATAAGCGGCTTCACCCGATTTGCATTACACGGCTAAAATACGAACAGTGGCAAGTGGCCTAACAATTAAAATCCTTGACTGTACGTACCTATATATATATTATAGATAGGTATTTCTAAGTAAGAAGTTATTACAAGTGCCATACCAAATGAAGCCATTTCATACATCAGTGTTCATATACCCAAATACACCACAATAACTTGACGCCATTGTTATTGGTTTCCAACAAAACGAACGCGCAAACAGTAAACAGCCAATATGCCAAACGTGCGTGCGGCGACGCCGGCCGTGACACCCTGACTGAGCAAAGGCTTAGCCTTTACTCTAATATCGTGATCTTGAGTCCGGCCGGAGCGAGAGTTTCCCTTCTACTCTGTTATTATTTATTCTTATGGTAGAGGGTCGTAAAAAGTAGTAGAGGGAAGCGCATAAAATATTTTAAGGGTTGACTAAAATGTTTTTACGTAATTAATGCACACCCCCTTTTGAAATTTGAAATAGGTGTAATATTTCTTTTTTATTTTGTTTTATTAACAAGCTTGAATCAAGTTTCATTTGGACAACGCGAGATTATATCGTTCGAGTGTCGTTACGTTGCGGAGCTGCGTGGCTGAATTTACGAGTGGCCAAATATTGACAGCAATGCATCGCAGCTCGCACAATATCAACATCGAAATGAGGCTTAAAGCTTAAACACTTTGGGAGTTTAATAAACCGCGCTTTGAAAATGAGCTTTCCGAATAGCTGTTACACACTAGAAGCGCCCGTCGTACATCACACCAAATTCGACTGTCTTGGTTCTCAAAAACCTCGCGCTTGGAAAAACCTAATGTGCATCTTAGGCTATATTGTCCCAACGCCGCCTTGGTATAGGAATACCGGACAGAAAGAAATGGTAAAAGAGATTGCGATTCGGAATAAATATGTTAGATAATAATGGGCCAGGTCTTAGGCTGCTTGTCCACTGGATCGGAGCGAGGCATACGATCGGTGAGCGAGATAAAAATCCACCAATAGAAATGCGTAAAATTTCCGCTCCTGGACAGGGAGTTGCAAAAGTAGTTTAAAAAATTATATTACTAAAATATTTTTTTTTTCAATCTCCTCTGCTATCTAGCTCCGCGTCTATGGACAGACATAGTCCTCACGACTGCTTTGCATTACCCCCTTGCTCCGCTCCGCTACCTTGCTCCACTTTACCTCTCATATGCGGCAATTGAAAAAAAAACGTGCATTCTAGTCTCAATTGATTATAAAGCCAATTTTACAGATTAAAATAAAAATACAAAAATAATGTCTTAAATTTGGCACTGATCCGTGTCTAAGCACAATGTGGTTAACTGGACAGGCAGCCTTAATGAGATGAGAAGCACTGCGGTACAATACGTTTACTTTTAGTTTACCACTGACAGATGGCTTGCCTTCATTTCATTTCCAACTTTAACACCATACAAATAAAGTAGCTATTACAAAATCTGCAAACGTGGGTAACAGTATTCTAAAATTGGCTTTATTTGTAGGTCGTTAAAGTTGAATATGAAATGAAGGCAAACCATCTATTTTTATATTTCATACTAAATATTTTGTATTTAGTATGAAATATATGGTTTCACGGGATGACCGTAAAAGTAATAAAAAATGAAGTTGAAAAAAATAGATACAAAAAGATACTTCATAGCTAACTTGTTTAAAGTTGCTCAGTAGCGCCATCTCTTGTCCTGGTGAGCGCTTAGTTCCGAAGGAGTGTTGAAATCTCTCGGTAGAGGGTGTAACATAGATGCGCTCTTATCACTGCATAAGGTGATAATTTAACAGACTGAAATGTACGATGTATGGGAAAAATTCGTCGCTAACCTCTAGACCAGTGATGGTGTAGGGGTAAGCACGCAGCACGGAATGCTGAGGACCTGGGTTCGATTCCCAGCATTGGTCTTTTTTCTGGAGTTTTTTCTGTGCATCTATATTTCAGTATGTATTTAGTATGAAATATATGGTTTCACGGGATGACCGTAAAAGTAATAAAAAATGAAGTTGAAAAAAATAGATACAAAAAGATACTTCATAGCTAACTTGCAAACCATCTGTCAGTGGTAAACTATATGTAATTTTACTGTAACGTGTGTGATTGTGGCAGGACGAGGCGGTGGCTCGCGGCTGCGCGCTGCAATGCGCGATGCTGAGCCCGGCGGTGCGCGTGCGCGAGTTCAGCGTGGCCGACGCGCAGCCCTACGCCGTGCGGCTCGCCTGGGACGCCGCGCGCGGCGAGGACGGCGATATGGAGGTAACTATCATCCACCACGTCTGCCATAGCGTCCGACCGAAACTTTATCGAGGGCGATTCTCGGAGTAGTCTGTACCTAAGTACGTAAGTAAACAAAGAATGCGGGATGTTATACGTTACAAGATACCTATCCGGGGACAAAGTATCTAACTAGGTGCTGGTAGGTTAAAGTACCTATCCAGTTCGAAGGATTAATCTATTGGGGGCACTAGGCATTTTATGCTAAAGGGGCCCCAAGGGCTATAAGCCGGAATATACGGAAGTATATGGAAAAAGTATCGATGATTAAGTTTATCGATATAGGAACTCCCTGCCTGTTATTAAATTTGGCCCATATTCTGAAGTCTGGTATGACTAACAAATGGAGTAGATAAACCAAAATAAATATACATTAATTCAACGGTTATTTTTTATTGGCCCCATTGTCTCTGAGCATGTGCTTTCCTAGGGGGAAAGGAGGGCTTAGCGATTTTAGTAAATTTTATTGCGCTCATTTCATCTTTTGTACATAGGGTACGTGTTTGTGTTCATAGAAGCGAATATTCGAAATATTCGATAAGTTGATTGTTTGGTAGCAAAAGTGGGCGTATCAATTCTATATAATGAATGACGAATAACGACGCAGCTACGACAAATCAGCAGAAGCGCGGGTGGCCGAATCCGATTCCGATTGCTCCTGAACGTCGCACTAAAGCCCATGAACCCAATTTTGGTTTTGGTGTTAGTTTCAGCTGTTTTTTTACCTAAGCTCCAAATTAATTCCGAAACTCGTCAAAACTGAAACTAAAACCGTAAGTCCGGTCGGGTACTAGCTACCATTGTTGCTTGCTATTGCGTTTCGAAAGTATGATACAAAGCCATAGTAACTGCAATCTGCAATTGGGATTCTGTGGTTGCCTTTAACCTTTTCAACGACAACGACACATATATAGGTCACAAAGTACAGTGTCAAAGTGACCTTGACACAAGGACATAAGATTCAAAACAGGTTTACGATTTGTCGAGGCACGGCGGTGAAAGGGTTAAATTTGTACCTTTACTAGCTGTTGCCCGCGACTCCGTCTGCGAAGAATAGGGGGGTAGGTATAAAAAATAGCCTACGACCTATTCTCAGACCTACCGAGTACAGAGAAAAAAAGTTTCATCAAAATCGGTCGAGCCGTTTCGGAGGAGTTCGATAACAAACACCGTGACACGAGATTTTTATATATTAGATTATGCTACCATTTTAAAAAAAGCATACTTTTTTTTGTAACTACTGTTTGTACCACTTGCGCTTATCAAGGTTGAAAACTCCTTTTTATTCTACTGGACTGCCGTGAAACCATAAAGGAATGAGATTACATTCGCTGTATATGTAGAAATGTATTTTTCGGCTCAGTGACGACCAACATATGCACTGGGTCCATAAATAATATTAGACCCAAAACCGTATCATCTGATACGGCACTGCCTGCACTGCACTGCACTGGGAATTAATATTAATACGGAAGTGAGTTTATTCCGCTTTAATGCTTCAACGCGTCAATCTGTTTTTATGCCAAGGGTAAATGATAATTTGTAACACATCAGTGAATGTACTCCTAAAACCCAATATAATAAGTGGTTTCCGTTCCGAGCGACGAACATTTGTTGTGTATCGTAGTAACAGCTTGAAGTCTATCCAACTAATTTTATAAGGGTGTCTATAAGGGTGAAGCCAGACGAGCGTAATTTTGAGTCGTGAGCGGCAGAATTTCGGTTGCGCCATACATTGTGTCACGTTAGTGTCACGTGATGACCTGCATGACATGCTGATGACGCTCGTCTGGCTTCACTCTAAATGACAGTTTGTACAGACGTTTCGATGGGATGGGGTGGGTTATATGTTTTTTGTTTGTTTGTAATTATTTATTTTATTTTCTATTGAAAAGTTGACTTTCTGCCAAATTTCTTGCGGCGCATTCTTCTTGGCAATGATGGTCCTTCCGAAAGCGCTGTTAGTTTAAAAAAGTGACATGCAAAAGAGCCCTTTGCAGAATAAACGTTTTGATTTTGATACTCAATCACGCAATAACTGCTGAACGGATTAAGACGAAACTTGGCGTATTCAAAGGTCTGGACATGAATACTTAATACAGTAATGCGTCCCCATGGGACACCATTTTAACTTTAAATAAGAATAGAGGGTGCTGTCCAAACCCTAAGATGTTTTGTATGGCAGCTAAAAATTTTAGCCGCGGATTAAAGTTAATGTTATTTTAATAACACCCTTTTTTTGATAAATTTAGACATTAAGGTGGACTTTGACAGACCAGAGTTGGGTGAGGCCACGAAGCGTTTCAACCGCCGTATCCCGTGTGTTACCAAAATCTTAGGATTATGTCCATAAACTAAAACCAACTGCAATTCTGCGACGGCACACCACATCACCAGTGGCGTAGCTAGTTAACCAAAGGCCCTGGAGCAAAAAATAAACTAGGGCCCCAACCCGTGTTTGTTTACCTACATGATAAGACAAGTAAGGATGAATGCACTTTAAAATCACTAGACTCGTGCGCTTGTAAATTCACTAGTAGCGTTTTATAGCCGCGTTTCTCATAGGTCCGCGTTTATAGTTTGTAATTCAGAGTCCGAGGGGCCCCCTGAGCTTGGAGGCCCCGGTGCACTGCCCCGCTTGCCCTACGGTAGCTACGCCACTGCACATCACGCGTGGTGGTGGTCACTGAGATTTTTTAGTTGACGGACGTGCTATTAGTCTATTTTGGTAACACACGGGACACGCGGTTGAAACGCTTTGTGGCCTCACCCAGTTAACAATATAGCTCCAAGTGTCAAAATACATAATATGGAAGTGTCATTATCATTATAATCCAGGGTTAATGTTTTAACTTTTAGCTCTACACCATACAAGTGGCCCTTATTGCCTTAGAAAAGTGAAGAAGTGAAAATTTCCAGTATTAAAAGTGTATCAACCATCAATAGGATAGTTTATCCCTATTCTTGTTCATGTAGCATAGCAACAGCAGTGACAGTTTATATTTTATAATATTTGTTTATTTCACCAGGTCTTCCCTGCTTTCCATCAAGCGCCCTTCTCCAAGATGTTGACTTTCTACAGAAAGGAACCTTTCTCAGTCAGCGCCTACTATTCGGACCAAGTGCCGTATCCGGATAACTTCATTGGTAAGTTTCAATAACTATTATTTTCTTTATTTTATTATACTACACTCTGTAGTTAGCAAAGCTTTTTGTTGTAGTACTTTAGAATAAGCAAATTTTTCATCTCAGGTCAGTGGTTCATTAAGGATGTCCAGCCCACACCTGACGGTGAATCGCAGAAGGTAAAATTGAAAGTGAGAGTGAACATCCATGGCATCATCACCGTGGCCTCCGCGTCGCTTGTGGAAAAGAAGGCGGATGCTCAGAGCGACAGCATAGAGATGGAAAACAGTGCTGAAAATGTTTCCAACAACAGTAACAACCAGGAAGCGCCTATGGAAACTAACGGCGCCGCCCCCGAACAGCCTAACGGGCCTGAGAACCAAGAGGTGAGAGAAGACGATATGGCAGGGGAGCCCCAACAAAAACAGTCGTGGACACAGAAAGTAGGATCGTGGTTCAGCGGGGTACGTGCCGGTAGCGCGAGTGTTGAGTGTTTACGTGATGTTTGCTGACTTATTCACGTTAAACGTTTCACAACTATTCTAAAATTAATAGTCCTTCGAATCTTTCTGTAGTTAGGTTGATGCTTTCCAAATAAGCCAGCAGACATTACAGTGCTTTGCATCTTCCCCATCCTCGTTTAGAGGCCCCATTTGCACAGCATTTCGGCATTATCGGCTTTCGATATCTCATTTATTCGATTCCTTATTTCTTGCATTCGTCAACTGAATGTTGGTTTAATGTTCTGTCTCTGTGTCCACGCATGTTTTTGTCATCCTTTCAGTTTTTTTTATTTGTTCCTAACTCTCTTCTGGCAGCGGCTCGGAAGATGAAGAATTAACGAAGTAAGCTTTCTTACATTATGATAATAGCTTGTGTGGATTTGGAAGAACAGGTGCAAATGGGTGCATCGCGCCGCTTGGAAAACTCCGCCCACTTCTCACTATTGCTAATTGGCTGTTATTAAAGGGAACGAGTATTAAATACACTTAACTCAAGCACAAAAATATTTTCCAAGTAGCGTTGGTGATGGGGAGAAAATTATGCTATGTAAGGTGTCAACCGTTTGTTTGTAATTTCAGGAGACTGACGATAAAAAGGATAAGTCAAAGGATAAATCTAAGAAAGTGCTTGTGAAGACCGTCGAGCTGCCGATCGAGGCCCGTACCCATGGCTGCTCGCAGACCGAGCTCAATTCATTCCATGAACAGGAGGTGAGAACATTGTCTTAAGGGCCTACCGAGCTTTTGGCGCTAATCGATTTTAGGTATTCTACACACTCGTGTATGTGTGCGTGAGAGCGGCTAGAATCAAAGCCGTGCGTAAGCGCGAGCGACACGAGTTCCCCGTCCGATGGCCGAAGGAGAACTGAAGCAGCACTCGCGCGGACACGGGGGAACCCGATGGCTCAAGATAGGTTGGTTAGACTGCCCACGTTTTAAGGTATTTTCATCGTATTACTAAAAACAAATACATTTTTTAAAAATGTAGCAACAATAAGCCCTAGAAAACATCTTGTTTTATTAACATTCAAAAAGTCGTGACCTGCCGTGCAGTAAATAAATAAATATCACGGGACAATTCACTACAATTGACCTAGTCCCAAACTAAGTATTTACGTCGTACTACGAATTTATTTTATTTTTTAAAGACTACTTTGGATTTTTTTTTCTATCGAGCGAACTACAAGTAATCGTGTTTCGATAAACACTTGTCATTAGAGTGAATCCTCAAATATCTTAAACATGAATTTCAGGAGCTTTGCTAGTAATGATACGGCACGAGATTAAATGAATGCAATAAATGCGTCAAAAACTCAGTAGCAGCTTTAAGATGGTCAAACTTGGTATAAAAAAAATGATTTGGATTTCACACAAACTATTTTGATCGTTTTCAAATTGTCAAATAATATCGTCGTTTAATCTTCTCCCGACGCGTTTGAACCAACACGAGCCTGTTTTACGCCGGATTTGTAGCGTGAGGTTCTTTGATAAAAATAAAATATTTTGTAGCGTTCTCTGGAGACGTTCATGTGTGAAACTATATCGTCATCTTAGGTGCCCTTTATCAAACCTAGGAAACTACATTCAGTTGTATTTAATACATTACTTTTCCGTTTCTTAATTCCAGGGTAAAATGCAAGCCCAGGACAGACAGGAAAAGGAGCGAGCGGACGCCCGCAACGCCCTGGAAGAGTACGTTTACGAGTTGCGCGGCAAACTGAGCGAGGGCGAGGCGCTGCACGACTTTGTGGCGGCCGAGCCGCGCGCGCGCCTCGTCGCTAACCTCGACGGGCTCGAAGCCTGGCTCTACGAGGAGGGAGAGGAGCAGAACCGCCAGGTAAAAAACTACTCTCGCGCTCTAAGGCCCATACTACACGGGCGGTTTTCCCGCCGCGGGAAACCGCTCGACGGAGCTGCCGCAGACCGTCAAACTACACGGAACGCGGTTTACCGCTGTCCTTTGTTCATTTCAACATGGATCCGCCAATGATAACTGCGCTTAATTAATAATGTAACAATTTGAAAGGAAATATGTTAATTTGCACGCTTTTGGTTTCATAAAATACCTAGTTAATATTCTTTTAAAAGCGTTTTTCTATAAAAAAGACACGTCAAGATTGTTTACCTTATTTTAAAAACGAAATACGCACAACGAACGAGCGCCCTCGCACAAAGCCCGCGCCGCGCAGAATGACGCAATAGCGGGAAACCACCCATGTAGTTTGAAGCGGCGGTTTCGGAATAAAATATCATGGGACAATAAATATCATGGGACAATTAAACTTCCATATAAAATTGTGTCTAGTGCGGTTCAGAAGCGGTTTCTCGCGGCGGGAGAACCGCCCGTGTAGTATGGGCCTTAGGGTCTCCCCAAATCTATCGAACCAAAACCTTTATGTCAACGCAATAAGAGCGAAAAAGACGTCGATCAGCTCGGCTCCGTTCAGGCCTTATACTACGAAGTGCAAAATTCGAACTTCGTATCACGCTAATAGTATTTAATACAAGAGCGGGCAAGACGATGCGATACGAACATCGATTTTTGAATTTCGGTGTAGCCCCCCCAGGCCGCGTAGCCGTATCGTATTCACCTTTTTAGGGTTCCGTACCCAAAGGGTAAAAACGGAACCTTATTTCTGAGACTTCGCTGTTCGTACGTCTATCCGTCCGTCTGTCACCAGGCTGTATCTCGTGAACCGTGGTAGCTAGACGGTTGAAATTTTCACAGATGGTTGCCGCTATAACAACAAATACTAAAAAACAGAATAAAATACTTTTTAACTATGCTAACGGGTGAACTGTTAAATAAATAATGATTTATTTATTTATTTTATTATTTTATTAAATTAATATTTAGGGAGGCTTCCATACAACAAACGTGTTTTTTTTTTGCTCGTTTTTGCTCTATATTGACAATGGCAACAGGTAGACAGTAGACGCTTGAAATATTCACAGAATATTTAGTTATATATTCACTTTAAAAATAAATAATTAAATTAAAAAAATAAATATTTAAGGGGGCTCCCATACAACAAACGTGATTTTTTTGCTATTTTTGTAGATAATGGTACGGAACCCTTCGTGCGCGAGTCCGACTCGCACTTGGCGGGTTTTTTGGGTTATAATGTGGATCACAAGTAAATGGGTCACCTGATGGTAAATGAAACCTAAAACCCATATTATGGACGTCTGCAACACGATAGCGCAAGTCACCGCGGCTTTTTGCTATCAAATGTTTTTGTTTAAAGCTTTTAACAATGTTTGAAAAGCAGGTACAGTAGGCACCCGTTCATAAAACCCATTTTACACTCAACTTAACTATCCACTCTCGCCAACGGCATTCTTGGAATTCTTGGGCGCGTTTTATACACTTGTACAATCTACTGTGGCGACTGTATTTATTAGTATTGTACTCCCGTATGATCGCCATGCGAACAGAGTCGAGCGCCCGAGCGAGTCCGAGCGGTCACGAGCGCGAATATACAGAAGCCTAATGCTACGTTTATACGCTTGCCGAGACTTGCCAAACATCGACAAGCTCCAAGCCTATACAAAAGCTTGAATGCCATTTACACACATGCAAGCGCGTTATTGTACACCAGACAGGCAAATATTATAGCCGACGCGACGTGTACCTTGAAGTTTCTTCGGCTCTTTTGTTTGGCTAGACGTATTTTTTTAAGCCAATAGATTTTTTAAATCCAAATTTTATTATGATAGTTACCCTGAATTTCTTCCCCTGTAGTGTAATATTAATACTTCTGAACAGACAATAATATTTTGTATAGTGGAAATAGTAGATTGATAACCAAGGGTCGAAAGTGACCCATCTAACCCGAGATATTTCTGGCGCTCGAACGAAGTGAGACGTAGTTCGAGGGGAAATGGGTAATTTCACCCGAACTAGACACTCTACTTTTCATTTCGACTGTGAGGAAAGTAAAATACTAAAAAAATGAGAATAATAATAAATTGAATTTACTTATAGCCAAACGAAGAAGTTTTGACCTTTATTACTTATTTATATTTTTCTTTCACATTTTCACGAATGACTTCCGTCTCCTTCAACCTAACTAAAGAAAGAGATGGAATATTTTCGTGACGTAATAAAGATCAAATTTCTTGTTTCAAACGGATGTTCGGCGTACAACTTCCAGTGTTGTATATAAGCTCCTTGGTCACGACGTGCATCTAGATGGCCATGCCGAAACCACAGAATATATAATAGTACTGACGTACAGAATGGAAACGGTCCGCCCCGCACCGATTCGAATTACCCCTCCCCTCAAGGCGCAGATAGCCGGAAACCGCCAGAAACCAGAAGAGTGCGCGCGCGATGTATGTAGGCGTACGCGTGTACAGACGTCGTCGTGCTTATGTAGATTCAAGAACGCGTATTTGTACGTCGTGTCCACCGCGTGCCGAAACTTAAAAAAAGTGTGTGTGTGTTGACGTAACTGAATTATCTTCGACTCCGTGGCTAATCGTAAAAATTAAAAAAAAAATTACTTTTCACCCTAGCGATGAAAACGCAATTTTCCACCCGGCTATCTACCCATGAAAATTTAACTTTCCGAACAGGAGAGATGAAAATGTTTTATGATTGCTACTTCTAGCACACACTCATCATTCCCCATAATTGTATTGTTTGACAGGTGTACAGCGACAAGCTCGCGGAACTGCGGACGGAGGGCGAGCCGATAAAGCAGCGCCGGCTGGAGTTCGAGCTGCGCCCCGGCGCGTTGGATGACTACTCGCTGGCCATACAGCTCGCTAAGAAAGCGGTTGATGCCTACAAGTATGTTGGTGTTACTTATACTGTCTTGATTCAAACAGATACACAAACCCTTATAGCATCACTCTTGCATCTTTCCAAGGACGCAACTAATTTGATCGAAACTTTCGTGTTTATGGCACAAAAACCAATATTTCAACTTATTATTGGCTTGGCTAAAAGGCCGAGTTACCTACTCGGCCGTCTAGCCAAGACAATTACGCACTGCGGTCCAGGAGGGATCCGCGTCCCCTCCAAAGCTAAATCGCGGGTCCCAGTCTTTAGTGACTATTGCAGGCAATTAGCGTCGAGATAAAAAAAAGCGCCCTCTGTATGAAAGTAACCTAAATAATTACTATGGTGCTGACGTTTTCCTAATAATCCTAATAGGAGTCTGAGAAGAAGAGTAAACCATATTCAAACAAAGGTATCTCGCGCGATTCGTATTTACGTGCGCGCGCCTGT
Source organism: Archips xylosteana (assembly GCA_947563465.1). Classification (NCBI taxonomy): domain Eukaryota; kingdom Metazoa; phylum Arthropoda; class Insecta; order Lepidoptera; family Tortricidae; genus Archips; species Archips xylosteana. The sequence continues at coordinate 10,406,318 of OX387349.1, forward strand.
ACGTACGCGCCTCACTACAAACGATGAGTGGAATATTTCCTCGTCATTGCATTCCACGATATTTGCTAGTGGCACGTATGTCGACCATGAACTTAATACCTAACCAGGACTGAGTACTGCGACAAAAAAGTGAGGCCGAAAAAAAACAAACCAGTGAGTTTCATCTCGTTCTAATTAGGGTGATCAGATCAAGTACTGGTGCGAGTGGGACACAATTCTCTAGTTTGTATGTTATCTCTGGGACCGCTGTCTCTAGTTGCCATTATTAAACTGTATGACTTGGTAATATGGGTCACTTTTGATTGACTAATAAAAGTTAGTACTCAGTCCAGGTTAGGTATTAAGTCCATGATGTCGACCAAGAAATTCCTGAACCAGGTTTATTCTGATGTAGGACTTGTCATTAAAAATGGTAAAGCCCTCGGTCTACTATACGTATAAGGCGCGCACACATCCAAGTCGCGCGATGAATGATGATTTTGTTCGAAAATATTTCACTTTTCCGTATTTTCTTTGTTTTTCCGCTCGCGTTTGATTTTCAACTTGTGTAAGTTGTCATGTGACCGTTTACTTTCAGGGCTGGCGACGCTAAATACAACCACTTGGCGGAGGCGGACGTGCAGAAGGTGGCGGACGGCTCGGCGGCGGCGCTGGCGTGGGTGGAGGCGGCGCGGCAGGCGCTCGCGCACGCGCCCAAGCACCTGCCGCCCGCGCACACCACTCACCAGATCCGGCAGGAGCGACAGGTACCGTTACTTTACAGTAGTACACAACTGATATGCCTTACCGATGTACCTGCGCAGAAGACGCGTTTTAGAAGCGCGGGAAATGCAATTGGGATGCACCAAAAAAAATAACCTATAGTTTTTATATTTTTTTTGGAAAGAATAGGATATTTTAAGATACCATTTTCTTCGATTTTGAATTTGGTTCAGTATTTAATTTTTTATATTTTTTTTAAGAAATACTTTGGATGACGTCACAGTGAGAGAGCCTCTTTCCATTGCCTAGAAAAATTCAAGTCGTACATAACATAATCTGTGGCACTACTGATTTGTCTTGTCACTGTCAATAATGCAAGCACGGATTAGGGTCCTAAATGAATAGTTTTATTTATTTCTCTTCTTTTAGCTTCGATTATTCCTGTTTGTTTAATGGTGTGATAGTAAATAGATATTTTTTATTAAAATCTGATATTTAAATTATTTTATATTTACTTGTAACGTAGTAATTTAATAATTAAATTTGTAAAAATACATTGGAAATACTCGTACACATTTTGGACTTTATGATTATGATAAATGACAACTGTTTAAAGCCAGGTGCGCATCATGTGATTAAAGTTCTGTCTTTGTCACTCTTTGCTATTATAAGCAGGACAGCAACATTTTAAACTGTCAATTTGCTTTAGAGTGTAGACCTGCTTTATATCTGCCTTTGTGACGATTCACTGCAGGGGTCAAATGAAGGTCATTACGTTCTATGTTAACGTGCTATGTTACGTTGATTGATATGGATACGTTTGATATGCACCAATCATATTCATTGTTCTACATAGCATTGAAAAGAATTCAACTAAGCTATTTTATTATATGAAAGACGTACTCTGGATGCATGCTGTGAATGCATGCTCTGGATCTTCCTCGAACGGCGGAGCTTAGCATTAGTGGAAACGGTCACAAAGTTTCGTAGCGCAGCTTTCACATTCTCGCAACATAGCTGTACAGCACATCTCTCATGGAAAGGCATCCTAACGGCCAGTCCAGCGTGCGCGTGAACATTTCAAATTTATTGTAACTTCCGAATTAATCAGACGGAAGCGAATACTGGCTGAGGCTACATGATTTTCTGAACATCATTCATCATGAATGTACTGAACCGGTTTTAAAAATTCTAATTTCCATGGGATACAGACGAAGTTAATGGCGACAGCTAGTGATGTAATATATTAGTTACTAAGCAACAATAGACCGCCATTAACGGGTCATGAAAAAAACATTATTGTACGTATATTGCCCTGTCTTTCGGCTCATGCTATAGAAATGCGTGTGTATTCGTGTTCTGTCGTGCCCAAATACTTTGTTAATTGACATACCTATATGATTAGTATGACTGTTACTGACATTCATTTAGTTGGCTTTCGAAACTTAAAGTAATAATTTCTTTGCAGAACTTTGAGAACACCGTCAACCCGATCCTAAATAAGCCTAAGCCTAAAGAGAAGACGCCTCCGCCGGCGAACCCGACCGCGGGCGACGGACAGCAGAGCGGCGCCGCCCCGGACGCGCCCCCCGCCGAACAAATGGACGTGGAATAAGCATCTTCCACCCGTTCACTCACTGTAACACACATCTCATACTAAAACAAGAGTAATTAATAATAGGGACGCAAAGAAGCGATGTGTTAATGACCCAGTATCAAATCCCTGTGACCTGAGACCGTCTGTGCGCCAGTATTATTTACTACTCTTATCCTAAACACTGTTCTCTCGAATGAACCAGTAGCATTTCTAATGGAAGGTCACTAGTGCGAGTATTCAAGTGTATGTCCAGTGGTGCACACGAATGCCTGCGGTGGAGACCATGCTTTATAAACTCATCTTGCTTACATTTTATTTATTGACCATGTCAGAGCTGAAACAGTCAATTCGATACTGTCGTTTTTAAATAAACTGTCGATGTTTTTAAGTATACACATAATGTATGTAGTGTTCTAAAGAAGAAAAATATATTAAAATTGTATTTTACGTCGTGTCTATATCCTGAAAATAAAATTTTAATTTATATGAATTGTGAGCTGATCGAATTTGTTTTCGCGTCTTGTCCCTACTCCCTGCGAAATTAGAAAACCTGCTAGGCTATTAAAATGGACCAATTCCATTAGAACATGGATAAAACAGCAAACTACTAGATAATGAAATCTCCAATTGTGCGAGAGGAATGCAAATTATTAATTTTTATAGGTCATTTGTGATATTAAATGTATCGAACGTGTTTCGGCTCTCAACGCAACTACAAAGTTATTTCATAGTGAATATAATATTTATTATGTTGGTTAGCCGGCTGCAAATGTTTTCGTTCGCTATTTGGGTTAGTAACACGATTTTTCTGTAGTTAGTATAACATAATTTCTTATTGACGCAGCGCTGAAGCATTAACCCATAATAAGTTTAATTTTTGATTTCGAATGTATGCATTTTGTACTGGCTATCAGTTTCGCTCGTGTGGTTATGTTGATAATTATTGTAAGATAGTTTTTGAATGAAAATTCACAAGTGCGGTTATAGCATTATTTAGCTACATCGTGTTTTTTTTAATTCAGTTAACTTAAGGGATCTTTTTCAGGTTACATGCACTTTAAACGATTAATTTACTCATCTATTACCTGCTCCCATAAAAATTACAAGTTCTACAAATCGATGTAATTGTTAACTTTCTCATACAAAAAAGTTATAGTTAAGTAAAATTGTAGCACTTGTAATGTTTTATGTGTAATGTTGTGGCACATTAAAAAAAATGTCAGTTAGGTGCTGCCGTTCTGAAGTTTACACGTACATACATTTTCTGTAATTTATTTTTATTTATGTATGAAAAAGGTTTATGTTTCGATTTAAAGTTAACTGAAATAAAAAAAACTCGGTGTATAATTATTTTATGCTCCTCTACAAATTATTTAGCGTATTTTTTAGTTAATTCCTATAAATATTAACTGGACGGGTTGATGAAGAAGGCGTAATGTATCGTCTTTAAATAGGGGGTCATAATGCAATGCAAATACGAACCGTGACCATTGTGAGCCTTTTCAACGTCATCGGCGGATTCACCCGTCACTGTCTGCAATGTAATTTCTACCTTTACCAGGTAGATTCTATCTACATGCGTTCAATTCAAGTTAAATTCACGCTCGCTTTATTTACTTGCATTTTCAAAGATGACGATGTTAAAACATTAACCTGCAACCTCATGTGTTTGATAATACTAAGCACGCATGCGTTATTGCATTTATTAATTTGGTGATCAATATTGTCCAATTATTAAAATGATTGTGCAATTAATTAACGCCAGTGCAAACACTAGATTGTATTTGTTTTTTTTTTTTAATTCATAGGTCCTGAAATTCGTGCCTGATGAATCAATTATTCAGTATCTTGGAGCATTTACCTTAGAAACGAAGGTTATTTTTGTGATGAAGGTAGTTACTAATTTTTGATTCTTGACGTTTCGTTTATATTAAAACCTTACAAACACTGAAACAATACCATTAAATGCTTACAATCTCAGTTTTCTTCGTGGATTATAAGTAAAACTAATTCGAAAGGTAACCTATAATGGTGACTTGTGGAAAACGTTTTGCATATTTTCTCATTAGCACAATACGCAACTAGAAATGTCCTAATATTTGTTAAAATTTACAGTGGCAGTCCTATTATTGTAGTTAAAAGCGAATGAATCAAATAAATATTATTTTTTTTTGTATTGAAACTGCCGCAGTGCCTGCTCGTGGCTAAGGCCGTTTTAATATTTTCGATATTGTATTATTACTCTTAATACACACTGCAGTGAGTCCGGCCAACGTTAAAAAGAAGCCGAGGGACACTGCAGTGAATATATTTACAAAAACCATCTCAGGCGGCATTTCTTTCACACTCCAGAAATCTTTCATTCCCCAGTACATTTCTTACACGAAATACTATCGCATTTTATTGTTGGCAGTGTAATCTCACCAACTAACTTGCTTACGCACATTGCAAAATGCTTATGACGTTTTCTATTTTGTGTTCTATGATGCTATCCTGTTAAGAATACGGTAATGTTATGTACTATTTGATGAAACTGAAACTTATATAATAATTATTTAAAAAGCTGTAGGCAAACAGTCCTTTCGCGAACCGCCTCTGTAAAGTTTTTATTAGGTGGGCCTATTATGTATTTAATTTTTTAGTGAGCACCGATACGATTGAATATTTGTGCTTAGTATTTTTTCATTTCACATAATATTAATTAAAATAACATCCATTGGACAGGTCATAATGGCCTATAATTTCCATTCAAAAAGAAAAATGGTTCAACCATTAATACGTTATTTTGTGCATTTTGAATGTTAAGAGCTTAGTAAATGAATGATTTAACAATATTTTGTTGTTTTATTTTTAAGTAAGTATGCCGTGGAAATATTTTCCTCATTTAACAGGTTTCCTGTCCTATGAGGCACATGCGCCTCATTTGTGACTTTACTGGTACGTCCATGAGGCACATGTGCCTTATGACTATGAGCGTATTAATGTCATTGTTACCGCTCGTTCCCTAAATATCAGAATTGCAAAATACCTACTTGTTTGCCGACTTACCATATTATTTTGTAAAATACCAAAGTCCCAGAATACCAGACTTTCCTGTCACCGTGTTTTTCTTTATATCGGATTGCCAAAACAGCTTGTTTTCAATACACGATGTTCCATTCAAAACCGATTTCCTATAATAATACCAGATAGTGAAATCATCAGGCTCGTAAAACGCAATGTACAAAACAGCATGATGTCCCGGGTTCGATTCCCGCGTCGGGGCAGATATTTGTATAAAAAATACAAATGTTGGTTCTCGAGTCTTGTGAACTAGGTCAATTGGTGTGAATTGTCCCGTGATATTTACAGAATATAAGTATCGAAGCGATGAAGTACCTAACTACCTACTAAAACACCTAATCGTAAGCAACGTCAACGTATAACTTGGTATAACTAGAGTTAAAAAGCGAGTTATTGGAAAGTTTGAAATGAAATTAAAGCATAAAACGCAGTTGAGTCGCGTTCAAATTTATTATTGAAATAAAATGAACCTACTCTAATTTTATTCCATTATTCTTTAATTCATTCAGTTAGCATTTCTTTTTGCCGCTTTCCTTGGTTTCTTCAGGCGGTGGTGGAGGCTCTGGATTGGGATCTACCTCATTAGCATAATCTTGTAAATTCTTCCTCTTAGCATGGTGATAAGCCGACTCTATAGCAGAATACCAGCAATAACCAAATACAAATGCTGTAAAAAGAAAAACATGATTGCACCTAGCCACAGTAATTTTATGCAGATACATTTTTGAATTTAAGTTTACTGTACGCTTAGTATAAGTTTTCCTTCACTTCAATACTTCTCGATCGCGTTTACGTAAAAATTTCAATTCTATGGAAACTTAGACGCGCGCGCGCGGAGGCGCTGTCCATGTTTCCCTAGTAATTGATTTTTTTACGTAAACGCGATCGAGAAGTATTGAAGTGAAGGAAAACTTATACTAAGCGTACTGATAAATTATTATCGTGTTTCTCCAGGCTAAATAAAGAGTCGAAATAATTCGGCGAACAACAAAGTGAGGGCGGGTAAAATTGCGTCACCTCGTGCCGTGCGTGTAGCATTTAATAACGCATTTGTTCACCAAACCAGACTTCAGTCATTTAATACTTACGTGGTAACCAATAAAGTATTGACGCCGTAGTTCTTGGGAAAATATTGACCAGACCATATCTAAACGCCCCAGCAAATGGTTTTTGCTCATGAGGAGACAACTTGTAGTAAACTATTCCACGTATGAAAGCCAATTCACCGAAATGTTTACCCATTTTAATTTACTTTTATAAAACTTTAAAAAATTATAGCTTCTGTAAGTGAATGTCAAATTATAATAGGTACTTACCTAGCAATTTTATTTTTAAGAAGAATAAAAAACAGGAGGCATCCAAAGAGGATTATGTACCTACCTATGTATGTAAAACTCGTTATTGTACACAAAAACATGAAATTTACAGTTAAAGAGAAACAGATGTACGAAGGCGAACTTATTCCTTGAAGGGATCTCTTCCAGTTAAACTTACAACGATTGCTTATCTATTCTTTATCATCATCATCATCCCAGCCTATTTACGTCCCACTGCAGGGCATAGGCCTCCTCTCAGAAAGAGAAGGCTTGGGCCGTAGTTCCCACGCGGGCCCAGTGCGGATTGGGAACTTCACACACACCATTGAATTTCTTCGCAGGTGTATGCAGGTTTCGGTTTCCTCACGATGTTTTCCTTCCCCGTAAAACTCGTGGTTTAATTTAAATACGCACACAGAGGTGCGAGCCGGGATTTTAACCCACGACCCTCTGCTTGAGAGGCCATAGGTCAAACCACTGGGCCACCACGGCTTATTCTTTATAATACTAATAAAATAAATAGGTAAACTTTGTTTCTAAGTATAGTGTTACGTTACGACTTGTTACGGAGACCAGGGCCCAATTGCTTAACAAAGTACGACTAATATTACAAGCGGAACTCTCGCTTCAGCTATATTAACTAGAAAGGGAGTTCCGCTTGTAATACAAGTTGTACTTACTTTGTTATGCAACAGGCCCCAGATATTCAGGCCGTTTCGGAGAAAGACCTTATTAGGTCTTTCTCCGAAACGGACCTTATTAGCTGTGTTATTACACAGCTTGTAAATAAAAAATAATTCCAAGCTAACACCGTTTTCAGCACACTGAAACTTATTTCAGTCAGGCCATTTATAGAGACTTAGGGTGAGGCCACACGAGCGTAATTTTGTGAGTCGTGAGTGGCAGAATTTCGGTTCGCGCCATACATTGTGCGGGCCATCACGTGACACAATGTATGGCGCAACCGAAATTCTGCCGTTCACAACTCTCAAAATTACGCTCGTGTGGCCTCACCCTAACTTTTGACTTTTTGGAATGTTTCGTTTATTAGACAGACTTTTATTTCTATTACAAGTTACAAGTGCATTGAAGGCTCATCCATAATAATACTATATTATTTATATATGCGAAAGTGTCTGTCTGTTACCTCTTCACACTTAAACCGCTGAACCGATTTAGATGAAATTTGGTATAAGGATAGTTGGAGTCCCGGTAAAGACATAGCCTGACAAGCTGACATAAGTAGGATAGGATAGTATTTATCCCGTAATATTGCACAGTTTTAATTATTTGCATATACGAATTATTCGCAAAATATAATATAATAATATTATATTCATTGTTGAAACAAAAAAAAAAAAATTTGGCACAAACCAAAGCGCGGGGTGTGCGGTGGCGCCGACGGAGCAGGCCCAGTGCGTTATATAACATTGAATCATATATGCAGTGACACACTTCGGCAGTGCGGCGCAGCGTATATGATTCAGTGTTATACAACGCGCTGGGCCCTTCCTCGTTGTCGTGCGCATGCCCCACGCTGCGGTGTGTGGTGGCCTTTAAACTAGTGATTTTATTCTCTTTGGTGGTAACACTGAACAAGTGTCAATGTCATCATGATTTGACATGAAACAAACAGCATGACAGATGACAGCAGTGACAGCAGCTATAGATACAGACTAACAAACTTATCTGTGAACCAGACCAAGCAATACTATACTTTATGCGAAGGACATAAAATCTGTTTAAATTTAAGATAAGTTGGTTAGTCTGTACATGACTTGAGGTATGTATGACATGACATAATACTCTTTGGGTATGACGTCGTGTTGTGGAAGGAAACTTGGAAAGTGATAAAAAACAGACCGACCGAAGGCAAGCGAATGTCGATTGCTTAGTGCGAGCAAGCAGGGTCACCTTCAAGCGTTTGTGAACTTAGGTTATATTCGTTTCGTGAGTTTGGTATTCGGTTGTGGTAATTACCCTCTACTTATAACAATCACTGCAGCACGTACTTTAAAAGTCAGTATGAGCAGTGAACCTCAAGCGAAGCGCACCAAAATGAGCGCCCTCGATCAACTTAAACAAGTGTCCACGGTTGTCGCCGACACCGGGGACTTTGAAGGTTAGCGTTATGTACAATTAAGTATGCATTTGATACATTTATGCATTATGCACATTATAGATTACAAGGAATTTTTTCCGATTATTAATTGTTAACGTTATTAAAAATGTGATTAAGCATACTAAAATGATGAGATATTGTAATGATTGGATTGACTTCTTATGTGTTGGCATAAAGTCTGCATAACATTAATAAGCATTTCCTTGTGTAAGGACTTTTTGTGAAATATATATCACTATTTTATTTTATGAGTTCTGCTGCTGGCTAAGATGGGAGAGAGTTCTTTAGTGAGGGGACCTTCATGATAAGGATTGAGTCATGACCTCTAAACCATAGCGTCTTACAAGTGTTCAAAAAATTGTTTTATTTTTATATTCAGTGTTATGTAGTTCATGTAGATTTATGGTCTCTAAAAAGCTATCAAGTAATAATAAATAAATAAAATAAATAAAAAGCCTTTTTATTACCAGTAAAATTACAATTCTTAAAAAAAATAAATCTAAGTATGTGTTAGTTTTATTTAGTTTATTCTATGTTATTTATGCATCTCTTATTTAATATAATTTTATGTGTATATTTATCATAGTATTTATAGTTTCTTAATTTTTATAATCTACCGGAACCCCAGAATAGGTGAAGGCCTCCTCCAGTGATGCCCATTTGACTCTGTCTTCAGCTACTTGTCTCCAGTTTGGACCAGCTATTGCTTTAATATCATCATCCCATCTTGTAATAGGTCTGCCTCTTATTCTTTTGCCTAGTGGGCCGTTCCAGAATGTTACTTTTTTGGTCCATCTATTATCTGTTAGCCGCGTAACGTGTCCTGCTCACTTCCATTTCAATTTTTGTGCGTAACTCAGAGCGTTTGTTGCTTTAGTTATTTTTCTTATTTTAGTATGTCGTACTTTATCCAGCTTCCTTATATTTAGCATACTTTGTTCGAGTCCTCTCTGACAGACGTTAATCTTTATTTCTTGCTTCAGCAGTGAATTTCCATGTTTGGCAACCATATATCAAACATGGCAAGAGGCTTGAGTTCATGACTTTTGTTTTTATGGCTTGTGGTAAATTACTTTTAAAAATGTCCTTTAGACCCCAGTATTTGTTCCATGTTAATTTTATTCTTTTATCTATTTCTATGTTTTTATTTTTCCTGTCGAAACTTATAGTTTTTCCCAGATAGACATATTTTTCAACGTATTCTAGTGGTTTTCCATTGACTATTATTGGTCTTTTCAAGCTATTTGTCATGGTCTTAGTCTTTGTAATCAAGTAATAATAGCAACTATTAAATAACAAAATTTTGATCCCATGCACTTGAAATAAGTATATTTTATTTTCCATGCAACTATTCCCACTGAAAACATAAATAATTTTAATTTACGTGAGAATAAAATTTCTGTAAAATGGATGGATTTTAGCACAGAAAAATGTCTGGATAGTGTTACTAGAGTTTCAAGGCTCCTGTTTCACAAGACTTTAGCCTTATCAGTAGAGCCCGTTATCTTGTTGCACTGTCATTACTTTTCAGTAGAGTGTGAATGGTTTTTTTATCGACTATCTAAATGTTGATACTGTATGTCACTGATAATTTCAAAGAGGAGTCACTATAGGTACTATTACTTTTGTATAAAAATATATATAATAAACGAAGAAATAAAAGTTGCTCTACATTTTTTGAAGTCATGGTGCGTCTTCTATTTGAAAAGATCCATTTTAAAATATAAAAACTTCTTTCCAATGCGACAGATGTAATGGGAGCGTACTTAAATAAAGAGAAGTATTGGAGGCTGGGTTTGCATGGATCGTCGTTCATTACTTCTATTTCTATGCCTCTGTTAAGCATATCAATTTTTTGCAATGTATGATATTCAACATTTTTTTTAAATGATAAAGATAGCTTTTTATAAATATGCCGTCCCTTTTCTTGCAAAACTATCTTCAACAACTGCTTCTTTACATCACTTACTACGGCAATTGATTCTAAAAGCTCGATTGATTGTCTCTCTAATTTTGGGATTGCTTGCGATAAAATTGACATGTTATCCCTTATAAACTGTAATTCTTTTTTGACATGGCGAAAATTCAATTGCATAATAAACATCAATATCAAAAAGGTAGATAAAAAAAACATTCACGCTCTACTGAAAAACAATTTCAGTACAACAAGATAACGGGGTCTACTTATCAGTGTATGCAACAGAATACTAATAGCGGTTGAAACCCTAGTAGAATAATTCACCTACCTACATATGGAATTTCTTAATTTGGCAGAATTTACAGTATTTTTTTTTTTAGCCATGAAGGCTTACAAGCCCACTGATGCCACCACCAACCCGAGCTTGATTCTGTCGGCTGCTGGTATGGAACAGTACCAGCATCTACTGGACAAAGCCATCAAGCATGGCAAGGATTCTGGCAGGTGATTTATGAACATGACTTGCATAAACTGTGCCATTGAAAAATCAACTTTAAAGTAATCTGTTTAAAGTTGTATTATAAATTTTTAGTTGTATTTATTTGTTCTTTTTCAATAAAGATATTTTTGCAAAATGTATCTATGTACCTAATCTTATCTTGTTTAGATAACATCTTCAATTATAGAATCTGTTCAAGTGATTTAGTAAAGGAATTTGATAAAGAGTTATTAAAGTTTTACTAATTTTATTTAAATTTTGTAGCACTATTGAAGAGCAAGTCAGCGAGACATTGGATATGCTGAGTGTGCTGTTTGGTTGTGAAATTTTGAAAATCATCCCTGGAAGAGTGTCTGTTGAAGTTGATGCAAGGTAGAAAATCATTTAAACATATTTTTTTTCCAATATTTTAACAAAATTCCTTAGTTTTCTTGTTTGAATCACCAACTAGAAACCAATTTCAAATATTTAAATTAAGACAAGCAACAAACTTGCCTAGTTCAGGATCTAAATTATATAATTGGACAATATTTTTCCCTCAACAAGTAGCAACATTTTGCTCGCCCATAAATGGGCCAGAGTTATAAAACACACCCATGTTTTAAGATAATAATGGTAATATTCTGTTTTAAACTTGTGTGATTTTCACACATAATTATTCTACTGAACGGGACTTATCACACAAACAATATTTAACTCAATGTTTCGGCCACATTGCAGCGGCAGTTGACTGTACTGTGTTGTCTGACTCATGCATGACCACGGCCGTTGCAATCTGGCCGAAAATCGAGCTAAAAATTGTTTGAGTGATAAGTCCATAATAACTATGTATAATGGACATAAATCACATTTATCCCTAATGACTTAGCAATTGTATTTTTATATCTTAGCAACTCTCGGGTAATTTTCCCGTATTAATCATCTCTAACATATTTTCCAGACTATCATTCGACAAGGATGCCAGCATTGCCAAGGCTATTAAGTTTATTAACACCTTTGCTGAATATGGTATCAAGAAGGACAGGATTCTCATCAAACTGGCTTCTACATGGGAGGGCATTCAAGCTGCAAAGTAAGAAATATTTTGTTATATACAACTTGTTTATTTTCTAATTATTTGCTTCCGCAATGATTATTCCTTCCGATTAGAATGTAAATCTGTTTCACAAGTACAATTACATTGAATGAAATGGAAACATTGCATTAGAACTTTACTGAAAAATAATTCTTTGAATAAACTATTCTAGAAAAAACGTAAATTAAAAAGGAACTTATAATAAAAAATAAACTGTCTTGAGTTACTCAAAAACAAAATGTTACCTCTTTTAAATAAAATTAGCTGTTGTCCGGGATTCTTTCTGAATTCGTTTATTGCCATCCCGCGTGAATTGTGTAATATTCCGACATAAAAACTAGCCTATGCAAGGACATAGGGTTCCTAGGATCTCAAACTATCTCTATACCAAATTGCATCTAAATTGGCTCAGTGGTTTAAGCGTGAAGAGGTAACAGACAGACACACTTTTGCATTTATAATATTAGTATGGACGAATGATAGATACTAAAAATCGAGTGAATGTGATTGTGATGTGTTTTTGTGAGTGATTTGATCAATTATGTATATTAATAAGTATTATGTGTCATAATAATAAGGTCAATCATAAGACTAAACCATTTTTGCAGGGAACTGGAAAAGAAACATGGCATCCACTGCAACCTGACCTTACTGTTTTCGCTGTATCAGGCTATTGCTTGTGCAGAGGCTAATGTTACATTGATTTCGCCGTTCGTCGGAAGAATCTTGGACTGGTAAGTGAGAAAATGTTTCAAGGTTATTCGGTTACTTATTCCACGTTATCAGATGTACTTAGTTATAGTAAGTATGTAACTGATGACGTAATAAAAGCGTGCATAATTTAGTGAAGTCATTCTACACAGATAAAAAAACACACACACAGATAGAAACAATAAAACTGTCTATTAATATTTGATGCATATTCATATTATCATTATATTCCTACGAGAATAATACGATGTTGACAACGAACAGTATCGAAACTACAAAAACAAAATTTTCAGATTCGAATGATGACAAGTCCTATCCTATCCTATTTGATCTAGGATGACTTTATCAAATTAGTGTAACTACCAAAACGTTTTGAACAAATCTTTTATAAATTCTAGGAAATAATTCTAATTAGGATTGGGTAGGTAAATGGAATACCCTTTTTACCACCACCAATCTCAGATATCTGTGATGCTGTCTCTGTTTAATTCGTTCTATTATCTGTCACATCAAACATCAAGAACCTATCAGCCGGTGTTGAAACCTGTTTTTTTTTGTACAAACCGCAGCATTGATTGTCAACAGCATTAAAAGTGAAATTAGTTGAAAATCAACCATCATCATCATTTAAGTTAGGCAGGCCATTAATAGAAGCGGGTGATATGCGGCCCGCGCGCCGCAGTCTGAGTATATAGCTGCTTTAAATTCATATCTTTTTCTATGCAGGTATGTGGAGCACACAAAGAAGACATTTGAAGCTAAGGAAGACCCCGGCGTGCTCTCAGTGACGCGTATCTACAACTACTATAAAAAGTTCGGGTACAACACGCAAGTGATGGGCGCTTCGTTCCGGAACACTGGCGAGATCCGCGAACTGGCCGGCAGCGATCTGCTCACCATCAGTCCCAAGTTGCTACAAGAGCTGGCTGCTAGCGACGAGCCCCTTAAGAGGGTAAAGATACATTCATCTCCTTCTTCTTCTGTATATATAAAAGGCAACCGTTACTGACTGATCTATCAACGCACATCTCAAACTACTGAACGGATTGTGCTGAAATTTGGCACACATATATAACTATTATGACGTAGGCATCCACTTGCCGTGCAAGTAGGTGATTAAAAAAGTAAAAAAATAATTTTAGGTTTTTCGGAAAATCCAATTACGGCGGGATAGAAATCGGGAGTTGACTTAAATAAAATTTATATTTTTGCGCGGACGATGTCGCGAGAAAAAGCTAGTTTAATCATATTACTGATCCTGATATTACAAAATCACGATGAGACTGGTAACTGACATTTATTCCGTACAGACACTTAGGTACGTCAAAAGATTCAGTCACAATAGCAACGTTGTTGAGCTTGCGTCTGTTCGTAATTTGGCCGTGTCGTGCTAAGGTTTTTGATGCCTGTTCTATGGATATGTATAATACATACTCATAGAATAGGCCCATACCGCGATATGCGACAGGCGCTAGCCAAAAACGGCTAATTTATGAGTAGTAGTATTTGGCTTAACATTTACGTGGTGTGACTGTATATGGATATACGAGTATAAGCGGCTAGACCCGATTTGCATACACAGCTAAATAAGACAAACTGTGACAAGTGGAACATCAATTAAAGTCCGTGACTATACATTAAATTAGGGATCCTTCAATGTATTTAAAACTAATTTCTAATAGTAGGCGCATTTCTTTGTCTCGGAGCTAATTATCTACAATCCATAGTTCCAGCGCATCTGTAGATAGCGTTTTAAGTACGCAGCCCTTCCCTACACTGCACCGCGTAGTTGTCATGCGCATTCGGTCGAGTTACCTCACTAGTTGTTATTATTACTCCATGCTGATACTGAGGTCTACCGACGATTTATCAAAGATTTTGATACGTGCTCATTTGACTTGTGTAGATTTGCCCACGGATTCGCCCCCAAACGCGACTCTTTACCCCGCGGAAATTTTGTACAATGCGTCCTTATTTATTCCATGTCTATATCGTAAAGGCAACTAGCTACCTCACAGTTTGAACTTTAGTCTCTTTAGCAACCCATTAAGCGCATTGAAAAAACATTTAACTAATACTGCGGACGAACCACAATGACGCAACTAGGGAGAAACTTGTAATGACCCTTAAATGTATTTACTTATGAATATGATGTTAAGTTTAATGTCATAATGACATCGACAGGTTAACACACAGGTTTTAAACAAGGCAAACACTTGTGTTGTTTATATTTATGACTACGATTTTTTCATGACCCTGACACCTCATTTGAACGGTTAACGCTACCGCTACTAGCATTGAACTCTGGTCGACTAGCGTGAAAATAGCGTGTGTGCCGGTTAGATCGCTAAGCACTTAGCATACTTCTTATTCCCTTAGGCATCATTCTCTGTTTTGTCCCTTTGAACTTGTTAGATAGCTCATATACATTTCGAACTAGATCAAAAGAGCATCAACTCAAAATAATATACTATTTTAATTTAGACCTCTCAGAAATTTACTGAAGTTACTACTTTATTGTGTTTTGTTGCTCTTTTGATCTAGGAGTGCGAATCGTAGTGGTACAGAATAGTAATTGGAAGCCCTATTCTGTACCGCTAAAAACAACATCACCAATTAAGACGTATATCATTATTATAACTGAATTATTTGTGTCAGGTTCTCGACCCTAAAGTGGCAGAGCAGAGCGACATTGAAAAGGTGTCTCTCACGGAGGCCCAGTTCCGCTGGCATATGAACGAGGATCAAATGGCCACCGACAAACTCTCTGACGGTATCAGGAAGTTCGCCGCTGACACCAGGAAGCTAGAGTCTCTCATCAAAACCCTGCTCGCTAAGAAGTGAGGGTTTATTTGAGGGCTTTTTCACTGGGCTTGTGCACATTTCGTTAACACTTTAGGTTAAATTTAAGCTAATGCGATTACACGGCACGAATCGTGGTATACGATGTAGTGTTGTTATACTCATGTTGCAGTGTGTGTAATCTAATCACGTCAGTCAGTCGCATAAGACCGAGCCTTAGTTATGTGTGAAGGACGCAGTTGAAGCTGTGTAATAAGCCGAGGGTTTCTAGGTTAAATCTGTTTGAAATGAAACTGATGTGTAATCGCAAAATTAGGTTTAAATTCAAGAGACAACGAAGGTGCAAACAAGCCCGTATGAAGACCACTCCTAATTTCAAACATTGTCTAAAGATAAGATAATGTTTTCAGTTTGTTCTCAAGTTGCTAAATGTTTAATTTATGTATGAGGTATTTTGACTCTGTTTACGAATTTTGAATTCCCTTTATACCTGTTATTGTAAGCACAACCTTTTACTATTATATTCGTATGTTCATGCAAAGATTGTTACATATTATAAGTACAAAATCAACGTGGGACCACAAAAGTTAAGTATACATTCCTGTTTTTTATGATATCTATTATTGGGTAATGGTTGTATTAAATCTGGTGATTTACAACGAATCTGTCTTTCATTTGTTATTCATGGAAATTATCTATCTGGTGTGAAAAAATGACATGAAGGCATATCTAATCGTATATTAGTTGAGAACATGAAAGACCCGTTCTTTCGCTGCCGGCTGTCCGACCCGAGCGAGACGTCTACTGGTGCTGCAAAAATGGTGATAGGGCACCGGTTAAACTCACGAAAACGCAAGCATGCATTGCTGGCACTGAATATGCTAAAAATGGAAGTAATTTTGTGGGTAATCGTGTTATTCTCGCATAGAAAAAAAAGAAAGAAAATATTTACTTATTACACAAACTGAAAGCAGTATCCGGTGGACCCCAAACTAGGCTGAGCCTGTACCTTGGGACCCGAATATAGAAGAGTTTATTTCTGTCATGTGCCCCTCCGTCTTTTTCCGTACAATATTTATTATTTAGATATAATTAGGTCTGTTACAACACAAAATAATCAGATGTTTGTGCATTCGTATGTATGATGGCTACGTGATCCTTTTTTCCCCGGGAGATTCAGTGATAAAGAGTCGAGTCAAATGTTATCTAAGCTATGAGCGATAGGTTAGTGTCGGGTCTCGACTACGGAGATAATTACTATGTTATATGTATTTCGGGTTTTTTTAGCATTGTAGTTATAGAAATAGGTAGGGGTCTGAATAATTGGCTACTTCTGCTGCTGACGGTTAATGAAGGGAATGATGGAAGGTCATTGTGCTTTGTGGATAGCAAAATTGAAATAGAGTTTTCAAATTACGCAAGGGTAAAAATTCGATCATAGCCAGAACAATCATTGCTGAAGGCTTCATACTCGTTAATGTAGTTAAATGCGAATGTTTCAGGCTAAAACAGCTGGCGGTTTGAATGAAATTTGGTAAAAATATGTAAATAAAATAAATAAATAAATATTAGGGGACAATCTTACACAAATCGATCTAGTCCCAAACTAAGCAAAGCTTGTACTATGGGTACTAGACGACGATAAACATACTTATATACATAAATACATACTTAAATACATAGAAAACATCCATAACTCAGGAACAAATATTCGTGCTCATCACACAAATAAATGCCCTTACCGGGTTTTGAACCCAGGACCTCTTGCTTCGTAGGCAGGGTCACTACCAACTAGGCTAAAGCGGTCGGTAAGTATGTATTATAAATGCCTAGTGGTTTGACCTATGGCATATCAAGCGGAGAGTCGTGGGTTCAAATCCCGGCTGGCATCCGAATTTATGTGCGAAATTACATTGGAAATTTACCATGAGCTTTACGCTGAAGGCAAACATCGTGAGGAAACCTGCATACACCTGCGAAGAAATTCAATGGTGTGTGTGAAGTTCCCAATCCGCACTGGGCCCGCGTGGGAACTACGGCCCAAGCCCTGCCATTCTGAGAAGAGGCCTGTGCCGTGCAGTGGGGCGTGTATAGGCTGGGATGATGTATGTAGTTAGCTGGACTTCTAGATTAACACGTAGGCTACTTTTTATCCGGATATTCCTACGGGATCCATGATAATCTCAAAATCTTAAACTTAACCACTGTGTCTAGAAACATGACATTTTGCATGGGCTTTCTTTATGCAATTTCGGAATTTCAATTCGACTGCCTACCTAATTGTTAAAGCGGGCGAAGCCGCGGATAAGAGCTAGTTTATGTATAATAGGGATGTTGACACCACCAATCAACTGACGTAGGTTACTTTTTATGAGCTGTCACACAATTCTCCCATAGGCTCATACTACACGGGCGGTTCTCCCGCCGCGGGAAACCGCTTCTGAACCGCAACTAGACACAATTTTATATGGAAGTTGTATGGTGCAAACTACACTGCGCAGCTTCGTCGAGCGGGAAACCGCGGCGGGAAACCGCCCGTGTAGTATGGGCCATAGAGTTTGAATGCCAATAGCAACATATGACGTCACTTGTTCGCATACTCAACTATTTATTTGTTTTGAAGCAACAAAAAATGTAATTTTGCGGTTAATCGAAAATTACCTAATCTGGTTTTCAGGGTTAAAATAAAGCGTATTTTTACTGGAGTCGTGTCTTCGAATTATTTTTTAATGGTGTCAAGATCCCTATTATTTAGTGGTTATGTAGGTGGGTTACATACTCGTACGTAGGTAGGTTATGGTGTGCATTGAATTGAGTGCACATTGACACTGGGGCGCTCTTTCCTGAATCAATACGGTGTTCCAGTTTCAGTGGCCTTCATTAGTAGATGGCGGATTGTAGGTTCATTAAATGTTTTGCGGGTGTTGGACCTTGTGCTAGGACGGGCCTAAGATTATGGATTTTAAACTCTAATCCTACTTAGGTACCTACTGCCAAACAGCAGCTCTTGGACTGTGTTCTGACGAGAACAGTACCTACCACAGCCGCTGTAATTGCTGGCACATGAGGTATTCTATCTTACCTAGCTAATCTAACAACGTATCTGGAATCCTCGGATGTTGGGAGTCATATGTGACTCACTTTCTAGTTTGCTAGTTTCTTCAGTAAAAAAACTTTTATTATGCTACTCTACTTATTTCATATAGTTATCTACTTATGCCACAGCGGTCCGGATACTATTTTATTTATTTGTCAACAGTCCCAGACGAAGTTGTTTACGTCCGTTTAAAATTTCAAAATAATGTTAGGCTCAGTCAGCCGAAAAGGTGGATGAACAGTTTGTGGTGTTCAAAATGACCTACGTACACGACTCAATGGCCAAGGTAACAAAAGAGTGTTCAGATTATTTCGAACACTATAGCCGCTCATCCACTTCTGCTGCTGACAGTACGGTCTACGGTAAGTGTACAGTCAGAGTGAGTATAAAATTACCGGAACAGCCAAAGTGCTCATATAGGTACCTACTTAGATACTTTGGGTATGTGAGAATTACTTTATTGCCAAGCGCCTTAGGGCAAATATGTTTCAATAGATACTTACGATGGTCGTTCTGATATCTGTTGTTGACTAAGTATACCCTACCTATCTGGCAGGACGTGTTGGCCATTAGAATTTCTTACTTACTTACTTTCGCTGGCTCAGCGACCCGAAGTGGATCTTGGCCTCCGACATTAAAGTGCGCCATTCCTTCCTGCTCTGTGCCAAGTCTGACCAATCGGACACGTCCAGCTCCTTCAGATCTTTAGCAACTTCATCTTTCCACCGGTATCTTGGTCGACCCACCGGACGCCGTCTGGAAGGTCGCCCAAGATACGCTCTATTGGCAGCTCGATCCTCTCCCATTCTTTCCACATGCCCCAGCCATCGAAGTCGGGCAGCCTTTATTTCCCCGATGATATTCGGCTCAGACACTAGTTCCTCTATTTCCTGGTTGAACCTTCGCCTCCAATTTCCGTCATCGTCCCTTGTTGGACCCAGAATAGAATGAATGAATGAATGAGTTAGATTAGATTTTCTAATGTATTAAAATACCTACAGTCCACGCGCAGTAGGTAGGTACCGTCTTTCCCATTAGGGCCTATGCCCAAAGTCCACGGTTTCACGGGGCCCCAAATGTTAGATTATATTTGCTACACGAAAATAATGAGTTTTTGTTGTCATTCACATTCACATTCACCCGACGGGGTCTCAAACTCGTTAGTGTCCAAGGACTCTGGGACTATGGTATATCCTAAGACTGCTCTGTAGCCGCGATCTCCGAGGAATCTAAGGGTAGTTTTATTTTAGGAAACGCATAATCCTATTAATAACAATATCATAATTAATGACCTAGTAAAAATATTGTGAAAGGAAAGGATATACTTATACATGCAATATTTTTCCAATAATATTCTGTGTTTGATAAAAGAAATCAAACCCAGAACCCGACTCCTTGGAGCTCACATGCGCACTATGGCTTTTTAATATCCTCGTTTATTAGGTAAGTACCTACTAGATTATGACACGGACTTTAGTTATTTTTCTTAAAAACGTTTGGCAAATCATATCGTTTCGTAACAGTTTCAAAATTTCGACAAATAAGCGCGCCTCTATAACGGGCTTGAATAGAAATGAAGCCGTAGAGCCTGTGAGAAACCCGTTAGCTCTTGTCGCAATATTCTATTCTAACCAGTTAGCACGTGCGAAGCAGATGGGCGTTTTATGTCCACGGTAGGTACTTAAACGGTAGCTAATAGAGGTAGGACCTTAGAAACGCTAACTTACACGCAATTAAGTATTGCACTTGACTTCAGTGTTCATTCACCTTTCCCGCGTAAGGCAGAAAGAGATGCCCTCAAGCGAGTTGCAGTCACTCGTGCTATCAGTCCAGAGCATCGTAAGATTTCATTCTAATACATGTCCCAAGTAGAAAAAGTTTCTTCTTACTACTTAGGGTATTGTTAAAAGGACTTTTTTTTGAACGGTGAATGATTTTGAGCGGGGCGAAATGTAGGTAGATTCTGCAAGTCTCCTTTCCACTCCGCCTTAATGGAAGTGCACCCTTACATACCTATGTGTCAATGCCCAAGTGAGATCCTATATCTAAGAGAAAAAATAAGAGCACTTGAATATCAAGAAACCAAACCAAAATCAGTATTTTACTGTCCCTTTGTATAAACCCTCTACATGTGAGAAACAAAAAAATGTACCTACAAAATCTATATGCAATCCCTAACACTTGCATCAACCTACTTTACCTCGCATTCACCTGCACATTTAAACGTGCCGGTTTCTAGGCTGAATAGTAAATAGGTGACAGAAATTAGGCCACGGTATATTATGCACGGCGACTGCGTCTTGGATTTTTGCGTGAAGAACTTCACACCACCCGTAGTGTCGGCGGGAGCCGGCGGCGGTCGGGCGGCGAGTGCAGTGAAGGACCAACAGGACCGTTTTCACGTGATATTCGCCAAACGGAGACCGTTTTCCCAGAGGGGTCCACAGGGGAGGGGGGTAGCACAGGCTTGATATTGACCTAGATGTTCATTCAGAGTTCGGTCGATGCGAAACTTGACATCTGCGCGATCCTGCGTTATGTGTTTTTCAATTTAATGCATATTTAAATGTTTTTCGTCTAATGAGTGATCGGCTGGTGATGTTTTACAAAGCTGACACGGTATATTCTTGATACAATTATATGAGCCGTGTTCAGGGTGGTTGTGTTTAAATTCGAGTAGGTAAAGGGATGTGATGTGTTGTGCGATGCTCGAAGCGCCCTGTGGGATCGAAACTTCGGAGGCAGCGGGCACCAGCATGGAGAAGCTTGCATTCAAATAGTTTTATCTAATTACTTCACGATGGCGAACTCTTCCAAGACACCTCTTCCAGATGTGACGAACAGGATACCAGCTATGGATATTAAATATTCCGATGTGAGTTCTTACGTATAGACGGCTCAAAAGATATGAGTTTGAAATTAAATAACTAAGTATCTAGTTGATACCTAAGTTACTCCTAGGATTGGCAATATACAAAAAATAAAATAAATTATAATTTTAGAAAATTCTTATAGACAATGATGCTGAATCGAGTCCTTATGGATCAGTCCTTCATATACCTACGATGCCCTAACCACATAGCACATCAGTTATTTTTCAATACCCCTAGAATTATCTAAAAAACTATTCGACTAAGTACCAGATCTTATTTTCCTCTCACGGAAAATCTTTGCTTACGTAACAGCGCGTTATAAATTGAGAGATACCTAAGTACCTACTTATAGTCCGGTTGTCAAGGTGTTTTCAGAGATTCTACCTACCTCCATCGCAATTTCTAGGTTATTTATCATGTAGGTACGATATATCACAAGGGTATTATAAGTATTATAATAACATAGCATAGCATAGCAGAGTTACATAGTTATGGTACCTGGGCAATTTTATTTTTTGTTGACCCTTTTGACTTTTTTTAAATTCGGAAAGTTTTATGTGATTTCTGCTCAGAGTCACGAGCTCTTTCGATCCTACTAGGAGAAAAAAAGTGTTTCAAGTTTTTTTTCCCGTTCCGTTACCATTTTTCATAGACTTTATATGACCGTAACAGATGGAAGAATCGAAAAATATATGAAAGTTTTGGTTGGGACACTTTTTTTCTCCTAGTAGGGTAGGAAAGAGCTCGTGATTCTGAGCAGAAATCACATAAAACTTTCCGAATTCAAAAAAAAGTAAAAGGTACAACAAAAAATAAAAATTGCCCACCTAACCTGTCCTGATTGCAATGTAATTATTAGCTTACATTTCGGCTATTCACGCCCACTTAGTGATTTTGACTATTTTGAGTTGTCGTTTAAATGTCTCTTCCACGTGTATTTAGTTAGATAGATCTAGCCAACAACCAACTGCTATGCAGTTTGGCAGATGTATTTTAGCATAAGTATTTCTGTACTTCTTTTGTTTGTTTTTGTGTAAATAAATTAAAAAAAAAAAAAAAAAAAGCGCAGAGCGAGTTGCAATCAGCTGTGCTTGCTGTGTTAAACATAATAGCAAATTCATAGGCATTTATTTATTTAAATTTAATTTCCCAAAATTAAAAAGATAATCATAGAAATACAGACGAGAGTAGGGTTATGGTTATGGTTTGATTGAGCCACTCGCACGCACAGGTTCAGTCAGCTGTAGAGAAATGTGACCAAAAATCCAAAGTTTGTATGCAGTGGAGTCATGTTTCTCTGCAGCTGACTGTACCTACCTATACTTAGTCAGTTGATTTTTACTGGTCTTCTGTTGGTAAGAAGGTAAACACGATTATAAAAATTGAACATTTGTTTACCGTAGCAGTATAGTCAGCCAAACTAAGCTTTTGCCTAAAATTGTTTTATTGAATCGTTTGAAAAAAGCCGTGGTAGCCTAGTAGTTTCACCTACGGTCTCTCAAGCAAAGGGTCGTGGGTTCAAGTACGAAATTAAATTTGAAATTTGCCTGAGCCATCGGGAAGATGAACCTCCACACAACTGCGAGGAAATTCAATGATATGTGTGAAGTTCCCAATCTGCACTGGGCCCGCGTGGGAACCACGGCTCTCTCATTCTGAGAGAAGGTCTGTGCACTGCAGTGTAGTATATAAGCTGAGATGATGATGAACCTTTAAATACGTATAAATATTGATGACTAAAAGCGACATTGCTAGATACTTTTATGAGACAACTTAACTTTATCAACTGACTTTACTCAAGCTATGTGGAACCGTTCCCACCGTTGTGGTGTAACCATTGAACGATAATGTAGTGTAGTGTAGGCCCATATTATTTTAATCTTGATATGTTCTAAGTCTACTTAATTAGAGCGATAATGCGATCATCTGGGCCGCACGTTGGGAACACAATCCAGAACCGGCTTGAGGATAGAGCGAGCGCGCGAGCGTAGCAAAAATCAAATCGAAATAAAAAAAATATTTTTGTTAGCAGACCTTAAGGGTTCTTTTACATATCTTTTTTGAGACTACCAGCGCTTTCGGGAAAACCACGATTCCCAAGAAGAATGCGCCGCAAGAAACTTGGCACAAAGTAATAAAAAAAATACATACAGTCGAACGTAGAACCTCCTCCTTTTTTGAAGTCGGTTAAAAATAGATACAATACAATACAACAGTGTTCCGCAAACTTTTTGTGTTCAAGACACATCTAGGAAAACAAAAATTTTTGGCGGTACACCATAAATGAAAAATCAGTTTTTAAACTTTTTAAGTAATATTAAATCAACATTACGCCTCGCTTGTGCGCTCGCGTGATTTAGATCTGTGTAAGTAAGTATTTTGCTTCCGTCCATTTCTTAAGCCTTATAAGATAGGTACCCTTATTTTTCCGAAGCACACCAACTAATGTCCACGGTACACCAATGTGCCGCGGCACACACTTTGTGGAACACTGCATACAATATGGATTACTTACGAAACACGACCACAAAAGTATTATAGTATTTTATGCAACAGTTGTATAAGTGAGATGTTAAAAGGCGAGTGACGTGAGTTGCGATACGAGCGAATGCGAGTATCGCAATGGAAGACGGCACGAGCCGTTAAGACCAAATTATACACCGTTGCATACAATATTTTTTCTACGACTCGACTGTACTGTACTGTACTGTACCCTACTGTAGGGTACAGTCGGGTACAGTAGGGTAAAATAGGGTACAGTAGAGTACAGTCGGGTACAGTAGGGTAAAATAGGGTACAGTAGAGTACAGTCGGGTACAGTAGGTAGGGTAAAATGGGATACAGTCGGGTACAGTAGGGTACAGTCGGGTGAAATAGGGTACAGTAGAGTACAGTCGGGTACAGTAGGGTAAAATAGGGTACAGTAGGGTACAGTCGGGTACAGTAGGGTAAAATAGGGTACAGTAGGGTACAGTCGGGTACAGTAGAGTAAAATAGGGTACAGTAGGGTACAGTCGGGTACAGAAGGGTAAAATAGGGTACAGTCGGGTACAGTAGGGTAAAATCCAATAATACTGTACCCGACTGTACCCTACTGTACTACTGTACCCGACTGTACCCTACTGTACCCTATTTTACCCTACTGTACCCGACTGTACCCAACTGTACCCTATTTTACCCTACTGTACCCGACTGTACCCTATTTTACCTTACTGTACCCTACTGTACCCTATTTTACCCTACTGTACCCGACTGTACCCGACTGTACCCTACTGTACCCTATTTTACCCTTCTGTACCCGACTGTACTCTACTGTACCCTATTTTACCCTACTGTACCCGACTGTACCCTATTGTACCCTTTTTTACCCTACTGTACCCGACTGTACCCTATTTTACCCTACTGTACCCGACTGTACCCTACTATACCCTATTTTACTCTACTGTACCCGACTGTACCCTACTGTACCCTATTTTACCCTACTGTACCCTATTTTACACTACTGTACCCGACTGTACCCTACTATACCCTATTTTACCCTACTGTACCCGACTGTACCCTACTGTACTCTATTTTACCCTACTGTACCCGACTGTACCCTACTGTACCCTATTTTACCCTACTGTACCCGACTATACCCTACTCTACTCAACTCAGCAGGTCTAAACTGGGCTTTAGTGTTGAGTGTACCCTACATTTAATATTATGTGGCAGCTAGGTGTATCGTAATAACGACATTACGACACAAGTGTTGTTATGGCGAATAGATTAAGTATAGACTTTCTGAAGTCATATTATCTATGTTCTTATATATTTGTTCGCGACCATGTAAAAAACAGATAAAAGTACAGGAGTAGGAAAAGTATATAAAGAAAACTCACGGTTGCTCTAGGCGCCAGGTTGCGCTCTAAACGCCAAAATTTTATGCTAAGGGGCGCGAAACCCAATTTATTTTTGCGATTTTTGAGTGTCCCGAGTTGATGGGGGGTTTGAAAAAACCTCGCTCTCCCCAATTAATGGGTAGAGACGGTGCTGCGCAAAACTGTTTAGCAACTCATTTACAATCAGAATCTACACGAAGGTAATACAAATACAAATCTAAAAGTAACTAAATACTTATTCAATCAGTAAAAGTGTGGACACATTTTTATAAAGATGGCAGAAGATTTTGACACAATTTCCAGTTATATCAGTTATCACCGAAGTGAGGAGGTTGAAATGCTACGTTTACGTTATCTCATTAGATGTAAGTACACTAAAGCTATCCGTATCGCATGGCGGTTCTCTAATTTTTTGACGAAAATATTTTTTCCAATTGATTCTTTATCAACTGTTTTTTTCTGAAACTGTAAGTAGGTAGTACCTACCTATGATTATTATAAAATTAAACTAATCTAACCTACAGGAATCTACACGAGAGTCACGAAATATATCCTGAATCATCATCCTGGACATGCCCAGGATAGGGTTCCGTAGCCGTTACGAAAAAATCCTTGCATATCTTATTACCTTTTATTTTCTTTTCCGTTCAAGATATTGTTCTGTTAGCCATACTTAAAATATTTTGTCACATTTCAACTGCTGCAATGTTTATGGTTATAATTCGGGTGCGTAACGATGGATCTAAAAACTTTTGCTATAACTTCAGTCGCAATAACGCTCATTTGATATAATTATTGAATCTTATAACAACAAAATATTAACATTCGATATAATTTTTTTTTTTTTTACTTTAAAATTTGTTTTATTATTTATTAATAACATAACATTAAAGTAATCAACTAATTATACAGAAATAAAAAATAAATTATATATACTAGAACAATTAACCTAAAACTAAAAACCTTTAAAAATATAATATAGTAAATAACTAAAATACATTATTAAAAGGAGTCCCTTTGGGCAAGGTTCCGAAGATACTGGCAGCGTCCCCCCTTTGAATAGCTAGACTTATTCTTTGTCCGAGGTAGCTATAATTATTTCGATATAATTATTGTTTCATATACTGATCATTTCATCGAATAATATTTAATATAACATTCTTTAAGTATAATGCATATTTTTTATAATGAACTTATGGTATAACGTTTATTTTATCTAACGTTCAAATGGCATAACCTTTGTTGATATAATGTATTAGAGACATAATCCCAGATTTACTATATACTAAAAATATCTATATTATATTTATTGCAAAAACGAGACGATCATTTTTATAACAGCCTATAAAACGACTCTGCATGGGTAAGTAATTAGGGCATAGAGAAATAGGGGGGACGGGGGGGGGGGGGACGAAACCCCCCGCATTAAAAAAAACCAAATCAAAGGTTAAAATAATTTATTGAATCAGGCGTTACTTTGGCGTTAAACATTTGGTAGCATAGCATACGGTTGTGGTAACTCTGAAGATGAGCTCTGGTAGAGTTCGAAACGCGTCAGTGTAGCTTGGTGGTGTTGATGGTTGGATTTGCATCCCCCAGCAAAAACGAACAGCTACCGGAAAAGTAAGTTTGGTTAGGTTTGAATTCATCCCCCAACAAAAACGAACTGCTACCGGAAAAGAAGGTTAGGTTAGGTTAGAACTGCATCCCCAGCAAAAACGAACTGCTACCGGATAAGTAGGTTGGTTAGGTTAGGTTTGAACTGCATAGGTAGCCGTCTCCAAAACGGAAGCCAGGTAGCAGTCTAGCAGTCTCCAAAACAGAAGCCAGGTAGCCGTCTCCAAAACGGAAGCCATTGTTTTTGGTGGACCTGGCTGGCGTGTGCCTGCCGAAACTATTATCCCGATAGGGGGAGAACCTGTCCAGGTCAAGGCTAACATCAAATATTTCGGCCTTAACAGAAGCCATAGTCTTCGGTGGACCTGGCTGGCGTGTGCCTGCCGACACTGTTATCCCGATAGGGGGTGAACCTATCCAGGTCAAGGCTAACATTAAATATCTTGGCCTTGTCCTGGACAGAAAGTGGGACTTCGGGGAACACTTCAAAAGACTTGTTCCCCGACTGTTGGGGGCTGCCTCGGCCCTGGGAAGACTACTGCCTAATGTCGGAGGACCAAGAGGAGCTGTAAGGCGACTATATGCGGGTGTAGTCCGAAGCATGGCACTCTACGGTGCGCCCATCTGGGCGGAAAGGCTGTCGGAGCGAAACAGGGTCTTGCTGCGACGGCCGCAGAGGATGTGTGCCATACGCCTTATAAGGGCATACGTTACGGTGGCACACATGGCAGCTTATGCCCTTGCTGGGACCCCACCCTGGGAATTTGATGCTGAAGTCACGTCCGCAACCTATTGGTCCCGACGAGAGGCACGAGCGCAAGGGGAAAGGCTGGCCCCTAGAGAGTTGGCCCATGCCCGTCGAATGACGGAGAGACGCACAAGGGACAGGTGGAAAAATGGCCTGGAGGACTGCCGCTATGAAACGAGGACCATAGTGGCACTCCTCCCTTCCTTTGAGGAATGGAAGAAAAGGGTATTTGGGGCCCTCTCCTATAGAATGACGCAGGTGATGACCGGACATGGATGCTTCGGTCATTACCTGCACCGGATAGGTAGAGAGGACAGCACAATATGTCACCAATGTGCTCATGATGATGACACCGCTCAACATACGTTAGAGGTGTGCCCGGCGTGGCAACCTGAGCGGCAGGTCCTAGTCTCGGCACTGAGACGAAATGACCTGTCGCTGGCAAGCGTAATAAGCGTCATGCTAGAAAGCGAGGAGGCGTGGGAGGCCTTTTACACCTTTTGCGAGGCCGTAATGAGCCAAAAAGAAGAAGCGGAGCGGGAGCGCGAAGACCAGATTGACGCGCCCCTGTTCCGGCGCAGACGAAGGGGGGTGAGGCGTAGGCGATTTGCCGCACGCCAAATCCCCCAGTAGGACCAGCGGGTAAGGGACGGGGATCCCTACCTGCATTGCACGGTCTACACGTTTGGGGGAGAGGTCGAAACGCTGCGATCTCTCCCCTCTTTGGCGCGGGTAGCCCTAGTGTAAACTAGGGTAGCCAAGAGGCGTCGCGGTAGAATCTTATGGATCCCGTGACGTCTACAACAACTTGGCAAGAGGGCAGCGTCGGAGTGTTTTTAGTGGGTATGCTCTCCCCTCCCCTTCTCATTCGGAGAAGAGGACGGGGGAGAGAGCCCCACATAACCATCTGGGTCTCCCCGGGCCCAGTGGTACTCGTAAAAAAAAAAAAAGGTTTGAACTGCATCCCCCAACAAAAACGAACTGCTACCGGAAAAGTAGGTTAGGATAGAACTGCATCCCCCAGCAAAAACGAACTGCTACCGGATAAGTAAGTTAGGTTAGGTTTGATCTGCATACCCCAACAAAAACGAACTGCTACCGGAAAAGTAGGTTAGGTTAGGTTAGAACTGCATCCCCCAGCAAAAACGAACTGCTACCAGAAAAGTAGGTTAGGTTAGAACTGCATCCCCCAGCAAAAACGAACTGCTACCAGAAAAGTAGGTTAGGTTAGGTTAGAAATCAAAGGTTCAAATAATTTATTAAATCAGGCGTTACTTTGGCGTTTAACATTTGGTAGCATAGCATACGGTTGTGGTAACTCTTAAGATGAGCTCTGGTTGAGTTCGAAACGCGTCAGTGTAGCTTGGTGGTAGTGATGGTTGGGTTTATGTGATTTGTGTGTGTTCGTACAGTGTGGAGGTGGAGGAACTGCATGAACGCACATTTCTTGCATAAACATAACTATTGTAAGGTCGCAGGTGAGCAAAGTAATTGTTTTAATTCATTCAAAGGTTCATTTAGGAAGAAAAATAGGTTAGGTTAGGTTAGAACTGCATGAAACAAAAGGAAGCGCGCCCCCCCCATGGATGCCTTGGAACCTGAACTCCTCGACAGAGTAGTGGAGGGCTTGTTTCCGTCGGCACCGGCTTTTGCTCCCCCGAGGATGTTGGCCCCCTCGGAGGAACCAAACGATCGGCATCCAGTGCCAAGAATAACAGATGACGAGATGATGTCCCTAGTTGACCGCCTTAGGTCAAACAAAAAGGCCCCAGGACCTGACGGTGTACCGGCTAGGGTGATCCCTCTAGCGCTCGAACATCTGGGGGAGCGCTTTAGGGACCTCCTGTCAGAATGCCTGGAGGCAGAGCGCTTCCCCAGGGTGTGGAAAGAGGGGCGCCTATGCCTTCTCAGAAAGGACGGTCGACCGGCTGATTCGCCCTCAGGTCATCGCCCGTTAGTTTTGCTGGATGTATCTGGGAAAATGTTAGAGCGCGTCATTGCAAGCCGGATCATCCAGCACATGGAGGAAATTGGACCAAATGTGGCTGAGTGCCAATACGGTTTTCGAGCTGGCCGTGGTACTATTGACGCAATCAAGCCACTCAAAGACTACTCGGACTATGCGGCCAGTAGGGGAGAGGGAGTAATTGCAGTCTCGCTGGACATAGCGAATGCATTCGGAACTCTCCCCTACGAGGTAATAAAGGAGGCCTTAAGGTACCACGGCCTGCTTCTCTATTTGCAGAGAATAGTGGGGCACTATCTCGAAGAAAGAGTGGTGCTCTACGAACACCGCGGACAACGAAAAACAAGACCGATGACCTGTGGAGTACCTCAGGGATCGGTGCTCGGTCCCCTCTTGTGGAACATTGGTTTCGATTGGGCTATAAGGGGGGTCCAGCTTCCCCGCATGACCACCATTTTTTACGCCGATGACACTATGGTGGCTGTCCGGGGAAGTGATATGAGGGAAACACTAAGAAGAGCCGCGGTCGCCGCTGAACTAGTGGTAGATCGTATACGCATGCTCGGCTTGGGGGTAGCCGTTTCTAAAACAGAAGCCATAGTCTTCGGTGGACCTGGCTGGCGTGTGCCTGCCGACACTGTTATCCCGATAGGGGGTGAACCTGTCCAGGTCAAGGCTAACATTAAATATCTTGGCCTTGTCCTGGACAGAAAGTGGGACTTCGGGGAACACTTCAAAAGACTTGTTCCCCGACTGTTGGGGGCTGCCTCGGCCCTGGGAAGACTACTGCCTAATGTCGGTGGACCAAGAGGAGCTGTAAGGCGACTATATGCGGGTGTAGTCCGAAGCATGGCACTCTACGGTGCGCCCATCTGGGCGGAAAGGCTGTCGGAGCGAAACAGGGTCTTGCTGCGACGGCCGCAGAGGATGTGTGCCATACGCCTTATAAGGGCATACGTTACGGTGGCACACATGGCAGCTTGTGTCCTTGCTGGGGCCCCACCCAGAGAATTTGATGCTGAAGTCACGTCCGCAACCTATTGGTCCCGACGAGAGGCACGAGCGCAAGGGGAAAGGCTGGCCCCTAGAGAGTTGGCCCATGCCCGTCGAATGACGGAGAGACGCACAAGGGACAGGTGGAAAAATGGCCTGGAGGACTGCCGCTATGGAACGAGGACCATAGTGGCACTCCTCCCTTCCTTTGAGGAATGGACGGAAAGGGTATTTGGGGCCCTCTCCTATAGAATGACGCTGGTAATGACCGGGCATGGATGCTTCGGTCATTACCTGCACCGGATAGGTAGAGAGGACAGCACAATGTCACCAATGTGCTCATGATGATGACACCGCTCAACATACGTTAGAGGTGTGCCCGGCGTGGCAAACTGAGCGGCAGATCCTAGTATCGGTACTGAGACGAAATGACCTGTCGCTGGCAAGCGTAATAAGCGCCATGCTAGAAAGCGAAGAGCCGTGGGAGGGCTTTTACACCTTTTGCGAGGCCGTAATGAGCCAAAAAGAAGAAGCGGAGCGGGAGCGCGAAGACCAGATTGACGCGCCCCTGTTCCGGCGTAGACGAAGGGGGGTGAGGCGTAGGCGATTTGCTGCACGCCAAATCCCCCAGTAGGACCAGCGGGTAAGGGACGGGGATCCCTACCTGCATTGCACGGTCTACACGTTGGGGGAGAGGTCGAAACGCTGCGATCTCTCCTTCCTTTGGCGCGGGTAGCCCTAGTGTAAACTAGGGCAGCCGAAAGACGTCGCGGTAGAATCCGATGGATCCCGTGACTTCTACTAAAACTTGGCAAGAGGGCAGCGTCGGAGTATTTTTAGTGGGTATGCTCCCCCCTCCCCTTCTCAATCGGGGAAGAGGACGGGGGAGAGAGCCCCACATAACCATCTGAGTCTCCCCGGGCTCAGTGGTACTCGTAAAGAGTTTTCACTCCGTTAAAAAAAAAAAAAAGGTTAGAACTGCATCCCCCAGCAAAAACGGACAGCTACCGGAAAAGTAAGTTAGGTTAGGTTTGAACTGCATCCCCCAACAAAAACGAACTGCTACCGGAAAAGTAGGTTAGGTTAGAACTGCATCCCCAGCAAAAACGAACTGCTACCGGATAAGTAGGTTATGTTAGGTTTGAACTGCATCCCCCAACAAAAACGAACTGCTACCGGAAAAGTAGGTTAGGTTAGGTTAGAACTGCATCCCCCAGCAAAAACGAACTGCTACCGGATAAGTAGGTTAGGTTAGGTTTGAACTGCATCCCCCAACAAAAACGAACTGCTACCGGATAAGAGGTTAGATTAGGTTAGAACTGCATCCCCCAGCAAAAACGAACTGCTACCAGAAAAGTAGGTTAGGTTAGGTTAGGTTAGAACTGCATCCCCCTTTCCACCTTGTGCAGGTGCTGTCCGGGCACGGTTGCTTCGGGCGGTACCTGCACAGGGTGGCGGATAGGGAGGAGACGGCGTCGTGCCACGAGTGCGGCGCCGCCGAGGACACAGCCCAGCACACCTTAGAGGTGTGCAGCGCATGGGCTGAGCGGCGCCGCACCCTGGCGGCAACGATTGGCGGCGACCTCTCTCTCCCCAGCGTTGTACGCGTGATGCTGGAGAGAGACGTCCTGGGAGGCCGTCACCTCCTCCTGTGACGACATTATGTCGCAGAAGGAGGAGAGGGAGCGGGAACGCGAGAATGATCCTCTCGCGAACCCGCTCCGGCGCAGACGGACGGGAAGGAGGCGGCGACAATTCGCTGCCAACCTTCCCTAGTGGTGCTTGCCGGCGGGGGATGGGGATCCCCTGTCGGCCGTAACAGCCCACACGTCTAGGGGGGGACCAAGTATTCCGGTCCCCCCCTCTCTTGGCGCGGGAGCCCCGGCATAGGCTGGGGCGGCCAGCGGATGCTGTGGTGACTCCAAATTCTCCCATGGCATCCGCAAATGGCAAGAGAGGGAATACGGGTGGGTTTTTAGTGGGTATGCCTCCCCCCTCTTTTCCATTAGGGAAGGAGGTTACGGGGGAGGTGAGTCCCACATAACTTCCGCGCCGTCCCCACGACGCGGTCGTATGCGTAACGCATTTTCCCACCGTCAAAAAAAAAAAAAAAAGAACTGCATCCCCCAGTAAAAACGAACTGCTACCGGAAAAGTAGGTTAGGTTAGGTTTGAACTGCATCCCCCAACAAAAACAAACTGCTACCGGATAAGTAGGTTAGGTTAGGTTAGAACTGCATCCCCCAACAAAAACGAACTGCTACCAGAAAAGTAGGTTAGGTTAGAACTGCATCCTCCAGCAAAAACGAATTGCTACCGGATAAGTAGGTTAGGTTAGGTTTGAACTGCATTGGGCTGAGCGGTGCCGCACCCTGGCGGCGACGATTGGCGGCGACCCCTCGCTCCCCAGCGTTGTACGCGCGATGCTGGAGAGTGAGACGTCCTGGGAGGCCGTCACCTCCTTCTGCGAAGACGTAATGTCGCAGAAGGAGGAGAGGGAGCGGGAACGCGAGAATGATCCCCTCGCGAACCAGCTCCGGCGCAGACGGACGGGAAGGAGGCGGCGACAATTCGCCGCCAACCTTCCCTAGTGGTGCTAGTCGGCGGGGGATGGGGATGCCATGGTGTCTCTCCACTCTCCCATGGCATCCGCAAATGGCAAGAGAGGGAAAACCGGTGGGTTTTTAGTGCGTAGGCGTTTCATTAGGGAAGGAGGTTGCGGGGGAGGAGAGTCCCACATAAATTCCCCGCCGTCCCCACGGCGCGGTCGTATGCGTAACGCATTTTCCCACCGTCAAAAAAAAAAAATAGAACTGCATCCCCCAGTAAAACCGAACTGCTACCGGAAAAGTAGGTTAGGTTAGGTTTTAACTGCATCCCCCAACAAAAACAAACTGCTACCGGATAAGTAGGCTAGGTTAGGTTAGAACTGCATCCCCCAACAAAAACGAACTGCTACCAGAAAAGTAGGTTAGGTTAGGTGCGACCTCTACACAAAACGAACACGCGTTACTATTTTAAATATGCGCTAATAATAAAATAAATACCGCGTGATAGTTATATGATTTGTATATCAAAAGAATAATCTAAATATATAAAAACTGACTGACTGACTGACTGACTGACATATCAACGCACAGCCCAAACCACTGGGCCTAGAAATTCCAAATTTGGCATGTAGGTTCCTTATAAGATCTAGGGGTGCACTAAGAAAGGATTTTTCAAAATTCACTCCCTAAGGGGGTGAAACGGGGGTCCAAAATTTGTATGGGGAAACAAGATTCGTTCGACTATTTTATTCGAAACTTCACAGAAGTACTCCTAATAATAAATGAGTAAACACGTGTTTCAGCTTTTTTGAGAATTCAACCCCTAAAAGGGGGAAAAGGGGTAACAAAGTCTGAAAATCAACATGGGAGTTGTTTCTAAGATTTATCGGGTCACTGGTTATGAAAACAACAACGGTTTTAAAATCCGACGTGGCAGACGTAAAATACCATCTTCCTGGATGGGGTGCGATGGGGTTGAAATGTCTAAATAAACTAAATGACTGTTGATATAACAACGCACACTGCACAACCACTGAACCTAGAGACTTGAAATTTTGCACATAGATACCTTATACAATGTAGGCATCCACTAAGGAAGGATTTTTGGGAATTCCCACGGGGACGGGAAAAAACGGGATTTATATATTCGATTCCGAGTGACCCTATCTCAGTAACTATAATAACTAGACTCTTCAAACTTGATACACAAGTAGGTATTACATTAGTTAAAACATTAATTTCAGGATTTTTTAAAATTCCCACGGGATGAGGAAATAAACGGGATTTATATATTCAGTTCAACGGGATCCTATGAACTATAATTACTAGACTCTTGAAATTTGGCATAGAAGTAGGTAATTATAATAGTAAAAAAACCGGCCAAGAGCGTGTCGGACACGCCCAAGATAGGGTTCCGTAGCAAGTACGATAAAATCTTTGCATACCTTATTAATGTGGTTGTTTTGGTCCCAACTCCCACCGCGCGCAGAATTTCAACGTCAGCGGTACAGCGCCATCTATCGGCGAATTGGGTAACTACCTAATCTAATCTGCAGTCTACTAGCTTAGTATTGTATGTTGATGGTTTTTCAGATGTAATTATTTGTTATATGAACCGATTTCAAGTTTATTGTTTTTATTTGAAAGAAGTTACTATTAGTGTGATCTTATAGGCACTTAAAGAAAAAAAAATGCTTGCAATGGTGGTTAAAGTACAATCTTAATTTTGAAATATTTTTTTACAAAAACTTAAAAACTGCTCAACTGATTAAGTTGAAACTAATTTTCCTAGAAAGTTTTTATTGAGTTTCACTTACGTGATTTTTTTCATATTTTTTAAACATGCTGTTCAAAAGTTAGAGGGCCCCCCTCACATTATTTAGAAATTTCGGAGTGAATATCTCCGAAAATATTCACTTTTTAAAAAAATGGTTTTAGTAAACCCCTATTTATTTTCAAATACCTATCCAATGATACCCCACACTATAGGGTTGGTCGAGAAAAAAAATCACCCCTACTTTACGTCTATGGGAGGTACCCTAAAAAAATTTTTTTTAGTTTTTTTTATATAATCACTTTGTCGGTGTTACTGATATATGTATATATTCATGCCAAATTACAGCTTTCTACTACTAACAGTCTCTGAGCTTAGCCGCGGACGGACAGACAGACAGACAGACGGACAGACATGGCGAAACTATAAGGGTTCCTAGTTGACTACGGAACTCTAAAAACGGTTTTAAGGATTTACGGAAATTCCCACGGGATAAGGAAAAAACGGGATTTTTCGTTTTAATGGTCGTAGAAAGCTGAAATTCGGCATCTAGGTTGCTTGGAGAGTGTAGAGGAGGATTAAGAGAAGACTTTACAAAATTCTCACGGGAACGGGAAAAAACGGGATTTTTCGTTTTACTGGTCGTAGAAAGCTGAAATTCGGCATGTAGGTTGCTTGGGGAGTGTAGAGGAGCATTGAGAGAGGACTATTCAAAATTCCTACGGAAACGGGGAAAAAACAGGATTTTTCGTTTTACTGGTCGTAGAAAGCTGAAATTCGGCATGTAGGTTGTTTGGGGAGTGTAGAGGAGCATTGAGAGAGGACTTTCCAAAATTCCTATGGGAACGGGAAAAACGGAATTTTTCGTTTTACTGGTCATAGAAAGCTGAAATTTGGCAAGTGGGTTCCTTAGGGAGTGTAGGGGAGCATTAAGAAAGCATTTCCCGAAATTCTTACGGGAACGGGAAAAAACGGGATTTTGCGTTTTACTGGTTGTAGAAAGCTAAAATTTCAAAATTCATAAGTTTATACTGTAAGGCCTCTTTAACCGACTTAAAAAAAGGAGGTTATGCATTCCACTTTATGTATTTTTTTGTGTAGGTATGTTCACCGATTTCTCGGTCAATTGTGGACCGATTATAAAAATTATTTTTTTATTCGAAAGAATACAATATACTCCTGAGATGGTCCCATTGTCACCAAATCAGGATCTGATGTCGGGATCTTAAGGAAATCGAGGGCAACCCTCAAATTTTGTAGGCACGCATTACGTTTTTCATATTATATTTTCTCAAGCTATTTAAGTGTTTGCATCTGGTAGACATCATCTCATGTTGATGAGCTGATGATGGAAGGTAAATCTCCTTAACGGTTAGGAGTTGAGGATATTTTTTCAAATATTATAGGTACGTATAGACCGATTGTTGTATTCTTTCAGGTTATCCGGGTGAGCTGATGATGGAAGGTTAAACTCCTTAACGGTTAGGAGTTATAGGAAGTTTCTTTAAATATCATATGCACGTATAGATCTTTAGTTGTATTCTTTCTGGTTATTCAGATGAGCTGATGATGGAAGGTATAACTCCTTAGCGGTGAGGTCACACAACACCTTTACAAAATACTATAATATGTATAATATCAATGCTAAGTAGGTACACAGCGCTTCCAGTTACTCAAGTTTCTGTAGAAGGTAAGAAAACATTGAATTATACCTAATACAGGACAGGGGAAAGTAATAATAGGTTTTATATTATTAACAAGCCTGGTTATTTTAGTGCCCGCTTCCGAATTAATGAAAAACATTTTATATAAAGAAATACTGTAAAGGACCGTATCTACCTGAACTTTAGTCGGGCTTGCTTGCACGCTTGCTTGCTTGCGTGCATTCTTGCTTGCTTGATATCTTAGTTCTTTGGAATACTCATGGTACACGCGAGCGAAGCCGCGGGCAAAAGCTAGTTATACCATATGATGGTTATCACAAATAAGTGTTCTACCAAACGATAACTATACAAAATAAAAATATATAATTGAATATTATACTAAACGTTATTTATATAAAATGAGTGATTATACCCTTTGAAAATATATCAAATGTTGTTATATGAAAAAAAATTATATTATTTATTTTTATATCGATCATTACACACCCTTATAATTCCACTAAAACCAACGGGATAACCACCTTAATCGTGTAATGTGTTAAAAGTTATATCATAATGTTTGTAAATTGACTCAGTGAGTGCCAAGATACAGGCTCAGCCTAGTTTGGCGCTTACCGGATATATTCTCTGTATAACCATGTAATTTTGTTTTCTCAAACATGCTTTGAAATGTATGCGTTAATGTCACGAAATGAAGCCATGAAGTTTGTTGTTTATGGCTCCCTACATTACTTCTTGGCCTAGGCCATAAAAGTAAGTATGAAAAACCATTATTGTCCGCTGCTGTAACTTTTTAAATTTGCTTACTAACACTAAACTGACAAAGGAAAAATTACATACAGCCAACTTACGACATTAAAAAAATCTATCTTTTTTTATTTCTATAAAACCGCCTAAACTACTGGTGATGGATGGATGGATGTATGGATGTATGAATGGATGTATGGATATATGGATGTATGGATATATGGATGTATGGATGGATGTATGGATGTATGGATGTACGGATGGATGTTTGGATGTATGGATGGATGTATGGATGGATGGATGTATGGATGGATGGATGTATGGATGTATGGATGGATGTATGGATGGATGGATGTATGGGTGGATGTATAGATGTATGGATGGATGTATGGATGGATGGATGGATGGATGGATGGATGGATGTATGGATGGATGGATGTATGGATGTATGGATGGATGTATGGATGGATGGATGTATG
This sequence comes from Archips xylosteana, assembly GCA_947563465.1. Lineage (NCBI taxonomy): Eukaryota > Metazoa > Arthropoda > Insecta > Lepidoptera > Tortricidae > Archips > Archips xylosteana. Next base: position 10,444,510 of record OX387349.1, read on the forward strand.
GGTGGATGTATAGATGTATGGATGGATGTATGGATGGATGGATGTATGGATGGATGGATGTATGGATGGATGTATGGATGGATGGATGGATGTATGGATGGATGGATGTATGGATGGATGGATGTATGGATGGATGTATGGATGGATAGATGGATGTATGGATAGATGGATGGATGGATGGATGTATGGATGGATGTATGGATGGATGTATGGGTGGATGTATGAATGGATGGATATATGGATGGCTGTATGGATGGATGTATGGATGGATGCATGGATGGATGTATGGATGGATGGATGTATGGATGGATGTATGGATGAATGTATGGATGGATGTATGGATGGATGTATGGGTGGATGTATGGATGGATGTATGGATGGATGTATGGATGGATGGATGGATGGATGGACGGATGGATGGATGGATGGATGATGATGATGATGATGCATGTTTGAGAAAAGCTCTATACAATCCTCGGCCGGAAGAGGGATTGCTGGACTCGTTTTATCCGGCCTCGTCTACGACTCGGCCGTATACCCCAAATCTCGTCCATCAATCCCTTACTTCACGGCCTCTGCAGTAATGTACTATTCTTAAATAAATAAACTATAACTATAATTTTACTATTAATTATACTGTCCGTATTAAACAAGCAATATTTTATAGGTCAGGCTGCTATTTTTACTCTTAAACTACTAGTACCTGGGCGACCGAGCTCTGCTCGGGCTGAAACTCGGTACCAAGCGTTTTCCGGTTTCCCAGAGATAAGACCAAGCTAGATCAATTTTTCATCCCCGAAAACCCTCACATACCAAATTTCATCGAAATCGTTGGAGCCGTTTCCGAGATCCTGATTATATATGTGCGAGGGAGGGGGGCGGGGGAGGGGGTTCGGGGGTTCCAAAGGAGGGATGAAAATTTCATTGATTTTGCCGTAGGATGCACCGTTTTCAAGATATTTGACAAAAACACTGGGGGGGGGGGGAGAGGGGGAGAGGTGCGGGGTGAGAGGGGGGGAGGGGTGCGGGGGTATTAAAGGGGGATGAAAATTTCATTGATTTTGCCGTAGGATGCACCGTTTTCAAGATATTTGACAAAAACACCGGAAGGGGTGGAGGGGTGAGTCACGTTAAACTATCATCCGTAAACCGACTTTACAGACAACCGGTTTTTCCTGTTCTGTGCTCCCAATAGGGAACGTGCACATAGACGGTGCTGCCAACTGGTGCCATCAATTTGAATGTTTTACCTTGATAAGTTTATATTACTGTCCGCATAGTGTCTCTTCTGTCGCATTAGTGCTGCCACCTATAGTTACTACACGTTCCCTATAATACTTTTTCTCACATAAAGTATCTTTTTCTCACAAAAGAAGAAACTTGACGTTTTCTCATGAAAAATAAACTTAAAAAAAAAACTAAAAACCTCAAAAAAAAACGTGGAATCGAACCGAGGTCGGCTGGATCCGCGACCACCCGATTTCTACTGTGCTATTTTGATCTGCTCGATGCCGGCGAAATTTAGCTTTGTATTCTAATGCTAACAAAAATAGCCGGAAAACACGAGTAAAAGCGATTTTCTGAAAATGAAACATAGCTAGATCAGTTTTTCATCCCCGAAAACCTGCACATACCAAATTTCATCGAAATCGTTGGAGCCGTTTCCGAGATCCTGATTATATATATATTATATATATACATATTTAAAGGTATTAGATATACAAGAATTGCTCGTTTAAAGGTATTAGATAGATAATTCTCAAGCAAACTTAGCCGTTATAGTTTTATATAATTGCTACACATGCCCATACAGCTTTGTAGCCCTAATAGTCTCTGAGCTAAGCTGCGGACGGACGGACGGACGGACGGACAGACAGACATGGCTAAACTATAAGGGTTCCGTTTTTGCCATTTTGGCTCCGGAACCCTAAAAAAGGTTCGGAAATGTTACAGTTGGGAAATTAAACAGTTGCGAAATTAAACAGCTGGGAAATGAATCAGTTGGTAATAGTAGATTGTTCAACAAGGGACTAAAACTAGCCATAATGACACGAGATATTTAGCCACCCGAGCGATAGCGAGGGAGGCTATAATTTGAGTTGTCATTATGGTAGTTAAGTCCCGCGTTAAACACTCTACTTTTCACTTTGAATGCGAGGAAAAAAACGACGTACAAAATTACTTTTTTACAACGTATGCTCAATACGAGCAATGGACATCTGTTCAAAATTCAAATAGCAAAAAAAAATACCGCTGTCTTTTCTTTTCTTTTATATTTTTTGCAAAGTGACGCTTTAAATGCTTGCATAATTAGCCAACAGATTCTAACTTAAAGACTAAGATGTTAAAACTAATTGGACTATGCATGTAAGAATGATAATTGTTCATTCATTAGAATCGGCAAATAAATTAACCTAATTGATCTAAGTTCACACACAAAATATATTGTTAAATGAAACACTTACCCGTGAATAAAGAAACGACTTTTTAAGTTTATTTTCTATATGCCAATTCTTTGTTAAATTATATCTAATTATACTTTCTATTTACTATTAAATGCAACTGACATCGCATTATTTTGAAGTCACGCCATATTAACTTTCAAACGTACCTGCTCTATCTACCGTACACTCCAGCACTGCTTTGCCGACAGTGCGGATTGCTGTTTTATCGACAGAGCAGGGAACTGCTTTGCCGACAGCGTTTTAAAAAAAAAACAAATTAAAAAACACCTAAGCTAAAGGAAATCTTTCTTTACATGCAAAATAAAATGAATTCATCTTTAATATTTTATAATTAAATAGATTAATATTCGTAATTATTCAATGTCTTTCACGAAATGATTATTTTTTAAATATTTTTTATACAGTTGTAATTTTGAGGTTATTTCCACGCCCTAAAGGCTTCCACAGACCGAAGCGCAGGGCGCTACAGTGCGTCCGCAGCGCGCTTCGGTCTGTGGAAAGCTTTAAAATTGTCTATACCCAGTTACTGAAAATGGCAATAATCCTCCATTCACAAAGACCGTGATTGGCAGTATAGGGGTTTCCATAGTCAATTAAAAAAAAATTACTTTAATCCCAAGAGATCAAAAAAGAGCTTTAGTCCCGATATGCAGAGACTAAAGTAACATTTTAAGAGCATGAGAAGTGAAAAAATATTTTCGGCGAAAAGCTCCCGTCGCGTGGCAACCTCTTTTAGAAACATTTCAAGCTATGACAATGATCCATACAAATGTGCCTCGTGCGGCCAACTAGAGAGGTCTTTTCTCCCTGTTAGTTCAATACCCGGCTATTTTTGTCAAAATAGATAGTGATTAGGAGCATCTAGAGGCACCTGATGCCCCGTTTTATAAAGAATAATATCACATACCTACAGGTCATTGAAATGAGTTCACGTCTTGAAAGGATTCTTCGTCTATTTGATGGATAGGCAAGAATGGAATTACCAAGTGCTATTGTTATTTGGTTGTTTCCATCCCCGCTGAGTGTGGGCAACATTTACGGCTAATGTAACCTACAAACTCATAATAATAGCCTGTTCTCGCGTATAGGTACACGTCACTTTGCTTCGCACAGTCTTCTTCTCAGAATGAGAGACCATGGACTGTATTTAGTACCCACGCGGGCCCTGAGTAGATCGGCAACTTTACGCACACCCTTGAATCGCATTGCTTCGAATTCAAATGAATCTTTGAATCGCTATGTGCGGGGCGGGTATCCTGACGTTCCCCTGACCTTTGCCGAAACGATCGATTGTTTTCATTTATAATAAGCCACACCATCGATAGGCAAGTCGTAGAAATTTTAGACGAAGTATAATACTATCGATTGCTATGAGACAGCTAACGCTAGACTCAATGGCGTAACTATACCATCTGAGGCACGTGGCAAATACTTTAGATGGGACCTTAACAGTAAAAATCGTCACGTTGTAATTTAATTTTAATGTTATTTCTGAGCTCGCGGCCTCTTGTGGCCTTTTGCCAGCCCTGCCGCCCTAAAGTTACGCCACTGGTTAGACTTGTGTGCGACAGGATTATCGTGGCTTCATGTGCTAATTAAAATTTCTACAGAGTAAAGAAGACTTAGAAACCGATGTTCCAACTGAGGATGCCGCAGAGCCAGAGCGCGGGAACTGGACGGGCCGGTTCGACTTCCTGCTGTCCCTTCTAGGATACAGTGTCGGTCTTGGCAACGTGTGGCGGTTCCCTTACCTTTGTTATAACAACGGCGGAGGTGAGTGCGTTATATACCTACGCTCCTATAATTTACCGCATCTATTGGTTATATATGTTGTATGTATGCGTACTAAGCACTAAAAAGAATCACACTGTACTAGAACGAACTATCCCCATCTCCTTTCTGCTCTTAGTCCAACATTTAGTAAAATATCTCGAAAGCAAGCAATCGAACTGAATTGACCAACCACGCGCCAACCGAATCAAATTGATCTTTTTGATCGATTCCTTGAATGCACTAGTTTGAGTGATAGTGAGATATCACAAAAAAACGGTACGGATATTGGAACGGGAGCAAAGCATACATTGACACTATTATGTAGGTATTTGTATGTACTAAAAGAACTAAAAGATCGAAGTAGTGCATTCGCCTGATTATAGTTGAGGGTGATCCGTTGCGCGCAAGTCTAATTGATAAATCAAGCGGAGGTGATTTTCGAGCTCCATCAGATACTTAATATTAAATGAGAGCTTCATAGATTATTATTTTACAAAAGTAGGCGTAGTAGGTACCTGCTAAAATTCATAAATTAACCTTTAAAAACACTGAGGAATGTTGGTTTTTATTTTATTAAGAAAAAATTTAAGAAATCTAAGGTCAAAAATCCTTTAACCATTCGAAGTATAATGGGTGTAGCTTAGTACGCCCTCCGGATACACAAGGGATACCTATCTCAAACTTGAAAGTTAATAAAAATTATTAAGAAAATAAGCCATTTCTACAAAAACATAGATGTCATTAGGTCGGTATGTTCATAATTTCGACATGTATTGTATAAATAATTCATAACTAGCTTTTGCCCGCAACTTCCTTCGCGTAGGAAATAAAATTCACGATTATACCTAGTAAAGTCTAATGAAAAAACCGGCAAAGTGCGTGCTGTTCCATAGCCACTTGGAAATCAAATTATAATCTTTTATTTTTACTTCCTATCCCGCGGTAATTTTGAGAAATCCCTTAATAGCTTCTTACCTTTATGACCCTCAAGCAATATATATACCTATGTGCCAAATGTCAAGTCCGTCAAAGTAAAAAAAGCCCTGCCTAAGGAATAAGGAATTTCTAAAAAACTGTCCTTCGTGCTGCTCTGTGAGCGTCTGTCGAATTTTAAGACTCTAGTTACAGTGGTTTAAGCCGTGTATTGTTTGTCAGTCAGCCAATCATTCGGTAACACTACTCTTTTAGCTCGACTTGGCAGATAGGTATAGATAACCAAGACTAAATGAAGATTAAATTATATTTAGTGATACTCTTATTTTCTTGCAGGTGCCTTTTTAATCCCATTCACAGTGATGCTCATCATAGCGGGACTCCCGCTTATGTTCATGGAATTATCGTTCGGACAATACGCGGCGTTGGGCCCCGTGGCCGTATACAACCGCTTCTGCCCGCTCTTTCGAGGCCTTGGCTATGGTATGGTCATCGTCTCCAGTGTTGTAATGCTGTATTACAACTTAATCATCGCCTGGACTATTTACTACATGGCTGTTTCAATTATGAGCATTTTTTACCAACTTCCGTGGCAAAATTGCGACGCCGATTGGAGCACTGAACGTAAGTTACATCATCTACTACATGTTACAATAACAACGGATTGTCATTCGTAGATATTTATACAAAAAAAATATTTTCAGACTGCTATTCTTATGAGGAAGCCGACCTATGTGAAGCTCAGAACGGAACGTATTATCTGAGAAAATGTTACAACCACACTTACGCCATAGTGCATAATATCGGTGCATTAGCAGATGCTGCCCTAAGGCGGCCACCAGCTGAAGAATACTTCACGTAAGTCAATTTACAAATTCCCCAACATGCGCCACGAGTGTCGGAATACGAGTAGGTGCCTACATGCCTATTATCTACACTGATTCCGGTGGTTATTTATTAAGTAATCTTCTTTGCAGTAATAAAGTGCTTGGGCTTTCGTCTGGGATAGAAGAAACAGGTCACATAAGATGGGATATGGCCGCGTGCTTGCTAGTTGCTTGGCTTATAGTCTTCCTTTGCCTGTGCAAAGGTGTGCAGTCATCTGGAAAGGTACGGTCCCGCTAAGGACCTAGCAACAAATAATTATGTGACGTAAGCTAGTCGTAAGCGTTAAACGTTTGTTATGTTGTAGGTAGTATACTTTACGGCATTGTTCCCGTATGTGGTGCTGGTGATATTGTTTTTCCGAGGTGTGACACTGCCCGGCGCATCGACCGGAATTCTATTCTATCTCACGCCGGACTTTAGCCAACTTGCTAATGCACAAGTGAGTATTATTAAAATTACTTCGTTCGCCCGGGTATTATTCCTATACTTATTTGATTTAAATGCAATTTATTGTTGTTTACAGGTGTGGGGAGACGCTGCGGTGCAAATATTTTTCGCGTTGAGTCCTGCGTGGGGAGGACTTATAACATTATCATCTTACAACAAGTTTTCCAATAATTGCTACATGTTCGTAATAGTCGTCATTCATTTATGGCCACTTGCTGGAAAAAAAAATCTAGATCGGTTAAAAAGTGTAAAAATGTAGGAAACTTTAAACAGGTCTTTTGACAGAATCTATATTTGTTTTTCCTGTCAGGGGGCCTTTGTCTGCTTAAGCATCTTAATTTCATTACAACCATATGAATCCATGGAAAAATAATAAAAAAAAAACTGAAATAGAAACATAACTCTAAATAATGATACCTTCTAATTCTGATGATTAGTAAAATAAATACAAAAACTTTTTAAACATAATCCGCAATTCAACTTTCACTAAATCGTATCGGCTACAGGATGTTTCTTTTATTGTTTTGTGAACTGACATTGTTTTTATTTGTTCCACAGAGATTCATTGATTGTCGCAGCGTCAAACATAGCGACATCATTTTTTGCTGGACTAGTCATTTTCTCCGTCATCGGGTTTCTAGCGCACGAATTGGATGTAGAAGTTGACAAAGTGGTGGATCAAGGTGCAGGACTGGCTTTCATTGTCTACCCAGAAGTGGTCACACGATTACCAGTATCGCCGCTATGGTCTATCCTTTTCTTCTTCATGCTGTTGACTCTTGGACTCGACTCTCAGGTAATAAATGAATGAATGAACCCTTGAATTGTGTAAGTAAAGTACTCGAGAGCAATAACCGGTTATTAATTAACACGTCTGTTTACTTTTAAGTTTGCGCTAATGGAGACAGTGACAACGGCGATTTTGGATAGATTTCCCAATTTGAGACAAAATAAGGTGTGGGTTGTACTGACAGTAGCGGTGGGTGGTTACTTGGGTGGCCTTATATTCACCACTAACGTAAGTTTCTTATACTTACAATAATTAGCTCATAAGGATAGAATATGGAAAGGATACTCAGTTCCTCTTAATTTTTCAGAGTGGTATGTACTGGCTGCAGCTGATGGATAAATACGCAGCTAATTGGTCAGTGCTGATCATAGCCATTGGTGAATGCATACTGATCGCGTGGATCTACGGTGCGGAAAAGTTCTGTCGCGATATTCAGGCCATGATCGGCCGGCAGTCTAAGCTGTGGGTGATTTTCTGGAGCGCGATGTGGCGGGTGATAACACCTTCTGCTTTAGTGGTAAACATCTTTATTTCTTAGCCTTGTCGAGGATAGATATTATGAAATTTCATTTGAGTTAATTTTTTGTATGCATTAATCTACTTTTGCAACATCTTTACAACGACCTCCTTACCGATTCACCGCAGGTGTGACTGTTGTTATCCGTTTGGTCTACTCAAGTATTTTTTAAGATTATGCACACACGAATTGTTAGTCTAAAGTGTATTTAAGTAAACAGAAATACACGACAATATATTGGGCGGTTTGTTTGGTTGTTTTCTTAATTCATCATCATCATCATTACATCAGCCGTAGGACGTAAACTGCTGGTCATATTGGCCGCCCTCATTGATACCCAATCATTACGGTTGGAACTGACTTGCGTCCACCGTGAACCTGCGGCCTTAACAATATCAACCGTCCATCTCGTTGGTGGACTTCCCACGCTGCACTTGCCAGGTTTCATAATTAGCCTGGTGCTATTGTGTGTGTTTTCAGTTTATTTTGGTGTTCAACTGGATCGAGTACAAACCGGCGTCGTACGGACATTACGTGTATCCGATGTGGGCCGATGCGGTGGGCTGGGCCCTGGGGGTGTTGCCTGTCGTCGTCGTCGTTCTGATGGCCGTCGACCAGATCTGCAGCGGCCCAGATGACCTGACTATCATGGAGGTAATACTCTATATTATATACGTTAATGTTAAAGTCATCAGCCATATAGTGATAATAAATTGGTTTAGACAAGACAAATTATGAGATCTGACTCACTAAAGATTTCTAATAATAATTTCCCGTTAATGGTCAACGATTGAAATTAACTACGAAATTACGTAAGTACTTAGATGTATAAATAGTACTTAAACACATTTTGAAAGGTGAATTTTACCCACTTCGACTAAACCGACTTGAAATTAGATATTTTTAGCAACAATGCTAGTGCCTAAATCCTTAACAAAACTGCGTCCATATTTTAAGACCCTTACCCAGATATTCTGTCAAATAACCGGATCGCTTATACCTATACCTATAGATAAAAAGCGACGAGTTAATTAATGTGTACAAATCTGGAGAATGAAAATAGTTTTTTAATTAAAACTTAATCGATTGATTCATCATTCAGCCGTTACATTGCGGAAGTCCATATCAATGAACTACCTAGCTACTCCGCTACGAGTCTTTTAGTTCAAATACACCTGGTCTACTTAATCCGTGTGTTAACGGCCGAAGTATGATCCAACAAAACGTATGTAAAGTTAAGAAAGCGCGTAGGTACACTGCTAAACGGACAATGTCGGTTGTAGTGGTGTCTGTGCTCTACTTATTTACATGCGTTTGGTATGATTCAGACAAGTTTGTTTGACAACGGGTGAACATACTTCGGTTCATGACGGATTAGGTGTATTGTATCCGTTGGGTTTGTTAGCTGGCAGCGAATGGCACGGATTAGATCATTAAACTATCAATATTATCACGATCCGTATCACAACATTATTGACGGGTATCGCAGTATGGTAAAAATTCTGAAGTGAATTTTCGGATGTTTCGGATGTTGTGATATTGATATGATAACCTAATCTGCTCCAATGCGTCAAAACTTACTTGTGTTGTAGAAAGCAAGAGTGTTAGCACGTCCGACGGACGAGTGGGGTCCGCCGGCTAAGCTCGGCACGTGCGCGCGCGCGCTGCCGGGCCGCGGCGAGGCTGAGCTGTCGCCGCCGGTGCTGCTGCTGCACGGCCGGCCCGTGCTGCGCGAGCGCGGCGCTTGACCCCCGCACACGCACCCGCTGCTAGCCATGCGCAAGGTATCCAATGCTACATTTATACGCTTGCTAATCATCATCATTATTTATCCGCGCCAGAACTAAAGTCACCGACATAGCTCGAAGAATCGCCATACTCAACTGGCAGTGGGCCGGACACATTGCTCGTGCAGGCCGTTCGGCCGGTGGGGCCGAAAGGTTCTCGAGTGGCGTCCACGGACCGGAAGACGCAGTGTCGGTAAGCCTCCAACAAGATGGAGCGGCGACCTGGTTAAGGTTGCGGGAACGCATTGGATGGGGATGGCGCAGGATCGATCTGTTTGGCGAGCCTTGGAGAGGCCTATGTTCATCAGTGGACGTCTTTCGGCTGAAATGATGATGAATGATGAAGCTTTAACAACCTTTCATAAGCATAAGCGTGTGGACAGCGGTGTTTGGCTTGGCTTGCGTGAGCTTGCAAAAGCCTTTGGACAATTGCGACTCCGTAGGAGTTACTGGTGTGCTGCCAACTTTTTTAGAAACAGATATATACCTACTGTTTTGTTGAAGGGTCCTATGTCGAAGCTATTGTATATAATTTTTGCAAAGTTCAGTTTTGAAATCACGCACTGTACCTTACTTTCGATTTCCATTACAATTCACTATTACTTAGTTCCCTAGTACGACGGTAAGTAGAGTTTAACTTCAAAATAAACTAAAAATCTAATTTGATTATAGTTTCGTTATGCAAACTTTCAGCTGTAGAAATAATCATGCTGTATTTACATAAACACTTGTTGCAATACTAAACCGAATACTCATAATACACGATATAATATTTGGTTTCAGGCGTCTCAAGACGGAGGTGACAGTTCATCTATTACTAGCGGAATAGAAAGTGAGACAAAGAAACCTGGAGCTGGTATTTTAAAATCAACTAAAAACTCAATCAAAAGAAAAGTTCAACATTTTAGCGATGACACGGCCAACGAGCCGCTACTGCATAAGAATAAGGAAATAAGCGAAATTGAAAAACAAAGTGCCAAATTATTGCTAACAAAAACAAAGACTGATTTTGGATGTCAAAAGGGTGATGATAAGGACAAGTTACTTGCTGATGATAAAATTGCAAAGCCTTCCATTTCTGATGTGACGGGAATAACGCACCACAGTGTTCTCGCCGGTATAAGTAACGGTTTAAAGGAACAAAAATATTCCAATTCTCAGTCAATATCAACTGCATCAATTCACAATCACATGAACACTAATGTGTTCGGTAATATGGAGGGACTGAAAAATTCAGTTGCAGCCAAAACTCAAATACTCGTCGAATTGGATGCTAGCAAATCGACGGGCTACAGCCCAAGTCCTCTAATATTTACGACGGCTAAAATCCACACCGACGGTAAAATGCAGCAAATGGAACCAGTGCAAGTTACACCTGTTCCTATACTGTCAACGATTGAAGGTAGTGTTGTGAAAACTGAAACTAAAACAAAAGAATCCAGCGAAAAACCGAAAAGCGGTGAATTTATAGAAATAAATAACAAAAACGTTACGGAACAACAATCAAAAGAAAAGAAAAATATCACAATATCACCACCACATGTAGCCTCAGTATCTATGGTATCCGAAAAATATGAATTGAATGCAACATGTACTCAAAATATTAATGGAAGTGCATGTGCTAAACCAGCACAAAATGCAAGTAATTTAATAAGTGACAATAACGACAAGGATGCAAGTACACTTAAGTACGTTGTTTCCAACGTTAGCCATATAAAGAACACACCTTCACAAGTAACCGATATTAATAAAAAATCGAAAGATGAAACATTTAGCTCGAAGATTCCACAGTTATCACAAGGAAGTAACGATAGTACAGGAAACAAGTTGTCATGTAGCACAATCAAACCAACAGGATCAACATTATCTTCCAAAAAACTTCCAATTTTAAATAAAACAGATATAGCACACAAAATTTCATGTACTAGTTCTACCCCAGATAAGAATTACGTAGATATAAACAAAAATATTCAGGCTCATTCACAACATGAACTCGCAGAGAAGCAACCTGGAAATAACATAGTTGATTTAAAAGCTTCTGCATCCATACCAAACGATACCAAAAAAAATAAAGAATCTGGTAAAGATTCAAGTGTCAAAGAAGAGCTAAGTAAAATAAAAAATAGTCCTGTTTTTTCTACTAAAACAAGTAAAGAAGACAACAAAGACAGAAAAAAACCCGACATTAAACCACATTCGAAAGAGGAAGCTCAGAATAATGTCAAAAGTGACAGTAGTGAGAAATCTGTAATTATAACTACTACCATAGCTAATAATGGGAGTTTAACTAAGGCAAATTCACCGACGACTTCATATTCTAGTACAAAAAAAAATAATGCAATAGATAAAACCCCATCGACATTACCTTCTAAGACAATAAGCACAGAAAAAAGTCCATTGATGAAACAATCATCTAACAAATCAGCGACTTCCGAAAAGTCCGATGTAATAAAAACTACTTTAACGGATACTACAAGTAAAATCCCACAAACTGCATCGAGTAACTCTTCAAGACTGTCTGAACTGAAATGTTCCACAGATAGCTCCAAAATATTGTCGTCAGGCTCAACATCAAATGTTAAAAATACAACAGAAGGTAAAGTCAAAAATACAGAAATTATGGGCTCTGAAATTAGATTAGCAAATAATCAGAGCGCTATATCAAACACAGCTTCCGAACCTAAAACAATCGAAAATTCTATCATAAAAACATCGAGTGCACCCACACCAAATAATGCTGCAACAGTAGTTTCATCTATTTCAAAACCAACTACAACAGTATCTTCTAGTACTCCTTCTACAGGGACAGTTAAATCACTATCAAAACAATCGGTTTCTGCTAAAACGGTATCGTCAGGAATACCAACAGTATCTTCAAGTGTTAAATCATCAACTGCTAGTGCAGCCATCTCGGATAAAATAAATATTACTTCAAGTCCAGCCAATAAATCACAAAGCAATATCACAAAACCAACAAATTCAACAGTAAAAGTATCTAATACAGATAACAGTACCATTACCAGTTCAGCATTATCTTCGGATGCGAAACTACCTTCTACTAGTTCAACGAAAACTGCTGCAAAAAATGTTTCACAAAGTCAAGACAAACAAAGTGGAGCTCTTACAGACGTAAAAGTTTCAAAGGCTTAACAAAAGCTGAATATTTATGGAATTATTAGTAGATTTACTAAGCCACCCATCGCTCAAATCAACGTGATCACTACTTTAAGTTTAAGTAATTTGCGTTATTTGCATAAGTCGCTGCGTAGTAAGATGGAAATAGGAAATGATTGGCATTATTTAATGTTAGTATATTTGTCGCTATTTGATCCCGTAAGAACTACAGACTAAGATAAGGGATAAATATAGGTTCCACTCAATTACTGTGAATTGAATAGTAGCTGCAATCGTAATGTATTGATTTTTAACACATATTTTGATGAATTTTAAAGTTCGAACAATATTTTGTAACCTTAAATAGACAAATAGCAATAGCACAATATCATTGTAAAAAAATTACAAGTTTAAAAAATAATACTTATCAAGAAATTTAGATACGTACTGAAAATTAAATGATAAAGGTTTCATTAACTCATTAGTTTTAAATCGCAGAATTCTTTCGCTATACTTAGTAAATTTCTGCTTTTTTTTGACACCCCAAAGCCACAAAATGCAACTAAACTAGTAAGTAGATAGATAAACGCAGTCGATTTGGTGTTGTAGTTAGGTACCTAGTTATAACTAGGGTCAATAATATATGTATCAAATCATTACCTAGTTCAATTGCTTTGCTCATGGTAAATCAACCAATGGAATTGACAAGCAACATTAATAAATGTGCTATTTATAATTTTGAAGGTAACTTATCTACTTCGCTTTAAGTTTTAGGTACTCAAAGCACTGCCAAGCTTATTTAGAGATTTTTTTGTGCTTGAAATTTGACGCTTTATAGGGCCAGATATTAGAAAGTGATAATTAATATACCAATATCGACTTGAGACCGAGCAACACGATTGTTATGAGAAGTTTAATCGATATAAAAGAGATACATCCTTGCTGCATTTGAGGAATATCTTAGGTGAGAGCAATACTTTAAGAAAAAAAAATAGTTACCACCTACTCAGACAAAGAACGATGCAGTACTTCGAGTAGGATTCATTAAAACGTGGTAGTAGGTTAGTGGTGCTAAGAAATTTACCCAATATTTTTTGTAGGCAATATAGTAATATTTTGGAAACGATTTAGAGAGGATCAGATCTATCTCAACCATAGTGTCAATTTAACAATTTTTACACGTAACTCTATTATCATTTTCAAATTCAACTTGTACAACCAAAAATGAAGTGATTACGAATAAGCCATTTAAAATTTTGATAAAATCATTATTAATATGGATGCAATGCAAAGTAGCATCACACTACAGACAGAGTAAAATTGAAAATAACGAAATAAGTAATGGGAAAGATAATATTATATCATTAAATTGTAGAACAATAATATTTTGTAGAGTATTTTTTAGGAAATATTTATTTATCAAATAACAAATCCGTTAGATATAAATGAATATACCTACTTGTAAGTTGGGGTGGCTTACCTAACCAATTTTAAATGAGAGATGCGTTTTTGATGTCATCTGTAGGCGTAAAAAGGCACTCCAACTTACTTTGAAGAAGATTATATTTTTGTCTTATAAATGAGAGAATGTAAAGAAATGTAACAGGGTAGTTAATTGCGTAACAACTGATTGAATGATAACGAAGCTTTCATAAGTTTAAAATATTACCTAAATAAATAGTAGGCAAACAAATCCCTTACAAAACACTACAAAGCGCCCACAACATATACAAAGAAAAAATCATTTACTTACACTGTGATAAACGCATAAATAATGAAATATTTAAGGGATCACCTATCATAAATACATTTTCGCGTGTGTACCTATAACATAAAATCACTTTTTAAGCTTTGAAAAGGAAAATGTATAGCAGAATGGATTGTGGAATGCGATGTAATTACATAAAAAAAAAAACATTTTTTTCATTCAGAAATCAATCCAACGTATTAAAGTCATTTAAGTCGTATAAATAGTTTCTGACAATAGAGGAAATAAACCAAATTGTTAATTCCTCTATGCTGAGAAAGTAGTTGATTAATATCAAGTACATTCTTACTTTAATTTGTACCTTAATTTGTACTGATCTATATTGCAAATAAGTATGCAACCAACAGTCATATTTATTGCACTGTGATTTAAATATACCTACTAATAAAATTGGCACTGTGAAGCACAATAACGTAAATTTTCTCTTTGTCACAATAAGGTTTACAAATTTACTAAGTACCTATATATTTATGTCTATGTGAAATATCGTACAGCACGTAACCCTATTATAAGCCTAGCTTCTAATAGTTATAGAACGTATGTCCAATTTTTATATTAATCCGTCTATATTTATATGTACCCATTTTATAATTTATTTACTACTGGCTCAATATTCTCAAATTAAACATTAGCTCAAAATTTAAAATAATGTATCATGTTGCATGCTAAACATAACGTGCACTTTATGTTTCTATTACGTAGGAACTCAATATTCACAGAAATGAATTCTTTTATTTAAAGAAGTCGGTAAATAATTGATACCTGTCTAAATCTATTGTAAAAGTTTTGACGAGGCTGATGAATGATCTCGTTGCCAAAACAAATATGATGAAGGCTCGAAGTAATGTATACATAAAACTAGCGACCCGCCCCGGCTTGGCATGGGTGCAATTATGCATGTATTATACATTATAAACCTTCCTCTTGCATCACTCTATCTATTAAAAAAAAAACCGCATCAAAATCCGTTGCTTAGTTTTAAAGATCTAAGCATACATAGGGACAGACAGACAGCGGGAAGCGACTTTGTTTTATACTATGTAGTGATAACTTTGATGTTTAATGAAACAAAAAACGGATTTTCGAGATAAATTGACCCAGATTGAATGTTAGGTACCTAACAATGACAGTTGTTTAGGTATAGGAATAGAATAAGTGCCAGATCTACTGGTTTATTGCTCCGTTTTCTTTCAAACCATGTAACGACTGTGCCCATCCTTAAAATGTTGTACGAATGAAGTAAATTAGAAAATGTTCTTTTAACTAAGACTAGAAATTAGAATTGACGTTTAGATATTTTACTCAAATTGTAGGTTAATAGAAATAAGACATTGAAATTTCGTAATAAGTTAATTCTTTTTAGATGTCTTTATTTTGATATTGACCGTGTTTAACCCTTCGAAAGGTTTAGAATTGAACTTACCTACCTATAATCTTTATAATAATTATTAATGATGATTAGGTATTATGGAAATGATCCGTTTTTATTAAGTAGAATGGATGCTACAATATATTGGGCCTCTTTCATCGCTCTGTGTAAATTTTATTTGGTTCGATTCGATATGGTATCACATACATGTATAAGTCATGCATGTAACACATAAAATACCAGTAACTTATCAGAGAGTGGTGAAGCAGGCCCTTAGTGCCAAAAATAATATTTCCCACATTCATTACATATGAACTCCGTTCATCTTACTTGTCTTAAGTTAGTCGATACGAGTCTAATCTAATCTAAAGTTTTTCTTTTTTTTTCTCACGTTATTGCTTTTCGCTGAAATAAACTGATCCTGAGAAACAAATTACGTATCCACGTGTTTAATTTCCAGCAACGGCAGTTTTATTTAAGAAAAATATGATACAAAATGAATATAAAGTTAGAATTTTGTTTAAGTACCTACTTCTAAGACAAGTAAGGATAGATTGACTTTACTAGCGAAGTCGGAGATGAGAAATCGTAGTGGTGTTGCGCGTGCGTGCGGAGGTTGTTTGTCGAAAGAGGTGCGTACGCGCTCGCCGTGTTTAGCGATGAAGTTAACGTAATACAATAAGAATAAACGTAAATGGTGCGGCCCGGTGCGGGTGACGGTTGTAGAAGGCGGCAGAAGCACCGATACAGGGCAATGAAGAAATTGATAGAGTAGGAAGTTATCTTTGAGCTACGTATGTTCTACAAGACAATTAAAACGCCTAATTTAAATAGAAGTATTGTTGTTGAATTCGATGTATTTTAGAGAATTATTGATTAAATCGATGTTAAATAGATGTTTATTGTAAATATTAGATGTAACAGGAGCCAAAGACGTATGAGATGTTCTAGAACGTTGCGTTTTATTATAGAGGACTGTATTTTTGGGTGATATTTTAGAATGAGAAAGGAAAGCCATATCTATAACAATTATCTGCAGGCTGCTCTCAGGCTACGAGGAGAAATAAACCGGTCAAAGGAAGAAAGGAATGATGTGATAAATGCTGTATGAACATAGATTTAGTGTTGTTGTGCTATTAATAAAATATGTTCGAATGTGGTTTTTGATGGTTTTATTCCTAATTACCCCGATTCCTAATTTGTTTTATTTAAGTTGGCAAAAATTTAATTATATTGCATTTTTTTTCTTTAACTTACTTAATAAATATAGTAAACGAAACATTAATGCATAATTTAATCTCTTTGCGCCCTATGATGATGACATCGTATTGATGGCACCAAGTTAATGCTCTGTCCTCATTTTTGTCGCATATTAAAAACGACAAAAGCCTTTATAGTCCAATTCAATTTTGATACTCATTAGGGAGATACAGTTAGGCGCTACTATGCGAGGTAGCTACCGCCGAATTAAATCGGCCAGGCTTTATGGTGGTGACGTCGAACTTTCTTTGCCTTCTTTTATTTTACCATTCGCGTCGGGTGCTCGCCGCGGGCGCACGTCGGTACTCAAGTCCGACCGTTTCTTCCGATTTTCCGCCGAGCTGTGCTATAGAGACACTTACACTTGCCTCTGTACGTTAACTCTTGTGACTGTAGTCAACCCTGTGTACAGTGAACCAGTGTGATGGAATGCCAAAGTACTTTGTGAAAAGAAATGTTGACCAGATATTCTTATCGGCTTGTACAACCTATAATGAACACCAGTGGAGCAGTTGTGAATTTTAATAATTAAAAAGGTAGGTTTTTATTTGGATTTTGATGACACGAGGAGGAAGGTGTGGGTCTGGTTAACGAACAACCACTCAATATTTAAAGATTAATATCGGTGCTTAAGTTCTATCTAGATGCCGAATTTTTAAATAAGTATGTCTTAACGATTTAAGATGGAATATAATGCACAAAATTAGTTATAATAACATCTTTGTTTTTGTTTTAGTAACTTATGTCGGCAAAATATTAATATTTCCGACAGTGTATTTAATCACAGGAGGGGCGATCGCCGGCCGTTGCCAGGGTAAACAGAAGCAATGTTCAGCCAATCCAGTGTTTTGCATTTTTTTATTTGGTAATAGAATAGTGGATCGTTTATTATGTTCCTTTTTAGGGTGTGCTTGTATTAAAGCGGAGCGGAGACACCCAGAATGGACCAATTGCGTTAAGGTAGTACTAGGTACTCCGTTCCGGTCCGTTTCAATGGAATTGCACCCTTACCTACACTTGACTAAAACAGTTAAATTACGGGGTAGGTAGACTGTACCACTGGTACTTACCACTGAGTAAAATTCACCACTCAATATATACATATATACACTCAATATATATTATAAGGCATCATCAAACTCCTTCAAGGTATATCTACGACTACTGTACCTAAATCTAAGTTTATCGTCATACTTTGTTTCATTCGACATTAAACTCGCGCTTGTTTTTCATTAAATTCAACTTCGCAAGTGAAAACAACTAGCGTATTAACACTTATTATTGTAAAATAATTCAAGTTTTTACTTTTAAATGTACATAGGATTTAATAAATTAATTTACAATTGTCAGATCTTATGACTACATCTTCGTTTTGTTTTAGGGTCATAATCAGATTGAGGTCCCGTGTCATGACATCTAATTGTAGCCAATATACATTAATTTACTATGCGTCTACTTTATGGTTCTGCAAGTTCTGTTATAGCTCATAATTTATATTTTATGAGCTTCTTACTTCTGACCGCAAGCAAGACGCTTCGTTTCTTGACCTGTTTATTTACCAGTTATTTGTGAGAGTATTTGAACTTGGCAGTGACAGGAAGAATGAACATGGTCTCTGTGCACATGGACGTGACCTCGGAGGTTTCTATTATTTTAAACTTAAACTAGTACGTACTTAGGTACCTACCTGCTGGGATCGAACTCCTGTGCCGTGGTCGCCGGTTAGGCTATGCTACACTGCAAGACCATAATGTAGGTACTTGATACTATCTAACTAACCAAGTTTTGTTTGAATGTTTATTTATAACGGTTTCTGGGATCAATATTTGCAAAATAAAGTAAAATTTTCTTAGCATATACTTAATTATGTATTTGGGTATGTAAAACATAGGCAATGAACGGATGAAATAGGTAGGTACGTTAAAAGATTAAGTCTTCTGAAAAATAAAACAATTGTTTTATTATTTAGGTACGTCTTTTTATACATTCCATACATACACAGGTTTTTGAGTGCTCTTCATCATTACAAACGTTACATAAAGTGAAAGATATCATCCATAGTTCCTAAAAACGTAAATAATAATTACCTTCACCAAAATTGCTACCTACGTTAAGTAATCTAAGAAGTAATAGTTAGAAAGATTACTTTCTGAGATAAAGACTTATTACTGTTTATATTGTTCTCTTACGTCTATCTTGCCTTTGAGAAGACTTATCTCATGATCTGAAGTAACAATGTCCCTCATTGATAAACATGTCACGATTGTGTCGATAAAAACTATTTTTGAGACAAAATGATCACTATAATGGTTATTTACTCGGCAGGGAAAAACAGAGCTGAATTTTTCTTAAATTATATTATCTATACCGACAACGCTCAGCCTAAACCACTGAAGTTACAAACTTGAAATTTAAGACACACATTTTTAGAGGATTATAATAGAGGTAGGTACATTAAGAAAGAATTTTCCGGAATTCCCTAAAAAAAAAATATAAATATTAGGGGACAATCCCTCGGGGTAGAGAGCTTGCCAATTGTTAATCCTTCCATGAGAGCGCAGCTCGCTAAGCTAGTTCATTGATTCATTGACCAATTTGATGAGTAGGTATACGTTACGAAAAGATTCGTGCTAATTTTTGGATAGAATTTGGTTCTCATTTTACGATGAATACGTCATGTCTCCGTTTAATTCAGGGTTAGTTATCGTTTTAATAAAGTATACTTAGGCATGCATCATATCATATCATACCTCTAATGTGAGGAAAGCAACTCGCTAATTACAATTACTCCACATAGAGGATTATCTAAATTGAAATACCTATTTTATTTTCGTGGTAAAAACAGCATTAAACAATACGATGTGCCAAATTACGCACGAGAACGAGAAAAATTCGATACGCAGGTTTTCTTTGTTTTATAGATTGCACGGTCTTGTTACACGTGTAGGCAATAAACGTAAGGTAATTTCACTCGAAGATAAGAAAATACAGAAAATGCAGCTCCAATAGCTTATTACGTTTATTTTTCACTTGGCTTTGGCAATGAAACTCTGCAATCAGACGCTTCCTCTTCTACAGGATAATGACAGTTAGGCAGTAGTTAAGTGGTAACAAGGCGAGTGACAAGAAAACCAGTCTCGCATCCTGCCTGGCCGACCCTCTCATTTCAAGAAGTGTTTACTGCATTTCGCAGAGTACCTATTTATTGATATGGGCCTTAATTGGTTTTGCAACATTTCTCTGTTCTATTCGATTGATGATAATAATTTGCAGACTTTGCTTACTATATATAAATAAATACCTACGTTTTAGGTTTGGCGTCGTTCATCAAAACATTTCAAGAAAAGAGCGAATTTTTTTACGTAATGTAAAATTTAAGAATTTCTAGCTCAGTTAATGGTAGCCCATATAAGTATGTAATATATTCAATCAATCAATAATTTTTTTAACGTCTTGTTTAATTTAGGGTGTCCATACTTTCAATTTTTGATTTAATTTTAGCAAAATATAAGCTTTCTGAACAATCACACTAATTTAAGCATTTGAGTCAATGCATTATACTCTTTTAACTGAGATAGAAACATTGATACGTAAAAAAAACCGTGCCGTATACGCGTCTTCTGTGACAATTAACTTTTTAAACGACCTTCTGTGAAACGTTGAGTATTGTGGTACTTACCTATAATAAAATGGGTAAAATCAGTGATACATGGGAGCGTGTGAACGACTCGAGAAACTACTGCAACAACCGTCTTGTTCTCGACTGTCTACTCACTTTCCATCCATTCATGGAGTTTCCAGGTTTTTTTCTATCGATTTCTTTCGGGCCTTTCTATGCTTGATTGCGACGTAGGTACTTGTTTAATTATTACTTTAATTCAAGTTTCATGTAATGATTTCTCATGCTAACTGAGGCTTCTCGCTGAACATTTAATCATTATTAATAGGTAATCGATGCGTTGATTAAGTATTGCATATAAGCTCAGCGATTGTAATGTTAAATTGTGTTTCGCGGAGTGAAAGTTTCTGCACGCTATTGGTAGGGTTACATTATAAATATAGTGTTTATAAAACGTTTTAGTATATTCCATAGGTACACGTTTGCATGTTTTGATGATTAGGGTCGTGTTCTCGTGCAAATAGCGGAGGAGCCGCCCGCCGCTGGTCGCGGCAGGTGCAAGATGTGTCCGATTGCGCAAGCCCGAGATGCGGTCTCCACTTCGTTTTCTATTACAAAAGCTTAGTTTCTACTTGTAGCTGGGAACTACAATATGGGATAAACGGCTTATTGTTGTTGCTGTTGCAAGGTATCACCACCATAGTTATGACTTTATCACGTTATGCAGCCAACGTTGCCGCTTAAAAAAAATTAGCAAACATATATTTAGGCTGAGCTTCCACTGAAGCAGAGTAGAGACATGCATTATCGATAAATCACACGCCTCGCTCCTCTTGTGATGTGATAATGTATTATACAGGGTTATTTGTAATTCACTAGCATCCTTTTAACCCTAAACTCCTACCACTTAAACAAACGTTTTTTGTTTTACGGCTTTTGTCACAACTTAATATTATTGGTGTAATAACGTTTTGAAAATTTGAGATTACTTCTTATTTTTACGATAATCTGTGTATTTGTATGGGAAAAAAGTGCTTCATTTTAAAAAGTCGTAAAACAAAAAACATTTGTTTGAGTGATAGGAATTCAGGGTTAAGAGGATGCCAGTGAATTACAAATAACCCTGTATTCGATATATATATATTATATTGGAAGCGTATCCTTAACCAAGGCGTTCTATTCTAGAGCAGATAAAATGTTTTCTAAATAATTGCTAAGTGTTTAAATGACAAAAATTATGGATTTATGTAACTTTGTACGACTAACTTAACGCTATGAAAAGAACGAGTTCTTACGTGGCTGCCTTGCCTTGGTAGCTGTTCAGAATTTGACGTTGGATTAATGACCGCAGAAGCGATTACTTCAGTTGACACAACAAAGTAATTACAAAAGGCAAGGGTGAGTGGCACTCAACCGGCATGTCTTGTTGGTTGCTAACAAACCCGCCGGGCCAGGTGGCCGCCGGCCAGGCGTTAGGCGCTGGTCAGGCATTCTAGGATAAGTTAGTATCTATGAATAGTATCAGACACGGGCAGGCATGCGGCCCGCGGTCCGCGGCCCGAGGTCGGTGTCGGTTAATTGGCGAGGAGTCGACCGGGCCGGTTTATCCACCGGTTGTTGTTTTACGGCATACATTTGTTATCTTTATAGCTCGCTTCAATACCTTCTTTCGCTACATCACGGAATTCGAAAATCTTCGAAACTAACAAAAATGTTCAATATTGTCTGCTTGACCCTGAATGGAAAGCGATTATAAATTTTGCACGCATTCTAACAGTGGCTTTTAAACACGTCTGTTATCGTTTCGTATTAGATCGATAGTATGTTTAACGGTTACAGTGGTTTAATATTTCTGGCTTCGGTAGGAGAATTTTGTAATCGAATCCCTTGATACGTGCGTGGTACAAGGTTTCCCGGGTTAAGCCGGAAATTAAATATCCCCCAACTCCCCCAACAATAAACGTCACCCTACGTTTTGGCTTTGTTCCTTAGCAATATTGATCTATTATATCGAAGTGACATGCAACTGAAGCCCATTAAAGTTTTTCGAACTCCATAGAATTTAGTCAGACTCATTTTGGACAAACATCCTCCTAGTTCCTTATCTCCATGTATTATCTTGAGAAAAGCGACAAAAAATGCTTAGCGTTTCCTCGTACAGCGACAACAGGTTTTTTTATTGCCTCGAACTGGCCGACACAGGATTAGAACAATGTCAAAAAGAATGAGTTTTAGCAGTTTTAGTTGGCGGTTTGACCGAGGCCATTGCTCTCGACTAGACTGAGGAAAAAAACAGGGGAACAGTTGTTAGTCGGGCCGCGGGATTCATGGTTGAGCGCCCCCGCCACCTGCGCCCGCGACCGGCGTTAGGTATGCCACCCGCGGCTGCGCTGCTTCAATATCGCACTTTACCTGCTTTATTTGCGCAGGTCGAAACAACTTGGGTTAAATTCTTATCCATCCCTAATTTGATAGTTTTCAGTACCCGGCTGACTTATAAGTACATGATTAACATAAGTAGTTGAATCTTTTAATGTTTATAAAAACTAAACATAACCATTACCTACTTTACTCGGACTCATTGGAGTACGGGTTGATCTCGTGGATTCGTGTAACGATGACCTCACAAATCTATGACACCTCTAGGCCGTCATCAACTCAAAGAACAATAGACCGACGTTCATCTGTTTTAAAATCTAGTTCTATGCGGCCATTTTTCAACAGTTATGCAAACGCAGAAACTCCGATCTGTTGTGCGTTGTACTGTAGATTCTGCAACCAGATTTAAAATCACTATTCTCTGATCATGTTTCTGGAATAGGGAATGCCGGCGCTGAACTTACTGATTAGGCATTATGCAACAAACATTGTGTTAGAATGCTACTTTTATAACTACAAACAAGTTTAATACTTTCACTTCCACTGAGTACATACTTCAAACCATGCATATTTATATATGCATACATCTGAGTAATGTGGCAAAATTATAGTTGATTCAATTATCGAATTAATTGCACTGCGGTATCTTTTGCGGCTAACCGGTATTTATTTACGTAACGAGTATTTAGTAGAATGGGAAAGGAAGGTTTAAGCGGTCATCAGCGTTAAATCTTTGCGCGTTTTCGTTCGGCGTGCAAGTTAATTGTGGCTAATCTCACTGTTTAGCGACGTGTCAATGAGCTGGTGTGAGTTACGGTATGCATTAGTAGCGAAGCAAGTCGTACCGGGAGGCTGAGCAGGCGCAGTGCGAGGTCATTGCACTCAGCCCGAGGAGGCTGCACTATTGCCCTGCCCGCCCCACCCCTTGCCCCGACCTGCCATCCTTGCACCTTTGACAAACGACAGAGAAAATGGCACGAACTAGCTTAGTCGGGATTTTGTACTGCGATTATACCGTGTTATCCTTAAAGGTACTAACTATTTTTTTCCCTGATTTTACTTATGTACCAAAAACACAACATACCTTACCCAGTAAGTAAGGAACACAATTTGTCGAGCTTCATGTATTTTTTGAAAATAACCTCTGTTGCTTGTACCAAATACCTTAGCATTTAAAACGACCTTTAGAAGGTACGCCTTTGCCTCCTAGTATTAGTAGATGGTAGCTTTATAATGTCAAGGGAAATAGCGAATAACGCGTCTCTCAAGATTCCATACCAGTGTATTTTAATAAATAACACAATATTTTAAGCGGTCTTACTGGAAAAAAATAAATCTTCATCTAAGTAGTTTTAAGCCCGGTTCTACACATTTTGATACCGTTAAACTGAGATTAACCCTCAATCGAGATTTAATTTTTCCAGCTAGTTGATATAAAATTAACCTTGTACTGAAAATGGAAACTTTTAAGCGACATGTGAACACGTTATAGTCCGAGAGCTAATGGACATTATATTTGAGGCACGCTGAAAATTTGTCTAAGGCTTCCCCTATAATACCCAGGTACAGAACCACAGACCTGGCTGACAGGTGGCTTGGCTCATATTTTCATAGATATAATTTTTTTAGGGTTCCGTAGCTAAATGGCAAAAACGGAACCCTTATGGATTCGTCATGTCTGTCTGTCTGTCTGTCCGCCCGTATGTCACAGACAGTTTTTTCCGAAACTATAAGAACTATCCTGTTGAAACTTGGTAAGTAGATGTATTCTGTGAACCGTATTAAAATTTTCACACAAAAATAGAAAAAAATAATAAATTTTGGGGGTTCCCCGTACTTCGAACTGAAACTCAAAAATTTTTTTTCATCAAACCGGGTATCTATGTTATCCATATGGATAGGTCTTCAAAAATGATATTGAGGTCTCTAATATAATTTTTTTCTAAACTGAATAGTTTGCGCGAGAGACACTTCCAAAGTGGTAAACTGTGTGTCCCTCCCCCTGTGACTTCTAAAATAAGAGAATGATAAACTAAATAATAGTTTAAAAAAACTAAAAAACACGCTTTCAAAAAAAAAGCACCTAAAAAATAAATTTTAATAAATTTGAATTCATTATTCTTATAGTGCAAAAAAATTCTTAACAAGCAATTATTATATTGTTATATCCAGATCCAAATTTGTAAAGAATATTAAATATTGATCAAATAAATAATAATAGTTTAAAATATTTTATTGTAAAAAAAGCGTGGGGTGCATGTTGACAGATATGAGTAGAAGGATAATCATTTTGATAACATCTTAAAAAGCACCCCACGCTTTTTTTACACTAAAATATTTTAAACATTATTATTTATTTGATCAATATTTAATACTGTTTACAAATATGGATCTGGATATAACAATGTAATAATTGCTTACTAAGATTTTTTTTGCACTATAAGAATAATAAAATCAAATTTATTAAAATTTATTTTTCATTTTTTAGGTGTTTTTTTTTTGAAAGCGTGTTTTTTAGTTTTTTTAAACTATTATTTATTTTCTATTTTTAGTTGCATTTTTTCACAGTGAGAGTTTCCATGTGCTAAAAAGAGAAATGACGGTTTTTTGCTCGTCTTAAATAGAATCGGTCCATCTTATACTTGATCTTTGGTGCGCGCGCACTGCTCTACGCTACTAAACGTCAACCTCTCTCTTTCTAACTTTACCCCCCTCACCTACAACCCCTCAACCCCCTAAACCCAACCCCCCCCAACATACCCCACCCTATTTCCCCAAACCCCTAACCCCAACCCCCTTACCCTTACCCCCAACCCCCTAAACCCCCCTTACCCCCTCCCCATTTCCCCAACCCCCCAACCACCTAAACCCAACCCTCCTAACCCCGGACCCCTCACCCCATTTCCCCAAACTTCCCCCAAACCCCTAACCCCAACCAACCCCCCACGCCCTAACCCCCAACCCCCCCTTACCTTCTCCCCATTTCCCACAACCCCCCAACCTCCCTAACCCCGAACCCCGTAAAAAAGGGTCCCGTTAGGGTCCGTTGCCTCGTCCCTACGATTCCCATAACGATTCCCTTACGATTTCTGATTCCCTAATCAGAATCTACCAAGCTGACTCAGATTGGTGGACACTCAGATGACTTCCTCGTGTCAAACGAAAGTCGAACCCCCCAACACCCCCACCCCATTTCCCCCAAACCCCCCAACCCCCCACACCCAAAGCAAAATAAAGACGCATTTTACGTAATTATACTATTTTCGGCCTCAACTGATTATTCGCGGTTCGTGGTTCCTTTTATTAATAATACCTTCTAGAATATGGTATTACGAACATGCGCCATGAAGTTTTAGAGGCCTCATCACAATCGATACACAATTATTTAAAAAAGATGCATTTTCCCAAATTGAGGTAAAAGCGTCTAAAATCCCGGTTTTAAAAAAATGCTTGTATATTTTTTAATACTAGTGCAGCAGAAAAGTTACTTCGACAAATTTATTGTTAAAGACTTGGATAAAGCACAGGCCCAAACAGTACTTCAAAATACTTGATGCATATTTCACAATTTGAGATTGAAAAAAGATCAAAAAAACACGAAAAAACAAGTACGCAATTACCTCAGGTGACCTCATACAAAAAAAAAACAAACAAACAAACATACAAGTGAAGCTAATATAAAGCGTATAAAAAAAATATATATGATGTACATTACCATGTAAGCTTCCACCGAAAATTGGTTTGAACGAGATCTAGTCAGTAGTTTTTTTTTAATACGTCATAAATCGTAAACCGCAATTTTTTATAGATAACGGAACCCTTCGTGCGCGATTCCGACTCGCACTTGGCCGGTTTTTATTTAAATTAAATGTCAATGAGACATTTTGAATTTTTTTAACTTTAAAATTTGGGAAAATAAATAAGCCAGATCATTTAGTAGGGATTTAAACTTTGCCAGATGCTTGCAAAACAATTTTGCAAAAAATAAAAAGTGTTTTCTAGGTACCTACGCTGAAGTTTTAAAAGAATATAATAATAATTAATAATAAATACCTGTTTCAAATAAAATACATATAATTTCGGATGGACAATCGATTTGCCAATTTAAAAATAATGAGGCTTGATTTAGCCCCGCTACCCGTCAGCCAGGTCTGTGGTCCTGTGCTTGGGTATATTATAGGAGAAGCATTAGACAACTTTTCAGGGTGCCTCATAAACCTATCCAAAGATGTCAATCAGCTCTCCTACTATTAGATTCAAGCTCTACATTAAATTAATGTAACTGTACTTGACTATCCAAGTAACCGCAGATTTTTGATTTATTTTAGCGGAAACCACAGGCTGTTGGCACGGTCAGTATTTTCTCAATGGCATTAGCGGCACGTGAGCAGTTTAATAGTCAGCCATTTCCTCGGCTTCTTGTTTTAGGTTAATCCGGACAAATACATTCTTAACGATAGCGATAGATTAAGCTTGAATCGAGCTACGTTATATGTTATATGTATAAATTTAACGTGCATTTAATTGATTTTTTATTCTATACGTACTGATAGTTGATTGTGTATAATATAGTCCACCAAGAAATTCCTTTACCACCCAATTTCAATGGCAGTACGGCTTAAAACATCAAAGGCTATTTTACACTTACAAGTTTTTCCTCTGATGTAGTGAACTGTCATTAAAAAACCGACTTCAAAAAACACCCAAAAACTAAAACGCAAAAAATAAAATAAAAATTGAACCGACTACAAACAAAAAGCATAGAAATATCTTCCTTCTAACGGTGAGGCCACACGAGCGTAATTTTGTGAGTCGTGAGCGGCAGAATTTCGGTTCGCGCCATACAATATGCGCGCCATCACGTGACACTCACATGACACAATGTATGGCGCAACCGAAATTCTGCCGCTCACAACTCACAAAATTACGCTCGTGTGGCCTCACCCTAATCTGTTTGAAGTCGGTGCCTCAGCACGAGCCAGCAGGAGTGGTAGAAAGAAACCCAATAGATAGTACGTACGTAAGGTCGATGGCTAGGTCCACTCCTGCTGGCTCGTGCTGAGTCACCGACTTCAAACAGATTAGGGTGAGGCCACACGAGCGTAATTTTGTGAGTTGTGAGCGGCAGAATTTCGGTTGCGCCATACATTGTGTCATGTGAGTGTCACGTGATGGCGCGCATATTGTATGGCGCGAACCGAAATTCTGCCGCTCACGACTCACAAAATTACGCTCGTGTGGCCTCACCGTTAGAAGGAAGATATTTCTATGCTTTTTGTTTGTAGTCGGTTCAATTTTTATTTTATTTTTTGCGTTTTAGTTTTTGGGTGTTTTTTGAAGTCGGTTTTATTTTTTATTTAAAAATTATTTTATTTTTTGCTTTTTAGTTGTATTTGTATAATTAGATACGTAGGATAAAATCATCAGTTTGACCTCGAAATAAGTTTGTTACAAAATCTATTTTTAATACAAGTTTTTTTTTGCTCACTGTACTTTTTGCCCCTGATTACCAAAGTACTCATAAAGACGAATCTAACGAGAACAAATTTGATGGGGTTACGTCGTTTTATTACGGAGTTCTTATGGTCACTTTCCAGTTCCATCTTCAGACCCTGGTTACCATCTAGTATCAAAGTACTCGTCAAGACGAATCAAACGAGCCCAAACTCGACGGGGTTGTGTCGTTTTATTGTGGAGCGCCTTTGGCCATCTTCCAGCTCCATAATCAGACCCTGGTTACCATCTGGGATCCAAGTGCTCGTCAAGACGAATCAAACGAGCCCAAACTCGACGGGGTTGTGTAGATTTATTGTTGAGTGCCTTTGGCCATCTTCCAGCTCCATAATCAGACCCTGGTTACCATCTGGGATCCAAGTGCTCGTCAAGACGAATCAAACGAGCCCAAACTCGACGGGGTTGTGTCGTTTTATTGTGAAGTGCCTTTGACCATCTTTCAGCTCCATCATCAGACCCTGGTTACCATCTGGGATCAAAGTGCTCGTCAAGACGAATCAAACGAGCCCAAACTCGACGGGGTTTGTGTCATTTTATTGTAGAGTGCCTTTGGCCATCTTCCTGCTCCATCATTAGACCCTGGTTACCATCTGGGATCAAAGTGCTTGTCAAGACGAATAAAACGAGCCCAAACTCGACGGGGTTGTGTCGTTTTACTTTGGAGTGCCTTTGGCCATCTTCCAGCTCCATCATCAGACCCTGGTTACCATCTGGGATCCAAGTGCTCGTCAAGACGAATCAAACGAGCCCAAACTCGACGGGGTTGTGTCGTTTTATTGTAAAGTGCCTTTGACCATCTTTCAGCTCCATCATCAGACCCTGGTTACCATCTGGGATCAAAGTGCTAGTCAAGACGAATCAAACGAGCCCAAACTCGACGGGGTTTGTGTAATTTTATTGTAGAGTGCCTTTGGCCATCTTCCTGCTCCATCATCAGACCCTGGTTACCATCTGGGATCAAAGTGCTTGTCAAGACGAATAAAACGAGCCCAAACTCGACGGGGTTTGTGTCATTTTATTGTAGAGTGCCTTTGGCCATCTTCCTGCTCCATCATCAGACCCTGGTTACCATCTGGGATCAAAGTGCTTGTCAAGACGAATAAAACGAGCCCAAACTCGACGGGGTTGTGTCGTTTTACTTTGGAGTGCCTTTGGCCATCTTCCAGCTCCATCATCAGACCCTGGTTACCATCTGGGATCTAAGTTCTCGTCAAGACGAATCAAACGGCCCAAACTCGACGGGGTTGTGTCGTTTTATTGTGAAGTGCCTTTGACCATCTTTCAGCTCCATCATCAGACCCTGGTTACCATCTGGGATCAAAGTGCTAGTCAAGACGAATCAAACGAGCCCAAACTCGACGGGGTTTGTGTAATTTTATTGTAGAGTGCCTTTGGCCATCTTCCTGCTCCATCATCAGACCCTGGTTACCATCTGGGATCAAAGTGCTTGTCAAGACGAATAAAACGAGCCCAAACTCGACGGGGTTTGTGTCATTTTATTGTAGAGTGCCTTTGGCCATCTTCCTGCTCCATCATCAGACCCTGGTTACCATCTGGGATCAAAGTGCTCGTCAAGACGAATGAAACGAGCCCAAACTTGACGGGGTTGCGTCGTTTTATTACAGAGTTCCTATGGCCACCATCCAGCTCCATCATCAGATCAGCTCCATGTTGCAATAATATTGCATTGTCATCCAATTTACACAAGCATGCAAAATTTCAATTCAGAAACCGGGAAGTGGGTCAAATTCAACTTGCAAGATTTGACCCGTTGAGGAGTTCCGTTGGCCATCTGTGATCTTCTTCATCAGATCCAGTTTACCAAATGACATTTTCTGAATGAAAATGCTTGACTAGATGCTAAAAATTCTAAAATCGTCATAGTTGTGCCTATAAAATTTAAGGGTTTCCGTCGATTTACCCAAGATCCCATCATCAGATCTTGACTTGGTGCCAATGGGACCACCTCGGAAGTATACTCTATCAAACAAAAAAAGAATTTTGAAAATCGGTCCACAATTGGCGGAGATATCGATGAACATACATAGAAAAAAAAAAAAAAAAAAAAAATATATAAACAGTGGAACATAGAACCTCCTCCTTTTTTGAAGTCGGTTAAAAATAGTACCTAAAGGACATACGTCGGTTATACATATCTAATTAATTTGAGATGCAATTAATTATCTGCACCTTTGACATCGATTCCTTTGATCTGGGTTCCCAATCTCCTATGGTCAATTGAGACTTAACTGAAAACAATTTAAACATAACTGTACGAGCGCAGCGTGGGACGTCCACCAACGAGATGGACGGACGATTTGGTGAAGGCCGCAGGTTCAGGGTGGATGCAAATCGCTTCCAATCGTAATGATTGGGCATCAATGAGGGAGGCCTATGTCCAGCAGTGGACGTCCTACGGCTGAAATGATGATGATGATGATGATATACGACAAATAAACAAATAACATAAAAAATTAAATAATGGTCTAAAAGAGCTTGTGAACGCTAGACTTTCAACACAGTAGATACTTCCATAGAGCTGAAGATTCTCTACGTAATATACCCAACAGGAGTATCAAAAATCATGAGTTATTAATAAGTTTGTATCGTTGGCTTTGGCAGTTAGCGTACTTAAATATTTGTTCACATTGCAGCAGTAGGTTACAAAAGTGCATTCCAATGCTACCAAAATCAGCAAAGTACAGCGTAGTTTCTATTAGCTTTAATTTGTACGCAGGGGGTAAATAGGTAAGCCCTGGAATCACAAAAACGTTTTAAAGAATTCTTTCAGTAATAGAAAGTCCCACTAGATTAATACAAGTCACATTTT
Source organism: Archips xylosteana (assembly GCA_947563465.1). NCBI lineage: Eukaryota > Metazoa > Arthropoda > Insecta > Lepidoptera > Tortricidae > Archips > Archips xylosteana. The sequence continues at coordinate 10,475,963 of OX387349.1, forward strand.
ATTCCGAAAAAGTACGAAATTCCCGCGCGGCGGACTCAGGCGAATTAACAGCTTTACTCTATGAGTATGTTAATCCTGAGTGAGTGCTAACTTCATCTTGAGAGATCGCTTATCAGCTGGTAGATTGTTATTCATATCAAATTCGCATATGAAAATAATGTTTTGTATCATTTTTATCGTTATACACACATATAGTCTGTTGAAGTGGATTGTTCTTGTTCTAACTATATCTTGGAGACAGCGAAAAATAAAGTTATAGTGGATATTAATACATTATAAGTGTTCCCCGGTTATATTTCTTGTTTTGTTTTGTTGTGTTTTGTGATTCTTGGCTTGTCGTTTCTAAAGTGCGTAGAAGTAGATATGACATCGATAAAATTTCCCATTTTTTTTTTGAAATTGCTTTAAATAGTGAGTGAATAAAATATTCCATTAAGTATCTTTTTCTCCAATACCTAGCCTAGGTACCTATTTTATCACTACCTTCCGTTGTGAATTATTTAAACTAATAAGCATAAATCAAGCTACATAGAATTATGTTTCCGTACTATCCTGAAAATTTTACGGGAATTTTAACTGGTAAATGGAAAGTCATATTTTCAACGCAGCGTCATATAAATCGGTAAGTTATATATTGTAAAATGCGGCTGATAAGTTATTATTTGCCGCGATTCTAGTGTGGTGTGTTTGCTATTTAATGATGAGTACCTGGGCGACCGAGCTCTGCTCGGGCAGAAACTCGGTACCAAGCGTTTTCCCAGAGATAAGACCAAGCTAGATCAATTTTTCATCCCCGAAAACCCCCAAATACCAAATTTCATTGAAATCGTTGGAACCGTTTCCGAGATCCAGGCCCTATACTACGAAGCGCGAAATTCGAACTTCGTTTCATGCCGTTCCGCTCACGCTAATGATATTTATTACGAGAGTGAGAGGGACCGCACGATCCGAACTTCGAACTTCGAATTTCGTAGTAACCCCCCTGATTATATACACCGGAGGGGTGGGGGTGGGGGGGTGAGAGGGGGGGAGGGGATGCGGGGGAGGGAGCGTGGGGGTGTTAAAGGGGGGATGAAAATTTCATTGATTTTGCCGTAGGATGCACCGTTTTCAAGATATTTGACAAAAACACCGGAGGGGGTGGGGGGGGGGGGGGTGAGTCACGTTAAACTATCGTCCGTAAACCGACCTTACAGACAACCGGCTTTTCCTGTTCTGTGCTCCCAATAGGGAACGTGCACATAGACGGTGCTGCCAACTGGTGCCATAAGGGTGCCATCAATTTGAATGTTTTACCTTGATAAGTTTGTTTTACTGTCCGCATAGTGTCTCTTCTGTCGAATTAGTGCTGCCGCCTATAGTTACTGCACGTTCCCTATAATACTTTTTCTAACAAAAAAGTAACTTTTTCTCACAAAAAAGTAACTTTTTCTCACAAAAGAAGAAACTTGACGTTTTCTCATAAAAAATAAACTTAAAAAAAAAACTAAAAATCTTGAAAAAAAACGTGGAATCGAACCGAGGTCGGCTGGATGCGCGACCACCCGATTTCTAATGTGCCATTGTGATCTGCTCGAAGTCGGCGAAATTTAGCTTTATATTCTAATGCAAACAAAAATAGCCGGAAAACACGAGTAAAAGCGATTTTCTGAAAATGAAACATAGCTAGATCAGTTTTTCATCCCCGAAAACCCCCACATACCAAATTTCATCGAAATCGTTGGAGCCGTTTCCGAGATCCTGATTATATATATATATATATACATATATACAAGAATTGCTCGTTTAAAGGTATTAGATTGTAATGCATGATCATAAATATACTTAGGTACCTAAAATCAATGTCCAGCCCACTCCATAAAAACGCGTACCTAAGTATCCGAATAAAATCAACCATGGCATAATTGGTAGCCCAATTGAGAGATAGGAATCTGAATAGAAATAAACATACTTTTGATTTCAAACCTTTACCGCATCATCTAAATTAATCGACCAAATCCCGTATTTAACCATTCCAATTCGTCTCAGGCCGTATCAGTCCATTTGTACACTGCTGAAGATAGGCCTCTCCAATGGGACGTCACAGAACTCGATCTTCAGCTCAGATCCTTCCATCTCTGCTCGCAGCCTTACGAATATCATCTCCCGCCTAGCTCGGGCGTCTGACTACGCTTGCCGACACGGCGGTGCGGTTTGCGCTGTATGCGGGCATGAACTACAGAAGTAACGACAAGGGGAATAGAAATTTCACGCGATGCGCCATATGGCTAAAAAGCCATGTATTCATTTTCCTAACACAGGCAGTAACAAAGTTAATTTCTCAAAAAAGATCACAGATTACGATTGAAAAAGAATCAGATTTCAATGGTAGTACCGTAATTTGCGAAAACCTATGAACGTGTGCGCATAAGCAGTATGCTTAGTATAAGTTTTACTCCACCAAAATACTTCTCGATCGCGTTTACGTAAAAAAATCAATTACTATGGAAACATGGGCAGCGTCTCCGCGCACGCGCGTCTATGTTTCCATAGAATTGTAATTTTTACGTAAACGCGATCGAGAAGTATTTTGGTGAAGTAAAACTTATACTAAGCGTACAGTACGCTTAGTATAAGTTTTACTTCACCAAAATACTTCTCGATCGCGTTTACGTAAAAATTTCAATTCTATGGAAACATGGACGCGTGCACGCGGAGACGCTGTCCATGCTTCCATAGAATTGAAATTTTTACATAAACGCGATCGAGAAGTATTTTGGTGAAGTAAAACTTATACTAAGCGTACTGGATAGGCGAAATACTGGTCACTTCGAGTATAGAAGGGAAAACATTTGATAACATTTCTATTCCTGGGTCATTATTTGAGCATTTGTTCGGCATCACTTTCGTGGATACATTTTTATAGAAATGGCAGAAGATTCTGATTGAGTTTGAATTTTTAGTTAGGTATCTGGTAGAAGTACAAGACCTCTTGTAAGTAAATATAAATAACCGAAAACATCATCAAAATCTACGGCCAATTCGTAAAAAATATGACCACGAAAGTGAGGCGGTTATCCTCCAATTATTATTATTCACTAGCTGACCCCGCAAACTTTATTTGCTATTTATCACCTAGGGGTATAAAAATAGCCTACGACCTATTCTCAGACCTACCGAATACAGACAAAAAATTTCACAAAAATCGGTCAAGCCGTTTCGGAGGACAAACACCGTGACACGGGATTTTTATAAATTAAGAAGATTACTTAATCTGTATACTTATTTGTTTTCCAGAGCAAAAATGTATGCTGCGTCGACAGCATCAACGACTTCGGGCTCCCGCGTGACGGCCGGCGACCGACGCGTGCGCGTATTGAGGCTGCTGCGCCCGCGCCGGGCCGCGCCCGCCTTCGGCTTTTCGTTGCGCGGCGGACGAGAGTACGCCACAGGATTCTTCGTCTCCAAAGTGGAGTTTAATTCCGAAGCACATCTCCAGGGGTTGAAGGTAAGCAGATATATCACTCATCATAGCGCGTAAGCGTACCTAACTGGCAGCACGTCAATAGGTCAACAATTATGTAAGTAGATGCCTATGATTTAAATTGTTGTAGCTTTCAATTGCAAGTACCCAGGAAGAGTTTCGAAAGTTTTTTTTTATTTAAATGGAGTGAAAATAAAGAAAATTTGAAAGAGTATCGTTCGTTCGAGTATCTATGGTCTTAAATATGTTTAGTCATAGTCTATCCAACCACAGTACAAGCTTTGATCAGTTTGGAATTGATTGAAATTGTTAAATAATCCCATGATAGCATTACTTATTATTTACTAGCCTTTACCCGTGGCTTCGCTTGCTTAGATCATTAAGTCCGGCAATCGAAATTAAATTCCACGGGAATTACCTTTATATCGTGGTTCTCATTTACGTTGTATGAAGATCTCTTGATTTAGTAATTGAAATTTTGGAATCCCGATCCGTAGGAAAATTGGGATAAAAGTAGCCTATACGTTATTCCAGAGATACAGCTATCAGCATACCAAATTTCATCCAAATCCATTCAGTTGCTCTTGCGTGAAGGAATAACAAAGGCACATATACACACACATGCACATACAAACTTTCGTATTTATAATTTTAGTATGATAAATAGGTACATATTTATATAATTGCCTTGTGCTTAATATTGCATAGGGATGGGGACATATGCTTATATACTGCATATGAATTAAAATCTATGTGGATACAGGCGATATTGCTAACAATAAGCATGCGGCTACTACACCATGTAGGCATTTTTTGCATATCACCCACCACAATCATTACAATGACTTTCAATTAGTGGTTTCAAATGCATCATTACATTAATTGAATTGCCATTTTCTGATAATTCGACAAAAACCATGGTTCTGGAGCTTAGGTACTTTTCCCATCAGCTTCGCGTGTGGTTATTGTCTTCAAAAATCTATCAATGGTTTTGTACCGTTGAGCAATGTCGCATTATGTCATTGTTTGATTTTTGTGTTTGTTAAGTACACTCGCATGGCCAAAGGGAGAGCTTAAGTCTGTTCTGTTGACACTTTTTATAGTTTCGCTAGTTCCCACGAGCCCTGCGCGGAGCCTCAAGCCTGCGAACACCTGCACCTCGCAATTAGTTCACTAGCCCGCATGTTACGAACTATTCTACTATACACAATTACCCACATCCGAGGTTGCTTGTCGCAAGACACATTCCATTCTTTTCGCGCTCACGTAACTGACGTAGTTTCCTTTGGCAGCGCTCAATCTACAATGAAATAGGTACCTGCTTGAGCGGCGTTGTCATCATCTAGGTCAAATACTTCGTTAGGTTGATTGTGAAGCTAAGCTGTGAATTATTGCGAGTCATCGGTGATTTATGAGGTAACCGGATTGTGTCTGGACCGGCTGCTTGCCTTAAGTGATTATTTAGTTAATGATCAAGTTAAACGTCAAAACAAATTGTATTGTATGTACTAGCAAGGTCATTTGTTGCGTTATGTGCTAGATAGACGCGCTACTTACTTGATTTATTTTTATAAGTTTATAGTAGTTAATGAATCAAGCTTAGTTCTGAGTTACGTGTATTCAGGTTGAGTAATAAATAAAACTATTAATAATTTTAAAATAAGGAAGTTATCTGTAGTCAGATAGATACATTGTAATATAGACCAATACATATTGATTGTTTGCTGATTAATTAAGGTTTTTATAAATATTCACGCACCCTGAACTCTCGTGCATACCTATTTAAATATGAGACTATGAGACACTTTTCAAAACGTATTTAGGTACTTCGTCGCCCCTTAAACAAGATTTTTGATCATTGTATAGTCATGTGTAAAAATATGGGTGGATACAACTTGCTCATAAATATGTCTTATTGCGTGGAATTAAGGTATCGACACGTAATTATGAGAGGATAAAATCGATACATAATTTGCACTTGACCGTACCTATAAATATTATAGACAGGTATTGTTATTTGCATATTTTATAAATGTCAGTATAAATACTGTAATTTTGAAGGAGACAGCAGCAACACCCAACTTTCTTAGTGAAATTGCGAGCCAAAAGATTTACGAGTGAATTGTTAATTATTTAGACCGTATAATGGTCGCGGATAGGCAAAGTAATTAGATATTTTGAGTGTATAATCCGCAAAATTCTCAGTTCGAGTGAAGTTTCACACGATTACTTCCTTAACAAAGAAGTTACGAAAAATCCACGAGCACATCCGTTGTTATTTCAACGAGACAATAGGGTGTTTTGAGACAATCGCACAGAATCCTGAGAAATGAGCATGTCTACAGTTCGGGCAAACTGTATCTGTTTTCGACTCAGCGTCAACGACAAGTTCAATGGAAAGATACACGCAAGGTAGAGTCATAGTCTGTGACGAATGACTAAATAACATTGTAGTGCCCAACCAAACAAAATAACCCATAATATTTACATACCAGGGGTCCGATTTTTTAAATGACATCTGAGAAAAATTATGTTGAATTTTAAATATGAATAAAAACTTAATTACAGCTCTACTTTTTTTTGTCAACTACCCAAAGGTTTTATAGAGTTGAGGGTTTGTAGTAAAACACTGATTTTACCCGACTGATTGACACGTGATTGCTAAAACCGGCCAAGTGCGAATCGGACTCGCGCACGAAGGGTTTCGTACCATTATCTATAAAAAATTGCGGTTTACGATTTATGACGTATTAAAAAAAAACTACTAACTAGATCTCGTTCAAACCAATTTTCGGTGGAAGTTTACATGGTAATGTACATCATATATTTTTTTAAGTTTTATCATTCTCTTATTTTAGAAGTTACAAGGGAGGGGGGGGACACACATTTTACCACTTTGGAAGTGTTTCTCGCTCAAACTATTGAGTTTAGAAAAAAATGATACATATTCGAAAACTCAATATCATTTTTGAAGACCTATCCATAGATACCCCACACGTATGGGTCTGATGAAAAAAATTTTTTTGAGTTTCAGTTCTAAGTATGGAGAACCCCCAAAATTTATTGTTTTTTTTTTTTCTATTTTTGTGTGAAAATCTTAATGCGGTTCACAGAATACATCTACTTACCAAGTTTCAACAGCATAGTTCTTATAGTTTCGGAAAAAAGTGGCTGTGACATACGGACGGACAGACAGACAGACAGTCGAAGCCATAAGGGTTTCGTTTTTAGCCATTTGACTACGGAATCCTAAAAATCGTTCCCCAAATACTTTGCCAAAACGATCTTGCAATTGTCTTTTATATACATAAACATGTTTGAATGAATAAGAAGGATCTTAAGACAGGTTCAGAGTTTCAAGCAGGAAGAGGAACTCTAATATGAATAGAGATAACTCAAGTGACAGTATCTTAAAGCCTCAAATCAATCTGGGAGGTATGCTAACGGCAGGAAGACGCAAAGTATTGTAATTACGTGGCAATTAAGAAGTAACCCGTGTTCCCGTGAGGCGGACCTATACGCGTCCGGTGCGTGACTCATTCAATTACCTCTTCTGTGCGATCGGCGACTTTCTATGCCGCGCAGCCTCGCGTGCACACTTTTTCAGCTAATGCTTATTGTGTAACATGCGCTAAAATAGAAAAGAGCTAATACCGTCCTTCGTTCAGTCAACAAGCTCATTGTAGGTGCGTACTTACGTTCAATCAGTTGTACAATTTTGATGGTGTAATGATTTTGTTACCAAATGTTGTATTGCGATTGTTAAATGCTTCATGGTTATGATTTCAAACTTTGTCTAATTGCAGTAATTGAGTGATTTTCTAATTATACACAATAATCGATGATACGAATGATGAGAGACGTTCATGTCTTCAATGCAACAAGTTAACTACATATTTACTTATGTAGTTATGGAAAATACGTAGGAAAGTACATCCCTTGATAAAATAATAAAAAAAAACTTTTTTGGAATAAATTGTTGTGTGTAATATACTATACGTAAACAAATTGTGCCACTAACACCCTGTAAAATCCCACTGAATCGTTTTTACACAATACTTACTACAAATTTAGTTACCATCTCGTTGACGCTGATTACGAGTACATTCAATGCTTCATTGACTATTACGGTGCTCATCCACTAGATAATTGTAAGGAAGAATCTATCAAATAGCACTGACAAAAGTAGGTTGCTTATGAAAATAAAAAAAAAGCATATAAAGTAAAATTGAACCTCTCTAGAAACCACGAAAAACTTTTTACTGATCTGCTTGACGTCGATGCAAATAAACGTCGATGCCTCAGGACGAGCAAGCATGTCGTACCTACATACTATCTAAACTGTCAGTCAGTTGAAATTGCAAACAATGTAAACAAATCTTGTATTTAAAATGTCTTTAATATCCATTTTCCCTCATCAAATACTGCTAAATCCGTGTGTTATTTAATCAATACTTACCACAACACTATCCTAAACCATTAAAACAATAAACAAGTGCTAGAATATGGATATTTCATTAAATGGTTTATTTACATTGTTCGCAATTTCAATTGACAGCGATTTTATTGGGCTTCTAGCACTCCTGTTGGCTCATACTGAGATACTAACTTCAAACAGATAAGTAGAAAGTTATTTTCAAGGTTTTTTGGAATTGGTTCAATGTAATTTTATATTATTTTATTTCTCTCTTTATAGTGTAACTAATCCATGTCACAATAGAGCGTAATAAATATCAGCTGCTCGTATTTTTTTACAAACTACCTACTGCTTTTCTTGATCCAGAGATTTTAACTGTTGAGGAGGGCTTCTGTTGCTTCATCATCATTTCCACTTTACCTTATCTTCATTTAAATTTAGACGAGCATAAATGCTTACCAACTGTGTTAAATTAATCGAATCGCAACCCGTGTAATAGGTACTTGTTATTGAGTAGGTAGTTCCGGTAGGTGGCCAAATGTGGTCTTGGAAACGATCATTTAGTGAATTGAAAAAGAGTTTCAATTCACTAAATGATCGTTTCCAAGAGCAAATGCACGTGTTACTACAAAATATACCTACTCGAATCACTATATAGTAGGTGTCCATACAATAACTGAAGTGTCCCCTCGATTTCCCTGGATTTCACTCATTAGATCCTGACTTTGGTGACAGACAATGTGACCTAATTGAAAGTATCCTCTGTCCGACCAAAACATTTTTTTTTAAAAAGGTGTATAAATGATGGAGTTCTGAAGTAACAAACATAAAATAATAATTGTTAACCTTCTACTATTTTTGAAGTCCGTTAAAAATTAAGTAAATGAGTTTGTAATCCTAATGGTGGATTCTTTCCTTGCACACCGCTCTCCGCTTTCTCGTAGATCTTTGGTGAATGCACGTCGTTAAGGACATGAAATAAACTGTCGAGGGATAGTCCTAGCCGTAGAACTGACAATTTCTCTCAGATCAGTTTTTAATGGTTGTTATGTATCACAAACATACACCGTACCTTTATCTGATAAAAGTTTTGTATGATGAGTGAGTCATGATTGTTTTAGCAAGTGCTTGAACGAATGCATAAAGTACAGTTTCCATAAAAACACATTTTATCGCAGAATGAGTCATTTTCCGCGTCGTCGACGGCTGATTGTTAGTGTGAAACAATCACATGTGTGCTCAGCTGATAGACTAAAGTCTTGCGTCCTTCAGTATACATCAACGAACGTATCTGCCGTGACGATACTAAGCGAAATTAATTAAACTCAGCTGTCATATCATCATGGGATGAAGTGCAATCAATCATGTCCTATGAAAGAGTTAAGATCGTATCGAAGAATATTTATCTTACCTCTGAATCTTCGCCATGCTTTTAATTAGTCTGTAAACACGTATACGTCTAATTAGCTTCTTATCCAATTCTAACCCTTCTTTCTATAAAAGACATTAGGTGTTCAGGATAGTTTCGCTAAAGTAAAAAGCGCGTTTCGTGTTCAGTAAATAAGGAGTGAAATTTATTTGTCAAGTCGCGGTGGTTTTTAACGTGGACTCGATTATTACTTTGGCATGCGCATAAATATCCCGGCTTCTTTTAAAGTCGCATGCATCGCGAGGTTATTATTACGTGAATGTTATAATGAAAGTAAATTTCGAGGGCTAGGCGACGGTGAGTCTGGTGGTCCTCGGGTATCTCGCAAAAAAGACGAATTTGAACGAAAGTCCGATCGAAAGTTGTTCGATATGTGGGCCACGAGGCGACCTGTCCGGCTTCTTTTGCCGCCGGCCGCGACGAACGTGAAGAAAGTGCTGTTCGTCACAGACGACGCCGCCCCGCGACGCGTGCGCAACATGCGTGCGCAATGACGTCATTTTTAAAGTAATTGATTGATTCTGGCGTAGTTTTCGGAGATCCATATTAGTGACCTCTTATGTTACTCCTTCGCTACCACACGTGCAAGACGTCTGTACGAAATATATGTGTTATCACACTTTCATGCACCAATATCGCCTTCTTCCAACTTTACCTGCTCTTTTAAATCTATCGCGTCTACTACGTAAAACTATTCGTGAATCAAATAAAATCAAAGATATCCCGAATAGATAAGGTTTGTTTTAATGTAAATATCAACCTTCAACAGTTGCAATTTCGTAAGCAGCAGCTAAAAGTACTGGAGTGAAACCGACCGGTCTGTGGAAAGAAATTAATGGCTGATAGTTGGTTGGTACTTGGCTACTATAATCCCTTCGAGAAAACATCAAGCTGTCGATTTGTGACGGCCAAGGAAAGTAGGCCACGCTATGAATGTTGTTTTTCACAGGAATGACGCGCAAAATAAAGGTGTACCTACCTATATGAATTAAATGACGATTTAAAAAGTGTCGAATGAATACATGGTTTAATAGCAATTTAAATTTTGGAACTTTCATATTCCTTTTGTGTTGGATAACTACGTATGTAATACGTAGCTTTACTTTGGTGAGAGTTAAATAATTTGAGAAATTATATGTTGTTTGTTTGTGGTGCCTCGGAATCTGTAGAATTTAAACTTGAATTAATATGTGATTCAATGTTTCGCTTAGACTTATCTGCGTTGAGCCGAGTGGAGTGCGAACTGCCGCCGTGTTGCAACACCAGCCCAGCTAATAACTTTATGCTCCATTGTTATTTCGACATCTGAGAAATACATAATTTATATTATTGTAATGCAACGGGGGTCGTTGAGCATTTACGTTTCCGACTTTCATGACGTTGCTAAGGAATGCGGTTTTGATAACGGGAGAGATTGATTACAATTGCTTTTTGTATCTGGTATAAGCTCTAAGCACAAGCAGCCGGAACAATCTATATACGCGATAATTAGCGGTGTTTAGTGGAGTTTATAGCACACCATTTACTGTGGGTGTTTAATGGTAGATATAACAACATTTGATATAAGTAAATCGATTTACTCGAAAAATAAACTTTCTACGATTGGTTTATAAAATAATCCTAACCTAACCTAGCTTAATGCATATCAAATGTAATTAATAATAATTTTGCAAAGTTTAATTCTTGAGTAAAAAGGATATTGTCAAATGTAGCATTATACCAAATGTTACAGTTAGGTACCTATATCAAATGTTGTTACATCTTTCGAGCCGCACCCGTATATTGTTTGTTGGTTCTTTTTGACAAAGGATTGATTTTTTGAAGCGAGTTAAAAAAAGGAGGAGGTTCTCAATTCTGTTCTATTTTTTAAATTGATTATACACAAAAGTCGACAATAATGCTTACTAATTAAACGTTTGTCTTATCTTATAAACTTCGTCGGGATAAATTATGGGTAAATTCAGACATTCTCGTTGAGTGTTACACACTCAATACAGACAATACGAGAAAAATCTGGTATACCGTACCACTTTAAATGATGTAAGACTGACTATTTTCTGATTTATGTGTCAATTACAGGTTGGTGACCAGCTGGTTAGCGTCAACGGGTACCGCGTCGATGATGCAGTGCATGGCGAGCTGGTGCATTACCTCGCGTCGCAGTCACGCCTCAAGATCAAAGTCAGACGTGAGTCAATACACATAACTTAAGACGCCGGCCACACCTAAATTGGCTTTACTTAAGCAGTTTTTCATCAGAAACCACTTGATTGGGCAAAGCGAAAAACATATATGTCCGTCATTATATTTATTAAATGGGTTTGGATCATCCCAGCCTATATACGTCCCACTGCAGAGTACAGGCCTCCTCTCAGAATGAGAGGGCTTGGGCCATAGTTCCCACGCGGGCCCAGTGCGGATTGGGAATAGGTTTGGATATTTTATGTGATTAAATTCTAGTATTTTATATGAGAAAACATGAACATTTACGGTAAAAACTGAGACGTACCGAGTGTCAAAGTGGAAATAATCTTACTGTAACTAACTGTTCGTGTTTTGCCAATTTTAGTTACTGTTTTTGATCACCTTTTGGCATAGGGTAATTACACAAAATTACCCTTAAAAGTCGTTGATTGTACGACGGGTTAACTATGAACTGAGCCATCCATATGATAGAACTAGGGATCCTCGAATGCTACTTATAGTGACCGCATAACAACACGTGTAGTCCTTCAACGTGAGTAAGGTAGTAAACTAAAGCTTTCAATGATTGGTGTCACCCTAAAACTATTTATACTACTACTAGCTTTTGCTCGCTCGCGTGTACCATGAGTATTCCAAAGAACCAAGATATCAAGCAAGCAAGCATACAGGCAAGCAAGCAAGCATGCAAGCAAGCATGCATGCACGGAAGCAAGCAAGCGTGCAAGAAAGCGTGCAAGTAAGCGTGCAAGCAAGTGTGCAAGCAAGCCCGACTAAACTTTCTTTATATACAATAATATAAAACCTATTATTACTTTCCCCTGTCCTGCATTAGGTATAATTCAATGTTTTCTTACCTTCTACGGAAACTTGAGTAACTGGAAGCGCTGTGTACCTACTTAGCATTGATATTATACATATTATAGTATCTTGTTAAGGTGTTGTGTGACCTAACCGTTAAGGAGTTATACCTTCCATCATCAGCTCATCTGAATAACCAGAAAGAATACAACTAAAGGTCTATACGTGCATATGATATTTAAAGAAACTTCCTGTAACTCCTAACCGTTAAGGAGTTTAACCTTCCATCATCAGCTCACCTGGATAACCTGAAAGAATACGACTATCGGTATATACTTACCTATAATATTTGAAAAAATATCCTCAACTCCTAACCGTTAAGGAGTTTTACCTTCCATCATCAGCCCATCAACATAAGATGATGTCTACCAGACGCAAACACTTAAATAGCTTGAGAAAATATATGAAAAACGTAATGCGTGCCTACAAAATTTGAGGGTTGCCCTCGATTTCCCTGAGATCCCGTCATCAGATCCTGATTTTGTGACAATGGGACCATCTCAGGAGTATATTGTATTCTTTCGAATAAAAAAATAATTTTTATTATCGGTCCCCAATTGATCGAGAAATCGGTGAACATACACCTACATAAAAAAATACATAAAGTGGAATGCATAACCTCCTCCTTTTTTGAAGTCGGTTAAGGAGCCCTTTGCGGCCTACTTACAGTATAAACTTATGAATACCCACTTTATTTTTCTTATTCTCAAACTACCCCACAAAAATTAACTTTTATTGACATATTATAAAACTACCTTGAATTTTTTGTTTATTTATAAGGCATATTTAAGAAAAATAAAGTGGGTACTTGTGAAGTTACAGTGACAAGTTAAAACATTTGTTTTGGTTTGTTAGTTTAACATTTGGTAGCATAGCATACGGTAGTGGTTACTCTGAAGATGAGCTCTGGTTGAGTTCGAAACGCGTCAGTGTAGCTTGGTGGTGGTGATGGTTGTGTTTATGTGATTTGTGTGTGTTCGTACAGTGTGGAGGTGGAGGAACTGCATGAACACACATTTCTTGCATAAACGTAACTGTTGTAAGGTCGCGGGTGAGCAAAGTAATTGTTTTAGTTCATTATTAAAGTAGTCTCTTTAAATTACTTAATGGATAATCAATCACATAACGTTTTAATTCTTGATCCGCGTCTTTGCTTTTGAAATCTAAAGATTTACCTGTACCCGATAAATTCTCTGAATAAAGTTAGCTTTTGTCCAAAGCGGAACTTAAAAATAAGCAATACTTGGACGTGAGCTGGTGCACCAGTGGTCTGTCGCGTCCGTCGCGTCACGCTTCGAAACCAAAGACGTGATTCAGTGAATTTACTTAATGCCAGCGTCGCGGAAGATGCATTTTGCCACTTTCGTTTGTTATTTTAAGATAATATTATCGGTAAAAAAATTCTCGAATTTCTTGTATTCGTCAATCCAGTTAGGACCTTTCGTATATACATATTTCGATACCGAAAACTGAGCAGTCACCACGGGGTATAATTTTTGCTCTGAAATCCTGTTTTATACATTATACAACGTGCCCACCAGGTTTCCGCGAGAGTCTAACCACGCATTTCTGAGGCCATATGGAGTAATAAATATTATCTGAACCTAGGTCGAAATATGCTTAGTTAATAAGATATTTCCATTTTTATGTTTAAATTTTACTATGAAAGTGGTGGAGGTGCTGGGATTGCGTATTTATTATGTATGAAAAACTAAAAAGTTAAAAAGCATAATTCGACCTTTGTTCATGTAACATTTATTACTCCCATTTATTAATTATTTAGACTCTCGCCGAAATCTGGTAGGCACGTTGTATATACCGACTTATCAACACGAATTTCTTTGTCGCTTTAAAATTTGAATGATAATTATCACATGTCTTGTATTTATTGATAAAACCTAAATTTCATCATCTCATTCACCTTGCCAACCATTGATTGATAATCAAAGTAAACATTTACCAACTCATGGCTTTTTGCAGCTACGATAGATAAAGATATCGATCATACATCGTTAGCCACTGCTAATGATAAATGTAACCAGCTAAAAGGTATTAATCGTTTCGCAATTGACACCCAACTTTATTATTTTTTGTAACAATGAAGCCACAAATACCAATATGCTAATTAATCAAAATTTCACAGATGTTACGACATCACTTGCTACGGAGGCGGGTGTGATTGTGGCACCGATTTTTGTTTGAGAATTAATCGTGAAAGTGCGTGGGTAAATGCTGCTTCGTTGCCGATGTCTGTCGAAGATATTACGCAAATTTCCAGTTTCGGCTAAAGTCCAAAGCTCGAGACAACATTCCTAAAATTTGTTATCTTGTCTCTCTCATTCTTATTTTATTGAGGCATATTTTTATAAGGCGTCCGTTTCAGGCAGCTTCAATTCAAATCCCGGAATTACTAGAACTTAATTACTTAAGTAGCCACTCGTATGCTTTGTGCAACTATGGTTGCCAATTTATTTATTTATTTCAATCAAATTTATTCCTTAAGACAATAATGACATTGTTTGAAATCACTTGTCAATAAATGACAGTAAATGCAAAAAGCATTTGAGGTAAATGTAGAATTCAAAGATGATAATTAGCAAACTACCACCTTTAAGAGTATGAAAGGGGCAGCGTTTATTTCTACTATAAATCCATTAATCCATTAATAATCTCTCATTTGGTTTCAGATGTGGGCATGGTACCAATAAAAGAGTAAGTAGAATTATTTTTACAGGTATAAACTTATAACTAAGTAATTTTGAACTGTGTAAATGTCCTAGAATCTGATATCATGATAGTTAATGCTCAATAAATGACGCCCTGCTGTCAAATATATTGTTAATGAATGACAACACTGAAGACGGGAACTACTGTGACAGTCACCAGCACTCGGACATCTACCTCATATTCTGTTGAAAAATGTAGAGCCCTTTTCGTATCCGTGTGTCCCTTAAGGCGGCACACTAAATTAAAGCGCAAGCCACACAGAAGAGACGTGGAACGGGGGCGCGTCGCAGTAGCGGCACCCCTTGAATCAGTTTTCATACTAAATGTATAGAAGCGTCGCCGTCGCGAGAGGTGGAGACGCGGGTTCGTCTCATCTGTCTGTTTTGGATCGCGACGCTTCTATACATTTAGTATGAAAGCTAACTCAAGGGATCCGTGACTGTAACGCGCTCCCGCCCGTCCCACGTCTCTCGGTCTCTTCTGTGTGGCTTGCGCCTACTTAGGTTTGATCGTACTTATTCTGTAACAGCAAAGCCCACGAAACTCTGTCGTGGCAGTTCGTGGCAGAACGCGCGTCGCTCGGCTCGGACGTGTCGTCGTCGCCGACGCTGTGCCACGACACGGAGCGGATGTCGGACATGCGGCTGTCCATACTGGTCCCGCCCAGAGCCAAACTCGGATGCGGGTGAGTTTGAACCACCGTCACACTCTAACATTTTGTGAAATTGAAACTTGAACGGAGAGAAACAAAACGCTACCTACGTTATTTCATCGTAATTGCATGTAAAATGTATAAAATCGGTCGTAGCATGTAAATAAAGACTTACAGAATGTAAATAATAAAATTTCGTACAGCCATGGTGACAGTCGTTGTAAAAGAGGACAGAGATTAGCGCCAGTAGGGCTTATGTTAACAAAATCTAGACGTTGTTAGAGTCAAGATGAGTTTACTGAGGATGGGAGACTTCTTGAATATAGTATATCTGAATACACCTGTTAGACGTGCTGTATCAATGCATGAAGTGCCGGGGACACATTAATTCATTTTTGTGAGTTTCATCCAGTCCCGTTGTGATAATTATTGAACCATATCAACGCAAATAAGCGTTTTAAGTCTCGGGTGTGACAACGGGCGTAATTATTAGGTACGTTAAGGCGGACTTGCACAGACCAGAGTTACCTATAATATGATTCCAAGTTAACTACTAACACCCTGGGTTACGTAATGTCAAAATGTATGGAACTGTCACCCATAATCTCGGGATAAAGATTTAATTATTTAACCATAGACCGTGCAAGCGGACCCAAATGTATTTTTCTCAAACATGCTTTGAAATGTATGCGTTAATGTCACGAAATGAAGCCACGAAGTTTGTTGTTTATGGCTCCCTAAATAACTTCTTGGCCTAGGCCATAAAAATAAGTATGAAAAACCATTATTGTCCGCTGCTGTAACTTTTTAAATTTGCTTACTAACACTAAACTGACAAAGGAAAAATTACATACAGCCAACTTACGACATTAAAAAAATCTATGTTCTTTTATTTCTATAAAACCACCTAAACTGCTGGTGATGGATGGATGGATGTATGGATGGATGGATGGATGGATGGATGGATGGATGGATGGATGGATGTATGGATGGATGTATGGATGGATGTATGGGTGGATGTATGGATGGATGTATGGATGGATGTATGGATGGATGTATGGATGGATATATGGATGGATGGATGGATGTATGGATGGATGTATGGATGGATGTATGGATGGATGTATGGATGGATGTATGGATGGATGTATGGGTGGATGTATGGTTGGATGTATGGATGTATTGATGGATGGATGGATGGCTGATGATTATGATGATGATGATGATGATGCATGTTTGAGAAAAGCTCTATACAATCCTCGGCCGGAAGAGGGATTGCTGGACTCGTTACCCCAAATCTCGTCCATCAATCCCTTACTTCACGGCCTCTGCAGTAATGTACTATTATTTATTTTCCTTTGGCCTCAAAAAACTAGGAGTGGGACAAATAATGCCGTTAAAAATATTACCTAAACTTTGACTTTCTTTTTATCAGAACAACTTATTAGTACATTACTGCAGAGGCCGTGAAGTAAGGGATTGATGGACGAGATTTGGGGTATACGGCCGAGTCGTAGACGAGGCCGGATAAAACGAGTCCAGCAATCCCTCTTCCGGCCGAGGATTGTATAGAGCTTTTCTCAAACATGCATCATCATCATCATCATCATCATCATCATCATCATCCATCCATCCATCCAACCTTCCATCCATCCGTCCATCCATCCATCCATCCATACATCCATCCATACATCCATCCATACATCCATCCATCCATTCATCCATCCATCCATCCATCCATCCATCCATACATCCATCCATACATCCATCCATACATCCATCCATACATCCATCCATACATCCATTCATACATCCACCCATACATCCATCCATACATCCATCCATACATCCATCCATAAATCCATCCATCTATCCATACATCCATACATCCATCCATCCATACATCCATCCATCCATACATCCATCCCTCCATCCATCCATACATCCATCCATCCATACATCCATCCCTCCATCCATCCATACATCCATCCATACATCCATCCATCCATACATCCATACATCCATCCATACATCCATTCATACATCCACCCATACATCCATCCATACATCCATCCATACATCCATCCATACATCCACCCATCTATCCATACATCCATACATCCATCCATCCATACATCCATCCATCCATACATCCATCCCTCCATCCATCCATACATCCATCCATACATCCATCCATCCATCCATCCATCCATCCATCCATCCATCCATCCATACATCCATCCATACATCTATACATCCATCCATAAATCCATCCATCCATCCATACATCCATACATCCATCCATACATCCATACATCCATCCATACATCCATCCATCCATCCATCCATACATCCATCCATACATCCATACATCCATCCGTACATCCATACATCCATACATCCATCCATATATCCATACATCCATCCATACATCCATACATCCATCCATCCATCACCAGTAGTTTAGGCGGTTTTATAGAAATAAAAGAAGATAGATTTTTTTTAATGTCTTAAGTTGGCTGTATGTAATTTTTCCTTTGTCAGTTTAGTGTTAGTAATCAAATTTAAAAAGTTACAGCAGCGGACAATAATGGTTTTTCATACTTACTTTTATGGCCTAGGCCAAGAAGTAATGTAGGGAGCCATAAACAACAAACTTCATGGCTTCATTTCGTGACATTAACGCATACATTTCAAAGCATGTTTGAGAAAAATAATTTCCGGGCCGATTTTTCAATCCCCAGATAAAAGTATCTGTCAGATAAATGTACGCTCTGTCCTTTTTTTTCCTATGAATTGAGAAAAGGAAAGCGATAGTTTTAACTGACGGATACTTTTATCTGGGGATTGATAAATCGGCCCTAAACCAAATGTTTTTTTCCACGCAGGATCTGCAAAGGGCCCGAGTGGAAGCCGGGCATATTCGTGCAGTTCGTGCGCGAGAACGGGATTGCACGCGAGGCGGGGCTGCGGCCGGGGGACCAGATACTGTCCTGCAACGGCCAGGACTTTGCTAACGTCTTCTTCAATGATGTAAGTACCTACAATTAGATACTAAACAACATTTCGCTCCAACTAACATACAACTATTAACTACAACCCGAGCAATTAGTATCTAAGTATATTTTACATTGCGGCGAAATTTCTCAGTGCTCTCGAAAAAATTAGTTAATTTGCGAATTTTTGTCAGTTTGATTTTATTTAAACTGATTGGCATGAAAAATCTGACTTTTAAATCTATTCAAATGACCAGAGAGTTTTTGTTTTTGACTCCAACATTGTTTAATTAAGCTTAAATATGTACAATGAACTTTTCTAAAATACTTACAAAACCTCTCCTTTTCCAGGCTATATCAGCTATGAAAGCTTCGGGTCGTCTGGAGTTGGTGATTCGCGAAGGCGCTGGCACTGAACTGGTCTCTCCAGAGAGTTCTGGCTACAACAGCTCCGCTTCTTCAGCTGCGGGGGAGAGGAGTCCTGCTCCGGTGCCGCACGTGCCCCTGGCCCCGCCAGCGGCTCTGCGGAGGCGGCTGGCTAGCGTGGCGGAGGAGGCTGCAGATCGCGCTGACAGGTCAGTACTAAGGACTCCCGTAATCTCCGCTTAGGAATAGATAAACCCGACCTTGGTGTTTAACGCACTAAGAATAACAATCGCGTTCACCATTTCTTTCGGTCAGACAGTGTAGGATGACGGTAGAAAGGGATGGTGAATGTGACTGTGATTTTTAGTATGTTAGACCTCTGGTCTCGTCTCGATGTCGCATGCGATGCTGACGCCGCCAGCAGTGCTGCGGAGGCTGACTATTTAGTGTCTTGGATGATGCTGTGGTTCACGTGTTTAATAATAGCAGCGGAGAGCTAAGTCCGGCCTCATTGCCGTTACAAAACGAGTTCGTGGACTTTTTATGATTTATATACTTACTGACAGGAGTACAACGGTAGATACCTACTCCATAACAGGGGTGGGGACATACTTCTTTGGTCATGATGGTTTTCTCAGTCAATTTTCTTAAGCCTGAGTGCTTTTTCATAGTTATACCGGTCTGTGCCCCCTTCGTTTAATTTGCGGGGGAATTTGCCCCGTTGCCCCCTACTTCCGTGATCGTTGTCAACAAGAGCATTAGGACAATAATCAAGATCAGAACTTTGAATGACATGAAAATCTACAAATAAACTAACGACTTTTCTGTTCTATCGGATCATCAATTGAAATTGTATCATTGTGTTCTTGTTGCAGACTCAACCTGAATCGGCTGAAGCGGAGGACATGGGATAGCATAGACTTCGATTGGAAAAACTTGGACATCCACAATTTCGATGCCGATGCGCCTTCCGATATAGAACCCGATTACGACTGCCCTAGTATACCAAACAACCCTCACACCTATGAAAGCAAAAGTAACATTAGAAATAAGAACAAGAAAGACATAATTAGCAGCCCATCGAATAGAACTATAATTAATTTAACTGAAGACGGTGCCACTATACAATGTAGTTATGACAATCAATCCCCTAGGAAAAATACGTTTACTGCCAGCCAGTCAAACAGAGACAACGACAAGAAGACGATAGTGGTTGAGGTTCACCACACGAGTACTGCACCCTGCGGCAAGGCACACTGCAACTACCCGCCGCCGATGAAAAAAGATTTCAACTCTGACTCGAACAGTATATCTAGTTCAACAACGTTATCAAGTGCCATTGCCGAGGAAATTCAGAAACGAAAATTGGTGAGTAAAGGAATAATTTTAGTTCAATTAAATACTTAACAACAACTACTACTATTATAAACCTATCACAATAACTCGTATAAACGTAGTATCAGTAGTATATCGTATCTCTTTTGTCCCAATACGTTTCGTAAAGTTATCGTTTTTACATATTAACGTAAATGGGGATACCTACTCATTAGCTCATTGTTAAAAAAATACAAAATCCAAACAATAAACAACTAACTTTACTGTTAAAATTCTAACTGATATTGCATAGAGAAAAAGTCGAGTAGTTAGTTATTTTTCTAACTGATTTTTCATACAAATAAAAAAAGTCTGAACATTAAATGTCTATTAGTTTTTGTCTAACCGAAATTCGGACAAACGTTTTTAGTAATTAAGATAAGTTATACCCATTTAGATATCGTGTATAAAATATCATATACGTAACAAGTCACATTGTTTCTTCTAGAACAAGAAAAAATCGAATCCAGAAAGCAGCCTACCTTTAAGTCTAGTAAAGAAGGCTAGCTTACCAATAACAGTGGACGACGGCAAGAAGAAGCAGCATGACGCTCTGATGGACGAGTTTAAGAAGGTCCACAGGAAAATGTTTGCAGGACAGGATTCCAACGACACTCCGAAGACTGAAAACGATCAGGATACTGATAGCTTAGTAAGTGACCCTTAATATTCCTAGCTATATTATCTGCTTTAAACATGAAACTACCGTGAGACTCACTCATAGTGAAAATAAACGGATTACTCACGTCTTAAAACTAGTTTAACTCGACATATTTCAGGCTACCCCATCTTCCCGGAGTCGCACGTCACGGCGGCTGAGTGCGCGTTTGGCAGCCGCCGTGACGTGTGACTCCGGGAAGAAGAGCTACGGATTAGCCCGAAACATGTAGATTTAAACTCGTTTTAAGACGTGAGTGATCCGTTTATTTTCACTATATTATCTGCATTACAAACAGATAACTGGAGCTAAACGTAGTTGGCGTAAGTGAAAGAGATTGTAATGATTCCAGCCCCTGTTGTTGGTTTGTAAAACAGACAATAGGTACCTGTTTTTTATAAAGGACAATTCTAAAAACGAGATCGGGATCAACCTTCACAACGCAGAAAATGTATGTAAGTAGTTTACCACCCTATTTAGTGAAACATACTTACACATTTTTATTTTTAACGAATATTACTAGTGTTACTAAATCAAACAAAAACAAAAGAATGTTATTACTATGCATGCTCGACTGACTATGCTGCTATGTGTTTGACGACCAGATGGCCTAGTGGTTAGAGATCCTGACTATGAAGCTTGAGGTCCCGGGTTCGATTCCCGTGTCGGGGCAGATATTTGTATGATAAATACGAATGTTTGTTCTCGGGTCTTGGGTGTTTAATATGTATGTATTTAAGTATGTATCTATCTATATAAGTATGTTTATCCATTGCCTAGTACCCATAACACAAGCTTTGCCTAGCTTACTTTGGGAATAGGTTAATTGGTGTGAATTGTCCCGTGATATTTATTTATTTATTTTATTTATGCTAAAAATGTTAGCTTATAAGTTATAATTAACTGAGTAGTGAGAGTTGGTCCTGATCATGCCTGCAGAATCGCCCAAAATTGTTCAAATAGCCAAGTCAGTGTGATTGGCGCGTACCTGTTCTACCGTCTAATAGAAGTTTGGCCTAGTTGAACCAGTAGATTTGTGACACACCATGGAAACTTTTGAAAAAAAAGTTATAATGGCTAAGAAAATCACTATGATATTTGCTGATAGAATGTTGCAATGTGTCGCGATTAAACTGGCTCTGATTATTCGCTGTTGTTACTTAATCAATGGAACTATAGCGTTTCCGTTTATTTCGGTTTTGTTTCTTTAACAAGTTATTTCCTTGTTATACAGGATGACATGAATGGAGAGATACGGGATACCCGATAGTTTTAGATATCTTCAATCTAATCTAGTATTAACAACATTAAGCGAGAAACGTTTGTTCAGAGTAGGTAATAAATTACTTACAGTAGCTAAATTAAGGACGTATTTTCTCCCGGCCATATTTTTCGTTTGATTTTTAACGAAATTATTATTTCAGACAACATCTATACCTCCTATCTATGTCTTAGTGGGGCTTGGTTAGACCAAAGTTAACTTTTAACTCTCTGTTAACTGCTAACTCAGGGATAAGCAGTGTCAAAATTTTTCTTCAAAAACTTTTAACCCTAATTCAGTTTTAACGATAATATTTTTAATCCTGTGGCCCTATCGTCTCCAGTCTGTTCAGTCACGGACTTTGATGAGCCACGTACATGCCACTGTTCATATTTTAGCCGTGTAGAGTAAAAATTGGTTTTATCTGCTTAGACCCGTATGTCCTAATTTCCATTACACGCCTAAAATACGAACAGTGGCAAATGTCTTATCAATTAAATAGAGTCCGTGAATCTACGTCCCGCTGTTAGGTACCTACCCTCATCCTTGTAGGCCTAGTGCGGATTCTATCCTTACGATGCTTCCCTTCGCCGAAAAGCTGGTGGTATATTTCTAACTAGCTTTTGCCCGCGGCTTCGCTCGCGTGTAACACGAGTATTCCAAAGATCTAAGATATCAAGCAAGCAAGCATGCACGCAAGCAAGCAAGCGTGAATGAAAGCGTGCAAGTAAGCGTGCAAGCAAGCGTGCAAGCAAGCCCGACTAAACTTCAGGTAGATACGATCCTTTACAGTATTTCTTTATATACAATGTTTTTCACTAATTCGGAAGCGGGCACTAAAATAACCAGGCTTGTTAATAATATAAAACCTATTATTACTTTCCCCTGTCCTGTATTAGGTATTCAATGTTTTCTTACCTTCTACGGAAACTTGAGTAACTGGAAGCGCTGTGTACCTACTTAGCATTGATATTATACATATTATAGTATTTTGTAAAGGTGTTGTGTGACCTAACCGCTAAAGAGTTATACCCTCCATCATCAGCTCATCTGAATAACCAGAAAGAATACAACTAAAGTTCTATATGTGCATATGATATTTAAAGAAACTTACTAAAACTCCTAACCGTTAAGGAGTTTAACCTTCCATCATCAGCTCACCCGGATAACCTGAAAGAATACAACAATCGGTCTATACGTACCTATAATATTTGAAAAAATATCCTCAACTCCTAACCGTTAAGGAGATTTACCTTCCATCATCAGCTCATCAACATGAGATGATGTCTACCAGACGCAAACACTTAAATAGCTTGAGAAAATATATGAAAAACGTAATGCGTGCCTAAAAAATTTGAGGGTTGCTCTCGATTTCCTTGAGATCCCGTCATCAGATCCTGATTTGGTGACAATGGGACCATCTCAGGAGTATATGGTATTCTTTCGAATAAAAAAATATTTTTTATAATCGGTCCACAATTGACCGAGAAATCGGTGAACATACCTACATAAAAAAATACATAAAGTGGAATGCATAACCTCCTTTTTTTTAAGTCGGTTAAAGAACCCTTTGCGGCCTACTTACAGCATAAACTTATGAATTTTGAAATTTTAGCTTACATTCAGTAAAACGCAAAATCCCGTTTTTTCCCGTTCCCGTAGGAATTTTGGAAAGTCCTCTCTCAATGCTCCTCTACACTCCCCAAACAACCTACATGCCGAATTTCAGCTTTCTACGACCAGTAAAACGAAAAATCCCGTTTTTCCCGTTCCCATAGGAATTTTGGAAAGTCCTCTCTCAATGCTCCTCTACACTCCCCAAACAACCTACATGCCGAATTTCAGGTTTCTACACGAAAAATCCCGTTTTTTCCCGTTCCCATGGGAATTTTGAAAAGTCCCCTCCTAATCCTCCTGTACACTCTCCAAGCAACCTAGATGCCGAATTTCAGCTTTCTACGACCAGTAAAACGAAAAATCCTATTTTTTCCTTATCCCGTGGGAATTTCCAAAAATCCTTAAAACTGTTTTTTACTATTATAATTACCTACTTCTATGCCAAATTTCAAGTGTCTAGTAATTATAGTTCATAGGATCCCGTTGAACTGAATATATAAATCCCGTTTTTTCCTTATCCCGTGGTAATTTTGAAAAATCCTGAATTATGTGTTTTAAATAATGTAATACCTACTTGTGTATCAAGTTTGAAGAGTCTAGTTATTATAGTTACTGAGATAGGGTCACTCGGAATCGAATATATAAATCCCGTTTTTTCCCGTCCCCGTGGGAATTCCCAAAAATCCTTCCTTGGTGAATGCCTACATTATATAAGGTATCTATGTGCAAAATTTCAAGTCTCTAGGTCCAGTGGTTTGGGCTGTGCGTTGATATATCAACAGTCATTTAGTTTATTTAGACATTTCAACCCCATCGCACCCCATCCAGGGAGATGGTATTTTACGTCCGCCACGTCGGATTTTAAACCCGTTGTTGTTTTCATACGCAGCAACCCGATAAACCATAGAAACAACACCCATGTACATTTTCAGACTTTGTTACCCCTTTTCCCCCTTTTAGGGGTTGAATTCTCAAAAAACCTGAAACACGTGTTTACTCATTTATCATTAGGAGTACTTCTGTGAAGTTTCGAATAAAATAGTCGAACGAATCTTGTTTCCCCATACAAACTTTGGACCCCCGTTTCACCCCCTTAGGGAGTGAATTTTGAAAAATCCTTTCTTAGTGCACCCCTAGACCTTATAAGGAACCTACATGCCAAATTTGGAATCTCTAGGCTCAGTGGTTTGGGCTGTGCGTTGATATGTCAGTCAGTCAGTCAGTCAGTCAGTCAGTCAGTTTCTTCTTTTATATATATAGACTAGCTTTTGCCCGCGACTTCGTCCGCGTAGAATTCCAATTTGTGGTAAAGCTTCTTCATCTCTTTCATTGTATAAAACAAAAATCCGGCACCGGCAACATCCATCATTATTATCATTTCATCATGAGTATCAGTTAGTGAATATTATAAATCCCGTTTATTCCCTATCCCGCGGGAATTTCAACAAATTTGTCCTTATTCTTTGCAAAATTACACTTATTTTTATCCCGCGGGTATCTTGCATTTTCCCCGAGAAAAGTAGCCTATGTCCTTAAAGCTTTCTACCGATAAAAGAACTTTTAAAATCAGCCGCGTAGTTGAGTTCACTTATTTTTTTCCCGTGGGAATTTTGATTTTTCACGGAGAAAATAGTCTATGTAAGTAAGGGTTAGTGTAGCTACTCACTAATAGGTGAAAGAAATTTTCAAATCAGCCCTGAAGTGAAATTCAGTTCTTAATATCCCAGGGGAATTTTGCATTTTACCGAATAAATAGTAGGTAGCCTATACCAATAAAGGATAGTGAAGCTTTCTATTGGTGATTTTTTTTTAAACTCAGCCCCGAAGTTAATTTTACTATTTTCTATACCGCGGGAATTTTGCATTTATCCGGAAAAAAGCATCCTATGTTAACCAAGGACAGTGCATCTTTTCTATTGGTGTAAGACATTTTAAAATGAGCTCCAAAGTTGAATTTTCTTTTTTCTATCCCTTGGGAATTTTGCATTTCCCCGGAAAAAAGTAGCCTATGTCAATAAAGGATAGTGTAACTTTTTACTGGTAAAAGTTTTTTTTTTTAATCGGTTCGGAAGTTTCAGAGATTATCTATCCCACAGGAATTTCCAAAAATCCTGCAATAAGTTTTTTTGTTGTTATGGTCATTTTCGTTAATACTGTATTTGAAAAGATTAGTAATTGTAGTTACGGAGATATGGTCCAGTTGATTTGAGTACCTACATATATAAATCCTGATTTAACTTTATCCCGTGGAAATTTTCAAAATTCTTTATATTCGCTTTATATTCTAATAGTCTAATTGCATGCCCAATTTGTACAGTTTAGTAATCTTCGTTATGGGCATAGGGTCACTCTTGATGAAATATATAAATCCCGATTATTCCTTATCCCGTGGAAATTCCGGAAAATCCTTTCTTATCGGATGCCTACGTCATACAAAGAACACACCCTCCACGTTTTAGGTCTCTACATACAGCGGTTTAGGCTGTGCGTTAATCCGGCAGTCAGTCATTTAGGACTTCAGGACAAAGCATTTTATATGTATTTGCATTGCACCAAGCTTTTATGCGAGTTCAACAATGATATTTGAATACTCAATTCGATTTTATTCGAAAAAGGTTGAACTCGCATAAAAGCTTCATCATCATCATCATTTCAGCCGTAGGACGTCCACTGCTGGACATAGGCCTCCCTCATTGACGTCCAATCATTACGGTTGGAAGCGACTTGCATCCACCCTGAACCTGCGGCCTTCACCAAAACGTCCGTCCATCTCGTTGGTGGACGTCCCACGCTGCGCTTGTAAAAGCAAAAGCTTGGTGAAATGCAAATACTTAATACATATAATTAGCTATTATCAGAGATCAGATCAAGACGTGGTTGACAAACGTAGACAAAAATGGTTTGCAATATTTGAAGTTTCGTTTCGTTTACAATGTGTCAAAATAAAATGTAATTTAAATCAAAAGCACTAAGGAGTATTGATATCAACTTCGAAGCAAATCACCCCCAAAATAACTTTCTACTACTTTTTGACCCCGTCAAGGGATGAATTTCAATAAAATACGAAACACGTCTTCCATCAATTTTGTTAAAGAATGTTTATGCAAAATTTGAAGTAGATTGGACCAAGGAATCACGATGTCTCATACAAACTTTGCCCCCCTTTTTTACCCCCTTAGAAGTAGAACTACGGAAAATCCTTTCTTATCGGATGCCTACGTCATACAAAGAACACACCCTCCAAGTTTCAGGTCTCTACGATCAGCGGTTTAGGCTGTGCGTTGATCCGTCAGTCAGGACAAAGGATTTTATATGTATAGATGTACATTAATTCAAGCAGATTCAAACCCACAATTGAAAGAGTTGGCAAACAGGGTTTTTATAATAGCCTTTTTACGTCCTATAAAAGTCTATCGACTGACTATTGACTGAGAGTAATTCAAGCCAAATTTCCTGGAAAAAATCCGGAAAGTTGAGTCAAACTTCAGATATAATTTTTTTTTATAGTTTTCATATTTTCCATATTTCAGTTTCCGCGTTAGTCCAATCGTTACGTTGTAAATAACTTTACTGACGCAAATATAAATTCCTTATTCTAAAGTCACGGTGAAGTGGAATAATGAGTGAAATTTGTTACGGCGTTAGTTAAAGCGTAGGCTGCTGGGCGCATACTAGAATGTGTAAATAATGGCATGTTACTTAACGACTTTAGAAAATTTATAATTAGTATCTACTTACTTAAAGGTACCTAGCATAATAGTATTATTTACAGTTTCGGCAACAGAAGTAGGTGAACGGTTAGTTACTGTGTTCACAATAATGTATAGTCGGGGTAAGAAAAGGTTCGTCACTTTTCGACTCTATGTCAACGACTTAAGGTCGAAAAGTGACGAACCTTTTCTTACCCCGACTATATACTCAACTCTACTGCCAAGGTATTAAATAAAGGGGTGTGTAGATCATTTTTAGCACCACAACCGCTTATCCAATTCTGCTGCTGACTGTACCTACATCAAATTGTTATAGTATTGTAAGTATTTTCAGGTTTAACCTTTATTCCAATTCCATTGTTTCTTATGGCCAATTACTGGAAAAAAATTAGATTTAGTCTTTAAACCTGGTTTAAGCTTGACAGCCCTATATGGGTAAATAACTAGCATATATTTATTTATTTTCTAAGTAACTAAAACAAAATTTACAAAGTATTAAGTATAAGTATGTATCTATCTATATAAGTATGTTTATCCGTTGCCTAGTACCCATAACACAAGCTTTGCTAAGCTTACTTTGGGACTAGGTCAATTGGTGTGAATTGTCCCGTGATATTTATTTATTTATTTATTTATTATTTATTATAATTGTAAACTAATTCTCTGCAAAAATCAATAAAAATTAAAAGTCATGAAGTAAAAACATGACGTTATACATCCATGAAACTGCTTAGAGCGCTAATTCACTTCTAATCTTCGCCTCGGATAAGTCAGAGAACTTTAGGCCCGCCACGACTTCGCGCGACAGGCAGCGCGGCGGTTGTTTTCTCTGTTCATTGCGCGGCCGACACGCCCACCGCACAGTGGCACGCGGCGGACACGACGTACAAATACGCGTTCTTGAATCTACATCTGTACACGCGTACGCCTATATACATCGCGCGCGCACTCTTCTGGATTCCGGCGGGGTCCGGCAATCTGCGCCTTGAGGGGTGGGGTAACTCAAATCGGTGCGGGGTGGAGCGTGTCTATTCTGTACGTTAGTACTATTATATATTCTGTGACAGTGGTTACCTGGCGGCACACGCAATGAACTGATAAAACGCTCGCCGTGTCGCTGGTTGCGCAAAGTCGTGGCCGGGCCGTTAGACTTTGAATTTTGGATATGTGCGACAAACTTCGATATTTCAAAGTAAATATTTAATATTTGAGGTACTATAAAAATTTGTACAATTCCCCCGTTTCATCCTTTACTAGGTACATACATAATTTCAAAAATAAATACAAACCTGAATGAATGGTAATGGTGCTAAACCGGTGATTTTTTGATACCTACAAATGGCATTGTTTCTCGCGAAAACTTCTTTTTCTTGAAACTTGTTTTTCTTGAGTTGGATTTTTAATATTATTTATATTTGAATAGACTGAAAAAAAAACAGCCAGCATTTCATAAACACCTAAAAAGTGTGTTTGGAGCACGTTGAGATTTTAACAGAATATCATTGACTAGTAGAAATCAACAATAATAATGTTAAAAAGCCACCTCGTTTTGCTGCCACATATTGTACCTACTATGTAATCGAGTATGTTTGATAAATAAACGGTCGGTTTATCCCCACCGTCTTTCAGTCAGTCTTATAATATTTTTTTCACTTCTCATGCTCTTAAAATGTTACTTTAGTCTCTGCATATCGGGACTAAAGCTCTTTTTTGATCTCAAGGGATTCAAGTAAAAATTTTTTAATTGACTATGGAAACCCCTAAACTGCCAATCACGGTGTTTGTGAATGGAGGATTATCGCCATTTTCAGTAACTGGGTATAGACAATTTTAAAGCTTTCCACAGACCGAAGCGCGCTGCGGACGCACTGTAGCGCCCTGCGCTTCGGTCTGTGGAAGCCTTTAGGGCGTGGAAATAACCTCAAAATGACAACTGTATAAAAAATATTTAAAAAATAATAATTTCGTGAAACACATTGAATAATTACGAATATTAATCTATTTAATTATAAAATATTAAAGATGAATTCATTTTATTTTGCACGTAAAGAAAGATTTCCTTTAGCTTAGGTGTTTTTAATTTGTTTTTTTTTTAAAAACGCTGTCGGCAAAGCAGTTCCCTGCTCTGTCGATAAAATAGCAATCCACACTGTCGGCAAAGCAGTGCTGGAATGTACGGTAGATAGAGCAGTTACGTTTGAATGTAAGTTTGAATGTTAATATGGCGTGACTTCAAAATAATGCGATGTCAGTTGCATTTAATAGTAAATAGAAAGTATAATTAGATATAATTTAACAAAGAATTGGCATATAGAAAATAAACTTAAAAAGCCGTTTCTTTATTCACGGGTAAGTGTTTCAGTTAACAATATATTTTGTGTGTGAACTTAGATCAATTAGGTTAATTTATTTGCCGATTCTAATGAATGAACAATTATCATTCTTACATGCATAGTCCAATTAGTTTTAACATAGTCTTTAAGTTAGAATCTGTTGGCTAATTATGCAAGCATTTAAAGCGTCACTTTACAAAAAAATATAAAAGAAAAGAAAAGACAGCTCGTATTGAGCATACGTTGTAAAATAGTAGATTGTTCAACAAGGGACTAAAACAAGCCATATTGACACGAGATATTTAGCCAGAGGAGGCTATAATTCGAGTTGTCATTATGGTAGTTTAGTCCCGCGTTAAACACTCTACTTTTCACTTTGAATGCGAGGAAAAAAACGACGTACAAAATTACTTTTTTACAACGTATGCTCAATACGAGCAATGGACATCTGTTCAAAATTCAAATAGCGAAAAAAGTACCG
The DNA here is from genome assembly GCA_947563465.1 of Archips xylosteana. NCBI lineage: Eukaryota > Metazoa > Arthropoda > Insecta > Lepidoptera > Tortricidae > Archips > Archips xylosteana. The sequence goes on from OX387349.1 coordinate 10,506,510, forward strand.
CTGTCTTTTCTTTTCTTTTATATTTTTTTGTAAAGTGACGCTTTAAATGCTTGCATAATTAGCCAACAGACTCTAACTTAAAGACTATGTTAAAACTAATTGGACTATGCATGTAAGAATGATAATTGTTCATTCATTAGAATCGGCAAATAAATTAACCTAATTGATCTAAGTTCACACACAAAATATATTGTTAACTGAAACGCATACCCGTGAATAAAGAAACGACTTTTTAAGTTTATTTTCTATATGCCAATTCTTTGTTAAATTATATCTAATTATACTTTCTATTTACTATTAAATGCAACTGACATCGCATTATATTGAAGTCACGCCATATTAAATTTCAAACGTAACTGCTCTATCTACCGTACACTCCAGCACTGCTTTGCCGACAGTGCGGATTGCTATTTTATCGACAGAGCAGGGAACTGCTTTGCCGACAGCGTTTTTAAAAAAAAACCAATTAAAAACACCTAAGCTAAAGGAAATCTTTCTTTACGTGCAAAATAAAATGAATTCATCTTTAATATTTTATAATTAAATAGATTAATATTCGTAATTATTCAATGTGTTTCACGTAATTATTATTTTTTAAATATTTTTTATACAGTTGTCATTTTGAGGTTATTTCCACGCCCTAAAGGCTTCCACAGACCAAAGCGCAGGGCGCTACAGTGCGTCCGCAGCGCGCTTCGGCCTGTGGAAAGCTTTAAAATTGTCTATACCCAGTTACTGAAAATGGCGATAATCCTCCATTCACAAACACCGTGATTGGCAGTTTAGGGGTTTCCATAGTCAATTAAAAAAATTTTACTTTAATCCCTTGAGATCAAAAAAGAGCTTTAGTCCCGATATGCAGAGACTAAAGTAACATTTTAAGAGCATGAGAAGTGAAAAAGTAATTTTGTACGTCGTTTTTTTCCTCGCATTCAAAGTGAAAAGTAGAGTGTTTAACGCGGGACTAAACTACCATAATGACAACTCGAATTATAGCCTCCCTCGCTATCGCTCGGGTGGCTAAATATCTCGTGTCATTATGGCTTGTTTTAGTCCCTTGTTGAACAATCTACTATTAGCATAACCTCAAACCTCAAAATTTCACCAGGTTTCGGAATATTCCGTTTTGACACTAAGTACTATTTAAACTGAGCCTAACAATAAATCGACATTTTTTCCAAGCAAGTAGCCATTAGTGTCAGGCTATAATTAATTTAGAAAGTAATTCAACGTTTCCAATACTTTAAATTAAAACAGTATTTCAGAATTGCGCCCCCCTGCAGGGCGTTACTTTTCGCTAAAAATAAAAAACTTCGCTTCCGTATGATTTACTTGGTCCACCCAACCGTTGAATATAACTTTTATTACTTTTAACAAATCGCATACCTAGTTTTATTGAGTTTTGATTCACTTCCATTGCAAATCGGGTCATTATCTTCGTCAACAGCGTTGTAACAGAATGATTGCTGTAATCATAATCATAAACCGTTGTTCACAAAATCGGTTCGCGCGTACACAGACGCTTGACATGTCGACCTTGAAGATGAATGACGAATATTTGTCTGCAAACATTACTTTAATATCCTAAATAGCCACTGCATATTGTTTAGGTACGTCTTACCTACTTCATTTAGTAGTCAAACAAACCTTATGCTTTCTATAATAGATAGAGAGAAATAGCTCTATTTAACGCTGTCGAATTTCTAAAGTAATTGGTTCTACCTGCGTTGCTATGCCAGATTAAGTATAAGTATATATTCGAAAGTACTATTAAAATATTACAGTAAAAAAGAAAAGTGGTCAAAAGCGCGACCAACGCCCAGGAAAGGGTTCCGTAGCCGTTAAGAAAAAATCCTCCACACTCCAATGTGTTGTTATTTAAACTATAAGCAGGTAGATATTAATTAAAATTACCGCATTTACCTAACCGTAGGGACCGGTGCCGTGTCACCCATGTCTCTGTCTAAAGTAGGTATGGCCCTAAATACGTACGTATATAAGGCCAATACGCGACGCGACACATATTAATAACCATTAGTATCTCAGTTTAGTTTTTTTATACATAAAAGGATAAGACCTCGCTTAGGCATGATGGTAAGTGAAAATGAGGTATAAAATGGCGCACGCTTGCAGTAAATGTACAATCTTTGATGAGGGCTAATAAGTACATTGTAGGGTTCAGGGATCACAAATGCAGACAGGAAATTAATAAACAATTTATACGTTCTCGCTCGTAGATTATGTTGGTTGTAACAAGCCTTGCCCATTTAGCCTTATCAGATGACACAACCTTCAAAGCGTAGTGGCAAAGAACTCGCGGCCAAAAAAGGAATAATAAGTTTTTGTTAAAAAATTTATTTTTAATGCAACCTTTTTCGCTGATTGTACTTTTTGATTGAATGAATGAATAAAAAAAAATTTTATTTCGCACACACAAAAATAATAAAAAAAAAACACAACTATTAAGACAATACAATTTTAAAATATAAAAAAAAAACAATAAAATAAAAATAAAACAATATATGAAAAAGTGTACGAAAAAGGTCCCGCCTCAGCATAAATGCGGACTCCTGGGGTGGAGCCAGCGCTGGTCTTCCGGCGAGACCATTTTTATCGGTCACAGAAACCCTGCTGCGCAACACGGCCTTACGCGGTATGCTGAACGCACCGTTGCGATTGCAACGAGCAGCGCTGTCTGGCGGCGAACAGAACAAACGACCATTTTTCTTTGTTTTGCTAACTTACTAAATAGCGTATGGTGTATCTAATTCCTTTAAACGAGCAATTCTTGTATATACAGGGTTATTTTTAATTCACTGACATCCTCTTAACCCTGAATTCCTATCACTCAAACAAATGTTTTTTGTTTTACGACTTTTTAAAATGAAGCACTTTTTTTCCCATACAAATACACAGAGTATCGTAAAAATAAGAGGCAGAATCAAATTTTCAAAATGTTATTACACCAAAAATATTAAGTTATGACAAAAGCCGTAAAACAAAAAACATTTGTTTAAGTGGTAGGAGTTTAGGGTTAAAAGGATGCTAGTGAATTACAAATAACCCTGTATATATACATATATATATATAGTGAGTGGGAGTAAGATGAAAAGCAATGTAAGATGAAAAACTACTCGTAGCACCCAAGTGTTTTTCATCTTACTCTGCTTTTCATCTTACGCCCACTCACCCTAATCAGAATCACAGAAACGGCTCCAACGATTTCGATGAAATTTGGTATGTGGGGGTTTTCGGGGATGAAAAATTGATCTAGCTTGGTCTTATCTCTAGGAAAACGTTTGGTACCGAGTTTCAGCCCCAGCGGAGCTCGGTCGCCCAGGTACTTGTCATTTAAACTAGTACATATCCGTACTAATTTGTCAAGTCGATGTCATTAACCGTTGCAGAGTTCCGTTCTTCGGAGTGAGACGATACTGACAAACTACCAGAATTTCACTAGCTCGTGTCACGCACGGTGTTTGTTATCGAACTCCTCCGAGACGGTTTGACCGATTTTTATGAAACTTTTTTTCCGTGTTCGGTAGGTCTGAGGATAGGTCGCAGGCTATTTTTTATAGCCCTATTCTTCGCAGACGGAGTCGCGGGCAACAGCTAGTTTATTAATAACCGACTAGTCTAAATTAATTATTACTTTTTTGGTACACTCACACACACATACATACATATATATACAGGGTTATTTGTAATTCACTAGCCTCCTTTTAACCCTAAACTCCTACCACTTAAACAAATGTTTTTTGTTATACGACTTTTTAAAATGGAGTACATTTTCTTTCCATACACGGCACAGAGTATCGTAAAAATACAGGTAATTCCAAATTTTCAAAACGTTATTACACAAAAAATATAAAGTTATGACAAAAGTCGTAAAACAAAAAAGATTTGTTTAAGTGGTAGGAGTTTAGGGTTAAAAGGATGCTAGTGAATTACAAATAACCCTGTATATATCAAGATATATATATATATATATACCTACCTAGCTATGCAAAATTAAAGCTTTCTGGCACTAACAGTCTTGTAAGCAAAGCCGCGAACAGGCAGATCGAAAAACAGACATATAGACAGATAAATGGACATGGCGAAACAATGGGATATTTGTAGGCCTACGGAACTCTAAAGAGCTAGTAAAAAAAAAATTGGTCCGTTACATTTTTCCGGAGCGAAACAAAAGTTATGAAATTTGAACAAGTGGATATAATAATATAGTAGGTACCTACGTGCTATAGCAGAAATCAACCTTGCTGAAACAAAGGCAACGTAATAAAAAATAACGAAACTGTCTCCAGATTTTGCAAGAGACTTGCACTAACTGTGTTTATTTGGCATTTGTTTTGTCATAAAAACCATAATTTTAGGTAGGTACCTACTTAACTCCGAGGATGAGCTCTGGTTGAGTTCGAAACGCGTCAGTGTAGCTTGGTGGTGGTGATAGTTGTGTTTATGTGATTTGTGTGTGTTCGTACAGTGTGGCGGTGGAGGAACTGCATGAGCACACATTTCTTGCATAAACGTAACTATTGTAAGGTCGCGGGTGAGCAAAGTAATTGTTTTAGTTCATTAGGTACTTATTTAGTATTGTGCTTATTATGTGTACTTGGGCGCATTTCAGAGCACATTTCTGTTATCTTTAACAAACCTACATGTATGTTTGTACTTAGTTACGTTATCACCGTCTACGGTAATTACTAAAAAAAAAATAATATTAAAATAAATAATTATAATAAAAAATATAAATCTTGTAAATGTGACCCTTGCCATACAGCAGTCACTGCATCAAAGTACAAGAAAAAACAACTTCGATTTTGTTACGTAGGTACTCATTGATCTTATTTTATACCTTACTAGCTGTTGCCTGCGACTCCGTCCGCGGAGAATAGTATTGGTTTGTAGTACATGCTATGTTATGTATCAGAGATGGCGCTGTATGTGAAAAAAGATTTTCCCGCTTTTCTGTTGAAATTTTTCCTGCATTTTCTTTGCTATAAACCTCACGGAGCCCGAGACCTTTCCAACGAATGCAAAACCGTGGAAATCGGTTCGTGCGTTCTGGAGTTATAGCGTCAGGAAGGAAAACCCGACTTATTTTTATATAGTAGATTATACGTTACTAGCCATTGCCCGCGACTCCAACTGCGAAGAATAGGGGTATAAAAATCGGTCAAGTCGTTTCGGATGAGTTCGATAACACACAATGCACAGCCTAAAATAGGTACAGATAATTTAAATTTGGCAGACATATTCACGACGAAACGTTTCGAGAAAAGGTAGGTAGTGCCCTTGCGCTCCGCTTGGCTCGTCTTGGCGGGGGCACTCCCGTGCCCCCAGATTGAGGATAAGAGAGGTGCAATATGTAGATTTTTCGATATTCCCACGGACGGGATAGAGTGCTGGGAAATTTTTTAGTGTTATACGGGAGTGAAGCCACGGAATAAAGCTAGTATAAGTAAAAGGAGAATGATTCATCGTCATCATGATAATGATTTTCCCAAACACACTTAACACAAATACTTACCTACTCAAATTTTGTTTCATTATTACGTAGGTATACAATTTTATTCCCAATTATGTTCCTTTTATTTCGTAGTGGATTCTAAATCTACATTCATTTAGTAATCACCCCGCATTTTTAACTCTCAAAGTTCTTCAGTAATGACACCAGTTCAGAGGCATGCCTTTGATCGCCGCAGTTTCTCAAACTATGTTAATCCACATGAGGTAACCATGCAGCGCGCTATTAACCAGCATTATAAGTTGCTTTAATTAAAAAGTTATGTTGGGTTAAATTTCCCTCACTTATCTCGTATGTACCTGGTAAATACAGCACGCCTTGCAACACAGATACCGTTTAATGGCTGGCTAGGTTTACCTTAAAGTCGTTATTCTTTTATTGCAGGCAGCAAACCGATTGGATTTTACGATATTAATTAGAGGTAAACCCACTTGATCGTTCGACTATCACCTTTGTAACATTTTTTCAAGTTTAATTAGGCACGCAGTAGATTTCATTTCGTGTCTGCTGAGCATCGTGGCAAATATCTACTTACGAGGTAGTTACAAAAGTAACCGAAATCTTGATAAAAATGACAATAGCTTTTGTACTGTTGGATCTCAAGCGGCAGGGAGATTCTTATAATTACCTGACGGTGCTTGCGGACCTGACTTAAATTGATATAGAATTTTAATTACAATAACGAAACAGTTAGATCACCGTACCTATCCGTGATTTAGATAGCAATCTCTGCTACAAAATGCTGTATTCATTGGATGACTTTACCTTTAACGGTGGTTTTCCTGTTTATTATTAGTACATAGAGTCGCCTAACAGGTAGAGTTAACTTGAATGAAGTTCTGCCTGGTGCATCTAGTGGTCAACTATGTAAAATGTTAGTTGTTAGTACTAATACTAAATGTGAATGTACTAAGCTTAACTGGAAGGCAGCGGTACCGAGAAATAATGTTCAATTGTTGTAACGTCTAACTATGTGATTTAGACGCCTCTACCTTAACAAATTTTCCTTCCAATTTTTAATGACGATTACGATGAATACATAAATATCTGCATTTAAGTTATTTCTGCCTATATCTAAATAGATCAAGTGGTCAAACAATAGTCGATAATATGAATCTTGAAATGTTATTGGCAATGCAAGATTCGTTCTCGGAAAGACACCTTTCAGCGAGCTATCAGCGTGATTAGGGCAAATTGGTAACGCTTGCCAATAATGGACGATTAACGATGGATCACCTTTCATTGCAATGTCGAGCAAGACGCCGAGATTTCGCATGATTCCGCCTTGCACTGATAACGACAAGCCCATTGAGCACGCGCAGGCCACAGCGGCCTCAGTCGCTCGCACTCGCTGCTCTCCGCCGACCGCGCGCGCCAACAAACCAAAACAACCCGCGAACACTTAAATATCGGAAAACTCTACCATCGACCTTCACGCGTTCTTGTATTATTTAGTGTGCCTAACATCTCAGATGTCTTGCATTCTGAGAACTCAAGCCACGTGAAGTGATTATTTCCAAATTTGGAAAATTGTTTCGCGAATTATGTTAGATTTATTATGAACAGTGTCCAACAGTGCAAAATTGAATATGAAAAATTATAATACTAAGCCGCTGTTCGTCATTCAGTGTTATGAAGTAAGTATATGGAGACGTGGTTGCCCTTATTATTATTGGAGCGAAACTATATAACTACTTACTCGCATCCGGATAAGTAACCACAATTTTATATTATAGTCTAAATGCAGAGCCAATAATCACATATTCTAAATCCGTTAAATGCATCCGATAACAAGTATTTACCGCGTCGTCATTTAGGTTTCGATGAAACATCACGAAGCTGGCGTTAACATGCCCAAGCCCATATCAGTATCAGTGATATCATTTTCAATCAAATCAATAATCTCTACCTATTCGTAGAAATTGTTGACATATTACAGGATGGCAAAATAAGATAAAATTAGTACTTGCCTTCCAATAAAGTTCACGCTAAAATTACCTATAACTGTCGTTACTTTGTTAACATACCTGCATTGTTAGCTTCGGTAGTCCTAATGCGGAACTTTTTCTGATAAATTCGTTATGCTTTATGTCTCATTTAAACAAATATCCTAGTAGTAGACGTTCTTGAATTACACGGCACGCATTTGCATTCACATAGGTGTACAAGCTTATTATCATGCATGTGCATCAGGCAAGGCTGGTAACTAGCCTAGTGCCTAACTAGTTTACGTGTAAACATAACAAGTTATTGTCAAATATTGACAACATTCATTTTTCTAAACTTGATTGATGTTGTCTAACATAACAATATACAGGTACCAGCATCTAAATGAATATTATTAGCATAATTGCTGTAGTATTTGTTTGCACTTTGCACTTAACTCCACCATTACCGTAGTTAAGACTAAAGTCACGACTAAGTATAGGTACCTGATAAATCCCGCGTTTTCGGGATTTATTCTTATTCAAGGATAACACTTTCTTCACTAGAGGAACAGCTAAAATTAGATTTATTATATAAAATAGTGTAGACGGTATTATAAAGGTAAAAGTAAAAATAAATTAATGTTGTCTGACATTTCGAGAAAAAACTGCGGCTCTATGTAATCTCAGGTAGGTACGTCAATCAGACAAAGATTTTCCTCAATACCTACTTAATGCGATGACGAAATTAATACCCTAATGAACATAGAACTGCTAAGCACATACTTTTAGCCATTTTACTATCAAGTTGCATCGTACAATATCACAGACAGACGCACATATTGCAGACTGACAGGTAACACCTAATTACGTGTTTTTACCGCCTACATCTTGTCTTACGTAGATGATGTAACCTAAGTTCAATGTCAGTGAAGTTCCGCATTGGTTTTAAGTTTACGTTATAAGGATGTTTTTATTTTACTTCAAAAAACATGAACGATGAAACATATAAGGCCTTTTATAGTAAAATCTCTATATAATCATTCAGAGCACAATACTTCATCAGCCATTGAAATCAGCGAGAATTATTATTTTGTAGATAATGAATTAATGATAGTTTCTGTTCATAGTTTACAATATTCAGTGATAGTTTCGCCATTAGATCCTATGATATTAAATATCTGCCTAATTACAGACAACAATCAAGTAAACAATGAAAATAGGAGGCGCGTTCTTGATTGCGATAAAAAATATTTCGGACATTCATGTTTTTCCTTGTAGAAAATATTTTTTTTTGTACTTAATCATTACGTATAATTTATTAGGACCGTCAACAGACTTTTCCGCTGCGGAAGGCGGAAGCGGTGCAGTCGGAGTCACCTGCTAACGGCCACACGTCGCAAAAACGAGAAGCTTCAGACAGCCCACCTCCGCCCCCACCGCCGGTAAGTGGATTCAGAGAAGCAATTATGAAAAACGATTAGGTGAATATCAACCGGACAATGCCACCGCTATCAATTGTAAAAAGCCATCTCATTCCATTAGATATTTATCCCAAACGTTGATTCATACCTATGTAGAACCTGTCGAATCTTGCATTTAGCTCAGTAGGTCTCAATTCAAGAAATCGTTATGTATTTATTAGATATTTTTAAATTAATGTCTATATAACTATACTAAAATTTCAATTAGAACAAACTTTTTCCGAAGTACTCACAAGTTGTAATTTCAATTATCTCTTAGATTCCTGGTACAAATAACGATTGGATCAGTAGCAATGGGTGTTTCTAATTCATTTGCAGTGCAAATTGCAAGCAATTTTAGGTTTGCATCATAATTGACTTTGGAGTTAATTGGCCTTATAAATAGTCAGATGTGAAATCTGGCCTTGATACCTACCGAAGTTTTATCTCGCTTATTACTTCCTTTCAGATGCCAGCAAATAACGGCCACCAAAATGGCGAACATAAAAAAGTGGACATACCGAATTCGATTCCAAAAGCACTTAACATAGATCTGGTTAACACTTTGAACCAAAGGAATGGTTCGTTGGCACGAACACCAACGCCGGACTACAATAACAAGACAGATTTTAAAACCCAGTTCAAATTAAAGAGTGTTAAAGATGAAAAAGCTGAGCTGGATTCGTTAGAATCATATAAACTGAAAAATCCATCGAATGTACAGCCAAAACCACCTTCGAATTACTTTGTGCGAGCACCTAACGGCACAGCAACTATGAAAAAACACTTGCGTCCTGTTTCGGTGACAATAGGGGAGTATGCCGGCGGCGGGAACAGCCGGCGAGAACCGACCAAGTTGGATTTCCTGAACGGTGACAAACCTGATGGTCCTCAATTGGCAATGGAGGACGAACCAATCACCAATAGGCTACAATCCGAATTAGCGCTCACATTATCTAGGTCCAATTTACGCAAGAAGACTGATGCCATGGTAAGTGAAATAACTCAAAGAATCCTTGTGAAATAATGTAGCTAAACGTGTTTAGCGTCAATGCTTAAATATATTTCTTTCAGGATAATCGAATAGGTCCAGATAGCCACGTAACGAAAAACAATGAAGACGATTGGTCTATTGATAAAAATTTTCACGCTAGATACGGAAACAATCTTTTGCCTCTACCACCGAGCATAACAATACCCAAAGTATCAAAAGCGAAGCATTAAGTATTCTATACAAATTCATTAATTACGTCATATCGCGCATTTTGACTAATACAGAGCTGGTTTTGAAATTTCAATGTATGTAAGAATTACTTAACAATAATAATTTGCAATAGGGATTTTTGCATATCTACTCAGTCTAATTTAGCACCACCAGTTATTACAAGCACAATAAATATCCGTCATGCACGGCACGAGTGATATGTTAAACCATTTAGACATTGGTGGTTGTGTAACTTTAATCATTATTAAGGTGGTGGTTCAAGGTGTTTTTAAAATACACTAGTAGACTTTTTCAAAACATTTTCATAGGAGTTTAATATGGATCTATTCTTTAATTTAGATTTCGTTTTTGTTTCAGGCAGATGCAGGTCGATGATTTCAAGATTCCTGTGATTAAATAATTTTAATTATTATTTTCCGTGCAACGTTAAGTATTAAGGAAATTTTAGGTAGGAGTAGGTCTACGTATTTGTAAATTTGTCAATGTAAGGTGTAATCACAATCACAGGGTAGGTATCTTACATAAAAACCGAAATTGATTTTTAAACAATTTTCAACCGTTAACAAACGTTTACCTACTCATAAACTAAGTATCCCCCAAACAACTTCACCATTGATGTTTCTATGTCTTTTGCATACTCTAGTAAACGGCGATTATATAAATCTACTCATATTGTATTGTAGGGGTTTGATCTGTGTTCCGGTTCATGGCCACCACTTCAGAACCTTCATGTCTCATCAGCTCTTCTAAGAGCTATACGTATACGAACCCAACAAATTCATTGTGCCCAAAAAAAAATCATCATTTTGATTTGCACATGAGAGCATCTTACCTTCTGTCTTGTATTTTGATGATATAAAAACTCTATTTCATGAATAAGTAATTGTATTGAAAAAAAAAAGATTTCTGTATAACCAGGTCAGTCCCCTCCCCTCCCCTACTTAAATTAATAAAAAAACGAGTGTGCTTTAAAACCACACGACTGAAGTAAAACTTCTTTAGCTCCATCTATATATATCCATCCATCCACACCATATATGTATATATACATGTATATACATATATTAATTTTCTACAAATATTTAAAATTACATATTATGGGTTATTGAAAACAGATCATATACTTAATCTAAACATTGCGCAATAGGTAAAAAAGAACGACTCGGCAGGTTACGAAACGCACACAAAAAAATTGTGTGAAAAATTAAGCGCATTTTTTTTCATCAAAAAAGCAAGCTCCATCGTACCTAGGCCTCATCTTCGCGTTCCATCAGGCGTGATTATGGTGAAACGCAAGCCTATATTGTATGAAAATTACCCGAGCGCTAGTACTAAGATTGTACACCTGGCGCGCACTGCTCTCTCTTGCACCTGCAATAATATACCAAACGTAACTCTATCTCTTTCTTCTATCTTCACTAACTTATATCTCCCTCTCAACTTCCGTTCTCCTCGCCCGATCAAACTTTTCGTAACGCATTCACCAGCTTACTCCCCAAGTCAAGCGTGCCTAAAGAAGTTTTACTTACTTCAAAAATAGGGTTCTTAGTTGCAGTAATTATTTAAGATGCGGAATTTGCCGTTCTGCATTATGTTAGAGTAAGAAAATGTGTAACTTGATAAACAGTTAAGGATAAGTGAGGTAAGAGGGACTACAAGGAAAGGGTTACAGTGGTTTGTAAATCAAAATTATAGGCTACACTAGACAGTAAAGTTGTTATCTACTTGAATTGATCATAGAGCTGCAAATCCAAAGTTTTTCCTTTCCAATTTACTGTTTCTGTTTCACCGTAGTCTCCCGTATCCCACCTAACCTTATTGCAATATGTTGTCGAATAATATGGATTAACTAAGTCATAATCGTAAATAATAAACAAATGAGTATTTATGAAAATATTGTTTTATTTTAATGTTTACTTCCATGACTTGTGCACGTCAAGGGCAAAAATATGTATACACTTTAGTACCTTGTCTATTTTCGTCATATTTGAACTGCCATATATGAACTGTCACAGTGGTTAAAGTGACAAGGTACTAAAGTGTATACATATTTTTGCCCTTGACTGTACAAATTATCTCTTTATACATACATTATGGTATCATACCAGTATCGTGAAGTATATAACACGATAACAAAGGGAAAATTGTTAGTTTACTAAAGTACGAATGACATAAAAGAGTATCTAGATATTAATGAAGTCGTCACTTTCTTCATAACATATCGTAACATTCTAACGAAAAAATTTTGAACATGATAGCAATTTCTTATGTAGGTACCTACTTAATAAGAATAATTATTTTAGTCCCCTTTTCTCCGTGTTGGACTGTTTTTAGGGTTCCGTACCTCAAAAGGAAAAAACGGAACCCTTATAGGATCACTTTGTTGTCCGTCCGTCCGTCCGTCCGTCTGTCTGTCAAGACCCTTTTTCTCAGGAACTCGTGGAGATATCAAGCTGAAATTTATATCAAATACTCAAGTCTACTGTCCCTTGGAGCTGTGAAAAAATCAAACATCTAAGCCAACGCAATCAAAAGATACAGCCGTTTATGACGCAAATATCCGCATATTTTCGAAACTCGCAAGGGAATCAGAACCTACAGGGTACTTCCCGTGAACTCAGAATCTTGAAATTTGGTACGAAGCTAGGTCTTATAGCACAGATAAAGGAAAAATTGCGAAAAGCTTATTTTTTTTTGTCTGTCTGTTTATATCAGTAACCAATCTACAATGATCCCACACTGCGCACATTTTGCTTAGGAGCAGGGGTCTCCTAAGACTGGATGTTCATAGATACATATAAATTTGTATGGAAACCTCGGTGCGCGAGTCCGACTCGCACTTGGCCGGTTTTTATATTTATGTCGTACCTAACCTAGTCTAATTTAGTAGACTTGACATTTAGCAGCATGGATATAATTCCCACGACCTTATACGCTCAAGAAAATAATGAAAAAAAATGTTCGATACTTTCAAAGTAACGTCAAATTCAGACGTCGTTTCTTTTATTATTTACTAATACAAAGCATAATTCATGACCACTTATTACAAGATTTAATAAGGATTATTAATTTAGATAGAGTTTGATAATTATGGATTTACAGTAGCCGCACCCACTTGTTCACTATCTACCCTTGAATGTGATTCAGTCATTGTTTACACGTTTTCGATTGTATCAATTCATCATGTATGGGCTAGTTCACAAATTACTCAACGAAGAATACAACTTACACGAACCTGTCTTGATTGAAAGCCCATTTAAAGAAAGGACACGGAAAGGGAAATATTGTTGTACTGTAATATTAGGTAAGTACGTAAAATTCTGCGCAGCAAACATTACTTATAGATGTTCAATCGAAATAATTAACGTAAAAGAAATCTTACTGATTTTAGAGGCTCTTTGCTAGGTAGCACGGCGTGACAAATCGAACAGCAAGCAACATGTGCTAAGTACATGTTAGCACCCATGCTACGGGGCCCACCCCGTAAGCCCTTACGAGAAAGACTGTACTACATCTATCTAATCTAATCTATCTAATCTAATACCTTTAAACGAGCAATTCTTGTATATATATAATCAGGATCTCGGAAACGGCTCCAATGATTTCGATGAAATTTGGTATGTGGGGGTTTTCGAGGATGAAAATGATCTAGCTTGGTCTTATCTTTGGGAAAACGCTTGGTACCGAGTTTCAGCCCGAGCGGAGCTCGGTCGCCTAGATACTTAACATGGAATGAAATGAACCGGAGAAGCGTGTTGAACGACGTCAGACTTTTTTTCAACTACAGTGCTAAATAACAGTATAAGACACAATAGCATAACATGTAGTTGAAAAAACTGCCGTCGTTAAACACGCTTCTCCGGTTCATTATTTACATTCCATCTTAATGCAGTAGTCTTTCTCATAAGAGCTTACGGGGCCCATGCCAAGGGCACACGGGGTCTATGCCAAGAGCACATAGGGCTCATGCCAAGGGCACAAGGGGTCTACGCAGGGCTGGATTAACAATGTTGGGGCCCCTAGGCAATGCAATTTTCAGGGCCCCTTTTCAGATAAATATCAACCGCACTTTTCAAGAAGTCAAATCAACTGGCATACTTATTGTCATCGAGGATACAAATTTTCCAATTAAATTTTCATTTTGAAACTTTTTTATTAATTTCTTTTGTTGCGTGCGTTGGATCCTTTGGTGATGTGTTGCTCCTAGGCAGTTGCCTACTTAATCGGCCTAAGTAATGGTTAGTCCGGCCCTGGGTTTACGCCAAGAGCAAAGAGTGCTCATGAGGCAGGCACACGGGGTCTACGCCGAGGGCGCAAAGATTTACGAAAATTTTACGAAAATGAAAATAATGAGATTTAATTCTCACTAACATTTTTTTACGTTACAACGGGATCCTATAAGTTAGCGCCTAAAGACTAATGGTGATACAACCTACCTATAGCTTGTCTGTCAGATAGTCTAGCGATTACAAACTAGGTATCTCTTTGTTATACCCAGGGCTGGGCAGTATTTGAATTACTTGTAATTGAAATACGTAATTGAAATACAAATACGTATTTGGTATTTGTATTTCAAATACTCGCTGAAAATGTAATTTGTAATTCGTATTTCAAATACCTGACGCTAAGGTATTTTGTAGTTAGTATTTCAAATACTTATGACTTCAAAATACATTTTTACAAAATACTTTTAGATTTCATTTAGCGATCTTAAGTTGAACATGAAAACGCACCGGTGTAGACATAACTTTATTCATTCCCCTATGAGAGGCATATAACACTTAAGTCTGGTGTTTAGGAAAGGAAACTCTGCTTTTAATCAGTAAAAGTACCTAGTTTCCTTTCATGAGAGTAATTTTTAGTAAAATAATACGGATTACCCACGTCTCAAAACTAGTTTAAGTCGACATAGGTATTTCAGGCCGTAGCGTACTTGAGTCCACGTTTGGCACAGCCGTAGCGTGCTCTTCCGAGAGGAAGGGTTACGGATTAGTCCGAAACTGTCGAGTTAAACTCGACTCGTTTTGAAACGTGAGTAATAAGTAGGAGAGCTGGCACCAATTTTTGGGTAGGTGTTTGAGGCAAGCTGAAAACTTGTCACATACTTCTCCTATTATACCCCAACACAAAACTGCAGACCTGGCTGGTGATTAGCTGGGCTAAATGAACCTATGAATTTTTATTTTTATTTTTTTTTTGGTACCAAAAATAGATTTGAGGCAATATGCAATTTTTATATGTTGTAGTTTAAAGAATAAAAAAAAAATAAGCCAGACGATTTAGTCGGGGCTATAATATTGCCAGGCGCGTGCAAACATATTTTTATTTTTCAAAAAAATATAAAAATAATAAGATTCTCAAAAAGACAGGTCGTTTTGGTGGGACTTTCTACCTGCCAGGTGATCTAACAAATGATATATCCGTGCGAGTGAGTATATTTGTTAGATCACCTGGCAGGTAGAAAGTCCCACCAAAATGACCTGTCTTTTTGAGAATCTTATTTTTAGTTATAAATAATACCCTATTAAAATTTCAAGTTGCCTCAAATTACATTTTTTTTATTTTTATGAAAAATATGTTTGCACGCGCCTGGCAATATTAAAGCCCCGACTAAATCGTCTGGCTTAAAATTTTTTTTATTCTTTAAACATTAAACAACAACATATAAAAATTGCATTTTGCCTCAAATATATTTTTGGAAACAAAAAAAAACACAAAAATTAAAAATTCATAGGTTCATTTAGCCCCACTACTCACCAGCCAGGTTTGCAGTTTCGTGTTGGGGTATAATAGGAGAAGTATTTGACAAGTTTTCAGCTTGCCTCAAACACCTACCCAAAAATTGGTGCCAGCTCTCAGACCATAATCTGTATTGTTTCACTATGAGTGAGTCTCACGACCTCACGGTAGTTTCATTTTTAAAGAGAGTCATTTTCTTTTACTCTGCTTGCCCATGCCGTGTTGGATTAGTTTTAATTCTACTTAGTATTTTGTATTTTAAATAAAAATACCTGAAATACTGTATTTTGTATTTTATATTTCAAATACCCGACTTAAAAGTATTTTGTATTTCGTATTTTAAATACATGCGAGATAGTATTTTGTAATTTGTATTTTAATTAAAGCAAAGCATGTATTTTGCCCAGCCCTGGTTATACCTACCATTATTATTAGTATTGATACGATATAGGCTTGTTCGTTTAACAGTAAGTACCTATAGAAATTTGTAACGCTTCAGAGATTTCTTTTTCACAGCAATAACTCCTGATAATTTGATAATTGCTTCCGGGAAGAACAATAAAAGTAAAAGCAAACGTTTAACGAAAATTAATGAACTTAGATCGATCTATCCTCTGAACTCCATAATCTTTACAGTATTTAAACGCACTCACAAACAAACAATAAAAGTTGCGTTTAAAAACAGTAACATTACAAGATATTTTGAATTGGAAAGAATGGATAAAAGAAAAGTAAGTATATATTTGTCCCTGCCCGAACAACTCGTCTGGCAGCTTGTTCAGTGTAGGTACGGTTTGTTTTTCAATTTCAAACAATCTGCTTATACCTACTGCACTACCTACTGGCTGACTATGACCCGGGGTGCTACTACGAAATTCGAAGTTACGGGCTAATTATAGTCTAGTGGTTATAGTAGGTAACCTGCTGCCGAATTGTCTAACGCGCGATCGTCCGCCATCGCATTCATCATCTCTTTCTATCCGCATCTCATACCATGTGGCAGAAAGGACTATGAAGCTAGAGTTCCCTGAGTTCCTTGTGTTCTTTTTGCCTCTAGGCAGGCGCTTTTACTTAGGTATGTTGATTAGGTACGGATGTTTTTACGAAAGTGTAGTGTTTTAGTAAAGTCTTTAACCTCGTCTGCAAGATTTGCTTTATAGAACTAATAGGGCTTACATAACGGTGTCCATTGACCCCTGATATTTAGATATTTATTTCTATAAACATATAATATAAGTAAGAATAAGAAGAATAATTTATTAACCAATGAAGTTACACAGTACACGGAATTACTTATTACACATTGTTACTTAAGTGATAACATAGGTACTTATATGTGACATTACAGCGGCCTTCACACTAGACTCTGGGTCTGTACCGCGAGTGCCAAAAGTAATTATTCATTATCTATTTGATTACTTACATATTAGATTATAATAAGCAAGATGCTGTCTTACCTACCTACAGATTTTCTGGAAACTTTGGTGTCTTCACGTTGATGAAATAACAAGAGGAATTAAATTATGGCCTCACTTATCAGATACGTTTACATGTTCTCTGAGAAAGCGTTGGACCGATAAAGATTTGTATTTGGGATCTGTGCGACATGCTGAGGATCAGATTCGCCCTACACCCATCCCTGGTCTAGGCCGAACAGATGAAATTAAATTATTATATCTAAAACCGGAATACTTCGGATGCTGGGACCAAGCAGAGCACTGGGTGCAATGTGACGAAGTTCTGGAAACTACTACGTGTGATTACGACGTATTTACCTATACAGGAGTGCCAACCTCGAATATCACTTATACTTCCTTAACAACGACGGTTTGTGTATTGTATATTATTGCCCTACTTCCTACTAACATTGTAAACGGGAAAGTTTGTCTGCGAGATGACATTAGAAATGATGAAATCCGCGCAAGACAAGAACTATAGTCACTGGCATAGCTCGAAGAATCGCCAAACTCAGGTGGCAGTGGGCAAAGCACATCGCTCGTAGAATTGATGGCCGATGGGGCCAAAACGGTCTCGAATGGTGTCCATAGATCGCAAGACCCAGTGTAGGTAGGACTCCAACAAGTTGGAGCAAAGACCTCATTAAAGTTCCGGGAACGCGTTGGATACGGATGAGGCAAGACCGGTCCGTTTTGTGAACCTTGGGGAAGGGAGGTCTATGTTCCACAGTGGACCTCTTTCGGCTGTAATGATGATTATGTGCGTGCGGGCAGGCGTGTGTGTGTGTGCACTTGTGCGTGCAGGCGTCCGTGCATGCGTGTGTGTGTTTGTTACTCCTTTACGCTAAAATAGCTGGACGTATTTGGATAAAATTTGGTATGTAGATAGCTGGAACGTCTGGAATAACACATATTTATAGGTCCTTTTTATTATCCTTTATGTTACTACGGGATTGGGATAAAATACTGAAATCTGAACCGCCAGGTTTAGACATGGAATTTGACACTAGTGTTTTTTATGCAACGTTGCAAAGATCACAATTAAATTTTCGGGAATTCACACGGGATTTTTGAAAAATTCCGAAATTTTAATTCGACTGCCAAACCTTTGATAAGTATTAATTGGTAGGTATGTACGTCGTAGATTGCTGGACGCCTGAAATTATATATTGATAACTTTTATTAAATTAAATATTATTTATATTAGATACTAGCTGACCCAGCAAACGTTGTCTTGACATAAATATTAGGGGTATAAAAAATAGCCTACGACCTATTCTCAGACCTATCGAATCTAGAGAAAGAAGTTTCATAAAAATCGGTCATGCCGTTTCGCAGGAGTTCGATAACAAACACCGTGACACGAGATTTTTATATATTAGATTAGATTAAACAAGTATAATGATAAACTTTAAATGTGAATATTATTATTTTCAGCTTAAAATGCTCAGCAAACAGAACAATTGGTGAATAAATATTCCTTTATAATGAATAATATATTATTATATACATTTTGTGTACCTACTCTCAAGATTTGTACAGTTTTATCTTATATTTATTGTAATATTTTAATTAATATATTTTATGCTTTACAAATACGATTGATAATCATTGTATGTATTGTAGTTCGTACAAGTTTTCACCCTGATATTAATATAAATGAACAGCGATTAATAAAATTGTTTCTTTATTTGAATTAGCCGCAAATAGAAAAGCACCATTATAAAACTTTGTAAAATTTTATCCGAAATTATGTCCAAAACTGAAACGAAGTTGCGTTTTACTCGATATCTCGAACGTTTCAACAACATGCGACATTGGTGCGTTTAGGGAGTCACTAATCTGGGGGGCTACTCCGAAATTCGAAAATCGAAGTTCGTATTGCATCGTCTTGCTCGCTCTTGTATTAAATACTATTAGCGTGAGAGGAAAGGCACGATACGAAGTTCGAATTTTGCACTTCGTAGTATAAGGCCTGTGCCGCGGGAACCGCGACGGCGGCGGAGCGTGCCCAGCGCGTTGTTTAACACTGAATCATATACGCTGTGCCGCGCTGCCAAAACGTGTCACTGTATATATAATTCAGTGTTATAGACCGCGCTGGGCACGCTCCTCTGCGTCGCGCACACGCCTTGCGCTGCGGCTAGTGGTGGCCTTTACGAGGCGAAAACGTTATCATCGTTTGTATCAAAGCCCGTTATTGTTTCCCGTGATGTTAATTCGTAAATCTCATGTGAAACTTAAAACTATTATACTGTACTAAATTAATTTAATTATATTTATTAATAGTATTAATAAAATTAATTGAGCTTGCTGTCGCTAACACGCCGAACATTATTTGGATTTGTAGTGCTGATAGTTAGAACACGTCAACACAACGAACGTCAAAATCCCGCTGTCATTACATGAGATGTGGTTGTGTGCGTGGCCTCAACTCTGGTGGCGTTACCTATACTAACATTAGCAACTTCCCGAACTTCGAACACCGGTTTGACATTTGACTTGTCAATTGACAGTTGACACTTGATATGGTGTAGTGAGGTTATTTATTATTATAAGGTGTACTTTTGTATCTGAAATTTAATTGGTAAAAACACGAAAAAGACTCTTATAATACCTATAAAATGAATACCGCTTTGAGAGTTATACGCAGCATAAGATACTTAAACTATCAACACCAAATGTCACGAGGGAATGTTATAAATAATTTACGAAATAATTACAAAAATATGCATATTTCTAGTAGTTTGAGTGTTAAAATGTTTATGGAGCACGAAAACAAATACGCCTACGATATAATGGAAAGTAAAGGTTACGCAACCAAATTGAAATCGCAACATAAATCCGAAATTATAGCGAAAGATGAATTTGACCATTTAATTCAACAAAATTGGGCTAAGAAGTCTCCGCAAGAAATTTTCGAGTCGTTTCCTATTCTGGGTACTTATTGCTCTGAGCATGGTTTATGCATATCTAATAAAATGTTTGATAGTTACATAGATAACCTAGCCGATAATATAAAACATTCTTCAGATGAGGAATTAAAGCTCCTATATCATTCACTTGTAAAGTGGCCAGAGACAGAATCTATTAGAACTCGCAATTATATTGAAGTGTGGGCTGCTCTAGATGATGAATGCCTAAAGAGGTATAAGAGTTGGTCAGTGGATGAAATACTGTCATTTTTGGCTCTCTTTTATTTATTGAATGTATCAAGAGTCAGTGAATATTCAATAAAAGGTATTCAACGAATTACCAACAAAGTGCAGCAGATAACCCCAGAACAGTTTGTTCAAACAATGTTCTTCATAAGTGCCATCAGGAAATCGCCTTTTGACGTGCATAATTTGGAAGTATATTTGGATAGCAATTTCTTTAAGTTCTCCCTAGATGAGTTAGCTATCATGTCAATGGGGTTTTTTAAAAGTAAAACTCCTATAAGAAGTTTAACTATATTGGAACGAATAATTGATAAAATTATAGAACATGCAGCTGAGGTTCATGAAGTGTCTCTAGCAGCTTTATTGAAGGTGATAAGATATTCTATGAAGTCAGATGAAAATAATAAAATATATGGGTTACTGGATGCTCTGCAGCATGAAGCACCCCGACTATCTATCATGTGCAAGGTGCACATTGCTTTGGTTGGGACGGCCACACTGACATTGCACAAAGCTTGTTTGACAAAGATTGCAGATAGTGTTGTCGAGTCCATATCAGAGGCTAGGACAAAGGATTTAGAAAGACTGGTGTTCACATTTGGAACATTCAACCACAGACCTGACACAAAGGTATGTTTTTTTCAAGAAGTCCTAAGTGAATTAAGGAGAGAGGAGCGCAGACCAGAAATTCTGAGATATGGCAGATCTTTTGCCTGCACTGTAGCCTTTTTAGGAGTACTAGGAATATACCCTATTGACCTGATGGACAAAGTACTAAACCCAGAATTTTTGCACACTACTTATGGAAAGTATACTCAATGTTATGGCAAAGAAGTTCTAACAATCCAAAATGCAGCTGATATCTATTGTACAAAAGACACAAAAATGAATTTACTAGATCAGAAGACTATTCGAATATTAGCAAAAAAATACACAGATTATTGTCCAAGTGAAAAATATCCTAAACAGTATAATATTACAGAAAAGATGTTCTTAGATGTCATGAAGATGTTGAAACAAAGTCGTGGTGGTGATGAATATGTGATTGGAGATCATATTTTAACCCATCACCAAAGAGGCGGTAAGACCAAATTATGAATGGCAACATCCAACATATAATAAAAAAAAAATGTTGACCTTGAAAGGAGAAACTATTTAGGCAACATTTTGGTTTAAATAGAGTTTGAACTCAAAATGTAAATACATTAGTACATAGTGTATTTACTTACTCTATTTAGCGTAAAATATTGCTTAGATAATTTCTCCTTTTAAGAGTCCAATGTGTTTTTGTTTGTTATAAAAACTTTTTTTAACATAGTTAATGTTCCTTTATTTATTTTTTCAGATATAATAATTTGCAACAGTCCTGACGGAAAACCACTACCAATTGGCAATGTATTTAGCTCTGAAACTTTTGGTGTTCTAAGGAAACCTCCTGACAGCAATCATTGGATAGTGCTGGTTATTGCTGGAAGAAATGGTTTAATTAGAAATACCGGGACGCCTACTGGACCATTCTTGTCAAAAGTCAGAGAGCTACAAGCATTGGGATTTCATGCAGCTCTGGTAAAAATATCCGAGCACTTGCTAATATTTCATGCTAAACTTAAAAACCCTTGGTACAGCAGGGGATCTTGCTCTTTTACTTGTTTGTGTTTAGAATAAATTCAAACACTGCCTTTGCACATTATATTTGTAAGGTTGATTGGCTTATAAAAACCACAACACTTCGCTGCTTATCTAAAAGAACGGCCCAATTCGAAATGATACGCTGTGCAATTATACACCTTATTTCTTATTTGCAATAATTAAAGTATAAGAGGAGTGCTATTCGGAATGGCAAAAACTTTTCAGTGCTGCATCTAGTGTGAAAGGGATTTGGTATAGCACCATACAGAACAAGGTTTTCAAGGTTCCCTGGTTTGATTGTGCCGGCCTTTCCAGGGACCTGCTTGTATCAGCTTTACGTGTTCGATCTGGTCACATTCCACTGAATTGTTTTTTTAATTTAATGAGAGTCATGCAGTCACCCTTGTGTAGGGGTTGTAACAGAACCGAGGACCTCTTGCACTTCCTTCTGGAATGTGACCAGATTGGAGACGTTAGGAAGAAATATTTGGCTCATTTAAACTTGTATAATGGTGGTGTAAATGTAATTCTGAGTAAGCCAGTGTCGGATGATGCGGTACTGATATACAAAGTCATCAGAAATGCTTTTATACAGAGACTTCATCTCTGAGTTAGGAAACAGTTAAGAGTGTTGTAGTTTTCTGTGGCTTCCCATGAGGCTGACATAGTCACATTAGGTGTAGTCAAGCCTCGTTAAAATATTAGATTTATAAAAAATTTAATAATAATTAAAGTATTAAGTTGCACACCGTAGTATTTTGAATTAGGCCGTTGTTTCAGATAAGCAACAACTTTTTGTTTTTCAGGTAAATTGGTCTAAGTATTCAAGCCTGGAGACAGCAAGTGAAAAAAACGAGTACTTGAATGTATTAATCAAAGAAGCATTAAAAAACTATCTTTAGCATTTTTTCTTAGCCCAATGCCTCCCCAATGTCTAAAATCAAATGATCAATAACTGAATATTACCTTTGAATTTTCATCGCAAGGATTGTAAATCTAAGAGCTAAGCAATCCATGCTTCCGTCAGGAAAATTATAATGATTTTAATGTAAGGATATAATATAATAAATATTTGTAAAAAAAAAATCTATGTAAGCTATTTTTCTGACTATACTTGTACCTACTGCTTGCTATTTGAACTACATATATATACATACCAAAGTTTAAATCAAATTGATCCGAACAAACAAATATTGCAAATTAAATAAAAGCAGAAAACTCATTTGCAAACGAAGTAGGTATGTCGTATCGTAACTTAAGTATTATCTTTAATAGCGAAGCAACAATCACATCACACAAGTAACAAGAGCATAAAACAAGCCATTTTACCCGAGACTTTCATATAGCCACCTGATTTGAGCCGGTACGGCGAGGGTGCTGGGTGGGTGGGATAGATAGACTTAGACAGACACGTCGAGGGGAAAATGGGTTCAATGCTCCAATTTTACACTCGGCTTTTCACTTAGATTGCAAGGAAATTTAGTATCTAGAAACATTGGTTACAGAAAAAAAAAAACCAGCCAAGTGTGAGTCAGACCCGCGAGGGTTCCGTACCATTATCTATAAAAACGGCAAAATGACGTTTGTTCTATGGGAGCCCCTTAATATAGATTTTATTCTGTTTTTTAGTATTTGTTGTTATAGCGGCAACCGAAATACATAAACTGTGAAAATTTCAACTGTCTAGCTATCATAGTTCGTGAGATACAGCCTGGTGACAGACGGACAGCGAAGTCTCAGTAGAGGTAACGCCACCAGAGTTGAGGCCAAACACACAACCACATCTCATGTAATGACAGCGGGATTTTGACGTTGTGTTGACGTTTAACGACAACACAACGTCAAAATCCCGCTGTCATTACAAGAGATGTGGTTGTGTGCGTGGCCTCAACTCTGGTGGCGTTACCTATAATAGGGTCCCGTTTTTACTCTTGGTACGGAACGCTAAGGCTGCCCGTCCACTGGAGCGGAGCGAGGCAGCGGAGCGGTGAGCGAGATAAAAATCCATCAATAGAATTGCATAAAATTTCCGCTCCTCTTCTCCTTTATACAATACTATTGGTGGGTGGATTTTTATCTCGCTTCGCTTCAGTGGACGGGCAGCCTTAAGGTGGAACCGCACGCTCTAGGCGCGAAATTCAAACTTTTTAAAGTTTTTAATTTATTGTGGGTAAACGGTGTAACTGTTTAACTTCATATGGTATTTGCGCTTGTAAAACAGTGTTCTTTATATTTTTGTGTAAAGTTTATTAAGAATAAAACTATTAGCTTGAAATAAAAGTTGTCAAAACGTTGAAAGTCCGAATTTCTATGTTTGACAACTTTTATATCAAGCTAACAGTTTTATTCTTAAAAAGCTTTACACAATAATATAAAGAACATTGTTTTACAACCGCAAGTACCACATGAAGTTAAACAATTACACCGTTTACCCAAAATAAATTAAAACCTGTAAAAATTTTGAATTTCGCGCCTAGAGCGTGCCGTTCCACCTTAATAAAAGGACTGTAAGCCTTCCACAGACCGTAACAGGGGCGTGCACGCGATGCTGACAGAGCGTGCCCAGCGCGTTGAATAACACTGAATCATATATATGGTAACACACTGCCAGTGCGGCACAGCGTTTAAGTTTCAGTGTTATATATAACGCGCTGGGCATGTTCCGCCGGTGTCGCGCGCACGTCCCCGCTTCGTTTGTGGAAGGACAGTCATAGACTACGTCTTTTTTTTTGTCATTGACAAGCCAGCATATTTTCGCGGCATTGCGGTTGTGGTCCATGTCTATCTTGTCTTTTGCCTTGCTTGTCTTTCATCATGTATTGTATCGTAATTCGTATCTAGCTAGCGCATGTATCGTTTCGCTCAACTCGGCTGTGACCGGCGCAGCTACAACGTTAATATCGGGGACGTAATGCTAAGAATTGTTTTCTCGAATAAAACTCTGTGTTATGGAACAATAAGTGAATAACTAACTATTCTACTAATTAACGAAACCCACGCAACATGTCACAAACAGAGGAAGCTATGGAAGTGGCCGAAGCTGGAGAAAATTCCGTAAGCTTTTTGTCACCTAAGCTTTATGCTGACATCAGAATGGTATTTTGTATGTTTTTGTAAACGTGTGTTAATTTGTTGTTCTTTCCGTAGAATGGCTCTTCAAGCGATACCACGTCATCGAAAGGTAAAGAAGGCGATTTCGAAAGCAAAATTGAAACCGATCGTTCCAAAAGATTTGACTTTTTGTTGAAACAAACAGAAATTTTCTCTCATTTTATGACAAATACCTCTAAAGCTGGAAGTAGTCCACCAAAGGCTAAGGCCGGAAGACCCAAGAAGAACAAGGATCTTGATACATCAGGATCTGCTGGAGAGTATGTAAAACTATTAAATCTGTAAACTTTGAATAATATTAATTAGTTTTTGATTTATTGTTGTATTCGCTGTTTCAGTCACCGCCACCGCAAAACAGAGCAAGAAGAAGATGAAGAGCTCCTTGCAGAAACCAACACAAAAGTTAAAAATATATTTCGCTTTGAATCTTCTCCTCCCTACATCAAGAATGGAGAAATGCGGGATTACCAAGTGCGTGGTCTCAACTGGATGATATCCCTATATGAAAATGGTATCAATGGTATCCTTGCTGATGAAATGGGCCTGGGGAAAACATTGCAAACAATATCACTGCTTGGTTACATGAAAAATTTCAAGTAAGTCTCTTAGTACAGGTAGATACTAACCTATTACTGGTTTGATATTAGACATTCCTTACCTTTTTGACATATGTGCCGCCATGTACTGCTATGCAATATGCTCATAACCAGTAGTAGGGTTTATCCACTTTGTAGCAAAAATTGCCTATGAACACAGAACCTGCTTGGTGGATTCTTGGCACTGAATGTGTTATTTATATGATTTTAGGACAGTATTAGAAACATGACATAATATTCAAATTAATAAATAAGGTATCCATTATTGACTAATGTCTCTTTTTTTAATCTCATAGAAATATTCCTGGTCCTCATATTGTGATTGTGCCAAAATCAACTCTAACAAATTGGATGAATGAATTTAAGAAATGGTGCCCCACCATAAAAGCAGTTTGTTTGATTGGAGATCAAGAAACCAGGGTGAGAATCTTAAAATTTACTTAATGAAGAATTTTTTCCTTATGATGAAGGTTCGGATTCAACTCAACAATTCAATAGCGGTTAAGATAAATGGATTAAAAATGTTATTGGGTTTGAATGTGGTGATAGAAGAATAAAATTGTGAATAATCTTTTTGTCTTGAAATGCCACACAGTGGTAGTACCACATGGGACAGGCACTCCAGTTGGCCCCTTAGAACCTGTCCTGCAGACTAGGGTGCAGTGGGTCACTTCTACGGTAGGCAGCTGGTGCTGGTGCCAACCCTGATATATTGGTGGTGCTGCAGCTGCCGGCTAGCAGTTGCTTACCCTGGAATTGACCCATCTCATGGCAAATATTATTATAATTATTATTAACTGTAACTGAACAAAATTTACTGAAGTGATCAAACAAAACCACTGACCACTCAAAAATCAGTAAATCAAAGAAGAAGAAGTCTGAAGTCAGTAAATTTTGTTCATAGTTATACAGTTTTTGAGCTAGTTCTCTAGAGAGCTTGCACATTTAGACTGAGGACAGAGGTCCAGTCAGAGAGATTGATTCATTATAAATATAATATAACAATAGTACATTTTTGTAATTTACAGAATACTTTCATTCGTGAAACCCTAATGCCTGGTAACTGGGATGTTTGTATCACATCATATGAAATGATAATTCGAGAACGATCAGTATTCAAGAAGTTCACCTGGAGGTATATGGTTATTGATGAAGCGCACAGAATCAAAAATGAGAAATCAAAACTTTCGGAACTGCTCCGAGAGTTCAAGAGCATGAACAGGTTGCTGCTGACTGGCACTCCCTTGCAGAATAATCTTCATGAACTATGGGCGTTGCTTAATTTCCTGTTGCCTGACGTATTTAACAGCTCTGATGTAAGTTGGGAATCAAAAGTTATGATTATGAATAATCAACTAAGAAATTCTTGTAACAACATTAGGTTTAATGTTCAGTTGTATGTCTTCTAGTATAAAGACTATAATGTAATCACTTACAACTCAATGAGATATGTTATGTTATTATTACATATTATTTATCTTTACTTTATTTGTTTGACCTTTAATTATTGAAATTGGAAACAATAAAATTGAAAACACTAAAAAAAAAACCGGCCAAGTGCGAGTCGGACTCGCGCACGAAGGGTTCCGTACAATTATCTATAAAAATCACGTTTGTTGTATGGGAGCCCCCCCTTAAATATTTTTTTTATTTTAATTTAATGATTTATTTTTAAAGTCGATATATAATTAAATATTCTGTGAATATTTCAAGTGTCTACCTGTTGCTGTTATCAATATCGAGCAAAAACGAGCAAAAAAATCATGTTTGTTGTATGGGAGCTCCCTTAAATATTTATTTTATTCCATTTTTTAGTATTTGTTGTTATAGCGGCAACCAAAATACATCATCTGTGAAAATTTCAACTCTCTAGCTATCACGGTTCCCGAGATACAGCCTGGTGACAGACGGACGAACGGACGGACAGCGGAGCCGCAGTAATAGGGTTTCCGTTTTTACCCTTTGGGTACAAACCCTAAAAACGACAAAAAACAAAACTGAATAAAAAAAGGTTCAATCCTGAACACTCCCTAGGTGCCAGTAAATAAATATAAACAATTTGGTTAACTATAGATAATAATTTTTATATTAAATGCTGAAACAATAGTAATTTATGTTCAAGTTTTAATTATATAATAACTTGCAGGACTTTGATTCATGGTTTAATACAAATGCAGCTCTTGGTGACAATCAACTGGTTTCTCGCCTCCACGCTGTTCTAAGGCCATTCTTGCTGCGACGTCTCAAATCAGAAGTGGAAAAGAAACTCAAGCCTAAAAAGGAGTTAAAAGTGTATGTAGGACTCAGCAAAATGCAAAGAGAGTGGTACACAAAGGTTTTGATGAAGGATATTGATGTTGGTGAGTTTATTAAAATAAAGTTGTTACAGCAAACTTGTAACATAGGAAAGGAACCATAGATGCATAAAATTTGCTTTGTGTAGAATTCCCATTACAGGCTTAGAATAAGTTAACACATTCGCTGCTGGCTGTCAGGTTCGAAACTTCTTCAGGTGCCTGCCACGAACGCACATGTACGTTCAAATGACTGCCGAACTACGACAGCGGCACTATACTCCATTTAATTTAGAATTATAAACCACAACAACATTATATTGCGGCTCGTGAACTGTAATCTCTTTACAATTTGTACTAGAGTAACAATTGACGACGCACAAATAAAGGGGTATGTATTACAATACCGATGTACGAAAGACCGAATGTATTAAAACATTGAATGGGTCAAATGACCGACACAATTTTTTTCTGAAACCGTAAACTTTTCAGAATTTATTAAAACGGCATCATACAGAACCCATTAGGTTAGGTTAGGTTTGTTTTATAACAATCTTAAAAAGTTAATGGTTTCAGAAAAAAATCGTGTTGGTCTTTTGACCCATTCAATGTTTTAATACATTCGGTCTTTCGTACTTCGGTATTGTAATACATACCCAAATAAAGTGACATTAAAACAATATTATTTTGCGGCATCCAGACTATTGTACTGTACTATTTGCTAGGTAAGAAATAGTTGACGAGCCGCAATATAATGAAGTTGTGGTTTTCAATTCTAAATTAAATGAAGTAGGGTGAGTGGGGGTAAGATGAAAAGCAGTGTAAGATGAAAAACACTTGGGTGCTACGAGTAGTTTTTCATCTTACACTGCTTTTCATCTTACCCCCACTCACTATATAGGTGAGTCACTAAAACGCGTAATGCGTTTCCGGCAGTGAATGCGTTTAAGCGGAGATCCCCAAACTCTTATGTCTCATAGTAATAGAACATAGCCACATTTTTTTAATTTTTGGTAGATCCTTGCTTACTTTGATACAGCAAAGTAATTGACTTCAAATTTGTTTTTTATCGCGTTCGTAGACCCCTCGGGTCTTCGTCGAGCTCTGGGGTTTGATATAAGCCTCTTTGGGTATCAGTGAGTTATGGTTTGCAGTAAGATTTACTATAGATGAAATTTCCACTTTACAAGGCTAAAGAAGTTTTTAAAACAACAGAAAGAAGTAGTGATGAACTATTTATCTTACTACGCCGCAACTCACAATTTTGTGGTTGTGGAGTAGCAAGGTTAGGCTGTAGTTCATTGATATGGACCTCCACAAAGTGACGCCTGAGTCAAAATTATTAGTAGTAGCAAGGATGATATAGACTGGATTGGCAGTCGCTATAGCGTACTATGCAATATTTTTGAAAAATAATACATTTGTAGTAATATGAAACATCTGTAGTCTTATTGTTTTGCCTTAAAAAGCCTCTGGCTATATTTCAGCGCCATCTAGATTTAATAATCGAAAACCGCGGCCGGTCCGTACTATGGCGACTGCCAATCCAGTCTATATCATCCTTGGTAGTAGTAATGTAATGTTGGTATAAGTTTAAAAATATAAAAAATATATTTCAGTTAATGGAGCCGGTAAAGTGGAGAAAATGCGACTTCAAAACATTCTCATGCAGCTGCGTAAATGCTGCAACCATCCATACCTTTTCGACGGGGCAGAGCCGGGCCCTCCCTACACCACCGACGAGCATTTAGTGTACAACTGCGGCAAACTGGCCATATTGGACAAACTGCTACCCAAGCTGCAGGAACAAGACTCGAGGGTTCTGATCTTCTCGCAGATGACGAGGATGTTAGATATTTTGGAGGATTATTGCCTTTGGAGACAGTACAAGGTATTTATACAATACAATACAATACAATACAAATATTCTTTATTGATCACCAAAAAGTACAGAAAAAAACTAATAACAATAAAAAATCAGGCAGACAATAGGCGGTTTTATCGCTCAAAAGCGATCTCTTCCAGACAACCAATACTGGATACATGTACAAAATATGAACAGGTTTATGTAGGTGGCTTATTTTGTGAATGCAATGATTTATTTATTTATTTATTTATTTTTCTTTATTGAGGAAAACAAACAGCAACAATCATACATAAAGGTAATACAAGCACTTTCCAGTTCCTATTTTGTTTGTAAGGTTACCTATGTTGGATGCTGTTATCTTTTTAAAATATGGCTGTTGTAAATAAAGCATTAGTTGAGTGCTCTGTGGAGTCGGCTCATAATGCAAAAGCCCTTATTTCCTTGAAAGTTATCATTACAATTGCATTTTTTAGTACTGCCGTCTAGATGGGCAGACGCCCCACGAAGACCGCAACAGACAAATCGAGGAGTACAACGCTGAGGGCAGCGAGAAGTTTGTGTTTATGCTGTCGACTCGTGCTGGTGGCCTCGGCATTAACTTGACCTCGGCAGACGTCGTCATAATATACGACTCCGACTGGAATCCGCAGATGGATTTACAGGCTATGGATCGCGCGCATAGAATTGGGCAATTAAAACAGGTAAGCAACTCAATTTAATAAAGTAAATTGATAGATTTGAAGAAAGTAGCGTGTCCAAAATGGCTATGTATAGCAAAAGACAGAAATGAATGGAAAACCTTAGAGGAGGCCTTTGTCGAAAGACAAGTTGTGAAGAGGGGAGAACAAAAGAATGTAGAGATTACAAATTAGTTAAGTTATATTTATTACCTCTATTTTTCAACTTTTTTATTATTATTTGTTAAACAAATTTAAAACTAACAACAATAAAGGCTTATTTTATTTTATTTTTATTTTCTTAATAGAATGAGCTTCCACATTGGATCATGGCTTGCTCAACAGCAACAGGTTTCCAATGCCAACCAGCAATGCAAAGCTGCGAGTATAGTAGAAACTTTTGAGCTCAGGGCTCTGATTTTTAATATCTTAGGAGGAAGGAGTGGTTGTCAGCCGAAAGCCTAAATTGTAGGCTAGCAATGACGTTTATTTGGTTTTATCTGTATTGTTGAGGCTACAATAAACTTCATGCTACTTTATTTCTTCTATCAAGGTCAGAGTATTTCGGCTTATTACCGACAATACGGTAGAAGAAAAAATCGTAGAGCGCGCGGAAGTGAAACTTCGTCTCGACAAGCTCGTGATACAGTCTGGCCGTCTTATCGACCAGAAAAACCAACTTAACAAGGACGAAATGCTGAACATGATTCGACACGGGGCCAATCACGTGTTCTCTTCCAAGGATTCCGAGATCACGGATGAGGATATCGATAGTATATTGGCTAAAGGAGAATCAAAGGTTTGTATGCTCTTTACACGTTACATATGCTCACGAAGCCCTCAAACAAATAACGCTAATTGGTCCTATAAATTATTTTTCAGACTGAAGAGCTGAAACAGAAATTGGAAAGCCTCGGTGAATCATCTTTGAGAGCCTTCTCCATGGATACGCCTGGGGCGACATCGGATTCTGTTTATCAATTTGAAGGTGCTGTATAATATTTTAATAGTTACCAATGAAAAAACGACACTGACATGAAAGAAGGGATACTTGTTTTATTTTTCAGAATTCATAGACTAAGTTCATACGCAATATTTACTTTGTCTGTTCACATATGCAGGAGAGGACTACAGAGAGAAGCAAAAGATAATCCCTCTGGGTAGCTGGATCGAGCCGCCGAAACGTGAGCGTAAGGCTAACTATGCGGTGGACGCGTACTTCCGCGAAGCGCTCCGCGTTTCGGAGCCAAAGGCGCCTAAAGTACAGGTAAATAAATAAGTGTGAAGAGCTGAAGCGCTGGAGCCGCGCGGAAGACCTTTTATTTTATCACTTGGTGGTGGTTCTAGATAATTGTATCATTCTTGGGTCATTTTTGCAATCGATATTAGTCTATTTTTTAGGGCTCCGATTAGGGCTCCGTACCTCAAAAGGGTAAAGGAACCCTTTTAGAATAACTTTGTTGTCTGCCTATCTGTTAACCTCACATTTTTTCTCAGGAACATTTTTTCTTAGAGACTTTTATCTTGATACCTGTATCACGATGAAATTAATATGAAATACGCCCTAAATTAGTATAATCACAGCCTTAAAAAAATATTATTGTCATTCAAATACAAGAAAGGGAAAAGTCTAAAAATCAATTATCTGCAATAATAACTTAGAACTCTCAGTATGAACAAGTCCAACATGGATCTACCGGGAGGTTTTTTTATGTATGCAGTTTAATTATCTAATACCTTTAAACGAGCAATTCTTGTATATATGTATATATATATATATATATAATCAGGATCTCGGAAACGGCTCCAACGATTTCGATGAAATTTGGTATGTGGGGGTTTTCGGGGATGAAAAACTGATCTAGCTATGTTTCATTTTCAGAAAATCGCTTTTACTCGTGTTTTCCGGCTATTTTTGTTTGCATTAGAATATAAAGCTAAATTTCGCCAACTTCGAGCAGATCATAATGGCACATTAGAAATCGGGTGGTCGCGGATCCAGCCGACCTCGGTTCGATACCACGTTTTTTTTCAAGATTTTTAGTTTTTTTTTTAAGTTTATTTTTTATGAGAAAACGTCAAGTTTATTCTTTTGTGAGAAAAAGTTACTTTTTTGTGAGAAAAAGTTATTTTTTGCGAGAAAAAGTTACTTTTTGTTAGAAAAAGTATTATAGGGAACGTGCAGTAACTATAGGCGGCAGCACTAATGCGACAGAAGAGACACTATGCGGACAGTAAACAAACTTATCAAGGTAAAACATTCAAATTGATGGCACCCTTATGGCACCAGTTGGCAGCACCGTCTATGTGCACGTTCCCTATTGGGAGCACAGAACAGGAAAAGCCGGTTGTCTGTAAAGTCGGTTTACGGACGATAGTTTAACGTGACTCACCCCTCCACCCCCTCCGGTGTTTTTGTCAAATATCTTGAAAACGGTGCATCCTACGGCAAAATCAATGAAATTTTCATCCCCCCTTTAATACCCCTGCGCTCCCTCCCCCGCATCCCCTCACCCCCTCTCAACCCACCCCCCCCACCCCTCCGGTGTATATAATCAGGATCTCGGAAACGGTTCCAACGATTTCGATGAAATTTGGTATTTGGGGGTTTTCGGGGATGAAAAATTGATCTAGCTTGGTCTTATCTCTGGGAAAACGCTTGGTACCGAGTTTCTGCCCGAGCAGAGCTCGGTCGCCCAGGTACTAATTTATAATGCTAGTGTTCCCGAGGACTATAGGCTTTTAGCCATAAATTTAAGCCTATCGGTTCTGTTTGAGGGCTATGCTAATAAAGTAGGGCATTAAAAGACTCTTCATTTTAAAAAGCTTATGAGCCTATAAACCTTTGGGCCTTTTTTATGATGGAGTATTTTTTTTTGAAGTAATAGGCTTATGTTAAGGCTAAAGCTATTTTTGAGACTCAGCCTGAGAACAACATTTATTTTCGGATATTTTTAGGGATTCGTTTTTATTTGTCAATTTGTATTTTAAGTAAAACATTTGTTGTAAAATACTTGTACACGCTTTATTATTTAGTAGGTAGCAGTCATACATAGTAGTAGATTTTAACACATTCACAGTCCAGTGCCCCATATAAGGGTCACAGCGACTTAGCTTCACAGGTCTGTGCCCACATTATGGAGCAGTAAGAATCAAACAGACTTGCATTCAGATTAGTACAATATCTTGTTTACACACTGAGCAAGAGGGTACAATGATTAAATAAATTTGCTGGACTTAACAGGAATTAGCGTTATGAAGTGCATTTTATCATCGGCGTTTTTTTAATGCGTAGGCGCCGCGGCCACCGAAGCAGCCGATTGTCCAAGACTTCCAGTTCTTCCCGCCGCGATTGTTCGAGCTGCTGGATCAAGAGATTTATCATTACAGAAAAACATTAAGGTAAATTCAAATTGGAAAATTAGAGCCATATAGAATATTGTAACATACAAACAGTCAATTTCATAAAATAATGGTTTGATTTAAGTGTTACTTTGCCAAAAACAACAATCAAAAAGTTTAAAAGCTATAATTTAGGTTTTAACATTGTCTGTTACATTTACTTAGCTACAAAGTACCGCGCAATCCGGAGTTAGGGCCAGACGCAGCCAAAATTCAAAGGGAGGAGCAACGCAAGATAGACGACGCAGAGGCGCTGACAGAAGAAGAGGTCACAGAGAAAGAGAACCTTCTAACACAAGGTAAATCACTGGTGCAAACGCAGGCAAAATTAAATATACAAACTAAAGTCTCCTAAACATGCAACAAAGAGTCATTGCAAGGTGACAAGGTTTATTTGCATAGTTCTTAAAAATGTCTAATTTGTTGTTGTATAGCTCAGTTGAAGTTAAAGTAGTAGTAATCAATATGTGAATTTCAGGTTTTACCAACTGGACAAAACGAGATTTTAACCAGTTCATTAAGGCGAATGAGAAATACGGCAGGGATGATATTGATAACATCGCCAAAGATGTCGAAGGGAAGACCCCAGAGGAGGTCAGTCATGAGTATCAAATCAAATCGCATATAATTTTCAAGTTCAATTGCAATTTAATAAAAAATAAATATTTTGTTTTTGATTAGGTCATGGAGTATTCAGCAGTTTTCTGGGAGAGATGTCACGAACTGCAAGACATAGACAGAATAATGGGACAAATTGAACGGGGAGAGGCGAAGATTCAGAGAAGAGCTTCTATCAAGAAAGCGCTGGATGCAAAAATGGCGCGGTACAGGGCGCCATTCCACCAGCTCCGGATTTCTTACGGAACCAACAAGGGCAAGAACTATGTAGAGGAAGAGGACAGGTAATGTTTGATATGATATTTATAAACTCTACAATAAATGGAAAATAACTCACCTGGAAACAGTCCTACAATCTTGTTATGTTTTCACTTCTGATGGTTTCGGATATTTTACAGGACAAGCAAGGTGGCTAAAAATATCTTAACACACTCAAGTGTCAAAGTGTCCCTAATTTTAATTTGTAGACAAGTCCAACGGTCGCGTTCGCTAATAAAAGTGAAATTATCTAGCAAGCAGTACTCGTTTCAATAAACATGATCAGTATTGCACGAAAAATCCGTTTCCTAATTATGTCCGTTGCGTTAAAAACATTTCTTTCCTAAGACTCTCATGTACCAAAATATCCATATTCTATAACATCTACTTCCCAAAAAAATATTAGGTATTGGTAAACGTCAATTTAGCTAAATGCGCTTTTCCCGGAACGTTCATTTCCCAAAAGGCCCGTTACCATATAAAATAAACTTCCCGAAACGTACGTTCAACCCGTCGAACGTAGTGGCGCGTAACTAACTGTTGATGATTTGCTAATTTTTGTTACTAGTTTCGATCACCTTTTAACATAGGGTACTTAAAAAAAATTGCCCAAAAAAGTCGTTGGTCGTGCGACGGGTTAAAAACATCATTTTCCCAAAATATCCAAAGTAAACGGATCTTCTCGGATTTGAATATTGTAGAAAATGGAATTTTAGCATTTTGAAGTTTTAAGAAACGGATCTCTCGTGTCTAAACGGTTCGATTTCAGAGCGTTTTGACCGCCGCGTTTTTTTCATTAGTGTCGACGTAAATATCGCAGAGGGGGATGATGATCAGAGTTAACTTTTTATACAAATGTGTGGGGCGGTACCGAGGCTTAGTCTGATTTTATCCAAAGCTGTCGCGATTTATCATTATTTTACAGCAATAATCGAGTGACACTAATGAAATTTAAAAAACGCACGTGTAAATTGATGATGGTTGTTTGTCATTGGGCAGGTTTCTGGTGTGTATGCTGCACAAGCTGGGATTCGACAAGGAGAACGTGTACGAGGAGCTCCGCGCCGCCGTGCACGCCGCGCCGCAGTTCCGCTTCGACTGGTTCCTCAAGTCGCGCACCGCCGTCGAACTGCAGCGGAGGTATAGTATAATTCCCAGGTGAATTTTTCGCTTCGAGCCCTTTATCTTTCAAAACAAACGGTATCGTCATAGTATTAAGGTTCAAATTAAATGTAATGGCTCGAAGCGAAAAATTCACCTGGGAAGATTTATACTATAAACATTCTTATCATGGCCCACAGTACATAATAGGAATAGGAATCCGACTCGGATGGGCGGATATCTTTTTGTCTAATATCCCACACTATGTTAGTCTTTGACCGGTGTGTGTTGTCAATGATTAGTGATTTGATTACCAGTGATCATATATACCTCACCTCTACAACCCTAAGGCACTGTCATATGTCATTGTGACATCATTGCACTGGTTTTGCTACAAAATCTATGATCACTAATGATTACAATACAATGACTCTGTTGTGCTCCTCAGTAATATAGAAAAACAAGTACATAAAAAATAAATAAGGTAAGCAATAGTAGCATTATCGCTTCGAAGCGATCTCTTGCAGGCAACCTTTTACAGTGGAAAAATAGTAAGGAATGGATTTCAGCAGGTGGTGCAATATAAAATAAATCTATCTATATAAATAAAAATGAATCACCGAAATGTTTGTACGCGCATAACTTCCGATTGACTGCACCAAATTGGGTAATTCTTTTTTTGTTGCGTTTGTTATTGTCAAGAGAAGGTTTTTATGAAAGAAATTTTAGAAAAAATAGAACGGGGACGAAGCCGCGGGCATCGGCTAGTAGCAATATAATTTACTTATTGCTCTGAAATATGGTCGCTCTCTATGGGCCTTATAACCCTTTTCCAAGCAGTGTATTTACTTTATTTAGCTACCCCATAAATCTACACAAATATTTGACTTCGCTCCTTTTACAATATGGTAGAAAATGAACTGAATTTGCTTAATCCAGTTCAGGTAAACAATATAACACAATTATTAATTTTGTAGTAGCAATCTAAATAGACGGGGCTTGCAAAAGCAATGGACAGTGCTGTGTGTGTCATTTCTGAATTTCAGATCAAATCAGAAATGAGATTCGCAGAAGAACTGATGAAGGTAGAAAGAGTCAGTGAATGCGATTTCGAGCTCCGGCCGCGCATTATACAACATGGCCACTGGTTTCACAATCATATCAAAACAACTAACTTTAATTCCAAATTTACATCTTTTCAGATGTAATACGCTTATTACGTTGATCGAAAGAGAAAACCAGGAGCTGGAAGAAAAGGAACGCGCAGAGAAGAAGAAGAAGAGCGGCAACGTCAACCAGAACACGCCCGGAGGCGGCGCGGGCGGCAAGGGCGCTGCCGGCAAGCGCAAGGCAGACAACACTCCCGATACCGCCCAAAAACACAAGAAAAAGAAGAAATGAAATCCGGTCAAACGGAACATCCGTGCCGCAAATAACAACCGAACCAGATGAACATTTATTGCACCTAGGAATTAAATAGAAGCTAGATACAACGCTTAGAAATAACCCTTTTTATTACCTTTTGTTTTGAAGCTCCAGTGATCTTGCAACAGTGAGTGGCAAGATATCGGCAGTGAGTGTGCCCTTGCAGAATTTTCTTCGTATCGAATATGCAGTGTGTGTGTGTGTTGAGTGAGTATTGCAATAAATTGAGTGTGACTTTAGTTGATTTACTTCATGGCTCCTCCAACTAGCAGTATTTTTTTTAAATCCTAACTTATAGAGATCCGCATAATAAAATTGTTATTCAGTGGGTATTAACTTTG
The DNA here is from genome assembly GCA_947563465.1 of Archips xylosteana. Lineage (NCBI taxonomy): Eukaryota > Metazoa > Arthropoda > Insecta > Lepidoptera > Tortricidae > Archips > Archips xylosteana. The sequence goes on from OX387349.1 coordinate 10,544,329, forward strand.
TCAGTAATAACTGTAATTTGGTCTTCACATTAAAATTTGCTCTCTTAAGTTTTTAAACTGTGTTTTGCTGCTAAGTTAATACCCATGGTGATAAGGAACCTTTCATTCAATCGATTTTTCAGTAAGATTATCTAACGACGTGCGTGTGATATAATTAAATAGGTATTCGTGAAACAATTAGAAACAAGTGATATTTTTACCTATGAAGCGTTAAAAACAGGTCATGAGATTTTACATTTATTACAATAAAGTGATACTCAATCAGATGTACTCGTTTCGTTTCTCTCTGCAACTTTCCTAAATACAGTAACGTTTTGGTCATAAGTGGCCAGAACCTTAGACTATCACAAAAAACACCACACTTGGTAATTATGAGAAGAATTTATTAAAATTTTACACTGATTATGACATTACATAATAATAACGATAAATACGGTCTGTGTAATATTCATAACGTCCAGACTGCACAGTTCACTCGGCGAAGGGGCCGCGCGGCGGCGGCGCGGCCGGCTCGGATCAAGACGAGGCGGCGTCGCCGTTGTCCTGGAAGTTACTGTTGGGCGCGAACGGCGCCCCCAGCCCGTACAGGTGCCCGCTCGTGCTCTCGATATTGCCATCGAAAAATATCTGTAAAAAAATAATTTAAGTCTGGCAATGCTTGTCGAAAAAAAGCCGTGATAGCCTACTCCAAAGAGTATTGTAATATTGTAATATTATATGAACATGAGGTAAACGGTTGACATGTAGACAAAAAGAAGATCGATGAAGACATCGACGAGGAACTTCAAGGAACAATAATATGTTGCTGTGCCCTTGCAGGGCGTCACATGTATACCTGCTGTCTGTTCCACCTCTATAATATGTAATGTGATTTGTAATAAATAATTTTGATTTAATAGCAAATGCTAACAAAAATGCGTGAGCTGGTCGGCACACTACTTTTTAAAGGGGTATGTATTACAATACCGAAGTACGAAAGACCGAATGTATTAAAACATCGAATGGGTCAAAAGACCGACACGATTTTTTTCTGAAACCGTTAACTTTTTAAGATTGTTATAAAACAAACCTAACCCAACCTAATGGGTTCTGTATGATGTCGTTTTAATAAATTCTGAGAAGTTTACGGTTTCAGAAAAAAATCGTGTCGATCTTTTAACCCATTCGATGTTTTAATACATTCGGTCTTTCGTACTTCGGTATTGTAATACATACCCTTTTAAAGTCGCCCCGCAGTTCAAAGTCAACCCGGTTTACGGTATCAATGAAGGAGGCTTACGTCTAGCAGTGGACGACGTCCTAGGGCTAAAATGATGATGATAGTCATGTTCCCTATTTTCTTTTATGCCAGAGCGTGCAAGTCCACCTTGCATCCCCCTCTCTCCCAGAGCCCATGTGAACAATTGAATTCCCAGTAGTATTGAGGGGTGGGTCGATTTCAGAGCGTTTTGTCAGCATTTTTTAAATTTCATTAGTGTCAGTCGATTATTGCTGTAAAATAATGATAAATCGCGACAACTTTGGATAAAATCAGACTAAGCCTCTGTACCGCCACACATTTATATAAAAAGTTAACTCTGATTATCATCCCCCGCTGCAATATTTACGTCGACACTAAAAATGAAAAAATAAAAAACGCGGCGGTCAAAACGCTCTGAAATCGAATCTGCATACAATTCGGAATAGCCGGCCCGAGCGATGGATTGAATATTAATACATTATGCAATGGGTTGAATCTATCTAATACCTTTAAACGAGCAATTCTTGTATATATATATATATATATATAATCAGGATCTCGGAAACGGCTCCAACGATTTCGATGAAATTTGGTATGTGGGGGTTTTCGGGGATGAAAAACTGATCTAGCTATGTTTCATTTTCAGAAAATCGCTTTTACTCGTGTTTTCTGGCTATTTTTGTTTGCATTAGAATATAAAGCTAAATTTCGCCGACTTCGAGCAGATCATAATGGCACATTAGAAATCGGGTGGTCGCGGATCCAGCCGACCTCGGTTCGATTCCACGTTTTTTTTCAAGATTTTTAGTTTTTTTTTTAAGTTTATTTTTCATGAGAAAACGTCAAGTTTCTTCTTTTGTGAGAAAAAGTTACTTTTTTGTTAGAAAAAGTATTATAGGGAACGTGCAGTAACTATAGGCGGCAGCACTAATGCGACAGAAGAGACACTATGCGGACAGTAAAACAAACTTATCAAGTTAAAACATTCAAATTGATGGCACCCTTATGGCACCAGTTGGCAGCACCGTCTATGTGCACGTTCCCTATTGGGAGCACAGAACAGGAAAAGCCGGTTGTCCGTAAAGTCGGTTTACGGGCGATAGTTTAACCCCCCCACCCCCTCCGGTGTTTTTGTCAAATATCTTGAAAACGGTGCATCCTACAGCAAAATCAATGAAATTTTCACCCCCCCTTTAATATCCCCGCGATCCCTCCCCCGCATCCCCCCGCACACCCTCACCCCCCCACCCCTCCGGTGTTTTTGTCAAATATCTTGAAAACGGTGCAACCTACGGCAAAATCAATGAAATTTTCATCCCCCCTTTGAAACGCCCGAACCCCCTCCCCCGCCCCCTTTCCCCCGCATATATATAATCAGGATCTCGGAAACGGCTCCAACGATTTCGATGAAATTTGGTATTCGGGGGTTTTCGGGGATGAAAAATTGATCTAGCTTGGTCTTATCTCTGGGAAAACGCTTGGTACCGAGTTTCTGCCCGAGCAGAGCTCGGTCGCCCAGGTACTAATATATTAATTTTAGAAATTTTCAGTTAGAACATTAGTTGTAACTGAAAATTTCTAAAATGTTTCTGATTGTGAAGGTGGTCAGCTGATAATAAAACTATCATTTTTGAAATAAAGATAATGCTGGAATAACGCTTTAGCTCGGAAATCCGATTATTTCTGGCCGTGGCAAAGGACACGAGTCCTGAGTAGTGTCAAGGATACAACGAACTTCAGGGAGGACTCCAAGAGGCGCCCTAATGTAATTATGTGTGTTGATTTAGATATAATTGGATTTTCGTAGAGCTGACCTCAATGTCTTACGAGTGTAAACCTTGTTTACAAACAGGATTATGATTTCATTACGTGATAATAGGAAGATTTAATCAATCTAACTTACCCAGGTGTAGGTTAGGTAGGTATTATATACATAGGTACATTGGTTTCTTTCAATAAAAGTGTCCAAAATGATTTTCGACTACACAAAGCAGTGTGTCCGGCTAACCTTAATTGGTCTTACTAAAAAAACGCACACATGTCTTAGATGAACCTAAAATACCAGATTTTTATAAACAGACATATATCAAACACAGTAGACGACTAAAAAAAAACTGTTTAGTCCGTCAGTTAGATTATTAAAAAATATTGTACATTATAACCCAGTCGTCATCCCTATTCAATGATTGTTAAGTTGCTGTGCTGACAAGGAATGTAACTAATTATATTTAGATATGTATGTATGTGCTTCAAGACCAACTATGAAACCAAGGGTGAATAAGTAGGTAAACCCCCCAAACTGCATAAAAACTTTAAATACAAACAAAGTAAGATCAAAAACATGGCCAATAAGCATTGAACTCTTTTTAAGTAACATTGAATAACTACACCTTCCAGGAAAATGGGACATTCCAGGAGATCGATCTAGGAGCCCAGAATCCACTATTGAAATGTTTTCATGATTGATACATACATAAAACAAACTAATGAGGAACATAGAGTTCAATAGTCGCGCCATCAAGACGAATCAATTTATCAAAACCGGTTGAGCGGTTGAGTATTCACGAGCGGACATGTAAATGGACATACATGCATACAGGTCAAACACAACCTCTTCCTTTTGGGCTTCTCCGTACTTGGGTAAAAATATGGAACCCTGAAACGGGAGCGAGAGTAGTCTGACTTATCGCACTGTTGGCTACCAGGGGCCTGTTGCATAACAAAGTACAACTAATAATTACAAGCGGAACTCTCGCTTCAGTACTTTGTTATGCAACAGGCCCCAGGTGGCGCCTGCTTGAAACTACCACTACACACATTTTACATGGCGTTCGCTCACCCGTCAGGCGTGATTGTGGTCAACAATAAACATTGCTGAGTCATATCGTCACGTCACTACTTTGAAAACCAAACTGAACTTTATTGCACACTCATTAAAGTTCAATTAGCCAGAATATCGATTTTGAGATACGAGCTTTTTTCAAAGTAATGACGATATACCGCGTAAAGACCAAAAGTTGTCTGTCCTTTGAATATAAAATTAGCGACTCCGAGTCAGCAAACATATGATTTATTTAAAAGGGCCGAAAGTTAGCCAGGATTCCCACACGCCGATGTAGACTTAAACAAAAGGGAATGTAGACTTGACAGGAGAGACACGAACAAAAAAAAAATAGTATGAACCTGTACAAACAATGCATCCCACTACCAGTTGCAGTCACTAAAGGCCCAATGGAGCAGTTTTAAAAGGTACAAGTAAAAAAAAACTTATTACCTCTTTAATCTTGAAAAATGCCATGCCGGTGAGGTGGGAGTCGGAGCCGGCTTGATGCTGCGGGCCCACGCGCCGCAGCTCCAGCTGGTCCGCCACCTCTTGCAGACCACCCTTCAGATTCTTACACAGCTTCATCAAGTACTGGAATAGGTTAAAAAATTGCTCTTTAATAAGTGCCAACGTTGCTTGACCTGCAACAGCTAATAACTAGATTGATGCTAGGAGGTGCACTTGCAACCCCCTGTTATAAAAGAAAATATAGAATAAGACTAAGATCCAGAAAAAACCTATCAACGTACCCACCTAGAAACAGATTCAATGCACCCTCCTGAAAAGCCTCATTCGCTGGTGAGTGTGCGGCCCCATTAGGTCAATACAATACTATTGTTTGTTGAAAACCAATTTATGAATTTGTATTCATTGGTTCTGATGTATAAGTTGCCGACTGTAATTTTTATTTGCTACTTGCTTTGGCATCCAGTTACATCCATCAGTGGTGTGGAGCAGTAACAGTTTGATTCCCAACAGGCTGCCTAAATTTTTTATTTGACATCAGTGAAGGCAAGTATGGCCAGAACTGTACACTAACTATGATGACTTTCATCCAAAAACATACCAAACTCAAGCTTGTCTCATTGTCTAAATTGCCTAGCGAAATTGTTCACTCCACACTACTATTATCTACACCAAATTAAATGTCCATTATATTTAATTTGCAAGATTTGTTTGTGATTTTGTCAGGTGGAAAAGTAAAACCAAATTAAAGCTTGTAAAATTTGAGAAAGTAAATAAACACTTACTTTTACATCATAAACATTTGGGAAATATAAACGCAGACTTTCAAAAAAATCAGTCTCCTCCTGAGGAAGATTTTGGTCCGTTAGCAGCTTTAGCAAGTATCCAAAATCGTATCCAGAATGGAAACTCAGCCAATTAATGTTATCCATTAGCACAATTCCTGAAAAAAAAAATATATGGATGGTAAGTGAAAAATATACTCTTAATGTTTAACAGTTTGTTTGTTTTTTGGATATTTGGATTTGGTTAAATTTCAATCCAGTATAATAAGTAAGTGCATTATCTTTATTTATGTCATTACTAGCTGTGTTGCCTGCACACCAGCAAAAAAATATTTTATCACTATTCCATGGGAACTATGCAATTTTCCGGGAATAAGCTTATTATAGATGTTAATCCAGGTTATGAACTATCTGATTTGACACCCTACACTTCAGTTAACTCGTGACCACGGTTGCTACAATTTGGCCGAAACGTCGAGGTAAATAAATAAATAATTATTGCGTGATAAGTCCCGTTTAGTTTAGAAATTATCTGACCAAATTTTATCAGACTTTGTCAAACCGTTTCAGTGTGTAAGTATGGCAAACATCCATACATACAAACTTTTGCATTTATAATATTAGCAAGATAATCAAAGTGTTAAGGCTGATTGCCATATTGATTTATAAGTGACCTGCATAGGTGAAGTAGTGTTAAATGAATACCTAAAATAAAACAAACAAACAGTTATGTTTTCTTTAGAATAATTTAATTGCAGTCACTACATAGTATAAAACAAAGTCACTTCCCGCTGTCTGTCTGTCCCTATGTATGCGTTTTTTTTTATCAGATCAGAGTGATTCAAGAGGAAGGTTTTTATGTATAATACATGCATAATTGCACCCGTGCGAAGCCGGGTCTGGTCGCTAGTGCTTTATAATATAACTCAAATTCATAATTACTATACTAAACGGGACTTATCATGCAATTAATATTTAACTCAATGTTTCGGCCACATTACAGCAGCCATGGTCATGAGTTAACACTAGTTAGTTAGTGCATGATAAAGTTAAAGTCCCGTTTAGTATTGTAATTATGAGTGAAAATCACAAAACTTTAAAACAGTATTACTCAAATTCTTAAAGTTTACTCTTACCTGAAGACATAAGTAGTTCTGCAAACTCTAATGGCTCAATTCCATGTTCTTCATGCTCCCTAAACTGGAGCCCTGAATTCTGCAGTAGATCAATAGAATCTTGTGCATACATATCTTCTCTGCAGATGAAAAACACTGAATAAGAATCAATATTTATTGGACAAAGAAATGCCTTCGTAGTGTTTTAAAAGTGTTTGCCAGCTATTACATAAACCCCTTAGGGGTTTTCAATAGTGGCTCGTAATTTTTCCACTCATTTGTACCTCTTTGATTATATTAAATAAATTAAAAAAAAAAAAAACCTTTGCAATTGGGCTCACATATTTTATCATTGAAAAAATGTTAAAAACAACGAGAAAAGAGACTCTTACTGTAGGTTAAACTTAAAATTGAATTGCCATGTTGTACAGCCTGGTGGGGTCTTTCCATTTTCATCCATGAATGTGAGACCAAGTTGAATAATCCTCAGCAGATCTACATTGCATCTGGAAATGAATAACCTTAGTTAAATATTGACAATGTTAGTTTGCAGTTTTCTTTGATGAAGATGAAATAATGCACTCAATTTTTATTCTAGGTTACATATGTATATTATCGATGGATACTTTTTAATTACCTAAGTAGTTGGTATTGATAGTCTGCTGTGGATCTGAATTCACCGATAGGTCTGGCCACTACTCCAGGAAACTCTGTGTCCATGGCCACCCAATGATACTTCTGGACAATCTGTTAAAAAGTTAGATCTTATTTTTGATACTTTTGTAGAAAATACAAAACAAAGAATTTATATATAGCTAAGTAACATGGACGTACCTGTCGAATAACATGAAATTCTTCATGGAGATTGTGGTTCCAGACATTTTTGATAGCACAATCATCTTTTAGAGAGTTCATTGTACCGCCAAAGCTAGCGGCAGGCATCTGTAAAATCATAGCTTTCGAAATATTAGTCAATTTTGCTTTAACGATATTATGACACTAACTTAGTAAGTACAAAATGTACTCAAACAGATTCTTAGTATAACGCTTGCTTTACTTTACGGAAATAAGAGTCTTCCACTATCAGGTTTTCGGCACTTTTTTTCTAAATTTCAACTGCAACTAGTTTATCCAGGGGCACCTGCGCGAAGATTTATTAAAATCAATAAATAAGCCGGGATGAAAGCCTTCGATATTTTATGTTACCATAGTGATACTGACCTTTTATTTGTTTTATCGTTCCTTGGCTTCTATGACTATTCTGCTGAACCTATTTAAACAAGTAGAGCAATCGGCACCATTATTATATCTAACTTATTTCATGTTTGCCATTGCTGATTGCAGTTGCATTCAGAATCTGTCCGACTGAATCGAATTCTGACGTTATTTTGACACTGACAGCGATAATAGTGCAACGATCACGACCACAGATAAGGAAAGTAAATGGCAGGGAGCAACGTTTATTATTTATTAACTGCGGCTCAATTTTGGCAAAATTATGGCAATGTTTATATTTTTGTAACTAGTGTTTACCCGTAACATTGGCAGGGCAGAATTTATAGAAATACCTAAGTATTGTGTGCAACGCGCTGAGCACAGTCCATCGCGTCGCGCGCACGCCCCGCGCTGCCCTGCCGTCTGTGGAAGGCTTTAGAACCTTGATTTTCGTACAGACTGGGCTGTGATTAGATTTCTGGCTGTACTTACCAACATTACGGCGCCAATTGTGTCACACGGACGGATATTAAAACTTTTTTTTATTTACTGATTTTTCCCGCAAATGCGATCTCTATGTTCAATATGTCCATTTGTTTTGTTCATTTGGGCTAGGGAATCCTAATAAATATTCTACACAAATTTAATATACTACTAAATAAAATGATATAAAATTTATTTATTTTATTTTATCTCAAACCAATCAAACATCGTCGCTGATAATTTGTATGTAAACTTTAATTTTATTCTGGTGTCGTTTGTAAACAAGAACAAACGAAGTTTAGAAATAAGAAAATACCGAATTTTAAACTACCGGCGACCAGCCAATTAACTGTAGTAGATTCAAAGTAGATTAGAGGCTGCAGTGAATTACGTAGGCGCATTGTATTTAAAGATTTCGAAGTGTAGCTAAGAGCTTACCTAGCCTGAATCTATAGATGTGTTAGTACTCTTTACTGTTTGCACCTACTTACTTAACTCACGTGATACCTACCTGTACGCAGTTATATAGATAGAGCCATGGTAGAGTAAAAAACAGGTAGAGTAACATAATATAATATAGCAGATTATATTAAAAGTAGAATAACTGTCAGTCTGTCAACTCCAATCCAAAGGGAATTTGATTTTGAGGGAGGGGATTTGTTTGGAAAGCCAAACGAGGGCGAATAATACCTACATTATACCTACTTGGAAAGTTCCAAACAAAATTCTAAGAAAAATATTACTTTTTAAATACAGGTAGTACAGCTTATTAGTACACCGTAGTAGAACCTTATCCGGGCCTTATACTACAAAGTGCAAAATTCGAACTTCGTATCGTGCCATTCCTCTCACGCTAATAGTATTTAATGCAATAGCGAGCAAGACGATGCGATACGAACTTCGATTTTCGAATTTCGGAGAAGCCCCCCTGGGCGTGTCCGACACGCTCTTGGACGGTTTTGTTCTTCGATCAACAATACAACGTAGTATTGTTGATCGAAGGTTTTGTTATATGGAAAGATGCTTGCTGCGGATGTGTGTTCTGGATCTTTCTCGAGCGGAAACATAGCAAGCTAGCATTAGTGGAAACAGTCACATAGTTTCGTAGCGTAGCTTTCACATCCTCGCAGTATGAGCTCGCTATGGCTGCGTAGCACATCTCTGGTGGAAAGGCACTTATATGTTAACTGAGAGATATTGCAACCGAATACATGCTTACCTCAAGCTTTTCTCACTTTCTAGGTTATCCAACGATGTGCACTCCACGCCACGGCTAAATGCATGTGGACTCCATTGGGGTTGTCTATTTTTTTGTAATGTTATAGTAAATCGAAAACCATTTCAAGGTAAATGCTTTTTATTAAAGTCGCTTTCTGTATTTTTAGTATACCTAATGTAATTAATTTATTACATATCAAATAAGCATTGACCTCGATTTGACATAATACATAATTATGTCGTGAAATATTAGTTGTACCTACTTTATTCTGTGTGGAATAGAATTATTTAGAATGCAAGCCGCTTCCAACCGTAATGATTGGGTATCAATAATGGGGGAAGCCTCTATGTCCAGCAGTGGACGTCCTACGGCTGAGATGATCGATGATGATGATGATGGTGAATTTAATTTTAAAATGAACTAAATGAAAAAAAACCGGCCAAGAGCGTGTCGGACACGCCCAAGATAGGGTTCCGTAGCCATTACGAAAAATCAAGTAATATTTTTCTAAGGATTTCGTATGTGTACGGAATCTTCCAAGTTTAGGTATCGTTAATACTTTGAAAAAAGCTCGTATCTCAAAATCGTTAATCTGGCAAAGTGAACTTTATTACGCGCAAATCAAGGTTCAGTTTTGTTTACATGCTGATTTGAGATATGAGTTTTTCAAAGTAGTGACGGTATGTTTAATACCATAATTAGGCTACTATTTACTCTTAAACTACAAATAATTCCCAAGCAATCTTAGCCGCTATAATTTTCCTTGTAAATTTAATATATTTACTACCATTTTGAATTTTTTCAAATTTTTCCACCCAGCAGTTTAGATTTTAGAGGGGGGGGGGGGACGGTCGATTTTAATGAAAATTTTCACTTTAAAGTTGAATATTTCGCAAACAAATCACTGAATACAAAAATCATGTAAGCAACCCCCCAATGGTTTTAAAAGACCTATCCAACGATACCCCACACTATAGGGTTAGTCGAGAAAAAAAAAAATCACCCCCACTTTACGTCTATGGGAGGTACCCTAAAAAAAATTTTTTTTGTTTTTTTATTTAACCACTTTGTCGGCGTGACTAATATATATATTCATGCCAAATTACAGTTTTCTAGTACTAACAGTCTCTGAGCTTAGCCGCGGACAGACAAACAGACGGACAGACATGGCGAAACTATGTATAAGGGTTCCTAGTTGACTACGGAACCCTAATGTTGTAGATAATTAGTTTCTTATAATTGACTTTTGTATACAAAAAAAGTATAAAAACCACAGGTAATTTTTTTAGTCAATCCCAATTACGTGTTTCCCAACTTTTCAATACTGCGCTCCCTTTGCAAGTTGTGAACCTTTTGTGACGCCCTTGTAAAAGAACGTAAGTAGATACCTTATAATCAAAGATACGTAGATACGTGTAGCTCTAGGTACACGTGTCGGGCCTTGAGAGTGCCGTCTCGCGAAGCCCCTGGGTTTGGGAACCTGTGTATTAATCAATCATCTGTGCTATACTCGTACGTAGTTTCTTTTTTGCTTTACATTTGATTCTGTAGCATGTGTGAAGTCTCTTAAGCTAAGTGTTGCGCCCCACTGCTGGGCAGCGCACAACCGTCTCGCGATTCGCGGATCTGAGAAACTTAAACTAACTTAAAATCTACCACTTACATATAAATGTCCGTCCGTCCACTCTTCGGGAATAGGGAAGGGAATAGCGCTATGTGGGGGTAAGGATATAAGGAATTATCAACACTTAGTCCTTCACAAATGCCCCCAGTTATTACACACGCGCCCGGGGTCAAAACCGTCCCACAAATCACGGCATCGTGTCAATGATTATATCCAATAATATTACAACACAAGGTTTTCAAAATCCAAAACAGAAACCAAAACGCGCTTTGTAGCCACGAACCAAAACTCGAGTCCAAATTACTTTACTGGAAAGTTCCAACCAAGTGCTCGAAACGGGAAAGCAACACACGTCCAAATTCAAGCGCGAGTGACAGTTCAACTGACAGCTGTCTCCCACTTTTTTCTTAATTTACGAAGCGCGTTCCGATACACGCTTTTCGGGTCCGAACACTAAGCTTATATTTTCTTTTAACTTCAGCTATTCGACTTCTTCTTGAGAGGAGGCCTATGCCCTGCTGTGTGACGTATATGTATAGGCTGGGATGATATACGGCGATAATCAAACCGCAATCTGAACGGGACTGTCAGAACTGTCATTTCATACATATTTTGACGTAAGCATATAGAATTACTGTCAACTCCAATCCCTTTCTAAACTCGCCCTGATATAACAAGCAGTGCGACACAAGATAGGACAGGCTAAGTAAAGTTTTTTGAAGAGGTGCTAAATATATTTTTTTTAGACAGTAGTCTTCTTCTAGACCGAGAAACTGCAGCTGTTTTATTTTTATCTCCTATTGTTTACTGGAAATATTTTTTTAAGTGTTCGAGATGACATTTGTGAGTTTTAATGGCTGACAAGCGGTTCGTGCTCAGTACTTAGCAGAAATAGAAAAAAAAACGAAGTCAATTGTCAATGTCAAATGAAATCTAACCGTTTGCGTTTCGTTTACTTTGCATTGTCCAAAAAGCAGTTCCAAAATAATGATCAAAAATATTCAATCGTGATTCAATTATCGTGCATAAGTCGTGGAGAAATGCGGTAAAATTGTAAATCCGGATTTTGTGCGGAGGTTGTTAAAAATAGTCCAAAAATCACACCAAAACGCAAAGCAAACGAAACGCAAACGGTTTGACATGGACAAAAGTGACAGATGACTTAGTTTTTTTTCTGTTTCTACTAAGTACTGAGCACGGACCGCTTGTCAGCCATTAAATCTCACAAATGTCAACTCGAACACTTAAAAAAATATTTCCAGTAAACAATAGGAGATAAAAATAAAACAGCTGCAGTTTCTCGATCTTCAGAACGCCGACTGTCGAAAAAAAATATAATTAGCACCTCTTAAAAAAAACTTTACTTAGCCAATTAAATAATTTACTAAATTTGTCTGCTGAGAACTGTATTTTTTACTTAAAATGTGCTTATAATCTTCCATAAAAATGTATAGAAAAAAATAATTCCCAATCCGCACTGGGCCCGCGTGGGAACTACGGCCTAAGCATCAGCTCAGAATGAGAGGAGGCCTGTGCCCTGCTGTGGGATGTATGTATATATAGGCTGGGATGATGATGATGATGAAAAATATAATAATGGGGTAAACTTTTTGTGTTTGTATGTCACAATAGTAAACAACAACATGGCTATTTTGGGCAACATACAGTTGAACATGAAGCAGCATGCACATGCAGGTAACCGTTATTGTGGTTAAGTTTATTTTAGTGTAAATAGCAGTTTGTTCACTCTGTACTAAGTAGCTAAGTTCAAAATCAGTAAATCCGTGGATGATTCATTATATCAGCCGTAAGTACAGTCAAGGACATTAATTCATGAGCCACCATGGAACCTCTTCAAACGAAAAGTTATTACGATTTTCTTTGTTAATTAATGCTATGACACTATGACGTATACAGTGAAATGTTTCCATGGTGGCTCATGAATTAAAGTCCTGTGTGTGTGGGAACTCTATCTACATTTTTCTCAGGTATGTAGGTAAATAAGTTTCACCCGTAAGGTAACTTAGCAGATTTGGCGTAGGTATACCCGCTTCTTAAATATAAATTACCTTTAAAATTAGAAAGCTGTAATAGTACTTAATTAAATGTAATTCCGCCCATGAAAACACGTAGTATAAGACGCCCATCGACTGAAAGTAAAAATAAGTAAGTAAGTAAGTATTGCACCAAAATCGCAAATAAAAACAACTCTACCAACATTCGGGTGATACACTCATTCAAAGGATAATTACCTTCCAAAAGCAAAGTTGATATTACTCACAGCACCTAGTTACCTACTGCCAACAATTTCGTGGCGAAGCGGGGTAGTTGTGCCAACAAGAAATTATTTTTTTTCAGTGGGGGTAGATGTACTTGTTAGGGCATTTTATTTTATTATTGAACCAGTATGCTCTTTCCTTATAACTCAGCCGTTAAAGCGTCGACCACGAACCGTAAAACGTATAGGAATCTAATTTAAAATAGTTTACCTAAAGCAATATTTTTGAGATTTTACGAGTGAAAAATATAACGGCCTGTTATAAAAATGTAGACGAGTAAAGACTAAGCCAATTACCCGCGACTGAAGAGAGAATGAATGTACGTCTAACGTTATAAATGCATGAGAGATTTGTAAGTAAGCTACGATAATGGACGTGCTTTACTCATGCTACATCATGTTTTGATAACAGCTTGTCGTTTCAGGCAATTTAACTTTGGCGTCAGACCTTTCGAATAGGCGGTCATTAAACGATCAAGGGTCGCAATTTCCAGACTGATTGGCTCCAAACCGTTTCGTACGCTATTTCATCAAATCGTTTCGTTCATAAAATAATATACTATACTATACCACTTACCGTTATTGTATAGATGGAGTATTACCAGACGTGGTAATAGCTTGGATATCGTATCTAATATCTTTGCTGACTTGCTATACGAACACCCTCCGAGATTGCGTTCTGGAACAATGTAACGTTTGCAACCCAATTTCGTTCATATAACTGAAAACGCGTAGCGTGCCTGTGTGGTATAGAGTATGGTATAGAATAGACCGCCTGTGACAAGCCGCGAAGCAGTCGTTCGCGCTCTTCCACGGCGGCAGGTTGGCCGCTCGCAAACAACTTTTCAGTCGCACCAACATCGCGCCAACTTTACGACTACAACTTTTTCAGAAACGAGTGAACCTACCCAGATTTTTTTTTCGTTTAGTGATTTATGTTTAGTTTTACTTGAAGATAGGACCCTTTTAACGGTGAGTTGATTTTGGAAATTAATGCAGATTTTGTTTTTTTTTTTATACTATTATAAAAGCGTTTCGATTGCGACACTGATTTATTGTATTGCCTGATGGCCCCAAAAATGCGAGACCCACTTAACTCTGTTCTTTTCTATTTCTGACATGGAATTGGAATGGTAAGAAAAAAACGATACGATACGATTTGACTGTTTAATTAAGTAGGTAGCCTGATTTAATATTAGAGTACGTAAGGAGCTATATTTTTATACAGGAACGTCTAACGAAATAATATTAAAATACTACAGAATAAATAAGATCGACGAAAAGACGAAGGTAAGTGCTTCAATTCATTATCCACGATACGGAGAGTTAAGAAGTGGGAGCGAAAGGACGGCACTCACTAAGAATATTCTGGCCACTTAAATTTCCAGTCAAAATATATGAACAGACAGTTAATTATATCTTCAGAGTTACGTAGTGACATTGCAAAAAAAACATTCGTACCTACAATTTTTATCACAATTGCTTTCAGGTTTTTATTAATCAACGCCGGATAAATTGGCAGTTGATTGCTTTAAAAGTAGTTTACTAAATGGCATTAACAACTCCGAAGAAAAATATATTCAAAGTTTATAAAATTATTCTCCAAGCAAGGATAATGGTTTGAGTATCTAGACCCTGAAATTCCATCTTCAACTGAAATCCCATTAGCGAAGTGTCCAAGTCATGACCAGAAGTCCCTCGATAGGGTGAAAGTACAAAAAGGATTATGTTTAATTTCAGATTGAACTCGTACCGTTTCAGTGAGAAGTTCCTGAACAATTCAATAAACTCTTAAGACGCAAGGCTGCCCGAGTTGAGGTTGACGAATAAAAGTTTTAAACCATTTCGAAATTTAGACAAAATTTAGAACAAATTACCTTAAAAGCTGTAAGTCAAGCGTAGGAAAGCGATCTGTTGAAAAATTGTAAAAAATTAAAGAATTTTGCGAAAGGATTAATAATAAAATATTAATTACTTGATTTCAGATCAGTTCCATACAAAACTAACTACATCTATGTATATGTATAAAATGAAACGCCCTGACTAATCGACTGACTGACTCATTGGCGCCTACCTCAAACCTTTGGTTCTACTCGTAGAAGGCGGAAATTTTACATAGAGGTTGAATTTTTAATATAGACAAGGGATTAGGACGTAATGAGGGAAGGGAGTAGTATACTTTCCAATTTGGCAAGCAAGCAATTAGTTATTTAATTTGAAAAACTTAGAAACATTTTTCGAAATTCCTGTGGGATAAGGTTTAAAGAGGATTGTTTTACAGCCGGTCAGCTGTAGTTGTTATAGATACTTAACAGATAAAGAAAAAAGGGATTTATGTAGTCAATCTAACGGGATCGTATCTCTGTAAATAAACCCAACAAAAAAATTCCATATGAAGAGTTGCCAAGACGAGACCATCATATACCTTGCACTGTTAAAAAGTTATCAGATCTCATGTAGAGCCAAGCTTCTAACTCTACACGCCCTAAGTCTACGTACAAGCCCTAACTTCACAAACTCTACACCTTAGTCAAAATATGATGCCTTGGCCTTAATTATGTAGATTATAATATTACTAGGCTCTTCAAATGTGGCATACAAGTAAGTAATTGTTACTGGCTGGAGCTGTTATAGAGACTTGACAGATGTCATCCTTTAGGATGCACTAAGAATACAGGTGCACTAAGAAGGTATTTTTCGAATTTCCCGGGGATAAAGAATAGGGGTTCACCATAAAATTTATCTCTGCACGAATGAAGTCGCACGCAAGAGCTAGTTAAAAAAAATAGCAATGTGAACAAAATAGGAATTGAAGGAAAAAGAGAAGGAAAGAAAAATTACTTAATTAGGTTTTAAACAATTTATTGAATCGGTCGTTACTTTTCGTAGGTCCATATCCATTGATATGGACCTCAAACACTGTTTTGGAACTGAAAAAAATACTCGTAAAGTAACCATTTTGCTCACCAGCGACCTTATGATAGCCACATTTGAGCAAGAAATGTGTGTTTATGCAGTTCCTCCACCACCACATTGACTGACGCGTTTCGAACTCAACCAAAGCTCATCTTCAGAGCAACACAACCGTTCACCATGCTACCATCACACAGTTTAATAATTGTAATATGTAATTATTCGAATAATGAATATGAAGGATCAAAACTGATTTATTACTTACTTATAATCCATATTTTTTTGCCTACTATTTCCCTCACTGTAGTGAAGTGAAAATTATGTTTTATTCGGCAGCAAAGATGTTTAGCGTCATCTCATGTCTTGAAACCCTCGCTACACTCAGCATTCTCTTTTTTACCCCGCTCTTCGCACGTGGTTCAATGCTAGATTCTCTTGCACGCTCGGGAATCAATACAATACACGCGCTCACGCACGCATGCAATTTTAAAAATAAAGTTTGCGTCCGCGGTTTCTTCTCCCTTGTCAGAGAGTTGTGTAGCCATATAAAGCTATATATATGTATATAAAAGAGTAGGCTCACCGACCGACAAACAACGCATATCCTAGCTAGACAATAGCTAAAGAAATTAAATTCATAAAGAAGGATTTTTTAAAATTTTCACGGGTAGAAAATCAGCCTTTTTAGTTTTCCAAGGGAACACAGCCTCGGGCATTCTAGTGAAATATGAAAGTGAAGACATAAGAATTTAGGGGGCAAAATTTAATGACAATTTAATGACTTTAGTAGGAAGTTCCTCTATCGATAAACTAAGCTATTGACGCTTTTCCCATATACTTACAAAGTGATCGCTCCAACTTTTTTTGTAAAAATGAAATTTTATAGAAAGTATAAAAATGAAACAAAATAATTCTATAATATAAAAAAAAAATATAAATAATTCTATTCTATTTCTATTTTTTTTTATCCTCGTAAAGCCCACGACAAATTTTGATTATTATAATTTGAAATTTATTGTCAATCAAGCAAACGGGCCTTACGAGGTTAAGTATTGTAAATATTTTATAGTGCATTGGTGCTCATTACCATTATTCAGAAACTATCGTTTAAAATATGCTTTGTATTAACTGTATCATATTTGTCTCCGAAATAAGACTTACAAAATAATACAAACTTATAAACAAAGCTGGGGGCGATCACTAGTATATAAGAAAAGCGTCGATAGTTGAGTTTCTCGATAAAGGAATTCCCTACCTGTCATTAAATTTTGCCCCCTAAATTACTATGTCTGTATGAAACCAATAAAAATCGATAAAGAACACAAAACAGTCAAAAACAAAACAAAAGATTGCTACTGAAGTCACAAAAATATGTTGTTAACTTAATTATTAAATAAAGCTTTATTAGGTCATAGAGCCTGAGGTCATATGTAACGTTGTTACGGCGTTTTCTTTTCGTCATCACTGTTTCAGCAAATATTTTCAAAAGAGATTCTTAGGGTTATGTTATACAGTACCGATGATAACTCTAGTTTGACCAACGAAGTTGCGAATTGTCTTTCCGTTATGGCTGTAATTGTGGGATGGTAATGACGTATAACAGAGGACCCGTCTGCTAGCATACCGACTAGACACTGAAAGTTGCTTAATTTGAGTGATCAATCTATTTTTAATTTGGAATATCGGCGTTCCTGTGCTTATTGCAAAAAGAGCCTAAAGCAGGCGGTCTTCTTAAATGGCAAACCTCAGAAATGTGGAGATGCCATCTAGCAACATTTTACGAAATAAATGCCTCTACCAAGAATGTAATAATTAGGAGGATTCCGCGGCAAGCTTGCGGTTATAATTATACGCCTGGTTACATAATATTTACGTTATAATTAAATACCTATTGAATAATTATTTGTTTTTCTCAGCAGTAGGTACACGTTTGCTCAGGGAAATCCGAAATTTCTTAAAAATTTTTTGGAGGTTCGCATCTCATCCAGCGCACCCGCAAAATTTTTCCGTTTATAAAAAAATCAAGTATTGTTAGTAGGTATGAAATAAACAAGAAAAATAAAAAAAAATAACATCTCCCAAATGACAACGTTGTCAGCCAGCATCAATATTAAATTTAATGCTTAGGGATTTTTACGTCCTCATTTGTTGTATTGACTCTAAACACTGCACACTGAGTTCATAATTTTCCATGCAATGAGGCAATGGGGCTGGATAACCAAGTATCTATATAATAATTATATTAGGTAGGTATATATCTGTCATTAGAATTGCCGATGTCATCTTTGAGCTTCATTTATTGCAAAGATACGTCAGTTATCAGAGACCACTCTAACGTCGCTCAGTAGGAAGTTGTCGTGGTTGCCGAATACGGCTGCGAGAAATTGAAGATCGAAGGAAGTGTTAAGGAGTTAGAGCAAACGCCTCCCACGCTTGCGACCGCGCTTTTGCGGTCATATCATCATCAGGCCTTGGCAGCGGGCAATGGGCTCGAGCTCTCAACCGATGCTATTTAACTGCCATTTGTTTCTAAGACCATTAACAGTAAGGAAACTGTCACCGCAATGACCTTCAAAGTTCATCAATCATTCAAATATCTGTCTATCGTTAGAATCCATCGATATTCTACTTGCTCATTCAGCTAACTTGTTAAAGGAAGGGAACCAAACAAATAATTCAAGACTTTTCTTATTCACGAACCTACTCACGCCGCGAAAATTACTTACCGAATCGTGGGGAAGTTAAGTTGTTAAGCATACTTTTAAGTAGAGTGGTTTTAAACAAGTAATGGCATCAAGTAGCCCTTAGAAGGTAATTTTATACAGTCGGTATATTTTTGGTAATGATCTTAATTTTTTAAAAGCGTTTTCTTGTAAATCAGGCCAAAAGTATTTAGGACAATAGACGTTAATACCTACGAGTAAGTATTATAACTTGCAAAAGAAGACAATATAGAGCTCAGCGTTAAAATTAGGTACTTAATGCAAAAAACATTACAATGCTGTCGCTGCACTCTGCTGAACTGCATTGCGCCAGCGGATTAATGAATGAGAAAACAAGGGGATTAATAATTGCTCCATTTGTTATTTGTAATTGGTTTCAGTCCAATGTTTCAGGGTCAAGCGCTCTGTGACCGACTAATGATACCAAATGAAATTTGCTTCCGACAGACTTAAAAAAAAAACGGGGAAGCTTTTAATCTATGTGTATTTTACTTTTATATTTGAAGATTACTGACCTCAGAATTATTATGATTTGTGCTGTTCGACAGGATACCTACTGCTAGCAGCAGGTTCTTAACTACTTAATGGTATTTCACTGCCATTACATTATGGGGACATATCGATCAGGCAGGATCATTTGCTGTACGTAATAAAAATAAGGTACGTGTACATAGGTACATAAACACGCGCTGAAACTTAACCCTTGTTTTAGCCTTGTCTTGTTGTACTCAAATAAAGAAGACTTTAGAGGTATACATGTAATAAAGTTATAACATAAAAAAAGAAAAGTAGTACAAGCTTGAAAGTAAAGAATTCTATCTCTTTTCTCTGATTGCTCAATTTATTCCTACTTTGGTATGTACCAAATTGGCATTACTAAATTGATTATTACCGTCTACAGGTTATTTCAGACTGTAACACTGACTGTGACTGAATGTGTGTGGCTGTATGTTTTATTGAAGCATTTAGTTATAAAATCAGACGTATTAAAAAATATATGTATGTTCTATTTTGAGTTAAAATAGAGCGCTTTTCGCGAAAGGTCTAATTTAGATTCGTTCTTTGTTGAACGGAGTCCGTGCAAGCGAACACGATCTGATACAACAATAACTAAACCTGATAGCGTACACTGATTTACTAGAGGTACTTGTGTGTCTGCCCTTTGGAAGCGTTTAATCAAAATTCACAAAAGAAACAAATTTCAAAGAACCTTTTATTAACGCTGATGTAGGAAGATGGATCGCATTTTGCGATAAAATCATTATCGCTAATGATGGATTTCTAATAAAAATACGATCAGTTTGTAATGGGGATTCCCTGGTTTTGGATCGATACAATCGTACAAATCAAATTTTACTGGAAACTTTGACGTAACACGAGCCCTTATTTAAATACCCCGTAATTAACTCGTAAAAAAGTTACTCGTATGATTGTCATTCGTATGAGCGATGCGTGTTCCTTCGATCGATTGAGCCTCCGTGGACAGTGCGTGATGCGTGACAGATACGATTGAGTTGAGCGAGCATTTTTCAATTTTGTCATCCCAAACAATTTAGAACTACGAACTCAAGCTTTTGAAAGCTTTTGAATGTAAAAAATGGTCCTTGTCACGTCGGCTAATTCCTAGCGCTCATTAAGAACTGTTTTGCCTCGAATACAAATGACTTAATTACCCTAATTGGATTGGGATGAATAAAGCTACAATAAGTAAAATTTGTAAGAAAAGTGGGGATTATTCGTGTTTCATAACAAGAAACCTTTGGTGTCAACTAACTCAATTTACTAACAAAGGTCAGATGCGGAGTACATATACATATATTATTTTAAATAGCTATTTTTGTAATAAAATACTTTTTGAGTTTTTTTTTAGTTATTATATTCTGAGTTATTTTGAATTTGAAAATAAACTAAAGGACATATAACTCTGTAAGAGCTCTTATAATTTAGATTAAGTACTTAATTACTTAGTAAGTAATATTACAAGTGAAATTATATACGTGATTAGTGTAATTAGTGTTTTTAACTCAGTTTATGATGGGCAGTAAAATGCATTAATTCGATTGTTTTAATTAGCCTTAATTAGAGGTGTCCATACATTGAGTTTGTGATTTAATTACAACAAAGTATGAACATTCCAAATTTTTTTTAGACTAATTTATAATTAAGTTAATGCATTAATGAGCAAACTGTTGGGACTTTTCAAAGCATTTTAAAAGTTATCACAATTGTGCACGATTTTAAATAATACACTGTTCGTATTTATATTTCCTTGATATAATGTTTTCATCCCTATTAAACCTATTATAATATACCTTTCACAACATAAAAATTATAATCATTACTTCATCAGATGAACTGTTCGAATTGCTGCCTGCGGCTAAATTCCACTAACGCACTTCGACGAACCGCCTGTCTTTCCATCCTCACCATCTTGATGATTGGCAGTCTAGTACCGTGCGTTTTAAGCGAAACTTCTTTCCTCGCACGACGAAGATTTGGAATCAGCTTACTGCGGCAACATTCCCGGAGCGTTACAACTTAGAGATCTTTAAATAAAAAACGAGCCGACCAATTCCTAAAAGGGTCGGCAACGCACCTGTGATTCCCCTCGTGACGCGGGTGTTCATGGGCGACGGTGATCGCTCTCCATCAGGTGACCCGTCTGATCGTTTGCCCCCTCTTAAATAAAAAAAAGATGAGAAATTAATTGATCGCTGGTCAGTTTATTACAAAAAAGTATTAGGTAGAATTTTTTTAGATAAGCTGATAATTGCAAGAGTTGGCAATTATTTTTTACGCCTGGAGTTAAGAGCTACTTCGTGCACTCGTAACTAATAAAATTTCTACAACCCCATTTGAAACAAAGCTCGTAAAACAAAAGCTGGGTTCTGAAATACCTTTTATTGTATAATACGCTTAAAACCCTACCTACCTCTGCCCTACAACTATTATTAATATTACCGAGACGTTATTTTGTATTCTACACGATACTCGTAGTTTCAGTCATACAATAAATTAATAAATTTTGACAGATATACTAGATTAACCCCCTGTTTCACCATTCATTGATCAAATTTATTTGACGGATAAATGTGATGCCGTCTCTGTTTGTTTTGTTCGAATAGACGGAGACGGCATCACATTTATCCGTCAGTTAAAATTAATCAATGGGTGGTGAAAAAGCCCCTTAATGTACTATTTAAACATATTTCATATACGGAAAGTGCTTTTCTTTTTGACTTCATCATCATCATCATCCCAGCCTATATACGCCCCACTGCAGGGAACAGGCCTCCTCTCAGAATGAGAGGGCTTGGGCCGTAGTTCCCACGCCGACCCAGTACGGATTGGGAACTTCACACACACTATTGCATTTCCTCGCAGGTGTATACAGGTTTCCTCACGATACCACTAAATTACCGTAAAGCTCATGGTAAATTTGAAATGTAAATTTTGCACATAAATTCCGAAATCTCAGAGGTGCGAGCCGGGATTTGAACCCACGACCCTTTGCTTGAGAGGCTTTAGGTCAAACCGCTAGGCCACCACGGCTTCATTTTGAACGTTTTTGTTTTAAGTAATAAATAATATATATTCTGCCGTGATAGCTTTTAGCTTGAAGGTTTTGGTTGCTTCACTTATTTTATACCAGACTAGTCATTAGACGTCAAGGATGACTTTGGTGACCTGAATTAAAGAAAATTAAGTTACCTAAAAGAACTCTAATTAACGTTTCAGTAATCGGTTTTAGTGCTAGACGTAGACTAATCAACATACGTCGAAGCTATTTTAGCTTTTAAGATTCAGTTCCGAATGAACGTAAAAATGTTTTAATCTTCGTTTACAGGTCCAGTTATTTTGAATGTTAAAGTCGTTGAGAGCGTTGACTCAATGAGATTACAATTTAAATATAGTCAGGGGCGAGTTGCCAAATCATTCTCATCGGGGAAATGTCCGGTCGCTCCGCTCCGCTCCGGCTCTCGTTCTTTCGAGCGATTTGCCCGATTGTTCCGAGCGATCTACACCAAATTACTTCTGTATTATCCGCTAACTGCTAATAAAATTGAACAAACTTTAGTCATGTAAAACGAGCGACGCCAAACGCTTTAATTTGGGACCTACCCAAATTGAAACGTTTTGCATTCTTGCGGTTCTGCTTGCATTGATAAGTAAATTATTAAGTCCTTAAATTAAAATACTGTTTGAAATATAAGAAACCGCGAAACGCGCAGGAGAGAGATGAGATCTCAAACAATAACAATTTCATTTCAGAAAATGCAATAAGTCTCAAAACTGAATGCGAAATTTGAGCAATGTGAACGTGAGATGAATATTTGGACGAATAGCGTTGACGGGTTTGCGGGGATATTAAGCTTGCCATTTTGAGAGCTTCATTCTGTTAGTGTCAGGCGTAATCAGATAATGCCGGGGCACGGGTGAAGAAACAAAATGCGGGTACATTAAATATGATATTTGATATACCTCCATGATTTAATGTGTATCAATATCTGTTAATGTAGGAGTCTTATTTAAGGAAGTGTGTGGAGCGTATTCCAGATTCTTCTTGTTGTTATAATGTAAGATTAATTACGAGTACACGCCGGACCTGGTGGGTTTTGCATCATTTGTTAGTCATAGTTGCTACATATACATATAAAATTAATTTAATATTTACCTATTCAGTGATATAAATCATGAATATAAATAATCTGTAGTATGATGTAGTGATTATAATAATGCATTTGTATATTTTTTGAGTCATCTGAAAACAGAATAATGCATTTTTTGTATGATTACAAAGGGTTGCGGTGCAAGAGGCAGTTATTTGTTATGCAAAGCTGGAAAGTTACTGTTTGGCGCGAGTTCTTAAATTGAAACCCGTTTGAAACGCTTTGTCATTTTGTGTAGTGTTTGTGATAGTTGGGTTGTGTGACGTCGTATACATATAATTATGTTATTTATGTGGACGAGGAGGTGTTCGGGTTCTGCATTTTATCATAAATGTGTCCCCACACGTACTTCCAGTACACGGTGTGTATTGGAGAAGCAAGGTTCATTGTTACGGACTTCCCCAAGACTCAATCAATTGTCACAGTTAATAAAAGTAAGTCGTACCTATCTCTTTTGAATCGTGTTTCACCAGAACATGTTTCCAGTTTAAAACTATATTATGAGTAGCGGTTAATGTTTATCCTCACTTAAGGGTAAATATTGAGAAGAAATTGCCGAAGTTTACGACCAAAGTTTCTACGGGTGAAAACATAAATTACGAAACTTTCGTTATTAGACCTGCTGGCCTTAGAGGATTAAAGGTTTTATATTGGAAGATAGTAAAGATGGTTAAAATGAAGCAATTGTGACTAAATTGATTCTATTTTGTGCATTATAAAAGTAGTTATTGGCCAGGATCATTGTTAAAAAACAGAGGTACTATGAAACTTTTTAATGAACTAAAACAATTACTTTGCTCACCCGCGACCTTACAATAGTTACGTTTATGCAAGAAATGTGTGTTCATGCAGTTCCTCCACCTCCACACTGTACGAACACACACAAATCACACAAACACAACCATAACCACCACCAAGCTACACTGACGCGTTTCGAACTCAACCAGAGCTCATCTTCAGAGTTACCACAACCGTATGCTATGCTACCAAATGTTAAACTAACAAACCAAAACAAATGTTTTAACTTGTCACTGTAACTTCACAAGTACCCACTTTATTTTTCTTATTCTCAAACTACCCCACAAAAATATTAACTTTTATTGACATATTATAAAACTACCTTGAATTTTTGTTTATTTATTTAAAGGCATATTTTATTAATACTAACTGTTCAAATTAGACCCAAGCCGCAGTAAAGGAGAAGATACTAAATTTACCTGTTCATTAATAATAGACCCCCTAGTGTTTTGTACCTAATTATTTAAAAAAACTATTACTAATTAATATACCTATTGTTAATTATAATATATAACTATTGTTAATTTTAATTACTTTTTATTTAAAAGTACAGTGAAACCTGGTTAAGTGAGACATCAAGGGACCTGCAATGTCGTTTCACTTATAGAGGTATTCCACTTACCCAGTGTCTCAGATATACAGGTATAAATAAATATCTGTCTCATTTACAGAGGGTTCCATTAATAGAGGTGAGAATACAGGTTATTTCAGTTATACCTACAGGTGCGATCGTTAAATAAAATAACGTGTTATGTATGTAAATGAGTTTTAATAAAAAAAAATTAGTACTTAAAGGTAATCATACAAATGTAATCAATAAAAATATTCAAGCACGTTTTTACACGTAATATGTACGAATATGGAAACAGAATGTATCAATTATAAAAATCTGTCATTTTAGTTTGTCGTTTGGAAGTATCAGCCATCAGATGTTTTTCGATGTTATAAATTTTATCAAATATGCTTTGGTCACCAATTGATGACATTTCAATATAACTGTGCAAAGTTTTTACGTGTGGAATTTGTGGGTAGAATAAGAATGAGTAAGCAAACAATGTTATCTCAGTTACAGAGGTTTATGCATATAAAATTTACTCGCTGTCTCAGTTATAGAGGTAACTATGATGATAAATCGAAAGAACAAATCCCAGATATAGAGGCTTACCTCGTCCCACTAACAGAGGTAATTCAGTGCCAAAGTGTTGGGACCTCAGCATGAGTTCCAGTTATGGAGGTTTCTCACTTATCCAGGTCCCATTTAACCAAGTTTCACTGTATATTGATACTTTTAAATGGTGGAATTTAACCTTTAAGGTGGGTGTGGTAAATGGCTGGGAGACTCACTGTGGGGGCGGTGACGTCAACTGCACCGCATGACACCAACTTGTTTACATGTTGCACCTTCAGTAAACTACAACATACTCGAATTGCACATGGTCTTACTGAATGGAAATCATAAAAAAAACGTAAAAATGAATTATTAAAAAAAAAAAAAAATTGTCTTATTATTCATAGTATTCATATTACTGCAGGATCACATTAGAAATGATGAAATTCACGTAAGAACCGACACCGACTTAGCTTGAAAAATCATCAAACGCAAATGGTAGTGGCTAGGGCACATTGCTTGTAGAACTGATGGCCGATAAGGCCCAAAAAAACCACGATAGGTTCACGGATCGGATGGCACTTAACACGCCAATAATAAAAGTTCCCGCACGATGTCGCGTAGGAGGCCACTTGGGTATGCGACATTATTTCGACGTACATATTTACTGAGACGCATCACTTGGAGTACCGCTCTTACCTCAGAGTCTGCTCTCTCCGCACAAGGCATACATTTTGCAAGCGAGTCGAACGATATATTATTCCCTGTAAGAAGACGGATGAGGCACTTTCATAATAATGAAACACAACTCAGGAAGGTGGAATAAGGTGGAGCACCCTCGAGTAAGGTATTCTGCGGCTTTATTGGCCCAAGTTCAAGTTCGCGTTATATTATAACGAAACCGCACTCGGTTTCGTTATAATATTTATGAGTATCTTTATCCGCAGCTTTGCATATCTGAGTCGAGTTTAGACCTGCAAGAAAAACCGTGCAAGTTGCATTACATTGCGAGGCCGCAATGTATACAAGTTGCACGATTTTTCTTGCTGGTCTAAACTGGGCTTTATGTTCGGTAGTTTAATTGAAATTCCAGGATTTCACTAAATTCCCAAAAAAACACAAAAAAACCGGCCAAGTGCGAATCGGACTCGCGCACGAAGGGTTCTGTACAATTATTTATAAAAATCACGTTTGTTGTATGGGAGCCCCTTAAATTTTTTTTAATTTTAATTTAATGTTTTTTTAAGTCAATATATAATTAAATATTCTGTGAATATTTCAAGCATCTACCTGTTGCTGTTATAAATATCGAGCAAAAACTAGCAAAAAAATCACGTTTGTTGTATGGGAGCTCCCTTAAATATTTATTTTATTCCATTTTTTAGTATTTGTTGTTATAGCGGCAACCGAAATATTATCTGTGAAAATTTCAACTCTCTAGCTATCACGGTTCCCGAGATACAGCCTGGTGACAGACGGACAGATGGACGGACGGACAGCGGAGCCTTAGTAATAGGGTCCCGTCTTTACCCTTTGGGTACGGAACCCTAAAAATCATGATTCTTTAGTTTAAGCTTTTAGGATTTTGTACCGTGAGAATATCGGAATAAAAAGTAGTGTTATTCACATACCCCGGGGCTTTCGAGGCACGAACGATTAGACATTAATAGATAGGTTATTCTGACGAAACATCATGTTATGCCTAATGAATAATTACCTCACTGCGAATTGTAAACTATACTAGTACTTTAGGCTTAGTACCAAGACTTATGTTATGAGATAATAATAAAAAATTGTAAATTAATTACCTCCAGAAAATTTAGTGATTGATATGATCTTCAGTTGGGAAGTAAATTGGTACCTGAGTACAAAAAAGTGGATTAAATACGTATTTAATCATAGAAATTAATCACGATCAGATTACTCGATTGGCGATTAAGTTGTTGTGAGTGGCAATTTGATCTTGAAGGATTTAATCTTTTCAAACTTAATTTGATTAAGGGGGTACCGCGTTTTTTGCGCTAATCGATTTTGGGTGGGCGATTTCGGGCGTGGGGCCGCTTCGGGGAGGCACGATGGCTCAAGATAGGTTGGTTGAACTGCGCGTGTTTTTGGGTATTTTCATCATATTACTAAAAAAAATACATATTTTAAAAATGTTTTATTAACATTCAAAAAGTCATGACCTTCCGTGCAGTATTAGCGTCGTACTACGAGTTTAATTTATATTTTAGAGACGACTTTGGATTTTTTTCTATCGAGCAAATTACAAGTAATAGTGTTTCGAAAAAGACTAGTCGCTAGAGTGAATCCTCAAATATCTTACATATGAATTTCAGGACTATAGCATTGCTAGTAATGATACAGCACGAGCTTAAATGAATGCAATAAATGCGCCAAAAACACGGTACCCCCTTATGATTGAAACGATTTCATCTTACGAAAATTTAATATTTTTTGTGTTTTAAATATCATGTAGGTATTTTTTTTCTAATTGATTAATTATTCATTAGGTAGAAACCAGCTAGAGTGCACTCTGTTTTTTAACTCGATACCTACTCTTTGGCTTATGTCAATCATCCGTGCCCCGAAAGTCCCGGGGTATGGTATTCAGCAATTTTATCGTGCAAGAGTAACAAGCAAACATACACACGCACACCCATCACCCATCCACACACATGCTCACAGGTTTTCGTATTTATAATATCAGTACGATGAACAAGTTTGTGTACTTATTCAATAACAAATTCTAGTTACTTCTATTTTGTATTTTAACGTCTTATGATAGTGATTTCTACGCAGGTAGGACAAATAGTTATGACAATTTCGTGGAGAAGAACCAATCAATGTTGTCCTAGCAAATAAAAGACGTTTAATTTGTCCGTGTCATTTGACCATTTGGATTCTTTACATACATACGAATAGGTATTAAAGGTAAGTAGTAGGAATGCTTCAAAGTGCCTACCTACCTATAACATTTCTAATGTTCCATCAGGGGTTAAATAAAGAAGATAAATACCTAATTAAGCTTTTTGTTAAATTCAAACATTTCTATCTTTATAACGTTTATTCATGAAAATTATGATAATTTCCTTTCTTTCTTTTGACCCGCAAAGTTGAAATCGTTATTGTATCGTGTAATAGGGTTGTCGATTTTTAAAAGCATGGCCACCACATATGAATACCGAGAGTACTTAATTACTAAATAGGTATTAATGTATACAAAGCAAACCTTCACAAACGAGCATAACATATTTCATTTCGTTGCGCCTTCCTTTACAACAAATATAAATATTGGTATGAAATATGTACGAAATTCATTGTAGATACAAATGGTGTAAGAAATGTGATATTTCATTCCTAACGTGAACATAGTGGGTGATATAACAGTAGTCGTACATGGAGTAATGTTATTCCTCTAACTCGCAGCCCTGTTTTGAACTCAATCACGGGTATTATGCAAATAAGGTTTCCCTGGATTTTACAGAGATTACCACGACGGTCATGCTTAAGCAACTTAATTTACAAAAGTAACTTATCGTACTTGAAATCAGTAGATAGCTCAAACTAAGCATGTTTCATATATGGCACGCTATAGGTAATCCTTAACTAATATTACAAATGTGAAAATAACTCTGTATGTCTGCCTGTTACCTCGTCACACTAAAACCACTAAAGAAATTAAGACAAAATTTTGGTATGGAGATAGTTTGAGACCCAGAAAAAGACATGTGATAGTTTTTATCTCGGAAAATTGAATAGATTTCGCGGGATAGCGATAAAAAATTCTTCGCAGAGGGCGTCGTGGGCTAACGGTTCAGTATTTGCATACCATATAGGTACATATGTATATTTATTACTAATAATATGCAATGAAAGTTTGATGTTTATTTTAGTTGCATTTCAATGTCAAATATAATTTTTTGCAATTTAGGTGAGTACTTATTTCTACAATTGATGTGAAGGTGGGTTTCGCGGTTCGTTTCAGTGCAGTAGGAAAAATATATTGTCATAGAAACGAAATACAATCGCATGTCATGAAGCCCTACGCAGAAACTAGTTATAAATAAAGTAAATTCCAATAAGTTTGGGATCAAAGTCGAGAACTTTCAATTTCCATCAAGTATTTGATCGTTTCAGACGATCACGAGACCTTCTAACGCTCTTAATATGTTTCACAATAACATTTAATTATAATTTGATGGCTATAGTAAAATAAAAATAAACAGAATCAAAGTTTTAAGATAGAACTGGAGCATCGGCAGGAAAGAGAGAATATCAAAAGTATTCCGGTTTTAATAGCGTCGAGTTTATAATTAGAAGTAACCCCAAGCTGGTAATCTATTAATAATTTATGTTGTGTCAATTTGTAATAATTTTAGTCGTCATTTACATATTACAAAAGGGGTGGTTAAAGTTATCCCGTATTTTAAGGTATGTTTGTGAAATCACGCTCAAGTCCATTGTTTGAAAAGGACCGAGTAATTATTCCTTTGTCAACATTGCAGGGAGAAGCTCAACTCGACGATTGTCTTCTGACTTTTAATTCGATTGGATTTTATTGCATTTCAAGTATTCATTAATAGAAGTCAAAAACTTACGACAAGAAAAATAAAGCAATTGTGTTCTTCTTTTTTTTCAGAATAAAAGTGTGTAGTAGTATATTAGATCTTATTTTGAATTTGAGTCTTAATCGCACCAAACGTCAATAATTTATCACGTAACCTAATTAAACGATTCTTGGCTACGTCTCGATTCTTTTCAGAGTAAATGAAGTAGTATTAAGTCTACTAAAATTTAATTGACATTCAGCGCAAAACATTACTGTTACACAAAAATAATAGACGCAGCTAAATACACCTACAGAGGTGATGTCAGAGACTATTTACGTTTCAAGAAAGAAATAGACGACACGAAGCACAACAGACTGTGTCCAGTTATGAGGATGGATGCCAGACTGACGGCTGCCAGACTAAACCATATCTCTAATAAATAACATTTTGATTTACTTTATTGACGAGCGTCACACGCAAGGTTAAATGAGCGTTGAATCAAAATACACTTCATCGATATGTTTAAAGCAGCTCACACAGGAAATCGTTAGCGTATGTGTTGTACCTACGTAATTAACTTTCAGCCAAATAAACCATCACGCAGTTAGAAAACTAAATTAGGTTTTAGGTGAATTAGGTAAATTTTATTCTTGCACTATCGCTTGTATTCTGAATTTTGTGAAACGCGAAGTAATAATGAAAATTAAATTTAAATTAGCGCTAAATTACAGGTTAGTTTTGAAACGGAACAACCTAATCAGTGAAATATATGTGACAAATATTTATGTATACATACTTATGTTAACAGTTTTTATTTTAATAATTACAAATAATAACAATTAGACGCAAGCCTTATTAGTTACGGGATGTAGATTATGGGTATGTGATCTACAAAACGACGGTCTAAATCTACATTTAATTTTAAGAGAATGATTTTTTTAATAAGTTGGTATAAATATTGGAAAGGTTATTACTGCTATTAATGGCTAGATTTTAATGAGCGTTCGTAACTTTTTTATAGCCATCATGATGTTACGTAAAAGATATTTGACGAAGGGGTGGATGGCTACTAAAGAAATAATGCCATAATATAGGCACAATAAAAGTATAAATAAAAAAATGGCAATAATTAATGCCAAAACGGTAATCGCAAAAAACGGTAGCAAAATTATGTTCAAAAAAATAAGTACCTACTTATACTTAACGTTTGTAGTTCAGTTGGTTGTTATTTGTGGTTAATATTTGAGGGAGGATTCATTATTAATTAACCCAACTAAGTTAAACGTTTAATAAAAAAGTTCTCGCTCTTTGTATAAAAAATCGTGACCGCAGAATCCTTTTCAATTCAAACATTTTGATCGTTTTAAAGGGTACTAAATATTAATGCCTTGCTTGAAAATTTTCACTTCACCTACGTCATACGCTAGAATACCCTAACCCGTGGGAATTTCGAAAAAACTGTGTTTTGTCTTGTTTATATTATAATCTGCGTAAAATTTCACCTTTCTAAACCAAAGGGTATGGGTTGGGCGTTGATGTGTCAGTCGCTCAGTCAGGACTTTTATATAAATAAACTAGCTGACCCAACGAACTTTGTTCCGCCTTAGAGTAGAGGCAATAAAAACATTCAAAAAACAAAAATGAAACCCCCCTTTAATACCGCCGCACCCCCC
The DNA here is from genome assembly GCA_947563465.1 of Archips xylosteana. Classification (NCBI taxonomy): domain Eukaryota; kingdom Metazoa; phylum Arthropoda; class Insecta; order Lepidoptera; family Tortricidae; genus Archips; species Archips xylosteana. Next base: position 10,576,015 of record OX387349.1, read on the forward strand.
CGTACCCCCCTCGCAACCCCCGCACCCCGCATTGTACATCCTGGCGTTCGCCGCTCTCTTGCAACTGGCCTTCGCAGCTCATGTACTTACATTGCGTCATCCTTTTTCGTGTATGCAGCCGGCGTTCATCGATTTATTAGTCGGTGTCACGTCAAAAATTAAGGGGTGAACCACCCTTAACATTAAAAATAGATGCTGGCCGATTCTCAGACCTACCCGATATGCACACAAAATTTCATGAGAATCGGTCGAGCCATTTCGGAGGAGTTTGGTAACAAATAAATAAATAATAAACATCATGGGACAATTCACACCAATTGACCTAGTCACAAAGTAAGCTAGGCAAAGTTTGTGTTATGGGTACTAGGCAACGGATAAACATACTTATATAGGTAGATACATACTTAAATACCTAAATATTAAACACCCAAGACCCGAGAACAAACATTCGTATTTTTCATACAAATATCTGCCCCGACACGGGAATCGAACTCGGGACCTCAAGCTTCATAGTCAGGTTCTCTAACTACTAGGTCATCTGGTCGTCAAATATTAAGAAGATAAAAGCGAACAATAAAGTAAGCAAATACTTGATTGATATCCGCAAAGATGCCTTGTCGATTTTATGTCGTCGTAGGTGGGTGTAAATGGGGCTGGAGACAGCCGTGACCCCTATTTTAGGGTGGCAGATAGGTATAAACTGGTGTCATTTTCCGTCATCATTGATCAATGTCAATGCAGATAAAGGAAAAGTATCCTTTGCGATTTTTTTTCCTTCTTTATTTAAAAAAAATACTCGATTCATGTAAGACAATCTTGAGAGTATCGGCAGTGAGCGTCAATTAATTACTAGTATTTCTTCGAATTTACAAGTTTGATTATTTGTTTTACAAGGTGACTTTCTAAACGTACCTAATACAAAATTGGCGTTGATGCTAGACAACAAAATGCTCATTACTCAATTGTTAAAAATTAGTTTCATAAAAATTTAGGATGTTCATGCATCACTACCGCAATGTATGGACACCTCGTATTAAGAGGCTGACAACACCTAATTTTGTTGAAATTGATGTCATTTAAACAGTTTTTTAAGAAAAACTGCTTGTTCTAGCACATCAAAAAAATTATATGTTAATATTCATCATATTTCAAAGACCGTGGACAGACTCGATACATAATTGGACGAAATCGGCTCGATAGAAAATAAATGCAAAGATAGGTCTTAAAATCATCATTAAACGGTTCTATGTCTTTATTTTTGTGGCGTATGCGTCTGCAATTAAAAACATGAAGTCAACATATTCATACCTAAACCGCTAACGAGTCATATTTCACAAATAATCCACAGATTTTTTTTAATTAAATATTTGCCCGATAAATTTCAATATACCCGGCTGCCCAGTAATAGCGGCATCTCGTTTACTCCGATACAAATAGACAGTGTGCGCCGACGTTAGTGTTGACAGCGTCTTAAGTAAGACTACTTAAAACCGTTTGAGTGAATGCATATACCGACGCCGACCGCTATTAACGACCGCTTTAGCCTAGTTGGTAGTGACCCTGGCTACGAAGCAAGAGGTCCTGGGTTCAAATCCCGGTAAGGGCATTTATTTGTGTGATGAGCACGAATATTTGTTCCTGAGTTATGGATGTTTTCTATGTATTTAAGTATTTGTTTATCTATATAAGTATGTCTATCGTCGTCTAGTACCCATAGTACAAGCTATGCTTAGTTTGGGACTAGGTCGATTTGTGTGAGATTGTCCCCTAATATTATTTATTTATTTATATTATTATTGTCCAGCATTAACTGAGTTAGAAACACCAATTTCATATCACGTTTAAAATTTCAACTTGTATAATAGCAAGTTAGTATTCTAGTAAGTAATATTATGAAAACACATTGTTTTTCTAAATTACCATTAGCAAATTAACGTAAAAAAACGTGTCAACTGGGAGCCCTAAGGGTGTCTAGCCAATTAATGTCATGAACATTTAAAACGTTGTCTATTTACCTACCTATTTTTTATCACGTCTACGCTTGGATAACAATAACATATAAATAAATTAACTGCATAGTTTTGTTTCCACGTTATTAATACGTTTGCGACCTGGCGACGTGCCACGTGTGTCTTGCACATTGGATAAAACTCACACACACGCACTTCGTTTTAACTGCCAGTATTGACTCAAAAGTTAAAAAAAAACTGTGCACGTGCGAGCCGAACTCGAGCACGAAGGGTTCCGTACCATTATATATAAAAAACCGGCCAAGAGCGTGTCGGACACGCCCAAGGTAGGGTTCCGTAGCCATTACGAAAAAATCAAGTAATGTTTTTCTAAGGATTTCGTATGTGTACGGAATCATCCAAGTTTAGGTATGTTTTATACCTTAGGCTACTATTTACTCTTAAACTAAAATTATTTCCAAGCAATCTTAGTCGCTATAATTTTCCTAGTAAATTTGATATATTTACTACCATTCTGAATTTTTTCAAATTTTTCCATCCAACAGTTTAGATTTTAGAGGGGGGGACCACGGTCGATTTTAATGAAAATTTTCACTTTAAAGTTGAATATTTCGCAAACAGATCACTGAATAGAAAAATCATACTAGCAGCTCCGCAATGGTTTTAAAAGTCCTATCCAACGATACCCCACACTATAAGGTTTGTCGAGAAAAAAAATCACCCTCCCCTTTACGTCTATGGGAGGTACCCTAAAAAAAAAATATTTTTTATTTTTTATTTTACCACTTTGTTGGCGTGACTGACATGTATATTCATGCCAAATTACAGCTTTCTAGTACTAACGATCTCTGAGCTTAGCCGCGGACGGACAGACAGACAGACATGGCGAAACTATAAGGGTTCCTAGTTGACTACGGAACCCTAAAAACGGCAAAAAAATCACGTTTGTTTTACGGAAGCCCCCTTAAATATTTATTTTATTGTTTTTAAGTAGGTATTTGTTGTTATAGCGGCAACCGAAATACATCATCTGTGAAAATTTTAACTGTCTAGCTATCACGGGTCATGAGATATAGCCTGGTGACAGACGAACAAACACCCTTACCCTTTACCCTTACCCTTTACTTTTTTTTGGTGTTTTTACCCTTTGGGTACGGAACCCTAAAAACTATGAAATAAACAGCTGACATCAGTGCGTTACAGATCTGATATCCTATTCAGAGATATTTCATCCTATTCTAAAATACAAGCATCGATATCCACCTGCGTAGTTAACCACGCAGGAAAGATTGAAGTAAAACTGGGGGCTACTACGAAATTCGTATCGTATCGTTCCTTTCAGTCTGCGGTTTAATATTATTAGTGTGAACGAATCGGCACTATACGAAGTTCAAAAATCTAATTTCGTAGTACCTATGGGCCTGCTTTAACTGATCGTGTGGCGGTACTGTTACAGCTCATTTACACTCTATCGGGAGTGGCGGGTGTGTTGGGTACGAATCAAAGGATCTCACTAGAGGTGTTTCATTCGCGCTTTCGAAACGTGAACAACGCGAGGCCACGAGGTCAGGGTCTAAATCTGGCATAGCACGTTGGTGTCCTTGTTAGAGTGCGATTTGCGAAAGGGATTTTAAAGATTAAGTTAATAGTATGACGGCAAAAGCAAAGCTACATACAAGACTACAATAATATGTAGCGAAAAATTTTTCTTCGATAACTGATGGGTTAGGGTTTACAATACAACTCTATGATTTTTAACAATTAATCAATTTAATGTCTCTTTGTTGTCTGACATTATATTAAGGTATTTAAATAAAATTATGATTATGAATTTATTTTGTCAAGATGAATGGACTTTATACATTTATAATTTATTTTCTAAGTACCTAATAACTACTTCGGGACTAGTCAGCGCGCGTCTAGTGCAAATCTAATGAGAGTTCGTTTAATTGACGCTGGAGCTTAGTCGGATATTAATAAAAAAAAGACTTCTAATAAAATGTAGTCATTAATACAAATCCTTGGACTTTTAGCTGCATCGTGCACCGAGATGAAATAAAAAAAATTAACAATCTCCTTTACGGCCGCGAATATTGATTTCAGTCGACATTTCACATCGTACTCGTTATGCTCGACTCGATTTATCTGAGAATGTGTTCTAGCAATATTTTGACAAATGGCGATCACAAAATCATATCTTTTTAAAAATTTCTTATAACTCACACTAAAATTACTTCGCACATTTTAGTTTCGTAAAAAATTGTTCTTTCAAACGTACATACTGTTGTTGAAGGCGCTACTCATGACTTATATTTAGAATATATTTTACACACCGATTTTGGCACAGGTATTTAGTGAATGAATGTGACGTCGTTTTTATTGACCAACAGGCAAACGTGAATAATCTTATAGGCACATGTAGTTGTAACATGTAGTATGTCACGTTACTGTTGTGTTACTTTAATGAATGTCGGATCTTACCAGTATACACTAAGTATCAGTATAATAATATTGTAGATCTGTTTTGAAAAAAAAACCAACTTGCGTAAATTATTTTCTCATTTATTTAAACCCCAAAAGTGGCCCCAAGTTTAAAATTCGTTTATTTACGTTACACGCCCGTCTTTGAGTCAAATACAATAAGAAGTTTTGATATTGTATAAGTGGTATCGGAAATCCGTGTTTCCTGTGTTACCACGAGAATTCCGGATTTTTTTACCCTATGTCACTCTCGCAACTGAGATCTATCCAATGGCACCTCACACTTTAAAATCCATTGAGCCGTTTCGGTTGTAGGGCGTGCCAAAAATGCCATATAAACAAATAAGTAGATACGCTCGAAAAACAGCTCTCCTTCGGCTGTCGGATAAAGAGTAGGTAAGTTAAACTATCGAGAGCTCATTAAAAGTAATTATGGTTTACATCCCGTAGAAAATATAATTGCCTAATGTTTGTAAAAATGTTTTCTTTTCTAAAATAATTTAAAGTGAATCTTTTAAAACTCTCACGTCACCAATGCAACATAACGATATGCAATCACTTCATTACTTTACTTATGATAAAACTTGAATCTAATTGTTAAAATAATGTTAACGCATCTAATAGCTGAAAATAAATTCATATTTCAATTCTACAGGTTGGAAAAGGTATATTTCACAAACAAAATTATGACTTGATGTTACTGAACTGATGTAGAGTAATGAAACGACTTGGATTGTATGGTCGCGGAGGGAAAATTGTCTGCTATCTTTATGAGCAGCAATTCCACTTTCAACAACGACAACTCTGACCCGTAGTATAAAATGTGGTGGTTGTTATAAAAACGTGTGGCTCTGCTTTATGTATCCCCCGCGGGTCAGCGGGAATATAGTAATTTTAGAAGGATTTATTTTTTGCTCAAAGCCGTTGTAGATGCATGTAGTACTTGCTAAACTTTAATTTTAAATATTGAAATGCATCATTTACGTTTATAATTGCATGCCTAACTTAAGGCACCTAAAATTACCTATCAATTTTGAATTATCGAGTGGAAATAGACGCGGTAATATCGTTGAGTTTTCAAACCTAAAAATAACAAAAAGTAAGGTAATCGTTCCTGTCCTCGACACTGACCCAATCTTATATTATACATAGTAAGGAAGTGACGGATGGGTGTCGTCTACTGGGCGTTGAAGTGTCGAGCATTGGTACGTTTACATTACTCACGATATAGGCACCTGCGCTAGTTACCAAGTCCTGGGATTAAATACATAGAAAAGCATTTTAGGTTTACTGTGAAAGTAATCGAGTTAAACTAATAGGTATAGGAAACCTCGTTACGGTTTAAGCTTTCAGGATGAATTTTTCGTTTTGGAAAAAAAAAACATTATATTTATTGTGAATTCAGGTCCACAGCTCGTTAAAACAGAAAGGCGCAGGCCTCGTGCCTGGAATGGGAATACCCCTGTAATGCTATCCAACTGAGCAACCGAGCAGCGACGCGATGTTTCCTCGATGCCGCCTTACTTTGGCTGGCAGATTTAAAAAAATATGTCAACATTTTTGAGAAATAAACATATTTTTAAGATTTTCTATCTACGTATTCGCCTGCATGAACGTGTAGAAAATTAAAGGATTAAAAGGATTTCAAAGAATAAAGAAGAGAAATGGCTGAATCAAATAATCGGATCACATATGTATACAAATAATGTAAATAAATACCCTAAACACAGTGTATGTGTCTACCTACTGCATAGGTACTATGTTGAACTGTAGTACTGTACTGACATTAATTAGACTAAGTATTAAGTATTAGGATCAAGAAAAAAGAGATTTAGCCAGCTTTATGCTTTGGAAAACAAAAAAGGTTCTCGCTAGTCGATTATTCACATCAACGCAAAGTTTTAACAAAGGAGTAATCGTGCGCTAGAAAACTAAAATGAGAAAAAAATCTTCTACAAAGCTGCGCTAGTAGGTAGGTACCATTTCTTTTCAGCATTTATTTTCGAGTCCTTACAAATAAAACAGCTTTTACAATTGTGAGGCGAAGAATGTGGTAGGTACATCTTAGTAATACAAATTAGAAGCTTTGTGGTTGAGTTTCTTGTAGTCGGGTCGAGAGTTTTTAAAAGTGAAGTGTAGACAAGCGCTTGGGAGCAGAGGGTTAGCTTTGAACTTCGTGTACTTAGCCTCGTAAGTAAAAGCACATTTACTAGAGTCAGCAGTCCAACGTACCTATACTATAGGTGAAAAACTTAAGAAGATGACCTGTTGTATGTAGTAGTGCATAAAATTAATATGGATCTTAAGTCATTTTTCTAATTTGGAACGTCAATTTTGTTTATACGGACACTTTACTACTAAGTACATACAACAGGTCATCTTCTTAAGTTTTTCACCTATACCTATCTGAAAGTTTCACCATGCTTTACCTCAGTATACTGGACTTCATTATCATAATCAATTACAACTGGAATATTTTCTGAATTCTTTTTATTTGTTGGTTTCTTGAATAACCGTGTAGATAAGTTATTTAAAAATAAAACTTATTAAAAATTATAATCCTTTTTGTTCAGAAAGTTTCCACAAATGCATGGTCGAAATTAAACTGAGCACTTGGAAATAAATTTCAAAATATATGTAATTGAAAAATCACAAAATTGCATTTAAGTGTTAAATGCAATTACAATTAATTCGAAATGGTCGATTGTACCCTACTAGTACTTATGTGACAACAAATGATCAGATTTTGATGCAAAATTCTACATAACATTATGTTTATTTTCAAACTGTCTTCAAAACAATATACTTATATTATAAGCAGCGGGTTAAAGCTTAAAGCTAGTTCTATAATAATTATAATGCATCTCGAATTCCATAAATATTATGCTTCACAATTGGTCTATATTATTATAAATTCTCTGAAAAATAACGCTCCGCACTGGACAACTTGTACTGGTTCAAAATGTATCATCTGGGTCATACACAACGTAAGGGCCTATGCTAGCTGACGCGGATTACCCGGAACGGACGCCCGTCGTGCGCGCGTCTAATAAGAAATTGTATGAACAGCGCTAAGTGGCGCGAGCGCGTGCGATGGATCTTAGGTAGATTTTTTACGGAGTGAGACCCGCGAGCGTGCGCACGCGGGCGGGAGTCCGCGTCAGCTAGCGTAGGCCCTTAAAAACAAAGTTGTCTCTCCTGTGGACATAAAATTAGCGACTCCGAGTCAGCAAACTTAAGATTTATTCATATGTGCCGAAAGTTGGCTAGGCGCCCCACACGCCGATGTATGTATAGGTACTAGACAAAAATATTGGCTATAGACCCTTAACTTTTTGCCGTAACCACAGGAGAGACACGAACAAAAAATATGTATGACCCATCTACGTCTTTATTGGATAGGCAGGGTATACTGAAACTAATACTTAAACTCCGGCTGATACGCTGTGAAGTACACGCTGGTGTACATTTGCGCGAGCAAAGTGAAACAACTTGCAATAATACCGCTCCTTTCTGTCATAAAAATAACATAAAAAAGCCATTCAAAGCATCGACGACACTAAAAAGCTCGACTAGAATGAAACCGACAGCGTATAACGTAAACGTTTATACTTTAACAGGACTGTGTTCAGTAAAATGCTTACGACAGAAATGTAAACACATAAATAGACGCTCGTCAAAACTCGCGCCCTAGCCCGACGCAATAATGAGAAGCATACACCCACAATATCTGCAAAGAGAACCGGCAAAACTCCAGGAAAACTGTATACGTAGGTTAATTGAAATTATTATTTAAAAATTTTCCTTAACATCATTTTTGACATTATTATTAACTAGTATTTGGTGTCGGTAAATAGTTTATCCTGTTGACAAAGGGAATAACAGCAGTACATTCTTACTTGTAGTTGAAGTGTTGCGTATATCTACCGACAATTCAGTGTTAACACAAACACCTAGAGCATTGTTTCGAACTAACACCTTATACGAGAGTGTAGTTACACAAACTCCTATTTACCTTGTCAGTGTAAGTTCGCTTGACTGAATTAACGCATGAAAGTTTGCTAAGAACGTCAAACTTTCTTGAAAAGTATTATATTGCATTAGGTATTAAGTATATTGTTTTGAAGACAGTTTGAAAATAAACATATGTAATATAGAATTTTGCATCAAAATCTGATCTTTTGTTGTCACATAAGTACTAGTAGGGTACAATCGACTATTTCGAATCAATTGTAATTGCATTTAACACTTAAGTGCAATTTTGTGATTTTTCAATTACGTATATTTTGAAATTTATTTCCAAGTGCTCAGTTTAATTTCGACCATTCATTTGTGGAAACATTCTGAACAAAAAGGATTATAATTTTTAATAAGTTTTGTTTTTAAATAACTTACCTACACGGTTATTCAAGAAACCAACAAATAAAAAGAATTCAGAAAATATTCCAGTTGTAATTGATTAAGATAATGAGTCCAATATCGCCCGTAGAACTGACGGCCGATGGGGCCGAAAGGTTCTTGAGTGGCGTCTGCGGACCGGAAGACGCAGTTTAGGTAGGCCTCCAACAAGATGGAGCGACGACCTGGTGAAGGTAGCGGGAACGCATTGGATGCGGTTGGCGAGGGCCGATCTGTTTGGCGAGCCTTGGGGGAGGCCTATGTTCAGCAGTGGACGTCTTTCGGCTGAAATGATGATGATGATGATGATAATGAAGTCCAATATACTGAGGTAAAGTAAGGTGAAACTTTCAGATAGGTATAGGTGAAAAACTTAAGAAGTTGACCTGTTGTATGTAGTAGTAACGTGTCCGTTACAAACAACTGCGTTACCTACTTTATCATCATCATCATCATCATCAGCCTATGTTCGTCCACTGCTGGACATAGGCCTCTCCCATGGCACACCACTGAGCACGATCCTCGGCCACTCTCATCCAGCTCTTGCCAGCCGCCTTGCGAAGATCATCGCTCCACCGAGTCTGAGGACGTCCCACGCTACTTTTGGCGATCCGTGGTCTCCACTCAAGAACTCGTCTACCCCAACGGTTATCGGTTCTTCGGGTTTATGGCCTGCCCATTGCCACTTCAGCGTGCTAATGCGGTGGGCAATGTCGATAACTTTGGTTCTCTGTCGGATCACTTCGTTACGAATTCGATCTTTTAGAGAAACCTACTTTATATGTAGATAATAATGATTACTTTTTAAACGTAGTGATAATTTTAAATGAAAGCTTAATTATGTGTCTATTTAAATATTTAATCATAAAACAGAACACTTTACCGTTTTTGTAAAGAATATTTGAAGAGCACATGACAAAAAATTATTGGTCCTCAAAAAGTTGAATGAGCCACCTAGCTAATATTTTCGGGACTTAATCACGAACTATTTAAATTGCCCATTTGCGAATACTTAAATTGGATTGGTCCCATCCTGCCAAATGGCATGCGAGGGAACTTCGAAAATCCATCCTTATTCCTTTGGCACTAATATTATAAAGGAAGCCTGTATACAAATTTTTACTATATTGGTCTAATGGCTTGGATTGGGCGTTGGTGAGTCAGTCAGTCAGAATTTTTTATACTGGGGAAGAAAGATCTATGTGAATGTGCCAATATTTCGAAAACTACGAAATTTACACTAAGGTCATATTTGCTTAATCTGATAACTCAAAAGCTCCTCTATCAGCCATCTTAGTTTCGCCATTGGTTTAAGGACACCCTGTACATTAAGATTGACTATATTTTCACATAGCGGAATTCTCATTAATTGCTTCGGATTGTTTTTTTGTTAGGGTAGTTCCACAAGCGTTTCAACTGCTATCAGTTTCCTGTCCCATATTTAAGAAATTAGCTAGTTAACTAGCATAAAATTTCGCCGCCAGCACACTGTGTCGCATTATAAAAACCTTCCATTCGATGTGGTTAATTTCTTCAATACATGCGGTGGTTGAAACGCTAGTAGAACTATCCGTTACACTATACGCCGTTAAGCAGTTTTAATGTCTAGCTACGTCCTGAATTTTATTTAAGAAAATAAAATGTCACCCTGATTTTATTACACATATAACCTAGCTAGAGTAATCGAGAAGAAACAGTTGTACAATATTATTAAGGTGTTTAGTATGTACTGCACCAACAGTGCTAATTGATTAGTTATTACGCATAACATAGATAGCATTGACCGTTGACATTTTTAATAAATAAATAAAAGTTATGCATAAACTTTCTAAAATCAAATAACAAGAGATCGTCTCAATGAAAAAAAAAATGGACACCACCGACTGCTAACTTTTTATTATCCTCAACGTTCTCTACACCGGGCTAAGAGTCCCGTCTGTACACGATGGGGTTGATTTTCCCTTTTGTAACGTGTACTTTATGACTCAGACGCTTACCTTGTGAGCCGGGAATTCTCTTTCCTTAGCGGGCAAGAAATGTGGACGCATGACCGGAATAATCAAACGGTGACAAGGGCAATAAGGAGAATAGTCCTCTTGTGAGGGTTTTATAAAATTACAACGGGAATCTGCTTAAATAGAATGACCTATACATAATTAAAGGCCATAGTCGGATTTCCATAGTAAGTCGGCCCTTACATCAAATGGGCTCGGGTTTTTTTTGTGACCTCTTGTAGTGAAGAATATTTTAACCGAGTATGAACATTCTACTTGTGATAGTTTTTGACTTATGATATGATTTTTTCAAGTTTTTTTTAAATGTATGGTTTTTCAGGATGTATTCATGCGATTTACTTCAAATTTTGAAATGATGTTCTTTAGATAGATTTGCATCGCCACCCAAAAAACAAATACTAATCTATACTAATATTATAAAGAGGAAAGATTTGACTGTTTGTTTGTTTGCATTGAATAGGCTCCGAAACTACTGGACCGATTTCAAAAATTCTTTTGCCGTTAGAGAGCTACATTATCACTGAGTGACATACGCTACTTTTTACCGCGGAAAAATACCTTTTCCTACGGAAAAATTAATAAATTAATTTATCGCGGGTGAAGCTGCGGACGGAAGGTTAGTCCTATAGGTATATAAAATTCTCGTGTGGCGGTGTTTGTTGCTAAACTCCTCCGAAATGGCTCGACAAAGACCAAATAAAAAAAAAATGTGGCTGTGCAAGTAGATTCATCTAGATTTTTTTCTCTAAATAGACCATACATTGGCCTACTAACGACCGCTTTAGCCTAGTTGGTAGTGACTCTGCCTACGAAGCAAGAGGTCCTGGGTTCAAACCCCGGTAAGGGCATTTATTTGTGTGATGAGCACGAATATTTGTTCCTGAGTTATGGATGTTTTCTGTGTATTTAAGTATTTATTTATTTATATAAGTATGTTTATCGTCGTCTAGTACCCATAGTACAAGCTTTGCTTAGTTTGGGACTAGGTCGATTTGTGTAAGATTGTCCCCTAATATTTATTTTTATTTATTTTACTACTTGCCTAAATATCTAAATTTTCCAGGCGGTACTTCCTACAAAAAATCAGCAAAATGTGTGGCTAAGTTCTGTATTCAATCGGTGTTTTTCAATGTAGTATATAAACTCTTCGATTATGTTTGAGTATTCTTATCAGTTTGTCGTATTTAAGTTTAAAATGCTAATGACAAATTATATATCTCGCTGTGCTATCCGCTCTCGTTTTTTCATATTCAAATTTACTAATAGTCTTTAAATAGGATAATGATTTGCTTAAGTTAGGTTTGTTTGATAACTTTGATGAGTATTTGAAACAGTCAGCGATTTAGTTGCGCTAGTTAGTTTACGCTAAACGAAGCATGCGGCGGTTTACTTTAGTAAATCCTTTTCATACCCGTCTAATACCCATTTATTAGGTAAATTAATACAGAGAGTTCATAAACGGTGGGTTGACATGTAAGTATCGACTTATAAGTTATAAAGTTCCATGTGTAAAATAGTTTTCTAAACCCCTTCGTTATAAACGCTTGTTGAGTTTATTTTTATCTGTTGTTTTGCCAAAGGAATTTTTTTTTTAACTATTTATGAAAAGTTGTCATTTGTTGTGGTGTTCCAAGGGAGAGGTCTTTTAAGAGTGGATGTCTTCCGGCTAATCATGATGATTTATGGAAAAAACCGGTCAAGTGTTAATCGGACTCGTACATGAAGAGTTTAGTACATCCGTAGGTAACAACTTAATTTTGTTATTTGTTATCAAATAGACTCATACCTATTCTGTGAAAATTTCAAGTAAGATAGTAAGGTCAAGTTAAAAATGCTGAAAAAAAAACATGTTCAAGAGATAGAGCCCTGTGACAGACGGACAGACAGCGGAGTCTCAGTAATAGGGTCCCCTTTGGGCACGGAACCCCAAAAAAAGATAAGTTTTTATAAAGCTGAGTTATCAAATGTCGTGTTCACGAGCGCCAGAACACTAAATTCTACCTATCCTTGGTTCAAAGCTTCTTTATAGGACACACCTGGGACCACTCAGAACATAACTTACACACCGCTATGATAGTTTCGAAGAAAGTTAGAGAGATGGTATAAAATCATAAAATATCACAAGAACATTTCCAGAAAACGTTGAATCGGCTCGATCAATGCTGACAGTAATATCATTGGCGAAATTAAATTTACCATCAGCAAAGTAAAAAATAGACACCTATTGATTTTAGCAATAAGATGAAGAAATGAAACCCTATTAGTTCCTTGAAATATCTATTGCTATTAGAGGTATAATGACATTTCGCTTCAAATGGGTTTTCCACCTCCTTAAGAGAGCACTATTACTCTAAGTGGAGTCACTCTCTTGGCGCTTATTTGATTTTGTTACAGGCTTGCCACTTTCTTTGATCCCCACGCTAGTTTGATTCCACAGCCGGCCTCTTCATCGCACGGCGACCGATTCATCACCATTATAATTGTTCGACATCGGTAGAATAATTACTTACCCAAATCGATGGTAAATTCTAAGGATCTGGATTGTATTATTATTAAAGAGCTTTGTATAACGACTTAACTCGGATGCGAATTTGACAATAAAACAAAGCAACACCGACGCCAGCCCTAAACTTCTGGTTAGTAGACTTAAAATTAATATTCTCGAATTTCCGAAGTAAGCTTCTAATTGCCTTAAATTTAGGAATTAGGACTGAAAAAGCCAAAACGGATCCTTGTTATCAACATTATTTTGTTTGGTAAATAAATTTGAATTTGTAAATGGAAAAGTAAAGTCGGGATAAGTGTGGTTTCTTGTAATCAATACAGTAAATAAAGTCAGAGGATATAAAAGGAAATCAGATACAAGGCCCGCTTTGGAGCGGGTTGTCTCAGCTGAGCGGAGCTGGCAGGTCGATGGTTTCTCCAGCCGATTATGCTAAAATGCTGTTAGGCTGTTATTTATGCCCCGCATTTGTCTTCCTTACGCAAATAATTTAAAACGTGATAATGCTAACCGATGATTCTACGAGATTTTCAGAACGACATTGTGGATGCTTAATACCTAATTGTTTTCTGTCAAAATATTATACTTTGTGTAGTGTTCCGTGTCAATGCCTTCCATCTGGGGGCACGGTAGTGCCCCCAGCCAAGTCGAGCAATACAAAGGCACGGCCGTACCATCCTTTTCTCGAACCCATTCAGGCTATTTTCAACCTCCTGTAATTTTATGCTGGCTACACCTAAAGCCCTGAATTTTCAGTTACATGTTGGGCGTAATGATATTTAGATATATTCTCAATAACATTCAATTTGAACTGGCAGTTTCAGAACTATTGGACGCGAAATTTCGTTAGTTTTGTCACTAACACACTCACTGACTCATGATCATCATAGTTCTAAGGTACTTCTAGCAGACCTACAGGCTCCAAATTTTAAATATAAATAGATTTAACCCTACAAACTCGTAAAAAACATAAAAATATTTCAATTTCAGTCACGTTTCAAAGATACAGAAAGTGCACATATAAGTTTGTAATCCCATTTAAATACCAGCGATTACAAAGTTATACTACACATAACAATGAGTTCTTGATTTGCATGCATGTGTAAATTGGATTACAATGCAATATTATTATGATATTAAGCTGATCTGATGATGGTGCTGGAAGGTGGTCAAAGGCACTCCATAATAAAACAACACAATCCCATCGAGTTTGGGCTTGTTTGATTCGTCTCGATGAGTACTTTGGTTCTAGATGGTAACCAGGGTCTCATGATGGAGCTGGAAGGTGGCCAAAGGTTATCTGTATAAAATGGCACAACCCTAATGAGGTTGGACAAGTATGATACGTCTCTTCGAGTACTTTGGTCGTAGATGGTAATTAGGTGATGGTATTTTTTATCATCCGAATGATGGAGATGAAAGTTGGCTTCAAGAACTCCGTTATAAAACGACACAACCCCATCAAGTTTGGGCTCGTTTGATTCGTCTCGACAAGTACCTAGGTACTTTTATTCTTAATGGTAATCAGGGTCTGATGATGGAGCTGGAAGGTGGCCATGGGCAGGCACTCCGTAATAAAACGACTCAACCCCATCAAGTTTGAGCTCATTTTGATTTGCCTTGACAAGTACTTTGATTCTAAATCATTACCAGGGTCTGATGATGGACCTGGAAGGTGGTCAAAGGCACTCTAATAATAAAAAGACAAAACACCATCGGGATTTGACTCATCTGATGCGTCTCGACGAGTACTTTGGTCCTAGATGGTAACCAGGATCTGATGATGGAACTGAAACTTGGCTACAAGAACTCCGTAATGAAACGACACATTCCCTTCGATTTTGAATTCATTTGATTCATCTCGACGAGTACTTTGGTCCTGTATGGTAAACAGGGTCTGATGATGGAGCTGGAAGATGGCTATAGGCAGGCACTCCGTAATAAAATGACTCAACCCCATTGAGTTTTGGCTCATTCGATTCGTTTTGACAAGTTATTTGATACTAGATCGAAACCATGGTCTGGTGATGGCAAAAAAAGAAGAACTGCCTACAAAAAGCAATGAGATCCCATCAAAAACATGCAAGTCTCGCTAGGCAGTTCTTATACTGCAAAAAAGTTTTGAGATGCAATGTTAAACCAAGTCGGTTATCTTAGTCAGTACCGGCTGGTGTCCATAGAAATCGTTTTCCACCGAGTTGCTTATTTTAAAACCGTTAAATAAATATTAGATATCTTTATTTTTTTTCACTTCTCATGCTCTTAAAATGTTACTTTAGTCTCTGCATATCGGGACTAAAGCTCTTTTTTGATCTCAAGGGATTAAAGTAAAATTTTTTTAATTGACTATGGAAACCCCTAAACTGCCAATCACGGTGTTTGTGAATGGAGGATTATCGCCATTTTCAGTAACTGGGTATAGACAATTTTAAAGCTTTCCACAGACCGAAGCGCGCTGCGGACGCACTGTAGCGCCCT
Organism: Archips xylosteana; assembly: GCA_947563465.1. Taxonomy (NCBI): domain Eukaryota; kingdom Metazoa; phylum Arthropoda; class Insecta; order Lepidoptera; family Tortricidae; genus Archips; species Archips xylosteana. Next base: position 10,591,860 of record OX387349.1, read on the forward strand.
GCGCTTCGGTCTGTGGAAGCCTTTAGGGCGTGGAAATAACCTCAAAATGACAACTGTATAAAAAATATTTAAAAAATAATAATTTCGTGAAACACATTGAATAATTACGAATATTAATCTATTTAATTATAAAACAATAAAGATGAATTCATTTTATTTTGCACGTAAAGAAAGATTTCCTTTAGCTTAGGTGTTTTTAATTTTTTTTTTTTTTAAAAACGCTGTCGGCAAAGCAGTTTCCTGCTCTGTCGATAAAATAGCAATCCGCACTGTCGGCAAAGCAGTGCTGGAGTGTACGGTAGATAGAGCAGTTACGTTTGAAAGTTAATATGGCGTGACTTCAAAATAATGCGATGTCAGTTGCATTTAATAGTAAATAGAAAGTATAATTAGATATAATTTAACAAAGAATTGGCATATAGAAAATAAACTTAAAAAGTCGTTTCTTTATTCACGGGTAAGTGTTTCAGTTAACAATATATTTTGTGTGTGAACTTAGATCAATTAGGTTAATTTATTTGCCGATTCTAATGAATGAACAATTATCATTCTTACATGCAAAGTCCAATTAGTTTTAACATAGTCTTTAAGTTAGAATCTGTTGGCTAATTATGCAAGCATTTAAAGCGTCACTTTACAAAAAAATATAAAAGAAAAGAAAAGACAGCGGTATTTTTTTTGCTATTTGAATTTTGAACAGATGTCCATTGCTCGTATTGAGCATACGTTGTAAAAAAGTAATTTTGTACGTCGTTTTTTTCCTCGCATTCAAAGTGAAAAGTAGAGTGTTTAACGCGGGACTAAACTACCATAATGACAACTCGAATTATAGCCTCCCTCGCTATCGCTCGGGTGGCTAAATATCTCGTGTCATTATGGCTTGTTTTAGTCCCTTGTTGAACAATCTACTATTTAGTACACACTCGCACCTATGTGTATTGCTCAAACTGCATGGCATTAGGGCTAGCGCTATGTTCAATTAGGATTGTTATAAATAGTTGACGTTGACGATTATTCTTACGTCATTAGGTAACCATGCGATTGCCAAGTCATTTTGTGTGTTAAAAAATAAAGATATCTAATACTAATTTAACGGTTTCAAAATAAGCAACTCGGTGGAAAACGATTTCTATGGACACCACCCGGTACTGACTAAGATTAACATTGCATCTCAAAACTTTTTTTTTTCAGTACTGATATACAAATTCATCAGAAATGCTTTTATACAGAGACTCGTTCATCTCTGAGCTAGGCAACAGTTAAGTGTGTTGTAGTTATCTGTGGCTTCCCATGAGGCTGACATAGTCACATTAGGTGTACTCAAGCCTCGTTAAAATATTAGAATTAAAAAAAAAACTTTTTTGCAGTATAAGAACTGCCTAGCGAGACTTGCATCTTTTTACATGTAATGTTTTTGATAGGATCAAGTTTACCAGCTCGCCATTATGTATACTCTGGAAAGCCATCGAAGTACCAATTTAAGAGTATTTACGTGTGTTTTACAAAATAAATTTTGATAGTGATAATTATTACTGCATTCAGTCTAGCATCATCCAATCTTTATACCACCGCAGAACCCAGGCCTCCACTTAGAATGAGAGGGCTTGGGCCGTAGTTCCCACGCCGAGTGCGGATTAATAATAAATAATAATAATAATAATTATTTATTGTACAAAACAAAAAAAAAAACAAATTACATAGTAACACGTGAGAACATAAATAGGTATGTACCGAAAAGTCACGAAAAACGTCGAAGATTCTGCCCCCCAAACTAGGTAAAGACCTGTGTCTTGGGGAACTATGTTCGAGTTACTCCAACTTCGGCAATTTACATACAAAAACTGCAGTGATGATGGAAGTAAAAGTGGAACTTTCACAATTGTAAATGCATGCAGTAGAAAAAAAAAAGAAATAGTAAAGATCACAATAGAAATGGAAAATATATGTATAAAATAATCTAACCAAAATATCTATATCTGACATAACTTCATCGTAGAAAACTATATCTGAAATTATTTATTTCTATTAAGTACCTAAACCTACCTTGGGAACTTCACACATACCTACCATTGAATTTCTTCGCAAGTGTGTGCAGGTCTCATCACGATGTTTGCCTTCATCGTAAAGCACATAGTAAATTTCTTATATTATTTCGCACATGAATTTCGAAAAACTCGAAGTTGCGAGTCCGTTTGAAAGCACGATCCTCTACGTGAGGGGCCATAGATCAAACCAATAGGCCTATCACGGCTTTTTATCCTCTCATCCCCTAATATCTTTTCTTAACTCGTAAAGTAGGTTGCTGTAAAAAAAATAGCGGCCAAGTGCGAATTGTACTTGCGCGTTGAGGGTGCCCATGCCGCCGTGCACATAAAAATTGCAATTAAACTTTAAATTTAGAAATTTTGCTATACTTATGCTATGCTATGCTATTTCTTTGAAAAAATTTTATAATTTTCGTAAACTTACAAAATAAAAAGACCATTGTCCTCACTAGAAATGGGAATTATCATTGTTTGTAGCACTTATAAGATTAATTAATTGCCCAAACTTAAATTTAAGAGGCTTATTTTTAGAAAAAGAGAACTTATAACATTACTTGATGTTGACAGATGTTTGTTAGTATGTCGTCCATTCTAAGAGTGTGAGAGACAAGATGGCGGCCGGACGTTCCCCACCTCGTCCCTCTGCGCTGTCAAATGTTAGGCAGTGTTGCCAGTGGCAACAATCATATTTGGATTCCTTTTCTTTAAACTTGTGTTATGAGGCCTTATTTTTTGTCAAATTCATACAAGTCTATGTGAATGAGAAATACGATTGAGTACCTACCCTGTAGATTAGGATATTCTCGGTTTGTACATTAATGTAAATCTTGAAAAAGTATCTTTTGATTTCTTCATCTCTTTGCAGTTGCAAGAGACCATAGCCCAGGCGCAAGCCACACAGAAAAGACGTGGGACGGGGGCGTCGCAGTTGGAGCGCTCCTTGAAGCAGTTTTAATACAAAATGTATAGAAGCGTCGTGAACCAAAGCAGACAGAAGAGGCGGCGCCCTCGTCCCACGGATATTCTGTGTGGCTTGCGCTTAAGAATTTCATAATTAATTTCCCTCCCTACACCTCCTACACTTCCTACTATTTATCCCTCTACTGTAGGCCTCTCACTAAGTGGACTGACGACATTGCGAGAATTGAGAGAAATGCGAGTCTTCCGGCTGATGATGATGATGTAACCTCTACCTGTTCCTGACAAAAAAGTGGCGACAAATTGACGCACGCTCAGACGAACAACGAAGGGTCTTATTTTCCCTTTAATTTTTTCCTTCTGAGGCAGGGAACCCTACAAACAAGATAATGTTGTAGAAACAAAACATTTATACATTCATGAAGTTTACCGAAACTAATTAGGTGGTAGAAGTAAATCCCCAATACAGGGACGAAGTCGGGGTTAGCAGGGACATTTTAAGTTCGTAATTTGTTTTAAAATATTCAACCCTGGACTGTCCTTTTGGGATCCAGTTTATCGGAATTATCCCAAATTTATTATTATTTGGATACGGTATTATTTTTCGTAGCATATCCAGAATATTTTAGTTTGAGGAAAATAGATTTGAATACTGAATTTGTCAACTATTTTTATACTAAGACGCTAATCGCCAAGTGTGAGGATCGATATTTCAAGTTAAAACTCACTTTTAAACAACAAATGGGTGAAACTTAATACATGTACGAGACATAACGAGCTTAGCACCAGAGAACGTTTACAATAAAGCAACGAAATTAAGAGCTGACTTTTGAACTTTATGTCGGCATTCAGTTTCATTCAGGAGTTTAACTTCGGCGCATGAAACGCGAAAACTGAATGGAAGAGCGAGTAACAAGGCAAATGTAATGCGTTAATTAATAATCCACCAGCTGAGGACATTATATATAGAACTATACATATTTGTCCTGCTTGCGAGCTTATTTTACTTAAGGTAATATTTCTATATATACCTACCTAATAAAAATCAGCAACAGAGCAATTATAAAAATTAAACTTCTGAATAATTAATTCCATTGTTTTGACTCATAATTAAAATCATCTAGAACTCAATATACATTGCTCTGCTTTGAATAAAAAAATCGTTTTTTTTTGTTTATGTTGACAATGCATAGATTCGCTTCATTACGGAGGCACAACACAAGGATTCACACTAATATAGTCGGATCACTGCGCTCTAGTTTCTTGATAACTTCTCGAAATTGCTTAAAGTAGTAAGTCAGTTGGGACTTGACTATCCCTTAGTTAGTCGATACCTTATTGGACTTTGACGAATATGCACTAAGCTAAGATTGCAGAGCGGCACACAATGTAGCACTTTTTAAATTAATAATGTAGGTTAAAACCGCGATACTTTTTTTTTAAAGGATTGGCTAGATCAGAAATTCTCTCTCCAGGCAGATGCAAGTCCGAAGGACGAAAGTTAGAAATTGTATGAAATTGAAAGATTGTTGAAAGTTAAAAACCAGCCAAGTGCGAGTCGGACTCGCGCACGAAGAGTTCCGTACCATTATCTATAAAAACGGCAATAAAATCACGTTTGTTCTATGGGAGCCCCCTTAATTTTTTTTATTTTAATTTGATTATTTATTTTTAAAGTAAATATATAACTAAATATTCTGTGAATATTTCAAGCGTCTACCTGTTGCCGTTATCAATATCGAGCAAAAACGAGCAAAGAAATCACGTTTGTTGTATGGGAGCACCCTCAAATATTTATTTTATTCTGTTTTTTTAGTATTTGTTGTTATAGCGGCAACCAAAATACATCACCTGTGAAAATTTTAACTATCTAGCTATCACGGTTCTTGAGATACAGCCTGGTGACAGACGGACAGACGGACGGACAGCGGAGCCTCAGTAATAGGGTCCCGTTTTTACCCTTTGGGTACGGAACCCTAAAAATGGACCCGAGCTTAGAAACTTCGTTCGCACGGTGAACAATGTAACAGTTTCTATAAATAAATAAATAAATATCATGGGACAATACACACCAATTGATCCAGTCCCAAAGTAAGCTAAGCAAAGCTTGTGTTATGGGTACTAGGCAACGGATAAACATACTTATATAGATAGATACATATTAAACACCCAAGACCCGAGAACAAATATTTGTATTTTTCATACAAATATCTGCCCCGACACGGGAATCGAACCCGGGACCTCAAGCTTCGTAGTCAGGTTCTCTAACCACTAGGCCATCTGGTCGTCTCCTATATTTGATGGCTAGATGACGCTACAATTTCAAGTAAAGTAGAATAACATTACACTTTATTTTCAGATCTCAACATCTTTTCGCTCCCACCGTAACAACGCCAGCCAATATTCCCAAGTCGCGACAAAAAACACCGAGATGCAACCGGAAACGAAGAGATAAGAAATATAAGAAGGACAAGAGTCCAACGATGTTTTCCCTAGCCGAGGGGTGCGGGTGCGTCAGTTTCCGAGGGGGACGAAGGAACCGCTCCCTGGGCGACGACTCTTCCTCCTGCCGCAGCTCCGAGATAGAACAGGAGGTGCCGAAGAAATTAGGAAGAAGGGTCCTTAATGGGGAATGCACTATGAAAGCTCTTGTGCCTTTCTTAAAGTTTTGGAAGAGAGATGACGTCAGCATGACAAAGGCTGAAAGAAGTAAGTGTCCTTATATAATTTTACGTAACGTTTTCATTGTGAGGGTTGGGGTCGTTCTAAGTACTCTTGTGGAATTGACCCGAAAGTTTTTCATGAATTTATACTTAAATTAATTTTTTCACGCTCATGAAAACATTTTTTTTTGTTTGTTGACGAATAAGTTTGAATATTAACACGTACAAAAGAGCGTTTGAATATTAACACAGCAAAGAGGTATTCACGAGGCTTCATAAGCGTACACTTTGCTACATGTATTATGCGAAACGTTGTCGGAGGGCGAATTGTTTATCATAAGTAGGTATTTGCAGGAAATATGATCGCTGGTGTTGCCCAGTAACAGCATTATTACAAAAAGGCCAAACAAAGAGATATATCTTTATTTATTTCCGCTCCGATATTTCTTCCTAAAAGCATTTCAATCATAGTACAAGCGCGTATTTAGAATTATTTGATACAATAAATGCCGCATTTTAGTGCTACTATAGGTAGTGTAAACTATTTGCGCATTTCACCCTAAGAACCGCATCTAAATCCAGGAAGTTAATTGTCCGGTAAGCAACGTGATTGAGAGTGGCTGTAATCCTCGGTTTAACAAATGTAGGGGACGAAGACTTTTGCGACGAAAACGTGAATTCTTAGACCGAGAAATGTACTCGAAAACACTAATGCAAACACTAACGTGACGTTGTGGAGAACCCGGTGTAATTAAATTTACAATTATGTACAAGCGTAAATTATTAGGGTTGCTAGAATTTACGGCTACTACACTGTACCTACAAAGCGACAAAGTAAATTTCTGTGAGAACTTCATTATACAGGTAGTAGACCACGGACGGTTCCGTCAATAAATTACCTATTATAATTTAAAAAAAGTGCAATCAGCGCGTTCCCTACCGATCTATAACAGTATTACTATAGGCAGAAATAACACTAATCACGTAGGTACCAAATTACTGGCTTATTAATACGCGTGTAAAATAATATTATACTTATGTCAACTTTCAAACTAATGAAACAACAATGCTGTTACAGACAATTGTAAAAAAGCTTTACATAAATATTACGTGCACCGAGTTCACACCCGCAAATTTTCTGTAACTTCGCAAGAAGGGTTAGAATTTCGGAACATTATGTTAGGAAAGGAAAATAGAAAAAAGAAAAGAAATACCCTGAATAAAAATGTAATTTAGCCTTAAGTATTTGTCTGTTTCTCAACTTGCAGATTATCTCACCTTAAGTAAATTTGTGTAAAAATTATTTTCAATTTGCACGTAAAACATGCTTTTGACTGGAAAATGAATCCTTTTAATGTTGTAAAAACGGGTAACCATGAATATTTAACATTGTTTAGGCACTTTTACTCAGAAGGGGATCCCGTGTGAAAGGATTAGTCCGGTACTGGATATTACACAAGAGTGGCTCCAAATACATACGTTGAACTTAACGAATATAACACCAACCGTGCGGAGTTGTGCAAGTTGTGTACTTCATTAATTCTCGCATATATAATAGACTTGCCAAATCTTCTTGAATATTTGTTTACTTAGCCATACTTAAATGTGTTGTAAAAATGGTGCAGCATCAACAGTATTGAAAGTCAAAATGGTTGAAAGTCAATACATTTTTTGTGCCAACAAAGATTGAGTATAAGCTGGTCACACCTTCTACGTAATTTACTTTTACAGTGTTTCCTAAAATTATAAAATCTAATAAAATAAACCTAAATGACTGGCAGTCTATGCAAAATTTCACAAATTTGTTTCTGTTCCGATGGGGTTCCTGATTATTTTGTCAGAAAAATCTCTGAGAAAATGTATTTTATATTAACCCGCGCTAAGTCGCGACAAGTTTGTGAATAGTAAAAGTAAATAAAACAGAATTGTTGCGCGCTCGTTCTACTATTTTTGATTTAGCCGTGATTGCTATTCAAATCCCGGGAAACGACTTTAAGGGGTCGGAACTTATTTGAATATTTTGCTTTGTTGCAGCGATGAAAGCGGCGATTTTGATCCAGCAGTGGTACCGGCGTTACTTGGCGCGAATGGAAGTGCGGAGACGGTACACGTGGACTATATTTCAGAGCATCGAATACGCCGGAGAGCAAGATCAAGTCAAAGTAAGCTCGATTACTCTCTAAATATATTTTAGGGCAAGATCCCAGAGCTTCCCTGAATATTTTTCTCAGAAATTAAGCGTGATTGTGACGTGTTATTACCTATGTAAAAAGCCGAGGTGGCCTAGTGGTTCGACTTTTGGTCTCTCAACCCTCTGAAGGGTTGCGCCTCTGATTTTTTTTGGAATTTATGTGCGAAATTACAATTAAATTTTACCATGAGCTTTACGTTGAAGGAAAACGTCGTGAGGAAACCTGCACATGTCTGAGAAGAAATTCAATGGTGTGTGTGAAGTTCCCATAACCCGTACTGGGCCCGCGTGGGAACTACGGTCTGAGATGATGATATAGGCTGGGATGATGATGATGATGATGAGCGACTAAAAAATCCTTTACCATCCTAAAGTTCAATGTCAGCTTACAAGTCAATGTTTTAAAGCAGTTATTTGCTCGACAACACGTCGAGTGTAAGCGTATTTGCTAGCTTAGGCTCACATATTTTTATTTTTGTGAAAATAAATAATGGGGTCCTGGGATCTAGAAACATTAAAACTGAATGTAGCGGCACGCGACCAAAAATACGCGACCCAAAACTCAAAATATTACGCTCGTTTGGCCTCATCGTAAATGTGAAAGTTTGTGCGTGCGCGGATTTGGATGAAATTTGATATGTCTATTAACATACTATGCACGATCTCGGCAAGAACGTATTTGTTACTCTTTACTCCGATATTCCTACAAAATGAACAAAAAGTAAAAGGAATAGTCTAAATAAATAAATAAATTGCATATCGCTAAGTCTTGAAACATGCAATTTGGCACAGATGTTTTTCATACCACTTAAATGAAGAACAAGCTGGACTTCTAGATGAACTCGAAGGGAACTTTTTATCTAATGCTCCCACGAGATTCATGTAAAATTCCCAACATTTTAACTTCTAAATCTAGAAACATGATATTTTGAATGGGCTTTCTTCATACAACGTAAATGAATTCATATGGGCATTTAATAAAATTTCGAAATTTCAATTCAACTGCTACAGCCAGTAGTTCGCAAGTGAAGCCTCGGGTAAGGCTGACTTTAATAACGTGTAGTAACTATAGGCCAAATGAGTGTTTTTCATCAGTAATTTAGAAAATCTACATAGTTATTAAACTTTCTTAAACAATTATTTAAGATCCACGATAAAGCTTAATAACAGATCAACGTTATCCTATCGCACATCTTCAAAAACAAAAGGTAAATTATTCCCTTATTCATTTAATATTGTTATTAAAAATTGGATTGCTCGAAATAAACACCGTTGTTACACTGTACCCGATTAACATCGTCGTTTAATTACTTTACCGCCGCCAAGATTCTAAAATGTAAATTACTCAAAACGCCACTTTGCATGACGCGATTAGCATTTCATTTGACGTTCGTTAGGATTTATTTGTGACAGTAGATATTTCGCAGAATAAAAGATTCCTCTAGTTTCGTGTATGTGTATTTGTGACGTGATATGAATGTCTCACGAAGGCACGCATGAGACGAGATTAGGAATATGTATGCGATTTCATATTTACCCGTGTAAATTATATGAGAAAGATGTCTGCGGTAGTGTATTTATATCACAAGAGGGTAAGTATGAGGTTGGTACGGGAGAACTTGCAGAGTTAGACTTTATAGAAAAAATATACAACATATCTTAGAATTCCGGAATAGGTATTTCAGAAAACGGTTGAGTTAGTTAAACTGGACATTCCTGTAAAGATTTTTCATGGAAATTTTTGATTTAATCCGTCACGCGTCCCAGGGACTACGTTAGTCCCTAACTTTTTTTTTTTGCGGGAAATGTCCTAGAGACTACTACTGAAGTCTCTAGGACATATCCCGCACAAAAATTAATTTTACTTATTTTAGTATGGTGGACGCGTGACGTGATAAAATCATCCCTTTACTGCCGTACCTACTCATTGAACGTCATCCCATGGATACAAACTCTTGTCAACCACAATTAAATTAGTTTTGACTGATTCGGAATATTTCAGCAGATAATTGGACCAACCTAACCTATCTGTAACCTGCTATTTCTTGAAATATTCTGGAATAATTGGCAGACACTCAGTATTTTGCAAAATTTATGTGTAAGATAGGAGAGTACTAGGAAAGTACTCTCCTATCTTACACATAAATTTTGCTAAATACTGAGTGTCTGCCAATTAAACCCACAAAACGAACGAAGCAAAGCCCTTAATCAAATCGACGTGCTTTGAGGAAGAGTAATTCATGCGAAGATTTAGGGAACCATCAAAATTATGTGGGGCCAAACGGGAATTTTTCATTTAAATGGGTTTATTTAAAAGTGACTCGGTGCATGAAAGGGCGCAGTTAGTTTTTGCGACTTTACATGACTTCTGAAACCTTAGTAAACGATTATGTAGTAAGTTGTGCTAAGTCAACGATCTGTGTCTTAAATCTGCTAAATATTTAATTCAATAATGGACTTAAGGGGCCAACCTTGAATACTGTTTAACGACTTAAAAATGAATAATGTCCAACTTGTTGTTTACCTATAGGTTCTAGTAGATTGATGTGCGGCGCAGAAACGACGCCTTAGTTATTTATTAACGTGCTTTAGTGCGAATGCGATGAAACGGCGAAAAGGTGTTATACACGAGAAAGTGTAGGTGGTCACTGGCCGCCCTACCAACCTTATCGGTGCTCAGCCAGCCGCGTGAACATTCTCCCGCACATGAAATACACCGAAATGAGCACAGCTCAGCAGCTCATTTAAAAACTCGCCTATTTTCCCTCGTAGCACCCTGAATAATCTGTTAAGTAGCTCAACATATCATAACTTTTAGGAGAGACGTTTGACTAAAGTAAGCAAAGAAGCCTTAAAACTCTCCGTATACATAATGTAATGTTGTATCAGGCTGACAACCAAGTATTCGTAAATATTGACCCTCCGCGACCCGGCCCATATTTTATCATACCCTTTATGCGAAAGGTGTATAAGTAAATGTATATCTTATTGTATTTACGTACGTTTTTCTCTCTTTCATGACGTGCGTTTTTATTTTTATCCAGTTAACTATAGCTTTTGAAAGTCGAATTTCAATTAAGCAAGTCACTTTTGAAAGGGTAGAGCCATAAGCCGTCTCGATTTAGAATTGCTCTGCGTAATGGTGATAGATGACTTTTTAGTCAGTACCTATCATAAAAAGCAGCAAAAAAAGCTAAAAAAAATCGCACTTTGTTTTGTTTCACGGAGAAAATATTTTAACCCTTTATCACCCTCATATGTTTCACCAATCGCCCGTGCCCCACATGCTCACTCTAGAGCGTGCCCTGAATTTTTTAGATCGTTGAGATTGGCTAAATACCGTTGAGTCCATTGTTGGCGGTGAGCTAATTCTCTTAAATGTATGTACAGTCAGCCTCCGAAGTCACTGAACACTTTAGTACTTTGTCGGAATAACCAGCTGTACGTACTGAGAAGTTTGAAATATGTCACGTTAGTGAAAGTGAAAAAGTTCTAAAGTTTTCAGTGATTACCACGGCCGACCGTACGTACAAGTAAAATTTTAATTAAATTCTCAAATATTTTTTAAATCGGAATTTTGTAATATTCCGTTGTCTGATTTAGATTTTTCTTACAGCTATACAATTTCTTCAATGCGTTGCTAAGCCATATGAGGGATAGCAGTGGACGGGTTTCGTCGGAGCGGACGTCACGGACTGCTTCTGTATGTAAGTCAATGTTTAATCACATTCATAATCGGCTTAGAAAGGTTATAGTAGACGAGACCTACTTGTAGTAGGGTCAACGTCATAAATAAGTGATCATTTTTGTAACTTGTCAATTTAACGTCATGGTTTAAAACCATACGAAATTATGTCACTACTGAAAGCGACAAGGTACAAAAATGATCACTTATTGCCTAGTACCCATAACACAAGCTTTAACTAGCTTACTTTGGGACTATGTCAATTGGTGTGAATTGTCCCGTGATATTTATTATTATTTATGAAGTTAACTGCTTTTTTATGATGTTGACATTGTTGTGAAGTGAAAGTTCAGAAAGTACAGTTAAGAATAAACTAAAGTTTATAGGTGTTTATGTACAGTCTGCTGCAGAGAAAAGGTACCCCTCTGTAACGGCGGTATCCATGTCAGAGAGAATTTCATGAATGAAAATCATATTTTTCAATTTGACGACCAAATGCCCAAGTGGTTAAAGAACCTGACTAAGAAGCTTGAGGTCCCGGGTTCGATTTTCGCGTCGGGGCAGATATTTGTATGTGTATGTAATGTTTTAAACTTTCGTGATTTTCACTCATGACTATGTTTTTATTGTGTTTCAATGTGGCTAAAACGTCGAGGTAAATATCTCGTTATCGTTATCTCGTTTTTAGTAACAGTTAAAAATACGAAAGATTGTTGTCGAGTCTTGGGTGTTTAATATGTATTTAAGTATGTATCGCTACTTATATGTATAAGTATATTTTATCCGTTGCCTAGTACTCTTAACATAAGCTTTGCTTACTTTGGGACTAGGTCAATTGGTGTGAATTGTCCCAAAAAATGCACTCCTCTCTTCCTGAAAAACAAAGAATAAAGATAACAACCTTTGATCAATTATAACTGTAGATCCACAGTCGCGCGCCCGAAAATGTCGGAGCCAAATGAGCGCCACTTTGATAAAACTGGCCTTCTTTTTTCTCAGTACGTTGCGTGAAATTGTCAAGTTTAGCTGTCAAGTGTCAACCGAAATTCGACTGTAATGAAGTAAAGACTAGGTTCAAATTTCTGTGTTGGTGATGATTTTAATTGTTATGCAAACAAATAAAAAAGTTCGAACATTCTTTGAAAGGGATTTTGTTCAGCAATGTGTATCTTCAGTTATAATTGATCAAAGATAACAACGCAAATATTTATGATTTAAGGTAATGGATTCGGATTCCACAAGCGTTGATTGACGTCTAAAGAATTAACTTCAGAATAATAACTTAAAATAACAACTTAGGTACTTTAACTGTTTTGTATTATGCATTCATGGACTTTGTAATACTTTGTAAAATAATAAATCCTAAATCACATTAAAAATAAAAATACTACGACAACTGTAGTTCATCCTAAATAATCGTGGTTACAGTTATTATTTTGAAACATGTTTATTCTTTTCTATATATTTAATGGTAACTATGTCGCTAAAGAGCGAAACTGTCGATTAGGCAGAGTCAAAAGATGAATCTTTGTTCCTTTGTAGCATAAATCTTCAGAAGATACGCCCAGCCCCAATAGTAAACGCCGTTATTTCACGTTTGAGGAAACCTTCCTCGAAAATTACGTTTTATGAAGAGTACGTGAGGCTTAAAAGTTTTGGGATCCTTTAGAGAGTAGTGTTTTTCTTACCACCTGCCGGTTGTTGGAGTAGTAGAATATTCCTTCCAGCATATGTAGTTTTCTGCGATGACTCATCATATATTTCATATTATTCGTGACTGAAATATTGACGCAAATTTTGTGTTAATATACATTTATGTAGAGGTAAGTAAACCTTATTTTCCACGACGGAGCCGAGAAAAATGCGTTTAAGGTGAAAAGTCGTTTGTTTATGCAGAAACTGAATGTTCCAATTTATAGTGAAAATAAACGGATCACTCACGTCTTAAAACGAGTTTAACTCGACATGTTTCGGGCTAATCCGTAGCCCTTCTTCTCGGAGTCATATGTCACGGCGGCTGCCGAACGCGCCCTCTTTTTAAGACGTGAGTGATCCGTTTATTTTCACTATGAGTACCTAAGTCAACGGTACAACGGTCAACGGTAGTTTAATGTTTAAAATGTTCCAATTTTTCTCCAACCAAAACATTTTGAATTTTAGATACCTACAGTTTTTTTGAAAAATGTTGCATATTTATTCATGGCCAATAGTTCATAGATATGTGTTAAGTCTATAGCTACTTTTTGATATAAACTTAACTTTCAGGGTATCGTAACCTATTTTTTTATTTTAAGCGTTTATCAAGTCTATTCAACTTTCAAATATTTTCTTTTTTTTGTTGTTTATTAGTTTTCTATTTGCGCCAACTGCATCATCAAAGCAATCAGCTACGAAGTTAAACCCAAGCACTAAGCACCGCTGAAACTTTTCCAATCTGGAATTCGATTGTAAGAATTTATTAATGCGTTGTGATTATACCGACTCATGACGACGTCGCCTGTATCCCTCCCACATACATACCAGTAGAGCATGAAATGAATGTCCTCTCTAATTTTCTAAACCATTTTCATACAACCGCCCTTTACAATTCTACGCTGTGGAAATGTAATTAAAATATATACGAGACCCTTTTATTTTTAGGGTTTCAATCTCAAAAAAAAGGAACCACTATCCAGTTAACCGTCACTCGTGTTTGTCCAATGTTTGTCTATCCGTCTGACAGTCATTTGGCGTCGAATCTACTAAATAGGTTAAGTTAAAATAAATCACACGTATTGTAACTCTGGGACACAAACCGGAAGGCAAGTTAGATTAAAAAAACTTTTGTAAACTGTATCGTGTGAAATTTCAAAAGGAAAGAGCTTTTTCTGAAGCTCTCAAGTATATTATATGTGTATTGTGTATTTTCAAAATGGATAGATTGAAGCTTATTTTAGAAGAATTACGGAAATTTAATATTCCCCTCTTATCTCCAAAATTACTCAGCCTAATATTTGGAAAAATACGAAAAACCTCTTTCCTTAATATAAAACTTATGAGTTATCTTTTAGTGAGACGGCAAATCTTATATTAATACAAAATATTGCACATTCATACGGATCCCTCGGGGTGCGAATCCGACTTGCGCTTGGTTTGTTTTTTCCTAAATACATTCAGTATGTTTCTAGCGTTCTTATTACATTTAATCTCGTTTGCGGTTATGTCTGTTTTAACTGCGCTCTGTGCTGGTTTAATGCTGGAAATTTATTAATGCAGCAGAAATGACGACTACTAAAAATTGTGTGGTTTGAAAATATGTTGTGTATCTCATCTACATATTAAATTGTTGTTGTTCCAACTATAAAGCAGCACAGACTCTATGTCGTCTAGAGTGTCTGTTTGTACTTTCGTATGCATAGACTAAAGAAGACAAAAAACCTGATTTAATAATAGGGTTTGACAACAAGGTTAAGTTCATAAGCTCCTAACTCTGATACTTACGTTTTACCGAACTAAATTGGAAATGAACGTTTTATTTCGTGGCAATTTCTCATTTCAATAAAATAAGATTTCCGATGTAAATACTAAGTGATCTTTTATGCTATTATGACACTTTATTCAGCTTCAATAATTGTAAATATAGATGCCATCCATGGGTTGGGCCAAGTGTTTAATAGATATTTTTAGAGCCAATTTTATAATTATTTGTTTTGGTGCTACGATTTGGGATATTTTAGGTATTGTATTAAATTGATAACATACGATGCCATTCATGGCTTGCGGCAAGTACATACTTTAATAGATATTTTTAGGGCCAATTTTATTATTATTTGTTTCGGTGCTACGATTTTGGATCGTTCAAGCAGGAGAAGGAAGTAATTTAATTTATCAAGCAGAAATCCTCTGATTGGTTAAGTAAATTGGTTCCAAAGAAGACGTGCCGGTTGGCTTTATTCAGGACGGACTGAGTTTAGCAACATTATCTGTTCTTGGAAAAACTAAGCTAGAGACAACGACGCTACTCGAATGTCGTGAGCCACTAGGCAGCGTAAAGTTTTAATTCTATTTTCTAGACACAAACAGAACATGCAATGTTGCAGTAACATTAACTTCACATACGTTAGACTTACGTTATACAAGAACTGCATTGACCTCTGTCACTGTAAAATAAATAAACTATGTAGGTTCCGTCTATTCTCGGAATGGTGTCACGAAATCCACGGTTTAAATGCCACCGGTTATTTATTAAACGGACGAACACAATTTGTTCGAATCGGTTCTGCTTTGATTGAATTCATATCTGATGTTTGTTATTATGTGATCTATCTTGTAATGATTTTTTTTAAGACTGTAAGTACTTATAGGTTTTCTTTAATTTTGTAGTGGAGCAAGTATTCTCGGAAGAATCAGACGAGGGAGGGGGTGTAGACGAAACGGCGCCCCCGAAGCCAACCCGTGGCCCCGACATCGAGTTCCCGCTGCAGAGGAAGGATATCGACCTACTGATTGAGGCTTTCAGGAAAAAGAAGGTACGCGATTATGCCAAAACCTTTCCCTTTGCAATGAACGGTTGAACAGCGCTTCCGCAGGGACTACCCTTATTGACGACATACCTTCTGTAGCGATACACATTACATTATATTGAGATGCCCAATTTTTTTCAGTAGTGTAGCATTTTACTAGAAACGTTTTATGGAACGTTTTTATGTTTAAATTATTTAAATTCAAACAGCAAGGAGCGGAGTATCATTCTTCGAAGCTACGAGTAAAGTTTGTGTTTGAGATTTATTTCACAAAGTAAATCCATTTCAATTTTTAAGGAACTAGGGCATGCAGCTTATCTTGTTTTTCCATGAATTTTAATTTCCTATTCGGACTGTTATTATAACTTGCTTTCTTTCCACCCGGCGGAAGTATTGTCAGCTTGAATATGAAATGCGCTGTTATTAAAGAACAGCGCTCACGAATCCGTAACCTTTAATGGATGTATTTCATTAGGTACAGATTATTATTAATACAGGTTTTTAGGTTTAGATAAGTTTTCACTTAAGTAATTATATAATAGCGAAAATGTAATTGCAAATTTCCACTGCCGATTTAGCAAACGTGTTAATTCATTAGTAGGAAATTAACTTCAGTCTGTGTTCGGTGTACATCGAGCTAGATAAAAGAATTTAGCATAAGTATTTGCAAGACTTAGCCTTTTTTGGTTGAAGTTCGTTCAAAGATAGATGGAAGTGTTAACTTTTCCTTACATCTACAAATTAGATTAGGTACGCCGTCCAAACGCCAGCGTAGTTGCAAACTTATAAGGCATGGGACACAACGTAAGAAACAAAAGTTGTCTTTCCTGTTGACATAAAATGAGCGACTCCGAGCCAGGAAACTTAAGATTTATTTAAATGGGTCAAAAGTTGGGCAGACGCACACGCCGATGTTAAAGTTCACTAAAAATATTGGCTATAGACCCTTAACTTTTGCCATGTCCACAGGAGAGACGCGAAGAAAAAAATATGACCCGTGTGTGATGTTCTGTATGTTACCTACATTGTCCACGTATTATTTTGTTTTTATTGATATAAGATATTAAGTAGTACTCAATTTTATTTAATTTGACAAGAAAGTATTCATCAAAGAGAGCACTTTTATTTTTTTTTGTTTTGGTTAAAGTTTTTTTTCAAGCACTATATTTTTTATCCTTTTAGAACCGATTTGAAATATACTCGACATTCCAGCATCGTCTACACGCGAAGCACGTTGCGCATATCCTCAAGGAAGCCACGCAAGTGCTGAAAAGGCTGCCTAACATCAACGTGGCGACCACCTCCATCTCCAGTCAGATAACTGTCTGCGGCGACCTGCACGGGAAACTTGACGACCTGCTCGTCATATTTCACAAGGTAAGGCCCCCAAGCCCCCGAATTAAGGCCAAGGGTGAACTTCATTATTCTCTTTTTTCAGCAGCTCCCGCTTTGAAGCAAATTGATGTAAAAAGGTTGTTGATAAACGGAAAAACACAAAATAAGTTTACGTAAATTTGCCTTTGTGCCAACACTTACACAGGAAGCGTCTGTAGTTTGAGATGTTTATCTTATACAATGTTTATTGATAAACGATCAAGTAGATGTATCCATAAATAGCAGAGCCGATTAAGCGGCGATGTCCCTTTGAGTTAATTCTGGATCAGTGCTTCTCAACATGAATGGGTGTAAAATAAGAACAGAAAACAAGCCACATTAGTTGCCCGCCATTCCGTTTAAAAGCCCGACCTACGACGTAGCGCACCTTTCTACCGTAATGATGGAATACTTTAGGGTTATACTCATACTACATTACCTGTACATTACAAACAGGTACAGCCACTTTATCCCCGTAAATACATTTTAGCTGGATGAGAGCTAAATGTTGATTCTTCAGTATTTCATTCAATCTTGTGTTCATATTATTTATGTGTGTGTGTGTACAATCTTAATGAATAGTTGACAGTATGTTTTGGACTTTAAAGTCAATTTAAAAAGTACAATTCACGAATCACGATTACTTATAAGGGAACGGTCCGACTATTTAGTTACAGTCACACTATGAATGCGTCTCCGTCGTGAACACACTTTGTCTCTGAAGAAGGTCTTCTGAAAATACCGAAACTGCTCAGTTCATTCCCTACTTATAATGATGGGTTGGTCCGTTTGATTTGTCACTCACGAGAGTTTATACACTTACCTTATACTATCAATAACTATGTAAATGATTCTTCTTATTTCATACTACACAACATTAAAAACAGTGTTAAATAAGCCAGGACTGAACTATTCTGCCACTCGAGCATTTCGATCGATAAGACAAATTGTCATCAAATCGGACGTATATGATGTAAATGGAAACTGTTCTGTTGGAAACTAAAAACGAATAAAATAAAAGGCATACCAGTACTGAACGTTTTACAAAAACAACAATCGGATATGTATGGTAGTCTTAGAAAAAAAAAACAACATTTATATATATAAGTAAATATAAAATGTAAAAATTGTGCTCTTTGTACTACTTATTTAGGTAGGTATCTCTACCTACGAGTAGTAGTTAGATACCTACTGCAAAGATATGCATAATGACAAGATGTAAAAACCTGAGGCTAAGGCTGTTGAATTGTCTAAGGCGCGGACGCTTGCTATTGCTTTCACTACTTCTTTCGACAAACGGTCTAAGATGGTGACAGAAAGAGACGGTGAAAGCGAGGGCAAGCGCCCGCGCCTTAGTCAATACGGCCTTACGACACACATCAAAAACATTAGTCATAAGTGGTACGAGTACTCAAGCGATCTTGAAGTGGAGCTGGTAATAAATATCAGTTTATTACGCTGAAGATAAAATCCATACTTTATTATAATTGCGAAATAACTCTGTCCAATTGTTACGTCTTCAAATTTAGTATGGAGGTGCTTTAAGATCTGCCAGGGTCATATGATAGTTTCTATCCCGGAAATTTGGGATTGCAATAACCAAATTCTTCGCAGACGAACTCGTGGGCAATGGCTTGTGCATTATTCTTTGTATTAATCTCCTGTATCTACCGGTTGTGTTTATAAATCCGTGAAATCTTCTTTGGAAAGGGTTGGTTGGAGTTGAAACTGAATGAGGACGTTTTGTTACAGTAAAATGTATCGGTCAATTGCCTTTCAAGTCTTTCAACTCTTTTCCGTAGGTATATGTATGTTGCTAGAGAAAAATATACTTTCAAATCAAAATTGTCTGCCTTGACATTGAAAATGCACTTTTTACTTCGAAAGTATTAACTAACTTATGTTACGGCCCGATTGACGAAAATAAGCACTTCAGACGCTGTTATAGACAACTGGAATGACAGGAGCACTTTAGTCGATTGACGTAAATAATAACAAGGTTCCAAGTATGCTTAAAATTTTCATGAGGCTGCAATTTTAAGCTTAGTTGATTTATGCAACAAAACCAACAAACACCAAAATGGTAATATTTTTCGTCTGACATGTCTAGTTCATATTTTACAAAGCCTACGTCTATAGAGTTGTATAGATCTTAAAAAAACTAAACATCGTTTATGATGAGAGTGGTGTGATGAGCATTGAGTATGTTTTTATGTCAAGGAAAGAGAAAATCAAAAAGTTATGTTAGGTACGTAATCAATTTCCCCGAATTTGACTTTCTGTAACTCTGCTTCTAAATTGGACGTAATACTACATTTGATTATACTATGTATGTCTTAATATAATATTATAAACGCGAAAGTTTGTATGGTTGTATGTATGGATGTAAGGATGTGTGGATGTTTGTTACTCTTTCACACCAAAACGGTTTGACGGATTTTGATGAAATTTGGCACACAGATAGTTTATAACCAGGATTAACATAAAGAATAATTTTTATCCCGGAAAATTGCTTAGTTTCTGTGGGATAGCGATAAACAAATTTTTTGCTGACGGAGTCGCGGACAGTAGCTAGTGGTTTTCTAAAATATAACTGCTGCCCGCGATTTCGTATGCGAAGAATTCGGTTATCGATGTTCCGCGGGAACTACGCAATTTCCCGGGATAAAAAGTATCTTTTGAGTATCACCGTGACAGAATAACAAACAACTAAACATCCGAACTTTTGTATTTATAATCTAATATATAAAAATCTCGTGTCACGGTGTTTGTTATCGAACTCCTCCGAAACGGCTTGACCGATTTTTATGAAACTTTTTCTCTGTATTCGGTAGGTCTGAGAATAGGTCGTAGGCTATATTATTCGCAGACAGAATCGCTGGCAACAGCTAGTCTAATATATAAAAATCTCGTGTCACGGTATTTGTTATCGAAGTCCTCCGAAACGGCTTGACCGATTTTATGAAATTTTTTGTTTGTATTTGGTAGGTCTGAGCATAGGTCGTAGGATATTTTTTATACCCCTTTTCTTCGCGGACAGAGTCGCGGGCAACAGCTAGTAATATTATAAGTAGGAAGTAGAATTTACGCATGTCATCGTTGCCAATCCATTCTTTTTTACACTTTGCCAATTGCTTTTAACGCAGAAAAGTTTGTACGACATCAACTAATAGCGTTCCATTACGTTTTATAACTACTTTAGTATAAGTATCCAGTACTATTAAGGCTTCCTCCACGATGTTTTTCCGCGGATACTCATTAAGGGCAGTTTTGACGTCAAGAGGGCAGAGGGCGACGGTCTACGGTAAACAATCATAGGGAGCGGCGCACGCGTCATCTAATTTGTGCTACGGCCACTGTTTGATTGATAGACCGCCTGTTACGCCGGACGACCTCGTTTATTCGCCAGACATTGTTTTTCCTGTTATTATTTCCCTCTCTAAACAGTAATGAAAGTTGACATTTCACTAACTTGTCAAGGGTTAGCTGTGCCCTTTAGTTACTGGATGAATGTTCTCCCCCTGTGAAAGTGAATCAAGCTTCAAATGTTCTGCACTCCTTACTAGCCGTAAGTGACTGAAGATTTATTAGGTACCTGGTTGATTTCGTCAGGTTTTATAGTTATGTAGGCTAATCTAGTGTTTTAATGTGGTACGAAACCCTTCGTGTGCGGGACGTCATAATGGAACTAACTTAATAGCGTGAGGGAAGATTTGTTGCATAGCACATAGTACGGTAACGAGTGATTGTAGAAAATTACACAATCTCTAATAAATATAATTTTAAACAAAATGTATAATTGATTCCATGCCTTATATTCCTTGCCTTAGCGGAGCGAGATAAAAATCCATTCAGTTGCATAAAATCTCCGCTCCTCTTCAGTTGCAAAAGTAGTTCAATAATTCATACGAAACCTGGAAGTAGAGCGAGGAATCAGAGCGAGGGAGAGGATCGGAGAAGTGCAGGGAGAAACAAACATGACCTAACTTCGTGTAGGTATGGAAATATACAGTTCGCAACTCCGCTTCACTGCCTCACTCTGCTCCAATGGACAAGCAGCCTTAAAGTAAAATATGTAAACACGATAAGTAACAAAAAAACACAGTAGAATTGAGAACCTCCTCCTTTTTTGAAGTTGGTTTAAAATAGTTCTGATTCCTCGCGTTACGTACTGAGTTGTACCTAAGGTGCAACGTACAAAGTTGTAAGGGCGACTACGGAACCGTAACATTTGCGTGCAGCACGCTATTGATCCGTTTTCCTTTTGATGCTAAAGTGATGTTAGTTGAAAGAAATTTATCACTACTATTAGGATAACGTCCTGTTGAAAATCTAAAGCGCAGTTCCCTTCCAAGGAATTTTCTGTAAGTAAAGACTTTTTGATGTTTTCTACGACTTCTTTGAAGTTTTTTTACTCCACCCTCTTTATTAAGGTGCTTTTCCGGTTGTCGTGCTCTGACAGGGTAAAGATAACATAATATTCGCCGCGCAATTACTATTACTTCCAGGCAGATATTTCCCTCAGCATTGATTACTTTTTAAGATGCGGGGCATCCGACTGGACGTATCGCTCGGAGCGAGCGTCGTCCTCGGGGACGGGTCTTGCTTTCACCCGCCAAACACGAATGTTATCGAGACCACCTTATTACCAATCTAATTGGGATGTCCCAATTTTTGACAACGTATAATAAATCGAAAACCGTTTGGAGAAATAGGCTTTGTGAAGCGTTTTCAGAAATCAGATTCCAAAAATATGGTAAACTGAATTAAATAAAGAAATTTTTAGTAATGACCTTCATTTGACCCCTGCAGTGAATCATCACAGAGGCAGATATAAGGAAAGTCTACACTCTAAAGCAAATTGACAGTTTGAAATGTTGCTGTCCTGCTTATAATAGCAAAGAGTGACAAAGACAGAACTTTCATCACATGATGCGCACCTAGCTTTAAACAGTTGTCATTTATCGTAAAGTCCGAAATGTATACGAGTATTTCCAATGTATTTTTACAAATTTAATTATTAAATTACTACGTTGCAAGTAAATATAAAAGAATTTAAATATCAGATTTTAATAAAAAATATCTATTTACTATCACACCATTAAACAAACAGGAATAATCGAAGCTAAAAGAAGAGAAATAAATAAAACTATTTGTCATATGGTTCATTTAGGACCCTAAGCTGTGCTTGTGTTATTGACAGTGACAAGACAAATCAGGGGGGCTACTCCAAAATTCGAAAATCAAAGTTCGTATCGCATCGTCTTGTTCGGTCTTGTATTAAATACTATTAGCGTGAGAGGAATGGCACGATACGAAGTTCGAATTTTGCACTTCGTACATCAAATAGAATACTTCGAAGTATAAGGCCAGTAGTACCACAGATTATGTTATGCACGACTTGAAGTTTTCTAGGCAATGGAACGTGGTTCTCTCACTGTGACGTCATCCAAAGTATTTCTTAAAAAAATTATAAAAAATTAAATACTCAACCAAATTCAAAATCGATGAAAATGGTATCTTAAAATATCCTATTCTTTCCAAAAAATATATAAAAACTATATGTTATTTTTTTTGGTGCATCCCAATTAGATCAATAACTCATAAGGGTTTCCCATTATGAAATTGTATAGTTTGTGCAAGCTACGACGTTATACAAGTTAATTTTTTTAACCAATTAAGTGCTTTATTTTTACTGATTCAACAGCCGCAATTCGTAAGCTTATGGTATTTGGTTCGAATCCACGTATTTCTTTTACACAGACGCGAATAAGTTTTCGGTAATCATACAATATAATATAATGACTCTTTATTGTCCACTACAAAGAAAACAATACAGAAAAACAAGTACATCTCATTGTTAAAACTTGATGTACAGTCGAAAGCGTAATTTAAATATATAAACTTACATTCATTGCGTCAAAATATGTAAACATCAACCTTATGATTAATTACATAGAGTTGTATAGATATTTTTGACACCTTGTCAACGTATATAATTATATTTTCACCTCACTAGCTCGGAAAGCCCTTTTTGTTTGTTTGACATCTATTGAGAAAATCGCTTTTTATCCACATGTGAAGAAAGAGTTTTGACATTTGAAGGCAGCTTAAGTGATATTTGACAGCTAACAAAACGTAAAACGTTAAAAGTGCTGAATTTTTAACATCACAATTAATGAATTGCATCGAGTTAAAAACAATAAATACAGTCTTACAACTTTATTTTAATTCATAAATATCAGCATTCAACATTAACCTTCATTCTTGTTGTAAAAACGGATTAAATGTTATGACAGTCCAAGTAAGTCGATGTGCGAACAAAACGCATCCGAAATAATAAAAAAAAACTTAAGTCAAAACTTTTCAAGTCAACGTTAAATATTGGCATGTTTTTCTAGTTATTTTGTTATTAAAAATGAGTGATTCGAGTGACCAAGACGTATTAACACCTGTGGAATTACGGGAAACCGTGCAAAATTTGGAAATTCCAATATAATTTATTATGCTAATCCATTTGTTACTATAATGTTATGATTGTATATGTTGGTATTGGAGTAGTTTCATAAAGACTGGATATTCTTAGGCTATTTTGCATTGTTTTTGATTTTACCAATATTTCTATAGTACAAACCCTTTTTCTTATTTTCCTCGCTGTAGTGAGGTGAAAAGTTTTGTGTTATACACGGGTGAAAAGTTATTTTACGTCTCGTTTGTTGAAACACTCTCTATCGAAAGGATTCTATTTTTGAACCACTCGCTTCGCTCGTGGTCAATCATAGAATCCTTTCGATGGCTCGTGTTTCAAATGAACACTCGCAGGTAAAATAAAACTTTCCCCCCTTGTATAACAAATAACTATTTTGCACTTGATCGTACATGACGTTAAAATATTATAATGATACAAATTACCATTGCCTTTGTTTGATAACGTAACGACTGTGAACAGTAAATACCCTTAATTAATATTTTACCCCAACGTAGCCTAGACACTGCCACAAAATTATTGCAATTGGTCTACTCCCCCCTACGCTGTGTCGATTTTCCAAACAGTATATTATTAGTATGAAGCTTTGAGTTCGGACCGGTGAATTGAACTTTTACCCTATTACGCGAGACAGTTGTCATGTCATTCGATAGGGTAACACGCATCGGGGCTGTCAGGAGTGATTGCGTAACGCAGTGATATCGATTTGCCGACACATTGCGTAAGCGTCCTTGGCCACGGGCGCTGCTGCAGATCTAAGGATTCGCGAAACGGTGATTGCTCTCACGCAGCAACCTGCTAGCGCGACAGGATAATTACCCCAAGATAAAGTAATTACTAACTAATGACGTCTTAAGTGCGCACACCTGCTCGGTAACACCAGAATGACTTTCAATTTCCACTAGTCTGCTTCTTTCCGACGTAGGTAACTATAGGTAGGTAACAGTTTCTAGTTCTTGCTACAAAGTTGTTGCTTTTACTTGGCATTAAATTAAAGCTACTCGACTAGTGCAAAGGGACTGTTACATTTTATTAGGTTTGAGACAGCTCAATTTCGTTACAGAGAGTGCATTTTGACTAGGCAAATTGAGTTTACAATCCGATTACATTACTATCGACATTGTAATTAGATACTGTTCATAATTGAATTAAAATTAAAAAACTACTCATTAAATACGGGAGCGTAGGCTAACTAGGCTAAGTTAATTAAATATACCTACGCATTTTAGAGTTCCACGTTTCAACACCATCTAAAGTTACACAGTGTAACTTGATTGTAAGCAACTCTAGGCTAGATAGACTTCTAAACAACTTAATTGCTAACCCGCTTAATTGAGTTTCATCATGTTACCTTACAAAACGTGACTGAAAACTTTGCCAGTAAATAAAAAAACTTCTGTGTCTACCGGCCGTAACTTTTCTCGGCGCTGGGCGGTTTGCACTCATCCTTTGTTTTGTCTTATCGCGGAGGCTGTAAATCTGTGGCGACGGGCAGCCGGTATCGTGTTATTTCTTGCCTGGGTGGAGAGAAGCTGTAATATAAATTACCATTTTGGGAAATCTTTTTTTAAGCTTCCGACTCAATTACTAAGCTTCGCTGTTTGCCCGTCTGTATATCCGTCTGCCCGTCTGTTACGGCGTTGTATCTTTTAAACTAGAGGTAGAAACTATAAACATTCACAGAGTTTATATTACCTTAATAACAGCAAAATTATAAAATTAAGTTAAGTTATGACTTACGAATCCAACTCCCACTTGACCGGTTTCTTATTATCGCGTAGATACATCAAAAGAAAAACTCGTGCCGCTTAATTAATAAGCAAAAAAAAACTCGTGCGTTGTTGTTGGTCAAACAAAAAAAAAGATTATGCACTTCTTCGTGTATTTCTCATTGGGAAGACCTTTATTGCAAATTCATTCAATTATCCGCAATTGTACCTACTTGTTAACATGGTACTCAACGATAAATATTTATGGATTTATTAAAAAGTATTGATAAACCTTTAATCAAATTTACAATTCAGTTTGTTGATAGTTTTTAAACTTTATGAATTCCATTATGCAGAATGGTCTGCCGTCGCCTGAGAACCCATACATATTCAACGGGGACTTCGTGGACCGAGGCAAGAAGGGGTTGGAAGTGTTTCTCCTACTGCTGGCTTGTATGTTGGCCTTCCCTGGAGGGGTGTACCTGAACCGCGGGAATCATGAAGATCTAATTATGAATTCACGGTGAGACTCCTATGTACACAATACACTAATTTACTAAGGCAGTGTTTCAGTGTAAGACCAAGTACGGTGAGAATGGACGACTAAATCACTGATTCACTTTGAGGCTTTATTGTTCAAACTTTATATCTGAATGCATGCTTTGATAAATTTGTGAATTTATTAATTCTAATTGTTGGCTGCATCAAGTTACTATAAGTATAACTAAGGATGATATAGACTGGATTGGCAGTCGCCATAGTCCGGATCGGCCGCGGTTTTTGTAGTTCGATTATTAAATCTAGATGGCGCTGAAATATAGCCAGAGGCTTTGAAGGCAAAACAATAAGACTACAGATGTTTCATATTACTACAAATGTATTATTTTTCTAAAATACTAGCCTTTCGTACGCAGCTTCGCCCGCGATAAATTAATTTTCCCGTAGGAAAAGGTATTTTCCCGCGGTAAAAAGTAGCCTATGTCACTCAGTGATGACGTAGCTTTCTAACGGAAAAAGAATTTTGAAATCGGTCCAGTAGTTTCGGAGCCTATTCAATGCAAACAAACAAACAATCAAATCATTCCTCTTTATAATATTAGTATAGATTGCATAATAATACATTTGCAGTGATATGAAATATCTGTAGTCTTATTGTTCTGCCTTCAAAGCCTCTGGCTATATTTCAGCGCCATCTAGATTTAATAATCAAACTACAAAAACCGCGGCCGATCCGTACTATGGCAACTGCCAATCCAGTCTATATCATCCTTGGTATAACTAATGTCGAGCCGTCACCGATTAAGTTTTACTTACCGAAATTTGAGAATTGATTAATAATTTGAAAATTGGTGAATACTGACTTTGTGCAACGTTCAGCGCGTGTGTAGATAAGATGGCTGAAGTTCAAAAAATTTAACACCGGTAGGTACAACATTAGTATAGGTCTCGCCACGAGAGTCGAGTTGAATGATTACACACACAGCTATTAAAGTACTGATTGCAAAAAAAAGTAGTGAATGAATGAAAAAAGTGAGTGAATGAAATTTGAGTTATGTATGATCTTATGATGAAATACCTACGCAATAAAATGCATATTATAACCTTTCTTTTTTCATATAACCTATTTTTGAAATTAAACTGTTAAGAAAAAAATTGCAATTAAAGAATCGGTATTTTATAAATAGCGAAAAATATGCTTATAAATCTGATTTAAATGAATAAGGTTAAATTATTTTATTTTCTGTTTTTTTTGAACTAGATTAGTCAATTTTGCAATTAGATAGATAGATACAAACTTTAGTCACAACAAACACGTACAAAGCACAAAGATAGATAATTTACACAGAAAATTCACAAAAACAGAAAAAAAATTAAATTAAATTTAGACAAATGAAATAAATTTTCTTACAT
The DNA here is from genome assembly GCA_947563465.1 of Archips xylosteana. NCBI lineage: Eukaryota > Metazoa > Arthropoda > Insecta > Lepidoptera > Tortricidae > Archips > Archips xylosteana. The sequence continues at coordinate 10,619,345 of OX387349.1, forward strand.
AATCCCTAAATTAAGAGCCATGCGATGATGTTACGAATAGGCGCTGACCCTGCATGTACTGGAGTGACCTGCAGTGCTGATATTCTGTCAGAAACCAGCACTGCATTCACTGTTGAGTCTGTTGAACTTGTTGGTACGAATAAATGTCAAAATCCCGCTGTCATTACATAACATGTTGTTATGTGCGTGACTTCAACTCTCGTGGCGATGCCTATATGAAACATTGTGTAGTCCATGTCATAACGAATTTTTTACCATTACCGTTACGGCTAGGTTAGCGTGCTCCAACTTTTTGAACTTAGATAGATTTTATCATGCACCTTTAATTGTAAGAAAAGATATAAAATTTCAGATAAAGTTAATACATATTATGTATCTATAATTCATATGCTTGGGTCTCAAGTATTTCATAAGTTAACTTGACAAACTTTCTTAATTCAATATCGCAAACTTGGCCCATTCTTCACATTTTAGTTTTAGTGTGATTCAAATTACGAGGTGGCCTACATAGTGTACCACGAGTCGCTTTAATTAGGGTATTTTCATGGAGTTACGAATACACAATATAAAAATTGTGTTAAGGCAAGCTACAATAAGATTTGAACGTAGAAAGTAAAAAGTAGATATCAACAAAAACATACAAGTGTCATGCAAAAATTACGAAAAAGTTGGTCGGTTGACTCATAACAACAAAATATTTGATTAATTGAATAAACAGTCAAACTACATATTAACTTTCTACGTCATAATCTTTTCGTATGACTCGTATAATAACCTCGTAATAGGATTAATGGGTAGTTTCTATTATAGGACAAATATAAACAATCTATAACTTTGTGTGCTTCTCAGGTACGGTTTCATAAAAGAAGTTCATCAGAAATATCGGGTGAGTAATTTAAGTGAGTACCTACTATATAAAATACTATGTTACTGTGTGCGTACTTAATACAAGTGGGACAAATCTCACAAGAAAGGAAATATTTTCGCAAGTACGATTTATATAAAATTTACACAGTTGTCTGATTTATATTGACAGTCCTTTTATTTTTGTTGGAAAAACATTAAGACTTAATACAATTCACAACTCATAATCATGGTCCTCTGGGTATTGGAAAAGTGTCAGACGAATTCTAATTTTAGGCACTCAAATATTTTTTTTTTATTAAAAAAGGAATTAAAATTTGATAAATGCATTAACATGTAAAACAATACGTAAATGTTTACAAAATAACCGTTAAAATATCAATAAGTAAGTGCTAATCAGAATTGAAATTTGAAACTATAGGGAAGCACATACATGTGGCAATGTTTTACAGTAATATGATATTTTACCTTTGGTAGCTTGATATACTCGTACATTATAATTTTTATAATTGAAACACTGCGGCACAGATGAATCACAGTTAATGACCAAACAAACACGATGAGCATGTATTTTGTTTATTATAAAATTCCTACATATTCATGAGGTTAAATGTGAATCGCAATTGCCACTTGTTCAACTCTCCCATACAGTCGTTCATTTTGATTTCCATTGTCATTGTTAAAAATATTTTCAGGATAAAAATGAATTTTAGACGAGGTTTCTCTATGACACACAGAGAAACATGATTTATCGTTTTCTTCGTTTTACGTTTGTACCTTTTTTATATTGTTATTTACTTTACTTTACTTTTTCTTGGTTCTTACATTGGTCTATTTATTCTCCATTTTCGAGCGTTCAATGCCAAAAATCACCCACCCAAGGGGAGTTTTAAGTGCTATCGAATGTTCACTTTTAACAATGGCCACATAAAGTTGAAACACGAATTCGTGACGTGAGTTGCCATTGATGACTGCAGTAAAGTTTAACGAACGCTCCTTTATTTTCGCACTCACTCCAGTCAAAGTACTTACATTGTAAAATAGAATCACATTTACGCGCAGTCCTGGAAACCAGTCCATTTGTAGATTGGTAATAGCAGCTGCAAAATGTATACTGCTGCAGCGATTACGTTAAATAGAGCACAAGCCACAATATTTATTAACGTTACTCTTGAATATTTGCTTATATTACAATGTAACGGCTTGGTTCTATACCATATACATACATATGTATATAAAATCTACGAAAGCTTCGTTTTTGTTTATTTGTATTCTAATATTCTAACAGCTCTACATTTTTTAAGTTACTCAATTTGGTTACCCTTAATCAATGTTTGTTTAAATATCCACATTAGATTTTACACTCTGTCCAGTAAATTTAAATTAAGTGCTCAAACGTTAATAATCAATCAATTATGATAAGTACCTGAATGTGTTCAAGAATTAAATAAATGTAAAGATTAAATTATATAAAAATAAACTGTTGTCGAAACTATAAGAAGACCAGAGACCGTATTGTCTAAAGCGCGGAAGCTTGCCATCGCTTTCACTATCTCTTTCTGTCACCGTCTCATACCGTTTGACAGCAAGAAATAGTGAATGCGATAGTAAGTGTCAGCGCTTAGACAATAAGCGTACTGAAACACACAAAAGTTCGCTCACCTAAATCTGTTCATGTAATCATCTTATTTAATGAATTCAGGTAATTAGCAATTATCAAAGTCCTTGTTACAAGTGGTTACAGATAGCACGCGTACAACTTCAAGCTTCGTCTGACAAACAACTGTAGTCAGTTGCCACTCTCAGCAAGCGCAAGTGCAGGTTCGCTTATGAGGTTTTCCTTAACCGAAAAGCTCATGGTAACTTTCAAGTGTAATTTTGCAAGTCTGGATTTGAACCACAATATATCAAACACCTTCCACTCCCTTTTTTTGGGTATTTTTGACGTGACAATGTCTTGTAAATCGATGAACGCCGGCTGCACGCACGAAAAAGGATGACTCAGTGTTAACGTACGTAACGCATTGTTTGTTCCGTTACGCTCGAGCCGATGAACGATCGAAGCGAGAGCGCGGCACGAGCGAGCGAAAGGAACAATCGGCAAAATTATGCAATCATTTCATCAATATTTTGTTATGACGTCACGTTAAACTATCGTCCGTAAGCCGACTTTACAGACAACCGGTTTTAATATTTTTTTATTATTCGTGTACGCAGCACAACGCAGAGCGGCTTCTGAAGCTCATCGAAGGCGTCTACCGTTGGCTACCTCTTGGCACCATCATCAACAACAGAGTGTTCGTCGTACACGGCGGGATCTCCGATACCACTGACCTAGACATGATTCGTAGCCTCGAGAGGGATAAGGTTAGGAAACATTCTAGCGCCTTTTTCAGGGTTCATGTGAACTAAAACTGAAATATTCCACATTTTATATAATTATCAAAATATTGTTACGGGCGATTTTTTACTACTCTAGTTGTTATTTATGTATTTTAGACGTGGCGTAGGAAGGTACGCAATAAGATGGATTGATGATCTGGTGAATGGTTGCAGGAAACACTTGGATGCGGGCAGTGCAGGCCCGATCGTTTTGAAACTCTTTAGGAGAGGCGTTCATCCAGCAGTGGACGTCTTTTGGATGATGTGATGATGATGAGTTGTCATGTCAATAATATGGTTAAAATAATTAAAATAGTAATAATTTCATCAAAATGAAATAGTACATTACTGCAGAGGCCGGCAACCCCTGTTCCGGCCGAGGCTTGTATAGTGCTTTTCTCAAACATGCAATGAAATAAATAAAAAACTTCAAGAAAACAGTATTTATTTGTAAGCCAACTAAATCTAAACTAGTAAAACAAAATCTGATGGCATTGTGATCAATGCTTTATAATTATAATATTTAAAAAAAAACGAGACTTGTCAATTGTGACAACTGAGACCTAACCAATTTACATTCAGAAATAAATCTTTGATTTTTTTGGAGCTTTTTATTTATTTATTTCATTGCTTGTTTGAGAAAAGCTCTATGCAAACCTCTGCCGCGAACAGGGATTGCCGGCCTCGTATATCTAGATAACTACTCGGCCGGCAATCCGCTACTTCGCGGCCTCTGCTAGGTATTATTAATAACTCAGATTAAAACTGAAATCACATTGCGCGAATTAAATGAGCAAGTCGTATGTTCGTTTCATAAAACTTTTAAACAGATCTCGAAAATAAATTTCCACTTCAATTAAAATTAGCATAGGAATAACGGTTCAGTTGATTTAACAAGATTACCACAAAGCGTATACGCAGCTAAACACGTATGGAGGAAATTAAACCAGAGGCTTTTCGGATTAATCCATGCATGCCACTATTTGCACAGATCATAAGCACACTTTGTCAGAATTTCCTGGTCGACAGTATTAAGCTTGGCATGGTTTATGTTCATTACGAGTATTTAAGTAATTATCTGTTTTACGAAACAACAAAATGTATCCTAATTTTATAATAGGATTTCACTATCTTACTTCAATGTCAGGTATCTTGATTTGTAAGATTTTTTTTTTACGAAGAATAAATTTATAATACTTAGTGTAGATTAAGACAAATATCAATTCTTATATAGAAAGAAGATAATGAAGAATCACATTAGGGAATTTCATGTCACGTACAAGCATTACGCCCGTTTGGCGTAGAGCAGTCGGTAAAGGACGGATGTAAAGCAAGATCTGTATCAAAACACGACCCGCACCGGGTTACTTGAGTTACTTACGAGACACTTTTGCGGCCTCCGCTTGAACAGTTGTATAGTGTGGACCTTTGTGTATTTAGCAAGAGCGACAAACCCATACAACTACTGATTGAAAGAAGTACTTTCAATTTTGATAGTGGCAGAGTAATTGAAGATGATTCTGTGAAGTACATTTAACTTCTAATAATTAAATTAAGGTATGTTTGACGCAAAACTAACAGCATTGTCTATTATTTCGACAACTAGTATGGCTGTATATGCGTTCACTGTAACTACATAACAATATGGCGCAGCCTTTGTTAACTTGCCTGTGCTTGCAAACCGTGAAGATATTGTACCCACCTAGTAGTTGGTCTGAAATGCAAATACAATTTCTGTTTATTTCAATCCACAAAGTTCCAATTTGATACGATTTACTCGCAGTTATTGTAAAATAGTTTCTATAACCAGTCAGCGTTATTGAATTTCAAGCATTTTCTTGTAGTATTGTTGAACATAATATATTTCTGAAAAAGTTAACATTTTTGTTTACACAACTTTCTTACCTACTTTGGCCCTAGACTAGTGGAAGTCGAGCAACTGGCTAATGTAATCAAACTTTCTTATTCCTATTGTTCTGCTCATCTTATTTATTAGTAAATATATATATAATATATATAGAAACGTGTTAGAAAGTTTGGCCGGTGTAGCTGTAATCGTGTTTTGGACAGAGAGTTTTGTTGTACAGGAGTGTATTGCTAATTTACTCAAGACTTTCTCTATCGCTGACTACTATTCTATTAACATACATATTCTAATTAAGATTTTGAGTAGATAGATCAGATAAGATTTTGGAAAATGAATGTTGAGCAGTGGAAAACTTTTCATGCTAAAATGATATTAGATCGATTTATTTTATTGACTTTGAGATGTAATGTCACCGAAAGTGATGTTTTGACAATTAATATAGATAGACTGTGAAAAAACCGCTTTCTGTGGTTGTACCTGCAGGAATAGTATTTCAGAGTCTTCCATTGTTCTACTCACTTTTAAACTAATAATGTGTTCTCTTATCGAGAGAAGAAAGTCTCCAGAATTTTGTCATTGGCTTGATAATCACTAGGAATTATTTTGTTCTAGTACGTATCACTGCTACGACCGCCAGTGACTGAGAACTCCCAGCCAGGCTCCGAGGTCATAGACAAAGTGGAGTGGAAACAGGTTAGGCTTTCATACACTATCTATTATTCAGCAGCTCGCTTTGGTGGTATTGATCTGTCAGTTGCCTCGCGTGGATACTTTGTCTACTTATTTAGTTTTCTTGCGTGTGGTAGATTAAACAGCAGCTAGGTTAAGTGTGTTACCTTATTTTAACGAAAGTGTGATGAAGGTGTTACGTATGGGTAAGGTACGTATACTTTAAAAAAAAGTCAAGACAGCCAAGAAATTAAATCTAGTGCTGAAAGTACAAAATAAAGTTTTACCAACGGTTAATACTAAACCACCGGTCGCAATTCAATTCACTTTATTGCCACGTCGAAGTTCGTTAGTTGCGCAAATCAACTTGTGCAATATTCTGCAACACACTGTAAACCTCCGTTCGCTAGCTCTTCTAAATTGTCAAAAACTAACACAGTTTCATGCTCAACTTTTCCAGCGCTGACTCGCTCAACTGTTTAATTTAGGTACGTTGGAATCGTTAAGATACTTATGTACGTCAACTTTTTAGTACTGTCAGACTCCGCTAGTTCTGATTCCAAATGTCAATTACGCGAAGAAAATGTTCGTTCCAGTTGTTCAATAACTTGAGTTTGACAGTCAACCAACGGTCCAGCTGTCGATAACTTTATCTCGTAACATTTACAACAGTAGAACTTTGTTTGTAAACTTGTAACAATAGTAAACGTAATAAGGAGAGTCGAGGTGAATCGCTAAATATAAAAATAAACTACGTATTTCAGTCGGTAAACAAGAATAGCTTTTAGAGATAAAGCTGTTACGCGTTTCAAACATTTTGATTCCAGCTTTAACTTGGGTTAGTAATTTTATTATTTGTCAATGGATGAGTATCTTGATTCAATGAAACTTGACATTGGTTTGATAAATGGAAATTGTAAACGGCTGAGCTAGTTTAAACTTAGGGATCTAACTCAATTTGATCCGACAAGCTTTACGTTAAGGCGTTGATTCATGTATGTTTTTTATATATGATTTCGTTGGAATTATTTTGCTTCATATGAAAAACACTCACTAGGATCACATATATTTTTCTTTCACCGAGATTTCAGTGGGCGCTTATTGGGTATCGAGTTAGGTGAAATGACCTTATCTCATTTCTACGTTCAAAGCAATTTCAGCAACTGCCACCCTCGTCGTCACCACTTACTCGGCCGCGAGCCGCGATGCCTCAGTTTGCGTGATCACTTTATCAAATTTAGTTCTCAAATATCCTGCTGGATACACTTGGTTCCACAGCAAACAGTTTAATTAAACTTAACGCAACGCTATTCCACCTGAGTATTATACTTAATGTTGCAAATTGAACAATAGTAACACTGACAATAAAGTTTCGAGAGTACGCAATTATGTGTAGCAGGTTGAGTGCTTTACGTACACGAAACTTAAAGTTTAATTAATTAAAATTGAGATTAGAGGTTCGATTAGTTGTGATATCCCTGTGGTTTGACTTATGGCCTCGTAAGCAGAGCGTCATGGGTTCGAACCGGAACCTTTTACTTTTCGAAATTTACGTATGTGCGAAATTGTAATTGTAATTGAAATTTACCATGAGCTATACCGCGAAGGAAAAAACTGAGAGGAAAATTGCACACACCCGCGAAGAAATTTAATGATGTATGTGAAATTTCCAATCCACACGACCCCGCGTGGGAAATATGACCCAAGCCCTTTCATTCTGAGAGGAGACCTGTGCCCTACAGTGAAACGTATACAGGCTGAGAAGATAAAGATGAATTAAGGTCAACGAAATCGTAACTTATCTGTCGTGTTTTTCCATTCTAACATTGTAAATCTTACATCTTACATGGAAAATATAGATACTTGTCGTTAACTATAAACGTAAATTTAGTGAAATGTAAACTTAATCAGGTAAACTTGATTCTCGCAGTGAGAATTCTGTATTACTTACTAACAGTATTCGCGTTTGAATAGAATCTATTTACTATTTGAAACTTGGAAGCAACGACCTCTTAGTTCGGCACTATACATTATTGAAACAACCCGCATTTTCGGGTCCCTAAAGGCCTGCCTTCGATTCAGCTTCAGCATCGAAAAGCTTATTTATACTGATTCAAGTCAGTTCGAAGCATCTTGGTACTTATACCTCCATCAATGTCATAGTCGCGAACGAGCACGCTGATTGTATACCCTCGGTTGGTCACGATATTATGCTGCTGTCGGTTTGTAGATTACACCAACCCAAGTTAATAATAGATTTTATCGTGTATCACGCTAGGACTCATTACTGCCTGAATGGACGGCTGGAGTACTGCTAACTATGTGCGCTGTCTCTTTCGGCGTTGCGGTGTAGTAAGGGTAGCAAGAAGTAGTCGCGGGTGGGCAAGCCCTGGAGCGGTTCGGAATTGAGCGCCGCAGCGGTGAACCGCCCGCCGCGGTGTCACAGTCTCTGAACAAATGGGTTCCCGACCCAGCTTTATATTTGCATATAGAACTGTTATTTGGATATTTGGCGCTTATGAATATAAGCTTCAACTGTCTTTTTTCTACATAATATGGATGAAAGCTTTTGACTATCGCGATTGTACGTACGCGTAGATAAGATTACCTTTTAGGATAGCGAGACATTCTTTTAAATGATATCTGAGAGTTTACTCGAGGGTAGAATTTTTTCCTTTTCCCATCTGCAGAAACAATGTTATTTTATCCTCGTATCGTCCAAGTAAGATTAGATTTGTGACATTATCGATGAATTGATTGCTTTTTTTTGTTCTAGATGCTAAAGTGCTGAAGCGTACGTACATCCTTACTAATATTATAAACCTGTCTACCTGTCGGTCTTTTTCACACTTAAACCGCTGAACCGCTCTAAATGAAATTTGGTATGGGGATAGTTTGAGACCCTGGAAAGGACATAGGATAGTTTTTATCTCGGAAAATTCCATAGTTCACGATTTTTTTGAAGACGGAGTTGCGAGCAACAGCTTAGTGATATTTTTATGACTCCGTACCCCAAATTGGAAAATGGAACTCTATCCGCCTGTGTGTTCACCAATCTGTCACTACTGTCTTTTTTAGGAACGAATACAAGCAAGTATCAAGCTGATATTGATGTCAAATATTACTTACGGCTAAAGCTATCTTTAAATTTTAAACAACTAAAGTCTCTAAGTTCACGCAATCCTAAGATCCAATATTTTAAAAGTCTGTTTTCATATAAAAAACGTGAGTATCAACACCTGTAGTATAGGGCACATCCCGTTGCAAACTTAGATATTTTTAAATTTGTACCTTAATACTGGGCGTGTGCTTTGTGCGCGAGTCGGGCTGGCTCTTGTTCGGTTTCATTTTATTTTAATCGTTGTTGCTAGTGCTCAATAAAACTATCCTGAGGGCAACGATAAAGCAGTAATGAAACTGCCGTCAGTTCCAGAGGCGCATGATGTTGTGCTCACTTATTCCGGGAAATTGGAAATTCCTTCCTTTCACACCCGCTGCACTGTGACCGCCTCGGTTGCAAATGAAAAGTCTTATAACATTATGTCACGCGATTTCTAACGCTTTTTGTGGTTGAAGTTATTGGTTTCGTACGCCAAAGAATCTAATATCAGAGCGCGCTATGTTCTTGCAAGTTGGTTAATTATTTGCGAATATTCAAAAAAATATGTGGCCCAAACGTCTCGTTTAGTGTGAGAAGTCCCGAGTGTGGTTTTAATTATTTATACTCGTCTGACTCCAGCTAAAGGTTCAACAGATCATATCAAACTAAGTTATTTTTCTAGTTACCCCATAACCTGATCTTGTGCCACGCTGATATCTGGAAACGTTGTTTACTATAAGAATTATTTTAACAGAATATTAGTGTAGGCTGTATTAGTGTACCTGGTTAAGGTCGCGGGGTCGCGCTGGATGCGGAGGGCACCTGTTTGCGAGCCAATCTGTTTGGCGAGCCTTGGGGGAGGCCTATGTTCAGCAGTGGACGTCTTTCGGCTGAAATGATGATGATGATGAGTGTAGGCTGTAGTTTTTTTTTTAATTTTTGGGAAGAAAATATAACGAAATTTTCACATGTGTACTCCTAACTATCATGAACAATTCCAAATCGTTAGGCAAGCAACACATCCACGGATCAATTAACGTTTCAATACGAAAACGGGCCCCTAACTAACAAGGAGCCTTTTCCCTTGCTATTAATTACATTACTACACCTCCTCGGCCTAAAAATACAATTTTCCTTCGAATAGCCGCTGATGAATAGCCTTAGTCAGCGATAAATTGTCAGATTGAATCTATTACGTTCTTTAATTCGTGTACGATGATTTACAATTTGGTGTATCGTGGTAATTATTTATTTACATCTGAAAGCTTTTCCTGTAGGGAAAAAGAAATAAGAACGTCAAAATACGTAGTAATAGTTATTTGTTATACAAGGGGGGAAAGTTGTATTTTACCTACGAGTGTCCATTTGAAACACAAGCTATCGAAAGGATTCTATGATTGACCACGAGCGAAGCGAGTGGTTCAAAAATAGAATCCTTTCGATAGCGAGTGTTTCAACATACGAGACGTAAAATAACTTTTCACCCGTGTATAACACAAAACTTTTCACCTCACTACAGCGAGGAAAATAAGAAAAAGGGTTTGTACTATCAATTATTATTTATTTATTCACTCAAAATAATTAATTGAAAAGTTTTGACTTAAGTTTTTTTTTATTATTTCGGATGCGTTTTGTTCGCACATCGACTTACTTGGACTGTCAGAACATTTTATCCGTTTTTGCAACAAGAATGAAGGTTAATGATGAATGCTGATATTTATGAATTAAAATAAAGTTGTAAGACTGTATTTAGTGTTTTTTATTCGATGCAATTCATTAATTGTGATGTTAAAAATTCAGCACTTTTAACGTTTTACGTTTTGTTAGCTGTCAAATAAATATCACGTAAGCTGCCTTCAAATGTCAAAACTCTTTCTTCACAGGTGGATAAAAAGCGATTTTCTCAATAGATGTCAAACAAACAAAAAGGGCTTTCCGAGCTAGTGAGGTGAAAATAAATATGGCACTGCTACCAACAAGAGAACGTAACGAGCGTTACTAATGTAGAGCCTCTGTCTTTCCAGCCCATACATATCTCACAGCTGGGCATAGGCCTCCTCTCAGATTGAGAGGGCTTGGGCTGTAATGAAAAATACATTAAATTGTATTTCAGGACGCTAAAGACAATCCTTACATTTTTATTTAAGCCTTTTTATTATAGTAAAATATCATAATTAAGTCACATTTACAACTGAGTTCAGCTCGACATGTTTCGGACTATTTCGTAGCTCACGGCACGGCGGCTGTTGCAGGACACGCTCCACGGAAGGGCTACGAAATAGTCCGAAACATGTCGAGCTAAACTCGGTAAAAGACGTGGGCTATTCGTATATTACCGTTCACAATTTCTGATTTTTGACAAATATACCTAATTTTCTTTTGTGTCCCATTTAATATTCATTGCGCATTGGTTTTCTAGGTGTTTGATATTCTCTGGTCGGACCCGCAATGCATAGGGGGCTGCGTGGCGAACGCCCTCCGAGGCGCTGGCACGTACTTCGGGCCTGACGTCACTTCATCCTTTCTCCAGAAAAACAAGCTCAGCTTCCTGGTTCGAAGCCACGAGTGCAAGCCTGGTGGATACGAAATATTACACAATGGAAATGTAAGTCAAAATGATTAGAACTAGCAAGTAACTAACTTGCTGTAAGATAGTTATCTTCTACCTACTAAAAGATTATTTGAGCTATAAAACCTGATAACATAACATTACAAGCTGGATTATGTTAAATATAGCGGTTTGTTTTTACAATATCCAAGGTACATAATAACGTCTGTTGGAGTGTTCTAGTAGCAGCCGTTAAAGGGAATAGAATAGAACACTTAGCTTTTATTTACGTTCATATGAGCTAGTTTCAATAAAACGAGATGTTTCCCCGTCACACAGGTACATCTCACTTTTCTTGATATGATCATGTGTAAATTTGATGCCGAATGTGGAGTTAGTGAATAAAGTGCGTACTAACCTTGACTTTCTCAAGGACTCATACAATGGGTAGCTCTTCTTTACATTTTGGAACGACTCCAAACATGAATGATGGATAACGGGTATCATTACTAATGATAGATGCCTACGCTGCTTAGGCAGTAATCATACATTGTAGGTAAACTTAGCCCCACAGTCGGCTCGTTTACGTTGCTTCTAAGTTTATATTTAGATTTGATTGACCTAGTTTCTCCAATAAGTCGCATTCGGGAATGACGAATGGGCTCATTTTGGGCGCCATTATTTAACACGATGGCGGAGCCACCAAAACACATACAAAGCGAAATATTATACAAATAAGGCACATAGTTTACTAAAAAAACTTCAAAATGACAAAAATTCTGATGAAATTGAAAAAAATATTTATGCGCTCGTTCTTATCAGGTATTTGATTCAATTCGAGAGGTAATTTTGTAGCTGAATACAAGATTTCGGCCTTTTAGTATGGTATTTTCTCGGGTGTGATTTTAACAAACTACTCCCGAGTAAGATAAGTAAGGTTTTAGCTATCCTTGAAAAGTTGATGTTTTGCTTAGTCAAGCCGTTCGTCGATAATTTGTGGACGATAAACGCGCTAGAGACGCTCGAATAATCACTCTTAAGAAGTATTACAGCTTTAACAAAGGCGTTGAAACTTTCAACAATGTAGCTGTTATACCTACCATTATGAGTCTGCATTGTTTGTTGCGGCATTATCTTTTTGGGGTCAAACATTGTAGAAAACCAATTACAAAAGCATTTTCACAAAAGTTGAAAACTTTGATACAAGTACATATTCGTTTTCATAGCAGGGTTCCGCAGATTCCGTATATGAAGAATAATGCCGGAGCCTCATGTATGAAACATATTCATACTTTTCAATAAGTTCAACCTCACAAAAATATCAAATAGAATTGTCTATTCTATTTACCCTTAAGAGGGTACGATGGCTGAGAGACTTTTGAGAAATAGGTATTTTAATGAAATGTCGCTGTCTCGCCCGAACCCCTCCGTGTCAGTACAGCGAGAGCGGGACAACTGCAGCTCAGACCGTTAATAGGCGCGTAAAATTGATCAAAACAGCATTTCGTAATCCCCTGTTTTCTTCTCGAAAACTGGACAAATAAAATTTTTTTTTTCAAATATAATTAGAGGATAGATTTAGCTATGCCCCTGTGTTTTCCTTTTTTTGTTTATATGAGGGATTCTTTTCTGATGAGTGTCTGAAAATGACGTTGAAATTGGGCAATTTTTTCAGTTTTTGAAAGCTCATATTTCTTATGTTAATTGAAATATGGAAAAAACGAAACCTGGGGGCATAGCTGTGGTAGATACAGATTACACAGTAAAAAAAATTTGGCTCTAAAGCCATTATCCAGAGAGGAAACAGGGGATTACGTTTGTATGGAGAAATGGAGCGCATCGTATCCTCTTGCTCAAACGATTTCGATGAAATTTCCAAAGTGGTGGTTTTTGGGGGAGAACAATCGGTCTAACTTGATCTTATGTCTGGGAAGACACGTGTTTTTCAGTTTTAGTCCGAGCAAAGCTCGGTCACTCAAATAATATTTTGAAACGAATAATTTTTAACTTGTCGCAACTTTGAAGTTATCCTATGCATCAAATTAATGCGGGAAGCATGACGATTATATAGAAGTTACATTAGCTGCCGCGCTCGGTTACAGTAAATTGACCATTATGTCATTCCTTAGTAAAGATTTATATGCCCTTATTTCATGAACGCTTGTTAAGAGAAATTATTAAAATAAATTACACGGGTCCCTCACGAATTAGGAGTCTAGGTATGCTCGACATGTTTCAAAAAATCCGTGGTGTGGTGACTAAGGTAAGCGTCCAGATGTCCGTATCACACACTTCGCATCGCGGACGCATCGCATAAACGGATTAATTTTTCATAATGCGGCCACTGTATCGGCAGCAATCGATTATTGCTTGTTTGTTAGCAGAAGAGGAATAAATCGCAAAATATCTAAAAAAAGAAACATAATATCATCTGGGTACACGACATATTCCAGAAGAGATCGGAATGGTGCGGAGCGAGCACGCTGGGCACGTCCATTTATCGGCATTCCGTTTGAAATCATCGGCATGCATCGCAATAAGTTTCGTCTCGGAGCATCGGTGTCGGCATCGCCGATGAGCGATCCGTACGGTGCGGATCAGTGGACGCACTTTCTATACAAAGAACACTACGATCTGTTTGATGCAATGCGTCCGATGCTTACGATACGGACCTGTGGATGCTTATCTTTAAGTAAGAATACGTGAGTGACCAGTGTATGTTATTTTAATAATTATGCCTATATCCCACGGTAGTCTTAATTCAAAGGTTGTTAGGAGGATTGTGAAGTAAAAGCGAAAACTAGCCTTTCCATACAAGCCACCGGTTTAATAAAAGTCTATTCACTCGTTCGTAATAGACGCTATAAATGCGGTAACTTAACATTGAAATTGTTTCACAGGTCATTACAATCTTCTCTGCCTCAAACTACTACGAGTTGGGGTCCAATAAAGGCGCCTACCTGAAACTCTGCGGTAATTCCCTGGAGCGGCAGTTTGTGCAGTACACGGCAGCCGTGTCGCGAACGCGCCGGCTCACCTTCCGGCAGCGAGTCGGACTCGTCGAGACATCGGCTATGAGGGAGCTTCACAACCACATCATGTATGCACGGAGACCGCTTGAAGCCACATTCCGAAGCATGGATCTGGAACAAAGCGGTTATTATACTTTTTAAATATCAATATCTTGTTAGTTAATGAGACATAAATTAAACTGCATATTCAAAAACTAGCCTGTATTGATGAGTTCACCTTCGCACAAGAGGGTTGAATTGGGTTGCTCCACAGAAGTGCTCGGCTAAAGAATGATACATAAGCTGGAATTCGAGGAAACTCGAGGATATCTACTGACGAGGTGATAAGGTTGTATAAAAGTGACCTGTTTTTTTGCTTGTACCTATATATATATAATGAGAATTGCTTTCAAACTTGTATGATATCCTATTCTAGATTATTTCTAGCTTATATTTTATACTCATACTAGCTGTTGCCCGCGACTTCGTCCGCAAAGAATAGGAGTTGGTATAAAAAATAGCCTACGACCTATTCTCAGACCTACCGAATACAAAAAAAAAGTTTTATAAAAGTCGGTCAGGCCGTTTCGGAGGAGTTCGATAGCAAACACCGTGACACGAGATTTTTATATATTAGAAGAAGAGATTTTTATATATCACGATTATTGCCTCCCACCATCGCCCTCCAGGGATCGTTATAACTTATCAAAAATATACCAGTGAGACAAAGAACGCTGTAAAAAGTTGTACGTTTCATTTTAGGCTGATAACTCCATGAAAATAGCTATACCGGATGTAGTAATTATATTTCAAGGTTAGATACTGCGAAAATACGATAAGGGCATGAGAAGATAAGAGTTAATTTAGACGTGGCGCGGAGACGAGTCGAGGCGCCCACATACCTGCGCTCGGTCTAATTGATTGGGTGTGTTATCATGCCGCTGTGCACGCGAGCGACCTACGAAATAAGGCAATTCCGGTGTTGATAGGCTTTTACGCATTGCTCGATCGACCGGCGAGCCGCACTTGTTATCGCCTTCATACAAGGGCCAGTTTCTTAGAATTGATCACACTAGTAATAATCTTTACCCGACTCTTCTGAAGGATGGTTATGTTTTAGACCGTATATATATGTATGTATCTACGTATCATTCTTTGACACGCCCTGCAGCCGATACAGGCTCGATGGATTTTAAACTTTGAGGTGTCATCTTAATTGCGAGAGTAACAATAAGGTATATATTTTCCTGAAATTCCCGTGGGAGTAGGAAACGTTAATTTCCGATAGTTATTACTTATACGATTTAAAAAGTTTCTATTGAATTTGAGTAAAAATTTGGTACCTACTCGTACCTATGTAAGTCGGTGACCCAAAGACGGAGTGTAACGTAAATAAATTAATTTTAAATATGAAGGCCACATTTGGGAGTAAATTAGAAAATAAAGAAAGTTTTACAAACCATATCATGTGACATATCAAATAAAAGAGCATTTAGTAAGATTCTTAAGAAAGGCGAAGCAGGGTTATTTAAAAATTTTGAAATAATTTTTAGAAGTTTACGAAATTATGAAACATATTCAATAGGGATGACGACTGGGTTAAAAATTGGTCATTCTAATTAGTCCGTCATTTAGATTATGGGAAAATATGGGACACGTATTTTTTGGTTTATCAAATTATTAAAAAACAACAAAGATATAGATCATCAAACTTCCGGAGTGGGGGCTTGTGACGTCACCCTTAGGTAAAAATTGTACCATATAGTGACGTCACTCGAAACTTCTAAGCACTGTATCCTCCTCATTTTTTGTTTGTCAAACAAAAGAAAAAATACGTGTACAATATTTTTTAATAATCTAACTGACGGATTAAACAGTTTTTTTTAGTCGTCTAGCCTATTACGTAATACCTAAGGGACTATAATTATTACCTTACGATTAACCAAGTTCACCTAACCATAAATTACGAATCGAATGTTTTTATCATAAACGACACAATAATTAGCGAGCTTTATCCATTCTCAATGTTAGCTAGCCATAAACTCGTCTATTATGCTATGCACCTACTTTGAAATCCTGTTCAGTGTAATCACACTCACAATATATACATATAAACGTATAGGTAAGTATGTATCTTTGTGAGATACGTTCGAGTTTATTGCAATTAACTGTGTGTCAAGCTAAATTGTGCTTCCACCACTTCGTCTTCAATTAGTGACAGTGGACGCACAGCATGTTTCCCATAGAACTGCTGTGGGGCAAATTAATTGACTGTTAATTCTTGCCTTCGCACTTTTACACCCATACTTTCCAGTCGGTGTCTACACAAAAGCGTGCCAAGCGCTGGTAAATATTTCAACAAGACTATCGATGCAAGCTTCATTGCTCTACCTTTAATTAAACTTAAGACTGGACGTTGAAAAAAGAAGCAAGCTGTTTTAGTATTTCTTTATCGTTATTGAGGACCAAGCTGAAGAAAATAACGAAAGCTCTTAATCGCTTCAAAATGATTAATGGTTTATAACCATTCTTGGTTTTAGTTCACGTAGTAAAATCAGATTGAAATTTAATTACTCACACTAAGTTAAGCAGCGCTCTGATGGGTACCACCTCCCTTTTCAAGAAATGAATGTAAACTCGTTTTCAAATCTTAGAAGCTTGTTCCTGAAAGTCTTTACGTTGCAAAACCCTCTACGTCGGGGAAACGAGTAAAATTTATATGCGGATTTTGCTTGACTGCTCTCTTTTTACTCGCGATAGGGATCGCTGGATCTTTTATAAATCTGTTCTTAATGAGCGCTTACCTATGCCATGAAGCGCTCAAATTCCCGGTACGCTTTTCAAACAAAATGTAAGAAGGGATGTTCCATAATAATTAAATGCTGTATGTACACATTTCTTTGTGTGGATAGGGACGAAGTAAATTATTGTATGCATGTAATTAAACCGTGCGTGTTGTGTGTTAATTAAACTTTTACCTTGCCTTCTCGGAAACTGTACTTAATTGTTTTAATCCCAGTTCACGCTCGTCTCTTGTTGGTGTCGTCCTCGCTTGATGCATTTGGTAAAATAGTGAAAAATTTACAAATAGAATCACGTTAGTAAACAATTATGTATTTAAAAAAATATTGCCCTAGAAGCAAACCGACTACAAAAACTAATAGCCTCAGTTTTTACGTAAATTCATCAAATTGATCCGTAAAATGTATTATTTTCATTTTTTTACGCCGACATGAATTCAATCATGCCTTTGGCAAATATTGAAGTTTCATTTCGATGCTGAATTTTTAGATTGTTCTTTGTTTGTGCTTCAAAGGCGCTCAAATACAATATAAGTCTTTGTTTGGATGATTCTGCGTAGATCCATCACGTTCTGATAGGAAACGGTCGAAGTTTTACAAAGAAAGCGAAACTTAACGTGGATTCAGCCCATTTGTCATCGTCTCTACTAATTTCGGTTAACTTCTCTTGTTAGCGTTGTTGAAAAGTATTATGTCAACGTATCAAAGGTTCCATTTATTTGCGGAGGTCCTCGAAGAAGAAACTGACAAGCAATGATAAATTCTGTCCTTAATTATTTCCTAATCACGGCTCAAGTCCTATAAGAACGAAATTAGTATTTATCAATTAGACGTAGCCCTCGCTTCCTGATGGGCGGATATTAATTTTGTACGTAGGTCGGAATTCCGGAAACGAGAATGGACTGGCTCTTTTTATTCTATTTTCGATGTAGCTAGTCGTTTTATACGTGTTGTATTATCAGTTGCGTGTCCAATGGCGGGATAACAAACTATCCTGGGTCAGTTCCTATATCGCCGTTATTTGCTTATGTCTACTTGGGAATTTCATGAAAATAGTGAAACTAGTTGTGTCATAGTCATTTGTATAAATTGTAAACAGGGCTGAAACTCTTTGTCATTAGAAGCAACATAATGAGGATGATATATGAGCTTAAAACATTTGAAAGGGTTTCTCGTAAATTCACTTGTATGACAGCGTGACCCGGTCGAGTCTATTAGCATAGGTATAGCGGTTATTTGCTAGCGCGTATCGAAATTAAATCTTTGTAACAAAATGATTTATAACAATGCTGTCACGGTTCTTCAAACCAGTCATTACTGACAAAGAATAAGTTACATAATTATCGTTTATTTTTTGGTAGCTAAGTAATTCATGTAAAGTTTTTATAAATTAATCGCCCAATACTTTTTCACAGCTAATTTACAGTTTCTACCTAAAGCTAGCCTTTTGAATAAGTCAGGGTTGCTACATTTATTTATACATATAAGACATCCCGAGAGCAGTGGTAGCGTAAAAATCTGGAGGTCAAAAAAAATCCATATAATGATGTCAAAATTATTGGTACAGGAATGATATCAATCAGCGACTGGTGCCTGGCAATGGAGGAGACGACTCACCTGGGGCTGCCATGGAGGATGCTCAAGGACAAACTCGTGCGCACCGATGCCGAGACTCGACGCGTCCGTTACATGGATACCTTTGAATTAATTGCTAATGTAAGCATACTATTCTATTAAGACACTAAATATTATAAAGCCTCTACATATAATTGTTACGTAAATGCTCTATTTCCTATCGCTTCAGAGACTTGCAAGGAAAGCTGACACGCAAACGGTGGTCGAAACTCTTTACAAGAACAAATCAAGTTTAGAAGCCATATTCAAAATTCTAGACAAGGATAATTCGGGTATGTTGAAGTCTTTATATCTTTTAGAGATCGTCAAAATATGTCTGCTTCGTTAATTTAACTTAGCATGTTTTTTGTACAGGTTACATAACGTTAGAGGAATTCTCAGAAGCTTGTCAGCTACTGGGTAAGTACATGCCAAATCCTATGACACAGGAGCAGCTAGTGGACATCTGTCGGTTGATGGATATTAACAAGGATGGTTTAGTGGACCTGAACGAGTTTCTCGAAAGCTTTCGGCTAGCGGAAAAGAGCCTGCAGGACGACGACGACGAGGAAGCGGCCACCTGACACTCGCCCGGCCGCCGCCCCAGCCGGACGGCGGTCGACCGCGACGAAACCGGCGTCACTGTTGAAGTCCTCAAGCTCGACGACACTAAACCAAATGACAACAAACAACCCAAAAATGGCCTCGCACATCTAATGGGCGACTCCGTCCCAAGCGTCTCCAAACAAATGGACGAAATAGAATTGATAGATTGCGACGAACCGCCGCGCCGCCCCGGCCTCCTCGAGAGCGATATGTAACACTGCCGCATTCGAATCTTCACTATTTTCAGATTACGTTGTACTCTATGGCCAGATTTTGCTTATATATTTGTTATTTGAGAGTTTATTCTAGACGTGTGCGTAATTTTTACTGTTTGTAAATTTAATCTCATGGTTTTTAAATTGAGCCTAATGTAGTGTAAATTCTGTAAATCTTTCTACAGGGCTTATGGCGACGTATAAAGCTTGTTTAAAGCTACAGAGAGGTGTTGTTTACTAAACAGTCTGTCATCATCATACTATTTGTGAATGTAATATTTTATAATCTAATTAGACTTTAAAAATTGTGCTACCAAAGTTCCACTTTTAGTAGAGAACCGTAAGAACTTTTACCCCTAGTATATTAATGTTTTGTAATTTGTTTCATTTTATGAATTGGTGCCAATTTTTGATCAAATTATAGGATACAAGTATTTACACAGAACTGATTGGCTATCGTTTATCTAAACGAATATTTATTAATAAATTAATTAACGAATGGGAACAATGACATTGAATCCTCTACTCAAAAATTTACGGTACTTTGTATTTTTATAGTAATAATAATTTTTATTCTTGGAAACTGCACCAGAAATATTTTTCCAATTTAAATATCCGATAGGATCCGGTGCAGTTCCTTAAATATTGTAGAGAATAATAAAAAATGATATTGCTTAGAGATTTATGAAAAAACTATTAAATTATATTTACGAAATTAATATTTCTTGGCGTTTATAGTAGAGTAAAATAATAATTACAAGTACATAGTACGTTTTCTTATACATATCTTTATATTCAATTATTAAGCATTCCAATGCAGTAGGATGTTTTCCAGGAACCATGTCACAGTTTTGATAATAGAGTCCGATGCCGACTTTGAATATTTCGACTAGGGACGTTCCAAGTTGCTCGTCGTATTGAGATCGTAGTGGTCACGATATGTACCTATTTTATTATTATCTTAAAATACTCTTTATTATCTCTAATCTCTAATGTAAGTTATAATAATCAACTACTCTGTACTACTTTGAATTATTCTCCTTCAACGATTCTTGCATTATATACGAAATTGTAGCCAATATGCCGATTTTTTCATAATTGTCCATTAAAATGTGATATTGGTCATGTAATTTTTATTTCGCTATAAGCTTTTACCCACAGTCTACGTAGAATAAAATTAAAGTGGTAGAATATAATTCCACCTTCTTTGACTTCAGCTATGCATGAGCATCCCTTGAGTAGGTACCCCTATGTTTCCGTGAACATGTATGTATGTAAACCCTTAATAGATAATAAAATAGAGAAAAAAAACTATTGACAACCGTTGACAACATACAAATCTACAACGGCGAATCTATACTTTTATATTGAGGCCTATCTCCACAAAAATCTACTGTAACGTCGTGGTACTTTCAGCAAAACTTCTGCTTTTTTTTTGTCGTCTGTCAGAAATTATTTCAGTAGTATTATCTGGAAAAAAGATAGCAAAAAGATAGTCAACTGCCATTTGGATTTGCACACGAAGTGCTCTTCGTATCCCCATACAATCGACATTATTAAAATCGAGCAAAAACTCGATTCGTACGTGAAGAATCCCTGAAATTCTTAACTTTATTTTAATTTTATTATTAATTGTTGAAAAAATCGGTAACATGTCATTTTGGTACAAATGACAGAATGCATAAAATGTTGAGATGTAATATTGTCAAAAAGTACAAAATGTTGCTGCCACCAGGTCATTTTGTATGAATATTTTAGGGCCAGAATATGCTTTGGCCAACATGTTATTTTAGTCAAAATGTTTCCAAAGCAGCACTTACTATGGTCTAGATGTCCTTGTGTCAAGAAGTTTTGAGGACAGAATACTTCTGGGCTAAAATATACAAAATGTTATGTGCTCATTGACATTATTATACTTTTTGACTTTTAACAATAATTTATTTATTTACTCAGAAAAATACGTCCATTTTGTTATTAAAAAGCATACAAATAACTCATCATCTATTGTTAGTAAAATTAACCCGCTGAGTATTTTTGGATCTTGACCATTTATCTTCTGTTCGTTTTTTAGGGTTCCGTACCTCAAAAGGAAAAAACGGAACCCTTATAGGATCACTTTGTTGCCCATCCGTCCGTTTGTCTGTCAAGACCCTTTTTCTCAGGAATGCGTGGAGGTATCAAGCTGAAATTTATATCAAATACTCAAGTCTACTGTCCCTTGAAGCTGTGAAAAAATCAAACATCTAAGCCAACGCAATCAAAAGATTACGACGCAAACGTTACGTTTATGACGCAAATTTCCGCATATTTTCGAAACTCGCAAGGGAATCAAAACCTAAAGGGTACTTCCCGTGAACTCAGAATATTGAAATTTGGTACGAAGCAAGGTCTTATAGCACAGATAAAGGAAAAATTGCGAAAAGCATAATTTTTTTTGTCTGTCGGTCTATATCAATAACCAATCTACAATGATCCCACACTGCGCACATTTTGCTTAGGAGCAGGGGTCTGCTAAGACTGGATGTTCATAGATACATATAAATTTGTACGGAACCCTCGGTGCGCGAGTCCGACTCGCACTTGGCCGGTTTTTCTGTCATACGATAGGCTCTTAGGTTTTCCTGGCATCTAATTCTTTTGTATTTTCTTTATTATAACATGTTTACATTTACATACTTTTTGACCGCTGTACATTTTGATAATGAGACATTTTGAACCATTGTGTATTTAGACATTCAAAATCAGAGTAATACAAACTCTATGAAAATTTTATCTTTATCAAAAAAAACTTTCCCGTGGGAAAGACACGGTGAGACAGCGACGCTTTAGTAAATAGCGTGTCATACAGTCAGTACAGTACCTACGTATGGGTACAGAATCATTCTAAAAAAAGGTCATCATTAAATGGACGCACCTACATCTCAAATATTAAGTACTAGCTTTTGCCCGCGACTCCGTCCGCGTGGAATTCGTAATTTGGGCAGCTTATTTTTTTATCCAATTTGCTTTTTCATCAATTATGGCTCTCCTTAGTTCCTTCCGGAAGAAGTGAAACTTCATAATTAACCAACCCGCTCCCAGTCCGCCCCCAACCCGCTCCTAACCTGCCCCCAACCCACCCCCAACCCGCTCTCAACCCGCCCCCAACTCGCTCTAAACCCGCCCCCAACCCGCTCCCAACCCGCCTCCATCCCGCTCCCAACCCGCTCCGAACTCGCCCCTACCCGCTCCCAACCCGCCCCAACCCGCTCCCAACCCGCTTCCAAACCGCCTCCAACTTGCTCTCAACCCGCCCCCAATCCGCTCCCAACCCGCTCTCAACCCGCCCCCAACCCGCCCCAACCCACTCCCAACCCGCCCCCAACCCGCGCCAACCCGCCCCCAACCCGCTCCCAACCCGCCCCCAACTCGCTCTCAACCCGCTCCCAATCCGCTCCCAAACTGCTCCCAACCCGCCCCCAACCCGCTACCAACCCGCCCCCAACCCGCTCTCAACCCGCCCCCAACCCGCCCTATTTAACTGGGCTATCTAACACTGAAAGAATTTTTCAAATCGGAGCAGTAGTTCCTGAGATTAGCGCCTATAGAAATTTTACTTCAAAACCCCCGATTTTGAAACATTCTTCCGCTCCGCTCCGCTCCTATTGGTGTTAGCGTAATAATATATAGCCTATAGCCTTCCTCGATAAATGGGCTATCTAACACTGAAAGAGTTTTTCAAATCGGAGAAATTTTCCTGAGATTAGCGCGTTAAAACAAACAAACAAACAAACAACCTCTTCAGCTATATAATATTAGTATAGATTACGTATTACGAACTTAAATTGGATTATATTTAACCTTGTAGGTAATTGAAGATGATATTTTCAAGAAAAAGAAAATATAGCTATTTGAAGTGACTACAAAGCTTAAAGGCCGGCCTTCAAGATTTTTTCAGCGACAAAATTACAATTTACGAGATTGTCTGAACAAGCACCCTGGGGCCATTTTTATTATTTTCACAATAAGTAAGTATATTTCACCTTAAACATTCTTGTGATTAATGAGGATTTTGGAGGAAAAATAGCATGTACTAATGTACTAATAAATTTTTAATATTGGTGGGATGATTTATTTTTCTAAATGAAAATAAGGGACTCTTGAGACCAATTTGAATGAAAGGCGTGCTGAATTCCGAATCTGGATTCCTGACCAGGAAACCTAAGCGGCTAAAAATATAGTGAAAATAAACGGATCACTCACGTCTTAAAACGAGTCACTGCCACTGCCACTGGCAGGGTAGAGCAGGTGAGACCCTAGGGGTTTAGTTTTCAACCGACGAAAACAAAAGGAGGAGGTTCTCAAGTCGACGTGTATATTTGTTTTTTTTTTGTTTTTATGTATGATCACGCATAACTTTTTACAGAGTAGTCCGATTTTGATGAATATTTTTTTATTGGAAAGCGTATACCCCGAGGGTGGTCCCATTTAAATTTGGAAATAATATTCCTACCCTAAGGGTAGGAAAACAGGGGATGATTACTAACTTTTTACAGAGTAGTCTGATTTTCATGATTCTTTTTTATTGGATAGGGTATACCTTGAAGTTGATATTATATAAATTTGGAAAAAAAATTTACCCCAAGGATGGGAAAAAAGTATAAAATAAAAACATTTTAACAAAAAAATTAAACCGCCGAAAAAACTGAAAAGCGAAAAATAATACCTTTTTTGTTTGACCTTAATCTAGGTACCAGTTTGAAGTCGGTGCCTCAGCACTAGCCAGGAGGAGTGGACCTATAATCGTCTACCTGATTGGCTTCTATTACTTCTATCACCTTAAGGTCAAACAAAAAAGGTATTATTTTTCGCTTTTCAGTTTTTTCGGCGGTTTAATTTTTTTGTTAAAGTTTTTTGAGTAAAACAAAATAACAGTTTAAGACGTATATTTAGCCCCTAGCGCTTAACTGACAGAAAATTTATCTCGAGGGTTGCGGATTCGAATGTTGAGTGGGAAAGCGTTTCTTGGCAAAGCTTCCCTGGATTAGGGTCCAAAGAGTAGACTGCCGGTGCTGGTAGAAAGCTGGCGGCAGGTAGTGGCCCCAGGGTCAGCAAGCGGCAGGAGTAGGCTTTGCCGTAGAAGCAAGGAGAAGTCTTCGGTTCCAGGCAGCCAGCCGAAGAAATAGCGCAGAGGAAGATCGTTTAAAACGTAAGAAGATCGTTTTAAGACGTAAGTGATCCGTTTATTTTCACTATGAGTGAGTCTCACGGTAGTTTCAAGTTTAAAGCTAAAAATATGTTTGCGCCCACCCATGGCATGATCTACCGGTATCATGGTGAAGGTGAAGTATCATAATAGTTAGGGCATCGTGTATAAGTAAGCACTGTGAGCATAATTTTATTATTATCTTGAAATGGCGCTGGAAAATTGTGCCAGTAGCATTAAGTAGCCGTGCTCCATCGATCACATAAACGCGATCGACCGGGGTCCCGCAATGTATTTGTGTAATTTATCTCTTACCCTGTCACATTAGTCTATATTTAGGCGTGGCTCTGGATATCGAGATGAGGAGGTCAAGAGAAGAGATTTTGCCCAGCTATGGGACACAAAATATAGGCCAGAATAACGGTAAAACTTTTAATTTCATTTGTTTTCGGTCGCCTTGTTGTAGTTATTCTGCAGATTTTTCTCCAATAATTTTTCTTCCCAGCAGAGCAAGAAGGGTCAATTCCAATGGGACAAAACTTTTGGGAATACACCATTAAATTTGTTTTGTTGTTCTAGAGATAAGTTCGAATATAGAACAGATAAAAGATAGGACACGATTTTGTAGGACTCGAATTTTAAGGATTTACGGCAAGCACACAGAATAAAATATGACTCTCACTAAGGGTTGTTTATTGATATGGGTAATATAATTTTATACCGGCTACCCCTGATGAGTCCGGCTTTTGCGCTGGCCAACAAAGTTATTCTGGGCCTGAAATTGAGTTACCAGCTCGTTCTACGTACTTAATTTATCTATAGCGTTATCCATGTTAACTATGGATCATCATCATCATCATCTAAGCCTATAAGTACACGATGATTTTTAATTGGTGATCAGGAGTAACAAAAAGCGATAAAGACGATCATACTGAATAACTTTTCCCATGGAACCAATACGAAAATCGGGAACAAAAAATCAGCTATTTCATAGAAGGGTAAGGCCGCGGAGCGTTTCAACCGCTGCACTTATATGTAACGATTATTGTCCATTGTAAGTAAAAAGATTCATAAAGTACGAAAGAAAATACGGAAAGATGCATTCCATCTAACTAAACTGTAAAACTCAGTGGCATCTTTCACTTTATTTAACAGTAATTTGTTACATAAAAGTACTGGCAGTCGAGACGCTCCGCGGCCTTACCCAGAAAACTTCAGGGCCTCACCAGCCTCCATGTATAGAACCATGGATTTTTTTTTCCCGATTTTCGTATTGGTCCCATGGGAAAAGTTATTCAGTATGGCCGACTTTATCGCTTTTTGTTATTCCTGATCACCGATTAAAAATCATCGTGTATAAGTCCCACTGCAGGGCACAGGCCTACTCTCAGAATGAAAGGGCTTGGGCAGTAGTTCCCATGCGGGCCCAGTGCGGATTGGGAACTTCACACACACCGTTGACTTTCTTCTCAGTTGTGTGCAAGTTTCCTCTCGATTTTTTCCTTTACCGTAAAGCTGATGGTAAATTGCAAATTATAACTATTATGGATACTTATATCCAAAAGTAACGGAAGTTAAATAGCTATACTCATTACAGCCGAAAGACGTCCACTGCTGAACATAGGCCTCCCCCAAGGCTCGCCAAACAGATTGGCCCTGCGCCATCCGCATCCAATGCGTTCCCGCTACCTTCACCAGGTCGTCGCTCCATCTTGTTGGAGGCCTACCTACACTGCGTCTTCCGGTCCGCGGACGCCACTCGAGAACCTTTCGGCCCCATCGGCCGTCAGTTCTACGGGCGATGTGCCCTGCCCACTGCCACTTAAGTCTAGCGATTCTTCGAGCTATGTCCGTGACTTTAGTTCTCGCGCAGATTTCATCATTTCTAATGCGATCCCGCAGAGAAACTCCAAGCATGGCCCTCTCCATCGCCCTCTGAGTGACCTTCAGCTTCCTTATAAGACCCATCGTTAGCGGCCACGTCTCAGTGCCATAAGTCATCACTGGCAACACACACACACTGGTCAAAGACTTTTGACTTGAGACACTGCGGTATATCGGATGACAAGATATTGCGGAGCTTCCCGAACGCTGCCCATCCGAGTCTAATTCGTCGATTGACCTCTTTCTCGAAGTTGCACCTACCCAATTGGATTGTATGTCCCAGATAGATATAGTCGTCAACAACTTCGAGCAAAGTAACTCCGATTACGACGGGAGTTGGTACAACATGGGCGTTCGACATGACCTTCGTCTTGTCCATGTTCAATTTAAGACCAACTCTCTCGGAGACTCTTCCGAGGTCAGCGAGCATCGCACTGAGGTCCTCCAAGGTCTCAGCCATAAGCACCACGTCGTCGGCAAATCGAAGGTGAGTGAAGTATTCGCCATTTACATTGATGCCACGCCCTTCCCAGTTCAGAGTCTTGAACGCATCCTCTAGTGCAGCGGTGAACAGTTTCGGAGAGATTACATCTCCTTGTCTGACTCCCCGCTGCAATAGAATGGGCTTCGACATCTGATCCTGAAGTTGGACGGACATTGTGGCGTTATTATACAGACACTTCAACACTTCGATGTACCGGATGTGTCTACTTGGCACCGTTGGAGAGACTGCAGTACAGCCCAAGTCTCGATCGAATCGAAGGCCTTCTCGTAGTCCACAAATGCCAGGCAAAGGGGGCGGTTATACTCCTCGGTTTTCTGTATAACCTGCCGCAACGCATGTATGTGGCCCACGGTGCTAAAGCCTTTTCGAAACCCGGCTTGTTCGGGAGGCTGGAAGTCGTCTAACATGCGCGCGAGACGATTCGTGATGACTCTCGAAAACAGCTTGTAAACATGGCTCAGAAGTGAAATGGGTCTATAATTCTTCAATAAGGTATTATCGCCTTTTTTGAAGAACAGCACCACTACACTTCTGTTCCATGCTTTTGGTGTTTTCCCTTCACGGATGGCGGTATCAAATAGTTTCTGAAGGGCTTTGAGGATCGGTTTTCCACCCGCCTTCAGAAGTTCGGCTGTTATTCCGTCATCACCAGGGGCCTTGCCATTCTTTAGTTGTTTGAGAGCCGTACTAATCTCGTACAGGCTGACGTCCGGGATGTCTTCGGTATAGTGCCGGGTTAATCTAGCTCTCGGGTCTTCAGCTAGATCCATGACGGGCGGGCGGGCTTTCGGGTATATAGCTATACTGTTTAGAGAAAATTACTTAATTTTGTACGTTGTCCATTTACAGGTAAGTAAGTTGGTAAAATCTGCACTGCGCCCGCGTGAGAACTACGGCCCGAACCCTCTAATTCTGAGAGGAGTTCTGTGCCCTGCAGTGGGACATAAATAGGCTGGGATGATATTAATGAAGTTAGTAACGTTATACTATGTAGATAGAGAAATGCGTTAGTGCTATCGAATTTAACAAAAAAAAAACTAAAAATAAAAAAATAAAAAATATTTTTTTTTATCTTGGTCTTTTAACTTAATTAAAAGAAACCTATTAATATTTTTAAGTTAAAAGACCATGACAATTTTTTTTTTAGTTTTTTACTGTCGGGGGTTACTTAAAATTTAAAGACAAGTACATTCAACAAAAAGTAGGTACAGTCAAGTGTAAAAATATGAACTTATTCAAAGTTTCAAAAATAAGTACCACAGACTCTTATTCCGACACAATAAGGCCGTAGTAACATATTTTTGAGTGGTTCGAATAGATACTTATTTTTGCACTTGACTGTACAGCCAGTAAAATGCTTGCAGTAAAAATGATTCAATAACACTTGTTTAAGTCGACTTTCAAATGACAATCAAACAGTAGAAACACGTAAGTTAATGCAAATTGCCAGCAGGGTTCGAGCTACGAGTTATTGTTAGAATCACTTTTGAACTGAAGCTAGAGCTAGAGTAGAGAGTGCATGCATTAATATAAAGGTTACTCGGTGTTGCACTTCAAAGTGCCGAGTTTATGTATAAACAAAACTAATTAAAGTGCTACAATTGGCTTCATCAGAGAGCCAATATAATATATTACCTATGTAAAAACTTTTAAAGGAAATAAATGTATGCATGTAAAACTCTTCATTATACATAAAAACATGAAATTAACAAATGACAGAGAAACAGATGTATAGAACTAATCCCTCAAAGGGATCTCTTTCAGTTAATCTTTCAACTATTCACAGGACATCAGAAAAATGAGTAGACATGCAATGAAAAGTAAAGAGAATTTAAATGTGAAATTAACCCAAACAAATAGTACATTAAAAATAGGCATATAAGGAATACATGTAAGTACACAATAATATTTAAGATAGAACAGGTAGATAAATACACTATAATAAAAACTATACAGGGTGGTACAAAGACTGACGTCTAAAAAAAAATTTAGATGCCTCACATTCGGGGCTATCCGAATATACCCCATGTATGTTGGCCGATTTGGAAATTGATTGTGGACGAAATGGGATCGCTGACGAAATGGGAATGTTGAAATGGGAATGTGGATGAAATGAACCAAAACGACCAGTTCTTTGTAATATCCCCAGACAAAGAAGTCAATGGGATTCAAATCCAGCGGCCGACACGGACAGACAGACAGACAGAAGAAGAACAAATTTATTTGTTCATTAAAAGTATTACATGGCTTTATTGATGGCTAGTACCAAATTACGTTCGGCCAAATAAAAAACAGTTTTTATGTTACTTTACTAACAACAGACTCTTTATTACACATTCTACCTTAGAACGTTTGAAAGTCGAATCCAGCAAATTATGCCCTATTAAACGTCACTTTTTTTTGTATTATTCTGAAAGTTTAGAGACTGGCGAAGCTTTTAAAATTACTTTTGGTCTTTGAATTCTCAGATTTTTAGGTTTTTTTTTAACACAAAATCAAACTTATCTCAAAGGTAAAACTTTCACTTTCGGTCAATTTTATTGTAACTTGCGTCAAGGTTGGGAAGCTAATCATTTTATGTGTGAAAGTACAGTTTGTGAGGATGATGTCACAAAAAAAACACTCAGAAAAAACTTAACCAAAGAAAGTTACATGATGTTAAACTGCTCGGCCGGAAAATTCTTGAAAAAATCTTTAAAAATTAATTACTCGAAAACTACAAAAAATCGGCCAACATACATGGGGTATATTCGGATAGCCCCGGATGTGAGGCATCTAAATTTTGTTTTTAGACGTCAGTCTTTGGACCACCCTGTATGTAGCTTTATTAATACAACGTGCCCACCAGGTTTCCGCGAGAGTCTAACCACGGATTCCTGAGGCCATATGGAGTAATAAATGTTATGTGAACCTAGGTCGAATTATGCTTTTTAACTTTTCCCAGCACCACGCAATCCCAGCACCTCCACCACTTTCATAGTAAAATTTAAACATAGCAATGGGAATATCTCAAAAACTAAGCATATTTCGACCTAGATTCAGATAAC
Organism: Archips xylosteana; assembly: GCA_947563465.1. Taxonomy (NCBI): domain Eukaryota; kingdom Metazoa; phylum Arthropoda; class Insecta; order Lepidoptera; family Tortricidae; genus Archips; species Archips xylosteana. The sequence continues at coordinate 10,649,643 of OX387349.1, forward strand.
ATTTATTACTCCATATGGCCTCAGGAATGCGTGGTTAGACTAGACTCTCGCGGATACCTGGTGGGCACGTTGTATACGTATACCTACACAAGAAACAGAGAAGAAAACCACAGAACATTTCTTCAGCTAAATTACTAATGACTAATTGAAACTCAAAGAAGCCTTCAAAAATACTGGTGAGCAAAAATTACGGATCACTTTAAAAAAGTTTTTTTTTTATTTATTAAAAACTGACCATTGATTGACGTCTACCTCACCTGATAGTAAGTGCAGATGAGACCGAAGATGTCATGAATATGTGCAATGATTCAGTAACAGCTTCTACATTCTGACCTTGACAACTCCTCAATTGTATAGTAATTAACGCTTTATTTTTGCTGGACAGTGTAATTGCGTACTAATTTTATTGTTTTCTTCGAATAATGTTTGATTGTCCATTCGCCATGTGCCGTAGCTGATGGGAAAGTTAATGTCGTAAAATAATTTACTTTCCTTGATTAACACGGCGGCCTTTCTTGTGATAGATTAGCAGTAAACTGGATTTACGAGCCGGCTAGTGGATTGGGACTAATGCACTGCTAGTTCGTTCTATTAGTAATGTTTGCGACATAAACTAATCCATGAAATTGCCAGTATCATCACATGCCAGGCAGACTTTTCTAGTATAAAGAGTGTAACTCCATAACCGTCAATCCCATAAGGACTTTACAGGATACCTAGCTACTTTGGAAATCAATTAAAATTAGATAAAATCCAAATACCATTCTATCCTATTTAAATTATATAATAAATACCCTAACTTAACTATACCATAACTTGTTGTAGGTATCTTTTCCAAAAATCAGCTTATTTGACAACGCCGCCGGTTAATGACCTTTGAAAGGATTACCTAACCTAAATTATTAGGTAATTTTTAAAGAAATATTTTTGTAATGTACATTTCCAATAATCTAAGTAGGAGAAACGCACTCCCGCCATAACACAAATAAGAAATTTTGTTTTCAAGGAAGTCAACATAGAATCAGGTGAACTTTCATACTTAACGGATCCGTGGTTAAAAATTAAGGTAATTGGTCTTTTAAAAAGAAAAGGACAGGATCTAATAGATATATTATGCTCAATGTCCTTTTATTCTGAGAGGAGGCCTGTGTCAGTGGGACGTATACACGTATATATATATATATATATATATAGGCTCGGATGATGATGATGATGAGATATATTAGAACGGTTCTGGTTCTGAGTTAAGTTTTAAAATTAATAAATATTTATTCAAATATGGATTTCTGTGAGGCAATCGTGCACATTCAGTTCTTCAGCAAACTATACTTCGTTCTTCCATTCGCTGTTACCTACACAATACCTTCCATTCTGCTTTGATTCAGCAATATTTGGATTACTTCTCGTCTGTTCTCGGCAGAATGGTGAACAAAGCGAGATGATTAGCATTCTCATCTGTGGATAGCACAGCTCCACGGAGTAATTGGTTTTGCTAAGCCACGACCGAATTGTCCAACATTTGCATTCAAAATTAAAACTATACTGCTTTTTTCTACTTTATTTAATTTCTTTATGCAATCATGCAGCTTTGAGGTTTAAGCAGCTAGTGGTGTCGCAATAATTTGACTTTCTTTCGTTACATTTGAAGCAACCATTATCGACTTAGTTTTTACTGCTATACTGGTCATAATTTCTTTTAACAATATCGTCGGGACTCTATGATGAAAATAATTCGAATGCTAAACGAATATTAATCTAGCTGACCCTGCAAACGTTGTTTTGCCATATTAGAGGTATTAAAAAATTTTAAATAAAAAATAGAACCGCCTTCAAAAACACCCAAAAAATATTATTTAAAAATTTAACCGACTATAATGAGCATTATAATATCTTTCTACTAATCTGTTTGAAGTCGGGCCTCAGCACGAGCTAGCAGGAGTAGTAGACGCCCAATAGATAGTAGGTATCTATCTATGTAGGTAAGTTAAATTACTACTATAAAGCTTGAGGTCCCAGGTTCGGTCCCCGCGTTGGGGCAGATATTTGTATGAAAAACACGAATGTTTGTCTTGGGTGTTTAATATGTATTTAAGTATGTATCTATCTATATAAGTATGTTTATCCGTTGCCTAGTACCCATAACACAAGCTTTTCTTACTTTGAGACTAAGTCGATTGGTGTGAATTGTCCCGGGATATTTATTTATTAATTTAATTACTGGGTCCACTCCTGCTGTCTCGAGCTGAGGCCCGACTTCAAACAGATTAGTAGAAAGATATTATAATGCTCATTATAGTCGGTTAAATTTTTAAATAATATTTTTTGGGTGTTTTTGAAGGCGGTTCTATTTTTTATTTAAAATTTTTTATTTTTGGCTTTTTAGTTGCTTTGGTATAAAAAAGATGCGTAGGCGTAGCCAGTAGACGAAGCCCGGCTTCTGTTTCCGATCTGAGGATCGCAAGGTAACTAACGAACCTAAGCAGGTTAAACGTGGGATGGTTTGAAGGTATTTTTTTATTGCAGGGGGGCTCCGCTCCCCGAGCCAACTCTCTGGTAGCAAGCCTACCACTTCCAATCTGAGGGATACGAGATACTAACGAACCTAAGCAGGTTAAGCAAGGAATGGTTTGAAGGTTTTATTTTGCGGGGGGCTCTGCCCCCCGAGCCCCCCGTTCCGGTATCAAAGCTTCTATTACCACTCTGAGGGACGCAAGATAACTGACGAATCTAACCAAATGAAACGGTAGATGGTTTAACAGATTTTTTACTGCGGGTTGTCTCTGCCCCCCGAGCCCCCCCCCCCCTCCAAGAGCGGGGCTTTTATTTTCACCCTGAGGGACGCAAGGCAGCTAACTAACCTAACCAGGTTAAACGAGAAGTGGTTTAAAGGTTTTTTTTATTACGGGAGCTCCGCCCCCAAGCCCCTCTACCGGGACCGAGGTTTCTATTTCCACTTTGAGGGAAACGAGATAACTAACAAACCTAACCAGGTTAAACGGGAGGTGGTTTGAGGGTATTTCTTATTGCGGGGGGCTCCGCCCCCCGAGCCCCCTTTCCATTAGCAAGGCTTCTATTACCACTCTGAGGGACGCAAGATAACTGACGAATCTAACCACGTTAAACGGGAGGTAGTTTGTCTGTATTTTTTATTGCGGGGGGCTCCGCCCCCCGAGCCCCCCTCCAAGAACGCGGCTGCTACTTCCACTTTGAGGGACGCAATGTAGCTAACTAACCTTAACCAGGTTAAATGGGGGGTGGTTTTAAAGGATTTTTTTATTACGAGGGGCTCCGCCCCCTAAGCTCCTCTGCCGGTACCGAGGCTTCTATTTCCACTCTGAGGAATGCAAGATAACTGACGAATATAACCAGGTTAAATCGGAGGTGGTTTATCAGAAAGAAAAAAGAAAAAAAGAAAGAAAGAAAGAAAAAATATTTATTCGTGACATAATCTTAAATTAACAGGTGAAAGAACGGTAACAGATACAACATTATCACGAAATGGTCCCAACTCAGCATGATGTCGGCTATGCAGCTGACGCTGGTCTTCCGCTGGAACCATATCATCAGTATTTTTATAGCGGGGGGCCGCTTTGAGGGATCCAAGGTAGCTAACTAACCTAACCAGGATAAACGAAGGATGGTTTAAAGGTTTTTTTTTTATTACGGGGGGCTTGGCCCCCCGAGCCCCCCTTCCAGTACCAAGGCTTCAATTTTAACTCTGAGAGACGCAAGATAACTAACGAATCTGGTAAGGTTAAACGGGAGGCGGTTTGACACTATTTTTTTTAGCGGGGGGCTCCGCCCCCCGAGCCCCCCCTCTATTCCGCTTTAAAGAGCGCAAGGTAACTAACGAACTTAACCAGGTTAAATGAAGGATGGTTTAAAGGTTTTTTTTTTTATTACGGGGGGCTCGGCCCCCCGAGCCCCATTTCCAGTAGCGATGCTTCTATTTTCACTCTGAGGGACGCAAGATAACTGACGAATCTAACCAGGTTAAACGGGAGGTGGTGTAAGAATATTTTTTATTGCGGGGGGCTCCGCCCCCCGAGCCCCCCCCCTCGAAGGGCGGGGCTTCAATTTCCACTCTGAGTGACGTAAGATACTAGAGAACTAATGAACCTAACCAGGTTAAACAGGGGGTGGATTGAAGGTGTTTTATATTACGGGGGGCTCCGCCCCCCGAGCCCCCCTTCCAGTACCAAGGCTTCAATTTTAACTCTGAGAGACGCAAGATAACTAACGAATCTGGTAAGGTTAAACGGGAGGCGGTTTGACACTATTTTTTTTAGCGGGGGGCTCCGCCCCCCGAGCCCCCCCTCTATTCCGCTTTAAAGAGCGCAAGGTAACTAATGAACCTAACCAGGTTAAACGAAGGATGGTTTAAAGGTTTTTTTTTTAAACCGAGGGGCTCGGCCCCCCGAGCCCCCTTTCCAGTAGCGATGCTTCTATTTCCACTCTGAGGGACGCAAGATAACTGACGAATCTAACCAGGTTAAACGGGAGGTGGTGTAAGAATATTTTTTATTGCGGGGGGCTCCGCCCCCGAGCCCCCCCCCCCTCGAAGGGCGGGGCTTCAATTTCCACTCTGAGTGACGTAAGATACTAACTAGAGAACTAATGAACCTAACCAGGTTAAACAGGGGGTGGATTGAAGGTGTTTTATATTACGGGGGGCTCCGCCCCCCGAGCCCCCCTTCCAGTACCAAGGCTTCAATTTTAACTCTGAGAGACGCAAGGTAACTAACTAACGAATCTGGTAAGGTTAAACGGGAGGCGGTTTGACAGTATTTTTTTTAGCGGGGGGCTCCGCCCCCCGAGCCCCCCCTCTATTCCGCTTTAAAGAGCTCAAGGTAACTAACGAACCTAACCAAGTTAAACGGGAGGTGGTTTGTAGGTATTTTTTATTGCCCCCTTTTCTTTGTAGGTGCCATACTACTTACCTAGGTGAATGACTTACACAACTCTTAGGACTGCTTTGGCCAATTAATATTGTAGGTAATCCGATGTTCTTGTTATCAATAAAGAACGAACAAATATGCTTTAGGACTTTCAACAGTATGCCAAACATTCTTGGCCAGAAATTTTTAGAACAATCAACATTATGCGATACAACAGGCACTCTTTGCTGACTGTACTTTTTGACCCTGGTTACCAAAGTACTCTTCAAGACGAATCAAATGAGCTCAAACTCGATGGGGTTATGTCGTTTTATTACGGAGTTCTTATGGTCACCTTCTAACTCCATCTTCAGATCCTAGTTACCATCTAGGATCAAAGTACTCGTCAAGACAAATCAAATGAGCCCAAACTCAAAGCGGTCGTATCGCTTTATTACAGAGTTTCTATGGCCATATTTCAGCTCCATCATCAGATCAGCTCCATGTCATAATAATATTGCATCGTCATCCAATTTACATATGCCTGCAAAATTTCAGCTCAATTGGAAACCGGTTCAAATTTAACTTGCAAGATTTGACCCGTTGAGGAGTTCCGTTGGCCATCTACAGTCTTCTTCAGCAGGTCCAGTTTACCAAATGATACTTTCTGAATGCAAATACTTCACTTGAAGCTAAAAATGCTTAAATCACCATAGGTTTGCCTGTAAAATTTGAAGGTTGCCCTTGATTTCTCTAGGATCCCATGATCAGATCTTGACTTGGTGCCAATGGGACCACCTCAGGAGTATACTCTTTCAAACAAAAAAAGAATTTTGAAAATCGGTTCACAATTGAGGGAGTAATCGCGTAACAAACATACAAAAAAAAAAAAAAAAAAAAAAAAAAAAAAAACATACAGACGAATTGAGAACCTCCTCTTTTTTTTGAAGTCGGTTAAAAATAGCCTACGACCTATTCTCAGACCTACCGAATACAGATAAGAAAGTTTCATAAGAATCGGTCAAACCGTCTCGAAGGAGTTCGATAGCAAACACCGTGACACGAGATTTTTGTATATTAGATTAGATTACAAATAGCCGGGGTTCCGATAATTTAATCAAATTACAAGCTGGTCCTAAAAGAATATAAAATGTGTATCTGGCTCACCTTTTTAAAGCCGATTTGTACAGATATCTGCTTCAATCGACGGCTGGCTCTAAGCTAAGCGAATCATTAACGCCTGCTAGAGCTCGATAAAATACGATAATGCTTTTGATTCAAACAATAAACTTTCTAACTAAAATAATTCTGATCCGCATTGGCGTTATCTAGCTTCAAATAGTGTATCTAATGTATTAAATGCTTGCTTTTCCCCGCGACTCCGTCTGTGGAGAATTCGTTTAACGCTATCCCGTGGGAACATTGCAAATTTCTGGAATAAAATCTATCCCATGTCCTTTCCAGGTTCTTATAATGTTAGTTAGGATTAAATTCTTGTTTAATTCTCTAGATAGAGTTTAGTAGAGTTAATATCCTCTCAATAAAGGTATTTTCCGAACTGGTGGTAGAGTCTTCGACGTTCATGAGGTAATGTTGTAGCCAAAATTGAATTAAGATATTTTGACCTCGAATTTATTTCAATGGTTCACATTTGATAGACGTAGTGTTAAAAGACACAATCGCTGACTATTTTCCTCAAACGATTCACGTACCTTTCTTTAAGTAGGTAAAAGAGTGAAATTGATAATAACTTCCATACTGCCCAAAACTTCACAAAAGTACAGTTTTAATTTGTTAACCAGATGTTTGGAAAGGGGAGAGAGGGTTGATTTTAGAAATCATGTCGCTGAGGATATAATTCGAAAGTGATAAGTAATCATCATCATCATTTCAGCCGAAAGACGTCCACTGCTGAACATAGGCCTCCCCCAAGGCTCGCCAAACAGATTGGTCCCGTGCCATCCGCATCCAACGCGATCCCGCAACTTTAACCAGGTCGTCGCTCCATCTTGTTGGAGCCCTACCTACGCTGCGTCTTCCGGTCCGTGGACGCCACTCGAGAATCTTTTTGCCCCATCGGCCATCAGTTCAGTGTTCAGATATCGGATAAGGAATAGCAAATAACAACTCTAATTTATTTTTTAAAGTAGTCAAAAACTATTATCATTCATTATACAGAAATTTTCATCACTGACGTGTGAGGTATGATGTGATTTCAAATATCCAGAAAAAAAAACACACCAGAAAATTAACAGTAAATTTGAAATTCTCTTACCTACACACGTCTCCGATCGTGAAACGAAAAACCTCTTATGGCATTTTTATGCCTTATTTAATGCTCTTACCTCAGCCCCGAGCACCAAATACCTACGATCTATTACGTTTTTAGGGTTCTGTACCATAAAAAGAAAATTGTAACCCTTATTATGGTCTCTCTCGTTTCTTGACTCGAATTTTCTGGACCGATTATAATGAAATAGTACATACGCAAGTGTGTTTCTGTAACATAACAATGCATGTGTAACGTAAATGAATGAATTTAAACGGAATCCTATTATGTCGCTACGCTGTTCGTCCGCCCAATATAAAATGTCAAATATAATGCTAAATAACGCCCCACATTGCGTATACCTGGGCTCTGCTAGCACTGGATTTTTATAGATCGTATGCCTACTTATATTGACGTACAGTCAATTGTAAAAATACGTACTTAATGAAAGTATCAAAAATAAGTACCACAGACTCTTATTCCGACGCAATAAGGCCGTAGTAACATATTTTTGAGTGGTTCCAATAGATACTTATTTTTGCACTTGACCCTACCTATAAATTCTTAGGATACCCTCGGTGCGCAAATCCGACGCGTACTTGGCTGGTTTTTGTTCTGTTTTGTTTTCTTTAACTTTGTTCTGTAAATTATGAAGATTATTCGGATGTAGTTTAACGAAAAGGATCCAACCCTCAACAAGTCGCTTTTTGATTTTGGATCTAGTTTCAGTACCAACAAAAGAAAAATTAAAGAAGAAAATGTCAGTGGTTTGGATCCTTTTCGTTAAACTACGTCCATCATAGATAATTAAATTCCGTTTAAATGGTTACCACTAATGCCACCTAGCGGTATTAAATACAGTTCCTTAGCTCTTACCGCCTAGTATGTTATTTTTTCCCTTTCCTCCATACTGCTGCCATCTAACAAAGAAACAACCTAAACTTTTAAGTTTACCTCATATAATTTTAGTTCAAGCACAAGCTCACAGATGGCGGTGTGCTCACTTAAAGAGGCCGGTTAGTTAGTTCGGTTGCCTTTTATGATCAGTGCAAGTTCTGTCTGCAATACACAGATGGGGTTAACAGATACTGTCTAACGAAGGCGTGATAGATTAATCTAGAGAGACGATCATGGAACACTAAAATACATACAGTCGAACATAGAAACCTCCTTCTTTTGAAGTTGGTTAATAATAGGAAAGTACTATCAGAGCTATCCTTGAGCTATGTGACATTACGATGATCAATAGCATGTTAATAAATTATTCTAAAGAAAATAGAGAATGGTCCTTCGATCCTGATAGGACTAAAATATTTACTAAGTATGTAGACATAAGCCTTCGTTGTATAATGCATTGATCTGAAAACACTTAATTAAAATTTATTCCAGGTTAAGTACTAGAACACTACAAAAAAATACAAATTCTAATATATAAAAATATCGTGTCACGGTGTTTGTTATCGAACTCCTCTGAAACGACCGATTTTTATACAACTTTTTTCTCCATATTCGATAGGTCTGAGAATAGGTCGTAGGCTATATTTTTTGTATACCTACCCCTATTCTTCGCAGACGGAGTCGCGTGCAACAGCTAGTTATTTAATAAAAAACAAATACCTAAAAAAATAGTTATGTAAGATATTAGAAAAGATAAAACAAAAAAATACAATAAGCATCGGGTTACTTATTCATTATACCTAAATATATTTATTTCAAAATTGGTTGGAAGATCAATTTAAGTTCCCGAGCTTGGTTCACGCTGAACCGCCCATAAATACCGCAAATCCTCTCAAGGACGGTCATTTGAAACAAACCGCTATTTTAAGAAACAGTGGCATACTTTGAAAATATACCCCTATTATGTCTTTACCCTAATTACGGTCACAGTTTACTCTAGAACCGTAATAATTTGCTCGGACAAAATATACCGCTCGCTCCTTTGGCGGGCATCAGGAGCCGATATTTGAAAGATGCGTTCCGGACCGGACAAAGGCTTTAAACGACCAGTTATTACACCACCGCGTACGCATACGAGTTAATCATAGTTTACAGTTATTAGGATAATTTATAGCCGTTTAATATCGACCGAATCGTAAGGATTTGATTATCGATGTAATATTTTTTGTCCGAGACGCCACGGATCGCGTGTCGCGTGCTTCTGACGTCTTTTTTTCGGTTTCTGTTTTCGGGGTTCAACAAAAAATAGAAGTTTGTTAGGCACCCAACTACTGGCCAGTGACTACCGGAATATAATTTCTGATAATTTAATAAATTATACAGGCTATCAGTTTAAAAATGAATAGCTGCAGGCATGTTATGGAAGCGTTTCTATTGTTATCAAGACAATGATAATTATTTTGTTTATAACCGTTTTTCTAATACCATTTAAGTAATATTTGTCGTGAATTATTGTTAAAATACGTATTATTACCCATAGTTGAATAATATGCACCAGAGTTAAAAATGTTCGTCGAATTTGTTACGGAGCATGCTTGAGTATTAGATACGTGCCGTGGGTACTTAGTCTATTAAAGTCTTACCTATCTAATGTTCCCCTGTAATGAGTAACTGCCAAGACATGAATTGGGCACTGAAAAAAGTACCTAGTGGCTTCATAACATCCGGGAGCGGCAAAAAGCAGTGACTTTTTTATATGTGCTTACCGCTTGCCTGTGAATGAAAGAAAATGTATTATGTGGATGATTGTTATATCATGTCACAGAAAACGTAGGAATACCATTTTAAAGGCCACCAGCATAGCAATAACCAAATCTTAGCTTTATACCTATGTCAGAATATGTTTATTTGGATCAAATTTTACATGTCGAATTTCACCTTCTTGTGATCTACTTGAAATTTGGTACGGATGTAGTTTGAATGAAAGTTGTAGTTTGTAGTTTGTTTGAAAGGCTAGAAGCCTTTGAGATGTGGTGCTGGAGGAGGATAGAAAGAATTAGCTGGAAGGAAAAGAAAACCAACGAAGAGGTTCTTACCATGGTCAAGGAAAAAAGAATATTACTGGAGACCATAAATTGTAGAAGGGGACATATGATGGGACACTTGATACGACACGACGATTTCTTATTAAACCTGCTGGAAGGAAAAATAAAAGGAAGACGAGGCAGAGGAAGGCCAAGATTGACCTATTTTAACCAGGTGAAGGAGAAAGTAGGTGTCGTGTCGTATCAGGAAGTCATACGGCTGGCCGAAGACCGCGCGGAGTGGCGGTTACTCCACCGACAAGAACATAGCTCTTAAAGATAAGAAGAAGAAGTAGTTTAAATGACGATGCAAGTAAATACAGTCAACAAAAAGTACACTTAGCAAAAAGGATATAAAAACGAAACTATTACAAAATCTTCCTTCCATCGTATCAACTTAGGTATTAATTGTAACAGAATACATAGGTAACCGTAATATGGAGAACCACAAGAAGTTTACGCTTCTCGCAACTTGAGTAAAAGCTTTGCTTAGCACAGTAAATGGGAATCCATTAAACTGGACTCCACTAATAGTTTCTTGTCTTATTCTTGGCTATTATTATTCTCTTTTTTATTTGGGTGTAGTGGTAAGACTATAATAATTGCATTCATTACTCAATATAGCCAGTTCAATACTAACCTTTGTTTAATTGAGATCTCCCGAACTTCCATCCGTACATGGCGACCCTGCCAGGATCAGAAGGAGTCTGTCCTTTTAATACCACTTAGTGCGGTCGGCTGTCATTTCTTTATAGAAGTTTGACTCCACTCCCTACATAATTTAGCAAATTTCTCCCGTGGAAGTGGATACCTCTGGGTAATGGCCACGGCGGGGCTGCGGCGGGAAATTGCGCAACGGCGTGCGCCTCGCCCGCACCGCGAAACCTGACGCTCGCTGCGCTTGCGCTTGCAAACATGACGCCGATGGGCTTTTGACTAACACTATGCCTTCGAAACTTGTAAACAAACCTGAGTTCGACAATTATGATCATACCGGAAAAAGCACACGTGAGTTAAAAGGATGAATTGAATTAATGACACAGCTTTTTAGGCAAGACTTTTACCAAAAAATATTTAACCTAAAACTCGTCGACTCAATTATTTTGATTGAACAGCCCCGTAAATGCTTTTTTTTACTTCGGATTTTTTTATTTAGAATATTGTTTTTGATTCTTTACTCACACATTGAACATCGGCCAATGTATGGAAAAATTGTGTCAACCACAGCAAAAAGAAAAATACAGGAAAAGTCAGGCAAGCTAACCAAACCACTTGATAAAAGATTTCAGATTAACTTTAAAATTCTTTGTTTACCTTGACATGACTCAGACCAGCTTAAATAAAGCTTAAATATAGGGGGTGGTGGCACAATTTACATTTAAGTGGTTGTAAATATAATTCTAAATGTACCTGTGCTTATAGGTATATCTAGATTAAGTATTAGGTACAATACAATTACTCTTTATTGTACACCACAAATAATACAATACAGTAAAACAAGTACATGAAAAAAAAAAAAATAAGGTAAGCAAAGGGCGGCCTTATCGCTTCGAAGCGATCTCTTCCAGGCAACCTTTAAAAAAAGAAAGAAAGCAAGGAATGCATTTCAGGTACTAACACAATATGGATGTAAAAATATCTGAAATAAATATTTATTTATTATTATTATTTATTTAAAAATATGGCTTCTGTCCTATTTTAGGACAATTTCGCCAGTGTCAAAGTAAGCTCTCTTTGGGAGCGACGTTGTACGGTGATTGTAGTTTTTGCAACTTGATAGTAAAATTCCAGAAACCACGTGGAGACAACTTGCACATTAAAAAATGTCAGACACAAGAGCAATATAGAATTTTGTGATCACTGTTAATTAAGGTTAATCGCCGCATAAAACACTATCAAAATTATACTACAACTTGCCAAAGATACAGAAATACCAAAATTATATACTGTCTACATCCGCCATGTTCGAATGCTACAAATCTAATCCAAAATATTTATTTATTTATTTAATTTATTGGAATCAGACAAGAGTTCTGACAGCATGAAACTCGTGAGAAAACTCTTGTGACTTATTTAAAGAAGATTTCGGGATTTTCTTTTTTGAACCTCCCGATAGTTTCTAATGCGCCTGCGATGCTATTCAGTATAGATCACGTTACGTGCGCCCGCGACCAGTAGCCGTCGCGTCAACATTTTTTGTCTCCTCTGACAGATCGAATTAAAATAAACGCTCCGTCAAAACGTCCTTCCTGTATTCGGTTACGTGACTGTGTGCAGTGGGAACACCATAGGTGGGACGACCGTATCTATTCTACTTTATTCTTTTTGATTAGATATAATAATTTTGATAACCAGAGTTAGATCAAATGGGTTATTATGATTTGATTGGTATTCCTTTGTAGGATGCTTGTTGTGATTATATTGTTAGTTTAAAAAATGTTAAGTCTCCTTTTGTTTACTTTTGGAGTTTTAAAAGTTTAAGAATTAATTTTACAATTTCGAATTGCATTGAACTTTAATTTTGAGAGGAGGCCTGTGCCCTGCAGTGGTACGTATGTAACCCGAGATGATGAAACCTAAACGACTAATATAGGTACTTGACCTAAAACACAGTTTGAGGAGAGTAAGAATGTATGTTAATCGCATTTTTTCAATAACTCATTTTCGCTAAACATAGTGGTTAAAACAAACGAATGAAGCGAAGCGTAGAAGCTACTGAATTCAACGGAAAAAGGTTCGTCTTTTTTCTGGTAGACCGTTACAAATTGCCAGATGGTCTATTTTTTGTTTCAACACATCCATAATGATTACAGTTGACACGTTTGATGAACGCTTCAGTGCGAATTCGGAATTTGGTTGGAATTCCGACTAAACGTGAAAACATTTTAAATATCGTTTCGGGTAGTACATATACTTTAGTGGCTTTTTTGAGTACTGTGCCCGTAGCAAGCCAAGGGAGTTCATGTCACTCTAATTGAAAATAAAACAAGTACTCACTCAACATACATACATACAGCACTTATCGGTAGCACAGCGTCTTAAAAGACAATGTTTTTAACCCTCTACGTAATTTGGTGACAATGATATTGCGTCTCATTTAGGTGGTGCGAAGGGTTATTCCATCATGCTCTCACTCTCATGATCCCATTGGGATCATATTTACAAAAATTTTGAGTTCATAGCTCCTACTAGCGAGCAGTGAACACTCATTGTTACATTATAATCCCACACACCCGGAAGTAATGATGTGATGTGATGGAACAACCCTATGTAGCTAGGATCAAAATGGAATAAAACCGGAGGAGTTTTTGAATCCCACAAATAGTGGGAGCTTAATAAACTCAAAAGTTTTAAATGATCCCACTGGGATCATGAGACTGGGAGCATAATGCAATAAGCCGGTGCGAACAATATTATTTGAGTGAGTAGGTACAATGCTGTTGCTGACCGACCATCAATCAAGCGAAACATGAACATCACAATCATATTAAATGAAAAAAATGTGGAATAAGATTTGCACGACATTTTACGATCTCTCATAATCTAAATGAGGGTTTTTTCTCTCGACCTGGCTTGTACTACGAAATTCGATTTTCGAACTTCGATTCGTGCCGTTTCGTTCACGCTAATAGCATTAAACAGAATAGTGAAAGGGACAGCATGATACGAAGTTCTTATTTCGTATTAGCCCCCACGAGCCCGACGCGGCAAGTCGCAGCGACTAGAAAGTAAAGCCCAGTAGCGGCAGATTAAATAATAACATCGACTAGTGAGACAAGCTTGCGGCTTTTCTCGCGGTCGCCGCCTTGTCACGCAGGTATCTGTATCTCACTGCCACTGTTTCATATTTACACCTATTAGGTCTGTTGTATATAAGTGTAGAAAAATTATCACCATACGACCAGACGTGGGGAGCGTCTCCATACTTATGTTGTTAATATTTCGATCATCCGCACAAAGCGCTTTGCAGCATTTTTTATAACGTTGACTGTAACGAATAGAATTTGCTTCCGTCATCTGTTTTTCCAGATAAATACAATTTAGGGTTCCGTAATTAAGTTTATGAAAAATAAAATTTAGAAATGCACTTTAAAAATGCGATCTTATATCAAATTAGCTGGCTACAATTGTGAAGACTTACAATTGGTGAGAACGTGACATTTGCAGCTTATACCTACCTAAGTAGTTAAAAGGCCTCTACCACTATGTTTTTTTTTAAATTCTCTAAATTCTGTAACTTATTTCCTTACATTAATTACGTAATTTATTACACTACTTGGCGCCACATTCCTGAGTTCATAAGCGCATGAACTCTCAGTTCGGAGTAAAATACACGTCAGCGTTGAAAATACTAAAACAAAAGCAAATTCATCTTAATCGTACCGAATACTTGAGCGGAGGCAGAGCGATATCCACATTATCGAGTTACCTAGGCTACTGGGCATCTCGCTTAGATTTACTGAAATGCTATAACCCACTCCCATTGTTTATAAAAATAACTTCTATTTGTGTTAATCTAAGGTCTACTGTCAGCTGAAAGTAAGCGTGGTGATATGGCTAAGCGTCGACATAAAATAATAGTCGCTTCGTTGATTTTATGGAAACATGATATCGTGTTGGCCTCTCACAAAAAGAATGAAGCTAAACCCGACCGAAATTGTTTTAATCGTTGGAAGCCGCACATACAGGTACAACGTACCTATATAAAGTGTGGGTACGGTAGCTCGTACTTGATTACAGGTTAATTATTCGCTAATGGGCTTATAGCCACCACCCCTTACTACTCGTACACATTGAACTAATTACAATGGCGTCCTATGCACATAACGATGGGCAAGGAGAGCATTTTCCTACTGACTATTTTACTTTGATAAAATAAAAAAAATAAATTTACCTAGAAAGCAGTGCCGTGCCTGATTGAATGAGTGACAGGTGCTAAAGACTTGGAATTTGGCAAAAGTACCTTAAGTATCTTAGACGCACTGAAAAAGAATTTCGCGGAATTCTGACGAGATAGGAAAATAGCTTATTATTTATTCCTCTACGGATGTGAATTTGCAAGCGTAAGCAACTCGTATGTATGTACTTACTTATAAATAAATGTATCGGTTTATTGTTATTGCTTTACTGATATGATTAAAGGACGATCCTATAGGAAATATTTTCATTGAATTTCAATTGGCAACAAGTGATAGACCTCCAACAATGAGGTGAGCAGAAAGCTTTGTTTACGGGTCTTTCAAAACCTTCAATGATATTTAGAAATAGATCAGCTGTCTGGGTCTATAATCGTAATCAAGTTTAATTCGGGTCACGATCACCGAAGCAAAAACGTTGATGTGATCGGAAAGGACACCGTACGATTTGTTTGAACTAACTTGCGCATGAAATATCGGTCGGAGTCAGCTACCGATGGTTCGCTGGCTACCTACCGCGTGCACCAAAAAACTCATAGCTCTGTCTTGAGGCATTCGAATTCCTCCGAGTCAAATACGTGGACGTAATCACACGTTACAATTTATTCAACGCGGCGATGATTCGAGACAACGGAGTTGATATTATTGAAATGTCCAATAACCGGTACTGCCTTGGTTTCGAGTTTTGTTCATCTAGTTCCATCTTCAATTATTTGTTTGCAAAACCACTCTTTGATGTCTTCTTGCAACTTTTTTATGAACTCTAACTTAACGGTATTGTGGAAAGGAAATTCTTTACAAAATGTTAGGTGACCAAAATGCCTTCGGTTTGCAAAACTTGACCGTTCTAGTCAAGAACGCATAATCTTGATGATTAAGATTCTAAGGAAAATGACTTTAGAGTGTCAAATTAAGACACAAGAGTAATAAAACATCCATAAAATTATGTTTCTGTTTCTCAGGAACTCGTAACTATGCGCTGCGGTACCTGCTGATCACCCAATAGTCCTTACAGTTATTTGACCACTAACGTAATAGCCTATTTAAGTGATTTTATTAATTTGAGTTCGGTTCCTCCTGAGATTGACTAAGAGTTAGGTTAGTAGCGCATGCCCTCGGGCGACTTTACCGGCTACCTACCTAGGCTTCCGTGAAGGGAGGCTCGCGTGCTCCGGCGAGTATATTATTCACGAACAATTTTAATGAGATATGAAAAATGGGACTGGGCTGGCCATGTCTGCCGCATGCACCCAGAGAGGTGGGCGCGGGTTACCACTCAATGGGTAACCAAGGACGGTTGCCGGCGCCGCGGCAGTGACAAGTGCAGACAGGGCAAGTTGGAAGTCCAGGGGAGAGGCCTTTGCCCAGCAGTGGGACACTGAAACAGGCTATAAAAAAAAAATTAAAATTGTACGAACCCATTGGATATTTTTGGACAAACGTAACTAAATATTCCTGAAAAGATCCTTCTGCCCCAGATAATTGAGAAAAGTATTGAGAACAGATTAAACAAATTCAAAACTACTTTTGTGTGATTTTTTTAATCGTAACTACATATTAAAATGGAGGAAGCAGTTAATTTACCGAACGTTCTAAATTAAGTCTGTTAACTGTTGCAACTTTCATTTCCATTCCATAGCATGTGACAAACTCCCCCAGGATGCGCGGCAGGTGACGGCGGAACAAAGCCTTAATAGATCGCTTAAGTTGACATTAAAAACCCCGAAAATGGTTTTTCGTTTTAGCGAACTAACCACAATGAAACCGCATGCTTTTTAACCGGGTGTCGCGTGGCGTTTAACTTTTACCAAAATTACGCGCGCCATTGAAGGTATTCCAGAACACAGATGTTTCGGTCGCTCAAACTGTACGATGTTGTTATAAATCGTACCTAATTAAGACGTTGGCTAAGCGTGTCTTAATTTATTTAAAAAATTCTATTATTGTGTTTAAGAGCATCAATAAAACGTGTGGTGTGGAACTCGTGCAGGATCTTATCGACTAGAGCTGCAGCAAAATGGTCATATATCAAGCGCCCAATTTATATCAGCAATAAACTCGTCACCTCTGCACCCCATAATGAGGCTTCATTATCATCCTTTGTTAAATTTTACAACGCAATAGTCTAACAAATTACATGTTTTGGTCACATTTCCACCTTATGGGTGTAATAAAACTCATTTACATCAACTAAATTAGATGGATATTTACTGATATCTTAACTATTAGGATAAGTCCAGGATAGATGCCCCACTTTTTGAAATAGCTTTATAATTCAAAAACTTAACAAATTATAGCATTGCGTCCAATGCGTATGATAACTATGGTCCTTAATCTATTATTTTACTGTACTTGTTTTAATATAAATCGTATGGATTTTGTGTAAATCGTACTTTTTTTGACCCCTTATAAATGGGATAGGTGCCTACCGTGGGGGATAGACGACTCGTCGCAAAAATGAGTCACAGGATAGATGCCCTTTGAAATTAAACAAGTTAAATAAATCCAGTACAGGATTCTCATTTTAGAATCCTGTACTGGATGTTTTACTGAAACAAATTAGAAAAGTTCAATCAATTCCATATAAAATGTGATTTTGCTTCTATTTGCAAATACACAGAAAAAAACTTCACTAAATACCAATCAACATGTACCTACATAACTACCTACCTAGCTAGGGTCAATTGATTTTCGTAATTTTTGGCAAAACGTCGTCTTAGTGTTCTCGACGGTATTCCATATGTTCTGGCTTCTTCGTTGACTCCTTTTTCTCCCTTCTTCATTTCCTCGAAGGCTGCTAGCAAGCTTTCTTCAGTCCAGGCGACGTTACGCGGGACTACGCCCTGTTTTCTCTCATATTTAAATTATTTCTAACAAGTTGAGGATAGATGCCCTTAGGGGCATCTATAGCGATCGAAAACGGGGCAACTATACTTTTCGCAGAGGATAGATGCCCTTTTCGATAAACAATCAAGTAATGATAAAATCACTATAAAATATACTAATCCATGCAGCCTTAACTTCAGTGCAACCAAATGAGTTAGTTAAAAGCGCAAATTATAAGCCAGTCTAAAGTTATTCAAAAACAAATACTTACGAATATAATTTTCACGCTCTGCGCGATCTCGCCGCGGAAGGTTTTGTCACCCATGGACTAAACGCGTTCGCTCTTGCTCATGATAGCAGCGGTCCAGAGGTTTGCAGGGAGGGGGCTTGCTATCATTTAGTGAAATTTTAGTCCCACAGCCTTGCTACTAGTAGAAATTGAAATCGAGGCATCTATCCCACTGGGGCATCTATCCTGGAATTACCCTACATAGTAAATTTGCATTTGAATGTTTAAAGTTAAAGGGAAGTCTTTATTGGTGTATTAAACTGGTGTTTAGACGACCAGATGGCCTAGTGGTTAGAGAACCTGACTATGAAGCTTGAGGTCCCGGGTTCGATTCCCGTGTCGGGGCAGATATTTGTATGAAAAATACGAATGTTTGTCTCGGGTCTTGGGTGTTTAATATGTATTTAAGTACGTATCTAACTATATAAGTATGTTTATCCGTTGCCTGGTACCCATAACACAAGCTTGCCTAGCTTACTTTGGGACTAGGTCAATTGGTGTGAATTGTCCCGTGATATTTTATTTATTTAAACACTTTAACTCAAACAAACATTAGCAACAAGTAGGCTGAAATAATCATAATTCATATGTAATAAGCCGATAAAAATCCTAACAGGCTATTTTAAAGGCTACATGTAAATAATTTTCGTAATGTCCAAATCCCTAAAACAATCCACGCAACGATTTATCTCTTCTAATTTGTATGTATTACCGGTTCTGCAAGAATCGATCGTTTAAATCGCGTAACATTGCCATAAAAAGGGTTCGATAATTTGAGTGTTTGTTTACACTAATATTCGGAGCAAGGGTTGCGCGGGCGCACCTGCGCGATGTTATCCGGCGCGAGAGCCGCTGTAAAGCGCTGTTTATATTTTGATCGATCGACGCTAAGCGGAACCATTCGGAAATTTATACGTTGGGAGTACTTATTATGGGAATAAGGTGACCACGAGCCGTGGCGAGAGGCGTCGGCGCCCGGAAAAGTAAGGCAGGATGTATTTTAATATATTCAATTGGAGTAAGTGGTAATTTAAATGATATTACTTCAAGAAAAAGTTACCCTCTTAAGTTTAGTGTTTTTACTTTGTGCGCAAGTTAAAATTACCTACAACACAAAAAATGGTTATTTGTGATACGAGGTTGGTAAGTAAGGTTTTACAAATGAGTTGACACGAGTTTGTAAAACCTTGCCAACCGTACACGGTCGACGACGTTTTTCAATACATTTGTGACAAAATAGGCAATTAATAACACAAAATTGAAAAATAAAAACAAATTTTTGCACAATTTGCATCTTACTTAAAATATCGGGCAGAGTTAATTAAATGTTATTGTCGACTTCGTCACTCGAAGAACTCATTTTTTTTGGTTTTTGTACACATACTATAATCAACAACACAAAACAACGCAAAGTTTTACATAAATAGCGCGTCCGTAATGCGCATGCGTAAGTTTTGTTTTTAATTAGGTTAACTAAAATTTGCCAGGCAAAGGTTCGACGCATTCAGCCACTGCGATTTTTTCGAATAAATAAAAGGTAGAAATCATTAAAATCTGAGGTAATTAAATTACAGTTTATAATAATTACAATCAATTTTGCAAATTAAATTAAACTTTTAAAATCGAGAATTAAAAAAACTGTGAAAAAATCGCACTAGTGCGGTAAAATGAACTTACGAGCCATGTATACATCCTTTGAAAGTGAATTTTTCGTGCAATTGTATTGAAAAATATTGTTTACTGAACTGCACAAATCAGGTAGGTATAGTGAAAAAATAAACAAGCAAGCAAGAGAATAACAGAGCTCTCTGTCGTTCTCGTTGTCTCTACAAAAAACCGGCCAAGTACGAGTCGGACTCGCGCACGAAGGCTTCCGTACCATTATCTATAAAAACGGCAAAAAAATCACGTTTGTTGTATGGGAGCCCCCTTTAATATTATATAGTAGTATCGTAAGTGTCGTAAATAAATAAAAATGAATGAAATGGAGTATTTAAGTACCAAACGCGTATGGTAGGTAATTTTTTAGTTAAAACAAAGCTGTATTTTTAAAAAGTAGATAGGTTGACTCTAGGATAAATGTTGAAAAGAAATGTCAATCGCTCATACCTACCCATGGGCCTACTACCTAATACTGGACTAAGTACTGCGACTAAAAGTGTCTCCGAAAATAAAACCTTATGCTAAGGTCGTAAGAGTCTTGTTGCGCGCAAAATAAAAATGAAGCCGAGTTTAGCCGAGTGAGAGGGCAACCAGTGAACGCTGTGTCCCGTTCTAACAGTGACTTAGAGTTGCCAGAGTTAAGTTGATTTCAATTCTTTCGTTTTTTGTAGAACAATATGCGATTGGTGTAATGTAATGAAGTAAAAACATTTACTTCTAAAATGTTTCTAAATATAAATAATAATTTATTACCGACATGTTAAAGCAATATTATTTGTTGCTTCGTGTAAAGCCTTATTAACGCAAAAATTTTGCGATTGTCGTATAGGTTTTCTTTTATTTGTATGAAATACGGACACCTGTAGCGTTGAAAAAGCCGGAAAAAATCAAATGTTTTTTTCGGAAGTTTTCAAAGTTTTCGTTTTTTTCCGATTTTTTCGGGTTTTTAAGAAAAATAAGAAATAAATCATTAAATTTTATTTATTTTTTATTCACTGTCACTCTCATTTATTTCAATAATTTCTGTCTCCATGTCGTCGGTGTAGTCCGTTTGTAGGTGTAAATTAGTCCGAATAAAAATTAATTTATTAATCGATTGTTTCCCAATGTCCCCAAACACCACTTTTGACACCCGGCATTTTAACGGAATAGAAGAACAATATACTTAATATTTATTATCAATATCAATTCCACTACAATTAAAATTAAAATTTAATTAGAAATAAATGCGTTCAAAAATATATTTTACAATTTCTTTAAAGTGGCACTTATCTTTGATTGCTGATGACAACGTCAAAGCGTTTAAGTTCATTTCGTCCACATTCCCATTTCGTCCACATTCCCACTTCGCCAGCGATCCCATTTCGTCCTCAATCAATTCCCAATTCGTCCACATTCTCATTTTGTCCACATTCCCACATCGTCAACATTCCCATTTCGTCCACATTCCCATTTCGTCCACATTGCCATTCCGTCCACATTCCCATTTCGTAACGAAATTGGTAGTGTAAGATGAATAGTATTGACCCGCGCCGTGCTTAGCAAGTATTTTTCTTAACATGAATACTTTCATCACAAAAATAAATGAAATCTTCCCTGAGAATTAAGCTAAGTGATAGCGAAAACCGTATTAAAATCGGCTAGGAAGTTGATTAAGCGGGAATGTGGATGAAATGGGAATGTTGACTAATTGGGAATGTGGACGAAGTGGGAAAAGGACGAAATGGGAATGTGGACGAAGTGGGAAAAGGACGAAATGGGAATGTGGACGAAATGGGAATGTGGACAAAGTGGGAATGTGGACAAAGTGGGAATGTGGACGAAATGAACCTAAACGTGTCAAAGTACCCGCTGGCACTAAGAAAAAAATTTAAAACCTTAAAAAAGTATGTACTACTTACCAATTCTAATTAACAACATTCACATAGAAAACTTCATTCGTTTTTTTCCATTTCATTTTTTTCGGTTTTAATCGTTTTTTTCGGAAAAGTAAGAGTGGAAAGTTTCGTGGTTTTTTCCATAAATATCCGAAAAAAACGGGAATTTTTCCGGACTTTTTCAACGCTACTGACAACCCCACATGAACCATCCAACCAATCAACCATCGCCAGAGAGGGATAAGCAGTTACTGAGCTCTCGTTCGGCTTCAATTTTGCGACAACAGTTAATTCCGGTGTACGTAGTACTTATTAGTTCCATGTACGTACCCCTTTTCTCTAATTGTCGCTCTGTCAAACTCGACATGTGTAGACGCCGGGCTTCAGCCTATTGGACAGCGTGGGACAGACGACGTCAGTTGCAATTAGGGTGAGTGGGGGTAAGATGAAAAGCAGTGTAAGATGAAAAACACTTGGGTGCTACGAGTAGTTTTTCATCCTATACTGCTTTTCATCTTACCCCACTCACTATAATTGTTGTTTCTTACTACTGCAGAAGACCTACCTAATGTAATGTTTGCCCTAATCGAATTTTCCTCTATAATCTATACTAATATTATAAAGCTGAAGAGTTTGTTTGTTTGTTTGTTTGAACGCGCTAATCTCAGGAACTACTGCTCCGATTTGAAAAATTCTTTCAGTGTTAGATAGCCCATTTATCGAGGAAGGCTATAGGCTATAATATCATCACGCTTACACCAATAGGAACGGAGCGGAGCGGAGCGGAAGAATGTTTCAAAATCGGGGGTTTTTGCTTATCTCAGGAACTACTGCTCCGATTTGAAAAATTCTTTCAGTGTTAGATAGCCCAGTTAAATAGGGTGGGTTGGGGGCGGGTTGGGAGCGGGTTGGGGGCGGGTTGAGAGCGGGTTGGGGGAGGGTTGAGAGCGGATTGGGAGCGGATTGGGAGCGGGTTGAGAGCGAGTTGGGGGGGGTTGGGGGCGGGTTGGGAGCGGGTTGGGGGCGGATTGGGGGCGGATTGGAAGCGGGTTGGGGGAGGGTTGGGGGCGGGTTGAGAGCGAGTTGGGGGCGGGTTGGGAGCGGGTTGGGGGCTGGTTGGAAGCGGGTTGGGGTGGGTTGGGAGCGGGTAGGGGGCAGGTTCGGAGCGGGTTGGGGGCGGGTTGGGAGCGGGATGGGGGCGGGTTGGGAGCGGGTTGGGGGCGGGTTGAGAGCGAGTTGGGGGCGGCTTGAGAGCGGGTTGGGGGTGGCGTGAGAGCGAGTTGGGAGCGGGTTGGGAGCGGGTTGGGGGTGGAGTGAGAGCAAGTTGGGAGCGGGTTGGGGGCGGGTTGGGAGCGGGTTGAGAGCGGGTTGAGAGCGGGTTGGAGGCGGGTTGGGATTGGGTGGGGGTGGGTTGGGGGCGTGTTAGGAGCGGGTTGGGGGCAGATTGGGAGCGGGTTGGTTTATTATGAAGTTTCACTTCTTCCGGAAGGAACTAAGGAGAGTCATAATTGATGAAAAAGCAAATTGGATAAAAAAATAAGCTGCCCAAATTACTAATTCCACGCGGACGGAATCGCGGGCAAAAGCTAGTCCGGCTATAAAGCTCGAGCTGTGTCGGTCGGCGATGCATCAATTGGTCGCCGCGAGGGGTCGCTGGGTGTCAGCCGCTCGGACAGCGCGTGACAGACGACTGAAGAGCTGCTGGGAAGGTTTATCGATGTTTAATTATTGTTTAACGGTTTTTAATTATTCACGATTAATTACCTTTAATGAGTTTGAAAATATTTCAACGTATCTGGCAGCGTCATGATCTTGGTTAGACTGCAGATTTTGCGGGTTGAAGGGCTGAAGGACCAATAACAAATTTGCGGACCTGGAGGGCGGATTGGAGAATAGACGCGTCGATACTTAGAGTATAGATAAGCAGTGTCGTTATATCGGAAGCTAATTTAAGGTAATCGCGGTCTACATCCCTTAGCATTATCGACGGGGAAAATCCAAATCTGCTTAGCTTAGCTCTATAATACATATTTCCACTACATGTAATTTTTCAAGGGATTGTTTTGACTACATATTTGTTTTATTATAAGGAATTTGGAGTAAAATAGGAAACCCAATATTAGTTAAGTGCATTTGCACTATTCTCGACGATATGAATGAGTGAATCTGTCCCCGTCAATATATCTATTTATTATTGTATTATTTTATTATGGACCATTTATACTAATATATTACATATGTACAACTATCCTAGACTAAAAAAAAAATGTATGTACAATAAGAAAAAAGAAAACAAAAATATAAAATATAACTAAAACATATTCTGAAAGCTAGTCCCCTTAGGCAAGGTGCCGAAGATGCTGGCAGCGTTTCCTCTTTGAATTTATTATTTATATTAAGTTAAATCAATCGCGGAATATCTTACTTATTGTAACTTTGGCTCTTTTTGTATTTTCCTTTGAAATCAGACTGTCAAGTTTGAGGTGCGTTGGGTGGCGACGCATCAATAGGGTGTTTGACAATGGTAACTAATAATGTCAAGACACGTTTTAACCATGAAAATCAGACTAATTATTTATTAACCCTCTTATAAAATGAATCCGGATTATTTCATCACATGGTTTGACAAGTTTGAATGACTTTCAGTATTTTTTATGGCGATTGACAAATGATATACCATGATTGGTGTTCAATGTGTAGGGCATCTAAGGCGTGACTACAGGAGTGTTCAGTCATACTAACCCAATCATGTGGTGATATAATTATTACGGATTCATTTTGAAACATCTTGTTGAATGTATTTAGCCTTTATACGTTGAACAACTATACTTAATGCTCATGCAAAGTACAGTGAAGAAGTTTTGCAACGCAATATGTAAGCAAGAAATTAAATTACTTCTCTAGCCGACTTATGACGCACTATAATACACAACGAAGGTCGATGAGCAGTAGCAGCGCCCATCCCTACACCTGACGTCGCTGAGTGACGCGCGCTGCGCAGGACCCGCTCGCTGCTTCGGGGAAGGCTATGCCGTCGCATTCCTGCGCGCCCTGCGCATGCGCGAAACGCCGCCGACACCACTCGATCGTAGATAATACCCACTTATGACATGAACCATGCTTTTATTCCAACAAATTGATTTCGAACAGAGATCGGATCTGTGATTGCCAGCCGCTCAAGAAACAAATAAGGTAATGCTATCGTTTAGAAATTGACATGCATGTTACTGATGTAACTCGGGAGAATGGTGATCGATTAGAGTATTATGCTCTTTTAGATAACCATCACGAATACACGTATTTAATGTGTCAGTTGGTAAGAACTAGTCTTCATATTTCGCCTATAGCGATCACTAAACGAAATAAAAAGATGTGTGGTTAAATAATTATTCGTAAAAGCACAGCGGACGATTACTGCGCTAGCCGGTCGTGATCAAGATAACCGATTATTAATCGCCGCTAATTACTGCTGGTGTTAGTTCGACCTTTATCTGGACACCATTTACCTACGACGGACAACAAAAAATCCAAACAAAAAGCGTGAAGAAAGGTAGATTCGGTGCCCAGTTCCGCTCGTCGCATTCACCTGTTCATTGTTTAGCTGGCGGCTGCCATAAACAAAAGGGTTCAAATATCACAGTTTTTGGAGATAATGGCCGTCAATGCAATAAATTTAACAGATAATAACCGCACTTAGATTATCGGTTTAATTCGAGGGTTCAGGTGTGTGATTTATTTACATTACTTGTAAAGCCAAAATATGTAGTTTATCAGTAAGCATGGATGGAATTAAAAGATCGCTGAGGTACACATTTGTAACTACTTAGATTCACAGACTATCCTCGAATAGATTTGCAAGTCTTTTAAACTAATATTGTTTGTTTTAACCGTAAAAAGGGTCCTTTTAAACGCATTGACGAGCGCGTTTTGATATAATTTAAGTACAAGTTGTTGCGGACGGATGTGGCCGTCGGTGCAACGAGTCCCGGCGATAAATCCGCGGTTCGCCGCCGGCGCGGGCGCAGGTTCGGGACCCATCAATCATGCAGCGACGTCGCTGGAGGTTCCGCGCCACAGACCAGAGCGATGCAAAAGAGAGGGGCTTTGCAATACTGTGAGTAAATTTTAAACTTATCGTTTGTAACGTGTCCGTAATGATGGTTAATTTTGATTAATTAATAACTTCGTACCCAACTACTAGCCCGCTTTGCTCTTCTCTTGGTTCGAGTGAAACATTGCCAATGGCACTTTGGTTCTAATTCCTGCTTTTATAGTCTTAATTTACGTTGCAAGAAGAACACGCGTGCTTAATTTCATGTATTTAGACTAAGTGGTTGAGATTTCGGGATTTTACAAGTGTAAGTATACACGCATTCGATTATAACGTTTTTATACTAAATACATTTTTATTTATAAAAAGGTTGGCCATTTTGTGTTTGTCCCATCTCTAGCTACCAATATTACCTTGCGCAAATACCTGCTAATATTGTATCCTGAGCCCATGGAAATAGCGGGAAAATAAGTACCTAGCCAATTTGTTTTTCCCGAGATTTAGCTATCGGACTACGTACCAAAGTGTATTCAAATTCATCCTTTCATTTTAGCGTGCGTAGGTACGTGTGTGATTGCGCGCGCGTATTTCTCATGAAATACGCGCGCGCAATCACACACGTACGCACATATACGCTCGCAAACTTTTGCATTTTTAATACTAGGTAGGTAGTAGCATAAAGTGTCGCTTGATCGTTGCTGTATATGAGCTATCGTTCAGATCCGTAAGATTTTGATTTTTTTGATAGGTGGTTATTTGTGGAATAAGCTCCACTAACTTCTATGTGTAATTTCAAATGTTACTGCCTAGCTAGATACTCATTACACGTGTAAATGTTATGAATCCATGTACACCATTAGGTATGTTAAAGCATATAAGGATAAATCAAGTCTTAAAAACTGTTTTCTATTGGAAATTCTCTTAAAATCTTAAGCACAGTCTACAGACCCAGCTAATCTTTGGCTAATATTCTAACGATCTCTTATTAAAAGAAGAGCCGCCACGAAGGATGTCGGACATAATACGTGATACATGATAACTAGAGGCGAAGTCACATTAAATCAGGTTGCCTGTGCGCACACTTTATTCACTTACGCGGCAAAATTGGCGTAATTGCGGTATTAAGGTTTATAAATATAATTCAATTGTCGCGGTTATGGCAATGATGGATGGCCAGAAACAGGTATGAAAATGAGTCAGTCGCGATTTATTTTGTCATGGACCGCTAGACCCTTTCAGGTAAATATAGTATTAGATAAGATTGTGGATATTGAATTGAAGAAAGGTTTTACCTTGTTGAGTTTCTTGCCTGATTCTTCTTAACAGGGTATTTGCTAACCGCTGGTAGATTCTTCGACATTGTAATAAAGATTTAAGAGTTAAAGTAAACCTGAACTTGGCAAGATTTTTAAAGGTAAAATTATCATTCTCGTACAGATGTAAAATATGTAAAATAGATATTTTCTAGATTTTATTGATAAGTAATTTACCTAGTTTGAGCGACCTACAGTAACTAGGAACAGGCTTTTCATTTGCGTAGCGTCTGTTGTCGATAACAATTATGCTATAGTCACGCAAGGATTTTCGGATTATCCCCTCTCCCCCGTAATACTTAGTTATCCCATTCTCCCCTAAGCCAAAATCTATGTGCGCCCATGGAGTTTAAAAAAAAAAACTAAGACGGACACTGATCGAAACCAACACAAACATGTCGCAGGCTAATTGATGATAATGTATCACTGAATTCAAACAATGACCAAAGAGATTACGGTCGTAGTAACACCGAAGAAGGCGATTTGCAAGCGCGCGCCAGTAACATACCGACCCGCCATTTTGGCGTGTGCTTGTGATTGATCTCGGGATAATACTCATCCTAAGGCATCTCAGGATATGAGGACATTTATCTTTACACACGAGAACTATCCTTACTTTGAACTTTATTTCATACTTTGTAAGTCAACTTTTAGAATGACTGTGGCCAGTATAATTAATCAAAGTTAAATGTTATTTTACAATGAGCTTTGTGAAAATAAGAGCATGGTGCGGATTTGCTTGATGAGGTATGTAATATTCTGGTAGGTGCAAAATCAGCACAGCTGAAATACTCGCCGCGAGCTGGCGATTAGGGTGTGGAAGCTAAGCATTTCATAGAGTTAAGTTTAAGTAGAATGGTTCAGGGTTAATTTTATTTTGTGTTAATGCCAAAGTGTATATAGGAGATTCATCTCATCACAGTATTTACTTTATTTTTATCGGTAATTTCTAATATTTCGAATGGCTAGAACTTCATCCAGGTCTGACTTAGTCTGATGATCCGATCCGGCCGGTTTCGACCATGGCAACAGCTTCAACTCCGTTAATGTCGATCATGCGCTCGCCGCAAGTATTAGTAAAGTAAGTTTTTGTTCACGGCAACTTTCAAAATGCAAAGGCATCATCATCAACTACAGAGGTACCTACCTAATATATTAATAATAATAGAAATATTATACTTACTATATAATTCATTCTGCGATGTTTGCCACTTTTTCGCGTCTCCACCATTAATGCGCAGAAATTTTATTGCGTTTTCATAGGTTTTATTAAATTTCGGTATTACTCCTCAATGAAATGCGACCCTCTTAGGACCACAATGTCTGCAGATCATCAATTATCGGGCAATGAACTTCATTTCACAGTGACCTAGAAAATAAACATAACATGGGCTTTTAACCGTATAGGGGCATCACTTTTTAGTTCATGTGATTATGTGTGTATATCTATTCTTCTTGTTATTGGTTCTATGGCATCAGCCAACGAGGGCCTGAACATCACGATCCCAAATGTGTTTGTTATTTTGTCCTACAGGCACCTATTAGGGTCTTTGGCGGCGCCAGCGGCCTCCCGCCATTTACCTACTGCTCCTTATCACCGTGATTTGAAGAGTAGTTATACGTAGGATTACATGTGATTATTATTGGTCAGTCAGTATACTGTATTTACTGCGCGATGGTATGGTTTTGCGCATTGACACCTTTATCAACATACAACCTAGGGACATCGTTTCTATTACGTACGTAATACGTATCTTTTGATTTTTTATATCAAATTTTAGAACATACTTACTATATACATGAGTCAGATGGATATGGGCCGTACAGGACCGGTTATTGTGGCCTTCTTTAGAGGAATATCCAGCAGTCGACGTCTTTGGGCTGACAATGATGGTGATGATCATTAAATATGAATGTATGTTAGATTTGTTTTAGGACTTTTCTACACAGTTATTAACGACTTCATAGTTGTGAAATGAAGCAATTCTTGAACGATACCTAAATAGATAAGACTTAGGTGATTTATCTGAAATATCCACGACCTCAATAACATTACGTGAACTTCCACATAGGTACCTACCAAGCCATAGTGAAACGTTTATAAAAGCCTGACATTACGTTGTATAGCGGGCTAACAGATCGGTGCAATTGCCTTTTGAACCCGATGAGTGAGCCTTCTTCGAGCCGATTTAACTTCCTGCAACACAATACCCTACAATGTAAGCCAATGCTATTGAAGAAATCGAAATGTTATCGATCCTGTTGAATGATGATACAAAGAGAAATATTTTATCGTATCTACAATCATGAGTAAGCAGAAAAAAAATTATTTTCATTTAAAAAAATTGGCATAAATCAAATTTTGCTTCCACCATTTTAATTTTGAGGCATTTTGTTCGCTCATAAAAACTTTCAGTTGTAGGTACTTAGCATTGCACCAAGGACAAGTTTCCAAAGATTCCAAATTCCTACATGGAAAGTTCTCAGAAATTTAAATTTAGATGCATGCCTTTCTACAGTCAACAGCCTGCCTTATTAATATCTGATAGGTACTACATAATAATAATTATTCATAATACAATTATGAAAAAATCTCACGTGAAACATACTGAATGGGAACTTGATATAAGTTTCCGGAATCTTTTGAGAATGTTTTTGAATTGGACATACATAGAAGCCAATATCTGAGTTAGTCTAACTCAAACAGCCCAGCAAGCTTCGAAATGGAGCCAAACGTAGGTACCTAAATGTTACCTAGATAGTGCGATTAATAACATTCGTAAAGCAAACGTCGCGGACGAAGAAGGTGAGGGCTCGTATAAATCGAGAGCCCGATTAAGGCTCACCCATTATCCTGTCGATACTCCGATTCGTGCGCACGAACATCGCTGAATTACACCTCTATTTACTGTCAAACTTAATTTGTACCCGCCGTTGCGAAAGTTCACGTGTAGGAAATACTGACTGTCGATATCTTGATATTATAGCTACTGAAGATGCTTGTCGAGAAGTCAGTATGGTTAGTTAGAAATTAGAACGGTGGGGTATTTATAAGTAATTATCGTGACTCTTTGCTCACATCACTTTCTCTTGCGTGATTTTTTGCAATCTATCTATGTCTTTTGCGATTAAAATTAGAATATCAGTTCAAATAAGTTTAAATACCTACTATTGTTAGGTAACCTATTCGACTTTTACTTAGTATAAAATATTGTAAAGCGACAGAAAGTTAGCTATTCAATTCGTACAAACATTTTAAAAGAGTAAAAGGTGAGAGGGTTTTAAGCATGTATATGTATGTATACTTATTTACCTCAGTTCGCAAAGTTTTGTTTCTAACTCAGGCAGATCATGTTTGGTACCTAATTGGTAAAAATTATTCACAATCTCGGTAAATATAAACTTAAACTTTAATCAAGTGACTAGGTAGAATACTTATACGTAGATAAAAGTTAGCTTGGCATTTAATTCAGAATTGATGTTATGCTGGCATAGAAAGTGACTCAGGTTTAAATCACCTAGAGGCATCGAAGCGCGTTGAATGCTGGTGGAGTATTTATCACAGTGGTGTAGTATGACGAGCCAAGTGATTAGTTGCTGGCTGTTATAATTTAGGCTTAGCGTAATTCGTGAGGTTTTGTTCGGTGCTTGTTAGGCTCACTTGTTGTGCGCGCGCTCACATCCGAACAGATTATACTCGACCGGCATTGCTTAGCATGGAATACGCTTGAATATAAAATTTTAAATGTTTCAGTCGATTTAATCCAAATTTTGTTATGCTAATATTAAGGTAATATTTGGATTTGTTTTCAAAGTCAAAGTCAAAGTCAAAATTCTTTATTCAATTTAGGCATCAAATTGATGCTCCTATGAACGTCGAAAAATCTACCACCGGTTCGGAAAAAACCCTGTTGAGAAGAAACCGGCAAGAAACTCAACAAGGTATATTTTTTTCAATCAGATCTACATTGTTATTAAATGACATACATCTAAAGTATTTAATACAATTAAATTTTTTAACACAGTAGATACGCTATTTGAGACTAGAGATCGCCAATGCGGATCGGAATTATTTCCAAACATCCCTGTCCATGATATAGTCATTAATTTTATAGTACGCCTTAGATATTAATGTCTTCTTCACAATGGATTTGAATTTTGTATCAGTTTGTTCGGTTATTGTTTTCGGAATTTTATTATAAAAACGTATGCATCTTCCCAGAAACGACTTTTTAGTTTTAGCCAGTCTGTAAGATGGAACTTTAAGCTTCCCTGTGTTTCTAGTAACCTTTGGCTTATCGACGTTAGTGGGAAAATCACATATGTTTTTTCTTACATACATGATTATTTCAAATATATACAACGACGGCAGGGTTAGGATACCTATTTCTTTAAAAAAAGATCTTAAAGAATCGCGTGTCCTTAAGTTATATATCGCTCTGATAGCCCTCTTTTGCAAAATAAAAATTGATTCCAAGTCTGCAGCAGATCCCCATAAAATAAGGCCGTATGAAATGATGCTATTGAAGTAGGAAAAATACACCAACCGTGCCGTCGCCACATCGGTTAGCTGCCGTATCTTTCTGACTGCAAATTGCTTTTATTACCATTTTAAGTGGTTTCCAGCGTTATATTTAGGATATATTGCGATTGGCTGTGGTTAGCATTGTAGACTATAGGTACATATTTATCTGAATAATTTTTACCAATATTTCATCAAAACACGGCTGTCTAGAAAATGACAATCTAAATTAAGTTAAAGTACAAAAGAAAAATTAAGTTCAATACACCTTAATCGAATTTAACGATGATTTGGCCGTGATGTAGTCTGTCACTACTCGTAACTTTAGTTACAAAAACAGTCAATGCGAAAATAAACGTCATTTATTGTTCGTAGTGCACAAATTTAAGAAATCAAAAGCCGTTTCCAGTTAAGGCTGCCGTACACGGACGTTAATATATCGCTGACCATTTATTTACATTAGTATCATTTCATTATCAGTTTATCACTGATTGCCTCGAAAGCTATTGATGTACAACTTGCATTGATAAATAGGCGATGACTAAATGTAAATACGATTGAGCTTTTGTTAAGGCGAGGGTTTTTCTGCCGCTCGTGACTTTGTTTGACCACGAGGGATCACTGAATGATGTTATTCACACTCAAGCTTTGAATTCATTCTTGACAGCCTGGATAAATATGCGTATCGATGATGTAAATATGCTTCAAGCAATGAACATAACGTGACAGAATAATTAGAGCTTCAATTTGATTATTGTTCAAGTATGAGTTAAAAAAAATATGACGGGCATTTGATCCTTCTTCCCAAACATACTATTAAAATGATAGAAAAACCTCAGTAACCTATGTTATCTAATATATATCGTGTAGTTAATTATAAAAAGACATTCTAAACAGTATTCTATGGTTCAAGTTTTTTATCGCGCCCTTTTTATATTTCGACGATGACAAGATTATGAAACGCGATGTGGAATCTCGACAGGAACCCTTTGACCGCGGACATACCACATAAATTATGAATTAGTCAGTTGACTTCATTGAAAGGCCATACCACCGCTGGGGCCCTTTGTGCAGGGTCCCTATTAACTGCTTAAGAAGTTCATAGCGTTTTGTAACATTGACTAAGGAGTGGGTTCACTTATTAAAAACGTTCTCATTGGCCTTTCAAAAGTCCTCGTATTATTGTGAGAATATTTTGACACATTGCCGTTCATTGTGTCTGGTTTTTTGGAGCGATAAATAATTTTTTCACACAGAGTCTTTGTGAACGAAGGTGAGTGACACAGATTTATAGGCCACTAATATTAAATGTCACTTGATATTATTACTTATAAGTTTTTTTGACGTGATATTAGTATCTAAATAAGTGAATTTTAAATATAGGTTACTTGATCTACTTTTAGTTATCTTCATAAACAAGATTAATTTACCGCCTAAAAAGATATTCATTGGTAGCCTGAAAATATTTATCCCAAATTGTATTAAACAAAAATGATGGCGACAATTATAATTTGTAATCAGAACAAACAATTAAAGAATATGAACAAAATGATCGTTAGTTGTGAGCTTTATCACAACTAAATTGAAACTCATTACCGAGTTCATCACTCTTTCTCCCCTATTTAGAGTATCTACTACCTATTCTCAAGTTCTCTGTGTCGGCATATGCCGCGCAGTGTATGTATGGACAGGTGACAATAGAGCGAGGCTTTCGGTGCGACCGCGACGAACAAGTGTGATAACCGATTGAGGAGTCTGTCGCCGCCACAATGCGCTCGCACAGTAGCGGGCTTCCGTGTCGCTCGCTACTAGAATTACGAATGATGACAGAATTGAACGCTATCGAATTACTTTTGGATGTGTGATGTAAGAGAAATATTGGCCATTGAGCACTGACAGTTATATTTCGTGACCAAAATATCGCGACTACCGTTATATAAGTAAAAATCTGCTTCACAATTTGATCAAAGAGCCGCTATGTCAAATTAGCGACAATTTCAGAGAGACAGTGATTGATTTGAACTAGTAATGAAATAGAGTCAAAGAACGTAAATAGAACAGGAATAAGAATGAGGTGTGGGGAATGCAAATATAGTAGGTAGGCAATCAAAATTAACAACTCTCGTTATCAATACAGTAACAAAATAGAAAAGTGTTTAATTTACCTTATTAAACGGCCCGCCTGGCAGTTTTTTCTTTTTCCAGTATGCTGTATACTGTATATAAGCCATCAGTATCTAACCACAGCGATTTCCTGCTCGAAAAAAGTGTCGAATAAAAAAAATAATTTTGCAGTGGTGTTTCGAGTTGATGCTGTGTTAAATAAACGTAGGTAGTGTACCTACCTCCCCGCAATGTTTTTGGTGATACTATAATATGTTGAATTTATTAACTAGCTACTTACGATTTTTTCCCCAACTTTTCTAATTTTTAATTAGAGTAAGATCAATCTTAATGAATACATGACGAAACCTTCTAATTTTACAACCAATTGAAAAAATAATCTTAAAAAACGGAACCACCAACTAGAGCCATGAAAGTTATAAAATTCTGTTGAGTTTTTAAAGTCTATGGCGAGCTGCGTCTTGTTTCGACACAATAAGTTGTAGCGAGGTGCACATAAGCCACGGTAAACAATTAGCATAATAATTTACATTGCTCTCCTTTGAGAAGCACCGCCGCTCTCGCCGCTTTGACCCGGTTATTTGTCACTTCACACACGAATAGCTTATGACAATTTATGTTCTGACCTGAGGGTAACTACTCCTATAGGGGTAAAACCGTGTTTCGGAACGGGTAAAGAACAACGTGCCATCGGATATGGGTACAACGAAAGCGTCACACTGCACTTGTTTTTCAGAAGTTAATGACAAATGCCTACAATTGGGTGGGATACATTAAAAAGAAATGGAAAATAGAGTTAAGAAAAAGTTATGTTAAAGTTAAGAAAGAAGGTTCGTTGTCCGTTGTATCTGCATTATGTGTAATAAATCATGTTATCTAGTCATATTAGACTAGCTTGAGATTCTGCCGTACTAAAAGCAATTTTTTGTTTTGACATTTTTCAGTCAGCACGACCGTGGTCACCCATCGTCAGCTGTTCCTATCTATTCATCATATATTTATTTTCCTTACTTGTAGTGTCCTACTCCTGATTAAAGATTTCTGTTCTTTCCATCGTTCTTCCCTATCGTAGGTAGAACTTACTCATTTTGTACCCACTGTTTGATATTATTTCTTTAAAAGTACTGTATAAAACATGGGAATAAAGTCAATTATGTCAGGAACTTAATCTTGTAAGTTCTCGGTCTTCTTTATTATTACCTTAATGATTCATGGTCCTTCAAACCAGATGGAAAAGTTTTTTTTTTTTTTTTTATACAATATAGGCTTGCGTTTGGCCACAATCACGCCTGATGGAAAGCGAAGATGAGGCCTACGATGGAGCACGCTTGCCTAGTAAATGCTCATTCACCCTAGACTTGAAAGCGGCCAAATTGTAGTGTTCAGGAAACACAGTCGCAGGCAGGGAATTCCACTCCATAGCTGTGCGATTGATGAAGGAAGAGCGAAAACGCTTTATATATATATGTTGATTATAGCAAAGCGAGTAATCTACCAAGCACCTAAAATCCTAACCAACTAGGACAAACACGTTTAGCAACCCTAATTGCAAAACACCCATTACCACCCTCTTGTCATTAGCTAAAGTTCCCCACACGCGGTGTCTCAAGGCAGGCAAGTTCAGTACATATTACATAGGTACGCTATGTAATCGGCCCCTAATGCTTACTCATTGGCGAGCATGCCCCGCAATTAGCCTTTTATGGCCGCCCCCATTGGCTAAGGCGTACAATAGCGGAACGTAGGAATAGGAAACAATGTTATGCAGGTAGACGATCAATGTACTGACAATTCCTTGTGTAAGTATACAAGACTACTTATGTCGTTTTGTAAAAGGGCAAAAAAGTGTTTTACTAGTTTTGACAGCAATTCATACCTTTGTCACAAAGACTGATTGTGTTGGAGGTGTTTACCTTTACTTAGAGCTTTTTTTGTGAAATAGGGTGGGAAATGAGCAAGTGAGTCATTTGATGGCGAGTACCTAAACGCCAAAACCCATTAGACTTCTGCAGAACCAGATGATTGCAAACGCATTGTCAGTTTAGAGGGTTTAGATAGAATGCCTAATGTGTTAGTGATTTTCACCTGCTGTCTTACTCTCCACACCGAAACATCTACTCAGAAATAATCCTAAGTTCACTCCGTTTAATGAAAAGCGCAATATAAATTTACGGCTTTGCCCGTACTAGTAAAGATTTATTATTAAAATTCATTCGGCGTACCTACCGTAAACTACTAATTAAAATCAAATTACACATACCGTCAAATTTGAACATGTCGAGGGAACGCAACGAATTTTCTCATCATATGTTAAAACAATGGCTACTGGCGGTTGCCCGTTTATCTACTATCTTACATCAATAAATGCCTTTCTTTAGAACGTACGAGTCGTTATATACAATTTTAATTACGTCCATCCGTCCAAAATTTCAAGGTCTTTCCAGTAGAAGGATGTGTTTAAGGTAGAAGTGTCTAAATAAAATGGTGTAAAAGTTTTTACTTGCCCATGGAGAATGTTTGTAAGTTGCGTATTAGATATGGATTGCGATTGTCACGGAGCGGCGCAGAAGAGCCAGTAATGGTTCTATCATTGGGCTGGGGCAAACACTCCACCCTTCTCGTGTTGCATCTGTTTGTTTCCGCAAACAATTATATGAAGGTACCTAAATTTTTTTCGTTTTCGTAGTGTTCTGCTATGTTATGTCGAGGCTTCAATACAAACATACATACCTATGTAACTAATGTTAATTGCGCTTGTCATGTTATCATTCTCATCATCGCCTCCCCCAAAAAATGCCGTATCTAATGATCCGTCCAGCGCGGCCCTCTTAGTCCAACGGACATTTAACATAATATGTGCCATGTGATCATTTTAGATGTACATACATGGACCCTTGGATTTTTCCCAACCTTAATCGATACAGAAACATAGGTAGGTTTAGGTGAAGAGTTTTCATCGGCCCGAAGGGCCAAAAGCACACAGAAGAAGGAGCTGCGCGTGAGCGTTTCTGTGTCCATTCAAATCGGAAAAAACGCTACTATAAAAATAAGCTTCAGTGAATAAACACAATGAGAAAAAAAGCATCTGGGACAAAATGCGAATGGAAATTTTGCTACTAGCAAATAACGATTCTGGCAAATTGATTTAACCATTCATACCGTGGATAGCCTTCCGATGTGTAAAATTAAAAAGTCTTGTTAGGTAGTTTACGCTTATTCCATCGAAGTTGACGTCTTATGTCATTTAGTTCTTCAAATAATTTTGCAAAGCCTCTTTTGGACACTATGTTATGTTTGGGCGTAACGGCCCTTGCAAAGTTATACATTCTCATATTTTAAGCTCTGGCAATCAATTACCTTGTGTTACGGCAGTCAGTTAAAAGACACCTGTCGGCATTGTTTTAGTCAGATTGTTTTTGATCCACGCGGACCCTTCAAATTATCATGTGCCTTGGGAGTTGATGATTTAAAATTCTAACTTAACAAACGTCAGGTATCGCAAGGTGCGCGTTTGTATATGATTAGCAGCTTGTCAAAACCGAGTTAGAGTTCCGATATATTCAAATTTAATCGGCAAAGGGTTGAACTTATAAATTTTATCAAAATTAATGAGCCCTCTTTTTACGCCGTCGATGTCAGTTTGCTTGACGGTTTTGTTTTATTAGCTAGTCACTTTATTTGGTTAAATATAAAAACAATTCGCAAGCACATACTGATTGATTACATATGATTATAGATAGGAGTCATAATAAGCAATTACAAATGTTACTCACTCAATAACAACTGTTTGTCTAAATGTAATCTGTAACAGTTTTTAACATATTTAGATACCAAGGCTACCTGAGCACAAGTGCTTACTTGCATTTCCTTCAAATAAGACTCGATCAATTCTAAGGATTTCATCATGGCCTCAAAATTAATTGCCTATTTAGTGAATCGAAGTTTTATTATCATACCTAATTAGCTATTAATTTATGAGACCATTTTGCATATACTTGGTAACTTTTTGTTGCCAGTATCATCGATCGAGCAAATTCCGATAGTCACCGTTGATCAAGATAAAAAAAGTTTAGTAGCCCTCAGCTAACTGGGGGAAGGGTCCCTTTAATCGCCTTGGTGATTAATTTACATAATACCTTTCAGTTATACTGTTGTACACATGTTAAATGACGATTGTTGATAAAAATCGTTAAGTACTCGATAGTATTAATTACCTATACATTAAAATAGTATAGAAACTGGTTGAAATAAAAAAAATTAAACCGACTCCGTTAAAAGCCATGTAAATAATTTAAAAAACGAACAAGAACTGAAATCTGTTGATTTATTAAAAAGTATTAATGCGCATCCATAGAAATACATAGGAACCTAAATCAAAATATATGGATCACAATGGTAATTTACCTACATTTAAAGTGAAAATATGCTATTCTATCGTATTGGGTAACTGTTAACCCCCATTTATTGGAGCAAGATTGGAGCATACTACCACAGAATCAAAAGAAGCTATCGAATGCATATTTGCCTGATAAAGTATATTTTAAAGCTAGTCGTATTTTCAATAATTACAATGGATATTGTGATGTATTATAAAAGTAATAAGGTTGAATTTCTATACTCAGTAAATCGCCTCTACCTTTTAGATGTAATGTGATAAATTAATAAATAATAATAAAAATGTTTTCTCAAACATGCTATGTAATGTTTACGTTGTGTTCGTTAAAACAGGCTTCAAAATACACCGTTGCAGGCCTAGGCCGGCAATGCGATCGTCTATTGTTTCATGTCACACAACACCATAATGTTTATAGGTCTATGGCATCATAGCATTCAGCCATTTAAAAAAAAACTATAAGCAATATTTGCGTTTTGGTTCATTATGACATTCTGCCACTACGCTTATTTAAGGTAAGGTAAGATGGTGATGGTGATGGTAATGGTGATCTGCCTAGAGAAATATTTCACCATCAACATCATCATCACTATCATCACCATTATCATCATCATCATCATCATCATCATCATTCATCATCATCATCATCATCATCATCATCATCATCATCATCATCATCATCATCATCATCATCATCATCATCATCATCATCATCATCATCATCATCATCATCATCATCATCATCATCATCATCATCATCATCATCATCATCATCATCATCATCATCATCATCATCATCATCATCATCATCATCATCATCATCATCATCATCATCATCATCATCATCATCATCATCATCATCATCATCATCATCATCATCATCATCATCATCATCATCATCATCATCATCATCATCATCATCATCATCATCATCATCATCATCATCATCATCATCATCATCATCATCATCATCATCATCATCATCATCATCATCATCATCATCATCATCATCATCATCATCATCATCATCATCATCATCATCATCATCATCATCATCATCATCATCATCATCATCATCATCATCATCATCATCATCATCATCATCATCATCATCATCATCATCATCATCATCATCATCATCATCATCATCATCATCATCATCATCATCATCATCATCATCATCATCATCATCATCATCATCATCATCATCATCATCATCATCATCATCATCATCATCATCATCATCATCATCATCATCATCATCATCATCATCATCATCATCATCATCATCATCATCATCATCATCATCATCATCATCATCATCATCATCATCATCATCATCATCATCATCATCATCATCATCATCATCATCATCATCATCATCATCATCATCATCATCATCATCATCATCATCATCATCATCATCATCATCATCATCATCATCATCATCATCATCATCATCATCATCATCATCATCATCATCATCATCATCATCATCATCATCATCATCATCATCATCATCATCATCATCATCATCATCATCATCATCATCATCATCATCATCATCATCATCATCATCATCATCATCATCATCATCATCATCATCATCATCATCATCATCATCATCATCATCATCATCATCATCATCATCATCATCATCATCATCATCATCATCATCATCATCATCATCATCATCATCATCATCATCATCATCATCATCATCATCATCATCATCATCATCATCATCATCATCATCATCATCATCATCATCATCATCATCATCATCATCATCATCATCATCATCATCATCATCATCATCATCATCATCATCATCATCATCATCATCATCATCATCATCATCATCATCATCATCATCATCATCATCATCATCATCATCATCATCATCATCATCATCATCATCATCATCATCATCATCATCATCATCATCATCATCATCATCATCATCATCATCATCATCATCATCATCATCATCATCATCATCATCATCATCATCATCATCATCATCATCATCATCATCATCATCATCATCATCATCATCATCATCATCATCATCATCATCATCATCATCATCATCATCATCATCATCATCATCATCATCATCATCATCATCATCATCATCATCATCATCATCATCATCATCATCATCATCATCATCATCATCATCATCATCATCATCATCATCATCATCATCATCATCATCATCATCATCATCATCATCATCATCATCATCATCATCATCATCATCATCATCATCATCATCATCATCATCATCATCATCATCATCATCATCATCATCATCATCATCATCATCATCATCATCATCATCATCATCATCATCATCATCATCATCATCATCATCATCATCATCATCATCATCATCATCATCATCATCATCATCATCATCATCATCATCATCATCATCATCATCATCATCATCATCATCATCATCATCATCATCATCATCATCATCATCATCATCATCATCATCATCATCATCATCATCATCATCATCATCATCATCATCATCATCATCATCATCATCATCATCATCATCATCATCATCATCATCATCATCATCATCATCATCATCATCATCATCATCATCATCATCATCATCATCATCATCATCATCATCATCATCATCATCATCATCATCATCATCATCATCATCATCATCATCATCATCATCATCATCACCATCATCACCACCATCATTCATCATCATTCATCACCATCATCATCATCATTCATAACCATCATCATCATCACCATCATCATCACCATCATCATCATCATCATCATCATTCATCATCATCATTCATCACCATCATCATCATCATCATCATTCATCACCATCATCATCAATCACCATCATCATTATCACCATCATCATCATTCATCACCATCATCATCATCATCACCATCATCATCATCATCACCATCATCACCATCATCATCATAATCACTACCATCACCACCATCATAATCATCATCATCATCACCATCATCATCGTCACCATCATCATCATTCATCACCATCACCATCATCATCATTCATCACCATCATCATCATCACCATCATGATGACGACGACGATGAAGATGATGATGATGATGATGGTGATGGTGCATGTTTGAGAAAAGCACTATACAAGCCTCGGCCGGAACAGGGGTTGCCGGCCTCGTATCATGCCGGCCTCGTGTACCACTCGGCCGTCAACTTAGATACTCGGCCGGCAACCCCTTAAGTCCCGGCCTCTGCAGTAATGTACTATTCTGTGTGCGCCTCTAATTGATCTGTTTGAAGTCGGTTCCAAGCTTATTAGGTAAGTAATTACCTTGTATATTATAGTAGTGTATCAATGTGGAATCAAATAAAAATAATAAAATAAAAAGTAATATCTAGGTAATATAAGTTAAATTGCTTGATATAACAAGTTTACTAATATCCATACTCCAAACTTATATATGAAAGTGTGTTTGTTTGTTGGTCCTTCTTTTACGTCAAAATTGAGCGACGGATTGTCGTGATTTTTTGTATGGACATAACTAAAAGGCTGGAGAGTGACATAGGCTACTTTTTATTACGGAAAAATATCTTATTCCCACGGGAAAAGACGTTTTAATTTACTTCAGCGGGGGGGAAGCCGGGGCATCATCTAGTGGACTATAAAATCAAAGTTTCCTCCAAACCATAACTGCATTGAAAATAAATACCGTAATGCAGCAAATGACAGTGACAACAGTGTTCGTGTCGCATCTGATAGCGAATGCCAATTGTCCGGAGTGCACTTCGTTGTCGAGGTGGCTATCTCCGCAATTTACACTGTCACTATGACAGGAACAAGGCGAGTGATAGCTACACGTGACGCATTTGGTTGAATCAACTTTTTTGCGTTGTTTACTCTATCCCTGGTTGTCCAAGTGACATCTTCATACTGGTTCATAGAAAAATGCTCAGGTTGTCCAGGAGAAAAATGTGTGTAACCATAGCAACAGGTGGCAAGAACAAGTTGATTCACCCATTTACAGTACTTCTGTCAGTGGTATGCAGCGTGTTTGGGCTGACGAGCCATATTAATAATAATAATAATAAATCTTTATTGTTCAATAAAAACCGTAAGCAAAATACAAATGAAGCCCTGGAGACTGCGTTAGTTTTCACTGTGTTGCAGACCCCAGAGATATTGAGAGACGTCGTTTTTATAACTTATGTCATCATCATCATCCCCGCCTATAATACGTTCCACTGCAGGCTCCTAGAATGAAAGGGCTTGGGTTGTAGTTCCCTCACGGGCCAAGTGTGGATTGGTAACTACACACAGTAACTACACACACATGTGGTGTGTGGTGTCGACATATTTTTGAACTTGACCGTACAATAAAGAGTTTAGTTACCCTCTCGTCTCGTTCGTATTTTTGTCGTTATTTTTGTATTCACCACACGTCACATCATCACATGTAGCTCTACACGCAGAAATCGATCGATGTTTATCTTAAATTATGCTACTTATACAGGCTATAAAGTCATGTATGTCAGTATGTGTAACGTCGGAAGCCTTGTCGCTGTCATAAAACTGTTCCAGAGAACATTAATTATATCCATGACCCTGTATAGAGACATTAAGATTGAGACGTTATCTTTTATCAATGCTATCCATTGTGTATGAAACGTGAATTAATAGCTCGGTGGTTTCGTCATATGCAAATCGATCGACGGTCTCCTCATAACTTACAAATATTAAAAAGAAATATTCAATAAGTACTCGTCGTATATGAACTTTTTTTTATTTTGACTTTTGATTTTAAACTTATTAATTTTTCACTTGCCTATCTATTTATATATAATACCTTTAAACGAGCAATTCTTCTATAATATATATATAATCAGGATCTCGGAAACGGCTCCAGCGATTTCGATGAAATTTGGTATGTGGAGGTATTCAGGGATGAAAAACTGATCTAGCTATGTTTAATTTTCAGAAAACCACTTTTACTCGTGTTTTCTGGCTATTTTTGTTTGCTTTAGAATACAAAGCTAAATTTCGCCGACTTCGAGCAGTTCATAACAGCACAGTAGAAATCGGATGGTCGCGGATCCAGCCGACCTCGGTTCGATTCGTCGTTTTTTTTTTAGGTTTTTAGTTTTTTTTTCAAGTTTATTTTTTATGAGAAAACGTCAAGTTTCTTCTTTTGTGAGAAAGAGTATTATTGGGAGCACAGAACAGAAAAAAATACTTTTTGAGTAACTGCTTAACCAACACAGCAACACTAAAGCTACTTGACAATAGATGACGTTGTTAAGCAACGCAACACTAGAGCTAAGCGTCCACTGCATCGGAATCGAGACGTACGACCCGTACCACAGAGTACATTATATAACGGCC
Organism: Archips xylosteana; assembly: GCA_947563465.1. Taxonomy (NCBI): domain Eukaryota; kingdom Metazoa; phylum Arthropoda; class Insecta; order Lepidoptera; family Tortricidae; genus Archips; species Archips xylosteana. Next base: position 10,693,150 of record OX387349.1, read on the forward strand.
GCGCGCGAAAACGCTTGGTACCGAGTTTCAACCCGAGCAGAGCTCGGCTGCCCAGGTACTACAAAATTATCGTACTATCGTTAAACAGTAAAAAAATATTTTACCTTGTAAAAACGGCGTCAAATTTTTATTATTACAAATTTAACTTAGGTTACTAAAAAAAAGTTAACGTTTCGTCGGGCGTAGGCATGTCCCTTTAGTTTCCTGGGCGTTACGAGGTTAACGAACATTGCAATAAGTAAAATTATTGAATGAACGATTATTTCTTTTACTTAAAAAAATAACGATAGATATTAGCGATATTACTGCTAACAGTCGACCATGCTTTTTGTCTTTTTTAGGGTTCCGTACCTCAAAAGGAAAAAACGGAACCCTTATAGGATCACTTTGTTGTCCGTCCGTGTGTCCGTCCGTCCGTCTGTCTGTCAAGACCCTTTTTCTCAGGAACACTCGCAAGGGAATCAAAACCTTCAGGGTACTTCCCGTAAACTCAGAATCTTGAAATTTGGTACGAAGCAAGGTCTTATTGCACAGATAAAGGAAAAATTACGAAAAACATAAATTTTTTTGTCTGTCTGTCTATATCACTATATCAGTAACCAATATATTTATGCCGCAAATTTTCGGCACTCGCAAGGGAATCAAAACCTATAGGGTACTTCCCGTGAACTCAGAATCTTGAAATTTGGTACGAAGCAAGGTCTTATAGCACAAATAAAGGAAAAATTGCGAAAAGCATAACTTTTTCTCTTTCTGTCTATATCAGTAACCAATCTATTTATGCCGCAAATTTTCGACACTCGCAAGGGAATCAAAACCTACAGGGTACTTCCCGTGAACTCAGAATCTTGAAATTTGGTACGAAGCAACGTCTCATAGCACAGATAAAGGAAAAATTGCGAAAACTGTAAATTTTAGTTACATCATATATAATAAAAATATTTTTAATAATTTTAAAGTTACTACCCCTTTCCTCATGAACGCGTAGAGGTATTAAATTGAAATTCATATCAAATACTCAGGTCTATAATACCTTTAAGCTATAATAAAATCAAATTTCTATGTCAACGCAATCAAAAGAAACAGCAATTTAAGCCGCATATTTTCAAACTCGCAACTACTCGCAAGGGAATCAAAACCTACAGGGTACTTCCCGTGAACTCAGAATCTTGAAAATTGGTACGAAGCAAGGTCTTATAGCACAGATAAAGGAAAAATTGCGAAAAGCATAATTTTTTTTCTCTATTTGTCTATATCAAAAACCAATCTACAATGATCCCACACTGTGCACATTAGCTTAGGAGCAGGGGTCTGCTAAGACTGGATGTTCATAGATTAGTATAAATTTGTCCGGAACCCTCGGTGCGCGAGTCCGACTCGCACTTGGCCGGTTTTTTTCTTTTTATCTCAGTTCGTGTTCAATAAAGAATATTAGTATTATATAAACAACGTTCTTTTGATTTGCTCGATGTGTTCATGCAATCACGTTGAACTTCCCAGAGTGTGTAGTCTCACCTACGGGTAACGGCCGTATATTATAGCATTGTAACTGCGATCGTTCGTCTTGTTTAAAATTCGTCCCTCCACGATTCCGATATGTAAATGGCAAGCGACATTCGAATACAAAAAGCTCGAACGCGGTGGCAACGAGTAAATCAATCGATCAACGCCGGATATACTCGTAGGATGTCTTCTATATGTCTTCATTGTGTTCATTAGCGTCGGGAGCGGGCCACGGCCCGACCACACCTGCCTCCAGAATATGTCCGGCATTCCGCAAAAACGCACGAATTGAACACTCCTGCTATTTGGTGGATTCGGTTGCATGAGCTCGTGCAGTTTGTGGTGTAGTTTGGTGGTATTTACATTAAGATCGAAGGCATTCCTACTCTATACCGAATGTTTTTTAACAGATCAACTGCAGCACGACGATACGCCAATTCACTGTAATGGGTAACGGATTATACACTTGTTAGGTACTCGTATATTTAGATCAGTGTATGGAAATTCGTTGCTAACATTAAATCAACTATTGAATAACATTTGTGAGTGCGGTAGTAAGTACATTTTTTTTTACAGTAAGAGCTTGATGTTGTCGATGAAGAGAGAATTAATAACTGGCTTTCATTAATTTAATTAAAGACGCTTTATGATCAGAACGATATTGTATTGTTGTTTAAAATGACGCGCTCATTATCAGTCCTTTCGCTTCAAGGCGTATAAGCGTCGTATAAAAACACAATGGCTTCGAATTGGGACCGTTACACGCGGCTATTACGCTATTAAATACCCTAATTACAGATCAAACTCCGTAACCACAAAGGCTTCATCTCGCGTCGCTTTTCGACTTTTGTGTCGTAAAAAGCGTAGTGTGAGACCCGTACATTAGCGGTTTTAAAATTGCCTGTGGGTTCCGCATATCGTCAGCCTACACAATGGAGGAAAATGCTATTGTTTGCAGAAATGGGTTCGTGTCTTAGATTTAGATTAAACGTGGATTAATTCCTGACTTAGGTTAACTTTTGCACACATTCACTTGAACAATGGCGTTTACTATCTATTCACAACCAGTAATTTCAAACGAAAGCGTGCAAATTAGTTGAGGAACACGAAGTCCCATTTAAAAGTATGTATGTATGAAAACCCTTTTTTGTACAAAAATAAAAAAATAAAAACTATTAACAACCATAAAGTACCTAAATGCCCCAAACGTCTAATAAAATGTAAGTAATTATCCAGTCAAGAATTGATGAAACAAAATAACAAATCTGTGGGCGGCATTGGAATCACAACAAATAGGTACGGTACATACACGGAAACACTGTATGTGGTTTGTGGTTTTTTTCAGTGCAAGTAAATTACTTGGGATAAGTCTTAAGTATCTTTCACAGGTTCTTAGTCCTTTGTATGGCGTAGCAAGGTCGGTATCATGCATTCATCATTATGCTTAATACAAAATTGCTACGACAATGCAAACAGAATATTTTGCGTTATTCCTGGCCTTTGTAATATATTCTTTGGTTAAGTAGTAATTTATCTTTTAATGACGCATAAATGCAGCGTGAGAAATATCAGAACAAATTATGACTAAAATTTACCTATAAAGGTATCTGCTTTCGATTTCAGGTTTCCATTTTCAAGAAACAAGAAGATTTTTATTCTAATGACTTGAGATTTGTAAAATACTGGAACGTTATTCCCCTAAATGAAGTCCTAGGATGAATGAGCATTTGCTAGGCAAGCTTGTTGCATCGTAGGCCTCATCTTAGCTTTCCATCAGGCGTGATTGTTAAACGCAAGCCTATATTGTTTAAAAAAAAATAAAAAAACGTGACTTATTAATTTTTATGCTTAAATGCTTTCGACCGCAGTTTTACTTTTAAGCAACTGAGCATAAAAATTATACTGAAAAATATTTTATCTACTCCTTTAAGGGGGTAAAAATGAACTGTACACATTTTGTACCTAACTTCTTATATCTGATCTTTAATGCTCCATCAATCATCACAGAAGGTCAACCAGGTCGCACGATCCGCAGGGTAATAAGTCGTTACACTAACTAGCCGAAGTCTGAAATAGGTTACTATAGAATCTACGACATTTAACCTACGTTGTTAAGAAAATAAACCGAGGGCGTTATCAGAGCTCGCTTTGTATTTACGAGCACGAGTACCCACCTTAATTCTAAGCACCAGCGGGTAAGCCATAAACGTAGTCAACCGTCCATTTTCCCGATATCGCGACTACAGGCAGCGGACACGCAGGGCTTTCCAACTGCTCCATTTCAAAAGGGTTTAAAAACCCTTGCTTACCTGAACAAAAAGAGAAGTTGGTGATTTTATTCTAAGGCACAGTTTACACTGTGGTGGGAGTTACGTAAAAGAGGTTTGGTCGGTCAGACAGGGTATTAGCATAACGACCCGCGCGCCCCTTAACGCAGCATGCTTGGTCATGCCGACCCGGGCGCTGCTCGCAATTTCCCGGCGCTTTCGTGAAAAGTGTTGCGACTATGTAAAAATTTACGTGATATTTAAATACATGAAGGCAATTTGAAACGAAATGGCGGTGTAACGCCGCTTTCTATGTCATTTATTACAGCGCTGCCATTTAAATTATAACTAATGTTAAATGGGCTTACTAAATTCGTTCTTGCTTACTTGATTGACTTGATATCTCGGCCAAGTATTTTGAATTTCGTTAAAAAAAACCATCATTAAAAAAAACAGCTATTTCTTTTGATTGTATTTTTGACTTCAAACAAAACAATCATGACTGGTAAAACAGTCCCACTTGACAGAAGACATTTATTTAAAAAAAATAATAATTAAGAAGTGCTGTTTAGACTGTAGTTCAGTATCAGGATGAACAGAAATGTCATGACAATAGAGTCGTAATTACGTAAATATCTCATGATTATGGACCAATTAATATGTGTTAAGTGTATAGAAATTATACAAAAAGTAGGTACTTTATTTAGTTGGTGTGATGGATGAGACATGAGACGAACGACCCTACACTTTTTTACTGCTATTTTTATCGATTTTGAACAAAAAATAACCTATACGTAAACTCAACACAATAATTTAAATCACCCAACTACACTTTACCCAAAAAAATCTAAATAATAGCGCAAATACATACATCAACGTCGTGTCTTGGCGGCAAAACTTGCATTTCACGTAAATCCAATTTGTGCGGGCCGTCCGAAAGGGCGAGTCGTGGCGGGCTGTAATTATTCACGTGTTATGACATCTCATTTGCATATAATCGGTAAGGCAGTCTCCGATGCGTGAGGCAACAATAAGGCAACGTAGGCCATTCACACGAACGCGGCGGCCTATCAAGATCGGCGCCAGCCTATGAAAAAGCGGCCACGTATTAAAAATAAGCTACCTAAGATGCCTCGTGATTATTTTTCTCGTAAGCGCCATCGTTACTTAGCGGTTTTTGGTTTATATACATTTACGTGTGGCTTTATTTAGAGCAAGTAACTCGCTGTATTTACATGTAATCGCCTGTTGTCTGCCTCAATTTTTATTCTGTTAATTTTTCTGTATTGTTTCCAGTATTCAATAAAGAATATTTTTATTGTATTGTTAGTATTTTTTTTTTAAATATCTGTATCTAAGTGAAGTTTTACAATCAAAATAGAATACATTTTTGAAGAGTTTTAAATCTATTTATTAAAAGCTAGTTTTGGAAATAATTGATTAGGTATCCTCCAAGATTAAAATCATGTTTCATTCTTAAATATAGAACTAAATTATTAATTTTTTACGAAATTGTGTCCGCTTTTACGAGTATATGGTAAAATTTAAACAAATGAACCCGTTGTCGAAAGGGTAGTACCCACCGCGGTATTGGAAAGCGGCGTGGGATTTGTAAGCAAGCGATACACTAAGATTTGCATGGGCTGCATCGTTTAACGCATATCTATGCATATCGCCACTCCAAAACCCATTGTGGCCAGTGCAGACCGCGAAGCGAGCAAAATCGCTTCCATTATTTGCGAAATAGAGGAGCGATAGACTAAGTAAGTACCATGGGAATGGCAGGCATGTATTTTATATTTATTTTTTGTTGATATTAGGTGTTAATACTTAACTGTGTTTATGGTAGAGTTCAATTAATAAAATGACGCATCTACCCTTGCCGAGAAGAGCAGTAGACAAGGACAATGACATAGGTACTTTCTATGCTTTTTGGATTAATTCCAAAATATGTATTTTTAATGTTTGGACAAGTTAGACGGAACACCACTGCAAAAGTTTTTCAGGATTATTTTATTGAGGTTGAGAAATATATTTAAAGTGTATCGCAATAAAGAAATTACTTCGTTTTAACTAGAAAAATCCGGTAAAAGCGCCCTTATTTGTCCAACTATCTGCTAATTTATTGTATTCTGAATTGATACTTCGTACATGATGTATTTATAGCTGCACTACATTATGAAGAATAACTCAAATTTCAGCATAAAGGCCCCTTAATTATGTAATTGATTGTTTTAATAATTCAAATCTAAAAATTTTCTATGATCTTTCACTTAAACCAATAAAAACCTTACCTCTTCATACTATCACTTTCGCAAACTATACTTTAATGACTAATACTTTCAAGTTATTCATTTACAGAAACCATATCACTAGACTGCTGAAATACTGCTAATTTTTGCAGTGTGAAATATTAGTAAATTTTCACTGTTCAACAAATTTGTACTACCTACACATTTCCAATTCCTTTTTCTTCTTTCATTGATAACTTTGATAACACCAAAGACAGAAGAGAAAATTTGTTTGCCAACCGTACCATGTGGGCAAAACACATCTACTTTCAAACGAGTCAAACGTACGTCAGTGGAAACCGTATGTGAAATGACGATTAAGAACAGTTGTAAGTAGCCTTTGTTCGATCGTAAGATAAGCTGACTTATTGTGCCAGGCCGGTGGATAGACTTATTCAGATGATGAGTGTAGTGAATCTAGCTGTCTATCAACTCCTGTATTTTAATAAGTTTTTTTCGATTCCGATAATCAGTAGCTACTATTTACTTACTGGGCATTGCATTTTGGATGCATACCTGATTGTGATTATTTGTCAGATAAATTGGGCCAGTGCCATTTGGTGGTTCTTGCCTACAATAGCTATTCGGATTTTGAACTTTGGTCTCTAAAATACTGGTTCTTATAGCTGTAACTAGCTTCATTAAAAAAATAACAGATTTCATGTACCTACCACATGACCTTTAAAAAGCATTAAAATAAACTTCAATGATTTATTTGAGTTTAACCATTTTAAAATTAGTAAAAGCAATACAATATTAGAACATAGAATTGAATTTATTGGAATAAAATTTCAATGCCGTGTGTGAAGTTCCCAATCCGCGCTGGACTACGTGGGAACTAAGGCCCAAACCCTCTCATTCTGAGAGGAGGCCTGTGCCCTGCACTGGGACGTATGTAGGTTAGAGTGGTGATATGGCATAACATTCGTATTTTTCGATGTCGAATAAAAATAAATAAATAAATATTAGGGGACAATCTTACACAAATCGATCTAGTCCCAAACTAAGCAAAGCTTGTACTATGGGTACTAGACGACGATAATCATACTTATATAGATAAATAAATACTTAAATACATAGAAAACATCCATAACTCAGGAACAAATATTCGTGCTCATCACACATATCCCTTACCGGGATTTGAACCCAGGACCTCTTGCTTCGTAGGCAGGGTCACTACCAACTAGGCTAAGCGGTCGTTAAAACAACTAAACCATAGTCCAAACGTGCATCTAAGTAGGTAGGTACATACTTCAAATTCTAGCTTTATGTGGCCTGTTGTTCTTAAAAATAACGTTTATTTGGTTGGTTTATCCTTCGGTCAAGGCTTCACAATGTAATCAATTCAGACTATCACAGACTCAGATATGATCTCTATTAGAATTTACATGTACAATGCCGATATTTTTGGAGTTATCTAATTACTCCGCACTATTGTTAGTTTTTGGTTCGCACCGTTATATAATTACTAACCGTTTCGTAATTGCTGCTTCTTAATTGTATGAGAAAGGATAATGGAGGGGACGGCAATATAGGCTACAATAGGTAGCAGTGGGCTATGTACAAATAATAAATGATAATGTGAACAATGTTTTATTCATTGAATTTCTGTAGAATGTACCTATCAACTTACTTTAGCAATTGAAATTGCTATAGAAGTTATTCGTCGCTCACCAGTAACAATTTGATGTCAATAATAATTGTAACTGCTCCAATGACATAATACTGGTGAGCGACGAATAACTTCTATAGCAATTTCAATTGCTAAAGTAAGTAGATAGGTGTGAGATAGGTATCTCACACCTATCTACTTACTATAGCAATTGAAATTCCCAATGTACCTACATTCTACAGAAATTCAATGAATAAAACATTGTTAACATTATCATTTATTATTTGTGCATAGCCCACTGCTACCTATTGTAGCCGATATTGCCATCCCCTCCATTATCCAAGAAAACTTGTAACTATAGTCAGAAAAGTCAGCAAAAAAATCACACAGAATGCTTTAATTTTTATATTTATGCCAAAAAAATGCGTCTAAAGTTACACGGTTGAGTCTCTGATCATCTATAGGTTTTGTTTCATCTTATTTTTATTTTTTAATTTGTATATTCAATTTTGTTCCTACTGTTTTATTGTATAACTTCAGTTATCATTGCTATTGATCATCTGCACTGTAAATATTGTACGCCGATCGCCGAAGCCGGAGATACTCAAAATTAGTCCCCCAAGACACAGGTCTTTATCTAGTTTGGGGGGTCAGAATGTATGACAACTCTTGTGACTTCTCTGTACAAACCTATTTTATGTATTGAGCACTGTAACTAATTTGATGTTGATTGTACAATAAATAATTTTTATTTTATTTAATTTTCAAATAATAAAGTTATGATTTGCGACTTGTATAGGTATAACATCAAAGTTTGTACCTAGTGTGTAGATAGAGGGCATAACATAGATGCGCGCTTTATCACTGCATAAGGTGATTATAACAGACTGAAATGTACGATGTATGGGAAAGATTCGTCGCTAACCTCTAGACCAGTGGTAGTGTAGGGGTATGGCACACGGCACGGAATGCTGAGGACCTGGGTTCGATTCCCAGCATTGGTCTTTTTTCTGGGGTTTTTTCTGTGCATCTATATTTCAGTTTGTATTTAGTTTGAAATATCAAGTGTAATGAATGGCCCTTTATTTTTCAAGGTTCACTTCGATCTGGCATGTATTTTTGGATACCTCTTGTACGAAATAAAACATGCTTCACAACAAAGACATGAGCGTAGAAGATAATAAAGCGATATTTACAAAGGTAACTTAAATACGTACAAATTCCTCGTTTTCAATTCTACATTCCCATGGACACGTAACGTAACGACTTGGCAATTAAAACCTACAACAAATGATTTCCGTTAGTAAAATTCGTAATTTCGAAATTGGCGTGGCCGATGAGCGGTTGCCGCCCTAATGGCGGTTGGCTACATAACCGCATATTTACATATCGAGCCGAGCGTCAGTTGTGTGCTTTTTCTGTTAATGTATGTAAATGGGAAACAATTAGGCGAGTTAAAACACGGGGTAGGCAGTCTAGGCAAGTGCGAGCGGCCCTTCCGTCGCTCGCCATATGCGGGTGGGCGGGCGAAGCGACCAAGGCATGCTATCATACGCTTTTTTTGAAGGGTAGTCGGCTTTTAAAAATATTCGAGCGATGGAGGAGACACGAATATTGGTAACTTGCTACTTTTTATTGCGATAGTTTTGTTCAGTGATATTCTGTTAAATATGGATTATCGGTTTGAAATGTTGTAGTTTGATGCACGCATATTTTATTACGAATTTCAAACAAATTTAAGGGTTTTATAGATTGTATTTAACAACATTCTCACATAAGGTTAATTGTTGAGAAGGTCTTAGGTAAAGCACACAATAGGTACGTGCTGTTGAGGTTTGTGAGATTAAAAAAAAACTTCGGTGAAGTAAGAAGTAAAAGTGAAGAAAAAAAAGAGTAAAGGTGAAGGTTCTTCGGTGAAGAAGGTAAGTAGGTACCTAGGTCTTCTATCAAAGCTATGTAAATCGGAAATTTTTCAAGAAATAATATCTGAATTTGGATTGGGTTAGGTATTATTTTGTGGTAGAAATATAATAAGAATAAACATGTTGTTTCTTTGGATACTGTAATTGGAGGGTAGGCAAGGTCTACATTTAAGAGTTAAAATTTCATTTAAAAAAAATAGGTAGGTACTAGACATTCATTCCGTGTACCCTTCATATGGTATTAAAACAAAGTCATAATAAAATTAAAACTATACAATTTGAATGCCTAATAAAGAAGTAACTTGTATTAGCCAGTAGTAATCTACTATTTACAACAAATATTTTTCACTCATAACTAATAATTAATAATTTAATAATAATTTAATAATTTATTTTTCCAAAAGCATACATCAGCAAAATACAAGGGAATATCTGGCAGACCCCAAACTAGGCAGAGCCTGTATCTTGGGGCCTTGGAGTGCACTATACATATAGTTTACTTAGAAAGCTTACCAGGGGACTAGAGAGAAAATATATATAAAAATAAAATAAAATAAAAAGAACAATGAAGCAAAAAATAATAAAAAACAACAACTAAATTACTTACTAAACTAGATTTACAGTAGGTACAATTTATATTTATAGTTACGCGTGCGAGTGTGTGTGTGTGTGTGTGTGTGTGTGTGTGTGTGTGTGTGTGTGTGTGTGTGTGAGTGTGTGTGTTTATGTCTGGAATTAGGGGCCGTTGTTAAAAAATACCTCCGTATCATTATATGAAAATAATAATGAAAATAAAAATAATGTGGCCGAAACCGGTTAATATTAAATGTTATTTGCGTGATAAGTCCCGTGACTGGTAATAAATATCTTGCCATAATGTTTTTTTGATCACAATGATACCTATTAATCAAATGAAATATATATTGCAGATTTACTTATTACATTATCTCTCGTACGCGCACGTTTTGCGGTACTTACCTAGGTACTTATCCGCGACAAGTAAGCACTAGGTACACAGTGTTCGTGATTCGTTATTTAAATAATTCTCGCCGCAGGCTTTGGAATAGGTAAGCGGGTAGTCTGGGGCTATTAAATTATTATAACATTATAACTATTCGATTGTAAACGTAAGCGTGTAGAAAACCAATTAAACTGTCGCGCGAGTTTATATTGTTGTTTCCTATTCTAAGTATGGGATCTACCTATCTTACTGTTTTTAAGAGACTGCCTTGTTTCTAATAAATATGATAGGTAAGCTTTAACACATCGTTCTTAAAGGAACAAAACAAGCTTTTCAAGGTAGCTTTTTCGCTTTTGATTACAGAATTGTAGTGCGGGTTCTCCGTAAAATTTGCAGTTATTTAGGATGGTCTACAATATTTAGGATGCGTCGCGGCTGAAAAAAAGACAGGCTAAGTGCTTTTCAGACATAAAAAATGTTGGCCACCGTCTTTCGGAACAGTCAAGGTGTTACGTTGACTAGTTTCTAAAATAATATAATTCCTAACAAGGCTTTACTATAGGAATATTTAATGTAGAATAGGATTGAAAGAATCAATGAAAGAAGAAAGAAAGAAAACATTTATTCAATTTCACAAGAAGACATAAATACAGGAAAATACACACAATTTCACACATTATCATCATCACAATACATAGTTAAGAGCTAGGCTCTTGTAAGTAGAGTAATTTCCAGCTTATTCTACATTCCGCTCTTTCCTTCAGTTCTTTACTTATAATAATTAAACATTTATTTTTTCATTTATTTGCTCCATATATGTCCTTCTTGGTCTTCCCCTTTTCCTTTTCCCTTCTACCTTTCCTTCTATTACAGTCTTAATGTAATTATCGGGCCGTAAGAGATGACCTAACATCTTCCCTCTCCTGTGCTCAATTATTTTCAACAAAGATCTTTTTTCGTTAACTATACTTAAAACTTCCTCATTACTTTTCTTTTCTGTCCAACTGATATTTTCCGTCCTCCTCCAACACCACATTTCAAACGCTTCCAATCTCTCTTTGTCTCTTTGGGTCATGGTCCAAGTTTTGCAGCTGTAGAGGGCTATACTCCAGATGTAGACTTTCACCTGTTTCTTCCTGACGGAGCTTGATATTTTAACTGAAAGTAGGCTTCTTTTAGTGTTAAATACCTTTTTCGCCATGGCTATCCTGGTAATATAACTGGTATACATCTAGAGTCTTCTGTAATAGTGCTGCCTAGGTATTTTTCACACAGATAAACAAAAATCACAAACATGACAATCGTAAAACAAATACACAATTCTGCATGTATGCCCCCAAAAAAGTGAAATGGTGGCTAACTCTCTTCGAGAGTCTGTGAGAATCTGTGACTCATGAAACGATATACAAATTAATAATATATACCTATAAAACAGTACTGTGACTGACTGACTGATTGGTGACTGAATGACAGACAATGCACAGCCTAAACTACTGGTGCTAGAGACTTGAAATTTGGCATACATGTACAGTCAAGGGCAAAAATATGTATACACTTTAGTACCTTGTCTATTTTCGTCATATTTGAACTGCCATATATGAACTGTCACAGTGGTTAAAGTGACAAGGTACTAAAGTGTATACATATTTTTGCCCTTGACTGTACCTTAAATATCGTAGAGGTGCACTAAGGAAGAATTTTTTAAATTCCCACGGGATAGGGAAATATCTAAACTTTCTTTAATAATTTATTTGTAGCGGAATCTCTGAAACCATAGAGCCAATTTTAAAAATTCTTTCACCATTAGAAAGTTACACTATCTTTAATTGACATAGGTTACTTTTTATCCGGGAAAATCCAAAATTCCCACGGGATAAAATAAATTAATTCAATTTCGAGGCTAATTTTAATAGTAGATTGTTCAACAAGGGACTAAAACAAGCCATAATGACACGAGATATTTAGCCACCCGAGCGACAGCGAGGGAGGCTATAATTCGAGTTGTCATTATGGTAGTTTAGTCCCGCGTTAAACACTCTACTTTTCACTTTGAATGCGAGGAAAAAACGACGTACAAAATTACTTTTTTACAACGTATGCTCAATACGAGCAATAGACATCTGTTCAAAATTCAAATAGCAAAAAAAATACCGCTGTCTTTTCTTTTCTTTTATATTTTTTTGTAAAGTGACGCTTTAAATGCTTGCATAATTAGCCAACAGATTCTAACTTAAAGACTATGTTAAAACTAATTGGACTATGCATGTAAGAATGATAATTGTTCATTCATTAGAATCGGCAAATAAATTAACCTAATTGATCTAAGTTCACACACAAAATATATTGTTAACTGAAACACTTACCCGTGAATAAAGAAACGACTTTTTAAGTTTATTTTCTATATGCCAATTCTTTGTTAAATTATATCTAATTAAATAAAAATAAATAGATAAATAAATAAATATCACGGGACAATTCACACCAATTGACCTAATTATACTTTCTATTTACTATTAAATGCAACTGACATCGCATTATTTTGAAGTCACGCCATATTAACATTCAAACGTAACTGCTCTATCTACCGTACACTCCAGCACTGCTTTGCCGACAGTGCGGATTGCTATTTTATCGACAGAGCAGGGAAATGCTTTGCCGACAGCGTTTTTAAAAAAAAAACAAATTAAAAACACCTAAGCTAAAGGAACAAATTGGATTAACACTGCCCAACACAGAGTAAGATGGAAAATGATGGAAGAGGAGGCTTCTACCCAATAGGGTTCCACTACAAAAACAAAAATCCTACTAATTATTTATATGTAAACTTAACTTTATTTTTGGAAATAAACGAAGCTTATTATTATTATTATTATTATTAAGCTAAAGGAAATCTTTCTTTACGTGCAAAATAAAATGAATTCATCTTTAATATTTTATAATTAAATAGATTAATATTCGTAATTATTCAATGTGTTTCACGAAATTATTATTTTTTAAATATTTTTTATACAGTTGTCATTTTGAGGTTATTTCCACGCCCTAAAGGCTTCCACAGACCGAAGCGCAGGGCGCTACAGTGCGTCCGCAGCGCGCTTCGGTCTGTGGAAAGCTTTAAAATTGTCTATACCCAGTTACTGAAAATGGCGATAATCCTCCATTCACAAACACCGTGATTGGCAGTTTAAGGGTTTCCATAGTCAATTAAAAAAATTTTACTTTAATCCCTTGAGATCAAAAAAGAGCTTTAGTCCCGATATGCAGAGACTAAAGTAACATTTTAAGAGCATGAGAAGTGAAAAAATTCTTACATATTATGTGATATAACTATCCCCAATTGACATAGGCTACTTTTTCCTAAGGAAAATACAAAATTACCACGGGATTGAAAAAACTGAATTCAACTTCGGGGCTGATTTTAAAAATTCTTTCACCAATAGTGAGCTGCACTATCTTTGATTGACACAGGTTGCTTTAGAAAACTACACTAGCCTTAATTGACACAGGTTACTTCTTATCCGGAAACATCCAAAATTCCCACGGGACAGAATTAAATTCATTTAATTTCGAAGCTGATTTAAAAAAAAACCTTACATATTATGTGATATGACTATCCTCGATTGACATAGGCTACTTTTTCCTAGGGAAAATACAAAATTCCCACGGGATAGAAAAAACTGAATTCAACTCCGGGGCCGATTTTAAAAAATCATTCACCAATATAAAGCGAAACTATTCCTGATTGGTAAAGAGTACTCTTCTTCTACCATGTTATATCTTTTGAGGATATATCGGTGGCTGAATGCGAAATACGTATTATAAAAATTCAAAATGATGTGGTCGTTACAGAGGTCGTAGTGCAAGTTCCGGATTTATAGGCTACTAAAGGCAGAAAATACTTTATTATGCACAAATGGATGACGATATTAAATAGTTTACTAGGTTTATTAAAAGGAAATTGGAAATTTGGAATGAAGGATGGTTACTTATCTTTGGATGACCGTGCCGCTTCTCGATGTGATACTTTAGCGGTAGCACTGCTCGATTCTTGCTCCTTCTTCCTAAGGCTTGAGTCTGGATCCCGTGACTTTAGTCCGTCGCTGCAAGGCTCCAACTCTTGATTGGTTCTTTATGGAATTCGTGACTTTCTTTGTCGTTTCTGTGTTCTGATTGGTAAAGAGTACTCTTCTTCCGGAAAGATGCAAAATCCCCGCAGGATAGAATAAACTGACTTCAACTTCGCGGCTGATTTTAAAAATTCTTTCACCAATAGAAAGCTTAACTATTCCTGATTGGTAAATACCGATCTTATTCTGGAAAATGCAAAATTCCCACGCGATAGAAATAAGTGAATACAGTTATTTATATTCCGCGGGAACTTTACTTTGCAGCTTTGCTTTTTCCGGGATAAAATAAGCCTGTTTCAATCAAGCACAGACCTCCATCCAGAACGAGTTCGAGTTTCCACGCGGGTCCAGTGCAATTTGGGAACTTTACACACACCATTGAATATCTTCTCAGGTGTGTGCAGCTTTTCTCGTGATGTTTTCTTTCACTGTAAAGCTCATGGTAAACTTCAAACGTAATTTAGCACACGAATTCGGAAAAAACTCAGAGGTGAAAGCCCGGGCTCAAACCCACGACCCTCTTCTTAAGAGACCATAGGTCAAACTACTAGGCTTCCACGCCTTAGCAGCTCTAGAATTCACTTATCCCTATTCCGCGGGAACATTGCATTTTCCTGGCAATAATTAAATAAATAAAATACAATAAACAAAAAGTGAACCAACTTTAAAGAACGAGAAAGTCCTTTGAATAGATTGTTAACGTTAAGACAAAGTTACAATTATTGGAGCAATATTTGAATTCACAGACATGAAGTTCATATTTTACCACGATTAAAGCAGCTTGGGTAAATTGACTCTACCAATTTTACTAAACCAGTAGTTTAATCCCCTTTACAGAGGTCTGTAAACCTGTCATTTGGCTTTATGACAGGTGTCATAAAACCGAATGTATCTAGGTGGATACTTCCTTTGGTTTTGCTGCAATAGCAAAATGTCAAAGTGACAGATAAAGACAAACGAATGTGGAGTTGACATATACAAGCTTTACCTACATGATATGGAGGGTAGAGATTGAAGAAGAACAATCTCATATGGTGTCCAGCTTTAAGCGGTAAACAACAGTTCCAAAACCTTCCAGAGTAACGCTAGTATGGCAAAGATTATCTGAAATAAATGTAACAGCGCGACAGCGTCATATAGTCTAGTATTATTGGGGCTTCTTCTAAAATTTACCCAATTGGTCCCTGCGCTCCCTACAACGCTTTTCGACGGACACTTACCTACACAGAGATTGTTCTTCTTTAAATTTTAACCTCCATACTCTACGTGTGTGTGTATGAAAGAGAGGGCACGTTTAGAAATGTTTGATAAAAAAACCTTTTAATCCTACATCCTGTAATGCCCTTCATTAATCGGAATTTATCTAGGCACCTATTCAAAATAATGTTACGAAATTGGCACGGTCAGTTCAGAAAGAAAACTAAGTAGGTACCTAATTCAAATGAGTTTTTTTGGGTTAGAGCATTAACAGACTGATACAAGGATGCATCAGACAAAACTTTAAGATTATCCCTATACTCTTTGCATACCGGGAGCTGCACACTCCCCGAAAGAAAGACAAAGTGTGTAACGTCCTACCTCCTTTTTCAGTTTGATTATGGATCTTACCTTAATCGAGTGTCAAGCATTTCGTTTTTACTGTTCCGTACCTTAGAAGGAGAAAAGGAACCCATAAGTGTGGGTTTATTTTTTTTATTAAGCGGGTCAGCTTATGGGAAATCAACATCACCGCCCATGAATACCTACCAACAACACAAGAAGAGTCACTGGTCTGTGGCCGGCCTTTTCTTGAAACCCCGATGTCATAATTCCCACTATGGGTCCCACTGAAAAACAGCGTTGTGGCTTGCCACAACATTATGCTGAGTGGGGCCCAATTTATACTATTATATTATATATATATATATATATATATATATATATATATATATATATTATATTATATTATATATATATATATATATATTTTTATGTTAGGGAGGCCAGACAAACGAACTAGTGGGTCACCTGATGTTAAATGAACACCACTGTCCATAGACACTCGCAGCGCTTTACGCGATACCAGTGCGTTGTCGGCCCTGCAGAAAATTGTACACTCGCCTCTTAAATGCACCCAGGTTGTAACTCGATGGGAAGACCCCAGCGGGAAGCTCGTTCCAGATTTTGCAAGTTTGTGGCAAAAAAGACCGCTTAAAACGCACTGTCGAAGAGTGCCATTCATCAACATGATGACGATGAAATGAACGCTTACGACGGGTGGATCTGTAATGGAACCCCGCAGCTGGAATGAGGTCAAAGAGTTCCTCAGAGCATTCCACGTTGTAGATCTTATAGAACACGCAAAGGGAGCTAAAGTCTCTGCGGAGAGCAAGAGGATCGAGTTTATCGGAGAATGAGGGGTTGCCGACGACTCGGGACGCCCTGCGCTGTATGCGATCAAGTTTGATCAAGTTTTTTTATTTGTAAATTTCCTGTCAAATGTATTTTTTTTCTGTGTTTGTATCGAATATGTGTAAATAAACATCTCTCTCTCTCTCTCTCATAATTGTCTGGATACCCACACTGCTCCTGGAACTTGATTCCACTCAGTTATTCATCTGTTTGTCTGTCAAAACTTTTCCAGGGACGCATGGAGGTAGGTATCATGTGGAAATCAGTAGGTATGTATACCTACTTAATAATTTATTTAAAAAAATCTAGGCCCACGCGATCAAAAATGATACCTACCAAATCAAAATGTTTTTTCATACATAAAATACTGGGGATCGAAATCTTACGGATACTTCCCGTTGACATAGAATTATTGCATTTGCCAAGAAGTCTGTACCTAAGGTCTCACAGTACAAGTCCCCAAGTAAAGGAGAAAATAATGAAAATCACTGACCCGCAAAAATAACTTTGTTTCTCGTAACAATAGTATGAAATACAAGGTTATTTTTTCTGCTTTTAAATTCGTACAGATCACTCAGTGCGCGAGTTTGAGTGGCTATTGGCTGGTTTTTTCAGTAAAATTAAAATTAGCGTAGTCGTGTTTAGTGAGAGGGGAGGGGCTTGTGCGGCACCGCCCCGAAGCGCGCCCATTGGGCGGCCCGCGTCGCTACACTCGCCGGTCACCGCTTGGGGACACTACGGTAATCGATAATGGTCTCACACTTCACAAAAATTGTGATAAGCACAAGTATGGTAAAGGATTTTCGAAATTGACTTTTTAAAATGAGTTGAAATCTCTTACATCCATTCTAATTCAATTAGTAAGGTAGATTAAAAAGAGGTGTTTATATTAGATATATTGACTACGGAATGGAGAACGCGATTGCCTTTAATTAGCTCCGGATATGTCGTCTAATCGTGATGATGACGCCGTATTCGTCGACACATATATTGGCAGGCTATTAAAGGCAATCAAGGTGGGTAGATCTTAAACCATAGATCATTAGCAAATAACTTCTAAGTAGCAAATATGTAGATACTTAAGATGTTTTATTATTTCTGAGTTAGCTTTTATAAGTTTTTGTTTGATAGTATCATTTATTTTTAGGTCAAATTTTATTTAAGAAATACCTAATTCTAATTAAATTTTATTTAGTTAAATTATGTAAGTATATTTACTTTAAATTTAAATTGTGTGTGATTATTGTAAACAAATAAAGATTTTTACTTTTTATTTTTATTTGTCAGCTAGACATCCACAATTAAACAGTCGAAATAATTTATTTACACATCTTCTATATACATTAGAAAGTAATTAATTACAGATAAAAATGGAAAACTAATATATTAGTAAACATCCATAATTTGTAAGTAGGTAAGTTCTTATTTGATCGGGTTCATTTTGCTTAGTTCATGAGAAAGGTAAAACTAGTTATAGGTACATTATTTAATATTTTGCCGTAATATCCTCTATTCCCATACACAGACACAATTTATAACTTTTACAAAATAACGCTTTGCAAAAGTGAGAGTCTATAATATTTAGTTAAATTACAGTTTTGAGCCCAAAGTCTTCGAATACTAATTTTATTTGATAAAAGAGACCATTCATTTTCATTACACATAAGTAACTACTAACTACAGATACTTTTTCTTTATCTCTTAAATCAAGATGCCTATTTAGGAATACCCACCTATTCAACTTAGATAATACCTATATAGTCAAAAGTCTAGATCAATTTTAACCTCGTAAATCCCAGCGTACTTTATAAAGAACAAATAATCAGTAAGAATAACGGCCGAATGTACCTATCTACTATACAAAGTACAAATTTTAATTATTCAATGAATAAAGAACTTTAAAGATCCTTTAAGATTTCCATCCTGCGTAAAGGATCCTGGCTGGATCACCAGAATTTTACTACTACGAGTAGATTATTGTATCGTCACTGGACTTACATAAGCATGCGAAATAAAAGAAGTAGGTACCTAGTCGAAAAATGGTTTGCAAATTTTGGAACCACAACACATACCTAGGTACATAGGTACCTATATGAACGTTTCTCGTCAAACAAAAGCTTGTAAAATCCCACAACCGAATGAACTCTCTGTAAAGCTGTTTGATTAACTTTACTTGTCTAGTACCTAGGTAGCAAATATAAGAAGGTCAGTACTTTCCTGCCTTGAGCTGGAGCTGGTCTTGTAGTCAATAATATATCGTGAAATGTTATTCAAATAACAATCACAGCGACAACGCGATGCAAGTGAAAAAACCTTTCCAAAACAAGACACCTCACAAAATTAAATTGAAGAATCCGACCCGAAGAAGTCAATCGTGTAGAAAGGCGCACGATCTGAATGAGAATAGCATTCTTTGTTCTACAGGTAGGTGTCAGATCATGTGTCGCCGCTTGGGTGGTCTAAGATAGATAGCACAAATATTTTGAGCACATTATAATTTAAATGGGCACTGTCCGGGCTGCGCGCTATTGTCAGTCGCACCACGACTAATGTCGTGTGTCACTTGTTCCTCCACCAGAATACAGAGATCCACATCTCGGGTCACAGAGCCTATAAAACTCGTCAAATTTCCCTTTTTGCAGGGAGGGTAGTATGCCAAGTTATGCTGGCCGAAGGTATTTTGCGTGTAGAATCCAGATTGCAGTTGAGACTGTGGATGAGGCGAAGGCTTTTGTGCTAGGGTGACACCTTCCTCTATTGTCGATGGAGGCTCGCTGTGAAACGGGTGTAAATGAGAATGAATACTGTTTGATTTTTATTAGGAATCTTAATAGACTCTGCCGCAGTCAGACTACAGGCTTTGTTAAATTTAATATGAACGCTGTACCTTATTCTGTACCTTAGTTACCTAAAGTCGGCGTACGTAATTATTTTACATTTACTATAGTTTTTACTGCCCATGGTTTAGAAATTTCCGACTGATATTGTAAAGTTTGCCACTGACTAAAAAAAGAAGAAGAAAATCCAGCCTGCCAGTAAAGAGTAGAGTAGGTACGTTAAAAAAACACCCTCTTCTTGGCTGATGACGGTCGAAAAACCTCAAACAAGCACTGCTGACTCTAGCACGGCACAATAACTTGCGAATTAGAAACTACGACCAAGAAATACCGACTTCATGTAACTGGGGTAAGGTCTTTATCTCAATGAGACTATACTATGTATTGACTATACTTTACCTACTATAATACTATTAGTATTGGCAGCATAAGAAAATGTTTCATTCAATCAGATTAAAGTAATTAATTGTGGTTTTAAAAATCGGTCAAGTGGGAGTAGGACTCGTACATGAAGGCAAACTTATCGGTAGGTAAATATCTCAACAAAATATTTAGGTCGCTCGCGTTGCCTAGCAACCTGCCTGCTGTCACTTAAGCCGTGTAGCAACGCCTAGCAACCTAAAAACGGTGAAGAAAACACGTTTCTTGTATGACGACCCCCTTTAATTTTTCTTGTCTCATCCCAGCATATATTACGTCCCACTTCAGGGCACAGGCCTCCCTCAGAAAGAGAGGGTTGGGTCGTAGTTCCCACGCGGCCCTGTGCGGATTGGGAACTTCAGACACACAATACATTTGAAATTTACCATAAGCTTTACGGTGAAGGAAAACATCGTGAGAAAATCTGCACACACCTGCGAAGAAATTCAATGGTGTGTCTGAAGTTCCTAAACAAATGATAATAAATAAATTAAAAACAGAATACTTTTAGCGTGCCTACCAATGCATTAGCAATAAAACGTTAACTCAGAACGATGTATCAATCATTTCTCCACTTAATGAATGTAAACAAGAAGTACAGCAATTATGTTCACTAAGGAGTCTATGATATAAGTACATATTGCTATTAAACATGAGCTCCTACTAGAAATATTTAATTGCCTGCCTACAATACGCCAGTTTGCACACACTTAATGTATCAATAAAACGATGGTAGCAATTACTTAGGTGCATGTAGGTACAAAATTGTACAACGATTACCTATAGGTACCTATGTACGCACGTGATAAGTACTCACCGTCAGTCAGTTATATTCCAGCAGTGATGGCTATCAGCCTATAAACATAGCTACATCGACAGTACCTATAATTCGCGCGTTACCGATCCTCTAGATAGCTTTTTACAAACGTTTGTTTAATTTGTAATGTTCATATTGGGTGCGACTCGTTAGATACATGAACAATATTTGATATAACTGTAACTTTTTGTATAATGTTACATTTGATTTACATAGGTAAGTAATTGGATTTACTCAAGATGTTACAGGATTATTATTAATTACTAGCTGATGGCCGCGACTCTGTCCGCGAAGAATATAGGTATAAAAAATAGCCTACGATCTAGGCTCAGACCTACCGAATATAGAGAAAAAGTTTTATAAAAATCGGTCAAGCCGTTTCGGATTAGTTCTATAACAAATATCGCGAGACGAGATTTTTATGTATTAGAAAACTAGCTGACTCGGCAAACGTTGTTTTGCCATATATAATAGCCTACGACCATATTCTCAGATCTACCAAAAATGGAAAAAAATTAGATAAAAATCGGTTAAGCTGTTTCGGAGGAGTTCGATAACAAACACCGTGACACGAGCTTTTTATATATTAGACTAGATGTTGCCTGATGTTGCCCGAGACTCCGTCCGCGAAGAATAGGGGTATAAAAAATAGCCTACGACCTATTCTCAGTCCTAACGAATACAGACAAAAAGTTTCATAAAGATCGGTCAAGCCGTTTCGGAGGAGATCGATAACAAACACCGTGACACGAGATTTTTATATATTAGATAATGCGGAGGTTGCAAATAAGCTGATGTATGTACACTCGAAGAAACTGTATCACGTACCAGGGTGAACCCTTTTCATTCTAAATGTCACGTTGACATTCCATACATCTGCCAAAGATTTCGTCGTGAAATTGTTTGTGAAAAGGTTCCACCTTCGTACGCGATTCAGTTTCCTTGACTGTAGGTACGCGTAAGAAGCATACCTACCTAATGGTGGCTTCAGAAACTTTTGCGAGTTTGTCCCGCCAGGATTTAAAATTTATAGTATAAACTAGCTGTTGCCCGTGACTCCGTCTGCTAAGAATAGGGGTATAGAGAAATGGCCTACGACCTATTCTCACACCTACCAAATATGAACAAAAAATTTGATAAAAATCGGTCAAGCCGTTTCGAAGGAGCTCGATAACAAACACAGTGACACGAAATTTATGGGTTCGTAGCAAAATTTCTAAAATTAAAATTCCTAAGGACAAAATTCCTAAAGACTAAACTTCGAAAACTAAAATTTATAATGTACGAAATTCCTAAATATGTATATCCTACGTCCAGTTGGCCTACTCTTAAAATTTATGAAGTGCGAAATTTCGAACGACATTTGCACTTAGAACACCATAATAATCATTTTCAGTGCTGTTACAAAAAATAACTTCACGACTGAACCTAACCAACCACAGTCGTTTCTGCCCCGAAATGTCTTGCTCGCTCGCTTCGCTTGCTCGCTGCCAGTGAGACACCGGTTGTCATTAGGCTTTTTGTACGTAGTTATTTTGAGTACTAGAAATATTGAGTTTCAAAGTATTGTCATTAGGCATTTTGTACAAAGGAATATTGATTTTCGAAAATGAGATCATTCGATTAAAAGTGCATTAGGACATGCATCTTTAGGAATTTCGTACATTAGACATTGCGATTTTCGAAGTTTTATCTTTAGGAATTGAGTATTTAGGATGTTTGATTTTAGCAACTCTGCTACGGACCCACATTTTTACATATTAGAGGATGAATCGCAACTCTTTTATCTTGCAGGACAGCTATCACACATACGCGACAGTAACGTCTGAGCGTCACGTACCTACTGTGGTCACGTATGTGTGATTGTGCAGAACCCGCCCTCCTCCACTTCCGCATAAATCAACTATCACAAACACACAGTGTTATCACATTTTGAACACTCTACAAGCACATTCTCATGGCAAGCACGAGTACCCAAAAGCTCCCAAACAAAACAAATGACGTACATGTAGTCGTAATCTCCTTAAACCTGTGTATTGTATTGTGACGAAATTAAAATCAAAGGCGTCTGGGTGAAGAAAATATATTTTGAACCATAATAATACCTACAAGTATTATAATAGTAATTAAGTTGCGGAGTAGCAAGATAAAAGGTACCTAATAAGGTTAATTAATACCAAGGATGATATAGACTGGATTAGCAATCGCCATAGTACAGATCGGCTGCGGAAAAATAGTTCGATTATTAAATCTAGATGGCGCTGACATATAATATATACATTTGTAGTACCTAATATGAAACATCTGTAGTCTTATTGTTTTGCTTTCAAAGCCTCGGGCTATATTTCAGCGCCATCTAGATTTAATAATCGAACTATTTTTCTGCAGACGATCTGTACTATGGCTATGGCGATTGCTAATCCAGTTTACAGGGTTATTTTTAATTCACTGACATCCTCTTAACCCTGAATTCCTATCACTCAAACAAATGTTTTTTGTTTTACGACTTTTTAAAATGAAGCACTTTTTTTCCCATACAAATACACAGAGTATCGTAAAAATAAGAGGAAATCTCAAATTTTCAAAACGTTATTACACCAAAAATATTAAGTTATGACAAAAGCCGTAAAACAAAAAACATTTGTTTAAGTGGTAGGAGTTTAGGGTTAAAAGGATGCTAGTGAATTACAAATAACCCTGTATATGATCCTTGTTAATACGGACCTCCACAATTTACCCCCTGAATCATTAAATTAAAAAAAAAACTCTACGAATTAATAATTGATTTGTACGTTATAAAGCACACAGGGATTTACGAGGTTACATACACGCTTTAGGAGTCCATGGATTAGTCTATATTACTATTACCTACCTATAAAAAATATTCTTTTTCCCCTACTTGTAACTTCATTGTCGCTTTAGCACTCGATTCTTTTACCGCACGATAGCTACAGGTCCAGTAAGGCGGCATCCGATAAAAGTCGGCGAGTGTCCGACGTATAAATAAATATATTCATTAGGTGACACCCACGCTGCGCCGGGGCACTAAATCCTCCGTGTATCGCCTCTGTCTGGGGCGACACGCCGCGGCCACTTTCAACGGTTGAAAAAAAAATGGATCTGAGCCTCCTTATCCTTTATGTGGAAGAGTGTGTTCCTTGACTTGGTAGGTAGGTACGTGGTTACTATCAGAAAGTGTTTCAGAAACTGGTCGTTATTTCTTGGGATTTTTTTGACAAAAGGACTGGGTACTAGAAATCTTGAAATTTTTCTCTGCTGACTGTGAAAAATGTGATGTATAGTGGTTTTTAAAATTCCATATTAGAAGAGTGTCAATTTGTCTCAGGGCTGAAGAGATCGCTTAAACCGTAATGTGATGTAGGTAAGTGTATAATAAAAATAAAAATCAAGGGGTGAAGAGTTACGTACGTGTTTTTTTAGGGTTCTATACCCCAAAAGGAATAAACGAAATCGTTATAACGTTATATCGCTCTCTGGCTGAGCGTGTGTCAGGTTCTACTAGGACTATTTTCTAAGGAACGGTTGAAGAAGCTGATATTAATATCAAAGATCGACCCTAGGGTTATGATCAAAAGTATATCTACGCGATCCAAAATACAACTTTTTGAAAGTTCATTTTTACTTATACTTAAACCAACCCCCAATCGTCATCAAAACCCGACGAAAGTATTTTCCGATGTCATAGAATAATAAAGTTTTATAAAATGTAAGTCGCAACACAAATAAAGGCAAAATCCGAAAATATTTATTGTAGTCAAGGATGATATAGACTGAATTGGCAGTCGCCATAGTTCGGATCGGCCGCGGTTTTTGTAGTTCGATTATTAAATCTAGATGGCGCTGAAATATAGCCAGAGGCTTTGAAGGCAAAACAATAAGACTACAGATGTTTCATATTACTACAAATGTATTATTTTTCAAAAATATTGCATAATAATACATTTGCAGTGATATGAAATATCTGTAGTCTTATTGTTTTGTCTTCAAAGCCTCTGGCTATATTTCAGCGCCATCTAGATTTAATAATCGAACTACAAAAACCGCGGCCGATCTGCACTATGGCGACATCCAATCCAGTCTATATCATCCTTAAATAAATAAATAAAATAAATAAATAAATAAATCTTTATTCAAAAATACTTTTACAATATAACATCTATAGTCTAAACATACAAAAGGTAAGAAACAACTTATGCCTGAACTAGGATGTTCCTGTGTTTCAGGCGAAAAGGACTTATAAACTATCTTAAATTAACACTTGCAAAAAACAGTAGTTCTTAATAACTTAGCTAAATTACAAAACACTATAAATAACAAAATATGAAAAATGTTCATTTCGAAATACTCAATAGTTTCTCTGTATCTTCGTAGGATAGTTTTTGAAGTTCATCTTGGAGAATTTTCTTAGTTATTTTTTAAGTAAGAGGATATTATGCCCCACTTGGCGTTTAATCTATTGTAAAGAAATGGTCTTGATTGTAGTATAAGTACAAACTTTCTTTTTGTTTGTTTTTAAATTTGCACTTGCTCTTGACGCGTGCACCCGCCGCGCACTTAGCCGGTTTTTGTAAAAAATAGTTTCTATAGCTCTGCTTTTTTAGATTTTGTGTCTTTTTTAGTGTAGTCACCTCACTAAGGTACCTACTGGAGTATATTATTTTCAAATGAAAAGACAATAATTTCATGTTATCATAATTTTATTCTTACTAGCTGTTGCGCGCGGGTATAAAAATAGCCTACGACCTATTCTCATATCTACCAAAGATAAAGAAAAAAATTCACAAAAGTTGGTCAAGCCGTTTCGGTGAAGTTCGATAGCAAACATCGTGACACGAGATTTTTATATAATACTAGCTGATCCCGCAAACGTTGTTTTGCCATAAGTTATAGCCTACGACCTATTCTCAGACCTGCCGAATACAGAGAAAAAAAGTTTCATAAAAATCGGTCGAGCCGTTTCGGAGGAGTTCGGTAACAAACACCGTGACACGAGATTTTAAATATTAGATTATTAGATGTTACAAGTTCTTCATAATTATTATACTGCTGTTTTTTATGAATATATGTAGGTAGGATACATGTGTTTTCATATCAATAACTTTTCATCCTGTCATTTTGATTCATTTGTTGGCTATTGCAGATATTATACCTACGTACGTACCTTACTATTAATAGTTATTTATTTATACTACTAGTATTTAATTACAACACAGTATTTAGTAAGTCAGTTTACTTATTTAAAAAAGAGAGTTAAAAAAAGCTGTATAAGAACTATTCAATCTATATTATTTTGTTAAACTTGTGGTAAATAATAATTACTGTGGTAGTGTGTAAAAAATATTAAATCGACAATGGAAAGGTAAAATCACTAAAGCGCCATATATGATATGTGGCGCTTTAGCGATTTTACCTCTCCATTGTCGAAATGCTATAGGCAAAATCTTGAAACCTGCTATATAATTATATTCTAGAAAGGGTCTTTCGCGTAATTCAAAGCTTCTTTAATCACACAGCAATTTTTTATTCCTTTTAATTACACAAAACGTTTTGCAATGATAATGATACCAAGCATCTGCTAATATACTTACAACTCGGGTAACAAGGGCTGTATACCCTTTACAGTACCTACTGTATTTTGTATGTTAAACGTTTGTAGATTTATCGGATAAAAGTAGTGCATAAAGCTGTCCCTGAGGGTTTAGCACACCAGCATTTACTGCTGGCATAATGCATCTATCCCTGTCGCGCACGCATATTGGGTAGAAAGGGATATGTGGTGTGCTTGCGACAATACCAACATTATTACAAAGTATTATCTCGTAATTAGCCAATCATTAAGTGTATTCAGGATAAATTGCTGCGGTTAAATCCCGGGAACAGATTGCAGCGGCGACGCCATATGACGGATAATTTTCACTTTCATGTTTCAATAATATTTTATGCTTTTAGTGATTTTTTTTAGTTCTTGATTATACAGTGCAGCTCCTGTGGTACTACTGTATTTAAATACGACACAAAGCCGTCCACAACAATATCGAAAAGGACAAAACACTCCTAAACATCTGATACATTCTAAGAACTATACAAATAGATTTATTTACGTTAGACATTTTTTAAATAGGTACATGGTTCTATAAGGTATTAAAGACGGTAATTGTACCCACTATGCTTATCTACAACATTTTTATTAAAAAATTATGTGCAGTAATGTGACTGATAGATAATCTTTGTTATAGCCTAAACCAATGGAATAAGAAACTTAAAATCTGATCGTCATATAAAAGGGCTAAGCACCTTGAGTAGGTAGGTATCATAAGAATATGTGCAGTAAAAAGCGATTATTCTTTTCGCATGGTAGATGACAGATCTATGGCTCAGGCCTGAAATGTCTGTTTTCCTAAAATGTCTGCTTTTCCATAATATATCACGTCTTTTTATACAAAATACGTCACATATTATGGAAAAGCAGACATTTTGGGAAAGATACATTTTAGGAAAACGGACATTTCAGGCCTGAGCCGAACAGATTTATACTTTCCTGCGGCCAAGATGCAGGTACAGTCAGGTTCAAATACAGTCACAACTTAAGTCTAACTTAAACCTATTTTTATATGTGAGTAGGTACTTGATTTCTGTAATGACAGTTAAGTCACTACTACTTATATATTTGCTTTACACTATTTATCACAACTTTCTAACAAAATGTTAGTTACGAAAAAATGCAAAAAACTTCTCTAGTACGAAATAAACAAAAAAACACATTTCATAAGTAGGAGGACGAAAATAAAAACTTTAACTATTTACTAGGTAGTGGTCACCCATGTCTCGTAAATTAAAATATAAATAGAAAATATTTAATTTGACAGGTATCTATCTATGACTTAGCATACAAAATGTACTTAATACGAAATATTTTGTTTTTGAATCGCAGTTCCATTAATCAATATCTTGCCATCAGTAAGTTCTCACTAAGCTGATAAGTTATTCAGTAATGCCATGTTTTAAAGTTAAAGTAAGTACCCGACCATAACAAGTTTAGATTTACGAATCTATTCCTCAATTTAATTAATATGGAGCGCAACCGCTAGTACCGCGGTTATTAGAACGGATGTTAAGCATGGTCAACTAGAACCGCTCTTAATTAAAAAGCGAATAATAACACTGCATCCATCTCGAAATACACCTCATTTCTATTACTAGCGAGAGCGAGACGGGTATACATTAACACCTTCGCCAAAGAGAACTGGTAAAAGATCACCTGTGCTCACTACCGTAATTCTACCGGTGGTAGAGCACCTGTCCCTTTCATGCGATTCAAGCTTAAGCTGAACTGAACGAGTGCGAGTAGGAGTAGTTTTATTTGTGTCCAAGACCAAACGATTTTAAGTACAGTTTTTGAAGCATATAAAAATGAATCTTAAGACTAGGTAAGTTGGAGTTTGATATTGTGTGTTAGAAATAAAGTGTTTGAATTTAAAACTCAAGAACGGGACGGAAGGTTACAATCGAATCGAGCGTTGCCGTAATTTTTGACGCGTTCGGAAATCGAATTAAGAGCGTTAGAGTGAGAGGTGCACGGAGGCTCGAGTCCGTGGAGGCTTTTTGTTATTGTTCGGCGGCGGTGATTTTTTCCGAGGCGTGCGAATGGGAGTGGGCGCGAGTGGGCGCGCCGGTGAGCCAAGCGCGATCTTCAGTGTTCTGGCTGAGCTTCGAGCGAGCGCGTGCGAGGCGAGTGGCGTCCGTGTCTCCTGTATACTGAGCTGTGCGTGGACTGTCTGGTGCATGTTGGTGCCGCGTGGCGTCGCGTCGGAAGGGTCGACATGTTGATATCTGCGGGCAGCGGCCCCACGCCCGAGTTTTCGCCTGCGTCGTGCTGCGCGCCCTGGAAGATGGAGCCGGCGCCGCCTGCGCCCGCGCCCATTTCCCAGCCCCTCAACATATCTCCTAATGGTGAGTACCTACTCATCCTTACCTATTTACCCCTAAATGGTGAATGGATATCAACTAGGTAGGCGTGTTCCATCTTAGACCTTGTCTACACTTACCACCAGGCGTAATAGCGGTCAAATCAAACGCATGGCTATTAGGTATATATAAAAAACCTTGTTAGACTAAGGTTTCCTAAAGTACAATACAATACAATACAAAATATTCCTATTTTATTCTTTAGTAGTATATGTATCACGGTTTTTTTTTGTGGAGTGTATCACTTGGCCAAAATATTGTATAAATAAGTGATTAAAAAGATGTATACCTACAAACTTTACTATTATCAATTATCATCATGTCAATTCATGGATGAAGTGGTAAAAGTGAAGGAATAAATACGAAAAAAGGTAGGTAAATATACAAAATGCCCCATTCGGCCGAAGTTTATTCGAAAGAAAATTCATAAATATAACTATTAGCTAAAGGTTTTAACCAAGTAACACATTCTGACAACTGTTAATCGACAACAAGTACAGTCTTCTATTTACTCTAGCCTAAAAAAATCTGGTAGGTAGGTATTTTAAGGGATATTCTGATCCAAAAATATTCTAGGTTAAGTTTTTTGCTGAAATGTAAGAAATTGTTAGGAAAAAAAATTGTATCCTTTACATTACAATTATCAATTTAAATGTTGCATTGTCATTGAAGCACTGCAAATATACCAAGTTTTAAGTTAATCGGGCTATGAGAAGTGCGTAAAATCCGAGTTGCAAAGTTTTTGACATAGTTAATTTGGCTATAGTGAAGCTAATAGGCTTGTTAAAAACACAACATCTATTGCCAATCTTGCCTACTTACTTCTCTATTAATTGTAAGTATTGTAAAGTTAAAGGTTCCGGGTATTTCCATATTTTTATAATTCTACACTCATAAAACTCTTCTCCGACCACCAAGTCGACAGAACCCTGCGGCTCTCATCTTCAGTGGTTTGCCCTCTAGGTATCTTAAACTACCTAAGAAACCAAACTTACCTACCTAGAGTCCTTAAAGTGGAACTTTTAATGGACTAACCGCGGAAAACAGATGAAGAAAAATTTGACTAATCAGGAATTGTACAAAAACGGAAATTCACGAAAGCGTTCGAAGCATAGGTGAAATACTTAAAATTAAATATGTCAACCATGAATTATATTTTACCACCTAAGTATCAGTCAATTCAAAACCTATCAATCAAAATTTGTTCTCTTATAAACTGAATGAAGTTTTTGTTAAAAATTTCATTTTTAAAGCAAGCTTTATAGCTGACTGTACTTTTTGTTGACTCTACTTGTATTGTCATCCGACCTACATAAGTATACCTAATTTCAAGTAAATCCGACAACTGGAAGTGGGTCAAATTCGACTTCCAAGATTTGACCGTACATAAGTACATAGATACGACTACATAGGCACCTTGCAGGTTAAATAAAAGCTTGTAAAATAGTTTTATTTTTTGCGTAACAATAATTAGGTTAGATTCACATTTCAAATATTAGGGGTGATAATTGTTCTCAGTAAAAAAATATATTGTATTTTGCAGACTCTCATGCTATTCTTTCTTTATTAAAAGAAAACTTATAAATCTTAATCAGAACAAAGTAATATATTTCTGTGGTAATATCCTTTACACAGATAACGAAAGACCGTGAAGGTTCTAGCACTTTTACTATGTCCTCGCATCAAAAATACAAGTTCGTAGGTAGGTATATCCTATTATGACTATAGAAAGCAAAATTTATTCTATTTTACAATGGGCAACATCAGTGTGTATGGTCAGAGAACTTTGCGCAGCTTGCCCGCTCTTAGGGGGGTGATCCATTGGCGAGCAAAACCACCGGTACGCCAACGAACTCGCGAGCCAACGGTCTAAAACCGCCAATGGAGCACTTAAAAGTCTGCGGACTTTAGAATTTCAAGTATGCAACAGTGAGCCAGCGAGCAAATCCGACGGTTTTTAAGTCCGCAAATGGATCACCCCCTTTAGGGTCTCCCAAAATCTATCGATGCGGAATCGGCTTCAGCCGATCGGAAAAACCTTAATGTCAACGCAATAAAAGCGAAAAAGACGTCGATCAGCTCGGCTTCTTTCGGCCCGCGTAGCCAAGCCGATCGACGTCTTTTTCGCTCTTATTGCGTTGACTTAAAGGTTTTCCGATCGACTGAAGCCGATTCCCCGTCTATAGATTTGGGGAGACCCTTATTGTATTTGATGGAAACTGCATAACAACAACCATTTTCTTTTTCGTTAATGCAGTTTTCTTACTTAGTTATTTTCTTATTGTGCGTGCGAGCAAGTACGAAAATTTTAACACCCTCGTCTGGGGAACATAATCAAAATTCTTTAACTGACTGAGACAAGAACTATGTTTGAATTTTATGTTTGAAGTACCTATAAAAATAGCTTGTTGAGCTGATCCCCGACGGGCAGAAGCTTATTTTTTTTAATTAAAAAACCATAGAACATATGCCAGAGCATATCAGGATATGCCTTGGAATATGAACTGAGGATAAAAGAAGTGTGATTGTTCATTGTGGAGAGACAAGTAAGCGTTTATAAATTCGGTGAATAAGACCTTATTCGTTAAAACGATAACACGATGGTACCTCATGAAGGTTCAAAACAGTCTATAAGATATCATGTCCTTTGAGACTTGAATACAGTATCTGAAATTTGTGTAAGAGTAAAATATCAAAATTATATGATTTTATGTATTTGCTTGATTATTATGAAATAATTTTAATGTTTGAATTTAACAAACAGGATAAGAGTATTCACCTAACATACATTTAAGGTCGCACCCTACATTTAACATTATTGTCACCGCAGACCAATTTCATAAACCAGCTAAAGTTTTTAACATTGGCTACCAAATGCTAAAACGTAGAAATCTTTAAGAGAGAGAGCGCAGTACAGAGGTATAGGCCTCGCTGTAGTAGTGCTATTTATAGGAAAAATGCCTATAATGTGAGCATAATGATATACAATGGCATTCCATATGAACTGAATGTCCTACATGAATTCTTGAATTCAAGATGAAATTTGGTAAATGGTTATTGGAACGTTGCTTTTACAGTATAGAGGAATTTTATAAATTTGGATTGACATGTAATTGATGGATAATTGAATTGTGTTCAGAATTGGTATAATTTAATGATTCAATTAAAAAAATCAGACATTTTTCCATTTAATTATTGTTTATAATTGATTGATGGTTCCATTTATTAATTGTTGTATTTTTTATTTTTAACTTTTGTTTAATATTTGCATGTCGTTTCCTGGCCAACTGAATACGTACCATAACATCTTGTACCTTTATTTATGTATATATTCTGGCAAATAAAGTGGGTATTCTTATTCTTTATAAATATACCTAAATATAAAATAATAAAGGTGTACAAATTGGGTTGTAATAAATTGTCGGCGGTTTTTTCCGGATACCGCGACGCCGGCGCATGACAGACATGCCATGGCTTTTAACATTGGTATGAAAAACATATCAGTCAGCCTTAGGTCAGAGATCATTGAAAAAAGAAAAAATAAAAAATGTTTATTGGTTTAAACAAACAGTTTTAACAAAATATGGTTGGGATCTCCTTTTAAGCAAAAACAATGCTTGTGCCAGGAGACCCCGCTCCTCCACTCAGAGTATTCATGAGTATAAACCAATAATATTAACTAACTTAAATAAGATAACTTAAAATTATGCATGCGCGTGTGTGTGTGTGTGTGTGTGTGTGTGTGTGTTCGCATGCGTGCGTGCAAGTGTGTGTATATGTGTGCGTGTGCATTCGTGTGTGTGTAATAATTTACTAAAAACCATATACCCTCCATTTATTTTCTGTATTGTTTTCTTTGTGCTGGACAATAAAGAGTTATTGTATTGTATTATGTTGTATTTTTCTTAATAGTACACCTTCAACATTCACAGTTAAGTCTTAAAACAATAGCACTTCTATTTCCTCGTAACTTAGCTTTTTTAGCCATAACTTCACAGTTCTTTTACAGTCAGAGACTAGCATAGGGAAAATGTTTAGTTCCTTATTTACAATATTATAAAGCCTAGCGGACTGAGAGCCAAACAGTCTCTTAGCAAACTTTGAGTTTGTAGGGGGAAATGGGACAGCATTTCCTCTTCTACTACTGATTACAGTGGTTGGTTCATACATTGTGGTCTTATGTAATTTTACAATTGTATTTACTACAAACAGTTGTCTTATGGACAATAATTCACATTCTCTATATAATTCAGAAGTAGGGAATCTATATGTTTTAGAGAACATCACTTTAAGAAGACACCTTTGCGCTCTTTCAACCTCAATGAATTTCGTTTTGTTAGCCCCACCCCATATTGGGATGCAGTAGGTCATAATGGATTGGGCTAATGCAATATATATTTGTTTTATTAGATTCGTGGAGGTGACATGCCTTAATATTTTAAAGATCCATGCTAGTTTTCTAATCCTCCCATTAAGATATTCAATGTGATTATGCCAAGAGAGACGTTGGTCCAGTATTACTCCAAGATATTTGGTTGAGGAGACCCTTTTAGTTTCAGCACAATTGCATCCCCTAGTATCAAAAGCTCACAATTATGTAATGGTAACGCCACCAGAGTTGAGGCCACGCACACAACCACATCTCATGTAATGACAGCGGAATTTTGACGTTGTGTTGACGTTTAACAACAACACAACGTCAAAATCCCGCTGTC
Organism: Archips xylosteana; assembly: GCA_947563465.1. Taxonomy (NCBI): domain Eukaryota; kingdom Metazoa; phylum Arthropoda; class Insecta; order Lepidoptera; family Tortricidae; genus Archips; species Archips xylosteana. Next base: position 10,726,996 of record OX387349.1, read on the forward strand.
ATTACAAGAGATGTGGTTGTGTGCGTGGCCTCAACTCTGGTGGCGTTACCTATATTATCAACTTCATTCAAGTCTCCCATTCATTCATTCATCATTGTTCTATAAGTTTATCTCATAAAATTATTGAACTACTACAACAAGTGGTATTCTTGAAAATTAACATTTAATCTTGCCTTTCTTCTAGTCATGGTTTCTAAATAGTTCTCAGATTGAAACCCATTTAGAAATAAAATTCAATTAAAAAATTCTATACCAACTCGCTGTTTTGTCTGGATATTAAGAAGGAATTATATAATTTTATAGGATAAAAATACTATCCTACGTGTTAATGTAGGTCATAAGTGTCATAACATAAAACATCTGTGTGCTAAACAAATTACCTACTTAAGAAAATGTTTTGCAGGTTTGGCGTATCTTTCTTGTTGTTAGTTACATGTATATGATTTGTAATGTACCTACCTCACACACAATACACACTCACACACACACGCATACACACACACACACACACACACACACACACACACACACACACACACATACATACACACACACACACACCTACACACATAGACCTAAATGATGATGACCACTCCCTTGATAAATTTATATTTTAAGAATTGGGATCCTTTTTAATTATAATATTATTGAAGAAAAAAATGTTGTTTAGTAGGCACATTATAGCATCAAAAAAACTTAAATAAGAAACGGTGTTTAAAGTAAGTATCTAATGTCTTTGATGTTTAAATTCGTAACTATACGACTGCTGAGAGAAACAGAATTTACTATTTTTAGGGCTTATTATAATATGTATCTATTTAAAAAATAAAATCGAAAATTTGCAGCCAAATTACATTAATTAATCGGCCCTACAAGCAAAAATACTTAAATTTATCTTTAGCACAATCTATATAAATTTAGCATTATATTATAATCTAACGTCAGTGTGTTGATATTTAAGATTTGATAAATTAAATAATAAGCAGATCGAAGTGTCAACGCAAAAATAAACTAAAATAAAAAAAACATGTATTGATTTAATACACAACATACTAGCTCGCTTAGAATGAAGTTCCCTATCATGGGAAATCCAGGAAATACTTTCTTAGCACACCTCTATGGCTCTCAAGGAATACCTCTGCCAAGTTTAAAGTCTCTACTCTAGCCATTTAGGCTGTGCCTTGTCTGTCAGTTGTCTGTTAGTTAGTCATCTTACTTTTTTATATACTCTAGATAATACCTATTTGAGAAAGTTTTGTGAAAGAAGCGCTTCTCCTATCTTACTGAACGTACGGATCTATCAAGAGCCGTCATGAAAAGTATGCATACAAGGGGTTGACCGTCATTTGTCATCACATCACCCAGCTGCCGCGATGAGTGAGCGAAAAGTGCCACAGGACATTGTCTGCATTGCACGCCGATCGAACTAATTAATCGGTAGATCGACCGCTAGATTGCCCGGTAGCATTTCCGGCGAAGGTTGCTCAATATTCACTAGACGATATTAGTATACAGCGATCCGTTTCAAACGTTTTGATTAACGATACCAAACAAATCGACAGCGAGAAACGGAATTTACGACCGCGACCAAAGACATCGCTGACAATTTTGTCTGATGTAAGATAGCAGTTAAGAGTAGCCAAGCAGTTCTAGTAGCTCGTATAAGAGCCCAGATAATAATCTATATGGAAATCATAAAATTAGAAAAATTATAAAATCTTCATTAGCTACTAATTAACAAAGATAATAATTAGTCTCGATGTTGTAAATTGGCTTAAAATACACATGTTTATGTGTGAGTCACGAACAGTTTGAGAGCGAGCTAGGTTGCGATAACGTGAAGTCTGTTTTTCACGTCAACGTTTACATTGAGGCAGGTTTGATCAGGTGCACTAATAAATCTAATTAACATTTAAATGGTGATCACGCATAATAATCAGCTGGCTTGGTAAACTGAGACGATGCTGCTTAATTAGTAGACAATTGTAACTATGTATTAATGGGGCGTAAAGTCGGCTACAACATTCAGGCTGTTTTGTGAGCGCCGCGCACACTTGTACACACTCGCTGACAGTGTTTGACGCAAGAATAGCAGCATTCCGTAAAACCCCAACATATTTTTTGTATGCCGCTTTAAATACTTCAAACAATATCGACGTGGTTAAGCGCGAGAAGAACAATAACTTGGTATTAATTATTATTCAAAATGTACAATTTATTGAATTGTCTTATCTAACCAGGTCCTCAATTCTATTCAACATAGTGTGAGAGAAATAAAAGCCTATTTCTGTTGTTTATTTTTGTTCTACGGTTCTCCAATAATACTAAAAATAAAGGCTCATAACTAAGTTTGTTTCTGAGCATAGGGCACGTAGCATTTTTGAATGATGAAAATGTTAAAACCATGTGAATATGCGGTAAACAATTACAATAAAGTAAATATCTTATTTTATTAGCTTGAGGTAATTTAACCGACAAAGTTATTAACCCGTATTGAGGGTTTAAAAAGAAAAGCATTAAATGATTTTTTTTGTCATTAAAATATATTTTCTCTGAAGCCGGAATTCACAAGCTTGCCATGTACTCTTTTAACTACGAAAACCAAAACAGATCCACTTACAATTTTGAGCAAAAAGAACCCCATGTGATGTGACCTCTAATATAAGAGGCAAAATATTTTTTATTAAATAATTTATTAAATTCTTAAATAATGTTATGAATAGCGTAAACTAACGTACTAAACACGTAAAGTAAAAAAAAAACTATTCGTATTTATTTATATCAATTTATGGCTGTTCATTAAGTACCTACTTTTCTATCATACAATAGTTCCCGTAGTAGCCAAACGGCCAAGCCACATATTTTGACTAAGGTGTGAAGTTTGTGCAGTTAGGGCGAGTAGAGTTAGGAAGCTTGGCTCTATATGAGACGATAACTTAAATATGAAATATGGTCTCGTCTTGGCAACATTTTACATGAAAATGTTTTTGGTGGGATTTCACTTCTTTTTGTAAATTACTTAAGACAGTATTTTTTCAAAACTTCCAATTTAAAAAAAAAAGTACAAAGTTTTTCAAAAGTTCCAAGTTCTATAATTTTATGTTGTTTGTATACGTACTAGCTTACATACACAATTTCAGCTTTCTAGGACTTCAGGAAGTACCCTAAGAATTTTGATGATCATCATTGAGTCAGTGACGAAATCAGAGTTTTTAAGATATCAATAAAATTTAAAGTATAAGATCTATGCAATTGTAACTGTAATTTTTAATGAATCTACTATTGACATCATATCGCGAGAATTTTGTTTATTTGGTATAATCCAAACTCATGACTGTTATGAGGGTTAAAAAAACGACGCAGCGCTTTGAGAAAAGGTAGTAATGCCCTTGCGCTTCGCTTGGCTCGTCTTGGCGGGGGCACTACCATGCCCCCAGATAATTTAATTAGAAATATACATAAATTAATAATACAAATATTAATAATAGAGGATAGGCATTGTACAGTCATCCTCACATCCGTATCTGCATATTCGTCTTCTTGTTCCTCCAATACTAATGGAAACCGCTCTAATTATTGATAGGTATTTGTGTTTGTTTACACAAATGTCTAATATAAAATGGTCTAAAATGTCTCATTATCAAAACGTACAACGGTCAAAAAGTATGTAAATGTAAACATGTTATAATGAACAAAAGACAAAAGAATTAGATGCCACAAAAACGTAAGAGACTAATTATATGACAGAAAGTACGAACAGAAATTAAATTACCATGATCCAAAAATGTTCAATGGTTTAGAAAATCCCTTTGTCAAATTTTACAAAAGTCAAAAAGTGTATTAATGTCAATGAGCATATTCAGTCAATTGGATTTTGTACATTTTGACTCCCATTATTCTGTCGTAAAAATTTTCAAACGCAAGGGCATATTTTGACTGCAGTGAATCTGCTTTGGAAACATTCTGACCTAAAGAACATGTTGGCCAAAGCATGTTCTGCCCCTAAAATATTCAGATAGAATGACTAGGTGGTACAAACATTTTGTACTTTTTGACAATGTTACATCTAAACATTTTACGGATGCATATGCCCAAGCATTTGTACCAAAATGAGCTGTTACCGAGCCATCTTATTATTTTGCACTCCTAGATCAAGACTCGACTAATTCAAAATAATCCACCATTTAATTGAGACCTTCCTGAAAGTAGACGAAGTCTAAATTAGAATGGGGATTGTTTTGAGTTAGTTGACTCTTTATTTAGGTGTGCGATTTGTGAGCATGAGTTCGACCATTTTTCGTTCAGTTTAAGAGATGTTTTCTTTATAAATGATTCATATTCGTTATCGACAATGCCGTCATAGGAGACTACAAGAGGATTAAATGAGGATTTAAGGTTTTCGGCGGCTAGGTCATATTTGGAATGTTTTCCACGAGTATGACATGTATTTGGGCGGTTATATGCCAGGTGAATAGAAAATAAGAGTCGACGGCAGGATTTACAATGCAAATGTCGAAGAACGTCTTCCTCGCTGACTCCCATATACCTTCCATTAGTAAGTTACCAACTAGTCCCGCTTGAAGGGGGGTTGCGACTCGCATTATTGGTTCACCTCTGATATTGCTCTTTCACTTGTAACTCTTAGCAGCTTCCACGGTCCAGGGTTAAAAAATAGCTCGTTAAATTTTGGTTACAGATGATGGTTCCGAACATTTTGACATTATTTCTGAGTGGGCAGGTAACTCAGAGTTATGCATATTGCTAACTCGGTTAACACAATCCCGCCTTGGAAAACGTCAATAGATTAATAATGAAATATCGCCAGGATTATCTTAAATGTAAAGTACTCAGATTCCAGGTTAGACGACCGGGTGTTTCTCTAACCACTAGGTTAGAGAACCTGACTACGAAGCTTGGAGTCCCAGGTTCGATTCCCGGTCGGGGCAGATATTTGTGTGAAAAATACGAATGTTTGTGCTCGAGTCTTGGATGTTTAATATCTATTTAAGTTGTTTATCCGTTGCCTTGTACCCATAACACAAACTTTGCTTACTTTGGGGCTAGATCAATTGGTGTGAATTGTCCTGTGATATTTATTATTTATTATTATTCCTGAATATTTATACACAAGCTCACTAATCGCATGTCCGTGCACTCAATTTTGTATAAAGAAACCCGTACATGAACACTTTATCGTTCGTCTGTCTCTTACGATTACGTAAAGGTATCAAGTTAAAATTAAAATTAAATACTTACGGCCTTTGATCAATTATAACTGAAGATACACATTGCCGAACAAAATCCCCTTCAAAGAATGTCCAAACTTTTTTATTTGTTTGCGTAACAATTAAAATCATCACCTACACAGAAATTTGAACCTAGTCTTTACTTCATTTCGGTTGACACTTGACAGCTAAACTTGACAATTTCACGCAACGTACTGAGAAAAAAGAAGGCCACTTTTATCAAAGTGGCGCTCATTTGGCTCAGATATTTTCGGGCGCGCGACTGTGGATCTACAGTTATAATTGATCAAAGCTTACGGCTTAATACGGTCTTTTGTAACAGTATGAAATTGTAAAACATACACAAAAGTGTAAAATTATATTCTCAATAAGACATACCCTTTTGGAAGTATATTTCTATGCAAATACCGTGGGTATCAAAACCTTTAGGGTGTCACAATTCTCGTTGGCATATAATTATGAAATACGGCAAGAAGTTAGGCCTCACAGAACAAATAAAGAAAAAATCCGACTGCTATTGATCTGCAAAAAATACTCTATTCTTCACAGAAATACGATAAATTGTTGCTTGTTTTTTCATTTTAATGGAACCATCAGCAGTTTTTACATTTTAGGCTAAAAATTTGTGATATTTATTTTAAATAAACCTCCACATTAAGAATTAAATTGCAATGTACATAGTATTGTTCAGACTGTCTTGCAGATTTTTTTTTCTCATGTCTATTAAAACAATATCATAATGACTATCAAAACAAAACAAACAAAGACTAGTTGTATGAAAAGCGACCCGTTATTTTTGGTCGTCAGAATAGGTAGAGCCGTATTCACATAATTAATTATATCTGCTCACTTTGTCTTATTGCCATTCATATGAGTCGTTTTCAAAAAAAGTGTACACAATTAAGGGACTTAATAAAAACAAAACTTAATTGATTCCTTTGTGTGACGAAAGTTACCCATATACATATTTTGTATGACTAACTTTCGTAACACAAAGGAAGCGATCGTGATTTTGTTTAGATTAAGCCCTTAACAATGTACATTTTTTTAAAACGACTCATACACCTGGAGAAAGTGATGTGAAAAAGTTTAGGACCTAATGACAGCGTTTTATATTTACGTAATTAAATATCTTTTGCCCACGACTTCCTCCGCGCACAGACTAATCGACAAGTCCCGTTCTTAACCGGAAATTCCAAAATCCCTTCTCACTGCACCTCTAATGATCCTAAAAGACGATATCTGCCAAGTATCTACAGTTACAGAGATAAAGTTACTTTGAATTGAATATATTTCGTTTATTTTTATCCCGTGGGAATTATCTCCGTAAGAAACTTCTACAAAGTATTAGAAATCTATATAAAAAATTCAAAGTCATTACCAAGTTATGGCGTGACCAATGGAAATAGGGATTTATTTTAAGATATATTATAAATACATAGATTAATTAATAAAGGATTCCATTATCGCCAAATTACATTTTGTGGCTACATATTTACACCCAAGTTATCATTCAATAGTAAACAGCTAAATTTCATGTCTGATGCCATAAAATCATAAAATTATATTTATTTAGTGTTCTTGACACGAATAAAAGTTATATCCAATACCATTTACATATTAAGCCAGTCTTTTAATTCTAACCGATCGCTTTTAATTGATTCTACTTATCGTAATTAATTGTCATCAGGACTTTGCTTTTTACCAAAGACAATACAATCATTGCTTTACGTCTTCGTGCTATTTACATGCCATTAATTCTTACTTTTGTATACTGAAAGTTCTCATCGTTCCAGAAACGTCACACAAGCCTCATTAGGTTTATTTATTTAAAGCTCACATCCGTTGTTCGATGAACTTCCCGCAAGGACCATTAAATCTTCGCAGATCTCCATTGAATATGCAACGACTCAACTACCGCATTAATCGAAAGCATGCCAGTGAAGTTGAAGCGGAATGTAATGATTTAAAGTCCTCGGTAATCTTCAACGCGTAAATTGTACTAAATCCCTTCGAAGTTTTCTAGGCGACAGCGTACCTAAATATACTAAAACAATTTTTTATCTAATAATAGGGAATAAGAACGATATTTTTTTTTGCAGAAACAAATACCTATGTATTTTTGAAACAAATAAAAACTAATCTTGCTTTTCCGCTTATTGAGTATAATAAAGTAATTGATTTTAGTTCGTTAATATGAGCTTTTACAAAATTAAGCCTGATTTAACATTTAACATTATGCACGGCAACAGTTTTTAAAGATTCACGGTCACATTAAACATATTTGAAGGGATGTAGACAGAGCACGATCCACACAATGTTAACATCTATCCACAAGTCTTTGAGTTTAGCCATGAATTATACACTGTGTTATAAAATGTACCTAACTGAAATATTTCAGCAGATTGTCGGGCAAATTTGACCAAGCACCTTTAAAGTAAACAACCGATCATGAAGAAAAATCCTATGGGCATAGTTTAAAAAAATAATAATAAAAAATAATATTAGGACCTCTTGCTTTCGTAGCAGTTTGACACCCTGGAAAGAACAAGGGATAGTTTTTTTCCGGAATATTGCATAGTTCCCACAGGATAGCGATGAACAATTTCTTTTTAGACGAAGTCGCGGGCAACAACTAGTAGTTTATAACTTGGATTAACATATACATATAGAATAGTTTAACCCCCTGTTTCACCATCCATTGATCAAATTTATTTGACGGATAAATATGATGCCGTCTCTGTTTGTTTTGTTCGAATAGACGGAGACGGCATCACATTTATCCGTCAGTTAAAATTAATCAATGGGTGGTGAAACAGCCCATTAATCTCGTTAAATTGCATAATTAAATTCTTCCTACTAATCCCACTATCCTGACCTAAATTGTGAATGAGACATTTTGCGAGGATATTTGCATGTTTCTTACTTAATAAATAATCATGCAATGACATTAGAACCGATTTGGATGACATCTGATATGAAGATAGTTTAAACTCCTGGAAAGGATATGATTTTTATTGTGTAAAATAGAAACTAAGAATACAAATATTAAGAATAACTAACAATGAGTAAAACTTAACTAAGTATATAGCGAAAAAATACGGATAATTCACGTTTATGATGATGATATTTCGTCGAGCAGCTGTGCGAGCAGAGCGGTGGCGCGCAGTGCACGTTTGGCAGCCGCCGCAACGTGCGGCTCTAAGAAGAGCTACGGATTAGTTCGAAATATGTAGAGCTAAACGCGATCATAGACGTGAGTTAGTTATATGAGTTTCACGGTAGTTTTATGTTCAAACTTAATTAAGTATGTATACACCTTGGTATACACTAAATATCTAACTTAAAAACTACTAGATTAACCCCCTGTTTCACCATCCATTGATCAAATTTATTTGACGGATAAATGTGATGCCATCTCTGTTTGTTTTGTTCGAATAGACGGAGACGGCATCACATTTATCCGTCAGTTAAAATTAGTCAATGGGTGGTGAAACAGCTCAAGTATAAAATTCTGTAAAATTGTATAGTTTCCATGGGCTAGCAATGGTTTGTTAGAAGGTTTCCACGAATGAATTCTTCGCAGACTAAGTCGCGGGCAATGGCTAGTAATGTTGTAAGTGTAAAAATTTTGATATTACTCCATCGCGCTCAAAAGTCTCAATGCATTTGGATGTAATTTGGCAAACAGGTGATTTTAGTCTGTAATCGAAAAAAATAGCAAATTTTTACTTTATCCCCACAGGATAGTAATAAAACGAAACTTTCGTAAACAAAATCACGCGCAGCAACTAATTTGAATTAAATATTCTCGAATAAAAATTTAATTTTGAATTTATCATGAGCTTTACGGTGAAGGAAAACATCGTGACGAAACCTGCATTCACCTGCGAAGAAAATCAATAGTGTGTGAAGTTCTCGATCCGCACTGGGCCCGCGTGGGAACTACGGCCCAAACCCTCTCATTCTGAGAGGACCCCTGTGCCCTGCAGTGGGACGCCTACAACCTATACAGGTTGGGATGATGATGATGATGATGATGAATTCGCAAGTACCATCAAACGAGATATTCTCATGCTATTGCAAAAACAATCTTGCAACTCCATTTATTTTTATAATTTAAACAGGTATTTTTCATTACAAATCAATATCAAATCAATATAATAGTAGTGGTAGAGCCATGTTGTAGCTAGCCGCTGCATCACGAATGGGCCGGCTCGTCCGGGGCAGTACCACCCTCTCACAGAAAACCGGCGTGAAGCAGCAGTAATCCTGCTTGCGTTTCGTACGGTCAGTGAGAGTGCCGGGGGCCCAATACCTCACCCCTTCCCTCTCCCCCTCCCTCTCCCCCTTCCCCTATTCCCTCTCCTTAAGGGCCGACAACGCACTGGCATCGCGTAAAGCGCTGCAGGTGTCTATGGACAGTGGTGATCATTTAACATCAGGTGACCCACTAGTTCGTTTGTCTGGCCTTTCTAACATAAAAAAAAAAAAATATATCATTTCGTACACACTTTTTTGAAAGTAATTTAATCTGACACGTAAATAAATGTCCATTATCATCAGCTTCATAAATTCAAACATCATTCGATGATTATTCAAACCCACAGCTTAAGCTAATCTCACGGGCAATTTAACATGAATCACTGGAAAAGAGGTTTTATTGCCGAACCGTGTGTACGGTATTTAACTTTGCTCATCAGCATAATTCATACGAATTTTTAAAACAATTCCAACGCATTTTAGTTGAATGTGGGTAATTCTTTGCAATCATAAAGGGGGCTTGCGTCTGCACTTTCGATATCGTATTGAAATTTACACGAAAGCTGGTAATTTTCCGGTTGCGCGATGACATTAATAGCAGCGAGTCTTGTCGGTGTACAATATTTTTTGTATGAAATGTTCACATTTGGCCGATCTTGTAGTTCTTGTGCAAGCTCCCCTCGCATCGCTTTGCATGTTTTAAAACGCCCTGTGTGTGCAGGTGTCCGTGTCGTACGCACCGACACACATATCTATGCTTACATGTACGGTTCGACGAACGCTGCAAAAACTCATCGTGCTCACTGCATTTTTATAGCATCGATAGTGTCATTAAGTGCCATGCAAATAATGTTCCAACATGCTTCACGGTCCTTATCTATTACTTGAAAGGTAACCTATACTATACACCTCTACACTATCAATAGACGCCAGCAATATTTAATGTGACAGCCCATCTTTAATAACCTTTGCAGACTTATCTAGACAATTTGAAAAGATAATCGCAATACTGAATAAATTTAGCATTAGTATAAAATACAAAACAAACTAATTTTCGAGCGATAAGTGTTAACTAAATAGGTGAAATAAAAGCATAAAAACTAGCGGTCATTGAAATAAGAGCGAAGACCATACGCTGCAGTCAACGTCAAGTCAATACATTCTAATCAGTGATTTATTGCCCCTAATCCTCAGCTCAGCACAAATAAGCTATCTGGTCGGCTTAATGTTGTATCAGCTCAGGCGTGAAACTCCCGCGCACCACTAAGTGGTCCTTCCAGTTTCCACTCGAAATATTTTAATAAGACCTCACTGCTCACGCACCCAAATACAGATACACACACGCACGTATCCAGATACAATATTAAAACATCGCTTCGTTCGACTCCACTTTATTTATAGTAGTAGCGACACTAAGAATCTACATTTTTGCTCTAAACGGTGTTAATTTATTGACCGTGGGCAGATAATATCACTTTTTTCCTTTCATTATTAAAGCGATTACACGAGAAATTATACCTCGATGTCCAAGTTCTTACTCGATCCAAATGGTGCATTATTAAAATATGAGCCGTGTACCGTTCACGTTAGGAGCACCTTTTGCTTGACTCCAATTCAAAGCTCGATAATGCTTTCGTCGACGGAATCGTCTTGTAGGCTCGCTAATAAAAAGTGTGAAGTTATGGACAAGTTATGCCACTTGCATTAATTTCGATGCTTAACCTGATAAACAAATTATAGTGTATTAAGTTAATAGCTTAATTTATAATTGAAAATTCATATACCTATAGCAGTATTGTTATGACCAGGTTTTTACATAATTATCTCACGTGTTAAAGACAAATGTGTTAATGTATGACTGGATGAATCAAACACGCGAAGGAATTAAAAGATAAAAGGTTTATTGAATTTTTGAACACTTTTTACAATAAATGTGCGCTCGCCGTGAGCCTCGCTAGAAGGAAGAGAAATGTTGCCAGCTTAAAAATAAATAACATTTTTTCCACTATATGTTTTGTATTAAACATAGTTGGGGGCGGGCATTGTATCATACGTACAAATAAAGTTAGATGGGTCAGCTGTTTTAAATAAAATTATAAGAGAAATTACATTACAGGCAAAGGACATAAGTTAGAGATAGCTCTACGATACACTTTTTTGTTCATCATTACATCAGCTACCCTTACATTACCATCATTGCCAGGGAATGTTTTGACAATACGAGCCATCGGCCATTTTAATGGAGAGGTGTTCATATTTCTTACAATGACTATGTCACCCTCCTTCAAATTAGGTTTCTGGTATTTCCACTTGGGACGGCTCTGGAGCTGTGTTAAATAATCATTTGACCATGACTTCCAAAAGTCTTGCTTGAGCTTTGTACACAAGTTCCAAAAGCGTAAACGATTTACTGAGGTTTCAGTGAGATCAATTTCAGGATAGCTTGTCAAAGCCGTTCCAACGAGGAAATGCCCAGGCGTTATATAATCACAATCGTTTGATATCGCAGACAGTATAGGTCTGCTATTTAATATTGCCTCTATCTGGATAATTACAGTATTGAGCTCTTCATATGTTAAACAAAGATTACCTACCACTCTTTTAAAGTGTCCAAATGTTGGTGAGTAACTAGGTATCCAATTAAATGTTATACAATTTTCAGCACAGAAATATTTTACAGCATCTCTACAATTTTTGGAGGAATGTAGGTCATACAATGCTTTTAATGTATTACACGCACCTTTAAAGGTTTTTGCATTGTCACAAAATATATTTGTGGGCATGCCACGCCGAGAAATAAATCGCTTTAGACATGCTAGAAAGGCTTCAGTTGTGAGATCCGATACGAGCTCTAAATGAATTGCTTTTACAGCAAAGCACACGAAGACCGCTATGTATCCTTTAGTTAGGTTTCCTAATACGAGCAATTTTCATAGAAAACGGACCGCAAAAGTCAATTCCGACATGCTGAAAGGGTCTACTCTGAGTGATCCTCTCTTTAGGTAAATTTCCCATTAACTGCTTGGCAGCTTCAGCTTTCATACGTACACATTTTATGCACTTGTGCACCACTTTCTTGACCTCTCGAATGCCATTTACTAAATGGTAATTTTGAGATAGAGAGCCTAAAATTAATCTAGCTCCCGCATGCATGAGCCTTAAATGCTCTCGCTCAATTATGAGATGCGTTATAAACGAATTTTTTGGAAGTATAGATGGATGGCGCCTGTCATACGACAAGTTATCAGCATTATGCAGTCTCCCTAAAGCCCTGATTACACCTTTTTTATCTAAAAATGTCAACTGGTCACTTATTGTTACAGGTTTGTCTTTAGAAAGCAACTCTAATTCCTTTGCAAAATGCTCCCTTTGAGTACAGCGCACGATAACCATCATAGACTCACGAAGCTCCTTTGAAGTTAAGTAACTGCTTGTTATTTTATTATTTTTGTTCAAGCAGTTATTGTAAAATCTATAAATAAAACCAATGACTTTTTGAAGTTTATGAACACTGGAATATCTTTTTAATAATTCATAAGGCTTTAAATTTGTTATATTGCACGCAATGTTATCCACTAAAGACTCTACGTGCGACTCTACATCAGGTAAATTAAATTTTTCTGAATTATTGTGCGAGTAATTTACATCGCTTAAGTCAGGCGAGCCATGCCACCAAAGATGGTTATCCTGCAGCTTTTGAGGCTGTACGCCTCTAGACAATAGATCAGCAGGATTGTGGTGTGTCCTAACATAAAACCAATTTGACTCTCCCGTCAACTCTACAATTTGTTTGACTCTATTGTTAACGTAGACGTTGGTTTTTACTGCTCCTGATTTTATCCATGAGAGCACAATTTGTGAATCACTATACAAGAAGACCTTGTGAGAAAATCTAACTTTTAATGTTTTACTGACTCTATGAGCTAACTGCGCCAAGAGCAAAGCACTATTCAATTCAAGTTGGGGGATGGTATGAGTTTTGTTCAATGGTGCAACTCGAGATTTTGAACATAGTAAGTTTACCTTCACAGAACCGTCTTTCATAAAAATTCTCAGGTAGAGACAGCTTCCGAAAGCCTTGAGAGATGCATCGGCATACCCCACCAACTCTACATGCGACACCAGTCCCTCATATATACCTCTATTAATATTGATTTGACCCATTTCTTTTAAATTATTTAAAAAATTACACCAGTATAGAAACTGTTTGTTGGGTACTATAGAGTCCCAGCCAATTTGCAATGACCATAGCTCTTGCATAAATAATTTGGCAACTACAACAATAGGGCCAATCAAACCGAGCGGGTCAAACATCTTCCCTATAAAGCTCAAAATTTTTCTTTTTGTATTTTGTTCATTCTGTTCATCAATATTGGGACTACAGAAGCTCAACTTATCAGAATTTATTTCAAACTTGAGACCTAATGTTTTAACAGTCTCGCTTTGGCTTATATCAATATTTTCAAATTGCCTGCGCTCAACCGGAATGTCATCTAAAACTGGACTAAAGTTAGAGCACCATTTATGTAAAGTGAAACTACCTAATTTAAGCAGCTCTACTATTTGTTTTTTCAGCTCTTGAATTGTCTCTATGTCGTCTGCACCAGAGAGTATATCATCAACAAAAGTATTTAGATACATAGCCTGCGAAGCCAAAGGATACTGCTCTTTATATCTATGTGCCAGCTCAATCAAACACCGAGTGGCCAAGAAAGTGGACGCTTTCAGACCATATGTTACAGTCTGAAGCTGCAAGCAGTTGATGGGATCTGTGGGTGAATCACGCCACAAAATGTTTTGAAGGCTAAGCTGATGTTCATTTATAAAAACATTCCGAAACATTTTTTGAATGTCACATATTAAAATAAATGGATAGGTTCTGAATAAAATTAGAATATCGAAAAGCTCACTTTGAACGACCGGCCCATTCGGCATGACGTCATTAAGTGACACTCTGCTCCGTGATTTCATTCCACCATCGAACACTACACGAAGTCGAGAGCTCTTACTGGCCTCATTAATAACAGCGTGATGTGCTAAAAAGAACACAGAACCATTTTCAATGTCATAGCTCTTAACATCAACCACTCTAGCATGTCCAAGCTCTATGTATTGGTTTATAAAATTTCTATATTGTTCAAAGAGCAATGAGTCTTTTTGCAACCTTTTTTCTAACGTTAAAAATCTATTATAGGCCACAGAGAATGAGTCTCCTAGCTGCAAGCTTTCCATTGGAGAGATAAGTGGCATATCCACATAAAAGTGATTATTTTTAATGGACATAGAGTCCTGAAATATTTTTTCAGCTTTCTGAAACTCATTATTTATGGGCTTTGATTGTTCTGGCAGCTTTTCTGTCAGCCAAAACTGTTCCATTACATTTTCCAATTTTTCAGAATTTGAAATAATAAAGTTATTAACAATATCAAATGTTACATTATTAGAAACATTTTCAGGAATATTACCAGCAATTATGTACCCAAATGTAGTATTTTGGAGTACAGGTCCACTTTGAGTTTTAACGCAACCCTGCAATAAAATATTAAAATAAACATCGGCACCAAGTAAAAGGGAAATTTCTTCGGGTATATTGAAAGTGTCATCAGCCAGCAGTATATTTTTTGGTAAATGCCAATTTGTCAAATTTATTGGCTTCTGGGGCAATTTACAAGTGATTGAGTCAATAACATGGCATTTTAAATTTAATTTCACATCATTATTGTAAGAGCCAATAGTTAACTTAACAATTTTATTTGTCTTGCTGGGCTTGTTCCCAAATCCAATTACATTATTTTGGTGCATTGTAGCATTCAAACCAAGCTGGGCAACTAGCTTTGAAGTAATAAAGGATGCCTGAGATCCCGTGTCCAGCAGGGCTCTGCAAACCATTTCTTGATTATATTTATTTAGTATTTTTACTTTAATGCTTGGCAGCAAAACACCACTGGCCACAGTATTCAAAGCATTAGTAACAGATGCAGACTCACCCTGAGAAGTTGATGGCTGCTGCTGATCATCAGCGCTCAGCACTTCTGACATCGGGTGGAGCAATGTGTTGTGCCCCTGTTTACAAATTTTGCATTTAAAAGTAAATTTACATTTGCCATCATGATTGTTGAGGCACACATTGCACTTACAATTTTTGTTTACAAATAGCTGCCGCTGAGCTACAGATAACATTTTAAAAGCAGGGCAATTATATATTTGATGGTCTTTTTTGGCACAATATCTGCAAGGCGGCAGCGACCTGGATACAACATTTGATACTTTTGAAATTGATTTATTTGTACCTTCATAGCAAGTACTTTTATTGGGATAGTATTTATTTACACTGTCATAGTAAGTGCTTTTATTTTGAGAGCTATCCTCAAGCGCTATAGCACGCTTTTCTAAATAGTCTAGAAATTTAGCCATAGTAGGCATGTTCTCCGAGTCCCTATCCAACTGGTAGGCCCGGTTTGTAATTTGATCCAGTTTTCTGGTTAAAATTGATATTAATAACATATCCCATTTATCGACGGGTTCATTTAAGTTTTTTAGCGCATGCATTTGCTGCTGAATTTGGGAAACAAACGTCCGTATAGAGGCCGCTGTGCCCTTTTGCATTATAGGCATATCTAATAAGACACCAATATGATTGGTGATTAATCGAGCCTTGTTATCAAAGCGCTTTTTTAACAATTTTATTGCTTCATTATATGATTGATTTACCAATGGAAGATTGACAATTACAGCTAGTGCATCATCCACTAGGTATTTTCTTAAATAAAATAACTTTTGAACATCAGACAAAGAGTTATTCTGCTCAATAACAGCTACAAAAAGCTCAAAAAATGGCTTAAATTTCGCAAAATCCCGGCCATCATACACTGGTATTTCAATATTTGGCAGTTTACAAGTAGATGCATTGTGACACTCGGCAGTAGTTTTCACTGCCAAATGTTTCAAAGCAGAGTTTATGTTTGCTAAAATTGAATAATATTTAGTTTCAATTTCACCAACCTCGTCATTGTCCATTTCGTCAAGGCAAAGAATATCCATTTGCACGTTCTCATAGTCCTTGAGGGTCGAGATGAGCTTTTCCTTGCGCGCCTCTAATATGTCAACACTCGCGGACGCAAAGGTTATAGGATCGTTCACAAAGTTCTCAATTCGCGTAATTGTTCCTTTATATTGGCCGCGAAGGATACGCAACTTTTTTAATTTCTCGAGTTCCTGCATTGTGCCGGACGATTTCTGGTACATGTACGTAAACAAACAATGACTGATAACGATTACACTATCGAATATGAGAAACGTCAAAGTCAAATGACAGACAGATGTCAAACGTCAGTTTTCGACGCGAAGTTGACTGCGCACCGGCGGAAATGGCGGCTGGCGCGCGCACAATACGCACACACTTCACTTAGTAGATTTGAAGTGAAAAATGTGGGTGATCGAAATACTCGATCAATTTTGTCGAGTAATGGACAGGACCTGCGGTTTTGATGATGAATGTGATGCTCCTCTACGATGATTCTCAGCCAATTTCGTTGATAGAACGAAACTGCCGGCCAGCGTAAGCAAGCGTAGGCACCCACACGACGAAAAAGTAGCCGGTATAGACGGCCGCTCACGCACACGGTTTTTTCGTGGACACTTTTCCACTGCACTGGTTATAGAACTAGCACTTTTTATATACTCGAAGGACCACTCTCGCATGGATGAATCAAACACGCGAAGGAATTAAAAGATAAAAGGTTTATTGAATTTTTGAACACTTTTTACAATAAATGTGCGCTCGCCGTGAGCCTCGCTAGAAGGAAGAGAAATGTTGCCAGCTTAAAAATAAATAACATTTTTTCCACTATATGTTTTGTATTAAACAATGACGTTTTTGTATTTATTAAGGCCACTGTGTAAGGCTAAAGGGTTTACTCGTTAATAAGGCAGTCGTTAAATTTTACATTTAAGTTCAGTAATTATGAAATACTTCACACCTATGTACATAACCACCATGAATAAACAGGGTTAAATTTGCCTTATACGGTTTTCGTCTCTGGATTGTACGAGTATGGAAGTCAAAGTCTATTTTGTTACTCAATAACTGATTAAGGCTTTTTAAATATTACTAGTGTTTATAAATATTTTCCAAATTAATCATAACATGACTAAAATAGATTTAAAAATACTTTCAGCTGACACCAAATGTCTACTGTCGATGTTATGGATACTGGAAAATCAGAAATGCACCGAAGCTTTAAACTCCCTTATTTCTGCATGAACTGCTGTCAAAGGAATAAAACATTTTATTGAACTAATTCAGACTAGATTAGAGAGTTGACGTGTCGAGGCTTGTCATCATGGAATAACAGGGAGCTTTATAGTACAGAAAATGCGCATAGACTCTTGACTATTGCATAAGCTTATAATAAAGCTCGGTCTTTTGTCACGTAATGACTCAGTAATGACTGAGCAAAGAGCTGATCGCAGCCCTTGCCGTGACATGTGATCACGGAATTGTTGCCCCTTAGGCGCATTCATTACGGAAACAAGGTAAAAAATTAATGATTTTCCAACGAGACTCGTCGTAGCAAATGAGAGGTAATTTTCTGTATGACTTATTTTATAACATCAACATTACGTGATACTGATTTACCATAAATATAAGTCATAAGTAATGTAATGTTTGCCATAATGATCATTTGCCATAACTTATTTCTCTGAATCTATTAATTGTTATGGATGGTTATAAAATAAACTTAACCTAACCTACAGAGTTCTAGAGGATATTGTGACCACTTCAAAGTTCCTGAAAAATGTACAAAAAAAATGAATAAATGATGAAAAATGTGTAAAATGTTTCAGAGAAAAAAAGAGTTATGGCAAATAATCATTACGACCAACGTTACAATATTATGACTTCCAATTTTATGGATCGCAAATGGGACCCTACTTTGGAAAGCCTTGTTCTATCAGATACTAAGGTAAACGTCTCTGTGCACGACACTGACTCAATACATGTCACCTTCAATCTTATGTCATAGTAAGAGAGGTGACAGATTGGTGTCATCTACTGGGCGTTGAAGTGTCGAGCATTGGTAGGTTTACCTTATACCATGAAATTTTTTATTTAGAACTCGTAAACCGCCTAGCGTCATGGCTAAGAAGCTCGAGATAAATTCTAAATATAATCTAACGTTTCCAAAAATATAATTTAAATAATCAACTAAACAAAAAAAGATGTCTGTAGATTCAGATGTTTGTAGGTTTTTATTGTGACAATACCCTCTAATGACGAATAATATAGTTCGCACCTTTTGCTTTTTACGGATAATCGTGAGTCGTTTTAAGCTTTTCTATATTTACAAGCTTACCTATATTTAACTTGTTCATTTATATAGGTCAAATGTTGGAAAAAGAATTTAACTAACTTTCAGCAATAAGATTGATTAGAATGGGGATTACAATACAAGTACAGTCACAACACGCTATTGTTGAGCCTCTTGCCACTGTTCATCATTTGGCCATGTAAAGCTAATCGATTTATAAAAAATTACTACGAGTATGTATTACTCGGCTAAATTATCCCGTGTTGTTGGTAGATTGATTCAACAAAAAGTAGTCAGTAATTAATAATTATTACGAATAAACTTTTAAACAAAACTTATTTCAGATCGTTGATTGAAAAGAGCGAGCTTAGTGACAAAGATATTGGTGGCAACACGGAATAGCTTTACTTAGATGCGTTTTTGTTGCTGAATATATAGTACATTACAACAGAGGCTGGGAAGTAAGGGGATGCCCCTGTTCCGGCCGAGGCTTGTATAGTGTTTTTCTCAAACATGCAATGAAATAAATAAAAAAATTCAAAAAATTAAAATTGCAAAGAAATCAACTATTGCCTATGTTTTTTTTAGGGCTGAATGCCTTGATGCCATATACCTATAAACGTCATGATGCTGTGTCACATGAAACAATAGACGATCGCTTTCCCGGCCTAGGCCTGCAATTCTGTATGAAAATCCATTACAAAGCACTCCGCAACATGGTACGCCCCGGCCTATTAGGTATTTGGAACGTAAGGTTAACATTTTTCATTACATCTTTGAGAAAAATAATAAAACAATCTCTTTTTCAGTAGCAGTGTCTCCATCATCGTCGGGCGGTGGCGGGTCCGGTACTCAACTGTACGCGGGCGCAGGATCGCATCCGCTGTCATCCCTACTGTCACAACAGAGGCTCCTCGAACTGTCACGCTTCGGGCTGCGACACTACGACATCGCGCACCATGTGCTGTCACAGCAAGGTGCTGTTACCAAGTTGCTTGGTAAGCAAGTTCAAGTAGCTTAATGAGTGTTGCCGATCGATAGTCGTATATCGATAGTCTGTCGATAATCTTTCGGTATAATCAACCAAGAAATTCTTTTCCCACCTTAAGGTTCAATATCAGTTGTACGGCTTAAAACCTAAGCCATTATCACTTAAAAGTCAATGTAAGTGAAAATGACATTCAGCCCTACTGTTTTTATTCTAATGTAGGAACTGTCAAAAAAAATGATTAAGCACTTACTTGGTCGACTATTCCTAAGTCATATCAATATTATCGGTAGCATCGGAACGAGACCATATTATTTTCAAAGTGAAATACTATAGACAGCATTAAAGTTATGAAAAACATAATTATTTTGGACTGTCGATTATAACTCACTTTCGATAACCAACGATAGAACATAACATTATGGCTAGTGTATCGACACTCAGTATCGACTGACGATAGTACTGCTTTCTAGAACTGCGATAGTACCATCGGTAGTATCAACAGTATTGTACTCCGTCACTAATAGTGAAATGAGTTGCGCTATCAATATTATCGATATTTTATCGATAATGTGACTTGTAGATGAAAACTATCGATTATGAAACTATCGATAGTGAGGTAACAAATTAGCTTACGGCCTTGCCGCGATAATATGTGCGATCGGCGGCGCCGCGAGTGATTTTTCGGTTCATTGCAGGGTCAAGACGCTAATCATTGACCAGTTAATTGGCAAAAGCGCAATGTACTAATAAATGGCTTGACGCACTGTTGGTCGCGGGTAGTCTAAGTATGTTGAGCCGTTATAAGTGCAAACGTAAAATATTCTGGTATCATTCGCGGACTGACATTTTTTTTTATTTACAATTGTCCAGTGTTTGATATTTATTTCACCTGATGGTAAGTGCAGATGAGGCTGAAGATGTAGCTAATTGTGATTTAGGTTGTCATTTTGGTAGAGTACCGCGGAAAGTGCGTGTTTTGTTTAATCCGGGTAGGTATTGTAAAGAATTAGCTTATTTAGTAAACATGCAGAAAGTAACTTATTTTGCGACATCGATTATCGACTTTAATAGAAAATTTTGCGTTTCAATGTAATCTAGCACAGCTTTTCCTAACAAAAATGATATTGGTATTGGTTCATGATATAATGTAGGTAGGTATTCAAAGATATTTTATAATTCTCTTCTCATGCTCGTAAACTTCGTATTCATGCTGGACTTGGTGCCGCATAAAATGTCTTTTTATGCTCTAGTGCTTAAAGTACAAACTTCGTCTGAGATCAATACAGATACGAACAATAAGAGTTTGTAAAATAGTTATACTTTTTTTAATAGGTACATACCTACGTTTTATGTTTATGCTATTAAATTAGACAATAAAACTAGGCTACAAACTACAAAACTCAACAAACTAAGCAATTCTAGTAATATATCATATCATAACAGTAGCAATACAAGAAAAGTATAAGGTAGTAAATTGAACAATTATTTGCACTGTTAATTAATTTCCTCTCAATCGAAGTGAAGTGTATACGTATAACTTGTTCATAATCCCATTTTACTCTTGACTTGAATATCAAAGTCTGGAGTAAAATAAAGCGTATTATGCACTTGTTGTATGATCTACTTAGTCGATATTACCATTAATTCAGGTATAAAAGTGTCTAAAGTTTTGAATTGCATAATTACCTAATCTTTAGTATCACGAAGGAAAAATAATGACGTGTCTTTGCCAAATAATTCATTTTTGTGAAGAGTTAAGCAAATAATTAAATAGGTTATGATCTCAAAAGTAACCTTAAATATGATAATACATACACGTAGCTGTATATTTTTTTTCACTTCTCACGCTCTTAAAATGTTACTTTAGTCTCTGCATATCGGGACTAAAGCTCTTTTTTAGGGTTCCGTACCCAAAGGGTAAAAACGGAAACCCTATTATTGAGGCTCCGCTGTCCGTCCGTCCGTCCGTCACCAGGCTGTATCTCGGGAACCGTGATAGCTAGAGAGTTGAAATTTTCACAGATGATGTATTTTGGTTGCCGCTTTAACAACAAATACTAAAAAATGTAATTAAATAAATATTTAAGGAGGCTCCCATACAACAAACATGATTTGCTTATTACAGCGCCATCTACAATGTATTTGCCGAACTAGATGGTTTGCTAATTAACTAACAATCGATGCCGGTTGACAACCAATCACCTACTGAGGTGATTGGTTGTCAACCGGCATCGATTGTTAGTTCTAATTTTGCACACATTTTGTGGTGGCGCTAGTATATAGTTATGTATATAAATTAAGGTTTGAGAGTATGTCTGTCTATTCCCGAGCAATCGGCTGCGAATTATAAGCTCCCAAAAACCACCCTATGTCTCATTTCTGGGCACCCTATTTTACATGATTTTTATAGATAATTGTACGGAACCATTCGTGCGCGAGTCCGACTCGCACTTGGCCGGTTTTTTGATCTCTAGGGATTAAAGTATTTTTTTAAAACTTACTCTGGAAACCCCTAAACTGCCAATCACGGTGTTAGTGATTGGAGGATTATCGCCATTTTCAGTGCCTGGGTATAGACAATTTTAAAGCTTTCCACAGACCGAAGCGCTCTGCGGACGCTCCGTAGCGCTCCGTAGCGCCCTGCGTTTCGGTCTGTGGAAGCCTTTAGGGCGTGGAAATAACCTCAAAATGACAACTGTATAAAAAATATTTAAAAAAATAATAATTTCGTGAAACACGATGAATAATTACGAATATTAATTTATTTAATTATATTAAAGATGAAATTCATTTTATTATGCATACTAGTCCAATTAGCTATGAAATAATTTTCAAGTTTGAATCTGTTGGCTAAATAAGCAAACATTTAAAGCGTCACTCAACAAAAAAACACCGCGGAACAAATTTAAATTGCTATTTGAATTCTGAATAGACGTCCATTGCTCGTATTGAGCGTACGTTGTATAAAAGTAATATTGTGTAATTATAGCTTAGTCCCTTATGTTTGTTTTAGTCCCTTGTTGAACAATCTACTATTATTGTACAAAAAACATTAAATTAACAGACATAAATAATTTATAATAGTACCTACCTGGGCGAAAATCTACATTTACCCCTAGATCTCCGAAAACCCCTACATAGCCACTGTCTTCGTCGTTAGAGCCGTTTCTCGAATCCCCGAAATATATAAGAATACAAGAATTACTCGTTTAAAGGTATTAGATATAGATAAATCTTCGATGAATCAACTGTCTGCCACTGCGCATCTCAGTACATACTTTCTATGGCATTGACTGGCCTCAACTTCTCAATAGAACTAGACACTATCCCGAGATTATGTCGTTATTATATTACATAAAAGGCTTTGCTTATAGTCCCACTGCTGGGCACAGTCCTCCTCTCAGAACGAAAGGACTTGGCCTGAAATACCCACGTAGGCTCTATATGCGGATTGAGAATATCACACACACACACACACACACACACACACACACACACACACACACACACACACACACACACACACACACACGCACACACACACACACACACACACACGCACGCACACACACACACACACACACACACACACACACACACACACTATTGAATTGCTTCGAAGGTTTCGCAAACGAATGCAAAAAAACATAGAGATGCGAGCCCGGATTTGAACCCACGATCCTCTGCTTGATGTCAGTAAGGCAGTCAACAGTGTGAACGCCTCAATAATCCTTTGCTGACCCATCTAATACGCATGCGCGACTAGTGAGATTACTAATTTGGTTGGCACTGCATGATTATTAAGTAATTTCGTAAGCAAATTTTATAACAAAGGTATACTTAAGCCGGAAAATGGTACGATGTAGTAAATTAAAGGAAGTATTTTAACGAAGCCGGTGAATGACCTGTAACGCTCCAGCAACTTGCCGTACGAACTACTGTATGGTGGCAATAATTACTAACAGTTTCAAAGTTACCCTCCCACTGTTTTTTAAGATCATGGTACAACTGTATCGGCATTTGATAAATATTTGAAAATTTTTGGGAGTTAACACTTTCATAGTAACTCTTGGAAAAATCAACAAATTTGTAATTCTATTAATATATGGTCGGTCAAGGTTTCTGTTAAGAGGGTTTATACCTGCTGAGCTGGCAACCTTGCATTTTTGTTAGTTTTTCTCGATTATTCCATAAAAATTGAAAGAAAATTAAAAATGTTTTGAATACAAATTGTTCTAATATATAAGTTAATGTGTCTACTGCAATAATAATTCGTGATAGACTTTTATTTTCTTTAAAAACGAACAAATTATTACCTAACGGTTTTTAAAGAAAATAAAAGTCTTATCACGAATTATTATTGCACTAGACACATTAACTTATATATTAGAACAATTTGTATTCAAAACATTTAAAATTTTCAATCAATTTTTATGGAATAATCGAGAAAAACTAACAAAAATGCAACGTTGCCAGCTCAGCAGGTATAAACCCTCTTAAATAATTATTAATCTTGGTAGCATTTATGTTAATGATTATGCATACTCTCAAAATAATAATAATTTATATTCAACGTCTAAATATCTTTATTCAATTTAGGCCATAAAACACCCTATTGAAAAGAATCCGGCAAGAAAATCAACAAAGTATATATTTTTCAAATAGATTTTCAATGTTATTAAGTTACATACATCAATAGTATTTACCTATTTCTTAACACAGTAGATACGGTTTTGAGACTAGGGATCGCTATGCGGATCGAAATTATTTCCAAACACGCCTTGGATATTAATTAACACATGAACAAAATATCTTCTCTACTATAGGTAACGCCATGAGAGTTGAGGTCACGCACACAACAACACGTCATGTAATGACAGCGGGATTTTGACATTTATTCGTACCGATAGCAAGTTCAACAGACTCAACAGTGAATTACTAGTTTGACTAAAAATTTCTTCAACCTATTTCATTAAAAACTATTTAGGACAATACCTACATCTGTTATTTTTTTGTTCTATCTCAGTGTTACTAAAGTTAAATGACAAATATAACATTTATTACATTTCTAGTTCAAACAAAACAGAAAAAATATTTTTATCTATTTTATTTAAATCAGATAAGCATATATCTTCTTCTTCTGAAAGTGCCACTCCATTACTGGAGGTTGGCCGTTAGCTCTGAAAACTTCTCCTTGTCTTGAGCCATCCGGAATAGTTGCTCTGCACTTCTGATCCTGGTCCACTCCCTAATATTCCGCAGCCATGATTTCTTCCGTCTTAAGCATATATAAAATACCGATATTTTGTTACGAATAATTTTAATCAGTTTCAAATTCTTTTTTTTCAAAAATAGTAGTAGTAAAAGAAGAAAAAATATAATATGCATAGTATTGCGTAGGTATTTCATCATAAGATCGTATTACTCACATTTTCATTCACTCACTACTTTTTTGCAATCAGTACTTTTTGTATCTGTGTGTGTAATCATTCGCCTCAACTCTCGTGGTATTACCTATACCTATTAACTTTACATTCGATTTTCGAAATCCACTAGATATCACTAGTAAGGTAATTGATGAAATGAACTTCTGCCTACTGGCTATGGATTCCACTGCAATTAACGAATGTATTATTTATGTGGAGGTTGTCGGGCACTCTTCAGCGATGTATTGATTTATACAACCGTTCTTTAGAGAGCCTGGGGCCCGTTATTGCCTGCAACTAAGTTATTTGCAATAATTACGCACCCGCCTAGAGTGATCAATACGCAGTCCGACTACTAGCGATTGACTCCAATAATCAACGTGAACACCCTAAGTATATTGTGAATGTGAAGTTATGAATAATCTAGCGTAAAAGTTGGTTCAACTATAAGGCAGCGGAAGTCATACTTTCGTGCACATTTGTTAGTGTTATCTCCTAACTCATGAGAATTTTGACAAGCACTGTTAACGCATTCAGTATTATCGTCCTCATGTACACGAAGTAGCGCGCAGCAAGTGCTTTTAACATTTTGTTTTTAACACTCGACACACTTTATTTTACGGCGCGTAATGAAATAAACGATAAATTTGCATATTTACCAACACCTAAGCATTCAGAAATTGCGAAAAAAAAACCTTTTCGCGAGATAAGAGCAACCGATTATTAAATAAATATAAACGATATGAAAACATTCATGACAAGTCCGCAATTTGTCGATGGCGTCGCGGTCCGGGACTGTGGTTTGCCGTGGTCTAATAACACGTTTGTGGTAAAAATCTCAATCGCTATTAATCAGCGATAAGGGATCGCCGGAGCCTGCCGCGACGAAAGCTGCCATTGACGAAAGCTTAGATTCTAATCGATTCATAAAACTTGCAGCGTGTTAATTATAAGCCACCGGGCTGCGTCTGCGCCGCCACCGCTCTTCTCGCCGCGAGCTACCGCACCCGACCGTCATACGCCGCCCGCCGCTCTCATGTGGGAACCGTCTTATCGACAAAGATCCTCAATAGCAATCACCATTTATTTGACTGTTTCGCTTATCACTGCTGCTGTAGCATTTAATCCATAGTGGATCATAATTAAGTATCCACCAATCAAAATCTTTGACGCCACACTATGATTTATCTATTTACCTATCATTGTTCAATTTCGATAACGGTACATAAATAATATAAAGTTTTACGTCTAAAACTATCACAGAACAATAAATTCGCCGTCATCGCTTACAGTAAATAAGTATCACGTGGGAACAACTATTTGTTGACAGCGAATATGACGATGTCTATTGTGTATTTAATTTAATACCATTAGTTGGCTTAACGTTGCAAATCTACAAAACAATTGACTCACAAACTGCCTTTTGTAATCTCGCGCAATTATAACCCGTGGACTAATTATTGTCAATACCTTGCAGGAAAAAAATATGTTTGCGAACGTAGAATTAAAGTCTGAGACAGTGCACAGTGCACGATTCTAGTAATTTGAATGCTCGTTCACAAAGCAGAAAAGTCAATTAGTGCGTTATAATGTTATGTTTGGTTGCAAGCGAAGCGTGAGTTGCTCACAGCACGGCCGTTTGCTTGTGCGCGGTTTTAATTTGATGCATTAGATCTGCGAGCGTGTCATTAGAACACATGCGCACTTTGTGTTTGCCCAGGACTCGGGAACGGGCTATTTGAAATTAACTCTGGCGTGAATCGGACGTGGTTTTGCTTTATTATTTCATTTTAATTTCTGGCTAGCTAGGGATGGGTCCACATGTGTATCTAAAATGATACAAATGTGGACAGTATCGAGATCAGGGACGCGTATCCTAAGTGTGGACGCTTACCTTGGTGGGTATTTCATTTAATTCACGGATGCACAAATACGACATGTTGCAAGATCGCGTATCTTTTTGCTTCAAAACTAAATATCACGACACTCGGTGCTAGGCGACGGAGATATAATACGGAAAAATTACATTTTTTTGCATTAAACTGACCCATGATTGACCCCTACTTCACCTAATGAAAAGTGCAGATGAGGCCAAAGGTGTATCTCACTGGTTTGGTAACAGCCTATTCAGTTTTAAACTTTCTTGATTTTCACTCATAATTCACTAGGTATACTAAACGGGACTTATCACACTACACTTCAGTTAACTCGTGACCACGGCTGCTGCAATGTGGCCGAAACGTCGAGGTAAATATTATTTGCGTGATAAGTTCCGTTTAGTATAGTAATTAACAGCCTATTCACTCTTGCCTTAGCAAATGTCGATCCACCCTCACCGTTCAAACTCTTAGAGGGTTTCCGTCCTCTTTTGTTTTGTTTAAAGTGGTGGTTGTAACATCATTTGGAATTGTTTGAGATAGAAATTTAGTACTAAATGTTTTTGTTAGATGGCGCTGTACTGACTGGAAACTCGCTAACGTTTTGTCGCCCTAGAATGCATAAGAGAGTTGTTGTATTTCGTTATGTTTGAGCTTTGGTTATTAAGATCATTAAAGCAGTTACCTTGGAACCTGACTTTAATTGATTAAAGATTTTACAGTAATAAAAAATATCTATCAAACAGGAATAATTGTATATCAGTTGGAAACATCTCTTACAATACTTAACACTGTAAGAGAT
Organism: Archips xylosteana; assembly: GCA_947563465.1. Taxonomy (NCBI): domain Eukaryota; kingdom Metazoa; phylum Arthropoda; class Insecta; order Lepidoptera; family Tortricidae; genus Archips; species Archips xylosteana. The sequence goes on from OX387349.1 coordinate 10,754,912, forward strand.
GTTTTCAGGAGAAAACAAATGTTAACGCTAGTATTAATAGATAAGTGTTGAATTGAATTCAACTAGCTTCATCTCATGGCTTCGTTCGTGTTATAAATCCACGAAAAAGGTTATGGTAATATTTTTAAAGCCCAACATTCGCTTGGACAACGCCTTCTAAGGATTGCAGATGAAGTTAAGTTAACACCTCATCTATAAAGAGTACTTCAACGTTTTTGGACAGTGCCTTCTATTTTTGTATAAAGTAAAAATACTATCCCACGATAACTCATTACTGGGATATTAAGTGTCCTATGACTCAATCCAGACTCAATTCAGATCTTTGTTCATCTGTACGGCTAGTTTCTATAAATCCGTTCAGCTGTTATTGCGTGATTGACTAACGAAAATTCAAATATCCAAATGTTCAAGCATTTAAACATCCTAACAAACTTTCTCATTTTGTAACATTAGAATGATAGGACTGGATTTGTACGAGATAAGTCGCCTGAAAATAAAACCAATTTAATGATTAACGTGCTGAAAAGTTGACCCATAGAAAATAATTAGAATCGTGGTAGAATACAGACAGTATAACTTAATACGAATTTACTTACTACGCAGTTTGACTTTAACGATCATAAATTAAAATTATAAGAACGATTACTTAAAGTATGCGTTACCTATATTTGAAGTGTCGTGTCAATCAATGTTCGCCCGTGGTGGTTCGTAACGTCACGTGTTGGTTTCCCACGGAAGCCTGGCTTACGTTCCGCCCAGGGCCGTCATGTCCATCCACTTAAGTATTTAACATACGTGAAGCCTTAGCTCAAAAGCTATCTAGCCCAAACATTTTCTAAGCTGTTGGCATGAAAATGGGCACGCATAAATTACGCTCCACAGTCGATTTGCAATGTTAAATTGTCCTCTAAACACAATGTTCATACATCCACCGATGAAACTTACTTGTACTGTACGGTGGTTCTATAATTGATTCGTACGTCATTTACGTTTCCTTCGTAGTTCATAAGGATCGTACTTAATGCATGAGCGTGTCATTATTTCAGTCCAATAAGTGCCTTAATGATTCAAATTCCGCTTTGTTGAATAGATGCCTAAGTATTAGAAGAAGAACTCCGAAATCACGATTAAAGTAATTTCATATTAAACCAGTCATTTTATGTGATGTAAATTTGGTAGGAAGCTAATGATACCTACCCAGAAAGATTGTCCGCGGATCGCCGCGGCGGGTAATGAAGCCATATTTAGGCTTTGGTCCTATAATCAAAATTGAATTAGGCACCAGGGTTGACATTCTTAGATTGTGGACAAAGCCTTTTCTTTTTCTGCTCCAATTCCCGTCGTCAATTTGAATTTTTAATGTTCTTCACTGTCCATGGAACGCTATTTTTAGATAAGAACGTTTGTAAAGATCTGTCAATTATTGTAATGATACGGTGGGCGATATTATTAAGCGTTTAACGTTTGACACAAGCTGCCGCCTTGGTGGTTAGGTTAGGTATTTGCAGAATGGTAATGATTGCAAATAGAGCACGACATTATGACTACTTTACTCCTGTAGTTTCATATGTATATTATGTCGTGTTCGTGTAACAATGTTTACTTAATAAAATGATTCTTAGCCATTTAGTTGAGCTGAATCCTAACAGTTTACGATCACTATAAAATAATCACCGTTAGTCTATACTATGCGTTAGTCTACCTATGTGCAAGACGGGAATAGCTCAAGCTTTAGTGCTTTTTTGCACTTGCAAAATGTCATATTAATTTATATGAGACTTTTATAAGGTGTTAAAATGTGCTTAAATCTATTAACCTCCAACCAATGACGTATAAGTACTCGTAACAAATTGACACAATGATGCAGGTTGTTTTTTACTCTACTTCAGAGATAGCTTACGTAGATTAAGTCCTATTACAGTATATGTGCAGAAAATATTTAACCTATTGAAACCTAATCAGGAATAAAACTTCCCCTAGCACAACTATTTAGTCAGTACAGTGAAATGACATCAGATCATGAATGAATTTTTGTGAACAATATATTCTTTAGTAAAAGGTATTTTACTAACTCTATTTTTGTTTACTGTACCTACTTGTGTTGTCATCCAAACTACATGCTTTGCTAAATTTCAATTTAATCTGAATACTAAAAGTACCTAAGTGAAATTCGACTCGCAAAGTTTGACTTTATCAAACATTTTATTGGAAGTTAAACAATACACTAATTACCTTTGGGCAATCGTGTAAGTAATTAAAACTTGCAAGAAATTATATCAGTGACGTCCTAACCCTAGTAATGTAAAGAGACACGTTTCTCTTCTAAACAGTTAATTCCGCTCTAACTTTACCTTCTCGCGTTCAGGTGGTTATGCCAACCTTTCGGACTAATTTAAAACTTCTTCATAGGAAGCGGGATATTGAATTCAATTGATATTTTAGGTATTACGTAATGTGTCAGAGAAAAAATAAAGTTTAAGTCATAATAACTTTATCAATTTAGACTATATAACAAGCACTTAAATATGTAGGTATGTCGAAGAATCTACCACTGGTTCGATTAATACTTAAGAAATTAAAGAATATAGCGTGAATTTGCTTAATATCTGCGGTAAATCATTTCCCATTCAATGTAGGTAGGTAAGTACAGTCAGCATCAAAAGTAGCTGGTCACTTTTGTACCTTGTCGCTTTACAGTCAGGTGCAAATGTCACATATATGATTGACAATTGTATTATTACGACAATGTACAAAAGTGACCAGCTACTTTTGATGCTGACCGTACCTACTTATAAATTTACTTAAGAAGTGAACTGATAACAAAATTACCTAACACATTAAAATGCGTCACATTTCAAAATGGATTATTTTTCCGTTAGCTTATTGGGGTGTAAGATTTAGAGACAGAGCCTCATTCTATTTAATGGTTGAATTTGCATTACAATAAGATGTTGCAAAAACGGCGAGACTTGTACCGGTGCGATGTTGGACATGGGCGCCATTATGACTGTGCAGACGGTGCTCTGTTGTCTGTGGAATTATACTAGTGACGATTGTTTATAATATCACAACTTCTTGCATTGCTAGCCTTGCTGGTTTCAATGTAGGATTCGATTTCCTGTAACGGTTTTATTTTCATGTTCTTTTTATATCTTACACACACAACCATCAAACCATAACTCACCTTTTACTTTGCACTAGTTGGGCAAAAGGTTACAAAAATGTTTTAGCAAAACTAATGTTTTATGTTATGATATCTGGGATATGAAAATGTCAAAAAATATGAACGAACGTCAAGTTAACAAGCGTTTAAAAATGGTGTTTGTATTTTCCTTGTCTGTATATTTGATACTTAACACATATTTAGTTATTTATGTAAAGTGTGTAAATACCTCTTTGGCGATACTTTGATAAGCAGAATAATTACATTTAGCAGCTGCAAATTTAAAGTACTGTATAAAACTTAGCCGAAATTTAATTTAACCTTACCTATACCGTTGGCCAAATGAAAAACTACCTTTATCAGTGATTAATAAGATCACTAAACCTCCTGCATTTAAGAAAGAATGCGGAATGGGGTCAACAACAAAAAGCAATCAATCAACGAATCAGGCATCGTTAACACGCGCGTTGCATTAAACTCGACAAATCAGGGCCCTCAGAGCCACTTTGCTGAAACATTTTGATCTATTAACACCGTGACGCGACAGAACGCGCTAGCGCCGGCTAAGGAGCCACTTTTTAATACAAATTTAATTACCTCGATTCGAGCCCTTTCTGTCACTCACAATGATCTTGTCCTTTGTGCCCAAGCCGTGTAATGACTTCGGGCGCCCATAAATGGCCCTAGTGTGGAAATTTATTAACCGGAGTTTTGGGAGTGTATTGTGCCCTTTAAGACTTTCACTTCCTTAACGCGCGGTGATGATTAATTGTTTACTTTTGTTCGGCAGCAAAAAGACTGTTAAGTCCTTAATAACCGAAGTATATTTTGACACCTTGTTTGTGTTTTGTTTTATGAGCTTGGCGCTTACTGAATTGATGTCATGAAGACGATGTTGTTTCGATAGTAGAAGCAGCAATGCGACGAACATCTGTTAATTAGTGCCTAAGTGGCAAAAAGTTGTGGATTTCTGAAATGTATGATGATGAGAAATCGGACAAGGCGAGTTTCAATCATCACATTATAAGCCAGATACTGATACTGATGCCTTATATGTGCATGTATTTTATTTGCTATTCAAGTATTTCGTATAATATGTTTTTTATAGGTACGTTCGTTGTGGGAATAAGGTTACGCGCACATATTTTTAAAGAAAAAAAATTATTAAATTGGTACATTTTAGGATAACACTTGGTTTACTTCAAAATTATAATTATTTTTATTTAACTTGTAAACTGTTCGTTAACCTGTACGCTTTTCTAATGCGCGGGCGCTCGCTTTCACAATCTCTTTCTGTAAAATGGCGAACGAATCTGAAAGATGGCGTACGCGACAGCAAGCGCCTGCGGGTTAAACAATGTGCCCTGCCTTTAGTACTACCTCAAAGCCGCATTACGTGCCTACTTGATGATCTGTCTATGTTAATTTAGGAATATACATACGTTGTAGGTATTACTACAGTCCATAATTATTATAAGGCCGCAAGAGCGCGCTGGAAGCACACGCGTGCGTTTCACGCAAATAATAGTCATTTAGCAACCATTTCAGTACCTCACACGATCCGCCTCTGTCTAGGTAACGAGTAATTGCTCTCCGTCATGCGATTACGTTCCTGGCCGATTTAATTAGCGCAAAATGATCAGTGTGTCGGCGTCCCGCAATTTTCCTATCAATCAAGAAAGAGGTTATTGGCGCCCGGAATTTGTGCTATGAATTTTCAGACGGGGCTGGTGAAAGGTGTTTGCGCGGTGGTGTAGGAGGCTGCGAGAGCGAGACAAGCTTAAAACTTTGAGAGCAATACATACTCATTGTCGACCGGATTGCCTATTTTTTAGAGAACCTGACTACGAAGCTTGAGGTCCCGGGTGCCCGCTCGGGGCAGATATTTGTGTGAAAAATACAAATGTTTGTGCTCGAGTCTTGGACGTTTAATTATATATATATATATATATATATGTATATATATATGTATATATATATATATATATATATATACATATATATATATATATACAGATAAATACATACATATATATATATATATATATATGTATGTATTTATCTGTACACGTATGTTTATCCACTGTCTGGTACCCCTTGCTTGTACAGTCGGTTCCCTAACATAAGTATCCACTTACCTATGCAGTTAGTATGGAAAAGTGGATACTTAAGTTAGGGAACCGACCCTACTATTACAAGCCTTGCATAGTTTGGGACTAGGTCGATAATAGTGTCACGCGTCCGATGATTTATTTGTTTAATGCTGGCACTTCACTTGGCGTATTTGACGAAATAGTTGCGTGTGCGAGAGAGGAGCACTATGCCGATTCTAGCGTGAAAGACAGAGATGGCAATAGCGCAACGCGAACACGCAACGCCAAGTGAAGTGCCACCATAACGCACATAAAATTAAAAGTATAAGCGACAAAATTTAAGAAATGATCCTCTCGCATGTAGTAGTAAAGTGTCCGTATAAACAGATTGATGTTCTAAATTAGAAAAACGACTTAAGCTCCATATGAATTCTGTGCACTACAACAACTAAGAGGGCTTTACACAAGTTTTTTTACCTATACTAGGTAACCTAATTCAAGCATATTTAAAATGTTTAGCCCTACTTTTATGTTTGCTATGACCGATAACAGCCTTATAGTTTAGGTAATTTGCTTAAATTGTGTTATGCATAATAACGAATTTATGAATAAATTAGTGGTGTTCTAAATCTTGCTTGAAATAATTATACCAATAGTTGTTTACACCAATACACGTACTTAACTTTTGACTACACGCTATTTTAGTAATTAATTCACTCACACTAAGTTATAATATTTAACACGATAATATAAACTACATTTTGATCAGCTTGGTTACCTTTCATACATTATTGCCACAGCAACAAATATAATATATTAAGTATAGGTAATGCCTACATCACAAAAACAACGATTTTTTAAAAATATTATTCGTTAAAAACTCATTTATTTTTCAATTGCTTGACATCCAATTAATTGAGCTTTATACTATATAAACACCCAATACTTAACGAACCATAGAGTAAATAAAATAAAAATCTTTAACATTTAATAACAATCGTATTTTTTGAACCAACGCGAAAAAAAGTAACGTAACGGACTATAATTAAGTTTAAATATTTATTTTGTTCGAAAAAGTTTTTGTTTTAGTCGCCTTTTAATAATACGGCCCGTTTGCACTCATAATAAAAATAATAGCGTCCGCGCAAGCTGTTATGGTGTTAACTAGGTGCGGTTATTTTTTGCGACTTTGCCCCATTTTTGGTCGTAAGCTTTAGTTTTATCAAGACATAAAGACCCGTATGAATTTATCGTGAATGGCGTTGATAAAAATGTGAATATAAATAATGGTATGAATAATTCAGCGTGTATCAGTATGGAGGATGGTGGCAGTCGCGGCACTCGCACCGGGTAAAAACGCCTGGTCCTCGCCCGCCCGGCCGGAATGCGCCTTTGCGTTTTTACGTAATTGTTCTGGAGCACGCACTCATCCATTATCTAACTGATTTAGGCATTGTTACTTTTTCCCTAGTCCGCTTCATATCACAATCGCTGTCCACTGAATTTTGAACGAGTGAGACAATTGAATATTTCAAAATTTAATATCATGTTTTTGACCTCCTTAACGGGCCAATGTATTCCTTGTGCAGCGTGACAATATGTTACTGGGTGTTAATTATCACACCGACGTTACGTTTTTTGGCGAATCGTCTCAAGGTTTAAAAGGACCTTAATTAATTCATTAAATGTTATTGTATTCAATTTGTTCGAACGATTGCAGAACATCATTTTGTTAGCTGAATGTTCAAAGCTTAAATAATTTTTTCTACTCGTTGATTTTAATCTGACAATTATGTGTTTATAGACAAAATTGCAATCACATACTTTTTAATCTTGGATAGTCTATGGCACTTCGGACTCAACTATAATGATTATTATACAACGCTCTAGACGACTATAATAATTTCAAAATTAGAACTCAGTACTTCGATTGAGCGTCGTGAGCGCTTAGTGGAACGCACCCAATGTAAAGTTGGAAATATCTGGCAAATTTGCTTCCATTTGAACACACTAACTTTTTTCTTCTGTTACGTGATTGGTTAGTAATTGAAGTAATTGGCCAATCAGAAACAGTCTTATAACGACGTCTCATTAGTTCTTTTTTGTGCTACGAAAATTTTAAAGTTTTGTTTGTTATTTGACGCGAAATCGATGGTGTTAAATAAATAATCCCTAATTCGAATTAAACATGAGTGGCAGTGACGAGATTAGTTTCGCTGCTACTCCAGAGGAGATAACTACTATTGCAGAGGAAGCAACGCTTACCTTGATACCAGAAAAATCTTAAAAGCTATACAACAGGAGTTATGCTAACTTCATAGAATGGCAAACGAAAAAGGTTATGTATTGTATCTAGTTGTAATTATCACAGTGCAAATTGCGGGCGCCAATCCATAAAATTGAGTCAGTAATTTGATGATTGATATTATCGATTTGCAGTTTTAGTATTCCACACGTCTACTGCTGCGCAAGATTATCGATGTTTTTAACTACCACGACCACCTTCCTTTTTGACATGGTATTGGTTATTTTTATGCTATCTATAAAACTCATACTGGCCCGTATGTTGTCGTAATATGACTGTGGTACACAGAATTACTTCGTTTTGTAACTGAGTGGGCACGGTAGCCGCGTTGTGTCACGTTGGATGCTCAAAGCAATTGCTTCAATCGGCATCGTGTTGCTATTTTCGGTATTTTTATTCGAGGAACGCTTTATTCTGCTTCGTTTTAGTATTTAATGCAGGTGATGGTGTCCAATGAACCGATTTAATGACGGTTGGTAGTTAATATCTTCGATTGAAATCGGAGAATTGTCATAAGTAATATTTTACTGCCACATAATAATAAGATACCTACGCATTTACATATTCATTGGACGAATGGTAAGATTTCAAACTGTTGTTATCGATACGATCCCGGAGTTAAGCCTACATTTTTGGTTTCAACTTAATATTAACACCTGTTGAGAACACGATGCTTACAGGAAGGAAATTAATCTAAACCAACTCCCTATATCTTACTCGTACTCGTCAATTAGCAATTTATGATCCGATTTGATTCATTACAAGAGTAAAAAAGTTAAAACATTGTTGCGTTGATATACCTTTTGAACGTTATCTGCATTGTATTTAGGTAGGTACTATTTATACTATTATGAATCTTAGGTAATGCGTTGCTATTTAATCAAAAAGGGCACACTGTTTGCGTAATGAGGTACAGGTTGGTGTTATGGACTCTTTTGATCGTTTACATATATATATTTCAAACTAGTACCTAGTTACCTGCGACTCCGTCTGCAAACAATTCGTTTATGGCTGACCCGCGGGAACTTTGCGATTTTACTGGATTTATTTATTTATCGTATGGCTTCTGGTTCTCTACTTAAACTAACACTGGATAAAAAGAGTGCTATATACAAATTCAAGTTATAAACTATCTGTGTGCCATATTTCATCAGAATATGTTAAACCACTTTAAGGTGTAAAAGTAACAAACTTTCATACATCCATTCACACAAACATTCGCGTTTATAATATAACACTTATAATGAACCTTATTTAACTTAGATAAATTAAGAAAAAATTCACACATAAATTCCAAAAAACTCAGACGTGTGACACCAGTTTTGAACCCACGAACTAATGCTTGAGTGGTCATAATCCAAACTACTTACCACGGTTTTTTACTGTGTGACTTGTTAACAGGAGGCTAAAGGTTTTTTCCTTTGCAGGCACCCTCCGGCCCCCGGGTCTTATTGGCGGCAGCAAGCCCAAGGTGGCGACGCCTGCCGTAGTCTCCAAGATAGAACAGTACAAGAGGGAGAACCCCACTATCTTCGCCTGGGAAATCCGGGAGCGGCTCATCTCTGAAGGTACGAGTAAGTTAAATTATATAAACGAGTAGTGCTGACTGACTGATTCACCAACGCCCAGCCCAAAACACAGCACGGATTATTGAAATTTGGCGCACGCATAGTTATTATGTATGACGTAGGCATCCGCTAAGAAGGGATTTTTGAAATTCCCACGAGACCTATCCCGGGGTATAAACGAGATTTTTTTTTAAGATTTGATGCAGTAAAAAGAGATTTTTGGAATTTCTTACGGGATAAAGATCGGAAGTTGACCTTAAACTTTATTTGTGCGCAGACGAAGTCACGAGGACAAGCTAGTTTTATATGTAAAGTTTATTTTAATTACTTAACAATTTGCAGAAATTAACAGAAAAAAACAAAGGTGTATAGAGACACGAACCGAAGCGCCGTGAGCAATTTTGTCCAGAAATAACTCGCTCAATGATCACTTAAGAGTGTTATGCACTATGCACTATGCACCCACTGGTGACTAAAAAATTATTATTATTTTTCACAAAAATAACAGTCTTTCGTTAAAATGAATGTTAAATGATTAATAAAAACCCGGTCAAGTGCGAGTCGGACTCGTACATAAGGGTCCCGTAATCCGTACGTTTTAAAAATAGTTAAGCAAAAAATTATAAAGATCGAGTTAAAAATGCCGAAGAAAATAAGTTTCTTGTAAGACGACCCTCTTTAATTTTCAACTTAGCGGCTTCAGTAATACGGTCCCATTGGCACCCTTTGGGTACGGAACTCTAAATACAAAATTATTCCAACCATGGACACAGTTTTATTTTATTTTATTTTTTATTTATTGGAGAAAAAAAAAAGTTTATCGCAACATTACAGAATTTACAGAAGAAAAGATTTCAACGCACAGTTTCTAAGTTTAAGGAGGATGAGTCCATTTGTTCACCAACTAAATGCGCCGTACCTAATAATTAAAAAGTTCGTGAGATTGTTAAAATATTTTTTAAGGCTTTTTAAAAAAATGTGCACCTACATGTACATTATTGTACATGTAGGGGACCTTTTCAGCACTTTCAGATAAGTTCCTGAGATGGAATTTTTGACTTTTCGCCAAAAATATTTTTGGTACCTAACTGATTCATTTACAAAGTTTTGTTACAAAACGAATCTAGCCTAAACCTATAGGGTTCTATAGGATAGTTCTGAAATATATCCTGAATAGTTTACAGTTTTACAAAAAAAAATGCAAATGTATCAGTCTGCGAAAAGGCATCTCTTTTGATATTTTATTTGACTGATGTCAGGTAATGACGTTTCTGTTTGATTTCTGTAACATAAAATACCAGAACTTATCAGAGAATTGTGAAACAGGCCCTTAACATGTTGAAACTGATTCAGTTACCGATGATTTTCCCAAGATTGCAGTTGCCATGATGAATTCACATCGCAATTGTTGAGTCAAACGGAATGATAAGTTCTAGTAACAAATGATAATTCTGCATATGAAGGATAATAATATTTCCCGCACTGCATGATACAGCGCCTTAAGCGATCACGACTATACTTTGCCTGCGTTTTGTATTCATTTTTAGGTACTCGCTTTAGTTGTAAATTTAATATATTTCAGTATTGTTAAAAAACAAGCAAGCCAGTTTATTGTTTTTTAGTCGTGGCAATAAATGACTTTTATTTATTTAATTCGAAGGTAACCGCGTACAATCGACAACAAATAATATTAGTGGTCGAGGTGTTCAATAATCATGTATTTAAAACTCTTTATTGTACATAAAACACATAAAATTAACAGATAACACGAGAAAAAAGATGTACAAAAGCGCACTTATCCATTAAATGGACTTCTTCTTCTTCTTGAACTTGAAGAGTAGGTAGATGCAATCTATGCATGCATAATGCATCTAATATTATCCTTAACAAATAGTGCATTAAAATACACATGTTTATAATGAATACAGTAAACTTATTTATATCAAGACTACATAAAAACTACAACAATTAATATACGCATAAATACACACGAAACAGAGAACATACCTACAATACCTTTAGGAGGATTTGACAAGCCAGTACGTCCGTACAGCCACAAATTTTGTAGGCACGCATTACGTTTTTCATATATTTTCTCAAGCTATTTAAGTGTTTGCGTCTGGTAGACATCATATCTCATGTTGATGGGCTGATGATGGAAGGTAAATCTCCTTAACGGTTAGGAGTTGAAGATAATTTTTCAAATATTATAGGTACGTATAGACCGATTGTTGTATTCTTTCAGGTTATCCGGGTGAGCTGATGATGGAAGGTTAAACTCCTTAACGGTTAGGAGTTATAGGAAGTTTCTTTAAATATCATATGCACGTATAGATCTTTAGTTGCATTCTTTCTGGTGATGATGGAAGGTATAACTCCTTAGCGGTTAGGTCACACAACACCTTTACAAAATACTATAATATGGTATAATATCAATGCTAAGTAGGCGCTACAGCGCTTCCAGTTACTCAAGTTTCCGTAGAAGGTAAGAAAACATTGAATTATACCTAATGCAGGACAGGGGAAAGTAATAATAGGTTTTATATTATTAACAAGCCTGGTTATTTTAGTGCCCGCTTCCGAATTAGTGAAAAACATTGTATATAAAGAAATACTGTAAAGGACCGTATCTACCTGAAGTTTAGTCAGTCTTGCTTGCACGCTTGCTTGCACGCTTACTTGCACGCTTTCTTACACGCTTGCTTGCTTGCGTGCATGCTTGCTTGCTTGATATCTTAGTTCTTTGGAATACTCATGGTACACGCGAGCGAAGCCGCGGGCAAAAGCTAGTGGTAATATAATTTCGCACGTAGATTCCGAAAAATTCAGAGGTGCTAGCCCGGGTTTGAACCCACAACCCTTGAGAGGCCTTAGGTCAAATCACTAGCCTATCACTGCTTTTTATCGGCATTGGATTATGTCATGTTCATGTTACAAGAGATTTCTTTATGTCTCGAAAGTGAGATAGGCAGTTAACTCAGCAGTAGGTACTATCGAATAGCGCCCCTGCTCTTTGGCTGCGTGCACGCAGGATCGAGCGCGAAATTGCAGTTTGTTGCGTGATCATGATAACTACCTATATGTACGAAAATGATAACCGGCCTTACGAAAATAGAAAAGCACAAAATTTTACTTGTAATATTTGAAATAATCGCTTCATAGGTAATGTCATTGCCAATTTCTTATCCTGATTATAAATACGAATGTGAGTTTGTTGTCACGCTTTCACACTTTAGATACTCAACCAACCATTTGGTAAGATAGCTTAAAACCTTAGTAAGGACATATGATAGATCTTATCTCGGAAAACTATAACTATGCGGATAGTTCCCTCGAGATAGCAATGAAGAAATTCTTCCTAGACAAAGTCGAGGGCAACAGCGCCAGTGGGTATATAAATTGGCATTTAAAAATATTAAGTGCTATGAAGTTTTTACTTTTGATATGAGATATTCATAAGGCTAAACACATCTCAAAGAACTATTTTTTTAAATAATTGCAAATGTACCTAAATATAATTGTTTATTTTGTCTAAAATAGTAGCTCAGAGCTAAGAAAATAAGTCTCACGATTAGTCCTGACCAAAGTGTAATATTCATTGTATTAATTTACATTTTTAAATTATTTTAAGGTGAGACACGACATACAAATTCATCATCATCAGGCAAAGTTTCGATGATTTCTTGAAAAATTTCCACTCATAACTAATTTCTAGAGGTACAATAATGAACAAAAACCACCTTCCTTTGTTATGTTATGAATATTATTGATCTGGTTACGAGCAAAGATACTTATTTATTCCTTTTCATTACCTAAAGAACAGTGTTACGCACTGAGTGTTCGCCACCCCCTAATTGGATAAAGCCACTAAAATAATTATAGTAAAGCCTAAGGCACTGTAAAGGTCAACACCACTTAGGTAAGGCAGACCGCTGCTTACGCGGCAACCCAATATCCGATTAACAGATCTGCTTATTTGAGTAATGAACTTTACCCAGTTCACAACAACATTTTTGGGGGTCAGTAAGTAAAGCCATGGAAGTGCAACCCCCGAACAGTCGGCCTGTTTCGTGAATGGCTTAGCGATAACGGATATTGTTGGTAACGTGATATGTATTGGATTTAAGGTATCTATGTGCACATAGGCGTGGCATCGTATGCCGTCTTATGTAAGCCGCGAGGCGAGAACATCGTTGAAAATTAATTACTGATAGGTATTCTAGAACAGCGTTTAAGTACGATATGGCCACAACACAAATTGGTACTTTCAAATAATTTAAATACAGAACGATTAAAATAAAGGTGTGGCATTTTACAATACAATACAATACAATACAAATATTCTTTATTGATCACCAAAAACAGTACAGTAACATTACAAAAATAAAAAAATTCAGGTAGACAATAGGCGGTCTTATCGCTAAAAAGCGATCTCTTCCAGACAACCAATTACTCATAAATTAATAAATATCAACAGACTAATGTAGGTGGCAGAAATAGCAGACAAGAGAAACTTAGTATTAATAGACAATAAACAATAAAATCAATACAAATATAATATAAATTTTATAAATAAACACATATATTCAATATAATACATATACACTACATATACTTAATACAAAATATCAATGGAAAAATGTCAAAAGGCCGCATGTGAGAAAAGGATTTAAAAAGGAAATTAAAGAAACAATATAAACAAAAAACAAAAAGAACAAAGAAGTGTGTATTATGTTAGTGACAAATAATGAGCCTTTAGAAGGTTTTTAAAAATGGGAAGGGATTTTGCTTGCCTTAACGCCAAAGGAAGAGAATTCCAAAGACGAATGGCGGTCATAGTAAAGGAGTTATGATAGAATTTGGAGGAAGAAGGAGGAACGGTAAGAAGAAAATTTTGTGCAGAGCGAATAGAGGACATGAACATAAAACGCTCTGCCATTTTATTTCGTTATTACCGTCGAATGCTGTACATTAGCTGGATATAGAAGATCAGAGACGAAACAGCGTGTATAAATATATGCTGTCTATCAAAAAGCGCAAGATAGAGTATCTCGGTCATGTGCTCAGGAACGATATATACTCGCTGCTGCTGTTGTTAATGATGGTGAAAGTGGAGGGACAGAGACGCGCTGGGCGAAGCAAGACATTGTGGCTACGGAACATCCGGGAGTGGAGAAGCCCATCGTCGAAGAGCTGTTCCGGAAGTCTACCAATAAAGAGAAGTACAAGAAGCCAGCGGCCAACCTTTAAGGTTTAAGAGGCACTAGAAGAAGAAGAAAAAGTTATTATTTCAGTAGTATATACCTGTATCGTCGAAATAAGAATTTACTTACGTGTAGTATCGACAGTGATTTACAAAGGAAACAAATATAAATTGAAAAATGAAATTAAAAATCCAAACAGAGATATATAAGAATTTGCTACTGAAATGTTTAATTTGATATAACAAATGAAACGTTTGCACGTTATTGATAAGTAATGGCAGATTTAGTTGCGCATGCTACAGTTCTAGTCGCGTGCGTATTTTATTCTAATTTGGAAAACAACCTCATCTAAAAAACGTTTAATGTCTCAACTCAACATTACAATGGTCATAAATGGATGTGTACACATACATAGGTATTGAGCATGCAATGGGCGTCTTTGCCTCGGAGGCCAACTAGCCAATTGCGATAATTACTCCAACGACACCTCTCGTGCCATGCGTGACGTTAAACGTGATAAAAGCGCGCTAAAAACGACGTAAATACTCGAACGACGTACGAGCATTTTCATTCCAAACTATTCAGCTTAAGGTCCATAGTAGTCTGCAAGCGATAATGCTAAAGCGTACCTCTTGCAACTCACTTTTCGCCTTCGTGTTTTCCGTAGCGAGCGTCGTACGAATGAGTGCGAGTGCGTGTGATCGCCTGTGAAACAGGTTTCGCTTACAAGACCACTTCTGGTTTACGATATCACTGGGGACCGGATTAGGAGACGATAACGCTCTTGATGGGAAACACTGTGCTCAACTGAGTTGTTAAATTGGTTCACAGTCATTAAATCTACAGGGGGCGCCATAACTTTATACCATGATCGGGTAAACATCAGTATAAAACGAACTTTATTTACAGGGGTATTATAATAACATCTGACTTTCGTAAAAAGACTGTTTGCACGTTCGACTTTTATTACTTGATTCACCGAAGAATTCTTGGCTGTTGCAAGAAACCAATATCATATTAAAACTGATCATTACAAAAATGAGTTAGTTGAAACAGAATTACATGCCCATTTTTTACAAATATTATTCTACAAGTTAAATCAATGTTCAATTAAGAGCACAGCTATTTCCAGAGCCCTTAAGGTAAACAATGCCATTAAAAAAGCCTAATGATTGGTTAAAAATGTGAACAAGTTGTTATGAATCGAGGGCGAACAATTGTTCAGCGAATGCTTTTATTTTCTTGTTTTTTGTTCTTATCTCAGTGGTCGGCAGAGACATTATCGTCATTTGTTGAAATGTGTTTAAAATAATTGGTCGAGCGGTGCGCCAGTGCGCCCTCGCAGAATTGCACGCGATCCCAAGGCGACTGTTTCCGTAAATGCTCACATATTTACTGTAAACGCATGAATATTTTGTTAAATATCCTGGCATCGACAGCTTTTTGATGTTTACAGTTAGGTTTCACTTACAGCTGCCAAACTTGTTGCGAGAATTGAAGGTTAGACTGCCCTGCAGACTCTAAAACACAGTAAGACGGTTTTTACGATTGTTGAATATTGAACTATTTATTATAACAAGCACAGTGGAAGGATCATAATGGTCTAATCCCTTTTTTGCTCTTACTGCGTTTTAGGGTCTGCACTGCATGAGGTATAATTTATGACAAATCTATATACCTAGTCATGCATGAGCTTTTTTTATCGCCAAAAACCTTACTATTCTCGTAAGGAAAGGAAAAAAATTACAACACGAATTTAAATACCTACACATAATACACGATGTGAAATTTTAAATATCATACAAAATTTCTAGCTTAGTACATACTGAACAACATAATGCATTAACTCAATTGTTTTAATTAGTCTTACTTTATTAGGGGTGTCTATACATTGTGTGTCATTTAATTTCCACATAGTATGATCATCCCAAATTTATCTATCTAATACCTTTAAACGAGCAATTCTTGTATATATATATATAATCAGGATCTCGGAAACGGCTCCAACGATTTCGATGAAATTTGGTATGTGGGGGTTTTCGGGGATGAAAAACTGATCTAGCTATGTTTCATTTTCAGAAAATCGCTTTTACTCGTGTTTTCCGGCTATTTTTGTTTGCATTAGAATATAAAGCTAAATTTCGCCGACTTCGAGCAGATCATAATGGCACATTAGAAATCGGGTGGTCGCGGATCCAGCCGACCCCGGTTCGATACCACGTTTTTTTTCAAGATTTTTAGTTTTTTTTTTCAAGTTTATTTTTTATGAGAAAACGTCAAGTTTCTTCTTTTGTGAGAAAAAGTTACTTTTTTGTGAGAAAAAGTTATTTTTTGCGAGAAAAAGTTACTTTTTTGTTAGAAAAAGTATTATAGGGAACGTGCAGTAACTATAGGCGGCAGCACTAATGCGACAGAAGAGACACTATGCGGACAGTAAAACAAACTTATCAAGGTAAAACATTCAAATTGATGGCACCCTCATGGCACCAGTTGGCAGCACCGTCTATGTGCACGTTCCCTATTGGGAGCACAGAACAGGAAAAACCGGTTGTCTGTAAAGTCGGTTTACGGACGATAGTTTAACGTGACTCACCCCTCTACCCCCTCCGGTGTTTTTGTCAAATATCTTGAAAACGGTGCATCCTACGGCAAAATCAATGAAATTTCATCCCCCCTTTAACACCCCCGCGCTCCCTCCCCCGCATCCCCTCCCCCCCTCTCACCCCCCCCCCCCCACCCCTCCGGTGTTTTGATCTCGGAAACGGCTCCAACGATTTCGATGAAATTTGGTATTTGGGGGTTTTCGGGGATGAAAAATTGATCTAGCTTGGTCTTATCTCTGGGAAAACGCTTGGTACCGAGTTTCTGCCCGAGCAGAGCTCGGTCGCCCAGGTACTTCAGTTTAATTTAAGCAACTGAGGTAATGGATCATATTTTCTAGTATCAACTGAGCTAGAATCACTAATTTTGTATAACTTTTAAAATGTTCCCTTGTTTATGTTATTGTTTTGAATGAATCTACTAAGCTATTTACTTGACATACCTACTTATACCTATTACAAGTGTGACTCATTTATACAAATCCCCTAAAGGATATTGTTAGATGCTTTAAAAACGATCTACATAGATGCTTGCACATCGGAATGATAATAATTTTATTATGTTTAGCAGCGCTCGCGCTTGGTCGGTGAGCGCCCGTGATGTAGTTATGATTGATTCCATTATATCGGACGACGGTTTCGGTGTATCAAAGCGTGTTGACCGGACCGGACCACCTGCCGGCTGTGCCTCCAACAATTATTGGTACACAGGAAACATCGAGAGGATAGAAGTGATTATGAAAATAAAATCAAAACAACTTATGTTTGAATAAGACAAACGTATCTACATCACCAGAATTTGTGTTGACAAAATATTTTTTTTGCAAAAGTTGTTTAAAATATTTTATTGAATCAGACATTAGTTTGCGGAGGTCCATATTAATGAACTGAAACAATTACTTTGCTCACCCGCGACATTATGATAGTTACTTTTGCGTAAGAAAAGTAACTACAGTCAAAACCGTTTATAGCGACACCAATTACGACATATTGGATGTAACGACCAAGAAAAAACCCAACACGATCTTATATACCAAAGTAACACTGGTTACAATGACCAACCGTGTTTAACGACCAAATATTGCTGCCCCTTGAATGTCGTTATAAACGGTTTTGACTGTATCAAAAAGGTCGCGGGTGAGCAAAGTAATTGTTTCAGTTCATTAAGTTGTTTTAAGTTTTGTTCATGCTTAAAATATTACGCTGTAACGCTGGAAAAGGTACCTACCTACTGATGTAATAAATTTTGTATAATAAACGTCAATAGAATCAGGGAAAATATGTTAAACGAGCTTTCTTTTCAATTTAAAACACATAAAAATGTCGTGAACGATTTAAAATATTGAATTGTAACTGCTCAGCCAACTTAAGAAATCATATCCTGTTCTCGTTTGGCACTTTCATAGGTCTATACTGTCGTATGACTTTAAAATAAAATTGAAATAGAATTTCAATCAAATTTATATCATAATAGTCTGGCGCACAATACAGGCTTTTGATAAGAGCGCGTGCCCGATGCCGCGCGTTCATGAAACGAGCTAAATTGATTAATTTCATAACTGTAGAACGTCACGGTAGCCGACGAAATATTTTTTAACGTCTGCCTTTGTCGTAACCAGTAGTATTTATGGCGATCTTATAGGTACTATTACCTGGATTAAAAATATAACAGTGTTATTTTAATTTAAGGACAAAAAATTAAAGAACCTATCTAATTTATAACAAACCAATATTTACAAATGCCAAAATACAATAGGATTCTGTGAAAAACGTAGCATCCACTTAAGAGAGGCGCGTTCATCGAGTGTTCAATGGCGCAGTTATCAAAACAGATCAGCTCATCGCAACCGTCTAAATTTTAATAAGTTGCCCACTACCGCCTTTGTTAACCATGACGCGGCAGTTTCGGACAATGGCTTGCGCAACTTATCGACTAAATAAATCGATATCGGTTTACGAGGCGTTACGGGCGGCTCTGGCTACTGACCACGTTTTGATTAATTGCATTCTTACGAGTAGGCCACAACGTGTAAGGGGTTCGGTGAGATCGCGCTTATTCACTGGCGCCGAGTAATTAGCGAAACCGATGACGGGACTTTTACGGTCGGCATGTTAAGATATTTTTACAACAGGAAAAAAAGCTTTGTGGTTTTTGAATTTTTAACGATTAGTTTTATTTCCATATCGAGCTTTATCAAACAGTCGTTACCAAAATTTAAGTATTTTTTTATGTAAATCGATGAGCTGCTCAGCCACTCAGACCTCCTCGTAGTGTGTCTAATGCAGCGAAGTACTTTTTCACGATCGTTTTGACGTTTACTAACAAGGTCTCGCCTCGTTCGCTTCCATTGTATGCTTTAAAAATCTAATCGATCGCCACACAGCTTCCAATAAATCGACACATTTATTGATTTGTTACAGCTCTAAATTGGTTCCCAGCAGTGCACCCACGGACCCAAAATGTAGGGCGCACCACCGCGCTGCGGCGTAGGGTCACGCTTTTGAATTTAATTCGAACATAGTCACCCCAATAAAATTTTACCTTGCTTAAACTTAACTTTAGTAAGATTTGGGTTTAAGGTCCCTTATATTTCAAAATCTGAACTTACCATCGCAAAGTGATACTAGAAAAAACGCGATCATAGCCAGCATACGACATCGATCAAGTTTTAATTGAAAAATTTCACGGCAGTACGTGCGTTGGCACTCCATAAAAATTGGCTCGCCCACTTAAAGCAACCGGCAGAGTTTCACCAAAACAGCTATTTATTATTATACCATCGTAACTTTATCTACTCATTGCTAATTGAAATTTGTAGGAAAGCGGGTGCGTAGCGTGGGCGTTTAGCGCAACGCCAACGGTTGCTGCAAGCGGCCTCCCGCTGGCGTGGACACCTTTTTACTTGGGCCACGCTGCGGGTGCCGCTTGATTGCCTCCGATCTCATCGGTTTATGCTCCCCATAAAGCCAACAATAATTCATTTAGACGACGTGACGCCACTCACTCGTTAACTAGTGTTGTTCACTTCGGACGTGATTCCAGGATGGCGCGGCGCAGTTCCGCCTCGGAAAGTATAGCGAGAACTTGAAATATCATCATCAGATTAAATTAATCCTCACATTTTTAATATAGTCGTGTCAAAAACCGTAAAGAAAGCACCGATTTATCTACGCTACCATCTCTACATAAAATCAAAATTTAATGATCTCGAATAGCCAGTTTAGTGTGTTACAATATAATCAAGTTGATGGCCGTAGACGATAGGTATCCGATTTCACGACTGATCACGAGAAAACTAATAAAAACGCCAGCTTGACTATGCTTTAAACTCGATTTGAGGCTAATTAGTTCGATCAAGTTTAGTCAATCGCCATACGTATTTTTCATGATATAGTCAGACGGACGTCTCTATTTAAAAACCGGTCAAAGTAAAACAAACAAACAAATTTATTCCGAACCATTAGGCACGAGATCTGACTGTTAATGTCTCAATTTAGAAACGGGCGTAAATCTTTAAAGGCGTGACAATTACTGTTACTTCCCGGCAATACAAATAAAAAGGCTTTCCGTCAATTATCGATAAATTAACCCGATTAAACACTCCATAGCCGACGGCGCCGGTGCGTCTTATCTCGGACATGTCACGCTTTTAGGCAGGTAACACTCCGGCGCAGAAACATTTACATTTTTAAACCAATTTGCTTTTTATTAGAATTTCAAAGAAAACCATCCTGAGTTTGTGCGCCCGCCGAATTAGATAAAGGAGCTTGTTATACGTAAGTGTCGTAAGTACGTTCCGACGTAGCAATCTCATCTAATCACGCTATCGTCGACATTGATATTTATTAGTACCTATCTCTCCAATAAAAAAGCTCCGTTTATACAGCAGTAGATAATGTGTACGCACATTATCGTGTTATTAGATCTAATACAAAAAGTTAATGCTGTAAGAATTTAAACGCTGAACATAACTAGCTCCTTCTATTGAAAATAGCTAAACCTTTTAATAGAAGCGGGGCCCATTGTGACTAATCATGATTAAACGACTTTAGACAAATTGCATGACCGTGACTAGGCATGTAGGGACCAGGGCTCGATCTCAAATCATTAAAAGAACAATTATAGATATCGCATTCATTCCCACCTGCAACCTGTTGACTCCGATAATGATCTCGATCTAAACAAATACTGACTTGACCACTGACTGTCAGCGATTGTTCCATTGCCGATTCCAATTAACAGTTTAATGAAAATCGCCAATTAAATTTAAATGCTAGTTCTTTGCCGAGCCTTGCAATTTTTTCTTAGGTTTGTGTCGCAAGTGCTATAGAATAACGGATTAGTATTAAGTATTATTTACGGTAATCACCTGCTTAGCAGATCCTTACAATATAAATGTTGTTTTATTTATAGAGTATCGACTCCTAACGCGATAAAAAGCTCAGTCGTTTTGTTCCTGATCATAAAGGTTTTTTGTGAGCTAAAAGAAACCTAAGCTGAACTAGATTAAAAGAGGAGACGCGTCGCTGAGCTCCCACAAAACGTTAACAGATTTTCAACGGTTCGTTTTCTTTTTATAAAACGCTGCTCCCAATATAATTAAAGATCCCGGTCGGTAAGTGATGACTGGTCACCATTAGACATATTCTCAGCCACATCAAGCTTTTGACGTCTGGTGCGGGGCGGTGCGCGAGCGCCGATTACGACCCAAACAAATTGTGTGGAGGGCTGCTCTTTGTGCTTCAGACGTGTTAACAATGAGAGGATCCCCGCAACTGATCATTACCATTATAGGTACTATATAAGGCTTTGTATTTTGAGTAAATTATAACAGATCGTTTTGTATTTTATTCCACGCCGTCAGCCTGCGTGGATCTGCTTACGACTAGCGCTTCATTACCAACAGTGACCGTATTGAATATGTTGCGTTCAATAATTGTGCTGATACGAACCATTCATTAACGTGTTGTTATTGTTCGTGTCTACGGCCCATCAAACTTTTTCTTTCTTCTCTACATCAAACAATCGATAGCTGGGTTTATATGTTGTCGATAGCTACATAGTTATTAAGACAAGCGATACAATGTTTAGAAAATGGCTTCACCTGTAACACGTAAAGAGCGTCCATTAAACAATTATTTTCAATTATTACTGTTGGATATAATTGTCTGCAATAGGTATGAGTGATACGCGACTCAATAATAATAACAAGTTAGTGGAATAGTTTACCTTTAAGGAAACAATTATCAATCAAATTACGTAAAATAGAATACAATTAACTGAACAGTAGACTACAAAAATAATATACCTGTCCACTTTTTCACCTTAAGTTGGAAAAAAAATATTGGGACTGGTCATGGACAGACTTATACATATAATAATCTAACATCTTTATATAATTGTACATGAATTTAAATCGAAATAAATATCTTTTCACACTCAAGGGTATAAAATAATCTGGTTACATACATGTTGAAGCCCTTTAATCCCTCCTTTCAGAAGTAAACATCTTGATTAAATGCTTACATTAATGCATCGATAACGATGTTAATTAAAGATGGTTCTTTAATTACATTAACTTTAACACGATTGATAATGATGCCATGAACAGACCAGCATAATAAACTTGAGTACAGAATGAGTTAATATACTTTGTCCTGTGGGATTTTTCGATTCAAAGTCCAAAAAGTTCTCTTAAACTGACTTTAAAATATCAAACTGTCAGTTGAGCGCAAGTAATTTAATGAACAAGCAAAAGTCAGCAAGCAGTAAATAATTTCCATACTTATTTCAAAAATCGACTATAATTGTTACAAATTGCACCAGCAAGACCACTCGGCGCAATTGCTCAGTAGCTGAACAACGAATTCTACGACAATTACTCTGGGCCAGGCTATGATTAAATTATGGCACTTATACAGAGTGTTTCCTGAAAATTACATGGGATGGCTCTCGCAAGGCTGCGCACGCGATCCCGCGGCACGCATTAGGCTGTATAATGGCCGGCTTTAAACACGACCAATGACGCATTGGTTTTAACGCTCCCGGTCACTCTTTTGTGCGCAAATTGTAATTAACAGCACGTTGGACAAAATTAACGTTTTTGGAGATTCCTTGTTGAATGATTTCTCCACAATTTTTTTCTTACTCATAGTTTTTTCATAACTATACATATATAGTTAATTATAACTGTGGCAAGATAAAGACAAAGTTGAGTTGGTTGAGTGCAATAAATAAGCATAATAGTTAATTATTTATGAATATGATGGATGGTTACTAGGTATATTCCTAATTTATATTATTGTCCTTAATTTGACATCTGACTTAGCATGAAATAGATAAAACATCTAGCTAGACAAAAACAGCGTACACACAACAGCTACACGACTAAAGTCGTATGTATTAAAGAATTGGGTTAGGAGCAAGTTTCGCTTCTTTATTAAGATTCACTTTTTAATATCAGTCGGTAACTATTAATAGCAAATACTTAGAGTTAAAGTAGAATCTACCCATCAACCAAGTACGACTCTACCTGTAAAATTTGAAAGGATCTAATATGGGTCTGTAACAGTACAGTATGTTTAGGTACAGTTATTTTCATTAAACATTCAATTTCTGGCACTTCGGCTGTTCTTATTAGTATCGAGTATGATTGAATGCATTTGGGCGTGTAGCCGTATCTATAATTTATTTGTTTGTTATTCGTAGTATTATCCTAAGTTTTCGTCCGCAGGTGTGTGCACCAATGCGACAGCGCCCAGCGTGTCCTCAATCAACAGGATACTGAGGAACCGTGCGGCGGAGCGAGCGGCCGCGGAGTTCGCGCGAGCTGCCGGATACGGATTATATGCCGCGCCGCCGCCATACGGTGCCTTCCCGTGGGCCGGCGGCGGCGTGTGGCCTCCCGGGTCGCTGCCACTGCCACCAGGCGTACCACCGCACGGAACCGGAGCACACCCCGACTCAATGCAACAAGGCTTCTTATCTTCTTCTGGACGAGGGCTTATAGGTAAAATATTGACTAAGCATTGCACCAACCTTATTTTAGTGTGATGAAGGATCTGCAACTCATTACGTGCTAATTCTCTACTCAGATGTCGACGGCGATGACTCTGGCTCGCTTGACGGAGAACAACCAAAGTTTAGAAGAAACCGAACCACTTTTAGTCCAGACCAACTCGAAGAACTGGAAAAAGAATTCGAAAAATCTCATTACCCATGCGTCTCGACGCGGGAGCGACTCGCTTCCAAAACTTCATTGTCCGAGGCGCGAGTCCAGGTAACGACCGCAATAAAATACTAATTAATAAATTCCACAATCATAAACCAAGCAGCCAATTAATAATTTATAATAATAATGTCGACTCTGAGATATCTTAATCAAATCAGAGCTATCATTTTACATCAATTTACATTCATGAATATTTGTTAACTCAGTGAGAACAGAATACTAATCATGTTTATTTACCGTTACTGACAGGTTTGGTTTTCCAACAGACGAGCAAAGTGGAGACGCCATCAGCGCATGAACCTCCTCAAGCGCGGTGGCGGCTCCCCCCCGCACCGCCTGCCCCACTCCCCCTCCCGCTCCCGTTCGCGTTCTTTGTCCCCCGCGCGCGCCCCGTATCACACGCCCCAGATGGGCGGCGAGAATAGCGCTTTCAAATCGCTCTCACACCAAGACTCTGCCCTGAAGGCCCTCTCGCACCAAGCTCAGTTCGATAGCAGTGCGCTGAAAGCGTTGTCGCAACAGACATATGAAGGGGGTGCGTTTAAACCTCATCCGGGACTCGACAACAGTGCGTTCAAAGCCCTCGTGCCGCACTCGGCCGCCGCGGCGTTGCTGGCGGCGCAGTCGATACACTTAGCTCGTGGATACGAATCACATTCCGATTCTGATGAGGAGATAAACGTTCACGATGAAAGTGATGAAGAGGACAAACAGAACAGTAGAGCGCGATCTCGATCACCCAGCCCCGTGAGATCACGGCTGCCGCCGAATAGCGACCTACCATTACAACTCACGAAGCATGACCGTTGATACTAATTCTGTGAGTTACAAACTCAAGCATGTACTAATAAAAGGGCGTGGTACGTGTTTACTCGATAAGCACGGTGAATTAGCTAAATTAAATGGTATGGACGCCAGTTACAGCATTAGATTGCAAATTATGTGACGACGTAACGTGATAAATACGTTTAGATGTCTACTTAAACGTACCCATGTCGTTGCAATAGGGTCAGTGGGTGGATGTGAACATGAAGGTTAATAATTTAAAGTGAAGTGCGCATCGGCTAAAACAACAACAGTGGGACAAAACAGTGAAGTTTAGCCAGGTTTTTTAAAGTACCCAACACGTGTAATCACTTTGTTCTGTAACAAACCTGTAAACACGGTCCTAATAGATAATAAGATCTAAGTATTCGTTGTAAAAATCTCCTAGCTAACAGTATTTTTAACTGAACTGAAGTGAAGAAATAACTGTGCACAAAAGATATTTTTGAGCAAAAATTTCCAAATGTACATTTATGTACTGTGTACAATAGTGTTAACAAGTATAAGTCTGTCAAGTTCCGTTAAATTTGTACCTTGTAATTTTATATACCAAAGTAGTAAACTCAATTGTGAAGCACGGTTTTAGGTAAACCAAAGTTCCTAATACAATTCTACATTACGTGGACAGTGATGCATATCAACATCTAAACGTAGATGAGTAATTTAGCCGAATATTTTCATGGCGAATTCAAAAACGATTCAAAGACGATGAAATCATTAGCAAATTGTCTGTTGGAAGGGAATAGTTTTAATGTAAAAATGTGTTTTGTAAATATTGTAAACATTGAACACTGTATGTATATTATTTATTTCTTAGACAATTAATCTCTTTGTATAATATAGTAGAAATGACGTACTCACGTACCTATTATGATAAATTTAAATAAAAGAATTAAATATTGTCTGTATGTTTTATTCTAGAAACTGCATAGGTACATCATTTACAGTTCACATCTATGGAAGGAGCTCTATTCGAAATCTGTTTAGGCGATGGTGGCATTCTTGAAAAATTATGTTGATAAAAGTTCATTAACCTTTTGATAACTTATGAAAAAGTAACACGAACAACTACTATTATTATGTCATGTTCAGCATTAGGTGCAGATATTTCTTATGTAGATTGTAGGTATCGATTTATTAGATAAATTGCAAAGTGTAATGGGATATAACATCTAGCTTAGCTTGTTTATTTTCTATTTTTTTAATACCCAGCATAGCGGTTGTTTTGGTATCTACCTTTCCATTTTACTAAAGTTTGTCAAACTAAGCGTGTAGTGTGCCGTTCACTTGACGTAAACGTTATTTGATCCATATAACCATATCCGAATAAGGTAAATTTAACAATAGCAATACATTTTAAACTGGTTGCAGTAAATGAACATGCCACTTTGGCCAATTCCGCAAGATTTCTCCAGACTATTGGTATATAGAAAGATACCGTATATGACTATCACTATTTTTTACGCAAAATAGGCTTGCATTTGACCACAGCTACGCCTGATGGTAAAAAAAATTAGGCAGAGAATTTCAATGCATCTATCTATTGTGTACTTATCTATTTAAAATGTTATTACACAATGCTTTAGGGTTACTGACAACATAAGGGTGAAGACTCTGGTTTTTTCTGGTCCAATATTATGATAAATCAGTGATATTTACAACAGCGTAATAAAGTACAATTACTTACATTATTAAGGCTACGTAAATAATCACACTTTAACTGGAGTAAAATAAAGTCGTCAACCAGGGGAGCTGTAAAATTGATAAGAGTAAGTACACATATTTATATTCAAAATAATTGCCTTAGATAAAGCTATCGAAAACTATACGTTTATAACGAATTGAAAGCGGAAACCATTAATTGTGACAGAATTAAAATTATCTCACATTTTTTAAATAGGTTGCACTTATTCAAAAAATTGCGTGAATTTAATGAGATAATTATAATTACCTGTTTAATGTAAAATATATATATGATTAAAATTTAAATAAATATAATTTTAAAGTCGTTGACGTATTTTTTATCCACATGACTAAATGGATACGTATCAAAATATATAGGTACAGTTTAAAAATAATAATGGACGAAATACATAATGGTCATTTGATATAATGCAATTTTCTTGGAAATTCTCAACTTTACAGGATTTTCATAAAATAAACCTAACCTAACCTAAACCAATCTGTAGATTACGCGATTAAAAAAGTTTGTTTAATCAATAGTTTCATGAAAAATTTTAGTATATATTATGACCATTATATATTTCGTCCATTATTTGTTTTAAACTTTATATATTCTGATACGTTCCCGATTAAATCTTACTAATATTACAAACGCAAAAACATGGTTTGTTTCTCTTTCACGCTAAAATGGTTCGACGAATTCCTTGTGATGAAATTTTGATACAAAGATATTTTATGACCTTATCCTGATATTTTTATCTCGAAAAAATGCATAGTTCCCGCGGGACAGTGATAATCGAATTCTTTGTAGATAAAATCGCGGGTAACAGCCATAAGTATGTATGTATGTATTTATTGCACAAAAATAAGGAAAAAAAAGGAAAACATTATTGACATCCGTTGAAATGCATGTACAAAGGCGAACTTATCCCTTAAAGGGATCTCTACCAGTCAATCTTATAAGTAGATTTATATTTAAAAAAAAACAAGCTGTATGTGCCTAATCTAATCACACTAATATGATATTATGTACTTATTTTTAACCATCCATTTTTTCATATGTGGTTATCCTGATTCTGTATTAACAGCAATTATAATTATACATAAAATAATGGAACTAGAATGCGGTTTATCTATAAATTTGAATGGAACCGACTCTACTATAAAGTATTGCTAAATATTAGTATTAGTCTTTGTAAGTACATATATTAGTATAGGTATACAAAAATTACATTCTGTGCCACTTGAAAGTGATCAGGCTGCGGAACATAAAAGGTGGGAACCTTACAATCTTACCTCTTTTACAATCATATCATGCACGACAATTATCCTTTTTTCTCCATTGTTATTAAACAAAAGCCCCGATTTGGTCTTCCCGGATATCGGCAATCAGGTCCGTGAAAGCTGACTGAAGCGACGCAAAAAAAGATGAAGGAACAAAGCCTCATTAGCGGATCACTACCCGAATATATTCTTACTTATGCTTTATTGGAAGCCACGATCAATTAATAAAAATAAAACAAAAATTATTAGTAAATTAACTGTTGCTCGCCACTTTATCTGCTAAGAATTCGTTCGTCGCTATCCCGAGGGAACTATGCAATTTTCCGGGATAAAAGTATCATATGTGTCAATTCAAATTATTGGCAAACTATGTGCCAAATGGAATCGAAATTCAAATATGAGTAGGATTTACATGAATTCTAGATCTTAACGAAGCAAAGCTTACTTAACCCTAAAATTGTCAAAATTTCTAAAAGCTTGTAATTCAAACCCAATCTTAAATTAGAACTCCTGAAATTTCTGCATCTAAAAAATACAAAAAGGTAGGTAGTATTAAATAATGTCTTATCGGACGCGTTATCAAGTTAAGGATTAAAGGGACCTACTCGTATTAAAGGCATATTTAGATGAATAAATACCTTAACATCCATGATCTTAGTATAAACATTCATATTTATTACACTTTAATGTCTGCGTTTATTGGTATTTGAACCTGTAGATGATTATGCCTATTTAATAGTACTTATTACACAGAATACGAAGTGGAATTAATCACTAGGCTTAATCATCGATTCGTCTATGTACGAATAGGTAATCAAATCACGTAGCAAAAACATATGAGTTTACTATCTAACTCGGACGTGGAATCGAGAGTCGCGTAGGCCGTAACGACTGTAAATAATTCATTTAAGCTAAGAACTACTTTACAGCTGGTAGTGTCAGTGAATGTTCATATTATGTAGATGCGGGCTATCATTAACAAATTGCCGATGGTGCGGAATGTTTATGGTTTCGTATGCGCAAAATGCAGGCACGGTGTTATTCTGAACAATAAGAGCGCGCGCAGACAGAGAGCGGTCTGCACCTCTACCATGAGTTACACTAGTTTACAGTGACCGTACGCGATAGCGACGGAGTAAATGATTTGTATGGAGAATTATACTTCCGTAAGTGATCGCTAGAGGCGCTGTACACAATTCTCCATACAAATCATTTACGCCGTCGTTAGCGAGTACGGTCACTGTAAACTAGTGTAACTCATGGTAGAGGTACTGGAGTTCCGAGTTCCACGTTCAGAGTTCTGTGTTTTGACTGCTCGAGAGTTCCACCATTCGCCTGCTGTGTGCGTTATCGTAAGAGATTCAGTACATTCGAAAGAACGCAGAACTCGGAACTCGGGACTCCAGACCGCTCTCTGTCTACACGCGCTCTAATATGCTTTATGATGTTCGTTTAAGTTTATGTTTAGCTTCTTGCGTGCTAGAAAATATATTTTCCCGTAAAGCTCGCTCTACATATTGGGACAACTTCGGCCAACCCGGGGAACGCGGGTATAAACTAAAGTGAGATGAAAATACATGGCGCTCATTTTAACGTATAACCGCGTCTATCAGGTTAGCCGACATTGATCAAACACACACGTCAGGGTCGACGATGTTAAATACTGCGCCTATTCCGTTTTTTATTTGTAGTCCCTATGTTTTATATACGTGGCTTCATAGTTTGTTGCCAACATAGGCATCTGCAAAAGCGATTCGGAAGGGATCTACGGCTCTTTGAAAGCGTGTGTTAGGCGTTATGGCTCGGCCAGGACTAACGCGTCTTTTCATTGATCATTACGTGTGCTGCTAGATGATAATGATAACCATTGCGCAGTGAGCGTCTCGGCTGCGCTTTTTAAGTACAAAGAAACTGCTCGCACACCGCTGGTCGCACGTAGTTAAAGAAGGGCCATTGCGGACTTCTGTGCGTGTAGATAAATTATGAAATACAAGAATTAACGATAGCATACTAGTTAGAGTGAAATATTCTGGCCCATTATCACAAGAAGGAAGCCTTTACGTAAAAAAGAGATAGAATTTCGTTCCCAGCGGAGAGCTCTTACGACAGTAGGTTTCTTGGCCATGTGACATATATATTTGTGAATGAGACGGTTTTCAGTATTCTGAACCGTCACAGCCAGAGGTAAGAATAAGCATAAGCTCTATAAAAGGAATACCTAAGTATATCACTGATGCTATGCATGTGAACATACTTAACAGTAAAACCTGATTAGTACAGATTTTTTGGAAAAAAATTGCGGCGTAAGTAAAAATAAGGAATCTATATATTCACTAACTGATACCACCATCATTATAGAATGATGGTGGATTTTTGGGCTAATTATTTGAGCGTTTCTACCGCTATCATTACCAGGACCCATATATCAAAGAAATGAGCTATTGTTTGCATGGGATTTCAATGAATTTTTATTTTACAGCAAGCGCACTTTATCGTTTTACAAAAACCTTCCGTTCGGTGCGACTTATTTCTTCACTATTTAGGACCGGAAACAATGGCGGTTGAGACGCTCGTATAATTAACCTTTGGATGTTGCTTTGCCGAATTTTTGGTTTAGGTATTCTATGAAACAAATGAAGAATCTTTATCACTTTGAATTCTGCGCGGACGAAGTAACCAACAATAATAATATGCTAACTTAAATTACTATTTAAAACAGTGTGGACCGAGCTTTACTGTGTTCGGAATAGTGCCGCGCGCGATAAAGTTGTTACGTCGTGATAGCCGCGGAGTGTGGATGCATGTACGCGCGCCGATCCAATAACAATAAATTTGGAGCGCCGTTTGAAGCTCTGGGACACAGGGCGTTACTACAAAGACTACAAAGTCTAGTGAACGAAAAATTTCTGTAATGATTTGCTCTTTCCTGATTCGCGTATTAACACGATAAATAAATTACGATGACGCTAAAAATTACGTAGATAGTTAGATTACAATTCAAAGTAATATAACTTTTTAATTTGTTAATATTTTGCTTACTATTTAAATATTTAGCTATCAAGTTCTGATGCACCTTTAAGATTTTATTTTTATTCTGCACGCTTTTTATTATGCTGCTTGTCCAAGCTCTCTTTAAGTACAACTCTTAAGAACTCATTAGCAAGTATATTAAGATTATCTTAATTCTATCTTAAAAATTACATTTTTATTTTTTATAACGACCGATTTGTGATAGAGTTAACAATAATTATTATTAAAAGTTAAGGCAATTTATAAAAATAATATATTATAATAAAATATAAAACTACTCGCGTTAACCAGTTTATAAAGTCGCCAGACAATGAAAAATATAATTTTATTGAAATGTGTGTATTCGAAATGTAATACAGTTTGTTTTTACGCTGAGTGGGTGTCTGTGCTCCTGTCACAGTCCAAAGATATAGATTACGCGCTCACGAGCGCAGGCGCAGGCGGTATCGCACCGAATAAGAGGTACTTACGCCGATACTTTGCCTTGTCGCTAATCAACGAACACTGTTTTTTATTTTCAATAACAATTTTGCTGTTGACATGATAATTGTGTCGTCAAAAGCGAGTCTTTGATGAAATAAAAAAATACACAGTCGCTATATTTTGTGGAACACTGTCAAAAACAAAGCTATGTAGTTTTTTAGATTTCGCTGTACAATGTATAGGTACTCATCTTTACATTTTTGACCGAAGTGTGGGTCAAGCTTAAGTTTGTGTTAAAAACCATACCTTATAGATACCTAACTATCTACCTACACAGTTGATCCTATGACAGTAAGTAGTATGACTGAAAATCGACATTTTACTGTTGACATTTTTATTGCGTCAAAATCGATTCACAACGTTTTTAATCCTGTCATCATTGACGTACTTAAGTATTGTCTAAATAGATAAAATAAATAAAAGAACGTTTATTCACAAAATAAAAACAAAAAACAATGAAAACAAAATAAGATAAATACAAAAAACTGATGAGATTGGGCCATAACTATAAATTGTCTTGTTCCTACATTTTAAATTATATAAACTACCCTAGTTTTAATTTTTAATGTAATTCAATTGTTTAGTTTTATATTAAATATTAAATACCTATTAGGTATAGGTAACTTCGGCTTTACGGCTTTACCATACCCTTCCAGATTAGATACATACTTACTAAGCTAAGAGCTAGAATAGGGTCTTATGTTATTTTATGTTGTTTGTCTAATACCTATCTATCTACAGCCATTGCCCGTCCACTGCTGGCCGTAGGCCTCCCTTATACTGCGCCAACATTCGCGATCCGGGGCTTCCCTCATCTACCCATTGCCAGCTGTCCTTTTAAGGTCATCAGTCCAACGTGTCTTATACCTAATACCTAAATAATTATTAATTTTCCGAATGCTGAAATACACCGTAATCGGATACGCCTCGAGACTATTACAATTATCTTGCCAGGGTCCAATGCTAAAAAGAAACGAAATTAAATTCCCGAACTGCATTAATTTCACATAATAAATTAAGCAAAAACAACCATAAGCTACCCCGCTAAATGTTTTCACACATTTCTTAACAAAACACTAAAGGATATGACATCATTCGCACATAAAATTTGCAAATTATTTACATGAAAATTGGCTGTGCAATCATAACATAAATTCTTTAATATAATCTCACTAACCTTACAACGGAGGCCAGTAAAATAATCCGCAGGGAATAAAAAATGTAGTGATATTAGTTCCCACTGACATTCAAAGTTAGCCTTTCCGTTTAAAAGTGCTATGGCTTGTTGGACTGGACCCTTACAGCTCATAAAAAGGCATTATAAAAGTTTGTATACGGTAGATAGTTAGTAGATATGTCTATTAAAATTATAACCAATATGTCAGATTCAACAAATTTAACCTTGCGTTTTAAAGAACTCATAATGTAAATAAGGATCTCACCTTACAGAAAAAAGTTACAATGTCTAAGTATAAAAATTTAATCGCAAAAGTCGTAATGTAACAGCACATTTTATACTATCAGACTTTATCATATTTAATTGAAACAACAAAGATTGACCTTTCGCATACTTTTAAGTCTTGATTATGACACAATTGGCTTATTAGCGTTTTATTTACAACTGCGGTCAGCAAGTTGACAGTTAAAGAAAACAAACCGGCCCAATAAAAATCAACCCATTAACCAATCCGGACAAATCATAGGGAAAAAATCTATCTTAGTTTCCCATAAAATCATGAGCAGATTCGAAATGTAAGCACATTAAGTTATCAGTTGAATTATCTCGTAGTGTGTTACAATATTTATTTGTTTCTCGCTCGAGATCGGCTGAGTGTTCTCTCCCAATTAGGTGGTTATTGACGTTTTACTTTTATCGAGGTAATCTCGAGGCGACCGCTCGGATTCATAGTCCGTTTGAGACTTTAATTGAAACATCAATACTGGGGTGATAAATGAAAACAATATCGATAAAAACTTTCTCACACCGTTCATTAATGTCAAAACAATGGCTACATGTAGACATATAATTTACGGTATATGTATATTTTGCATGTAGAAGAGTTTGGTTAGTTATTATATTAGGATGTTATAAATGTTTCGTTTTTTGAAATTATGATGTATTGTAACAGTTTGACACGAATAAAGTAATATTTTTATAATTTAGTAAATAAAATCATGTAAGGTATTCAAACGATATTATATATTTTATGTATTTGTAGGAGATAAATCATGCATATTTCTTGTAATAAAAGATCTTTAAATTGAATTTAAACTCTACATTAAAATTTTCACTTCACTATAATGAAGACTACCTATAATAATAAAAAAATAAACTTGGTACATTAGCGCTAAATAATAAACGTAGTGAACAGCGTGATATAACTAAAGTAAAAAGTCCTCACAGACAAGGCCCGCATTAAATAAACCGATATCAATTTATCATACTTATTCTGACTCCAGCATGACATGTAGGTAGTTAAATGTTTTATATACGAGTATTTCCTTCTGAATGCTATAGTTTTTCAAAATGTAATTAAGTTGTTAGGAGCCTACATTCCACAAAAATGCGGAATATACGATTTACCAAGTTTTCAACTCATAAAGAACCATTCCGATTTTAACGCGTTTTACAAATCTCATATTCATTTCTAAAATCTGTTTAAATATGTTGACTTTAAACTGTGTAAAATTTTAGTCATAGCATGATTTACACTTTTTATTGACGAAAAGCTCGAACTTTTATATTTGGTTTACCTGAATATTGAGTAACGAAAACTGTGTAGGTACTTTTCGTTACTTTGCCGCATTTTTTAACCATATAATTGCTTGCCAGAGTGGTTACCAATGCATGATTAAGATACACAGTTCATCTTTTATCATATAAAATCAAAAACGAACAAAAATATCGCAAAATACTTACTTCTTTTTATCTTTTTTTTAAAAATTGTCTTTCATATACGGCGCGCGAGCATTTTAAATCGTAGCAATAAAAGTAAAAGCCAATAAGTAGTAGTTTTTTATTATACAGGTCTACAATATTTTCTTGCACATCAAAGAAACAACGGAAATCGAGGGCAAATACATGGCAAGTTGCCGATTTAGCCCTCCTGTGGAATAAATCCTTTTAATTTGTCAGGTCCGGTCTACACTATAGATAGGGCCGCGTGTGACAGCGCCTAACGTTGAAATTTATCCCAAAAAGGGAAGCTGTTAATAGAGTCATTCAACGTTACCGGTGGAATTATCTACAAAGAAAGAAGTCTCCGAGTCTGTCGGGCTGTCGGTCGGAAATATAAATTTATTCAGTGGTTGTCGTCGCGACACGGGCGCCCGCGCACCTATCTCGCCGAGTAATCTTGAACATTGGCGTTAAAGAATTTAAATTATACACCGATACAAATGGACGGTCGAACCCATCTCATTTATTTCCCTAATCCGAATTATATTGACTAGATATTTGGGATTTTGAGCACATTGTCACGTTATTCTGTAGTGTAATATCGATTCTGGTAACTTATTGGATCATTATCCAGCTAAGCGACCTCGCGGCGTTAACAAAGGTAATATTGTGGCTACAATACTGATCGAGATTCGAAAGTCGTGCGTCGCGTCAATACCAGTAGATGTAATAGTTTTGAGCAACAAGACGCACACAAAGTTTCGAATTTACATAATAAAAGGAGATTTACTGTTTGTTCAGTTTCAACAATACATTTTACAGTGTGCCTCAATGCATTTCATTTGTAACGTTTCAAGTCACAAAGCGGAATGTTTATACTTACCTATTCTAGTATGTTTTTAAAAGTTTGGAGCAGTTCATTAAACAGAAACTTCATTAAAAGAGCCGCCGAATGTATTTCCACAAAAATTTTTAGCTTTATGGGTACTTGCTTTAGCAAATCACGTAAATCACAGTTTAGTACTACTTAAACTAAGTTTAGTAGAGTCAAAATGTGTATATAGAACTGTTAAGGAATGACGACTCCAGGTTTTTATTCTAGCATGTGGCCATAGTTGCTGTTGTATTTTACAGGGTTACAAAAAGTCAATAATAGCTTGCCTACGGAATAGAAAAAGAAGTTGAAAAGATCAAGTGTGTGTAAAACAAGCGTTGAAACTTATGAGCGTATGCACATTCATTCACAACGTTGAATTTCTTCGCAGGTATATGAGAGTTTCCTCACGATGTTTCCCTTTACCATAAGGCTCATGGTAAATTTCGAATGTAATTTCGCACGTAAATTCTGAAAAACTCAGAAGTGCGAGCCTGGGATTGCACCGACGACCTTCTGCTTGAAAGGCCATAGGTCAAACCATTACGATATGTGCATTATGCAGCATAATTATAATTACTAAGTCTGATTTACGAACAAAACGCAAATATTATACCTATTGCTTAATTTTTCAAATATACTTCGTAATTTTATCGTAAGAATTTTATTTGTGGTTTTTTGATGAGTAAAAGCTTGCACTACGCCGAAGCCATATTGCCGAACGGCATTGGTGGTCTCTTAAGCGCATTGCTCACATTATTACTGTAGTGGTGTCAAAGAGAAGATTAACGGCAGTTAGGTACTGAGATACCTGCAACAAATTACTACCCTTCTCGGCAAAAATAGCTCCTTAGCACTAATTACCCTCTACTGTAAGAATGTAACTAATATGAGTATAGGTGAAAAACTCAAGTAAATGACCTGCACATATAACAATATGTGCAGAGAATTGATAATGGAGCTTAAGTCATTTTTCAAATTTAGAACGTCAATTTATTTATAAATACGGACATGTTACTAACATACAACAGGTCATTTACTTAAGTTTTTCACCTATAACATAATATGATTATAATGTTAACATATGATATAACATATTATTAATGATCATTAGATTAATGATGATGATGATTAGTTTTATTATCCGTTCCCTAGTACCCATAACACAAGCTTTGCTAAGCTTACTTTGGGACTAGGTCAATTGGTTATTTATTTATTTATCTCATAATAATAATATTGATGTCGTATTGCTTGATTTTTTTTGCATATGAACCTTGTACGTTAAGTGGGATCAAGAATTCAGACAAAGTAAAACTAAAATCAAAAGTTGGAAAATTTTAAACTGCCTTCTGTATACATATTATATCGACTAGCTTTTGCCCGCGACTCCGTCCGCGTGGAATTAGTAATTTGGGCAGCTTATTTTTTTTATCCTTTTGCTTTTTCATCAATTATGGCTCTCCTTAGTTCCTCGATTTAAAAAAAAATACCCGCACCCCCCGCAACCCCCCCCCCTCACTGACCCCCCACCAACCCCCCCCCCCCCCCGCACACCCGCGTTCACATTCACCACCGTACCTACTCCCAAGTCACTACTTCTAAAAACTGTTCTATAAATTCTTAAAATAGACGTATCTTTCTTATTTGTGAACCGATTCAAATGAAACAAACACTAAATGTTAATCCAAGAAAATACCAACATGTCAGTGAAAACCGCATCCTTCTAGGTTAAGCCGTTTCTGAGATTAGCGCGCACAAACGAACAGACAAACAGACAAACATACAAACAGATAAACAGAAAACAGATAAACAGACAAACAGACAATAATTCTAAAAAACATTGTTCTGGGTTCTATTGCGCTAGTAAATAGCCCTAGTGACAGTTTTTCTCAAATATCTTCAATGTACAGACACCGACTTGTTACAGATTTATTATATGTATAGATAAACTACATCCGATTGTAAAGCATTGCTCTCATACATCACACAGTGCGTTAACGCTGGCATGAACTGCGATTACTATTAGGTATTTCATTAAGCCGATCTAATTAAGCGCAGCAGCCAATTCGCGCATGTGCACCGATATGCCCGGAGACATCATTACTCTTGTTACCATCGCATACGTAGAGTTGGTAATAATTACGAATATAATAAAACTGATTTTAAAGCGCAATCAATCTTTTTACACATTTTTATCGACTTTTTCAATTCAGTTCCATTTTTTATGATTTTACCCCAAAACATCGTCATTTGCAAATCGATTTGGAAAATTATTTTTTTGTATGGGATGCTTTCCCTTTGGTTCCATTTTTTGAAGAATAGACACCATCCCTTAAGGAATCCTTTGAAGTCGGTTTATTTTGTAAAATTTATTCTTACAAAGATTATTAATTAGAGTAATGTAGTGTTATCGTATAAACTAAGTCAACCGTTAAACATTGTGTTAAACACAGAAAACTGTCATTTTAAGCATGTCTGAGACGTGTGTAAGGTTTTTGTAGTGAGGCTAATGATGTCTTACTTTCGCTTTTTACCATTACATACATGTCTACATGGATTTGGTAATAGGTAATTACATGTATGGTTACAATGGCATTAAGAGATTGATCAAAGTCGCGTGGAAGAGTTTAACGGGTATGTATGTATTACAATACTGAAGTTCGAAAGACCGGATGTATTAAAACATCGAATGGGTCAAAAGACCGACACGATTTTTTTCTGAAACCGTTAACTTTTTAAGATTGTTATAAAACAAACCTAACCTAACCTAATGGGTTCTGTATGCCGTTTTAATAAATTCTGAGAAGTTTACGGTTTCAGAAAAAAATCGTGTCGGTCTTTTGACCCATTCGATGTTTTAATATATTCGGTCTTTCGTACTTCGGTATTGTAATACATACCCAGTTTAACGCACGATGCAAAATGTGGTGACCTCTTTATTAAAATTGTTGGTCCTGCGCGCAAATCTAGAAAAATACTAAAATATATTACTAACATAACCACAGAAGCAAATTTTTTTAATAAAAATAAACGTGGAATAAGAATGCGCTGAAGCTGAAAACAACTTTCACAATGATTATCTAGAAACTGGAGCAAAGAGGGCTTAATTGTAGACCTATCTAATTCTATTCGGAGATTTTGTTTTATTCGGCTCCGTAAAATACAGACTTCAGTGTAAGTTATTTACCATTCTTACTAGGATGAGTTTACAAGTAGCTAAAAGTAAAATAGTTTAGAAGAAACAATAGCACAACGGATTGAAGGTGAGTTTAGAGGGGAAGCCCTTGCATCAAAAACACAACCAAAACAGTACTATTCAATATTAAGTTAGTTTTTGTTTAGTTACAGTTACATTAAACATTTTTGAGACCGATTAAAAAAACTCGTTAGATCACGAGATAATAGCTACATTGCACAGTATCTTCTCCACGCGAGTTCGACTCGAAATTGTCCAATTTTCTTCTACATTTACTTGGAATATTTTAAATTAAATTATATTCTGTCACATCCAACAATTATTTAGCTAAATGTTAGGTTAAGTTAATTTACTCAACGAGCACCAACTCTGGTTTTATGTAAGTCTACCTGACGTCGCAAATTTATTACAGGACATCTCCATCTCAAAGCACTATATGCTAATACGAAGAGAGCAATCAAGTTTATTAAACCGATGGCCTCAGGAGAGCAGTTTCGTTTAGAGTACTCGAGGATAATATAGTCGCCGATCGGCTAGCACTAGCTCATAATTCTAAGGAACTAAAGAGTTACTTTATTGGGGTATTTATTTGAAATGGTTCAAGTGGTGTGTGGAAGTCTATCTAAAAGCTGATTTTATACATCTATGTTAGCGGGACATAGTCGAAGGAAGGGCTGGTCAAAATAAAGCTAGCTTACAGCACTAAATAGCCAAGAACTAAATCTTATTTTATTACCTCGTTATTCCGCAACTATAGCTAAACCGTTTAAATGAGTCTTCGCCCGCGCGGTACAGGAGCTAGGGGTATGATGACAAAGGGGGCCGGGAGAGGTGCGGGCGGCAGGCACACGAGGCGCGCTCGCCGCCCGCCACTCTCTCGGCCTCGTTGTCGTCATACCCCCCAGCCCCTTTACCGCGCGGGCGAGGGTGCGTCCCACGAGATATAACTACAAAATATCTATTTTCATTTTAATAACGTTCAGAAGATATAATGAACGTTAGCTATAACAACAAAAAGTATAATTTTTAAACCTATAACGCTTAAATTATATAACGTTATTTTTATATAACTTCAATTTGTATAAGATTAATATGGACTAATTTGTTTTAACATAACAAACATTAGGTATAACAGTCATGATATATAATAATATGTGTAAATGTAAAATTAAGTGGCGCGAGCGAGCGAAGCGAGCGAGCAAGACTTTTCGGGGCAGAAGCGACTTGGATAGGTTAGGTTCAGAAGGCTAAGGCGGGAGAGAAGCGTAGCGTAGCTCCCGCCTTAGCCTTCGATGTTAGGTTTTTTTTGTAACAGAGCGGAAGAAATGAATGGATTGCTTGATTGTTTGCTTGCATTAAAGTTTTTAATGAATTTATAAGTTTTAAATCTTAGGTGTTATGAACATTATACGCTTTGATCGTTATATCAATTGATATTATATATAAACAACGTTATACATTACAAAACTAGATATTTTATAATTATACTTTTCGTTCATTATATCCAGTGAACGTTATACTAAACGAGTTTATATAAAGTGAGCGTATATATTATGAATATTAGATAATAAGTTGTAATATCTCGTATTACACACCCCGCGGGCGAGGACTCCTTTAAACAGTCAAGCTATAGTAGACAGCTACGACACCCTCCCACCGCATAGCCTCGAGTTTATGTTTTACATGAAGGTAATAATGTGACGTGTGATAATCATGCCTAACTCTATGTACGGTCGGCCAAGAAAGTGGTGTAGGGTCAAGTGCAAAAATAAGTATTCTATTCGAACCACTCAAAAACATGTTACTACGGCCTTATTGCGTCGGAATAAGAGTCTGTGGTACTTATTTTTGAAACTTTCATTAAGTACATATTTTTACACTTGACTGCACCAGTTTTTACAAATGTTTCTGTGAGATCTAAATATCGCTAAGGTTGACTTTTCTAACTGAGTGAAGTCATTTTAGTCACTGTCATTCATCATATTATTGCAAGGGAAAATCGACCTCTTTGTACCATAACGTGCAAATAAACTTCAACTGTAGAGTGGTAGACCATAATATATTTTTGGCCGACTGTACATTATAAAATAAGTTGTTGTGCAAGCTTTTTCGCTGTCTGTACTTTTTGTTGATTGCACTTGCATTGTCATCCAACCTACATAAGTATACCAATCAAGTAAATCCGACCTCTGGAAGTGGGTCAAATTCAACTTTTAAGATTTGACCCGTACATACATACTTACATACATTGAAAGTTAATGAAAAGCTTTTAATAGATTATTACGAATACATATAGCTTGTTTGAAGACTTGTTCTAAGACTTCAGTCATCCTAGTCAAGAAGTGGAAGAGCGATACAGTGAAGGACGACATCGCGAGGAAACCTGCACACACTTGCGGGGTAATTCGATAGGTTGAGATGATGACCAAAATGTACACCAGCAAAAACACTGCAAGACATAACTGAAAAAATAATGACATGGACTAATGGATTGCTACGGGGCAAATATAAATTTTGCTTATAAACCAATAAGTTGCCTATCTACTAAAACAGGGAATTATTAAAATATAAATTCCCCAATTCTGCTGTCTAGGAGCAACTGACTAAACCTGAATTACGCAATACTAATAATTTAAATTGTGTCCTTTCACAAACGAGTTTTCTAATTGCCATAAACCTTATGGTGTCAACTTTGTAACATATTGAAGTAAATAAAATAAAAAATACACACCAGTATTAATTAAATTGTGTTTTGTATCAGTCTGTTAATCAGTCATTTATGAAAAGTAAATCGTTACAAAATAAGTTAAAAAGTAATAAAAATACATTAAAAAATACAATATTATTATAATTTGTAACATACTACACATTGAGCACAAACAAGAGCTAACAATTAGTAAGTTTCATTCGTAGTTTACGCTTTTCTTCCAAAACTTTCTTCAAATCGTTTATTTCTTTTGAAGAGGCCTTGTTTACGGGAGAGTTGCATTTTTTCTTTTGTTTTCGTACGGTGGCTTTTTCGTTCATGTAAGTTTGAATTGAGTTTTTAGTTTCCTCTAACTCTTGCTTGGCAGCCGTTTTTTCTTCTTTAATCATATTCTTCTTTCGTTCAAGTTCTTCGTGTAAACCAATTTTCATTGCATTCATCCTTTCTTGTAGTTCAGCTATCGACATTTCGCATAATAAGCCTAGACCAGAAGTTTCTGTTAGATCTATTATTTTTGGTACTCTTGCTTTTTTAGCAATAGCAGCAAGAATTTTAATTTCTTTTATCATTTTAATCCTGTACTCTAGTTCTTCTTGTTTCACTTTCATAGCTTTAGCCAGCAATGTCTGATTATCTTGCTTGAACTTTTCTGCATTTTCTCTGTTCTTGACAGATAAGCAATGTTTAGCTTCTAAGACGCTCAATTCTGTAAGTGAAAGTTTTTCAATATGTTTGCGATTTTTTTCCATCTGTGTTTTTCTCCACTTCTCTATGTCTTCAGTCCAAGTCTCCTTTTCTTTTAAAAACTCTTCATGTTTCTTTTTATTTTCATCAATCAGTTTCTTTTTAGCTAATAATGCCTCTTCATAAGAAATTTGGCCCATTAGATGTTTCTTTTCAATGTCCAACAATCTTTCTCTCTCTCTTTCTTGACGATCAAATTCTTGTATCTCTTCAACTTTTGCAGTATTTCTACACTGAATAGCATTTGCAAGCCATTTTACTTCCTCCTGCTCCGCTTGTTGTATGCGCTTATTGATTCTTTTAATGGTAGTTGCGGTTTCTTTGACGGGCTGGGAAACATTATTATTAACATTTTTGCGTTCAAATTTAACAGGTTTTGCTGCAAATTCTATTTCCTTTTTGATAGAGGAAATTTTTTTTAAGAATCCTTCAGACTTTATTTGAGCATAGCGAAGCTCTTTGTTTTTAACGTCATTGAGTAGGTGTGCGGCCTTTTGCCAATTTTTTTCGTAGCTTTTCTGTAGTTTTTCGTCAATGACACTTTTTGTTAACATACGTTTAGACTTCTGCTGCACAGAGTTCGGTGGCGTCAATGGCAAGGAAGCATGAGAACCGTGACCTAATACTGGTTGAACTTCTTTACCCTTGCGGCTCAACACATTGGGTTGAATTGGCACAGTAGGGGGTTTTGTCTTACGGCTTTCCATTTTCTTGACATACTCAGCGTAACTATGGGCCATTTCACTTATGTAAGGCTGCCACTCAAAAAGAGGTGTAATTATTTTCTCCGTTATGAAATTTGTGTCGTAGTTAGACTGAGCAGCCTGTGATATAAAAGCCAAAACTTCATTATTGCTCAAAAAGTTTGAAAATGTACTCAATAAAGGTTTGCTTATATTGAAAATGCATTTATACAAAAGCGATAAATCCTTAGGATCAACTTGAAAAATGATAGCATGAAATAAAATCATGAAATAATCTTGGTCTTCTTCCGCAAGTTCTTCAGATAAGTGAGTTGCTAAGTTCCTCAAAAATTGCCTGTGTTTATGAATTCCAAGAAAAGTTTCGGCGATCCAGGCCAACTTGGTATCATCCGTGTCCTCTGGACATTTGTCAATGTACATTCTCATGTATTCGTAGGGCGAAACATCACTAGCAGAATTGTAGTCAATTAGAATATTTCTTAACATTTTAACGTTTCCGGATGTGTGGTAGTAAACCATTGTGAGAAACGGTTTACTATTTATCATATAAATTCAGAAACGAAATGACAACATTTCACAAAATACAAACACAACAATTTTATTGACAGCTGTAAGTTTGAAGCCACAAGTCAATTTATGGCCAGTAATTGAAATATTTTCTCGAGCAAGTTTGCATATTTGAGATACTAAAAAGTTACTATATTACAAACGAAGTAAATTAAATTGTGATTATACTGTTTTAAATAGACAGGTACATTTGGACAAAATTAAGGACGCAATTTTCTTCCTAACAGTCATAAATAAAAATTAACTACCGAAATGTATGTACGCGCATAACTTCCAATCATCATCATCATCATCATCATCATCATTTCAGCCGAAAGACGTCCACTGCTGAACATAGGCCTCCCCCAAGGCTCGCCAAACAGATCGGCCCTGCGCCATCCGCATCCAATGCGTTCCCGCTACCTTCACCAGGTCGTCGCTCCATCTTGTTGGAGGCCTACCTACACTGCGTCTTCCGGTCCGCGGACGCCACTCGAGAACCTTTCGGCCCCATCGGCCGTCAGTTCTACGGGCGATGTGCCCTGCCCACTGCCACTTAAGTCTAGCGATTCTTCGAGCTATGTCCGTGACTTTAGTTCTCGCGCGGATTTCATCATTTCTAATGCGATCCCGCAGAGAAACTCCAAGCATAGCCCTCTCCATCGCCCTCTGAGTGACCTTGAGCTTCCTTATAAGACCCATCGTTAGCGGCCACGTCTCAGTACCATAAGTCATCACTGGCAACACACACTGGTCAAAGACTTTTGACTTGAGACACTGCGGTATATCGGATGACAAGATATTGCGGAGCTTCCCGAACGCTGCCCATCCGAGTCTAATTCGTCGATTGACCTCTTTCTCGAAGTTGCACCTACCCAATTGGATTGTATGTCCCAGATAGATATAGTCGTCAACAACTTCGAGCAAAGTATCTCCGATTACGACGGGAGTTGGTACAACATGGGCGTTCGACATGACCTTCGTCTTGTCCATGTTCAATTTAAGACCAACTCTCTCGGAGACTCTTCCGAGGTCAGCGAGCATCGCACTGAGGTCCTCCAAGGTCTCAGCCATAAGCACCACGTCGTCGGCAAATCGAAGGTGAGTGAAGTATTCGCCATTTACATTGATGCCACGCCCTTCCCAGTTCAGAGTCTTGAACGCATCCTCTAGTGCAGCGGTGAACAGTTTCGGAGAGATTACATCTCCTTGTCTGACTCCCCGCTGCAATAGAATGGGCTTCGACATCTGATCCTGAAGTTGGACGGACATTGTGGCGTTATTATACAGACACTTCAACACTTCGATGTACCGGTAGTCTACTTGGCACCGTTGGAGAGACTGCAGTACAGCCCAAGTCTCGATCGAATCGAAGGCCTTCTCGTAGTCCACAAATGCCAGGCAAAGGGGGCGGTTATACTCCTCGGTTTTCTGTATAACCTGCCGCAACGCATGTATGTGGTCCACGGTGCTAAAGCCTTTTCGAAACCCGGCTTGTTCGGGAGGCTGGAAGTCGTCTAACCTGCGCGCGAGACGATTCGTAATGACTCTCGAAAACAGCTTGTAA
This sequence comes from Archips xylosteana, assembly GCA_947563465.1. Classification (NCBI taxonomy): domain Eukaryota; kingdom Metazoa; phylum Arthropoda; class Insecta; order Lepidoptera; family Tortricidae; genus Archips; species Archips xylosteana. Next base: position 10,799,619 of record OX387349.1, read on the forward strand.
ACATGGCTCAGAAGTGAAATGGGTCTATAATTCTTCAATAAGTTCCAATCGACTGCACCAAATTGAATAATTATTTTTTGTTGCGTTTGTTATTATCAGGAGAAAGTTCTTATAAAAATGAATTTTAGAAAAATACAACGGGAGCGAAGCCGAGGGCATCAGCTAGTTTTCAATAATAATAAACATGTAAATTTTATGTCTATCTATCATCCGTTTTCTACACTTTCGTGTGTACTTTAAGCATTCAAACAAAAAATCTATTACCCGTCGAAGACCAAGGCAAGTGTAGGTACCTCGTCATTTTGTTCCGTCTTCAAGTATATCTAGTATTTAATTAGGTAGCTGGTCTGTTTTCGCTGGGCGCGTCATTAATCAATCACTCTGGACGAGAAGCTATTATTCGACACCTCGGGCGCGGCCGCTCCGATACGCGCAAAGTGCAAGTCACACGAGGCCTCTTAAAATATAATAATCGTGTTAAACTCAACCATAAAAGCCATATTCGATTAGAGCTTTAAATGGGTTCCTGTCTTCGTGGCTTGTTATCTTCTTGGCATCTATTGTGCAGTAGTAGGCAAGGTTTGATGTCAGAGAATGATGAGTTTTGTTACAAATTGTTAATGAGTTGTTTCTTTACGTGTGGTTATTTTTACTACCATTATTTCTATTCCTACGTTCACATTTTTCTTAAGTTCTTTAGAAAACTTCAGGAAATCTTTTATATTTTTTACAAGCTTTGAAAACTATAATTAAGAAATAAAAGTAGTTAGTAGATCTTCTTTACTCTAATGATATATCTCAATTGCTTTAATAATAGAAAAAATGGAGCCCATTTCCAAAGAACTCCCACGAGCGTCATTTATTCTGTTAATAACATATCATGATCATTTAATAGAGGGCGCAACAAAGAGATGTTCCTAATTATGTAAATTCTCATCAATTTAAGTACGTAAGTAACTAGATGAGAAAGCGGTGGCTTATTGACTCTGTCACAATTAATTCAACAATGATTGAAAATCAATCCTGGGATAATACTGGCTGTCACGGTCTGTCAAATTATCGGTCGTAATTAACGACTCGTCTCATCTTCTCATGTATAATTTTTGACTAATAACCCGAGGTGAGAACACATTGTTACTTTGTTCATTGTACTAGCAACCACTTATACCCTGTAGACCGTTAATATAAAGAACTACATCTTTAAATAGTCGACCGCCGAAATATGATGTTGGATGAAATTGGATTTTTACTTCGGCAGAACATTTTTACATTTTTTTTTTTTTTTTAAAAATAATAATCGACGAAGTACACAAGCATCACGTGACATACATAATAATAATTGTTATTTGTGAGTTGCTGTAATTGGCTTTGTGTTGCTATGTTGATTACTTAAATTGTATTTTAAGCTGTTGGTTCTCCTTAAATAAATAAATAAATAATTTATTTTCGTATAATTTATTATTATTTGACAGTTTGGTTAAGGAACGTGTTCTGGATATTTTCAATCATATAAAGTTGAAAATTTCTGAGAAAATTGCATTGTATTATACCGAATACCCATCGTTAGGTAGGTATGTAGGTATTTTGTCCATTATTCTTTTTAAAATTTATGGGGGTTAGGCCGTAAGGCGTTTAATTTTTATCCCTGACAACTACATTACGTTTTAATAATCAGTAATTTATGCATACTTTAGCATTAAAATTTGCCGACAGTAAACGCGTCCGTCGGAAACAATTAGCAAGGTGAGAGATTTGCAGATGTTTTTGGATAGGTGCAATCCTATTAAAACAGTTTTTTTGGGTTCCGTAGCCGAAAAGACACCGATAAACGAAAACTTTTTATTACCTACCTTACATGTTGTGATGAACTTTATATAAAGTATGTACAGCTTCAATATTTACCATGGAAGAGCAATAGTAAACACTTAAAGATAGGTATGTTCCTAAAGTTAGGTCCTAAAATATGGCACTTTCTTCAGACTTGCCCAGGAAAAATTAAAATAGAATTTGAAATGAAAACTTTCACAGTTACTCAATCAAGTCGATCAATTTTTTCCAAGTTTAAATTTACAATTTACCACATATTTAGTACTGATCCCTATTATAATGCGCGGCGCAACACTCATTTGGCCGGTTTTTTTTTTACTATAGCAATCATGTTATTACTGCAAATCTGTTAATAAAGCACAGAACTCCAAGTATTCTAATTTTCAGTACCTTTTTTATTCATTTTCTATTGTTTTATGTCGTACTCTGTAGCATGTAATAAATTTCTAAAAATTCACAGTTGCGTAGAAATAAAAAACGTAGAGTAGTTTTTACCTAAATGTTTAAAAATGGAAGCCAAAATGGCATAGCAAAGTTAAGATAAATGTTAAGTGGTACGTTAGTCTGACCGCTCATCACGAAAGGTTATGGCTGTTATTTATTGACGCTAGTGTCACGACTCGTGAGCGCGGGGCCTAAGAAGTAGCGTTCTAAGGATACCCTTATTAGTTTTTAAAAGTTTTTATGAAAAAAAGATTTTTTTGCTAACTATATTTGCATTGTCATCCATCTACATATCCACACCAAATTTCAAGTCGATCCGATCAATAGAAGTGGTAAAACTCGAATTGTAAGATGTAAACTAAACAAACATTCAAAGAAACATCTACATCAAATATATTAGGTGTTCGTAATTCAAAAGATTAATCACTCTGTTAATTTAGCATCTGAAGATTAGAGTTCTGGTATAATGGAATTTCATCATCATCATCCCAGCCTATGTACCGCTCATACGAAAGTAAATTCTGCAAAAATCGAGCCCGGGCTCGCACCTGTTACCCTCTGCTTGAGAGACCATAGGTCATAGGGGCGTCGCAGTCGCGGCGCCCCTTTAATCAGTTTTCATAATAAAAGTATAGAAGCGTTGCGATCTAAGCAGACAGAAGAGACGGGGCGGAGACACAGCCTGCGAACAAACAAAGCGGACTGCGTCGCGCCCCCGTCCCACGTCTCTTCTGTGTGGCTTGCGCCTTAGCCTACCACGACTTGCGCTTGGCGCTTGGCACTTGTATGATGAATATTAATATTTGTGGGTGTGACGTGAATTTCTTCTCTCTTCTCTTTAATTTTGTAAAATTAGTATGGTAAATTGTGCAAATAAAACACCTAATAAGACGCCTTTACGTGTTGCAGAGACTTGATATAAATCAATTTACCAAAAGCCAATGATTCTTTGAATCCGAATCATAAGTAGGTATTGAAAGTTTATTAACAAGGCCCACCTAAGGAGATGCTTCATCAATCTCCAGGCCAGTTACAAAGGACCTTAACAAAGAATTATGGCTCCTTATACATGCTCGCTACTATGTAGGAGAGTTTTATTATTACTTCCATTTAATGACTCCGACGTGATTAGACATTGCCTTACCTCTCTATGGCTTTATTTAGTACATAAATCTCTGGCTGAATGTGCCGAGGGTAATAACAATAAGAATGTCTAAGGCCATGTTGACGATGCCGTATGCTTTTGTAGCTATACAGGCAATCGAAAGTAATTGGATTTGTACCTCATTATCGTTTTGCTCAAAATCTTAGGTGACTTCGTCTATTTTTATCTTCCGTTTATGTCATATGTTACTTATTGTAATAATAATGAATGGTTTTGTGACGACAGTGAAAATGGGTTAATGATTTACAAGAAATCGGACCCGTTTTCATTACTTAAGACTAATGTGCTTTTCAACGAACAAACACAAAACAAATTTATAAGGTAACGTCAGTGACAAGAAGTATAACGAATATTGTAGGCATATACCTGACTATAAGATGTGGCTAACAAAGACATACCTGATTACACAGCGTAAGAAACAAAAGTTATCTCTCCTGTGAACATAAAATTATCGACCCCGAGTCAGCAATCTTGAGATTTTTATAAATGGGCCGAAAGCTGGCCAGCCTTCACATGCGGCGACAGACATGACTAAAAAATATTGGCCATAGGCCCTTAACTTTTGCCATGTCCACATGAGAGACGCAAACATAAAACTAGGTAGTTACCTACTAAGGATAAAACTATTCTCCTGCTAAGCTGCTTCTTGTAAGTGTCGTCAGTAATAACTTTGCGAAGTTCGTACGTAAGTTTTATTTATTCGCGACATCATTAACAGCGTTTATGACTGCAATGCGATCCTCAGAGTGTAATGCTCTGCTCATGCTATCTGATAGTCATAGTTTTGCAGCAATTAAAACTATTTTCTCTGCACCACAAGATTTATTTATTTCATTAAGTATTATCAAAGTTGTAGTAACAAGACAATGTAAAATCCCGCTTCGAGGCAATCTCTGTCCGAGATAAAGTTTGATGACCACGGATGTTATTTATTTGTTTAGTAATTTATATAAGGTTAGTTACTGTTTTATTGACCGTATTAAATCAAGCCCCAATAAGGCAGCCATTCATGTTTATTTTTACGAAGTTTCTGCTTGGTATGTCCAATAAATTATTAACTTGGTCACTTTTATCACGGGGCTACGGTAACATTTATCGGACGTATAGAGCTAACATGGATCACAATATAGTTTAATTAAATTATCACGTTTTTTCATACTTAAAGGGCAGGCCAAAAATTCTTTTTGAAAAATACCGTTAATTTGCCATTAGCCTAAGTAATTATATATTGTTAAAACAACAATTAAGTTAAGTTAAGTTCATGACGCCGATGACGCTGTAAGTTTTGAATTTTTGGACTTACTTAGGCCAATGGCAAGTTAATGGTATAAACACTAGAAATATGACCAAATCAAAATGGTACCTAGCACCTCTCGTTATCTACACTGACGAGCAAAAATAATGGGTCGGTTACAAAAATGACGATAACTACAAAACCCGCTGTGATAGCTTCTTCGAGTAAAATGAGTTTAGTAAAGAGTTTTATTTTTAACAAGAAAAAGTTTAATTGAGAATAAAACTTTTTACTCGAAGAAGCTATCACAGCGGGTTTTGTAGTTATCGTCATTTTTGTAACCGACCCTATATTTTTGCTCGTCAGTGTATATAGCGACGGCGGAATTGACTCATCTTCTTCTTGTAGGATTGTTTGGTTGTAGCAAGGGAAGGGAAGATTCCAAGAAATGTTAATAAAGTCCACGACGATTTCCCTACGAATTTAGTGAAATACCGCAATTTCAATTCAAATGCCAAATCTACTAGTATACACCAGCAAAGCCGGGGGCTTACTCCTTAGAGTACATAGTCATTTTAAATTTTTCATTTTCCCTATAAGTAAAAATATTTTAAAGTCATGTCCTCGTTAGTCTCATCACGACCACAAAGTGGTCCAACACACTCGGCCTTTATTGATTGACAAGCGCAGACTTCGATTAAATTCTCGCAACTCGCATTAGCTTTACACCAGTTCTAAAAAGATATCTCAAATTATACCTTTAGGTACACTTACCCTTCAGATCGTTAAAGTAAATAATTTAAATTACCAGCCCATAATGGCCGCCGTCACGCTACGTTAAGCGCAGTATGTGATTGGTGGACAGAGTGAGTAAATAATAAAACAGATTGTGAAATTAATTATTACAGATAGAGCACTTGAGCATGAACTTTATAAAAGTGATATGTCGACTAAAACATATCGAGTAGACTGATAAAGCGCGACTGCGGCTACGTAGATGCAAATTGAGTATGTACATGCATTTAATATAGCCGCCACGCTATCCACCTAGGTACCACATTATTTAATGACACCAGCTGTGCTAACTTAGTTGGACCATTATTACACTTTTTCCCGTTAAGCAGCAGTAAAAGTGAGGCAGCTATCGTGCTGTGCCTGAGCACACGAGGTATTCTATCTTAGTTCTTTAGGCTGGCAACGCATCTGCAATCCTGTGGTGTTGCGGGCATCCATGGATAATGGTCTTCACTTGTCATCAGGTGACCCCCTGCTCGTTTGCCACCCCGTGTTATAATAACTACTAGTCAGTACAACGAACTTTTGAATTCGAGTTCAAAATCATGAGCTTTAAACTATCTAATTGTGAAATGTTATTATATCATTCATCTAAGATAGCAACTCATCAATGTACGATCTTTCTGTTTTATGAAAAAGTCTAAATATCTCAATTTGGGGACAAAATGCACGAGTTTACCGTGATCTAGTCCGGTTTTGTAAAGACAAAACCTGTGTATCGATTTGTAAGCCTTTCTCTGGTACTGGCATTTGTCTAACCCAGATTTAACTACATTACAAAACGCGTAAGGCAAGGAAGTGATACAGAAAGGCATAAATCTACTCATAAGTTTTTATTGAACCCCAAAATCTGATCATGACGAACCATTCACGTGTAATTGGGTTCCTCGTAAAATATGAGTTCTGCCTGGAGAAGGGTTTATAGAGAACATAAACACTTTATTGTGTTTTTGTACGGATTCCTTCATGCATACTATGTGTGTTCTTTAAGAACTAATTAATAATTAAAAATATAATGAACTATTATGTTCCAAGACAAACTTGAAAGGATGGTTAAGTAGGTTCGTATTTTGTCCCTGTGTTGTATTTAAACATGCCCCACATTAACCGACTTAAAACATGAAACTACCGTGAGACTCACTCATAGTGAAAAGAAACGGATCACTCACATCTTAAAAAGAGTTCAACTCGACATGTTTCGGGCTAGTCTGTAGCCCTTCTTCCCGGAGTCACACGTCACGGCGGCTGCCAAACGCGCACTACGTGTGACTCCGGGAAGAAGGGCTACGGATAAGCCTGAAACATGTCAAGTTAAACTCGTTTTAAGACGTTAGTGATCCGTTTATTTTCACTATTAACCGATTTGCTGATTTTTTACTACAAGTATAATTGTTACGAGTGGAAAGCCTATTAATTTAGTCTTGTTTTAAACACCAATGTATAACATTTAAAGAATGCCATTTATGAGTCCTTAATTAAATAATTAAGGCGCTAAATAAATAATTAAAAGGCAACTAACGTTTTGAAACAACAATTAAATTACAGTCAAACTTTAAAAACTAGACAAATTGAAATCGACTCGTTTATTCTTAATTCACCGGACTAATTAATAAAAATACATAAATTAAAGCTTTATCTCTTGCAAATTCAACGAAAATTTATTGGCAAGTACAGTAAGAACCATAAACAAATAAAACTGCCACTGAATGTGAATGCTATTTTTATCTGCCTAAACTAATGGAAATTAATCAATTACCACATGCTATAATTTTATCTTAACTTCTTTGAGCCTCACTAATTTACTGCCAATAAAATATCCTTGAAGTTCGGGTAACTGTACTGATCTAAAAATTAAATTTATAAATTTTTTTAGTAGTGGTAGAGCCATGTTGTAGCTAGCCGCTGCATCACGAATGGGCCGGCTCGTCCGGGGCAGTACCACCCTCTCACAGAACACCGGCGTGAAGCAGTAGTAATCCTGCTTGCGTTTCGTACGGTCAGTGAGAGTGCCGGGGGCCCAATACCTCACCCCTTCCCACTCCCCCTCCCTCTCCCCCTTCCCCTATTCCCTCTCCTTTAGGGCCGACAACGCACTGGCATCGTGTAAAGCGCTGCGGGTGTCTATGTCTATGGACAGTGGTGTTCATTTAACATCAGGTGACCCACTAGTTCGTTTGTCTGAACTATCTAACATAAAAAAAAATAATAATGAATATTCAATTTTCGCCCGAATGTGACTTAAAGGTCACATTTTATATTCGACATAGTTAATTTCGTTATGATCGCTGTTCTGAACAGGTCTCGTTAGTGTTTAAATTATATGCCGTGTTATCAGAAACCGCGGGCGATCAAAGTGTTTAAAGTGTTTGCGTCGGCCAAATTGTCTAATTGCCATTAACATTGGAATTACATAATTAAAGATGCACTTACGCCAAATTGTGTAGCTCAGTCCTTTTGTGAGTCTATTTTCTTACTTTTAAAATAGAAGAAAAATAGAACGGGAAGTTGCATCTATTTATAGGGTTCCGTACCCAAAGGGTAAAAACGGGACCCTATCACTGACCTCATCGTCCGTCCGTCCGTCCGTCTATCCGTCTGTCACCAGGCTGTATCTCGGGAACCGTGATAGCTAGAGAGTTGAAATTTTCACAGATGATGTATTTCGGTTGCCGCTATAATAACAAATACTAAAAAATGGAATTAAATAAATATTTAAGGGGGCTCCCATACAACGAACATGATTTGTTTATTACAGCGCCATCTACAATGTATTTGCCGAACTAGATGGCTTGCTAATTAACTAACAATCGATGCCGGTTGACAACCAATCACCTCAGTAGTTCTAATTTTGCACTCATTTTGTGGTTGTTGTGGTATTTTGCTCGTTTTTGCTCGATATTGATAACGGCAACAGGTAGACACTTGAAATATTCACAGAATATTTAATTATATATTGACTTTAGGTAATTGTACGGAACCCTTCGTGCGCGAGTCTGACTCGCACTTGGCCGGTTTTTTTGCTTGATATTGATAACGGCAACAGGTAGACGCTTGAAATATTCATAGAATATTTAATTAGATATCAACTTTAAAAATAAATTAATAAAATAAAATAAAAAAAATATTTAAGGGGGCTCCCATACAATGGCTGGTTTTTAATGAATCTAACAATCATATTTATGATAGAGTCGCAGTTAATTATGGTACAATTAAAATGAAAACTGTCCTAAAAATAACCTACCTACCTATTATATTCTTTCTCCTACATTAGCATTGATTTTTTTATTTTGCCAATGGTAACAGATACTTTGCTTTTCAAAGAAACATCATAGAATTTGTATGATAAACAATAATTCGTGCTGAAGGAAAAACTGGCAAAATCAAAAGTTTTATATTAATTTCTAAATTTGTATGGAACCCTTAGTGCGCGATTTCAACTTGCACTTGCATAGTTTTTTAACTTTCGTATTACCGATTCCAAAATAAAGTACGCTCACAGAACCTACGTTTCTGTAATTGTGTCTATCAGTCACAGTAGATTTTCATGGTACCAGTTATCTATTTAAAATCAAATTTGGCATAGCTTTGGATAAATATATTTTTAAAAACTTTAGAACACAATTCTCTGGTTGTCAAGTTCTGGCCGAGAAAATTATACCTACTTATTTATTTCACACGCAAACTAAAAACAATTAATCTAACTACAGAAAAATTGGCATAATGGAATTTTCAGTGCTTAAATAAAATCTCGAAGATGAGAGAAATAATTGCTAGCCTTAGCCAAATAGGTAGGTACACTGGCATACATTGGAGAATGTCTTATTTAAAGCAATAGAATGGAGAGGGTATAAAGATTGGCCGCGTGTAAACTAAATAAAGTATCTAAATAATAGTGAGTAAAAGTCCGTCCACTGCGAAGTCATGTTAAAACTAGAAATCAAAACTAATTTCAAATTTTAACGTAGTAACTATATCTCTTGGACCATTTTAAATAGAAGTTTGGGTGCCTCCGAATAATTTTTGTTCGTGATTTCTAAAAGTGATGCGGCGGCGGCAGTCGTTGAGCGCATGCTAATGAGCCAATAACATTCCGAATCACTTTATTTAATTTCCCTGAACAATTAGCAACGCGGTACTTACGCCAATCAGCGACAAATATCAGCTTTGACATTTTTAAATTATTTTAATTAGAATTAATAAAAATTAAAATTCTTCTCTTAATTGTGACCGATTTGGATTACTGATTATTTTTATGGCGAAGAAGGTAATACGCGACTAACTTCAAAGGAAAAATGCGTTTTTTATGTTTCAAAAAGCAAATAATAGTCCACACCTTAGAAATAACAGCGGTTCGTAAAAAATACAATAAAGTTTTATAAAATTTTTCTTTAGCCATAAGTCACACTGAACTGCAATCTCTTAACGAACATTACTTAATTATTATAACACAAAATAAGATTCACATAATCGTACCTACTCAGTAAAGTTATCCTTATCGTGGATACTTTAAAATTACTTTCATGTATTTAAATTTTAAAATGGAATGGTTTACTGAATCCTTAAGATCCGTTCGACTACGAGTATATGCTGTTTAGGATTTTGAAAGAAGGATTTGCACCTTATTACAAAACGTATTCGAAACAGTTTCTTTTTTATTCAAACGAGCATAATATAACAGTGGAAAGCTGCTACGCTTCTGTTGTTATATAAAGCATAACTGCAATTCATGCTATGAACAAAAGTATGAGACAGTGAGACACCAAATTGCCATTCAAAATTTTGTGAACGGGTTCCACTTTAGGCGAGGTTCATTTAAGCATAAAATTACCTACATTGTCTCTTCGACTTTGTTGAGTGGCAATGAACTGCACTTTGACATAAAATTGCTTTAGGCGTTATAAATCCATTTCATTGCCTTAATAAACGATGACTCGCTATAACTATAGGAGAGCCATCATTTTCATGGCCTATCTTTTAACGCGGTAGATCATTTTGTAAGGAGTTAACTGTTAAAAGTGCAGTCTTGCTATTTTTATGTAATATAATTTAAGTTTCTTTTCAATAAAGTTAGTCTTTTGTCGGCAATCACGTTGTTTACTTGTTTCTCCTACGACCCGCCTCACATGGCGACCGTGCCAGGATGGGTGTCGGGTTCGGCCGATCGTGCCGCGTGTATAATATCAAGTTACTTTGAACTTTTGCGACAATAGTTCCGGCACTCGTTTTATTAAGTACTTTCTATTATAATTGCCACGTAAAATGTGTAACTCAAAAGTGGAAAAGGAAGATGTGTTCATCACCCAAAATGCCGTGGGAAGCAACGATTCAATGCTACAAGAGATGAGATACCACCTGTCAACAATAAGCATTATTACGATAATAATTTGTGCATTTTTGGCTCTCGGGTTGTTGTACGTCTGCTACAAGCTGTACAAGAAATGCCATAATAAATGGGCAACCGATTTGATTGTGCGATACAACCTACGCCGCTCCTTCAACCGAGACCAGCGCGAAGTTTACAGCCGCAACTGTGGAGCCTGTGGCTCTTCCAATCCAACAGGATCCGCGATGCCGAAGTAGGCGAGTGAGCAGCAGCAGAATATTTCGTCCGTTTGCGATAAAAGTGCGGTAAAGAAAGTGCGCGAGTGATGTTAAAACTAAAAAAAAATATATATAGTAGTGGTGAGTGATGGTTTTCTAAAACGCGTTTGGCCTATATGCGCGCTCTATGCTATAACACGTTTAAATGTAAGTTTTCTACTTTATTCTCTGTAGTGGAGTTCTCTAATTGATAATGTAATAGTTATAGTATAATCAATGATTTAAAACATTTGTTTATGTGTACTAAATGTTTCTAATTTTACGTTAAGAAAAATGATAAAAATAAAGTTGTTCTGATATGTTAAGTAAACTATCAGAAATATTTCATAATTTAAAAACTATTAAGGATTATATTGTAAAACTTAGTTATGATAGAAGAAAGCCCGAAATACTTAAGGAAAAATTAGAAGAAGCTACTATAGCATATAATGAGTATCTTGAATTAAGCGCAGTATTGAATAGAGAAATTGAAAGTAAAGAAATTAAGGGTCAAAGTTTATTAGACCTTCAAGGGCATTGTGAAAATATAAAGATTATATATACACAAATAAAGGACATTTGTTCTAAATCATATACAAGTTCGAATATTGACGGCCTTGAAAATACGAAAAACTCCAAAATGGCAGAGTTTGACTTAAAAATTGCACTTTCCTTAATACCATCTATGACTAACAACGAAGTTGTTATTAAGGAACTTATTGATGCGGTAGAATATTATGATTCCACGCTGAAGGCTGACTCGAAACAAAGCCTAATTAATTTTGTTTTGAAAAATAGACTCAATCAGGTAGGAAAATTAAAATTAGAGTCTTCTTACGCAACTACAACTGATTTACTTAAAGCTATGAAAAAACAATTGTTGCCTAAAAAATCAGCCACTGCAATTCAAAATAAGATGCAGACACTTAAGCAAGGGGATACCTCAATTGAAGATTTTGGTCAACAATTGTCGAATATGTTTGTAGACTTGACGATCGCGCAATCAGACGGAGATTCCAATACGTTCAACATCTTAAAATCTTTGAATGAGAAACAGGCAGTAAAAAGATTCGCGGATGGATTGCGCAATCGTCGAATCAGCACTATTATTGCAGCACGTGACTACAAGTCCCTTCATGAAGCAGTGCAAGGAGCAAAGGACGAGGAAACGGCCTTGGCAAGCACATCGGGTGACGTACTGACTTTTAATCATCGAAATTATAATAATTTCAGTAGAGGGTTCCTTCGAGGACGCCGGCCTTACAGGGGTCTACAGCACTACCAGCCTCAAACCCCCAGAGCGTCTCAGTACCAGTATCAGCGGCATCCATACAACGCATCCAGAATACCTAACAGAGGTGGCTACCGAGCACCAAGTGGAAGAGGAGGCCACGGAAATAGAGGTAAGTCCAATACTTTTCGTGGAAACAATGGATATCGCAGAGAACGAATTTTTTTAAATGAAGCAGATGAAACAGAAGTTTCAACGCCAAATCAGTTTTTTCGTGAATAAAGAATTCATATTTGCAAGCAATAATACATGTTTTGTTACTTTTTGTGTTCAAGGTAAAAGGCAAAAATGGTTAGTTGATACCGGTGCATCGATATGCGCTTTGAAGTTGGCGAACGCTTTGAAACTCGATATACCGATTTATAAACATGAATTAATTATTAATGGAATAGGCGGAACGACTCAAGCCATTGGATATGCTTACGTAGAATTAACAGAATGTGAACAGATATTTAAACATAAGTTCTATATTTTTGATAACTTGCCATGCCAATGCGATGGAATTATAGGTCAAGATTTTCTTCTAAAATATCAAGCTTTGATTAATTTACAACTTAGAACGTTAACGTTAATATCTAGTAACAATGAGACCGTGCGATTACCTTTACAAGATAACAGAAGGTATTTTATACTCCCACCTAGGACAGAATCAGTGCATTTCATAACTACAGACTTAAGCGAGGATTGTATAGTATGTTCAGCAGAATTACAAGAAGGCATCTTTTTAGCTAGCTGTCTTGTTAGTCCAGTTAAGGGTCAACTCCCGATACGAATACTAAATGCAACCGAAAAAGAAATAAAACTAGAAGATTTAAACCTAATTATACGAAAAGCGAGTGATTATAATATTTGTACTTTTGAAAAATGTAACACCGTGAGTGCGGATCGTGTAAAGAATTTATTTTCACATTTAAATTTAGAAAAACTAAACAAAGAGGAACAAATATCCATAGAAAACTTATGTGCCAAATTCTCCGATATTTTTTATTTACCGGGAGATAAACTTACCACAACTGACATTTACAAACATACTATAACATTAAAAAGTGACACTAGTCCCATCTATACGAAACCTTATAGACTACCACATGCTCAGACAGATTTAATAAAAACAGAATTAGATAAAATGTTACAAGACGGAATTATAGAAAAATGTTCGAGTGAATGGTCTAGTCCACTTTTAATCGTTCCTAAAAAATCTAGTAAAAATAGTGACAAAAAATGGCGCGTAGTTATAGATTACCGAAAATTAAACAACAGCATTCAAGATGACAAATTTCCACTACCAAACATAACTGAAATAATAGATTCTCTGTCAGGCTGCATTTATTTTACACACTTAGATTTAGCTAACGGATATTATCAATGTGACCTTGACTTAAATAGTAGGAAGTATACAGCTTTCGCGTCAGGACAATACCAGATGACTCGAATGCCTATGGGTCTAAAAACCAGTCCCAATTCATTTTCAAGGATGATGAATTTAGCTATGTCTGGTTTAACTTACGAGAAATGTCTAATTTACTTGGATGACTTGATAGTTTTTGGAAAAAATCTAGATAACCATAACCAAAATTTAATGGAAGTTTTTAGAAGATTACGTAAAGTTAATTTAAAGTTGAATCCCAACAAGTGCGAATTCTTAAAAAAAGAGTTATTATATTTAGGTCACGTAGTATCAAGCGATGGTGTGTTACCCGACCCAGAAAAGATTACTGCAATTAAAAATTATCCGACTCCGACTAATTCTGAGGAAGTAAAAAGATTTGTAGCTTTCGCAAACTATTATAGAAAATTCATACGTAACTTTGCGGAAATAGCAGTACCCTTAAATCATTTATCGCGAAAAAATATACCATTTTTGTGGGACGACAATTGCCAAACTTCTTTTGAAAAACTCAAAGAAAAAATTTCATCTTCACCTGTTTTACAATATCCGGATTTATCAGAACAAAATACATTCATAGTTCAAACTGACGCATCAGGTTACGCACTAGGAGCTGTTTTGAGTAATGGTGATAACAGACCAGTAGCTTTCGGTAGTAGAACTTTAAATAAAGCTGAAAAAAATTACCCAACCATAGAAAAGGAGCTTCTCGCAATTGTTTGGGCCACAAAGCATTTCAGACCTTATTTATATGGGCGTACATTTATTATTCGGACGGATCATAAACCATTAGTTTATTTATTTGGTATGCGCGATCCATCGAGTCGTTTGCTGAAATTTAGACTAGCGCTCGAGGAATACGATTTTAAAGTAGAATATGTTAAGGGCACGGATAACGCACCGGCTGACGCTTTGTCGAGGGTTATTGTAACAAGTAAAGAGTTAAAAGAAATACACGAGCAAATAAATGTTGTAACGCGATCGCAATTTAAGAAAACATGTTGTCAACCAATGACTTCTAGCCTAACCAATGATTCCTCAGATGATCGGCCTGATCAACCGAAAATCGTGGAAACACATTGTAAGCCGAAAGAGTCCGTAGAGTTGAAATTTATAAGTAAACCAGAATTAGCAATAAAACATAAACGAACGACAGATTACATAGAAAATAATTTTTTTCTCTACGAGTCTACGAAAAATACCATATTTATTAAATATTTAGATTCTTCATCGCAACTATCGCCAGGCGAATTTGTGAAAGAGCTAGATAATTTTTGTAGACAAATAAACGTCGACGTAATTTATATAACAAAGAATAATAATAATAATATATTTGTAGAGAAATTAATGCAAGAATTTAAAAAACCTAACTGCAAAACAAAATTAAATTTGTGTATTTTAAAGGATGTTATTCGTATAAATGACAAAGATCAAAGAAAAGTAATTTTAAATGATTTCCATATTTTACCCTCTAGTGGTCATGCAGGTATGAGAAGAATGTATAATAACGTGAAAAAATATTATTTTTGGCCAGGAATGGAGGAAGACATTAGAAATTTTGTACGTAAGTGTGAAAAATGTCAGAAACATAAATATTCCATTCCAATAAAAGAGCCAATGGTGGTCACAACCACCGCTAGTTACGCCTTTGAGAAAATATTTTTAGATTTAGTTGGTCCATTGGAAAGCGATGATAGTAATTTTTCTTATATACTTACAATCCAATGCGAATTAAGCAAATACGTCGAAGCATATCCATTGATTTCAAAGAAAAGTGAAGAAGTCGCACGAGAATTTGTTAATAATTTTATTCTCAGATATGGCATTCCGAAACGAATAGCAACAGACAGAGGTACGGAGTTTCTTTCATCAACATTCAAAGAGGTAAGTAAACTCTTACACATAGATCAGTTAAACTCTACAGCCTATCACCACCAGAGTCTAGGTGCGTTGGAAAACACGCACAAGCATTTGGCTGCTTTCTTACGCATACAAACAGAAAATCACCCCGAGACATGGAGTTCTTGGCTACCGTTCTGGTGTTTTTCGTTTAATACCTCAGTTCATACTGAAACTAAATTTACACCATTCGAACTTGTATATGGTAGGAGATGTATTCTTCCTAGTAACTTAAATGGTAATATGGTAGAACCTTTGTACAATCACGATAGTTATCCGAAAGAGCTAAAGTATAGAATCCAACTGTCTCAAAAGGAAGCTAAGGACAACTTGATTAAATCAAAAATTAAAAGAAAGGAAAAATACGATGAAAGTAAGAATCCTGTTATGTATAAGCCTAATGATTTAATTTTAATTAAAAATGAAGTAGGTAATAAGTTAGATAAGTTATACATGGGCCCATATAAAGTTGTGAAAGATCTTTCACCAAATGTAGAGATAAATATTGATGGAAAATCAATGTTAGTGCATAAGAATAGAACTAAGTTATACTGTTTACCATTATGAAAAAAAAAAATATACACTGATGTTATTTTTTTTCTCTTCTCCGTGGGAGATGTAAGGAGTTAACTGTTAAAAGTGCAGTCTTGCTATTTTTATGTAATATAATTTAAGTTTCTTTTCAATAAAGTTAGTCTTTTGTCGGCAATCACGTTGTTTACTTGTTTCTCCTACGACCCGCCTCACAATTTAAAGCTGTGACGGCGAGTTTACTAATAAAATTTTTGTTTGCAATTTTCTATTACTTCAATCGATAGGATTCCCTAAGAATACAATGTCATGCCATTCAATAAAGTAATAACTATTTTGGTTTTAGAAATGAAGCTTTGTGGTATAAAGGGTGTCATCAGACCATATAACTCTGCAAGATGAATAAATAAATATACGAGTACAGTCAAGGTCATATATGTGTGTCACGCGTCAAAAATATCTAATAACTCTATGCCACTAACCGTAAGGTTGCTTTACATAATAAATTTAACGCGATAGCTGTATACGCCTTCGACTGTACATATATTTTAAAAAGGTGTAAAGTGTGTGTGTCTATAGGTGGTTAGTTCCTAAATGACGGTGTTAATTTCTAAAATTGCCTTAAACTCCTCCGTCCAAGCACAATAGTCGATTGCGGGTAAATTAGATGTTAAATTGTTAACAATCGCTAACGAGGTGAAAATAATTATGCAAAATTATTAGTTTTTGTGAAACATTGCTTTATGAACGTAATCCTTTATTATATTCTGCCGTACCGTTGTCAATCACTGGCGGTTAAGTTCACATTTTGTGGTCGAAATAATACCCCTCGTTAGCTTCAACAAAGACTTGGGAGATATGTAAATTCGTGAAAGGATCAACAAAAACTCCAGGCTCATGCGTGCAACAGGTGTGTTTCTGATTTCTAATAGCAGTATTCGACTGGTAATTGTGATGAATCTGGTATAAAATTTGAGTTATATATCGTCAGGATACCGCAGACTTTCGATTTTTCCCTTTTGAATAGTAAAAGGATGTTGTTTGGTCTGCGTAATTGGAGGCCCATACCGTGTATATTTGATTTGACAAAAGGTACTGCGACACGACCTGATTTTTTCTAACAGGTAGGTTAAATAATTGCTCATCCCTTTATGAAATAGAAAGTTATCAACATTGCAACATTTGAGGTTACGATTCATTGTTTAGGCTCAAAACCTATACAATTGAAGAAAAAAAGGACTCTCCTTTAAAGTTAGGGTATTCAAACTTTTAACTCTGGACTTTCGGTCTCCTATTTTACTGTGTAAAACGAACATAATCGGTCAATACTCATGTAGATTCCTCGCCGATTGGAGAATCCGGACAATGCCGATGGATAAGTACTCGCAATCAACTTTTTTTAAAATTAATATCGCAGTATGAACAGACAAAGTAGGAACAAATTGTAACGTACTTGTAATATTTAATAACAAAGAGATATAATAACCGTGCGTTATTATCAGCAGCTCCTGAGATGCGCGGCGTGGGCGCCGGCGCAGATTTACGACCCTTCGGACCACTTCACGCCTGCCCGCTGCCCGTACGGGAGAGTTATGTCTTATTACACTTTTATTGCACGGCTCGTACGGACATTTACAATATCTACGTGCATTAGTACTAGATTATGACGATAATAACATCGGATAGTGGTATCGATATTGATTAATTATGGAGCCTTGTGTTTAAGATATAAGCGTCGTTAGAGAAAGGAAACATTGTTGGGTATGTAGTTTTGGTCGGTCGAAAATTATTGTTTAAGTTTAAGTATTTTTCCTATGTCGGAATATAATATGAATTTAACCGAAAATAAAATTAAGCCAAAACCAAAGTCAGGCCCAGTAGCAGTTGAGTAATAAATATATGTTCAGGTATGTTCAGGTCTTTTGTTCACGCTAAAGGTACACTCAGAGAAAAAACCGGCAATACCTTCTGAATTCTTCCTTCTAAGTGCTTTTCCTACCAAAAAAAAGACGTTTCCGTCCCACTAATTCCTTCAAATTAGGAAGGATGTCGATTACCTTCTAAAATTTAGAAGGTTTTTTTTTTTTTCCTTTTGAATCGGTAGGATATGTTAGACGGAAAGATTTTAGACGGTAAATATGTAGAAGGAACTGGTTTTTTTTACCTACCGAAATTGGAAGGTTGCACGAATGGTAGGTTAATTTGGAAGGAATAATGAGTATCCTTCTGACTAGGTAGGTATTCAGCATAGTTTTTACCTTCCAAATTGTTAGGAATTCAAATTTGGTAGGATATTACCACATTACCTTCCAATCTAGTCGGAAAAATGAAAATATTTACCTTCCAAATAGGTGGGAAAAATAATAGGTAGGATGTATTAGACGGTAATATTTCAGAAGGTAAATAATAAGTAGGAATCGGTTAACTTTACCCACCGATTTTGGTAGGTATTAAAATGGAAGGTGAATTTGAAAGGAATAATTGGCTTTCCTTCTGACTTAGTGGGTATTCAACATAGTTTTTACCTTCAAAATTGGTAGGAATTAATATTTGGTAGGATATTACCACATTTCCTACCAATTCAGTCGGAAATTTAATTGGAAATAATTTAGAAGGAAATTATTTAGAAGGAAAAACATTTTTTTACCTACTGAATTTGGAAAGTGGCACGGATGGAAGGTAAATTTGGAAGGATTATTGAATATCCTTCTGACTAGGTGGGTATTCAACATAGTTTTTACCTTCCAAATCGATAGGAATTCAAATTTGGTAGGATATTACCACATTACCTAACAATTCAGTCGGAAATTTGATTGGGAAGATTTTAGAAGGAAATTATTTAGAGGGAAAAACATTTTTTTACTTTCCAAATTTGGAAGGTGGCACAATTGGAAGGTAAATTTGGAATTATTTATGAATATCCTTCTGACTTGGTGGGTATTCGACATAGTTTTAACCTTCCAAATTGGTAGGAATTAATATTTGGTAGGATGTTACCACATTTCCTACCAATTCAGTCGGAAATTTAATTGGAAAGATTTTAGAATGAAATCATTTAGAAAGAAAAACATTTTTTTACCTACTGAATTTGGAAAGTGGAACGAATGGAAGGTAAATTTTGAAGGATTATTGAATTTCCTTTTGACTAGGTGGGTATTCAACATAGTTCTTACCTTCCAAATTGATAGGAATTCAAAATTGGTAGGATATTACCACATTACCTACCAATTCAGTCGGAAATTTGATTGGGAAGTTTTTAGAAGGAAATTATTTAGAGGGAAAAACATATTTTTACTTTCCAAATTTGGAAGGTGACACGATTGGAAGGTAAATTTGGAATTATTTATGAATATCCTTTTGACTTGGTGGGTATTCAACATATATTTTACCTTCCAAATTGGTAGGAATTAATATTTGGTAGGATGTTACCACATTTCCTACCAATTCAGTCGGAAATTTAATTGGAAAGATTTTAGAAGAAAATCATTTAGAAGGAAAAACATTTTTTTACCTACTGAATTTGGAAAGTGGAACGAATGGAAGGTATATTTTGAAGGATTACTGAATTTCCTTCTGACTAGGTGGGTATTCAACATAGTTCTTACCTTCCAAATTGATAGGAATTCAAAATTGGTAGGATATTACCACATTACCTACCATTTCAGTCGGAAATTTGATTGGGAAGATTTTAGAAGGAAATTATTCAGAGGGAAAAACATTTTTTTACTTTCCAAATTTGGAAGGTGACACGATTGGAAGGTAAATTTGGGATTATTTATGAATATCCTTCTGACTTGGTGGGTATTCGACATAGTTTTTACCTTCCAAATTGGTAGGAATTAATATTTGGTAGGATATTACCACATTTCCTACCAATCCAGTCGGAAATTTCAAGAAATATCTAAAAAGAAGGAAAAAAAAAATTTACCTACTGAATTTGGAAGGAACAATGATATCTTGAGTGGGTATTCAGCATTCTACAGAAGTGTTCTTCATCAGGCGCGGGGTGAAAACTCGTTGGTAAGTTGAATTACGGGTGCATTGCCGGCCCTTTGAGAAATAAGTAGGGTCGCTTTGAAGCATTTTAAATTTTCAATTTTTGTACGGTGTTTTTAACGACGATACGATGAAGAGATGTAACACAATGCAACAAAAGTTATTGGAGCGTCGCAGCGCCTATACAAAACCGGACAGCAACTCTTACTACTGCACTAAAGTAGGCATAGTAATTTAACAGGCATTTGCGCATTGTATAGGAGAGTGAGCTATACTAAAACATAATGACTTAATAGTTTGTCATAAATATACGATTTAGCACATCTATTGTAACTATAAGTGCAATAAAAAAGATAATCCTAATCCTAACTAATATTATAAATGCGAAAGTAACTCTGTATGTCTGTCTGTCTCGCTTTCACGCTAAAACTACTGAACCGATTTAAATAAAATTTGGTACACAGATAGTCTAGAGCCTGACAAAGGATATAGGCTATATATTATCACGCTAACACCAATAGGAGCGGAGGGGAGCGGAAGAATGTTTCAAAATCGGGGGGTTTTGAAGTAAAACTTCTCTAGGCGCGCTTGACTTGGGAGTACGGTAGTGAATGTGAACGGGCTCTGGAGTGGGGGGTGGGGGGGGGGGTGCAGGGGCGGGTAATTTTTTTATATCGAGGAACTAAGGGGAGCCATAATTGATGAAAAAGCAAATTGGATAAAAAAATAAGCTGGGCAAATTACTATTTCCACGCGGACGGAGTCGCGGGCAAAAGCTAGTTATAAATATTTGTAAATATTTCATTGCGGTACACAACTATTTTAAAATACGATTACCTTCTAAAATTTAGAACGTTATTTTTTTTTCCTTTTGAATTGGTAGGATATGTTAGACGGAAAGATTTTAGACGGTAAATATGTAGAAGGAACTGTCCTTTTTTACCTACCGAATTCGGACGGTTGCACGAATGGTAGGTTAATTTGGAAGGAATAATGAGTATCCTTCTGACTAGGTAGGTATTCGACATAGTTTTTAAGTTAAGTTGAATTACAAGTGCATTGCCGGGCCGGCGCTTTGAGAAATAAGTAGGGTCGCTTTTTACTTTTGCTGAATAAACTCTGCGCGATCTACTAATTACATAAGTAATTAATAAGTATTTTTTCATCACACTTGCTCGTCAATGGTGTTATTCCATGCCTGTATACTAAATGACAATGGTCTAAATTGTTCTTGAGGGAGTTATGGATTTACGTACAGTTTTTCTACCCAAGGGAGTTCTAACTTTAGTTTTAAAATTTGCAAAGAAGTCATTTCAGACTAAGGAGGTTTCAAGTCAGCCAACGTTTTATTTATTATCTTTAAAACTTAGCTATAAACCAAATTTTACAACACAAAAGTTATCTACGCTTCATAAAAATTCGTTATTTTTATATTTTAAATTTATATCAAATAGTTTTGCAATAATTTTAGTAAAAATATTTTTTAAAACATGTTGGCAGAATCTGGCCGTATTATGTTTCGAATTCTAAACTGAACACAGTTTACATTATCTATGGTAGATGACTCGAAAAAGTGACAATCTGTATTGGCGGGTAGCCATTATTTTATTGAATTTAGGATCGTTTCCAAAAAATTTGTACATAGTTAACGGCTTACTCAAAACAAAAATCACGATCGCTAATTTTGTGTAACGAAAGTTAGTCATACAAAGTATATGGGTAACTCCATTACACAAAAATAATTAATTAAATTTTGTTTTTAATTAATCCCTTAATTGTGTACACATTTTTTGAAAACGACTCTAAGTGTTAAGAGACAAAATAATTTTATTTTTGGATTTTTTTTCTCGCAATGTGATGAAAATGATTGTGTGTATCACGGGCAGTAAGGGGATTACAAACTCGAGTCATTAAAAAACCTCCGCCTTCGGCGTCGGGCTTCTAATAAACTCTCGTTAGTAATCCCTTACTTACGGCCCTAGATGCACAATGTACTATTTCATACTCATAGTTCTGCATGAACATGTATTTTTCTGCCTTGGCACAATCAACTGAATCAATAGCCGCGATCGACATGAATGAATTAAATTTTGCGAGTAGGTGGGTGTCTTTTGTAAATTGGTAGGTAGGTACATATTTCTATAGTCAAAATACGAACAAAAATTTGTTCCTCCCAGCCGATCCATTAAAACTAGTGTCCGACCGAAGTTTCGGTTTCGGTTTCGGTTCCGTTCCGGCCGAAATCAGAAAAAAAACGAATATTCGGTTTCGGTTTCAGTTTCGGCTAAAAATCGTGTTTCGGTCGGACACTAATTAAAACATTGTTAAATAATTAGATAATTCTAGGTATTTTTTTTTTTCAATTAACCTGATTGTAATGTCTCTGTATATTAATCCACCACAAAATGACGCATTTTTATTATGACGTTTGAAAGTTTGGGCAAATATGTTTCTTTGCTGCACTTGTATACATAACTAAAAAACTCAAAAGGAAAAAACGTAACCCTTATGCCTTATAGGATCACTTTGTTGTCTGTCTGTCTGTCAAGACCCTTTTTCTCAGGAACGCGTGGAGGTATCAAGCTGAAATTCATATCAAATACTCACGTCTACTGTCCCTTGGAGCTGTGAAAAAATCAAAGTCCTAAGCCAACGCAATCAAAAGATACAGCCGTTTATGCTGCAAATTTTCGAAACTCGCAAGGGAATCAAACAAAACCTACAGGGTACTCTTCCCGTGAACTCAGAATCATGAAATTTAGTACGAAGCAACGTCTTATACAGGGTTATTTGTAATTCACTAGCATCCTTTTAACCCTAAACTCCTACGACTTAAACAAATGTTTTTTGTTTTACGGCTTTTGTCATAACTTAATATTTTTGGTGTAATAACGTTTTGAAAATTTGAGATTACCTCTTATTTTTACGATACTCTGTGTATTTGTATGGGAAAAAAGTGCTTCATTTTAAAAAGTCGTAAAACAAAAAACATTTATTTGAGTGATAGGAATTCAGGGTTAAGAGAATTACAAATAGCCCTGTATTATAGCACAGATAAAGGAAAAATTGCGAAAAGCATACACTTTTTGTCTGTCTGTCTATATCAGTAACCAATCTACAATGACCTCACATTGCATGCTTTTGCGTAATTTTGCTTAGGCGCAGGGGTCTACTAACACTGGATGTTCATAGATAGGTACATATGAGTAGTGTAGAATTGGGGGTTCTGGCTCAATTTTATTTGCGGTTGTAAAAATGTTTGTGGTAAATGAAATGTATGGGCATAGTATGGAAGCGGATGTAAGATAACGAATTACCAACAGCAAAAAGAATACCATAAGCGTAAAATAATATATTTTAGGTATTGAAGTGGCTTGGGAGTCGGCGGCGACGGCGCCTCGGGCGGCGGTGTTGGGTGTTATAGTTGGTGGTGGTGGTGGTGGTGGTGTGTGTATAAGAGTTGACGGCGACTACGTCCGCGCCGATGGCGTATTGTTGTTGTTGAGTTTAACAGTTGGTGGGCGATGACGGCGGGCCGGGCGGGCCGCCAGCGGGTCGGGGTCGGGCCGGTAGGTGATGTCGATGGCTGCTGCGGCGGCGGTAGGTAATATATTGCTGGGTGAATGCAGTTATGGGAATGGATATTGTGTGAGGTTTGTATGGGGATATGATTTTATTAACTGTAAAATATAACTTTGTTTTGCCGCGCGCGCGTTATCAGCGCATCAAGTTCGATAGATGGCAGCACCTGCTTATGTTCTGGCTCACTTTTATTTGCAGTTGGTAAAATGTATTGTGGTTATTGAAATGTATGGGAATAGTATGGGAGCGGATGTGTGATAACGTTTTACCAACGGCAAAAAGCGCAAAACTTTGTAAAATTTCGGGCCGGTAGGTGATGTCGATGGCTGCTGCGGCGGCGGCGGCGGTAGCCCGAGTTGAAGGGAAATAGGTCGCTACTAAGTACTTCAGTAGCGTTGATTAATGTTTATTGTGTGGTGGAGCTCAAGATAGTATGGTTAGTATGAAGAGTTGGTGTGCGCGAAGTAGTGTGATTGGTCGAATGAGCTCTGACGTCACGCTCAACTAGCCGCGAAGCAGTGTGATTGGTTGAATGGGCTCTGACGTCACGCTCAACTAGCGTTGTGGTTGGCAGCGAGGCGCTCGGTGTTGCATCATTTTGTAGGGAGGGTTCAACTTATAGCGGTGCTGGGTGAATGCAGTTATGGGAATGGATATTGTGTGAGGTTTGTATGGGGATATGATTTTATTAACTGTAAAATATAACTTTGTTTTGCCGCGCGCGTTATCAGCGCATCATGATGCAGGGAGTTCGATAGATGGCAGCACCTGCTTATGTTCTGGCTCACTTTTATTTGCAGTTGGTAAAATGTTTTGTGGTTATTGAAATGTATAGGAATAGTATGGGAGCGGATGTGTGATAACGTTTTACCAACGGCAAAAAGCGCAAAACTTTGTAAAATTTCTCGAACATAGAGTTATCAAGATTATAGTTATAAAAATAGCAATAAGTAATTAAAAGTACCTAATATCAATTTAATAAAATTTTAATTTCAAAGTACTAAATTACTATGAGGGTGTTGACGGTGGTGGTGATAGCGACAAGTTGCTAGTGGGGATAGGTTTAATAAAAAATCTGATATCTTTTTCTTTATTGTATATCCCAGGTATTATTATTAATTTTATAACGGTGTGGTATGAATCATTGAAATATTATATTTTCCCGATTCCCATCCTCAGTACGATGATAAAACTACTGATTCTTCCTTTCCTCCACTTCACTAGGTAGGACTTGAGTTCATTAAGTTATAAAGCTGAAACCCTCACCTCATCGCAGTGTCTTATTCAGAATTGCTTCATATAAACGAGCAAAGGAACATTTCCCTCCTACAGACTAGCTAACCAATTCAATACTAAGTCAGTCAAGTAGAAAAAGCCGGCGGACAAAAGAGATGCCATCAGTATTATATGTAGAGAGTTGCTGCGCCGACTTCTACGATTGGTGAGCTACAGTTCTTTAAGACTTCTCGAGGTATTAACACCTATTTCAGCACACTCTATTTCAATAAAAAATAAGTTAAAATGTTTGCTTGTGAATATTGCAACACGGTTTTCACGAGGGAGGACAATCTGAAGCGTCACTTGGGCTATTGTAAGATGGTGGGTCAACAGAAGTTTAAGGTTAAATGCCCTAGCTGCAACAAAATGTTTTCGCGATCAGATACCCTCGCACGCCATACATGCGCACGTAAGCGCAGTTGTGAGGGTGATGGTGGACCGTCTAGCAAGAAAGTGAGGTGCGATGTATGCGAGGTAGACGTGAAATCACTGCTTCAGAAGCATTTTGTAATTACGCTTATTGGTTTTGTAACGTCACGAAGCGTTGCGATTGGCTACTCTTTTTTGAGCTAGAACCTTCCCTCGTAGATTCGCTAATAAATATTATTTTTAAGAATCTATATCTACCTGATGATGTACCGTGTAATATATGCTTCAAT
Source organism: Archips xylosteana (assembly GCA_947563465.1). Taxonomy (NCBI): domain Eukaryota; kingdom Metazoa; phylum Arthropoda; class Insecta; order Lepidoptera; family Tortricidae; genus Archips; species Archips xylosteana. Next base: position 10,825,287 of record OX387349.1, read on the forward strand.
GACTTATATCAATAAAAACATGTATGATTTTATATGAATTGTTTTATTTCCTATAGCAGCAGCAATAGTAATAGTGTTAGGATAAAAGGAAAAAAGAAACCAAAGTATAAACATATTTTTATAAATAACTTCCCGAGATAATAATTTATAATGTAATAAAAAATATGCAGATAAGCGCTAATTTGACCCGGTTCCCACAATGAACTTTTTTTCCCCACAATGTGCGATAACCGCTTCATTGTTAAAATGATTTATGATTTTTATAGGTTCTATAAATAGATGGAAAAAGAAAACAAAATATTCATACAATTTCACTTTTATTAATCCAAGATTTTTCATTCAAACCGAGCCATTTAACATAGACTTTGTTACCCTTACGTTTTAACACCTTTTCAATTAGATACACATCCGGATGTTTAACACTTTGTAATTCTTGTTCGTAGAAAGATCCGAGGATGGGTTCTCCTTTTGAGTCTTCAAGCAAATAGGTGATTGGATTTGTTATTTGCACGCGAGTTATTTTAAATACTTCAACTCCCCAATTTCCGGTGTAGCCCTTATCAAACAGTGACTTGTACTTGCTGATTCTGACGTTATCTCCAACCTTGAACTTTGCTCGGGGTTTAATTTTAATGTTGTTGTAAACTCTATGTAAGAGTTCAGTGGCATTTAATTTATTAACAGAGGCAGGTGTCACACCTATAGTGGAATGTTTTTTACTATTGTAGCGTTGCACAATCTCCTCGAATGGTTTGAGCCATTTGTATGAACCGTTCATGCTGAATTCCTGCCATAACCAATGTTTGAGGGTTCTTATAAGCCGTTCCACAATCGAAGCCTTCATAACGCTAAAGGTAGAGTAGTGATTAATGTTACGCTGCTTCATGAGCGCACTGAATTTAGTATTAAAAAACTCTTTACCATCATCGGATTGAATATTCTTTGGGATTCGACCCTCACTTAGGATTTTCTCCATTGCCTTTGTTACATCATCAGCTGTTTTCGTTTTCAAGGGGCGACTCCAAGCATATTTTGAAAATGTATCTATACAAATTAAGATATATTTATAGCCACTGTTATCTCGACTATGTTTTTGCATGTCAATCAAATCAATTTGCCAAGTGTCGTCCAAACCTCTCTGTATGAAACGCCTACGAGGAAAGTTTTTTCTTGCATACTTATGTAACTCTTTAACCACTTGTAATTTACTCATGACGGTTTCTTTATGTTAGTAATAGTAGTAGGAGCGATACGTTTAGGTGCTTTTCCCCCACTCCTAGCAGCAGCAGCAACAGGAGCAGCAGCAGCAGCAGCAGCAACAGCACTGGTTGGAGTAGTGATTCGCTCAATCAACTTTTCAATCTTGACACGTAACTCAGTAATGTTCTTAGAGTTTGTCTTGATTTTACCCAGACATTGGACGATCGATTCCTCAAGTTGAGCCTTATTTATTGCATCACCTTTTGCAACACCTCTAGCCAATGACGTTAACCGCTTATTTTGACAGTTTATTGACTTTTTATCTGACTTGCTACCACCACCAATGGGGGAATAATCCCTTTTCCCTGAACCACCATTCTCCAAGTACTGTCCAAACTTGTTCACTGGCATCATGCTTCTGATTAGCTAGGTGAGACGACAGGGGGTTTTATACAGCTGCTACTCATAAGAGCTTCAGCTGCTGCTACTCATAATAGGCTGGTTTGAATAGGCTATAAGCACTAACAGCACTACAGCTGTCTCTAACAGGCTATTAGCACTAACAGCACTACAGCTGTCTCTAACAGGCTATTAGCACTAACAGCACTACAGCTGTCTCTAACAGGCTACTCTATTATTATACCAGCCTCTTTGAGTTCTTCTATGATGGAATTGATTTCATTCGTATGGTTGGTGTTGCCAGCACTTTGCGATGCAATAAGTAACCGTAATCGATTTACAAGTTCGTTTGGATTATCCCAATAAATATAATCTGTGTTGGGGTAGAAACGCTTCATAGTTATCTCTCGTTTATTTTTAGCACCTTTCATAGTAGGGTTACCGCCTAAGCAACCACCCTTTATTATTTTATTTTCCAATAAGTACTTCTTGATATATGTATGATATTTCATATTGTTGTGAGCTTGAACTTGTCCCTTCTCTTTGAAACCGCGTCGGTATGCATGAGTCATGGTTAAAATTTTCAAGTAGTTGTCAACATCCTCGGCGGTGACGAGACTTTTGAACGGCTCCTTTTTAAAAATAAGCTCCATCAACCCTGTTGTTAAAGGGAATTCAACATCCTTCACACTGAGTTGATTCTCAAAAAAGTTTATAGGACTGTCTCCTATGTAGAGACCGTTGTTTGTGACGTTTACACCGAATGGAATCTTTTTTTTGTCATGTACATGGTGGAAGTAATCCTCTATTACGGGTGGTGGCTGCTGCTGCTGCTGCTGCTGCAGTGGGTTATTCACATCCTCGTCTGAACCAACAGCCGATTTCATTGTTGCGGAGCTATCATTACTACTATAATCATCATCATCATCATCATCATCATCATCATCATCATCATCATCATTATCATCATCATCAGCAGCAGCACCATCGTCAGCATAAGTATCACTAAACCGTTTGAAACTATTTTCAAACTGAGCTGATTTCCTCTCTCGCTTAAACTTTTTGAAACTGTTTTCAAACTGAGCTGATTTCCTCTCTCGCTTAACTCCCGACGTCGGTTTCTTCAAAACATTTTTTAGACTAATACCATCAGGAACTTCAGATTTTATTTCAGCAATAGCATTATTCGCTAAGACGTTCAGAGGCTTGGTGATTGGTTGAAAGGTGGTTTCGAGTGCTGACGATAGCGATGCCTTATCGGCGCGCAGAGCTTTTACTTTATTCTTCACAGACTCCACAGACTTTATTAGTTTACGTTTTAGATTCTTATCACCCAACATCCGTTCACTAGTGGACGCCATTGCTGAATGAAGCTATATGATACAGCATTTAGATTAAATATTCTCATCATAATTATTATTGATGAAGGTGTCGAAGCCTTTTCGATAGCGTCCTTTGTTTATATCTCTCTCCTTATCAATCACTAGGAAGGTATATCTGCCCTCCCAACATTTTTTACATATCTCTTGAAAGTCTTCCCAAGACATATCCGTATTAACATGATCATCGTAAGCATGTTTTAAATTCAACTCATCCTGTTTGAATAACACTATCAAGTTTGCATTATCTCTCACCAACTGTTTAGGTATTTTACTGTATGTCTGACAGAGATAGAAACAGTCCAAGTCCCGATGACGTCCCATGGCGAAATATCGACGTATTGCATCTTGATCCTCTAAGGCTACGTCATCAAACACAACAACGCTACCCTCCTCCGCTTCTTCGGGTGGTACAACTTCGCTCTTATCACTGAAGGTATAGAACGATAAATCATCTACACGCTTTAAAATCTCATTTAAGAACATGTACTTTGGTTGGTTGAGTGACTTTGAGTAGAGGTAAACATTGAAAAACTTGACACCGTTCGGATCAAGTAGTAGAGTGAGTAGAACATTAGTCTTTCCACAGTTGGAGGGTCCACAGATTAAACATCTTATACTGTTAGGCAGTAGGGCGCTATGTTTCAAGGTCTTTTGATTGGTGACATCACTCAATAGACTGTTCCAATCGTTTACTGTAAGAGACGTGTTTTGTTTTTTAAGTTTCATTTTAGTGTGATAGATTGTGTAGCGAAGACGTGTTATTTATACTAACTGTTACAAAAATGTTTGACAAAGTGACAGCGGATGATTTGAAAAATATACCAAAGGAATTTCTTTTATATTATTGCGAGCATGATTTATATCATTGGGAAATGATACTACCCGATACATTGACAAATGACCCTGACATCAATAGACATTTTGTTTGTCATGACCATCCGCCCAACGTGGAGAGTAGATGTGATTTCTTGTTTGAAGATGATCGCAATGGGGGAGAATATGTATTGTATGGATATAATCGGGATGAGATACCATACCTGATTAAACGGAAAAATTGTGTGTACTGTCAGGATGAAGAACATAAGATGCATTTAACGGGACAGGAGCAGACCTTACACCCGCAAAGTGCGGGGGAACCTGCTGACACCCGAGAAACCGAGAAAACATGTGGAGAGATTGAGATGCAAGAGATCTGCGATGAACGTGTAGAGTGTGATTGCGATTGTGGTTTGAAATACTGGGGTTCAAAGTTGTCATGCAACAGTCCATGTGATACTTAAGATGATAACACACGTCAATCGCGTCAGTGTTAAACGTAAATCTAAACGTAAAGCAGGTGCTGGATTTGTAAATAACCTAATTAATAACTTACCATATGAACTACACATTCCCGGATACAACTACTGCGGCCCCGGCACAAGACTGCGTGAACGCTTAGCACGTGGCGATAAGGGCATTAACCCGTTGGACGAATCCTGCAAATTTCACGACATTGCCTATTCACGAGACAACTCTTTGGACGCGCGTCATCAAGCTGACCTACAATTAGCGCGAGCTGCTGATAAGCGTTGGCGTGAGTCATCAGATTTTGGTGAACGGTTAGCCGCTTTAGCTGTTAGCAAAGCGATGAAGTATAAAGTGAAACGTGGTATGGGAATACCTCTCAATAAAGTAATAAAAAATTGTAAAGGAGTCGTTAAAAAACATATAAGTCAAAGCGCGCGAAATGGGGCTGGTAAACCATCCTCTAAACTATTGTTGAAGGTCGCCGTCAAGGCCGCAAAGCGCTTCGTTAAGCATAAACACATCACCAAGAAACCGCGAGTGATTCCACTGCCTAAGAAGGGTGGTTTTTTACCTCTCATTCCGCTATTATCAGCGTTGGCAGCTACGGGCACGCTTGCTGGTGGTGTTACAACAGCAGCTAAAAACATCTATGATATGGTGAAAAGGAACCAAGGCGAGAAAGTTGTAGGCAAAGGATTGTACTTGCGTCCCTACAAGACCGGCATGGGGCTATACCTAACACCCTATGTAAAAAAAAACTAAGTTTACCACAACGCCCACTCACCGATCGTGACATCATCAGCTTTGTGAAACGCGAAAAAATACCACACTTTCGCGGTGTTTTCATGAGAGACACGCTATGCAACTTTAAACCCTATTACTATGAGTGCGGTGTTATCAATTTGGATCGGCAAGAGGGTGAAGGCACCCACTGGGTTGCTTACGTGAAAAAAGGCAATCTATGTATATATTTTGACAGCTATGGCGACCTGAGGCCACCTCGTGAATTTGTACAGTACATGCAATCCAACAAAGATAATGTCAATATAGAGTATAATTATAACCGTCTACAGAAGCCGGATGCAGTCAATTGCGGTCATTTATGTATTGAGTTTTTGTGTAATATTGCTAAACATCAGCTGTTTACTTATAAATAAATGAATGTTATTATGAAAAAATGTTTCATTCACCCACCAACTAGCGTCATGACCTCATCATCATCCTTTACAATATCCTTGAACGGTAACCAATCTCATTTGAGCACAGATTTCAATCCGAGTTTGGAACTGGGAGAAAATGAGCAGTATGAGTGTGCTCTGGTCTATTTTAAGACTTTCAACTCTATACCCAATGTGGATAAGAGTAATAATCTATTCCATTACGGCAGTGAAGTGATTGAAATTCCTGAGGGTGCATACGAACTCAACGATATCATTCACTATTTGGACGGTAAAATGTTGGAATCGGCAGCAAAGAATAAGAAGAATGGGGGAGAGAGCAATGACCTTATCGATATGGAGGCAAATACTAACACGGCTAAATGTATGATATTCTCGCCCAAATTGGATGTACACTTTGAGAAGCAGCAAAGCATTGGTTCCCTACTAGGTTTCTCGCCTAAAGTGCTTAAAGCGGGTCAGGTGCATTGGTCAGACCGATCGATAGACATACTGATAACAAATACTATAAGAATAGAGTGCAGCATTGTGGAAGGGTCATTCATTAACAATCAGCCTTGTCACGTGATTCATGAGTTCTCACCCTCCGTTCCGCCTGGTTATCAAATAATTGAGTGTCCTTCGAACGTCATATACCTACCGCTTAAAAAAACCGACAATATTCAAAACATTGAGGTGCGTATAGTTAATGAGCACGGGAGCTTGGTAAATTTTAGAGGTGAAAACATATCATTACGACTCCACATCAGACGGATGAAATGATTGTGTATAAAAATGCGGGTGATAATAAGATTTCTACTAGTCTTGATCGAGACCTTGGTGTGCAAAGTACTAAGTTGTTTACATCATTACTTACACCACCGCCACCTACAACCACCACCACCCAAACAACCCAACAAGGACGGCGATACCACCACCACCACCGAGGACCTTTAGCCGCCACCGCCGTCGCCAGCATTAGTGGGAGCGGTTTAAGACCGTCAACGCAAAAGTTAAACGGAGATAATATCGATTTCCTGCAAACGCTCGGATTCAAAATATGTCCACATCAATTCTAGATATTGGTGAGAAGGTCACCTTTGACGATAGCATCGAGAGTGTTGAGTACCACTCTTACAACCCCTTCAATGATTCATATAAAAACAATGACGTCATCAATATCTGCATTAACCGCCAAGATTTGATGGTTTTACCGAGTCAGAGTCAACTTTTAGTTGAGGGAACTGTCAATAAGGATTGCACCTTTATAAATAACGCTATCGCATACCTATTTCAAGATATACGTTATGAGTTGAACGGTGTAGAGATTGATAGGTCAAAGAACTGCGGTATCACTAGCACGATGAAGGGTCTCGTTTCGTATACGAAAGGAAGCGATAATGCGTTGGAGAATGCTGGATGGAATGTCGGTACAATAAAGGAGATAACCGATGGTGATTTCAGTTTTACCATACCACTTTCACATTTACTAGGGTTCGCTGAGGACTACAAGAAAATTATTATGAATGCTAAACATGAATTGATTTTGAATCGCGCCAACACTAACATCAATTGCGCAACCATTACCGCCACACCCGCTGGTAAACACATCGATGTTAAAATTACTCGTATCGTATGGCGGATGCCCGTCATAAAAGTGTCTGATAAGGAAAAACTACGTTTGATGACGCACATTGAGAGCGGCATTCCCATTCCTATCGCTTTCCGAACATGGGACCTGTATGAATACCCATTGTTACCAACAGCGCAAAAGCACGTGTGGACCATTAAAACGGCTACACAGCTGGAAAAACCTCGCTTTGTTATCATCGGATTCCAGATTGCGCGCAAGAATGTAGAGGCGGAAAACATGAGCGAATTTGATCATTGCAATCTCACTGATTGTAGGGTGTATCTAAACTCTCAGTACTACCCGTACACCTCATTTGCGGCGGACTTTAAAAAGAGCTCCTTTCCACTGTTGTATGATGCGTACGCCAGCTTCCAGCAAGCATACTATGGAGACGCTAACAACCCACAGTTGAATCCCGTGCACTACAAAACTAAGGCACCTCTGGTTGTTATCAACACGTCGCGACAGTGCGATAGCTATGGCACGGGGCCGATTGACATTAAAGTTGAGATGGAGTTTAAGGAAAACGTGTCTGCCGCTACCACTGCATATTGTCTAATAATAAATGACTCACTGTTTGAATATAGCGCTCTCAACGGGACTGTACGAAAAGTAATTCAATAATAAAATACTATGTGTCAGCATTAAACTTGTTTTATTTAACAATCATCGCTTATTCTATAATGACCCCACGCTAAAGTATTAATCTTATCGCTAAGTACATATCTCTTATCATCCCTACCGCAAAGCGTCTTTTTTCTTTTAATTTGCGTGTATACATCATGCTTATTACTAATAAAATTATACATATTATCATAAAAAGTAACACTTAAATCTAGACATTGTTGATCCCACGATGTTTACTTAATTGAATTCTAATTAACCTGCTTACATCTTTAATCCAACAATAATGACCCTTATTATTCATGTCTTCAAAAAATAATAAATTTACATGGCGGGTTGTATTGTTTTCACTATTGCCTTTACGTTTCGAAACGTATAAAGGAACTATTTGTTGTGTCTTTTTAGTACAATCGAGACCATAAACGTTAATAGTAAGGTTATTTAATTTCTCAAATTTTCTTACGTCCACTATTGTTGATGGGAACTCGACGCCTTTCACATCAAGCACGTTTTCATAGTGGGGGTATGACGTCACTCGGTCAACATTTTTGTCCGCAGGATATAATGCACTAGTCACAGCCCACGCTAAACATGCGTCTTCAACATCGGACACTTGTTAATATTAACATCGAGGAACTCGATTCGCTCGAGCGCCCACCCGCTGTCTCGTTCTAGAAAGTCTTCACTCTTCTTAAGAATAGCTGATGTGACGTTTTTGAAATACTCCGAAAAATTAAAATCTCCATCACACAGGTACACATTTTTAGTGTTGAAAGACTTTAGATCGCGCGTCACTTCACCTTCACTAGTAATTTTAAAATAGGTGCAGAATAATTCTATATTCACTTTTATACTACTATGTATTTCCAGTTCCGTTTTTAAAATATTCTCCACACGTTTCCCAATTTTTAATAAATATTGTTGTGGGTCTATTATTTTTGATGTCCCATTAACACGATAAGTAATGAGCCGGCACTTGAACGCTGAATTTATAACGTAAACACTATAATCACAGTCTTTATCCTGAGTACATAATAATTTATGTCTTTTCGTTTTTGAATGAGCTATCAATCGGTTTGCCGGAATATCTTCACTGCAGTAGTTACAGCGGTAAGACATGATGACTACTAATCATTAAATTGATAATATTCCTCTTTTATACAATTAAACTTAAAAAAACAGGAAATCGAAATGGGGCGAGGACATTGTTGCGGTTTTAAGCCGCACGTAGGAATAAAAAACATATTTCTAGATAAGCATATTAATTTATTTTAATGATTTTACAATTATTTAAATTTCATTATGATAACAGAAAGGTATTACATAAAAAATCAAAGGCGTAACACTTTATTTCGCTATCTACAACATCATCTTCTTTACACACATTCTCAATAATCTGGCGACCCTCATGCAAGTTTTTAGGTTGCCGCATCTTCAGATACTTCATGAAAAAGTTGATTCTATTCTCGAAGGTCACCTTTCTCTTTTTCAAATATTTAATTCTCGAATTGATGCACTCCATAACACGTTCAATATTACTCCATTCCAAACAATTTATAATCAAAGGATCTTCATAGTCAGAGAGAAGTATAAGCATACTTTGCATGGTAGGTTCCGGAGCCGTATGCACATGCAAACGATTGCAGGCGATTGTTAGCGGCATTACGTCTGATGGGTTGTGAAAAAAGTTTCTTATAAGCTCTGCTTTCTCCACAAACATTGTACTCCATTCTTCACAGGTGAGCTCATGTCTCCCATCAAAATTTATGTATGGATGCAATGTTATGTTTAATTCATCATTAAATTGCAGCTTCAGATAAACATAAATATTTTTAATTCGAATCGGGTAAACATACCCCTCAAGGTTATACACGTTCTTGCTCAACTCGAAACGCCAATCGATCGATGGTTTGTATGAAGCAATGCTTAAATTATCCATTTTCTTTATTTATTTATTGCGCCTTATTGAACACGTTTCACTTTAAAGCCGGTTGAAAAACAACTGCAACTGAAGTACTTAGTAGCGACCTATTTCCCTTCAACTCGGGCTACCGCCGCCGCCGCCGCAGCAGCCATCGACATCACCTACCGGCCCGAAATTTTACAAAGTTTTGCGCTTTTTGCCGTTGGTAAAACGTTATCACACATCCGCTCCCATACTATTCCCATACATTTCAATAACCACAATACATTTTACCAACTGCAAATAAAAGTGAGCCAGAACATAAGCAGGTGCTGCCATCTATCGAACTTGATGCGCTGATAACGCGCGCGCGGCAAAACAAAGTTATATTTTACAGTTAATAAAATCATATCCCCATACAAACCTCACACAATATCCATTCCCATAACTGCATTCACCCAGCAATATATTACCTACCGCCGCCGCAGCAGCCATCGACATCACCTACCGGCCCGACCCCGACCCGCTGGCGGCCCGCCCGGCCCGCCGTCATCGCCCACCAACTGTTAAACTCAACAACAACAATACGCCATCGGCGCGGACGTAGTCGCCGTCAACTCTTATACACACACCACCACCACCACCACCACCAACTATAACACCCAACACCGCCGCCCGAGGCGCCGTCGCCGCCGACTCCCAAGCCACTTCAATACCTAAAATATATTATTTTACGCTTATGGTATTCTTTTTGCTGTTGGTAATTCGTTATCTTACATCCGCTTCCATACTATGCCCATACATTTCATTTACCACAAACATTTTTACAACCGCAAATAAAATTGAGCCAGAACCCCCAATTCTACACTACTCATATGAATTTGTACGGAACCCTCGGTGCGCGAGTCCGACTCGCACTTGGCCGGTTTTTTACTTACCAAGTGGGAATTTTAAAAAATCCGGTCGTGGTTTTTTTACTGATTCGAGACTTAAACATGGGTCTCGTTCGTGATCCATAATATTAATCCATCCATTCCTATAGTCAAATGCCATGTATAGGTAAACAGTTTTGACAATCATTAAGTACCTAATTGGTTTTATACCTATCATATACTATACCAATTTCATTTTAAAATGAATGTTTTTCACTTTTCCATTTCATGTTGTTTGCTATACAGCGAGGGAATGCTGCCAGCATTAATTTAAGCTACCGAATTTCGGCCGATATTCGGCAGATCTAATCGAAATTCGGCCGGAGACGAAATTCGGTAAAAGCTGCCGAACTTCGGTAATACCGAATGTGAAACGAATTTCGGTGCATCTCTACTACGAACCATTGCTAGAAAACCTGCTTTCAAATAATAAAAAAACTGCATTCAAATCGGTTCACTCGTTTGAGAGAGCTACGGTGCGGTAGGTGCACACAGACAGACATTCAGAAAGACAGACAGACACACATTACACAGCGGTCAAACTTAAAACACCCCTCTTTTTGCGTCGGGGTTTAAAAATATAATTAGTGCATTACGTTATTTTGGCATGCAGTCTTAGGTCTTAGTCTTAGGACATGTAACTTAGGACATTATATAGAAGATAATAAGACATACCTACTTAATACAATATTAAAACAGGTCAAGTGAGAGTGGAACTCGCACACTGAGGGTTTTTTACTACGATACATACGACCACTAGAAAGGTAGGTATTATTTATTATACTTAAGTATACCGACACAAATTACATCATCACTTCCGTTACTTGTGACTACAGAAGGAAACATGATCATGATTCCTACTAAGTAGAAGGAATACACCTAATTTTCCTTCCATCTAGTTGTATACATGAACATTGCGCGTTATACGAATTTAGTTTCATACCTTCTCTCTCCCTCGAGCGAGTCTGTGACATCTATAGTGCGAAAGTGATGCAACGCCACGAAGTTTGAACCTAGCATTTCGGTGTCTGTGTCTGTGTGTGTGAAAAGCAAACCAAAACTCAGTGCTCACTGCTCATTCATTACTTATTAAGTAGTTGAGTAACTAGTCGTGCAGATTATTAATGTTAGCGAGCTATACTTATAGTAAGCTCTACTGTACCTAGTATCTACCTATTATAATATTATCTAATATAAAAGAAAGTATACATATAACTAAGTGAATGTGAATAAACTAAAAAATGTCTATAGAAGACATTTTAATTAAACTGGGAGCTGATAATGAGACGGTGAAAAGTTTTTCTGGTGAGTGCTTTTAATTGTACTTAGGTATCGTCAAAATTGTTGTTTACGTGTGTTATTGTGATCAATTTACTTTATAATGAAATTAAATGAAAATAGTGAATAATAATTGGCACAAATAATTAAATAAAAACATTGGTTTGTTCCATATATAAACATTACATATATAAACAAAATAAGCAAAAATATAAAATATTTTCTACATCCTTCATCTTTGAATGCAACTAATGAGTCCCGGGCATAATAGAACAGCAATAAAAAGTTGATTGACCCATTTTCACTTACAAGTCAATGTGAGCTTTGTGTGAGCCATATTGTATTCTTTTTGATTTAAAAAAATGATGAAGCACTTACTTGGTTGACTATACTTGCAAACTATTTTAAATGCATGATTGGTGTGGTTATGTGTGATTTTCTTTTCAGATAATGGTTATACGAATGTAGACCACCTTAGAAGTATTACCGACCATGAACTCAAGAATGTTATACCACAAATGCTTCCAAGAAAACGCTTTGCATTCGGTCTTGTCTCTTGGCTCGTCGATAATAATCAAGATATTGAAGAAAATCACCACACCACAAAAACTAACTAGGGCTTCCTGCCTTAGACCTGTAGGTCAAGAGGAAAGTAAAGTACCATATTTGGCTCCAGGTATGTATGTTAGTCTAGCTAGCCTAGTCATTATACATATACATTGTTGATTCATGGTCTAACTCTAACGTAATTTTTCTATTTGCAGAACCGGACAGTGAAAAACTTAAATCTGTGCTGATCGATTTAAGAAATAATGTGCCTACACATGTGTCTGCTGAATTATTACAAGCCTGGTCAGATACTCACGAAATTCGCATGAAAGAATTGAAAGAAACTGAAGGCACTCTGTGGCAGTATATAACGTCATATAAAGGCCTAGCCCTACCAAATATTGGACCCTCATTAGTAAGTATGGTATATTGTTGTAGACACCGTGTGCGTGAGCGATCCGACAAACTTTAACCACGCATGCTTGAGGTCATATGGATTAATAAATGTTATATGAACCTAGGTCGAATTATGCTTTTTAACTTTTTATTTTTTCATACATTATAATAAATACATTATGTTTGGACCACTTTCATGTTGATCGAAGACTTTCTTTCATACTCGTAGTAACTTTTTTACATAAAAAAAATACATACAGTCGAACATTTTCTCCTCCTCCTTTTTTTGAAGTCGGTTAAAAATGGCAATATCTCAAAACTAAGCATAATTCGATCTAGGTTCATATAACATTTATTACCAGAGCCCGGAATTTTGGTAGCATTTTTTGTCTTCGGTTTTTGATATTTCGAGTTCAGTTGCTAACGTTTATTTCTTATTTGCAGATAAAAAAGGATTTCCAGTTATTGTTCGGTGATTTGGAATCTAGCAGCAAACTGAAAGATTTCCTAATATCGAAGAAGGAAAATATATTAAAGCTTGCTAACGAAGTGCAAAGTAAAATAACGGCTCAAATTCAAAAAGAAAAAGTTTCTGTTTTACTGGAATTAGCCAAAGGTTAGTTGTGCCGCATACCTAGGAGTTGTGGGTTCGAATACCGCCGGCGCACCCGAAAAACTTTTTCGCTTAATTTATATAATCTTAGATTTCGTTGAGCAAACGTACTGTTGATAAAAACAAATAATAGTTATGTTTTTATCACGGCAATTGAGTTTCGAACGTAACGTTCAGCGCAAGTTTATAACAAGGAGTCTTTTCGTTCTTGATATAAATATTTTTTAGCCGACGTAGGTATTTGAACAATTTTATTTATATTTCAGAAGAGAGTGTTGGACTTCAAACTACTGGACTGCTTTTGCTGCTTCCGTTTCTGTTCCCTGGTGTATATCAAGTCAGCAAAAATTGGAAGCCCACTAAAAGTAACGTACTCGATTCTTTTGTTTTCTTAGTCCACACGCAAGCTGACGTGTTTGAAGGAATCGAAAAGTTGCGTGAGCACCTTAAACAAGTTTCACGTAAACTGAAGTGGAAAAACGAAATACATCTACAACCTTTCGTATTATCAGTAGGTACCTCGTGGGCCCAGATTGATCAGACTCACCTCGTTGTAGATAAAGTATTGTATTCTTTTCCGACCGTTCTAGAGGCAGTTGAAGTGTGTTTCCAACTTTTTCATTCATTTCATGCCCAGTATCCCCTCGAATGTCATAACGTATGGGAATTTATACAACAGGCAGTCTATGGTATATACACGGATTTCGATTGGAACCACCGATCGACATCTGAGTTAGCTGAATCATTAAATTTAACATTAAAGCGAAATGCCCAAGCGAGACTGAGGAAAGTGACAAAAAAATGAACCAAATTTGTTTGAAGCACCACTTCATTGCTTAAATATCTATAGATTAAATCGTCAGTAACTAGGATCATAAGTCGTAGTTGTAAGAAGACTGGTCCAAATAATAATTGTGTATCTTACATGTTTTCAAAATGTTGAGTTGTGGCCACTGTTCAAGTATATTTCCTGATACTAACACTTTAATTAGTCATTTAAAAAGGAATTGTAATAATGTAGCTTCAAACTTTTTAAGTGGAGACGGCTATAGATGTGGACAAGGTTGTTTTGAGCATTTTGATTCACTGAATGCACTAAGAACTCGCATAAAAAGAGCACACAGCTCTTGTCAATTTGATTTTAATAAGGATAAAGAATCTGCCATTGTATCTGAACTAGTAGTAGATCAGGTTTTAACAATTATTGGAAAATAAGTTCTTTGATCCCCATGTTGATGCTAGACAGATACATCTCGCTACAGATATATCTTTGACGTCGACTGTTTAATGGGTTAATATTTTAAAATATCTCATTGACTCATTGTCCAAATATCTATAAATTTAAGTTAAATTACAATGTAACTGTAGTTCATAAGTTAAGATGAGCAGATAAAATAATTTATACAAATTAAGGACAAAAGGTGTTGTGTCTTTGTTGATGATTCGTGTCTTTGTTAATTTGTGTGTTTTATTGCCTTTACTAGTCGCACATGTTGGCTACAATTTACGGCGTTTGATGATCGAGGAGTTTTCTTATGCTGAGTTGATCCTTACGACTCAAGCCTATGGATTTAAGAAGGGGAGCCATCTCGTAGTTATTGGTTATGAAGTCATCAATTTTTGGTATGCGATTTGTTTTTTTTTTTTTCAGAAACCTATTTCGTGGAATATAAAATAAAAGGGCTTCATGAGGCGGTTCTAAAAATAAATTACACAACATATTACCTTTCGGCCACTTGTTTTCTAAAAATCCATAAAGTATTTTCAAAAGATATCAAGTTTGGACTCTTGTAGCAACCTGCTGAATTATTTTTATAAAACATACGCCAAGTAACTCGAAATATCCTCATTTTTAACGCCATGTAAGCAATATTGAAAATATCAACATTTACTTTTTTCTTTTCGTTTTCTACCTGCAGGAGTCCAAACTTGGTATGTTTTGAATGAATGAATGAATCGTTTATTCATTTATGGTAAGTGCAAACAGGATGGTTACATATTATTATTAGTGATCCATGATTTTTATGTTCGGCCATCAGGCATGTGAAAGTTAATGTAAAATCAGAATCGTATATAGAATAGACATCAGTCAATATTTAAATTATACAATAATTTTGCATGTCAATTATGTTAGAATTATAATTAGAAAGTAATTTGAATGTTCATTATTACTACAATATAATTATTACAGTTACATTTCACATACAATACAATTAGATTACAATTACTTTTGTATTTCAAGTGGTCAAAAGGTAATATTGAAGTAAATTTTTGGAACCGGCTCATGATGCCCTTTCATTAGATACCCCACACTATAGGTTTCTGAAGTAAAATCCCGTACAAAATATTGAGGACGTCATGCATGACCTCCTCCTTCTTCCTATACCAAAAATCGCGATAAGTCACCTTCTTAAATCCATATTTGAATCGTAAGGATCAACTCAGCAAAAGGAAATCTCTCGATCACCAAAGGCAGTAAATTATAGCCAACATTATGTGACTTAATATAATATTAAGTACAACCTACTAAGGTGTAAACAAGTAAGGTGAGAAAATAAACAATATATTATTATGTGTAAGGTAAAATGTAAACAATGGGTCACTCACGTAAGGTGTTTCGGTTTGTATTTAAAAGATAAAAATATGAATAAACGTTTTTTCTCTGAATTATTTACATGTTTTTTTTTATATCCTAATTATTATTACTTATATATATCCATTTTCAATTGACAGAGTTAAATATTAGTTTGAAATCAAAAATTTATGAGTACTGATTAATTTCTTGTTTTCAGGCTTGGTACGAATAATGAACCTGCTACATAGAAGATGAATACACGGGATACCTGGCTACCTTCATCCCTCGCCAGTGGGAAACTGGCTTGTACCGTCCGTTGTAGGAAGGAGTTTCCTAACATGTATGTTTATAATACCTACTACAATAGAAGGTGAACGTAGTGGGAAAAGTGGCATGTACCATCTATTGTATGAAGGATATTCCTACCAAATGGAGATAACCTATCCAAATGGTAGGAAAATCCTTCCCATTATGGAAGGTGCATATCAGGATTCCTACTGGATTTACCTTCCTCTATAGTAGGTAACCTAAACATTAGTATATGTTACCTACTACAATAGAAGGTAAACCCAGTGGGAAGCCTGGTATATTCCTTCCATCACGGGAAGGATTTTCCTACCATTTGGATAGATTACCCCATTTGGCAGGAAAATCCTTCCCATAATGGAAGGTACATACCAGGCTTCCCAATGGGTTTACCTTCCATTGTAGTAGGTTATATATACCAATGTTTAGGTTACCTACTATAGAGGAAGGTAAATCCAGTAGGAATCCTGATATGCACCTTCCGTAATGGGAAGGATTTTCCTACCATTTGGATAGGTTATCTCCATTTGGTAGGAATATCCTTCCTACAATAGAAGGTACATGCCACTTTTCCCACTACGTTCACCTTCCAAATTAGAAGGTATTATAAGCATATGGTAGGAAATTCCTTCCTCCAACGGACGGTACCAGCCAGTTTTCCCATTGTATTCACCTTCTATTGTAGAAGGAATTTCAACATATGGTAGGAAAATCCTTCCTACTATGGAAGGTATATGCCAGTTTTCCTACCGCATTCACCTTCCATTTTAGGAGGAATTATAACATATGGAAGGAAAATCCTTCCTACTATGGAAGGTATTTGCCAGGTTTCCCACTGCATTCACCTTCCATTTTAGAAGGAGTTATAACATATGGAAGGAAAATCCTTCCTACTATGGAAGGTATATGCCAGTTTTCCTACCGCATTCACCTTCCATTTTAGGAGGAATTATAACATATGGAAGGAAAATCCTTCCTATTATGGAAGGTATTTGCCAGGTTTCCCACTGCATTCACCTTCCATTTTAAAAGGAATTATAACATATGGAAGGAAAATCCTTCCTACTATGGAAGGTATATGCCAGTTTTCCTACCGCATTCACCTTCCATTATAGAAGGAGTTATAACATATGGAAGGAAAATCCTTCCTACTATGGAAGGTATATGCCAGTTTTCCTACCGCATTCACCTTCCATTATAGAAGGAAGTATAACATATGGAAGGAAAATCCTTCCTACTATGGAAGGTATATGCCAGTTTTCCTACCGCATTCACCTTCCATTTTAGGAGGAATTATAACATATGGAAGGAAAATCCTTCCTACTATGGAAGGTATTTGCCAGGTTTCCCACTGCGTTTACCTTCCATTACGGTAGGTATAAATCTGTTGGTATTTCCTTCTATTTTTTAGTCAGTAGGAAAAATATGGAAGGTATTAATCGGTCGGAATTTATTAGAAGGTAATCTCAGTTGCGTTTACCTTCCGTTTAATTACCTTCTATTATGACTCAGTAGGAAAAATATGGAAGGTATTAATCGGGCGGAATTTATTAGAAGGTAATCTCAGTTGCGTTTACCTTCCGTTTAATTACCTTCTATTATGACTCAGTAGGAAAAATATGGAAGGTATTAATCGGTCGGAATTTATTAGAAGGTAATCTCAGTTGCGTTTACCTTCCGTTTAATTACCTTCTATTATGACTCAGTAGGAAAAAAAAGGAAGGTAATAAATCAGAAGGAAGCTGAACATTTGGAAGGTAGTATTGTTCCATTTTTCCTATCAAAAAAGAAGGAAAGTTCAGAAGGAAATCAAGTGGAAGGAAAGTTTGGACGGTAAAAACTTGGTCAAATATCCTTCCACACTAGACGGTAAAATTCCTACTGAGTCATAATAGAAGGAAAATCCTTCCGATATTGGACGGTTATTTCTCTCAGTGTACTTATGTCAAAATAGGTACCTACGTCAAGTTTGCGAAGAATAATGGACAAAATACATAATGGTTAAGTAGTTGACATTATGTATAACTTTTTTTTATCGTGTAATCATCAGATTGGACTAGTTAGGTTTACTTGAAAACAATTCTGTAAAGTTGACAATTTCTGAGCACATTGGATTATATCAAACGACTAAGGTATACATGTATTTTTATTCTTTGTTCTCTTCAAACTTTTTGTAATTTAATAGTAGGTATATAGGTAAGTAGAAAATCAGTTGTTTGTATGCAAATTTTATAATTTTAAATTTATTACCTTATTGTAGTCAGGGTCGCCGTCATCGAAATCGATGTAGAAGACTATATAATGTAGGCAGGTAGGAGATGTCTATGATAAAGTTGAGTTAAAACAGCCGAAAAATATTGAGTTTTCTTTTAACAAAATAAAATGTATTTGAATTTTGCCTAGCGCTATTATTAACAGATATTATTTTTATGCAGTCTCGTCACCTCAACAAATCATAGTCTGTTGATTGCTGTATTGTTTGCTTACGTATTATATTCAGCAACGTAATACTGGTAAGCGAGTTTTATGCTTTAAAGCAGAGCATCGTATATTATTTCTCACTGATAGCACTATGATTTATTTGCCACGCTGCAATTACAGTATTTTGTGCGTGTCGGAGTACTAGACTAGCCACTTACAAGTAATTTTATTATCACTTCGTAAAGTGAATTTGTGCATCAATACGTTAAGTGCTGTGTTTTGAGCTTTAAATGACGCAAAAATGTTTTAGTGGAGTTTGTTGAATTTATAATGGAATTTAAATGTCATAAAACAAGAAATAATTTAAACGATCTCAATTTGCAAATTGTCGTTAATTTTTAACGTTCGTAACAATCTGTAATAGAAAATCTTTCAAAGAAGTTAGTGGTAAATTTCCAATTTTCGATATGTAATTATGTAGGTACTGTTGTCCAGTAGGCAGGTACATATTATTTCTTGTAATATGTAAGTACTGACGATTCCATTTTGTTCCTTGACAAGTTTTTTTTTTAATTTTATGTGTGATTGCTGTATGCCTATCGGCAAAACATAGTTTTGCATGCCAAACTGTTCTACCACACACTGTAATCAGTTTTACTTACGTTTAATACAATTAAATCACTTTGACTTTAAAAAAGCTGATAAGATAATCTACCGCTTCTTAATACAGAGTCTCCTCTTAAATTTTAAATTATACACAGGATAAACATGTCAAATAGCTTAAATAAGTATCAAATTTTAATTTATGACGAAAAAACTTGTTCTAAGCGCACAATTTAAATGAGAGTTGGGTTATGTCTTTGGCGGGGAGATAACGTAGTATTGATCAATGAACTACAACCTTTTACCTTGATACTCAGTAACTACACGTGCGAGACAGATTTAGCTTCACATTTACCCTATCTCTCAATCATGTGCCTTATTAAATACTTAACAACATTATTGCATATATTATACATGTAATTTGAAATCTTTAATACTTGAAACTACGCACGTTTGTTTTGCTTGCATTCAGATAATAATCGAATATTTTACGACTAAAACAGACTACTTCGAGTCACGAAGCTCAAGTTCTGGAATTGAGTCGTTTGCGATTCGACAGTAAGTGACCTTTGTGTGACGGTTGGTACCGGTGCCGTGTGCGGTCGCCGGCGGCCGGATTGATGGATGGATACGACTTCATCCCGCAACGAGCAGGGTCGCCAAACAATGAGCGAGGCTTTCATTGGATACAGAAGGACGAAATCTAGGGAGCTTCCCATAACTTCAGTTGGTTCAGAAAGAGCGTTGTGTTGGAAGATTACTGGTGTGAGTTCTTTTATCCGAAATCTAGCAGAGCCGCTGTAAAACGGCCTCATAACTTTCAATGCTATTCCTACCTAAATCTCGCATGGTCTTATAACAACATACCTAGCGCAACATAATTTCGCCCAAAGGTCAAAACTATCAAACTATCTAGAGGTCAAAAGTTAATTTGAAACCAGCTAAAAATACTAAAAAAATCTTTTGTTTCCTGTTGCACCTAATGTATGAAAGTTTAATGACCACTGATAGCAAAAAAACAAATCTTGTTTAAGTCTGGAAAAATTAGAACCAAGATTTTCATCTTGCATGACAAAAAATAATCTAACTACATTTGTGAACACTTGCTAGGATAATTAATAATCTATTTACATAGTGCGTAATAGGTTCAGTTTAGTAGAGTCAAAATGTACGAGTCTTACCTCTCTCACCATTTGTGATAAAAAATATTGTATTACAAACACACAGTTTAAGTTTGACATTATTATGAAAAAAAAAAAAAAAAAAAAAATGAAAAATGTTTTATTAGTTAGATAATAAGATCATACAAAATTGTCGTCGTCGTAAATTATACATTTTGACACTACTAAAACGGGTATGTATTACAATACCGAAGTACGAAAGACCGAATGTATTAAAACATCGAATGGGTCAAAAGACCGACACGATTTTTTTATGAAACCGTTATAAAACAAACCTAACCTAACCTAATGGGTTCTGTATGATGCCGTTTTAATAAATTCTGAGAAATTTACGGTTTCAGAAAAAAATTGTGTCGGTCTTTCGACCCATTCGATGTTTTAATACATTCGGTCTTTCGTACTTCGGTATTGTAATACATACCCACTAAAACTGAGCTTTAATTTTCATCGAGATTTAATTTCCTGCTGCAACATGCATGTATTAGTTGGTCGTTTATAGTAAATTGGTTTAAATAAAACAACACCTGTAAACCTGCCTTTAATAAGTCACTTGATAATCTGTCTATTCTACCGTTCGTTATAGATTCTTGTGAATGATAGAAATTGATCAAACCCATCCACGTAGCATCCCTTTTCGTTCCGTCTGTGTCATTCACCGTGTCGCTACAAGTTCCTTCGCCCCACAAAAAACCCTTTTCAAATGTAAATCAGCAGAAACCGACAAAGCAAATTGTCACAAATAAACATTGATACCTCGAGGTTTTTTTGTAAACTCCTGCATCGGTAAAGGGTCAGACTGAACCAATCAATCTGAGATAAAAATGTTCTTTTATTGATTTTTTTGTTGCCCTATTTTTAACTGTCTGCGAAAGATGTAGCTTTGAACTTCGATTTTATCTTTTTTTTTAGGGTTTCCTCGATTGACTACGAACAGGTAAAGTAACGTTTATCAGCGTCGTATTACACACTTGAAATAAATTATAAAAAAAAAATATATATTTTGTTAGCTGTCACCCAAATTCAGATGAACCTATCTCTATTAGGGTTCCGTACCTCAAAAGGAAAAAACGGAACCCTTATAGGATCACTTTGTTGTCCGTCCGTCCGTCCGTGTGTCCGTCCGTCCGTCTGTCTGTCAAGACCCTTTTTCTCAGGAACGCGTGGAGGTATCAAGCTGAAATTTATATCAAATACTCAAGTCTACTGTCCCTTGGAGCTGTGAAAAAATCAAACATCTAAGCCAACGCAATCAAAAGATACAGCCGTTTATGACGCAACTTTCCGCATATTTTCGAAACTCGCAAGGGAATCAAAACCTACAGGGTACTTACTTCCCGTGAACTCAGAATCTTGAAATTTGGTACGAAGCTAGGTCTTATAGCACAGATAAAGGAAAAATTGCGAAAAGCATAAATTTTTTTGTCTGTCTGTCTATATCAGTAACCAACGCACATTTTCGACACTCGCAAGAGAATCAAAACCTACAGGGTACTTCTCGTGAACTCAGAATCTTGAAATTTGGTACAAAGCAAGGCCTTATAGCACAGATAAAGGAAAAATTGCGAAAAGCATAAATTTTTTTGTCTGTCTGTCTATATCAGTAACCAATCTACAATGATCCCACACTGCGCACATTTTGCTTAGGAGCAGGGGTCTGCTAAGACTGGATGTTCATAGATACATATAAATTTGTATGGAACCCTCGGTGCGCGAGTCCTACTCGCACTTGGCCGGTTTTTTTTTATGTGGTACCTGTTACCTTTTAGGCATTTAAAGACGAATAAGTAAAAAAAGGTTTACGAATTTCAATTTAAAACATTTAAATCGTGCATAATCACTTTTCGGGTTCTTATTGCGAGTACCATTATCACTTTCTTAGACAATAAAAACTTATTTCGTCATTACTTCATTAAATTAAGAGTCAGTAAAAAAAAATTGATTTGAATACGTTAGTCCAAATATTGATTTAACTCCATCAGCGACGGAAGCAGGTGCTCTGCGCACGCGCCTCTCACAATCAATGAACGTCTCCTAACTATGAAATTAAATGATAATCACATCTTTTTTTTCATATTTATATAAAGAGTTTTAAAAGTACATTTGGACTGTGAAAAAGGGGTTTACAACCTTTTCTTTGAAAGTATTGAAGATCAAATCAGTTCAAAGATTATCAGTCAGTGAATTTATTTATTGCCGAGCAATAAGACAGGGGGCTGATTTTTGAAATTCAATCATTCGAATTGTGCGATTATACTTGGTACGAGTTAGAGTACCAACTTACCTAGTAGTAGAAGTAGGTCTAACAAATTTGGTCAATAAGTCTAAAATGTAATTCTGCGTGCGTGCGTTTGTGTGCGCTATGAGTAGTGGTAGTAAAGTTGCACTATGAGACTACTACCAAAATCTAAAAGAGAAATAATTCGTCTCCTATAATAATATATAATTATCTTGTTTTACTATTGTTTCTTGAATATTCAGGTAGCTTCTACATTATAAAATGTAACACACATACATTGAATTTCATCATTCTCAATTGAAACAAGTCCACTGCTAGATATAGGTAGGTATCTCCCAAAGAACGCCACAATGCCCAATCCTGCGCGTTTCGCAACATCAAACTCCCGCACGCAACCTTCACCAGGTCATTCATCAATCTACCTTGTCTAGTGCTTACATACACTGTCTTCTAAGCGGTCGTCACTAAAGAATATATTGGGCCCAACGTCCATCAGTTCTTCAAACAATGTGCCTTGCCACTAAGTCTGGCAACTCTTCGAGCTAAGTCATTTTCTTTGGTTTTTCTGCGGATTTACTCGTTTTTGATTTGATGTCGGAGCAAAAAACATTGCAGTTAAAGCGACAATAATAGTTTTGGGCAAAATTAGATTGGACTTCCTAAATCATTTTAGATGGAAAATGTTGTTGACCTCTGGCTCTAACGCCACCATTACTCATTTTAACGGTTCGGAGAGGGTGCGTCACGGCACTTCGATGCTACGGATAGATACGAGACTTAAGCCTTTCGGGGCAGATGCGTTACTCTCAATTAGAGCGTAGCAAAACATTAGAGTGAGACCCTACTGCCGGACAATGTGTGGGTAAGGTCTTCACGGTGTAATAAGATAGTAATTATATTCGGTACCCCTTGATAGACATTGATGTGTTTGTGTGTTATGTTCAAAGCGATGTAAGCCCAAATTAAGTACCTAAAAATTCAATGCATTTTTATTTGATACTTCTAGGCAGAGCTGGAGTATAGTGGTGAGTTTCAAGAGTTAATCATAATATAGTTACCTACTGACGAGGAAACATAAAAACTTACTTTTTATAGAGAGTTTCCAAACAAATGACCCGTTTATAGAGTATTTGAAATAAATTTAAGTTTTCCAAGTACATAGAAATAATCAGACCTTTTAGACGAGGTTTAGTATTCATAATTATTTTTTTATACATTTTTGTTTCTTTAAGTAAAGTAAGCTGTATTGTTTCTTTTGGTCATAATGTGCAATTAAATTGTTTTTAATCAATGCCTAAATATATCTCGAAAAATGAGAAACAATAGTTTTGAATTATGTTGTCCAGCATTAATATTATTGAGCTAGAAACGCCAATTTTGTATTACGTTTAAAATTTTACAGTGTATTTTGAAAAGTTCTCATGTTTAGTCCTACGATTATCTCGTGAATATCAGTTCCTCGTACTCTACTAGTAATATATCAAAAATTGCAGTTGTTCCGGTATATCCAAACTGTAATTATATTTTGAATATCATAAGTCAATTTTCATTAAAAAACTGTAACCGCCGGGAAAAATAATACGCGACTGCCGGTAGCCGGCATCTGGGTCGAAGGATGTAAACAATTATGAGTCGCTTGTAATTTTACTCGCTGCGACTTGCGGAATAGCATAAAATATTATAAAAGTAGTCCAAATACGTGACTGGACGAAGTTGCGTAAGTAATGTTTTTCTCCACTTGCAGCTTTTGCATTTGATTTCTAAATAGGTACGTGCGTACGTGAGTTCCTGATATTTCAGCGTATCTACTATCATCATGATCACGGATAGACTGAAAAATTTGTCGGCGGATATTAATGATGTGAAGGCCGTTGCTCGTCTACTGCAAAGACACATCTGAATTACTTAAAGCTCGTTGCATTTATGTAAGAATTCCCGCAAAAACTAGAACATAAAATAGATAACTTTATCATCATCAGCCTATGCTCGTCCACTGCTGGACATAGGCCTCTCCCATGGCACGCCACTGAGCACGATCCTCGGCTACTCTCATCCAGCTCTTGCCAGCCACCTTACGAATATAATCGCTCCACAGATAACTTTACGCAACGCGTATTCTAATAAAGCGCTATTGTCCTCAAATCTTTAGTAATAGGGTAATTTATCAGGTAAAGCAGTTTGCATATGGGATCGCGATCGGCCGGGGGCGGCGATGTTAGCATACGTCGCGACACACTGCCAATGATAATGAGACTAATGCCACCCTATTTGTAAGGTTACTGATAAGTGCTTGGTTTATTGACGAGGCGTGACGTCTTTAACACTAAAGCCCAGTTTACACATGCAAAAACGAGCAATTTACAGTACATTGCGAGGCCGTAAAGCAAATGAGTTTGAAGTGGTCAACCGAGCGCCGCAATGTGCAACTTGCACGATTTTTTTTCATTCCGCGACTGTACTTACGCACATTTTTTTTATTGTTCACACAAAAAGATTACAACTTAAATTTTATTATAAGTAGATTAACTCGCCGTACCTACTAAATTCTCGCGAACAACGAAACCTATTTATTTTGTTTCCGTCGGTTAGCACTTTGCCTTCGCTAGACTTACCTAGTTAAACTAAGACGAGTAGGTAAATAAGGGCCGGCGCCCACTGCCGGCACGGCACGGCATGGCATGGCAAAGGATTTTATTACTAATCAAGTTATTTTGAATCTTATTACAATTTGTTTAGAATTCATGTTACTTTATTTCGATACCACGATGCCGCGACGTGCCGAGGGATGCTGCGGTATGACGCGACGCGCCGCGGAATGCTGCGGCATGCCGTGTCATACCACGGGATGCCGCGACGTCGCGCGAGACGTATCGGTCACTTTGTGTCGAGGAATTATGATTGCTATTAATATTAAATCCCAGTCAACCATAACGACACAACCAACTTCGAATCCGCGCGGAGCAAAACTGATTGATGCCAGAGTAGCTGGGCTTTCAGCAGGATGCCACGGCATGCCACGTCATGCCATGGCATGCCGTGCCACGTCATGCCTCGGCATGCCACGGGATGCCACGGCATGCCACGGAACGCCGCGGGATACCGCAGCATAACCTGCAATGCTATGCCGTGCCGTGCCGGCAGTGGGCGCCGGCCCTAAAGCAACTACGATTAATTAAAGGGGAACTAAGAGAGTAGTAACAAATTCAGGTTCAAATCCAGGCTCGCACCTCTGAGTTTTTCGGAATTTATGTGCGAAATTACACTTGAAATTCACCATGAGCTTTATGGTGAAGAACCTCGTGAGGAAACCTGCGAAAAAATTCAATGATATGTGTGAACCACTTTAAACATGAAACTACCGTGAGACTCACTCATAGCGCACATTGCGCGTTTGACAGCCGCCGTGACGTCTGCCTCCAAGAAGAAGGGCTGCGGATTAGCCCGAAACAGTCGAGTTAAACTCGTTTTAAGACGTGAGTGATCCGTTTATTTTCACTATGGTATGTGTGAAGTTCTCAATGCACTGGGCCCGCGCGGGAACTACGGCCCAAGCCTTCTCATTCTGAGAGGAGGCCTGTATTCTGCAGTGGGACGTATATTGGCTGGGATGATGATGTACTAAGGAATATAATTATTATCTACGTTAGAGTTTCTTTTTATTAATGTACGACTGAATTTATTATAAAATTATTAATCAATATTGTTGACTATATCTGGCACGGGTTACTTGTACCACAAAAGTAGGTGTAGAACGCGGATTTCTGGAAAAAAAGTAACAATACTAGTATTCAATAATTGTTAGATAAACATTTTTCTTATCGTGGTAAATTATTTAATTCAATTTATTGCCCTTTAGACACCTTGTGTGTTCATAAAATAATGTATGGCTGCGACTAAACCCCATCTGTTGTATTTTACGGTAAACTCCAAAACACGCTGGCCGCCTAAAAGGTAACTTAAAGTTAGTTTACGCTGTAGATAAATTAGTTTTGCGAGAACTAGTTAGATGGCGCTTATTGCAGTAGTTGCAGTAGCGGATGTAGGTACAAAAATAACTCTCCGTATTCTTACTAGATGTCGCTTTATTAAGCTTGCATTAACTGGCATCTAGGAGTTTCCTTGTGAACTATTGAACTTGTTACCTTCTATAATATACTTCTATTTTAGACGACCAGATGGCTTAGTGGTTAGAGAACCTGACTATGAAGCTTGATTCCCGTGTCGGGGCAGGTATTTGTATGAAAAAATACGAATGTTTGTTCTCGGGTCTTGGGTGTTTAATATTTATTTAAGTATGTATCTATCTATATAAGTATGTTTATCCGTTGTCTAGTACCCATAACACAAGCTTTGCTAAGCTTACTTTGGGACTAGGTCAATTGGTGTGAATTGTCCTGTGATATTTATTTTATTTATTTATTTATTTATAATAAGAAACATTTTCATGTTCGTGTAATGAAAATAAACGACTGCTTGAAAAAAGTATTTGAATAATTATTTCATGTTGAGTCGTACTTTTTTGTACCACCAGTCGCGACCAGAAATATCGTAGTTATCTTAGGTGCTCAAAAATATCTCAACTCAAGCTTACATGTCAATTGCATCATAATTATATAGAGATATTTTTGAGCACTAGCCTAGACAACTCCGATATGTCCACCTGTACAGTCGAAGAAACTGAATCACATACCAGGTGAACCCTTTTTAAGTGCAAATGTCATGTTGACATTCCATACATCTGCCAAAGAAATCATTGTGAAATTGAATGTGAAAAGGTTCCACCCTGGTACGCGATTCAGTTTCCTTGACTGTACCTTCTTCTCATCGATAGTATCGATGGAGCTATACTTTTAAAAATTTGTTTTGAAAATTGTACCTGCTTCTGTTTTAGGGTTCCGTACCCTAAGGGTAAAAACGGAAACCCTATTACTGAGGCTCCGCTGTCCGTCCGTCTGTCCGTCCGTCTGTCACCAGGCTGTATCTCGGGAACCGTGATAGCTAGAGACTTGAAATTTTCACAGATGATGTATTTTGGTTGCCGCTAAAACAAAAAATACTAAAAAATGGAATAAAATAAATATTTAAGGGGGCTCCCATACAACAATCATGATTTTTTGCTCGTTTTTGCTCGATATTGATAACGGCAACAGGTAGACACTTGAAATATTCACAGAATATTTAATTATATATTGACTTTAAAAATAAATCATTAAATTAAAATAAAAAAAAATACTTAAGGGGGCTCCCATACGTACAACAAACGTGATTTTTATAGATAATTGTACGGAACCCTTCGTGCGCGAGTCCGACTCGCACTTGGCCGGTTTTTTCTTCTTTTTTTTACCCACTTCTGAGTATTAGGCCTCATCCAATTTCAACCTACTGTAGGTAGGTATACAGGGCGTCCCACGGCTATGCCACATGGGGAAAGTACCTTGAATATTGTAGATTGAACATTTTACTGAAAGAAGACATTATTTTAATTTTAAAAACAATTTTAACTGCATTCATAGATTTTTAAATAATTACATGGTTGAACCGGGAATCGAACCCGCTACACGAGAAAAAAGTTACCCTGTAGCTTTATCATACCGATCGAAAGGCTCCATCATAAGGATTATTTTTAGCTAAATAACATAGTGTCATAAATAAAAGGAAAAACCATGAATTTTAACATTTTTAATTCAAAATTAATCATTTTAATTTATCAAATGCTCAAAATGAGTCCCATCCTGTTGAATACAAAGTTGCACTCTTTTGATTGACTCTGTCGATTTTTTGATCATGTTGTGGTGGATATTTAGCATAAATTATACGTCTAACTTCTGCTTGTAGCTCGTGGACACTTTCATACTTTCATAAAGCTACAGGGCAATTTTTTTCTCGTGTAGCGAGTTCGATTCCCGGTTCAACAATGTAATTATTTAAAATCTATGAATTCAGCTTAAATTGTTTTTTAACTTAAAATAATGTCTTCTTTCAGTAAAATGTTCAATCTACAATATTCAAGGTACTTTCCCTTCATGTGGCATAGCCATGGGACACCCTGTATAACTGCTTATTATTATTTATTTTATGCAAATTCAAATCTATATTCCAAAATAGGTACTTTAAAAAGTAATGTAAGTAGTAATTTAATCAATCAGGCGTTACTTTGTGGACGTCCATATCAAGGAATTGAAATGATTGAACTTTTTTATTTTAATTTATTTGAAGACCACTCACCCAAGCAAAGTAATTGTTTCAGTTCATTAGTAATGAAGTAGTCGGAATGTGAATAGGTATTATACGTGAAAATAAATAAATAACTCCTTTTCATAGTGTATTTTAGTTACATTTTTCTTTTTCTTGATGTACCTACTTTTAGTTTACAGTAAGTAGTTGTTATCCATAATTTTATTACTTTAATGTAAATTTACATTTTATACGTGAACTAGCAGGTGCCCGCGACTTATTTGATTTTTAATTTATGATATTACAAAAAAAAATACATACTTAACTTATATGAGATAGTATTAAAATAAATTTCTGTGATTCAGATTTGTTTGAATTCATGTAAGAAGTCATATAGGGTAGACAGGTACGCCGATTTTCCCAGGAGATCTAAAACCTCAATCGTTAAGTGTAGAAATAAAAATAGTTATTAAAATTTTAACGCATGTTCTTCATGCAACATAAATTAAGACTTATAAAAAAGTAACTTTTGGATGTTGGATGCGGAGGCTTTGGGGGAGGCCTATGTTCTGCATTGGAGGTCTTTCGGCTGAAATGATGACAATGATGATAATGTGATTTTTGAGAACTCGCATGGTGAAATTAGCCATAAACCATAAACGGTCAAGCCACATATTTTGACTAAGATGTAGAGTTCGTGATGATAGGGCGTGTAGAGTTAGAAACTTGGCTCTACACGAGATCTGATACATTTTTGACACTGCGAGGTACCTATATGGTCTCGTGTTGGCAACATTTTACATGAAAATGTTTTTGGTGTGATTTTACTTTTTTTGTAAGTTGCTATGATATTTTTCTTAAATTTCCAAGTTTTACAATTATTTTCGTTGTGTTTATGTACTAATACGGTCAAGGGCAAAAATATATTATATACGTTAACAAGGTGTCAAAAATATCTATAAAACTCTACGCCATTAACCATAAGGTTGATGTTTACACATTTTGACGCGACTACTCTAGGTATACAATATTATTTCTGCTTTCGACTGTACTAGCTTAAATACCAAATTAAATCTTTCTAGGACTTCAGGAAGTACCCTGAGAGTTTTGATGATTATCAGTGAGACAGTGACGAAAATTTTAGATATCAGTAAAATCTAAAGCATGCAATTGAAACTGTATATTTTAAATGACTCTACTATTGACATTTATCAGGTAGGTATAAACAAAACCCAAGTTATGAGGGTTCAAAACAACAACTAAGCGCTTTCAGGAAAGGAGTCATTGCGCTTCGCTTGCCTCGTCTAGACGGGGGCACTACCGTGCCCCCAGATTATCTCTAGCCTTCTAGAGCTCTAGGTTGTATCTACCTGGAAATACAGACGATGGAAGCGAATTCCATTCCATAGCAGTTCGTGTTAGGAAAGATGAAGCGAACCGCTTTGTGCGGGCAGTCATGGCAAAACTAGAAGGATTTCTTGTAGGACTACGTAACCGTAAAAAGCAATAGTTTTCAGTGCGGCACTTTAAGCCCCTTTTAAACGTTGATCTCGGAGCCCCTGACGGGTGCACGATTAAGCGTCTTGAATACCTAATAGGAGCAGAACGAGTGGAGTGCTCGATTCACTCGGCGGCGCATAAATTAAAGGCGCGAGCACACAACGGCCGCAATTCCGCAAAAACTCCAATCGTAGGGGAAAGTTTGGCGATTAAGCCGTGAGGCGTGGCACGGCCAGGTCTGCCCGTGACAGTTAGTGCCGCCACTTGTTATAATCCGTTAAACTTTCGACCCTCGTCAAGGTATGCCGGGAATTAATGGAAACGCTTTCTTTCCCAGATTTATGATATCATATGATATTCTTTTCACACCGTTATATTCACGAGCGCTTAGACACCGCGCGCGATGAGCCCGTAGTAGATACTCGCGCTATGAAATTACGCGAGCGCATAAAGGAGCGCATAGCGCATCTTAATATAATTAATTTTCATCCCGTCATACTAAAATCCAGTTAACTAGTTTGCATAAAACTTGCTTGCTCTACTTTTAATAAACAAAATGTCACCTTGCTTCAGAAATTTTACACGTCATTTTTGTATTTAATTTTAAGGTTTACTTTTTATGATTTTTTTACTTTTAAAAATAGGTACTGTATAGAATTTATTGAAAAAACCAGAAAACAAATGCTGAGGCCGGGGAACGAATCCAGGTATTTGTTAATCTGGGATTCTGTGCTAAACCACTCAACCCTCAACTTCACAGCGAAATTTCCCAAAGCGTACTCGAGACAGTTGCCTACTATTTTTTAAGTTGCGTATCTTCGAAGTACCTAATAAAAATTTATAAAACAAAAATTGAACCGTCTCCAAAAAACTACGATAATATATTTGCACTGATCTGTTTGAAATCGGTGCCTCAGCACGAGCCAGCAGGAGTTCACCTAGTTCCTAATATCTACCTTACCTACATACTATCTATTGGACTTGTATCGCTCAGGCTGGCTGAAGCACCGACTTCAAACAGATCAGTAAAAAAATATTTTCGTGGTTTTTTGGAGTCGATTGTTTTTTTTCTTGGTTTTTAGTGTAACTAGCTAATCTAAGTTACAATAGCTTTAATGTCAACTGCTCGTCATCCTGTACAAAATTTAGTTTTTCCCGATTCAGAGACTTTAATTGTTGAGGAGTCCTCCTGGTGCTTCACGATATGAATTGGAACAAGTATAAATTGCTTCGAAAATGTGTTAAAGTTCCACTTCACCAAATGATTATTTTCAAAATTGCTTCATTACAAGTATACCCAAATCACTATAAAATAATGATCTCCACACAATATTTGAAGTGTTCACTTGATTTATCCGGGATTCAGATCCTGAGTTTAGTGACGATAGGAACAAATTGGAAGTATTCCCAGTCCATCGAAAACATACAACCGAATAGATAAGTTCCTCTTTTTCTTGAAATCGGTTAAAAAATAATAGCAACTGTGTC
Organism: Archips xylosteana; assembly: GCA_947563465.1. Taxonomy (NCBI): domain Eukaryota; kingdom Metazoa; phylum Arthropoda; class Insecta; order Lepidoptera; family Tortricidae; genus Archips; species Archips xylosteana. The sequence goes on from OX387349.1 coordinate 10,857,124, forward strand.
CGAAACTAATTAGTTAATTTTGCCAAGAAGGTAATTAAAACACGGGTTGTGTAGTGGTTTAGCAGAGCGTCCTAAATTGACAAAGACCTGGGCATCCATTCTTCACTATATTTATTTTAGTTGCTATTTACCTACTACGAGTATGTATATGTACTATTTTAGCCATACCTCTCTTCCCGTTTACTTTAAAGTTCTTCCCGCCGGTAAATAGGTATTATTTTTGTAACATACTCGCTACACAGCTTCTAAGATGTCTGGTGAGAAAATAAATAACGATAGTAAGCTACCGGTGCACTAAAAGCCCGCCAACTTTGAAATATCCGTTCGTACACGACCTCGCTCGCTGATGACTAAAACACCTAGACACGTACGTCAGGACACTACGTAATACGTAGTGCACGTCGCATAAAAGGGTTAAATTAATAGCAGACAAATATTTAGAGGCGTAATTTAATAAAGTTGTGAGATGGCGCCCTCTGAACAAATCCCTAAAATTCTTCACTGCGTAATTGGAATACCTGAGAGCGCGCAATCATCGGAATTCTGTTCTATTACCTATTATGTTTTGAGGCAGCTTTTATTACAAGCAAGTAAGATTATTATAGCTTGTCTTAATAGCTCTATGTTTTTTTTTACGTGACAACTTCTAATAAATCGTTGAACGCCGGCCGCCGGGTGCAAACACGAAAAAGGATGACGCATTGTAACGTTACGTAACGGTTACATGTAACATTACAAGTACTTACAGAGCGGCGAGGGCCAGATGCAATAGAGCAGCGAAGGCCAGTTGCAATATTATATAATACAATCTTAGTATTAGCGCTCGGGTAATTTTAATTGAATGTTTTGTTATGATTATGACGTTGTCACGTTAAACTATCGTCCGTAAACCGACTTTACAGACAACCGGTTTTTATCTATTTATCTGCGCGAAGCCGTGGTTGCCTAGTGGTTTGATCTACAGCTTCTCAAGCAGAGGGTCGTGAACTCGAGCCCGGTATAGCATCCCTGAGTTATATGGCATTTGTGTAGAAAATAACATTTGAAATTTTATCATGAACTTTTCAAGAATCTTGCATACAATTGCGAAGCAGTTCAAAGGTGTGTGGGAAGTTCCTAATCCATACTGGGCTTGTGTGGGAACAACAGCCCAAGCTCTCTCATTTGGAGAGGAGAGCTGTGCCCAGCAGTTTAACTTAGAAGTAATGAATTAAACCTTTTCATGACTTCTTAATCTGAACCCAAAGCGATTTCCAATATGCAGACAGTCTATGGTACTCAATAGGTACTATGTAGGTACTATACCCGTAATACCTGACGGAGATACTTTTTAGAGCAAAGCTTGTAAAGATCGTTAAGTTGATGCAAGTTCATTTGGATCTTGTTTTATGACCGTCGATACTGCAGCAGTAGTGTTATAAAACTTTCCTTCTGGAGCTACGGTAATCAAGTCCGATTTACATTCACGGCGATACGGCGCTCGTAGCAACATAACTAACAATCCTCTCGCGCTAACAAAATAATCAGCGCTAATGTACCGAATCGAACGTTTCACTCTCGCGATAGACATTATGATAATCACAGGTAGAACGAAATCACAATAGGATCGGTCGGATATAAGGAAAGGGAATTCCCAGAGACGATAACATGGCGAGAAAAACGCTACCGTAAACCAGGGGCAATAAAGACTGGCAACAATTTATTTATATGACGCTTCGGGGAGAAGTTATTCCGCAGATCCGGGGAAAGAACGAGGTAAAATCAAGTTGATGCGTGCCGAAAGCGGAATGAGAAAATGGGATGTTTCCCTATATATTGTAATCTTAGTTAATCTTCTTACTGGAGCCGATTGAGCAATGCAATTTATTAGCTAACTTGGGCGTGAGTACTTGGGTACTTGCTTGGCTGCCGTAGCCGTAATGGGTGCGGTTAAAATACCTCCCTGTATTTGTTGACTCTGAATGATCGACAATGATTATGGTGCAAGACCTAAAACGTATTAAAGGCAATTAAATAAGGGCTTAAATTATCAGGTCGTGTATTATTTTCATTCATTTCGGGTCGACAATTAGTGCTACGCTGAGTTGCAATGTAATGTCGTCAGTTGACCGTACTTATACCTTGACAAGCTCATGCGCGGCGCTCGGCGGAACCCTGTCGCAGGGAGCCTCTGCTGTCCTTAACGAGATTGTTTTTAATAAGTGCGGCAAATGCTGACTGCGACAGAGTTCCGCGGAAAGGCGCGCACGTGCTTGTCGGACTATAGTTATCCCTTTTCACGCAATGATTGAGTTTATGATGCATTGATGACTAATATACTTGTACACTACGTTGCGCATGCGGTTTTGTCTACCTTACGGGGCTTTCTATGCTATATGATTATTTTTTGCACGAATGAGCGATAATAGTGCACGACCTAATAATTCAAAGTTTTATGGATTATTAAACACGGGGGTGTGAATTATTAGATTGTACATTATCCTCGTGAATTCTAGTGTACTTTATAAAGAACAAATCAAGACTAAGAATAACGACCGAATGTACTACATGAAGAACAAATTGTTCAGTGTATTAAGAACTTTAAGTATAATGCAATAATTTCCAGTAAAACATAACTGATGACGCTCGTCTAGTTCTTAAGCACAACATCTGTTAAAATAAGTCAGGAGTCAGGAGATTATTGTCATTTATTCCGGGTCGACCATTAGTCCCAGCCACGACTTCGCGCGTTTGGCGGCGTGGCAAGCGTTTTCTGTGTTTATTGCGCGGTCGAGACGCTCGCCGTACAGTGGTTACCTGGCGGCACACGCAATGAACTGATAAAACGTTTGCCGCGCCGCCAAACGCGCGAAGTCGTGGCCGGGCGGTTATAGGTCGTGTTTTAACAGCACCCGCTCTAATCAGTGCTACGCTGAGTCGCAACGTGCTCTCGTTCACAATGCCTTTGCACGCAATGCAATGCTTGCGTTCATGGTGCACTGGATGACTAATGTATCTGTACACTAGTTTTCTCTCCCTTGTCTCTCTTCTGTAGGATAAGTCAGATATGAAGTATCTTTTTTATTTATTTTTTCAACTTCTTTTTTTATTACTTTTACGGTCATCCCATGAAACCATATATTTCAAACTAAATACAAACTGAAATATAGATGCACAGAAAAAACCCCAGAAAAAAGACCAATGCTGGGAATCGAATCCAGGTCCTCAGCGTTCCGTGCTGCGTGCTTACCCCTACACCATCACTGGTCTAGAGGTTAGCGACGAATCTTTCCCATACATCGTACATTTCAGTCTGTTATAATCACCTTATGCAGTGATAAAGCGCTTATCTATGTTATGCCCTCTACCGAGAGACTTTAACACTCCTTCGGAGCTAACCGCTCACTTGTTTAAAGTTGCACAGTAGCGCCATCTCTTGGTCCAGGTGAGCGGTTAGCTCCGAAGGAGTGTTAAAGTCTCTCGGTAGAGGGCATAACATAGATAAGCGCTTTATCACTGCATAAGGTGATTATAACAGACTGAAATGTACGATGTATGGGAAAGATTCGTCGCTAAACTCTAGACCAGTGATGGTGTAGGGGTAAGCACGCAGCACGGAACGCTGAGGACCTGGGTTCGATTCCCAGCATTGGTCTTTTTTCTGGGGTTTTTTCTGTGCATCTATATTCCTGTAGGATAATTGTTTGCAAAGCCGAAGAAATCGCATACCTACCTGAGTGGAATTTTTGCGCAGCAAATATCAAATTGACGATCCATATTATTGTATCTGCCAAAGAAATCATCGTGAAATTGACAGTCCAAAGTTTTGTCAGTAGTTTTAGTCAGTTTGTCTTTAACTGTGTACAAACATGTACAAAGTGTTAGGTGTGGGTTATATTTGAATTAGTCTGTACAGAACAAATTTTAATCGAAATCAAAGGCCATATTGTAAGAATAAAAGAATAAGAATAAGTTTATTTTTAAATCATCGTTAAGTAAGAATAAATTAGTGTTGAAAGATATCCGGTGAGCCTATATCTTGGAGCCCTAAAACTACTTATCTAACGCGCAGGCGCTTGCTACCGCATTCACCATCTCTTTCTGTCACCATCTATACTATTTAGTGAAAGCGATAGCAAGCCAAGACAAGCGGAGCGGAGCGCTTGTGAGGTAGACAAGCGTACGTTTTGCGATAAAACTTCAATAGCCTAAAACGGAGCACTAGTGCTAATAGCAATTCATGAGCTCCTTAATATTATATGAATACAATAAAAACGTTAATCTCTAGTTATCATTCATGGTCGCCCTACTAAGAGCTTGACTAATTGAGTATGTTAATTAAGTTGACTATCAATGGAGGTAATTGTTAGTCATGCATACAATTGGGAATGTCTAAAAAAAATTACCAGTGGTTTTTATATTTTTTTTTGTATAGAAAAGTCAATTATAAGAAACTAATTTCAATATTTTGTCATTTAGTTCTCTACTTTTTTCAAAATTAATTATTCAAACTATTTTAGTTGATGACGTCACATTATAATTGAGGGCTCCCACAATGCCAAATTTCTAAATCTATCTAAATGCTTACGATAAGGCAACCCCTTTAATTATTTTTTGCGTAGTGGTACACTATATACACTATGTCACTTTACTGGCACTGACAAAGTGCTAGATGTCAGACAGCGGGTCCAAATCAAACTCCGTAGTATAATCCACGCGTAAATTGTGAAGAATTCTAACCACACAGAATAAAGTACGACTTGAACCGGTCACGCAATTTACACCAATGTCAAATGAAGTTCATTGCTAATTTGTTATATAATAAATTCATTACATAATATTAAAATTAAATAACTACAGAAAACGATTTAAAAAGCATTTATCTCGAAATGGTTTTCGATTTTCTATACATTGCAAAAAATAGACATCTCCAATTATGATAATAATTTGAAATATGCCACGCTTACGCATTTCGATTCACGTCTTAGATTTCACCCTGTAGATTTCCTTTTTGACAAGGTGGTTCAGTCAGACTCACAAACTATATTTCCCATTTAACATACTAGAATAAGTGTCATATTCCTTGCTCATCGCCATCCTTTCTTCCAAGCTCTTAAATCCTTGAAGCATCGTCTCTCGCCTGCGTCAAGCAGTGTTGTTGTTTGTGTCTGTAAAGAGATGCTTTATGACAAGATTACGCTTCAAAACTGCGCTTTCACGTTCGTTTTATACTGCAGTTTTAATAGTTAGTGCATATTTTACCAGGATTCAAAATATTTTGAGCTGGTTAGAGAAGATAAAATATAAACCTGCCGATACTAATAAAATGAGAGAATATTGTGCTCTAATACCTATTTTAATTTAGAGTTAATTGACTGAGATATTTATATTATTCGCGAAACAACATTTTATTGACGACATCTGTTGCTGTTTAACGAAGGCGTCGTCAGTAAAATTAAATAAGTATACAAAATTATCTCCGTTCGTCAATAAGCAAATTGCTTAACCCCGAATAATATAAAAAAAATCAAAAATTATTATAATTATTATTATTAATTATTTAATTATTATTAAATTATTATTATTATTATTAAGGTTAACTGGAAGAGATCCCTTTAAGGGATAAGTTCGCCTTTGTACATTTGTCTCTCTTGTTAACTGGTAATTTTCATGTTTTATGTATAATAGAGTTTTTCACTTCTCATGCTCTTAAAATGTTACTTTAGTCCTGCATATCGGGACTAAGGCTCTTTTTTGGTCTCTAGGGATTAAAGTAAATTTTTTTTTAATTGACTATGGAAACCCCTAAACTGCCAATCACGGTGTTGGTGAATGGAGGATTATCGCCATTTTCAGTAACTGGGTATAGACTATTTTAAAGCTTTCCACAGACCGAAGCGCGCTGCGGACGCACTGTAGCGCCCTGCGCTTCGGTCTGTGGAAGCCTTTAGGGCGTGGAAATAACCTCAAAATGACAACTGTATAAAAAATATTTAAAAAATAATAATTTCGTGAAACACATTGAATAATTACGAATATTAATCTATTTAATTATAAAATATTAAAGATGAATTCATTTTATTTTGCATGTAAAGAAAGATTTCCTTTAGCTTAGGTGTTTTTTAATTTGTTTTTTTTTTTAAAAACGCTGTCGGCAAAGCAGTTCCCTGCTCTGTCGATAAAATAGCAATGCTGGAGTTTACGGTAGATAGAGCAGTTACGTTTGAAAGTTAATATGGCGTGACTTCAAAATGATGCGATGTCAGTTGCATTTAATAGTAAATAGAAAGTATAATTAGATATAATTTAACAAAGAAATGGCATATAGAAAATAAACTTAAAAAGTCGTTTCTTTATTCACGGGTAAGTGTTTCAGTTAACAATATATTTTGTGTGTGAACTTAGATCAATTAGGTTAATTTATTTGCCGATTCTAATGAATGAACAATTATCATTCTTACATGAATAGTCAAATTAGTTTTAACATAGTCTTTAAGTTAGAATCAGTTGGCTAATTATGCAAGCATTAAAAGCGTCACTTTACAAAAAAAATATAAAAGAAAAGAAAAGACAGCGGTATTTTTTTTTGCTATTTGAATTTTGAACAGATGTCCATTGCTCGTATTGAGCATACGTTGTAAAAAAGTAATTTTGTACGTCGTTTTTTTCCTCGCATTCAAAGTGAAAAGTAGAGTGTTTAACGCGGGACTAAACTACCATAATGACAACTCGAATTATAGCCTCCCTCGCTATCGCTCGGGTGGCTAAATATCTCGTGTCATTATGGCTTGTTTTAGTCCCTTGTTGAACAATCTACTATTACATACATACATACATTATAATTAAGTATTGGAATTAGAATAGAAAACTGTTTTGAACGTGCGTGACACATTTTTACTAAAATGCCAACAACAACAATTTGCAATGTTATGGTTTCGTTGTATTTATATTGCTGTTGCATTGCAAATTAAACGATCACTTTTCAATCATAATATACCGTTACTGTGGACCTGTACAGATTAAAAGATTGACGATACCATTATTCTAATCTCATTGATCAGTTTAATTGTGACATACATGACTTACAAAGCTCATAAATAAGTACCTTGACGTCTCGACCATACAGCAGCGGCCCACGTAGCCATATACAATGGCCAAAACATCAACGTAATTTTGAGCAATATCTAAGTCATGATTAAGTTTTAGTTGTGCTATTAATTATAAATCATAACGATCGTCATTCGATATGTAAACTCTTAGAAGAAGATTTAGATTAAAGCGAATGCCTGACATCCCCTTTATCGTAAGTTACAAGCAGCAACTAGCTACATCAAACGGCGGGTTGCCACGGCATGTGTCAATGAGTTAATTACATTTCCGCGTTCACGAAGAAAGCAATTGCGTGGGTATACTCCAATACATAGACGTCATCACAAATTATTTCCAGCTTGATACGTATTTCCGATAAGTCTTGGGGTGATACTTACTGTAAATTAATGACAGTGTTAATCTAATCTAATACCTTTAAACGAGCAATTCTTGTATATATGTATATATCAGAATCTCAGAAACGGCTAAAACGATTTCGATGAAATTTGGTATGTGGGGGTTTTCGGGGATGAAAAATTGATCTAGCTTGGTCTTATCTCTGGGAAAACGCTTGGTACCGAGTTTCAGCCCGAGCGGAGCTCGGTCGCCCAGGTACTATTGCTATAAAACGCAAGGCTATGTGTTCAAGTGTATCAGTTGCGATGCGACGGTGAGATATACTTATAATATACATTATAAGTATAAGCCAAAATAAAGACACAAGGGGTACAAGATGGAGCGACGACCTGGTGAACGGGAACGCATTGGATGCGGATGGCGCAGGGCCGATCTGTTTGGCGAGCCTTGGGGGAGGCCTATGTTCAGCAGTGGACGTCTTTTGGCTGAAATGATGATGATAAGCAAAAATAAGTCCCAGTCGGACTAGCGCGCTAAAGTTCTTTCCATACAAAAAGCCCGCACAAAATAAGTTGTTACCTTATACAGGGATATTTGTAATTCACTGACATCCTCTTAACCCTGAATTCCTATCACTCAAACAAATGTTTTTTGTTCTACGACTTTTTAAAATGAAGCACTTTTTTTCCCATACAAATACACAGAGTATCGTAAAAATAAGAGGAAATCTCAAATTTTCAAAACGTTATTACACCATATATTAAGTTATGACAAAAGCCGTAAAACAAAAAACGTTTGTTTAAGTGGTAGGAGTTTAGGGTTAAAAGGATGCTAGTGAATTACAAATAACCCTGTATATCTACTTTCAAAAATTTTAAAGAAATAAGCAGTAATTTTTGATATTTTTTATGTAATTTTATCGCTGTATATTTTTTGTTTTTAAGGGACTCTTACTATAATTGTATACGTCATAAAGTTATACCTACTAGATAAAATTGTGTCAGATTTTTTTTGCTTAATAACTAAACTTGCTCAATAACGTTACACTTATTAGGGTGAAGTGAAGACCAAAAAGAAAGACCGCTTTAAATCATAGTTAACCATACAAACGACTGACTACAAAAAGTTTTGCAGTGACACGAAATTTGCCCACACAAGTATGATTAATTTTTGTCTCACAACGGAAAACTTTCATACTTACTAATTTTAAATACCGCTAAGGTTTCTAACATTTTGAACTGCACCCAATAATGTTATGCCAATTGGGATGCACCAAAAAAAAATAACCTATAGTTTTTATATTTTTTTTGGAAAGAATAGGATATTTTAAGACACCATTTTCATCGATTTTGAATTTGGTTGAGTATTTAATTTTTTATATTTTTTTTTAGAAATACGTTGGATAACGTCACAGTGAGAGAGCCACGTTCCATAGCCTAGAAAAATTCAAGTCGTACATAACATAATCTGTGGCACTACCACGGCACTACTGAGACCCTACTACGAAGTGCATAATTCGAACTTCGTTTCATGCCGTCCCTCTCACGCTAATATGATTTGACACGAGAGTGAGAGGGATGATACGATACGAACTTCGAATTTTGTAGTAGTGCCCCTGATTTGTCTTGTCACTGTCAATATTACAAGCACGGCTAGGGTCCTAAATGAACCATGACAAAATAGTTTTATTTATTTCTCTTCTTTTAGCTTCGATTATTCCTGTTTGTTTAATGGTGTGATAGTAAATAGATATTTTTTATTAAAATCTGATATTTAAATTCTTTCATATTTACTTGTAACGTAGTAATTTAATAATTAAATTTGTAAAAATACATTGCGTGTATTGTATACATTTTGGACTTTATGATAAATGACAACTGTTTAAAGCCAGGTGTGCATCATGTGATTAAAGTTCTGTCTTTGTCACTCTTTGCTATTATAAGCAGGACAGCAACATTTCAAACTGTCAATTTGCTTTAGAGTGTAGACCTGCTTTATATCTGCCTTTGTGACGATTCACTGCAGGGGTCAAATGAAGGTCATTACTTAAATTTTCTTTATTTAATTCAGATTATCATATTTTTGGAATCTGATTTCTGAAAACGCTTCACAAAGCCTATTTCTCCAAACGGTTTTCGATTTATTATACGTTGCCAAAAATTGGGACATCCCAATTGAGGGAGACTCATTTCATATACATCGGGAGTAATAAGTGCGCGCGATCAATCGCAACGAGCAGTGGCGTGCTAACTTGATATGCTTCGGAACAAATAGTTCCTATTTGCCTGCTGTCTGTCTCGCGTCTGCTCGCTCTAACAGATTCTTAATTTCACAGCTCGTTGGCTCTTCAAACGTCTAGTGGTAGAAGTGTTTTCTAATTGAATAGGCAATCATATTGCCTAGATACGTATTTATTTAAAGGTCGGTCGAAGGGTTGTCTAAAAGATAATTTAATTAATCCTACTAATAATATAAAACTAAATACATCATCGTGACTTTGTCTGGGAAGAGTTACCTTGCATCTCCGCTATGAAACTACCTATTGCTGATGGAGAATCAAGGTAAAAGTATTGTAGTTCGTTGATATGGACCTCTACGAAGTAACGCCTCAATTAATTATGCCAAAAATTTGTTTGGCGCCATTCTGTATGCAGTTGCCCGGAATAAAAGATATCCTATATATCAAATACCAAGAGTTGTCACTCCGTCTGCGTAAAATTCATTTATAGCTATCTCGCGGAAAAAATTACCCTATGTATTTCCCAGGGTCTCAAACTATCATACCAAATTTCATCTAAATCGGTTCAGCAGTTCAAACCTGAAGAGGTAACATAGAGACAGACAAACATACAGACATACCTACTTTCGCATTTATAATATTAGTAAGGAATAATCCTTAGATTATCTAGCTTATTAATAAAATTTCATCAAAATCCATTTTGTTATTTTTGCGTCAGAGTAATTACCTAAGTAACTAAAAATATATTATATGATTGAAGTTGATATCATCTTGTTTCAGCTGGTTTAGATAAATTCAATGGTGGAACAAAAGCTGTTGTTTTACTATGCTGCTATGACAGAGGTTTAATATCATGATATCATCGGCTCGCACAAAGCCGACGTTAACACCGATGGATGTAGAAGTCGGAGCGTGAATTTCAGCCTGTCTGTTTAATCCGTCAACTGTACGTGAACACTATTTTACGAGCTATCCGCTGAAAATTATAATTACTTTTGTTTAGATTTTAGTTGGGCCATTAAAATCAAGGTACTATATTAAACTAATTTTTAGTTAAGCTGTAGTTGTTGCTAGTAAAACACCTTTTTTATAGATTAGATTAGATTAGATTTATTCATTTCAAGATAAAAATTACAATATAAATTTGTATTGATGTCAAAATTACAAGAATTTATAACATGATCGTCAAAATAATGTAAAATAAAAATAATTAATTATAGTGCACAAAATTTCAGATAATAAAATGTCCTCCCAATAAGGATCGTCAGTATACAAAAAGAGAAAAGAAAAACACTGTAAATATAACTATCACTATGTCAATATCATACATTAAAAAATAAAATATCTCCCAATAAGGATTGTCATTTCACAATTTAAAAATAATAAATATGAGTATTCGATACCATTACTACTACTATCACAATTTAAAATAATTACTTAGTATACAATTAAAACAGGCAACAAAAACAATTTTTTACTGTAATAATAATTTATATAATAATTTTTAGAAATTTATGTCCATATATTCCTTTACAGAGTACAAAGGGTTATTCAACAAAAGATTTCTCAGTTTACGCCTAAATGTTTCTTCAGGTGTGGTGTCAAAACGGGCAAGTAATGGCGCGACTGGATGATAATGCAAGTAAGATTTATTATATAAACTCAATAAAGGATATAGAAGCTGTCAAAAAATTCATATTGAGTGCGAATCAGTTGATTTTAGAAGGAAATGATTGAAATATCATGTCATATATGCATACAAATGCCTACCTATTACACTATCCATTGAATGGAATATGGGATATTAGAATCCAACCACAATTCTTGGATTGAATTCACTTGCGACATAACCTGTAAAAAAAACAAATTGCTGTTACTTCATGTAAACATAAGATCATTAATAAAAAATCACGCCCAACTGGAATTACTAATTAAGACTAGCCCTGCAACTGTTCACCTAATCATAGTAAGTGAAGTCAACGTCAACAACGATACGAAAAACTTATTCCATATTGAGGATTACATAATGAACACGGAATTACGAAACAAACGTAAAGGAGGTGGAGTAATAGTGTATTCTCATAAAAGTGTGACATTTCTTCGCAACCAATCTAATACAGTGTCGTTTGAGTGCCTGCTTGGCGAAGTAGTTATGCAAAACGGATTTAAAACATTTCTATGTGCGATATATCGTCCGCCCCGTACGAACATTGCTGACTTTATCGGTGAGCTACATAGGTTGTTGTGCTCGTACCCTATGAGGTCTAATTTTATTGTATGTGGTGATACAAACATAGATATCTGCGCCTCTAGTCCGTTGATAGGCTCCTATCAAAATACCCTTGCAGAGATGGGTTTTGCCTGTTGTATAACACAACATACTAGAGTCGAGACAACCGCAATAAGTACATCTAAGTCTTGCATTGACCATATTTACATACGAGATGTCTCCACGCATCCTGGCCAAACCATTGAACATCAAATCTATGCTGCAGTAATACATAATGCAATTGCGGACCATTTTATAGTTGGACTTGCTCTGGTGGGGCAGGGGGATGGTATGATCCTAACTCATAACCAATTAGATGACAGACGGGTAAGACAGGAGCTTGACAATGTTGACTGGAATCTGGCGCTTGAATTGGACAATCCTAATGATATTTATAACTTTATTGCTGATAAATTCAATAGTATTTATGCAAAATGTACCACTCAAAGACCTCTCTCTGGGTGTGGACGGGATAGATGTGTGTGGATTACTGATAAGTTAAAAGAAATGTTAAGTGTAAAAAATAATTTATTAAAAATCCACCTAAAAAATCCTAATAATAAGCTTAACGAATTACTGTATAAAAGGTACAGAAATAAAACAAATAAACTCATAAACAGGGCTAGAAATAACTTCATTAAAAAAGAAATATGTAATAACTTTAATAACTCAAAAAAGCTGTGGCAAATTATCAACAGGCTAACAGGTAGGGTAGTCAAGGCGGTGGATGATTTGTTACTAAAATCCTTTAAAATCAAAGCCAAAGAACTGTGTAACAAATTTGCAAAAGACTTTGAAGACAATGTAACTAAAATACTGAGCTCTTGTGATGATGAGTTGCTTGACGAGAATATTTATATAAATACCCCTAAATTAACGCTAAAAATAAATAAAGTAAAACCTGAGACCGTTAAAAAAATCATAAATAATATCAATGAGCAAAAAAGTGCTGGGTACGATAACATAAGAGCAAAAGACATAAAATACATTAGTGATAAATTAGTTCCAGTACTTACTCATCTCATCAATCAGTGTATTACTTATTCCTGCTACCCTGACAACCTAAAGGTCGGTGTTATAAGGCCAATACACAAAAAAGGTAGCTACACTGATACAAATAACTATAGACCAATCACTATATTATCTGTAATAGACAAAATTATTGAAAAATTTTTAGGCAAATCAATTAATGATTTCTTGTCAGGGAACAGTATCATCCATGAGCGGCAGTTTGGCTTTCTAAAAGGGAAAAGTGCCCCAAAATTATTGTCATTATTTACAGATGAAGTTAACAAACACTTAAATGAGAGAAAACATGTACTTATGGTAATGGTTGATTTCAGTAAAGCTTTTGACACTTTGGATCATATAAAGCTGTCGAGTAAGTTGCAGCAGAATGGTATACAGGGGCCTACCCTAGGGTTGCTAGAAAATTATCATACAAATAGATCTAATATGGTGAGCATTGCAGGAGAGAAAAGTGAACCGCTACCCTCAAAACAAGGCACAGCTCAGGGTTCCATAATCGGTCCCACCGAATATATAATATATGTGAATGATATGTATAACATCTTCAGGGAGGCCTCCGTGTACCAGTTTGCTGATGACACCTGCCTAATAACAGCTGATAGAAATATAAATGTAGCAGTAGGTAAACTTCAGACTGAATTTGATTTACTGTGCAAGTGGGCACATGACATTGGGCTTTCAATCAATTACCAAAAAACTAAAGTAATGCATGTCTGCTCGCCGTATATTGGGTTCAATGTAGTCCCCAAAGTGGTGGCCCATAACCATTTATGTATGCATGCTTCTCATGCATGCTGCAGTTGTGAACCTCTAGAGACTGTTGCTAGCCATACATATCTAGGCCTAAAAATTGACTGTAAATTTAACTGGGGCCCTCATATTGAATACATATGTAACAAATTAAGAGCTTTTCTTTGTAATATTAGTATATTAAAACATAAAATGCCATATAATACTTTGAGACTTCTATACATGGCAATGGCAGATTCTGTTATTAATTATGGCATCTCTAGTTATGGCAGGACATATAAAACTTACTTACAGAGAATATATAATATACAAGTTAGAATACTGAAAACCATTGTACCACTTAAAATTAAACTTAAGTATAGAAATAATTACGATAAATTGTTTCAGCACTGCAGAATTTTGAATGTATTTGATAAAGTCAAATTAGCCATGGCTTTAGAATATAAGGATAGGCTGGGAGAATTAGTTAGATATAACAGATCTAAAAGACTCCGAAACCTAGATAATATTAATCATTTCTTTGTTCCAAAATGTCAAAATATTTATGGCAAAAGGATCTGGTCCAACTACCTTCCTCAAATGCTAAATAATTTTCCCAGGACTACAATTAATAAAATAACTAGTAATCCTAAGAACATTAAAAACATTATTAAGAATTTATTTATTAAGGGCAACTCATAGCCTAGCAATTAGAAATCTTTAAAAATAAAGATTGGCTAGGTATGTCATTGGTGTATAATTGTTATGAAATAAACAGATATAATTTTAATTTTTTTAATTTTTTTTTAAAAAAAAATTTTTTTTTTTTTTTTTTTAGATGGTTCAGTTCTTAGATCGGCGGGTAAATGCTCATAGTAAGTTAGGCCGATGACCCGAGGGTTCTTATGTGAGAGCGCTATGCGACGAGGAACCGCTCTAAAGCGCCCGGTAGAACGAAGCTGTTTCCCTGGAAAGTCTACACGTTGAAACTGATCAATATTGTTTCTTACGAAAAGCAATAGGTCAAATAGGTGTTGAGAGTAGTGCGTCATTATACATTGAGACTTGAAAAGCTCTCTACAGGAGTGTCTGTTTTTACACCAACAAGTGTACGAATTGCTCGCTTCTGCACGACTAAAACTCTTTTGGCATCTGTAGCGTTTCCCCACAGGAGTGTGCTATACGACATAATCGAGTGAAAGTGAGCAAAGTACACCTGCTTCAGTGCATCCCCCGAGATCAATGGTTTCAATTTTCTCAATGCAAATACAGCACCACCCAGCCTATCACATAGAATGTCAACATGGCGCTTCCAATTCAAATTAGAATCTATCATGAACCCAAGGAACTTACTCTCGTGACATAGTGGCATAGGACAGTTCGCCATGCACGATGGTAGTGGAACGTTGCGACCAGAGAAAAGCATTATATTTGATTTTGAACAATTTAATAGTAGGCCATTTGCTAAAAACCAGTTCTGCAATTGCTTGTATGCCTCATCAATCCTCAGGCTTAGTTGATCGTAAGATTTTGCTCTAACCAGCACAGTTGTGTCATCCGCAAACAATACAGACAATCCCGCAACAATGTTCGACGGCAGGTCGTTTATAAATAACAAAAACGGGGTGTTTCCGAGAGCAGAGCCCTGAGGAATACCTACATTTATGTGCCCTGAATCTGATTGCAGTGGTTTACCATCAGTGAGTAGTTTTACAACCTGTTTGCGGCCTGACAAAAATGAGGTAAATAGTTGGAGGGCATTTTTCTGGATGCCATATAAATTCAATTTGTTAAATAGCAATTTGTGACTAATAACGTCGAAAGCCTTTGACAAATCACACAATATTCCTGCCATCTTGCTCCTATCGTCCAACTCAGTCAATATACAATCGAATATCCTGTACGCCGCAGAGGTTGTCGACATCTTTTGTCGGTACGCGAATTGCAAAATTGTTTGTAAGCAGGTCATTTGATTCCATATGGCACATTAGGTGAGAAGACAAGAGAGATTCCACTAGTTTGGAAATAGTGGGTACTATTGTGATTGGCCTATAATCATTGACGTCACACCTGTCACCCTTTCCCTTAAAAACTGGACATACTCTAGTATTCTGTAGAATATCAGGATATGTACCAGTTTCAAACATTAGAACAACAAGTACGTCGCCAATGACAGGCCATATCCATAAAAGAAAATTAGGTGATATGTCAAAAACATCAGCAGTGCTACTCTTCCTCAGCATGGGGCGAAAAGCCATGTCGAGAAGATCGCGAGTGACGACCGGCAGGGCAAAAACGGGCACATCTGTCGTCGCTAAGTGCCTTTGGACAAGGTTCGCGGATTTTGACAAATCGCCTTGTAATACATACTTGGATGCTATTCCGAGAAAGTGAGAATTTAGGGTATTTGGTATGTCCTTTTCCAGTACTTCTGCGTTAGTTATCGGATCTCGGAGGGAAATAGTTTGAGATCTCACTTTTGCACCCACTTCCTCATTTACTATTTTCCATATTTCCTTTGATGCATTACCGCTCTTCACCAGTCTGCTCTCAATAAATGAACGACGACTCTGAAGTGACGTGGACTTAATCAAACCAGAGAAGTGCTCAATGCACTCGGTCAGTATAGGGTTGTTAGGATACTCTGACGCCTTAACTCATGGAGGTCACTATGCTTCCGCATTAACTCCGCCAGTTCGTCACACATCCAGGGCACTGCTACTTTATTTTTACATTTAATTTTCTTAATCGGAAAGTGAATGTCGATATAATGAAGTAAAATATTAAATAGTTTATTAAATTTATAGTTAATGTCATAATTATTATCATATATAAAATTAAAATCATAGTTTGCAATGTCCAAATAAAATGATTTAATACATTCCTCACTGAATAGTCGGCGTTCGATCACCTTACTTGTTTTATTGCTGGTACCAATATGCGTAGTTAACTCAAACCGCTGCGCATTATGGTCGCTTATCGCGGTATCGATCGGTGAGACAGTAAGCAAGTCTCTCGCGCAGTTCGACAGTCCGCAGTCAATGGATGATGCGCAGTCTGCCGTTACACGAGTAGGGAAAGATACTGTGTTACGACATCCGTATGATCCTAACACATCACCCACACGCCGTCTCATACTATTTTCCGATAGATAATCCACATTATGGTCGCCAACAATGAGAAATCTTTTGTTTTCGTCAGTTAGCTTTTTTAATAACATTTCCAAATTTTCCAAGTAAATATCAAAATCACCATTTCCAGTCCTATACAGCGTAATAATAATCAATTTCACACTAAGAATTTCTATAGCTGCGAATTCAAAATGATATTGCACAGCGAGGGTTTGTAGGTCATTACGCTGTCGATATTGTATTCCATCGCGCACGTACAGCGCGAACTATAGGAACTTAATTTTTTATTTATTTATAGCCATAAATATTGAAAAATTCAAATGTCAACATGTTACCTTATTATGATTAAGAAAATGCTGGCCTATGGCAGTCGAATGGAGAGAAATAAAGATAATAGGGTCTTAGTACTAGATTTTAATAGGCACCAATATATCCGGTACTCTAAAGAAATGTCGTAAAAAGTTTTTAGTAAGGTGCCCTTGCGTAAAACCTTTACGAATTATATATCTAGATAAGGATTTATGCAGCTCAAAATAGAGAAACAAGGAAATAGTAATCAAATTGTAACGCTACGCCACCACGTTACAACTGAAACGTTACACGTGAAACGTATCACTAATGTATGTCAATAGTTCGTAAAAACCTTAGGTAAATAACGCCAGAGCCGGCTTCTTTTACCAGGTGGCAGGTCGGACAGACACGCAAGCCAAACCGACTCCCGGAGGAGTACGGAGTCCGCACTCCGCGGTCACGTATAAATTACTCTGAGGGGAACGGCCCTCTTTGTTGTCCCGACAAACTTACTTTCTTCCAAGGCTTAAATCCTGACTTGAATTACGAGAGCCGCAGTTTAAAGAACTCTTTAGCGACGCAGCCGTAAACGCTTTTAGGGGCTGTCGCGTAAAAGGTCAATAAAACTTTGGACGGGTGAAATTGCATTTATGAAATTGCAGTGTCGAGGTAAATGAAAACATTTGAAACAGCAGATTTACACTTATTTAATCTAATAGAATCTATTTTCTTGGATAGGAAAATATTGGATTCCAACAAATAAAATAAAGTACGCGCAAAAATTATTCAGTGTTGACTTATTATAATCGAACCATGCAGACCTCGAACTCCAAAATGTAGTGATTTCTTTACCACAAAAGAAACACACCGCTACCTAATCTATACATTTAATACTAACGCCGTTATCTTTTTGAGTTACTACTCTCCAATAAGTCAAATATCTGACTAATTACACATTCGATTTTTAAATAGAGTCATGTTCAGTAATTTTTAGAATAGTCAGCCTGTTACACTGTGTTAAGATTTTGTAGGTATTTTATACAAACGAATAATGTTGCGATGTTCCAAATTACGCTATTAGGACGAACGTCTGTTTAAAATACTGTGGAGTGAAAATCGCCAGCCCATCTGCGATGGGCAAATAAGATAGACACAATCATTAGTAGATGCCGAAGGAAGTGGAAATGCCCGAACGGCCGCGACTTTTGCCTTCGCCTAAACAACGATACTAAAAGCTAATTTGTGTCGACATACTGCCAGTAGAATAAACTCATCTCTCACCCTTGAAAAAACATTAGCCTTGTAATTTGACACTAATTAACAGAGGGCGTTATGAAAGCAATATATCAGCCCCGTGGCTCGTGGCGCTTGGTATTGGTAACCAAACAAATGTGACCCTTCGCGGAGCCTATACTGCTTCACAAAACTGAAGCTGTTCAAGTGATACGGGGAGCTGTAAGGGTGCTGGACTGAGTGGTCGCGACCTATTCATCAAAGACGCAGTTAATTTGCGAGCAGATGAGTGACGACATCATCGTTCATCTTTAAATGTACACACGTCGGTAACACTTGCTTTTCTGAGATGGATATTTATGATGTAAGTAGGAACTGAACCATAAAAAAAGCTCTTTAACGCACTCTTAATCGCAATCGTTTTGACCACTTCTTTCTCTCACAAGGTGTAGAATGAGGGTAGTAAGAGATACTGAATGCGATCGCGAGCATGTGCGCGTTAGACAAAACGACCAGGGGCCTGTTGCATAACAAAGTACAACTTATATTACAAGCGGAACTCCCTTTCTAGTTAATATAACTGAAGCGAGAGTTCCGCTTGTAATATTAGTTGTACTTTGTTATGCAACAGGCCCCAATACGTACGTGTAATGTAACTGTTTTCATTGTTAAGCTAAGATCTGTTCACGGCCAGCATAATTCTAGTAATATTAAAAATGCGAGGGTTTGTGAATGTGTGGAAATGTGTGCGCGTGCAGAAATCTTAACGGCTAAGTTGAGAGACATGTGACATGCGTGTTCGTCATACAACGAAAATGGAAGATCACGGTCTAATTTTAGGATATTCCCATGGGAATTCAGTAAAATCAAAAAATTTTAATAATTAGACGACCAGATGGCCTAGTGGTTAGAGAACCTGACTACGAAGCTTGAGGTCCCGGGTTCGATTCCCGCGTCGGGGCAGATATTTGTATGAAAAATACGAATGTCTGTTCTCGGGTCTTGGGTGTTTAATATTTATTTAAGTATGTATCTATCTATATAAGTATGTTTATCCGTTGCCTAGTACCCATAACACAAGCTTTCCTTAGCTTACTTTGGGACTAGGTCAATTGGTGTGAATTGTCCCGTGATATTTATTTTATTTTTATTTTAATGTTTTACGTGAGCGAAGCCAAGGTTAAACGCTAGTAAATTATAAAATCATCAGTCTATTATAAAACTTTAATTTGGTCAAAATTAAAACGATCTCATTTTTAGGGTTCCGTACCCAAAGGGTAAAAACGGAAACCCTATTACTGAGGCTCCGCTGTCCGTCCGTCCGTCCGTCCGTCTGTCACCAGGCTGTATCTCGGGAACCGTGATAGCTTGAGAGTTGAAATTTTCACAGATGATGTATTTTAGTTGCCGCTATAACAACAAATACTAAAAAATGGAATTAAATAAATATTTATGGGGGCTCCCATATAACAAACATGATTTTTTTGCTCGTTTTTGCTCGATATTGATAACGGCAACAGGTAGACACTTGAAATATTCACAGAATATTTAATTATATATTGACTTTTAAAATAAATCATTAAATTAAAATAAAAAAAAAATAAGGGTGGCTCCCATACAACAAACGTGATTTTTATAGATAATTGTACGGAACCCTTCGTGCGCGAGTCCGACTCGCACTTGGTCGGTTTTAATTTATTTTAATTTTACTTGCCCAGTTTACGATTTTTAACTGAAACGTAACAATTATAATATGTTTTGATGTAGTAGTCCCTAATAGGCACTTTATTTGTATTAGCTAATCGATAAAGTAAAACCAACAAATAGGGGAGCCCACACGCTGTTGATTCAACCCACCCAAACAATGAAGTTAGCAAGCATCATAAAGGGCTGGCCGCGGGCGATCCAGAATTACTTGTAGTTAGGCGTTTTATGTCGGCTTAGGTCACAAACAGTGTAGAATATTAATTAATTGATCGCTTTAGAGTAGCTTACAGCAGTTTCGGAACTGTCAGTGAATACTAACTAGATAATCGTTAATGTTACTCAGCGGTTTGTCTGATTCTCGAATCGTTGCTGCTCATTCAGTTGTAGGTACTTTGCTATTGTTGTACTCGTTATATATTATTATATATACCTATTCCTTTCTTAATATCTTAGGTACTTATAGTTCGTTTTTTTAGCATTAGAAATAGGGTAAACAATCTTGATGAGTCTTTTTATCAAAAACCTTTTAAAAAAAACTGGAACTATTCCTTATGTAACCAAAAGAGCGTCAATGACCATTAGTTCTTTCTAATTCTTACTTATTTTGCTTTGATTTATTTTTCAAAAGTGTTTTTCAAGAAAAAGACACTTTCTAATGCTAAAAAAAAACGAAGTATAAATTGTGCATGTTATGTCAGTATACTGCGACATAGCATGACAGTATAGTCCGACATTTTCACTGCAGTAGAATGACATCACTAACTGTTATTCGGTTAAATAGCTAATGATACCACGTTTATTTTAATGGTACCAACGAAATGTTTTGTGAACGACAATTTTCAGCTACGTATATTTATAATTTTATTTTAATGCGACACAAATAAGCCACAGATTATTTAAACGAAAAATATTGCACTAATATTGTATTTTACCAACCTAAAAAAAACATGGCGTTATGTTTCTAGGCTTTGCTATTTTTTTGTTAAAGATTCATAATCAAGGGAAAGAGACAAAACGGCGCCCATATAACTTTCGGCTCACATTGGCAGTTTCTAAATTTAAAAATTGCTAGTGTTCAGCAGGTAACTTTGTAACGTTTATTATATTAAAATCCATTTAGAAAATTACCTTTTACAACATTAATTACTTTAAATGCCATCATCACATTGTTCATTCTTTCATTCATTCAATAAGTAACGTCACTATTTAAAAATCGTCTAAAACTGACAGCTCCGAGCTGTCTTTCTACTGTAGTGAACAAGGTAGTGAATAATTTGTTGGACTTTAGTAGGTATTCAAGGGGGCCATTTTTGAAATCACATCTGCGAAAAAATCATTCGAAAGATTGTTTCTGTTCGAAACTTTGCTGAATTTTATAATACGAGAGTAGTTGTTTACCTTGTTCATTTTCACAACTTACAAGTTACTACTGAACATAATTTTAGGTGTAGTTTTAAGTATTACACAGTTTTTTCAGTATTTTCTGAAACTATTTTCACAGATGTGATTTCTAAATTCGGCCCCGGGTTCGTTTTCCCACATTAGCTTTAAAACTAAAGCAAACATGGCAAAAGATAATACTTAATAATAATAAAACGAAATAATGTAATCTCACGTTAGCTGTTTTCAACAGACCAGTATCAGAAAACGTTAAAAGTTTAAGTACCTATTTCGTTTACAGTATAAGACAGAATTTACAAGGGCATATCAACAGACATTTGACCTTTCAGGCTGAATTTCGAAGAGAGTATAATACAATCCGAGGCAAAGGAATAAACTAATTGCATAGAAACCGTTATCAGTGCGATTCAAATATTTGATCCGACAACATGGCTCGGTAATGGTGCGGCGGCACGCATCGCAAGTATCTGTTCTCATTTTTCACGGATAGTTTAAAGGCTGTATTGGACTCCACTCCTTGTCCCCATTAATTCTCACTAGTCCACCCTGTGGTTCGTGTGGCCCAAACATAAATTCCAAGATAACTTGGACAAACAAGTGAAAGTTCAAATAAGTACAGCCCTTTCAAATGCGTCCCCAGTGACAGACTCGTTTGTGAACTGGGATAAATTATTGAAGGAGTTTCGTATGGGAAAGTGTGTTGCCCCCAACTTTAAACGTTAGCGAATGTAATGTTTTGATTAAAAATACAAAACGTTTTTCATTAGGTATGTACTTTTTTAAGTCGTTTTTGTTAATGATCAGTCGATATATTTCGTATTGTCTTATGAATAGAGTCAATGATTGTTAGTCCTACAATGTTTTTCTAGTTGTAGACTTGGTAAAGTTCAGAGTCCCTTTTTTCATTGCTATTTTCCACCTTTTTTAATGCTCTGGAGTTGTAGCAACAAATATAAAATTAATCTTTTTTGTACGTTTAAAACAGGTAGAAGGTTTCAATAGTAATTTATAGGATTAAAGCGCGGAATGCTGCTAAAATACATAGACTATAAGTAGGGAGAAATAAAAGCTTAAGCTTTCAGTAAAAACTTATGAAACTTTTTCAAGATTTCAATACTAACGCCATTTAATCACGTATGTTAAGTTAGTGCCACGCTTAGCACTAGTCTCGCAAATAAACTCATTCCGTAAGGCGGTACATCGACGCAGCTTCGTTTAAAGTTTTAATCGCTTTCGAGCCGTGATAAACAAATTTTAATTAAGTTTTAATATCACCGCGTAATTGCCGAGGCGGGCGCGGCCGGGTGGCTATCATAATATCTTTGTTTATGAATATTTAGCTTTGGTGAGCCAGTGATTCGATTCCGCGGATAGCGGTCCGTTTGTTGACCGACCTCGATAAAAGAACAAATGGCTATCATCTTTTATTTGGCATTAATTTGTTATTTATAGCGAGGATTTGAAGATAAAAGGCAGTTAGCGATTTTAGTTCACTTTGTAGTACGCCTTTCTTTAGGAAGATAAGTTTATTCTACAGACAATTATTTCACATACATATTTTAGTCGTAGCGGAAAAAAGATTACCCTTCTACGAAACTGCCACCCCTCGGACTAAGTTTTAATTGAAAATAACAATATTTATGCGAATATGAATCATAAAACCACTAACATTCATAATGTTGGTAATCTTGATCTTCACACTTAACCTCTCGGAGGCTGTGGTTTTTCTTGTGGCTTTCCTTGTGCAGAGATTTTACCAAATTTATTACTAAATTATTTACTTAACTTGCAGGGGGATTTTACTATATTCCCAGGGAGTCCTCAAAACTTAAATTGCGCTCTTCAATTACATTGCATATACAAGGTTCAGATTTTTCATCGCACGGTAAGACGAAAGAAAACTATGGAGTCGATATTAAAGTTTTAACACATATTCATACTCATACATACTCATTCATTAAAATTAATACCGAGGGTAAATTTTAAATGCAACGAACGATTTGAATTCAATTAAATGATATTTTAATTAAAAAACCTATACGTTTACATAGAATGTGCTATTTCCAATGTCTAAGGTAGTTGCCCTCCATGTAGTTTCCGTTTTTTCCACCCTGTGTAATGGTTCATCTAACCAACATTTTATTACTCAAACCCAGTTTTCAGCATTACAGCTAAGTTTTTTTTTTTTTTTTTTTCATTTATTGATAAGAAACAAACAGTCTTATACAAAGTAATGAACAGACTTAAATTAACATAATATAGACCTATAGTTTCCTTAAGGTTTATGTAAGCAGATAATGTGGCTAGTAATTTAAAAAAAAGGAATAATATTACTAAGAGTTAAGTTATTGCAACAATGTCTGTGGGCATTTAAAAAAAAAGGTGTACCATTTACTTTTTTAAATGAGAAAAATTTTGGTGTTTTCTATTCAAAATTACGAGTAGGTACAGGGTCATTCTTCGGAGGGCCAAATTACAGCGTCCAGGCAGAAAAAGTACCCGCAATGTACAAATAATTGGCTAGAATATTTTTTATACATTACTTTAGCACTTAATCTAACTGGGGCACGATTCCATTTTTGTTTAAAGTAAGTATAAATAATAATAATAATAATATCACGGGACAATTCACACCAATTGACCTAGTCCCAAAGTAAGCTCAGCAAAGCTTGTGTTATGGGTACTAGGCAACGGATAAACATTGTTATATAGATAGATACATACTTAAATACATATTAAACACCCAAGACCCCAGAACAAACATTCGTATTTTTCATACAAATATCTGCCCCGACACGGGAATCGAACCCGGGGCCTCAAGCTTCGTAGTCAGGTTCTCTAACCACTAGGCCATCTGGTCGTCAAAAATAAATAATTGTAAATAATTATCAAACCTCTAAAACCTTATTCCCTTGGTGCGTCCATTGCCCATTTTGTGAACAAACTACCCCGAAAAGGACATGTTATGAATTGAAATCAAGTATTGTATTTAGTTAAATAGTTACAATATAAATTATTGGTTTAAAATAAAAAATATGGTTCCTATGTTTATCGCAGTTTTAAAAAAAAACGTTCTTGAAGCTTTGTCCAGAGCTAAGCTATGATTCCCTTGGTGCCACATTCAACATCCTGCTGCTCCCTACATAAACGTCATATGACTCGTTGTGATCGCGGGGCTCGACGAACGTCAGGAACGCTTCCAGCGCGGCGGGGAGAGGTTGTGACTCGTCGCTGGGATTTTTAGTTATGGAGGTAAATATATGATTCCCTTGGCTTTGGTTCACTGTGATTCTGATTCTCTTGGACTTACATATAAAATTTTGTGCATGCAATTGGTACATAGTGTTAAGTAAAAAGAAAACTACATTACTGCCTGCATATGTTGATTTAGTAGTAATTATTATAACAATAACAGTTTTGGCAGAATCGACAAGAAACATACATATTCTTATTCCCCTGGTTCTTATTCCCTTGGGTTTTGAACAAGAAAATCCTATTTTTCTTGCGTTTTCTTGTAAAGGAAAATAGTTTTCTTTTAATTCGCTGATTTATTCATTTAGAAATTTATTCAATTGATAGCAGGTCTTAAATATTACATTCTATTCAAAGTTCAACTTTTTTATTAACCCTGTCCTTTTGTATGATTCCCTTGGCGTTTTTCTTATTCCGTTGGCATTTTTCTTATTCCCCTGCCATTTTTTCTTGTTCCCTTGGCGTTTATCTTATTCCCCTGTCAATTTTCTCATTCCCCTGGCACTGAAAACTTAAAGCAGTATATTTCAATACCAAGCTGACCAAAATTAATGCCTATTCGATTAATCTGCTTATAATTAAATACAATTTCATATTTTATAGTAAATAGGTTGAAAAAAGAATAAAAACGCCAAGGGAATTAGATGGAGAATCCGATTCCGAAGAATGACCCTATACAATACATTTTCATAAAAAAAAATCCTTATTTTTTTGGTCACTTTTGTGACCATTTTTTGATACAAAAATGTTTTATGGAAAAGTAGGTACAATTTTTTTTAATCATCAAAATCAATAGCGCTCTTGCTTCTGAGTTAGAAAAAATCGAAAATTCCTTATTCTAAAACAATGAGAGGGGTGCACTTTTTATTGATAACGCGTGTATGCGTATGCACGCACCGCCTGCCAGAATCAAGGGCTCTCGCGTTACCGTGTTCCTCTCGTACTAGGATAACGGCGTGAGCAAGAAAATGTTGGTAAAATTAATGTTTAATTAATGTTGCATCTTTTATATTTACATACTACTTAGCTGTTGCCCGCGACTCCGTGTGCGAACATTTCGTTTATCGCTATCCCGCGGTAGCTATACTATTTTCCTGGATAAAATATCCTATAATGTTAAATACATAATATTACAAACTATCTGTGTCAAATTTCATCAATCCGTTTTAGCGTGAAAGAATAACAAGCACCAATGGCATGGATTCCATGCAGCCATCCATACAAACACTCACGTTTATATTATAATATTTTTAACATTTTTATATATTTTCTGGAATAAATACCCACTGAAAATGCTGGCCCCAATAGCCACGAATGCCACAATCCACATTAAAATGACCGAAACTTTTTCTTAAACTTCCAAGTTTCGCCCTGGCATTCGCCTCCATTTGTCCCTTGACATATTTTTATTTATAAACTTAAGCTCGCCCTGTTTTCATGGGCTTTTTGCTAATTTTGCGGCTTTAAAAACTTTTTAAGCACAATCTTGTTTTTCCACACAAGTGAACTTAAAAAATTGTGAGAAACATTATTTTTACTGCACACAATGTTTACAATTTACATGCATTATCATCATATTTATTTTATAACATTATTTTATTTAACTTCACGTGTTAGAAGATTTGTAAGTACATTTAGAACAAGTCGAATTTCACACACACTTCCAATGGTTGGATTAACTTGAAAGGTCCATGTTGATAGAGTAACATTGTAAATATAATATCAAAATCATCTCAAGGTCATATGCATACATCTCGCAGCTGGGCAATGGGCATAGACCCAAATGTAAGTTCCAAAATAAATTCGGAAACACTCACAGGTGCAAGCCCGGACTCAATCCGAGACGATTCTATGATTGAAAGACCATGGATAAACCACTTGGTTATTTCATTTGCTATTTTAAAGTACCGGGAAGAAAATGAAAGCTTTAATAATAATAAAAAAAACCCTCAGCAGGGACATAAAGCTTTTTGCACATTCTTATTATTTATAAATGTATTGCACATTTTAAATTTTACTCAACTATTAAACTCTCTTATTTGTCATAATTGTTTGCATAGCTTGATTGAATTTCATCTTTATACTTATACATTTTGAATGTTTAAAGAGTGTGAATTGTAATTTTATTGTCACATTATTTGAATAGTAACGACACAATTAACAAGGAACATAATGTAAGTTACCTAACATTTAGAATCTTTCTTAAAAGTTAGGGAGGATTCTATGTACATATCTACATATGTGTGAATGTATATTTTTTTATGCTTCTCATCCTGAGAGGAAACCTGAATCCAAAAGCAACGAACCTTACCTATACCTATAGACCGGAGATAATAATAATAAAACAAACAATAAAAAAAAATATTATTACCCACATAACTACAAAAAGTTATAAATTTACGAAATTAGTAAAGTACATTACCTAGTGTATGTACCTGGGCACCTACCTGTGTACAAACCTCTATGAATTTGTATTGCGTAATTCGCGTAGATACCGGAATATTCGGTTATCGACGATTTGCGTAGCTTTGTATACGAAAGGCCTTAACAAGAGATAAATAATATAAAAATATTTATTTCTGCCTAACCAGATATAGAATCTGGGACTTCAAACTTCGTAATAAGGTTCTCAGACCAACATAACGACTAGGCTATCCAATCGTCAAATTAGTCGTGCTTATTTATTACGTAACTACTGGTAACTATACTTCTTTATGTTTTCAAGCAAAGCAATATCGGAACGGTTTTACGGCGCTGGCGGACCGACGCTCTATTGTGGACAGATTGTACCTCGGGGCATGAATTTAATCTCGCCATCCAACTCGTCACTTCTCAAGAACAGTGACTTATATGACGCCTTGTTGGTTTTATTACAATTTACCGGGAATAAAATAGAGACATGAAATGAATTCCGTATAAAATAGGAGCGGTATACTGAGCGCATTTGTTTCTTGGAAATTAAACGGTTGTTATTTGGGATCCAGCAGAGATGGGATGCTTTGAGTTTATTGTTATTGTGCTGGTGTCTGGGCGCTAGTCCGTATGCACTTATTCTCGAATCCAACAATTTAAGAAATAAACAAATGATCCCATTAAATAAATACCCTCTTCAAGGCCGATCCCGAGGCCGTAAGGTCGATCTTAATCAGTTTACTTTATTTACTCGTCCACCAAGGTTCTATCAGTTTTGATTATAGATGTCACTATAATATGGTCATTGACGTGTGATCACTAATAAATTTTGAGCAATGACAATTCTACACAATAAGATAAACACATTTTACATAAACTACATATTATATTCGTAACATTAAAATGACTAAAGAATTACTCAAATAATAAAACGAATGTAATAATAATAAAGCAATAACAAGACATAATGAAAAGGAAGGTTGTAGACGGGCAGATTACGAGT
Organism: Archips xylosteana; assembly: GCA_947563465.1. Taxonomy (NCBI): domain Eukaryota; kingdom Metazoa; phylum Arthropoda; class Insecta; order Lepidoptera; family Tortricidae; genus Archips; species Archips xylosteana. The sequence continues at coordinate 10,885,245 of OX387349.1, forward strand.
TGCAGCAACAACGGTCGAACACGCTAATGAACGCGAGCGGGATTATCACCAGCTATTAAATCCAGGGCCCTCCCTACAAAACTTCGATATTACTGTCCTTTATCAACACTATCTAACAAAGCGGGACACACGACCCGTACAAATGGATCTCTGTTGAATAATTTGAAATATAGACAAAATGAGTAGCTACATATTACGCAAAAGTTGTACGGGACAGGAATCCCGCACAATACGTTCTGATACCAAGGACACTATGGATAGGAAAACTAAACATATTTGTGTTTACCCTTAATTTGGCAGTGTGCATTTATATGCACATGTTTTAAGGGTTACGCATTATAAATATAACGCCGAAATTCAAAGGACCGAATTTCACATAACCTATGAAGCAAAGTACGAATATTGAAACGCCGAATGTTTATTTGACGAAAAGTTTTTAATCCCGAAAATACGTTTGATCTAAAGCTTACCAAGCCGAAGACTATTGTCCCAAAGACTAATATAGCAACAAGATGCATGATGTCCATAAATGTAGAATTAGTAGACATTTCAACTTTCAATATTTTGTAGGTACCTTAGGTCATTTAATAATAATTTTAAGCTTGGCTAAATCGACTATTGATATTTTGTTCTTTCTTTATTTCGATTTCCGATGTGTTTGTGTAGATATTTAAGGATTATAAATTTTATGTATTAAGTATACTCTTTGATCAATTATAACTGCAGATCCAGTCGCGCGCCCGAAAATGTCCGAGCCAAATGAGCGCCACTTTGATAAAAGTGGCCTTCTTTTTTCTCAGTACGTTGCGTAAAATTGTCAAGTTTAGCTGTCAAGTGTCAACCGAAATTCGACTGTAATGAAGTAAAGACTAGGTTCAAATTTCTGTGTAGGTGATGATTTTAATTGTTATGTAAACAAATAAAAAAGTTCGGACATTTTTTGAAGGGGATTTTGTTCGGCAATGTGTATCTTCAGTTATAATTGATCAAAGAGTATAATACCATTTTCAGTTTTTTTTTAAAAATGGTTTCAATCATAAACTTTTTTAAATCTTGTCATGTTCAGGGTTCTAAAGTTTTTTTGGTTTCCTTTAAAATGTCCTGACATTTATTTAACATCTTTCAACGTTGTAAGGTATATCTAAGTTTAAGTATTTTTTTAACAACGGAATCATAACATTTTTTGATTTTTAACCTTTTGCTTTACGTAGTAGATAACTATTAAGTAATCTGTGACGGAACGTTAACACACAGGTAGAGAGATATGAAAAGGATTGATTCAATATCGACCGCAATGTAGCTAAATAAGATACAACGTGTGCTTACTGCGCCCACCAAGAATAACCGACCGTAAAAGCTTTTCCTGTATATTTTTATAACCCGAACATCTGGGAAAATATACAACATGCAGCAATGTACAACAGAACTAGTATGCTCATAAAGGTTTAAATTTACTTATCGCCATTTCTGAAAAATGTTTTTTGCTTCTCATCTTCTAAAAGTACGTCAATATGTCTCATGTAGTGAGAGTAAAACGTAACATTTAATCTCTAGGCAGTAAAAAACACAATTTTTTTTATTTTAATTTCCTTGAAGTGACTTAAGCAGAATGAATGCTGTCAAAAACATGATGTGTATTTTACCACAAAAAGTCAAACATATTATATGAAACATGCAAATATTATCAAATCACTAAACGTATTAACACCTACTACTGTGGTCAGAACTTAAATCAAAAACTCGTAAAACTCATAACAAAACTCTTATAGGAATACTAGCTGTTGCCCGCGATTCCGCCTGCGAAGAAGCATTATAAAATTGTTAATCACTTTTAATTTATGATAAACCATGAAAAATCCGAAACAAATCCGAATTACGTGCCCCACGTATAATCAGGCGGCTGCGAGCCGTGTGCTCATCTCATTTCCCGACCCCGTGTATAGACGCTTAGCTTTGTTATAATCTTAAGGGTACGTATCCTGAAGCTTAAATTATCATGTAGAGTTATAAAAACAACAAGTTTTCTATTCAAGAATTTCATCTTTACAAATTGTGATTATGTAAAGTGTACAGATATTTCAAGTAAAAACTCATAGAAACATTGACGAGTAAACTGATCAAGATCGTAGTCACCGTACATACATATACAGATGACTAGTTGTGAATAAATTTTCTAGGAATCTGTATTTCCAAATTAAATTCGCCTGCTTGTTCTAGATTTAAAGCTGTCATTATGTCCTTCTCAGGATCTCGAACAATCTCCACATCAATTTTATTGGTTAAGCGGTTTAGGTAACAGAGAAAAAGAGACTGAAGGAGTTACGGATTTATAATATTACTAGCTTTTGCCCGCGACTCCGTCCGATTAGTAATTTGGACAGCTTATTTTTGTATCCAATTTGCTTTTCATCAATTATGATCCTTAGTTCCTCGATATTAAAAAAATGATAACTTGAAACTTATCGTTAAATTACCCCCCAAAACAACACGGTACCTGTATTCTGTCTTCGCCGTTTTCATCGAAACATCAACCCGCTGGTAGACTCACCATGTTAAAATATAAAATTGTTTAATTTAAAATCGCATTTAAAAGTTACCAGTCTCTGGTAACATTCTGCACTGCATTATGCTTTGCACCGCGTGTTGCTTGGGTGGGAAATTGCCGCGTAACGTCTCAATAGGATCAGACACCGTCAACTGTTGCTCTTACGTCGATTTGTGAGTTCCACGAAAGCGAGACATTGAACTAAGGACGGAATTGATAGAATATTGAAGATTTATCGCTGTCTTCTAATTTATTTACTTGTTCTCCTTGATTTTTATGTTACTTTTATATTCTTATACTCCCTGGTGCCCTGACTCCTTCTGTGAAAAATTCGTTTATCATTATCCCGCGAAAACTATACAATTCTCTGGGATAAAATCTGTCTTATATGTCCTCTCAATTTGTGTCTAAATATCCGTACGAAATATAGTAGGAATTTTAACTTTTATTTAGATAATTTAAATAGAAGTTTTAACGTGAAGAGGTGATAGAAAAACAGACAGACACACACAAACACATTACTTTCACAATCATAACATTAGTAAGGATAAGCCGAAAACAGACAACCTATGCTATGAATCAAAATCATAACCCTTTTTTTATTTTATTTATTTATACATTAATTTCAAACATTTAGTTAGTTCATATCAGGGTAGTAACAATTTCACTTATATACTACTAGCCTTCCGTCCGCAGCTTCGCCCGCGATAAATTAATTTTCCCGTAGGAAAAGGTATTTTCCCGCGGTAAAAAGTAGCCTATGTAACTCAGTGATAATGTAGCTTTCTAACGGCAAAAGATTTTTTGAAATCGGTCCAGTAGTTTCAGAGCCTATTCAATGCAAACAAACAAACAATCAAATCTTTCCTCTTTATAATATTAGTATAGATGTTAGTAATGGTGTTTATTTAATATTAAATATGGCTACTCCGGAGCGCATATGACACGCATTCCAGTGTTTTGTTGCTCTACCGTAGTTAAATAAAAAAATACTTACACCACTTTCGATTTAGGGTTTGCCTTTGTGAATAAGTTTCTCGGTGCGTATCTGTATTTTTTTGTCTCAAGTCAATGCTCTACTATTCAACAAGATAATGGTATAATTTATTTCAAACCTTGTACAATAAACATGCCATTAACCGCCATTCCTGCGTGTTTCTTTATGTGCCAGCATTTAGTCCGGCTGGAAGGGCATGTGTACGGGACTACGCGATACTTAGGAACACAATATTTCTTTGGTCAAGACAAATTGCGGTTGGGCGTTAGTTTGATTGGAGGGTATTTGTTGCCTCTACAATGAGCATTAGGAGCTGTGTTGGCAGGATATTTTCGTGAGGCTAGTATTTAACTGATCTCTAGATACAGTAAAATTTAACATGAACAAAACATTTTAAACATTTTGTTATCACGTCTGGGTTTAGCTTCAGGCCTGGGGGTTGGCACATACCGCGCTCAAAGATTAAGAATATCAATTCAGAGAGGTAATGCGGCCAGTGTCTTGGGGTCAATGCCTGAGGCATTACGACATTTTTACTTCGTAGTTTTAGTTTAGCTTATATTAAAGCGTTTTAAAAATCGAACCCCATTATGTCTGCCGGCAGACACCTACTGTTAAACAAAAGCCTCCTCCTTAGAACGCCACAATGAACGACAACTCGACACTCACATCCACCGGTTGTCCGCAACTTACTCTATGACGTAAGTCTTCCTTGTGGAAGACCTGCTAACGCCTCGCCTTTCAGTTTGTGATAGCTACTCTAGAACTTATAATACGGAATAATAATGAAAACCGTTTGTGTTAGTTTAAGTTTTGCTTCTTTTTTAAAAGAATGACACGATACTAATTTTATTATTATTATTAGTTATATTTGAAATTTACCATGAGCTTTACGGCGAAGGACAACATCGTGAGGGAACCTGCATACACCTGAAGTTCCCTATCTGCATTGAGCCCGCGTGGAAACTACGGCTCAAACCCTTTAATTATGAGAGGAGGTTTGTGCCCAGCAGTGGAACGTAAATATACAGGCTCGGATAATAATGATGATGAATTTTATTATTGTTAACCCAAAAATAAAATATAACTACATTTTATATAAAAATGGTAGGTACTTTTAAATTTAATAGGGTTAAAAAAATCGGATATGTTGGGCGTGAATGTATAAATTTAAGTCGGAAGTCCATAGAGTGAGTTTGAAAGCGAGCTTCTATTGTTTCAAAACAAAAGTCTTTGTTATAATTATTTTAAGTTTCGTATAAAGAAAAATAAATGACAGAACAAAACAGAGGCGCTGTTTTGATGAGAATAGTTACTACTATTGTTCAGTAATTTGATGAGGGTGAGGATCTCACGTCCCTAATTTGTAGACATTAATGAATTAATGGACATGCCACGATATGAGAATCGGGCTCTGGCGGACAAAGTGCTAAGCAGCAAATGCTTTTAGACCACTACTCCCGCTGATTTGTAATTTACATTTTGCAAAGTTTTACTTAACGTCCGAGCATACTTTGAAATTTTTCCCAGTTTTTTCTTACATTTTATGCCACTGGAAATTGTAACTTAATAAAATCCTCGCAACGCGACACGGAGGAGTTATTAAATAAGGTATTCTTCTGTGAGGTTAAATGACTCATTTCAAATTACATGATAGTTTTCTTTACTCGTGTACTTCAAATCTGCGATTATAATTTTTACCAAACCACAAAGGCGATCTTTTTAGCATTTAACTAAAAGTCTATTGTCTATGGTACTGTATCGAAACATTTCATTAAAGTTCTGTACAGAGAACTAAAAGAGTTACTAGAAAAGAACGTCGCTATTCAAAATTTATATTCTTACACTATTATCTATCTATATTCTTACAACTTTTACTGTAGTTTGTTTGTAGGTGACATTACTCATTCCAGCTTATGTATTTCCCACTGCAGGGCACAGACTTCCTCTCAGAATGATGTTATTTATTACTATTAAACATAAACCATTTAATCAATATTCAAATTAAAAAAAAACTACATACAAAATGTCAACAAAAAGATAAACGAAAACTCTTAAAACTATGTTAGTGCATTGAAAAAAGTTAAATTGTTCTGGACGTTACTTTAAAATTTTCCGAAAATATGGATAGAATACCGTCTTTCAATCAATTCAAATATCATTTGACGCTGAATATGTCGCACTCAATTTAGATTTAATTGAGTTTCTGAAAGGTTTATGTATGTATGTATGTAAACTCTTTATTGTACAAAAATAAGGAAAAAAAAAAACATTATTGACAACCGTTGAAATGCATGAACAAAGGCGAACTTAAAATGGCGGATTATTTTGATATAATATTTATACTAGCCTTACGACACGATAATCCACAAGAACGATCTTTGGATATTCGGAATAAATTTAAAAACAAATACAATTAATGAGTTAATAATTTAAACAGTAATAAAAATAATTTTCTACAACGAGAAGGTTTCACGCGGTTAGCCACCAAGCCGTTAAGCCAAGGAAGAAGTTTAACCGTACCTACTTTAAATGAGTTAATCCCCTTTTAATAAGTGTTGATGCGCCCTCAGGGGGCTTCAATCTCATTTTCTGGACTCTTTACTCCATGCAGAAACATTTACTGGGAAAGAATATTTTGCGGGAATCAATTTTGAATTTTATTCAAGCAGTTGCTACCTGATTAAAAATACGAATGGAATTTACGGACCACGAGAAACTTCAATCAGTTGAATTTATTATTTGTGCTACAGAATCAAATCTATTTCAAGAAATGTACAAATTCATTCCCTTTCAGATTCGCGCTGTGTCCGTGGAATCATTTTTCGGGTTAGCTCTCCTTGTTGTAACAGTTTATTTTACCCAACGGTATCATCTCTAGGAAATTGGTGCCACGTATCGTGTCGGGTTTTATGAAAAAAGAAGGGAACGTTTGAAATTAGGCACAAGAATATTGTTCAAGCAATTTGTAAGGAAGCTGTTGTTACCGTTTTTATACCCTCAAAAGCCGAATTGGTACCATGCAAGATTTAATACTAACAATATGAAAAAATTGTTTGTTATAATTGGGCCGCTTGGTTACAAAACAGGTAAAGTTAAAGCTTTCGCGATCCTCGCTCATAAAAAATCACACGAGACTTAATCACAAATACCTATATTGCCAAAATTACCTTGACGTTTTGATCACATTATATATAGCGGCCGTGATCACGATAGATACTACTACAAGTAGTAGGTCTACTCTTGACCACGGCTGCTGGAATGTGTTTGAAACGCTAAGGTAATTTTTCTCAAAATTGGTGGTGGCACTATTCGTATACAGCCAACTCAAATGACCGGTATCAGTCGTTTTGTTGGAACTCCGGACTTTTTTTATTGTGTTTAAAACAGCTTGTGGTGTTTTCAGTAGAAAAATACACCTGCAGTTTTTTTTTAATGAAAAAAGGCGGGAAAGGTTTAAATTACATTTAATTTTGAGTGATTTGCAATTCTTTGTACCTATTTAAGTTAATAAAAGTTTATTCTATTTTTTTTCCATCACCATTTTTGAGAAAAGCTTTATATTAGTCTCGGCTGGAATAGTAATTGCTGGCTTCGTATTAGTTTAACGGAATCGCAAGTTCATCCGTTTAATACTCATACTCAGCCAGCAATTGCCTACTTCCAGGCCACGACAATAATGTACTATTAACAATATAGATTGTCGTCATTAAATCCCAGTGACTTTAGTAATTATAAAAATTAAAAGCTGGTATTCACAAGTTCACTGTTAAGGTTTGGCTTAATGATGTACACTTTATTAAAAGCTTCTAAAATTTTGCGTTATCACGAACAAGGGTAACGCGAAAGCCATTTTGTGTACGGTATCAAGTACAAAATCAAATATACTCAACAAATGGGCCAGTACGGTTTGTGAGATAACGCCGGCGCCGGCGGCGAGCGAAATCATTTCCGTTGTGTCAATCACATGTCCGCCCGTCCGTCTGTACATACGTCCACTAATGAGTTCACGAAGTCTGTTCATATCGCGTCTAGATTGGCTAATCATTGAGTTTGCTTATTATTTTAACCCCACCTAAAGAGTTACTTAGCATAAAGTCCGTATCAGATTACCTTTTAAATTACGCTTTCAAGTTGTAAGTTTACCCTGTTTAACTAAACGCATTGAAGCCCCATCATCGATACAAAGTTCAAAGGAAGTTATAATGCAAGTAAAATATAGGTAGCTATTATTTTCTATTCTATAACTTATAAAGTTAAATTAATACCTATAACTACCATTAATCGCAATCAATTATGTCGTATCGTATTCCGGTCTGGGGCGGCGCAAGTAAAATTAAATACCTGGAAGTTAAAAGAGCCCAGAGGTGTTTGTTAAAAACTATGTCTTTAAACCATACAGATACCCCACTACTGAACTGTAGGCACTTAGTAAATTACTGAGTATGCTTAATTATATATAACCTCCCTCCGCTCTCTTAAAACTTCACAGGTCAACTACTCTTAACCCCAGCTTTTGCAAGGAGGCAGTATGATGTTCTTTCTGCAATGATGTATAATAAATTAAACAGGATTCTGAATATTTATACTACCACGACTACTGACTGAACTACCATGACTGACTACCATGACTGTAAAAAAGCGATGATGAAATAAATAATTTATTATTATAATATTATTATTATTAAGTGCATCAAACCTTCTTACAAGAAACACATTGCGTTTTGGACACAGTACTATCTACCAAACTAAATATCTGTTAAACAGCTAATTCAGTTTGTAAAAGTCCGCTTAGATAACATTCGCCCTATATTTTATTGCAGGCTGAAGCACATTATGGTGATAGAACTTGAAAGTAACACATCGGCCGATGGCCGCTAGTGCCGCCAAGTCGGAAACATTAAGGCCCCATCGTTCCCGGCTCTGAATTTCAACGCCGGCCTCGTCGACACGCCTTTGCACTCAGATACTGCACAATGAAGTGGAATTGTGTACCCACTTGGCAATATTTTTACTTTTTGCCGCTTCAAGATGGATTAGGGCTTATAAACACTAGCGCCGAGGCACTTTAGCAGGGTCAGCGATCTGTAGAGTACTAAGTTACTTTTATCACTTCACACACTTTTACCCGCTATTTTTTTAGATATAAGAAATATAATAGTTATAAATTAGTAAAATAGAAAAAAAATAAAGAACAATATTTTTGCCTATTTCAAAATGAAAACAAATATAATAACAGTAATATCACCATAGAGTAACGCTGAATGGAATCATAACTCTGCACGACACTACTGCAAATAGTAGCACTAATTTCCAGTGGGACTTTGAAACAAAAAGCATAACTTAGATAATTTATCTACTTAATGAACAGAAGTCAAAATCGTGTTATAAGCCGAAAAGTTAAATTCTGCAATTTCTAGCTACGGAGTATACCTACAATATACACTTACAAAGTACCTTTTCTTGGTAAAAAATAAACAACTCATAAGTTCGGGCAGCTTTCAGTGGAATGACACCTTAGGGCGTCTTCGGTGCCCAGCAAACGCCCCGTGAAATTGAAACAGACTTCGCCATGCATTCCGGGGCTCACGACGTCGAATCTCCGTCGAGGCTCCGACCTTTGAATCTTTTTCTTTCGGTCATTTCTCGGCGCTGTATAAAGATTTTGCTGGTTCACACATTCTCTGCTTAATCGTATTATATTAGGTACGTCAACACCTTTCTATCGTATTCCTTTATGTAAAGGATGAATTTAAACATTGACTTCCTCTTTACTTGCAAATACTTTACTTTTTCTTAGTTTAACACAAAAATATGAAATTAATAGATAACTAGAGAAACAGATCTACAAAGCCGAACTTATGCCTTAAAGAAATTCCTTCTAGTTAACTTTTGAACCGTTGACGGACATTAGAAAAAAGAATACCTAGACATGCAATGAAAAGTACAGAAGTCTTTGTGTACCTATTCTTTATTCAAGTCAAGTTTCATGCGCTAAAATTTACCAATGCCTAACATTACAATAAAACTTCCGATAGCTATGTTGAATTGAATCAGAAGCCTTGCTGCTTTCTATGAATGAGCATTTGTCGTTCATGTTGGGCTTCAGCTTTATTAAAATGCATGGAACAATAAACGCAGCCGCGGAGCTATTGTGGTGTTTTTAACCGCGCTTCAATCTGTTGTACCTACATTATTGTGCCTCTCATTGTTAAAAGTACCCGGTGCAATTTGTTTGCAATGAACTTGAAACAAGTGAAGATCCGATTGGTTTTTATAGTGACGCAAATTTTGATTTTTTATTCCTTGTAAAAACCTCATTCTTGATATTTTTTTGTTATTAGATAAGCGACGTAACAGCCAATTAAATAAATTGTTTTTTTTTCTACTCATAAACAGGATCAATTTTCAACAAAAACTGAATGAAAACAACGACGTTAATCTAACAAAATAATTCGATTTTATATGTTACACCAGTACAATACCAAAAAATGCCCAACAAGCAAAAACAATCCGTGATTACGAGACCTACTAATTAAAGAATCAATGTTGGAAATGGATTACTAATGTTTGGCAAAAACTGTTTATCAAAGTATCACATCGCAAACTTTTTTTCCCAAATTTTTATTTGGCAAAAACTCAATTGTCAAAACTACTTATCGCATTATGTCATGGTTGTATGACATTTCATAATACCAAAGGTAATAAAACAATCCTTTTCTGTGTTGTCATAAAAAAAATACCTAACATCGAAGGCTAAGGCGGAAGCTACGCTACGCTTCGCTCCCGCCTTAGCCTTCTGAACCTAACCTGTCCGAGTCGCTTCTGCCCTGAAAGGTCTTGCTCGCTCGCTTCGCTTGCTCGCTGCCAGCGATATGCCTACTATTGTATATCTGCAACAAAATATTCCATGGAATACGACAGGGGTCACCAATTATTTCTGCCATTTGTTCGTTTTATACTTGAAATTCTTGTATAGATCCCAACTATTTATTGTATTTCTGCAACAGTAAAAATTAATTATCATTTGCCCAACTTTTGCTATAAGTTGAGCATGGGAAGTGACAAATTTGGCAAACATTTTTTTGGCATATAATTTATGACAAAATAAAACATTTGCTTAAGAAGCATTTGCTTAATAAAACCTTGACGAAGTGAAACTTTACCAAATGATGATTTGACCAAATAAATAAAATGCGAAATGTAACTTTGCTAAACATTCGTTTGGGAAATGAAACTATTGCGATAAGTTATTTGGGAAGTCATATTTGGGAAAAATAATTTGCCAAACGGCAGTATACCGTTGGGAATACAATGATCAGAGTGAAAACTAGTTACCCGTACTGTATGTTATTGTAAGGTCTGCAAATATTAATATTAATGGATAAAGAAAAATAAGAAAAAATATATATTCTTACGCGTGAGAGCCATCATTGGCCTAAGTCGCTTATATTAAGTAATTTTGGTAAGAAGAAGAATATAAAACCAAACAGCACTCAATCAGACAGACATAATAATTTAAAAGTTAACACTCTTGAATGTGTACCCCATTCCAGACTTCTAAATTATGTTTAGGAGTAATACAAGATCGAAAAATAATATCTAGTATTGACCACTCTAGTATTGGTGTGGGACTTCCACGAGATGGATGGATGATTTTGGTAAAGGCTGCAGGTTCACAGTGGATGCAAGGCGCTTCCAACCGTAATGATTGGATATCAATGAGGGAGGCCTATATCCAGTTATGGATCTCCTACGGCTGATATGATGATGATAGACTCTGTTAATCTACTTTTTGCTTGTACTTTCGATATCGCCCCCTACAAGGTAAAATCTTTTTCACATCTCATTAAAATATTTACATATTATTTTTAAACTAATTTGCTAAAAAAAATTCAGCATTTTTTCTCAAAATGATTTTGCTTTCACAGTTTCTGATGTCCGCAACGTTTGGCGTGTAGCGGCGACAACGCCCAGACGCTGTTCTCTATATCTACGAGTTCGAGACCCGCCTACGCCATTTACATATGCGCTGGTACTAGAGGCTACATTAAATCTAATTTTAGCAACTTACTGCATAATTTATAGCTTCTATGTAGTTACTGTATGGCTATTAATAAGTTATGAAATTTTCATGAGTGTATAAACACTCATGAAAAGATTATTAAGAATTTGGAAAGGTTACCCAGTACCTGTGAGCTTTGAAGACAAGACAATTTCATCTAGTCAATCGTATGGATTCATTTACATGTAATCTCGTATATTCACACACTGAGCTTGAGATATTTTTTGTGATTTGATTAGCTATAGGTACGACAACACGACTAAAATGGTATCTATTTGGATTTACAAGCATCTCATTTTCTAAACCTTCAGTTCAAACTTTAGTTTCAACGTAACCGTAAAAGTTCAGACAGGCAGGTTTTTGGCTCCGCTGCACACTGCCTCTGCGACGTCTTTCGCGTTCACTTAGGATTTAGTCGGGGTACCGGCAGTGCACTCAACTCCTACGTTGCGCGATCGTATTGTCATGTAACAAGAAGTTTCTACATGCAATATCTGTCGCTCTGCAGTTTCTAACACAATTTATTTCTAAAAAAAAACATATCATCATTATTATCATCATCATCTCAGCTTATGTACGTCCCATTGCAGGGCACAAGCCTCCTCTTAGAATGAGAGGGCTAAGGTCGTAGTTCCCACGTGGGTCTAGCGCTGATTTGGAACTTTTTTTTTTTTTTTTTAATTTATTTCTCTAATAATCAGAATACATTTTTAAAATAATTATCTGCCAAACTGCATGACAGTTTGTTGGCAGAAAAATTTCACTCTCTGAAACTCTGATCTTAATCTACTTAAATCCTTTACAAAAAGAAAGAGAGAAAAAAAGAGAAAACTACATACTAAGCTATAATACCTACACTTGCATACAAGAAGGCATTCAAATTTGCCGAATCATATACTTTAACTCACTTTATATAGTATACTCAATTTATTTTATCGTACTCGCTAACGTCAGAATATCCCTACTACTTAATTCTACTCAACAATGTACTTTTAATTTTATTTTTATAGGTGACTTTGGAGGTTTTACAATACATTCGATTTTCCATCTCATTTAGTATTTTAGGTATCCTTACACTTATCCTTTGTTTTTTTGCCTACAAGATATTTTAAAAATCTAATTTGTAATATCTTAATTTTATCTAAATAAGTTCGAAATGTGCGTCCATAACTACTAAGCCCATATGATAGAACTGAGTCCACCAAAGCATGGTACACCATGTACATTGTGGCTCGGCTAACAGCACCACGTAAGTGAAAAAATTTACCTAAAATAGACCTGAGTTTGTGACACGCATTATTCACATGAATTTTCCATGAAATGTTCTTATCCACCGTCAAGCCGAGATATTTGTAGCTATCGACAAAGTCAATCGCTTTACAATCACAGCCCTGTTTCTTTCTATGAAGGCACTCATAACTGTGTCCTAAGATGTTAAAATTGGCGTCATCATGCTTATTATACGGTGAGCGAATATGCATACACTTGGTTTTACCGAAATTGATTATAATGCCATTATCATGTGCCCATTTTATAACTTCTTCAAAGTCACACTGGACCCTATGAGACACTGATTGCAAGTCATCGCCAGCGAAAACCATACAGGTATCGCCAGCGTACATGTACATTTTACAGTGTTTGACTACATTGCACACACTGTTGACATGCATGATATAGCCTACGGGGCCGTAGACTGAGCCGGTGGGGACACCGGAGACAACGTCGGCGCGGGCGCCGGCCGCGCCGCGCACCACGGTCCGCAGCGCGCGGCGCGTCAGGTACGCGCGCAGCCACTCCAACAGCGGGCCCCGCACGCCACACTCGTGCATGGCTTGTATTAACTGCTCGTGCTCAAGTGTGTCAAAAGCCTTCCTGAAGTCGATGAAAACTGTTACTACTTGTTTACGATTGTCGAGACATTCATTAATATAGTCAGTAAATTCTGCTAAAGCTGTTGCCGTGCTACGACCACGCCTAAATCCGTGCTGTGACTCTGAAATTATGTCATTGTTCTCAAGGAATCTACTAATTTGACTTACAACTATCTTTTCAGCAATTTTATTTATTACCGAAAGTATAGCAATTGGTCTATAATTCGAATAGTCAAGATGATTGCCCTGTTTAAAGATAGGTCTTATGAGTGCCAATTTTAACTCCTCAGGATAAACACCCTGATATACACACAAATTTATAAACCTAGCTAAAATCGGACTCAACTGCTTCTTAACATATTTAACGTCTATGACCCGTATACCATCGCTCCCCGGTGCTTTATTACATGACAGTCCATCAATTACCCTCTCAACTTCACTGGCATTTGTTTTTATATACCTCAAAGACACCAAGCTTTCCCTAATGTAGTCCGACCTATCTAAAAACTTTTCATTACAATTGTGCTTAATACTAAGTATTTCTTGTGTAAATGTCCTCGAGAAATTATTACAGATATTTTCTATACTATCATTTTTTCCTAAATATTGCATAATTACATAATTACATCACACAAACCATTGAATTCCTTTACAGGTTTTTACGATGTTTTTCTTCACCGTAAAGCTCGTGGTAAATTTCAAATGTCATGGTTAATTTCGCAAATCAAAAAACTCATAGGTGCGAGCCCGGGCCGGCTCGAACACACAAGCTTGTGTGACGGTGGGTCATACCAGCGGACTGAATTGATTGCATTTTATTTCCATGGAGTATTTAATACCCACTCAGAAAACTTTCTTCACTTACGATAGTTTTATGGATGGCAATTTCAGCTACACAATAAGGTCACAGGTCTAGTATAATAAATATGTCTGTGATCTATCAGAATTAGAAGACCCTTTTCCTGTCACTCGTATGATCGATGTGCGGAAATTAAGACGATCTTTTTCTAAGAGCAGGGAACGGAATCGGCACTTCATCACATAATGACATGGTTATGCCAAAGTTTTACATGGCGAACGAAACTCGTGTTTTATTATAATTAGGTAAGTGTTTTTATGGCATATATACCTACACACTGTGCGTGTTTGTCCTTTAAGTGTTAGTGTATTTTATAATTGTAACTAGCGGCCCGGTACGTGCTTCGCTACGTATAAAGTGAAATATTAAAAAAATTTAATTGGAACATCAAATTCATTTATTCAAACAAAAAAATATTAATTCAAACGATTACAATATCCTGTGCGTTTATCATTTCCGATGTCAATCAACAAAGGCCCAAGGGCAAACACTTAACGTTTGTGGTGTAAATTTGGAGGAATCATGTTTTTCGCATGGCCAACTTTATGTTGCCTGCTCCAGAGTCGGTACCCCCCAGCCGTTTGCTTATTCATGCTCAAAATGGAAAAACAAAAAATATTGTTTATCCAAATGTTTTGGATTAAGTTTTAAAATAGCTAGCAATTAATAAATTTTTTTTTGTTTGAATAAATGAATTTATGTTCCAATTAAATTTTTTTAATATTTCACTTTATACGTAGCGAAGCACGTACCGGGCCGCTAGTACGATATGAAACACCGACGGCTGGCTAAAAAACTGAGAAAGTACATTACATTTGAACAAAAAATATAAACACAAAGCAATAATTATCGCTGACAATTTGCTTTAATCGAAGCACATCCAAAATAAAATGACCGCATGAATGACATAACAACATGCTTTTACTGTCAACACTGAAAAAAGTTTCAATTTGTCAGCACAATCCCCTTCTGAAAAAAGTTTCAATCAATTTGACAGCAAAATCCCCATTAACAAAATGATCCGCCATTTATTAAATTCATTTCTTACAAAAACGTGATAAATGAAGAACCGCTCTACCGATTTTGTGCAAACTTCACATAAACCATCTACTAAATAGTCCGAACAAAGCCTAAACATTTGGTTTGGATAGGTGAGCCCATTCTTGAGTTATAAAATTACAACGAAAAGTGGCATTGATTTTTATATATATATAGATATGTACCTTTTTAAACGAAATTACATAATTTACCCTATAGACTATAAATTACCGATGCTGCATTTGTGCTCTTACAAAACTGAAAGAAGTTTAAATAACATTCTAATGTAAATTGGGTATGTACGAGTATAAGTAACGTAACAATAATATTTCTTCTTTAGTTTGGCCAATCCGAAGAAAAGTGGATTTTTAAAAGAAAACTTTGGTACTTTTCATCTGCTTGCTAAATGTAGAAAATTACAAATAAGATGGCAATTTCTTTGCAACTGTCACATTTTTGACGTAAATAGCTTGAAATGAAATGAAATTATTTACTTATTTGCTGTAAATGCAGTACATTCATGTAGAATATAATATTATTTTTGATACATTCATCACATGCTTGTTAGCCTGAACTAAAAGTTAACGACTGCCTAATTTGAATCAAACAATCCTAGTTGACAGCATTCGTACATTTACTAACCTAATAGACTTATAATCAAGCATATACCTAATATTAAGAATTAATAAAAAAGAGTTCTACTCCTAAGGGATATCTAATTTAATTATAAAATAAGGTATAAAAACAGGGACTAAGTATAAAATTAACATAACTAAAACTAACTTAAAATAGCTAAACAGAAATTAAAAACTAAAAATTATTATCTAAATTTGGACCCTTAGGTAGGGTGCCCATCACGCAGGCAGCATTCCCACGTTGAATTGCTATAGCAAGTCTTTGTGCGAGAAAGCTGCCTGCGCGAGGGTCACCTGTTGCCTCTCTCAGGCGCTTGCTTAGAGCTCCGTAGAGCCCTCGTGCGCCCTTGCCCCACGATCCGAGTGTCTCGACACCGAATGCGACGAACTCGTACTGGGCGCCGAGACACTCGTATTTAATGGCCTTGAGCCGTTCTCGGGTGTCGGCCGCTGCACCGGCACGTCTGCTCGTTGTGGGGAGGTAGGACGCTGCCAAGGTGTCGGCGCAAGTGGCGTCCCACACCAGTGCACGGCCCATCCTCCATGGAATTAACGACATCCCGTCAGGGCGCTTGCCATCACTCCGCACGATCTGGGGCTCCAGAGCAGCAGGAACGTTGGCACTGACGAGCGCTCTTCTGAGGATGTCGTTAAGGGCGGCATGGCGGGACAGGCGGCCGGCACCCGAGGAGCAAGCAAGTCCGTGGTGGCCGAGGCAATCTACGGGGGCTCCACAGGAGGCACAACTGTGGTCCACGCAAACCTCAACACCAAGCCGGAGACCGACGGCTATTCGGAGTGTGCATGGGTCTATAAATGTACCGATGTTGGGTGATGGATAGGCATGGAGCCAGTGGCCTGCTTCAGGTCTAGAAACAGCCAAGAGTCTGGCACGGTCTCTGCCTGTGGCGGTGTTAATCAATGAATTTAGGGTTGACTCGGAAGCTATGGTATCCCAGGCCCTTTGAATTTTGAGTCTGGATGGAAGATTTGGGCTCGGTCCAGCTAGCCAAGCATTTGAAGCTTCAATCAAGCACGCAATCTCGCAGTTTGTAGCCGGTGAGGCTTTAAGGATTTTACCTGCGAGATCAGAGGTGCTATGAATTGAAGCCAAGAATGCCGGCAGAGAAATACTTGAAATTTTGCGGGTTCCCAAACCACCGTACCTTATCGGTAGGGAGGCTTGAGTCCATGCCTGCTCGCTAAAACGGATATTTAAGATAGATTCAATTTGGGATTTTAGAACTAGATCGATAGGTCCTACCAGATGGGGGAATTTCCAAATGGGACAGCAGCGGAGCAGGTAAGTAAATTTAGGAACGAGTAAACAGCACTTAAGAACAAAAATAGCAGAGTGACTGCTAATTTTGGTAAGGCGGTCCGAATAATCCTTAAATTTAGACATTGATTTACTCAGAAGGGGAGGGATGGCTTCATCGAAAATGGGTGACCCGAGGAGATGCAGACTGTCTTTATGCAAGATTTTAATGTTTGGGGCGATGACGTTAAAATTTTGAATAATCTGTGATGCCGAAGAAGAATCTACTTTGTCCGAAATATACAACTCGCATTTTTTGAAATTTAAATCTAGGCCAATAGCCGTAAATTTGTTTTTAATTAGTGATAAGTCTGCCAGAACAGTTTGTGAGTCACCTCCTAGGGTGCCATCATCGAGGTACCACACGTTTAATTTAGAATTTAGACTGTGAATTATGGAATTAATGGCCAAACTAAAAATGGCTGGACCGAGGGGATCACCCTGCTGTCAACCCACGGCCGAAAGGATCTCACTATTTTTGTGCATTAATTTAGAGGGAGAGTGATAACACTGAAGTAAAAAGTTGTAAATTTCCGGAACATGAATTTTAATTTCGTTTAGCAGGGTGTCCCTGTTGACTGAATTAAAAGCATTTTTGACATCTAATTTTAAGAGTACCTCACACAGGTCGCATTGCACAAAGGTGCGCACAGCATGAACCGCCGCCTCGCAGCCTCCGCGGGTTCCAAAGCCGACCTGTATGGGTTCAAAAAGATTTTGTAATTTTGATCGTATTAGTCGGACGCAAATTTTGGCAGCCAGACGGCGAAAGGTCGACCCCACGGCAATAGGGCGCACGCCGGCATCCTTCTTGGTGAGGGCAATGAGGTTGGCTCCATAAATCACTGGAGTCACTTCCTGACAGACATCTCCAAAAAAGATGTATGTTACTGACAGTTATAAATTTAAGAAGAAATTTCTTAGGATGACAAGTTTAATAATAATAATAAATAAAACTAATAAATTAATGAAAATGTCAAACGAAGA
Source organism: Archips xylosteana (assembly GCA_947563465.1). Lineage (NCBI taxonomy): Eukaryota > Metazoa > Arthropoda > Insecta > Lepidoptera > Tortricidae > Archips > Archips xylosteana. The sequence continues at coordinate 10,903,560 of OX387349.1, forward strand.
GGGCAAAGCTATTACCTAAATCGGTGGACTATGATTAGGTATATTCGCATTATCTTAAACTGCCTATGCAATATAAATAAATAAAATAATAAATAAATATTAGGGGGACAATCTTACACAAATCGACCTAGTCCCAAACTAAGCAAAGCTTGTACTATGGGTACTAGACGACGATAAACATACTTATATAAATAAATAAATACTTAAATACATAGAAAACATCCATAACTCAGGAACAAATATTCGTGCTCATCACACAAATAAATGCCCTTACCAGGATTTGAACCCAGGACCTCTTGCTTCGTAGGCAGGGTCACTACCAACTAGGCTAAAGCGGTCGTTATATAGGTAATATAGGTACATGCATGTTTGAATGTCGCAAAAACTTTTTATAGTATGCATATTAGTTTACCTAATTAACTCCTTGTAGAGTGCTACAAGGAGTTAATTAGGATAATATTGATGTTATCGTGATTAGTAATTTTAAGGATATCATAATAATATGTCGTGCCTATAACTGTGTGCACTTATCCATCCGGTTACTTTTTTTACGTTAAAATGAGGTTGTATAAAATATTTTAGGTTCGAGTTTACACGCACAAGGAATCCCTTAAAATAGTTCTGTGTCGCAGAAGCTTTGATCATAAAATGAATGGGTGTCTGTTTACACTGCTCTCATCTTTTGACCGGCTAGCGCTGGAAATGCATTCGGTATTGTATTTGCCAAAGGCTCCACCGCTCATGTCGGGGATTGCCAATTGAACGGAATGCGAGTGAGCGCCAGCCATTTGCAAGGAATCAAAGGATTCCATTGATTATTTGCTAATCATGCCTTGACGCGAGGGGTGGGTCTTAATTAAAGTTGTACTTTTATGCTATTACGTATTTATTACTCTTGTTTACTTTCCGTACCCGAAGGGTGCTAACGAGATCCTACTATGTTCCGCTATATTATTATGTCCATCAGTATATTACACCGCAACATTTTTTGAAACGTTGGTAGACAAAAATAACAAAAATTAATAAATATTTAAAATTAAAGGGCTTCCATACAAGAAATGTATTTTTTCCTTGACTTTTGTCGATCTTAATAGGAACAGTAGGTAATTGTACGGTGGTACACCGTGGCTGGGTTTTTAAATAGTCAGAAAGTACTGTAACATAGCCAAAACTACATATATACGAGTACTTTATGTCCAACAAGATAAAAGCAAAGCAAGTATATAGAGCTGAAAACTTTTTACGGAGATTAAAAATAGCCCAACTGTAGCAAATAGAGCTAGCTCAGTCCTGAGAGAATACAGAAAAGCAGAAAGTTGTACGCTCCTACCGCGCTGTAGTTATAACCACGCCAGAATAATTAGCTAGCTGGCGATCTGTGAGTTTTAATCTGTAAAATGCACCAATACACAGAACACAGAGTTATCAATAGTTTCCAATCAGGCACGCGACTTTATTTCAGCCCGTCAGTCACGGACTGTTTTCGGTTAACCCACTATATTTCCACGCCGCATGTAATCAAATACTGTGTTCGAAACAGTAATAGTTTTCGGTGCTGGAAATTGGAGAATTAATTATTCACGGTAAACTTTAAACTTGCTGACATTATCTGGTTTACAATGGCTTATGTGGGTGTGATATCAAATATCAAATTTCAGAGTACTTTTCTTTGGACACTGTATAAACTAACCGTTTCTGAATACCTACACTTAAACTTCCAGATGTTATCACTGCAAAGTACGATTATTGAAGGCGCAACGCAGAAACGTTTTGAAGGAATTAGTTAGGTTTGGTAGATACTTGCTCCACCAATAAGCGAAGCTGTTAAGACCTTGGCAAAAGCCATTAATTACTGAGGTCCGCGAAGAGGCAACACCTCCGCTCCGACCGCCGCTGCCCGTACATAAATCGCTGATAGTACCTCCGCGTCTGCGGCGCTAAGCTAACTACCGCCATTTGTTTACAGCACCTCTGATTACACAACCAGATATACACACAAAATAATAGCACCATACGTTATAGTTTATGCCTTTGCACACTTTAAACAAATAAACTAGCTGACCTCAAAATCTAGGCCATAATTTTACACAAACAATATTTTTAACAGCGTAAAGGCTCGCAGCAGCTGTGGCAGTGAATAAAAATAACTGGCCAAATTTTTATACGCAATATTATGACGGGACTTGATTGGGTAAAGAAACAAGTTTGTTTGTCCCGATATTTTTATTATATTGGCATGTAATATGATGAAATAATACAATTGAGGAGAAGAGTCTAACATTAACTTATAAAACTTTGTTATGTTTGCCCGTACATTATTGGTCCTTAAAAAGTTACAAACTAAAACACGAATAATTTTGAAATCATAAAAACTCAAGAAAGATTATTTATTTTAAAAGCGAAAAAGTTTTTCGGGTGCGCCGGTGGGATACGTACTTACGTACGTACGTTTCGTAGCTTCTAATAGTTGCGATGGATGTTACCACACGCCACTATTGGCGTATGTAAGCGATTAAGAATTTCGGGGGAGTCGGTTGGATGCGACGTGGTTCAATTGGTAGAACACCCGTTGGAGACGTGGGTTCGAATCCCACCGGCGCACCCGAAAAACTTTTTCGCTTTTAAATAATCTTAGATTCGGTGAGCAGCCGTACTGCTAATAAATAAAATAAATAATAACTCAAGAAAGTGCAATTTAAATAGCTAACTACTAAGTACTAAACTAAATGCCATTATTAAGATAAGTTATACTAACGACCAGTAAAAAAAATGTAATAGTGTAAGTCAAAATAAGTTCGGTAAATGTCATAAAGAATTGTAGCATTGTTGCTTTCACTATTTCTAACTTTAAAATTAGCTTTTTTGCCGCTCCCTTACTAAATGCTCATCTCATCCATTCAAAGGTTGAGAGGTCCCAAAAGATCTCTTAAAAATATGAGTTTGCCTTTTCAAATGTACTTATCTCAACGGTTGTCAATAGCATTTTTTGTAAAGTAAAGGGCTTACATTATATTTCTTTTAATTATAATTTAAGTATAAGTAAACTGCCATCATGAGTGAGGTTGTCCTTTCAGATTTCCGACGAGCAAATAGGTAGTGGCGGCTGGTTGACTCTGCTCTTGATTCGCCGTGTTGTGAATGCACGCCAGCGGTTGTTGTCGCAGCCCGCTGCACCCCGGATACGTACCCATATTGTACAGACAAATTAGAAAAATATTGCCTCGCCGCAGACGGAAACTGAAAGAGAATGCGCTTGAAATATTTAAAAATACACTGTTCAACGTTTTGCGTGTGTACGCACAGTTTTTTGAGCGTGATTTTGGCTTGGAAAAACTATAGAAACACACCGTCGGAGCACTTAGTTATATTAATTAGTAGTTTCCGGCAGCGGCTGGGTCCTTGTTGCGAAAATCTCTATTTCATCAGGAATTTCGCAAAATTCATCCTCAGTGCTCATTTACATGCCAAAAGGAAATCTTGTAAAAAAATCAAACCTCTATCATTTTAGGCTTGTTCTTTATAATGTCAGTCAGTCATTCAGTCAGCTTTTTCTTATTACTAAACATAAGTAGAGAAGATTGTTTTTTTTTTTGGAGTCTTTTTGTATTTTTTATTTTTCAACTCCAAATTTTTTCTTTTATGGTCATCCCGAATAATTCATATATTTCATACTAAAGTAAATACAAACTAAAACATGGATGCACAGGAAAACCTTGAAAAAAGACCAGCGCTGGGAATCGAACTCAGGTCCTCAGCATACAGTGCTGCGTGCTAACCCCCTACAGCACCACTGGTCAGGAGTTTAGACATAAATTTTTACTATGCTTCACACATCTCAGCTTGCTTTAATCACATTTGCAGCGAGCTTTTGTGATAAGTAGAGAACATACTTATTTATGGTACAATAAAGAGTTTACATACATACATACATAATATTTTAATTACTAAAGCTAAAATTCGGCGCAATAATACTATAGTTTTTACTTTTTACTAAGAAACTGCTCAATATGAGTACCATTTCAAAAACAATAAAGAAAATCAAATAACCATCATCAGTTATGTAAAAACGCATTAATATTTTAGCTGGCACAGAATCCACCGTAACAAAATTCAATTTAGTCGACGACAGTCCGACGCCCTTTATCTATGCACAGAAGGTCTTTTTATTTGATGGGCTCTCTGGGATACTGTTGTCTCACTGAAATACGGCAAATAATCGCAATAGTGTGGATAAGACAAGAGGCTTTTATTCATTTTTTTTTGTCTTATTGTAATCACTTCTTTAGCATTTTGACGACGATACTTTTGGATATAGTGATATATTTTTAAATTTGAAATTATAAGTGATCATAAAATACCCTATAATATACTTATTCGCATTCCTTCGTCTTTAGTAGGTGAATATAATTATGTAGTAAGTAATACATTTACTAAACATTCTAATAAACAGTCAAAACGAACAACAATAAAAAAAGAACAAAATAAAAGAGGTTTCTGGGAATATCTCAGAAACTAAAGGAAATAATAAAATTCTTAAACCACCTTTTGTTAAAGTATTTACCCATAAATGATTTTCTTAAGTTGCTCAAACACTAATTTACGTAAAAAATACAAATAAATAGATTGCAATATTTCCAGACATCTATCAATTCGCCTAACAATGTTCTTGTCTCTGGGTTACATGGAAGGGCACCCAAGGAAGTTATTTTTTTATCGTAATTTAAACTACATAATTACGTAGCGGTTTGGAGAAAAAACTTACATTCAAAATTAAATTCTTAGGTTTTATTGTTTCAAATTAAAATGTCTCTGACATGCAGACGGACAGACAAAATGTCAGCAAGAAACTATAAAGGTTACGTTTTCATAATAAAATTTCGGCTACGGAACCAATAAAAGAGACAATACAAAAATTATGAGCAAAAATATATTGGCGTGTCCATCTAAAGCAAACGCGTTGAATATTCATCACATTTAGATAGTACAGGGCGATAGACCCACATCAGAAAAACATCAAAAATGCATCAAGCGGAAATATCCGCCTATATTGTTAGAGCAATATCGCGGCGCACGCGCCTCGCGCTGTAGCGCGTGCTCTGGCCTATAATTTGCTAAATGTGGGATCTACGTGCCTACTGTAATATGGACACTTGATTTTTATTACCTACCTCTAACTCAGTCTGAGTCCCGCGGAAACTTTACTGATATAAAAAATAGGTATCTTCTCTTCATAGTGTAGCTTTATCATCATCATCATACGTCCCACCGTAGGGCGCAGGTCTCCTCTTGTCCCGTACAAGAGAGAGCAGTGAACGCCACGATGTACAAGAGAGCAGCGCGCGCCAGGATGTACAATCTTAGTACTAGCGCTTGGGTAATTTTAAATGGGGCGGAGCGGGGGGGAGGGGGTTGAGGGAGGGAGGGTGTGCGGGGGTACTAAAGAAGGGATGAAAATTTCATTTATTGTGCCGTAGGATGCACCGTTTTCAAGATATTTGACAAAACACCGGTTCTCGTCCGATCACCGAGGTTAAGCAACGTCGGGCGCGGTCAGTACTTGGATGGGTGACCGCCTGGTTTCATTTTTGTTTTTTGAATTTATTGTTATGACGTTGTCACGTTAAACTATCGTCTGTAAACCGAGTTTACAGACAACCGGTTTTTTACAATCGTAAGATTTTATAGGATAGATATTAATTTGTTTATTTATTTTATTATATATGTTAGCAACATCAAATTGCCGTCTTGCATAAACAGATTTGCTTGTGGGCACAGGTGTCACAGCTATTATTTTGCTCTTATTCGGTGAAGAGTTGGAGGCTTGAGAGCAATCTTTTTATTATGGAGTCTTAAGACTACCGATAGTATGTACAGTTTGCGCATACTTAAGAGTTTACAATGTTTTAAAGTTCAGTTGTGGGATAACGGTATGGTTTGATATACATGGTTTTCAGTTAGCATCTTTGCCCACGTTCCACTTCAAGATACTTAGATTTGGTTGCATCACCCCGCAAGGTTATGCAATACGAGTTAAAGCAGTGTAAATTTGGTTCAGTAGAGTTTGAGTAGTAATGTGCCTCAGTGTTTTAAATATCCATATGAGTTTACGTATTCTTGTGTTTATGTGTTCCATGTGTAGACGCCAAGACAGTCGCTGATCGTTAATTAACCGTAGCTAGATATAGATATGATTGAGAGTATTTTTCCTACTTGTTTACAATCACAACGTGTCCTAACCGAGGGGTTGTATTGAAGAATCCATGAGAGGGACTTTAAACTGGAAATTAAAGCTGGTACTTTAAATCTTCACAACATCAGGAGGCGATAAATAATTAATATTAATCTATCTCAGCTAGCCGCTAACAAGTAACAAAACGCCATAAAGTGAAATTAATTTATGAAAAACATTAGTTGAATTCGTTAGGGGTGAACAAAACGCTGGGGGCTGGCACGACGTGACGTCGACCGCTCACTCACAAGTCACAGTTAATGAGGGGTCACCGCAGCTTCGCCTGTTTGCTGTGTTAGCATATTGTTTCAAAATGTCTGTTGAAATCGCCACTCCACCCAAATATTTACGAAACAAAGAAAAGGATGACATGTACTCGTTGCTGTGATTTGAGCGGTATCATGGTCTCGGGCTATAAGGATTTTAAATGAATTAATAATTATTCTAACACTTTATATATTTCTATTTTTTCCACTAATTTAAAAGAGATTGTCATTAATATTATTCTGAGGGTAACTTATCGATGTTTAGAAACTCCTTTACTCGAATTTCATTTATCCGAAAACTTATCACCGACTTTTTAAAATCCATATGTTTTGTTTTTCCACAACTTCACAATTCCTCAGATTCATTTAATCACAGTGGTTATTTGCCAACAAATTTATAATCCCGAAAAACAATATTCATTTTTTCTATTTGCCAACTTAATCATTTGCCATCTTTTCATAATCTAAATGTAACGAAAAGCCGAAAGTATGTTTTTATTACCTACCTTACCTAACATTAGATTAAGACAACATTGGCTAATTTTCAGCGAGCGAGCGATGCGAGCGAGCAAGACGGTACAGAGCGGAAGCGACTCGGATAGATTAGGTTCAAAGGCTAATGCGGGAGCGTAGCGGAGCGAAGCTCCCTCATTAGCCTTTGGTGTTAGTTATTTTTTTTATAACCACCTACAAAACCCCCTACCCACATAGCAAATTCAATAAAATATTTGGGAAACATTAAACAACGAAATGAATATTACGCTTCACACATAATTGTATGGTCGCCTTTTGTACCCCTGACCTTTGCGGGATAATGATTTTGCGGAATAAATATATATTTAGCAAATGATCCTACTGAATTTCATGCAGTTGGATTTTGAATCATTTGTCAAATAAAAAAATGGATTTTAAAGCATTCGGCAAAAGAAAATATGGTAAATAAAATTTCGGACAAACAATAATTTGGAAAATGAAAAAAAGGAGTTTCGTTTTCGGAATTTTAATATTCGGAAATGAGCTTTTCGAGAATATGATAGGTAACCTATTCTGAGCTTTGGTAGCCCTTCGGCTAACCTCAAATAATTCATTCATAGAGTGACTGATTGACTGACTCAAATCTACGCCCAGACCAAAGAAGGCCCGAGAAGGCTGAAATTTGGCTAGAGGTTACCTTTATGGTGCCTACACCATACCTACCTACAAGCAATAAGGAAGAATTTGTTGAAAATCCTACGAGATAGGGAATAAACGCAATTATGTATGCGATTAAAAGTGACATTATCTCCTAATAAACTTCAAATATAGCGTGCAAGTAGATAATTATATCAGCTACAAAACTAATTTCAGGATATTTCGAAATTTCCAATGGATAAAGAAAAAATATGATGACAATTTTGATGTATTTTTTATTTAACGAAAGAGGTGATGAAGCTTTATCACAAATTTGAGTTATGCGTGGACGAAGCAGCGGGCAAAACCTAGCCGCCATATTCGTAGTGAAATGAGAAAATTCGTTAATTACGTTACCCATATTTTCCACGGAAAATTATCTTTAGTGAGCTCTCGATATGTACACACGTGATCATAAAGCTGGTAGATACGTCAAAATATTGGAAGCTCATTATCATTATAGATTATCAGTGTCTGAACTGAAGTCCGTAGAGAAAATATATCTAAGTAAGACAGCACACAACGCATCTATTACAATTGACAAGTAATAGAGACAAGCGATAAAACAGTTTACAGATACACCACAAATATTTAGAGAAACATCGCGCGCGGGTGATCACTGTGTTCAAATCCTCTGAACTTTTCATTTCTTTTAATAACAGGCCACCGAATGTTTCTTTCTTGTATAAACATCCTTGTTCATACTTTCAATATTGTTCCGTGGGACAATATCGAGTATAGCGGGATCCCTATTCCGCCGCACGTGTGCATGCCCCGATGATTATTGTTCTCGAACGAAAATTCACATGCTAACGATCCCCACTGCGGAACGAAAACAATTTCAGAAGTCAAACTGTTTCATTACAAAAGATTAACGTTTGCCAAAGATACGGAAAAAGCCTGTGGATCTGTTTATCTACCTCTGTATCTTATGCTTGTTTAATATAATATGTTCAACATTCATATTTAATTTACTATTTAAGGGAAAATAGTAGCTCTAATCGTATCTATTCATTTATTGATACGGTACAATTAGGTACATATTGCAAACAACATAGTAAGAAAATTGAATAAACAATAAAACATATCAGTGTCTGCAATACGATTACAACTGTCCTCAACATTTTTGCCCACCAATTATTAGAAGCTAATTAATTAATTAATACTTACTAAAAGGTACACCAAAAATATATGACTATTGTCAAGAGGGCGCTATTGTTCTTATTTATATGGCATTAGCTCAGTATAGTCGGAACAATGACATCTTGACTTGTCTACAACGTTTACCTGTACCACTACCATGAGTTGCTATCGAAAACACACATTAAGTTACTACAGTCGATAGCGAGTAAACGAGCTTCGAATAGATTTCTATTAAACTCGTACCATGAGTCACGTTAACGTTTACTATACTCGCTAACGTTAACTCGATCCTTCGTGTAGTTTTCGCTACGTGACTGACTGACGTGCCTAACTTCACACCGAACTGTGCTGTCTCTTTCTAACTATATTGAAAAGACTGAGTGAGCATGATATTGGGCAAAAAGCTAAAGTATCCAAGCCCTTCCATTAAAAATATTAAAATAACCCTGCTAATTTAAAGCGTCATAGAACAGTGTGGTAAAAATGTAAAGCGTACGTGGTTCTTGAATTTGTTTTGGTTATTTCATCAGTGGACACTACATGGAGTGCATTCATAGACGTCATAGTGAGTTAGTTGACACGCTAAGTTGTTGTTGTTTGTTATTATTTTTCAGTATTTATCTTTTATAAAAATGCGGAATAGTGTGTCTCAATTACAGTTACTGGTCGAGTATATGGAAATGTATGTAACTTTAAATAAACATTCTAGTAACGTTAATTTTGTACTAGTACCTATAAGGTACATTTTGGGTGATACAGTGGCCCCAGTTTCTATGATCAAATATTTTGTTTCAAGTGGTTAGATAAACTCGAGGAATGTGGTTTACAGTGTCCTTTTTTAATGTGTTAACAGAAGTGGATTTCTTAATATTATATTTCTCAAATTAGCTTGAAATTTTCCGTGTTCTCGTCGTTCGTCTTCATATGCAGCCCTCGCTAGCATATTCCACGCCAAATAATGCCTATCCGACATTATTTTGATAATTAATAATTGAAATAATTTATTAAACGATGGGTCTTATAAGTTTTCACCCTCCAACTAACTAGTGAGAGAGTTAACTACAGTCGATACGGTGTAGTTCGATAACGTCTGTCAAATTTGTGACTCATGGTACCGATGTTCTATGGCGACAGCTACAAAACGTTAGTCGCTAGCGCTTGAATTTCGATAGATAATTTACCGTTGTGCTCAAACTAGCGATGTTTACTTCCGTAAGTGACCGCTAGAGGCGCTGCACAATTCTCCATACAAATCATTTACGCAGTCGCTATCGAGTACGGTCACTGTAAACTCATGGTAGTGGTACTGTTAGCTCTGATGTTAATTTGGAAAGGTTTTGTAGCGAAATAGTTTCATTCCCCAAGCGTTTTCAGTAGTTTATTATAAACATTATTTACAATGATCCGTTGTTGACTACGAATCTTTTTGGGCATTTTTTGTTATTGTTCAAAGAAGCCGCCACAGTGACAGACACTGACAATCATTTAAATTATTGCCAGTGTAAGAAATTAATTTCTATGAAATTCCGCAACATGGCGAATAGTCATATATTTTTGGTCAGGCTTTAAGTAACATCATAATATTGTATTTTATTTTATCGATATTTTCCGGGTAAATGCGGCCAGTGAATCACAAAAAACGTCAACATCACAAGCCTTTGCCCGAGGCTTCGCTCGTGTAAACCATTAGAACTGGAAGTCGTATTGAAATTCCGAAATTTCCAAAAATTACATCGTGCTCTTCTTTTACGTTTTAAGGCAAACAACCGTGTAAAATTTTCATCATCATTAATTTAAGAGCTTAGCTCTTGTCGGTGGAGTAATCGCCACTCTTTTCAGTTCTCTGCCAGCGTTTTCAGCTCCTGATACGACATGACATTGACTTTTTCCTTGGCTTGATCTATAAATGACCGTCTCGGTCTTCCCCTGCCTCGCCTGCCTTCTATTTGCCCTTCCAAAATAGTTTTTATGTATCTGTCATGTCGTATCAGATGCCCCAGTATATTCCCTCTCCTATTTTCAATCGTCCTTAACAGCCGCCTTTCCTCCTCCACCAACTCTAAACAACTGTAAATTTTTATGTTTCTGAAATTATAGTTAAGCTGTTTAAATGAGTCCTCGTCCGCGCGGTACAGGGGCTGGGGGGTAGGAAGACAAAGGGGGCCGGGAGAGGTGCGGGCGGCAGGCACACGAGGCGCGTTCGCCACCCGCACTTCTTTCAGCCCCCTTTGTCATTCATCACACCCACCAGCCCCTGTACCGTGCGGGCGAGAACTCATTTAAAGGGTCTAGCTATAGCGGTTGAGACTGCGGGATTTTATACCGATCCCGTGGGAATATCGGGCTAAAAAGTAGCTGGCTACGCTGCCTGTTCACTGAAGCAGCAGAGGGGGTATGCGGAGCGGAGTTGTGAACAGTGTTTTTCCATACGCGGAGCTAGCGCGGTCGTTTCTCTGCCCCGATTCCCCCCTCCGCTTCCCGGTTTTGTATAAATTTTTTAACTAATTTTTCTACTTCGACGTAGGCCTATCTATTAACTATCAGAAAACTAAGCTTATGCATGTTACATTCTCCTTACCTAAAAACTAATTTTTACCCAACAATTGTAGCACACGAACACCAATGTATGCACAAACAGCCCCCACATTGTAATTGTAATCCACTTGAATTAGTAGAACAACATACCTACATGGGCCTCAAGATTGAACAAAGATTCAACTGGGGTCCTCATGTGAATCATGTGTGCAACAGGCTAAGAGCAATACTTTCAAAAGTATCTGTACTTAGAAATAAACTACCCTACAATACGCTAAGATTGTTGTATTTGTCTATGGCAGATTCAATAATAAGCTACGGCATCTCGACCTATGGTAAAACATATAAAACTTGCCTCCTAGACATCTATAATTTACAAATAAGAATTCTAAAAACTATTGTTCCTCTGAAAATTAAATATAAATATAAAGATAATTATGGTCAACTATTTCAATGCTGTAAAGTGATGAATGTATTCAATAAAATAAAGCAAGCCATAATATGTGAAAATATTGATAAAATAGAATTACTAGAAAAACATCGTAACAGGCCAAATAACTTGTTGTCAATTGCGAAAAAACTAGAAAGTAATAACAGTAAACAAATTAAAAGCGTGATTAAAAGATATTTTTCTCAAACATGCTATGTAATATTGACGTTATGTTCCTTATAATACGCCGCGAACTGTCACGTTGCAGGTGCGCCTAGACGAGAGGTCAATAATGGAATTTCATACAACATTGCTGGCCTTGGCCAGCAAAGTGATCGTCTATTGTTTTATGTGACACAGCACCATGACGTTTAATAGGTCGACGTGGATGGATGGATGGATGGATGGTGGATGGACGGATGTACGGACGGACGGACGGACGGACGGACGGACGGACGGACGGACGGACGGACGGATGGACGGACGGACGGATGGATGGATGGATCGATGGATGGATCGATGGATCGATGGATCGATGGGTCGATGGATCGATGGATCGATGGATCGATGGATCGATGGATGGATGGATGGATGGATGGATCGATGAATCGATCGGTGGATGGATAGATGGATGGATGGATGGATCGATTCATCGATGGATCGATGGATCGATCGATGGATGGATCGATGGATGGATGGATGGATCGATGGATGGATGGATCGATCGGTCGATCGATCGATGGATCGATGGATCGATGGATCGATGGATCGATGGATCGATGAATCCATGGATCGAAGGATCGATCGATGGATGGATGGATGGATGGATGGATTGATGGATGGATGGATGGATCGATCGATGGATAGATGGATCGATGGATCGATCGATGGATGGATGGGTGGGTGGATGGATGGATGGATCGATGGATGGATGGATCGATCGATGGATCGATGGATCGATTGATCGATTGATTGATCGATCGATCGATGGATCGATGGATCGATGACGATGACGATGACGATGATGATGATGATGATGATGCATGTTTGAGAAAAACTATACAAGCCTTGGCCACGAACAGGGATTGCCGGCCTCGTATCTCTAGATGGCCTCGTTAACACTCGGCCATCAATAACTACTCGGCCGGCAATCCCCTATTTCGCGGCCGCTGCAGTAATGTACTATTATGCAAGATATATTTGAGAGGGAAGGGACGGATGCGCACTCAGACTTAGGTTATATGTAAGTTAAAGCAAAAACCTGCATGCATGGGAAATCATGATTTATAATCATGATTTATATAATAAATTTACTATCTACTCGTATACTTAATTACGCGTGAGCAACTCAGTCTTTCGATAACCGAGGCCACGCAAAAACCTTAAAATTAGGATTAAGGACTCGTTTTTCATGTTGTGTATGGATCTGCGCTAGGCAGAGTTGGACAGGGATAAATACATAGATATAATACTGTGAAGAAAGTGTACCTGCTTTCACTGCGTCGCTTCTCGCAGGGCCCTGCTTGCATCCACGGCGCTCTTCAGCTCGATCCACTTTTGGGTTGATGTATGGGTGTGTGTATGTATGTTTATAAATCCGATATAGCCCGAAAACCGTACTTTTAGTATTTTAATATGCGCACTAGCACTCGGCGCGTACCGACCGAATCTCGAGAGCTTTAGAACTGTCACCTTGACAGGTCAGACGAGTATTTCTGAAGGATACACTAAGAGGTGTATTTTCCTATCAAGGTTGAAAACCGAACATTCCCCCGCCCAAGCCATTTCCAATGGCTTAATCCCGAAACAATCCGAATAGAAGAAACCGAAGCCTAATCCACAGGCAGCCGAGAAAGCTTGGCAATCGCTCGTTGTAAGACCGTGCCTTGAGCCAACTTAACGTCAGCAACCCGAACCGTACCATCTTTGCCTGGGTACAACTGGACGATACGTCCACGACGCCAATGTAGAGGAGGGGCGTTTTCCTCCTTTAACAGAACCAAATCTCCCACCTTGGGAGGGGCAGCAGGGTCAGTCCACTTGACTCTCTGCTGTAGAGTATGGAGATACTCCAAATGCCAACGATGCCAAAATCTTTGTGAAATTTGCTGTAACAGCTGGAACCGAGTTAACCGATGCAGTTTCTCCTCTTGGAGGGGGAATTCAGGAACGCCATTTAAAGGCTGACCGATTAGAAAATTACCCGGAGTTAGAACCTCTGGGTCGTTAGGATCCGAAGAAAGGGGACACAGAGGTCGCGAATTTAAAACGGCCTCTTTTTTTCAAAATACGGTACTTAACTCCTCGAAAGTGAGAATGGTCTCTCCGATTACCCGTTTGAGATGAGTCTTGGCTGACTTCACAGCTGACTCGAACAAACCTCCCCATGAAGGGCATGCTGGGGGGTCAAATATCCATGAAATTCCACGACAAGCTAACTCATGACCGAATGTTCTTTGATTCTCAGGCAAAAAACTTTGAACTTCTCGTAAATAATTGTTAGCACCCTTGAAGTTGGTACCGCAATCCGACCGAATGATAGTAGGCAGCCCACGCCTAGACACAAACCGAGAAAGAGCTGCTATAAAAGCTTCTGTGGAAAGTTCCGAGACTACTTCCAGATGGACACTCTTAGTGGCCAAACAAACCAAAACGCATAGATAGACCTTTGTGATTTTCGGTTTCCGCAATTTATGTGATTTCACAAGGAACGGCCCTGCAAAATCTGTGCCAACACCTTCAAAAGGTCTGGCTGCTACAACCCGATCGCGAGGCAAATTACCCATTAACGGTTGAGTGGTAGATCCCTTCAGTTTGTAACACGGTATGCAGTTAGTGGTGACCTTATTAACCGCTCGTCGAGCCGATAATACCCAATATTTGCGTTGCAGAATACCTAACAACGTATTTGGACCGACATGTGCATTTTTTAAATGTAAATCCCGAATCAAAATAGTTACAAAGTGACCCGATTTAGGAAGCACTAACGGATGTCGCGAATCATAGGGTAAGTCCGAATTTTGTAGTCTACCACCTACCCGAAGCAACCCCTTAGAGTCTAGGAAGGAACCCCTTAGAGGTAGGTTCCAGTGGCCCTTAAGCCTTCGATTATTCCGCAGAGTATCAATTTCCTCGCCGAAGTTCTGGTTTTGAATTAAAGCTACACAAACCAACAAAGATTCTTCCCTCTCCTCAGGTGACAAATATTCCGATTTGATTTTGTTATCTTTATTCCGACAGTTATGAGAAAATCTCCGTAACCAACCTACGACACCGATTAATTTGTCGAGAGAACTATACCGATTTAAAACAGCAAAATCCGAAACCGTTTGATCTTTACCGCTGGTTGCTACTAAGCAACGCAAACCAGGTAGCACAGCTGGCGCCTGTACTACCGAAACAGGCCAATGGGATTCAGGCCCCTGGAGCCATTTCGGACCCCACCATAAAGGATGGGAAACCAAGTCTGATGACTGACAACCTCGGGATGCACAGTCAGCCGGATTCATCTGGCCTGGAACGTGCCGCCACGAAATGTGTACCGCAGAATTCTGTAACTGTGACACGCGATTCGCTTCAAATACCTGTAGAGTATGAGGTGGCGTTTTAAGCCACGACAGGACAATGGAGCTGTCCGTCCATCCGTAAACCTCCGAGACATCCATGGTTCTTTGCAAACAAAGACAAACATGATGCAGGAGCTTAGCTAAGAGCACGGCTCCACACAATTCCAACTTTGGAATGGTGAGCCGAGATCTGATGGGAGCGACCTTACTCTTTGCCATTATCAGGTGAACCGAAGAAGAACCGTCCTCAGTGATGGTACGTAAGTAGATCACTGCTGCGTATCCTAATTCCGACGCGTCACAAAATCCGTGAACCGAAACTTGGCACGTTGACTTGGGAAACATACATCGCGGAACCTCGATCCGATTGAGGTTACATAAATCCATTTTAAACCGAATCCAGTCTCTCGCTAGACTCCCACCGATTTCCTCGTCCCACGTTAACTGTTCAAGCCACAAACGCTGGAGTAAACACTTTGCCCAGAAGGTAACCGGGCAAATCCAACCTGTAGGATCATACATCCGAGCAACGGTAGACAAGATTTGTCTTTTCGTAATCAAATTATCCGAAGTTAAAGTCGTCCGATATGAGAAATTATCCGAAATCGGATTATATTGAACACCTAAGACCGAAACCGAACTATCCACTTCAGGATTATCAAACAAATGAGGAACTTGCAAATGATCTTCTGGTAAGTCCTTCAGAAGTGCAGGACAATTGGATATCCATTTACGCAACTCGTATCCTGCCGAATCCATTATTTGGATTAATTCCCGTTGGAGTAAGAGAGCCTCCTCTTCCGTATCCGCTCCTGTCAAAATGTCATCGACATAGATATGTTGCTCTAGTGTGGCCGCAGCCTTAGGAAACCGTTCGCGTTCTCTATTTGCGAGTTCTAGTAAAGTCCGAATAGCCACAAAGGGGCTAGATTTTAAACCATAAGTATTTGTGTTCAATTCGTAAACGAGCAGCGGCTCATGAGGCGACTCACGCCATAGAATCAATTGAAACCGCCTGTCCGAAGGATCAATCCAAGTTTGACGAAACATCATTTTAATATCCGTCACGAAAACAATCTGATGCTTCCGAAAGTGCATCAAAATCTCCGTGATGTCCCTGTGAAGTTTAGGACCCGCATGTAGACAATTATTTAAGGATGCGCCCGACGACGTAGCGCAGCTCCCGTCGAATACGACCCGCAATTTCGATTGTTCATCCTTACATACAGCATGATGAGGAATGATGTAAAACTCCTGACCCGATTGAAAGTCAAACTTTGAAAGTGACATATGACCGAGGTTTGAATACTCCCGCATAAAGTTGACGTACTTTTCGCGTAAGGCAGGCTTCGCCTTAAGTCTGCGTTCTAACGCCAGAAACCGTTTCTCCGCAATGGCGCGGGAATCCCCTAAAACAGGTCGCGATGATATAAATGGCAATTTAGTCATAAACCGTCCGTCATTCAACTGTACTGTATTATTTTTATAATGAAGCTCACACTCCTGGTCTAATGGATTAGACTGGTACGCTTGGGGTGGCTCTTCCACCTTCCAAAACTTCTCTAAAGTATCCGAAATTGACGCACCAAAAAACTCCGAATCATCTATTAGAGTTGAGGCAGCCGGCTGCACTAGCACCGGGCCTAACAACACGTAACCGAAAACCGAATTATAAGCCGTCAGCCCGTCAGGCTGTAATACTATTTTATCTCCTCCTACTAGTGCGCCGAAAACATCCGAACCTAGTAATAAATCGATAGGTGCCGGCGAACCGAAATGTGGATCTGCCAGAGTTAAACCCTCTGTAAGCCGAAGAACCGAATTATTTAAATTAAGTGCAGGCATGTGACCGATTATATTTTTCATACTAACCACCGGAGTGGTAACCATAGGAAACCGCTTAGTAACCGGAGAGAAGGTCAACGAACCCTTCCCACAAATACCAATAGCCTTTGTATTACCAATACCCCGAATATGGTTGTCCGATGGCTCTAGCCGTAATCCTAGCCTGCAAGCTAAATCCGAAGTTATTAAAGACCCCTGCGAGCCTACATCCAGTAACGCCCGAACTTCAATGCCCTTATCCAAATCCGAATTAAAATAAACTTTTACTAAAGCCGTGGGCAGTAGGACTGTTACTGGAAGTAGCCCCGGGGCAGTATGACCGAGAGAAACCGTATCCTATGGTCTAGTATACTGCTGGTCGTGATGACGGGCAGTATCTCTTTCGCCATGACGACGTTGGTCATGACCATCACGAACCTGACCCTCACCTTGGTCATACTCTCTCCGCTGTTGAGTCTGAAGAGGAGACCGAGGTTGAGTGCGAGACGGATTCACTCTTCGTCCAGACCGAGAAGGCGAGCCACGGTGTGACCGAGAAGGAGAGCCACGGTGTGACCGTGGTGGATCCGAACCAATATTACCCCCGCCCGTACGGGCCGGTGACCGCTCAGCCGAACGTCGCTGGTTAGGGTGGCCCTGATGAGAGCCCGACCGATTGAAACACAATAAGGGATGATGTTTCCTACTCCCACACGATGCACAGTTAGGAACCCGATTACAATATTTATATCCATGTGGTCCGAGGCAAAAGAAACAAAACCGATTTTTCTGCACATAATCCTTCCGAGCATATGGGGACATCGCTTTGAACTCCGAACAGTGTGGAAGATCCCGATGGTCACGATCTCCACAAAAACCACAAGGCTGAATAAGTGTCACTCCTGTGAACTGCGGTGCCCTACGACGTGGCCTAGATGGACTCGCAACAGGCTCCTGAACGGGATGCCCAGGGTCAGCCCTGGCACACTCCAACAATCGACATTCTACCTCGAGAAATTCCTGTAAATCCGAAAATGTTGGAATGGTCTCCGCTTCATTCCCACACTTTTGCTCAAACCGTGTCTTGAGATTAGTAGGCAATTTTGCCAGACAGATATGGACAAGTAGAAAGGACCACTCAATGACAGGAAAACCGAGACGCTCCAATGAGTTGACTGCCATAATGATTGGATTGAGAAACTGTGCCCGCAGACCGATAAGTTTGGGAGACACAGACGGCAGGTTAAGGATTTGGTCCACATGCACGTCTGCCAGCCGACGGGTATTTTGGTACCTTTTCATTAAAAGTTCCCATGCAATTTGGTAACCCTCATCCGATATCCGCAAATGTTGGATCAAACCCCGAGCCTCACCGGAGAGGCACGACATGAGATAGGCCAACTTTTGAGCCCCCGATAAGTCCGAACGTGAATCCACCAAACTATCAAACAAATTATTGAATCCCACCCATTGGTCCATTGCACCAGCAAAGGACGGTAATTGTAATGTAGGCAACCGAGATAATAGTCCATCTGACTCCGACCGACTTGAATCCGACTTACTATCCAACCTATTGATAGTTTGTTTATATTGGAAATTCGCCTCCATTAGCTTATCGAAAGCCTCTAAACCGCGCGTATACTCAAGGCGACATGCAGCAAGAATTTCCGCCTGAGCTGGTACGTCCGAATCCGAAAGTTCGATAATCCGTTGAAACGCCTCTTCAAATTTTAAAAATTCCGTATTTACCGTTAATAGGCGCATTTTCAATCGACCCGCATGCTCCGATCGCGTAATAAGGTCCGCACTATCGATCAACCATTGTAATTTAACTTTAAATACCGAGAAATTATATTTAAACGACATCGTAATGTTTATCAATTCACTCACCGAAAATAAGTAATTCAATCCGTATATTACTTATCAAACAGTAAACACCGAATGTTACACGTATTACGCAAACCGAAATTCACTTATTCACTTCACTATTTCACTTGAACACTTATTTAAACCGTAAATAAACACCAATAAACCAAAACAAAACAAACATAACAAATTACCAGTAGATAACACAGACAAGTGATTGATAAGAATTGTCAAACGTCAAACGTCAAATTCAAGTGACACCATAGAAATCCGAACTGTCATATATGACAGCGTTTATTAACACAAGCCCGAATACACCCAAGTTACCAACCCACTATTAAAAATATAAACCGAATTGAAATTCGAAGGTAGGTATAAAATCCTTTGTTCGAAGATAAAATAAGGTCAATCCGACCGAAATAACCAAAATAAACCGAAATAAAGCCGAAACAACCACGCTCTGCTACCAAATGTGTATGGATCTGCGCTAGGCAGAGTTGGACAGGGATAAATACATAGATATAATACTGTGAAGAAAGTGTACCTGCTTTCACTGCGTCGCTTCTCGCAGGGCCCTGCTTGCATCCACGGCGCTCTTCAGCTCGATCCACTTTTGGGTTGATGTATGGGTGTGTGTATGTATGTTTATAAATCCGATATAGCCCGAAAACCGTACTTTTAGTATTTTAATATGCGCACTAGCACTCGGCGCGTACCGACCGAATCTCGAGAGCTTTAGAACTGTCACCTTGACAGGTCAGACGAGTATTTCTGAAGGATACACTAAGAGGTGTATTTTCCTATCAAGGTTGAAAACCGAACACATGTATTTGAAATGTTCTTTGTTCTTTGTTTGAAATAAACAGTTTAAATTTTTTTTTTACTCGCTGTCCACTAGGAGCGGAAATTATATGCAATTCTATTGGCGGATTTTTATCTCGCTCATCGCTCCGCCGTTTCGCTGCGCTCCAGTGTACAGGCAGCCTTATCTTATTCCAGACGTCCAACTACCAATTACCACGTACCTACCAAATTCCATTGAAATCCGTCCAGCCGTTTTAGCATGAAGTAATAACAAGCACACACGCTCACAAGCTTTCGTATTTAAAATATTAGTTGGATGAGATAGCAGTAGATAAATTTATGTTACTGAATTTGAAGCGATTTGTTAAACCGTAAAATTAACCTTATCAATTTAGATTGCCATAAGCAGGTACAATATTCGTAAATTTTGAATACCGTGCGGCGGAGGGTTGATGGACTAATATTAACAGGTACGTATCACAAACCGCAAGATCATGAAAACGTACCTCTACCCTCCGCTGGAATACATAGCTAGGTTAACTTCCATGTTTGGGCCCCATACATTATTTATTACATTAGTTGTAGGTACGTTGTTTACGTTGGTAGCCGTTAAGCAAACTAACCGTTCTACCGCAGCTAATACGGACAAATTAATCACCATTCACTGTTTATGTATTGATGTGCTTAACTTCATCGTATTTCATACCGACTTGCATTTGTTCATGCCTAATACCATGATAATACCATGAATTGTGCTAACAATGAATGTTGCGGCGACAGTTATGCTATTCGTGTTTGGCAAACATTTGAAAACGTGTCCGTTATTGCATCGTGTACTTCCATTATGATATCTTTGTAGCATTATCATAACGCTTAAATGACATTATTCCTTTGTATGCAAACGCGCACGCAAAGTGTGGCGTGTGGAGAAAAGAAGGAATTTCTCGGGCGGAAGCAGGAAAACGTCGACACGTGTTCAGGAATGAAGGTAGATTTTTACAGAATCGTTTTGAAAAATGCAAGGTGAAACTATTTTGTTCAGTTGAGTTTTTGTGTACCTAATATTTTTTTTATTTAATAAGTTAGTCAGGTTTAATAAGGCGGTGCAAAAAAAATCATAATTTCACAAATTCTTCGAGATACATATTAATAGCTCTTTTAGGGTTCTTTTGTCTTACAAGGAACCCTTTAGTTTCGCCTAGTTCGTCTGTCTGTCCGTCCGCGGCTTAGCTTAGAGGCTGTTAATCCTGGGAGTTGATAAAGTTGTAAAATCTTAATGTAAAGCCTTAAAAATAAAATTCTTACTAAAACGAAATTAAAAGGAAAATTATAACATCTCTTTTGGCTTTTACAAGTTAACCTCGTCCTGCCCACCATACAAGCAAAATGCCAGTGAAATATGAATCAACTGTAAATGGGAAAGGATTCAAATTTGTTTTTATTTTAAATCGCACTAAACAAAGTAAATGCAACTCTGTTCCAATTTAGAATGATATGAATTCCTTTGAAATGGGGATGTCCTTAATAAAGCACATTGGGCAGGACGAGGTCGTGTAATCTTACTGATATCTTACTACATAATATTATAAATAATTTATAAACGCAAAAGTTTGTACGGATGGATGTTTTTGTTATTCCTTCAGCGCTAAAACGATTTGAGGGATTCTAATAAAACAAATATTTTATAACCTGTATAAACATAATATAGGATACTTTTTATCCCGGAAAATTGGATATTTCCTGCGGGGTAGCGATTTAAACGAATTCTTCGCAGACGGAGTCGCGGGCAACAGCTAGTATTGAATATTTGTCGCATAGTACGGAATCCTACACTACCCGTGTTCCAACACACACTTAGCTGTATTTTTATATTTCAAAATGAACACAATTTGAAACCAATTATTAAAATTATCATTAAGTTATTTAACTGTCGCTAAATCGCAAGCATAAATCTGGTAACGAATGGGGCGGCAAATGTTGTAAATCAAAACGTATCGTGCGTTTTAAGGCTAACGGGACCAATACAAACTAGAACGTCGTATAAAGTGATTAAAGTAACATTTCCCTGAGCGTCAGCAATGTTCAGGAGAATTATAATGTTGTTACGGTTCCGTACGCAACGAGTTGCCCAAATTATTTCGTACAACTTGCTGATGTAACTTCTGTGTAGTTGTCGCCATTGTTTATTATTTAGTTAAAGGGCAGTTACAGTTGATAAGTATAGTGTCTATTCTGACCCGAACTTATCTTCACTTCTATTACAATCTTCTAATAATAAAGAGGTCCTTATATAAAGTTATAAATAAAATAAAAATTGTTTATTTCGGACCATTTAAAATCCATAGTGCTTGTTCGTAGGTAGGTACACTTAATATCTATCTAGGTTAATTACATACAAACTAATCTAAGGTTTCTAAGGAATCTACATAATTACTATACTATGAAATGAGGCTTTGTCCTATTTGTCATGTCCATGCTCTCTTGTAAACTGAAAAGTACAAAAGTCCCCACGGGAGACAGACGGGGTTTTAGACAGTAGCTATATTTGTATCCCATTATTGGGCAATGGCCACACCTTTTTACCTTTAAATATGTATGTATGTAAAACTCTTTATTGTACATAAAACATGAAAATTAACAGTTAAGAAGAGAAACAGATGTACAAAGGCGAACTTATCCTTTAAAGGGATATCTTCCAGTTAACCTTAATATCTCCCTATTCAGAGTGTATATCCGGCTACTCGGTCAGTTTCGTGTTCAGTGTCCTTAAGTTCGTAGCACACATAATGTATCAACTCTGAAAGGGATCGTCACCGTATCAACAGAACTCTTGAGGTTCATTGCAGTATTATTTGTATGAAACTCCCTACTGCAACGCACACTAATCGGATTCGTAACGTAATCGGCCATTTTCACTTTAAATGGTGCAGAAAACTTTTTTAATGAGGAAATTTTGATATTTTCTTACTCAGAATCAAGAGCACTATTCATTTTCATAAAAAATAAGTGTCCTTATTTTTGAGTCAGTTTCATTAATTTTTTTTCATATAGTTTGTATGGCTCGTTACGAAACGGACACAAAAAAATTGCATGGGAAATTAGGGACACTTGTTTAAGTATCATTAAAATCAAAAGCGCCTTTGATTCTGAGCAAGAAAACACCAAAATTTCCTCATTCAAAATGTTTTCTGCGCCATTTCGAGTGAAAATGCCCAATCGCCCAATCGCCTCGTTGTATTAATACCGAACGGCTCGAGTTGATACGGTGACGATCCTTTTCAGAGTTGATATGTGTGCTATGACTTTTATTGTCTAACGCACTGTGAATCACAATCTTTTCACCACTTCTTTCAGTCAGACGGTATAGGATAAGGGTAGAAAGAGATACTGAATGCGATCGCGAGCGCCCGTGCGTTGGACAATACCGCACCAGGTCGTCTCGCCATCTCCATCTCGGCTTATTTACAGCAGTTTAGGTACAAACATTTAAAGTAATGCTTTAATTCTTCTTGCTTGCTTTTTTGCATTTATTGACATTTATTTGATTATAAATTTGATTGGAATAAATAAATAATTGGTATTTAACCACAGTTGCAAAAAGAATACAAGTGGCTAGTTTCGTTAGTATTTTTTGTCTTGTATTTATTCGTTTTGTTGAACAAAGACTAATGCAAATCTATTCCATACAAATATACAGATATTTTTTATCATCATTTTAGCCGAAAGACGTCCATTGCTGAGCATAGGCTTCCCCCAAGGCTCGCCAGACCGGTCCCGTGCCATCCGCATCCAACGCGATCTCGCAACCTTAACCAGGTCGTTGCTCCATCTTGTTGGACGCCTACCTACACTGCGTCTTCCGGTCCGTGGATGCCACTCGAGAACCTTTTTGCCCCATCGGCCATCAGTTCTACGAGCGATGTGCCCTGCCCACTGCCACTTGAGTTTGGCGATTCATCGAGCTATGCCGGTGACTTTAGTTCTTGCGCGGATTACATCATTTACCTATATATAAAAACTAAAGAATACTTAATATATTTTAATAAAAACGTATTAATTTAAAAAGCAGCTTTACCAAATATTGCTATCAACTAAAATTTGAACGGCGACCTCCCCGTAAAGGCAGATAAGACACGCTTACCTACAGCAGCACAGAAACGCGCCATTTCAGAATTTTATTCTTAAACAAAATTCAAACTAAGGCGTAGAACAAAGTAGCATTAAATTTACGGCAAAGTAAGCGAGGCGTAAAACTCGTAAAAGTGCCTCATATGTCAATACCTTTTGAAATACGGTAATGGAAATGCGAAATAAAACAGAAAGCAAAGTATGATTAGTGAGTGCCATATGTCCCATAGCCGAGGTTTACAGCCACCCGGCCTCCTGCCGCCCGCTGCAATACGAATCCATTTTAATATGAAATATACATTAAAGTATTCACCACTATGACGTTAGAGCTCAGTTTGCTCTGCCAACCCGGTTCAGCGGTATAAACTAGAACGACGTTTTAATTTATATACATAATTATGTTTGTTCATTTCATACTTTGTCTACCCATTAATATTAGTGCGATTTACTTTAGTCCTGCAATTTTAAGAGTTCATCGTTTAATTTCAGTTTCTCATGTAGTTACCGTATATTTATTTCATGAGTACGTTCGCGGCTCTATCATACTTACATAAGAACTAAGTAAAGCTTTGCAGAGTCTAGACGAGACTCCCTTACACATACGGGGCCTTATGGGTCCAGGTGCCAGCCAACCCCCAGTAGACTATGTTCCTGCCCTCCGACTTCTGACCGGAGGGTTTGATATTCCGTCGTTTTAGAGTAGCGAAGATAAAAATCTCTAAATAGTTGAGCATATTTTGTTTTTTGAACATTACAGTGCGTAGGTGGTTAGTGTAATACTGTTAATTTTTTGTTGATAGATGAATAAATAAATAATAACGCCCGTCCGATTGGAAGGCCTGTGCCCACGTTTTATAGCCCCTTGAACCACGAACGTTCTCATGGATTTCAGTGAAATGCAAAGAAAAGTTTCAAATTGAAGCACATCTATTTACTTCAAGCCAATAAAAATAAATCAAACACAATGAGGCTGTAAAACTAACCTCGACAGCGAGCAGAATGATTTATAAGCTCGCGCTCATATTTTCATAGTCCAAATACTCTCACGTCATGTTTTTTTAATGAAATGGTCAATTTAAAATCGTATTTAGAATGTACCAATCGAATTATTTAAAGTCAAATAATTTTTTGTCATTGACAGGGGTGGCACTAAATTTCGTCTTACGAGTATGCAATGGTACACAATAGGCTGTTAAAAAAAATAGTTCCTACTGAATTCATTGCTCTCTCTTAGTCTCAGTGTATGATTACGGAGCAACCGCAAGTCTGCCAGTTCGATGCTCGGCCGAGATTAAAAGTCCGGTGCAGTTGTATGAGGCGCGCCGCTGCGGTGAGAGCAACCTGAATGCACATGCACTCGCTACACTGGCGGCGCCTCGTTCGTTACGAGTATGATAAACTAACGCCCGACAACCTACAAATATAACAATGGATGACCAGTAAATTCCAAACATCACATTGAGTTTTTAGTGATATAAAAGCATCAAAATATCAAAGCCTGTAAAAGCCTTTTGGGCTTAACGCGTATTCGCTTGAATATTTTGAAATCTCATGCTTTTGTTTTGTAAAAAAATATCCGAGCCGATTTTGCTGAACGCAGAAAGAATGCACTTTGTATAAGTAAATGAATGCAAAAAATGATGGTAGAAATTTATAGTGAATGTTTATTATTATCTCCTCACAAAGAACTCATTAAACTCAAATTGCTCGTTAAATTATACTCAAAACGATGGTTCAAAACTTTGAACGTCATCGGAGCAATAAATTAAGAGGCACCGACTATTAAGCACGCAAACCTTGTTGTGAAATCATTTATAGAAAATCAGTGAAGTGTTTTATAGGAGGTGTTCTCAAGGCGGCGAGAGATTTATCGCGCGGGCTCGACCGCTAACGACGGCCGGCGCCCGCCGCCGCTGACTGATGCTCCACATTTGTTTCAACTGATTTACTTCCCGCATTCACACGCATTTCCACAAATTTATCGATTCCATGTACATATTTATTAGGGCGCAACAACAAACTTCTCCGACGTACATTGTTTCAAAATTGGAGCCAATCATATTCGTATAAAATTCGCCCGACAAAGTTTTCATTAGGAGCGGGCGTAAGTTTGCGGCGAGTGTGCGAGTGGGAACGTTTGGCTCGACGCTGATAACACAACAAACAACTTGTTACAAACGTGTTTAGTTTTAGTTATTGCCCCGAGTTCGACGCTTTAACTCATTGGTCTGATAATGAAGAGGGTAGAGGCGGGCGCAGTAATTAAGCTCGGTTTTGTAGTACCCGCGAGCTTGGGAACTACCGCATAGTTCGCTTTCCGTAGACGTTTAAAACGGTTGACTGGGAATAAATACGGCGTAGGTACGTTTAATCCGTCTGTGAGCCTGAGCCGGGATCAATGTTACACAAAGCTTCGTCAAAGTGATACAAGATTAAATTACGTGCGGGCGCGTGAACGCGCTGCCGCCGCCGGCCTGTCTAAAAACGATTTACTTTTTTCTACATTCGTTTGCTGGATGTCAAACAAATCTGTAAACTGGATCCAAATTGGGGAATTTGCGTGCTTCACTTTGTGTCTGGCGCATTGATGCAGTGTACACAGACTCGTAATTTGCAGGATTTAAATTCAGTTACAGTTCAATAGTTATACTGATAGTTTTAATTTGTTTTAGCCAATACCTATGCGTGCAATAGAAGCGGTAAAGTACAAGTAATGCTGGGAGAAAGATGACCTATTTTTTTAACATCTTTGTACGGTCACAACATGTTAAATGTTTTAAAGGATAGATACGTATATTCAGGTATATTTTGTCTTTTGTAGTGCGTCCGGTACACGACGTTAGGCAAAGGGCCAGGAAGGGGAAGCGGTTTATCTCTGCTCCGGAACTCAGGAAGACGTACGTCGCTCCGCCGGGCGAATTCCTTTAGGCTTCACTTTATATTCGACTACGAGTTTCCAATTGCCGATATAAATATGATAATGTCGGGTGAGTATCCTTTACGCTATCTTATAAATTATGTACCTATACAGCTGTTTAAAAGGTGTGTGTTAAGTTACTTTCCGTAGAAGCAAACTAAATTTGTTTGTTATTAAAAAATGAGATACATTTAAAATATAATACAGATAGTTATAAATAAAATAAATAAATAAATATTAGGGGACAATCTTACACAAATCAACCTAGTCCCAAACTAAGCAAAGCTTGTACTATGGGTACTAGACGACGATAAACATACTTATATAGATAAATAAATACTTAAATACATAGAAAACATCCATAACTGAAGAACAAATATTCGTGCTCATCACACAAATAAATGCCCTTACCGGGATTTGAACCCAGGACCTCTTGCTTCGTAGGCAGGGTCACTACCAACTAGGCTAAAGCGGTCGTTAAACAAACAATACGGAATAGAACTTACCGATAAGCGTAAAAGTAAAGCTTCGAAACAAAAAAAAATTGATATGCCATCATCAAAGTTATCTGTTCGTTCTTTTAGTGCCTTAAATACTTAATGTAAAATAATTTCTATTGTAGTTTTATTTCCTTATCTCAAGACATGTTCATGTGGCTTTGTCTTGGTGCAACAAAGAGCCAGACGCTGGCCTTTGGGTGCGATTTAACGAAATATAAAATGCAAGTAGCCTCTTTGCTAACCGCTGGAAGCTAACTTTAAACATGAAACTAATCTAACTAATGTAACATGTCGAGATAAACTCGTTTTAAGATGTGAGTGATCCGTTTATTTTCACTATGCTAGAAGCTAAGTTTAGTCCCTATAGTTACATAGGTACAACTATAGTACAAGTCCGAAGTATATTTGAAAGTTGTATTTAAAATATAGGTCTTATTAAACTGGTTAACAAAGAATTCGTTTTTTGAGAACAGAAAAATGTCGATCAGCCAAAATTTTAATGGTTACATGTCATAGTCTGACAATGACTAGCAAGCTATCTATATATATAAAAGAAGAAACTGACTGACTGACTGACTGACTGACTGACTGACTGACATATCAACGCACAGCCCAAACCACTGGGCCTAGAGATTCCAAATTTGGCATGTAGGTTCCTTATAAGGTCTAGGGGTGCACTAAGAAAGGATTTTTTAAAATTCACTCCCTAAGGGGGTGAAAAGGGGGTCCAAAGTTTGTATGGGGAAACAAGATTAGTTCGACTATTTTATTCGAAACTTCACAGAAGTACTCCTAATGGTAAATGAGTAAACACGTGTTTCAGGTTTTTTGAGAATTCAACCCCTAAAAGGGGGGAAAGGGGTAACAAAGTCTGAAAATCAACATGGGTGTTGTTTCTATGGTTTATCGGGTCGCTGGTTATGAAAACAACAACGGTTTTAAAATCCGACGTGGCGGACGTAAAATACCATCTCCCTGGATGGGGTGCGATGGGGTTGAAATGTCTAAATAAACTAAATGACTGTTGATATATCAACGCACAGCCCAAACCACTGGATCTAGAGACTTGAAATTTTGCACATAGATACCTTATACAATGTAGGCATCCACTAAGGAAGGATTTTTGGGAATTCCCACGGGAACGGGAAAAAACGGGATTTATAAATTCGATTCCGAGTGACCCTATCTCAGTAACTATAATAACTAGACTCTTCAAATTTGATACACAAGTAGGTATTATATTAGTAAAAACATTAATTTCAGGATTTTTCAAAATTCCCACGGGATAAGGAAAAAACGGGATTTATATATTCAGTTCAACGGGATCCTACGAACTATAATTACTAGACTCTTCAAGTTTGACATAGAAGTAGATAATTATAATAGTAAAAAACTGTTTTAAGGATTTTCGGAAATTCTCACGGGATAAGGAAAACACGGGATTTTTCATTTTACTGGTCGTAGAAAGCTGAAATTCGGCATGTAGGTTGCTTGGGGAGTGTAGAAGAGGATTGAGAGAGGACTTTCCAAAATTCTCACGGGAACGGGAGAAAACGGGATCTTTCATTTTACTGGTCGTAGAAAGCTGAAATTCAGCATGTAGGTTGCGTGGGGAGTGTAGAGAAGCGTTGAGAGAGGACTTTTTAAAATTCCCACGGGAACGGGAAAAACGGGATTTTTCGTTTTACTGGTCGCAGAAAGCTGAAATTCGGCATGTAGGTTGTTTGAACAGTGCAGAGGAGCATTGAGAGAGGACTTTCCAAAATTCCCACGGGAACGGGAAAAACGGGATTTTTCGTTTTACTGGTCATAGAAAGCTGAAATTTGGCAAGTGGGTTCCTTGGGGAGTGTAGGGGAGCATTAAGAAAGCATTCCCGAAATTCTTACGGGAACGGGAAAAAACGGGATTTTGCGTTGTACTGGTTGTAGAAAGCTAAAATTTCAAAATTAAGTTTATACTGTGAGTAGGCCGCAAAGGGCTCTTTAACCGACTTCAAAAAAAGGAGGAGGTATGTTCACCGATTTCTCGGTCAATTGTGGACCGATTATGAAAATTATTTTTTTATTCGTAAGAATATAATATAGGTACTCCTAAGATGGTCCCATTGTCACCAAATCAGGATCTGATGACGGGATCTCAGGGAAATCGAGGGCAACCCTCAAATTTTGTAGACACATTACGTTTTTCATATATTTTCTCAAACTATTTAAGTGTTTGCGTCTGGTAGACATCATCTCATGTTGATGAGCTGATGATGGAGGGTAAAACTCCTTAACGGTTAGGAGTTGAGGATATTTTTTTAAATATAACAGGTACGTATAGTCCGATAGTTGTATTATTTCAGGTTATCCAGGTGAGCTGATGATGGAAGGTTAAACTCCTTAACGGTTAGGAGTTATAGGAAGTTTCTTTAAATATCATATCGCCCCCTTACTGCTAAAACCGACTAACCTCCCTTTTTGGCAAAAATGAGTTATACGTACCGTTAGAATACGTTTTCCAAGCTCTATCTGGTGGTAAAACCCGTTTTTTGATACGCCGCTCCGATCTTGATTTAGCCTCCAGCTTAAGGTAGGTTATTGGTGATTTTCAGAAATAAATAACAAGCAAAAGCTACCAAGTGTATGTTAATGAATAAAATAGCAATTTTATTACTGCATTAAGCGACTAAACCATACATAGTCGTTTTTTGCTGTAAACTATAAAACAAATATGGCATTTCGGACGTCTGAAAAAACCATCAAACCTAACCTTAGTATTTTTTTCCTGTACTAAATTAATGCATCGATTAAAATATTCAACTGCAAAAACAAACTAAACGTAGTATAGTTGGTTTTGAATGTAACGTTTCTCCTATCGGCGGCAGAATTATAGTACAGGAAGTACAGGCAAAACCGCTTAAGAGCGCGTAAGCGGCCCCTCCCCTCCCCGCACTTAGTCGCATTTCAACCTTGATCGAGACTGCAGACGCGCGCGCGCATCCTGTTTTGAATTTATTTTCTAATGAGTTCGTATACTTTATGTGTACATAATGAGTTCAAGATCTTGAAAACTTTTAAATCTAGACTTGGAGGCGATGATACGAATAAAAGTAAGTACAAATTAACTGTTTACTGTTTCTAACCTACCTAAACTTTGAAGAGAGTAGATTATAGTTTTAAGCTACTTAATTATATTTATCTAAATGCAATAAATAGTGAAAATAATTAAAAGTGAGCGTTGAAGTCTCGGGATTCTTTTTTTCTTGCGTTAAATGACAGCAAATAGCATGGCCTTGACCGCACCTTAGCGCACCTCAGCGTACCTTAGTAACAAAATTGTTTTTGTTTCAGATATTGAAAATAAGCACGAATCGTCAGATGGTGGTGAGGTACTTAGAAAAAGTAACAAAAAATCAAGCAGGCTATTGAATTACACCGTATTAAGTATTAAATCCACCTACACTTGTGTTTCATCATAAGAATAAATAAATAAATAATCTGTTATTATTTATTCTTATGGTTTCATATCGACTTGTATCTCATCATTTGTAACTTTTCTTTGTTTGTTTATTTTCTGTACAATAAAGTATTTACTTACTTACTTAAGTACCTATTTGTTTTATTTGTCGCAGCTTGAGGTTAATTTTTTTGTGGTCGCTTTAAGTAGGTAAATAAAAGGATGTAAGAGAACTATTTTATTTATGATTACTGAATGTCTTGCTTTGATAGACATTATTGACAACGTTTAATATTGAATACTTATTTAAGACCATCTGCGAAAAGGGTATTAGGTATACCTGAAGAGTACCATGGCTGGTTTCAGTCACTTGTCTGCAAAAATATCGTAGACCGCGTGCCAGATGTGGCCGAAGGCGAGTCAAGTGACGAATAATGACTATGTGGGTTAACGTTATACCTATAATATGATTATTTTTGGTGTTTAATAATATTTTATTGTAATGATGTGTATTTCTATCTATAATGTTGAATATTATTAAAGTTATATTTTTGAATTATACCAAATGCAAGGTTTTGATATAGATGAGCTGTTTATTTTCTTTCAACCGTACCAGCCCTCGGATAATGAACAAAAACTTCCTTGTTGTGATTATTCGATGACACGTTATTTTTTTTTTTAGGTTTTATATTCCTCCCTGTGTTTACAAGGGACTTTTTGGGTTAATTTCCACAATATTAATTGTTAAATATTTATTAAATGGTCATTTTTATCTTGTTTGATGTTCAATGTCGCTCTATAGTCAAGTTATCGTCAGATTTGTAAATATAACTCCATGATAATTTATATACAAATAGAATAGAGTCAAAATAACTGCAATCGTTACAAAAGATTTCGCTTCGCCCCATTGGATCTGTGCAGTTTGTAAAATTAGCTAAGTGACAAAACATACTAATTACATTTTAATACTTTAATGGCGCTTAATTTCGAAACGTTACACATCTCCTACAAGCAAAACCGACTATCTGCGCCACTTTTTTTACTCAAAGCGTGATTTTACCTACTTATATTGGGTATAGGCTAAATTTCTTCATACTGTTTTACTTACAGATAACCCATCTAAATAAAAACATAAAAACACTTCAATTAACGTTAGGTTTTATTAGAGAACGTACCACTCAAACCTTTAAATGCGTTTTTCTCGAAACTATCATTGATGCAGTTAGTCGGTTTTTGCAGTAAGGGGACGATATGCACGTATAGACCTTTAGATGTATTCTTTCTGGTTATTCAGATGAGCTGATGATGGAAGGTATAACTTTTTAATGGTTAGGTCACACAACACTTTAACAAAATACTATATATAATATGTATAATATCAATGCTAAGTAGGTACATATCGCTTCCAGTTACTCAAGTTTCCGTAGAAGGTAAGAAAACATTGAATAATACCTAATGCAGGACAGGGGATAGTAATAATAGGTTTTATATTATTAACAAGCCTGGTTATTTTAGTGCCCGCTTCCGAATTAGCGAAAAACATTGTACAAAAATATAAAGAAATACTGTAAAGGACCGTATCTACCTGTAGTCGGGCTTACTTGCACGCTTGCTTGCACGCTTACTTGAACGCTTTCTTGCACGCTTGCTTGCTTGCGTGCATGCATGCTTGCTTGCATCTTGCTTGCATGCTTGCTGGCATGCTTGCATGCTTGCTTGCTTGCCTGTATGCTTGCTTGCTTGATATCTTGGTTCTTTGGAATACTCTTGGTACACGCGAGCGAAGCCGCGGGCAAAAGCTAGTCTATATATATAAAAGAAGAAACTGACTGACTGACTGACTGACATATCAACGCACAGCCCAAACCACTGGGCCTAGAGATTCCAAATTTGGCATGTAGGTTCCTTATAAGGTCTAGGGGTGCACTAAGAAAGGATTTTTCAAAATTCACTCCCTAAGGGGGTGAAAAGGGGGTCCAAAGTTTGTATGAGGAAACAAGATTAGTTCGACTATTTTATTCGAAACTTCACAGAAGTACTCCTAATGGTAAATGAGTAAACACGTGTTTCAGGTTTTTTGAGAATTCAACCCCTAGAAGGGTGGAAAGGGGTAACAAAGTCTGAAAATCAACATGGGTGTTGTTTCTATGGTTTATCGGGTCGCTGGTTATGAAAACAACAACGGTTTTAAAATCCGACGTGGCGGATGTAAAATACCATCTCCCTAGATGGGGTGCGATGGGGTTGAAATGTCTAAATAAACTAAATGACTGTTGATGTATCAACGCACAGCCCAAACCACTGGATCTAGAGACTTGAAATTTTGCACATAGATACCTTATACAATGTAGGCATCCACTAAGGAAGGAATTTTGGGAATCCCCACGGGAACGGGAAAAAACGGGATGTATAAATTCGATTCCGAGTGACCCTATCTCAGTAACTATAATAACTAGACTCTTCAAATTTGATACACAAGTAGGTATTGCATTAATTAAAACATTAATTTCAGGATTTTCCAAAATTCTCACGGGGTAAAGAAAAAACGGGATTTATATATTCAGTTCAACGGGATCCTATGAACTATAATTACTAGACTCTTCAAATTTGGCATAGAAGTAGGTAATTATAATAGTAAAAAACTGTTTTAAGGATTTTAGGAAATTCCCACGGGATAAGGAAAACACGGGATTTTTCGTTTTACTGGTCGTAGAAAGCTGAAATTCGGCATGTAGGTTGCTTGGGGAGTGTTGAGAAGGATTAAGAGAGGACTTTACAAAATTCCCACGGGAACGGGAAAAACGGGATTTTTCATTTTGGTGATCGTAGAAAGCTGAAATTCGGCATGTAGGTTGCTTGGAGAGTGTAGCGTAGCATTGAGAGAGGACTTTCCAAAATTCCTACGGGAACGGGAAAAAGCGGGATTATTCGTTTTACTGGTTGCAGAAAGCTGAAATTCGGCATGTTGGTTGTTTGGGGAGTGTAGAGGAGCATTGAGAGAGGACTTTCCAAAATTCCCACCGGAACGGGAAAAACAGAATTTTTCGTTTTACTGGTCACAGAGAGCTGAAATTCGGCATGTAGGTTGCTTAGGGAGTGTAGAGGAGCATTGAGAGAGGATTTTCCAAAAATCCCACGGGAACGAGAAAAAACGAGATTTTTCGTTTTATTGGTTGTAGAAAGCTGAATTCGGCATGTAGGTTGCTTGGGGAGTGTAGAGGAGCATTGTGGACTTTCCAAAATTCCCACAGGAACGGAAAAAAACGGGATTTTTCGTTTTACTGGTCGTAGAAAGCTGAAATTCGGCATGTAGGTTGCTTGGAGAGTGTACAGGAGGATTAAGAGAGGACTTTCCAAAATTCCCACGGGAACGGGAAAAACAGATTTTTTCGTTTTACTGGTCATAGAAAGCTGAAATTCAGCATGTAGGTTGCTTAGGGAGTGTAGAGGAGCATCGAGAGGATTTTCCAAAATTCCCACGGAAACGGGAAAAATGGGATTTTTCGTTTTACTGGTTGTGAAAGCTGAATTCGGCATG
The DNA here is from genome assembly GCA_947563465.1 of Archips xylosteana. Classification (NCBI taxonomy): domain Eukaryota; kingdom Metazoa; phylum Arthropoda; class Insecta; order Lepidoptera; family Tortricidae; genus Archips; species Archips xylosteana. The sequence continues at coordinate 10,937,915 of OX387349.1, forward strand.
TACTTAGGTTGCTTGGGGAGTGTAGAGTAGCATTGTGAGAGGACTTTCCAAAATTCCCACAGGAACGGGAAAAAACGGGATTTTTCGTTTTACTGGTCGTAGAAAGACGAAATTTGGCAAGTGGGTTCCTTGGGGAGTGTAGAGGAGCACTAAGAAAGCATTTCCCGAAATTCTTACAGGAACGGGAAAAAACGGGATTTTGCTTTTTACTGGTTGTAGAAAGCTAAAATTACAAAATTCATAAGTTCACACTGTAATTAGGCCACAAAGGGCTCTTTAACCGAGTTCAGAAAAGGAGGAGATTATGCATTCCACTTTATGTATTTTTTTATGTAGGTATGTTTGCCGATTTCTTGGTCAATTGTGGACCGATTATAAAAAATACTTTTTTATTCGAAAGAAGACAATATACTCCTGAGATGGTTCCATTGTCACCAAATCAGGATCTGATGACGGGATCTTAGGGAAATAGAGGGCAACCCTCAAATTTTGTAGGCACGCATTACGTTTTTCATATATTTTCTCAAGCTATTTAAGTGTTTGCGTCTGGTAGACATCATCTCATGTAGATGAGCTGATGATGGAAGGTAAAACTCCTTAACGGTTAGAGTTGAGGATATTTTTTCAAATATTATAGGTACGTATAGACCGACAGTTGTATTCTTTCAGGTTATCCGGGTGAGCTGATGATGGAAGGTTAAACTCCTTAACGGTTAGGAGTTATAGGAAGTTTCTTTAAATATCTTATGCACGTATAGATCTTTAGTTGTATTCTTTCTGGTTATTTAGATGAGCTGATGATGGAAGGTATAACTCCTTAACGGTTAGGTCACACAACACCTTAACAAAATACTATAATATGTATAATATCAATGCTAAGTAGGTACACAGCGCTTCCAGTTACTCAAGTTTTCGTAGAAGGTAAGAAAACATTGAATTATACCTAATGCAGGAAAGAGGAAATTAATGATACGTTTTATATTATTAACAAACCTGGTTATTTTAGTACCCGCTTTCGAATAGTGAAAAACATTGTATATAAAGAAATACTGTAAAGGACCGTATCTACCTGAAGTTTAGTCGGGCTTGCTGCTCGCTTACTTGCACGCTTTCTTGCACGCTTGCTTGCTTGCGTGCATGCATGCTTGCTTGCATGCTTGCATGCTTGCTTGCTTGCCTGTATGCTTGCTCGCTTGATATCTTGGTTCTTTGGAATACTCATGGTACACGCGAGCGAAGCCGCGGGCAAAAGCTAGTGCTTAATAATCGAGCAATTTAGCAATATGTATAACAATTATGTAAAATGATGATGAAATAAATTATGTAATAAATTTACAGATTTCAGTAACCAAGGCCAATTATAAATGGGTATTATGTAAATAGGTTATTTTTAGGGTTCCGTGACGAAATGGCAAAAAACGGAACCCTTATGGATTCGTCATGTCTGTCTGTCTGTTCGTCCGTATGTCACAGCCACTTTTTTACGAAACTATAAGAACTATGCTGTCGAAACTTGGTAAGTAGATGTATTCTGTGAACCGCATTAAGATTTTCACACAAAAATAGAAAAAAAAACAATAAATTTTGGGGGTTCCCCATACTTGAAACTGAAACTCAAAAATTTTTTTTCGTCAAACCCATACATACGTATGGGGAATCTATGGATAGGTCTTCAAAAATGATATTGAGGTTTTTAATATCATTTTTTTCTAAACTGAATAGTTTGCGCGAGAGACTTTCCAAAATGAAAAAATGCATAACCGACCAATCACTCTTCTTTCTTCCGGCCGATCTTTTGTGCCACTAATATTTCTGAATAATATGAAGTTAATTAGTAAAAAGACTATTCGCTTCATGAATATAAAGGTTACTTCACCATTAGCCAAGAACGTCCACTGCTGGACATATAACTCCCCCAAAGAAAAATTACCTACTTCTGATAAGATCTTAAAGCATAAATAAATAAATATTGGGTCTTAATAAATATCGGGCATCTCTGAAATCAAGGTACGAGAAACAAAACCCGATTTCAACTCATAATATTAGTAATGACCGCGATAGTCTAAAATATTCTGATCTTAAAGCAGATTACAAATATTAAAAATGTTAAGTTATTATTTATGTTTTTATAGTCAGGTGGACAAACACAATACCAACTTTTAAACACGTAATAAAAAAAAAATATGATTTTCTTTAACATGACAGCTAAGTAGGTACTTACTTAGTTACAAAACTGCTAAGCGTTTTCACGAAACTAATGTTTGTATTTAATGTATTGGATTAGGTGCAGCAGTTTTACGTAATTAATGCTGATCGTACAAAAACACAAGTAAAAGAAAAACAAACAATACTACAGCGAAAACCTGCGAAGTCAAGTCCGATTGTGCAAGTTGTATTGGGTTCTGCACTTAATGCAGATCATGTTTAAAAAGGTACATCATAGAAAAATTCAAAGTTATCATTTGCACCAATTACTTCTGGTAGAAGGTACCTACACCTCTAGGAAATGTAGGCACAATTAAAATTTGTAGTCGAACCTAGTTTAATCGTGGCCCGTTGTGGATCCTTTTTTTATAATAAAGTACTGTGAGAAGTTACTGCATACCCACAAGACTCACTCCTATGTTATGGGGGACTTCAATGCAAACCTGAGCAAGAGAGGCGATAATGAGTTGAAAGTGGGGGAACTTCGATTATGGGCAACGGAATCCCAGGGGACACAGGCTGGCTGATTTTCTGGAGAAAGAAGGACTTTTTGTGATGATTTTTTCTTCCAGAAGCGGCCTTACAAGAAATGGACCTGGATGAGCCCTGACGGTTCTACGAAAAACGAGATAGACTTCACCATGACCGACAAGAGACGGGTATTATAAGCACGGAGCCCTAAAAACAATTCAAGGTGGTTTATCTTCTTTAAAATGTTGAAGAAAATGAAACTTACCTTAGTATGAGCGGAATGAGAACATAAAACGTTTGCAAAATTTTAACCCAACAGAACCCTAAGGAGAAGTAGGGAATTGCCGCAACTACCTACAAGGTGCGCGTAAATGTCTACTGGTAAGAAATACGAGAAAAGCTAATGATGCTATTTCCTCCACCCGGACCGCACTGCAGCTACAATCCGAATATAATTTTAAAAGGTGTACGCTGTCGATACTGAACACATAAATTTCTGCTGCAGTAAAATGATAGGCCATGGAATCAAACTACGTTAACTTGGTTATAGGGGACAATTCCAATACGATACTTACAAATCCAAATAAATAAATTAAAAATTAGAAACCAAGATTGCGGTTACTTAGGTATAGGTAGGTACTTGTATAAATTATGCATTATTATAGGTCCGTAAAAGTGAGCGCAGTCGTGGTTTAATTTTTTTATTTACTTAAATATATTACTAGCTTTAACCAGAGGCTTCGTCCACGTTAGAAACAGTTAAGTACCTTCGCAAGAAAACTTACGATCTTAAAGTTTGGTTTTAAAAAGGATATGGTAAAATTTTTAAAGTATACCTAAAGTTCGTTTGGACAGCGCCATCTATTAATTCAAATTCAATTTCCAACCCGCTCAAGGATCTTAAAAGAAAAAAATTCAGTCTGCACTTTAAAGCACAGTATTTATTTTTAAGCATCTATACTGTATGTATGACACTCGCGATATTAGGAAAATTTAATGACGTATCATAACATAACCAGAGTCGGCTCAGCCACTGAGCAGTTACGAGCGGACTTAACAACGGACATAAATACTCGTACAACAGCAGGCTTATTTGTTTAACGCGCTGACGCTTGCTTTCGCAATCACTATTTCTTTCTGTCAAACGGTATAAGATGGTGACAGAAAGGGATGGAGAAAGCAAAGCAGTAATACCTACAGTACCCGGCCATAAAGAATGCACATCGGTCTTTGGAAAAAGACTCGGCAAATGTCGGCTTCGTATAGCGTTGTCACACACTACTTATGTGACGTTTGTCAGTCGTTGTTCAGGTGCCGTAGGGTACGGACGCGTTCCGGTGAAAATATATAATATAGAGTTAATGAAACCCCCCAACTTTAAATTGTATGATGTATTACACTGGTAGACTAATAATAAATACGGCTGATAGTGACAGTGATATTGACCAAATTGAGAGCACAGATAGTGAAATGGGAGGAATTGAGATTTTTTGAAAATTTAAATTTACGAAAAAATAGGTGTCTTTTAATATACTATAATCTCGTTTTTGAAATGAAATGAAATGAAATTTATTTATTCACAATGAACACATGGTTACATAAGGTCTTAAATTGTATAGTATTGCTTCCCATGACATGTTCAGCCAAGTTAGGCATGTGAAAATTTGAGCTCAGTGAATCAATCACTTGGTCAATAATAATTAGTAATTACAACTATTCTGCCGCCTCAAGGAAAAAAACCATAAGTGACAAAAAGTAAGTTACGAGATAAATCCAAAAAACTTTGCATTTCTGTTTAATTGCTTTAACTTGAAAGTACAAAGTTAAAACTTTCGTTTTTAAATAAACGAATATCGCATAATTATTATGCATTGCAAACTTTTCAATTATCTCTTTATTTTAATTAGATATTTAGAAAAAACAGTTACTGTCTCGTAAAATAAATCATAAAAAATACTGTCACTAAGAATAAAGAACACAAGTGTGCACTTATGTTTTTTGTGTTAGCTTTGCACTATGATATCTAAGAAAAAAGAACATAAGTACACACTTATGGTCATAATTATAAGTTGGCCTCGGAGTTGAAAACACACAACTGAGTACTTGGGTTTTATTTATTTAATCTTATCTTGTAATAGGGATTCATAAAAACACAATGAAAAATCAAATTAATTTATTAAAGGTAAACAATGGTTATTTGTGATACGAGGTTGGTAAGTAAGATTTTACAAATGAGTTGACGAGTGATAAACCCGAGCCACAAGATGAGGGTTTTCATCGTCACGAGTTTGTAAAACTTTGCCAACCGTGTATCATACGACGTTTTTCAATACATTTGTGAAAAAATAGGCAATTAATAACACAAAATTGAAAAATAAAAACAAAACAACGCGAAGTTTTACAAAAATGAGTAAGTTTTGTTTTTAATTAGGTTAACTAAAATTATCAGGCAAAGGTTCGACGCGTTCAGCCACTGCGATTTTCTCGAATAAATAAAAGGTGGAAATCATTAAAATCTGAGGTAATTGAATTCAATGTAATTGTATGTCAACTGTAATTACAGTTTATAATAATTACAATCAATTTTGCAAATTCATTACTTAGTTTTGTATATTTATACATTTTTCTACGTATAAGTCGATATTTTTTATTTTTTTAATTTAAAACTCTTTGTTTGTAAACTTTTAAAATGGAGAATTAAAAAAACTTTTTTTTTATGTAAGAGAGGCCAGACAAATGAACTAGTGGGTCACCTGATGTTAAATGAACACCACTGTCCATAGACACTCGTAGCGCTTTACGCGATACCAGTGCGTTGTCGGCCCTGCAGAAAATTGTACCTACACTCGCCTCTTAAAGGCACCCAGGTCGTAACTCGATGGGAAGACCCCAGCGGGAAGCTCGTTCCAGATATTGCAAGTTTGTGGCAAAAAGACCGCTTAAAACGCACCGTCGAAGACCGCCATTCATCAACATGATGACGATGAAATGAACGCTTACGACGGGTGGATCTGTAATGGAACCCCGCAGCTGGAATGAGGTCAAAGAGTTCCTCAGAGCATTCCCCTTTGTAGATCTTATAGAACACGCAAAGGGAGCTAACGTCTCTGCGGAGAGCAAGAGGATCGAGTTTATCGGAGAGTGAGAGGTTGTCGACGACTCGGGACGCACAGCGCTGTATGCGATCAAGTGAAAGCAGCTGATATTGGGGTGCGCCAGCCCAGAGACAAAAAAAAACTGTAAAAAAATCGCACTAGTGCGGTAAAATGAACTTACGAACCATCCTTTCCTTTCTTTCGAATCCTTTGAAAGTTAATTTTTCGAGCAAATGTTTTGAAAAATAAATGAGATGCTTTTAGAGATTTTTGGGTAATTATAATAACAAAACTAAAATTAAACGTTATCAGTTTGCCCCAAGTACTACTAATTATATTTTGCGAAGTAGATAGTTGGGGTTCAGTTGGTAAGCTTCGGACCTGTGAGGAAAGATCATAAATATCAAAGGCCGATGGAGATCCATTAGATGGAGCATAGTCTTTGCCTTTGACAGAGTCATCTGAATCCTCAATCACACACTGTTTATCAGAACCATCTGAATTTAATTCAGATCTGGGACATAAATTAGTCTTTAATACATCGCAGGGCGGCCAAATCCTGTCCTTGAGGGGCCGGGGTGGGGACGACTACTAGCCTGATAAAGCATAAGTAGCAAAAACATTTACGAAACAAACCACAAGACCATATTTTTTGAAACTGATACTAAGCAGAAAAAGCATAAGATGTAATCATACGAGGTTGAAAAAACGTAACTTGTAACTTGTGCTTTTTCAGTATCCGAGATTTTTAATTGATGAAAATCGTAAACTAAAAAGAAACAGCATTTCTATCAACTTGTGTGTTTTTTGCATCAAATTTTTTTAAAAAACCAACAAATGCTTTTTCTTCTTATTATAAAAATGTTTGGCGCAAGTCGAAGACAACAATTTAAAAAAAACACAAGTGGTTACTTAAGTAGTTTTCTGTCTATGATCATAAATGTATATAGTTATGTCTTTTCTTCCTCCAACAGGAAGTAAAAGCAACAAAATGGCATGGACTTGTGCTCGTCTAAATCATGACCTGTAAGAGATATCCGAATAAATTCTAGACAGAAAAATCAAATTTTTTCCCGGAGTGCGAGGCTGGTAAAAAGTCAATTTAGCAAAAAATGTCACTTATGGTTTTTCTCCTTAAGGCGGCAGTATTATTATTATTATTATTTTTGACTATCCTTTTTCTAGTAGTTGCAACAACCCTTTATAGATATCAAAACTTTACATGTCATTAATTTGACGTAAACTAATTAAGTCCATGGAGTGCAGTATTTGTTTGATATCAAACGTAACTTAATAAATACGGCGATTGAAGGACGGTCGCCAGTGTTCGGAAATCGTCGTAAACTGCGAATTGTCTCTTGCTAAAGGCCGATGTGCATTCTTTATCGCCGGGTACTTGTACATGTTTGATTTATCAAAACAAGATAAATTCACATTTCTATTTAATTTGTACTTTAATAACGAAAGACATACCAGACATATAATCCGCGGTATTTAGACTGCAATTTCCTTTGATACTCGCAGTTTTGAGTGCACGAATTTGAATGCATGAATGGAATACAGAGTTCGGTCTACAGAACATTAACCATTTTTTTTTCTCAAAAATGTCAGTGAAGTCTTTATTGTTAACTAAGTATAGTAATATCAAAAATCAAAATGCGTTGTTGGTGGTCAATCTGAATGAAAAAAATGTTAGAGCGCTAAACTCTTTAACAATGTTGCATATCAATAGGGTAGACGACTAAAAAAAACTGTTTAGTCCGTCAGTTAGATTATTAAAAAATATTGTGCACGTATTTTTTCTTTTGTTTGACAAACAAAAAATGACGAGGATACAGTGCTTAGAAGTTTCGAGTGACGTCACTATATGGTACAATTTTTACCTAATAGTGACGTCACAAGCCCCCACTCCGGAAGTTTGATGATCTATGCCTTTGTCGATTTTTAATAATTTGATAAACCAAAAAATACATGTCCCATATTTTTCCATAATCTAACTGACGGACTAAATAGAATGACATATTTATAACCCTGTCGTCATCCCTATTCCATTGTAGTCAAGTTAACTAGTTTAAAAACATTACATTAGTCTGTTGATATTTATTAATTTATGAGTAATTGGTTGTCTGGAAGAGATCGCTTTTTAGCGATAAGACCGCCTATTGTCTACCTGAATTTTTTATTTTTGTAATGTTACTGTACTGTTTTTGGTGATCAATAAAGAATATTTGTATTGTATTGTATTGTATTGTAAAAAATGTAAAAACACCTACATAAAAATGAAGGCACTAGAATTTTTACACATAAATTAGAAAAATATTAGTTGGGCAACGTTTTTATTTGTGATTGAAATAGCTATTTTTTGGCTAGAAAAATACACTTTTTAAAATGATATTGATAATGATAACAAAGGCAGGTGGATTGTTTTGCTAATGCTTAATACTTTACTTTATGTCAATAACATTATTACTTATTTTAGTTTAATGTTTCTTTTTTCGATTATTGAGAAAAGCAATATATTCGCCTCAGCCAGAATCGCAATTGTGCTGGCTTCTTATCAAAACCAGCCAGCAATTGCTTATTTCGGCCTATGCCGAAACATAAAAAAAAATATATTCAATAATGTACTATTCCAGCCTACCCGTATTCATATTCATACATCGTTATCGCGGGGGCAAGAACAAATCAGTTAAAGAACATATATAACAGAATGTCTGTTAAGTATACGGATATATTCTGCCTACAAGTTCTAAGCATCTAAGAAGTTTTAGTAGCAAATAGTTTTCGCTGGAAAAGGTCAATAAAATTTGTCTTATATTTACTGTTTAAACGTTTACCTACATAGAAGTCAATGTGTCTACTTGAATAATAAGAAAACAGTGTGAAATTTTTATTAACATATATTTACTTGGATTCCATTTGGATTTCATAATGATCACAAATAATTATGTTCACAACACAGTTATTATTACGAATAATTAATAAATGACAATGTCAAGCAGGAAAATTGGCTGAAGATTTTGACGCTGCGATTGCGTAATTAATCTATTAAATGTATGTATTGGTTAATCAAGTCAAATATGGAGGTCTGATATAAGTAATATACCTAGTTAATAAATTTTGAACTCTTGATCATAAAGGATGCTTGATAAAAGTGTCGCTTCGGCTATTGCTAATTGTCATAATCTTTCAGTACTGACAAATCTTTTTTGGCCCCGCGATAACGATGTATGTTCATAATGCATGTAACTGAGTCGAAATGGGAGTGGACGGGAATCGCCTTCGCCGAAGAGTTGTTCCTGACTGCTACTGATAGAGAGGAATACAGGAAGCTAACGGCCAGAATCGAAGAGGCACTAGAAGAAGAAGAGTCGAAATATCAAAAGTAATCCCAAACTAAATCCCTTGAAAGATATCGTCTAAAATTACTAAATATGAAAGACATAACTACCTGGATAGTTTAAATGTGAAACTACCGTGAGAAACTCGTTTTAAGACGTGAGTGATCCGTTTATTTTCACTATACCTGGATAGTATTAGGAGCTATATTTAAACTAGAAGTGCTATTATAAATAATACCACAGGCTCTGTATCTTTATTCCAGGTGATGACTTTTAAGAAATAATATTTGTTGTTCTCTGTGCTTTTAGACATTTAATTTTATTTGTCAAGTTATCACCCTGTATCTTTAAGAGTGTTAGACAAGCGCATAGCGCTGTCCAAAGTTACATTTCCTGGATCCGTATTTTGTTTAACAATTGCACAACTAAGCAAACCGTTCGAGCACCCACGTTGAAACACAATTCCATTTGTTCCCGGGATCTTTGGCCTCCGCCATTAACATTAGTTAGCGAAAAAGGCATTACACGACAGTTAACCCCCTAGCTAATACGTACCGCTCTTTGGATGGGTGTAAGTGGTGTTTTACACAAACAAATACAGTGCGAAATTAACTGCCACGCCGGCCCGTTTCGGACGCGAGCTCTAACGCGGATAAAGGGCTAGGAAACCGTTTCACGGGAAACTAATTTTCTCTTATGCCTGTGTTTTGTTGCCGAAAGAACAGGAGTTACATTTATGCGTGAAAGTGTGCAACGCGGTCATAAACTTAGGTATCATGTAATTGCGTATAAATTGGAGTAACATAAAATAATCACAATTTTAATGTCCTTTGCTTTTAAATAAAAACAAATACGAATATTAGTTATTGCCATGTAACGACTGGTTAATCAGAGAAGTTAATCTATGACAATTTTTAAATGAGTTCCGTAAGTATGTTTAACATAACCGTGCAGTTAATTGATATATTTTTTAACTTTTGGTCATTTTGTAAATAATTCTGAATTAAATTACAAATACATATTATTTATTATACACGATAATCAAGTTTAACAAATATAATAAAACAGTTTGCAATAACCTGATGACCAAGTGACTATCATGCACCAGTGCTTCAAGTAAGATTAAACTGGCCCATACACTAGGCGCAGCCTGTCCCGTTGGTAGCCAAATAATTATTACGACACCGTGTACCGTTAGTAAGACAATTTTAATCTTGTTTGCAAAACAAATACAACTGAAAAAAAAGAAAGACAAATATTAAGATTTGCAGACTTGCGTGTATAAATAAAAAAAATATTACGTTGATAGTTAGTCAGTTGTTAGTTATTTAGAAAATAAAATGGTATTAAAATCTTCGTCTGCTAGTCAGCTAGTAATCGTAGTAGTAGTAACGTGGAATTAAATTTTTACACAACCATTGTCAATTTAATAATAGTTACAAAAATATACGTACTCGTAGTCTAGCTAAAAGTTATATAATCCAAAAGCTTTGGCAATTAAGTCTTTCAGACCAAATTGCCTCAGATCAGGGGACCTATCGCACGTCCTGCCTATTCCACTTTCCACATTGAAGAAAAAATGGATGGTGCTATAAATTAAATCACCCTGGGACTGCCCCGTCTACGCTTTAATTAACTTTTCAACCTAGAATTTTTAAAGGAAAAAAGTAACGTAAAATATCCACAACTTTATCAAGCACGTAGAAAGTTACACCTAACCCGATTGGAATCGTAAGAAGTTTAAGAACCAGCTTTACGTTAAACTTAGAAAATCTTGATTTGGAAAACGAACAACGATTTTTAAACCCTGCACTTTGACTCATTTATAATGTGTAGTTTAAGTGTTTAAGTTTCACATTTTCAAAGTCAAAAATATCTAATAAAACGTTATCAAAGAACTTACATACTTATGTAGAATGACGAAATAAGACTCATGTTAACACTCATGAGTCATGTAAAAAAAATTGTACGCAAATCCTTAAATAAGGATTTAATTAAAACAAAACTTAATTAATTAATTTGTGTAACGAAAGTTACCCAATTATAGCTTGTATGACTAACTTTCGTAACACAAAGGAAGCGATCGTGATTTTGTTTTTATTAAGCCCTTGACTACGTACATTTTTTTTTGAAAATTACCCATAAGACGGTAATAGGAGTATAAACTTTATTTAAGTAATGTTCGATTTATAAATTTTAGTAGCGTTCACTTAGTTAGGTCAGCGGAAGACTGCGTAGCACTTTGTCATGCCTCTACAAGGCTTCCACGCGCTACGCTGTCGTAGCTGTACCACAAAATAATGTGTAACAAAGAAACAACTCGTATTTTAACATTTTACGCCGCGGAAAATTACTAACGAGTAACTGAAACGAGAAAATAAATAAGAATGTCGGTAATATTGCACCAGCCCCGTTATATTTGACGTGGGTCGACTTGCATGTATCACCTTGACAGGTCGAGTATATTTCTGTCGCTTGAATAAATTATCGCATATTATATGACATGACGCAGAAATTTATCGTGTATAACATATTTGTAAGGGTTTGGACGGAAAGATTTAGGACACGCTTAGTATAAAATATTATGTTTAAAAAAATTCAAACGTAAAATAATTTTTTTCTTTCTATGAAACCTGTGTTAATTATAAATTGTTAGCTTCGAAAAATTCAGAATCAGAAACAGGAAAATTCAAAGATTCGAAACTCCGTCGACATTTCGAAACTGAGTTAATTGATAACCTCGAAGACTTACCTTTCATTGACTGTATCATTTAATTTATTTAAAGTAGGGCCAAGACTTAAAAGGAGGTATTTGTTGGTAAACAGAGGGCTAGTGGCAAACAAAGACGTTTTGGCTAAGGCAACGTAATATATTAGGTGCGAGCACGCGACCCGGCAATAAGTCTGCCTCGCCTAGTTCGCTGCTAGATAACAATTATAAATCTCACTAATACTTCTTACTGTCCACACTACGCTTTGTGATGTTATAAATATAAATCTGTGTTGGACATTGTATTCATTACGTGAGAGAAAAACAAATAGCTGAGGAATGTCGTAAAACAAGAAACAGAGTTACACATTTTGGATCTCTAAATGAATTAAGCCCAAGATGTGCAACCGGTATAATGTAAAATGAGTTAAATAAGGTATAAGAGTTATTGAATGCTAAAAAATTCGGCCAAGTGCTAGTCGGAGTCGTGGACCGAGGGTTCCGTGCAGATTTGTGGGTCTCTATGATACTCCAGTGTTAGCAGAGCCCTGCTCCTTAGCAAAATGTACGTAGTGTGAGGTTATTTTATATTGTATTCTATCACAGACAGAAAGACAAAAAATATATTTTTAAGATTTTTTCTCATTGGAGAATAAGAGATAATATCATACTAAAATAAAATTTTCTAGGACAACTAGAAGAACCCTATAAGTTTCACGTCAATTTGTGTTGAAACATCTTATTTAATGACTGTAGCTTTAAATAACATTGATTTAGAAGTTCTGATACACCAACTTTTTAAAGTCCACTCAAATACACATACCTACTCATCTTTACACGAGTTATGACTTCTTTACATTGTGCACACAAACTGAAATATACGACAAGAAGCGGATTAAGGATGTACAAAAAATTGCATGTAATAGAATATTCGCATCCTTTGTCGTGGACACGACATCATAAAGGCATCAAGAAGCCATCAGAGGTAGTAACAGGCTGTCCGCGTTGTAACGACATATTATGCTTTTATATTTTAAGCCATTTGGGATAGAGCTTGTAAATGAAACTACTAGCTTGCCTGCGCGACTTTGGCCCCATTGCAGAATTATCTACCCAGTGGGATAACAGCTCTCTAAGGCTAATAGTTTCTAAGCTAAGCCGCGGATGGAAGGACGGACAGACAGGCATCTTTCATCCACTCAATTTGACTGGTGAAGATAACGCTCGTGACTGTACAATATGTATAGGGTTTACAATCTATACATATAATAAATCTTCATACATATATTTTCAAACAGAGCTGCACTTCTACACTTTCCAACAAGTTGTAATGTTATTTTGACAGATCATCACTGTTCTTATAAGTAAGTATGCTTGTACAGCAAAGTTTTAAGGAACTTGTATATTTTATTCAAAGTCAATATTCGCCTGTCTCTATCGAGTACGACGGAAACGTCGCCGCGTACCGATGACTCTCCCGCGAGGCATCTCCATGTTTATATCAGTTTGAAACTTGACTTCACCGATCGGAATTCTTCCTTTTAAGTTTAAAAGAATTTTCGAGAAATAGCGGCAGCGTTTGAATAGAAATTTTACACGGCACATGTTCGACGCTGGATAAGAATAACAATCGGTTCCTCTCTAATGCAAAGTGAATTAAATGACATGCCAGTTGCAAGGTTGCCACGACGTCTTTTAAAGAACTGTATACAGTGTTTGGAGTCCTTGAGAGATTTAAGCAAATATTTTCAAAGCATGAACGGTTTATAAATAATTCTCTGTTAAATCTGTTATATTATCTACAATACGTTTAATGGAACTAAAGTTTAACAGTATGTACCTTATTGAAATTGCTGGACTGTAATTTGAAGAAGATCTAAATAAGTAAAGTATATACGTGTTGCACTGGACGGATATGTGTTTGTATTTACTTTTATTCGAAATATGTAACTTTGTCCCTTCCTATTTTTACCATTAACACTGATATTACAGCAAATAATTTATATTTATTTCGCAATTTTATAAACCTTTATTCTATGGTGTGAATTTCTCGCAATTTACACAATGGCAGTGTTCCAAGATAAAAGCAGATTCTTTTTTACTAGGACGCTTTTTTACGCCATTGTAAATCTTGCGAGAAGAATAGCCGTTTGTGTTCCGGAATGCTTGCCATGTCTGGATTATTGAAAATTTGTTCTGTTACATAGGATAAGTAGAGGTTTGTCGCGGGGTTAATAGAATTCATCTCTTTCGGATTAAGGTATGCTTAAAAGAGATCAATGTTCTTCTAATTTTATTGTTTAAGATAAATCATTTATTTCATGCTAAATACGAACTGAAACATGGATGCACAGAAAAAACACAGAAAAAGACCAGCTCCGGGAATCGAACCCGGATCCTCAGCATAACGTGCTGCGTGCGGTGTACCTAGGGGTAACAACCTAGGTAGGGTCAACAGCATAAATAAGTGGTCATTTATGTACCTTGTCGTTTTCAATCGTTTGACAATTTTGTATGACATTTCAAACATGACGTTAAAGTAACAAGGTACATAAATGATTACTTATTTATGCTGTTGACTGTACACCGCAAAATAAAAATACAAAAAGATACTTCATACCAAACTTGATAAATCATTTAGACTTAATAATTGTTCGTCAGTAAAATAACCCGGTGAAGGTCGCAGGAAATCTAATGGATGCGGGTGAAGCAGAACTGGTCATTGTGGCGTTCATTAGGAGAGGGCTATGTCCAGCAGTGGACGTCTTTGGGCCAACCAAGATGATGATGACGATCAATTATTTTTCTGTCAAAATTACTATATAGACGATGTTTACCATTGTCCTAATTATTTTTATTTATATTTTTTATATTTCTGACTTTGTCGATGTCTAATCTTAAATAAAAACTTTATCACATCTTAATTTATCTAATTAGGTTTAAACGAATATTTCTTGCATATTTATTTTTATCAGGATCTCGAAAATGACTCTGACGATTTTGATGAAATTTTGTTACGCATAGGTTTTTGGGGCTAAACAATCGATCTAGCTTGATTTTATCTCTGGGACAACGTGTCTTCGAGTTCTAATCCGAGCGCAGCTCAGTCGCCCAGACACTATATGGGTACCTATTTAATTTACCTTGTTTTAATGTATACTCTTTCATTAATACCACATAAATTCAGCTACCAGAAAAAAACATGACACTTTCCAAAACAGCATAAAAGTATTTGGTAATTCTTAAAACCCTACAAACTCTCAAGCATAAGTAAGGTAAAACTTAATGGCAGTCCTCTCATTAAAATGCTGGTAACAACCAAAATATCGCTGA
The DNA here is from genome assembly GCA_947563465.1 of Archips xylosteana. Taxonomy (NCBI): domain Eukaryota; kingdom Metazoa; phylum Arthropoda; class Insecta; order Lepidoptera; family Tortricidae; genus Archips; species Archips xylosteana. Next base: position 10,953,070 of record OX387349.1, read on the forward strand.
GTTGTCCACTTACTGAGAAGTGTGCTTCTTAAAAAGGTCCAGAGATGGCGGTTGAAAGTTCGCCTCTCATGATAATAAAGCCCTTGACTGAACCCTCTCTAAGTCGCACGTAAGATAAACGAGACTGCTCCTGTTTTGGTTGGAGAAAGAAGTGATACCAATTGGCTTAAAATCAATGAGATTTGAGTCCCTTTTTGGTTTTAATTAAATTTGAAGCCTTAAGCCTTAAGCCTCCCTAAGGTAAATTATAGTAGCCTACTGGTTTGACCTTTGGTTTCTCAAGCAGGTCGTTGGGTCGAGTTCGGGGTTGCACCTCTGAGTTTTTCGGAATTTATGTGCGGAATTACATTTGCAATTTACTATGAGAGCTTTGCGGTGAAGGAAACCTGCACGCACTTGCAAAGAAATTCAATTGTTAGTGTGAAGTTCCCAATCCGCACTATGCTGGGACTGCGGCTCATTCTAAGAAGAGGTCTGCAGTGTGACCTGGGTAACGTATACAGACCGAGGTGACGATAAAGGTAGGTAACGTTAAATGAAGTAGATTCATGTTTTGCTAAAAAAAAAATCCAAACATAAAACTATCCTTTTCTGTCGCGGTGCAAAAGCCAGATGAACGTAAAATCAAAAATTTTGAAATTTTTTTTTTTCTAAAACTGTTCTTAATGTGGTACTGCATGAACTGCTAAAAGGACGTAATCGTACAGTTGATATTTCACTACTTAGTTCCAAAAAAACGAAATGATATAAAAAGCTATTTCAATAGACCCAGCTAAACGTATTTTGAAATCCATTAAATTACTTGTAGTAAATTTGCTATCTTTTAGGGCCACAACAACGTATCAACCAAAAAACTATTCTTTGTGTAGTAGAATGCTGCTAGATTCATAATTCTACACGAACCATAACAACGTATCCAAGTACAATAATAATAAACGTTAAAAACATTTTCAAAAAATTAAGGGCCAGAGTAAAGTATGTCAACCAAATTTCAAAAAAATATTTATTGCTCGTATACTAGCAAATATAATTACAATATTTCTTAACTTTCTGAAAGCTGTATTGTGTGTGTACGTGTCAGTATTTTTTTTTCTTTTTTTCGTGGCATAGTCACTTACCAAGAAGCTCGTAAAGTTGAAAGTGGTAAAATTTCGCAGTTTTTTGGCTCTCCTGCACAATTTGAATAAACGATGTTACGTTCAACTGGTTTTTACACCGCGCTGTAAGCTTCTGCTCGCAATCTTTATTATGTAGGTACATGAAAAGCGTATTTGATAATTAAAAGTGAAATTTATTTAAGAAGTATACGTAAATCGTTTTTTGCTGACAATAATAATTACGTACCAACAATACCAATGTGGTTTAGTGTTTTGTTTCCAGATAAGGAAAATACTCGCATTATACAGTAATGTCCGACGTATCTCCAACCAATACTGAATTATTTATCCCCTAACAGTGCTCAATAGAACCCGAAGTACGGTTTGACGCCGATTGACTGCATACTTATGACTTGTGACTGATAGCCTCTTTTGTGGAAGCGACTTCTGCGCTCTTTGTATATTAAACGTATCATTTTTCAAACCACCTTTTCTCCGTGAAGTTAAATATTAAAGTTAAGTATTTCTCGATTCGCTGTTCAATGATTGATATAAACGATTTGAAACTTTTTAACGCTTATTCACTTAAGATATCATAGAAAGAAATTCTTTTTTGTCAAGATTTCATTGAAAGTAGCGTTTATTTTTAATGTTGTCATAAGATTTATCAAATATCTTGGGCCTGATCTTTTTTTTTATTTTTTTTTTATTTTAAGTACTTATATGTAATTATTAAAATAGTATTTACGTTCCTAGTACCAAATCGCTTGGACAATTCATAATCTAAGAATAAAACACAAACAATCAAAATATTTTTGTTTCCTATATTTCATTCATCAGTTTGTTAGACCATTAATCAAATCTTTGAAAGGATTAAAAAGGAATTCATTCAAAACCATCCAAAATACATTTAAAACAATTAATCTCGAGGCCATTTTAGCGTAAAAATCCATTTCTTTCCCGAATGCGAAAGCAATCCGGCAAAAACGTGTGAATTAAGGCAGGTGTTGATTCATATTTTTTCCACCTTTGGAGGACTAACGTGCTTATACCCTTTGAGCGCAAGCCGGGATATTCTTATCTACTCGATAAATTAATCAAAAACGGTGAAGTGCGCGTTAGTCTTGCGCACTGAGGGTTCAAGTAGGTGGATAATGAGGTTAAACAGGGCTTTCTTTTGTAGCGACTACTAGCGCCATCTAGTCATCACATAAGAAACTAATTTCTACAATCCTGCATCGCGCTATCGAAGTTTCTCAACTGGCTGCATAAATACAACTTCCAACTTTCATCCATTAGACTTCGGTCCCCAGGCATAACATCTGCCTGGAGAGAGATCTCTCTATTGTAACTACCCCCAAACTTTTTTTTCTCTTTAGGGCATGAAACTTTCAAACATATACGTTCAAAGAGCTTGAGACCCACATTTAGTTTCTATACTAAAAAGACGCCAATGAGATACTAAGAAGAAGATAATAACCAAGAAACGCATATCTCTGCAACAGAAGTGAACATTGAATCCTAGGTTATGTCGTCAACACGAGCGATCCGCACAACTTGAGGACGTGTTACACCTCACTACGTGACGCAGCACTTTTGCCGAAAGTACCGTGCATTTCAATTACACGTACGTCGCTACAGACATCTAAATATCGTAACTTGTAAATAAGTTTCGTGCAGGCTACTTTTATACTTACACGAAATAAGACACTTGAAATGGGTGAAAAATTATACCTACGAACAAGTAAAGAAACAAGAGACTGCAAATAAATGATTCTATCTTTTATTAAATTACATATTAGCTATTTTCCGCGACACTCTGTCTACTAGAATTTGTTTATCGCTGTCCCGCAGAAACTTAATAAATATGTGATTTTCCGGGATAAAAAGTAGGTAGGTATATTCAATATTAATTAAATCCGTCTAACCATTTAGCGTGAAAAAGTAACAAACATCCATCCATCCATACTAATTTTCACGTTTATAATATTAGTGGGATGGGATATACAACTAAACGTACAAAATAGAATTAAGTTAAAATACAGAATAAATGACTTCGTGAAATATGCATCTCTATCGAGGTCGAACCACGTTCGGTCACATTCCGTCTACTCCAAAACTCCGGCAGGGACAAAATCCGTTTCAAAGCTTGTAAACAAATCTATCGGCGAACCTGAGCTCTATGATCGAACGAACCACAAAATTCAATTACGTGGCAGACAAAATAAAAACGTCTCGGGCAGAGCTGCGCGATATATCGACGATTTGTTTCCACTGTAATTTTGCATCGCGTTTACCTGTATAACAAGTTATGTTTTTGATTGCAAGTTTTTATGGAAATTCTCTTTTAATACGGAAAATTTATTAATAGTGCTCTCACATGAACATGTAATATGTGTATGTCAAGAAGACAAAGCGAAGTTATACCTCAGAACTTTATTGAATTACTACTATTACTCGACTGCCGAAGGAGAGTAATTGAGCGTAGACTTTTTACCTACTTATTTATAGTATGGAATTTATGGCACGCCTTGCAGCCTAAACAGCTCGATGGATTTTAATGTTTGAGGCGTCATTAGATTTGTCTAAGTTACGAGAGTGACATAGGGTATATATTTTCCCGGAAAACCCATAGAAACGGGAATTGTACAGGAAACATGAATTCCCACTAGGTACTTATTTTATGATTGGAAAACTTCCTATTGAATTTGAGTTGAAATTTGGTACTCGTATCGACGGTACTCTGACTCCACCTCGTATATGAAAATTTGGCAAAATTGGGATAACCGCATTAGATCGTGCATAATAATATAACTTTGACGTTCCAGTCGGTTACCTAAAGACTAACATGCAACGTAAAAAAATAAACTTTAAACATCTATATTTTTAAGAATTGTATGCTAAATATAGTAAAAAAAATCAATAATTTAATATTTTAAATTACATAAAACTGACCCGTGACTCACCACTATCTCACCTGATGAAAAGTACAGATGAGGCCAAGGGTGTATCTCACTGGTTCAGAAACAGCCTATTTACTCTAACCTTGAAGAACCCTATCTGGGTTGATTTGAACGACGTATATTTTAAAAGTTCTTTAGCTGAAAATATAATTATTCATGCATTATGGTACACCATATTGGGCGGCCAGATAGCCTAGTTGTTAGAGAACCTGACTACGAAGCTTGAGGTCCCGGGTTCGATTCCCGGTCGGGGCAGCTATTTGTGTGAAAAATACGAATGTCGAGTCTTGGATGTTTAATATGTATTTAAGTATGTATCTATCTATGTAAGTATGTTTATCCGTTGTCTAGTACCCATAGTACAAGCTTTGCTTAGTTTGGGACTAGGTCAATTGGTGTGAATTGTCCCGTGATATTTATTTTTATTTACCATATCGAAAGTTAAAACGACACTGAAATTTAGAAATACGAAAATGCTACGGCATGGCACTTAAAATTTCACAAAATTTAATTAAACTTCCTCCGAGGTAAACTGTTTACTGTGCCTTCTGTACTCGCCGTTCACTTTGGCGCATTCTAAAGGTATTTGATTGACTTTCGGAAATTAATGATTGATACTTGGTTTGCCCTTTCGACAAAGTTCACTTATATTGTTTCGAAGAAAGTAATAATTTACATTTCACTTTGAGTGTAGAAGGTTAATATTTAATTATGTTTCCATGCAGCTTGGTTCACTTTAAAATTATAATAATTGATTGATTCGTGACCCTTTGTTTCTTTAATTTTTTCATTAAAAATGTAGCGGTGCTCATAAATTATGAGGTTCTGATTTATACAGCTGATTACTTCCAGAAAATCATTTTATATAAGATTTTTTAAACCTTCTTTTATTTTACTATTTACTAAATTGCCATAGAAATTTAGAAAACGTACACCAAACCACGGTCTTCATTTATTTTGTACAAAGAATGCTCGAATAAAATTTCATGCATCTAGGATCTAGCGGTTAAATTTTCAAGCTTTTACATGTATCCCGTGTGAGTAGGTAAATATTGAAACAAAAAGCAGTTTCCTATGTTTTAGTCCAGATGTCCAGCAAAAATATATCAGCTTAAAGTTGGGATAGTTTGATTGAAAGTCAAAGTCGTCACAATATTTTGAATCAAAAATTCCGCTGAGAAACCTTTACTCAGTTAAAATAATTACTCTCATTTTTTTGGAAACTAAACTAATCGTCAAACTTTTGGAAAATATAACATAGAAAATATTTCAAATTAGTCACCTTTTGCTTGGAAAGCGAAGAGCTCGCGAGTTTTCCTTTGGATGCATCGTGAATTTTGCAAGGAATAAAACGTTGCTAGCTCCAGCATTGTGAAATATGTCAGGAAAATAATGGCGCGCAACTTTCGTACGAGGCTGTTTGGTGAGATAATGTCTAGAGATGAACGCAGAATTGCTCAGTACCCACTGTGACAGATTCTGCTCTTTTATGATACGGTTCAAATTGTATTGAAAATAAAATTATTCACTGTTTGACCACGATATCAACTTTAAAGCATTAGAACACTAAATCTGTTACCACGAAAAATACCCGTTAATCATCTGTTTAACACAATAGATATCAGTTCATAGAAATGTTTCATCTTAGGCATGTTTAATAATATTTTGTCTTTAAATTTTATTTTTATTTTTTACTTTGAGAGGGAGGCAAACGAGCAATCGGGTCATCTGATGGAAAATGGTCACCACAGACATCAACAACTCAAAATAAAATTATGCAATTTAGCACAATTTGAAACAAAACATCTTACGATACTACGGGTAATTACATAATTAATAAATATTTTTACTTACTACATTACTGTACATAAAAACTAAAACTTAACTTAGAATAAAATAAACGTAAACAAGATTTTCTGCCTTTTCCCAACTGTTTCATTTGCCGACTGTTTCATTTGCTAAATGTTTATTTTTTCTGAAACTGTAAACATTTCAGGATTGTTGTAAAACAACAGGATCCTACAGGATAGTCCTGAAATATTATATCCTAAATAGTTTACAGTATAATTTAGGATATAATTATTTTAGTTTTACACTTGGTCAAATAAATTACAACAGCATTCTAAAAATCATTTTCAACAACCTTGCCTCGTAAGAATAAATAATAACAGAGTAGAAGGGAAACTCTCGCTCCGGCCGGACTCAAGGTCACGATATTAGAGTACTCGCTAAGCGGGAACTCAGTCAGGGTGTCACGGCCGGCGTTGCTGCACGCGCGTTTGGCTGTTTAAGTGTTTACTGTTTGCGCGTTCGTTTTATAACAATGGCGTCAAGTTATTGTGGTGTATTTGGGTGTTTAAATAATGGAAAAACGATGCCACACTTAAGTTTTTTTAGTTTGCCACAAGATGATGAGCGGTAAGTAATATTTTCTAAATATTATTTCGTTTTCGTAGCTAATTAATCAAAAAGACATGAGTAGTTCTTTTTGTGTAGCCAATTGTTTCACACAATGGTAAAATTTAGTTTAAGAGTAGGTACCTACAGCATTTTATTGCTTTTCGTCAAATCTTCAATAGCCCCGCCATCGGTCGTTGACCTTTTCTCGCTCGCCTCGCCTCGCGACGCGATCGCGCAGCGCAGTGGCCAGTGGCGCAAATTTGATTTCAAAGTAAATAAAAACTTATATTTTAGCGATATTATCTTTAGACGTCAGTAATATTTAACAGTAAGCAACCCTAGCAACACGCCTGGACGACAGAGGGGTGTAACGACGAGAGGGGGGAAGTAGGTATATAATTGGCGGCGTTTTGGACGCGGTCAAAAGAGATTCCCTTCTACTCTGTTATTATTTATTCTTATGCTTGCCTGTCCTTTTGTGAATGTTGCTGTGCGAATTCAAGTGACATCGCGAAAAAGCGATTCACACTTAGGAATTATTATTGCTGTACCTAATTGTATCCTATTGTTGTTCCATTTATAGGTATAGATGATAGAGAAATGCATATATCGATCGTATTGTTTTAAAAGTTCTTTTAATACTTTTTCATATTAATTAACTCAATATTACACGGCTTACTACAAAAAATCTATGAATACCAAGCACGTAACTAGGTGCAGCACGTAAAGAAAATGTATTAATCCTATTTAACACAAGACTGCACAGAAGAAAACGGTTTCTTACAGTAGAAGAAATACCCCGTGAAATTAACTCCTGCATTCAGTTCACAGACGCCGGACACCTTTCAGGTGAGAGACAAACGGCCGGGGGCTGCGCGGCTACTTACACGAATGAAAATAAATAGTAAAGAAGCTCTAGAAGCTACGAGTTTATAAAGTTTTCCGATGAACGTATACATTTGTAATTAATCTATCCAAAATTTGGAATAAATAAATAAAATAAATAAAAATATATATCACGGGACAATTCACACCAATTGACCTAGTCCCAAAGTAAGCTAAGGAAAGCTTGTGTTATGGGTACTAAGCAACGGATAAACATACTTATATAGATAGATACGTACTTAAATACATATTAAACACCCAAGACCCGAGAACAAATATTCGTATTTTTGATACAAATATCTGCCCCGACACGGGAATCGAACCCGGGACCTCAAGCTTCGTAGTCAGATTCTCTAACCACTAGGCCATCTGGTCGTCTAAAATATGTGTGTGGTATGTCATTCAATAACGATAGATGAGTGAGTAGGTAGAATAGAACACTAAAGTATCTAGGTAAGTTTTCTACATTTTGAATTTTGTGTTGTTCTATGGAATTCGTCAAATCATCTGATTGAATTATTAAGGACAACCCAATTCTAATAAAAATACAAACACGTTATGATATTGATACTGAATCACATTCAAAATTTGGTTGGTGACTAAAAATCACCTTGTAAGTATTATGTTGTATTGTAAATATATCCTGATTTCTCAGGATTTGCATGAACTCTGAGTTGGTATACATTACAATCGCTGAAGAATTTTTAAGACCCTGACGAGCTTAGAAAAAATAAAGGTTTTGAATATTTATTTGACTGTTTCAACTAAGATACCATACAAATAAAAATAAATAAGTTCCTAAGAATATTAAAACGAGAAGATCCGTCATAGAGCTAAATTGACTAACATAACCTATTAGCAAATTGTGCACATTGTAAATATGTATGTGACATTGAAGCATATTGTTCCTTAAACTGAGATGGTCGTCGGTGCCAATAAGTACTGGATTGGCAACCAAAGATGACTAAAAATATTAAAAGTTACGATAGCACGCAATTATTCGTAAGTATCTAAAACTTTCGCTTTTTATAGCTACGAGTGAAGTAAATAAAATTACATAAAGTTTGAAAAGAATACCCTTATTACTTTCACAGATTTCATTTTGAATGCTCTGGATAAGGAATATCAGGTTGACGCCGTGTATACTGATTTCTCAAAAGCAATTGATAAAATTAACCATACCCTGCTTCTTCAAAAATTATATGATATCGGTATACACGGTGATCTTTACAGATCGTTCATCACTTAATAGTTCAAGGCATCTTGTTTACGCTGATGACACAAAAATATTTAAAATTATTAAAACAAACAATGACTGCCTTGAACTACAACGTGACATTGACAGCTTTGCTGCCTACTGCAACTCTAACCAACTGCTTCTCAACCCCGATTGACACAAAACGCAAATTGAAAGAATTCAGAATAAATTGTTCACTCAATTTCCGCTATGGTCTGAATCTGTCTGAAAGTACCAGCAGAGGTCTCGCCCCGTTAGTCGAACGCCGTGTATATATAGACCAAATGTTTTTATACAAGCTTCTAAATAATTATATTGACTCTCCTAATCTTCTTCAAGAGGTTATTTTTAAATTGCCTCGCTATATTCCCACTCGCTATCCTTAAATTTTCTATATAAGTTTTTGTGGTTCAAATTTTGCCAAACATACTTTCTTCCGACGAGCATGTCGTGATTATAATGTTAAATTCTCAAATTTAGATATTTTTTCACTATCATTTGGTAAATACTCTAGCATTCTACGAAGTTCAATTTTTTCTTAATAAATATATTGTATGTTTCTTCTATGTAACCAGCAATACATTATTTGCACGTAAACTTTAAGTCCCTGTATGGTGACAGTAAAGACGTTTAAGAAGGTGCCCTGTCTCGATTTGTTAATTAACTGCGTATCCGTTTATTTTCTATGGAACTTAAGATCTGTTTGTTGTTACTTAAGTTGATTTATGTTGAAATGTGACTGTTTGTTTCCTAAATAAATTAAAAAAAAAAAGTGGTCATTTCGTAGGTAGACATTTTTTTAGAAAATTTTAATTTTACTGGATTACTATGAAATTTAGCAAACCTAACTTAAACCGATCTGTATATATCCGATCAAAAAGGTTTGCCTAATTAATAGTTTCATCAAAAATTCATTATATATTTCGTCATCCCTTAACATTTTTACACTTAACGTATTTTAACACATTCTCGAAAAATCATAATTTGTGAATGTTGAATAGGTGCACCCCATCCACGTAAGGCCTCGGTTTCTGTCTGGCAGCGCGACGGGCGTTCATAAAAAAGACAATTTCCCTTATTGCCGCAATCTGTTACACATGCTCCTGGCCGGTTATGTCTGCAGCCCTCATAAACGACAAAGTAAACCATAATTTATTGCACAAATTTAGGGTCAAACATAACAGCATAAATTGCCCAGTATATTATTTCAGCAACCGCTTTACCGTAAGTTTGACTAAATTTGAAATTTATGAAATGAATTATGATTAGTCTTTGGTCTGTTGCTAATTGATACAGGTTGGTTAGATATTTTGTAACTAGCTTATTTTAGTAAATGCATTAAACCAGTAATAATAATTAAAAGCAGTGAAAACGGATCTTTTTTATTAGAAAATTGTGTACTTGGCTTTCGACCAATTTTCGTAGTCCATGAGTGTGTAACATTTGTACATAAATTTATAAATATCACGTGTACTTATTAATAATGAAAAACAATGACTATTTAAGAGGAGGCTTACCAATACGGAGACGCTTGGAAGTTTAAATTAGTCTGATCAAATTTAAGATACTTAGTTGAAATTAAATGACTCAATGTATGGACGTCTCAAATTAAATAAGACTTATTAAAACAGTTGATTCGAATTAATCGATCACTTGCTTGTATTATATTGTCTACCATATACTGAACAAAAACAGTAATTTAAGTATCGCTTTTAAAATTTTACCTTGTAAACAGCTAGACCATATACCTACAGGTTTCTTAATGGAAAGTGGCTCTGTTTCCCAAATAATTGCACAAATTGTCAAACGCACGATGTCAGATTGTGCGATATACTAACTACGAGTATTTACGTGAATCCGTTGTTTTGCATTAGTTACAAAAGTTATTTAGAATATTTATAATAACCAGCCTTACTTATTCTGCACTTGCGGATAAAGTCTACTTCGCCTTTGAATTCAAGCTGCTCTGCGGTAGCCTTGGCCTACTAAGTATTTACTTGTGTAGCTTGCGATGGGCAAGCTAAGCTTTATCCCAAGCCGATTCAATAAATGCATTTATCACATTATTACAAACAATTATAAAAAATACAACGGTTACTTAAAACATTTATAAATTAATTGAAAGGTGGCTAATTACATATAGCTTCTTATTTTGCAGCCAATGATTTTATAGTTTTGTAATTTATCGTCACCGGGCTTGCAGTTTTGGACCGTATTTCATTAATCAGCAGCAGCAGATCTTAAAAATATTTTTAGATATTTTTCGTGAATTTTGTATTATATCGTAAATGTATATATTAAAGTGAGACATTAAATTTTCCACCCTTTTTATATTTGTATTTTTTTAATAAATCGTTAGCAATAAAACGTCCAAGTGTCATCAAATCAATCTATGTTGTTTTTTTTTTTTTTCTTTTTTTTATATAACTTGCAACACCTGTTTGTTTGTTAAGGTGGAACGGATATGAAAATAAAGACTTGGCTTAAAGGTCCAGTTACCAGGCCATAAAATTCCAAAAAAAAAAATAAGGTGGAACGGCACGCTCTAGGCGCGAAATTCAAAATTTTTACAGGTTTTAATTTATTGTGGGTAAACGGTGTAACTGTTTAACTTAGTAAAACAGTGTTCTTTATATTATTGTGTAAAGCTTTTTAAGAATAAAACTGAACTGTTAGCTTGATATAAAAGTTGTCAAACATAGAAATTCGGACTTTCAACGCTTTGACAACTTTTATTTCAAGCTAATAGTTTTATTGTTAAAAACTTTACACAATAATATAAAGAACACTGTTTTACAAGCGCAAATACCATATGAAGTTAAACAGTTACACCGTTTACCCACAATAAATTAAAAACTGTAAAAAGTTTGAATTTCGCGCCTAGAGCGTGCCCTTCCACCTTAAGGTCAAATCTTGCAACTCAAATTTCACCATATTCCCTGTGGCCAGATTAAATTGTAAATTAGTCAGTTAGTTATTATTATTATTTATAATTTATAATTATAAGGCAGGCAGTTGGGAACAACTGATAGGTGCCTGTATCTGGCTGTTGCTTGGTCAAGTTTCTGTTCATTGATAGTTATCCGATAGATATCGTATATTATTTAATACTATATATAAAAATAATAATACTACAGCATTTAATTCGAATCGTTATCGAATTAATATCCTATTATTATGTTCAGTTTACCATGTAATAAAAACCACCACAGTATGCTTAGTATAAGTTTTACTTCACCAAATACTTCTCGATCGCGTTTACGTAAAAATTTCAATTCTATGGAAACATGGACGCGCGCGCGCGGATGCGCTGTCCATGTTTCCATAGTAATTTTTTTTTACGTAAACGTGATCGAGAAGTATTTGGTGAAGTAAAACTTATACTAAGCATACTGTACGCTTAGTATAAGTTTTCCTTCACTTCAATACTTCTCGATCGCGTTTACGTAAAAAATTCAATTACTAGGGAAACATGGACAGCGCCTCCGCGCGCGCGCGTCTATGTTTCCATAGAATTGAAATTTTTACGTAAACGCGATCGAGAAGTATTGAAGTGAAGGAAAACTTATACTAAACATACTGATCTCATAAACGATTTCCAACGTGAACAGTTCAGAAAAACAACTGTTCTTTGTGAAGTGCAGGATTTATTCAATTCATTCAAGTTTTTTTTTTGTAAATACATATTTTTACGTAATAACTTAATTTTTTACTTTCTGTGTGGTCAAACTCGCTCGAACAAAACACCTATACCTACCACACTAATAGAATCTGATTTGTCAAAGAGGTTTTATGCTCATAGACTAAATTATGTGTAGGGTGACAATGATTTTAATTAAAAAGTGATTTTCCAAATAACCATTATTTAAAAGAAATGTTTTGTTTCATGTAACTCCGACTTAACCTTGGTACACACTAATTGAATATTATAACGGCACCCTGGCGATGCTAGGATGCCAAGATTGGTGCAAAAATACAGCCGCCAAAAAAGCTTATAGTACATTATATGTTAATTATTTTTACCAAAAACTTGTTATTAATGTATTCGGAATTGCTGAAAAATTAAGCCATTGCCTTGAAAAATACCAGTTGAACTTTTGAAAGTCTGAAGCATAGCTCTTGTTTTATTCATGTTCTGACATGTGGCGCTCTCCGTTGTGTACAGGCTTTCTTCTCTAACAAAATAAACAACATTTGCTTCGAGTTGAGTCCTTTGAGAGTCTGCTCCCTGTTCTGATGTTTTATGAATGAGTCTTTATGCACTTACGTTCCGTATGTATTTTTTGATAATGTGCAGTTTGAAACATAGGTCATTTGCAGAAAAGCACAGAATGTCGTGTTGAATTTTTTAATTCACGCCAGGGTGAGACAAAAATTAGTAAAAAAAAGTTAGAGTAATTAAACTCACTCAATATTTGCGATAGTAGATAAACGTATCGCACAAATTTGGATCACGCTTTTTTGTTTGTTTTTTTTTTGTTTTTTTATTTTGTTATTTTAGGCCTTATTAATTTCGTCAGGGAAATAATTCTAATTTGAAGACAGTCAACTACGATATTCCTTTATCTACTAGCCTAAGGTTCAATATAATTTGATAAGACTTAATACATCAAAGACTGTTTTCGCTTACAAGTCAATATAACCGGATCGATTTTTTTATTATTTAGAAACAGATATAAATATTACAGAACACGCCCTTGGTGGAGACTATAGGTGAAGACAGCGACTAAAGTAGTGTAAAAAAATTTCGGCAGAGGTAGAGCTGCCTACGTCTAAAGAAAAAAAAACTTTTTGCTATATGCACACAATCTTAACATTATTTACTGGTTACACACCACATTCAAAGGTCTTTCCAGGGTTCAAACACTAAATAAACTATTTTCGATCACACATTCGAATTTTTTTTTAAGATTATCCCCACCACTAACGCGTAGGCCGTGCCCTTTGTCAAGGAAAACTGTACCCATCTCTTTCACGCGCAGAAAAATTTCAAGTGTTTTCAATCGTGTCGCATCGTTTTCATTTCTTTTTTGCTCTTAAATTTTTATCTCTACACTCTCTTGTCTAAAGTTGAATATTCCGCTTACAAAATAGCTGGACATGCTGGGTTTTGGAATCAGAAACCTACGCTTTGTAAGCATTGTCTTATGCAAATGTCTTAAGATATGCCTGAAGCGTTCAATTTTGAGTCTTATGTGTTGTAAAAAAGATACCTTTTCCTGTTAATGTTGAGCGCTGTGATTGGTCGTTTGGTATCGAGTAGGATAGTGGGAAACTTGAAAGGTAGGCAAGCGGGAATGCGTCGGCTGTAGCGAAACGAGCCTTCACTTCAGTCGCGCCGCGCACATGCTGGCAAGTGGTCAAACTCGGAGCTCGGGATTAACATAAAATGGCGGGAACTTTACGATAAATTACGAACTTCTGTACGTACATATCCCTTGGAACTTCTACAAGTATTTTTTTTTTTATGTTGTGTAGTTACTATGCAATATTTTTTTAAGAAAGGAACGTTGCATTAAAGTGTCTGAAAACCTGAATATCGAAGCCTGGTTTACATCAAGTATGTATAATTTTTTTTAATTGAGTTATGTATCTTGCGAAAATACCTACATAATGTACGCAAAAGTGAAAAGCTAAGTAGGTATTTCATTTCTTTTTTTTACAATAAAATAATTCGCACGCTTAATAAAAAACTGCATCAATTCGAATTATTCTCATTTCAAAACTAAACTTTACGTAAAAAAAATAAGGTTTAGTTTTGAAATAAGAATAATTAAAATTGATGCAGTTTTCTATTAAGCGTGCGATTGTTCTTAGCCTTTTCAAACATACAAACGAAGGATGAAAAAAATACTAAATTCCTGCATTGTTTATGTTGTTAATTCCTTCATTGTACATTCATATTACGTAAAAATTATCGAAATTTATACATGATTTTGTCTTTTATTCACATTTAATTGTTTAGTCAACTAGCTAGTTCAAGTATATATATGGTACAAAATTTAAGTGCTGATTATTGTACTATAAAGTTCACTTTTTAAAGATACTTTAAAACTATATTAATTAAACTTACGTTGAATGGTGTGTGGACGCATTAAATAACATTTGATAAAAACTTTTCTAATTTATCTAAAATAAATATTAATTCGATCCTAGTAAAGTTGACCAAGTTTTTATCAATGTGTTCTACACAAAAGACTGATCAGTTTATCAAAGGTGGAAGCCAGCAAAGCATATATTTGTGTTCCATGTCCATCTATGTGAAGTTTTGTTAAGTAACGTAATAGGCGTTTTGGTTTTTTATACTGTAAGCCTATTATTGTATTGTTTTGAATAAAAAAATAAATAAGTGAATAATATAGATTACTAGTTGCTGCCCGCGACTCCGTCTGCGAAGAATAGGGGTAGGTATACAAAAAATAGCCTACGACTGGCTACGACCTATTCTCCGACCTACCGAATATAGAGAAAAAAGTTTCATACAAATCGGTCAAGCCATTTTGGAGGAGTTCGATAACAAACACCGTGACACGAGTTTTTTTATACAGGGTTATTTTTAATTCACTGACATCCTCTTAACCCTGAATTCCTATCACTCAAACAAATGTTTTTTGTTTTACAACTTTTTAAAATGAAGCACTTTTTTTCCCATACAAATACACAGAGTATCGTAAAAATAAGAGGAAATCTCAAATTTTCAAAACGTTACTACACCAAAAATATTAAGTTATGACAAAAGCCGTAAAACAAAAAACATTTGTTTAAGTGGTAGGAGTTTAGGGTTAAAAGGATGCTAGTGAATTACAAATAACCCTGTATATTAGAGAAGAGATAACCCTTAATTTGGCAGTGTATAATGTAGGTATTCAAATAATTCGAGACCTTTTTTTTCCCAGTTTATTTTTTTTTTAGTAGGAAGATGAACCATTAAATTGATAAAAAAAATAATTCATGACACTGACAACCTCAACAATCCGTTCTCAACATAATGACATGGCAAAGGAAGAATGATGCACTTTCTGAGATAGTTATTGTTGTTTTTTCTTGTTTTTCTCTATGACGCATGCTGTATTATTTCTCAATTTACAGCACTGTAATGTATTTCGCATCAGTTTTTATTAAAATTACACTAATCAACTGAACCACTAATAATTATTTCGCTTCAAACTTGTTCTATGATGTGTCATTCACTGCCAAATTCACAAAAAAATTGTGTTGTATGGTGCAGCATACACTGCCAAATAGTGACAAATAATAGAAAATAAAAAATAATACAAATAAAACAATAAATTAAAAAGACACAACAATTAAGCCAATTTCTATGTTTCATCACTCAAGGAGAAGTCGCCTCTGCTCGAAATTTACCCATTCATCTGTATGTCGTGGAATATTCGCCTGTGTTTTGTAGCTGGAAAAATAATTGAAATTAACATTTATAATACCACATAAAACACTAATTAATTCGTCACCAAGTTTCTTTTGACATAATTGTATAAGAATTCGTTAATTTTAGTTTTTTGATAATTTTTTTGCAAGCTATTTTTTTCAGAAAAAAAGGTAATTGAATCGATTTTTCTATTTTATTATGTCGAATATTGTTATTTTCTCTATAAAAGATAATTATTTATTTCGTTTTATGCAATTTCTTAAATAATAATCATAATCGTTTGCAACAAATAATTATTTTATTTTTCCCATGATAAACACCCTTAATTTGGCAGTGTAGGTATATCGTGTCATACATGATTTTTTCTCCAAAATAAGGCAAATAGGTTTTTAAATATTTTCCCATGTCTAATAAGAGCTATGTAAATTCGTTAAAATAATTCAAAATAGAAATTTTGTTTATTTTTTTGCCTGCCAAATTAAGGGATAATGTTGTACGGGACGTTAGTCCCGCTGGTTGACACAGGCCTATCGGAATGAAGGGGAAGGGGTGTTACAAGTTTGACCGCTATGTGTGTGTGTGTTTGTCTGTGGCATCATAACTCTTAAACGGGTGAACCGATGTGCATACGGTTTTTTTATTTGACAGCAGGTTCTTTGGCGATGGTTCTTAGACATGTTTTATCAAAATTGGCTAAGCCGTTTTAAGGTTATCAGCTCTTTTGTTAGTTGCGGAAGGGATTTTAGACGCATAATGGGCATTACTTTATTTTCAAGCATTACCTAATTGCGTTGGGGGTTTTATTTTTTTTTTAATTTTCTATTGACTGTTTTTAATAAAATACAATACAATGACTCTTTATTGTACACCACAAAGAAAACGATACAGAAAAATAAGTACATACATAATAGATAAACGCTATTTTTTTTACTTCATAGTACAATTATATTCGGGGCGCAATTGCATAACAAAGTACATACAACTTATATTACAAGCGGAACTCCCTTTCTAGTTGAAGCGAGAGTTCCGCTTGTAATATTAGTTGTACTTTGTTATGCAATTGGGCCTATTGTTAGGTTATTACGTCTACAGAATGTTACAAAAATACCGCTAAAGCGGAAAATCGAGAGTCAATATAAATAACAGAAAAAAGTATATTTTTTTATCAACAAAATATCATTGACGTGCACATCCGATTTAATTAGAACTATATAAAGAGTTAACAAAGTTAGTGTTTACATCTTACATAATATCCCGAAGTGATTAATGACAATAATTATAGAAACAAACTCAATACCCTACTAGTGACCCTACTACTAAAATAGTCTTTGGGCAAATCCAGTTGACTGATATGACAGCCTACTACTATACTTCATTTAATTTAGAATTAGAAACCACAATAACATTATATTGCGTCTGGTCAACTATTTCTTACCTAGCAAATAGTACAGTACAATAGTCTGGGAGCCGCAAAAAAAAAATTAATGTCACTTTATTTGCGTGTCGTCAATTGTTACTCTAGTACTAATTGTAAAGAGGGGTGCGTCCCACGAGATATAACTACAAAATATCTAATTTCATATTATAACGTTCATAAGATATAATGAACGTTAGCTATAACAGCAAAAAGTATAAACTTTTAACGTATAACGCTTAAATTATATAACGTTATTTTTATATAACATCGATTTGTATAAGATTTATATGGACTAATTTCGTTTAACATAACAAACATTAGGTATAACAGTCATGATATACATATAATAATATGTGTAAATGTTAAATTATATGGCAACGAGCGAGCGAAGCGGGCGAGCAAGACTTTTCGGGGCAGAAGCGACTTGGATAGGTTAGGTTCAGGTTTAGGTTTTTTTTGTAACAGAGCGGAAAAAATTAATGGATTGCTTGATTGTTTGCTTGCATCAAAGTTTTTAATGAATATATACGTTTTAAATTTTAGGAGTTATGAACATTATACGCTTTGATCGTTATATCAATTGATATTATATATAATTCTAAATTAAATGAAGTATAGGGTCGACTCAATTTTTGGCTTTGATGAAGACTTTTTTTAATATTTTTGCAACACTTGTTAGTAGGTAGTCATGTTTGTCATTTAAGGCCAAAATTGGCTACAACAGTCACATGCGAGCACACCAACGCGCGGACCAATGAGGCGCCAGCTGCTGAGCCTGTCCAGCAGTCGCTGTAGCCGAAATCGGCTCGGACAGTATTATTATTATTATTAGTAGGTAGTTTCATATTACTCAAAAAATATTTTATGTTTTAGTAGAGATTTTGTATGAGCGACCTCAACTAGACTGTCGTATTTAGAAAAACCTTATTCAGGGCCCTATATCACCAACGTGACAATTGTCGCACCTATTCATACACAAATTAAAAAATTAAATTAAAATATACGCGTATGTGGACCATGAAATACTACAATTGTAACGCAAGACTGACACAGTTTTAATCTCATGTCAAGATTTACCGACAAATCTACAAATATGTCGAGTAAAAAAAAATATTCTCGTTTCACAACATAATAGTCATTAACACATTTAGTGCCAAGAACCCGCTATTGGTACAATAGTTTCTCGGCATATGTCACTGACAATTGTCATGTTGGTGAAATAGCGCCCTGATATCTACGAATTCAAATAAAATAATCGTTAATTACAATTATATGACTAAGAACTAAGCTAAAAATGGCGCCATTGATCACTGCGAAAAGTTATTTTGAATTTAATACTAACGTGAAAACTCTACTTATGATTCCATAAATAAACTGGCCTAGATCCAATTTCATTAACATTGCTCAATACATCTCCGGGATTCATAAACGATGAAAAAAACTTAACCCTCCTTTTGACACCCTCCTCCTCCTCCTTTTGAATAATTACTATTTTTATATTCCACTTGTAAACATTTCTTTTTCCATAACATACACAAACTTATAAGAATGGAAAGAGCTTAAACACCTTCTAAAGTTAACTGATGTCTGAGAGTAAAGCGGCAATGGTCAAAATTTATCTTTTATTTACTTCCAACATTTTTATCTAGGAAAAACCATCGTAATCTATAATTTAAGTAAAGAATATTACTTTATGTAACTAATCAATGTATGTTTTTACCATACCCAACTTCATCTCGATTGATAACATATCCAACAAAATCACGGCCCCAATTTGCGTGCCCAAACGCCGCAACGGACTTAATATTGAATAATAAAGCAGCATGCCAACTAATCCAATCAGTAATTTATTATTTGCGAGCATATAACAGCGGCGCGACCATAAACTTGTACAAGTTACACTACAGAATTCCCTCCAGGCGCAATATTCGGACAAATGAAAATTCCAAACGATGCATTTGGAATAGCGGGCGTTGCGCGGATGTTTTAATTCCCTTGGCTGCTGCGAATCGGCGCATGTTTTTTCATTAAAACGCATTCAATACGACGACGGAGCTTTGAAAAGCGGACCCTTTCAAAAATATTTCCATGACATTTTGCTCGGCGCAGCGTTCGTCCCAGTTGAACCTTTTTGAGTCAGGTTTTATAACGCAATTTATGTTGGACTTTATAGAAGATGAATATTATGCTGTTAAGACATCTTAATACCCATTATTTTTAATGGGTAGTATGCAATATGCATTATATTCGAAAAGGCGTCTAACTAAACATAAATTCTTCGTAGCCAAAAATATGGTTTAGGAATTTTATTAAACCGAATAACTAAACCTTCACTATTTTTTTGGAAAAACGAGAATAAAAGATTAAATTAAGAAAAAATAATCCTTATCATGGTTCAATTTACATCAATCGACCCAGCCCTAAACTAAGAAAAGGACATAAACTCGAATCATTTTCCCATGCCCTCTAACTTTTCAATTAGGAGCTATTAAAAATTTCTCATTGACACATATTATTCTGAAATACTTACTTAATTAAGCACACCAGACAAACAAAAAACGGTAATCGATACTGATAGCCCCGTTCCTAAAAATAGCCCCTTGACTTGACAAACGAACAATAAAGTGATTATAATACGAGAATAAAGGCTCCGTTATAGTAGGAGATACGGTAACAGAAAAATACACTCTCATCTGTTATTTGGCGATGTCAATGTTTATAAATGTTACATAATATGTACATTTATAAATCTCAAAAGTTGTCGGGATAAATCCAGGGCCTATATTGTTTGATTAATTTCCCTCATTTGATATTCATGAAAGTCAAGCATACCTAAGTCGAAAGAGAATTGATAAATCTAGGCTGCTTTCCTTTCTTGCAGCACAACTATGAATTCCACATAATTAATATACCCTCATGAGTTTTTTTTATGAAATAATTATTATATTCCCTATCCAACAATTTTAAGATACCTCGTCAAAAAATGTCAGTGTCACAAACATGGTTGCCAAGACCTTAAATCCAAAGGCCCAACATTCGACCAGTCAACCCATTTACGTACAATTTATATTAATATCTGACGTGTAAATACTATGATCAATAAATAAAAAATTATATACATTTCTACTACCGAATCTTAGACTATGGTTTTATCACAAAATACGAGAGAGAAAACCAGAAACATATTATTCATTTGGGAACGAAATAAGAGTTTGAATGAAAATATTTTTCCTTAAACTAGCCTTATATTAAAAAGCAAAGTAACCACTAAGAGGATTCAGTTCTCAGTACTGGCGAACAACAAATTTATCTTCCTGAGAATTACATTATTAGTAGTATTATTAGTTTTGTTGAAAAAAAATACTTGAATAAGGTGGTCCATTCAGTATGTTTATTTTCTCGAACTGTTTTTTTTTATTCTAGAGACAAATATGACATCTAAATGAAGCACGTGGAAGAAGTCTTAAGTCTTTTTTTTCATATCTATACTTCGTTTGTTTTAGCATTAGTAAATGGTTAAACAATATTGACGAGTTTTTTATTGTAGAACACTTTTGAAAAATAAGTCACAGTAAATATGTAACCATTAGCTAGCATGGACAAATGGTCATTTAGGTACATTCTGTGGTTTCATAGGCAATAGTTACATTTTTTTAAAAGGGCCTTCCAATAAAAAGACTCTTCAAGATTGTTTACCATTTTTCTAATGCTAAGAGTGAAATAAACGAAGTTGTAGTCTCAAGAATATAAAACACATGAATATAAATCATCAGTATATATTTTTTTATTTATAGTTATTTTCGGATGATAATGGATTTTTCAATTTAAATCTCTTGGACATATCTCTCTTTGGTCTCAATCGGTTGCTCTCTTCATTTCGTAAAAAATATAGGTACCTATTCGTAATTGTTAGGTAAAAGACAAAATGTTTTAAGAAGTTAATTAAGGTAAACGCAGGTTTTAACGCTCCATCGAAAATCTGCAGGTAATACCGACCCATTAATGTAATTCGCAATTTATACGTTTCTAGAACTGTTTATGCTATAGGTAGGTGAAACAACACACACACTTGTTTGTTGCGCATCAGATATTTTTGCAGTAGTGTGTGTGGCACTAAGAAAAAGGGATAAAACACATCAGTTTCTGTGCGGACTGCGTGGACGCCGGTTATCCCATACAAGTCCTTCCTCCTACAGGCAAGCAAGTGATTTTTTGTTTAAGCTATTTTGAACAAATAAGTGATATCTGAAGATATAATATATTGTCAAATATACTCACAGAAAGGTGAATTTTTCATTTCAGGTAACATTTTATGGAAAATATGTCGTTTTAACTGATAAAACATGAAGTTAAAATAGGGCGGTAATAGCTTCATTGGTTTTAAAATTATCAGGTATTAACGACCCATGGGTCGGTGTTGGCTCAAACGTGATGTTTCGTTTTTCCCTTTTTTATGATATTATTTGACAATAAAACAAGTTCTTGTATTAACTATTTTAATTGGAAACAACCAGCTTTTGTAGAAATCTATTAGCGACCCACACAATTCTGTCTAGTTTACTTGTTCTAGCGTTCTGAATTTATTGAAAATTACGTTATTATTCGAACATCGATTTTGTATTGCAACATTTATAAATTATTTTTTAAGATGAATACTATACGCATGTGTACAAAATTTGTTTTATTTGTCGATTACGGCCTATTTTATAATTATGTATGTCAATTATGTAAATAGCATCAATTTTTTATGAGTCGGTAAAGCATTTTACCTCTGTACTTACTGATTTTATTACCGACCCATAAGGGTCGGGTATGGGTCGGTAATAGTGGCAATGAGAAGCTATTACCGATCCATATCATATATTTTTTTCTCACTAGGGTGACTGCGCCAGTCAACAGCCATGTCACCCTTTTCCTTTTTTTTAATATTAATAAAGTGCACATCTAGCTCATTATATGTAATTTTCTTCTTAATTGTACGTTTTCCCCTATTTCATAAGTAAATAAAAAATCGGTCAAGTTAAGAGTTGAGCTCGCGTACCGAGGGTTCCATACAAACTTGTATGTAAATAGTTCGTTTCGACCTCAAATAAGAACAAAATATAAAGACCACACCCAAACACATATACTAAAGAAAAGGTTATCTCAAATTCAACTACCGTATCGTTATAATTTTGAATCGCAACTACCGACATTGCCCAAAAAAGTTCTACAACATTTTATACCTTACAGTGAATTCAAACTACTTAAATCTGAATAAACTTTTACATTTCTATCCAACTGCGATGAAACAAAATATAAGATTATATTTTTGTTTATGAATCCGAACGAATTTGTAAGATGAATCGAAATCAACCCACTATTTATTAATTAACTCCCACTGTGTTGCACTTACCTCAAAACTTCAAATTCTGCAAAATTCATTATGCATTTACTTGAAAAGTGTATTATTTTATAAAGAAGTTTTGCTCGCAAGTGTACTTCGTGTTGACATTTCAGCTGCGAATTGGTTGGAGTGGTTTGGCGGTCGCAGTGACACCCTCGGCCCTCACACCTCACTCTGAAGCAGCGCTAACGAGTGGTTCGCGTGATACCACACTACTTTACGCTTATTTATACGACCCCTAAACAAACCCAGGAGTCGACATTCAAATATTCTAAGGGCGAGGCCCCTCTCATTCTGCATTCTGAGAGGAGGCCTGTGCCCTGGCAGTGGGACGTATACCTTCAGGCTGGGATGATGATGATGATGATGATGATGATGATGATGATGATGATGATGATGATGATGATGATGATGATAAGAAGAGGATCGGAACAAGTTCCAACTTAAAAAATCTATTGGAATATAAAAAGACCAATGGCATGGTGTTCTTAAGTAAAATTACTTAGTTAATGAACGCTCATTAAAGACCCTTTCATTTTTTGCCTGAGTTGTAGGGACTATATTTATAAAATAGAATCAATGTTTTCTACAATAACTTAAAAAAAATGTTATTTACCATTGGAATGAATTGTATAGGTATGATCATGAGATCCTTATTTTGGCTTGCTGACACCCGAATTAAAAATTAAGTAAACTTAATTGAATAATAATAAAACTGTTACAGTATAATACGTATATTACCTATTGACATCCTAATGTTAAATTGTAGCGACGATTTGTACTAGTATAATATGTTTGTTGTAACATGTATTGCAATTTAAAGTTTGAATTCCTGTAGGTACATGTTGTAGGCATTAATTTCTATTAAGAAATATTCTCTTTTACTTTAATGTTGTTGTGTCCTAACAGAGTTATGCTGGAATTGGATTTATATTATGTATACAATAACGTTTTGTAAAACCTATGCTGCAACAAAATAAATGAATGAATAAATATGAAAAACTAGGATGCATTAAAATGTTTAGTTATGAAACTGGTAGACGAAAACTAGCTTTGACAAATGAAAAATTGCTACCGTAATGCCTCAATTTTTCCGTGAAATGAGTCGTGGCTGAAAAAAGTTTGCTTATTACCTTCCTGGTAAATCAGCTACGGGGTTAATTCGAGTACTTACGTAACACTAATGACCCGAACTGTTTCTAACTTTAGAACTGTTTGAATTTTGATACATTTAAGTTTTATTAACCATACACTGACGAGCAAAATAAACACCCAAATAAAGTCGTAAATCGATACAAGATGGAGCGATGACCTGGTTAAGGTTGCGGGATCGCATTGGATGCGTAGGGCACGGGACCGATCTGTTTGACAAACCTTGTGGGAGGTATATGTTCAGAAGTTAACGTCTTTCGGCTGAAATGATGATGACGATAGTCGTAAATAGTGGAATAATACGCATTACCCACGTCTCAAAACGAGTTAAACTCGACATGTTTCGGGCTAATCCGTAGCCCTTTCTCTCGGAGGAACACGCTACGGCTGCTGCCAAACGTGCACAAAATGTTCATTTTTAAAGTCATAAATAAATATTTTAATATAGTTGTCCAAAAGTATAATTATCTTTATCGTCTCGGTTTAAAGGGCGACACACAATCAACAGCTAGACTAATAAAATATTGTCACCTTATATTTGATAATTTGATAACCTTAGAATTTAATTTTGCAAATAAAATTACTTCTAAAACAAACTAAATTAGGACAACTTGTCAAATATACATAGGTATACTTACAATAAAGTAAATGTAGGGATACCAAGTGGTTAGTGAATATTTATTTCTTACTAGTTAAATAGTACTTCTGTATTAAGCATGTAAATACCAATTTAACTCTTATAATTCATGACTGTGGAGTCAAACTGAGGCTTTAATATCGTAATATTTGTATTTTCCTAACTTCTACTTTGTTTGTTTCAGATATACATTAAGATGGGATCCAGCGCTACGTCAAATTTACAACGGGAACGGCATATATTTCGAAATGAAATGGGGAAAACGAAGGACGTGTATAATAAAAGTACAGAATCTTAGAGAAATTCAAATGCCGGGCCAGAGAGAGAAAATGTCATAGACATGCATAGTCTCCTTGGCGTGGCTGCAGCATCGGCACTGTTGCAGTTATTGTTTTCCATTGCAAGTAAGGATAAAATGTACAGTTATAATTTAATTGTGAAGCTTCTATGAAACGCTGTCGTACAAACATTTGCAGTTGCAACGTAGACTAATATAAATAATAGTTTCATTATGATAACGTTCCAATGTCCTCACAAGTGGGCAACTATAGAACAATTGAGCTCTGCAATGTCTAAACACAGACTTTGAATAACAAAAGGGTTTGCTCTATAGGTTTTGGCGTCTTTGTCTCTAGGCGCATATAAAAAAAAAAACATTTTAGGTTAGTTATACTATTATATTCTGTATACTTTAAGGTTTAGGTACTTTACTAAATGTAAACAAACTCCACATTATGCGACTAAATTAAAGAGTACGTCGAAAATGTGACGCGTGAAAGTCAATTACAAATATTGCATTTGGCTGGTTAACCCGACGCCATAACTTTTGGTCGTGTTGTCAGCTGATGTTTGTTTACATTTAGTAAAGTACCTAAACCTTTATAGTATAGAGTACGACATAAGAAAGTGAAAATTAAATGAAGGCATCACTTTCTTCGTGACTGTCGCATTTAAATCGTAAAATGCTTGAACGATGCAACAACTTCGTACTATGTTAAATTTCAGTTTGATTTTAATCTGTTTTCAGTTGTTTTATGTCTGACTCTCACCTATTGCATTATTTTACTGAACTGCTATTAAAAACTGAATCTATGAAATATTAATATTTATTTAACATTCATCTGAGCAATATTTCTACATGTTTTTAAGCAAGTGGCTTTCATACAACACTCATAATAATAGTCGAGCATAAATAAATATAATGAACTAAAACAATTACTTTGCTCACCCGCGACCTTACAATAGTTACGTTTATGCAAGAAATGTGTGTTCATGCAGTTCCTCCACCTCCACACTGTACGAACACACACAAATCACATAAACACAACCATCACCACCACCAAGCTACAATGACGCGTTTCGAACTCTGCGTTTCGCGTCAGTGTAGCTTGGTGGTGGTGATGGTTGTGTTTATGTGATTTGTGTGTGTTCGTACAGTGTGGAGGTGGAGGAACTGCATGAACACACATTTCTTGCATAAACGTAACTATTGTAAGGTCGCGGGTGAGCAAAGTAATTGTTTTAGTTCATTAATATGGACCTCCGCAAAGTAACGCCTGATTCAATAAATTATTTAAATAAATATAAGTCAAAAAAGCTTCTACCATCTATTTATAGTTTTATCAAAGTTTACAAAACCAAATCCAAATTGAAACCTATATTCAAATATTCTCTTTCTTGTATATAAGTACAGTCAGATGTAGCTACACACTTTTGTACCTTATCGCTTCACAACCACGTACGTAAAACGCCATAATAATACAAAAAAAAGTGTTGATGCGACAGAGTACAAAGGTGTTCTGCTAAATTTGACACTAACTGATAGTAATACTACATACCTATTTTCTACTTTTAAAGCTAAGTTTAAACTCGTGGCTTGCTTTATGAACACTGTCATTAAAACATAAGCCTACGAGGAAACAGTTTCTACTTGAATAAAAATTAAGAAAAAACGTGAACTAGTTAACCGAAACCAAGAAAAAAGTCAGTAATTAACGTTTTTATCGCTGCTTAGTCCTCCACCTGCCATGCGGTTAAGCGCAAAGTAAAATATTCCTACATAAAACAAAAGGCTAAGAACTTCATGAGACGAAAAATATATATTTTGCAGCTTACGGTACCTTTCTGAATTACACAACGCAATATTACTTTACTTAGTCCAATATTTTTTTATACGAGGTGATTTTTAGTCACCTTCATAAAATTGAGACGTGTTTCGGTATCGATGAAAAAACATGTACGTATCGACGCTTGAAAGGAGACGTCAATGACTAAGCTTCATTTTGGGTTATTTAGCCCTACTACGTTTGTAGTTCGAGTTCTAAATGTAAATTCAGAATATATTTTACTTGATTTAGCCCAAAATGTCGCTTAGTCAATCTCTCCTTGCAAGAATCGATATATATTTTTCATTAAATTGTTAACATTTAAAATTTTAGGCCGTTCTTAGTCTTTAGTAACTCAAAAGGACGATTCGGCTACTTTTAACATCGTAAAATATGAATTTAAAAAATATACTTAATAAAAACTGTTTTATATTTTTTATTGACGATATTGGATGATATATCGAAATTTGGAAGGCAACTAAAATTACCTCGTATTTTGTCACGAATCTTTACCCTTTTAATAGTTCCTGTGCTATGACCGAACTAGATGCGTATTAGTAAATAAACGCAAAGTCTAATTACTTCAAAAAATCTGTTCTATGCCACCTTTTAGTTTCATTAGTCCCGAAGTTGTGCAGCAGGCGACCGAGCGAAGACAGGCGTCAGACGCGGTCCGGAAGCAGCTGTGTCGTTCGTGCTGTTTGCCAATTTATCACTAAGCTGATTATATATAGGCGTTCCTCTGACGTGCTTTATGACCTTGTTTGCTCTCTCGTCTCTCCTTTATTTGCACACCTTTTAATTCGAAAACAAAAAGGTGGCGTTTATCGAGGAGTGAGCGGAAGTTGAGCGAGTTCGTTAAGTTAAGCTGGCACCGTTGCTAAGATTTCCAATATTTTAGTTTTAAGAATTATTCTTCACATTTATTGCATTTGTGTCCTTACGAGTACGCGTAAGATTTTGATTGAAAAGTCATTTTGAGAGTAGTTTTTTTTGCCAATGTTACACACAACTACTACTAAAAAACTATTAAAAGAAGGTAAAAAATATATAGTTTATTGATATGAACTTTCGCAAAGTAACGCCTGATCAATCAATGACCTACTTTATTATTGACTTTTTAGCGAAGATGTACCTACAAAATTTGAAATCAATCCAATTTCTAGAAGTGGATCTTAATTTACTCACAAGATTTTAAGCAAATAACCTTTGATCAATTATAACTGAAGATACACATTGCCAAACAAAATCCCCATCAAAGAATGTCCGAACTTTTTTATTTGTTTGCATAACAATTAAAATCATCACCTACACAAAAATTTGAACCTAGTCTTTACTTCATTACAGTCGAATTTCGGTTGACACTTGACAGCTAAACTTGACAATTTCACGCAACGTACTGAGAAAAAGAAGGCCACTTTTATCAAAGTGGCGCTCATTTGGCTCGGACATTTTCGGGCGCGCGACTGAGGATCTACAGTTATAATTGATCAAAGCAAATAACGAAAGAAATGTTTGTAATAACCCAGCATTTCTCTACTGAATATTCGTATAAAATTTTAAAATGTAATTTTGCGCATAACCAACAACTAAAGCTTACTTGATCCACGATTTAATTAAAACCAGTCAAATATTTCAGGGTGTATTATAATTTAATTTTCAACTCGAAATACGTTGGCACCAACGAAGAATATTTTATTAAAAACCTCGACAACTTTACTAAACATTTAGAATTTAAAAGTACACATGCAACAAGAAATATAATTTTAGAAACAAACTGCATAAAAGCATAAAAGTAAAGATAAGTACAAATGGCGGGCTGCAAATTGTTTCCAGAGCTAGGTTTGGAGCAGGTGGCCACAGCCTTAAGCGCCCGACCGCCGCCAAATCCGCATACGACTTTAATTTAACTTCGCTTCATAGGCCATTGCACTTGCTTTAAAATCATAACCAAAGCTAAAATAATATTTTTAAGGGTGATAAACAGCGTAGTACATTTGAAATTTACCATGAGATTTACAGTGAAGGAAAATATCGTGAGGAAACCTGAATACACCTGCGAAGAAATTCAATGGTGTGTGTGAAGTTTCCAATCCGCACGGGGCCCGAGTGGGAACTACGGCCCAAACCCTCTCATTCTGAGAGGAGGCCTGTGCTCTACAGTGGGACGTGTTATAGGCTGTGATGATGGTGATAATGATGATGATGATGATGACACCGCATAAGAAACAGAAGATGTCTCTCCTGTCCTCCGACCTGTGACTCCCAAGTCCGTAAACTTAAGATTTACTCGTATTTAAATGGGCCGAAAGATGGTCAGGCGTCCCACATGATGATGTGTAGACATGACCAAAAAATATTAACTATAGACCCTTAACTTTTGCCAT
Source organism: Archips xylosteana (assembly GCA_947563465.1). NCBI lineage: Eukaryota > Metazoa > Arthropoda > Insecta > Lepidoptera > Tortricidae > Archips > Archips xylosteana. The sequence goes on from OX387349.1 coordinate 10,982,123, forward strand.
GTCCACAGAACAGAGAGGCGAACAAAAAAATGTACAGACAAACTGAGTATTTTTGTTATTTTTTATAAAATTCATAATTTTTTCTCCCAAATTAATTCAGAACAGCGCGTGACTTATAAGTTGACGATTGCAGTTCAAACTAAGTATATAATCAAGTTGAATAAAATTACCTTTTATGCAATGAAGTTTTTTCTCTTCAACGCGATCAATCTTCTATTAAAGACAAGCAGATGTTTTGAAAAAGTTAACAATGTAGTAAGAACAATGTAATCATAATAAAACTGAAATCGGGAGATTGTTTTCAGCTCCTAGTGCAGGCAATATAGATTTTACAACTGAAAATGCAAAATGAGCAATTTGCGTGCAGCACTGCAAGTCCCGGTTGCATACGCGCCGCTTTAGAATATCTCCGCATTCTCTTTTCAGTAATCAAAACTACAATATAACATTTTAGCTGTAGGTATAAAATTTATTAAAAGCACTTTTATTCTTTTAATTATTTGTATCAACGCAAAATTTTATAGTGAAAGTGCTCGTTAATCGTTAGGTTTGACTCTAGCGAAATGATTTGTATAATAACAACATTAGTTACTATTTATTTCAAAACTGCTGCCTCCACTCTCACAAGCATGTCGTGAAAATAAACAGTCTTCGCAAACTCAACGACCACCTGGTACTGAGCGAGAAGTTATACCAGTTCTGGAAAAAATAAAAAATAAATGATGTCACTTAGTTAAGCGACAATAGATTCATATTATATTAGAAATTTTTGAAAAAATGTCTACGAGTATTATCGTTTTAACTAAGAGACGTGGAATTTTTTCTTATTTTTTCAGAAATTTTATAACCTGAACTTTCGCTCTATGCCTAGTTATCGTTGGTATAAAACACTAATTCCTTTCAAACGAAGTGCAATTCGTCTGTCTAAGTCAAAACCGCACAAGCAATTTGTAAGTCATATTTCAATAACCAAGGAGGTCCATTAGGATGATAGCCGTTATAGATACTAGCTCACAAATGCAATAGTGAGGTATTTGCATACGAGTCCGCGCCCGGTGCGCGGCACGGTTTGAATACGTAACATGACTGCATCAACGTGCCGCCGCGAGAATACCGTTTCATAAGCCACAGCCATATTTCGTTGTCTATGCTATCTCGGGCGAAATGAGAAACGTAACCTAAACCATGTACTCGTTATTTTACCCATTTAAACTCAGCTAGGTCGCCTTTTTAGCCAAATTTTGGAAGGAAACGTGTTATGAAATGCTTTTGTGCAAAAATGCTCTTTTCATATATTTTGACGGACTAAGTAGGTAATAATGCATTTGCGAACATGCATTCCTTCTTTATTTGTCATATCAAATTGACCTAGTCCCAAATTAAGAGCGTTTATACCTGCTGAGCTGGCAACGTTGCATTTTTGTTAGTTTTTCTCGATCATTCCATAACAATTGAATGAAAATTAAAAATGTGGTGTATACGAATTGTTTTAATATATAAGTTAATGTGTCTACTGCAATAATTATTTGTGATAGACTATTATTTTCTTTAAAAACGAACAAACTATTACCTAACGGTTTTTAACCACCGTAACAAGGGGGTACCTTTTCTTTGCAGCTGACTTTACTATTCATACAAATATCTGCCCCGACCAAGAATCGAAACCGGCACCTCAAGCTTTATAGTCAGGTTCTCTACCGTTAAAGAGCCAAAACAAAACGTCAAACTCGAGAGTAATGAGTATTCATTGTTTTCTCTACATCTATGTAGCTCCATCTTTCGCATTCTTACACCATCCATTGATCAAATTTATTTGACGGATAAATGTGATGCCGTTTCTGTTTGTTTTGTTCGAATAGACGGAGACGGCATCACAATTATCCGTCAGTTAAAAATAATCAATGGGTGGTTAAACAGCCCCTTAGTGTCTCATTTGCAAATATGTAAATGAAACTGGCGGCTTAAAATATGTTATTTCACTTCTAGACTGTTGCTAACTCTATGGCCCGTAGACCTCAAGCTAAATTTTAAAGTTATGGTCTGCTCGCAGATCCCAGAGGCGTTCATGTCTAAGTAGAGGGTAAATTTATTGCACAAATCTGGTCCAAGTTGTAAACACCGGCACACATGAAATGTAGTGTTGAGATACGGGCATAAAATATTCCTTTGAAAAAAAAACTGATTAGAAAATACAATAGCACAAGACAATGAATCTTTATTGAACACCGTACAAAAAGCAATATAGAAAACATGTGAATGGGAATTTGGGAACATATCAATTTTCTAGGATAAAAACTATCCTTATACTTTTCTGGGACAAAAGAAATGTCCATACCAATCCAAATCGGTTCACACGTAACAGCATGATTGATTAACATGTTTCTTATTTGAAATATTTATGATCACAAAAAACCCACGTAAAGAAACATTTTAAACTTATCTATCTACTTAGGTATCTATCTATCTATCTATCAACGCACAGCTCAAACCAATGAACAAATTGCGTTGAAATTTGGCACGCATATAGTTATAATGACGTAAACATTCGCTAAGAAGGGATTTTTTGAAATTCCCACGGGATAGGGAATAAATGAGATTTATATTTGCGCTCCAAAGTGGCCCTATCTCCGTAACTATTATTATTAGAGACTTAAATTTTGGCATACAGGTAGGTATTTGGTATTAAATATAACACGAAAAAACACAAATTTAGGATTTTTGCAAAATACCACGAGATAAGGGAAAAATAGGATTTATATATTCAATTCAATGTTCAATGGACCCTATCTCCGTAACCATTCCTTTAGGATCATAGAGGTGCGGTAAAACAGGAATTTCGGAATTTCCCACAGGATAGAGATCGGGAATTGACCATTCATTTTATTTGTGCGCGGACGAAGTCTTGAGAAAAAGCTGGGGCCTGTTGCATAACAACAACAAAGTACAATATTACAAGCGGAACTCTCGCTTCAGTTATATTAACTAGAAAGGGAGTTCCGCTTGTAATATAAGTTGTACTTTGTTAATCAACAGGCCCCTGGTCTCGTCTTGTTCATCTATCGAAAATAGAATGGATACACATAGATACACATGGATATACATTATATCCATTGTATTTTCGATGGGTGAACAAGACGTTAGATATTAAAATTACCCGCTTCACCAACGCTTTCGTTGGCGGGTGCTGGCGACAACGCGAGCTTGCACATGCCACCCAAAGAGCATCCAATGCACCGTGAAATTGCCTATTTTCCACGTGAATTTTATTTATTTATTTCATACACCGATAACAATTTCGCTCGTCCCGTCCTGCCACGGCTCACTGCATCGGAAAATCTCTTCCATAAGCTGAATGCAACTGAATTACAAAATGCAACATTTATAAAATTATTCGCGTACCGCAATTTTTTAAATCTGTTTTTATAATACTTCGTGCAACGTGTTCATCTTGGACACCATTTAAACTGATTAATGAATTTTCCACTTTAAAAAATTCGCAAACTTTGCTTTAAAAATGTACGGAAAGTACAATGTTCCGAGTAGTGCATTCTGTTAAATTTTGTTTTGCACGGCATTTCCCATTTAGAGCGCTGTGTCATAGATGTTAAAGTTCTTATTAAATCGCACGCGTATGTAAAGATATATGCTTTATATCATTTGGCTCATTCAAAACGGAAACTGATTCATTTCCGATGCACGGTTGAAGCTCTTTGTGGGGTTCGTCGGCGGCGAATCGCTAACGTTTTCAACATTTGATTGCGTCACCAGTACCTTTAAAAGATATGGATATGCGGAAGCATGACCTACAAAATACCTGCAGATAGTCAATTTAAATAATTCAAGTTGGATAAATAGTGACAGTCGTATGGTAGCCTAGTGGTTTGACCTATGAGCTCTCAACAAGAGTGTCATGGGTTCGAGCCCGGGTTTTTCGAAATTTCTGTCGATATTACATTTTAAATTTACTTTGAGCTTTACGGTGATCGAAAACATTGTGAGGAAGTCTGCACACATTTGCGAAGAAATTCAATGATGTATGAAAAGTGCAAGGCGACTCACGGTCTAGACTTAGTATAGCTGAGGAAGAACAGACGCTGACTGGCATTTCCCAGGCGAGCACTTCGCTCTATCACGGAGCAGTCGCGTCTGCGAAACCCAACAATGCATAAACATTTCAATCTTATGCTGTTTCCATAAATAGACACCTATTCTACTTTGAAGTAGAAGCACCAGAATTCAGTATTCGTATTAACAAACTTACAAGGGTAGCTCTACTAGCGTTTTAACCGCTTCAGTTTTCTGCCGAAATTGAAGAAATGTGTAAAAGTTAGCATGAAATTTTAGCAAATTAAATTGTACTGCAAACACACTGATTGTATCTTGTTACAAAAACATTTCGCTCGGTGTGGCTCATTTCTTCAATATCGGCGACAGGATACAAATAGCGGTTGAAACGCTAGAAGAAGTGCCCACAAAGTGTTATAAGATTCATCCAGGATACTTCAGGAAGTGGGGGTGTTACTTATTGTCCACAGGAATAAGCTTAGAATGCATTCGAATCAGCTGTGCGGCAATTTTAGTACATCATTGGATTTTTTTTTTTAGAAACAACAAAGACGAATTGAGGACCTCCACTTTTTTTGAAGTCGGTTGATTAATGTGGAATATTTGAGCAGGTGACTGGGTTATAAAATTATAGTATTAGTATGGACTATCCTACATAGAACAAAATTAGCTAGATACAATAAGAAATATACATTTAGAGGCGTAGTTTTTACTCATAAGAGTGAAATATAAAATCCTACCTGTTTATTGACTTGTAGAATGAATCCATTGTGTTGGTTGGGATCCACGTATTATTTCAAATACGAATCTGTTTACAGTTACGGGGCTGCAACGGTTGCACGTTGGTCTCAGGTGCTCCTGTAGGCGGTAAAGTTACCGTAAGCCGTTCAAAGCCCCAGTAAGCTCACGCCTATTCGAACTCACTAAGTGCAGTAGATATCTAAACGAAAAAACCGGCCAAGTGCGAGTCGGACTCGCGCACGAAGGGTTACGGAACCCTTATCTATAAAAATGACAAAAAAACACGTTTTTTGTAGCCGGTTTTTAGCCCCCCCTTAAATATTTGTTTCAGTTTAATTTAATTATTTATTTTTGAAGTAAATATGTAACTAAATATTCTGTGAATATTTTAAGCGTCTACCTGTTGCCGTCTTTGATCAATTATAACTGTAGATCCACAGTCGCGCGCCCGAAAATGTCCGAGCCAAATGAGCGCCACTTTGATAAAAGTGGCCTTCTTTTTTCTCAGTACGTTGCGTGAAATTGTCAAGTTTAGCTGTCAAGTGTCAACCGAAATTCGACTGTAATGAAGTAAAGACTAGGTTCAAATTTCTGTGTAGGTGATGATTTTAATTGTTACACAAACAAATAAAAAAGTTCGGACATTCTTTGAAGGGGATTTTGTTCGGCAATGTGTATCTTCAGTTATAATTGATCAAAGGTTGCCGTTATCAATATCGAGCAAAACGAGTAAAAAAAACACGTTTGTTGTATGGGAGCCCACTTTAATATTAATTTTATTCCTTTTTTTAGTATTTGTTGTTATAGTAGCAACTGAAATACATCATCTGTGAAAATTTCAACTGTCTAGCTATCACGGTTCATGAGATACAGCCAGGTGACAGACGGACGGACGGACAGCGAAGTCTCAGTAATAGGGTCCCGTTTATACCCTTTGGGTACGGAACCCTAATAAAGCCAAGATATTTTATGCTCTACTAATAATAAGCCATTGACGACCGAATGGCCGAGTGACTGGTTAGAGAACCTGATTACGAAACTTGAGATAAATACAAATGTTTGTGCTCTAGTTTGGGGCTAGGTCCATTGGTGTAAATTGTCCCATAATTTATTATTTTTAATCATATCTCAGATACGCAACAATATATTATATAAAGTATTTTTTTCACTAATCTTATTTCGAACATATAAAATACGGTGTCTATGTATTAACTACCCTACAACTGATTCTCGTTTATAAACAGAACATACAGGGAATCACGGTTTCCCGTCGATTTTACCGAACACTTTATCTTTTAATAAAAAGTTTATATGTTTTTACAAAACAGTTTTAAAAGTTGTAAATAAACGGATCACTCACGTCTTAAAGCGAGTTTAACTCGACATGTTTTGGGTTTAAGCCCTTCTTCTCAGAGTCACACGTCATGGCGGCTGCCAAATGCGCACTGCGTGCTACCGCCCTGGTCACGCGGCAACTCGACGCTACTGACAGCGACGCACAACTACCCCCGTTTTCATCATCATTTTTATTGTCATTGTCAAATGTAGGGTGTAGCACATAACACTAACAACATCAATTTGTAAAGGTTCGCTCACACTCACCGTTGACGCACTACGAACATTCAACATGTCGAGTTAAACTCATTTTAAGACGTGAGTGATCCGTTTATTTTCACTGTGAGTGAGTCTCACGGTAGTTTCATGTTTAAAGTTTGAAAAGTTGTTAAAAACTCTATTGATAACTTGTATTTTTTAATCCTGAACGTTTTGCAGCTCTAAGTGATTCCCGTTAAGCTAATAAAATTTTAAACATTTCACAAACAAAAACAGAAACTTATAAACAACACCAAGAGAAAAAGGTCGTGTAAATTTTCGATACAAGTCTCTAATAAATATTCAGTGTGCAGAAACGTATTCTATGGGCAGAGTTTCTGCATTCTTCAAACTCAAATGGATCGAAAACTCAGTATTACCCAAAGTTGGTATAATGCGCTGATGAAAAATATTTTGAATAAATGAAAACGTATTCCCTGGGGCTGGAGTTTGTTGAGTAGCATTAAAAGATTAAAAGTCGACAGTTCGCTCAAGCTGTATCGAATCGAAACTGGAAACGACCCCGGCTCGGCGACATATATTTGCGATGCAGGCGGCGCGTCCGCAACAAACTTCGCCTGGCGAATGCAAAAATTTAAATTAAAATCATAAATCAAGCGTGTATCGAGTAAGTTTCAAGCCCGGTGTATGTTTCGAATGCACGCTTCAGGATATATTTTCAGCGTTCGATTTTGTTTGTTTCGTTAAGTTATGAAACTACGAAGAGTATCTCGAATGGGATCTTGCCGTCTGATTTGTGGTTAAAGCTTTCTGTGGTCAAATAGCTGAATGAAAAATGCATCCATGCAATCTCATTTAGATGATTGCTAACACGACTAAGAATGCAATACGTTTTGGCATAGTATCAATAAATAAAAATAAAAACTTAAACCCGATTACGGAGGAAATCGCAAACTAAAAAATATGGAGCAAGAAAATGTTCTTACCCAAAATCCTTATCTACTAATTTCAGGGGATATTTTTTAACAAGCAATTAATCCTAAGGGCAAGATGGCATGCGTCCACAGCTATCCTCTAAACGTAGATAATAATTCGAATCCTTAGTCAGGTCTTAGTTTTTAAACTTATTTTTTACGTAAATAAAGACCTAATGTTAAAAGAGATATTTAAAACAAACATTCAAGCTACACTTAGAAATACTTAAAAACTAACTGTCCGTGTCAACTTTTAATGGTTTACCGCTTTTAATACCTTTCCATGAAGCCTGATTGCTAAATATTTATATCTGTTTTTATCCTAATAAACGCAAATCATGCTCAAAAGATAATTATATCAAGAGAGCCTCGTCTGAGTATTTTTGAATTAATTGCTTTTAAATATTATGAGTATCATAATCTCATAATCTTAATTAAGAGAACTCCAGAAAGCTCAAATTAGAAATTTTAATCTTCTGAAAATCCGTCTCTCGTAATCCGAGAGCGTTTATAGCGGTGAAAATCTACACTTTTTTTCAACACTAACGTAGTTAATATGAAACTGAGGAATATAACAAACCAACCTAAACTTTTTTCATTTTTATATATCTCCGAAACTAAGTAAGGAATTTACAAAGATACATTAAGCAATTTATCACGAATCGCTTATAATTCCTGAACATTCATAATCCAGCATATAATTACTTAATAAACTTCCCATTCCTACAAGGTATGCTATAGCATTTAATTTCATTGGTCAGCCAGCTGCCAACATATGAACTATTCTACTCTTGAACAGAACAGTGTATCACATACGGAACTTTTATTAGTGATCTTACCGGTGACAGTTAATTTGGCGCCAACCGTCTTTTACACTTGGGAGAGGCTTTGACGTTTAACGCTTTGTACAAACTAATAGAGCCACGATTATATTGCGCGGTCCTCTTTTTTAAATTTTTTGTGGTGACCAGCACAAAAGTGAGTTTGGAAGGCCCATAATATAATATTCTTGCCATTTTATTACCGCTAAGGCAGACGAATTACGCGCGCTTAATTATAAGTCCGCACATTTTAACCAAAACTGCGCTTTTGTTAATTTCCACAAACGAAGAGTTTTATTTGTTTAAGAAAGCTATTCTAGCATGCAAGACTACTCACAATGTAGCTGGATTGAATTAAAAGAATAACGTACAACATGTTCATACAGCTCTTATTAAGTCGTTCGAGTAATTAAATATGGTAGAGTTAGACGACTATTCATTGGGTGCCAAGAACACGCCAGGCGTGTTCTGTGTTCGTAGGCAGTGTTCGCTACAAAGCGGAAAAACGTTGCTACTGTTTACGAGCGTAGCAACTCGTGGCAGCGAAAGTGTTAAATAAGCGAGAAACCAAATTAACCAATCGATGTTATATATACTTTATTCGTAAATAAAATAACAAAATAGAAGATTAGACAAGAATAGATCGATAGTAATTCACTTTCATCGATTCATAATGTATTTTTCTTTCAACATCAGGTAGTTAGGAAAAGTCATAGCAAAACGTGCCACAACACAAACTCTAATACCGTTGTAGAACTGCTACGACCGTACATGCTACGGCTGCGGCAGTGCTACAAACATTGTAGCCACGTCTCTCCCTCGGGCTTAAAATGAAGTATGAAGAATTTATAAGCGCAGGGCACGTGCCGCTCGCCGCTCGCACTCGAGTCAGGTGTTAGGAGTGCTCATAATGAGAATTGTGCAGACTTAATTAGTGTCGGTTTGATTGCAGCCGTGAGCGGCGTCAGCTGGGAAGAATGGTGGACCTACGATGGCATCTCAGGTGAGAACTTTGCATCATTTCATTTGTTTAATTTGCATTTCGTGCATGTCAATTTTGATACTTCAATTCTAAAGTTAGTCGTATAAATATATTAAGTTAACACCGCTTACTTGTAGTTGTAACGCTGCGCGGTTATTAACTTTTTAAAAGTCCACTTGATACTAATGTACTTAATTTTGAGAATTATGATTATACTCGTTACTTTCATCGAAACAAAACATTAGGTTCCATATTATTAATTAAACTCAATCATAATCATCATCATCAGCCTATGTTCGTCCACTGCTGGACATAGGCCTCTCCCATGGCACGCCACTGAGCACGATCCTCGGCCACTCTCATCCAGCTCTTGCCAGCTGCCTTGCCGCTTGTTATTTAACTCATTTCAATTAACGATTAATTTTGAAAAAACGTAATGTTAAATCCGATCTGTAAAGTATTGAGTTCAGTTTGTTACTTGATCTGCCGCTAAGTTACAAATTGCAGATTAATAAGATCTCAATCCATTGACCTACCGCAAATGCCGCCATCCGCCGCGAGCCGTATCAATTCCTCGCCGATAGCATTTTTACCAGTTTACGTGACATGAAATTTATACGGGCGATTTATCTTGCATTCATATCGCGGTACTGGCAAAATTGTGAGGTGTGTTATCGTGTCATACTGCTACTTATATTTCAGCTTTCCTTGATTATTATTCTGTACTTGTAGGATCTTTCAGTTTGGATACGTTGAGAGTCAATATGTGTTTAGCCCTCTAATATTTATGCAGCTAACTAACCATTCAAAATATCCAGACTCTCATTAATTAACTGACAGTCGGGTCTGATGGTCGTTTCAATGTGGGTGATCATAATAAACACCCCAGAGGCTGTTCCCAGATATGGTCTATTGCAAAAACTTATAGTCTGATGTCCACTATTACACAAAAAAATTAATTAAAATATTTGAACATGTAGTGAACCCACTTTATATACTTATTTGAATATGTTACTCGCTTTGATTTTTGATATTAGATAGTGAGGTAATATTTGACCTGTAGTGTTCTCGCATAGAATTATCTCACTAACTTTGCATAAAAAGTATTAAGTACGTGTCAGTTTTTAACTATTGTATTCTCTTATTCACTGTCGACAAATGAGCATCCTGGTTTTAATTTAAACCAGCAAAGCGAAAAACGAGATTCTTTATTGACGGATGATATTTGATAGGTCTAACTCAAATTGTAACTCTGATATTCCAATCTCGCGTCATAGCTAATGCTGAGATAACTAAAAGAGACAAGATACAAATAAGAGCAAGTAACTATACTCAAGACTCAAGACTTTAGCTATACTGGATCACCAATACACTGCAGTGCATTTCGTTGCGTCATGTTCATTTGTTCATGCATTTGCTTGCACTGTAACTTGGTAGAGAGTAAATTTAACTTTGTAAGTAGCGTGTGACCGCAGCGTCCGTGAATGTGCGCGATTGTTCTAATCACATTAGCAAGTTAAGATTAAGGGACTTGTTTGTTACTTCACTAGCTAAAATTTTCAAAGTTGCAGGTGCCAACCAACATTATGAGTATTAAAAAAATATCCCTGCGGGACTACTCGGAATTCGAAAATCTATGTTTGTATCGTGCCATCCCTTTCATTCTTCTGTTACTTTTAGCGTGAACGGAACGGAACTAAAAGAGAAAAAAAAGGAAGCTCAAAGTCACTCAGAGGACAAAAGAGAGGGGCTATGCTCGGATTATCTCTGCGGGATCGCATTAGGAATGATGAAATCCGAGCAAGAACTAAAGTCACCGACTTAGCTCGAAGAATCGCCAGACTCAAGTGGCAGTGGGCAGGGCACGTCGCTCGTAGAACTGATGGCCGATGGGGCAAAAAGGTTCTCGAGTGGCGTCCACGGACCGGAAGACGCAGTGTAGGTAGGCCTCCAACAAGATTGAGCGACGACCTGGTTAAGGTTGCGGGATCGCGTTGGATGCGAGTGGCACAGGACCGATCTGTTTGGCGAGCCTTGGGGGAGGCCCATGTTCAGCAGTGGACGTCTTTCGGCTGAAATGATGATGATGATGATGAACGGCACCATACGAAGTTTGAAAATCGAATTTCGTTGAATAAGGCTTGGCTTACTGTCAAAAGTAAACGATGTGATACGAAACTAGCAGCTAACAATGTGCAAATATGTACAATGCGCGCGTGCGATTTTTGAGCGGTCGGTTTATTCGTGTGTGCAATGCTTAGGTGCGGCTACTTTGCGACCCCGTATTAGTCGACGCGGATTGAACGACAATGCACGACCTACTAATTCAAACCCTTATACTTAGCAATAACATGAGGGTTTGAACTATCCGGTCGTATGTACATTACGAGTATGGTATGGTTTATGGCTCAACAGTTACAGGTCGTATTGTAACGGCACATGGCTTGACATAACGTTGCAATAACGCCGGGTACTTTTTTAATTAATTAAACAAGAACTAGATGAGTACTACCGCAACAGTAATTTTAAAAGGAACAGAACAGGCGAGCTTATAGTATGATGCGCCTATGTGGCTAGAAAGCCACATAGATATTTACCCAGCTATGTCTGTAATAGCTCAAAAATAGACGCCGTGGTTTTATTTGCACTATTTACTATGTATATAGCGTGTACCGTAATGGTGCAAATAGACTATTGAGAGATTGTGGTTCAAAAAGGGCAAACTCTGGTAAATATTGTAATTTACTGAAACGTATGAAAGAAGAAAGAGAGTATGCGTGTTTACGACCTTATTCCGCCTGCTCCTTTCTTCCACAGGTCGACCAGAAGTATGCGGGGTCTCCACCCTTACGTTGTCAGTATTCCCAAATTCCGCACAAAGCGTTTTCGCTCTTCCTTCATCAATCGCACAGCTATGGAGTGGAATTCCCTGCCTACGACTGTGTTCCCTGAACACTACAATTTGGCCAAACGCAAGCCTATTTTGTTTAAAAAAAAAATTAGGAAAGTAAAAAGTATTCTATATATTAATTCAGGTTATAAACTATCTGTGTGTCGAATTTGATCAGAATCCGTTAAACCGTTTTAGCATGAAAGAGTAACAAACATCCATCCATACAAACATTCGTCCCTTACTGAGCGGCCCGTATGGCAGCTCGCCTTCTTTCCGATAAGCTGTAAAAGCCTTCGAAGGCTAATAGCAACAGCACGTCCGAAAATCCCCAATTATTTAAACTAGATAGCATGTAAGGTACCTAGATGTCGGAATGCTAGTCACCATACCGATAGTTGCCATCTTTAATTTTATTTCATTACCAATAAAGGTGACAACAGGGTGTCATCGATTGGGCATTAGCAGGTCAAAAACTAGGACATTTACCTTATCGATCTTAATTTCCCAACATAATTGCTTTCCCTGCGGCATATGGGTGTTGGCGTAAATCATCAGTAAACATAGCCAAAACCAAAAGCATTTAAAGGCGTTCGCTAACGCGTGGCCATAAAGTGGGCGTGACCGCAGCGGCTGCGCCGGCTTACTCATGCAATTTTCAAGGTCGTAAATAATAAAACCGTGAACGCGTTCCAAAGCACTTTGGCTACTTTCGCGCGTAGTTTCCCCTATTGGAATACCTTGGGAATTCGAATGGTTTTCGTTAAATTTTGTTAGGCGATCGCAATACATGGTGTGTGTTAAACGTTCCGTACGAGTCGAAGGGAACGCCGACAGGGGCTAAATTCAGGAACGGGCCTTCACGGGTTTGGTAGCGGTAATTCAATCGTTTGGGTTGGGTTTGGTTTGAACTGCTATTCAGGAACGCCAAAAATCACTGGTTTGCGAGAGGTTTGGGATGAGCCTTTTTTTTTATTTATTTATTTATTTACAAAGCGAATTAACATGAAAATAAGGCTCATCTCAAGCTCAACCCATTCCTATCCTCTCCCAAGCGTTTGAATTACCGCTCGCAAACCGTGTTGGCCCGTTCATGAATTTAAACCCTGTATGACGATTTGTTTGTTCTCTCATTATTACAAGTACCTGGGCGACCGAGCTCTGCTCGGGCAGAAACTCGGTACCAAGCGTTTTCCCAGAGATAAGACCAAGCTAGATCAATTTTTCATCCCCGAAAACCCCCAAATACCAAATTTCATGGAAATCGTTGGAGCCGTTTCCGAGATCCTGATTATTATATGTGCGGGGGAGGGAGGGCGGGGAGGGGGTTCAGGAGGTCTCAAAGGGGGGATGAAAATTTCATTGATTTTGCCGTAGGATGCACCGTTTTCAAGATATTTCACAAAAACACCGGAGGGGTGGGGGGGGTGAGAGGGGGGGGAGGGGATGCGGGGGAGGGAGCGCGGGGGAGTTAAAGGGGGGATGAAAATTTCATTGATTTTGCCGTAGGATGCACCGTTTTCAAGATATTTGACAAAAACACCGGAGGTTTGGGTGAGTCACGTTAAACTATCGTCCGTAAACCGACTTTACAGACAACCGGCTTTTCCTGTTCTGTGCTCCCAATAGGGAACGTGCACATAGACGGTGCTGCCAACTGGTGCCATAAGGGTGCCATCAATTTGAATGTTTTACCTTAATAAGTTTGTTTTACTGTCCGCGTAGTGTCTCTTCTGTCGCATTAGTGCTGCCGCCTATAGTTACTGCACGTTCCCTATAATACTCTTTCTCACAAAAAAGTAACTTTTTCTCACAAAAGAAGAAACTTGACGTTTTCTCATGAAAAATAAACTTAAAAAAAAAAACTAAAAATCTTGAAAAAAAACGTGGAATCGAACCGAGGTCGGCTGGATCCGCGACCACCCGATTTCTAATGTGCCATTATGATCTGCTCGAAGTCGGCGAAATTTAGCTTTATATTCTAATGCAAACAAAAATAGCCGGAAAACACGAGTAAAAGCGATTTTCTGAAAATGAAACATAGCTAGATCAGTTTTTCATCCCCGAAAACCCCCACATTCCAAATTTCATCGAAATCGTTGGAGCCGTTTCCGAGATCCTGATTATATCTATATATATATATTGAATGGGTATATATATATCATATACCCATTCAATAGAACATTATACATCTATCTAATACACCTTTAAACGAGCAATTCTTGTATATATGTATATATATATATATACATATATACAAGATTATATGTATATATAAAAAAAAAAAAAAAAATATCACGGGACAATTCACACCAATTGACCTAGTCCCAAAGTAAGCTTAGCAAAGCTTGTGTTATGGGTACTAGGCAACGGATAAACATACTTATATAGATAGATACATACTTAAATACATATCAAACACCCAAGACCCGAGAACAAACATTCGTATTTTTCATACAAATATCTGCCCCGACACGGGAATCGAACCCGGGACCTCAAGCTTCATAGTCAGGGTCTCTAACCACTAGGCCATCTGGTCGTCAAATATGTGGTGTATATATATATACATATAATCTTGTATATATGTATATATATATATATACATATATACAAGAATTGCTCGTTTAAAGGTGTATTAGATAGATGTATAATGTTCTATTGAATGGGTATATGAGAAGTTACGATGATGCATTAAAATTCAATTGAACTCAAATAGACTCGGTAACGATAGTGAAAAACTATCAACATTTCTTACAAATTCCTTGTCTTAATAGTATTTTTAGGTATAAAATCGATACATAATCAGCCCATCTTAAACTAGAGTACAGTGATAAGATCACAAGCCTTTGCCTAGTGGGCTAAAAAAGATACGTAATTTTAAGACCTGATAATTAACCTTTCCTGTTAGTAAAAATACTGAAATTAAACAATGTACTATAATTATAATAACAATGTACTATATACTATAATTATATTTAAAATATTTATTCAATGTCACTATAACTCCTAGTACAAATTGCATTTTAAAATCTTTCTTCTTATATATAAAGATCTCGTGTCAAGGTGTTTGTGATCGCACTCCTCTGAAACGGCTCGACCGATTTTAATGTTTTGTAAATTTGTTAGGTATGAGATTGTGTCTAAAGTATTTTCACTGTCATACATCATTTTTTAATCGCAATTTTTATACGGCAGAACAACGTTTGCCGGATCAGAGAGTAATAAATATAAATTACAAAGATAAAAAACATCTTGAAATCCTTAAATAAAAATACCACGAAATTCCAAATAAATTACAAATATTTGTCCCAACTGAAATTATTTCAAAAGTACTATTTTGCTTAGATTATTTACACGCTTCGCCGGCATGAAAACGTCCCGAAAAATATAAGCCAATTGTTGGCTTATAAATATGTCATTTGCCTTCCTTTTGAATGACGTAACGCGATTGTAATATGAAGCTGTCAAATAGATTTTTGGACGTTTTGTATCGCAATGTTTGCTACTTACACTCTATCTAGTGCATAAATAATCTAAGCTATTTTCAACCGACGAAAACAAAAGGAAGAGGTTCTCAATTCGACGTGTATATATATGTGGGGATGGTTGCTCGGAGTGAAACGCTTGAAATAAGTTTAATAAATTTATTAGTTAAAATAATCGTTGCCGCACAATACAATGGTTTCCGCCATATTGTTAATAACCTCTTCCGTCTCGCTCATACTGTTCATACCTCCATCTCACTCACTCACGCATACGTTCCGTTTCCCACATTCGGCCATCCTGCTCGCTCGTCTGTCCTCAGACTACCTTTCACGCCATCACCTTTCCTTCCTGAACTACTTAATTACATCATTTTGTTTACTTAAACCTTAAGTACGCATTTCTAAATAAATCTGTTAAGTATACATCACAAATTAGTTTTATTTACTGTAAACATTACTAGGTATGTGAACTCTTATGAACCCTTAATTAAAACATAATACAATACCAGTTATTTTATCAACTTAAACAATTATCAGCTTCTCAGAACTTTAACAGTATATGAGTACCACTAATGACAAAAATAGGTACACAACTAGAAACTTATAATATAAAATAAGACCTTCATACTTTCACCTTGCACTCTAAAGCATCTGACACTCCTAATACTTACTTACCTGCTCACTTCATCAAATAGTGCCTTCTGGCCACCTCTTCATGTAGTCAGCAGCACTGGAGGTGCGGCTAGGGCCTTCTGTTGCACTATTAACCTTCTCCATGTCATAGCGATCATTGATATGTACTTTGGTTATTTTGTAGGGCCCAAGAAACTTAGGTCTCAGCTTTAACCCCACTCCAAACTGGGTCCTTTTAATAGCAACTAAGTCTCCTATATTGTAAGTTTGACTCTGCTTTCTCCGTCTATTATAATACTTTCTGTTTTCCTCCTGGACAGTCATTATTTGTTCTTTGGCCTTCTGCCGAAGATCTTCCCTGTCTCTGCTATACAGTCTAGCAGTCTCTTCCTGGAGTAAAGACAGGATCTCAATGTCTTCCTTACACCTCATCTTTGTTCCTATTAGCAGCTCATAGGGTGTGGTATTGATACTGCGCTGAAATGAACTATTTAGTGCTCTTTGCACTCTACTCACGTGCTTATACCATACTCCAGTATTTTCAATACACAATTTGGTCAACATAGGTACAATTACGCGATGGATCCTCTCAATCTGTCCATTACTCCTTGGTATTCCTGTTGTGATCTTCACATGCTGAATATTCTCTTCCTTACAATAATCCTGAAAATCATGACTAGTGAACGCCGTTCCTCGGTCCGTTATTATTCTTCGTGGATTTCCAAATGTTTGTTGGTGTAGGCTTATTTTATTCAGAGTCTCAGCACTAGATGTAGACTTGGTAGGATACAACCATACAAACTTTGTGAAGGCATCAATTATAGTTAGAATGTAGTTGTACTGTTTCCTAGTCTCCGTGAGAGGACCTACATGATCAACATGTATCGTGTCCAATGGAATGTTCTCCTTCTCGATCGGGTTTAAGAATCCTTCTTGTTTGCCTTCTTTGCGGGTTGCTAATAAACATGGTATGCAAGCTATTACAAAATCCTCGATTTTCCGGTCCAAATCTTTTATATAATAATCTTGCATTATTACCTCTTTCATTTTCTTCTTTGAAAAATGCCCATTACTGTGAACCCTTTTTATAACTTCGTTTTCAAAATGTTTAGGTATCACCAACAGTCTTCCAGGTCCTTTGTAAAGTATGTCTCCCTCCATAGAATAATCCTTGTATGACTTTTCTCTTAGTATTTCTTTAATTGCTTTTAAGCCATCGTCTTGGTCTTGGGCTTGCTTGATCTGGTCATGTAAAGATACTATGGTGGCCACATAGGGGTACCTGCTTAAGGCATCTGCATGCTGCATCTTTGCGCCTGCTCTATGTTCCACTTCAAAGTCATACTCGCTTAGCATGAGCACCCATCTTGCCACCTTAGGCGTCAGGTCCTTTTTCCTCAAAGTTTGCTGAAATGCTTTACAATCGGTTACTAATTTGAAATGCTTTCCATACAAATAATGGCGAAACTTCTTAATGCCCTCTATAATTGCCAATGCCTCTAATTCGTAGCTAGAATACTTGCTTTGAGCTTCATTAGTCATGCGGCTCATATAGTGAACCGGGTGAAACCCCGTGTTCGGATGATATTGCAAGAGAACAGCAGATATTGCTCTGCTGGAGGCGTCAGTATGCAATTCCGTCACTAAGTTAGGGTCAAATATCTTTAAAACTGGGCTAGATGCTAACTTCTCTTTTAAAATACTGAATGCTCTTTGTTGGTTGTCATCAAAAGTAAACATCACATCTTTCTTTAGTAATTCATTCAGTGGTTTGGCAATAATAGCATAATTCTTTATATACTTCCGAAAATATGAAGTTAACCCCAAAAAGCTCTTAAGTTGCTTACCATTCGTCGGCTCAGGAAACTTCATTACTGCATCTACTTTATCCGTCGTTGGTCGTACTTCCCCACCTTTGACGACATGGCCAAGATACTCAATCTCCGTCTGTAGTAATTTAGCTTTCTTCCAATTGATCTTCAGACCATACTGAGCAGCCACTTCGAGTACCAGCTTTAAATTCTTTAAGGCTTCCTCTTCGTCTTGTGCTGGAATGACAATGTCATCAATAAAAATCATCATTATCTTTGCAGCTAGGAGATCCCTAAAAATTATATTGACAAATCTAGTGAAGTACTTTGGACAATTGCACAAACCAAACGGTGCACGCAAGAATTCAAATTGTCCATGATGCGTTACAAATGATGTATATGGGATGGACTCCTCGCTCACCTTCAAATGGAAGAATCCATTTTTCAAATCTAAAACACTGAAAATCTTTGCATGGGCCAATCTATCTATTAGGTCATCAATGACTGGAAGCGGGTATTCGTCTTTCACCATTTTGCAATTTAGCTGCCTATAATCTATACATACTCGTGTTGAACCATCTTTTTTCTTAGTCAGCACGAGAGGACTGGAATACTCGGAAAAGCTTACCCTAATAATGCCATCTGCCAACCATTCGTCAATTTGTTTTTCTACAATACCTTGTTCCGCGTAGGATAAACGCCGTGGTCGCTGGGAGACTGGTACCTCATCCTTCAACACAATCTTAAGCTCCAAAGGTGCGTCCTTCACTTGAACTGGATTATAATTATTGACGCAATCATACGCCTCCTGCTTAATCCGTGGTAACTTGATGTGCTCTACCAGTGCCTCTGTTTCTCCTGTAAGACAATTCACATTACACAACCATTCACCCTGGTCCCTAAATATGTTAACGCTTCCATCACTCATCACCAACGTCACATTCTTCAAAAACTCATGACCTAAAATTATATCATAAGGCATACTGTCTCTAGGTATAATATAAAACGCTACACTGTCGTAAGCATGTCCATCTATCGTAATTTCCGTCGTAATCTTGCCTAACGATTTCACTTGCGAACGTCCAAGTCCAGTTAAAGTTAAACTGCCGCCGTCGTAACACTGATCTTTAGACAGTTTGACACACAACTCCGCCGAGATCAGATTGACATCGCTGCCCGAATCTATTAGCGCACGGGAACTGAAATAATTCGCCACCACTACAGTTTTTACCGGCTTTTGAACACTTTTAGCACTTCGCGAGTCTTTGTTTACAATCTGCATAACCTCTGGATTGTCAAAGTTTGACGTTGACGTATTGGTGTCATGGCCGCCGTTGCTACACTCGTTCTCATTAGTGGATGTCATCTCCGACGTCGTCCCGAACAGGGCCGAACACTGCTTTACCGACCGAGGTGCGCCTCTGCCAATGACACTCGCCGGCGCCGGGCCTGCTGACTGCTTTACCGACTGAGCGGGAACGTTGCGTTCCGGATTCATCTTGACGGCGCGTTGGCCAACCGCAGCAGGGCACCGCACACCAATATGGCCGTACTCGTTGCATCGGAAGCACTTCAAACCGTTCGGACACTGGGCTGACACATGAGTATTTTCACCGCAATTATAGCAACGCCGACTTGATGTTGTTGATGCTTCGAACTTCTTTCTTCCAGCTACTTCAACTTTCGCTTCTTTCTTCGTTTCGTTTTTTATCTTCTCATAAATGGCTAGCTTTTCTTTTAATGCGCTATATGTTGTTACACCGTACAAAATAATCTTGTTTTGATGCGAATCCTCAATGCCGTCAATTATGTACTGTATGGCGACATAATCGGGGAATTTCGCCCTCTTGCCCAGCTCCTTCATAATTAACATATACTGGAAATAACTTTCATTCCTTCTTTTCTTTCTTGACGCCATTAGTTCATGCATTTCCTTCGAATTAATAGTGTCTGGGAATTCCTTTAGAAGGGCGTTCTTGAGATCTTCGTACGTCTTGAATACCTTCTCGGTTTTTACCCACAGGCCCGCCGTACCGCACAGAGATCTGCGCGCGATGACCAGCTTTTGCCGGTCCGTCCAACCGAAGACCTCCGCATTGTCCTCAATGTCCTGTGCCCACTTCGCCGAGGAGTACGTCTTGTCCTCGCCATCGAAGGGACAGGTGCCGTCGTAATAAAATTGACCCGCGCCCGCTTCGCCGTTGTTTTCCGCCATCTTCGTCTTGTTACAGGAACGCCGGTCCGTCTTTTCGTCGTTATCGTCTTTTCCGCGTCGTCTTCAGCGTGTTCACTCTGAGCTCATCCCGGACGAGCCCCCAAAAATATGTGGGGATGGTTGCTCGGAGTGAAACGCTTGAAATAAGTTTAATAAATTTATTAGTTAAAATAATCGTTGCCGCACAATACAATGGTTTCCGCCATATTGTTAATAACCTCTTCCGTCTCGCTCATACTGTTCATACCTCCATCTCACTCACTCACGCATACGTTCCGTTTCCCACATATATATATATATATTTTAATTTGGAAACAATATTCCTACCCTAAGGGTAGAAAAACAGGGGATGATTGATTGTTCAGTTACTGATTGTACTATATGACCACGCATAACTTATTACAGAGTAGTTGGATTTTGATGATTCTTTTTTTATTGGAAAGCGTATTCCCCAAGGGTGGTCCCATTTAAATTTGGAAATAATATTCTTACCCTAAGATAGGAAAACAGGGGTTGATTGACTAACTTTTTACAGAGTAGTCTGATTTTCATAATTCTTTTAATTGAAGTTAGTATTATAAATTTGGAAAAAAAATTACCCCAAGGATGGAAAAAAAGTATAAAATAAAAACTTTTTAACAAAAAATTAAACCGCCGAAAAAACTGAAAAGCAAAAAATAATACCTTTTTTGTTTGACCTTAATCTAGGTACCAGTTTGAAGTCGGTGCCTCAGCACGAGCCAGGAGGAGTGATAGAAGCCAATCAGGTAGACGATTATAGGTCCACTCCTCCTGACTAAGTGCTGAGGCACCGACTTCAAACTGGTACCTAGATTAAGGTCAAACAAAAAAGGTATTATTTTTTTCTTTTCAGTTTTTTCGGCGGTTTAATTTTTTGTTAAAAAGTTTTTGTGATAATCAATATTAGGAATGTTACTCGTACTTCTTTTGATGTGATCATAATTTTGAAGTAAACCAAACACAATCGATACCAGGCTCAATAGGGATAATGTTCCTATTGAATTAATGTGAATAATTTGATACACCGGATATCAAGTACTCGCGACAATACAGCCATTGTCAGAGCATCATTACGGGACATTTCAGCTCCATCTGATTATAACGAACTACATGGTGATGAACAAAACAACACGGAAGGCTCAGTTAATTATGAATTTACGTGTATTCATAAAAACAGATTAAACCTGACGTGTGCTTTGCATATTAAATTAATGATTTTTAGTAGCTGGTAAACTTAATGTTTTATAGCCGTCATTAAAATCATCAGCTGCATGATAAGCTTTTAAAAGGGGAACCCGTTGCACTATTTTTTGGCCTATCTTCCTTTAATTCATTCAATAATACGGTGTTAGGTCTATACGTAAACTATTATTATTATTAATTAATGAACTGAAACAATTACTTTGCTCACTCGCGACCTTATGATATCTACGTTTATGCAAGAAATGTGTGTAGGTACATGCAGTTCCTCCACCTCCACATAGTGTGGTGGTGGTGATAGTTGGGTTTCTGCGTGTTCGTTCGTACAGTGTACGATATATATACATCTAATAAGTTAGATGAGCAAAATGTTTCAAGAAAAACTAAAGTTTTTACCCGACTACGACACAGAAAAAGAGGGTTACGATTTTGATCGGTAGGTATGTGAATATGTATGTATGTTCACCTTTCCCCTCGTAGTTCTAAACGTTTTTATAATAATTTGATAAGTATGGTGTCGTTGGAAACTTCTTAATCGTCTGCTGGATAGAGGCTATGTGGCTTCACATTAGATTAAATATGGCGCCCTCTAGAGGACAAAGTCATAAACTAAAAAATATAATAATAATAATGATGTAGTATTGAGTATGAAGTGCCTTAATTACACATTTCAAAGTTAATAATTCATTAAAAACTTCATTAGGTCCCGAGTGTCTATTTATCGATATCGAGGGAGAAAATACGAGTGAAAATAGCCCTAAACTCTGACTCAAAATCCATCTCTGATAATGTTCTAGTTAAACACTTTGAAAGTGATTTTTTTAAGTATTTCGTTTTTTTTTTATAATTTTACTCTTTAAATAGTTTTTTAATGGGACTAAAACTTTATTTATTGTCCAACGAGTAAGGTCACGCTATTGGTACAACATAGATTTTCTTACTTTAACGTTCCTGTAGGGAGCTATTAGTTAACTTGCGGTCCACTAAGCCCCCTGCGGTGTTCCGGTTATCATAATAATATTTCAAAAATCATGGGTAACGGATGACCCTTTCCCATTAACTATATTTAATGTATTCCTTAAAGCTGCGGTACACTGTTGGGCAGTGCCTATTTTCATTTAATGAGAACATTACCTTTTGAAGTTTTTGTTTGTAAATAATTGTAAAACTTTCCATGAAAACATAAGAAATAAAAAAAACTTAATTCGCTATTTTTAAATACTTACTAGAATTCTACTGTTACCTTTGATCATCAATACATATTTATCATCATATACGTTACTCTCAAACGAACAGTTATTTTATAAATAATACTTTTGTACCTGTTTAAAATGTGCTGCGCTCAAATCAATGGAGTTATGTCGCACTAAAATTATGTTTGTTTTTTATTCTAAATGATCATGCTATGTAAAAAATGCATTTTTTTAATTATTATAAAATTGGAAGTTATTTCTTTTTGCTTAATTATAATTACCTCTAGGAGCTGCTTGTTGAATGTAGTGTTAAATTAGTGTTCTAAGGGAAAAAATAATTTCCCGTGATCCACCCAGGTGATTTATGTATACGCAAAAATATTTTCCTGTAGTATACCCAAGTAAACCACGGGAAAAATATTTTCCCATTGTCCACTTAGGTGAATTAAATGGTTGGACCACGGGCAACAGAGGAACTAAAAATTAACAAAAAGTACAAATAATCCAGATAGGTACATGTACATGACACTGTGTCTGAATATTTTAAAAGCAAAATGCACTATAGTGAAATTTTCTCTCTCTCGAGATGTTTCCATGACAGAATTTGTTATACTGTAATCCAGATGTAATTTTTCCGTACGTTTTTAAAGCAGAATATTATAACGACTTTGTGTATATTGAGAAAATGAGATATTAGACGACCGGATAGCCTAGTTGTTAGAGAACCTGACTACGAAGCTTGAGGTCCTAGGTTCGATTCCCGGACGGGGCAGATATTTGTGTGAAAAATACGAATGTTTGCGCTCGAGTCTTGGGTGTTTAATATGTATTTAAGTATGTATTTGACCCTACAAGCTTTGCTTAGTTTGGGACTAGGTCAATTGGTGTGAATTGTCCCGTGATATTTATTTATTATTTTAAGCCGTTATATATTTAAATATTAGTACCAACATTACTTATCTTGTTGATGTAAAACATCGAACGCAGGAGCTGCAGCTCTATTGTACTTATTATAATTTTGAATTATGTTATTATCTTAATTTACTGGATTCCTATAGTTATAAATGTTATTAAATCAAATGTGTCTTATCAAATCCTACTAACTAATAATGCAAAAGTAACAGTCTTCTGTCTGGTTGTTTTTCACTCTTAAGCCGTTGAACTGATTTAGATAAAAAAAACTGGGATGGACATAGCTGAGCTTTTTATCCCGAAAAATTACGTAGTTTCCACGGAATATCGATAAACGAATGCAGACGCAGACGGAGTCGCGGTCAACCCCTAGTCCTGTATAAATATGACCTAGGAACAGTTTGGAATTGAGCTATTATAAAGCCCCTTTCTTTTTACTAGGTCCGGCGTTTTGGGGTCTCATCAACCCAGAGTGGTCCCTCTGCAACAAAGGACGGCGGCAGTCACCTGTGAACCTGGAACCAGAGAAATTGCTCTTCGACCCCAACCTAAGATTTTTACACATAGATAAGCATAGGGTAAGTATTTTTGCTCTAGAAATAGAGGGAACACTGAACATGTAACCAGGATAATTCAAAAGTTACAACTGATGGTGGGAATTTTTGTGATACGACCTGAATGATTGCGGGAGATTTCCCATATCATTTGTCGCACGCAATTAGAAGCAGCCCTGTTTTTAGAAAAAAAATGCTCAAATCAGGATTAGACAAAGCGCACCGTTACAGTGTTAAATTGCGATGTCAATACTTATAAAATGTTTTAATAATGTACTACTACGCGTAGGAATTTGAATATATACTGTATCATTTCCCAGTTTGTCAAGCTTCCCCGTTAACCAACATAACTTACAAGTAAATTAAATATTTCTTACCTATTAAAGAAAAAAAAGCATATTACTTACCCAGATTGAAATGGAAACTACGACATTATAATGAACATAATTAACCTCGCTTACCTGAAAACCCACAAGTTATTTTTAAAACAAGGCAATAAATTCCGTTCTCATTACGAATTCAACATTTATTTCAAGCCGTTAATCAATTTGTTAACCTTAATTTATTGCATCAAGGCGTTTATTGCCCTCAGATAAATGGACTGATAAGCAACACGGGTCATTCTGTGATATTCACGGTGGAAAATGAGACCCGACACCATATCAACATCACCGGGGGCCCGCTGTCCTACAAATATCAGTTTCACGAAATACATATACATTACGGTCTTCATGATCAATTTGGTTCAGAACATGCCATCAACGGGTATTCGTTTCCTGCTGAGGTGAGAAATCTTCTTTTATTAATGTTGAAAATAAAATAGTTTATCCAAATTGTTATTAAATCTCAAGCGAGAATTAAAGCGTTTGTCGACAAAACAATGAAAAGATAATAAGCGGGCTTAAGGTTGGATGGTAGTAACGGATTACCACTTTGCATTGTAAACATATTATAACAGTAAGAATCTTTCGTTTTAATACATTATATTTACCTTAATCTTTTTATTTTTTGTACAAATTTGTATATTTTCTATACTATTTGAACTTCATTGGATCGACCGCGATATTTTTAACCATTCATATTCTAAAACCCAAAGTTAACATTTACTTACTACGCTCGAAAGTAAATAATTGTCTCCGTCGCAAAGTTACGCAGCGAGGTAAATACGCCACGTCTACAATAAATTTTATCAGAGATTCTTTCGAGAGGTTTCGAAAGAAGGCGTAACAGATGTTTTTACACGCATCGGCCGTCTCTCTGAGACGCCAAAATCCCAAATGTAATCCCGGCGAACGACTGCGAGTCAACTGAAGCATGGCTCGTGTTTATTTATGTGACAAATTCTTACGCAGCCACTTTAAATCCCAAAATCATGTGCTCGTTCTTGTGTGAATCCTTTTACTCTTTTTTATCGAGCATTCCACGTTTTACACGAAGAAAGTTTATTTGTGCAGAGTTTTGCTGTAGCATTAAAAAAGTACATTTTACACGTATACCTACATAATATTGTGTTTATATAGGATTGTGTGTGTACTTAGCTCACTGGCATTGAATAAAAACAAAGATTAAGAATTATATTTTTGTTGCAGATTCAAATATTTGGTTTCAATTCGCAGCTTTATTCAAATTTCTCCGAGGCTTTACACAAAGCTCAAGGAATTGTTTCGATCTCACTTCTCCTGCAGGTAAACTTTTCAATATTTTACTGGTAGGTATAAGTTAAACCTGATCATTGGCAAAGTTATTTTATTCAATATAACTTATATTTTACAGTTAAACAGTTAATGAGTCGATTACAAAAAAAAATAACACAATTAATTTAATTAAGTTAATTGATTCCTTTGAGTAACGAAAGTTACCCATATAGTTTGTATGACTAATTTCTCGCTACACAAAAGACGCGATCGTGTTTTTGCTTTCATTAGCTCTTAATTATGTACAATATTTTTGAAAACGACCATATTATGATACAGCAGGAGTCAGTAGATTTAACTACCTAAAATTAAAGCGATTTTTGTTAGCTGATTCTTTGAAATGCCGCAAGTGCATGCGCTTTTAATGTAATTGAAAATATCGACGAAGTGTCTAGCCACACCTATTCATAGCTTTAACCCAAACTGCGGGATTAATTAAGGAAATTGGAATTTTCTGCGCACCATTGGATTAGCCACTAAAGCTATTAGTTCAAATTAAGACCCGGCCGCAGGTAAAAACTATAATGCCAGTCATTTTTAGGGTCAGTGCCTCACGACGGGTGCGTCAATTACTGACTAACTTTTCCACTTTATTAAAGTTTTTCGAATGAATTAATTTGTAATTAAAAATAGATTACTTTTGTTTGAACTATACTTTACCCGGCTAAGTAACGGAACTATTATCGTTTTGTCCTACTGACTCTGTAGGTGGCTTCATTAGTGAGTTGATTTCGAGCACGGCGTAAACTGAAGCGAGTAGCCATAGCACAGTTAGTGATATATATCACGGAACAATTCACATCAATTGATTTAGTCCAAAGCAAAGCTTGTGTTATTGGTTCTAGGCAACAGATAAACATACTTATATAGATATATACATATTTAAATACATATTAAACACCCAAGATTCGAGAAGAAACATTCGTATTTTGCATACAAATATTTGCCCCGATGCGGGAATCGAACCTGGGACCTAAAGCTTTCAGATCAAGTCAGATTCTCTAGCCACTGGGACATTTAGTCATCCTAAAAAGCTTAAAGGATTGTTCACGCTGGCATTATGAAGATGCTGGACACTATTAGACTACGATTAAACTAAACTATTGAGAAAATAAGGCATGTGAATAAATTTATTTACTTATACATTTTATCATTGTTTCAGCTTGGAGATTTATCCAATCCTGAGTTAAGGATTTTGACTGAAGAATTAGAAAATATTAAATATGGAGGTACACAAACCCTTATGTCGCGATCAATCAAGTATTGGTTCCCGTAAACTCCGCAGACATTTTCGAACACTCACTTATTATAAATACTGTCTTGCTTTTTTTTCAGGCGCGGAGATGCCTATAAACAAGTTGTCGGTACGGGGTTTGCTCCCCGATACAGATTATTATATGACGTACGATGGCTCAACGACAGCGCCCGCCTGTTTCGAGACCGTCACGTGGGTCATAGTCAACAAACCTATATACATCACTAAGCAGCAGGTAATGTGGATCACCATGACTAAAATAGTCCGTAATAAAATGTTTTCATCAGCAGTTCGAAATCTAAGATTTTTATAACATCCTAAGTCCCAGCGCCCTATAAAAGGACTTATTTCAATTTGACATCAACCTCACTCATTGTGACATGAAATTCATGGAGAAAATTTGTCGTGGGGCGCATGAGGTAAACGAAAAACTTTTTCGTGAGCGTCGAACGCGATTCGAACCCACACGTTTTGGCCGTACGCACCAGGTGTGCTACCAACTGCACTTGAAAAACGAAACTTTTTCGTTTTAAAAATAAAGTATTTTGCTAAGCAAACATAAGTAGTATCAGAAAAATAAAAAAAATACATCATTTCTTACGGCTTTCCAATGCAATTTGGAACGTAAAAGTCGTGAATTGTGATAGTTGCAAGCGGACATAATTCCGGGTGGGTTGGTCGGGAGGCCCGTAGTAGGTACACTTGGCATGTATAGCCAGGAGATGTGGGTTCGAATCCAGTTCGGAAACACCAAATTTTTTTTTAGTTTAAAAAAAAATCTATAGTCGAGTCAAAAGCTTGAAAGTGTATCAATCCCAACATAAAACGCGGTATCACTGTCCTCTGTTCTGTCTATATCACCTACAGAACTTATGATGATAACGCACACCTTCTCTCCTAAACAATGTAAAAATAAACTGTAGGTTAAATGGTAATGCAAGTAGAGTACTTAAAGGTCATAAAATATAATTGTACGCTACCAAGACGTCAAAAATATCTATACAACTCTATGCTCCTACTCATAAGGTTGATATTTATAACGATGGCCGTATAGATTTATGCCCTCGAAAAAATCTTATTTTTTTACAAAAACTTATTATTTCATAAAGTTAATCCTGACAAAGAGATAAATGAGCAGGTTCGAGCAAGCAACGTTTCAGTTAACTTCGAATACTCGCACGACGTGCAACATTTATTTAAGACATAAACCGTATGCATCACCGGTAGATTGCGCTTCGGCTAACGGCCGCGCGCTCACTCAACCCCGCGAGATTGCCAACAGTTTCCACTACCACTTAATTTCCCACAAACAAACGGAAAACATAAGCAATGATTTATATTAACAGCCACACAACGCGGCACTTTCAGTTTACTTTTAACACGTACATAATTCACGACGGAGTCTTTGTCTAAAGGCGAGGGACGTGAGTTGTTTATTGTAGCGCGAGCACAAATGAAAATGTTATTACGCTGCCCAGCCACGGTTGAATACACAGAGACTGCGGTGCTGGATGTGGCAGCCGGTAGTCGCCAGTCGCGATCATCCGACTCCGCTTCCCGTCCCGGCCAAACAAAAGCTAGTGTCTCACTTCGTCACTGGCACCAATTAAACGCTTCTACTGCGGCCTTAACAATATATAATACATGCTCTTAAATTTTCGCTTAGCTTCACTAAAACTTGAAATCTACACTCAAAGACTACTTAATTAGAAGACTGAGCAAATGCATAACTGCATAACTGAGCAAAGGGCATAATTTTATCTTGATAGAAATATTTTGAACAGTTAATAGTCAGTCAGATTGGTTCATATCAAAGACGATTAAGGCCAGGCCAGCTTAAAATCATATCCTAGAATTTCTATATTCAATACTCAAACATGTAAACAATAGCTACAAAAATTTTTTTCGGAATCGTTTTCGATAAATTTTTCGTTATTAAATGCTGTATTAGGTTCAGGCATAGAAAAATCAACCATTTTATGCTCGATCTGTGAACCAAATTCATCATTATAATTTCCGGCCTGTATGTATGGATATATCACTCATGCCGTTAAATCTTCGATTTTTTTTCTTTCACCGTAAATTTCATTTCGCATATACTTAGATTATGATTATGAAACACTCGGAAGTGCGAGCCGGGATTTGAACCCACGATTCTCTGCTTCAAAAGATAGTTTAAACCACAAAGTAGGCTACCGCAGCTTTTTTGCCTGAAGCAATTTCAATTACGAACTCTAAATTTATTTTAACATATCTACTTAATTCTTCACTTGTTAAGTAATTCTGCTGATCTGATACAAAGTGCGATGTGCAGGTTTTACTTTATAAGTCGCAGGCGTGAATCCTCCATAGCCACGGCTCATATCGATTGCTCCAGACTTCCAAGACTTCGCCAGCAGTTTGCAATGTTTAAACGTAACTTACTAAGCACAAAGCCTTCATGTACCACTTACATGTTCTAATACGGTTAAGTGCACCATCCGCCTACTTCATTTAAACTACCTACTTGCATGTTTTACTTTGGCGTTTGCATGATTTGAGTTTAATCTCTTTGAGTTTAATTGGTAGAACACCCAGGTTGGGGCGCATACCCAGGAGACGTGGGTTCGAATCCCACCGGCGCACCCGAAAAACTTTTTCGCTTTTAAATCATCTTCGATTCGGTGAGCAGACGTAACTGCTAATAAAAATAAATAATATTTTAATCTCTTACTCTTCAAATTAACATAATAAAATACAAATAACACCTCTGAGTTTTTTGCAATTTATGTGCGAAATTACATTTGAAATTTACCATGAGCAGTTCCCAATCTACCCAAGCCCAAGCCCTTTTATTCTGAGAGGAGGCTGGTGCCCTGCAGTGGGACGTATATTAGGCTAGGATGATGATATTGATGATCATAAAATTTAAATCACGCTAAGACCTTCAAAGTCATTAGAAAATATACTACATCCGTGACAGCTATTTAATTTCAATTTGACGTCGAATTCTTTCGAAACACCTTAGTACATTCAACGAGATATTCATTTAGGCTTGAAGTCTTTATCGGCTGTTAACATCATTTTCTTTTAAGCTTCTTTCCTGTCGGGGTATCCCTAGTGGTCGCGTGCGTGTTGCCCGTTAATATCAGCCGCGAACCACACTACTCCACTGGCATCGAAGGAAGAATTTCAATTTACCTGAAATTGCTCGCTACCTTTGTACATGTTTACAACGTAATAACGTAAGCGGAACTTTCTGTTATCGCATCTAATAATGCGAAGAGTCTCCGGAGTAAGTGCATAGAGCTTATGGTACCTAATGCGATTACAGAGTGATTCGATAGAAGAAATTCTATTGATATTTTTATCTACCGTAATGTGGCTTCGCCATAAACTCGATATACTAAATCACTATCTGAAATAGTTCATCAAAAAAAACAGTAATTAGAAATTTTAATAACGTGGTAATATTTTACTAGTATGCACCAACACTCACTTCATTCTAACATCTTTGAACCATCTGAGTAATCTGCACCAAGCGCCTATGAGTTTTTCGAAATTTATGTGCGAAAGTACATATATTATAAAAAGTGCGAAACCACCACCACCACCACTTGCGAAGAGATTCAATGGTGTGTATAAAGTTCCCAATCCACACCGGGCCCCCGTAGGAATTGTGGCCCAAGCCCTCTCATTCTAAAAGGAGACCGGTGCCCAGCAATGGGACGTATGTAGACTGTGACGATGATAATGATGATGATGATTTGAGTAATTAAATGTGACATTCGCTATACCCGTCCTTTACCGTCCGTGACCTTTACCCGTCGAACGTCACAAATAGCTACTAGTGGTTTACTTGATATGGTTTAAAAAAAATTGTTATCTACAAATTAGGTAAAATTTAGTTGGTTAGCGGAATGAAAAGGTTCGTCACTTTTCGATCTTAAATCGTTGACATATTTAGAGTTGAGAAATGACGAACCTTTTCATTCTGCGACTGTACAACACAAGTAGCTATTTATAGTTGAGATTGAATAATGAGCAAGTTTAAAAACCAAATAAAATTTTATATTCGGTCAATACACCAACATTTTCCATTCCAGTTTACACTTGACATATTCATTACACCACCAAACTTGTTCATTATTCAATCTCAACTACACCAGTCGTGCAGGAATTAGAACTTTGTATTGTTCATACAGCTGCACGGCCTGAGGCGACTGATGCAAGGCGACGCGAAACACCCGAAGGCGCCGCTCGGGAACAACTTCAGGCCGCCGCAGCCGCTGCACCATCGAGCAGTCAGGACAAACATCGACTTCAACCTGAGCAAGGTAAATAATGCATTAGTACTTAATACGCGACCGACATTTACATATTGCTTAGATAATTACGGAACGTTTGTGAACGAAAATCTCGTACCATACATGAGTAATTGCCGTACTAAGAGATATCACATACGAACTTAAGAGGATACGATGCGCACCATTTCTCCATACAAACGTAGTCCCCCGTTTCCTCCCTGGATAATGGCTTTAGAGCCAAATTTTTTTTACTGTGTAATCTGTATCTACCACAGCTATGCCCCTATGTTTCGTTTTTTTCCATATTTCAATTAACATAAGAAATATGAGCTTTCCAAAACTGAAAAAATTGCCTAATTTCTACGTCATTTTTAGACACTCATCAAAAAAGAATCCCTCATTTAAACAAAAAAAGAAAAACATAGGGGCATAGCTAAATCTGTCCTCTAATTATCTTTGAAAAAAATAATTTTATTGGTCCAGCTTTCGAGAAGAAAACAGGGGACTACGAAATGCTGTTTTGATCAATTTTACGCGCCTATTAACGGTCTGAGCTGCAGTTGTCCCGCTCTCACTGTACTGACACGGAGGGGTTCGGGCGAGACAGCGACATTTCATTAAAATACCTATTTCTCAAAAGTCTCTCAGCCATCGTATCCTCTCAAGGGATCTTACGTTTTCTTAAGCGAGTTATCATGAAGTGTCGCAATATTTGTCGGAATAATAATTATGAGTTTTTCTAAACTAGAATAAAGATCAGGATAATACTTTACATAACTCCCTACTTATTTTATGTAAATAAACTGACCAAGACAAGAAATGATTATACGAAATGAATTACCTGCCGAACCCCAATCTGTACTGGGCCCGCGTGGGAACTACGGCCTAAACCCTCTCATTCTGGGAGGAGGTCTGTGCCCTGCAGCGGGACGTACGAGTATATAGGCAGGGATGATGAATCACCTGCACGAAAATAAGTGATTTATTGTCACCTATAATTAATTACAGTTAAAATGTGGTCATTATTAATTCATTTGGTAAAATTATTTGTGAGATATTTATTGTTCTGTAATGTGTATTGTACTCTTTGACTGAATGGGATTCGTGTCTGAATAAATAAATAAGTACTTAATTATTATTATTTTATCAAAACAAGATTTAAAACTTATGTTTCTATTACAGTATCCCGGGAAGACTTGCCCGAGCATGCATAGAGATATGCATTACAAAGGTGAGATCAGACTTATTTTGAAATTAAATTTACATCCTCCCACTATTATAACTTACTAGTACTAATTCAGAATACATTGATGTAAACTTATGCAAGTATTCATTTTTTTGCAGCCAAAAGTTGGACTCAATACTGAAGACTTAGTTTTATAATGGTGAACATTCATCGTACTATAATGCTTCGTAGAAATAAAAAGCTGCTATAAAATTTAATTTTGTACATACTTTTGTACAGTCTTGTTGGAATATCTGGCTTAAGAATTATACATAATATGGAGTGTAGATTCATTATTATAATGTAAAAATATCATATCAATTCTTACATAATCAAGATTCTACTATTAGAGTAATCGTTTTTGTAGATGAACGGAAAAAGAATGTGTAACATATAGTTTTTAATAAATAATTTAGATATAATTGATATGAAACGGCCTCTTATAATGTACACACGTACTTTCGGATAGATTAGCCCCTACCATCGGGTTTGCTATGTTTACGTACCTTACAAAGTAGTGAATACATAGTATAATAAGATATCGATCTAAATATATAAACGGTTTTGTATCCTTTACACAAGTAGGTCATACCAAGTCATACATAAGATGTTTAGTAGTTCCTTGACATAATTGTTATCAATTATTATCGGTCAAATTTGTAAAGATAACGTGTGTTATTTTTGTTACATATTTTACTTTATTGTAAAGGAATTAATTTCTAAAAACTTCTGAATTTTAAAAATGAATCATAAATTGTTAGCAAAATGTAATTTAATTGCCTAATATGGTAGGTACAACAATTGTTGATAAACTCTGTTTCTTTCCCTAAAAAAGCTTTTTTAATTTTATTACCTATTTATGTATGTTGCTGTAAGTCATATAGCTTTAAATAAATTAATAGGATAGTGACGTTAAGATAGCACGTGTAGTATTCTGAACCTATCATACAAATAAAATGTATATCATACTGGCTTTGTTCTTCCTTTGTTTTAAAAGATTATAATTGTTTTACTAAAGAATAATTTTCGTTTTTATTAAATTTTACCTTATAATAAGACCTTACTACTCATCTTTACTTTAAACAGCGATACACTGAACTAAATACGGAATTCCATATTATCCTTGGTCGTGAATAATTATGTTTCGAAATTCCTAAGTGAACTCTATACAATATTGAATATTCTGGATGCATCGCTTAATTTGCAAATTTAATACGGATTATTGCAGCAGGCGGTTGGGCGAGTTTGTCTGAACATATTTGTAAATATTTTATCTAGAATTTATTAACTGTGGTTTACAAATGTTTCTATAAATTGGTCGATGTTCAAGCTACATTCTGAATCAAAAATTCCAATGAAGAACCTTTACAAGAATGCAGTCCAACAAACCGAACCACCTGCACTAATATTCCAGATTAATTTTAAACCAACTTTTACCTTTAATATTTTACCAATGCCATACATTTTAAATCCTCTTAGTTGAAAGGTTGACTAAGTATTACAGTAATGAAAACAAATGAATCCATTACATTTTCATTGGAAACTTTTTCACCGCACAGTCAAAAACTCAGCGATCACAAGTTTAAATATCCCTTTACGTCTCAGTCCGATGGAGTGGAACCGTCTGTTTTAGTGTTTCCCCCGTCCTTGAGTTTGAATAAAAAGCTCATTTGAATTCTATGAGAATCGAAATTGCTCTCTTTTTCGCTGCAGTAACTTAATTTAATCGAGTCCCATCACAAAATGTCCATTTACCTTCGAATTGGATGACTACGTGATGTAGACGTGGGAGCTCGAATCTTTATTCAAAAGATTATACAAAGGTACTGTGGAGTATCTAAACTCTCCCCGTGGATAGCAACTTTGATACACCGCCATAGTCACATATGTACTTGCCTGGATACATTTACTTTTCGTTAAGAAAAAAATCCTACAGGATATAGACCGTGATTACTAATTACCTACCTATAATAATAATAAAATATATTTAACGATGGAATATAAAATATGTTTCTATGTAATCTTTGAAGTTTTGACCAATAATAAAACTTAAAATGCAGAGTTACATATTATAAAGAGTGTTAAATAAATTAGCGCGCCTTTTTCTACGTAACTGTCACAATGACATTTTGACGAGAAATGCAGAGATGAGGCTTAGATGAGGCAGCAATTTGGTAAGAACATTTTTGTGTTGTCTTTCATCCGTTTTGTACTCTTTATGATTGGACTCTCTATGTATAATGTTTATGCATGCCCAATTGGTATACAAACAATAAAAATGACATTTAAATGAAATTAAATTTAAAATAAATAAGTTAAGTTTTTATTACGCATTAGCCGTGACAGCATACATTTCGTTTAATTTGTAGAAATAAGTATAGAATAGTAACTACAATTAAAAATAAAAAATATTTACGGCTAATGAACGTAGTCTACAAAAGCGAGTCAAACTTAAAGATCTACCTATTCGTTCTATAGTTGTGTTGTTCCAAGATAAAGTTCCATCATTATCCCGTAAGTACACAAAACTAATAATATTATTTGGATGTTAGGCCGTACGAGTTGCGATTAAGATATCGCGAAATAAATCGCTCGATTTTCCGGTCCGGAACGCGAGTCTACGTTATTGGAAAAGTTTCCCTCGGTTAATAGACTTACACAAATTGAGTTCATTAAAAATAATATAATCGGACATAAACTCCTCCTTGAATCTCGGGCCGGCCTTCGCAAATATTAACTTTACACTGCACTTACATTTGTTTCTTTAGGATGTGTTTAGCTTTGCATACGATATTTATTTTGAGCCAGTCAGCGCTATCTCGTATGCGCTATTTCGTCATGTTTGATAATGAATAGAATACGTAACCGTTGTTACAAAAATAGACCCACTAATACTTTTAATTTAACACTTTCGCGGACTCAGCGCCGGACACAATTAGTTATCTTTTGTTACTACGGCTATGGCCGCAGTGTCCATGAACATGACAGTAACTGCACCCGTTAAACCACCTAAGACCTATTGTAAAAAGTTGATTAAACAATATTTTTTTTATTAATCAATTGCAAATATCTACACAATATGCTTGACTATGACTATTTTACACGGCATCTTGATAAACAAATGAGTAGTTTATTCTTCAGCAAAGCCTAATTATCTTTTTGCTTTTTACTCTGTTCGTTTTCGAATAGAAACAGAACCCTCACGTCAGACTCTACTCGTTAAGAACTGTCAACAAAGGCTGGAAAAAAACATGAGGATTCCACTAACCCAGGTACTTTGCGTCGTTATTTCCGTCTTTAACCCTTCAACCTTTCTTTTATTTTCCTATATTAACGAAGGGACGCGTATGTAGGTACGTTTAAAGGAAATATTTTTATCAAATCAATACGCATATAATATGAATCAAGTGGGCTGTATGTTTACACAGCCGGCTAAACACTCGAACGGTGCGATGCGGCTTGAGTGCGCACTCAAGACGAATGTGAGCTTCAACTAGTTTATTTACTTTGTATTCAGCGCGTGACGGAGATTGCGAAGGTAAATTTTGTTTCAATGTGTCTGGAACAATTACTAAGCATATGTGTTTTTAGCCTCGTTAATACTTAGTATTTAAATTAAGAATAACGGGACGAACCGTACTGTCTCTTAAACAGGTGCTCAGCGTTTAACAAAATAAAAGAAAAAATGGCTACGTACAAATCAGACTCACGCATAAAAAATGTATTTGGGTCATTCACATTTTTTTCTTCGTGTCTCTCCTGTGGATATGGTAAAAGTTAAGGGTCTATTTATAGCCAATACTTTTAATATCGGCGTGTGGGACGGCTGGCCAACTTTCGGCCCGTTTAAATAAATCTTAAGTTTGCTGACTCGGAGTCGCTAATTTTATGTCCACAGGAGGGACATCTTTTCGTTTTTATGGTGTGCATTTTTTGCAGATAAATAATTTTCGGACTTTTTCTCCGCTTGTGATTTGAGGCTTTCTTGACAAATTCATAATTGTATATTAATGGAAATTACCCAATCGATTATTTTCCCACTGTTTTCGTAAGAGTATACACTTTTGAACGGTCCTGGTCTAATTTAATCGCTTGAAGAGAGAATTTCAACTTGATATCTCCACGCGAGAAATCTACAGAAAAGAGTAGGTACTGCCAGACAGACGGACAACATAATTATTTGATACAAGTTTGTTTTATCTTTAAAATTATAGCACAATATATCGTTTCTTTCACCACATTCAATTAAATCAAGTTAAAACAACCAGTTTTAGCTCAACACAAGAGCAAAGCGAAACTAATTATGCAAAATACTAAACACAAACCGAGTAGATACAATTTGTATACAGCACTGTGCACTTTGTAAACGTGTAGATAGTTCGGGAAAACGCTGCTTCATACCTTATGATGGAAATAGCGTAACACGCTAAGTTTTTACACGAAACTGCAACTTCAGTCAACGACTAGTTAAAAGTTTCATACTGCCACTTGCAATCACGTCGTCGAAGCCAATTTGACTTTTATGCAAATGTGTTCATCCCATGCAACCAACTTGCGTTCATGTTATACGATAATGCTTGGCAATTTAAAGAGATACCTACCTACTAAGTACAATATAAAATAGGATATTTTGAATTAGACTAAGACAAAGAACCCCGAAGATAATAATTGTAACCCAAAGCAATACAAAAACGTGACAATATTATAGACTAGCGGTACCGTATGGGACCGTTTATTTGATAGTGATAGTTGGCGAAATTTGGACAACTGGCGGCGCGTAAGACGAGGTCTGATTGGTGGAATTTGATGTAGGAGACATCAATGCTGCCATCAGTTTACCTAAAACCGTACTTATCGGCATTAGTTGAGTGTAATTGGGATTGTTCATTTTTTCTAACCCCCCCTTTTTATTTTTTTTATCGAAAATATAGAGCATTTTAAGAAACTAATTTGAATATTTCAGCAATTCATCACTCCAATGTTTTTTTATAATTTATTAAAAATTTGAGATACGACTTCTCGTAAATTACAAGCCGCGGCTGAATCTGTGTATAAACCACATAATGACAAAAAAAATGTGTCATAATCGATGGTTAGTTGTCATCTGACAATGTCACTTTACATTACAATAACAATAACACTAAAGTTGCCGATTCTTCCAAGAGAATAGGTAAAAAAAACGATTTACGGCTATAGTATTTTTTGTACGTATAAAATAAAATGGTCAGAAGTGTTCCCTTGAAAGTTCTTTGGCGGATTTAATCCATACTTACATTAAAATGATCCTCGCTACAATAAGTACATCTTGTAAACTTTGAATTAACTTTGCGGCACCACTTCTCTTGTAAATCTTCTCTAATGCGAACAATTAATTTGTTTGGGCTATTGACAGAATCATTTCCACAAGTAGGAATGAAACACTTCCTGTATAAATCCATTATTAAAATATGAAAAACGCGAAGAATGTTTTTCAAAATAGTATCCTTAAACTGACAGATGATAACTACGTCGAAGTGACAGATAATAACTATAGAGAAACTAGACGGACGGCTTTTTTTTTCTTGTTGCAAAGAATTTCAAAGTTAATGCCCACAGAAAGGTCAAACAAAGGTCAAACATTATTTTGCAAAAATACACACGATCATTTAATATTTTTTTACTACAATGTTATAAAATGATTTAATAAACCTATTCCTCGAAATGGTTTTGGAATTAGACCACATTGCAAAAAAGTGATCAATGCCAATTGTAGGTCAAAAATAGTGCATTGAAAATTTGGCGGAAATTTTTTCTCGCCGTTCAAGTAAGTCATAATATTTTGTTTAGTAACCGATCTACTTATCTACGAATCAGTACATATAAATAAATATGAAACACCGAAATGTATGTACGCGCATAACTTCCGATCGATTGCACCAAATTGGATAATTATTTTTTTTGGGTTCGCAGCTATAAGGACAAGGTTTGTATGAAAAAAAAATCAGCTGGAGCGAAGCCGCGAGCATCAGCTAGTATATAAATAAAATCAATTGCAGAAAACGTATGTATGCGTATAACTTCACCTAATTGTCTAATTCTTTTTAGGGTTCCGTACCAAAAGGGGAAACAGGACCCTATTACTGAGACTTCGCTGTCCGTCCGTCCGTCCGTCCATCTGTCCATCAGTCACCAGGCTGTATCTCATGAACCCTGATAGCTAGACAGTTGAAATTATTACAGATGATATATTTCGGTCGCCGCTATAACAACAAATACTAAAAAATAGAATAAAATAAATATTTAAGGGGGCTCCTCGTTTTTGCTCGATATTGATAACGGCAACAGGTAGACACTTGAAGTATTCACAGAATATTTAATTACATATTGACTTTAAAAAAAAATCATTAAATTAAAATAAAAAAATATTTAAGGGGGCTCCCATACAACAAACGTGACTTTTATGTATAATTGTACGGAACCCTTCGTGCGCGAGTCCGACTCGCACTTGGCCGGTTTTTGTTCTGTTAGTAAGTAAGTATTGAGAGAAGGTGTAAGAAAGAAAATGTTGCTTTTTTTTAATTAGTAGTACATCCGTGCGAAGCCGGGGTGGGCAGCTAGTAAAAAATAAAAAACTTGGCCAAACCTAATGCTGAGTACAAGCCTCCTCTCGGAATGAAAGGGGCTGGGGTGTAAAATTTGCACCTTAAAGTTAAATATTTCGCAAATGAATCACTGTATCGAAAAATTTAATTTTCTTTACAGACTTAATGATTTTAAACACCTATCCAACGATACCACACTATAAGGTTGGACGAAAAATAACCTAAAAAATACCTAGGGTGAGTGGGGGTAAGATGAAAAACAGTGTAAGATGAAAAACTACTCATAGCACCCGGTGCTACGAGTAGTTTTTCAACTTACACTGTTTTTCATCTTATTTTTATCTTAGCACTCACCGTCATAGTCTCTAAGCTAAGCTACGGACGAACGTACGCACAGACAGACTGACAGACAGACATGGCGAAACTATACCTAAGGATGTCATTCTTGCCATTTTGGCTACGGAACCCTAAAAATATCAAACATCAAAACTTCAAGAATATCTTTTTATCAATTCATAAAAAAACGATTTCGGTACAAAATTGTATGCTATTCGTACAGCAGTTACAAAAATATTCGCAAAGTTAGCAGCAGCGGAGTCGAGGAAAAGTTATCCAAACACATTGGCAGGGAGGCATTCCACACCAGCCGTATTTCACTTTTTCACAACATTGATACATATCAAGAAACTTGAACAATACTTTCGGTAAAAAATACTCGTGTTCGGTCGAGAGTGAAACTCGAAAAAACCAGCCGAGCGTTACATTAACTTAACTTCGGGGTTCCGTAGTAAAAGACTCGTATACTTTACCTTTGAAGTTTATAGACGTTGAAATCTTATTCTCTACGAAGCGCGCTGACGAATTAGGTTTATAATGCACTTAAACAAAAGTCTACCTTCATACGCTACAGACAGCTTATCAAATGCTCTCGACATTGTGCGGTCTTAATAGCGTTGGGGTTGATACGGCCTTCTTATAAACGTGTTTTAAAATAAAGGACTGATTTATCTACAAAATAATATTGAAGAAATACCTATTCCTCGATTATGATTTTAATGTAAAATAGGCGCTTCTTTCACCACAATCATGCCTGACAGTAAACAGAGATTTTATACTTGCTATATTATTTTTATGATAATAACAATAACAATATTACAACAAATACATTATACTCGTGATTTGTTTTTCTTAGTCCTTTAGACACTATCTAAGAAATCCAAGATCCCAAGTTTTACAGTTCTTAACATGTAAAATTAAAAAAAAACAATGTATTTATATAAAATATGTCTTAGCCATTAGAACCCAAAAAATACTATTCACTTTTATACATCGACTAACTCTATATTTATAGGGGTGATCCCTGGAGGGTAGAAGTTAAAAACAGCTTTCACCGGCCGACGCGTTTGAGTAAGTTTCACTGAAGTTTTATTGAAGTTGCAACTTTCAGACCGTTTGATATATGTACAGGAACCCGCAGGAATATATTACCATTTGTAACTTTATGCTTATATGTATAAGGTTCAATGGGGTTAGATATTCAGATCTGCGCAGCAACAGGCCCGTGCTAAAGTTGGTGCAATCGTAAATTATTCAAGCCCTCTCGGTACAATACTTGCCTACTTGTCGTATCCGTCTGTTGCTGTGCACTATTGTCTTGGAAGGTAGTTTCTGGTATGATTTATTGGGCCTGTCAACATGGTTTGTATGTGAGTTTTGAACTTGTGAGTGTACTTATCAATTGTACCTAACGGGTAAGCAAACATAACAGTAGTTTCAGAATTAATAAACTAATTCCTTAAGCTCTCTAGAACTTGAGATACGTATACGTTTGGGTTCTAATATTGTTGTGCTGTAGAAAATAGCAATCTGTCTTAGAGCGGAGCCGTCGCATAAATTATAATGGTGCATCCTACAAAGGATGGCTACCAAATGAAACATTGCATGTGCTACGAGTTCTACAAGCTACGGGTTTCGGTGCTACGAAGCGTTACGAGAGCGTAGACCGTGGGAAAGCGGCCACGTGCTGGGTTTTCTTGGCAATATTAGCTTGGCGGTACATAATTTTATCCAGTCTCGGTCATAAATACTACACCTAACCCCAATATCGCTTTAAGAAAGCGCGCAGGGTAACCACGACACGAGTTTCGTGGAACTGCGGCTTATTTGGATCAGCCACCTGAGTAATGACATGACAATGGGCTAATATTTATTTATGTTTTTCTTTTAAATTGTATATTTAATAATGTTTTTAGAAGAACAGTAAAGAAAATAAACAGTATCATATGGAACAAATTACAGTTGGTAATAAAAGAACGAATTAATTTTACGAGTATACCAAGGTGTAATTAAAATAAAATTAAGCTCAACAATGGTTTCAGGTTATTCTAATCCGAATTGCAGAGCAAATGCGAAATGATCTGGATGGTATTCGGTTACAATCCTTGTGGCTTATTTGTGCCGCTGTCTCGTTTATCTTTCTGGTGGTGGAAGAGGACGGCGAGATGAGATCGCTGGGGAATTTCGGAGTGAAACAGTGAGGGACCACGTGGTTTGGTTCCCACGCTCCCATGGCATCGTCGACATGCGACGGTTATTAAGCTCTTCACCTTTTTTGTTACCTGCTGAGAGATTTATTACTTTTAATTATTTTTCATTGTCCGCCAGCGTTATTCATGTAAGAGGTGTAAAATTAGACGCTTTGAGGCAATGATGAAGTGCTAAACGTCATTGTGCAAAATTACGGCGCCAGAAAACTGATTGTTTTTAGCAAGGGGCTGACATCAAAATAATATACAGATTGCGAGTGATGATAAAATACAATTTTCAACAAAAGCGACATAGAAACTAACTATGAGATATTTTATCTTTTTATCTTTGTCTTAATTACACTTAAACTTATGTTAGTTTTATGACAAAACACTACTACTTATTTAATGCGCTCTGTTTCAGATTAACGAATCTAAAACAAAAAAACCGGCCAAGAGCGTGTCGGACACGCCCAAGATAGGGTTCCGTAGCCATTACGAAAAAATCAAGTAATATTTTTCTAAGGATTTCGTTTGTGTACAGAATCTTCCAAGTTAGGTATCGTCAATACTTTGGAAAAAGCTCGTATCTCACAATCGATAATCTGGCTAAGTGAACTTTATTACGCGCGTATCAAGGTTCAGTTTTGTTTACATGTTGATTTGAGATACGAGCTTTTTTCAAAGTAGTGACGGTATGTTTTATACCTTAGGCTACTATTTACTCTTAAACTAC
Organism: Archips xylosteana; assembly: GCA_947563465.1. NCBI lineage: Eukaryota > Metazoa > Arthropoda > Insecta > Lepidoptera > Tortricidae > Archips > Archips xylosteana. The sequence goes on from OX387349.1 coordinate 11,024,476, forward strand.
AAATAATTCCCAAGCAATCTTAGCCGCTATAATTTTCCTTGTAAGTTTAATATATTTACTACCATTTTGATTTTTTTCAATTTTTTCCACCCAACAGTTTAGATTTTAGATGGGGGGGGGGACGGTCGATTTTAATGAAAATTTTCTCTTTAAAGTTGAATATTTCGCAAACAGATCACTGAATACCAAAATCATGTTAGCAACCCCCAAATGGTTTTAAAAGATCTATCCAACGATACCCCACACTATAGGGTTAGTCGAGAAAAAAAAATCACTCCCACTTTACGTCTATGGGAGGTACCCTAAAAAAAAATATTTTTTATTTTTTATTTTACCACTTTGTTAGCATGACTGATATGTATATTCATGCCAAATTACAGCTTTTTAATACTAACAGTCTCTGAGCTTAGCCGCGGACGGACAGACAGACGGACAGACATGGCGAAACTATAAGGGTTCCTAGTTGAATACGGAACCCTAAAAAAGACTTTGTCTATTCATTACAAGGATATGCTGTACCCGATTCTATTTACATAAAGAAATGGTCTATTTCGTAGTATTAACGAATCACAGTGATTATGATACTAAGAAGAGTTCTATTATCTTTCATCGACAACGACTTTTATTTATACATACCTACACAAATAAGAAAGAAAATAATTGCAATTATTTTTTCTCAGTCGTAAAAAAGTCATTCAAAAGATGAAACTTTTAAATAATACAAAACTTAATTTTATCGGACCCGCGTTAAACAGAACCAATCGGCTTGTTAACCGAGGCTTTTAACGTTGCTGCGGTTATAACTTTATTAATGCAACGCTACTATCGATCCAATAGAGATGTCACAGTTTTATCGCGCTTGCATTTCGCTAAAGCGCGAAAGGTCAACAGATAGTACCATTCAACGGAATATGCGTAAAACTTTAACACGTTTGAATTTTCGCATCCAATTATCATCATCATCACGACATTTCAGCCGAAAGACGTCCACTGCTGAAAATAGGGCTCCCTAAGGTTCGCCACAGATCGGTCCTGCACCAACCACATCCAACGCGTTTCCGCAACCTTAACCAGGTAGGTAGCTTGGCTTTATCTTGATGGGGGCTAACTACACTGCTTTTTCCGGTCCATGGTCGGCATCCATTTATACTGGGACCTAATCTTATTTTATTTATTTATTTATGGAGAACCAACAGCTTGTACATACGTCTTAGAAATTATAGTAAATACAGAAAGCCAATTACAGGTTCTAGCCGACAATTACAGGGTAAAAATAAGGTAGTATGCCCACACAGAGTCCCTTCGGATCGGACACACAAAAAAGAAAAAAGAGAAAATAAAATACTTAGAGACAAATATTTAACCACTATTTTAATAATCTTACTAATATTATAAACGCATAAGTTTGTATGGGTGGATGTATGTTACTGTTTCACAGTAAAACGGTGTGACGGATTCTGATGAGATGACATTTGATACACTAATAGTTTACAACCTAAATATTAGAGGATACTTTTCGTCCCGGAAAATTGCATAATTCCCGCGGGACAGCGATAAACGAATTCTTCTCATACGCAGTCGCGGCCAATAGATATCTAAGGGATAATTGGAATTGATCGTCACGTGTGACGTCATACTTACCTAAGTAGTTTTTTGTGATATTTGATATTTCGCCAGAAAAAAAAGTACGATACTATTTGGTGTACATAATCATACCAAAACAATTGAATGACTGAAGTGCTGTCCTTTTCATGCATCAGCTTTAAATACACGACAACGCTTACTTAGGGTTCATAAGAATCAACTAAGATCGGTCATAGATAAAGAAATACAGGGTGAAATCAAAATGGTGATACAAAATTAGTGTTTCTTAAGTTCTTTCTTACTCAGTTAATACCGGAAAACATAACGCATTAATTTCATACTAAATATGAACTGAAACATGGATGCACAGAAAAAACACAGGAAAAGACCAGCACCGGGAATCGAACCAGGGTCCTTTTACCCCTACACCACAGCTGCTGCTGCTGGCTGGTTCCCGGAGCTGGTCTTTTTCTGTGTTTTTTCTGTGCATCCATGTTTCAGTCCGTATTTAGTATGAAATATATGGATTTCACGGGATGACCGTAAAAGTAAAAAAGTTGAAAAATAAGAATACGAAAAGATACTTCATACCAAACTTGAAAAAATAATGCATTAGCTCAGTCGTTAAAATTTATCTGATAAAATTTAGGATTTTCATACTTAGTTTAAGTGAAATCACGAACTTAATTAAATAAAGCTAACTAAAACAAATGAACCCATATATTGTCCAGCATTAACCGAGTATGAAACACTAATATTGTATCACTATTTTGATTTCACCCTGTATACTCTAGTCGTTAGAACGCGTTGGATGCGGATGGCTCGGGACCGATCTGTTTGGCGAGCCTTGGGGAGGCCTATGTTTAGCAAAAACCTCTTTTGGCTGAAATGATGATGATGATGACTCCAGCAAAGCTGGCAAATAATTATTTTGATTCCAATGACAAAGGTCAGCAAACAGAATGTATCAGAGTTTAAGATTCAACAGTGTTTCGGTAGCGATACGTGTTTACAGTTTAATCCTGAATTTAATTATTTGGCCAATAAAAGCTTGTTTACGATACCTGCCAATCGTTGAGTCGTAACCGGACCTATGTTGCGGAGTCGTTCATCGGTATTCATGTTGGGCACAGAAGGGTTCATTAAAATGCGTGGAACAATAAACGCGGCCGCGGAGCCATTGTGGCGAGTTTTAACCGCGTTTCAATCTGTTGTACGTATTATGCCTCCCATTGTTAACGCTGCCCGTACGCGATTTATGCAGTGGCATTTCTCGTAACTTGGATTGTAGTAAGTACGACCGCGTATTTTTTTTAAATATGGATATGACAAACTATAAAAAAAGTTTGTGTCGAAAAATATCCATTTTCAATAAGAGTTTTTTTTAACTGACTATAACTATCACCTACAAGTACTCGTAGATATAATATTAAACTTGTAAGATTTGAAGACAACTGACAGATCTACTTATACGCATACAAACATTGTTAAATAACAGCTTGTGAGAGCAGAGGATGCTACAACGGTAAATGTAATTTTACTAAAACACTTTTAAAAAGCTGAATAAGAATTGAGTTCTTACGTGTTATTGAACTACATTAGGAAAACAACAAATTGTAAAAAACTTTCGAAAATGAATGAAATGAGTCGAATTAAATGTATTCTATTATAGCAGAATACATAGAGTCCTGAATAAAAATAAAATACACATCTTTTAAAAGCTTATTTCAAACCGAAGTTCAAAATACGACGTCAAGTAAATGTAGTGATTTTCCAAAGAGAGTTCTGCATGGCTTAAAAGCTTCTCTAAAGATATTTGCCTGGGCACAGACACGGCCCATTCAAAAGGCTCTAAACGGAAGGATACGAGCCGTAAAATAGGATTTCATGCATGCCTTGACTTGTGTGAACAAATATGTACGGTTGACAACGCACGACCTTTGCCAATAACCTCCTAGAGGAAGAAAAATCATTCAATATTCAAAATTTATTTTTTAATATTTTAACAGATCACGCTGGGTAGCCTGCCTACCTTAAAAAGTAAATCGGGAATCGTACAGGAAGGCTTCCATACCTCCGTACAATTTATTTTTGTTATTTGTTGTAATAGTGACCATAGAAATATATATATTCCGTGAAAATTTCAAGTATCTAGTTAATACCATTATAAAACGTTTCTTGTATAACGACCCCCTTTAATTTTTAACTTTATATTATTATTTTTAGTATTTTTTGTCACAGTGGCCACAGAAAGTGTTTCAAGTGTTTATTATTACAGAAAAAGATAGAACTACGGTCAAGTGCAAAAATAAGTATCGATTTAATCCTCCTGTCGTTATATACCTATACCTTAATTCGATGACATAAGAGCTATGGGACATATTTATGAACAAGTTGTGTGCACCCATATTTTTAGACTTGACTGTACTACTGAGTATTAGAGATTATTATTATTAGCAATAGAGTTCTGTAACAGACTGACGCACAGAAAGCGGAGTCTCAGAAATAGGGTCCCGTTGGCACCCTTTGGGTACGGAACCCTAAAAAACACAATACAAGCCCGACATACTTTTTCGGGTTCCGTACCCAAAGGTTTTCAACGAGACCATATTATCAGAACAATATATTCCTATAGCCACTATTACAACAAAAATAAATTGTACGGAGGTACAACCCTTCAAGTAGGATAAATATATCCTCATGTTGGAGAAAGTTCAAAAGAGTTTTCTCAGATTCCTTTACAAGAAACTTCACTTCTTTTACCCATATATGTACCCCACACGGTATTTGCAGGGAATGCTGGGATACGACTCTCTTGAATTGAAACAAGTTAGCTATGAAGTATCTTTTTTTTTGTAATTATTTTTTCATCTTCATTTTTTTATTACTTTTACGGTCATCCCGTGAAATCATATATTTCATACTGTAACAGTACAGACATCCATCTGTAATGTTCCATCTTATATAAACATAGTTTTAGGTATATTAGTTAATAATATATAATTAAAATAGCTAATAAAATTGTTTCATACGCCAATAGGGCGATGTTATTTTTAATTCATTGATCACAAACTACCTATTTGCATACTGAACCTTTTATTGTAAGAATAGGCCTGTATGAAGCTTATTTGGGAATGTGGGACTGACGACAACGATGTTAATAAGGCTAATTAACAATTACATTCGGAAAATCCTCATTTGTAACCTTTTTACTTGAGGAAAGGCCTGAGATGATGATGATGATGATGAAGATGATGCAACACTTTCGCTTACTAGACGGCATACCTGTAATTTTGCCAACAAACTGGCTGACCCAATTTAGAGGTAAAACAGGCAAATCTGCACCTTAAGTGAAAAGCTTAGAAGCTATTTCAGTATCGAGTTCGGAATGAGAATTGTCGGGTAGACTGGAGGCACGCGCTCGAGATACGACCTTTCCACAGTTATTCGGGCCCCTTTTGCACCTAGTGCTCCGTGTGCACCATATGGTCTGAATGGACCAAGTGCTCCAAATGCTCCAATGGGATTGCTTGGGCTAAGTGCGCTTAGTTCGCTATTGGAACGTTAGATGGCGTATAAAAAGCGACGCGCGGACAGAGAACGGGTTCTTCGTCTTTGCCACGGGCTCGGAAACGGTTCTCCCAGTGTGTTTGAGGTATCATTTTTATCGTGACTTTTACCGTATTTTCTCTTACTTTATTGTGTTTTCTCTTGTGTTTTCTTTTATCGTGTTTCTTTTATTGGGTGTTTGATTGTTTCTTGGGTTAGTTAATGGGGGTTTGTGTGATTGCCCGGCTTTGTGTATTTATTGCCAAATATGGTGATGGAATATTCATTGTCAGATAATTACATAGTTGCTGATAGTTAAGATGGGGTAGCGGGATTTTGCGGGAATTTTGTATGGGTATTTATTTGTTAGTTTCTTGTGATAGTTAATGGGGAGGGGTTTAGTGTGGTTATCTGGCTTTGCGTATTTATTGCCAGAACATGGCGATGGAATGCTCATCGTTTGGATAACTACATAGCTGTGTGATAGTTAAATTGGGGTTTAGTGGATTTTGTGGGGTCAGTGTAGGGGCTAGGTTGTGTTAGTGTTGGAGAACCTATTCGAGCATCAGCTGAAGTAATAGCTGGACTCTGAGAAGGGATAGTCGGGTTACCTAGCGGTGTTAACTTACAGATTAGCCCATCTCGGAGGCGTTTTAGTGTAAATTTACCACCTCTTGGAGATGGGTGGGGGTCTGTATTATAACTCAAGAGTCGGACCTAAGTTCTCCCTGGGTGTTGAAGGGTTTGGAGCGCCACAACCGGTGTTTCAACCTCATCATCTACCTAGTCCGCTTATCTATTTATATATATATTACACACTGGTATTCTTCTATCCCAATCCCCTCAGAAGGGTACCAGTAGCACACGGGTATAGAAAGTAAGTCTTGAGCCAACCCACTCAACGTAGGCATTAGCTTAGGATAGGCCCTCTCTTATCAGTTGGAGAGGGGCCCCGCGGTAGTTGTAAATGTGGAATCCGGATTCCTAGCTTTTCAATTTCGTGTAGAATAGATGGATAGTTTAGCTGGTAGGATAGGTTCTTCGGGGATAGGTGTTATTACCATTAACTATCTTCAGTTCTTCATTATACTGTAGTGTGTCGGAGGGCTGAAATATGCCACCTGACATACTTAATATTATTATCATTAACTATCTTCGGTTCTTCATTATACTGTAGAGTGTTGGAGGGCTGAGATATGCCATCTAACAAGCTTAATACAATTACCATTAACTAAATACTACCTGCTGTTCGTCATTATACTAATTGATGTAGGAGGGCATTACTATGCCTCCTGACTTACTTAATACTACTACCTAAACAAGACAGTTCTTCATTGAGCTATTTTGTGTTGTGGGAAAGGGCTACATTTGATGACATAACTACTAATGCCTGAGGCATTGACTGACTTTGACTATGACGCTCTAGACTTCCGACGGATGAAAGATTTCAGGGTTTCCCTTTCATCCATATGTCCTATCTAGTAAACCCTAGTAGACTCAATTAAGTGAGTAAAAATAAAACTCAACAAACTCACTATGAATATTTATTTGCTGAAAAGTAGAATCTCCTTTGAAGTCGGCGGTCGTCCCTGGTGAAATAACCTTGGATTATCTGGTCCTGTGGTGGCTGGTTATACTTACTGAATCTAAATGGTAAAAGCTTACCAAATACTTGTTTTACAATCCGTCATTCTGACTATAACTGAGGCAGATGCAAGTTAGTGGCTTACTGGTACCAAAGGATCTGGTAGCTACTCAATAGTCATTATGATCATTCATCGAAGTCTACAATTACTACCGAAGTTTCGGCTAGCTATTGCAGAGGCAATATGATCACAGGTTGGACCCAAGAACGGCCACAGACTGTAACTAATACCCCTTTGAAATGTCCTCTCATTTATTTAAGGTAATGCAATCATTACCTAAACAAGGAAAAGGTAGTATACTCCTTCAGAGTTCATGCGGGGGAGGTTTTGGAGTCCAAGTATGGTGCCGCACACCACCGTTGAGAGCGGGGAGTGGGCTCTCAACCATAGCCGCAATATAAAATTCCTTGCCTACAAGTACATGACACAGACTATGGACATATGACATTAATAAAACTTCAGACAATTATCTTTCTTCAACCATTCTTCTTTTGACATCTCTACAGGTTTTATTAACTATAAGCGATCACTTAAAACTATATACAATTACTTAAAACTATATACAATTACTTGAAACTACAAACAGCTTAATTATCCTACTTCAACTATTCATCTTCCTCAATGACTTTTATTAACTATAGGCAATTACTTTCTTTAAAATTATCCATCCTAACCATATCTTCATTATGAACTTGAATTATATAGCAGTTAACTACTACCCATACATACAAAAAAGAACTGTCGGGTTATTCTTCGGACTCAATGTAGGATCCTTATTACGTAAACCACTAGCGATCACTTGGCCAATTCTGTGACTTAAACAAGGTAAATCAGCTTGAGTTAGGAGCTAGGTATTCTAGGGTTACTTTGGAAAAAATTAGGTGTTATAGGTTCGCTTATATAGGTAGGTTTCCTAGGTAGGTCTTCTTAGAGTTATATAGTTAGTTATATATAAATTAAAGTGATGTAGGAATATAGGTAGAAATATATAGGAGGTAGGTCTATATAGGTAGGTAGCTTTAGTATATAGTGTAGTATCTAAGAGGGGGGGGTGGTACAATACTAAATACAAATTGAAATATAGATGCACAGAAAAAACCCCAAAAAAAAAGACCAGTGCTGGGAATCGAACCCAGGTCCTCAGCATTCCGTGCCGTGTGCCATACCCCTACACCACCACTGGTCTAGAGATTAGACACGAACCTTTCCTATACATCATACATTTCAGTCTGCTAAATCATCACTTTATGCAGTGACAAGCGCACTCTCTCTCTTCTCTTGAATTGCGCAGAAAGATGAGTCTTCTCAGCTTCGTGATGCAAATCCTTAGAGGCAAGCTCGATAGTGTGGCTCTTCTGGGACTAATACTCAGGCTTGCTCCTAACAAGTACTGTGGCCGAGGGTATGTATTACAATACCGAAGTACGAAAGACCGAATGTATTAAAATATCGAATGGGTCAAAAGACCGACACGACTTTTTTCTGAAACCGTAAACTTATCAGAATTTATTAAAACGGCATCATACAGAACCCATTAGGTTAGGTTAGGTTTGTTTTATAACAATCTTAAAAAGTTAACGGTTTCAGAAAAAAATCGTGTCGGTCTTTTGACCCATTCGATGTTTTAATACATTCGGTCTTTCGTACTTCGGTATTGTAATACATACCCGTGGCCGACGCCGCGCGCCGCCGCTGCTGGCCGCCGCGCCCGCGCGCACCCTCCGCGGCCGGCAGACGACCGTCCCCCGCGCGATTGCGCTTCTTAACTCTCTGCTCGCGGCATCCATCACCCCAGTGTGATTTATTCGCGACAGGTATAGCGAGATTGTTGGCGGAATGGAAGAGGGTGTTAGAGGTGAGTGTATGAGTCAATCGGCAATATTGTAATTTTGTCATGTAATTTTAAGAAAATTAGGTTTAACTGTACTAGCTATAACGTCTTGGCTTTTGCTGTAAAGTTATATGTTAAGTTGTGATAAATAAATTAATAAATAAATAAATAAGTACGATTCCGATTCGCACTTGACCGGTTTTTGTTTTAAAATATGAAAGTAAGATGTAAATTTCAGTATTTTTTGTCGCCTGAACCGAGAGAGATTGTAGTCGTACTGCAGACTCATATGCCTGAAGTGCTATTCAGTGAGCAATCAAAAACACAAACGCGAACCTGTGTTGCGCTTCACTATACTTTAACTAGAGCGTTTTGAATTTTGCATTTAGCATTGTACTCGTACATTGCTTCTCTTTGTTACTCGAGTCGCTGTTGCTATTCCCTCGACGTTCTTTTTTCACGAATAAATACGATAAAAAAACAACACACAATACACAACAGGTGTGGGAGTATACTTACAAGTAGATATACGGCTCTCTAATTATTTAAAGAAAATATCACAACTTTTTTTTAACTGTTTCTAAGCAAGTACTTCGATAGTTCTAAAAAATATCCAGAATACAATACAATACAATTTAATACCATAGTTAACACATCAATATCAAAGCTAAATAGTGTCCGCCCGAGTTTATTATACAGTATGTAACTGAGCGAGGAACAAAGCTGATACCTGGTTGATGGTCAAGTGGTGGAGTATGATGGCATGTCATACTTTTATTAACTTATTAAAACTTTTGTAGGTATTTGTTTGATCCTTTTAAAGTTATTTAATCTTATTTTAGATTGACCAAACGAAAAGAAAAGTGGCCTAGTGGGTTGACCTATGGCCTCTCAATCAGATCCAGGCTCGCACCTCTGAGTTTTTCGGAATTTATGATAAAATAATTAAAAAATAAACCACGAGCTTTACGGTAAAGGCAAACATCGTGAGGAAACTTGCACAAAACTGCGAAAGGTCAACAAGGAAGAAAATGATGTGCCTAATGTGCCTCGTTGTAACAAGGCGATATATCGTAGGAATGTGTATAACTCATGTGCATAGACATTTATAACCATCTACCGGATGACATAAAGTTGCTTCAATGGAACCTTTTTAAGCGCAAATTGACTGATTGGCTTCTGGATAAATGTTTTTATAGTGTTATATTATAATTATTTAGAATTTAAGATAAATCAATTATAATTTATTATTATTATAATATTATTACTGACGATGTATTATAACGAAAACGAATGATTCTTAATTATTATTTGCATTTATCAAAACTAGGTACTTTATGAATATACTTGTATTAATTAATTTAATTATAAATTGACATGTTTAATTATTTAAATTAAAAATATTTGCACGCTTGCATGCAGGCTGAATACACTGTACCACTTTATATCTTGTAACACCTTAATATCTGTATTCTAGCAAATAAACTTATTTGATTAAATTTGATTTGAAGAAATTCAGTGGTGTGTGTGTCTCTCCCGCGTGGGAACTATGGCCCAAACCCCACCCCAGCTCTCATTTCTTAACTCTGCAATCGTATATTGGCTGGGATGATGATGATGATTATCGTTCAAGAGACACAACTCCAAAATTTCTCATTCTTACGATGTTTAGTCACGGAGAAAAGTTGCCTAAATTCAATGTCAAATTTATTGAAATATTAAAAATAATCTTACTTAATAATAATTAGGATTCAATGTCAAAAATTATCCCATTATCACATAAAACCTAATTTACTATGATATAGCTGCTCCTTACCTAATGAAATGGCTGACTATGAAAACAATCGCCGTTACGTAAGTCAAAGAAGAGCGACATCGTTAGCAATTGAAATCCAAACATTCCTATTCTTAGTTAGAACGGATTGTAGACTAACTTAGTCGCAACTAAGCGTATCCATCTAACTAATGCACTGACCAACTATTGGTCTTGGTGCAAACGAGGCACTTTGTCTACTGAGTAACATTATGGTGCTCCCACTTTTACTTCTGACTGGCTATGCCAGTACTAACTCGCTAAACATTAACTAGGTAGCTGGAAAATAGAAATTGGAGCTGAATTGCAGTTGCCTAATGAACTTTTATATTATATTACTGGAAATTTTTCCAGTTTGAAGCAAAATATAGACAATATGTCATCTCTTTCAGGAGTGCGGTCGAATACGTTTTGTTTTTCCATTTCTTATATATGTATTGGTGTAGGTATGTCTTAGTAATACATTTGAATGCTTCCAACAATCAAAGTTCTACAGCAAATTTATCCCCATCTATGTACGAGTTGGCATATCGAGTTCTTTGTGTCGAAAAAATTCCGAAAGGTTTTTTTACATCGGCGGTTATTTGCCAAACACAGTGATCAAATTAATTTGTACGCCCAGTACAATTTGGCCCTGGTAACATTATTAGTTCCAATTAACTGGCAACCTCAGCACATGTATGGGCAATTAAATGGAGTGATACCTTACTTCCATTAGCGCGGTGTTGTTTACATCAATTAACATGCATGATAATTTTAATGCGTTCACTATTATGGACACTGGCACTAGCTTTGTGATTTTCTGAAAACACCGTATATTCTCTTATGAACTGACTTATTGCTTCTTGGAGATCATTTTAAAATAGGCCTGAAAAAATACTTAAACATAATTAAAGCTGATCTTGAGACAGAGATTTTCTGCGAACAAGCATGATGTACCTAATAAGAATTTTAGGCGTGAGAATTTATTTAGTTACACTACACATTAGGTTATTATATTGAAATAACTAAAAAATATTAATTTACTAATAAGTGTTTAATGCGCTGCCTCAGCACGAGCCAGCAGGAGTGGACCCAGTCGTCTACCTTACCCACGTACTATCTACTGGGTTTGATATCGACTTCAGACTGATATAGTTTATATTATATTATTAGTGGGAAAGACACACAAACATATTTTGCTTTCTTTCTATAGTAGAGAATTAAATACTTCTTTAATAAATGTTGATTTATCTTTTGTTTTTCTTTCAGTCATTTTTATGGGGTTTTGCAGTCGGTTATTTTTATTACAAAAGTTTTTTCTTTCGCTTTTTATTGTAACTAATCTTAGTTGCATTAGCTTAATGTCGACTGCTCATCACCTTTTGGAATTTTTTTTCCAACATAAAAAAACAAATGTTATACAAGTAAATGACGGAGTTCTGAGGTAACAAACATAAAAAATACAACGAATTGATAACAATCTCCTTTTTTTAAGTCGGATATATGTATAAGAATAATATCTGTAGGTACCGATCGCGATCAAAATTATATTCTCAAATTGAAAGTTAACGAAACCATCGACTTAATAAGAATAAATAATGCAACAAAGTTTACTTTAGTACATTACTCAATTTATTGATTATTTTAATTATTCAGATGAGATTTATTCCGTATAAGTTATATCACTAAATCATTTCAACCACTGAATCGAGGTTAGCCAACCTTGCACTTGATATTATTATTGAGTAGCAAGACCACGTATTAGATCGGTCACTGGCGAGGTTAATGCCCTGTAGCTAAGGTGTATTTGATAGTATTAGTTTTCCATAAAATTCCTTTTAAGCCGAGTTACACCGACACTGAAAGTGGCTCAATTTGGTTCCGTTAAATATACATGCGGCTTAGCTTTACGGCGACCTAAATAAAACGACGACATCTTTAGTCTCTACATCTACAACCATTAAGATTATCCTGTTACATTTTTTAATTATAATTTTGTAACTGAATAATGATGTTAAACAATCTTATAAAACTTCCACATAATTTTCATAGAATAAAACAAAAATCAATCAATGGAAACATCCAAACATTCATCATCATCGGTATCACTGTCTTAGTGAATATAAAAATTAAGGTTTTTTTTCTTATCCCGTAGGAATTGCTAAACATCCTGAAATTAGTTTTTTAGTGTTATAAATGTTATAATCACCTACTTGCGTCCCGAATTTGAAGAGTTTAGTAAATATAGTTAAGAAACCCGGATTACTCTGAATCGAATAGGTAATAGTACATTGTGCATCAAGGGCCGTAAGTAGGGGATTACTAACGAGAGCCTATTAGAAGCCCGACGCCTGAGGTGGAGGGCTTTTAATGACTCGAGTTTGTAATCCCCTTACTGCCCGTGATACACACAATGGTTTTCATCACACTGCAAGGAATAAAAATCCAAAAATGAAATTATTTCGTCTCTAAACACTTAAATTAAATAAATAATGGCTACCCGCCAATACAGATTATCACTTTTTTCAAGTCATCTACCATAGATAATGTAAACTGTGTTTAGAATTAGAATGGCCATACGGCCACATTCTGCCAACATGTTAAAAAAATACTTACTAAAATTATTGCAAAACTATTTGGTATAAATTTAAAATATAAAAATAACGAATTTTTATGAAGCGTAGATAAAGCGATAAGCGTAGTTTTGTGTTGTAAAATTGGGTTATAGCTAAGTTATAAATAAAACGTTGGCTGACTTGAAACCTCCTTAGTCTGAAATGTCTTGTTTGCATATTTTAAAACTAAAGTCAGAACTCCCTTGGGTAGAAATACTGTACGTAAATCCATAACTCCCTTAAGAACAAATTAGGCCTTTGACATTTAGTATACAGGCATGGAATAACACCATTGACGAGCAAGTGTGATGAAAAAGTATATAAATCCCGTTTATTCCCTATTTATTTATTTATTTACTTATTTAGAAACAAACAGTCTCTTATAGTTATATGTATTACAAATATATTTTAACGGATCATAGACTTACAGTTTCCTAAAGAAAAAATATTGAAACCTTACATAAATACTAAGGTAAACTACCCAACTACCACCCCCACACCAGCGATCAACAACTCCAAGAGAAAGACTATCAAGCGCCAACCAGTCCATCACCCGCGCCTGACCAGCATCTTAATTGGTGCTGTGTTTGCTTTTCAACATATCCGTCTTTATTCCTTGTCTGAATTAAAAAGACAACCTCAATGTAATATTTTAGCTTTCTAGGGGCAAGCGTTTGGGCTGCGCAATCAAACAATCGAGACTTTTCTTTTTGTATGTGTAAATTTCTATAAGCAGGTACCTACAGGTAGAAAAGTAAAGAAAAATATGGGCTTTAAAATTAATAGTATTCTATAGAATCGTTACATGAAGCCGTGGCGGCCTAGTGGTTTGACCTATGGCCTCTCAAGCAGAGGGTCGTGGGTTCGGATCCCGACTCGCACCTCCGAGTTTTTCGGAATTTATGTGCAAATTTATTTGAAATTTACCACGTTTTTTACGGTGAAGGAAAACATCGTGAGGAAACCTGCATACGCCTGAGAAGAAATTCAATGATGTGTGTGAAATTCATAATCCGCACTGGACCCGCGTGGGAACTACGGTCCAAGCTCTCTCACACTGAGAGGAGGCCTGTGCCCTGCAGTGGGACGTATTATATAGGCTGGGATGAATTCTCTGAAAAGCACTTGACAACATACGTCTTTTTCGATCATTAGGGTTCCGTAGTCAACTAGGAATCCTTATAGTTTCGCCATGTCTGTCTGTCTGTCTGTCCGTCCGCGGCTAAGCTCAGAGACTGTTAGTGCTAGAAAGCTGTAATTTGGCATGAATATTATATTATCAGTCACACCGTAAAAGTGGTTAAAAAAAAAAACTAAAAAAATTTTTTTTAGGGTACCTCCCATAGGCGTAAATTGGGGGTGATTTTTTTTTCTCGACCAACCACTTTTTGATTAAGTGAATATTTTCGGAGATATTCACTCCGAAAGTTCAAAATAATGTGTCCCCCCTCTAACTTTTGAACCGCACGTCTAAAAAAATATGAAAAAAATCACGTAAGTTAAACTTAATAAAAACTTTCTAGGAAAATTATTTTCAACATAATCAGTTGAGTAGTTTTTAAGTTTTTGTAAAAAAAATATTTATAAGCTAAGATTGTAATTTAACCGCCACTGCAAGCATTTTCTTTTCTTTGAGTACTATAAGATCACGCTAACAGTATCTTCTTTTAAATAAAAAAAATAAAATGAAATCGATTCATATAATAAAGAATTACATCTCAAAAACCATCAACACTACACACACTAGTTCTAGTAGACTGCAGATTAGATTAGTTACCCAATTCGCCGATAGATGGCGCTGTACCGCCGACGTTAAAATTCTAGGTACTTACATCGCGCTATTAACCCTAGCGCGCGATGGGAGTTGGGACCAAAACAACCACATTAATAAAGTACCTATGCAAAGATTTTTTCGTACCTGCTACGGAACCCTATCTTGGACGTGTCCGACACGCTCTTGGCCGGTTCTTTTAAAGTACAGGAGTAAAAAAACAGGTAGGTTTAAGATATCGTTCCAAACGATGAAATATAGTAGATATAGCCTGAAGCGTGCTTTTAATGCTGTTCACAAGAATGCAATGCCACAGGTCGTCGTTTTTACAGTCCCCCTTAATGTTATTTCCCCTTTATGACACCATAAAGACGATACCGACCACTACGCGTAATGAAATCTTCTGTTCAATACCTGTAGATAGGGCTTCCTAGCTATTAACAATATGGATTATAAGAAAGCTTTTTCATTTTATTTCTGTTACAGCTCATTCTAGCACATAAATATGTACTTACTTAAATTTTTAGGTCTCAAATAGGGTTAAAATAGTAAGAACAAGTCGATCTAGAGTGAGAAGACAGAATGCATTTTCGAAATGCGTTAGTTTTTTACACTCTTTGTTTGAGCTGGCTTCTGTTCCATATTGCAGCGTCATCGTCATCAGTCTTTCTAACTAATACTATTTAGTGTATCATTTTAGTAAATCATAAAAGGGGGAAGCATGAAAACGTCATTTATAATTTGGGGAGACTAGACAACAAAAAAGTTGGGAATCTGGGCATAGGGTTTCGTAGTGCTAGCAAAAAAAGACACTAAAAATTAGCAAAACCGTAAGACTTTAACTAACAATTCTGCATTTCTACTTACTTACACGGCATTTTACGAAATATTGTCATTTACATAACTAAACTGACATCAAGACAATTTATTGGATAGCTACGTTAACATTACACATCTATCTCCGATTGAAATGCACTGATTGTACTGAGCCCGCATGAGTGGCGATAATGTATCAGAGTCTGCTTGCATAGTAACATAAGTGCCTTCAGATATTGTTACATTATTATACCATTGACGCGCAACACGGTATCTGTTTCCTGATGATCCCTGCTATTAATATTATAGGTAGGCATAATGGAACCATTTTAATCGCGATCGAAATTACAACGTTCTTTTAAATTACACTCCATTATAAACTTATAACGTTGCTTGTGGGGCATTTGACATATAAAAGGTCAGACAGCGATTTATAACTTGATGGGAATAAATAAAATAATCACTTAACAAATATTCCAGAATCTCAGGATTACGTACAAAATAAATACTGGAACCTTTTAATATTTTTGGGTCAAAATTTGATATTAAAATTGGGTCCAATTTTGTTGATAATTTATTCATTTTAGTGGTAATATGTATTTATAGGGATAAATTTTATAATGCTCAGTGATCCGTTAAAAACTAGCCCAATTCAATTGATTCAATAGTACATAAAATAGGTGTGTTGATTATTGTTCTGTAGTCAATCACGCAAAAATTTTGATCGCTTGACTTTTGAAAGTCAATGCATAACCTTTTTATTATATTCATCGGACCAGTCGTATAATGAAATTTCACATCAAAAACGATTTCTAAAATATTTACTGGCAGCTACTCTCAGAATATCCTAACTATATCAAATTCGCGAGGTTTAAATCACATAACACGGCACGGTAAAGCTTCCTCGAGAAGAATTCGGAGTAAATCTATCCCGAAAGTCAGAGGTGACATTCGCTCACTAATTCGTTTGGAGCCGTACAACTTTGCCTAGCAATTGACACTGAGTAGGTACGTACTTAGGAGGGTTATTATGAGAACTTCCATGCTTAACTTTATCTGGGAACAGATTTACTGTTTATCTCGTTTTGTATGTACGAGGATAATTTAAAACTATATTTATTTATTAAATAATAGCTGTTGCGCGTGACTCTGTTAACAAAGAATTCGTTTATTGCTATACCGCGGGAACTATGCATTTTTCCAGAATAAAACGGGTTTGGTTCAAAAAACTCACTTTCCCGAAATGTGCACTTTTTCTAAGTGTGCACTTGTTTAGAAGGATCACTTTCTCGGAAGGCGCACTGTCTCAAAAAGTGCACTTCCCAATTGGTACACTTTCTCAGATAGAGCACATTCTCAGAAGGTGCACTTCCCAAAAAGTGCACTTTCTCAAATGGAGCAAGTGCTCCATTGAGAAAGTTCTCAAATAAGTATAGTATGTATATAAATGTATGTTTATAAAAGTACTTGAAAGATTTGGAAAAGTACGTTCTACATGCCTACCTATATAATAGACTATTCGACAAACGGTAAAAATGCACGAGTACGAAGGATTTATCTAGGTACATAGGTAAAAATGTTAACATCGCCATCATAGCTTAGGATCTTCATCTAAGGAAAACTTTGTGGTGAAGATGACATTTTTGACTAGTGTACATTTTGGGAAAGTGTTCGTTTTGAGAAAATGTACATTGTGGGAAAGAGTACGTTTTGAGAAAATGTACTTTTTGGGAAAATGCACTTACGGGGAAAGTTTCCAAATTGGGAAAGTGTACATTTTGGGAGTGTACATTTTGCGGAAAATGCACCTTTAGAGAAAGTGCACATTTTGGGAAAGTGTGTTTTACGAGCCTAACCCAATAAAACCTAGGTATCCTATATCCTTTCTAGGGTCTCACGCTTTCTTCATACCAAATTTCATCTAAGTGGGTTCAACGGTTTAATCGTGAACAGACAGACAGACAAATAGGCAGACAGACAGACACACTTTCGCATTTGTAATATTAGTATGGATGGTTCTTTTATAATTTTAAATATAAATACTGATACATACAATTAAATAAAGATAAAATAATATAATAATAAAAAAATAAACCATAAAATTTTTATGCGCTGAATTTATTGGAAAAATTATATGTTTATTTATTATTATTTTTCCCGTCTGGATCCAACCGTTATTGTTAAAGTTTGTGACTTTATTACCAAACTTGTTGTCATGGGCATCGATAGCAATAACTTTACTGCTTGTTTAGTGACAACATAGTAGCCGTGATGAAATCAAAGTTAATTATAGTAGCCAGAAGCCTTCAAGAGGTTACCAAAATATTACTGCAATATTTCATAAAACTTTGGTACGCCCAGCAAAACCCGAGGCGGCCGCTTCCGTACCCTCGTATTATCACATAAATCGCTTGTTAAACATACTTACACGTCGTCGGTACTCGAGAGATAATCTTAAGCAATATCCACTTCGTAATATCACGCAATAACTAAAGACTTTATAAGAATTTCTGGGAAGAAAGAGTATTAATTTTTGGGTGAAATCTGCGAGTCGCGGACAGAGTGGTAGCGATTCTCCAGGCGCTAGGAATCACTGCTGGCTTTAATCGTCTTGAAGAAATGGCTTCGGTGCATTTCATCGGTCGCTCTAAAGAATTTCTCTTTTTAATATGAGCATCGATTCCAATTACAAAAGATCAAAGAATCGCCGCGCGGCCCACTTCGTCTTTGTTCAAACGAAAGATGAATTATTCAGAGAGCTGGAAACGTTTCAATTGGCCAGCTATAAAAAAGGAAACGGTTCGTTGCTTTTTCCACTAAATTAAAATTTTCTTTATTTTCGATTTGGGGCGCTTTAGATTGGACAGTATTGATTTGAGAATATTACTTATCGAAACACAGTGAGACTGCTTTGGTTTTAATAGAAGGGTCACTTCCACTGTTACGTAATAAGTAAGCGATCACCAAAAACTCCGTGAATTTCGTTATTTTGTATCAATGATAATATTATGGTAAGGAAAACATCGCGAGGAAACCTGCACACACCTGCGAAGAAATTCAAAGATGTGTGTGAGAAGTTCCCAATCTCCAATTGGCCCGCGTGGGAACTAAGGCCTAAACCCTGTCATTCTGAGAGGAGGCCTGTGCGCTGCAGTAAGAAGATAGAAGGGCGGGATTATGACGATGATGACATCAATTATATAAAACTATTTTATTCTATCACCTTACTTGGTTTACCTCTAGCTAAACAATACATAAAGTAGGTAGACAGGCAAATTTGACCTGGGATTGTATAGTTGCTACATCTGACGGTAATTAGAAAATAAGTATAAGCACGATATTTTACAGTTAGCTCGTTAGTTTTTAGTAGCTGCTGCCCGCATCTTTGCCTGCAATGAAATCATTCATCACTCTTTTATGGAAACTATGCAATGTTCCGGGATAAAAAATACAATACGATATAATACAATAACGCGTACCTAATAAACAGTTAAGAAAAAATGATTAGATAATTTATAAAGTAAGCAATAGGCATCGTATGTGTTATTTAAACTAAGTTGTAAACTATCTATGTCTCTATCACTCAAACATAAGAACAGATTTTGTAATTTATAATACTAACATGATTAGTATCTTGTACAGCTATATTGAACATCTACAAGTAAATATTGCATTTGTTGTTCGATAAAGGAAGTTAAAAACCCTATTCATTACCAACATTATCCTTAGGGTCGTAAACGGCCTTAATGGTTCCATTATTACCCAAAGTAAGGAATCTTTGTAATTTTTAACTAGGCTGGATTTATGTTGGCGACACCTGCCGGATCGCAGTCAGTGATTGAGAGGGCAGGCCGTACGCGAAATTATTAAAGCGTAATAATTTATGCTCGCAATTTGTACGTAACTTGAATTCGCTCCTTGTGTCATTCATCACTGCTGCCAACGTAACGATTAATTTCGGCAATTGCCGTGTAAAAACGCTGAGCAAATGAGTGTAGCTCCTCGCGGTTCGACCGCAAACATCAATTGGCTGTGTTCTGCGTGGGTACATGCGATATGGGGTGGCGGGCGAGTAACGACTAAATATAATTGGTTAAATTTAATTATTATTAATTATTAATGTACGGTACTGTACAGTGAGTGTATTTGTGCAAGCATGCGAACGTACGTAAAAAAACACTAGAATCCTAATAAAATATCCAAATTAATATTAAGGTTTGCTGTTTTTAGGGTTCCGGAGCCAAAATGGAAAAAAAGGTTGCGGGAACGCGTTGAATGCGGATGGCGCAGGACCGATCTGTTGATGAGTAAAACACAACGATGATGATGAATAAAACACGGTGTATGTAGAAATTGAAATGGCCTTTTGATTTGACTTTTAAAAATTTAGGCAGTCTCGTGAATTTTGAACTTACGCTAACTATACTTAGAAAGGAAAACGGTTGCAACTTGATAAACATTTCTTATTAAATACAGATAAGTGGGCGCAAGCGATGGCGTTCTCTTCCGGCTGCCGGGTTCCGCCGGAACGGCCCCTCGTTAATTTTATTTTAACTTTACTAACGCCTCACTTAATCGGATACTGATTTGAGCGTGCAAATAAAATCGCGTCTGCCCAGAATCTAATAGGAAATACCTCGATGTAACGCGATTACAGAAATTCTTTCTGTAGCACCGTTCGCTATTTTTATTTCGTTGCTGTTGTGTAAAAAGGCCGTAAAATCTCAATGAGATTGAATTTAAGCATAACATTGCAAGGGTACCATAATTTTAGGTATTACATCCACTAGTCGATATGGTATAACATAATATATGTGAAACCGGTACACGCTTTCATTCAAACGATTGTTATCGGTTTCAACTTTTGTAACCATGTTAAACGGCTTGAAATTGATAAATTTCTTATCTAACCAATTTAGAATCTAGGATATATGACTCCTACATTCTAAATTGATAAGTCGTAACTTATGATAGTTGCGATGAATGTCATCACACACTACAGTAAGATTATTTCCACTTTGACTCTCGGCAATTCTCGACATACAGCGAGAGAGGTCGAAAGTGCAATACTTAGGCTGAGGTTTTGTTATTAATTACATTAAATAGGTTTGGATATTTATGTGATTAAATTCTAGGATTTTATATAAGTACTAGCTTTTGCCGCGGCTTCGCTCGCGTGTACCATGAGAATTCAAAAGAACCAAGATATCAAGCAAGCAAGCATACAGGCAAGCAAGCAAGCATGCAACCATGCAAGCATGCATGCAACCATGCACGCTTGCTTGCTTGTGTGAAAATGGGACCATCTCAGGAGTATATTATATTCTTTCGAATAAAAAAAGAATTTTTAAAATCGGTCCACAATTGACCGAGAAATCGGTGAACATACCTACATAAAAAAATACATAAAGTGGAATGCATAACCTCCTCCTTTTTTTGAAGTCGATTAAAGAGCCCTTTGAGGCCTACTTACACAAATACCAGTAATACGCAAAATCCCGTTTTTTCCTGTTCCCGTAAGAATTTCGGGAAATACTTTCTTAATACTCCCCTACACTCCCCAAGGAACCCACTTGCCAAATTTCAGCTTTCTACGACCAGTAAAACGAAAAATCCGGTTTTCCCCGTTCCCGTGGGAATTTTGGAAAGTCCTCACTCAATGCTCCTCTACACTCCCCAAGCAACCTCATGCCGAATTTCAGCTTTCTACGACCAGTAAAACGAAAAATCCCGTTTTTCCCGTTCCCGTGAGAATTTTGGATAGTCCTCTCTTAATGCTCTTCTACACTTCTCAAGCAACATACATGCCGAGTTTCAGCTTTCTACGACCAGTAAAACAAAAAATCCCGTTTTTTCCCGTTCCCGTGGGAATTTTGGAAAGTCCTCTCTCAATGCTCCTCTGTACTCCCCAAGGTACCTATATGCCGAATTTCAGCCTTCTACGACCAGTAAGACGATAAATCCCGTTTTTTCTTTATCCCGTGGGAATTTCAGAAAATTATAAAACAGTTTTTTACTATTATAATTACCTACTTCAATGCCAAATTTGAAGAGTCTAGTAATTATAGTTCATAGGATTCCATTGAACTGAATATATAAATCCCTTTTTCTCCTTATCCTGTAGGAATTTTGAAAAATCCTCAAATAAGTGTTTTAACTATTGTAATACCTACTTGTGTATCAAATTTGAAGAGTCTAGTTATTATAGTTACTGAGATACGGCACTCGGAATCGAATATATAAATCCCGTTTTTTCCCGTTCCCGTGGGAATTCCCAAAAATCCTTCCTTAGTGGATGCTAACATTGTATAAGGAATCTATGTGCAAAATTTCAAGTCTCTAGGTCCAGTGGTTTGGGCTGTGCGTTGATATATCAACAGTCAGTCAGTCAGTCAGTCACTCAGTCAGTCAGTCAGTTTAGAATTTTATATATATAGATGAGAAAACATGAAACTTTAAGATTAAAACTGAGACGTCCCGAGTGTCAAAGTGGAAATAATCTTACTGTACTATTGGCGTATGCAACGCGGCAACGGGCAAAATTTTCATGAAGGTCCGACCATGGTGCCCACTATTCGCATTTTTCTAAGATTCAAATATCGTCCGGCACACCCGAAAATATTTTTCGTTTTTATAAATATTAGATTTCGTTCAGCAAACATACTAATGATAAAAACAAAAAAATAATAAAACATTGGTACTTAATATGTTTTTTTTTCTGTTAAAACCACAGAAATATATCGGTAAAAACACATGTCATGGTTTTGTGACCAGTGGAAATAACTCTGATAAAACGAAAGTTACCATATCCTCTGCTATGGTTACTAACATCCATACCTACGTACAGTTATGCTATGGTTGATTGTAAAACACGTAACAAATTTTCTAGTTAAGTAAGTTTATCGAGAAAATAACGTAGGTACTTATAAGTAGTTTCCGGCTTAAATAAAACTGATAAATATTCATTGTAAGCTACTGTTTTACATTTACAGTGCCAACGAAGTCAACTCAAGAGATTGGTGACCTAGGTACATAGTTGCATAAAGCAACTACTTATAAATAAATAAATAAATAAATATCATGGGACAATTCACACCAATTGACCTAGTCCCAAACTAAGCAAAGCTTGTACTATGGGTACTAGACAACGGATAAACATACTTATATAGATAAATACATACTTAAATATATATTAAACATCCAAGACTCGAGCACAAACATTCGTATTTTTCACACAAATATCTGCCCCGGCCGGGAATCGAACCCGGGACCTCAAGCTTCGTAGCCAGGTTCTCTACAACTAGGCTATCCGGCCGTCTAAGATTTGATGGAGTGTGATAATGTGAGCCGCGCAGAATGAAAATCACAACAGGTGTGGCGGCTTTGGAGGCACCCAACTATGCTTAAAATTATATGCTACATCAAAGAAATGTCAAACTAACTTGAAAGTTACTATCACATTGTTGCTGTTCATAAAACGGCATACATCTTTTTTTAACTAAAATGTCTCAAGTTCTAATTACTAAATGTTTTATTAAAATTAGCCTAATGGCAAAATAAAACACGGTGATTGGATTCGATTACACGAAGGGTAAACACGAGCCGAGCAGGCGTGTCGGATGCTCTAGTAGTTAATGCGCAATAATACAACGTTCTATGTTTTGTTAATTATGAGAACCCAAATGCAAATGTATGTTTCTCGGCGTAAGAATGTTATTCTAATACGCTGAAAGCAAACGACGACGTTGACAACCTCATTTTATTACCTGATATCGGTTTCAAAGAGTTAATTTAGGGCAATTAACGGTGACATCGTCTTGTTAACTGCTTAAATTTAATTAATATTACTTAAATCAGCATTTTATGTAGCACTTGACATTGATAGGACAGTAGTACATCTGCTATAGTATGTTGTTAGGTACTAAGTTGATCAATTATAAAGTAGGTACTTACGTTGTACGATCAACATCAAAAGTAGCTGGTCACTTTTGTACTTTATCGTAATAACTCAATTGTCAATCAAGTAAGACGTTTAGCACCTAACTGTAGAGCGACAAGGTACAAAAGTGACCAGCTACTTTTGATGCTGACTGTACTATAGGTAATACCGCATGCATAAAATAACTTAGTAAAGTAGGTAACTTGATGTCTTTGAACACGGCGTAAAGGCTGCCATGATTTACTGATTTTATTACTATTATACAATTAATATTTGAGAAAGAGTTTAAAAAAAACAGATTTCAAAAAAATAAGGAGTCGGTACATTTTTTATCGCAATTAATTTATCTCGGGCGAAGCTGCGGACGGAAGGCTAGTAATATATATACTGTAACTAAGTATTTCAACTTTAGCTAGGCATAAAAAGGCTTATTAAACTCACATAGGCATGTAGGTTGTAGAAGCGCTCTAGGCGTTCTCTTGAGTAATAACTGACTCTTTTTATTCTAGAAACGATTGCAGCAAACGTTGTTTCAGGCTGACCTAATTATTATTCAGAATTAAGCCCCCTTTTGTTCATTCGCGGACTGCAGTAAAAATTAAATCACACCGAATTTTATTATCTTCCGCTTCGGGCTCCATAACTCAGAAATATTCATGAGGAAACTTTTTTACTTTACAACAAGAGATTTGTAATGTCTATTGTATGTCGGAAAAAGATAACAGATACAATAAAATAACGTTTGATAGCAATAACCAAATATATTTATTTTATTTACTTTCGAGTGTGAGTATGTACCTTTTTTTTTTTTAAATTTTAAAGAAATCTAATTTAATTATAAAATAAGGTATAAAAACAGGGACTAAGTATAAAATTAACATAACTAAAAGTAACTTAAAATAGCTAAACAGAAATTAAAAACTAAAAATTATTATCTAAGTTTTAATGAGTGCTGCTCATTAATGAAAACATGTATTTACATCAGACTATCTCAGTTTACACCTCGGACTTTATTTACGTTGTATGAAGAATATTCATGCAAAATATCATGTCTCTATACTTGTTAGAGATCAGGATGCTTACAAACCGATCCCGTAGGAATATTGGAATTTAAAGAAGTCTGTGCGTTATTTCATAAATCCAACTACCAATCGCATCTCAATCTGTCCAGCCATTTTAACGTGAAAGAACAAAGACACACGCACAAACACGCACGCGCGCACGCTCGCCCGCATGAACGCACACTAGCACATTTTAACAATAATCGTAACCGAATTCCCTTTTCTAATTTCATTGAGAAATCTGATGACTAGCGTTAAAACGTATGGTTTCTCTAAATCCGGTTAGAAAAACTAAGAAAGTCAAGGTCCGATTAACACCCAAACTGGTGGAAATTTTCCAATCAGCCCCTGTAAATTGGAAAACTTTTATATGCGTTCAAAAGTCCAGGTGTATTTCTATCGCTGTTTTCGAGAGCCGAGAAAGTTTTTGTTCAGACCCTGCTAAAAAACGATTTAATTAGTGTCGATTGAAAATTCCGCCCATAGAACGAAACCTTATGGAAACTCTTTTATGCCACCGCAAATAACAGTTTCTTTTTCTTTTGATGATTATTAGCTATGAAGGTATTTATGACTTCTAAAAGTCTCGCGTTCGGGGAAAGCATTTGTTATCGGTTATTGGAAGTCATAAAATAGGTGCCAAGTTTGAAAACGCGAAAAAATTGAAACCCCACTACAAAAAAAATGTTTGCTAGTGTTTTTCTTACTCTTTCATGCAAAAACAGCAGGACAGATTTGAACGTTATTTGTTATACCCTTTATACCAAGCTGGCAGTTTGGTGGCTACCTGATATTAGTAATGTGCAATAAATCTATCCAAGAGTCGACATTGTAGCTTTGTATGGGAACTCCAAAATTTATCTGAAAACCAAATTAAAGCTTTATATTGATAATATTGCACATCAGGAAGAAATCCAATGGTGTGTGTGAAGTTTCCGATTCGCATTGGGCCCGCGTGGGAACTGCAGCCCAAGCACTCTCATTCTGAGGGGAGGCCTGTGCAGTAGGACGCATACAGGCTGGAATTATGAAAATGTTGGTAATTTTTATAAATTAAATTAATTGATATCAAGTCTTGATCGATATTAATAATGAAATAAGCAAGCAGCATTGTTATTAGTGCGCTGCAAATTGGATTTTGGCTCGATTGCGCGACCGCGCTGTACTCGCGGTCGTTAACAATTTTGGCAGAGCTTCATCAGCCACTAACTTACTATTTTGCGGGACTTTGTACCTAAATTGATGGCTGGTTATATCCACCAGAACATTATCTCTCTCATTCATAAAAAAAAACTCGGCCAAGTGCGAGTCGGACTCGCGCACGAAGGGTTCCGTACAATTATCTATAAAAATCACGTTTGTTGTATGGGTATTAAATATTCTGTGAATATTTCAAGTGTCTACCTGTTGCCGTTATCAATATCGAGCAAAAACGAGCAAAAAAATCATGTTTGTTGTATGGGAGCCCCCTTAAATATTTATTTAATTCCAGTTTTTAGTATTTGTTGTTATAGCGGCAACCGAAACACATCATCTGTGAAAATTTCAACTCTCAAGCTATCACTGTTCCCGAGATACAGCCTGGTGACAGACGGACGGACGGACGGACAGCGGAGCCTCAGTAATAGGGTTTCCGTTTTTACCCTTTGGGTACGAAAACCTAAAAAATACAGTCCTGCTTGTCTGTGGACGACAATAAATGCAGATCTCAAAAAGACAAGAACATATTTTTGTAGAAACATCATGTTATGATTTCGCTTACGTAAACTATTGAATCCTGTGTCCTCTTAATATGGAAAATACGGTACAGGGTATAAATACTTCATCATCATCATCATCATGTTGGCCTTTCATTGATCCAATCTTGGATGTAGTCCTCTTCCCTTTTCCTCCACTCTTGGTGATCCTGTGCCCGTCTCATCCAGTCCTGGCCTCCGTGTCGTAAAAACTTAGAAGACAAATAATAGTTTTCTGAAGTCTATGCATTTACGAGAAAACGATAGCAAGCATTCATCACCCCAGCCGATATACATCCCACTGCAGGGCACAGGCCTCCTCTCAGAATGTGAGGGCTTGGACCGTAGTTCCCAGGCGGAACTTATAGCAAACATTGCCCTACATTAATATGGAAACTATTTCAAAACAAACAATAAATATTAACGAAGTACCGTCTTGCTTCGCCGCCCGCTCTGTCCTACCCTGCGACAAGTATTTTAAGTAGCTAATCAACATTCCGGTCTTACTCCGTGCTGCTCTCATTAGTACACCTTTGTCTCTATTAGACAATGTAGCACTGATTCAAGCAATAAGTTAATTAAAACCATTTGTACTTACGCAGTTGCAAAAAGCGTGAGCGTTTCATTCATCCCATGCGGTGAAATAAAATAATCGTCGTTATTCATAATATACCAGGCCATATGTAATAATTATTAATAATATGCTGTAATTATTACGAAATCAATAAAGCTACGCAAATCTAGTACATTATTATAGAAATTGCAATACATGAAAAAGAGGAGCCTATAAATTGTTAT
This sequence comes from Archips xylosteana, assembly GCA_947563465.1. NCBI lineage: Eukaryota > Metazoa > Arthropoda > Insecta > Lepidoptera > Tortricidae > Archips > Archips xylosteana. The sequence goes on from OX387349.1 coordinate 11,051,617, forward strand.
TTTCCAATGTTGCTGTTTAATTTCCTTGCAATCGAAGTGAAGAGCAGAGTGTTGAGCATTGGAACCATTTTTCCCTCGACGTGTCTGTCTACCCTCGTCGTACCGACTGGGGTGGCTATATGGACGTCTCAGGTGGAATGGCTTGTTTTGTGATCTTGTTATACAATCTGCTATTTATTTAGGAGTTAATAATGCTCAGCACTGTTTGTTTTGTTTTTTTTTGTTGTATAATTATTTTAATTAGTGAGTAATATTTTGTTCTCGGTCCTCTGGGTAGTAGCAGAATATCAGTGTTTTGCTCCTATGAGCAATGTTGACCACTGAGCCATGGCTCTTTTGCACTACTGCAGCGCATACAGACAATATAAAATGTTTTACTTTTAAGTTTGTACTGATTTCTGTATTTTTTTTGTAATCTTGATTGTATGTGCTTGCAGTACCAAATAAACGTCTTTATCTATCTACCCCGCTTTAGCTTAGCCTAGTTGGTAGTGACCCTGCCTACGAAGCATGAGGGTCCTGGGTTCGAATCCCGGTAAAGATCGTCGTCTAGTACCCATACTACAAGCTTTGCTTAGTTTGGGACTAGGTCGATTTGTGTAAGATTGTCCCCTAATATTTATTTATATTTTTTTTAATCTATCTATCTGTGTATAAGTTTCTATATTATTCGTTTGCTATGAATAACTTTGTTTCGTTTTTCCCGATGACTTTTAAAAGTTTTTTATCCAAGTTCAAAAGAACTCTTATTTTCGGTGTGAAATGCGTTACCTGGGAAGGCTATGTATGGTGGGAAGTTATGTGGTGCTCTCTGCTTTTGGGAGAATACTGACTAAAACTCACCGGCGTTTTTCCACTCTGCGGTTATGAGTGCGCCATGGGACGTAGACATTCAACCACGACTAGTTCATACGCCCGTATCTTGTATATTGGATTCACTGAAAATCAGCGTCGTTGCACCCTGTGTGCCGACACTTGCTGAGTAGAATCCTATTATGAGATAACTCCTAACATAATAATTATAAACCTATCTTGGTTGTAATTATTAAGATTTAACCTGTAATCCTGTGGGTTTTGATCAAAATAAACCATTCTTTCTTTCTTTCTTTCTTATCATCCCAGCCTATACACGTCCCACTGCAGGGCACAAGCCTCCTCCCAGAATGAGAGGGCTTGGGCCGTTATTCCCACGCGAGAATAAGGCCTACTATATCTTGTCTATTTTAACAGAGTTAGTACTAGAAAAACAGAGAATGCACGTAATTGGTCAGCGATAAGGACGATGCACCGGCACATACGTCCCACTGCAGGACACATATTTGAGGTGCCACGAGAAAAATCAAAAAATCACGAGAAATATTACAAATATTCCAACAAACGGCATTGTAAGCCGAGCCCGCCATCGACGTGCGATTGTTGACGCCCACGCCCACTGACAGTTTCTTGTCCCTTTCATTTACATACAAAAGTGCAACAGAGAGAATGCCTTGCTGACTCTGCTGAATACACGCTTTAGCTCAGATTGAGACACCTTAGGGCTGCAGTTCCCACGCGGGCCCAGAGTAGATTGGGAAATTCACAAATACCATTTCATAAAACCACTCCACAAAAACAATTTAAAAACAAGTACATATTAGATAATTAGCTGGATAGTTAAGAATAGAAACTAAAATAAAATAATGGCCAATTATAAAAAGGCTTCACAGACAATACATCATTATTCCGCATCACTTAAATGTCCAGCAGGCTAGGGCAGTAATATTATAAATTCAGAATATAAGTGCCATCACTCAATGGGAGGGCGCACTCGAGAAAATTACGGGAAGCCGGTCTTAGCCACTTCAACTGCCACTTCCAAAGGTTTGAACTCAAATTATTATCTGCATGATTCTTATAATAAAATCCGGTTTTACCCCAAAAGCACTGGTTTTTTATACGATTCTTAGGTTAACTTATTTTACACATGACGTGTTAGGCGTTATTTATAAAATAAAACAAGTGAAGAAACTATTGGTCGCTGCTAGTTTTGTATTCTATTCTTTATTTCAATTCATTAATTATCAACAATGTGTTCACAGTCCAATTAAAATTAGAAAAGTAGGTATACGGTCCGAATATTATCATAAAATAAAAACTGTTAAATCAGCCGAAAAGAAAAAGTTGGTTAATATATAATTATTCAAATTACTTCCCCCTATATTTTACGTAGATGTTATAATAAAAATTAATTTCACGTAATTTAATTCTTATCTTTTGCGGCAGGACCATATCTCTGGAGAAATTTTGTAAATTATTCATGAGGAAAGTTTTAACGGAGACATGGTTTTTAAACCAACATTTGTAAGCCGGGTAACGCAATAACTTTTAAGGATCTGACGACGTCGAGCTCACTATGATCTGGAGTTTTATTATTATTTAAAAAGTGTTTTATAATGCTGTATTACTTTGAAGTTATTAATTCTTAACCAATTAACAATTTAAGTTATTTACTTGAGCGTTCTTTGGTAATATCAACTTGGTCCGGAAGTTTTCGTAAGCTTTGTTACAGCAAATTTACAAAGCGAAATAAGAGAGTAAACAAGTAAAACACAAGTTGTAGTCATCGTTTACGTTAGACGAACGTTCCAGGGCAAACACAGGCAGTGCTTGAAATACGCTGTTGTCGGCTCAAAGTTGAAAAGTTAAGCGAGCAGTCCGTGGATAAAATAAACGTCGTGAGTCCAAACAGCTTAATGTTTGAATAAATCAATCAAGGAGAATATTGAGTCACTTCAATAAGCCTACGGTTAATCACCAATGGTCACCTAATGGTAACCTATAGGCAAATAAAGGCAAATTATAATCTGACCAGGGAACAAAGTGACAATTGATGATCAGAGTTTACAAACTTTAATGTATTCGCTGTCATTTAAATTACAAATATGACAAGGGTTAGAACAGGTGCTAAAATGTGCTTTTTTATACATTTTATAATGTACGAAAATTTAAATTGAAAAAAGAATGTATCGTTACGTCTTTATTGTAAAGCAATTGTTAACGAAAGGGAGTGGACTGGATAAGGAAAATGGGTATGGAGAGGTCGAAAATAAACGAAAGGTGCTTAGGGCCGTAAGGAAGCAAAATATTGCGTCTCTCTACGATAAGGTATACACGAAAAATATGACGTAGTAACAGTGACTGCTGAAAGCTCACCTGAGGGCTCCTCGTCTGCGGTGATGCAGAACCTTAGGGCGTCGGTAACAGGCACCGTTGGCTCGTAGTTATCAGCTCCTCTGGAATCACTGCTAACTCTTACCTCGGGTGTCGCACTTAGCCTTTCAGGTTTATTCGCAGGGCGGCGCACAAGGAGTCTTCAGCAGTGGCACTGACTTTATAAAACTTTTTCAGGAAAAGATTTGCAAAATTCGTTACTGACGGTCAGCGTAACGGTTACTCCGTTTTGAAAATTAAGGACGGCACATAACGAAGTACAATATAACTGTTAATAGAAAAATTCATAATAATAATGCGCTCCCGCTCCGATCAGCTGTTTTTATAGACGGATGAAGTGGAGGGGAGAGGATACGCAGATGACGGTAGAACGAAAAAAACCAGTGTGGCCGCCACAAAGAGAAAGTTAGTAGCTAGAAAATAATTGATGTCGACGAAAGCAATCTATGACAACACTGAACAGCAATCAAAACTACTAAAAGTTTACGATATCGAATTTATAATATATCGGTAGTGAAAACAGTTAGTTAAATTTATTTTGTCATCTTTTTTATATATAGAAATCTTTTTCCGAATGTATGTTAAAAAGCGCAACACCTCAAAACGGTTACATCTATTTGTAAGTGTCATGATAAGGAACAATTGTACGGAGAAGTGAAAAAAAAGGTTAAAAAAATGTTTGAGAAAGTAAACAAAGATTAAAAATTGTACGGAAAGTGAAACAAGGTTAAAATTCTCCATATAAAAACTAAGAGACAGTAGACAGATCCTCAAAAAAAACTGCCAAATGCGTGTCGAGCCACGCGCAGTTCGGAGTGGTTAATAAAATAAATATCCACGCGAAATTGCAACTTTATGGCACTAACAGTCTCCAATATAAGCCACGAACGGGCAGACAGACGACTGTGCCGAAATTATAATGGTTCCTTGTTGGACTACAAAACCCTAAACAAAACGTCGAAATTGACAGATTTGTGATTAGTTTGTTTGCTTTAGTTGTTTAGTGCAAAAAAACCGGTCAAGCGCAGTTAGGACTCGTACATAGAGGGTTCTATACCTCCGTACAATGTTTAAAAAACAGGTATGCAAAAAATTGCTAAACTGTAAAGACACGTTGTTTGTATGACGACCCCCTTTAATTTTTAACTTAATTTTATTTTTAGTATTAGTTGGTATAGTGACCACTACTGTGGCCGTATATTACTATACATAATCGGTGAATATTTCAAGTGTGTAGTGTGTAGCTATTACAGTTCAAGAGATAGAGCTCTATGACAGACAGATGGACCAACAGACAGACCGAAAGGGGAGTCTCAGTAATAGGGTCCTGTTTACACCCTGTGGGTACGGAACCCTAAAAGGAGCTGTAAAGCTGTAAAGAGAAGATGTGGTCTATTTTTTCTATTAGCACACTGTGTGTTGCAAGTAGTACATATATACATTTGTGTAAAGGTAAAAACTAAAGTACAATTAATTATAAATTAACAGTACCTATACGTTCATTTATTACCCGTAATAAACAAGCAAACACTTCACAGAAATCATGCGCGATTTAGAGTATTCTAATTTATATGCAAATGTGCTTATGTCACAAGCGATGCCTATTAGACTAGCTGGCAGCATCAATAGAAGTCTAATTTGTGCAGAGCAATCAAATTTCTGTTAATTACCGCTCAGTTATTATGTACGGGAGTGGGTAACAAACCATGCCGTTGGAATTACACGACCGTGCATAACCATTCCGTTTAATATAGCGTTTAAAATTTTGCTTGCTTCGTTATTGTTAGATCATGTTTGACATAGTTACAACAAGATCAGTAAATAATTTTTCTCAAAAATATCCGTAAAAGTTGACATTATTCTTTACATTATCAGAACGCGAAGGGCATAGTTTATGGTCAGGAAATATTAAAAAGTTAAAAACATTGCAGGCTCGATAAACTCGACAACAATGTCGCATACAAATTTCATTATTGTCGAGCGTCAAACTTTTTATAAAGTTAAAACGGCCATGGTAATAAGTTGGCACTATTCGTATACGGCCAACTCAAATGACCGGTATCAGTTGTTTTGTTGGAACTCCGGACTTTTTTTTATTGTGTTTGAAACAGCTTGTGACTTAAAAAAAAAATGGAAAAAACACCTGCAGTTTTTTTTTTAATGAAAAATGGTGGGAATGGGTTAAATGACATTTAATTTTAAGTGATTTGCAATTCTTTGTACCTATTTAAGTTAGTAAAAGTTTATTCTATTTTTTTTTCATCACCATTTTTGAGAAAATCTTTATATTAGTCTCGGCTGGAATAGCAATTGCTGGCTTCGTATTTAGTTTAATACTCATACTCAGCCAGCAATTGCCTACTTCCAGGCTACGGCAATAATGTAATTAGGCGTTAACTTGTGGAGGTCCATATTAATGAACTCAAACAATTACTTTGCTCACCTGCGACCTTAAAAGGAAGAAGGAGGAAGGACGTTGAAGGTCGCGGGTGAGCAAAGTTATTGTTTCAGTTCGTGAAGATCAGTAAAATCAGGATAGTTGGAATATACTATCTGTTGCCTGCAGTTTTGGGTGCGTTGAGTTAAATGGGAAATTTGTACTTTCCCAAGATAAAAAGTACCTAGCGAATTTTACATCCCAGCCTATATACATCCCACTGCAGAGGACAGGCGTCCTCTCAGAATGAGAGGACTTGGGCCGCAGTCCCCACGCGGACACAGTGCGGACTGGGATCTTCACACACACACACATCATGTAGTTTCTTCGCAGGTATGTATGTTTTCCTTCAACATAAAGCTAAAATAGTAAACTAGATATATTTCTCACGTAAATTCCGAAAAACTCAGAGGTGCGAGCCCGGGTTTGAACCTACGACCCTCAGCTTGAGAGGCCATAGGTCAAACCACTAGGCCACCACGGCCTGTATGTACCTGCGAAGAAATTTTATGAATTGTGTGAAGTTGCCAATCCGCACTGGGCCCGCGTGGGAACTACGGTGCAAGCATTCTCGTTCTGAGAGGAGGCCTGTGGCCTGGAGTGGGACTTATATAGGCTAAATTGATGATGATGATGATTTTGAACAGAAATTTATTTAAAAAAAATTAAAAGCACATAGTTTTGCATACCTATTAAAATTAAGAAATTGATTGGAGAGGAGACAAAACGGCGACATCAGTTCTAGAAGAAAATACGAACGATAACATTTTTGTTTCTTAATTCTGGGGTTAAAATATCGGTACGCAAAAGAGTTGTTTTCACATACACAGTTCTTATTTTTATTATCTTGCCCAATTGAGAATAGTTGTTTTGAAAATTAATTCTAGGAAATTCCTACGCCTAAGATGATGGCTATTACAGCTATAATATATAATACCTTACAGCTTACATTAACTTTCATAAATGTTTCAGAAATAATAAAGCGTTTACGTAAAATGTAGTCAGATATTTTATTAAAAATTTCCTCTTCCTATAATGCCTCGAAATTTTTTATAACTTTTCTCAAAAAAGTAAATATGATAAAACTTTACGTAAGTAAGTACGTATGTAATACAAACGTATGAAATTACATTATTCAGTTGGTAGATATAAGTGGAATGTCACACATTTACCAGTTTTCAAAGTAAAAGGAGCGAAAGTGGCTCTTTTTTTACAAACATATATTTCCAAACAAAATTCAAAAATCGCTGGAGCCCAGAAACATTCAATTGACTGGTTGCAAAAAGGGTTTGTGGTTTGCTCAAATTTAATTTAAAAGTTGCTCATTGGCTTTTGATAAACGTTTTATTTAAAAGAGGCAAAAATGCCTTTGGCCGTTTGTTCAAACGCAAAAATTTCAATTATTTACGATGTACATACGTCAATAAATCTCACATATATTTTATATTGATTAAAGTGAATTACATTTAAAATGAATTATTTTGAAATTCATTTCAATACATTAAAGCCCGTACCCAAAAGTTTTTTTATATTTTGTATTTGAGATATCAATGAAATCTAAAATAGTTTATGAGATATTTTAATTCGGTTATATTTTACATAGTGCCTGCCTAATTATATTTACAATAAATATTATAGAACTATGTATTAAAGTTTGGCGGCTAAAGCTACGAATTTTTTCTTGAAACCCATCATTAAAATTTGCACTATCATTTGGTTGATTTTTAGTTAAATTTTATTAAAAGGACCCTTCGGTCTTTTGTTTTCGATTCTGTACACTTTTATGTACCGATGAATTATACCTATTTCGAACCGTAGCACGGCTTGCTTTTCGTATTTATCGCAAAAGTTCAATCGGGATTTTCAAGGCAAGTTCATAAAATAGATTCTCTCCTGATTATCATTTTATATTTTGTACAATTATAATATTTCTCTAACAATATTATAATATGTTAATTGATAGCTCAAATTATCAAGAATTTAGAGATGATAGCAGAGAAATAAATAAATAAAATAAAAATCACGGGACAATTCACACCAATTGACCTAGTCCCAAAGTAAGCTAGGCAAAGCTTGTGTCATAGGTACTAGGCAACGGATAAACATATACTTATATAGATAGATACATACATACTTTCCTTAACCGTTTTTACATCTCGCGGTCTCAAATTCCCCTCAACTCACGAGGTCGACTGAACGAATATACTTAAATGATACATACTTAAATACATATTAAACACCCAAGACCCGAGAACAAACATTCGTATTTTTCATACACATATCTGCCGCAGCAGATAAGTAGGACCATTGATAACGGGCGGTATTTTATTTAAATACACATTTTAAAAAAAACTTTTCGGTACGGGCCTTATAGTTAAGCATGTTTTCACATCGTCGGTCATGAGATCTTTGAATAGTAATAAAATAAATGTAACTTTAGTCTGTTTTAAGAAGGAACACGTAAATACAAAATCTTATAGAATTGAAAATTAAAATTTGCAAGTTACAAACACCAACGTGAGGAAGCGAAAGGCATTGTTCATTTCTTGCGTTTCAGTACCCAAAGTAAAAGAAAAAAACCGACATATAAAACTTTCCTTGACCGTTTTTACATCTCGCGGTCTCAAATTCCCCTCAAGAGGTCGACTGAACGAATATAAATGAATCTTATATTTATGATACTTTTTCGTTGCCTTTGTTCTTGGTAGCATTTTATTGCTCGTGAAAGGGTACGAATTGTTTTGCTGACAGATTTACGAGCAAACATTCGGCGTTTATTTATCTCAAAGCAGTTCTTCTTTCAGATTATAAAAAAAAAACGGAAAATTGTAAAATAGTTCTTTTTGAAAACAACAACCGGGTATTATTTTTATTCATGATACTTGGAAAAAAAAGTCGTTTTTTGGACTTTTTCCACTACATATTGATGTACTTCTTGGCAATTTTTATGACTTAATAGTAAAAATCATGAAAAACCAATTTAAATTTTATTTATAATTAATTTGCTTTTTTTGTTTGAGTTTTTCAACTTGATACCTTGATTTCTAAAAATAATAGTGGTTACAGACATACACGCTCAAGAATAAACGCACAACGAAGTAATCTTATAATACAAAGGTTCTGTTTCTTCCCTATTAGGTATGGAACCCTTAAAACTGCGGATCGAATCAATAAACACTAACTTGCGCTCAGATTAATAATTCGTCGCAAAGCTCAGTTGGAGTGTGCCTGCGCAGAGAGGACTGAAGGCTGCTAACTTGATAACAAGACACAGAACAGCTTTCCTAATTGCAATTTATTGCAGGTACTACAAACAACTCCGTGCCGTTCGCAGCTCACGTATTTTAAATTAATTTGCGTATTTCGACTAGCAATTAGATTGCTTTGAGCTTAAACTAACTACATAGTGTATTTTGTGTCTGATTGGTATCTCACAGACTGTAAAAATAGGTGCTACAATATAATACAATACAAATATTCTTTATTGATCACCAAAACAGTACAGAAAAAAAAAAATAACAATAAAAATTCATGCAGACAATAGGCAGTCCTATCGCTCAAAAGCAGTCTCTTCCAGACAACCAAAGTTGGATACAATATGTAAAAATATGAACAGGTTTATGTAGGGGCATAAACAACAGACAGAAGAAATGAAGAAATATTAATAGATAAATATTAAAAACAACACAAATATACAATATTTACATACATAAATAAACAAATACATTATTTATAATACTTAGATATACACTACATATACTACTTATACAGAATATCAATGAGAAAATGTCAAAAGGCCGCACGTGAGAAAAGGAACTGCTACTATTACTAGCTTGCTACTAGCTTTATTGCTAGCTTTTGCCCGCGACTTCGACCGCGTGGAATTAGTAATTTAGGTAGACTAGGTAGCTTATTTTCTAACCAATCTGCTTTTTCATCAATCTGCTTATTTGCTATTATATCCTTCCTCACAACTCAGACCATCTCCATACCACATTTCTTCTAAATCGGTTCAGCGGTTATTGATTCCCAATAAAAACTTTTCCTCATAAATATCTACAGGATAATTCATCATCATCATCATCATCATTTCAGTCGAAGGACGTCCACTGCTGAACATAGGCCTCCCCCAACGCTTGCCAAACAGATCGGTCCCGCGCCATCCGTACTAACGCGATCCCGCAACCCCAACAGGCTAATTGTTCAGGAATAATTTCCAACTTGTTTTCTTTTTCGTTGAAATACAACTTGCGCGCTAAAACGCGCTTGATTAAATTGATTTCAATGTCGTCCTTGCCCACTTTTTATGCTCTATTTAATCTCCTCGGTATTGCTCATTCTCAAACTTCCATTTATTTAGCCTAAAAAGCAATTAATTCAAACTCGACAATACAAAACTTCTCGGTTTTGATGTATTGTGCTCCGTTTAGCCGTTGGCATTCTCGAAGCCGGTTTATTAAACGATTCCTATTATTAGGTCCGCATTCAACTCTAAGAAAACCGTCTTTGTCGTTGAGTTTTTGCCAGGTGAACCTTATTGAATTTCAATAGGTTAAGTTCACTGTAGCTTCGTTTTCTAAACCGTTCATTAGCTTACTCAAGAAAACGAAAGATATCCGTGAAATAAAGATATTTGTTTTAAAAGGTTCCTATCAATACTAAAGTTGTTTTAGAGATTCATAGTACAATGGCGCTGAAAGGATAAATTTGTTGACAGTAAATTGGATCCTAATGAACCAAAGGCTCTTTAGGTAAACAAGACGGTCGTCTTGCCCCTGTTTACATGATTCAACGGTTCGTTAGCTTTGTTTCAAATCCAATCGCCCGTTTACTATACCCTCGATTCTTGTAGTTGTTTAACCCGGTATTATATTTATTGCCAGTATTGAGAGCGCTTCGTAAATAATGATGTTACTTGAGTACCGTGGCCATTTTGTGCTTTTATTTTAACGGACAATAAGTATTATGAAGTACCTAGGCATAAATTTAATAGCATTTTATGCAACTGTATCGTAATAGAGGTCCTTAAAACACGAATGTGGTTTCATGAAACGAGGCGTAGCAGTCACGTGAGTGTTTTAAGGCCTAATCACGTACAGTTGCATATAATATTTTATCTACATCCATATATTAAATCCTCTATCATGCGTTCAAGAACCATTGAGAAATGACCTGCATTAAGGAGAACTAGGTATGTCTGCCCCACGACCTGCGCCCGGTGCGCGCCCGAGGACCTGCGCGACGTGATTGCGCGCTCCTCCTGCACCGGTACGGTAATATAATGATGTATGATCTCATTATATTGCAGTTTTCTGCATTGTAATGACCATTACGATACTGCCGTGTTCATAATAGAAACCAATGTCGTAATGCTGTTCATTATCCCTGGTGTTTGAACGCATAATGGAGGATTTACTTGTTTTGTATCGTCGAGTTTGATTAGTTTTCTCGTAAATATATGATAAAAACGACCTAAGATCGACTGTTCGCCCTCACATAACAAATTTCTTCGAAATCATTAGAGACTTTTCCAAAATTCCTGCAATAAATAATATACTTAGGTACAAGAATTACTTATTTAAAGGTTATTATGTAGATAGATATGGTAAACGTACCAATGCTCGACACCTCAACGCCCAGTAGATGACACCCATCTGTCACCTTTCTTACTATGACATAAGATTGAAGGTGCCATGTATTGGGTCAGTGTCGAGCACAGGGACGTTTACCTAGTACAAAATACCTCCTTCTTTCATCCAAACGTGTTTCACATTATCATTATCACTTCATTAGTTGTATTTATATTACTCAATCTAGGTAGGACAAAACCTATAATTACCTGTGTTTACTTATTTTCGTGTGTGATAAAGTCCTTATGTAATGTCACAGGGAACGGCTTGGTCAGCGGATAGGACTGCGGCTCACCGCAGCGGATCTCAGGCAGTGAAAACTGTCACGGAACTGTACAGGTTTCTAATTAGCTGGTACAAAGCCAGTTATTTGGAACAACAAGGAATCAAAAACAACACCTAGATAGAAGCTAGAGGCTACCGAACTCCAACCGTTAATTTTAGACTAGCTTTTGCCCGCGACTTCGTCCGCGCACAATTAAAATTTATGGTTCCCGATTTCTATCCCGCGGGAAATTCCAAAAGTCCCTTTTTACTGCACCTTTACGATTCTTAAGGAATGGTTACAGGGATGTGGTCCCATTGAGTTGATTATGTAAGTCCCGTTTCATCCTTACGCCATGGGATGTTCCGAAAAATCTAAAATTGGTTTTTTACTGCTACAATCACCTACTTGCATATCAAATTTGAAGCCTCTAATAATTATAGTTACGGAGATAGGGCCACTTTGAAGCGAAAATATAAATCCCGTTTTTTCCCTATTCTATTTCTGTCTTTTTTCGCTTTGTATAAACTGCCTACGAACACAAAATTCGCCTAGCTAGTTCTTGGCACTGAATGTAAGTAAATGTTCTCTTGGAAATGTGTATTAATTACTATCTTTTTCTATCAAACCTTTTAACACCGCTATCCTAAAATCTAAATCGATGACACGTAATTCATAATGATGTTCATGTAGATTAGGTACATAACGTTCGTTGATTGCCTTCGCTGGGATTTCCTCCCCGATGAGGCGCGTAACAGATGAGAGAACAAATCCGTACCTAATTACCCATTCGTGTGTAATCTTTTAATTAACTAACTGTAAACTTATTCGCGCCACTGACAGCGAATCCTTTATGCTCCTTAGCTTGCAGCGTCGTTTATACCGCCTTAGCGATATAAGCGTTTACATAGACGCAAATTTACACTTAGGAGCCACGTAAACGGCAGTAATCTGCTACGCCTAGTAAATTGATTTATGTTATACGTACCTGATAGTGTGGAGTAGAACGGTGTCAGCGTGCAGCGAGCTACGTAAGCAAGACAAAGACAAAGACTTACACGCTTTATTGGATAACTCCTTAGATTAATTTAAAAAGAGGGACGATATAAATATTCGGGTATGCGCTGTCTATATTTCCTTTTCTGATTATGTTCCATAGGGTGGTGTACTTCCGTGTGGCAAATTATATTTCCCGAACTGATTCATTTGGCAAATGTTTATTTCTTCTGAAACTGTAAACTATTCACGATACATTTCAGGACTATTCTGTATGTTAGGTTAGGTTAGGTTTGTTTTATAACAATCCTGAAAAGTTTACAGTTTCAGAAAAAATAAATAGTTGGGAAATGAAACATTTGCCAAATGAATCAGTTTGGGAAAAATAATTTGTGAAACATTAGTAAACCCCGGTCGAGGCTAGCGGAGGAGGACGAGTGAGGTCTTTATTTAATTTAGCACCGACTATTAATAATGGGATGCAATCCAATCGTCATTGCACTTTGCCTATTAAGATGGATAGGTATGGATGAGACAGGCGGAGCTAGCACAAAGAGGATCTGTATGTCAACCACCAGGTGCGCCCAACAGATTCATGCGATAGGCTTTGCTCATTGTCCGCCATGTAAGCGCATAATTGAGTTGGTCTCCTTCCACAATCTCTGTGCTGGGATATTTTACGCTCAGGGAATCTATTCTATCTGAAAGTTATACGGAAAGAACATGTTTAGTCACCTATGCAACTTTTTGAGTTATAGCGGTTTGAAAGTTAATCATAACGAAAATTTTCTTCAAAAGTGATAAAAGATACATTATTTTCAGATATCCATTATTTAATCCCGTGGTAAGTTATAGTAGTTTGATCAAAATATCATTTTTTTTTTAAAGTTGACAAGAGATGTTTCTCTGTGTACCATTTATTTATATATAGATATAGAAAAAAATCTAAATCTCAAAAGTGTTATTACTTGTTAATTGAATACCGTTAGTTATGAAAAGAAATTTACTGTATTTTTTAATATACTTACTTAGTAATATTAAAAGCGTTCGTTACTATTGTAAACGTTCCTCATTTACTCAGAATTTGTCTCTTTTACAAATAGTTTCATCTTTTTCTCGTCTTTTTGCTCAAATTAGTTACAACAGCGCTTCATTAAAAAGAATAATCCTAACTTGGTTGCTTACAGCAAAACTTTTAATTAATAGGAAAAACAAGAAAATCAATAGATTAAGAGCCGGTTTCACCAATCTCTGTTAAGTTCCTGATATTTTAAGTTATCTCGTATCTTCCTTATTTTTCAACAAATATTGTTCATTCGTTTTATTTTCCAGTTTTGTACCACGTTAAGTTATCTAAGGGAAAAATTGTGATTCATTCTCTATTCCACTGAAATAAACACAAAGAAGTCAGAAACTTTCTATTTAACTACAGAAGTGAAATTAAACCAATATAATTTACACCGGTGCCATCAAAATATTATCACGGCTCGAATACGAGACGTAAACTGCCACAAAACAAGATTGAAGACAATAAACCCGTGAGCCGATGTCAACTGCCTGTCATTTAGAGGAGGGAGTGACTTCACGCCTCGTCGCGCGGTCGCGCTCGGAAGGCCCGTGAAAAGCTGAAGGGCGACACGAACTTTCTTTTTCGATCGAATTAGAATATAATAATGAGTATAAATTAAATGAATTTTGAAATTTTAGCTTACAATCAGTAAAACGCAAAATCCCGTTTTTTCCCATTCCCGTAAGAATTTCGGGAAATACTTTCTTAATACTCCCCTACACTCCCCAAGGAACCCACTTGCCAAATTTCAGCTTTCTGCGACCAGTAAAACAAAAAATCCCGTTTTTTCTCGTTCCCGTGGGAATTTCGGAAAGTCCTCTCTCAATGCTCCTCTACACTCCCCAAGCAACCTCATGCCGAATTTCAGCTTTCTACGACCAGTAAAACGAAAAATCCCGTTTTTCCCGTTCCCGTGGGAATTTGGGATAGTCCTCTCTTAATGCTCTTCTACACTTCCCAAGCAACCTACATGCCGAATTTCAGCTTTCTACGACCAGTAAAACGAAAAATCCCGTTTTTACACGTTCCCGTGGGAATTTTGGAAAGTCCTCTCCTAATGCTTCTCTACACTCCCCAAGCAACCTATATGCCGAATTTCAGCTTTCTACAACCAGTAAAACGATAAATCCCGTTTTTTCTTTATCCCGTGGGAATTTCCACAAATCCTTATAATTGTTTTTTACTATTATAATTACCTACTTCTATGCCAAATTTGAAGAGTTTAGTAATTATAGTTCATAGGATTCCGTTAAACTGAATATATAAATCCCGCTTTTTCCTTATCCCGTGGGAATTTTGAAAAATCCTGATATAATATTTTAACTAATGTAATACCTACTTGTGTATCAAATTTGAAGAGTCTAGTTATTATAGTTACTGAGATAGGGTCACTCGGAATCGAATATAATAAATCCCGTTTTTTCCTGTTCCCGTGGAAATTTTGGAAATTTCTCTAACAATGCTCTTCTACACTCCCCAAGCAACCTACATGCCGAATTTCAGCTTTCTACGACCAGTAAAACGAAAAGTCCCGTTTTTTCTTTGTCCCGAGGGAATTTCCGAAAATCCTTAATTACTATTATAATTACCTACTTATATGCCAAATTTGAAGAGTCTAGTAATTACAGTTTATAGGATTCCGTTGAACTGAATATATAAATCCCGTTTTTTCCTAATCCCGTGGGAATTTTGAAAAATCCTGAAATTAATGTTTTAATTTTTCTTTCGTTTTCTCATTTTTACTGTCGCATTCTTGGCAGTTTTTCGACATAAACTTGGATCAAAAATCGTACGGCTTATAAATTGTTAAATTATTGTTTTTACGCAAGTTACCTATTGTAGTATCATTATCATTTCAGAGTTTATTTCAAAGAAATCATTGTTAATAAAAAGCATTTTAACTTATTTTTATTTTTTTTAATTTTAAAATAGCGAAAATGAAATATGAATTGTAGTACATACGAGTTACACTACAAATTCATAACTCATTTTCGCTATGTTGTCTTGTCCCTTACGCCAATTTAGATTACAGATCATTGTTAATAAAAAGCATTTTAACGGAACATAACATAATATAACATAATATGTTAGATTACAGATCATTGTTAATAAAAAGCATTTTAACGGAACATAACATAATATAACATAATATGTTATGTTCCGTTAAAACGCTTTTTATTAACAATGATCTGTAATCTAAATTGGCGTAAGGGACAAGACAACATAGCGAAAATTAGTTATGAATTTCTAGTGTAACTCGTATGTACTACAATTCATATTTCATTTTCGCTATTTTGTCCCTTACGCCAATATAGATTACAGTCGTCGAGTCGACGTGTTAGTATTTCAAAATATCATTATCATTAACTAAGTCTCACGTTTTCCTTGTTCATAGTTTCATATTCAGTATTCATGGATTACAGCCGCCCGTATTTCTAACGATGACTGTTATTCGCAAACAAAGTAAAATAATTTAAAAAATATTACAGTCTATTTTGGTTTTCAGCGGAGTCCTTTAGACGCAGAAAAATTATCGGAGATAATCTTAAGCATTTACATACAGGTATAGGCACTAATATGACATAACAAACAAGTTTACTTTGTTTGTGTATGTATTTATTTGTTTGCGTGTAGGGGTAATCTCTAGACCTACTGAATCTATTCAAAAATAGTATTACTGTTTACAGGCTTCTTTTTAGCCCAGGAAAGTTCTGATATTATGTTTATTTATGTCAGACTACCAAGTAAAAGCTTCGAGATAGATAAGCCATTGGATGTTTTGCCTAGCAAAATATGATATAAAATTCCCAATACATCAATAAAAAACGAAGTTATAGGCAGGACGTCAGATTAAATATAAATAAAACACTCAACAGTATCCACCGTATCGTTTGCCTGTCGCTCAAGACGGCTCGTACGCGATTGAAATATTTATTCGACCTCTTCATTCTTTTATTTTTCATATTCTTGTCTGTTATTGTGAATAAAACAGGGAGCATTTTCCATCCCCTCGATAAAAAAGCGTTAGCTGTTATAGTAGGGCTAATAAAAGTTTATCTTGAAATCAGTCACTGGAAACACATATTCAACTTATTTAAAACACTGTAAGATGCAGAAATGTACATTGACCGTATGCTAGACACGCAAAACTTCGCTATTGCATAAAAAGTTGTTTTGAACCCCGCAACTCTAAAACGTTTTCTTTGGTTAAAGCAAAAAAGCAATAAGGTTTAAAGAACAGGAAGCCAACGCTTCACAGTAGTTAAGTGGGAAGTTAGGGCGTAGTTTTTATTTATTAACAGCTTAGTGGTTGGTGCAATATTCACTTTAACACTTCACGAACTTGCAGGCGCTCTTTATAATTGGATGATCACTAGACATTATCTGGTTATTTTGTGAGGAAAAATTGAATAAAGTAATGGTTTTATGGGGTCTTAAACTTTCGGAAAGCAGCTGTTTTAAACTAGGGGAGCACGTTTTATCGGAAAGACGAAAGCGATGATAATGGGAGCTCGTAAAGAAGTGAACCGATAGATTCCGCAAGTTGCCAACTTTTGGGCCCCGTCATTAGAGGGCCACTAATGCGGTCGCTCTTGCACACATGTTCGCCCACATCGTTATATTTATCACCCAGCTTACGTAAGATTAAATCCGTGCCCAATATTGACTGATATTGTCGGTGTAACATAATTATTTCACACTTGTTGTTGTAAAAATAAGTTAAAATGAGTTTTTGTTACAATTTTTATATTTAATACAAGTTTTTTTAGTGCTTATTAAACCTTGATCTACTATCAGCTACTCGTTAACTAATGGAGCCTACCTACTAAGCTATGATAGTTTTCCTTTTAAATTCGTTATACCATTACGATTTATTTAAAAATTTTCAAGCCAACGATTTAGCTAGCACAGTGGGGGGACACTTTACTCTACCAAAAATTAGCATTTTAAAGCTTGACATTTTTTAAACGGGTTTCTAAAATCTTCACTTTACGTGTACCTATCCAAAATTATTTATTTTATCAATTTCATCCGCGTGGTTAACATTCCCACCCAAAACTCATGCAAAAATTCGGCTTTCTAGGACTAACAGCCTTAAATTAAGAACAGACGGACGGACGGACGGATGAACAGACAGACATTCTCGTATAGACAAACAGATGGACAGAAATGACGAAGCTACAAGAGTTACTTGTTAACGAGCCTAAAATGGCTATTTTCACTAATGAAATTCTGACGAACATCTTTAAAACGCTATGATTTATTTTATTAAGTACCTTCTTTTTAAATTAAATACTACCTAAGTACAACAGTTACCAACAGTAGCTGACGTAAGGATAAACAATTAACTTTATGACCATTTTATTTCGTCGGATTCCCAAGAACGCAAAGAACATCCGTCCGCTTTGATTCAGTGAACGTATTAGCATTGGATTTGAATAGAACAAACAAAGGGATTGCTCAAGACAGTGTGCTTTCGTAGGCGATTGTAAATTCAGCGTTTCGCAAAAATCCCAGCCGAGACACTACCCAAGTAAACCCCGCATATGTTAGCCCTTTACTTAAATTACATAAACATACGTAAGAGTTTTATGGCGGGACGAAACGTTCGGTTTTGAATACATAAGACTACCTATATTCAAGTTGATCCGCCGTCTGTTTTGTACATAGGTAGAAAAATATGGTGCAGTAGAAAAACGATGTTTTTTTTTTCTTTAGAAATGTTTACCTTATTATTCTTTGAAAGAGTATATAATATATATATATATTCTTGGGTTTTCGGATCGATTTTTCTATGTCATATTTCTATGTTTATTTCGAATAAAACATAAGTTACCTGTCATTTTGTGGAAAGTAAGTTATGATAATAACTTAAATATTTCGACTTTTTATTCTGATTTTACTTTTAGCCGTTCTAGCCACAAGCCAAAGTCTCTCCAGATTGATCCATAACATGCAGTGGCTATATATTCAGTGACGTCTATTGCAATCTTTAAAAACGTAATTTTTATCTTATCAGTACACCATGCGGGTCACTAACCAACTACGTCATTCTTCGAAGAATTTTCCACCCCTGGAGCAATCAATCGCCACTGTTGGCATAGTTAAGCTATTTTTCGTATTATAAGAAGGTACCTACTCTGTGGTTCTGCAAAACTTCTGAGGCAACAATGAATACTTAACTATAATTTGAACATTTAACCACATTAAAAATGTTCGACATGATCAGAGCACCTTAATTGCAACAAAAAGAGTATTTTAGAACTATGAAAACGTATTTTCGAGATAACGCTTTAGTGTTTTTATAATCATCATCCATGTACAATTTATGTATGTGGCGATTAATTTTTCGGTGTGCAGCTTCAACAGCAAAATTTAGGAATAAATCGCGCATGATTTCATTTACGCTTAAAATGCGTAATGCGCGGAATAAATAAAATGGTTCAGATTTTCAGTTAATGAAGTAAAAATTATAAAGAACCTCTTGTTTTACTTTGACGATTTTCATTGCGGATACCGACGAAACATTTTACTCTAAGTTTCTAAAGGGGTAAGTAAATACACAACCAGTGAAAATAAAGTACATAGCTTGTGATAATTAACGTGCTGAACTACAACTAATACAATTTCGGCCAAAGGGAATTGTTTCTAGCAAATCCGCAGGCGCTTGCACTACAGTATTCCAGACCGGAGGCAAATCTCCTTGCCCATATTGATAAATCCTCACAATCGTTCTGGCTCTGCGGATTGCACTACGCCAATGCAACTTGTACCTTGTGTTACATTCTCTTTTGTGGTATTACGTGGGTAGTATTAGCTCCGCGGAGCTTACCGGTGTTTGTGGCGTCTGTGGCATCGTGTGCAATAAATTTTATATCAGTAACAGTGAATTAAGTAATTTTAACGGCGTTTGCCTTCAAATTTTTTATTTTTTTAGAAAATATATATAGTATTAGATTGGACATTACATTAAAAAAATCAGCGAAGTGCGTGTCGGACCATGAGCAATGTCAGTTTATATGCGGCAAATATTCATCATCATCATTTCAGCCGAAAGACGTCCACTGCTGAACATAGGCCTCCCCTAGGCTCGTCAAACAGATCGGTCCTGCGCCATCCGCATCCAACGCGTTCCAGCAACCTTAACCAGGTCGTCGTTCCATCTTGTTGGAGGCCAACCTACACTGCGTCTTCCGGTCCGCGGACGCCACTCGAGAACCTTTCGGCGCCATCAGCCGTCAATTTTAGGTACAAGCGATGTGCCCTGGCCACTGCCACTTAAGTCTGGCGATTCTTCGAGTTATGCCGTGACTTTAGTTCTTGCGCGGAGTTCAATATTATATGTTTACGACTAGAGTGTTCGTTAACATTATAAAACCTATTTAGCTCTGATAGTTTACCTTTTATATCATCATCACTGCATACTACTAGTATATATATTATATACTACTGCCGTGAATTTTTTGCACTTATTAACTAACGACATGGGAGTGAAAGGATACTGACACTATTTTTTTACACTAAAGCTTAATATTATATCGCAAATAATCGCTTTAAATAGACCAGCAATATTTATAAAAGTCCTCCGACACCCATACAACTACACATACTGTACGAGTTATACGAGGAAAAAAAGAATTCTCATACGGTGATAAGTACGGAACTTTTTGTGTTGCCTGTCATCATAATTATAAATGTGAAAGTGTATCTGTCTGTCTGTCTATCTGTCTGTCTGTCTGTTACCTCTTCACAATTAAACCGCTGAACTGATTTAGATGAAATTTGGTATGGAGATAGTTTAAGGCCCTGGGAAGGACATAGGATAATGTATATCCCGGAGAATTTCACAGTTCCCGGGGGATAGCTATAAATGAATTCTTCGCAGACGGAGTCGCGGGCAACAGCTAGTAATCTATATATAAAAGATTTTAAAAAACTTACAGTGATATATAATATTCCCCGAAAGTGGTGTCAATGGAGAACTTGGCAAAAGTATCACGTACATGGGTAACTGCCTTTCGGTCAGCCGGTTTCGCTTCTCACCTCCGCCCCGCGGGAACTCACGGTCTGAACCGACGTGAGATTAACTTTCAACTTAAAACTTCAATCCGACGTGTATTTGGAATTACGAATTCAATTTACGCTTTAGAGACGTTTTGTAGTGTTGTGAGTGATGTTCTGGGTAGGGATTTTTTTGCAATGGATACAATTTTCTGATTAAAAGTTATCTTACCCAAATTAAGAACAATAGTAATAGGGGTTTTTGAGTGCATAGAATTCTGACTAACGAAATTAATCATTAAATTCCATTTCTAAGGGATGTCTAGTCTAGTTAACATGTTTTATACGATAATAATATGTATAGGTAGGTAGCCCTTTCAAATTTACAGTGTTTGCAAGACGATGGCAAGCCGAAACTCGATGATAGGCCAATAGCCAGTCATAATAGTTATCAAAAAATATAAAAAACTAGGTTAAGTAAAAATAAAAGCAAAGTAAATATTGTTAGCAACAGGAGAAAAAGGCCGTAGTCTAATTTTTCTTAATGGCAATATTTTTAAAAATACGTACTTGCTTAGATTTTGTCAATCCTCTTCTTTTGTCGTTTTCAGAAATTTTAAATTTTCCCAAATTTAATTTCTAGATACACAAAACCATGCAAATTCGTAGTACACGTAAAAAATATACCGCTCGGCTTCCGTAAGTAGGTAGAAATCCTATGGGTTACTCAAGGTGGGAAGATCTATGAGCCCACAGTTTACCTAAATAGCACGATTCACACAGGTTTCCTTAAAAATAATTGATAAATTGAAGTCACGTACTCAATTTGGTGAAGCTGGAGACATAAAGCCCCGTAATGCGGCTGGAACTGCCCAACTCCAACCATTTTGTTCGCTAACTGGCCTTGTGCAAGTTACTTGCAAACACATACGAGTAGTGCGATTTAGAAATCGATGGTGTTATGCCCGTATAATAGTTGTACCTGAACAGTTAATAAAAAGTTTTTTATCCTTAGCTAAAATTCCTTTTTTACAAGCCCTCATTTAACTAACAAAGTTATACCTTGACAAGCTCGTGCGTGGCGCTCGGCGGAACCCTGTCGCAGGGAGTCTCTGCTGTCCTTAACAAGATTGTTTTTAATAATTGCGGCAAATACTGACTGCGACAGGGTTCCGCGCAGGGTCGGTCTGGAAAAAAAACAAACAAACAAAAACTTATGTTACTTATTAGTGAACACTCTCAAAGATTTGTCTGACTTAGATTTAAGTGTGTATATAGAAATTACTTTCCCAGATTTTTCGGACTTAACCCTTCCAATAAACTCTAAACGAAATAAATTAACAGTACCAATCAAATGTTAAGAAGTACCTATTTGAAAGTAACAAACTTGCGGTCCGTGGTGTTAATGAATTACGCAGTTTAGCAATTTGACTATAAAGCTCGATTTGAAGATTCGTATGTTACACCTGAATACCTACACTCAACAGACAGCTTCGAGATACGTGGCATAGCTGAGATTGACGGGCATTGGCCGACCGCGACGCGCCACTTCAGGCATCAAATTTGCATAGCACGCATATTTGCGGCGCCCGCGCCAACCCGACCTACTTAAATAGATACGCAATGCTTCGCATTTCTGAGATTTGCTACAGCGGATACTGTTGCGTAAACATTGTTTTACCATCGAGTATTTTCGTGAAGAAACTCGAGCTTTACGATGCGAGAGCTCAAACGCGAGTTTTAAATTTTGAACTACAGTGTCTAGACTGTATATTATTCAGAACTGACCGTTTGTAAGACGAAAGAAAACAAACACATAAATGTCCAAAAGAACACTAGGGTAGGCAAAAGTTCTACGAAATGTTATAATATTCATGTAATGTTCCGCGCTACTCTAAGACACGGTACTACCTATCATAACTTATTTAAGCAATAAACACAGTGCACGTATAGTCGAGTACGTCTGTCTCGCAGGAGAAGGCAATGTTAATGGACTTGCTAATTTACATAAACACATTTGCTCAGATTTTGACACCCCCACTATAGCGCTTGAAATGCCTGACAGGAAGCGCTCATTCATCCAACAAATTAAGTACGTGCTCGCGAAAACGTTCTTGCTAAGTTATTAAACGAGAAAACGACGATACATAAATTATTAATTTGCAAACATAAAGACACGAAGCGGAGGTCCTGCTACAGAAATAGATAACAAATTCATTAATTAAGGCCAAAATAAGAAAAGTTCGAAAAGCGCGGACCGAAATCTCATTTAAACCTTTACTTTGTTCCTTAAAGCAACATTGTAGCATCGGCATTAATTCCGTTTCAGCAAAATAAACAAATTAAAAGTGGCCCGCGAGTTATTCCGCGTGGCGACTTCATTAGAAAAGTTTGTTACTCTCAAAGCCTAAGCCCTCGCCGGTATTAATAAAGTTTTGTTACGGAGCTGGCGCAGGAAAGAAACGTGTTAATTATCTGCTCGGAGTGCGGCGGCGGCCATCTGTCACGTGGCGCAGCCCGCGCCCGCGGCCGCCTCCCGGGACGCAGCAATATCCAATAGGACATCCGATGCGATCCCTATGAATGGACATTATCGCACCCGATAAATAAGTTATGATATTATTGTGAGCAGACAAAACATCCGAGTACAACTGCGCCAACATAGATTATGGATACAGAAAGTTACATTATTTGGTAACCTCCAGCGATTAAGTATTTAGACAGGAAAAGTTTCTGAACGGCGTATACATAAATACGTACGAATCTGTTCTAAGTTATATATTATATCAAAGTATCTCAATGATATATTCAATTAATTCGTCATACTTTCAAAGTATAGTAAAATTCTTGAAGTTTCTTAAACATATTCTTAAACATATATTAGGCACTCATAATTTTTTGCCACCGTTTCCAACGGAATGGCCATGAAAAGATTAAATATTTTATGTTGAAAATAAATATTTTAACCTTTTCTCTAAGCTGAAAAGATATAAAGTAAGGTGCTTAAAATGACAACAACAGGCACCCCATACGCAGGTGATAAATTTCATTGTTAATGCGACCGGGCCAAAAATGAAGTAATTTGTTTAGTCGACAAGGAGGAGATGAAAAGCATTATTTAACACCGAGTTAACAATGGCTTGGCACCGTCGGAAGCTTTGAAATATCGAGTATATCGATTGAAACTACAGTAGGAAATTGAACAATCACCTGGACTAGGTAACTTCGGGGCTTCCTTGTTGAGAAAAAGCTTTTCTGTAGATGATTTACTATTAAGTAAAACATTTACAATCTTAGAGTATTGCCATAAAAAGTTTACGGTAACATTTTTAAAGCATAACGTTCGCCCATCATAGCACAACGTCATATAAGGTAGTTTAACTTATATTTTAGATACTTAAAACTTGACAATGTGAAAACTATTAATGTGGGACAATGCAGGAACTACAGCAAAAGCTCTCAATCTAAGAAAAGGCCTGTGCCCAGCAGTGGCACGTGTAGACCGAAGATGAAAAAGTGACAAAATTTGCAATACTCCTAAAGCGGGTGACTCTAGCTGATTGCTGTAATCTTCATCGGCGAAGTAAAACGTTGTAATTTAGTAAGAACACCGAGTCACCTGGTTGACGACCGCACTTCGCAGCACCCGGTGCACTGATGGCGGTAATCAAAGAAAACACACTAATTAAGTTTGCGCCCGAAATATTTCTGCTAACCAAACGTTGCTGTGCTATTGCTATTGTGTATTTTTTTAGCTCGAAAATACAAAGAGAGTTCTCAACTTTCTCAGTTTATTATTTTGAAGTACACTCTAATTTCACAAACCTATAACTATCTCAACGATTGCTGATGATTGGTTTTGGCAATAAAATAAAATACATTCCACACTGACGTAGGTGTCTTACACTGCGGTCGCAGAGTAACAATATAATTGAGTTCAATCTATCATTATGGTTTAGCAAAAATTGTACCCAAGTCATCAAATTACCTCAGTTAGTTATACTTTTAAAAAGAGCGAGCGCCTTAACCCTATTAATTTTTGCATAGCATAAAGTAATTATTAAATGGCATGTATGCAAAAGCCAAACGCATGATACAAAATAAAAAGATACTTAGTCTTACAAAATCGTTTTACCTCTAGGAATCTGAAAATTCAATCGTGGAATAATATTTTTATGACAACTTGATTCTTTTTATTTCCTCCATTTTAGGTAGTTATATTGTTTGCGTCGTATTAAGCTGCTAACGCCATCTAGTCTCAAAACATTAAAATTGTATCCTAGGGACCGGGAAATCATTCAATAAAAATTAGTCAAAACCATTACTTTCACCTACGCACACTTTTCTTCCTGTTTCCCTATCCCTTTCCTTCATACGAAGTGTTTGTGCGCGCGACAAGGATAGAACAAGTGGCGCTGTGATCACTTCACCTCGACTCACCTGTGATTGGCTGAACGCTGGAAGACCGGGAGCAGAGACGCGCGAATATTTCCGGAATGGTGGCAGTTCCGTTTTCGCAAGTGTCATGTCGCTGCGACGCTCGCAACGCTCCGCCCGCTACTTCTTCTTAATTTAATTATTGTGACCTTATTTTTGATGTTAGAACTGATAAACACTATTAGTGAGTGAAGGCCTGGCCAGTGCTGTTTATGTGATCTACAAGTGTTACTACCGAAAGATATTTGGATCGCAATTCGTCTATCACCATCACCACACCACCCAACCCAACCGACGCCATACTGCCGCATAAGTCCAGGACTCCAAGTACCAAACCTTCGTTTTGCTTTCCTACTCTCATTCCTCGTTTTCCTATGTGTGCGTAGTGTTGTAACTTAATGCAAAAATTATTATATAATTATCCTAAACCGCACGGTCCTTCGATAAATTAAAATTCTAGATTTAGGCACTTAAGGACGTCTAGGCCTTACGCTTAGCCTAGCGCCACCATTAAATGGTCCTTCGAGCCGGATGTTACTTAATCATAATATAGCCGTGGTACTTAACACAAACTGATACAATTCGTACGATATATTTAGCTATTCATTTGTTTACATCGCGTAGATTTCATTTGTTCCAAACAAACAATCCTGTAGATGGCTAGGAAACCGCATAGTTAGGTAGGTAGGTATTTTGTCGCTTCGCTTCGCTCGCAACCAAGTAGGTAAGTAGGTTGGTACTTTAAGTTCGTTGGTGTATCTATATAGTTACGTATAACTAATTTAATAATAATAAGTTTATGTCACTTACGCGTTCGCAAACCAAAATGGCTGAACAAAAACTTAAAAATTTGGAATCAAGACGAGCCGCGTATTTTGTGCGTTTGCAGTCGATTTATACCATTTCAAATAAATTAGACAGTGAAGATTCCGTCGAAATGTTTCTTGCTAATGTCCAGACCTTGGATTCTATTCGGGATAAATACCTTCAAACTCTCGAGGAGATAAACGAAATACAAATGACATTGAAACCCGATGCAGAACCGAGTCATAGTACGTGGTTGGCTTTTGAAGATATTTATTGCCGTATAAAGCGTCAACATACTAAGTTAACCCCGCCGCCGCCGCGCGATGTAAAACCGTGTAACCAATCGCATACCGCGTTTGATCAAAGCCGACTCGGCCCTAAGTTGCCGCCAATGGAGTTGCCCGAATTTAATGGAGATCCACGAGTTTGGCCATTATTCTACGCGAGTTTTAAGACGACTGTGCACGAAAATGCTAATCTCAGTGACACGGAAAAATTATATTATTTAATAGGTAAATTAACGGGCAAAGCGCAATCCGTCTGTACTGGTTTGACCCCATGCGCTGAGAATTACGATTTAATTTACAAGAGTTTAGTTCGCAAGTATGAAGACAAGCGCTTACAGGCTACAACATATTTTGATCAAGTTTTAAATTTGAAACTAGGTACAGTCAACGCCGAAAACTTAGAAAATTTTGTAGACAAGTTATCATCGTCGGTGGCCGCTCTTGATAACTTAAAAGTGCCTAATTTGTATGATTTCGTTTTATTGCACATAATCTCGAAAAAATTAGACCCCGAAATAATTCGCTTATTCGAAATGGATAACCGTGACGTCGAAATACCTACTTTCAGTAGCCTAATTACGTTTCTTCGTAAACATATCAAGGTATTGCAACACTCAACTACTTTTAAACCCATACAAGCTACTAGGAAGATTTTAGCTCATATAGACTTTTCAAGGTCATCGAGAAATACACATTCGTACTTAAATGTGGACGAACATGAAAGTTTCATGCCGCCGCAAGCCACGTCGCGCCCGCCCGCGCCTAGCAACAGCGCCGGCTGTTCGTTGTGCGGCGCGGCCGCTTCACACGATCAACTTTATAGGTGTTCGGGATTTCAAAGACTGTCACCCAACGATAGATATAAATATGTTAAGTCATTTAATTACTGCCTAAACTGTTTGAGTCAGAAGCACAGAGTGATCGATTGCAACTCCAATAGTTCTTGTCGTAAATGTAATAATAAACATCACACAATGTTACATTTTGAAAATAGCGTGGCGGTTCCCGCTCTCTCAAGTGACGCCTCGTACTATGAGTGGTCAGCTCCCTGTGCGTCGTTTGATGCGGTGCCGCCGCCGCCTAATAATTGGTATACTCCGCCTCGCGCCAACCCCGCGCCGCTCACGCCGGTTTCGCAATCTTACGTTTATTCTGCAACTTCGCTCGCTCATTCGCACCCCGCCCCGGCGCCGTTTATCCCGTCGCCGGCGTTATCGTCCGCCTCGCACTCGCACCCCGCCCCGGCGCCGTTCGCCTCGTCGCCGGCGTTATCTTCCGCCTCGCACTCTCACTCCGCCCCGGCGCCGTTCGCCCCGTCGTCGGCGTTATCGCCCGCTTCGCACTCGCACCCCGCCCCGGCGCCGTTCGCCCCGTCGTCGGCGTTATCGCCCGCCTCGCACTCGCACCCCGCCCCGGCGCCGTTCGCCCCGTCGCCGGCGCTTTCTTCAGGTTTGCAAACGCGGCAGCAGCCGCACGGCCCGCTACTGTCTTCCGCGCCCTTACCCACTCACGCTGAGTCTGGTAACGCCTTAACGTCTGCTCATAATTTTTCGGTTAATAACTGCAGCAGTACAAATGCGAACCGAAATTTACCTACCACAGTGTTGCTAGCGACAGCTCGTGTTATAGTTCACGATTGTAATGGTCAAGAGCGCTTAGTACGTTGCTTATTAGATAGTGCCTCGCAAAGTAGTTTTATAACGCGTGATTGTTGTAACCGACTAGGTTTAAATGCTTATGAGAAAAATATCACAATCAGAGGAATAGCTGGGTCAAGTAAGGTTGTTAACTCGCTTGTAAATGTGAAATTCTTTTCCCGCTTCGATCGTAAAGTCAGTTATGATCTGGAAACTTTGGTCGTAGACAAGGTGACTGACCAATTACCTAACGTCGAAGTAGATCGGTCCATGTTGACTTGTTTTGACTCGCTACCGCTAGCCGACGATACGTATACGGTCACGGGTGACATTGACATGTTGATTGGCGCGTCATTGTTTCCGCGACTTTTGTTAAACGACAGAATTATTAGTAGATACGGCTCGCCGTACGCTTTAGAAACAGTTCTTGGTTACGTAGTTATAGGTTGTGCGCCCGCGAATCTTTTCAACACCTCGTCAGTTTCTTGCTGTTGTGTCATTCCTCAATCGATTGATAACATGGTTCAAAAATTTTGGGAACTAGAAGAGGTCAATGTACCTCGAGTTCAGCATCCAGATGACTCAGTCTGTGAGAAAATGTATACCGAAACTACCGCTCGAGATTCTACGAATGGGCGTTATATTGTTGCTTTACCCTTTAAGGAAGATCCTTCGTCACTCGGTGATTCGTACAGCTACGCGAAGAAACGATTTTTGTGTTTGGAACGCAAAATGAACGCGGATCCTGATTTTAGACAAGCTTACGACGACGTAATTAGGGACTACATTGCCAAAGATTATTTAGCCCCAGCACTGGTACAGACTGAGGAGCCTCTGCCATCGTATATAATTCCGCACCACGGAGTAGTTCGCAAAGATAAGGCAACTACGAAGTTACGTATAGTCTTAGACGCTAGCGCCAAAACTAGTACCTCCATTTCTCTTAACGACATTCTTTACAGTGGCGAGAACCTTCAGGGTAATTTGTTCGAAATCATTTTGAATTTTCGTTTATTCAAAGTAGCATTGTGCGCTGACATTAGACAGATGTTTCTTTGCATTGGGATTCAAGAAAAGGATCGTCGTTTCCAACGCATTTTATACAGGTTTGACCAAAATGATCCAATAACTGTGTTCGAATTCAATCGAGTTTGTTTAGGACTTAAATCCAGTCCATTTCATGCATTACGTACAATTAAACAGCTAATAGAAGACGAAGGAGATCAGTTTCCTCTTGCAAAAAAGGCACTGATAAACTCGTTATATATGGACGATTATGTGTGTAGCTTAAACACGGAATCTGACGCTGTTCAAACAGCTGAGCAGGTCATTGCCCTCTTCAAAAGGGGACAGTTTGATCTTATAAAATGGAATAGCAATTCGGCAACGGTATTAAACACCATTCCACCTTCTCACCGTTTATCAGCGGTTTTAGAATTTGACAAGGATGAAAATCAAAAGGTTCTAGGACTTACTTGGTCCCCGACGTCAGATAGTTTTTCGCTAGATGTCTTACAACCTGGTAATAAATGCACTAAGCGTGCTATACTTTCATGTGTGGCCCGTCTGTGGGATTTAATGGGTTTCATTGGGCCTGTAATTCTATACGCCAAACTTCTAATTAAGGAACTCTGGCTTTTGAAATGTGACTGGGATGATAGCCCTCCCGATGCGATCGTCAAGCTTTGGAATCAATTCAGCAGAGAACTCTGCCTGTTGAAACAACTTCAAATACCGCGTCATGTTAGTGTTGTTGCTGACAGTGTCGTATCAATTGTTGGTTTCGGAGATGCAAGTGAACGGGCATATGGGGCTGTAGTATATCTGCATGTCAACAATAACGGTGTTATCAATACACATCTCCTCTGTTCTAAGTCACGAGTTTCCCCAACTAAAACGGTTTCACTGGCTCGTCTTGAACTGTGTGCTGCACTTGTCTTGGCAAAATTAATTAGCATCGTGGTAGACACTTTGGGTAGCCGCATCGCAATTGATAATGTTTATGCATTTTCTGACTCTACCGTCGCTTTATGCTGGATACATTCCTCGCCTCACCGCTGGGGTACGTTTGTGGCGAATCGCGTATCCAAAATACACTCTTCTCTAGCAGCTAACCGCTTTTATCACGTCTCGGGTTCTGAAAACCCCGCCGATTGCTTGTCGCGCGGCTTAACGCCTGAGAAAATTTTACATCATCCACTCTGGTTTTGCGGACCGACTTGGATTCAACGAGAACCAGTCTATTGGCCTTTGATACCATTTGATCCGCTATCCATATCGAAACCTCCTGAAGAGAAAACAAATTCATTTATCGCTGTAACGTCAACGGACGTGCCACTGTTGCTTTCAGTAGCCGCACGTATGTCATCGTGGTCTAAATTGTTGCGTTGCGTCGTTTACATTTTTCGTTTAGGAAGAGTGCTGCCTCGTCGTGAATACATTTCAGCTTCAGACTTAGAGTTTGCCGAGGGTAGGATTTTGCAGACTCTACAACAGCATTGTTTTGCTAAGGAATTTGAAAACCTGCAGATGGAGAAGGTGTGTTCGCGCGCTTTTCAGCGTTTAAAACCGTTTCTACAGAATGGTACAATTCGCGTAGGTGGTCGTCTAGGGGCTGCAGATTTAAAATTTCAACAGAAACACCCCATTGTGTTACCGGGAAAACATCATGTGGTCAATTTAATTGTAGATTATTTCCACAGATTATATTGTCATGCTGGAGAAGACGAGCTGTTTTCTGTGTTACGCCATAATTATTGGATATTTTCTGCTCGTAGTATAGTGCGTAGCAGGATATTTTTATGTCTTCGATGCTTTCGCTTGCGACCTAGGTCAAATTGCCCCGAGATGTCCGATCACAAGGCGTGTCGTGTTGTACGTTCCGTGAAGGCTTTTACGCATACAGGTGTTGATTTCTCTGGACCACTACGTGTCACAGCTACTAGGAGTAGGGGTGTCCGTACTCAAAAGGCATACATTTGTATTTTTGTTTGTATGACCACGCGTTCTGTACATATAGAACTAGCGTCTGACCTCAGTACATCCTGCTTCTTGTCTGCGTTTAAAAGGTTTTTGGCTCGCCGAGGCCCTGTTTCTCGGTTGTATTCTGATAATGGTACTAATTTTATTGGAGCTAAAAGACACCTTAGTGAACTGCATTCGTTCCTAGTTTCAAAACATTTTAACACGGATTTTGCTCGCATATTAGCTGAAAATCGCATAGATTGGCATATGAACCCCCCAGCAGCTCCGCATTTCGGTGGAAATTGGGAAGCTAATTTGAAAAGCCTGAAGACGCATCTATTCAGGGTTATAGGCGATCAGATTTTGTCTATTGAAGAAATGAATACAGTTCTCACGCAAGTAGAAGCTGTGATGAACTCCAGGCCCCTTTGTAGAACTCTTTCATCTGATCCCTCAGAACCACTAGCTTTGACGCCAGCACATTTTTTAACTATGACTCCTCTGAAATATTTACCTGCTCGTGAGATTGAAGGTGTTAGGCTTAACCTGTTAGAGCGCTATTCACTTTTAGACAAATTAGTTCAGTCATTTTGGCATCGTTGGCAACAAGAATATCTCCACACGTTGCAAACCCGGATGAAATGGAATACACCCGCGTTCCCTGTTTCAGTCGGTACTGTTGTGATCGTGCGGAGTGACAATATGCCTACACTTCATTGGCCGCTAGGTATAATAGAAGAGGTTTTCCCGGCAAAAGATGGTGTAATTAGAGTCGCAAGGGTTAGAACGTCATCTGGAACGTATTTACGTCCGGTCATTCGTTTGTGTCCTTTACCAAATCAGTAGGTTGTGTAAACACCTCAAGATTTTTAGTTTAGTTAAGTTTATTTTGTTTGTTTTTGAAGGTAACCCTTCAAGCGGGGGGGAATGTTTGCGTCGTATTAAGCTGCTAACGCCATCTAGTCTCAAAACATTAAAATTGTATCCTAGGGACCGGGAAATCATTCAATAAAAATTAGTCAAAACCATTACTTTCACCTACGCACACTTTTCTTCCTGTTTCCCTATCCCTTTCCTTCATACGAAGTGTTTGTGCGCGCGACAAGGATAGAACAAGTGGCGCTGTGATCACTTCACCTCGACTCACCTGTGATTGGCTGAACGCTGGAAGACCGGGAGCAGAGACGCGCGAATATTTCCGGAATGGTGGCAGTTCCGTTTTCGCAAGTGTCATGTCGCTGCGACGCTCGCAACGCTCCGCCCGCTACTTCTTCTTAATTTAATTATTGTGACCTTATTTTTGATGTTAGAACTGATAAACACTATTAGTGAGTGAAGGCCTGGCCAGTGCTGTTTATGTGATCTACAAGTGTTACTACCGAAAGATATTTGGATCGCAATTCGTCTATCACCATCACCACACCACCCAACCCAACCGACGCCATACTGCCGCATAAGTCCAGGACTCCAAGTACCAAACCTTCGTTTTGCTTTCCTACTCTCATTCCTCGTTTTCCTATGTGTGCGTAGTGTTGTAACTTAATGCAAAAATTATTATATAATTATCCTAAACCGCACGGTCCTTCGATAAATTAAAATTCTAGATTTAGGCACTTAAGGACGTCTAGGCCTTACGCTTAGCCTAGCGCCACCATATATTAAGATGCGGGCTGCTTCCCTGACGCCGCTGGGTGTTTGCTCTCAAATCAGTCGTTTAAACAAAACTGTTTCGTTTTTTCTCCCGGGCTCTAGAAATTCAATTCTCACCGTCCGTGGAAATACGTTTTGTGACGTTTACCGAACTCATTGTGCGGATGTTGCCAGGTAAGAGCTTTAAATGGATACTTGCCGGTTTAAAATAATTCGAAATAGATAAGTTATTTGGTTATTTAACATTAGAATTAAACTCAGTTCTAATTCAAATTGTTTTATCTAAGTTTAAACCTAAAATTAATAAAAGTATCCCCTAGATGTAGGCGTAATGTGGTTTGCCTACCCCCATTGCAGGCGTGATGTGTGTTGTACTAATTTATATTTACTTGCTTATGTATAATACTTATGATTTAATCATTCAATTTATACAATCAAATGCAGCAGCCTTAGCAGTTCAATAATTACGGGACTATTTTTTTGTTTTCTTACTTGCGTCTTACGTCATTATTGAATATTAAAAAAAAAGTCCATTCTAGTTCATTCACCTTTTTACACTTGCATTGAATCCACCGCCGCTCTGAAACGTGTCAGGTACTTTTACAAACAGTTACACGAACAAAGAGTTCCAGGCTGCCGCGTGCGATCATGTCAAACACATAAAGGCTTTGACCAGAGCATGGCCTAACAAGCCTTCAAAATTGTTGCACATTGTTTTTATAAGTACTATAAAATTGCTCATAAAATTTTAAAATGATTGCACAGATACACGATATCAACTCACTTACTGAATTAGGTCCGCATAAAACTCATTATGATACTGAGCTGAGCTTATGCTTAGCAGTGGAGCGTACTAACGTACATTTTATTACTTAAAGTATTAGAAGATTAAATAGTTTTTTAAATCATTACGAAAAACGGGCAAGTGCAAGTCGAACTCGTACATAAAGGGTGCCGTACCCCGTGCTTTTTTTTTGTTATTTTTTGTAATATAGTGGCAATGGCAAGACATATTCTGTGAAAATTTCAAGCATCTAGTTAATGCCATTATAAAAATCAAGTTTAAAACACGGCAAAAAACGCGTTTCTTATATACTGTTTTAAACTTTAGTGATTTTCAATCATAATTCTTTTTTAATTATTGTACTAAACGGGACTTATATGATGACCCTCTTTCATTTTTAACTTTATCTTATTTTAGATATTTGTTGTTATAACGGCCACATGACAGTAGGTAATACATAATCGGTGAAAGTCTTGCTATGACGGTTCAAGAAATAGAGCCCTATGATAGGCGGACGGACAGACGGACAGACAGCGGAGTCTCAGTAATGGATCCCTTTGGCATCCTTTAGGTATGGAACCCTAAAAACCACAGAAGAAGAGCAATTACAGTACGTACGATCTCATTAACTATAAAAATAGCTACAACAAAAAATAAACTTCCAGACAAGCAATGGAAACGACCGAATAAAAAAACTCTATCAATCGTAGAACTAATTTCACCTAATAATCGTGATAAAGCAACAAAATAGCAATTTACTCGACCGTAAAAATAATTGAGTTCAAACTGCGTTTAGGCAATAAAAAGCGTGAAAGCAGGCCCCGTAACCTTTAGCGGGGTCGTGGGAAACCAGGCACCTGACGTAAAGGATATAGAGCCTAATAGACGCTCACACTGTGAGCCAATGTAAGAATTTACGCCATTTCAGGTGCTTGCTCGCTAGTTAGTATTTCGTCTCACGTTTTTTCATGACGCCGCTTACTTCAGTGTATACGTTTG
Organism: Archips xylosteana; assembly: GCA_947563465.1. Classification (NCBI taxonomy): domain Eukaryota; kingdom Metazoa; phylum Arthropoda; class Insecta; order Lepidoptera; family Tortricidae; genus Archips; species Archips xylosteana. The sequence continues at coordinate 11,085,791 of OX387349.1, forward strand.
AGGCTTTTTTATACAGTTGATGATCACGTAAGTAATAGGTGTAATGATTATGGGTCTTAATGTGAACGGGACTATCGAAGCAGTATATGGAGACAAAAAATGTATGACGAATGTGATTTAACATATGTAATACCATATTCCTATATCCCTTTAATATTACAAACGAGAAAGTTTGTAGGGATGGATGGATGGATGTGTAGATGTTTATTACTCGTACTCTTTCACACTAATGCGGTTTGACGGATTCAGATGAAAATTGTCACACTGATAGTTTAAACCTGGATTAACATACAGACTACTTTTTGCCCCAGAAAAATTGCAGTTCCCGCGAGATAGCGATAAATGAATTCTTCGCAGACAGAGTCGCGGGCAACAGCTAGTATAATAATAAGTACCTACCTAGAGTAAATAAGGACGGGGACGTGAAAACTTTTTTTTATCGTACCAAAGAAGACTTACGAATCCTCTTTATCTCGGGCTATATACTCTGTACTTGGCACAAGCCTCCTCTCAGAATTAGAGGGCTATAGTTCCCATCCTAGCTCAGTGCGGATTGGGTTTGGGAACTTCAGACATAGGTAAGTACTTGAATTGAATTGAATAGGTTCGCAGGTGTACATAGGTTTCCTCACGATGTTCCTTCACCGTAAAGAGCTTGTTAATTAAATGATTTCACACAAATTTCTGAAAAATTCAATAGTGTGAGCCCGGATTTGAACCCACGATCCTCTGAGACCATACTTCAAAACACTAGGCTCACAAGGTGGCAAGAACTTTCTTTCATGGGCATTTTTTACATTAGGGAAAACAATAAGTTTCACTGTAGCAGAACAGTATAAACCGTTTCACAGAAATTACTAAGGTGAAAAAAATCATAGTGAAAAAATACGGATCACTCACGTTTAGCTCGACATGTTTCGGGCTAACCCTTAGTCGCTAAACTCGACCATAACCTTCATCATAGACGCGAGTCATCCGTATTTTTTCACTATGGGTGAGTCTCACGGTAGTTTCATGTTTATCTAAACTTAAAAAAATAGATTTTTGTACTCTTGGTTCAAATAGAAATCTGTACCTATACGTATTTTATAGTCTCACATTAGTGTAACAAGTAAGAATTTAAGGTGAAAAAGAAAACGTGAAATAAAATATTAATTTTATTTCACGTTTTCTTTTTCACCTTAAATTCTTACTAAACTTATTCTCTAAGAAATAATGTTGTAGTCTCAGTGCTCCCCTAAGAAAACGAAGACTAGTGTTAAGGGCATCCTTACAATACACTAGGGAACCGACTAACCATGAGTTATGACGGCATTCTCCCACCCTTATGAGGAAATACGACATGTTCAACTCGCAGATGGCCGAGGGTCGTCTATATGAATAGCCACACTAAATGTAACCAACGATTTGTTACAATAATAAATGCTCCAAAAAGAGCTCCCATAAAATTATTTCGGTTGTAGTAATCGCCAAGCCAAATAAAAATTCATAACTAAGTATATACTTATTTTTAAATTTTTGATCATTTTCCATGGTTACAGAAATGAAAAAAATGAAAAAAAAAAAGAAAAATGTTATCCCAGCCTGTATACCTACGTCCCACTACAGGACACAGGCCTCCTCTCAGAATGTGGCTTGCGCCGTAGTTCCCACCCGCGCCCAGTGTGCATTGGAAACTTCACACACACACCATTGAATTTGTTCGCACGTTCATACAGGCTTCCTCACGATGTTTTCCTTCCCCGTAAAGCTCATGATAAATTCGATGGCCCAGACGAATAAACGTGCAAAGGCCTTTACACGAAAAATTTTTTTTTCTTATAATTTCAAGGCACGTTATAATTTTTTTTTCAAGCTAATCCGATTTACCGTTTATTAAAAAAATGTATTTATTTTTTATTGGTTTGTAATTTTCCATATAAATTTAAACACGAATAAGATTCCAAGAGAGTGTTGCAGTTTTAATAATTTTGTTACTATACCACAGAATATATAATAGTACTGACGTACAGAATGGAAACGGTCCGCCCCGCACCGATTCGAATTACCCCACCCCTCAAGGCGCAGATAGCCGGAAACCGCCAGAAACCAGTACGCTTAGTATAAGTTTTACTTCACCAAAATACTTCTCGATCGCGTTTACGTAAAAATTTAAATTCTATGGAAACATGGACAGCGTCTCCGCTCGCGCGTGTCCATGTTTCCATAGAATTGAATTTTTTACGTAAACGCGATCGAGAAGTATTTTGGTGAAGTAAAACTTATACTAAGCGTACTGAAGAGTGCGCGCGCGATGTATGTAGGCGTACGCGTGTATTGACGTCGTCGTGCTTATGTAGATTCAAGAACGCGTATTTGTACGTCGTGTCCGCCGCGTGACTATACACGAATAATCGTGCAACGGTTTTCTACAGTGTTTTTTTTCTATATTTCAATATGAGTAATATTACTTTGCATGTTTATTCGTATTAAACTTTGCTAACAAGATTCGTGCAAACTAGAATTAACTAAATTAAATTAACACGAACAAAATTGCAAACGCCGAACGCGAAAACAAAAACTACAAAAATAGACGATAATGTACATTGCGCTAAAACAATTACACTTTTTAACACGAATAAAGTTGCAATGAGCCATAACACAAAATGACCTGAAGATTTATGATTCGAATAAAAAAATAAAGAGGTTTTTCACTATTTACGGGAAAATGGTTAAAAATAAGGGTCAAATATTTACACAGTATTGTAGGTAATTTTGATATCTATCTAATGATATTGTTTAACGGCTGCCACTGTGTATCTTTGTTAAAGTTGATTTTATTTTTCCTGTAAAGTTTTTGTTTTACGATTACACGTTTGTTCGTCTGGGCCATCGAATTTCAAATGTAAATTCCGAAAAACTCAGAGGTGCGTGCCCGGCCCGAACCCACAACCCTCTGCTTGAGAAGCCATGGGTCAAACCACTAGACTACCGTTTTTAGGGTTCCGTACCCAAATAAGGCCAGTACTTTTTTATGTAAAATTACATCATTTGAGTAAAAAAAACTTCACCCAAGTAAAGTAGTAGTCACGGTAAATCTAAACATCTAGTACAGAGTTGAGAAACTAAATCGCATACCAGGGTGGAACATTTTCACAATAAATTTCATCGGAGCAGTCGCATCGGTGCAGTGCATCGGTTCGTGTGCGTACGTACGCGATTTACAATAGGGTCTTATTCAGATATTTTTGACCACCTTGTATGCTTTGTCACAATGCAGTGTTCCCTTACGCCTCTAGATGGCGCTGTTTTAAATAATAGATTATTTTCCCTAATGATTGCTAGATGACGCTAGTGGTGCATTATATTAAAAACATTTTATGTTTCTTAATTTAATTAGTTGAGATAAACTGTTGCGTTTTGAATGAGCATTTTAAGAATAACAAATTATTTACAATAGAAATCTGATCCGTATAACTTTGCTATAGACAAATTCTACATTGTTTATGAGTTTATTTTTTTTTTTAAATTGGAGTCGTTCCTTTTTTATGAGCGTATGATGATTTGCAGAATGCCGAATTTTGACCGTGCGCAGCTTTTTATGCCAATTTTTAGCGTATTATTAAATATCAGCTGTTCAAGTAAAACACCGTCAAAATTCGACAAATCCACTCACATACCCTCTAGTAAAAAAAAACACTAAAACACTAATAACACACTACAACACTAATATACACTATTCACTAATCTATAAACTCATAAACAATGTAGAATTTGTCTATAGCAAAGTTATACGGATCAGATTTCTATTGTAAATAATTTGTTATTCTTAAAATGCTCATTCAAAACGCAACAGTTTTTCTCAACTAATTAAATTAAGAAACATAAAATGTTTTTAATATAATGCACCACTAGCGTCATCTAGCAATCATTAGGGAAAATAATCTATTATTTAAAACAGCGCCATCTAGAGGCGTAAGGGAACACTGCATTGTGACAGCTTCGATGACTGTACGTGGGACAAGGACACCTTACCTACTTATTTTCACACTGAACATTCTGCGATTATGGTCCCAATTGGATGTCTCAATTAAGGACCATTTCAGTGTAAGCAAAGCAATTAGGAATTGCGCATCGGTTGCAATTATCGAGGCTAGCATTGTGAGGCGGAGCGTGATCTAATATTCATCATCGGCAGACGTGCCTGTCTACATGGTAAAGCATAATACGTAATTAGATACAGCAAATGTACCCAGGACCCGTGCCGGCTCGCCGTACATGCATTATGCACGAATCTAAATTGAATGTGCAGTTAGTTGCGTGGATTAAACCTCGACATGCCCAGCACATTTCGTGCCATGCCCACTTACCTTTTTTTAGGGTTGCGCCAAAAGGAAACTCTTTTGCGTTTTAGTCCTGATTTACGCGTGTGTGCTCCTCCGAGTTGAATAGAAATTGCTTCATTGTTTTGAATTAGACGTATAATTTGCAGTTATTTCAAAGTGATGTATTCATTGTCAGTTCCGCTTGTAACAGTATCAGCTTGCTAACACGAGCTGCTATTAGGTAACTTTTAGAGTTTCTTTCACCCCGCTCGGGTGATGAATACCTTGGAGAAATTATAAAATTATTTAATAAATTATTTATCTACTAGATTCAAACAGCTAAAGGTATTTAGTAAAACTTAATCTCAGAGGCTTAAAATTTCAATCAAAATAACATGAATGCAAAGGTAAAATTAATATATAAGTGCGTAAATTAAAAGTTAATTAAAGGTGGTACGTTTTAGAGATTCTTATAGGCATTTAGTTAAAATCTCAGAATTATAATTCTACCACGAGACCTAAAAGTCCACGCAAGCGGAGCCGCAACTAAAGGCTAGTACATAGATATTACTAATATTATAAAAGCGAATGTTTGTATGAATGAATGTATGAATGTTTGTTACTAAAGAGTAGGTACACGCTAAAACGATTTGACGGATACTAACGAAATTTTCTACATAGATAGTTTATTACCCTGGATTCATCATCATTTCAGCCATAGGACGTCCACTTAGTGTTGTAAGAAACTAGAGTCTTATAAATAATACTTAGAGCTCAAGTCCTTCAGAATTTAGAGTCTTTTGTAAAATACTTGAGTCCTGCCAAAAAGAACTCAAAGACTGACTCTTTTTAAAAGAATTCATGACTGACGGTACGGTCACGGTATTATGTGTGTATATTATTTTATTTAGACATTTTAACTCGCATTTTGATTCATCAAATCGTCAGTTTTCAGGTGGGTAATTTTGATTAGGTTATTTGCGTTTAATGCAATTTAATTGTTACTAATTTTTACTGTGCGATTTATTTTCAATCAGATTAGTAAATAAATGTGGATGACGATATAAAATCACCCAGTATTACCTATTGCAATATTTATAATACACCAACTCAAGTTCATGACTCAGTCTAGCTCAAAGAACTTAAAGACTCGAAAGGACTCAGAAGACTCAAAGGACTCGGACTCATGTGACTAACGAGTCCTACTTAGTCTTCAAAATCTACTCAAATCTCAAAATGAAGACTAAAAGACTTGAGTTTTTTACAACACTACGTCCACTGCTGGACATAGGCCTCTCTCATTGACGCCCAATCATTACGGTTGGAAGCAACTTGCATCCACATTGAACCTGCTTCTTTCACCAAATCAAATTAACCAAATAGCCAAATTAACCTGGATAACCATATATAGGATACTTTTTATCCCGGAAAATAGCATAGCTCCCGCGGGACAGCGATAAACAAATTCTTCGCAGACGGAGTCGCGGGAAACAGCTAGTAATCAACAATTATATGTGTAACAAATAAGAAGAGAGGACAAGTGAACAAATTTCATAGCAGGTACAGTCGAGGAAACTGAACCACGTACTAGGGTGGAACTTCTTCACAGTCAATTGCCCGATGATTTCTTTGGCAGATGTAGGGAATGTCAACATGGCATTTGCAACAAAATGGTTCCATCCTGGTACGCAATTCAGTTTCCTCGACTTACTTACCTTCACAAAAGTATTTGTGACAAAGTAGAAGATGCAATAAACTCAGTTACCCTTGCAGTCTGTATTAGAATAATGTTTAACGAAGGCATAAAAATTCAATAACATGTAAATTTTCTTACCCTGTGTCTGAGCGGCTACTTTTTTCACAGAAAGTTGTTGACGGAGCCATTGATTGAGCAGCTTGAGGGCTATAAAGAGTTTGCCAGCCATTTTATTGTACCTAAGTGTGATTATCTCATACAAATCGGTTTAAGTTCAATTTTTTGCTATATCGTATTATTTAAACTTTTTACCTGCCTATTAGCTATTATTATAATTTAAAAAAATCAGAAGTTACCTCAGACAGAACCATAATACTTTAAGAAAAGAACTCATACTCATTAAAGAATGGCTTGACTATGCATATTTAATAAGGCAGATAAACGTTAAAAAAAACATTTTTTTATTCATCTAGACTACTAACTCCAACCTGTGGCCTCGCTCTTCTTAGAAATTAAGAAAAAATTAATAGAGGAAAATTTACAAACATAAAAATTATGCCTGAAAAAACCTACACCTACATTTTTTTTTACGAGCGCAACATTCGATCGGAAAACGTCATCTATTGTTTGCAAACGAAGTTAATGCGTCGTCTTAAAAGCCGAGGCACTTACCTCAATGTTCTTGGACAACACCTTCTATTCTTGTAAAGTCATAACATCCCAGAGGATATTAAGTATGTATCTATGTCTCAATTCAGAATTTTATCAATCTGTACCCTAAGTTCCATCTAAATCCGTTCAGCCGTTATGGAGCGATTGGCTAGCAAACATTTAAACATCCAAATATTCAAACATCCGAAGGTTTTTACAAACTCTCCATTTATAATTAGGTATACTTAGTTAGTAGGGTTGAGTGTCCCGCTTCTGGTCAAAGGCTTTCCCTTCTTTCTATCACTCGTTTCTGTCAAGAGTATGCTCCTGCTACTTATTTTATATGCATTCTAGTAGTCCCGCCATCTTCTTTTCGGTCTACCTCTGGTTTGATGGTTATCCCACGGAACCCTGAGAATGGGTAGTAGGTACCTAATAATAACTATGAGCCGCATAATAATAAAACACAATTAATAATAATAAAACACAATTAATTATATATATTGAATTAGGCTAAGTTACTGACGTTTCATACAGCAAAAATCTGAAAATACAAAGCAAACGTCCTTCAGTATTTCTGACTTGAATGACACCTTTGTTCTAAAGCAAATCGAAAATAATAAACGGTTACAAAAGACCGCTCCCGTTTATTCTTGCTCAGTAAATGAATCGCGATATTTAACTTTGCCACAACGTTTTCAGTAGACAGAAAATTAAAAATAAATTAAATACTTAGCATCATTAAAGTAAAACTAGAAAATTTGTAGGTTTAAATTTCTATCAGAGTTACTCCGTATTTAAGCAAAATTTGCGTTCCTGCTCTCTGCTCCGTACAAGCAAGGTAAGCAAGTAAGACTTAGAATAATATCGACGGTTAAAAGGCACAATCAATATCGCCCAAGATGGCGTTTGAATCAATTTTATTCGCCTTTCAACCGTCGCTATCTAAAAAACATCTCGGCATGTACGTATGTACCTAATCACTAGTACTGTCAACTCCTGCTCCGTCTATTCAAATGGCACAATCATGTCCCGAAATCTGTCTGTAAAATTTGGTATTGTGGTGATTATAACAGTAAAAAACTTATTTTAGGATTTTTGGCAATTCCCACGGGATAAGAAAAATTACGTGTTTTATACATTATATTTACTAACTGTGCCGACAATGATGATGGTGATGAATGGTTGGATGTTTCCGCTGTCGGATTTTAGTATTACTCAATACGATAAGTTATTTAATAATTTGCAATACAATACCTGTCTCACATGCTAAACGAGCTAGCATAAATGAAAGAGATGAAGAAATTCTATCACGAATTCTGTGCGGATGACGTCGCGGGCAAAAAGCTAGTAATTAAATAATACGATAACGGTGCATGATTCAGAGCCATTGATGTTGTTAGCCAATAAATCGGTTAGTTTGTTGGTAAACATTTGTGTTGGTACGCGGGCGGCGTGGCGCCAGTATTTTCTCATAGCCGACAAGATTGAGCAGGAGTAAGGCGATCATAACTCACGGTTACGCGGCGAGGTGTAATCTCCGAGCGTGGACGCTCGCAATAATCCCGCTCGTCCATTCCATACGCTGGATAGTAATTTTTATACGCCCACCTTGACGGCTTTTGCTCGATAAATTTGAGTTAAATTTTAACTCGCGTGCTTTATGTAACACAAACGCATCGTTAAGTCATCTCCTCATCCCAACCTAAACCCTCCCACTGCAGAGAGCAGGCCTCTTCTAAGAATAAAAGTGCTCGAACCATGTAGTTTCCACGCAGACATAGTGCCGTTTGGAAACTTCACATAAATATTGAATTTCTTTGCACGTGTGTGCAGATTTCCGATGTTTTTCTTCACCGTACCTAACGCTCATGGCAAATTTCTAATTTAGGTAATTACGCAAATAAATTTCGAAAAACTCAGAGGTACTGTTTGAGAGGCCATATGTCAAACCACCAGGCTACCACGAATTAAGTCATCTAATTAAAATAAAGAACTTACGTTAGAAAGCTAACTAAAAAGGCAGTTAGTTGATATATTATCGGAAACACACTCAGACCATAGAAAGAATAATTCCTTTCTATGATCACATAAATACATACACATATATTCCTCCTCAATTAGAGGATTGGAAGTGAATAAAAATCTCTTACATTGCTAGTTGGGCATTTTTAGGGTTCCGTAGTCAACTAGGAACCCTTATAGTTTCGCCATGTCTGTTTGTCCGTCTGACCGTCCGCGGCTATGCTCAGATACTGTTAGTACTAGAAAGCTGTTATTTGGCATGAATATATATATCAGTCACGCCGACAAAGTGATTAAATAAAAAAAACTAAAAAAAATTTTTTTAGGGTACCTCCCATAGGCGTAAATAATCCTTATAGTGTGGGGTATCATTGGATAGTTATTTGAAAATAAATAGGGGTTTTCTAAAACCATTTTTTGATAAAGTGAATATTTTCGGAGATATTCACTCCGAAAGTTCAAAATAATGTGTACCCCCCCCCCTCTAACTTTTGAACCGCACGTCTAAAAAATATGAAAAAAATCACGTAAGTTCAACTTAATCAGTTGAGCAGTTTTTAAGTTTATGTAAAAAATATTTCTTAACTAAGATTGTAATTTAACCTTCACTGCAAGCATTTTTTTTCTTTAAGTAACTATAAGATCACGCTAACCGTATCTTCTTTCAAATAAAAAAATATATTACATCTGAAAAACAATCAACATACATACTAGTTCTAGTAGACTGCAGTAGATTAGTTACCCAATTCTCCGATAGATGGCGCTGTACCGCCGACATTGGGACCAATATAACCACATTAATAAAGTATGCAAAGATTTTTTTTTTTTACATAAAACTGACCCGTGATTGACCACTATCTCACCTGGCGCCTATTCAATAAACGTGACAGGTTACAAGTGACTATGACAATTCGTAATACATCGCTGCTTTAGAAGTTCCGTTTTCCACCGGCCTTTATATTCACTGCGCAATTTAGACCAAATTGTCAATATCACTTGTAACCTGTCACATTTATTAAATAGGACCCTATGTAAAGTGTAGATGAGGCCAAAGGTGTACCTTACTGGTTCAGTAACAGCCTATTCACTCTAGCCTTAAAGAGACCCAGGTTGTATTTATCAGGAAATACAGACGACGGGAGCGAATTCTATTCTTTAGCAGTTTGCATTAGGAAGGATGACGCGAACCGCTTCGTACGGGCTACTGGAATACTAACCACATAAGGATGAAGACGCTCCCCCCGCCTGGATGTCCGTTGGTGAAATGGAGATGGAGGAATTAAATCATGTAATTCCTGCGCACACTCTCCAAAATGTATCCGATAAAAAACAGACAGACAAGCAACTCGACGACGGTGCTTGAGGCTCTGTAGCCTACCACCGATTGACGGACTATCACCAATGAGTCTTCGGGCTCGATGCTCCACCGAATCCAACGCCGCCAACTGATACTTGGCAGAAACGTCCCAAAGGTGGCAGCAGTATTCCATACATAATCTTGTCTGTGCTTTGTATAAGGTAAAAAGTTGCTCCTGCGTGAAATACCGTCCCAGTCCCACCTTATATAAGATACCAAGTTTCTTAGCAGCAGTTTTCGCCCTGGACTCAATGGCCGCGCTGAAGTTGAGATTAGATGGCGCGATTAGATTTTTTCGTACCTGCTACGGAACCCTATCTTGGGCGTGTCCAACACGCTCTTGGCCGGTTTTATTTTTTCTTGTACCTTTTGACTTTTTTTTTATACGGAAAGTTTTATGTGATTTCTGCTCAGAATCACGAGCTCTTTCGATCCTACAAGGAGAAAAAAAGTGTCCAAAGTTTTTTTTCCCGTTCCGTTACCATTTTTCATAGATTTTATATGACAGTAACGGAATGGAGAAATCGAAAATTATATGAAAGTTTTGGGACAATTTTTTTCTCCTAGTAGGATCGAAAGAGCTCGTGATTCTGAGCAGAAATCACATAAAACTTTCCGAATTAAAAAAAAAAGTCTAAAGGTACAAGAAAAAATAAAAATGCCCAGTTAATTACTTAATTACAGTTGAAGTAGGATAGTAGGTAGGTAGTAGTTGGTAGGATGTACCTATTTCAGCAAAACCGCAAAACGTAGGTATTGTAAAGACCAGCTACTGAAAAGCCATTAAAAGTAAGCAACAAATTTAAGTCATAAAGATTTCATTTTGAGTGAGAAAAATGTCATCCACCCCGATCACCTTCATCGCTAAATGTGTCCCCTTAAAAGTTTAAAATATCGTTCGAGATTTTATTAACATAATATCACATGTCAGTCTAAACAATTGAGTTATGCCCCGACATGTTCTTGTCATTACTTTCAGCTGTGAATGCAAAACAATGTTTGAATAGACAACAGGACACGACCATGCGATGAAGGTAGACATTTGATTTTCCCGCTCACCTCGTTAGTGAGTTTAATGCGCGCCTGCAGCGATGCTCATTTTATTATGCTAACGGGTGTTGTAATATTTTGAGTGCGTCAACGGTGGTGACACGGTGCATATTTAAACAATGGCGTAGCGCCGTGAGATTCTCACGAAATTGTTGCACCATTAAGCGACACTTCAGATAAAAGCGCAAGGGACGCAGCAGCGCCGCGTCTCGATGCAACACTTTTAGCTTCCCCTTCACTCACCAATTTATCTGTAATTCTTGAACATTCTAAAAGGATGCCATTATTATTATGCAACTCCGGTCTTAATTTTGTTTACTTTCTAGTTTATATTCATGGCGTCTTGGGTACGTCATCATCATCATCACACATCACAGTTAAATTTCTTCGCAAGTGTGTGCATGTTTTCCTTCACCTTATAGCTCATTGTAAATTTCAAATGTGCATGCACATAAATTCCGAAAAACTCACGAGGTGCGAACCCGGGCTCGAACCTACGGCCCTCTATTGGAGAGGCCAAAAGTCAATCTACTAGCTTACCAAGGCTTTTTATGCCCTGGCTTGGATATGTATCGTCCCCTAAAATTTTGATGATTATTTGAAAGTTTTGTAATTGAACGCATACATTTTTCATTGAAGCCACCTTCTATCCGACAGTTGGTTAACTTACTAAAACAAATCCTACCTACAACCGATTGGAAAACAATTCGAAACAATGACGAGGCGAATCTGTTTATAAGAAAACTCTTACCCTTGTTTCCTTCGAAAGTGAAGTGATCATTGAGAAAATCGGGTGGAGATCCATTCGGCGGCGGCGGATGCCTTTGACAGTCGGGACACATCGCGACCTGAACGATTTACATATTACGTGACACTTTTGCTGAGCTCGCCATTGACTTCGCTCTGATAGACTGAGACATCGAACACATTATTGTTTTTCGCATATAACCCACCATTCCGAGTACCCTTCAAGGGTGAAATGTTTTTTTATTGCCCCTACTGAAAATTCTATGAGTGATCTTGAGCTTTCGTAACGTTTAGGTGTTCTTTTCTTACAACGTTTCCTTCTCTGCTGGGAATGCCAAATACCAGTGTACATATTGTGTAACGTTGCCTCGCTTTATAAATAGAAATCTCGCATAATTTGGTTCATGCTAAACAATATTGATTAAATTATGTTAAGACATGTTACGCTGCAGGGCGCGCCAAGATTAAATTATTTAACATAAAATGTAAGTGACTTTGATATCTCACAGGGTTTACACCCTTGAAAATTACGTGGCGTGCTTGTGTCATTACAAGTAATGTACGTAACATTATTTAGAGATCGCTCTGTACTTGACGCCTTTGATGCCATTTCTCCTAATGCCTTAATGTTGGCAAAGTAATTTTCAGTGGCTTTTACTCGCTCAACAAGAACATAAGCAAGGCAAATGAAGAACTTTTAAAAAGAATATGTATAACTTGGAACGGTCTCTTACGGAACCAATTTACCTCTTAATTGGTTTCTAATTAATATCCCATTAGAAACGCCATGCTTTAAATTAAATAGTTGTACCTACGTAGCTACTTTTAAATAAAATAAAATTTCTTAATTTTTATGTCAAGGCTTTTCAAAACTAGTACAGTTCATAATCAACATTTCACGACCAGCTTAACCACTGCAATGTCAGTACACAATTTAGTTTATATTGCGAGAAATTCTCGACCTAAGTTCAACTGCATTTGCTTAAAACTAGTAAATATTTAAAGCTGAACTCTAGCCAATTAAGCAACGGCTATAGTATTGCTCCGAGAAAACTTTCCCAAGAGTCATGCTTACTATTCCGTGAATAAGTATAGCCGGGAGCTAATTGCCTTTTAATTAATAAAACCAAATCCTTCCATTAACAACGCAGGTAGCCAACGAAAGGAGTAGGTAAACATAATAACGAATAGTTTTAACTAGCGTCCACTGATCCGGCCAAAATTTATACATATAATGAACTAAAACAATTACTTTGGTCACCCGCGACCTTACAATAGTTACGTTTATGCAAGAAATGTGTGTTCATGCAGTTCCTCCACCTCCACACTGTACGAACACACACAAATCACACAAACACAACCATCACCACCACCAAGCTACACTGACGCGTTTCGAACTCAACCAGAGCTCATCTTCAGAGTTACCACAACCGTATGCTATGCTACCAAATGTTAAACTAGCATAGCATACGGTTGTGGTAACTCTGAAGATGAGCTCTGGTTGAGTTCGAAACGCGTCAGTGTAGCTTGGTGGTGGTGATGGTTGTGTTTGTGTGATTTGTGTGTGTTCGTACAGTGTGGAGGTGGAGGAACTGCATGAACACACATTTCTTGCATAAACGTAACTATTGTAAGGTCGCGGGTGAGCAAAGTAATTGTTTTAGTTCATTAATATGGACCTCCGCAAAGTAACGCCTGATTCAATAAATTTATACATATAGTTGATACTTGCTGGACAAGCATGTCATCATCTGTTTTTAAAAACAATACGATACACCACCCAACAAAAACATTTTTAATTGCGAATGTAAACGTTAACGAAGGCCGTCACGAACCGTACTGGTGGACAAATTTGTCGAAATGAAATACACATTTTTGTACGTCCAACGCTGATTGCCGGTGCACCTGTAATTTGTTTTCACTATAATATCACCCGAGTCGATAGTTGCAGACCAATTGATGGTGTCGGGTATTTTTTAACTATCCCAACACAAGATAGATGGCACGTAACCAATTTAGGACACGACAGTGTACTGGTCGCGCGGAACGGGGGACCGATGAGTCGTCCATTTGTTGTTGCTTCCATCTCCGGACATCAGCTCTGTTTAATTGAGCTATTTGTGCAGTGCCCGGACAACTGCACAACGTAACTTTATGTCGAACTACTGCATGGTTCACGAATTACTCTTTTTTGTGTGTTAAACGTTCTTATAAAGAAAGGATAGTAGATAGTATACTTAATAGGTACTAGTTCGAGTAATAACATTGTGTAAGATTGTCCCCTAATATTATTATTAGTATAATATTATTATTCTTTATGAATATTTTTTGACATTAATCTTATACGTAACATGATATTAGTAGGTATTATTAGTTATTATTATTCGGACAATTTCATCAAAAAAAAAACATTTACTAATCACAAACAGACCAAGACGGGCAATACGGGCATATAATTAAAGAAAATGTAAATAATCAACTCGTGTTCAACTTTTATTTTCATAGATATACCTTGGTACCAGAGAAACGAACAAAATGGAAGTTTGTTGTGTACCGAAAAGAAAAAACGAAACGGGTTGCTTGGTGTTGCTTACTGAGGAACTCTCCGGGGAGCCACATAATTTCGAGAGCTTAACAAACGACCGGGATAACACATGGCTTCCCCGAGAATATCTTCCAGTTTTCATACGGACGAAATAGGTTTTGCTAAGAAACCGTGTACCTGTGATGTAAAGAAATAACAGAAGAATACTTGAAAAAAGGCTCTTGCATGATACAGAAAATATTAATAATAATAACAATCATAATTTTATTTTCAGACATAGATCCATAGAAAGGACAATTATTTAATATTATTTTATTTAAATGAATACCTACCTACTTAGAGTTATTTTCATTCTCTCATGAATCGACAAGGAATATTCGAAACAAGAAAATAGTAAAAATTGTGTAAAAGTACATCATAACGTTGTTCTAAATTTTTCGTTTTATAAAAACGCCTTCTGATTTAATCTGCTGATTATTATTATATTTAATTATTAATAAGTGATACCTATTGTGAAAATGACAATGGAATTCTCATTTTTTATCATATCTAAATTAGTTCTCAAGTTTTAATTTAGTTTTATTTAAGTCCCGCATTACAACGTAAATGACAGCTATATGTGTATTTATGTACTTGTCCCACCATAAATATTGTTATGTACATACAGAATGTTAATTTGTGAGTTTTTCACAATTCTCGAAAACATCTAATTTCCATAGTTGTCTTTACAACTGTTAGATTTCCTTGGCGTGTTTGCGGATAATAATGTACGGTCAAGTGCAAAAATAAGTATCGATTTTATCCTCCCATCGTTATATACCTATACCTTAATTCGACGACACATAAGAGCTATGGGGCATATTTATGAGCAAGTTGTGTGCACCCATATTTTTACACTTAACTGTACTTATTCCTTCGAATAATACAACTCACATTATTTTGTCCTATTTTAAGGCGTCATTACAATTAATGGTTTAATTATAAACAACCAGCAAGCAACCATCATTGGCAGCAATTGAGTCGAAGTCAACCGAACTTCCGGGAACTAGCAGGAAGATTTGATCGTTCTTCCAAACTACTGGCTGCAGACTTGGAAGTCTAGATGCTGTCAGAACAACTTCTTGTTCATTTAGTCGAAACTTTGATAGTTTTCCGCCTGATTTTGGATTGTTGCAAATTTAGCGCGGCGCCTAAGCGGGTCGCTGCAATCGCACAGGCTCTAAATTAAATTACCGCACAAACTCTTAGATCACTTTGAACTAGATCGTTTGTTTTTTTAATTATATTTTATGATGTTTTGAAAAATTACCAAATTTTCTGCCATTTTCGCTATTATTATGCAACTAGCTGTTGCCTGCGACTCCGTCTGCGATGGATTGGTTTATCGCTATCCCGTAGGAATTATTCAATTTTCCAGGATTAAACTAGACTATAATGTCCTTTCCAGGGTCTCAAAGTAGGTATCTCCATACCAAATTTCATCCAAATCGGTTCAGCGGTTTAAGCGTGAAGAGATATCAGACAGACAAACAGACAGGCACACTTTCGCATTTATAATATTAGTATGAATGAATTGCCGGTGCGAAAGGACATTGCTGTTTGATTTTCTTTCGTATGGTAACAAAATAATCGTTGGGCAAGAATTGTGTTCCCAACAATTACCTACATTTTTCCTTTTACTATTCTGCATTCTTTTGGGAAAACATACGAACCATTATTGTGAGTTTACTGTACTGTGGCCCGGCGGAAGACCAGTGCTGGTTTTAACTAGCGACATGCTGAGTCGGGACCCTTTTGTGACAGCATTAATATGTACATAACTAACTATGTCTTTGTCTATGTTTGTTCTCTTATTTTTGCCTGTGTGCGTGTTATTGTTGTTATAAATAAATGTTTGTCTTTCTTTCTTTCTTTCATTAACCCATTATAGACTAGCGGTACCGTATGGGACCATTTATTTGATAGTGACCGTTGGCGAAATTAGGACAACTTGCGGCGCGTAAGACGAGGTCTGATTGGTAGAATTTGATGTAGGAGACATCAATGCTGCCAACAGTTTACCTACAACCACTGAGTTATATAATCTAGAGTGACAAACTTCATACTACCGCCTCAACAAAAAGTGTGCCAGTTTTGAAATTTGACAACGTAGCTTTGAAATCAACAAAATAATAAATGAGACATATGTTTGTCTCTCTTCCACTAGTATGCTCGCATTGCGCCGTTTATGAATGTGATAAAGATGACGATATTTAAGGTTTGGTGTTGCTTACCTTACGCAAATTTCCCCCTAAATAATAAATTACACGAAGAAATTTTTTATTAGTTCATAATGTTAACTGGGTGGGCAAAACCATAATTAATTGGGTTTCAAATACTACTACTACTACTGCACCTACTAGCAGCTGTTGCCAGTGCCATTTTATAATATTAGTGCGAATTAAGTATATCTATTGAAAGGCGTAAAATAAAACGAAAGTTTTTTTCATAACACAAATATAATATAATAAAACCACCATATAGAAAACACAACGACCATTAAAATAGATATATGTAAGTATTTTTGTCTCGGACGTTTTAATTTTTTTTGTTTTTATTTTTTTCTGGGTACAATTTATTTTAATCATTTATTTATTATACCTATACTCAAACCCGAGGTAGCCTAGTGGTTCGACCTATGGCGTCTCAACCAGAGGTTCGTTGGTTTCGAATCCAAGCTCGCACTTTCGAGTTCGCTTCACGTTCACTTATGCATGAGTGAACGTGACCACCATCTGTACGCTTAGTATAAGTTTTCCTTCACTTCAATACTTCTCGATCGCGTTTACGTAAAAAATTCAATTACTAGGGAAACATGGACAGCACCTCCGCGCGCGCGCGTCTATGTTTCCATAGAATTGAAATTTTTACGTAAACGCGATCGAGAAGTATTGAAGTGAAGGAAAACTTATACTAAGCATACTGTATGCTTAGTATAAGTTTTTACTTCACCAAATACTTCTCGATCGCGTTTACGTAAAAAAATCAAATACTAGGGAAACATGGACAGCGTCTCCGCGCGCGCGCTTCCACGTTTCCATAGAATGGATTTATTTACGTAAACGCGATCGAGAAGTATTTTGGTGAAGTAAAACTTATACTAAGCGTACTGTACGCTTAGTATACGTTTTACCTCAACAAAATACTTCTCGATCGTGTTTACGTAAAAAATTCAATTACTAAGGAAGCATGGACAGCGTCTCCGCGCGCGCGCTTCCATGTTTCCATAGAATTGAAAATTTTACGTAAACGCGATCGAGAAGTATTGAAGTGAAGGAAAACTTATACTAAGCATACTGTTGTTGTTTTTTTTTATGTTGCTCAAGAAAATGTTTCGAGCAAATTTTTGTTGATTTTGTAGGTAGCCAGTCGGTTTCCCGTCTTAGTAATCTGGTTTTTTCTATCCAGATCCGACGGCGCACTTCATCTTTCGGTACCCTACAAAGTAAACATGCAACATAAATTTAATAGCACAGGTTAAATAGAGATTCCATACAATATGCGAAATTCCCCCTAAAGGTTGGGAAAACCAAACTATGATTATACTGGCCACACTGAACTTACAGTTCGATATTAGATATTTTTATTAGTTTTTGGTCACATACAGAATAATATGAGTAACTGAAAACTGAACTTACGCATGAAAAGTAATGCCACTTGCTTTATTGTGTGTGTTGATAGCGGTATCTCAAGATTTTACCGTGTATTTCCCCATTTTTCTCCCGGTATGTAACGGTCGGTGTCACAACGACGACTGATTAGCTGTCAGTTGAGTTCGAGACTGCAGTCTACATCTGAGGTTCCTCATGTTTGCGATCTGTCTACAAATCTAGTTTGTATTACATCAATGCCTACAACCGTACTTATCGACATTAGTTGATTGAAATTGAAGGTCAAAAATAGTGCATTGAAAATTTGGCGGAATTTTTTTCTCGCCGTTCAAGTAAGTCATAATTGTTTAGTAACCGATTAACAACCAATTTTATTGCAAAACCGTTTAATGTAGTAATGTTGCTTTTCTATAATTTATTTCAAATAGCGATAGTGGGTAGAAACATTCTAAATACAGTGCATTAAAGTTGCTGGTACCGTACGGGATCGCTAGCCGTTTCCCGTGCGATTTTTTGAATAAAGTTTTTTTGTGTAGTTTTATTTTTTAATAGAAAAGTGATAATAATTCAACATTATATTGGATAGTTATAATGCAGTAAGTATTATTTAATAATCATAATCGTATTGTATTTAAAAAGTTTTGTTTTATTTTAGATGCAGTATACACGAGACATTAGCGATTTTGAAGTACAATGAGGACCTTGAGCCTCAAAAAAAACTTTTAGAGCAACAAAAAAATTGTCAAGCTCGGTCGAGATTTAAATGCTTGAAATGTGATGTGAGATAAATGATAAATTTGTAGGATTATATCCTGCATGCAACTACAAACTTCATGTGAAGCAAATTTAGTTTTTTTTTGACACCCTGGATACAAATTTATTAAATAAATATAATTTAAAAAATATCTAAAGTAGGCACCTATCTTTTATTTTAATATTCTGAAAGTTGATTTATAAAATAAATAGAAATATACAAATCTGCAGTATCCTATTCATTCCGTAATAATTTCACATCTTTACTTAGTAAGAGCCTAGCGGTCCCATATAGTACCAGCGTTTTTTTTTTAAACTGAAGGTCACACTAATTTTCTAATATCCAAATATCGTCAAGTATACTCTAATAAACAATATACTAAATTACTATAAAAATCTGACACCTCAAAAAAATTCAGTCTATAATGGGTTAAACAGTTTACAAACATCCTCTCGCACAATGACATTGACACACCAAGAACAGCCACCCCACCTTCTAAGCATCAGCTGATAAAATCAAGTACCCTCAATGGTAACTGAGTAATTGGTCTCGCCTATTTTGCGAGAATTAGGCAGGCGAATAGGCCATTACAGTTAGAATAGGTGACAGGGTTTAGGGGTCTGCGGTGCGAGACAGGTGTCCGCCGCTGCCACAATAAAATTAGCTATTTACCAGAGACAACGTGAACGATCGGATCAAATTTGAGTAGGCTTTAGGTAGGTTTAGGTTTCAGTCCAAGTGATTCAGTTTCATTCAGTATGTTATTTAGCTCAAATAATCATAATCCAATACTTTAAAATGAGAGACAGTTAGTGGAATTGAACATGTTGACAATAATGAAACTGAAGCTCTGGGCACTATTAACAACATTGTATTGTATATGAAACTATCTAGGACACAAAACTGGGCTAATTAATACAGTTTGTTTACTCGTAATAATTAAATGAGTTAATCGTCATTACCACTACCTACTTATCAATAAAACAGCCTGACTAACAATTAAATTAAAATAAACGTGTATTTAGAGCGCACTCACTATTTTTGCTTTTCTGGTCAAGTGTAATAAAGTATGGCTGTAGTTGATATCAAGTAAGTAATGAAAAATATTTTTATAATTATATTATAATCACGAAATCGTGGAAAGCGACCATATAAAAATTGGAGCTCTCGCCTTTTGATAAAATAAGGTACCTACCGACTAGAATCTAGTCTAGTCACTATATAGATGTATCTTTAAGCGGGCGATAAGCCTCCAAACCGTAGTCCATAGGATTAAAATTTTATCTATACATCCATGGTCCAAAACCTCGATAGTACCTAATTCATCATGTAAGTATTCGTAAGTTTCGTTGAAATCCCAATCCTTGCTTCCGCACTAATACACTGACGAGCAAAAATAAAGAGTCGGTTACCAAAATGACGATAACTACAAAACCCGCTGTGATAGCTTCTTCGTTTAAAATGAGTTTAGTGAAGAGTTTTATTCTCAATTAAACTTTTTCTTGTTAAGAATAAAACTCTTTACTAAACTCATTTTACTCGAAGAAGCTATCACAGCGGGTTTTGTAGTTATCGTCATTTCTGTAACCGACCCTTTATTTTTGCTCGTCAGTGTATTATAAACTAGCTGTTGCCATGTGCAAAGAATTCGTTAATCGCTATCCCGCGGGAACTATGCGATTTTCCGGGATAAGAACTATCCTATGACCATCCCAGGGTCTCAAACTCTCGCCATACGAAATTTCAACTAAATCGATTCAGCGGTTTAAGCGTGAAGGTAACAGCAGACAGGCACACTTTCGCATTTATAATATGTATGTATGTATGTATGTAAACACTTTATTGTACATAAAACACAAAAATAATACAAAACAACAAAACAAAAAGAGTACAAAGGCGAACTTATCCCTAAAAGGGATCTTTTCAAGCTAACCTAGCATATTAGTATTAATATTAGTGTGGAGTACCTAGCTTAATATTAGTGTGGATTTTCTCTTTCCTAAAAGTTAACAAAGACCATAATAACTCACAATAATTTTACGGGTGTGTAATGATCGTCATAAAAACTATTGTCCCAATTTATCATTTGTCAGAAATTATCATTTTGCATAACTCTTTTTACTCTGAATCCATTAATTGTACAGAATTGTTATAAAACAAACCTAACCTAACCTCTATGTAGAGTCCTACGGGACAATCATTTTAAAATTCCTGAATAATTAATGGTTTCTGAGAAAAAAGAGTTATATGCGAAATGATAATTTCTGACAAATGATGAATTATGCTAAAAGTTTGTATGACTATTGAACGGCTCCCTAATTTTACTCTTTTGCTTGTTCCGTCGCTACACTACATAACGGTTAAAAATTAACCTGGAAACATCTGTCAAGAGAAATATTTCTCTATTGTAGCTTATTTCATTGGGCCGGTGGTTAGGTTGGTTTGACTGAATATCCTCGTAAATATTTTTATGTTTATGACTATGGATGTACGAATGTTACTCTTTCACACTAAAACTGCTGGAATGGATTAGAATGAAACTTGGCACGTAGATAGTTTCTAACCGGGATTAACATATAAGTAGGATACTTCTTATTAGAATTGCATAGTTCCCGCGGCATAATGATATTAGCTATAAACGAGTTCTTCAAAGGATGAAGTAACAGGCAACAGCTAACATTGTCACACATTGATCGGTGTTGACAGCGTACCTACCGCGTCAAAAGCATGAAAAATTACGAAGAAAACTTTCACAGGAGTGTTCAAGGATTTGCCACACTGGATGCGTTCTGCGGTCTGCGGCCAGGTCGCATATCTATACAAAACGTAATAAATTTAACGACCGCTTTAGCCTAGTTGGTAGTGACCCTGCCTGCGAAGCAAGAGGTCCTGGGTTCAAATCCCGGTAAGGGCATTTATTTGTATGATGAGCACGAATATTTGTTCCTGAGTTATGGATGTTTTCTGTGTATTTAAGTATTTATTTATCTATATAAGTATGTCTATCGTCGTCTAGTACCCATAGTACAAGCTTTGGTTAGTTTGGGACTAGGTCGATTTGTGTGAGATTGTCCCCTAATATTATTTATTTATTTATTTAAAATAGTATATAGAGACCGACAATGTTGTTCATACGTAATGCGGGCTGCGTTCAATTTGACCTGACCGCAGAGCGCAGAACGCATCCAGTGTGGCAAATCCTTCATTGTTCAGTCCATCTTACCCAAATATCTCCTAGAATATTTCGGCTTAATTTTAAAACACCTAGTATACTCCGATTTCCTCTCATAATTATGTACTTACCTTTTGCCCGCGACTCCGCAGCTTATTTTTTTATCCAATTTGCTTTTTCATCAATTATGGCTCTCCTTAGTTCCTCGATATAAAAAAAATTACCCGCCCCCCCGCACCTTCCAACTCGCTCCCCCCCCCGCACAGCAACGCCGCCCCCCCCGTACCTCTGCACCCCCCTCACATCACCCCCCGCACACCCGCGTTCGTCCCAAGTCAAGCGTGCCTATAGAAGTTTTACTTTAAAAACCCCCGCACCTCCTCCAACCTCACCCCCCACCCCCACCCCAACGGTGTTTTTGTCAAATATCTTGAAAACGGTGCATCCTACGACAAAATCAATGAAATTTTCATCCCCCTTTCATACCCCCACACCCCCTCCCCCGCACTCTCACTCCCCTCAAAACCACGAAACCCCCGATTTTGAAACATTCTTCCGCTCCGCTCCGCTCCTATTGGAGTTAGCGTGATGATATATATAGCCTATAGCCTTCCTCGATAAATGGGCTATCTAAAACTGAAAGAATTTTTGAAATCTGAGCAGTAGTTCCTGAGATTAGCGCGTTCAAACAAACAAACCAACTCTTCAGCTTTATAATATTAGTATAGATACATTAATTCGACGTACATAATTATGAGTTTTGACATATTTATAATCAAGTTGTATCTACCCATATTTTTTTATACTTGACTGTAGTGTTTAAGTCCTGTACCTCTACCATGAGTTACACTAGTTTACAGTGACCGTACTCGCTAGCGACGGCGTAAATGATTTGTATAGAGAATTGTGTATAGTGCCTCTAGCGGTCACTTACGGAAGTACAATTCTCCATACAAATCATTTACGCTGTCGCTAGCGAGTACGGTCACTGCAAACTAGTGTAACTCATGGTAGAGGTACTGGCCTCTTTCATCTAACCTTATGCCACATTTC
This sequence comes from Archips xylosteana, assembly GCA_947563465.1. Taxonomy (NCBI): domain Eukaryota; kingdom Metazoa; phylum Arthropoda; class Insecta; order Lepidoptera; family Tortricidae; genus Archips; species Archips xylosteana. Next base: position 11,108,795 of record OX387349.1, read on the forward strand.
TAAAAACATCTAACGACCTCTCCCAAAATATTCCCCCGTATCCGTAGGCTCACGGCACAGCTGAGCGCAGTGAGGATGAAAGCCTACTGTAATTCTCTCCCCATCTGTCCCTGTGGCCGTGGGGCCCCGCGGACGCTCCAACCGGAAGGTGTTCTCAATTTGTCGTCCGGAATGAGATTGTCGCCGCTTTCTGTATTAAGTGGCTTTTACATTTCACTTTACGTGGCTCGGCTTCGATTTAAATCAAGCTAATAGAAATAAATTGTGGAAAGGCATCATCGGTTAAAATTAAATGAAAAACGATTTATGTCAGTACCTACCTAACGACGGTGCGAAAGAATCAGCTGTTGCGTTTGTTTTTATTGCTTACTTAGACTGTGCAATATTTTAACTAAGTTTATGTATATTTTAATTTAACTAGTCTAACGTTAGGATAAGTTATACCTATTTTAAAATTAAATATTATGTTTTCGTGGCTGTGGCCGGTACACAGTTTAATTTGTCTACCAAAAATGTAATAATTACTTTTGACTAGTCGGTAATTAATAAATAAATTAATGAAGAACTACATTGGGTTGGTATATAGGTGGGTGTTTTTACTAAAATAACAGTGATGATATTAGTAAACACGATACTACCTATGATTTGATAAAACGTTACAAACACTATAGACATGTACCTCTATATCGTGAGCGTGAGTCACGAAAAACTGTGTGCATAGTACCGCAAAATTGACTTCTACCTAATTGTTTATTTTTTCTTACCGTTATTTAAACTTTAAACTTAGTAATTAGAGTACAATGTTATTGTAAAATATTAATACCTAGGTACTTAGTTACAAGGAAAATCTTTGAGCACATATAACCCAAATTAACCTTTTATGTTAGATTAAATCTTGGTAAATAATTGTTTGCGACGTCACTGTGTGTGTACATACTTTTGCAGAAAGAATTATGAATGTTTTAATAAGCGTAAAATATTATGTGTTAAACATGAGTCTTCAAAGCCCACATACTTAGTTGTGATGGTTTTCCTTTTAATTTCATTGCATCTAACACTGTTATGATTTTTTTTTAATACTCTTATACAAAAACAACCAAGATGTGATAGTCTTTATTTAACTTCGTTGTTGTGTATACTGCCTTGAATTTTTAACTTTTTTAAAAACAATTTAGTTAGAAAGAGTAGTACCCTTGATACTAACAGAAAACATCACTTTAGAGCTTACGTAATATTAAACAATAATGGCTTCCTAACACCCCAACCCGTAGGATAGACCAGAAAAAAACATTCAAACTCTGTTTACTAATGTTTCGGCGAAAACTTTTCGCAAAATGATTCATTTGGCAAATGTTTTATTTCCCAAATGTTTTTTTTTTCTGAAACTGTAAACTTTTCAGGATTGTTATAAAACAAACCTAACCTAATCTAACCTACAGGAACGTCCTGAAATATTTCCTGAATAGTTTACAGTTTCAGAAAAAAATAACATTTGCCAAATGAATCAGTTTGCGAAAAATAATTCGCCGAAAAGGCAGTACACGTTCAAACTCAATTCAAACGTGTAAAGTACGGTAATCAAAAATTTTCTTCTAGTTTATTGGCTTGATAAATATGTATATCCACGCCGAATCACAGCTCTCTTGTACTAAGAATCTCAGAGCTAAACCTCAGACACTGCGAGTACAGTTTTCAAATTCAGGCTACGGAACGCTAAAAAGTAATAACATAGGATCCTGATTTTTGCGGTCAACATTTTAAATGGTGCTATTTCAATAGAATAAGTTAGTCAACGATCGGTAAATAATAAAATGGAGGTCATAACTTTACCAAACGTGCATATTAAATTTGAAATACAAAGCATGACATAGGTAGTTGAGTCATTTCTACAGGTGTGTATTTTGGCGCTTACTTCTAAGGTTGTCAAAAGATTTTGCAGAGGTAGGTACGCAATTTAGTTTCTTCGACTGTAGGTACATAGTCGTAACATAAAGCAGTTAAACTTAGTTTAAGTATTAAGGCTACTACTGCCGGCAAAGCAAGGATACGTTATTTAAACATATACTATGTTTAATTAACCTTGCGGTCTCCGTTTGCAAATATTTAACATTAAATACATATAAAAAATATATAAGGAAAAATATGTGCAAAATATCTGTCTAAGCACCTTGTCAGAGTCAAAGTTACAATTATTTGAAGAAACGAAACCACTACGACTAACATTGTTTCAATTAATGAGTAATAGTGGCATATGTTTTATTTGATATGAAAGCAGATGAATTTCATTTGACAATGTGATCGAGTTATTAGGGCATTTGGTACCCATTCGATGCTTTGAATATCAAATACTATCCCGATATCAGCAACGAAGGGAAACAAACATTCAAACAGTCATTTCTATTTACCCAGACTAACAACATTAACGTCAGTGCAATAAAATAACGTTACGTATAATGGACATGATTATTTTTGAAGCAAACAATATTGACCACGACGGTTCTTGAACCACCTTTTCGGGGCTTAAGTGCTAACAACAAAAACCGGTTTAATTATACCGGTACACTGGCACTCTGTAGAAGCAGTGATGCGGTAGCATACGTTGGATTCGCCACGTCTAATCTTATAATAATCAGTTATTTCATTCTCTACAATGCTGAGGTGCGCCTTCCTGTTATGCGTGTTTTTGGCATCCGTACTAAGCCGACCTCACTTACTCCCGGAAGGTATGATCATGTTTTAATTTACTCAATACGTAATTAATTGTTATTATGTGCATTTAAACTGATTATAATATTCAAACTTATGTATTGTATCGCATGTTTACATTTATTAGCCGTATTGAAGCTAAAATTCGTAGAACTGGAGTTGAATAATATTTATGAGACGTTGACGTAAGTGTAATATTAGCTTCAATTAAACATTCATTACGTTCAAAATAAGACGCGAATTTATTATCATTAAAAAGGGACTTTCTTCTGGTATGTTTTTACTAGATACTGCTTATCGGTTTAAAATACCAACTTCGTTTGAGTTTACTCAGATAACTCATTATTCTGCGAAAGTTACTTACAGTGCTGGAATAAAAAAGCCTATTGTCACGTACCTAATTGGATATTTATTTATTTATTTACACGAGTTTTTTGTATATTGTTTTTTGTTTTCTATGTATTTAAGTATTTATTTATCTATATAAGTATGTTTATCGTCGTCTAGTACCCATAGTACAAGCTTTGCTTAGTTTGGGACTAGATCGATTTGTGTAAGATTGTCCCCTAATATTTATTTATTTATTTATATTAGATGTATAAAAATTACATTTTTATGAATCATAGATATGAATGACTATTTCATAATATTATAATCTTGGAATTAAAGAAATCATTCGAACCCATAGGTACTTCGTTCCTATTTTCAGTATTTTGAAAAATAAAACATCACCAAATTGAGCCAGAGCTGCCGGCTGTGTGATCGGACATCTTTAAGATTTGCAAATGCACAAGTGCTACTGCTAAATTATGACTGCGGCACTAAGCAAATGTCATGAAAATGCAAATGTACCTACGTTTGCGACAGTATATTTGTTTATTTAAATAAAAAAAGTTAAAGTTTCTTTTTCATCATCATCATCATTTCAGCCGTAGGACATCCACTGCTGGGCATAGACCTCCAAACCATTATGGTTGGAAGCGACTTTCTTGAACCTGCGGCCTTTACCAAATCGTCCGTCCATCCCGTTTTTTTTTTAGTTACATTATTTTCGGGTGCTTAAAACATAAGGGTAAAATAAAATGGACTTATTTGTAACTTAAAATAAAAATTGGCCAAGTTCGTGTCAGATCACGAAGAGTTCCGCTATCGAAATGAAAATTAAATGGTTACCTGCTATGTGACAATCGCTTCTTTTAAAACAAAATATTTTTTGGCCATATTTTTATTCTAGATTTTTCTATAGTATTGTATGATGCCGTGGCTCAAAACTTAAATGGGGAAGGGACACAATTTTTACTACTTTCTTCATTTATAGCTCCCGAAATTATTATTAAAAAAAGTTAATAGAAACAACTGGTGAACAAAAATCATTCACATAGCTCTTAAAGTTTATGAGTGAAATGCCTATGACATGCCGACAGACAGCCAGATGGGATGAATTTTTAAGGGTTTCGTTTATAATTAATCTGACATTTTATTTAGCTTATCCTAATTACCATCGTTACCTGAAGTCATCATCATCTTTCTTGTTCATCAAAAATACTTAGTCCAAAAATAAGGTGATAGTTTTTGTCCTGGTTCATGACATCATAGTTCAAACAAATCGAATAGTTCTTTCAATTACCGGTAGTTACCCGACTCAATGAAATCGCACTGACAAAAACTAATACCTATAGCTTATACAAACAGGTATGGCCTTTTTCATTATTGATAAGCAGTTGAGACACCTAAAGTGTTATTAGCAACATATTAAAGATGTCTGCCTGATAACGTTAGGCATAAGAAAAATTTTAGGAGACATACTTATTGATTAATAATAATAATTTAAGCATAAACAATTAAATAATAATTAATTATTTAATATTTAAGCGCCTTTTACATAGAATTTACGTATATTGAGGATTTTTTTTAAATATATTTAAAAATCTCAAAAAACTTTTCAAAAGATCGATTAATAAAAAATCGAAATAGTGGCCCACTTTTAACAAACATTTTTTTCTTATCAGAAAATCAGTCTTCACTTCACAAGTATACGAACAGCGATCAAGTCAGGTCAAAACGCCAATCTCAGGACTCTACTGCAGATCTTGGATCGTCGTCAATTGGTACGAACAGTAAAGAAACACAAAAAGAACCATCGCAAAACATAAGCGTTTATTATAGTTATTATGGCAGCTCTCCGCAATATTATAGACCTCCCCCGCCACCACCACCTCCTCCCCCTCCTCCTCCGCCACCCCCACCTTACTGGGGATGGGATGGGGATGGCGCCACCTTCTGACTACCCTTATGATCGCAGACCACCTCCACCACCCCCTCGCGATGACAGATCATGGTCACGCCCACCTCATGATCGTGGACCACCACCACCATATGATCACGGTCCACCTGGGCATAGACCTCCACCTTACGGCCATGGCCCACCGCCACCGCCCCCGTATCATCATGGTCCTCCTCATCACCCCCCGCCGCCTCCTTACGGCCACGGACCTCCACATTACGATCTTGGACCCCCTCCGCCCCATCCTCATGAACGTGGGCCCCCTTACCACGAACATGGACGTGCTCCTCCACCACCAAACGATCAAGGACTTCCTTATCGGAATCATGGTCCACCTCCTCCGCCACCCTCACATAGTCAAACATCCTTTCCTGATGATCAGAGGCAACCCCAACAATCATCAAATCTGAATGGAACTCCACCCTCACAAAACCAATTTAATGATAATCAATCATCTAATAATAATGATCAAAATAATGAAGAGCTTTTGAAAAATCTCAAACTTGTATTCAGTGATGACTTTAGGAAATCGTTTCTGCAAAACAGGCAAGTGTTTCCAAATGATTCCACTAATAGTAACCAGGGAGCTACGGAAGAGCCTAATAAGAGAGGAGGCCAGGGAGAACCTCTTATTAGCATAGACGCCAATATAAATGGCTCGATTGATGTCACACCACCGCCTCTTCCACCTATTTTCCAAGTGGTTCCTGTAACGCCAGAAAACTAAATTTAAAAATTATGTACCAAAAGCTTTGATATTGTTACACCATTAAATTTAGCATGTCCCTATATTTAAATCCTACCGCAGTAATTATGTATTTGCTTAAGTTTAACTAGTTCCCTAGTTTTATAATTGTAATGATCGTAATTATTAAAAATGTACATGACAACTACTGATTTGTTTTATTTTATTGTTGACAGACCAGCAGTCCGTTCTTGGTTCATTATCACACCAAAACGTTGAATTAAAATATGTCAGTAAAAGATCCCCTCAGTATGACACACCTACAGAAATAGAAAATTTACCAGACGAAAGGGATCCCCGAGGGTTCAAGCATTATGGAAGTCCACCAGATTACAGGGGACCACCTCCGGGGCATAGAGGACCTGCGGATAATAGAGGGCCGCCTAATCATGAGAGGCCGTCAGGTTATAGAGGACCGCCTGATCATAGAGGGCCACCAGATAATAGAAGACCAGAAGATCATAGAGGACCTCCAGATAATAGAGGACCTCCAGACAATAGAGGACCTCCAGACAATAGAGGACCTCCAGACAATAGAGGACCTCCAGACAATAGAGGACCTCCAGACAATAGAAGACCTCCAGACAATAGAGGACCTCCAGACAATAGAGGACCTCCAGACAACAGAGGACCTCCAGATAATAGAGGACCACCTGGCCAGCGAGGACAACTAGACAATAGGGGACCACCTGATCACAGGGAACCAACTAACAACCGAAAACCTGCGGATCAAGAACAACAGCCTGATCATAATTTCACTGACGTAAAAGTACAAAACAAAATTCAGCAGAGTGAAACCAAAGGTGAAGATAAAATAGGTGACAGATTCTCTGCAACTGATGAAGATTCATCAACTAAACCTATTTCTCAAGAGGCTATTGATAAACTTATATCGTTAATCAAAGGTACTGAAAAACCAAACCAAAAAGGGAGCGGGGTGGCTTTAATAAACAATTCTGCAATTGGCTCTGTTGTAACAAAGCGTCCTACTAATTTTCCTATGTTCCAAGCAATAGCTGTAACACCAGAAAATAAATAAACAACAAGAATAGTAGTACTTAGTTCAGATTTCAATAATTTATTTTAGTTATAACATTTTCATTATATTTACAGGTTCAATGTGTATTGGAATTAGTTTTTAAATATAAATAATAAATATTATGAATGTAAACTGTACTATTTTCTAAACCCCCCTGGCCGCAATTGACTACGCGCATAGGCACATTCCGACCGGGGCGTAAAACTACGCGGTGGATTCAAATCACCAGACGGCCGGTCCAGAAGACGACCAACAGTCCTTCCGGCGACAAGGTCCCGAACTGAGCTCTTATGATTAATTAATAGTTTTGTTACCATTGTTATAGAGGTATTATAAATACGAGTTGATTCCTATTTTGATTTTGCTAATACGTTGGTGTGCCTAAGATTTACTATCTTCTTTTACTACGGAACATGGGAAGGCGCACATACATGTTAAAAAAGGAATCCCACCAAAAACGTAAATGTAAAAAATGTTAGCCAAGTTCAATACTAAAAATATACTAGATTATGGACTTCACCGACAAAAAGATTGAGATCTAAATGGGTGCCAAGTTCTGCAGGTAATACTGAAATCTATTTGTAAGAACAGTATAACACTCTATTTCTTTGATTTTTCTACTCCAACAGTGTTTTATATTTATAAATATAAATTCCTAAATTTAACTATTTAATAATTTACACGATTTTAGGCGATTCCCTTGAAAAAAAATATCCTGAATATCTCCGAAACTGTTTACTGCCGCTCTGGAAGACGCCTTCAAGCTCCTGGAATGGAAAGGACTAGGCATCAATGTCAACGGCGAATACATCACTCACCTTCGGTTTGCCGACGATATCGTGGTCATGGCAAAATCGATGGAACAACTCAGCACGATGCTTGAAGGCCTCAATCGAGTCTCTCGACGGGTAGGACTAAGAATGAACATGGACAAGACGAAAGTTATGTCTAATGTTCATGTTGTCCCTGCCCCCATTGTGGTCGTGAACTCGGTTCTTGAAGTTGTTGACGCATATGTATACCTAGGACAAACCGTCCAGCTAGGTAGGTCCAACTTCGAGAAGGAGGTCAATCGGCGAATCCAACTCGGATGGGCAGCGTTCGGGAAGCTCCGCAACATCTTTTCGTCCAAAATACCTCAGTGCCTCAAAATAAAAGTGTTTAATCAGTGTGTGTTGCCAGTGATGATATATGGATCCGAGACGTGGTGCTTCATTATGGGCCTGATGAATAGGCTCAGAGTCGCTCAGCGAGCTATGGAGAGGGCTATGCTTGGAGTTTCTCTACGGGATCGAATCAGAAACGAGGAGATCCGTAGAAGAACCGGGGTCACCGACATAGCCAAACGGATTAGCTCGTTGAAATGGCAATGGGCAGGCCATATAGCACGTAGAACAGATGGCCGTTGGGGGCCAAAAGTTCTGGAATAGAGACCACGGACTGGCAAGCGCAGCGTGGGACGTCCACCAACGAGATGGACGGACGATTTGGTGAAGGCCGCAGGTTCAGGGTGGATGCAAATCGCTTCCAATCGTAATGATTGGGCATCAATGAGGGAGGCCTATGTCCAGCAGTGGACGTCCTACGGCTGAAATGATGATGATGATGATGATGATGATGAATAATTTATACAAAGTAGATAACTTATGTTAAATTGAAGCTTAACATTTGACTTGGCTACTTTTCACATACAAATCATCTTATATGTGGCTAATCAACTTATCTTCTACATTCAATTTGCTGGTAAAAACTCAAAACTGTCACGTCAAAAGTTTTTGCTTTAAAATTTTATTGTGATAGGCGTAAGGTGCTATTTAACCTGCAAACGCCCGTACTTCAAACATTGTAGGCGTACTAGACGCCTTATGGAGCCAGCGGGTTTTGACGGGTTAATCACGTTTTTTGGAAAAATTTCAAATTTTAGTTAAAAATTGGCTGTTTTCTGATTTTTTCCTACCTGTCTGGATGCCAAATTTGAACTTCCTAGGACATCTGGAAGTGGGTTATGTTTTTGGTCTACCCATCAGTCAGTGAGTGGAAATAGAGTGATATTTAGACGTTTGTATCTCAAGAACCGTTTCAGCTATATTTATGAAATGTGGGATTCTAGTTAATCTTATTGGTATCAATAAATAAACCAAATTTGGTGTGTTTGCGTTAAATAGATTTTGAGTTATGAAGGTTTCAAAAGTGGCTCCAAATGGTTCGTGTAAATATACACACGGCGCTGCTTAGCCAGTTCCTTTTGCTCGAACTTGGCTTGACACGCTGCCGCGTGTTTAGATAATGCAATCACATACAACACCAATTCATTCACCACTACTCTCCGTGTATCTTTTAAACGGTTACTGTGAATAAATACATCGTGAGGAAACCTGCACACAACAACGAAGAAATTCAATTGTGTGTGCGTGTGAAGTTTTCTATTTACACCGGACCCACATGAGAACTACAGTCCAAGCCCTGTCAGTCTGCACGTTTAATTGTGGAAACGAATTGTTTAATTGTGTTTGTGCTTACCTAGAGCAAAAAACTATTTGTTTTGCGATCAAAGCCACGGGAATAAGTCAGTGTAAAAAATAATGAACAGCTAACTCAAATCTTGATAGTACGTAAGTTTTTATTAGAAGTCTACATAAAATACAGTAATTACAAACAGTGTCAACAGTTAGCAAATTAAATCACACTTGTAAAATAAAAAATTCAAAAGAGTTGTCTGAGCTGTTAGGTTTACTAATAAGAAAACGAAAACCTTTTTTTATATGTCGTAAAATGATCGTAACAAATTATAAGACTTCGTTTCGTATTTCATTGTCAGAATGTAGGTTTGCATCTGCCATCAGGGGTACGGCCGTAACCTGTTGCACATGCAGCTTTAAAATTTTCTCTTCCTTCCATTTCTGTAGTTGTTGAAGTTGAGACTGTGGTTGCTTCCTGTTGCTTCTCCTCTTTTTCTAGTTTTGGTGTGGATCTGGATATGTCTTCATCAGACTTTTTATTGTTTTCGCCAGACAGGGGCGTTATGTTTTCAACTTCTGTTTTTTCCACTGGTTTTACCTCTGGCACAGTTGTAGCAACTGTACTAGTTAGTCCATTTTTATCATCATGTGTCGCGCTAGTACTGGGTTCGGTCACCCTGTCTGGTCTCCACACTTTTCTGACATCTTCTCGCACTATTTCAGCGGTTTTTTGAACTTTGCCGAATAAATCCTTAACCAACCCGCCTTCGACTTGGTACGTAATTGTAAATATTAAACAACCGGCAAAAAGTAGAGTTAGCTTCATTTTTAACGTTAGTTAGTTAAGTCTTGTGAGTTTTAAACTGAACTAAAATTATTACAGAGAACGCTTACTTATAAATTGTAAAGATAACACTCTTGATCCCTGACCTTTTTTGCCATATCACGTACAGATAAATAGCTTGGTTAGTAAACATGAAGAAGTTATTCCATTGAGTTTGTTATTTTGTTCCGTTCTTATTCATTGTGCTCGGGCCATTTATTCAATTTCTCAGATGGCTTCTCGACAGCATCTGTAAAAGATACATAACTTTTTACTTTGAGATTTTTTGTTTTATGCCTATTGCTAATTATATAAAAAAAAATGAAAAATCTGTATTTTACTTATATTTTTACATTTTAAATGTACTACTTATCTCATTAATCTCATCATGCTTGAAATTTAATTATTTTTTTTTATTTAAATAGATATTTTTCAATTAACAAATTACTTTCTAAGCTACATTCAAAATATAGTTACCTTTAAAATATTGTTCTACATTGTCCTAATGAGTCACGTTTTTTATTGGGAGGACAATCCAAGAGCGGCACTCTTATTACTTGACTTGTTGCTATATCCATCTTCGAAGTAGTCGTTGCTAACAAAGAAACATTGCGTAGTTTGTCATGGAAATTAAAGCTCACTCCCGCGGCCAAATTCACTAATAACATTGTCAGTAACACAGTTTTTGCGTCCATTTTCTCGCAATGTAATTAAAGCACTGCGCCACAAATTCTGTAACGTGCTGCTTAGTAATCACCACGGATCCCTGCAAACGCCGTTCACGTCCTTCACCGTTCCATATTTACAACGATCAGTGTTTATAGGCACATCGATCATTTTACCTGCTGGATTGTCACCACTCTGTCGCTCTGTGCTAGTTTCAACATTTTTGGTGGATTTCTTGGGTGAAATAGCGTTCACAAAACTGGATATTGGATTTTCGAAAATGTCTAAAAAATCTTTCGTCGAAATAGGAGCGGCCTTGGCAGGAACTAGTAAATAAATAACAATTCCTAACGTAAGTATCCGCGTGCACAGAGGCGTCATTCTACAACGCTAGGCGCGTTCACTATTGATTCACTATTTTTTATCAACTAACGGCGTCTGTTGCACGTTCCTATCATGTCCAATTACACAATGTGTACCACCTATATAAGAACTTTTATCAGTACGACGATAGGAATTTATGTTGGATGAGCTAATGACCAAGAATTTTCGTCGGAAACGGATTTTATATTTCCTGTGTTAAATATAGAGGTAAAATACTTACGATGTGCTGTGGGTATGCCTGTGAAATAAATATTGTTTGCTTTATTAACTTAAATCTTAGTGTGGCTCATATAGTAGTAGATGTAGGTAGGTACAAATCAGTATTAGAAATTTAAAAATGAACTTACCTAATGTTCATACTAAAAAGAAAAACTTTTTGTGCAATGATGTCAAACTGTTTTTGTTGCTATCCTTTTTTAGGTACTCAGTTAATCGTCAATTTTCCTTGTTGTAATCTATGTAGGATCAGCAGCATCATAGCAGATTAACTACTTTTTAAAGGCGCAAACGAGGTATGTTTTAATTATTGTAAAGTTACCTAACTTATTTGTTAACAAGGCACACCTACAGACATTATTAAATATACAAAATAGTAGTTATAACATGAAAAATTGGAATCATCTTAAATATTACTAAAGTAGTACTAGTATTGTAGCTTAAAAAAAAGATACCTAAGTATATCAAACAGTCCATTCCACTGCCTCGTATTTAAGGTGGAAGCGCACGCTCGAGGCGCGAAATTCAAACTTAATACAGTTTTTAATTTATTGTGGGTAAACTGTGTAGCTATTTAACTTCATATGGTATTTGCGCTTGTAAAACAGTGTTCTTTATATTATTGTGTAAAGCTTTTTAAGAATAAAACTATTAGCTTGAAATAAAAGTTGTCAAAACGTTGAAAGTACGAATTTCTATGTTTGACAACTTTTATATCAAGCTAACAGTTTTATTCTTAAAAATCTTTACACAATAATATAAATAACACTGTTTTACAAGCGCAAGTACCATACAAAGTTAAACAGTTACACCGTTTACCCAAAATAAATTAAAACCTGTGAAAATTTTGAATTTCGCGCCTAGAGCGTGCCGTTCCACCTTAATTAGATTTTCTCACGGGTGGGTATAAAACGTGCTATTCACATTCATTGATAATTATATTAATCTATTCTGTGTTCTAATTAATAATTCAATTCACCAGTAATAAAATGTAATCACACATATTTGAGTAAGTAGTTGTATACGGCTATACAAATTGGTAGTTGAGTTTATTACATCAATTGACTCCTATTGCTTCCATTGCTATCAGCCTCGGCGGAATAAATTGATGTCTGACATCAAAATTATGTCATGATTGCTTGTAAAATGGGTGAATTGCAAAAAAAGTGTACATTTCATAAAAATTAAATGTCCTCGAACTTCAAACGTGTATAAAAAAATATTTTTCATAATTTATTTAAATTCTAGTAACTTTTTCTAATAGTGTACTTTATATTCTAATACGATCAGTTTAGTTTTACCGTGTAACTTTGTTCCAGTACTTATAAAGTCACATTAACGAAAAAATCGTATTTCTTCTCCCATACAAATTGCATGTGTCCTCTCTACACCACTCGATAAACTAGAAATCATAACTTTGTTTTTTGATTGGATCGGCTTATAAAAATTTTCAAGGTGTTTAAAATACGTAATGGAAATCCTCGTAAATATGGTTTTTAGGTGAATACGACATAATTTCATTAAGTAAATTTAATTTTAAAGTTCGGGGACAGATTTCGAGTTTTTGTGTAACACCACCTGTGTAACGCCATATCATGCTTTTAAACGTAGTTTTGAACGCATCCGTAATAATAATTAGGTCTGGCAACATTCATTCTATGCCGACGCGAATGAACGCGTCGGTAGCCATATTGGTTTCGTGGCAGCGAAGCAAACAAAGTGCGCTCCAGTATTTGGGAAAAAATAAATTTAATTTTGGAACCTGTTTAAAACCGTTAAGTATTTCTTTTACTGCTGCCGTTTTAACAAAATCTGATAGTAAATTTACTCGGCTAAAGGCTTAATATCTGCGAATTCCAGAATTATTTTAAATTTCATTCTTACACGTGCTGAAAGTTTTTGCGACTTCATTTTTTGATACGTTTGTGTAACTTTGTGTAACGTTACACAGAAAATTTAAGGCTAAGGTTCGTTCACATTGGCAGTTTAACCGACTTCAAAATAAGAGGGGGTTCTTCAGTTCTCAATTAATACAATGCCTTTTGTAGAGCTCCAAACAAAAATGTTAAAAAACCGGCAAAGTGCGAGTCGGACTCGCGCACCGAGAGTTCCGTACAAATTTATATGTATCTATTAACATCCAGTATTAGCAGACCCCTGCTCCTAAGCAAAATGTGCGCAGTGTGGGATCATTGTGGATTGGTTAATGATATAGACAAACAGACAAACTAGATCTCATTCAAACCAATTTTATTCAATTTTAGGGTATGATAAAAAATGGAAAACCTCAGAAGTACACAACTTTTTTCTACAAAATTTTTCATCGTTGAATAGTCGTATGACAGTGCCCAAATTTAATTTTCTTCTGTTATAGTAATAGTACAGTTGAAAACAGCAATAATGTATACAGTCATCGTATGTAAACATCAACCTTACAATTAATGACAGAGTTTTAAAGATATTTTTGACACCTTGTTAACTTGTTAATATATATATTTGCACTTGACTGTACCTTCTTAAATACTACCGAATATTCACAATTAATTATGAATAAACGCCAAAAGATTCAAAATTGTGAAAAAATATAAATTGGTATTTTTTTTATTCTTCGAAAATATATGTCGACTTTTTACTCATATGAACATCTCCTTATTATTTTTTTTGTGTAACAGCCTTCATTTTTGTGTAACAAATGTGTGAATACTCCTTTGTGTTACGTACAATTTTTTTGCAATTCACCCAAATACGAATGTTTTCGAAGCACCATGTAGTTTTTACAAGTATGACGTCATAACATAAGCGCCACGAAGTTGACCATAGGTTTTACATACTCTTATTTTTGAACACCGAAGTCGTTCCTATTCTATAAGTATGCAGACTGTACTTGCGGTTCGCATTAACAAGTGAATCATGCTTACGTTCTAAATCTATAAAAAGTGCTAATCGTTAGGTACCTATCTATTTAGACGAACTTCTATCTTGGTCAATTATTAATCAGTAAATATGTATACGACATACACAAGATCCCTTTTTTTAGGGCTCCGTACATTTTATTTTGCTATTTCGTATTTATTCTATTAGTTATTTTAGTGACGTCAGACAATCAGTTAATGGAACTTTTTAAAAGCAACCGGTTAGTGAAATCGCGATATTTAATTCAGTCATTCACTAATAATTACTGAAATCACTACTTAAACACAAAAAACTTGATAACATTTCAGACGCGACTGAAATTATAGTATTCTATGAACTGACATGTATTTAAAATTATATCTTTCAAGACTGTCTTTTTTTGAGATAATAGGGTACTTGTCTGATGAAAATGTTTGCAGGCGCAGCCATCACAAGGCACAGCCGCTTATTTAATTTCCAACGTCACCCACTCAAACTACTTGAGCAATGGGACATTGTGTCTATAGTAGTTACCTAAAAGTACCATAATGATGAATGGTACAGCATGTACTCGAAGGCATCATTGTTAAACCTCGTTAGTAGTGCTCGCAATAAACCCTCAAACGACTTCATTCCTGGAGCCCCTTATACGGGTACGTATCAAAATATATAAAGTTTAAAATTAATATTGGACGAAATACATAATGGTCATTTGATATAATGCAATTATCTTGGAAAATCTCAACTTTACAGGATTTTCATAAAATAAACCTAACTTACACGATTACACGATTAAAAAAGTTCGTTTTATCAATAGTTTCATAGAAAATTTTAGTATATATTATGACCATTATGTATTTCGTCCATTGTTCGTTTTAAACTTTATATTGGTACTTAGGTAAGAGGAAAACCGGACAACTATTCGGAATACCCGCTCATAAGCCACAGTATTCGACTTTAAAAGGAAATACACAATTAACTGTTTGAAATCGCGACCAGTCCTTTTCATGTGACGTGCGGATAGCACTAAACAAGTAATAATAAATAAATAAATAAATAATAGTAGATTGTTCAACAAGGGAGGAAAATAACCAATATCACACGAGGTTATTTGACACCCGAGCACAGCGAGGGTGGCAATATTCCGAGGGTGATATTGGTGTTTTTCCCGAGTTAAACACTGCTTTTCATTACGACTACAAGGAAAGTAAGAAAATATAAGTATAAATATATAAAAATGTCTAAACCGGTCAATATGATCGTTGTAAAATATTTCAATAGAGTTTATTGTTAAGCAGTAATTAATTTAACAAAATTTAATATATTCAATATTATTAGGGATGATCAAAATAAACGAAAAATTACCACTACTAATTTTATTTAATCACAATTGATAAAGTTACAAATAATTGCAAAACGAACGAAAATATGGAGAAAACACTTTCTAATCTTAAAATTAGGCGCGAAAGGATAAGCTCAGAGCAATACGACCGTTCTATGCCAAGCGCCCGGTAAGAATGGCTCATGAGACTGAGCTCCGGCGCTCACCACTGACATAACGGCAACGGAAGTCAATTGACGATCTCTAAAATCAACGCAGTGGTGTTGCAAGTCTTATTTATTCCTAATACGGCCAATCCTGATATCCTGCAGTCCTCGGCAGGTCCTTCCTTAGTCGCGGCTAGCCTTCGTGTCGTCAGCTGGTTCAGTCGACGTAGCATCGTGACCAGGTCCAGCTGATGCTTCAATGGTTGCAGACTCTTGTACTAGGCGCGTCACATTCATCAATGCTTAAACAATAAACATACGAACAAAGTGTTAATTAAAATGCAAACATACCTAAGTTTCATTATAAAGGTCACCAATTTAAAAAAATGCAATAGCAAAATTAAAGCGGATACTGCTAATGAGCTATCGACAGATAAGCAGATTGTTAAACAATTAAGTCACCACATTACTGTAATGGAGCATAAGTATTACTTTAATTTCGAAATTTTTATCGGGAATGAAAAATAAGTGGAAACATGTATTTAAAGAAAAGTTACAAAATAAATGTCAGAAGTTTTAGTCCCTATTAACAAGCTGGCATAGGCACCTTGTTAGCTTACCACGCTTGTAGCAGGTATGTAAAAATTATAACTGAACTTTTGACATAGGCACAATGTTAGCATATCACACAGTCGACAAAAGATGTCATTACTTGTACTGCTGGCATAGGCACAATGTTAGCATACCGCGCAGAAAAACAAAGTTTCATCAAAATAATTCTGTTGGCATAGGCACACAGTTAGCATACCACACAGAAGAACAACATCACACTGCTGGCATAGGCACAAAGTTAGCATACCACACAGAAAAACAATCACACTGCTGGCATAGGCACAAAGTTAGCATACCACACAGTGGCCAACACTGTAGGCATAGGCACAAAGTTCGCATACCTCCCAGTGGCTGCCGGCATAGGCTCTAAGTTAGCATACCGCTCAGACTTCAACACTGTAGGCATAGGCACAAAGTTTGCATACCTCCCAGTGGCTGCCGGCATAGGCTCCAAGTTAGCATACCGCTCAGACTTCAACACTCACTCTCAAAGAAGGCAGGGCAGGACTCTGGCGTCCACTCTCCACTCCAGGGCACCACAAACCGAGCTGCAGCACAAGTGGTCTTACCACAAGACCCGGCCAGTAGCTTCAGCTCGTAACGGTCATTCTTCAACACCTTGTCAACACGATACGGCCCGCGCATGCCTGGATCTGGTTGCCTAGAGACTGCGAACATTTTATAAAAAAAACAGTCATTTACTTTAAATACCATAGGCGGTCGCCTGTATTTATTGACGTATTCGTCTTGTGCTTCTTGGTTTCATCGTAACCGCTCAGCCATCCTGTCTTGTCACAGTCCCAAATAAATGATTCCAGACCTCCACGCGGCACCTCTACGGCTATATCACGTATAAGAGCACGATAAGCAAACAATTCAATGGGAAATATATTTGACGACGAACTGTCTTAGGCCAGGAAATCAAAAATGTTTCAAAATGAGGTCAATGGATTTATCAGCATAAATATGGCTATGTTCGTCGTGGAAGACTAAGTAGGCTTAAACGATGCCCCTTGGGTACAAAACATAATAAGTTGGACTCTTCACCTACCGCATCGGTGTATACTTGTAATAAAGAATGTCGTTTCGCTTCACATATCGATGAGCGTCTAATTTACCCTCACTGAGCAAATCAAAAAGTTTTCTAACTAGTCGTAAAAGATCTTTTTTAAACTGCGTAGCCTTTAACGTGTTACAATCAGTGACTATTTTAAACTTTAGTCCTAACACGTAATGTCTACAATGCTGTATATCTTTAAACACAGCAGAGCTAATATTTCAGGCTCATATGAATGGTAAGTAAACTTACTAAAATATGCGACTACCCGTTTTTCACATCGTTGTGAACTTACAAAAGCGACGCCCCGTAACCAGCGCTACTGGCACCTGTATGTACCTCAGTTGGTAATTCGGGATCAAAAATGGCTAGGATAGGCTCATTAGTAAGACATTTAATAATTTCAGTACTAGCAGACTCTTACCCAGGATCCCAAATAAACTCGGGAGTCTTTTCGTGTTAAGCGAGCTATACATGCGGTTTTCCTGGCAAAATTAGGGATGTACCGCCTAAAATATCCCGCTAGCTCAAGAAACTGTCATAACGACATTTTATAAGGGCGATAACAAACTGGCGAGTCACTATTGACTTTTATGCATACTGCCTGTGGTAACAGTTGACGTGGCAGTACCAGCTATCATGGACGCAGAGAAACCAGAGAAGTTTTTACAGGCAAAGGTAGCTTTCTAACCCAACTGTTGCCACATTGAAAACCGATTTATCACGTGTAGGTAGCTACTGATTTTTCGTTCGAACAAATGTAACGCCATCACGGTTCAAAACGTCAGTTCAAATAATAATTGGAGCGTTCGTACTTTCGATAGGAACTATGAGCAAATCTATCTCTAATGTGATTTTGCTAAACTCGACGGGTAGTGTCACATTTGACAAAACCTTCGTTATTGACGAACTTAACCCCTTTTACTCACAAAATATGGGTTTTCTAGCACACGAAAGTGGTATCAATTAAAACGTCTGTAGGTATACCTTGAATGACCGCAGTTATCATATCGCTGTTTTGGCGCAGAACTGGCTGGTCGTTTAAGGTTACCTCTAGGTTAGAATGTCGGTGGCTATTATTCGTAAGAAAAATTGATCGTGAACTACGAACTGGCTTAACAAACGTCGATAAAAAATAGATAAGTTCGTTAGAAGACAAATTAGCATTCGCCGCGCACGCCTTCACGTGAGGGTTTTTTATTCCCCTGACCACAATTGCCGATACTAAATCATCGCTCAGATTTTTCACGACTTTTAAACGCAACAATGAACGCCTAGCGTAATCCGCATAAGTCGTGTATTCGTCAGAATCAGTGGACATAACATCATAAAGAATACCCGCAATATCAATTTTCTTAACGCATAAAAATTTAAAATCGCGTTAAAATTGGACCACGTCCGGTCGGTAGTGACCCAATCGCTTAACGAGGTGCTCGCATCACCTTTAAAAAAAGTCCCAACACGTGACAAACACTCGCTATCGTCCCATTTATTGCACGCTTGAGCTATGTCTACCTCTTGAAACCACGCGTCAACGTCATGCACATTTGGATCGAAATTAGACACATAATACCGCTGCGTTTTCACTGATTTTAAAGAATTTAGGGCCTCGACTATTTTCTCCGTAGAATTCTTAACCGTGAAAGCCTGAGGGGCAGGTACGGGTGGAGTTTCAGAACGCACCGCAGATGATTCTCGGTTTTCTAACGCATTCAAACGCGACACTATTATTTGTAAGGACTCGCGGACACTATTTGATTTCGACGAACCGCTACGACGCCGCGCCTTATGCTCGTGACTACACCGCTTACGGCTTCGACTACGACTACGACGATAAGTGTTCTCCATATTTTATTACGTTAAAGCACTTCAAACTAAATAACACCGGATGGAAAAGCAAAGCACGTAGTTTGATCCTACTAAGCACTAGTTTGATCCCACTTCTGATATTAGGGATGATCAAAATAAACGAAAAATTACCACTACTAATTTTATTTAATCACAATTGATAAAGTTACAAATAATTGCAAAACGAACGAAAATATGGAGAAAACACTTTCTAATCTTAAAATTAGGCGCGAAAGGATAAGCTCAGAGCAATACGACCGTTCTATGCCAAGCGCCCGGTAAGAATGGCTCATGAGACTGAGCTCCGGCGCTCACCACTGACATAACGGCAACGGAAGTCAATTGACGATCTCTAAAATCAACGCAGTGGTGTTGCAAGTCTTATTTATTCCTAATAATATAATAATCAATGAAAACAGTAGATAAAGTAGGTATTTTAGTAAATTTATTTGTAAAATATTTAAATAACCAATTTGAACCAAGGAGTTAAGCTGTATAGAGATAGGCTGTTTGGACATATAACATTGTCGTTTACCGTGTTTTTTTTCTTAATAATTTTTAACTTTTCTGGTTTAAGTCACTAAATAAGAAACTAATGTAAATTATTAATTTAATTTAATAATATTTCACTGGCATTATAAAATTTGTAATATGATTAATTAAGAAAAAAAAACTCAATACTTAATTATTCCATGTATACGCCGTAATGCTTGGCTGAATGCGTATGTGTTCCATTGACAGCCAATGCCTTTATTTTTTTTAATTCATATCTACCCTAGGGAAGAAAATAATAGTTATCCTCCCGTATGTCAGATATGATTTGCCTCACTTTCCGAGTATGAGACATGAAAAAAACTTTTATAACGTACTAAAAATAATAGCGCAAATATTAACTCGTATTAGCTATGCTATGTGTTCTCCGTTGCACTATGTAATAAAAAAAATTGTATTATGCATCTCTTTGCTCAATAACCAGAACCTCGTTGCTAATCTCCTTTAATTTCGTCAATCTCAAGAGCCCATACGTGGGCAACAATCACAGAAGAGTTTCACTATCCTTCCTTTTTTAGACCCTCGTAGCCAAATTTATAGGATTCAAGTGGTTTGCTAACAGATATTGAAGAATTCTATTATCACCTGGCTCCCTCATACCATCAGCAATACCAAATTCTTATTTGTCACCTGGATTACATATACGTTGTGGCCATATAATTAAGAACGATTATTTATTGAGATGATTTTTTCAAAGTAACAAGTATAACTAATTGCCCGTATTTTTTTTATTTCTCTCGGTATTGCAAAACTTTTCCGTACTACCGGTACATTCATTTATGCAACATTGTTGGCTAAAAAATTAATAGAGAAACTTTATACATTCGATCTGAACCTAGTATTAGTACTTACTGGCTGGTCACGTAATTAAGAACGCTGAATAGTTTATTATTTTTTCAAATTTAAATAGAGAACACTGTGTGGCTCTGTGGTTGTAGATTATTATTCGTATAATTTTGGCGCCATTTCGTGCTGTTAAAGTCTTAAAAGCGATTACTTCGTATAAAAACAATGGGGAAAAATAAAAGTTGTGATAAATCTACAAGAGAAGTAATAATAAAACTTCGCGAGAAGAATTGGTCGTATAAAATGATAGCCGACCATCTGCAATGTTCAAAAACAATGGTTTTCCATGCCGTAAAGCATTTTTCCACGTATCAAACTACTTCAAACGTTCCGCGTGGACCTAGACAGAGAAAGTCATCTCGTCGAGATGATCGAAATATCGTTCGTTTGGCAAAACAAAATCCTTTTAAAGGGTCTAATGAGTTGAGAAAAGAATATTTTGGCGAAAACAACCCTTCAGCAATCTCTGCACGCACTATTCGAAGGCGTTTGGTAGAAAATAAGTTGAACGGAAGGATAGCAAGGAAGGTGCCTATGTTGAAACGATGTCATAGGCAAGCCCGACTTGCATTTGCAAGAAGGTATGAAAACTGGACAGTCAGACAGTGGAAAAACGTTCTTTTTTCTGACGAGACAAAAATAAATAGGGTATGTTCTGATGGAAAACGATATGTACGACGCCCTCCGAATAAAGCATTCGACCCAAAGTACACAAAAGTGACATTAAAGCATGGCGGGGGAAATGTGAAAATTTGGGGGTGCTTTTCTGGACATGGCGTTGGACCTGTTAGGCTGATAGAAGGAAACATGGATCAATTCCAATACAAAAATATACTGCAAGAAACAATGTTACCATATGCCGAAGACGTGCTTCCGGTTATTTGGACATTCCAGCACGACAATGATCCAAAGCATACTGCACGCACCGTTAAGGAATTCCTCACATCACAATCAGTTTCAGTCTTAGATTGGCCAGCCAACAGCCCAGATCTTAACCCAATAGAGCATCTTTGGTGCGAAGTCAAGAAAAAGGTTTCAAATCGACAGTGTGGCAATTTGAGAGAGCTGTACGACGTTTTCTTAGAAGAATGAAACTCTTATTTCTCTTGCGAAATGTCAAAAATTGATAGATTCAATGCCTCGCCGGTGTAAAGCCGTAATTAAAAGCCGTGGACATGCTACTAACTATTAATTTTAGTTCAAATGTATTAATTTGCTTTTTTTTCTATACCAACTTCACATTAATATGATTTATTTAATCTAAGTTTCATATAAAACAACTCTCGAGCAGTTTAATAAATCGTTCTTAATTATTTGTCCAGCTTCATTACTATTTGAATTTATTAGTATAGAGAACAAATAAAATTTGTAAAAAAAAATGTTAGCAATTATACACTATTATTATTAATCCCGTTTGCTCTATCCATGTGGCTATTTTATAACATAACTTGTTACTTCTAAGAAGGAACACAACTAGACATATGACATGATGTAGATAAAAAAAAATCGGAAACTTCAAATCGTTCTTAATTGTATGACCACCACTGTAGGTACTTGCAAAGTCTATAGATACGATTATTACAAGTAGGTAAAATCAACTTGCAAGATTTTATTGCATTATTAATTAGTCACAATTTTGAAGGTAGGAGTAATAAATGCGTGTTAATTATTAAAAAATACAGAATACAACAATATTTATTCGATAAATCTACCTTTGACGAGAACTACACGTATTTGAACGCTAAAATTACGAAATGTCGCTTTGAAAAACATTAAATTCTTTATTATTTAATATTTACGATAAGTATGGACTTCCTGAAATTGATAGTTAGCAAATTAATTGAATTACCGGACGTTAATTAAATGAATCGGGCACCGATACGGGTAATGACGACGAAACATGGATCAATTAACTCATATGGTAAAGTTTCATAGTAAACACTTACTAAATTGGGTTGCAAATTAATTAAAAGTTGATTAAATAACGGATTAAATTTGTATTATAAATTCATAAATGAAAAATATTTAAACTGGCTATAGTTTAGTTATTTATTAATATATAACTGTGAAACAGTACAATGACTGAGTGCTAGAGACTTTAAATTTAGCTTACATGTACCTAAACTATCATAGAGGGTGCACTAAGGAAGGATTTTTGAAATTCTTATTTGATAGGGCAATAAAACTAAAGGGTAAACTTTTTTATTTCTTTGTTTTTAAAGGGTAATCTCTGAAACTACTAAACCGAATGAAAAAATCTTTCACGAATAGAGAGCTACACTATTTCTGATTGATATAGATTACTTTTTCTACGGGAAAATAATTAATTCCCGCAGGACAGAAATAAAGTGAATTCAACTTCAGGGCTGATTTTAAAAACTCTTTATAAAAGTTACTGTCTCTGATTGGCATTTTACAAATTTTAAAATAGTTCAAAATAGTTATTTCTATTCCGCAGAAACATCACACTTTCTCGGTATAAAAGTGGCCAAAGTCTATTAGAGACAGTGACGAAATTCATTTATTTCTATTCCCTGGGAAATTTGCATTTTCCCATGGAAAAATTAAGTTGTCAACAACTATAGCTTTCTATTTCTAAAAGTTTTTATTAAGAATTATTTCTATCCCGCGGGAACTTTGCGCTTTCCCGGGACAAAAGAAACAAGGACAGTGTAGCTTTCTATTAGTATTCACTTATTCCTTTCCCGCGAGAATTTTCCCGGGATCAGAAATAAGAAGACCTCACTGATTAACTGACTGACTCACTCACTCACTGACTCGTCAACGCCGAGTCCGAACCCTTGACCCTAGAAGGCTAAAATTTGGCATAGAGGTTTCATTTATGATGTAGGCAAGGAATAAGGATGGCTTTGCTGAAATCCCTACGGGATTTATATGTCCAATTTACAGGAATCCTATTTCTGTAAATATGATTTAACTTTGATTTTCACATGTTGCTTTGCCGGATTTTGGCTTTTTTTCAATAATGAGATGAAGCTGTTTTACCCCAAATTTGAATAATCCGCAGACGAAGTACAGGGAAATGCAAGTCTTATCTAAAAACTAGAAACATGATCTAACGAAAATAAATCAATCAATATATTTTTAAATAAAGTAATGATGGAAAGGAAATAATAATGACCCTACTACTGGCATTTTATTTGTTACAGTTCAATTTCATAACACACTTATTTACAAATTAATTCTTGGTTCCGCATTTTTTCAGGTGTCTCGACTTTTTGTGCTGAAAAAGAAAAAAGTTACATGTTAATTTTACTATGGTCGTACTTGCTGTTGGTAATATACATTCAAAATTATATTTTACAATATTTTATACCGATATATAGACATAATAGATAATCATAGGTACGATGTTCTATTATTCAGTACTGTGGTTCATTATTCGTCAATTAGGCGTTAAAATAAATAACTAAGTTAGTTTCATGTTTCATACGCCACTTGAGTTCTATAACTATATTCTATACTATACTATAAAAACTATAGGTAGGTATCCCCTTATTGAAACAAAGGAGAGACAGACATTAGAATGGCAAAATAATTATCAGGGTCATACACATGTTATTCAAATTAAATTGAAGTTTACATTTTATGTAGATAAACAGTATCATTACAAAAATCCCCAGATTTGTGTTGCAGGTAATTTACCGTTTTTATTAGCTAAATCGGGTAAATCCTACATATTTCGAACCTTTTATCGTACAACAATTTATATCGTTGTCCGGCGATGACTGGTTTATTTACCTTCGTTATTAATTATCAGTACACGTAAGTATTTATCAAACCTTATCGAATGCTTAGTAGAAGTCAATAAATAATTAGGATTAACTGGTATTACACAGTTATGTGTAATATTTTATTGATGACTGTAATTTATGGCCGATTAGTTTTTGAAAATGTATGTGACTGTAGTGTAAAAAAATTCTTAGAAATAAGTTTTATTTAAACATGTAAAACTTTGTAGGCACATCTTAAGACAACATTCAGTCGATCTCTAAAAAACTAAAAAAAATGTTTGCTCAGCATATGGGGAAAAAAACACCGCAGTGTTATGCAGTTGTTTTTTTACAAAGGTAGGGTTTGAATTTTTGACATGGCTAAATATTCTCTATTATGTTTAAAATTCCCAATCTGCACTGAGCCCATCCGGGAACTACAGGCAACCCTTTTATTCCGAGGGCCAGCTAGAGTCCCAGGACGACAAGTACAAAAAAGTAAAAGGCTCTGTTTACTTTTATTTTTGTGTTTTAACTTTGCGTATAAAGTTATTTTTATGATTCAAGCCATCGCCGTAGACAGTTAATTCCAAATGAAGATTAAATTTAATATATAGGGTGTCCCAAAACTCAAGGAAAACCTGGTACCGATCGAGAGGTCACGTAAACAGGTTCTGGAAAGAATAAGGAAGTATGCGATAAAAGACAATTTTTTTGTCGAAAATATGTTATAACTAAGTGACATGGATTTTTTTCTCATTTTTTCTGGAACTGGAATAACTTTACCTCTCGCCTGGTACAAGTACAAGGTAATCGTTTAGTTTTGGAACATCCTGTATAGCAACATAACATCAAAGTTCTGTAGGTTTACCCCCTGTTTCACTATCCATTGATCAAATTTATTTGACGGATAAATGTGATGCCATCCTGTTTGTTTTGTTCGAATAGACGGAGACGGCATCACATTTATCCGTCAGTTAAAATTAATCAATGGGCGGTGAAAAAGCCCCTTATAGTCAGATAATGTTACTTACGTGGTTGCCATTGTCGTCGTTATCGCAAATTTCATTGTTCCTGTCTTCCTCTGAAGATGAAGATGAGGATGAGGATGAAGACGAAGATGAGGAAGACGACGACGAAGAGTCATTCTTCTTGCTGTGGCCCTGTAACAAAAATGTCATTGAAAAAAAAATCATTTGTGAATTGAATACGAATATAATTGTAGTTGGCAAGTTTGCTGCAACTGAAGATCAACAGGTTTCAAATTTTAAAATGTTTAGGGTATCCGTTAGATTGCATGACCGATTTAAGGGGAGACAGGCGGGCAGACAAAATCAGTCAAATTCAGTTCAAATCAACAATCAAATGCAGTTCAAATTGCAGGTTTAAGTCGTTTTTTAACTTAGTCGACTTTTAGGTGACCTACTCGCCTACCCCCCTTCGGTTCGCCGTGCAACTTACGGAAGATTCGGTATATAGCAGAAATGTTTAATTTTTGTAAGTGTATCTACCTATTGCTATCAGCTATGTTAATACACCGCTGATCATCATCATTATCATCATCATTTCAGCCGCAAGACGTCCACTGCTGGACATAGGCCTCCCTCATTGATACCCAATCATTACGGTTGGAAGCGACTTGCATCCAACTTGAACCTGCGGCCTTCACCAAATCGTCCGTCCATCTCGTTTGTGGACTGCACCGCTAATAACTGTCTAGTATCTATTTCAAAAGCAACTAATACAAACAACTCAAATGTCCGTGTCAATGATACTCCAAAAATCTGGCTTTTTACAGATTTAATCAGTGTTAGCCAGTAGGTACACGAAAAATAGGACAGCGCACTTGTCATTCCGTGATTGAATCAAACACAACTGTACAATTAAATGAAAATGCAAATATCAAAACTACAGCTTGAGCTTTATTCCCATTTTGTTCATTACAAAGTAGGAGTAAAAATATGAAATAACGCGGCAAAAGTTGAAGAACAGTTTCATCATTATTGCTTATTAGAGCCGCAATCGAGGCTCGCTTGAAGGAACCCGCGTAACGCAAACATTCTCCAAACAAATTGGAGCGTTCCACTGCGCGCACTATGACCACTTAAAGATTTTGTAACCAGTAATTTTACAACCAATAAAATTCGTCTGAGTGATTCTGGTGTTTAACTTTTAATGTGGCAAATACTGCAGCGAGTTTTTGTTATTAAAACTTTGCATTAAATTTCAAATTAAGGTGGAACGGCACGCTCTAGGCGCGAAATTCAAAATTTTTACAGGTTTTAATTTATTTTGGGTAATCGGTGTAACTGTTTAACTTCATATGGTACTTGCGGTTGTAAAATAGTGTGCTTTATATTATTGTGTAAAGCTTTTTAAGAATAAAGCTGTTAGCTTGATATAAAAGTTGTCAAACATAGAAATTCGGACTTTTAACGTTTTGACAACTTGTATTTCAAGCTAATAGCTTTATTCTTAAAAAACTTTACACAATAATATAAAGAACACTGTTTTACTAGCGCAAGTACCATATGAAGTTAAACAATTACACCGTTTACCCACAGTAAATTACAAACTGTAAAAAGTTTGAATTTCGCGCCTAGAGCGTGCGCTTCCACCTTAAGGACGCAGCCGCTGAAATCAAAAATATTAGGTAGGTAGGTAAAGCCTGACCAGTAATATATGATCATGCGCCATATTGCGCAACAGAACACCAGCGTGAAGCAGCAGTAATCCTGCTTGCGTTTCGTACGGTCAGTGAGAGTGCCGGGGGCCCAATACCTCACCCCTTCCCTCTCCCCCTCCCTCTCCCCCTTCCCCTATTCCCTCTCCTTTAGGGCCGACAACGCACTGGCATCGTGTAAAGCGCTGCGGGTGTCTATGGACAGTGGTGTTCATTTAACATCAGGTGACCCACTAGTTCGTTTGTCTGGCCTATCTAACATAAAAAAAAAAAATTATTGGAACTAATTTCTGGGTCTGAATTTGAAGCCACTTGCCCTATGTACACCGAATTTAGTTTCTGATTTTGATTACAATGAATAAAACTAGGTACCTATCTAAGTCAAAATAACGAGTCGCCAATCCACCCACAATGTTCGGACTATACTGAAATGTTCACACAAAGGTTTCGGAACATTCCATCCGTTTCCCAAAATACCCGTTCCCAAAACATCCGTTTTCGTCACCACCTTTTCTCAAATAATCCGTTTCCTGATATAAGTGTTTCCCAAAAGGTGATTCTCCTAAAACACACCTTTGGCCTGATATCCGTATCCCAAAAAGACTTAATCCCGATATGACCGTTCCCGTCACTACCTTTTCCTAAATAATCCGTTTCCCAAAATGTGCTTCTCCCGAAAGATACGTTTGTCTTGATATCCGTTTCCCAAAACACCCGTTCCCAAAACATACGTTCCGGTCACAACCTGTTCCTTAATAATCCGGTTCCCGATAAATATTTTACACAAAAGTCATGCGTGCGATGAGAAACGGGTCTTTTGGAAATACGGGTGTCATGAGAGACGGATCTTTTGGCATACGGATGCTATGAGAACCGGGTGTTTTGACATACTGATGCGATGAGAAACGAGTCTTTTGGGAATACGGTTGTCATGGTAGACGGATCTTTTGGCATACGGATGCTATGAGATCCGGGTGTTTTGACATTCTGATGCAACGAGAAACGGGTATTTTGGCCTACGTTAATTTTAAGAAACTTTTATTTTGGAACGGATGTTTTGGGAACGGGTGTTTTGGGAAACGGATGGAACGTTCCGACACCCACACAAATTAAAATAGTAGCGCCCTCTTGACAATGATCATATACCTATTTCTGGTCAGGCTTTACTTAGGATCGGAAAGCGAATTAAGGATAAATACAGCAGTTCTAGTTAGGCTCTAGGCTCCTTCCCAAAATATAAATAATATATTTTTGATCATAGTGACGATTTTACAGAAAAAAGTCTAAATTGAATCTAATTGGATACCTATTTGGTAAAATATGTATTACCGTTAACGAAGGACTCTAAGCCTCTAAGGGCCCGTTGTTTGATCAATAGTTAAATAAACTAATATTTAAAATGTATGGCAAAGATAACAATAGTTAACGCATTTCAAAGGCAATTTGGCTATTAGTTAGTTTAACTATTGATCAAACAACGGGCCGTAAGTGCGGTAGTATGTAGTTACCATCTTCAAACACGAGAACGATTAACCTAGGGTTTATTTTCATTACTATTCCATTGCTGGTAAGATAATAATTTAATTCGTAATAGTATTTTATGCAACGGTTGTATAAGTGAGGTCTTAAAAGGCGAGTGACGTGAGTTGCGATACGAGCGAAGGCGAGTATCGCAATGGAAGACGGCACGAGCCGTTAAGACCAAATTATACACCGTTGCATACAATATTTTTTCTACGACTCGACTGTACTGTAGGGTCCAAAAAAGGGGGGGGGGTCTGTAGGGTAAAATAGGGTACAGTCAGGTACAGTAGGGTAAAATGGAGTACAGTCGGGTACAGTAGGGTAAAATAGGGTACAGTCGGGTACAGTAGGGTAAAATGGAGTACAGTCGGGTACAGTAGGGTAAAATAGGGTACAGTCGGGTACAGTACGGTAAAATGGAGTACAGTCGGGCACAGTAGGGTAAAATGGAGTACAGTAGGGTACAGTCTGGTGAAATAGGGTACAGTAGGGTACAGTCGGGTACAGTAGGGTACAGTAGGGTACAGTCGGGTACAGTAGGGTAAAATGGGGTACAGTCGGGTACAGTAGGGTACAGTCGGGTGAAATAGGGTACAGTAGGGTACAGTCGGGTACAGTAGGGTAAAATAGGGTACAGTAGGGTACAATCGGGTACAGTAGGGTAAAATAGGGTACAGTAGAGTACAGTCAGGTACAGTAGGGTATAATAGGGTACAGTAGGGTACAGTCGGGTACAGTAGGGTAAAATACCCTATTTTACCCTACTGTACCCAACTGTACCCTACTGTACCCTATTCTACCCTACTGTACCCTATTTTATCCTACTGTACCCGACTTTACCCTACTGTACCCTATTTTACCCTACTGTACCCGACTGTACCCAACTGTACCCTACTGTACCCTATTTTACCCTACTGTACCCGACTGTACCCAACTGTACCCTTTTTTACCCTACTGTACCCGACTGTACCCTACTGTACCCTATTTTACCCTACTGTACCCGACTGTACCCTACTCTACCCTATTTTACCCTACTGTACCCGATTGTACCCAACTGTACCCTATTTTACCCTACTGTACCCGACTGTACTCTACTGTACCCAAATGTACCCTATTTTACCCTACTGTACCCGACTGTACCCTACTGTACCCTATTTTACTCTACTGTACCCGACTGTACCCTACTGTACCCTATTTTACCCTACTGTACCCGACTGTACCCTATTTTACCCGACTGTACCCGACTGTTCCCTACTGTACCCTACTGTACCCTATTTTACCCTACTGTACCCTACTGTTCCCTATTTTACCCTACTGTACCCTACTATACCCTATTTTACCCTATTTTGCCCTACTGTGCCCGACTGTACCCTACTGTACCCTATTTTACCCTACTGTACCCGACTGTACACTACTCTACTCAACTCAGCAGGTCTAAACTGGGCTTTAGTGTTGAGTGTACCCTACATTTAATATTATGTGGCAGCTAGGTGTATCGTAATAACGACATTACGACACAAGTGCTGTTATGGCGAATAGATTAAGTATAGACTTTCTGAAGTCATATTATCTATGTTCTTATATATTTGTTCGCGACCATGTAAAAAACAGATAAAAGTACAGGAGTAGGAAAAACCAATAATAGAACCAGTGGGAACAGGAACTAATACTAAGATTGTCGTAAAAAATACTCACGCTGCGGCATTTGTTGTCGTCTTCTTCAGACGAAGACGACGAGGATGACGAGGACGAGGACGAAGACGACGAAGATGAGTCGTCGCATTTGTTTTTCTGAAGAGAAAATATTAAAAAAAGTCCTAAACAGGGATCAGACAGATTAGCGTCATGGATATGACTCTACAATTAATTAATTATTAATTGATTAAATAATAAGAAAGTAGATTAATTTATTTCTCATCTGAGATTAAATTTTGATTGATGTTACAATGTAGATTTATTAAAAAAAATAAACAATGTTTGTCAAAATTTACTGTGGTCTTAAAACTCCGTTCGCAATCAAAAAATAATTAATTAATTAATCTATTAATAAATTTTAGAGCAATGTCCACAATATTGCGAACAATGACGCTAATCCGTCCAATCCCTAGTTATAAAACAACTCGGAAACCTGCGAACAGGGCAGTGAAATTTTGAGATAATTAATTTAATAACTTCTTTATTTTGGAACGCACTCGCTGTTATAAACAGAGACCGATAACTACGCAATATTACTTGTTTATTATTTATTCCTTAATTATACCTTCACCCCTGGTCTGATCTAAATACGTTATCTTCAGTTGACAATTTATAGCATAAAATGAAAACGATAACAAGAGGTAACCTTTACCTCTTGACAGCATTACAAAACTGATAATATGAGTACATTGAGTACTAAACAAGGTAAAACGTAATAATTAGGTTCGGTAGTGACCCGTTCATATTGTAATATACCTACATGTTACATAATTACAAAAATATAAGCTTATTTAAACTAGTTTTATGTTGACCTAATATAAACATACTAAAATATTTAACAGTATTTTGATTGCAGTGTTTAGATTATTTATAGGATTTTCGGAAAATCCCACGCGGTACGGGAAAAACGAACTTTATATATATTTAGAATCATATAGGTGGGGATTTTTGGAATTTCCCGCGGTATAGAGATTAAGAGTTGACTTTAAAGTTCTTTTGTGCGAGGACGAAGTCGCGGGTAAAAGCTAGTAAGTATTATAATTTAAAGGTACAATTTTAAAAATATGATGTGCCTACTTGTAAGTATATTTTACTGTTTAACAGTTTTTTGTGAGTCTACTATTCGTCCTAAATAAACACATTACCTACCGCTGCTGCCTAAGCACTTTTTTATACAATATAGGCTTGCGTTTGACCACAATCACGCCTAATGGAAAGCGAAGATGAGGCCTACGATCTTTGATCAATTATAACTGTAGATAGTCGCGCGCCCGAAAATGTCCGAGCCAAATGAGCGCCACTTTGATAAAAAGTGGCCTTCTTTTTTCTCAGAAAGTTGCGTGAAATTTTCAAGTTTAGCGGTCAAGTGGAGTTTTGCCGCTACCGAAATTCGACTGTAATGAAGTAAAGACTAGGTTCAAATTTCTGTGTAGGTGATGATTTTATTTGTTACGCAACCAAATAAAAAGTTCGGACATTCTTTGAAGGGGAT
Source organism: Archips xylosteana (assembly GCA_947563465.1). Taxonomy (NCBI): domain Eukaryota; kingdom Metazoa; phylum Arthropoda; class Insecta; order Lepidoptera; family Tortricidae; genus Archips; species Archips xylosteana. Next base: position 11,140,540 of record OX387349.1, read on the forward strand.
TTTGTTCGGCAATGTGTATCTTCAGTTATAATTGATCAAAGCCTACGATGGAGCAATAATAATCTGTAATGTACTTATTTATTGTTATTTATACATTTTATGTTATTAATTGCCAACTTTACTTATTGTGTAAACTATACCAAACACTGGTGTGAGCGAAATAAAAAAAAATACTTACACTGTGTTTTGATGGCATAGTGTATGACTGCAGATTATCAAAATCAGTATATTCATTTTTGATTACGGTCAGTGTTTGCTATAGTTTATACTCAGGTGCTTCGTGTAAAATCTTCATCAATAGCAAACAAGTAGAGCTTTGCCATAATTGTAAGAAGTATTTGTAAACGCTTACAAATGTTATGTTACAAGTGTTATGTGATGTTTAATCGTTAGTTATTTATCTTATTATTCTATCCATATATTCATACCGAAAAGTCGTCTAGTCCTAATAAAATCCTATTAATTTTACCTGTCGCCTATCATCGTCATCGTCACACCGTGAATGATGATTGTTTCTGCAAAAAAATATTATTTAATTACTAACTTAATACAAAATACTTCTAATATCCTACTCACTCATCAGATACTTGTGTTACCATTACGGTTACCGTTAACAAATCTTTTTATTTACTTTGTAAGTATAATCATTAACTTTATGTCAATGTGTAACAAACAATCTATGATTTAGAATATTGTATAAATTTAAAGTAATAAAATATATTAAAAATGAATGTTATAGGTATTTATTAGACTAATGAATCTTACCTGCCGCATACTGATCTTGCGTCGGTTATGGCTATAACGGCCACAAGAGCTAGAAGAACTAGAATGGTTTTACTCATAGTTCTCACTTTCACGTTCTTCTGAAATATTTAAACGGTTCGTAATTAGATAATTGTTTCAAAATCATTTAAAAAATTTGATATCGCATATTATTAAAGAGTAAATTCTACAAAATAATAGTCACCGAAAACTGTCGGCGAGACATATTAGGACAAAATAAAATTCAAAGCTTTTATAATTTGCAATGTTCCTATGCATTAAGTTCTCTTTGAATGTTGCAAGTTGAATTTCATCTACTTCTAGCAATCTGATTAACTTGAAATTTGGTACGTTTAAGCACCATGGATGACAATGTAAGTACAGTTAATTTAACAAAAACTTATTTATTTTTTATATCCAACACCGGGCAATATTACAGACATACTTGTTTTAGAAATAAAAAAAAAGATACCTACTTTGAAAACTTCCTCGAATTTAGATGAGTATAAAATAATGTGCGAGTGGTCCGATTCAAATATTTGCACTGACTTAAGTGACTGTGAGATAACATGAAACTAGAGCACATATTTTATAATTTACATGACTTTAGTGATCCAGCAATAAGGTCAGCTGATAATATACGAAGTCAATATCAAAATAAGCTGCAAAAAAACAATATGGCAGTTCTGAGAACTGCGTCGGAACACAGAACAAACTTTGAGCCTATTTTGTTCGCAAACAGATTTAGGTTGCAATGGAACGTCTAAGATTAGGTTAATCGAGGGCGGAAGTGGATGTTTCCTTTATAAACAGATAAACAAACTGCACGACGCGGTACATTAATACAGGCAAGCAATTCACTCTCCTTTATCTGGATTAGGTATTCGATAAACGCTACACCGTCAGCGAGAAAACAAGCTCCTTACACAGATAGAAGGGATTTTAATATCCCTAAGTAGTGATGATACTGGCCTTCTCCGCATAAAAGACTTGCAAAGTAATCCGCAGAAGGCGTACAGATATCTTTCGAATCTTCTTGAGTCATCGCATCCTTTTCGAATAAACAGGGTCAAGAAAGTATTTTGTTGGAAACGATTTTACAAAAGTACTTTTAGAGCCTGCCTTAAAGAGTTTGGTTGTGATTAGAGATATCCGTTTCATTTGGTAGGTATGCTGAGGTCAAATCCAAAACAACATTGACCAAAATTGACAGGTATACCATTTGCAAGAATTAGTTAAGTATAATCTAATATATAAAAATCTCGTGTCATGGTGTTTGTTATCGAAATCCTCCGAAACGGTTTGACCGATTTTTATGAAACTTTTTTCTGTATTCCGTAGGTCTGAGAATAGGTCGTAGGCTACTATTCTTCACGGGTACCAGCTAGTTAACTATAACTACGACATTTTTTCGGGTGAAAGCTTACAGAAGTGGATGAGTGGATGGACATTAAGATTACAGGTAGGTTATATTTACCAGATTTTGAAACGTTTACTGTTTTCTAGTAACTTTTCAATAGGCTGTTACCTCCAACGAGTGCTGAGCGTATTACTCGCGACTGAAATTACGAACCGGTTTAAAACTTCTCGATGAACCGGAGTTCGAAAATGGCATTATAAATTCAGCAGTTTACAATCACAGCGCTACTTCGCCGGGGAAAAAAACCTTGGCGGGAAACTCGTTCTAACTTTTCCTATTTTTCTGCGTTAATTTCACCTGAACCCATTACACTTGGCAACAATTCTTAGTGCGAACGTTTCTATTAGGGCGCTTAAATTGCATTTTAAATGACTTTCTCGAAACTTCGGAAAGCTAAGAATAACTTTCTTTTCACGTAGGTAAGTAGGACGCCGTTTATTATCATGTAACGAAATGAAAATGGCCCGACTACCACAGACTTTTAAAAGAAAATTTAGTTTTAATACTAATGTCCTCTTACTTTCCATTTACTTACTTGAATAAAATTCACTTAGGTACATATGAGTATATTACGCCTACAATCACTGCTATATGTAGACTCATATTGAAATGTCGTAGTATTTAGGTAGCAGTGTAGTCCACCTTCCAGCTCCCGGACGCACACCGAACGAGTAAGCAGCCAAATATTGTGTTATTCTTCAAACTTAATTACAAAACTTAAGGGTCAGACGTGAGAGTGAACCGTAAAAGAAGTAGCCAAGTCGAGCAATGAAATGTTAAGGATGAATAAGTTAATTGGCCCCTGGAGCGTATCGACGGTGCCTCCTGTGGCACAGAGGAATGCATTTAAATTGGATTTTAAGAGTAGAAATCACCGGCGCGCTCTCCGCCTCTCCCAGTCTTGTTAGAGCCAATCTCAAAGTTTACGTAAACGAATAAACCTCCCCCGTCAACTAAATCCACCGGTATCAATTCAAACTATGAATCAACTGTTACCATTCCATTGCACTGCAAAACTTTTATCCGATAAGCAATTCAAAAATGTATTTTAAATCAAATTGGTGGACTCAAAAAGTTCTAGCTAGGTTTGAGCCAGGTAGATAGGAGAGATTACTTGCCTCAGAATACGTCTAAACTTCCTCTCAAACTATTTTACAACCATGCTACGTAGGTCATCGTCATTTGTACAATACAATACAATCCCTATTACAGACTACATAATAAGCAATACAGAAAAAAGGTACCTACATGGAGAAAGTTTACAAGGTAAGCAACATTATCTTTATTTTTTTCGACGTGGTGGAGTCAAAATTGGCTCAAAATAAAACTACTGACATAATAGTTGTAGCTATACAGGGTATGAATACTTCGTAAACAGTACCAACTTAATTTAAAATTAATAGGTACTTATTACTGAAACACTAGAAAACTTTAGGTGTGTATAGATTTCCTCGTTACCTATGTTTTTCCTTGACCGTAAAGCTCATGATAAACTTGAAATTTACCTACCTAAGTACGCGCTCGAACCTATCTTTGCTTGCGAGGCTATAGTTTAAACCACCAGAGGCAGTATAGGGAACGTGCACATCGACGGTGCTGCCAACTGGTGCCTTCAATTTGAATGTTTTACCATGTCAGTCAATATTTGAAAATCAAACGAACTTACCAAGTGAAGTTCGATGACAATTATGTAAGCAGCTTCATTCGACGCGATTTATTGTTTACATGCTGTAGTAGCGCCTCCTAGCGTCAGCCTTGCACGGATTTTTAGAGTTTTTTTTTTTTTTTTTTTTTTTTTTTTTTTTTTTTTATTAGCAACATTTAGTAGGTGACGGTGTGTACCCCCACCCACTAACCTAACATTCCTGAACAGTCCGTTCGGCGTTTTTAAATCATTTTGTTTAGAGCTAGTTTGTTGTTCACATTTTATATTGTTATGGGGTAGGGTAGATCTAAAATCACGGGTGGGAATGCATAAATCGCGTCGAATGAAGCTGCTTACATAATTGTCATCGAACTTCACTTGGTAAGTTCGTTTGATTTTCAATTATGTACAGCAGCTTCATTCTTTGCGATTTATTGTTTACATGCTGTAGATGTTCAGAGCATCCACAATATAAAATGTGAAACTGAAGAATGTAAAAGAAGTAAACAAGTGGTTATAACCAAGTGTATTTATTAAATAGGAGTAACAAATACATACAATAACTTACTGGTAAGTATTATTTCATAATTGACAACTACCTGCTTATTGCAACTTACTTTCTACAGTAAATATTTGGTGATATTATTACATACATCATTGTGATTGTTTTACACTTATAATTTTAAGATTTTCTTACATAATTAAAAATGTAATTAGTTTCTAACTAATCAATTGTTTTATATTGTTACAGGTTACGATTGGAGGAGAGAATTGCTTTTGCAAAATCATTGGGATTGGCAATTATTGGCCGATTATAAAATTTTGCGAAAACTGAGGAGGAGTCTGTCCAACCTGCAGTTTTCCTTATGGTGTCAATATTGACTCCAGACCTGTTGGCTGTAGAGGTGGATGCATGACGAGTGCTGTGGGCACTAAAGATAGATGTGTCTATTCCGCTATTAAATAGCATATCCTTAATCCATCTACCTATGGTCTGAGATGAAACTTTCGAGTGTGGTTTTTTGTGGCTCAAAAATAAAGAATCGTCTTTACGAAGTGATTGTGTTTTATTAATATAAGTTTCCAGACATCTAGCTGGACATATTTCAGGGCAATCATCAAAATAAGGTAATCTCAGAACTGGCTGTGCAGAATTCGGTTTTGAAGTTTTTATTAGTTCAGGTATCATAATTATAATGTCTTTGGAAGAATTTATTTTAATATTTTTTAATTTAATGAATGAAAAAGTTTGTATTCTATGTGCAGTTACTAGAGCCAACAACGTTACAGTCTTTTTTGAAAGAGTTTCCAAGTCGAGTTCTAAATTAGGCCATTTTTGTGCTAAGTAGTCCAAAACTATACTCGGATCCCAAGTTAAATTATATTTTGGATTTGTAGGACGTAACTTGAAGACTCCCTTCATGAAACGTTTGACCCTACCGTCATCTAAATTACCAAGTATAAGAGACAATGCCGATTTATAGGAGTTAATGGTACCATATCTAGCACCCTTATTAAATATATCTGTGAGAAATTGTAAAACAATTGGAACTGATACGGAATTATAATCATAATTGTGAGTATTACAATACAATATCCATGTTTTAATACAACTATCATATTGTTTGTACGTAGAATCAGATAATGATGATAACATAATTTCCACCGTACTAGATGACAAGTCTTTTTTCAGAAGAGTTTGCCTGAAAGTTTCGCGACAGCTAACTTCAAGGTGCGGTGTAGGTTGTGGTGGGTTCTGAAAGGAGAGATTAACAATTCAATATCAGGTCCAAAAAATAATATCTCAGAATCGGTTAATCTATGGAATATAGGAAACCAAGGCTGGGATGGCCAGTATGGTACCACAACTATTCCTTCTGCTTTTTCCATAATTATTTTTTGCATAACTTTAGTTATTAAGGCAAATGGTGGAAATGCGTAAAAAAACATATTTTTCCAAGAAATTGTAAAAGCGTCAATAGCCCATGCTTCCGGGTCATTTTTCCATGTTACAAATCTATCGCATTTTGTATTACACCTGCTTGCAAAAAGATCAATATGAGGAAGTCCAAAGTGATCTATAATTTTAGTGTAAGCAGCGGTATTAAGTTCCCATTCTGTGTCTTGAAATTTCTTTCGTGACAAACTATCGGCTTCACAGTTGTCTTTAGTATTAATATAGGATGCGAAAATAGTTATTTTACGCATCTCGCACCATTGCCAGATTTCTCTACAAATAATATTTAAGTGTTCGTATTGAACGCTTCCCATTCGGTTGATACAAGAAATAGCAGTTACATTGTCAATGCGTAATAATATATCTGTATCAAATTGATTTTTCGCGAAACATTTTAAGGCCAGAAAAGCAGCTTTGAGCTCTAATTCATTTATATGCAAACATTTTTCGTCATCTTTCCAGTAACCAAATCCTTCATTTTCGTTACAATAAGCACCCCACCCAGTGGAAGATGCGTCTGAAAATATTTCCATGGAATATTCATCACAGTATAAGGAATTATTTCCATCATCAACTTTACTTAACCACCAAATGATATCAGGTCTCAATTTTTCAGGTATTGTTACGATTTGTTCGTAATTGTAGTTGTTAAGTAAACATGTATATTTAAACTGTTCAAAGTATTTGGTATATAACCATGAGTAATGAATTGCAGGACAAGCAGATACTAATAAACCGACAAATCTAGCAAATTCTCGTAATTTGCATCTTTTCGTTTTTAACATACTAATGAGACTGTGTTTAATTTTTACTTTTTTAGAATCTGGCAATTTTATTATCATATCTTCAGAGTCAAAAACAAAACCCAAAAAAGTACACTGTGTTTTAGGCACAAAACAGCTTTTCTCAAAATTTATTAGGAAACCTAGATTTTCAAATACTTTTTTAGTTAGTGCAATATTACTTTCGCATTCTGAAAATGTTCTACCAAGACAGAAAGTATCATCAAGGTAAATCACTGAAATCATGTGATGAACTTTCCTTAGGTATTCTATGACTGGTTTTAATAGCTTCGTGAAAACATAAGGTGCAGTGCAAAGACCGAATGGGAGGCAGTTAAATTCATAAAGAATGCCGTTATATTTAAATCTTAGGTATTTTCTATGTGATTTGTGTACCGAAATCAAGAAATATGCATCTTTCAGGTCGATCGAAGCCATAAAACAGTTCTTTGTAATGAGCTTTGCGGCTGTACGGTAGTCTTCCATTTTAAAATGCTTAGTTTCAATAAATTTATTGAGGCGTTTCAAGTTCAAAATAAATCTTTTATCTCCATTTGGTTTTGGCACTAAAAAAACCGAAGAAAGAAATTCGCCAGGTTCATGATTGCAGTGAGATATAGCATTGATGTTAAGTAGATTTTTAATACAGTGATCAAAGTCCATTTGTTCTTGCTTGGTTTTGGGGTAAACACTAGGGTTATCTGTCTGATAAGGGATAGATTTGAAAGGGATTGTATATCCTTCTAACCAAGATAAAAGTATATTGTCATCAGTAATTGTAGCCCAGCTATCAAGAAAGTACTGGAGCCTACCAGCATATTTTACCTGGCTAATTATTTCCGGTGATGAGCACCCGCTGTCCTCGATGGCGGCGGTGCGCGGTCGTTCTGGCGTCGCACACCGCTGTTGTGGGGCGGTTGTCTCTGCGAGTAAGTGGTTACTCGCCGGTTGCTGTTCGTCTTCGTGTCCGTCTTGCGGTGTTGGGGCATGAAGTTTAAATTACCCTTGTTTCCAATTGTTGAGGGAATATTTGGACGATTAAATTTAGGCTTAGGGGCATTTTTTAATGCCTCCCCAGACTGTTGGATAGTTTTTGCTGCTTTCAATTTTTCTGAAACGTTATCTCCAAACAAAAATTTATCTCTACTAGAATCGATTAGAGTCTGTTTCAATTTGGAGTTAATGCTTGATATGATAAAGCCCCTGCGGGTTCTCGACTCCATAAAATGGCTATCGCAAAGGATACGACAAGCGTCGCTTAATGGCTTCAAAATTTTTTGTTTTGAAGTCTCGTTTGAAATAACCATTTCGGTTACGGAAGCTAAAGCAGACAATGCAATACCAAGCTGCTTTTGCTTGTAGAGTAGTGAAGAGTCCCTTTTTACTAGAATTTCAGGTATAGCGACTTTAACTTCCGGGTTGAGAGCAGGGGCTAACAAAAGGTCGCAATTGCTAGGAACTAAATATTCCCTGGTCAAATTCTCTTTTACGTCCTTTGACAGACCTTTTTCAAGGACATTTTGCCACCTACTAGCCACGTCTTTATGGATAGGCGGACCCAACGGGGTCTCTGCCTTCGGGGCATCGCCCAGCAACTGGAGAATGTCCTCATCAAGTTGTAAATCTTCTGGTTGACTTTCTGCTGATGTACCTGGTTGCGGCGGTAAAGGCAAGACGGGTTGCGGCGGTAACAGCGAGGCGGGTTGCGGCGGTAGCGGCGAGGCGGGTTGCAACAGATTTTCAAGCACGGTTGGACTTGGCGAAGGCAGTCGTGATGTAGATGCTTGCGTGGACATTGGCGGCTGTGGCAATTGCTCCTCGTATGCGTCCCATTCAGGTACACAATAATACGGTAGCAACTCCGTATAAGGTGTTTCCGATGTAGGTGGTACATCTGCGAAAAATATGGTTCTATTTAGAACATTATCTTTTGAAAATGTGACAGTATCAGCCCAGAAAGCAGTACGCATCACTATTATTTTGACAGAGGGTACCCGCATTTGGTAAACTCGCATCAATTACCTATTAATATTTAATTAACAGGCGGTGGCTATATAGCCGGAAGACAATCTTTGATCAAGCAAATGTGACAGTAACAGCCCAGATTTAGCAGTACGCATCACTTAGCAATTGACAGAGGTAACCCAGGTGCGGTATCCTCGCATCAAAAAAAAATTGATCAAAGATAAAACTTACCGTTTAAATTTTCTTCTGATGAATAACGCTCATGTTCATTTGTCGTTTTTGCAAGCTTATCTTGCAATTTGAGGATTTTTCGCCGAATTTCTTCCTCACTTTCGTCGTGTTTCCTCTTTTTTCCCATGTTCGGAGCTCGGGTACCTACCTAGTCTACACTTTTTTTGAACGGACTAACTTTTATGTTCAGGAGACGTGCGAAGGCCTGAGCACGGAAACGCAGAATGATTTAAAAACGCCGAACGGACTGTTCAGGAATGTTAGGTTAGTGGGTGGGGGTACACACCGTCACCTACTAAATGTTGCTAATAAAAAAAAAAAAAAAAAAAAAAAAAAAAAAAAAAAAAACTCTAAAAATCCGTGCAAGGCTGACGCTAGGAGGCGCTACTACAGCATGTAAACAATAAATCGCAAAGAATGAAGCTGCTGTACATAATTGACATTTACAATGCGAGTAAATAAACATAATTTTATGAGTGAAAATACATATAATGTAGCTAGCTAATCATAATGTATTGTTGCATTACTGGATGTACCAACACATCAAAAAACATAGTAAATCAAATGGGGTAAAATTTTACTACTTTCCAAGGAATAGTACTCACACGCCATGGTTATGTGAAAAACGGCAAAAGTGGATAAACGTAGTAAAGAAACATACGTAAGTATGAGATTTAAAAGCATTTTAAGATTTCCAATGATATTATTAGTGAAAATAACTAAATTTTTAATTTGTAATCTTTTTATGTAAACATAACCTTTAAATCTGTTTACAGCAAAAATTGGAATGATTGGCTTTCACCTAAAAATACATCAATATGAAGTGCTCACTTCATTGGCAACAAAAAAATCAGAGAATCCTACACATCCATCATTATGTTCCTACAATTTTCCCTGGTGAAGAAAACAATCCACAAAAATATATACAAATATAGAAAACATACATAAATAGAATGAATAAAACGTATACTTTGAAAACATAATACATTTAATAAATGAAAACGTTATTCAGAAAATATTTTACGTTATTTTCACGTCGTAAACAATGGAAATTTTTGTCTGTGCTACAATTTTACCAATGATCACTGTCTCATTTTTCTCATCTGTTTTCTCTTCAACATCTAACACGTAGCCAGCCTCGAAGAGCTTTTGACCTTTTAATACGTTTTGGTCACACAGTTGATCATTATTAATTGATCTGAACCCATATTTTGTAATTTTAATCATGATATAAAATTATTTTGATTCTTGTTTACATTCTTGATAGCACGATGACAGATCTGATAAGTTTCTTTTTCTGTCCGCATAGTGTCGCTTCTGTTGCTTTAGTGCTGCCGCCTATAGTTACTGCACGTTCCCTATTGTCTAACGCTTCTGACGCTTGCCTTCGCTTTCACCGTCTCTTTCTGTCATCATCTTATACCGTTTGACAGAAAGAAATAGTGATAGCGAAGGCAAGCGACAGAAGCGTTAGACAATAAGGCTGCAGGCCCCCACGACTTCAATTTTATTCGATGATGTATTTAAAGTTCCTAATTAGCACTGAGCCCGCGCGGGAACTACGCTCCAAGTCCTCTCATTCTGAGAGGAGGCCTGTGACCTGCAGTGGAACGTATATAGGCTGAAATTATAACAAAAAAAATTTGTTGTACCCTATTTTCGCTTACGAAAATTTCAAGTTTAAAAAAATATATAATATTGTTAAAATTTTCACTGTAAAAAGCGGTTAACGTCGGAAAAATTACGCCTTTACTTGAATGAATAAACACGCGCCACTTGTTTAAATAGGCAGGGTAACTAAGTGTAGGGAATATGGAACACGAATGTTCGTGTAAAATGTGGGTTAATATTTGTAGTACCCACTAACTTGCATGCATTTGCCGTAATTATATTGGTTTAAGTAACATTTAAAATGCTTTTATGTTACAGGCTTGTATTTTTCACTTCTTACAGTTCTAATCACCCTGATTGATTTAGATGTTATTTTACGAAAGTCAATGTCAATATAATAGAACCTGTTATCTTGTATCTCCACAACCACAACTGCAAGACAGTGCACACATGCAACTTATTTAATTCTCCTCCACATCAACATAAATCAATATATGATGAAATACTTTCATCGGACTTGTTAACTTCGATATTTCACATCATGATCTCGAAACCTATTTGACACTTAACAGTTTGTTAGCACTTAGCTATTGCCGGCGACTCCGTCTGCGAAGAATAGGGGTATACAAAAAATAGCCTACGACCTATATTCTCAGATCTACCGAATATAGACAAAAAATTTCACAAAAATCGGTCAAGCTGTTTCGGAGGAGTTCGATAACAAACACCGTGACACGAGATTTTTATATATTAGACTGGCTGTTGCCCGCGACTTTGTCTGCGAAGAATAAAAGGTAAGGGTATAAAATACAGCCTAAGACATATTCTCAGAGACACGAGAGCTGTTGCCCGCGACTCCGTCTGCGTAGAATAGGGGTATGAAAAATATCCTACGACCTATTTTCAGACCTACCGAATACGGAGACAAAAGTTTCATAAAAATCGGTCAAGCCGTCTCGGAGGAGTTCGATAACAAACACCGTGACACGAGATTTTTATATATTAGACTAGTGGACCCGACAGACGTTGTCCTGCATGAACCTAGATACCGACTGCAGCGCCATCTGCCGGGCTGATTTGTGAATCTAAAACATCCAGGGCGCCACCCAAACGCATACAAAAAAAATCATTCAAATCGGTCCAGCCGTTTGAGAGGAGTTCAGTGACGAACACACGTACAGTGGAATTATATAAAGAAGATTTTAAGGATTGGTGGATTGCTAACAATAAAACAATGCTCACCCACGCTATCACACCTATCTTCCGGTAGATAATAAGCCAGGCCGTATATAATCATTAGCTGTTAATTATGAGGCAGCGTCTCGGCACTTGGGTCATTTCTCAGGTCAGGAAACATTACGTTAATGGTCGACAGACAATGTTTCTATGTTTGCTATAATAGGCAAGGCTTCGCTTTTGGGTATGTAAGAAAAAGGCTACTTTTTAGAGTTCTGTACCGGAAAAGGAAAAAAGGAACCTTTAAGAGTTTTACCCTTCGACTATCAGGACTCTTTTTTTCTTCGTAGAGGTATAGAGTTGATACTAAAATCAAATACTTAGGCCCGCATTCCCTTGGAGCTGTAAAAAAGTAAGTTTACTCGATCAAAAGATACAACTTTGTATATTCAGTCAAAAACCGGGGAAATAAAAATTAATACAGTAAGTACTTCTCATTGACATAGAATTATGAAATTCGACATGAAGAGGAAGTCTTAGTGCTCAAATGAAGGAAAAATCCTGAATATTACTGATTCACAAAAAATAGTAGATTGATCAACAAGGAAGGAAAATAACCAATATCACACGAGGTTACTTGACACCCGAGCACAGCCGAGCGTGGGTGGCAATATTTCGAGGGTGATATTGGTGTTTTTCCCGAGTTAAACACTCTGTTTTTGAAAGTAAGAAAATATAAGTATACATAAATAAAAATGTCTAAGCCGGTCAATATAATCGTTCTAAAATATTTCAATAGAGTTTATTGTTAAGCAATAATTAATTTAACAAAATTTAATATATTCAATATAATAATCAATGAAAACAGTAGATAAAGTAGGAATTTTAGTAAATTTATTTGTAAAATAAGTAAATAACCAATTTGAACCAAGGAGTTAAGCTGTATAGCGATAGGCTGTGTGGACAATAACATTGTCGTTTACCGTGTTTTTTTCTAAACATTTTCTAACTTTTCTGGTTTAAGTCACTAAATAAGAAACTAATGTAAATTAATAATTTAATTTAATAATATTTCACTGGCATTATAAAATTTGTAATATGATTAATTAAGAAAAAAAAACTCAATACTGAATTATTCCATGTATATGCCGTAATGCTTGGCTGAATGCGTATGTGTTCCATTGACAGCCAATGCCTTTATTTTTTTTAATTCATATCTACCCTAGGGAAGAAAATAATAGTTATCCTCCCGTATGTCAGATATGATTTGCCTCACTTTCCGAGTATGAGAGATGAAATAGTAGATTATTCAACAAGGGAGGAAAATAACTAATATCACACGAGGTTACTTGACATCCGAGCACAGCGAGGGTGGCAATATTTCGAGGGTGATATTGGTGTTTTTCCCGAGTTGAACACTCTGCTTTTCATTTCGACTACAAGGAAAGTAAGAAAATATAAATATAAATAAATAAAAATGTCTAAACCGGTCAATATGATCGTTGTAAAATATTTCAATAGAGTTTATTGTTAAGCAATAATTAATTTAACAAAATTTAATATATTCAATATAATAATCAATGAAAACAGTAGTTAAAGTAGGTATTTTAGTAAATTTATTTGTAAAATAAGTAAATTACCAATTTGAACCAAGGAGTTAAGCTGTATAGAGATAGGCTGTGTGGACTTACAACATTGTCGTTTACCGTGTTTTTTTTCTTAATATTTTTTAACTTTTCTGGTTTAAATCACTAAATAGGAAACTAATGTAAATTAATAATTTAATTTAATAATATTTCACTGGCATTATAAAATTTGTAATATGATTAATTAAGAAAAAAAAACTCAATACTTAATTATTCCATGTATATGCCTTTATTTTTTTTAATACATATCTACCCTAGGGAAGAAAATAATAGTTATCCTCCCGTATGTCAGATATGATTTGCCTCACTTTCCGAGTATGAGAGATGAAAAATATTTTTTCCATGCACTATAAAATAAAAAGTTATTTTCTGCTGGTTTTAAAATCTTTACAGGACCCTCAGTGGGATTCTCTGAGTCAAGTAAACGACGAAATCTTTGGAAAGAAGTTAAAAATATCTGAGAATGTTTTTTGTAACCTTTTTGTTACTCAAACAAAACTTACGTAGGTATCTATTGTACAATTTAGAAACACTATAACAGCATAAAAGTTATTTTTATTTAGTTGCCTACTAAGATAAAGCTTAAAATTAGCCTAATTTCTTCTAACCTTTGTTTAGACCACCATAACAATTTTATAACTTCAGAACTAGGTGCTTTACAAAAATCTCATTCATTGGCCTACCCATTGATATCATCAATCAGAGAGCATACTATCACATCCGACTCCAAAGAGACGTGTGAGAAGCGCTCCCGAGGGAAATGCAACGTGATTGTTGAATTTTCGCAAATGGTTGCCCCGTCTCGTGCAGTGACAACCGGGGGACACCGGGACTCTGCCATTTACCCCGGTTGAAATTTACACCTGGTGGATTATTTTTAAACTAGACTATCTAAGGCAGCGGCAAAATTAGTCGATTACTTTTTTACTTGGACTCATATTGGGATATTAACACACGTTACAATATGTGATTGTAAAGCGACAAGGCACAAAAGTGTGCCGTTATATATAATGCTGTCTACACCAGTGAGATTAAATGAACAGTACCTCTACCATGAGTTACACTAGTTTACAGTGACCGTACTCGCTAGCGACGGCGTAAATGATTTGTATGGAGAATTGTACTTCCGTAAGTGACCGCTAGAGGCGCTGTACACAATTCTCCATACAAATCATTTACGCCGTCGCTAGCGAGTACGGTCACTGTAAACTAGTGTAACTCATGGTAGAGGCACTGTAATAGTGAAATTTATTCGGAGTAGATAGGGTAAGGTAAACGTGCCAATGCTCGACACCTCAACGCCCAGTAGATGACACCCATCTGTCACTTCACTTACTTGACATAAGATTGAAAGAGCCATGTATTGGATCAGTGTCGAGCACAGGGACGTTTTACCTTAATTGAGAATTTTTAAAACGAAGATATTATTATTTCTTTACAAACACTGTGTTAATCAACAACTGAATTTTATTGTAAGTAAGTACTTACTTAACATACGGAAAGTAGCATCTTACTAATATTATAAACGGGAAGTTTGTATGGATGGATGGATGTGTGGATGTTTTTAAACGGTTTAACGGATTCTGGTGAAATTACACATAGATAGTTTATAGGTATAACCTGGATTAATTATATAAAATACTTTTTTTCTAGAAAATTGCGTAGTTCCCGCGGGATAGTGATAGACGAATTCTTTGCAGACGGAGTCGCAGGCTGCTACTAGTACAGAATAAAATGTTTAAAGGCAAGAAGGAATCAGTACTTTGAATCAATGTGTACCACCCCCCCACGCTACCTACCCCTCTCTTATATATACTATACTATATACTAAAGCTACCTACCTATATAGATCTACCTCCTATATATTTCTACCTATATTCCTACATCACTTTATATATAACTACCAATATATCTCTAAGAAGACCTACCTAGGAAAGCCTACCTATATAAGCGAACCTATAGCACCTAATTTTTTCTAAAAATAGTCCTTAAAATACCTAGTTCCAACTCAAGCTGATTTACCTTGTTTAAGTCACAAAATTGGCCTGTGATCGTTAGTGGTCTACGTAATGAGGATCCTACATTGAGTCCGAAGAATAACCCGACAGTTCTTTTTTTGTATGTATGGGTAGTAGTTAACTGCTATATAATTCAAGTTTATAATGAAGATATGGTTAGGATGGATAATTTTAAAGAAAGTAATTGCCTATAGTTAATAAAATTCATTGAGGAAGATGAATAGTTGAAGTAGGATAATTAGGCTGTTTGTAGATTCAAGTAATTGTATATAGTTTTAAGTAATTGTATATAGTTTTGAGTAATTGTATATAGTTTTGAGTAATTGTATATAGTTAATAAAACCTGTAGAGATGTCAAAAGAGGAATGGTTGAAGAAAGATAATTGTCTGTAGTTTTATTAATGTCATATGTCCATAGTCTGTGTCATGTACTTGTAGGCAAGGAATTTTATATTGCGGCTATGGTTGAGAGCCCACTCCCCGCTCTCAACGGTGGTGTTCGGCACCATACTTGGACTCCAAAAGAACCTCCCCCGCATGAACTCAGAAGGAGTATACTACCTTTTCCTTGTTTAGGTAATGAATGCATTACCTTAAGTAAATGAGAGGACATTTCAAAGGGATATTAGTTACAGTCTGTGGCCGTTCTTGGGTCCAACCTGTGATCATATTGCCTCTGCAATAGCTAGCCGAAACTTCGGTAGTAATTGTAGACTTCGATGAATGATCATAATGACTATTGAGTAGCTACCAGATCCTTTGGTACCAGTAAGCCACTAACTTGCATCTGCCTCAGTTATAGTCAGAATGACGGATTGTAAAATAAGTATTTGGTAAGCTTTTACCATTTAGATTCAGTAAGTATAACTAGCCACCACAGGACCAGATAATCCAAGGTTATTTCACCAGGGACGACCGCCGACTTCAAAGGAGATTCTACTTTTCAGCAAATAAATATTCATAGTGAGTTTGTTGAGTTTTATTTTTACTCACTTAATTGAGTCTACTAGGGTTTACTAGATAGGACATTTGGATGAAAGGGAAACCCTGAAATCTTTCATCCGTCGGAAAGTCTAGAGCGTCAAAGTCAAAGTCAGTCAATGCCTCAGGCATTAGTAGTTATGTCATCAAATGTAGCCCTTTCCCACAACTCAAAATAGCTCAATGAAGAACTGCCATGTTTAGGTAGTAGTATCAAGTAAGTCAGAAGGCATAGTAATGCCCTCCTACATCAATTAGTATAATGACGAACAGCAGGTAGTATTTAGTTAATGGTAATAGTATTAGATGGCATATCTCAGCCCTCCAACATATTATAGTATAATGAAGAACTGATGATAGTTAATGGTAATAATAATAAGTATGTCAGGTGGCATATTTCAGCCCTCCGACTCACTACAGTATAATGAAGAACTGAAGATAGTTAATGGTAATAACACCTATCCCCGAAGAACCTATCCTAACAGCTAAACTATCCATCTATTCTACACGAAATTGAAAAGCTAGGAATCCGGATTCCACATTTACAACTACCGCGGGGCCCCTCTCCAACTGATAAGAGAGGGCCTATCCTAAGCTAATGCCTACGTTGAGTGGGTTGGCTCAAGACTTACTTTCTATACCCGTGTGCTACTGGTACCCTTCTGAGGGGATTGGGATAGAAGAATACCAGTGTGTAATATATATATAAATAGATAAGCGGACTAGGTAGATGATGAGGTTGAAACACCGGTTATGGCGCTCCAAACCCTTCAACACCCAGGGAGAACTTAGGTCCGACTCTTGAGTTATAATACAGACCCCCACCCATCTCCAAGAGGTGGTAAATTTACACTAAAACGCCTCCGAGATGGGCTAATCGGTACGTTAACACCGCAGGGTTTCAGGACTATCCCTTCTCAGAGTCCAGCTATTACTTCAGCTGATGCTCGAATAGGTTCTCCAACACTAACTCAACCTAGCCCCTACACTGACCCCGCAAAATCCACTAAACCCCAATTTAACTATCACACAGCTATGTAGTTATCCAAACGATGAGCATTCCATCGCCATGTTCTGGCAATAAATACGCAAAGCCAGATAACCACACTAAACCCCTCCACATTAACTATCACAAGAAACTAACAAATAAATACCCATACGAAGTTCCCGCAAAATCCCGCTACCCCATCTTAACTATCAGCAACTATGTAATTATCCGACAATGAATATTCCATCACCATATTTGGCAATAAATACACAAAGCCGGGCAATCACAAAAAAAAAACCCCCATTAACTAACACAAGAAACATTTAAACACCCAATAAAAGAAACACGATAAAAGAAAACACAAGTGAAAACACAATAAAGTAAGAGAAAATACGGTAAAAGTCACGATAAAAATGATACCTCAAACACACTGGGAGAACCGTTTCCGAGCCCGTGGCAAAGACGAAGAACCCGTTCTCTGTCCGCGCGTTGCCTTTTATACGCCATCTACCGTCCCAATAGCGAACTAAGCGCACTTAGCCCAAGCAATCCCATTGGAGCATTTGGAGCACTTGGTCCATTCAGACCATATGGTGCACACGGAGCACTAGGTGCAAAAGGGGCCCGAATAACTGTGGAAAGGTCGTATCTCGAGCGCGTGCCTCCAGTCTACCCGACAATTCTCATTCCGAACTCGATACTGAAATAGCTTCTAAGCTTTTCACTTAAGGTGCAGATTTGCCTGTTTTACCTCCAAATTGGGTCAGCCAGTTTGTTGGCAAAATTACAGGTATGCCGTCTAGTAAGCGAAAGTGTTGCATCATCTTCATCATCATCATCATCATCTCAGGCCTTTCCTCAAGTAAAAAGGTTACAAATGAGGATTTTCCGAATGTAATTGTTAATTAGCCTTATTAACATTGTTGTCGTCAGTCCCACATTCCCAAATAAGCTTCATACAGGCCTATTCTTACAATAAAAGGTTCAGTATGCAAATAGGTAGTTTGTGATCAATGAATTAAGAATAACATCGCCCTATTGACGTATGAAACAATTTTATTAGCTATTTTGAATATATATTATTAACTAATATACCTAAAACTATGTTTATATAAGATGGAACATTACAGATGGATGTCTGTACTGTTACAAATGGAGGTTAACTTTGAGCCATTTTTTTTAAAACCACTAATCTATATATATAAAATTCTAAACTGACTGACTGACTGACTGACTGTTGATATATCAACGCACAGCCCAAACCACTGGGCCTAGAGATTCCAAATTTAGCATGTAGGTTCCTTATAAGGTCTAGGGGTGCACTAAGAAACGATTTTTCAAAATTCACTCCCTAAGGGGGTGAAAAGGGGGTCCAAAGTTTGTATGGGGAAACAAGATTAGTTCGACTATTTTATTCGAAACTTCACAGAAGTACTCCTAATGGTAAATGAGTAAACACGTGTTTCAGGTTTTTTGAGAATTCAACCCTTAAAAAGGGGGAAAGGGGTAACAAAGTCTGAAAATCAACATGTTGTTTCTATGGTTTATCGGGTCGCTGGTTATGAAAACAACAACGGTTTTAATATCCGACGTGGCGGACGTAAAATACCATCTCCCTGGATGGGGTGCGATGGGGTTGAAATGTCTAAATAAACTAAATGACTGTTGATATATCAACGCACAGCCCAAACAACTGGATCTAGAGATTTGAAATTTTACACATAGATACCTTATACAATGTAGGCATCCACTAAGGAAGGATTTTTGGGAATTCCCACGGGAACGGGAAAAAATGGTATTTATAAATTCGATTCCGAGTGACCCTATCTCAGTAACTATAATAACTAGACTCTTCAAATTTGATACACAAGTAGGTATTATATTAGTTAAAACATTAATTTCAGGATTTTTCAAAATTCCCACGGGATAAGAAAAAAACGGGATTTATATATTCAGTTCAACGGGATCCTATGAACTATAATTACTAGACTCTTCAAGTTTGACATAGAAGTAGGTAATTATAATAGTAAAAAACTGTTTTAAGGATGTTTGGAAATTCTCACGGGATAAGGAAAACACGGGATTTTTCGTTTTACTGGTCGTAGAAAGCTGAAATTCGGCATGTAGGATGCTTAGGGAGTGTAGAGGAGGATTGAGAGAGGACTTTTCAAAATTCCCACGGGAACGGGAAAAACATAATTTTTCGTTTTACTGGTCATAGAAAGCTGAAATTCGGCATGTAGGTTGCTTAGGGAGTGTAGAGGAGCATTAAGAGAGGATTTTCCAAAATTCCCACGGGAACGGGAAAAAACGGGATTTTTCGTTTTACTGGTTGTAGAAAGCTGAATTCGGCATGTAGGTTGCTTGGGGAGTGTAGAGGAGCATTGTGAGAGGACTTTCAAAAATTCCCACAGGAACGGGAACGGGAAATTGCGTCTGGTAGACATCATCTCATGTAGATGAGCTGATGATGGAAGGTAAAACTCCTTAACGGTTAGGAGTTGAGGATATTTTTTCAAATATTATAGGTACGTATAGACCGATAGTTGTATTCTTTCAGTTTATCCGGGTGAGCTGATGATGGAAGGTTAAACTCCTTAACGGTTAGGAGTTATAGGAATTTTCTTTAAATACCATATGCACGTATAGACCTTTAGTTGTATTCTTTCTGGTTATTCAGATGAGCTGATGATGGAAGGTATAACTCCTTAACGATTAGGTCACACAACACCATAACAAAATACTACAATATGTATAATATCAATGCTAAGTAGGTACACAGCGCTTCCAGTTACTCAAGTTTCCGTAGAAGGTAAGAAAACCTGAAGTTTAGTCGGGCTTGCTTGCTCGCTTACTTGCACGCTTTCTTGCACACTTGCTTGCTTGCGTGCATGCATGCTTGCTTGCATGCATGCTTGCTTGCATGCTTGCATGCTTGCTTGCTTGCCTGTATGCTTGCTTGCTTGATATCTTGGTTCTTTGAAATACTCATGGTACACGCGAGCGAAGCCGCGGGCAAAAGCTAGTCTATATATATAAAATTCTAAACTGACTGACTGACTGACTGTTGATATATCAACGCACAGCCCAAACCACTGGACCTAGAGACTTGAAATTTTGCACATAGATACCTTATACAATGTAGGCATCCACTAAGGAAGGATTTTTGGGAATTCCCACGGGAACGGGAAAAAACGGGATTTATATAATTCGATTTCGAGTGACCGTATCTCAGTAACTATAATAACTAGACTCTTCAAATTTGATACACAAGTAGGTATTACAATAGTTAAAACATTAATTTCAGGATTTTTCAAAATTCCCACGGGATAAGGAAAAAACGGGATTTATATATTCTGTTCAACGGAATCCTATAAACTATAATTACTAGACTCTTCAAATTTGGCATAGAAGTAGGTAATTATAATAGTAAAAAACAGTTTTAAGGATTTTGGAAATTTCCACGGGATAAGGAAAAAACGGGATTTTTCGTTTTACTAGTTGTAGAAAGCTGAAATTCGGCATGAAGGTTGCTTGGAAAGTGTAGAGGAGCATTGTGAGAGGAATTTCCAAAATTCCCACGGGAACGGGAAAAAACGGGATTTATATATTCGATTCCGAGTGACCTATCTCAGTACCTATAATAACTAGACTAGACTCTTCAAATTTGATACACAAGTAGGTATTACAATAGCTAAAACATTAATTTCAGGATTTTTCAAAATTCCCACGGGATAAGGAAAAAACGGGATTTATTTAGATATTCAGTTCAACGGTATCCTATGAACTATAATTACTAGACTCTTCAAATTTGGCATAGAAGTAGGTAATTATAATAGTAAAGAATAGTTTTAAGGATTTTCGGAAATTCCCACGGGATAAAGAAAAAACGGGATTTATCGTTTTACTGGTCGTAGAAAGCTGAAATTCGGCAAATAGGTTAATTGGGGAGTGTAGAGGAGCATTGAGAGAGAGGACTGTCCAAAATTACCACGGGAACGGGAAAAACGGGATTTTTCGTTTTACTGGTCGTAGAAAGCTGAAATTCGGCATGTAGGTTGCTTGGGGAGTGTAAAGGAGCATTGAGAGAGAACTTTCTGAAATTCTCACGGGAACGAGAAAAACGGGGTTTTGCGTTTTACATAATTTCAACGCAATAGTAAAACTTAGACCGCGTTAATTCCAATGGCCAAAGTTAGCTTTCTGGGCCAAAGTAACCCTACGGTAAATACCTAATAAAAGTTACCAATAAAAATAATTATAACATGTAATGAAACCAAACAAATTTATAATCAAGCAAACCGTAAGTTAGACAGTAATACTTTCAGAGGACGTCCGAAATTTTATAACATACGCCGACAAGACGAGCTCAGACATCATTAGTACACGTAGGTATTTATTTTTCTGTCCTCAAAATAGATAACGGTTCAAGCTTTTTATCAAAGCAATCTTATTTAACTATCTTTTTTCTGAATTCTGTCAGTAACGTAAGATAAATAATAACGCGTATTACTTCCAACAACTTGCTCTGAAAAATGTATCTACGCTACGAATATCTTTGACAAGGGCAAACCAATTCATAAACCATACGCGTCTCTCGTTACATATGTATGGCCCTTGAATTTTTGTTACTCATCCGCTAACCTGACCGGGCTGTCCACTTAACTTGAATAATGATGTGTGAGGAAAAAGGATCGGAGAGGTGAACCGGCAAAATGCCCGGGGTCGCGCAATCTGCGCTCCCTCCCAAAAACGAATACATAATCTTTAGTATTTCACTTTAATCTAAGTTTCATGTTATTTTCTTTTGGCTTCGTAAAACTTACAAAAAATCCTCAAGACGCTTTCTCCTCTATTCTTCTGAAGGCAAGAAATCCACACAAAATAACCTAAAGATACCTAACGATTTTAGTCTCTAAACGGCTTAAGGTGAATAACCTGTTTTATGTAGTAGTGCACAGAATCGATATGGATCCGCTTTAATTTTTAAATTTGGAACGTCAATTTGTTGCTAGGTACTACAACAGGTCATTTAGGTAGGGTCAAGTGCAAAAATAAGTATCTATTCGAACCACTCAAAAATATGTTACTACGGCCTTATTGCGTCGGAATAAGAGTCTGTGGTACTTATTTTTGAAACTTTCATTAAGTACATATTTTTACACTTGACACACCTACCTACTTGAGTTTTTCACCGAAAGTACAATTTTGCCAATTTTTTTATTTTACTATATTCACCATCATCATCATCGCAGCCTATATACCTACGTCCCACTGCAGGGCACAGGCCTCCTCTCAGAATGAAAGGGCTTGGGCCGTAGTTCCCACGAGGGCCCAGAGCGTATTGGGAACTACATTAAATGTCTTAAAATAAGGCTATAAGGCTCTGCAAAATATTAACTAAAGTAACGATTTTTCACATATGACAATGTTAGTTGCTGCGGTCGATTCATAGATATGTGCTCCCACCAGAAGAATTTCGCATTGCAGTCGCTCAGACACAAATCGTCAGGTATTAAAGATTTGCGTAACCAGATGAACGAAGGGCTTAACTGTTTATAATAAAGGCAGTAAATACAGTGCAACGTCAAAACCGCATAACAGAGATATGAAAGTGTGTAGCAGCCGGCGACGTGTACATGCGGCTTGCGGTGCGTAACCCCGTGGAAAGAAAACGGCTTTCTTTACGAGCTATTTCGCTGAGCCAATATTTCTCCGCGACAGAGCGCGCCATCATAAAATAAAACGAAAAATTCCAACGTACTGCCACAGCCGCCATGAAAATCATAAGGGGCCAGATTTTTATTGACATCGGTGAGAGCAGCTCCACTTTGAAAATTGTCTAATTAATCTGTATGCCTACGTATGAGCAGCTAGGTACATCATAAAATGTCACGTCTTTTGTCGCGGAAAATCATCCCTGCTGCTCGTGGCATCTTTTTGTATGGTGCTCTCTTTTTTAACATTATGTATTTGGCACCGCTAAACTTTTTCGTTATCTTCTATTCTAAGTCTAATTTTCAAGAAGTGCCCTAGATATACTATTTCAAAGGTAAGCAGGTATCATATATAAATACTTACGTATAATGATCAATATGAAATCAGAGAAGATGGATGCCTGTTATGCTATTCATCCGGCCCATTAACAAGCCACTGGCACAAGCAAAACCATTTTAGAGGACTCGTGAATATTCATGTTGGGGCTAGGAGCTAGCGCAAAACAGTCTTTAGGACTATTCGCATGACATAGTCACCTACCTATAGATACCATGCCGAGTTAGACGTATTGCTGCAAATCACTTAAACTATATTTACTATAGTTATTATGGTCCGTTTTGCCACAGTTAAGTTCCTGTTATTTTATACGTTAGGACATATTTATGATGCTGTCTCTTTGAATCGTGTAAACAGAGACGGTATCAACATATTCGTATATCTGTCACGTTGAGGGACCTTAACAGACAAGTGTAAACAGGCTATTAATATATTATATTCATATAAAAAATCACTGTGACTTAAAAGCCATTCGTAGTAGTTCTGTGCTCTATTTATGTTAAATGGCATTTCGTTCGTTAGTTATCCTTATAAAATGTATAAAATGTGCCACAATGCACAAAACGCAACACAGACCTCAGTTTTCCCCATAACGTTTAAATTTCTAACAAAAACACGTGAAGGACGTCGTATAGAGTCACTTGATATTTATATTGTGCGCCAGAGTCTCGTACGACAAATGCTTGACAAAATACTCTGCCAATTGTGTCGGAGTGCCGCCCTCAATTGTTCGAGATGAAAAATGGCCTATTCGGATTGTTCGCGAACAAATGCGTGCCGTGCGGGTCATTACGCTTTGTTTTAGGAGTAAGTACGACAAAAAATTCACTGTGAAAAGCTAAAATTTTTGCTTCCGCCCTCTTGAGTTGCGAGGAAGCCGTGTTTAAACTACGGCCAATTGTTTTGCGCTGGAATATTTTGTTTTCTGCATGGAGTGTTATTCAGGCGGGTTTTAATAAAAAAACTTTAGGGCGCAAACATTGTTTAGTTAAGTCCACAAAATCGCATAATACAGCGTTATATTATTAGATTCCTTTGTTCCCTGTTATAAAAGCCTTCACATGTCTAATAGGAACACCCACACAACGTTCTGTTCATCCGAGCAATAATACAATCTTACAATTTATACTATATCTCGTTCCATAAGGTCAGGGGATTTTATGTCAAAGGGAGAAAGAAATCTTGTGAAAATAGTCAATAATAAGAAAAAATGAAAATCGTCGATGGAAATCATAACAGAAGAGATTTTACTACCCGACATCCGATTGGAGTGGGACGGCGACGATTGTTTCAGCCCTCGCGCAGGATAGAGACGAGGCGATAATAACAATCTCGTCACTTCCTCAATCTTAACTTCTTCAATATTTCCTGAACCGATCCGCAATAAAATTCTATCCAACGGAGTATTTTTATACGACAGAAATTCAAACAAGTATTTGCACAAAGCTACGATGTCATTTGAGTTCAATAACTTTCAACATTTTCCCAAATTATACACAGAAATAAAATATTCAAAGGAAATGTTAATAAATGTGAATGCTACTTATGCCTATAGGTAATTTACGATCAATATTTGCTATTATACAACTACTATAGATTAAACGTACACACTTATTCTCGTGGTAACAAAGCAGATACCAGAGCCAACAATAGTTACCTGTTACCCCCCGAATGAGTCGCCGGCCGGCGCGCCGTCGCCCCCGCTGTTTACAAGTCACCTTTACGGGCCATGTAATTACTCCCATCCCCATTGTAACACAATCACCGCGCTTTATAACGCCTTGAGATATTTATTCGCGACCTACTTTAATTACATCAAATATTCCCTTTGTCAGAACAAATGAAAGCACGGACGAAAGCGTCGAGTTACAAGTCGAATTCGTGTAAGTACCAAGTTTATTTGTAAGAACAAAGAACTTCAAACCCTTAGAACGTATAGTTGGCATATCAGACAAAGTTACAGTGAAGCTTCATATTTACTTATTTATTAACCTGCTTGAGCCGTACCTAAGATTATATCTCCAAACTCGAACACCTGAATCCAATGTTTGTGTCGCTACAGACTTATAAACTCATCATTTCAAAGTTATCGGAAGGGATGAGTGGTAATTAATTAATTAAGCTAGCCCTTAGCGACGTCTCCCCGAGGATCCATTACTTAATTAGCATTACTCATGCTAGCACCGATTCGGACCAGGCTTGGCCTTCACTCGCCCCGCCAGTGATTATAAAACAACTGATTTAATCTCAGTATTACATACCTATCCTATCTGTGTTGTATGCTACATTTTCAATACTAATGTACATTATACTGATGGGCACCTATAAAAAATAGTTAAATAGCTGTATGTATGAAAGTTTGTGAACCAGCTTACCAAAATATTATGTAGCTAGCTGTTGAACGCGGTAATACTTACCTAGTCGCAGAAAGGAACACCATCCCGGCATTATTCAGGGCAGACTTTACTAATGCATTTTATGGTCCTGAGTAATATTTACGAGGCCCAGGTGAACGCAAAAAACGAAGGTAAGCACCTCATCGGGGCTGATTTTAATATATAAGTTTTAGGAGAAAGGAAAAGACGTCCGAATCGGGAGTTAATCCCATGGAAACGAGGTAATATTAAAACAATATTTAAATTTTAGAAACACATCTAAATTTACAGTTGGGTAATATTCAATTATAGGTTTAATTTTTTTATTTAATAAGTTGTTCGCTAATAGGATCTGATGATTATTTCGTTTTGCGCGTGTATCGTAATTGCTTGTTATCTTTATTTTGGCACCCAAGATTTTTAGAAGCCATTGCATAATCCCCGTATTAAGAGTTATGCGTGGCGGGGGATTTGAAACGTGTTTTCCCCTATTTTCAGGGGCCTCGCCGTCGCGTCGCTATCCTCGGGGATTCCGTTCCGAAAAACCTCCATAAATATTTCTTACAGTGTTTGTATCTTCCACGGAGTATCGTTAGCACAATTCCCTTTTTTCCTCGTTACGGGTCTGGCATCTGCTCCCAGAAACTATAAATAAGTACTAATAATATGCTTTACTACAGGTATAATGGCATTCTTCTAGAAATTAAGAATTTATATTATTCTATGAAATCTAAAGTTTTCCACAATTCGATAAAGATCTATTTATAAAACTTATACACCATGGGAACGAGATATGCGACAGAATTAAACTACGTATTTCTGATGATATTACTAGCATATAATGTTAATAAACATAGGTCCAATTAATTAATTAATTTATTTTGTACCAGAAATTAATTAAGTTAAAATAACTTAATTAATTTCTGGTACAAAATAAATTAATTAACTACATTGCTTCATTGTAAAAATCTTTCCCTAGCCGAGAAAGTTGATGACGATGATAAATAAAACATTTATCTCAAAAATACCTTTTTGTTACCAAACGTTTTACAAATTTAAAAATACTGGCCAGTAAATTTACATTTCTTGCTTCTTATATAATTATTATAAATTATTAGGGCGTTTTATACTTGAGATTTTTAAACTTGAAAATTGTTAAAAAAAAACTAATATCTCGAAAAGTAAGCATTTTACGACTATATGTTATACCACTCTTTTACTCCAATTAAGTTGTAGAATCGATAGTTCAAGTCTGTCACATAACTCGTACCCACGGTGTATATTAATAACTTAATCTTGAGCTATAAAAATCAAAAACTTAGTACGTACGTGATAAAAATAAAAAAAGTTGTAACAAACCCAGTGTACTGAAATTTAGCTGTAGGTACTTCGTGAAAAACATTTTTGAAGCGGAGCCAAAGTAGAATATCTAAGCAAACTTAATAAACATTTACTAACCTTAGATTTGTGTAAACTGTATTCGAGCGGCAATTGGTTGAAAAGTAAACAATCCCGGATAACAGCCGCGGGTCGATTACCCGCAGTCCTGATTGTCTCAATCCAGATCCATTTAATCACCGTTTTGGGTAAGCCTCATGCGTAATTAATAATTAGTACGCTTTACGCGGTACAGATAGCTTTGGTTTTTTTATTTTTCTTTTGCAGATACTTAAATGCTTTTTCAACTTTTATTCGTAAGTGTGACTAGACTAGGTAGGTACTGTAGATTTTAACGTCCCGTCCTAAGTTGTGTAATTGAATTTTAAAATGGTTTATGGGAATTATATCGTCAACTGCTTATAAAACCGCGTTGCAAGTTAATGAAAGAAGGTTTTTCGAGAGAGTGGTTAGGTACATACAGGTACGAATCTATCACGACTTTTTTTCGTACCATGAACGCTCGCCGCTTGTGCGTCTACGTAATGGGCTACGGCACGGCTACGGGCTACGGCGTAGAACATATTGAATCTAAGGGCCCTACTCTCTGTGAACTTCCTGTTATTTTATCAATCGAACAAAAAAACAAAGCGGCCATCATTATATTATTATATCGGTCACATAAGATGAGAAGAACATAAACAGACTGTGAAACCGTGGGTTAGTATTATGATAACTGGGGACAAAAAACGCTTAAATTCAATAATCCGATACTATTAAACGAGCAATATCTATTTAATTTAAAAATGTTTCTAGATCTCGAAAAGGGTTTTAACGAGTTCAAAGATTTTTTTATCGTGTTGAAGTTGAAGGGGGGGAATCGATGTAGCAATCAATGTCTGGGAAAACCAATTTTCGATTTTGCAAACACCGCACGAAGTCGCTCATACTGAAAAAAAAACAGGTAATTTAAGCAAATCTTATATTGCTTAGTTATTATATGTTTTGCGCGTGTAACGAGCATTGTTCAGTTGAGGTCGTGTTGATCTCTATTCTCATTTCATCACACGCTCAGGGAAAGAAGAAGGCAAGCAAAATGACGCGCGTTAAGACAATTGTGGTCGGCGAGTTAACCTACGAAGAAGGTGTTACAAACAAAAGCACTTACGTTTGCTCGCACAACGTCATTACGGTTTATCGCTACTTTGGACCAGGCCTAAAATAAATAGCCGCTATCAAAAAGCGATTACAGAAACTGTTCACAAGCTCATAAAATGACAAACATTGCGAAATCTCTGGTGTCAAAAGAAAATAAATGGGGAATCATTTTAAACGTTCCGAAGGAAATAAGAATAAGGGCGCGGACACGAAATATTCGACGAAATGGATGAAGCCGGCGCGCCCTCGTACTACATCAAAACAAAACACCACTGCGTTGTCAAATAAAACGTGACACCGCTTAGACTAGAGCATCAATCGTTCAATGTGCAAGTGCAAGTTATTCATTAGCTGTTTTTCCGTAATATAACCATAATCTTTCCACCCGGCCACGACTTGCGGCGAGCGTTTTCTCCGTTCATTGCGCGGTCGAGACGCTCGTCACATAGTGATTATCTGGCGGCACACGCAATGAACCCCCACACTATTAGGTTACACAAGAAAAAAAATCACCCCCACATTAAGTCTATGGGCGGTACCCTAAAAAATTTTTTTCCTAATTTTTATTCGGAGTATTTGCTACATATATCCCGGCAAAATTACAGCTCCCTAGCACTAATAGTCTTTAAGTTAAGCCGCGGACGGACGGACGGACAGACAGACGGACTTTAAAAGGTTCCGTGTTTGCCATTAGTTGGATTTGTGTAGTATTTTTGGCATCCTTTGGTATTTTTGGTATCCTAGTAGTTTGACCTATTGCCACTCAAGAAGAGGATAGCAGGTTCACACCCGGACTCGCACCTCTGAGTTTTTCGAAATGTATGTGCAAAGTTACATTAAATACCATGAGCTTTACAGTGAAGGAAAACATTCTGAGGAAACCTGCATACATCTGCGAAGAAATTAAATGGTGTGTGTGAGGGTCTGCACTGGGCCCGAGTGGCAACTACGTCCCAAGCCCTCTTATTCTGAGAGGAAGCTTGTGCTCAGCAGTGGAACGTATAAAGGGTTAGATGATGATGATGATGATCTTTAATAATAAATAAAACTCTTATTTGCTTTTTAGTTAGTTACCTACCCTGTTTGTAGTATTGGATATTTTTATGAAGGATTTTATTGCATATTTTCCGAAGGTATCGAAATTTGAGCTTAATTGACAGTTTACTCCGTTCCCGTTTATGTGTTCAGCAAAACATCTGGCTCGTTGATTGCCTACGTTTTTATGCGCACTTAGAACCCGAACATTGCTCCCGGGAAGGCAGTAATAATGCAATCACAAAGCACATTCATTGCCTCGCAGTAATTTATATTTAAATCCAAAAGGTGCCTTTACGATGGAAGAAAAGTAAATTTATGACGGGAACGGTCAATTCCCACACCTTACCTATATTATATTAGGTACTTAGTTTTGCATCGTTAACTCATGCTAATAATTCAAGAACGATCTCATGGCAACTTCTCGTTATCAATCTTGGTGGGTACTCCTTATTTCGCATAACATTAACTGTCATAATAATAAATTAGCTTAACACATTTGGCATAACATTCAACTGACATAATACTTAATAACATTTATTTAGCATAACTAATAATTAATAACTTTAACTGTCATAAAATGAATTAACATAATTTTATCAAGTGAGCGAATTATATGGGCCAGGATAAAACCGACTAGGTTAGGTTAGGTCCGATGTTGTTTTTTTTTTTTAACAGCCCGATAATAGACATTTTCACATAGTAGTTCGTGTCTCAGATATAATTAAGTAAATATATTTTAATAAGTACCTAGTTATGCAACGTAATGTTGTACTTATTACATTTTATGCCAAGTCATCGTTATGACAATTTACATTATGAGCAATAACATTATGGACATTCAGTTATGCGATTAATGTTATACTAATTAATAATTAGGTATGCTAAAAAACGTTATAATAACAGTAATAATTTATTTCGAACACATTTCCATAGATGGTTAATAGTAACTACATTATTCACTAAGTTAATAAAATTTAATTTGAATTATTTAATTACTAATTAAATAAATTAATTTAGTTATGCCAATTTGAATTAGGAATATGTCCTTATGCGAATTAATATACATAGAACTTGTCAACTTAATAGCCAAATCTTTAAATAGGATTTTTTAACCCAGAATTTTCTGCTGTCTATACTTTTTTACTGTATTTCGTATTAATATTTATAGTCATCCAACCTGCATTATGTGTAGCAAATAAGTATATGCGATCACTAGAAATGGGTCAAATTTATCTCGCAAGATTTGACTACCGACAAAGAGACACCGAGTCGGGTTAAAACGGAATTTTTATCATTACAATCATTGATGATGATGATGATCCGATCCGGCCGGTTTCGACCATGGCAACAGCATTACTGCGATAATAAAAGATAATTCGCCATAGCGCCAGGAGCTCGCGTGCGCCTAGATTGTGATCTCCATAGACAGAACCTCACCTGACTCCATTAGCTGATTAGATTTCTCTCTATACACTCATCTGGAGATACAAGCACGTACCTATGTATAATTGTGTGCATCGATGTTCTCTGATAGTAGTTCGTAATGTAGTAATGTACCCGGCTTCAAAACAGTTATGCACTCTAAATACACTGAGTATCTTGAAAATATATACATTACTAGTAGTCCCACTAATATTATAAACGTGAAAATTTGTACGGGCGGATGGATGGATGTGTGGATGTTTCTAACTTTTTCACGCTAAAAAGGTTTGACGGATTCTGTTGAAATTTGACACACAGATAGTTTATAACTTGGATTGACATACATGATCCCTACTCTTTATTCCAAAAAATTACATACTTAGTTAGTTCTCGCGGAATAGCGACAAACGAATTCTTCGCAGACAGACGCATATCGATCGCGGTCAAGCAAACACACTCTACAGAGCTATATTTTTGTATAATAATTTGTACGTTATTAAATTCAGTATTGCTAGAAGTTAGCCAAGTTTTATTGAAGAGCACCCTGGAAGAATCCACAACATTTTTTGCGTGCGAGAGCTAGTTAGAAATAAACCAAAGCGACACCATTAGTTGGATAGTTTCGCTAGTCGTTACTATACTATAAACTATAACAACATTTTGAAGAACAAAGTACACATTTTGTCGAGTCCCTAAACATACCCATGCTTAATGAAACTTCTTTTCGGGGTCCATGTGTCTTGTTCTAAAAGTTGAGGATTTATACGTTCCCACCATACTTTACTTAGTTAGACAACTTCACCGTATTAAGTCCCAAACTGAAGTTTTCTAATAATGTACTCGTGAAAGCGAAACCATGTTGCGCGATCCTTCAGGGATTTAGTGTAACCGCATCCTAAGGGTCAACTGAAAGGTTTGACCATACTACAAGCATTCCGAACTCAATGATCTTTCAGGACGGGGTGAATGAAATCGCGCTTACATAAACGTTCCACGAGTATTAAAATAAAATTTTAATACAAATGACATCGCAGTCTCATAATTTACCTGTCTCGCTACGTATTGCTGTGAAGCTCTACGGCGTAGCACTAGCAGTAATAATTTAGACCACCTGACAAATAAATTCCGTATTTCAGGTTTTAAAATCGCTCTTGTCCTATTTTAAGCCGTTAGTACGCCCAGCACATACGTAAAAGTTTTTCTGGTCAAAAAAGTAAAAGTGGACATGCGTGTGTATTTCAGTTTAGTAGCGACGATAGAGCATTTGAATAGCCCTATGTTAGTTATTCAGCGCGTGACTCGGTGCGGCCGGCGGCCCCGCTGCCTCGTAAATCAAACTCGCCGTTCGCTTATGCATTATACAATTTTATTTGTGCGAGTCCGCTGAATAGGTAATAAACTACGGCAGGTGAAATGTTTTGCGTCCAAACGCGATGGGAATTCGAAACGTACGCAAATACCTAGTTGTTAGCGGGTTGGTGCGTGCTCCGTTTGTAGCCGTTGTCAGTACTAGGAAGCGTCAGATTCTGATGTCCCAGCAGATAAATTTAAACTGAAAAGCTGCAAATTTTCTCCTTGCAATTATGTTTGAAGGTTTTGTCTCAAAATCAATCATCGAAATATTAGCCGAAAGACGTCCACTGCTGAACATAGGCCTCCCCGATGGTTCGTCAAACAGACGGATCTTGTGCCATCCGCATCTAACGCGTTCCCGCGTCTTTAACCAGGTCGTACAGTATCTTGTTGGAAGCTTACCTAAACTGCGTCTTTCGGTTCGTAGATCCCATTCAAGAATCTTTTGACCCCACCGGCCATCAACTGATACTACTACTAGCGATGTGCCTTACCCATTGCTACTTGAGTCTGGCGATTCTTCGAGCTATATTGGTGACTTCAGTTCTTACGCGAATGTGATTGTCTTGGTCTTTGAATAAATTGAAATTATAATTTATTTTATAACTAAAGACGATGTATACGGCACGATATAGCTAGATATTTTTCAAAAATATGTTAGTGGTTTTCCATTTTTGATCAGCTCTTCAACCTCAAGGTTACAAGTAAGTTACGGTTATTAACTACCAATAATAGGTAAAACTAAAACCAACCTCCAACTGAAACTTAACTACAACATAACGTAACTGATCTCTACGGTATATTCCAGTAAAATGTGAACAATATTTTATTCTTAAACAGTACGCGTTAGTTTCCCGGAGGCCTCTTCATCTCGCTACGCGGCGGGGCAGAAAATTCACTCCTACCCTCGTTCCACACGTGGCTGCCTGCACCCGCCAGCCAGAGACCTAATCCTTTCAGTAATTTAATTATTTAAAACCAACATAATTTACATCTATCCTACAAATAGTAAGGTTGATGAGAATGTACGCCTTGCTCCTTGCAGCTTGTTTAGTTGACTATAAACAGACGACTCGAGGAACTATCTTTGAAGCAGTGATTAGAACTTCGTCAAGACAAATTAAATTATTTATGTTTAACAATTGGTAAATATCACCCTTCACCATTTGAAAGTTTTGAAACGAAGACGCTTATTGTAGGTATGTTAATTGAATAACCAAAGGAAAATGGGCAAAATGGCCTATCGGCGGCCACTTATGACATTAGTATCATTGTAAAAGCTCTGTTATCAAGGAATACTTTTGCAAAAAACTTTTTTATTTTCTTTTTAATATTTTTTCACTTCTCATGCTCTTAAAATGTTACTTTAGTCTCTGCATATCGGGACTAAAGCTCTTTTTTGATCTCTAGGGATTAAAGTAAAATTTTTTTAATTGACTATGGAAACCCCTAAACTGCCAACCACGGTGTTTGTGAATGGAAGATTATCGCCATTTTCAGTGACTGGGTATAGACAATTTTAAAGCTTTCCACAGACCGAAGCGCGCTGCGGACGGTCCGTAGTGCCCTGCGCTTCGGTCTGTGGAAGCCTTTAGGGCGAGGAAATAACCTTAAAATGACAACGGTATAAAAAATATTTAAAAAATAATAATTTCGTGAAACACGATGAATAATTACGAATATTAATCTATTTAATTATAAAATATTAAAGATGAATTAATTTTTTCTGCATATAAAGAAAGATTTCCTTTAGCTTAAGTGTTAGTCGGTGCCTCAGCTCGAGCCAGCAGGAGTGGTAGAAAGAAACCCAATAGATAGTACGTACGTAAGGTCGATGGCTAGGTCCACTCCTGCTGGCTCTTGCTGAGTCACCGACTTCAAACAGATTAGGGTGAGGCCACACGAGCGTAATTTTGTGAGTTGTGAGCGGCAGAATTTCGGTTGCGCCATACATTGTGTCATGTGAGTGTCACGTGATGGCCCGCATATTGTATGGCGCGAACCGAAATTCTGCCGCTCACGACTCACAAAATTACGCTCGTGTGGCTTAACCGTTAGAAGAAAGATATTTCTATGCTTTTTGTTTGTAGTCGGTTCAATTTTTATTTTATTTTTTGCGTTTTAGTTTTTGGGTGTTTTTTGAAGTCGGTTTTATTTTTTAATTAAAAATTATTTTATTTTTTGCTTTTTAGTTGTATTTGTACATATGTATTTGTTAGATACGTAGGATAAAATCATCAGTTTGACCTTCAAATAAGTTTGTTACAAAATCTATTTTTAATACAAGTTTTTTTTTGCTCACTGTACTTTTTGCCCCTGGTTACCAAAGTACTCATAAAGACAAATCCAACGAGACCAAATTTGATAGGGTTACGTCGTTTTATTACGGAGTTCTTATGGTCACTTTCCAGTTCCATGTTCAGACCCTGGTTACCATCTAGGATCAAAGTACTCGTCAAGACGAATCAAACGAGCCCAAACTCGACGGGCTTGTGTCGTTTTATTGTGGAGTGCCTTTGGCCATCTTCCAGCGCCATCATCAGACCCTAGTTACCATCTGGGATCAAAATGCTCGTCAACACGAATCACACGAGCCCAAACATGACGGGGTTGTGTAGTTTTGTTGTTGAGGCCTTTGGCCATCTTCCAGCTCCATCATCAGACCCTGGTTACCATCTGGGATCAAAGTGCTCGTCAAAACGAATCAAACGAGCCCAAACTCGACGGGGTTGTGTCGTTTTATTGTGAAGTGCCTTTGGCCATCTTTCAGCTCCATCGTCAGACCCTGGTTGCCATCTGGGATCAAAGTGCTCGTCAAGACGAATCAAACGAGCCCGAACTCGATGGGATTGTGTCGTTTTATTGTGGAGTGCCATTGGCCATCATCCAGCTCCATCACCAGACCCTGGTTACCATCTGGGATAAAAGTGCTCGTCAAGACGAATCAAACGAGCCCAAACTCGACGGGGTTGTGTCGTTTTATTGTGAAGTGCCTTTGGCCATCATCCAGCTCCATCATCAGACCCTGGTTACCATCTGGGATCAAAGTGCTCGTCAAGACGAATCAAACGAGCCCAAACTCGACGGGGTTGTGTCGTTTCATTGTGGAGTGCCTTTGGCCATCTTCCAGCTCCATCATCAGACCCTGGTTACCATCTGGGATCAAAGTGCTCGTCAAGACGAATCAAACGAGCCCGAACTCAATGGGATTGTGTCGTTTTATAGTGGAGTGCCATTGGCCATCATCCAGCTCCATCACCAGACCCTGGTTACCATCTGGGATAAAAGTGCTCGTCAAGACGAATCAAACGAGCCCAAACTCGACGGGGTTGTGACGTTTTAATGTGGAGTGCCTTTGGCCATCTTCCAGCTCCATCATCAGACCCTGGTTACCATCTGGGATCAAAGTGCTCGTCAAGACGAATCAAACGAGCCTGAACTCGACGGGGTTTGTGTCATTTTATTATAGAGTGCCTTTGGCCATCTTCCTGCTCCATCATCAGACCCTGGTTACCATTTGGGATCAAAGTGCTTGCCAAGACGAATAAAACGAGCCCAAACTCGACGGGATTGTGTCGTTTTACTTTGGAGTGCCTTTGGCCATCTTCCAGCTCCATCATCAGACCCTGGTCACCATCTGAGATCAAAGTGCTCGTCAAGACGAATGAAACAAGCCCAAACTCGACGGGGTTGCGTCGTTTTATTACAGAGTTCCTATGGCCACCATCCAGCTCCATCGTCAGACCAGCTCCATGTTGCAATAATATTGCATTGTCATCCAATTTACACAAGCATGCAAAATTTCAATTCAGAAACCGGGAAGTGGGTTAAATTCAACTTGCAAGATTTGACCCGTTGAGGAGTTCCGTTGGCCATCTGTGATCTTCTTCATCAGATCCAGTTTACCAAATGACATTTTCTGAATGAAAATGCTTGACTAGATGCTAAAAATTCTAAAATCGTCATAGTTGTGCCTATAAAATTTGAGGGTTTCCGTCGATTTACCCAAGATTCCATCATCAGATCTTGACTTGGTGCCAATGGGACCACCTCGGAAGTATGCTCTTTTAAACAAAAAAAGAATTTTGAAAATCGGCCTACAATTGGCGGAGATATCGATGAACATACATAGAAAAAAAAAAAAAAAAAAAAAAAATATAAACAGTGGAACATAGAACCTCCTCCTTTTTTTGAAGTCGGTTAAAAATGAAACATAGCTAGATCAGTTTTTCATCCCCGAAAACCCTCACATACCAAATTTCATCGAAATCGTTGGAGCCGTTTCCGAGATCCTGATTATATATATATATATATATATATATACATATATACAAGAATTGCTCGTTTAAAGGTATTAGATTTTGTGTGTGAACTTAGATCAATTAGGTTAATTTATTTGCCGATTCTAATGAATGAACAATTATCATTCTTACATGCATAGTCCAATTAGTTTTAACATAGTCTTTAAGTTAGAATCTGTTGGCTAATTATGCAAGCATTTAAAGCGTCACTTTACAAAAAAATATAAAAGAATAGAAAAGACAGCGGTATTTTTTTTGCTATTTGAATTTTGAACAGATGTCCATTGCTCGTATTGAGCATACGTTGTAAAAAAGTAATTTTGTACGTCGTTTTTTTCCTCGCATTCAAAGTGAAAAGTAGAGTGTTTAACGCGGGACTAAACTACCATAATGACAACTCGAATTATAGCCTCCCTCGCTATCGCTCGGGTGGCTAAATATCTCGTGTCATTATGGCTTGTTTTAGTCCCTTGTTGAACAATCTACTATTTTGCCAGCATTAGATTCATGTTTAAATTATACACCGCAACTTATGATTTCTATACTCATAAATTATTAATTTTTCTTTATTGCCTAAGTGTATATAAATAATATATTGATACCTAGTTGCCAATACTTCACTTTCAGACCGTGAGATCATCAGTATAATGTCGAGATGTCCCTTCTCAATTATTAAACATATCTACACAGACTACAAATTTAAAACATGTAAGGATACTTGTAAATTTAATACAAGATATCCAAATAGGCAAATAGGCTAGTAGTACCAGCTAAGAGGACAAAACTATATGGTGGGAATGCGTGTCATGTATGTCAGTTAAAATTTATAATAGTTCGGATGATCAAATAAAGAACTTACCTCTGAATATGTTTAAAATTAAACTTAAGACATGATTACTGCAGAGCTGTTTCTACTCGGTTGACGAATATTTGTCTATTTGAAGTAGGTATAAAGCATCTCTGACTGTGATTTTTTATTTTTATTATTAGGTATTATTTTATTTTCTAAAATTTCATTAGGTATATTATTGGGACATTTAATTTTTAGCTCTTAAGATTTGCATGCATACTCATTTTCATTTTAATTTAATAATGTTTTTGTTCTAACATGGTAGGTACATTTGGATTATTGCTTTTTTTTTGTGATACTGTTATTGTTAACATGCCTATAATTTGCATAATTGTTTATTTTGTGATTTTAATGTTATTGTTTGGGTGCCTAAATGTCAACTTGCCAAACAAAGTTTTAATTTTGCCTGCCAGATGCTGGAGAGATGTGTGAAACTACTCATGTGAAAGACCTTTTTATACACTACATTTTATGCAAAATAAAGTTACTTACTTACGTAAATAATTAGGAAAACTATATAAAGTATTCTAAAGAAAATCCACTTTCATTTGGGTTACAATTTAGTCACGGTATTTAAACTTACACCAAGTACCAGTAAAACTGTACTACATCGTCAGATATTAAAATTATCCTTGGTCGCTAGATCGCTAGATAGATCAAGTTCATACAAATTTTCCCATTCTCCTTTTGCGACCAACTAGTGAAATATTCGTTAAGTGTATCAGAAAGTTCGATTTGTCCCATACAATGGAGAACGCTGATCCGCGTCCAATGTTAATGAAATGGGAAGTGAAATGATCGTAATTACGGCGGCCGTTTTTACTGCATTGTTGGCAGCCCTCGTCGCCGGAATCACCTGGCATTACCGTAGCGAAAATATTTTCAACAAATGGCCCATTTGTTCAAGCTACGTACTTACTGTAATAACTTTTGTAATTACAATTGCCAGCCAAATCACATAATATTACCGTTCAATGAGCCGATTGGGATTTAGTATGGACACGCTTAATAAGTAAAAACTTGTCGGTTTAATTCAACCGTGTCTACAAGGTAGGTACATTATTATAACAAAGCATTTAAAAAGTCGTAATTTACGTGCAGCCATAACTTTATGATTTCCAATTATTTTTTTGTGTGAGTTGAGAAGTTAAATTTTATTTTATTATTTATTATTACCACTACGGAGCTCTGGAGCAAGGTTTGGTAGATTTAAGAGGAGAAATAAAAATAAATTATAAAGGCGACGACAAGTTGCGGTGCGGCCGGCTTAGCAAGGCCACACCATCCGTCTTTATTAGAGGGATCTTAGCCAGCTACCGCAGCACGCGATGCCTTCGCCCCACTACTTTGTCTGCCTAATACTAAGCCTTTTTACTTAACAGCTTGTTCAAACAATTGACGACGCATAGCCTCTTACAACAAAAAAATTCAAGATACGCCATTCCGAAGTTGAAACTAGTTTGGGCGATAAATCTTTTCGCCCTGAACGCATGTTTAAGAATAAATATAAGTTAAGATGTGTTCCACATAAGTCGGTCGCGTAGTCGTAAATTGAGTGAACTTTTATATTGAGAGTTTCGCGCACCGTCGCGCCGCCAAGCCCTAAGGACACACATTCTACTTTGTTCTTACACGAAAGTTTAGAAGTTGGTTAACAGATGTTCTGCGTGACTTTAGCTTAGCTACAACTGACTCATAATCTCGAGCACATGTATTTTATTTTTGTTCGAAACAAATACTTTTTTATTTAACGTGGTATTTTATGTTCCTCTTTCGTTCGTGATCTCTTTTTATAGTAACTTTAAATAAAAAAATAAAAATTTTTTTTTGGCGCTCACGCTCATCTCAATTGTGTTTGACCTATGCTATGGCCTCTCAAGCAGAGGGTCATGGGTTCCCGGGCTCGCATTTCTGAGTATTTCTGAATTTATATGTGTGAAATTACATTTGAAATTTACCATGAGCTTTACGGTGAAGAAAAACATCGTGAGGAAACGTGTTACATCTGCGAAGAAAATAAATAGTGTGACGTTCCCGATCCGCACTGGGCCCGCGTGGGAACTACAGCCCACGCCCTCTCATTCAGAGAATATGCCCAGAGATGGAAGGTATATACGCCTAGATGATTTCCAGGCATTTTTTTTATTTTGGAAAAGTGCAAAACTATTACGAAACGCAGACAAAGTTGCGATCCTGGTAACTTAGTAAATATTGTGATTAAATATTTAACTGAAACCTTCATAGACTTTAATTTAAATTCCAATTTTTACATACCTACTTACAACTGACATTCGTCTTACAATTGACTTCGTGTAAATACTTTCCCAAACGTGGTCTCCACTCCCTGGACACGTCTACTCCAACGATTGTCAGTTGCACGGCAAACGTGACTAGCCCATTGCCACTTCAGAGTGTTAATCCTTCGGGCTATGTCAACGACTTTCGTCTTTCGACGTTGTCTTATATTCTCGTTGCGGACCCTATCTCTCAACGAGATACCAAACATAGCCCTCTCCATAGCACGCTGAGCGACGTTTGGCAAAGCGTAGTGCGGGACGCCCTGCGACACGTTGGACTGATGACCTCAGGAGGACAGCTGGCAGTGGGTGGATGAGTCAAGCTCAGGATCGCGAATGTTGGCGCAATATGAGGGAGGCCTTCATCCAGCATTAGACTTACAATGGCTGTAGATAAATAGATAGAAATACATTGGATGATACTTAATTAAACATTAACATTGTACATTTGTTTTATAAAAATATACCTCGTTGCATTTCATGCCGGGGGCTTCTCAACAGAAGCTTTTTTCCTAACCGGTGATATTTTTTTCCACGTGCCTCAATTTAGTAAAGATATTTTGACTTTAATAATTAATTGGTTCAGCTATATTACTTTGCGAACGTCCGTCCAGAAGTTTGGTTGCGGAATACCTATAGTATAAATCTTCCCAGGTGAATTTTTCGCTTCGAGCCCTTATCTTTCAAAACAAACGGCATCGTCATAATATTAAGGTTCAAATTTAATGTAATGGCTCGAAGCGAAAAATTCACCTGGGAAGATTTATACTATACCAAGGTAAAAAGTGGTACCAAATTACGACTGAAAGCGAAAAGTAATAAATAATTTACAGATGGTTTAAGCTACTACTTTACTATAACGGGACACGAGCTGTTCACGCGCTAAAACATTTTCATGGAATCGATCTTAAAACATTGTAATTGAATGTGGTGTAAAATTTTCGGAAAGCAAATGTCTCTTCGTAAAACTCTCTCGTGTAATGGAAATCGTGCCCACGGGCCCCAGGGCATCGCGGATTCTACGCACAAAAGACCCAACAAAAAGGTCCTGCCGTCACATGAACATTGTAAAACTCGCCTAGTACTTACGACCCCCGACACAAACAAATCCCAACTTTGGCCCGCCATCGTAAGTCTCACTTTCCGCGCCGCCATATTGTTTTGTAACAGTTTTTTCCAATCCGATAATGCGACCTTAGCGTCGGGATCATGGTTTACTACAAATTGTATTAGAGTAGTAGATTTAACTATTTATGCGGTGTCGCATTCCTACAACTTGTAATCTTACCTTTTGGCGCTCAGTTCCTTTGATATGAATAATGTACTGTTGACAATCGAACTTTTTCATTTGTTTGCTTTACGTGACTAAAGTACAATTTTGATAAGGAAATAAACCAAATCTAGGAGTACCTACCACTTACAACTTAAGCAACTCGTATGATGATACTAAATTTGAGTATCTTGTTCTCAATACCTACGACTTCCGCATTCTAGGCGAACTCAGCCTCCACTGGATCGATGATCTCGTCTTGCATTCCTCCGCTATCGGTTTGCTCTTCATTTCACGAAGCAATAGGACGAGTTGATCTGATCGTCTTACCTGGATTCTGTACGTTTCATTACCGCGTAAACTACCACTACTATGAGTTTTATTGTATATAGTTTTACCTACAGATTTATTATGGGACGAAGAAGGTAAACAAGCAAGTAGTATGAGATCACCGTTTACTGTAATACCAAAGAGATAGCATGTGCATTTCTAAAGAATTTAATAAAATAAAAGGCTTTGTTATCTTACTTATTCAAGCACTGGTGGCTGAAGGCAAGATTAGCTAGTAAAGCGTGGTGATAGCCATCCAAACAGATAGTTTCAGGTTTACTAGTTTACCATAAATAGGTATATGTTCAGAGATATACCTATAGATATGCAAACACACAGATGTTGTACTCGTATAATTCTAGTAATTGGGCCATTCTACTTTTCGTTGACCAGTAATTTTTTGTACTGTGCTCTTCAAATATTTTTTTTACTAAAACGGTAAAGTGCTCGGTTTAAATCATTTAAGATTTAAATAGGCACATAATTAAGCTTACATTTAAAATTATCACTACGTATAAAAAGTAATCATTATTATCTATAAAGTAGGTAACGCAGTGGACATGCATGTCCCCGCCATTTGTATGGAAAATGATGTATTTTCCGCTGAGTTACCAATTTTTTCCTTAAAATTTCTTTGAATTTAAAGTTTTATTACTTTAAAACATTAAATTTAGGTGTTTCAGTTTGTATATAAGTTATTTACACTTGAAAAAAATCACCAGGTATGCCTTATATTTCACAAAAGATTAATGGTTACTTAAAAGTAGAATGATCCAATTATATTTTTAATTAGTTTATAGAGTAGAAGCCCTGAATTAGAACATAGGATGCTTTCTTACTTTTATCTTGGAAAATTACATACCTAGTTTCTGCTGGACAATAATAAACAAATTCTTCGTGGACGAAGTCGCGGGAAACAGCTATTTATTAAAGATATTATGAGCAATCGCAATTTTAGTAGTAGGTAGTCGATTACGCCGCGAGCGCCCGAGATATCATAGACAAAAGGTACAACGCACCGTACATTATTTCGGGGAAATCCTTGTATCAAATCTTGGAATCGTTTCGCATTGTTGTCTTTTGTGTTCGGTTCGCATTCGTTTTCCATCGCACACCATTATTCACATTAAGTGGACAGATCTCGGGTCAGATCCAGGCACAAGAAAAGCACAAAAAGTGCCCGCTTTATCCGAGCATGATAAATCTACTTCAAATCCGAGAATAGCGTCTTTATGAAGGAAATTGAAATAAACCGACCGTGCGGATAACGGCTAAGTAAGAAGATCGGGATCCTTTTAGAATAAGTATATTGGTGAATCATTTTCATTCATCACTCTATTGTGCCGCTTTGGTAGCGTGGAAACTTCATAATAAGTTGGGTAGAGTAAGTAGGTACTAGACCTTCTCCTTCATTATCTTCATTAATAGGTACAGATTTTTACTTATGTACAAATAATACGAATACCTATTTGCTTGTATTTTATGTTTTCCCTAAATAAGTATTCAATCAATCGTACGGAATAA
Organism: Archips xylosteana; assembly: GCA_947563465.1. Taxonomy (NCBI): domain Eukaryota; kingdom Metazoa; phylum Arthropoda; class Insecta; order Lepidoptera; family Tortricidae; genus Archips; species Archips xylosteana. The sequence continues at coordinate 11,183,071 of OX387349.1, forward strand.
ATTTTCGAAACTGTATCCACCAAACCTACCAGGTTATAAAAATATTCTCTAATATATTTCTTGCTTTAGAAATCGCATTACTTTAATTCCAAAGGGAACAATAATTAAAAGGCTTCCATCAAAGTTGTGGAAGACCTTTACGACGCACTTTTAAAAGTCGATTTGTAAAGCACTATTCTTTATCGTTCCCTTTTTCCATTACAGCAGATTGTCCAGAAGATACGTCCCTATTTTTAGTAGTGGGGCAGAAATCGACCGTGAAATGGTTACCACACGGGCTTGTCTCGCGAACAAACGGAATAGCGCCCCGAGAGGCAACAGCGTTTGGCGGAAAATTGGCTGACACGTCATACGTCTACTGCGCAAACTAAACGGGTTGCCTGGTTTTCTGTGTTTATTTCAGAGGATTTGTATACAAGGCTCTTCCTTCTCCAACGCCACAGCATAAACTTTCTACAATTTGTTATATATTTTACTAGCTGTTGCCCGCGACTCCGTCCGCGAAAAAAGTAGCCTACGGCCTATTCTCAGACCTACCGAATATTATAGAACGAAGTTTCATAAAAACCAATCGAGCCGTTTCGGAGGAGTTCGATAACAAACACCGTGACACGAGATTTTTATATATAAGATTAAGAAAAAGAAACTTTTGAGCTAGTATCCTTGGCTTGAAACAAATGTCTTTCGGAGCAATGTAGTGAAAAAAATTAGCATGACAGTAGACATCATGTTTGTCATGTCGATCATGAGTTAAACGCATCTCATTGTTTAAATTTATTTTTGTGATAATTTATGCACTTTAAATACAAAAATCTTTTCAGACAGCTAGAATGATATCGGGAAAAGATTTAAAATTTTATGTTACGGCGAATTTCAATACTGTAAAAGTAGATGAAAATGTAACGCGAAATGCTTTAGCGTCAATAGCACAAGAATTAATAAGGTAGGTAACCGAATATTACTAACGGCCGCTGAGACGATAAATGGTGCATTACTTTTATTATTAATAAAAGCTTGTGTTAAAATAATACAATTTGGACGTATGTTCTTTTCTTTATACATTTACTATATTACAACAAATTAGCATCAGTATTAGACTAGTAGGAACATTAGACAGTAGTAGTGGTAGTAGTACCTAGGTAGTACCTAGTATTAGGCATCGGTTAGAACCAATATAAAAACCAGGTCGGGAGGTTCTAATTAGATTATTATTATGTACTAGAAGCGCTGTGTACCTACTTAGCATTGATATTATACATATTATAGTATTTTGTTAAGGTGTTGTGTGACCTAACCGTTAAGGAGTTATACCTTCCATCATCAGCTCAACTGAATAACCAGAAAGAATACAACTAAAGGTCTATACGTACCTATAATATTTGAAAAAATATCCTCAACTCCTAACCATTCAGGAGTTTTACCTTCCATCATCAGCTCATCTACATGAGATGATGTCTACCAGACGCAAACACTTAAATAGCTTGAGAAAATATATGAAAAACTTAATAATGCGTGCCTACAAAATTTGAGGGTTGCCCTCGATTTCCCTGAGATCCCGTCATCAGATCCTGATTTGGTGACAATGGAACCATCTCAGGAGTGTATTGTATTCTTTCGAATAAAATTTTTTTTTATAATCGGTCCACAATTGACCAAGAAATCGGCGAACATAGCTACATAAAAAAATACATAAAGTGGAATGCATAATCTCCTCCATTTTTTGAACTCGGTTAAAGAGCCTTTTGCGGCCTATTTACAGTGTAAACTTATGAATTTTGAAATTTTAGCTTTCTACAACCAGTAAAACGCAAAATCCCGTTTTTTCCCGTTCCCGTAAGAATTTCGGGAAATGCTTTCTTAGTGCTCCCCTACACTCCCCAAGGAACCCACTTGCCAAATTTCGTCTTTCTACGACCAGTAAAACGAAAAATCCCGTTTTTTCCCGTTCCTGTGAAAATTTTGGAAAGTCCTCTCACAATGCTCCTCTACACTCCCCAAGCAACCTACACATGCCAAATTCAGCTTTCTACAACCAGTAAAACGAAAAATCCCATTTTTTCCCGTTCCCGTGGGAATTTTGGAAAATCCTCTCTCAATGCTCCTCTACACTCCCTAAGCAACATACATGCCGAATTTCAGCTTTCTATGACCAGTAAAACGAAAAATTCTGTTTTTCCCGTTCCCGTGGGAATTTTGGAAAGTTCTCTCTCAATGCTCTTCTACACTCCCCAAACAACCTACATGCCGAATTTCAGCTTTCTACGATCATCAAAACGAAAAATCCCGTTTTTTCCCGTTCCCGTGGGAAAATTGAAAAGTCCTCTCTTAATCCTCCTCTACACTCCCCAAGCAACCTACATGCCGAATTTCAGCTTTCTACGACCAGTAAAACGAAAAATCCCGTGTTTTCCTTATCCCGTGGGATTTTCCGAAAATCCTTAAAACAGTTTTTTACTATTATAATTACCTACTTCTATGTCAAACTTGAAGAGTCTAGTAATCATAGTTCATAGGATCCCGTTGAACTGAATATATAAATCCCGTTTTTTCCTTATCCCGTGGGAATTTTGAAAAATCCTGAAATTAATGTTTTAACTAATATACAGTGAAACCTGGTTAAGTGAGACATCAAGGGACCTGCAATGTCGTTTCACTTATAGAGGTATTCCACTTACCCAGTGTCTCAGATATACAGGTATAAATAAATATCTGTCTCATTTACAGAGGGTTCCATTAATAGAGGTGAGAATACAGGTTATTTCAGTTATACAGGTGCGATCATTAAATAAAATAACGTGTTATGTAAGTAAATGAGTTTTAATAAAAAAAAATTAGTACTTAAAGGTAATCATACAAATGTAATCAACAAAAATCACTTACGCTCAAAATTACTTACGTACTTGGAATTACGTGTGGAATTTGTGGGTAGAATAAGAATGAGTAAACAAACAATGTTATCTCAGTTACAGAGGTTTATGCATATAAAATTTACTCGCTGTCTCAGTTATAGAGGTAACTATGATGATAAATCGAAAGAACAAATCCCAGATATAGAGGCTACCCACTAACAGAGGTAATTCAGTGCCAAAGTGTTGGGACCTCAGCATGAGTTCCAGTTATGGAGGTTTCTCACTTATCCAGGTCCCACTTAACCAAGTTTCACTGTAATACCTACTTGTGTATCAAATTTGAAGAGTCTAGTTATTATAGTTACTGAGATAGGGTCACTCGGAATCGAATTTATAAATCCCGTTTTTTCCCGTTCCCGTGGGAATTCCCAAAAATCCTTCCTTAGTGGATGCCAACATTGTATAAGGTATCTATGTGCAAAATTTCAAGTCTCTAGATCCAGTGGTTTGGGCTGTGCGTTGATATATCAACAGTCATTTAGTTTATTTAGACATTTCAACCCCATCGCACCCCATCCAGGGAGATGGTATTTTACGTCCGCCACGTCGGATTTTAAAACCGTTGTTGTTTTCATAACCAGCGACCTGATAAACCATAGAAACAACACCCATGTTGATTTTCAGACTTTGTTACCCCTTTCCCCCTTTTAGGGGTTAAATTCTCAAAAAACCTGAAACACGTGTTTACTCATTTACCATTAGGAGTACTTCTGTGAAGTTTCGAATAAAATAGTCGAACTAATCTTGTTTCCCCATACAAACTTTGGACCCCCTTTTCACCCCCTTCGGGAGCGAATTTTGAATAATCCTTTCTTAGTGCACCCCTAGGCCTTATAAGGAACCTACATGCCAAATTTGGAATCTCTAGGCCCAGTAGTTTGGGCTGTGCGTTGATATGTCAGTCAGTCAGTCAGTCAGTTTCTTCTTTTATATATATAGATAGAGCATTATTTAGCTGATACCTACTTGTGCTTGCACAATCATGTGACACTTGCAAATGACTATTTAAAACTGTCTCTATGCGGAATTTTACAGCATACCTACTAGCTGTTGCCTGCGACTCTGTCTGCGAAGAATTCGTTTATCGCTATCCTACGGGCACTATGCAATTTTCCGGGATCAAAACTATTGTATGTCCTTGCCCGTGACTCAAACTATCTCTACATCTACCAGATTTCATCTAAATCGGTTCAGCGGTTTAGGCGTGTAGAGACACACTTTCGCATTTAAAATATCAGTTTGTATTACTTTCTATTGAAACTGACAGTTTCTCTCAACAGGTCTTAAATGGTCAGTTGAGTGCTTCTATTTACGTACCGATTTATTTTTTCAAATTCAAATACCTACTTCATTTCGCACCTTAAAAATCCATCTATTTTTTGCAACCAAAACATTTTATTATAAATGCGTTCAGTAAAACATTTTATTTTTTTATTTAGATTTCATAGTACGGAGAAATCAAGACAGGACGAAAATGACGACAGCCAAATATTTGAAAAAATTAATATTGATGCGGTGGCAATGAAATATAAAGATAGACAATTGAAAAAGCTCAAAGCGAATCTCAAAACTGCGTGCAGTAAGTAAAGTTTTAATAAACACCTACTAAAAGTATCTCCCAATCGACTTAAAATTAATCCCAAAGAAAGAAATGCTTTGTTATGTGCACTAGGCAACGGATAAACATAGGTATTTAAATAGACAGATACACATTAGAATACAACGCACGTAAATACAAACTAAACATTCATGACTAAAGAACAAACATTCATTGTTTTTTATTCATACCTATACGTACTATCTGCCCCAAACGAGGAACGAACCCGGGATCTCAAGCTTGTAGTCACAGGTTCACTAACCACTGGACTATCCGGTCGTCACATAGTTAAATTAACTAAAGATACGTGGTTAAAATATCACTTTCTACATGATAATGATGATTTCTTTCTTTTTGTGTGATAAGTGTTTCTTTATGTGTAGCACTTGACTACGAAGTTTGAGTTTCCGGGACTCCCGGGTTCGATTCCCGGTCGGGGCAGACATTTGTGTGAAAAACACGGATGTTTGTGCTCGAGTCTTGGATGTTATTTATTTATTTATGTTGCAGCAGTTGCGAGGATCATAATGACAGCAAAAAATAGAGAAATGGACTATCTTATTAATCATCTCAACTTGATTCGAAATGAATCTTCAATCCTACAAAAAAATCACACGCAAAATATGAACACAATTGAAAAACTACGAACGGACAATTTTAGTATTTACAACGAAGTAGAACGTGTTCGTAAATATATACACTTAGGTTATCAAGAGCTGCAGAAAATGCGTAACCAGCAACCCAAGGAATTACTCTTAATTATGGAATTAAAAGAAATACTGATTGCTTGCGGGCAGTACTATGCTGATTACTGCAACGAGCGCGAACGTTGCTTCCAACTAGAGCAGCACAATAGATTTTTAAAAAACAAATTAAGCTTATTGGAAATCAATTTAGTAGCCACAAAAGAAGAACTACGAAATGTACGGAACCAGAACGTAAGGCTTACTCGCAGTCTAGACTCCAAGAATATGACAGTCGAACCATTAGCAAATAATAACGAAGAGGTGTTACTGTTTTTTTATTAAAAATATGCAGCGTGTAACAAAAACCATGTATTAATACGGTAATTCTCTATAGCTAGCAGTTGGTTAAAAAACCGGCCAAGAGCGTGTCGGACACGCCCAAAATAGGGGTTCCATAGCCATTGCGAAAAAATCAAGTAATATTTTTCTAAGGATTTCGTATGTGTACGGAATCTTCCAAGTTTAGGTATCGTCAATTCTTTAAAAAAAGCTCGTATTTCACAATCGATAATCTGGCTAAGTGAACTTTATTACGCGCGTATCAAGGTTCAGTTTTGTTTACATGCTGATTTGAGATACGAGCTTTTTCAAAGTAGTGACTGTATGTTTTATACCTTAGGCTACTATTTACTCTTAAACTACAAATAATTACCAAGCAATCTTAGCCGCTATAATTTTCCTTGTAAATTTAATATATTTACTACCATTCTGATTTTTTTCAAATTTTTCCTCCCAACAGTTTAGATTTTAGAGGGGGGACGGTCGATTTTAATGAAAATTTTCACTTTTAAGTTGAATATTTTGCAAACAGATCACTGAATACAGAAATCATGTTAGCAACCCCCAATGGTTTTAAAAGACCTATCCAACGATATCCCACACTATAGGGTTAGTCGAGAAAAAAAAATCACCCACACTTTACGTCTGTACCCTAATAAAAATTATTTTTTAAATTTTTTATTTTACCACTTTGTTGGCATGACTGATATGTATATTCATGCCAAGTTACAGCTTTTTAGTACTAACAGTCTCTGAGCTTAGCCGCGGACGGACAGACAGACAGACAGACATGGCGAAACTATAAGGGTTCCTAGTTGACTACGGAACCCTAATAAGCATACTTACCTAGTTCTAAAAAAATATTCTTGAAAAAATCAAAACGTTCGAAAGTTTCTTGAAAAGGTTGTCTTCGCACTTGTGGAATAAGTATTTAGCCCGCACCGTTTTCACTCAATGTCTGCAAAAATCACTGTTTTTAATTTTTTTATCGTTAAGAATATAGAGATTTAAGTACTTACTTAATATTTTTGAGTGGCAATAGTTATAGGTAGGGTATCATGCATGATCATGATATTAAAGAAGTAGGGTGTCATCTTACGCCCACTCACCCTACGTATCTTTTAGGTTTCCGTACCCAAAGGGTAAAAACGGAACCCATTACTAATACTCCGCTGACCGTCTGTCTGTCCATCCGTCTGTCTGCCCGTCCGTCTGTCTGTCTGCCACCAGGTTGTATCTCATGACATGAACCGTGATAGCTAGACTGTTGAAATTTTCACAAATGATGTTTTTCGGTTGCCGCTATAACAACAAATACCAAAAATAAAATAAAGTTAAAAATTAAAGGGGGTCGTCATACAAAAAACGTGTTTTTATTCCGCATTTTTAACTCGATCTTTATAATGGCTTTAACTAGACACTTGAAATTTTCACTGATTATGGCCGGTACAACATCAATTAATAAAAATATAATTATATTAAATACTAGCTTTTGCCCGCGACTTCGTCCGCGTAGAATTCCAATTTGTGGTAAAGCTTCTTCATCTCTTTCATTGTATAAAACAAAAATCCGGCACCGGCAACATCCATCATTATTATCATTTCATCATGAGTATCAGTTAGTGAATATTATAAATCCCGTTTATTCCCTATCCCGCGGGAATTTCAACAAATTTGTCCTTATTCTTTGCAAAATTACACTTATTTTTATCCCGCGGGTATTTTGCATTTTCCCCGAGAAAAGTAGCCTATGTCCTTAAAGCTTTCTACCGATAAAAGAACTTTTAAAATCAGCCGCGTAGTTGAGTTCACTTATTTTTTTCCCGTGGGAATTTTGATTTTTCACGGAGAAAATAGTCTATGTAAGTAAGGGTTAGTGTAGCTACTCACTAATAGGTGAAAGAAATTTTCAAATCAGCCCTGAAGTGAAATTCACTTCTTAATATCCCAGGGGAATTTTGCATTTTACCGAATAAATAGTAGGTAGCCTATACCAATAAAGGATAGTGAGGCTTTCTATTGGTGATTTTTTTTTAAACTCAGCCCCAAAGTTAATTTTACTATTTTCTATACCGCGGGAATTTTGCATTTATCCGGAAAAAAGCATCCTATGTTAACCAAGGACAGTGCATCTTTTCTATTGGTGTAAGACATTTTAAAATGAGCTCCGAAGTTGAATTTTCTTTTTTCTATCCCTTGGGAATTTTGCATTTCCCCGGAAAAAAGTAGCCTATGTCAATAAAGGATAGTGTAACTTTTTACTGGTAAAAGTTTTTTTTTTAATCGGCTCGGAAGTTTCAGAGATTATCTATCCCACAGGAATTTCCAAAAATCCTGCAATAAGTTTTTTTGTTGTTATGGTCATTTTCGTTAATACTGTATTTGAAAAGATTAGTAATTGTAGTTACGGAGATATGGTCCAGTTGATTTGAGTACCTACATATATAAATCCTGATTTAACTTTATCCCGTGGAAATTTTCAAAATTCTTTATATTCGCTTTATATTCTAATAGTCTAATTGCATGCCCAATTTGTACAGTTTAGTAATCTTCGTTATGGGCATAGGGTCACTCTTGATGAAATATATAAATCCCGATTATTCCTTATCCCGTGGAAATTCCGGAAAATCCTTTCTTATCGGATGCCTACGTCATACAAAGAACACACCCTCCACGTTTTAGGTCTCTACATACAGCGGTTTAGGCTGTGCGTTAATCCGGCAGTCAGTCATTTAGGACTTCAGGACAAAGCATTTTATATGTATTTGCATTGCACCAAGCTTTTATGCGAGTTCAACAATGATATTTGAATACTCAATTCGATTTTATTCGAAAAAGGTTGAACTCGCATAAAAGCTTCATCATCATCATCATTTCAGCCGTACGACGTCCACTGCTGGACATAGGCCTCCCTCATTGACGTCCAATCATTACGGTTGGAAGCGACTTGCATCCACCCTGAACCTGCGGCCTTCACCAAAACGTCCGTCCATCTCGTTGGTGGACGTCCCACGCTGCGCTTGTAAAAGCAAAAGCTTGGTGAAATGCAAATACTTAATACATATAATTAGCTATTATCAGAGATCAGATCAAGACGTGGTTGACAAACGTAGACAAAAATGGTTTGCAATATTTGAAGTTTCGTTTCGTTTACAATGTGTCAAAATAAAATGTAATTTAAATCAAAAGCACTAAGGAGTATTGATATCAACTTCGAAGCAAATCACCCCCAAAATAACTTTCTACTACTTTTTGACCCCGTCAAGGGATGAATTTCAATAAAATACGAAACACGTCTTCCATCAATTTTGTTAAAGAATGTTTATGCAAAATTTGAAGTAGATTGGACCAAGGAATCACGATGTCTCATACAAACTTTGCCCCCCTTTTTTACCCCCTTAGAAGTAGAACTACGGAAAATCCTTTCTTATCGGATGCCTACGTCATACAAAGAACACACCCTCCAAGTTTCAGGTCTCTACGATCAGCGGTTTAGGCTGTGCGTTGATCCGTCAGTCAGGACAAAGGATTTTATATGTATAGATTAAGGGGGGTCCTGACTAACCAATATAAAATGATCTCACACGGCTGTTAAGGCTGTTTACGACGTATATTTTGAAAAGCTAAAAATTTGTACGGAACCCTCGGTTCGCGAATCCAACTCGCACTTGGCCGTTTTTTTAAATAAGTATTTTTTGTAGCTTAGCTTCTATAACGATGTCTTATACGCCAGTGAATGAATACAGTTTTGTTACACGCTGTATTTTGAATTATTTGCTCTAACTCTATTAACAACCACTAACAATAACTCTTTCCAGGCACTGGTTAGCAAGTCACAGATGAAATTATCTTCACACTTATCAGCAGTGCAAAACCTACTTCATGATCAAGACAGCATGCTGCAAGATTTAAAGAAACTCTCTAAAGAGTTAGGTGTGCCGGCGTTACAGTGAAACTTTGTGGCAATTTTACCTGATCTGCCAGGTACGTATGGAATATTAGAAATTTAGGAAAACACTGGTTTCAATAATGCAAATAACTTACTATTGATTGGTTGGTATTGGATGAGTGAACTTCCAAGCCCCATGATTTTCAAAAACAGTCATCATCTTCTGATCAGCTACAGTCATGGTGGAAGATTGTCCTTGGCCCTACACTATGTAGGTACCTACTTAGTTAACAAGATACCTACAAACACGGACGTCCTCTTTAAATGTGTAACTGCTTACCGACTTACTGACTTACTAAAACCGTAGGTATAACCGTGTAACCGTGTATCATATTGTATTGTATTCCGTTACCTGCCTCTGCCTATATTGTTGAATAAATTTGAGTAAAGTAAAGTAAAGTAAAATAGTTTATTGCTGAAAACGGGTTTCACAAGATGGTAAATAAATGTAACAACACAATATTAAGGCTCAACCATTTTCTACTTAAGTAAGCATGCAATATGTCTCATTCTAAATTTGCTGGTACTGAAATATCCGTGCAAATTTAGAATTTTCTTAAAAACTAGAACTTAGGGAATTACTTAACAATAATATTTTATTTGTTTTTGGTTTTGAGCGTGAACATTTCACTAACATTATAGAAACACAATTCACACAGCCATTTGTACAATTCACTCTTAAATTTATTGAGAGGAAGATCTTTTATCTCTCTCGGTAATTTATTAAATATTTTTAAGGACATATGGAGAGGACTACGGCTTGTTTGTTTGAGGCGAGTTCTTGGTACAAATAGTAGGTTGCGCTGTCGAGACATGTGGTCGTTGTTCGTATTAACATCACAGGTTTTTTGGAAATAATGCTTATTCAGATAGACAAAAATAGAAACTTCATAAATGTATAAAGAGGGAAGTGACAATAATTTGTGCTTCTTAAATACTGGCTTACATGAGTCGAGTGGATTGAGTGCAAAAACAGCTCTAATACATTTCTTTTGTTTAACAAAAGCTTGTTGTAAGTCAATTGAATTGCCCCATACAATTAATCCATATCGAAGAGTGGACATCACATAGCCGTGATATGCTACTAGAGCTGCTTCACAAGATACTGTTTGCCGTAATTTTCGTAGAGGGAAAACAAACTTATTTAACTTATTACATATATAATTTATATGAGTCTTAAAATTGCAAAATTCGTCCAGATATATACCAAGGAATTTATTATTTGTATCCATATTTATAGGATCACCTCGATATGTGACACTTAAGTCCATTTTGTTGCCTCGTTGTGTCCGAAATTGAATACATTTAGTTTTGTTAACATTTATTGATAAATTATTGCTTTCTAACCACCGTACCGCATCATCCAGAGATTTATTTATTTCTTGTTCATAAGTCTGAGTATTTACGCATGGAATAATAATAGAAGTGTCATCTGCAAACAGTATTGATGAATGTTTAATAGATTTAGGAAGGTCATTTATATAGAACGAGAAAAGCAATGGTGCCAAAACACTACCCTGCGGCACTCCAAATCTGTTAACCCTGTATTTAGATTTATAATAAACTGTGGATTTTCCTTCTTCTCTTACTATTTCAGTGCATTGTACCCTTTGGTTTAAAAATGAGTCTATCCAGCAGAGGGTGTTACCTCTTATACCATAAAGTTCCAACTTATCTAGTAGCTTTCTGTGACAGACGAGGTCGAAAGCTTTCGACATATCTAGGAATAAGACGCTTACAGGTTGTCCTTTATCAATATTTTGTATAATATCTTTCAAAAGTGTAAAAGTAGCAGTTGAAGTTGATTTGTTCTTTCTAAATCCGTGCTGTTTTTCACTTAAAAGCGAGTATTTGTCGGTGAAATTGGTTAGTCTTTTAAACATAACCTTTTCAAAAATTTTAGACAATACGGGGAGCAAAGCGATGGGCCTATAATTTTCGACATTGTTTCGTTTACCTTTTTTATACAGAGGTTTAATAATAGTTTTTTTTAGATTATCTGGAAACACGCCTTCTTCTAGGGAAAGATTTATAATGTGGGACAGAGGAACTGATATTGACTTAGAGCATAGTTTCAGAACTTTTGAACTTATTTCATCAAATCCATATGATTTTGTATTATTAAGTTTCATTATAATTTGGTGCACTTCTGAGGGGGTGGAAGGCTTGCAAAATAGAGTAGAAGGGTGGCGATTTAAGTTTTGGGGAGAAGAATGGTAGTTTTCATTTATTTTATTAGAGATATTAATGTAATAGTCATTAAATATATTTGCTATATTATTTGGATTTGATATGATACGGTTTTTATTCATAATGCTTTTGATCATATTTGCATGTCTGGTATTTCCGACTTTTTTATTAATAATATCCCATGTCGCTCTGCATGTATTATTTGCTCCATAAATAAAGCGGTGGTTGCTTAACTTTTGAGCGGCCTTTACACATCGGCGTAGCATTTTAGTATATGATTTGTACATTTGTATATTTTCTGGACTAGGATTCAAACATTTTGCAAAGTATAGGCTACGTTTTCGTTTACTACATGCTTTTAGATTTTTTGAGATCCATTTGACTGTTTTAGGACCATTGCTAATTGTAATTTTTATAAGAGGAAAACATAATTTAAAAAACAGAATTAAAAGTTCATGGAATTCATTAAATGCAGTATTAGTGTCGCATTTTTTGTAAACATCCTCATAGCATAAATTTTCCATACATTGCACAAATTTACTTACATTTTCTTGGCTATAGTCTCTTTTGAGCACATAGAATTTTTTAAAGATTTGTTTTTTATTTAGTGGCATATGTATGATTTGTGCTGTATGGTCTGAAAGCCCCAGATTATATGTATTACTCTTTATACCAGTCATGTTCGTTATCATATGATCTATGCAACTTTGAGATGTGTTAGTAATTGTTAGAGAGATAAGAACGTAGGGAAACGGAGCGTAGCGAATGTTGAGATCGACCTTCTAGCACCTTCTGGGCATTGGAATCAAACCACAGCAACTGATATCCAAACTTGGTTTATTCACAAACCACATTGAGTATCTTAATTTTTATATATAATCGAAGAAATATGATTCAAGTGTATACGGGGACGACACGAACAAATATTGTATATAAAATGTAAAAATAAAATTGGGACGTTTACAATGCTCACAATGGTACGGCCATGGCAGAAAAGAGACAGAGACAAGAGAGTTATTCTCTACCATAGATAAACAAATAAGTGGTGTAGAGCATAGACATAGTAAATCCAACACTCCTCCTTATGCTGTACATCACTTAGATATACAATTATATGACTCTATACAATGAAATTTTAAAACGACTCTACATAACTTCAACTAGAACAAAGTTAATGTTTAAAAGTGACTCTACCATTTTTAAATACAAACTCTATAGTTTATTACGACAAAGGCTTTAGTTTAAGACATTCTACAAAAAATTTATGTTTCTGAATACACAATGGTTTTGTAAAAACATCAGCTATCATTTCCTCTGTACATAGGTATTTCACATTAATTAGTTTTTCCTGTATTAAGTCCTTTACAAAGTGATACCGCAAGTCAATATGTTTAGTCTTTCTATGGGAATATTCTTTAACTAACAACAATTTCTGAGCACTTTGATTGTCATTATAAACAGTGACATCAAAGTGTTTGTCAATTATTTCCATCAAGAAATTCTTGACAAAGCAAATGTCCTTGCATACGTCGCTAATAGAGAGATATTCAGCTTCAGTGCTCGACAAAGCTACACATCGTTGCTTGCGTGCTTCCCAATTGATGACATTATTACCAAGTTTAACTACAAAGCCAGTATATGACTTGCGGTCTGTTAAGTCATTGGCCCAGTCTGCATCTGCGTAGGCATTTATTTCAAAGTTATTATCCTTTTCAAAATGGAGACCATAATTTATTGTCCCAGCCAAATACCTCAATATACGCTTTGCAATGCGCCAATGACTGACATTAAAACATGTGCTGAACTGACTTAAATGACTACAGGCGAATGAAATGTCTGGACGAGTGCAAACAGACAAAAACATTAGAGAGCCTAAGAGCTGTCTATATTCATATACATTGTCATCCAAACATTTATCGGATTTTTCCAGTTTACAGTACATTGGCAAAGGTGTGGAAACTGGCTTACAATCGCTCATATTGTATTTATTCAACAATCGCCCTATATACTCAGATTGGTCCAAAACAGTCACATTATTGTTCTTAGTAACATTCATACCCAAACAATTTTTTAATTTACCCAGATGCCGTATTTCAAAGTGCTGTTTGAGCAATGATGTAACTGCCTCTATACAACCATTGTGAAAGACATAAAAGTCATCAACAAATAATGCCAAGATAATATACTCATCATCAGTTTTCTTAATATACACACAAGGCTCGCACTTACTCTGCTTATAACCATTTTGCGACAAAACTGTGTGAATCCTAATGTTCCACATACGACTAGCTTGTTTTAAGCCGTAAATGCTCTTCTTGAGCAAACAAACCTTATTATTATGGCTATCAGATTTGAAACCAGCTGGCTGCTCCATATAGATCTTTTCATCTAACGCGCCATTTAAAAACGCTGTGGTGACGTCTATATGATCCATACATAGGTCCAGCTGATTTGATATAGCAAACAAAATACGCAAAGTTGAATGTCTAACAACGGGTGAATAAGTATCAGAATAATCTATTCCTGCCTTTTGACTATAACCACAGGCAACTAATCTAGCTTTGAATCTAGTAAATTTACCTGCCGCATCGTACTTTTTCTTGAAAACCCACTTGTTTTTGAGAACATTAACATTTTGCGGACGATCAACTAATTCCCACGCATCATTTTTGATCATGGAATCGAACTCACACGTCATAGCGCCGTACCATTCATCCTTTTCAGGTGAATTCATAGCATCATAATACGTTAGTGGTTCATAGGATGCACTCGCTGCGGCCAACAGTGATGTTAAATGATAATCATTAAACCTCTCAGGGAAAATACCTCGAGTACTACGAACAGGACGAGAGATAGACGCGTCGGCAGATACCGGCCTAATCTGCTCTCCTCCTCGAGATGTAGAGGGCGGAAGAGTGTTGACGGAGCCACATAGCCCGCCATCCTCGCCGTCATCCTCGGAGACATCTACAAAAGTAGTACCACGCACAGGACGAGAGATAGACGCGCCGGAAGACTCCGACGTAATCTGCTCTCCTCCTCGAGATGTAGAGGGCGGTAGAGGTTTGCTAGTGCCAGATAGCACGCCATCCTCGCCGTCATCCTCAGAGACATCCTCGGAAGTGCGGTAATGGTCAGACAGTGGTGACATCATCTCCACATCTGAAACCACAGAGGAATTTTGATTAGATTTATCATTTAAAATATCACACTGACTCTTACTAATATTATTATCATTATCACAGTTACTATTAAAACTATTATCACGGTTATCTAAAATATTATCACAGCGAGAATTATCATCATAAATAAAATGATCAAAAATTGTAAAATTTGCTCTATTCTGCTTGGCCCCCTCACGCAATACATTATTATCCATAAATTTATCCTCAAGGAAAACAACACTTCTAGAATATAAAACCTTTTTAGGGTTATGAGGGTCTATCAGGCGGTAGCCCTTGCACGTTTCACCATATCCAACAAAAATAAATTGTTTAGCCTTAGCATCTAATTTACGCCTTTTTTGATGAGGTACATGTGAATAAGCTAGACAGCCAAAAACGCGCAGATGACTGAGATCAATATCAGATCCAGTCCACTCACACTCAGGAACTCTATCTGATAATGCTCTGGTAGGCGACCTATTTTTCAAGTAAATAGCTGTCATAACAGCTTCGCCCCAGTAGCGATCAGACAAATGAGACTCCTGCAACATGGCTCTAGCCTTTTCAAAAATAGTGCGATTTGCTCGCTCACTAACCCCATTTTGAGCACTGCTATAAGGACAAGTTGTTTGGTGAATAATGCCTTCCCTCTTTAGAAAATTGGCCATATTTTTATTACAGTATTCAGTACCATTGTCAGTGCGTAAAATTTTGATACGCAAACCAGTCTGTTTTTCAACCATAGTTTTAAAGATAATGAAATGGGAACTTACATCAGATTTATTCTTCAGAAGATAACCAAAGGTTTTCCTAGTGTGGTCATCGGTGAAGGTGAGCAAATAGCGAGCTCCGCTCCAGCTGGGTACTTGAATCGGTCCGGCAACGTCACTGTGTACTAGGTCCAGAGGATGAGCAGCACGCCCTGCACTAGACTGAGGAAATGATGTTTCACACATTTTCCCCGTAAGGCAGGCGATACAGCGAGTGGGCACACCGTCTTCATGCTGAAAAACGACACCACACTTATTTCCACCACCCAGTAAAGACATACCTTTAGGATTCAGGTGTCCTAAACGTCTGTGCCACACAGACATAGGAGCACAGGCTACAGCATTGGCACTCATGGTTCCTAGCCTAGACTGTAGGGACATAGAGTGACCTAATTGGGAGTCAGGTCGCACTTGCACTTTTAATTTGTAAAGCCCATTATTTTTAAAAATATCTAAAACTTTGTTGCCTGTGATTTGACAATTACTGTAAATACTACACTTATCATTGGAAAAAATAACAACATAGCCATTATTGGTGATTTCGCTAACAGACATCAAATTGTTTGACAAATTTGGCACATAGAGAACATTGTTCAAAGATACATTAGAAGAAATAACAGTCTTACCAATAAGTTCACTATCTAATTGCTGTCCATTAGCCACAGAAATTATACACTTCTTCTTGATAGCATCTTGTAGTAGTGCGGGATCCCCACACATATGCGAAGTAGCGCCGCTGTCCACAATGAACTCGTTGGAATGAGATGCTGAATATGCAGATGCATACATAGTGTGTTCCGCTTCTTTCTTCCTGGATTGTTCCCTCTTCTTCTTGAAACAGCGACTGGCAAGATGACCGGGCTTATGGCAATATGAACAAGTTAACGGTGACTTCTTTCTTCTGGCTACATAAGCTAAAGTATCTGTTACACTGCTACCATTATGACGCCGATGATATTCCTGTAGCAGTCGAGTTCGTACAACTTCGCTACATAATTTGGTTGTCAAACCTGCTGTCTCGAGACTGGAAACTAAAACGTTGTATTCTTCGG
Source organism: Archips xylosteana (assembly GCA_947563465.1). Classification (NCBI taxonomy): domain Eukaryota; kingdom Metazoa; phylum Arthropoda; class Insecta; order Lepidoptera; family Tortricidae; genus Archips; species Archips xylosteana. Next base: position 11,199,727 of record OX387349.1, read on the forward strand.
GTAAACCAGACAGTAAAATTTCGGCTATTTCTTCGTCGTCTATATTTCTCCCAATATCCGATAACTGCGTGACGAGCTTGAGCACACCTTCAATATACTCGGGCATACTCGAAAAATGGCTATATTCGACACGATGAAGTTGTCGTAGTAGTAAAACTCTTCTATAAAGCCCCTTGTCTTCGAAAGTAGCCGAAAGCAATCCAAAAGCATCCTTAGCGGTCTTTGCTTCACGAATAATTTGGTATAAATTTGGTTGACACGACAAAGATAATTTTGCCAACGCTCGTGCATCACGCGTCGAGTCAGTGTCGGTTCCCAGTACGCAATTCCACAATCCTTCAAGAGTTAGCACCATTTTAATAACAAATTTCCAATTAATCCAATTATCCAATCCATTTAATTTTTCTATAGAAGTTGACATTCCCGAGGTCAAGTTGGTCTGTCCCACGTGGTCGTTGCTGCGGTCGTTCGACTCAGGCATTCTTATACGATTCTTACGCCACTAGAATCTGCTATTCTTAGCTTTAAAAGATGTTAGTCTGGGCAATTAACCTGTTAGAGAGATAAGAACGTAGGGAAACGGAGCGTAGCGAATGTTGAGATCGACCTTCTAGCACCTTCTGGGCATTGGAATCAAACCACAGCAACTGATATCCAAACTTGGTTTATTCACAAACCACATTGAGTATCTTAATTTTTATATATAATCGAAGAAATATGATTCAAGTGTATACGGGGACGACACGAACAAATATTGTATATAAAATGTAAAAATAAAATTGGGACGTTTACAATGCTCACAATGGTACGGCCATGGCAGAAAAGAGACAGAGACAAGAGAGTTATTCTCTACCATAGATAAACAAATAAGTGGTGTAGAGCATAGACATAGTAAATCCAACAGTAATGCGTGTGGGTTTCGTTACATGGTTAACTAAATTGTAGTTTGATAGTAATTGTTTATATGATTTCGATATCGGAGTATTGACAAGAATATTTATATTTAAATCGCCACATATTATAATATTTTTGTTCCTATATTTACTAGTTATATTGTGTAGAAAATTGTCCAATAGACCTATGAATTTATTTTGACTGCATTGTGGGACTCGGTATAAGCATATAATGACACTGTTTATTGCGTTGATTTCAATACCGCAACATTCAAATTCGGACTCAAGAGCAACATTGGAAAAATCTATTTTTTTAAAATCGATCCATGGACGAAGTAAAATGCAGACCCCACCCCTTCTGGAGTTGATTCTCGAAAAACTGGAAGCTAGTATGAAATTTGATAGTTGTAGATTGGATTCTAGACCTGATTGGATGAAAGTTTCAGTAAGACATATAGCTTCTACATTTATGTGTTTTTCATGAAATTCTGAGAGTATTATTTCTAAATTATCTATTTTATTAAGAACCCCGGCTATGTTTTGGTGGAGGATTCCGAAAGTTTTAGAAAATCCCTGGTTCTATTCTTAGGTATTATAGTTGTGGGCTCATATCTACCATTTCAATTGTGTTAGTTATGCTGTACCAATAGCGAATTTAATAATCTAATTCTAAATACTTTAGTTACTAGGTACCCGTAGAAATGTTTTCCCCTTGTTTCCTCCGAGGTTATCTTGCAGAGAGTTTTGTTTAAATCCATTCGTTACAATAAAAAGTTATAGATTTTCTAATATTGTCAAAGTATTTTTAATCTTGTGATAAATTGGATTTTAAATTGTAGATATTGTTTTATTTTATTAAAAAAATTCTGTCATGTTATTTTTTAATGATCGGATCGAAATTACGTTATCATAAATAACTTTATTTTGAGGAGTTGTATGATCACACCAAACCCTGTTAGCGAGCTGTTACGATGACCTAGAATAGTTAGAGAAGTAACCAAACGCAAATACTGTTTTGACAGCCTGACGACAATGACACTGACACTGACAGCTGGAACAAACAAAGTATAGCACGAGGCGAGACGAACACGAAGCACGAAGCGAGCGAAGTAAAGTAGCGTAGCGAACATTGGTTCGTGTTCGTTCGGCGTGGCTTGATCCGCTTGTTTGATTATCGGGTACCACCATATGCAACCGGCACGCACAGTGCAATTCTATTTCTAGTATTCCACGTGATAGAAAATACTAGGAAATATTTCAATTGGAAGCTAAAAATACATTACATGTTACTGAACGACTTTGTGACGAAGTTGGGAAAGTTTAGTTGTACAGTAAGTCGCGTATTTAGTACTCAAGTGAAAATGTCTTTAGAGCAAGCGAAACAAGTGGCTGCGTACAGAGCAGTTGATGAATTCGTAACGAATAATTCGGTTATCGGTGTCGGCAGCGGGTCAACAGTCGTGTATGCTGTGCAGCGACTAGCAGAGCGGGTCGAGACTGAATATTTACAAGTGACTTGCATTCCTACATCATTCCAAGCCAAGCAACTCATTTTGAAGCACAATCTAACTCTCGGGGAACTGGACACCAACCCCGCTATTGATGTCACTATTGATGGAGCAGATGAAGTGGATTCCAACATGACTTTGATAAAAGGAGGTGGTGGCTGTTTATTACAAGAAAAAATTGTGGCTTCTTGTTCAATCAAAATGATTGTGATAGCTGATTATACAAAGGATTCCTCTAAGCTCGGAGACAGATATAAAAAGGGCATCCCAATAGAGGTTGTTCCAATGGCATATGTTCCTATCAAAATCAAAATTGTTGCTTTGTTTGGAGGTGATATTAAGTTGCGCAGTGCTATTGCCAAAGCAGGACCTGTGGTAACTGATAACGGCAATTTCATATTGGACTGGCTGTTCACTAACCAAGATTTGGACTGGGATCATGTCAATAAAACAATCAAAATGATTCCTGGAGTAGTTGAAACTGGCTTATTTGTTAAAATGTGCAAAAAAGCATACTTTGGTCAACCTGAAGGGAATGTGATTGAGAGATCTGCTTAGTTTAAGAGTTTGTAGTAGGCATAAGCAAGTTGATGAATTTAAAATGTTGCTTTTAAGGAGATTTATCAGGTGTTATAATTTATGAATAAAGGTGCTAAACAATAAAGACATGAATTTTGTAACAGGTTATATATAACATCTGTTTTTCAATGCAGTGGACCAGACCATTCATATGAAATCAATTAAAATATTTTATCACATAATCTATACTAATATTATAAAGCTGAAGAGTTTGTTTGTTTGGTTGAACGCGCTAATCTCAGGAACTACTGCTCCGATTTGAAAAATTCTTTCAGTGTTTGATAGCCCATTTATCGAGGAAGGCTATAGGCTATATATCATCACACTAACACCAATAGGAGCGGAAGAATGTTTCAAAATCGGGGGTTTTTGAAGTAAAACTTCTATAGGCACGCTTGACTTGGGAGTACGGTGGTGAATATGATTGCGTGTGTGGGGGGGTGATCCATATTTATCATTATTCTGATAAAATCAAATTTCTTTAAGGGGATGGTTAAAGGAGTCCCCTAAACAGCCATAGCAACACAATCTGGGAAAATTTCAAGCATCTTATGTCAATCTCAAGTATCAATTCAAAAGAGACACAGCATACAGTCCAGTCATAAATTGATGTAGGATTAGTAATAAGGTCCTGTAAACACCTTTTGGTTAAGAAACCCTAAAAATAGCCAGATTTAGACAACTTTTATTGTTACCATCCTGATAAGTGTTATTAGAAGATAAAAACTTGTGACCTTAAAATGACCTTACAACCTTGCCTGCTTTGTAATTTTATCAACAATATCAGTTAGGAGACCTTTCACATTGCAGATAACTGGGAAAAAAACTGGACAAGTCAAAACCGCTTCTAAATTGATTTATCAATTTCTAAAATACATACAAAATTAATGTCATTTTGACCTCAATTGACCTCAGTTGACTAATTAATGTTATATTACTACCCCTTTGAAAGTGAAGTAAAACTGACAACATTTTGAATTGAAATGCTTAAAAAATACGAAATTTTAGGTGCCATATATTTTATTGATTATGTTTATTTACATACAAATAACATAAAATTCATTTCTAAAAGATATATGTTTCGTTTCATGTGTGGCCATTCAGATCTATAATTAATTAAGATTAAAACTTACATAAACTTAAGAAAGCATTGTAATGCTCTCTAGTATTATAAATATTTTACTCTGAAGTGTTAAATTTCTCTTAGACTGGAATGGAATAAGAATTATTATTAATGTAACTTAATCTGAGGTTGGACACACGGCATTATTGGTCACTCAATATTGACAGAATTGTTGCAACAATCAATGGGGCCATAATTATCAAATAAGAATTCAATCAATTAAAATCTTTGAAGTCATATCCATCATTGAGAGCAGTGGTGCCAAGAATCCAACCAAAATTATTTTTCATAAAGTAATACTAATATGCATATTTTTAAAGCCTGGAAAGTATTAATACAAAATAATAATAATAGTCTTTGGTGGTTTACAAATATTTGAGGTAAGTATGGGTAAAAGTTTCCCTAATTAGAAGTATTAAATAGAAGTGCATCATTGGTTTCCTTGTTTTCAACATCTATACAAAAATATAGCTTTCTGAACATGCTGTCAGAAGTTGCCTTTTACATAGCTGCTAAAGTTTATTATCCGTTTTATCAAGGATGATATAGACTGGATTAGCAATCGCCATAGTACAGATTGTCCGCAGAATAGAATAGTCTGGTTATTAAATCTAGATGGCGCTGAAATATAGCCTGAGGCTTTGAAAGCAAAACAATAAGACTACAGATGTTTCATGTTACTACAAATGTATTATTTTTCAAAAATATTGCATAATAATACTTTTGCAGTAATATGAAATATCTATAGTCTTATTGTTTTGCTTTCAAACCCTCGGGCTATATGTCAGCACCATCTAGATTTAATAATCAAACTATTTTTCCGCAACCGATCTGTACTATGGCAATTGCTAATCCAGTCTATATCATCCTTGGTTTTATGAATATAATTTGTGCTCATCTCTAAACAATACAAAACGTTCACCCAGCTGTGCTGTGTATTCTATTAAGGATTTTTAACTACTAGATGAGGTTATTTTTACCATCATTTAGAGAAAATTAGATGAGGTAGGTACATAATATAATACACACAAGAAGCCAGGATGGGTCACTAGTAAAAATACAAAACAAATAAACCTTTGATCTAATACAGACTTGTTTTCTTCATGATACGTAAGAATTCTTCTTGGTTGATTTCGCCGTCACCATCCCTGTCTGCCTCATCTATCATTTCATGCAGCTCCTCATCTGTTAAATTTTCACCAAGTTCACGTGCCACTCTCTTTAAATTCTTAAATGAGATTTTGCCTGAAATAGAAAAATTAAGATTATCAAACCTTATTCAAAAAGCTGCCTGTAAATTATAAACTAGAGAACCATTATGTACTCATCCTCTCATATTAATAACGAGCAATGGACATCTGTTCAAAATTCAAATAGCAAAAAAAATACCGCTGTCTTTTCTTTTCTTTTATATTTTTTTGTAGTGACGCTTTAAATGCTTGCATAATTAGACAACAGATTCTAACTTAAAGACTATGTTAAAACTAATTGGACTATGCATGTAAGAATGATAATTGTTCATTCATTAGAATCGGCAAATAAATTAACCTAATTGTTCTAAGTTCACACACAAAATATATTGTTAACTGAAACACTTACCCGTGAATAAAGAAACGACTTTTTAAGTTTATTTTCTATATGCCAATTCTTTGTTAAATTATATCTAATTAAACTTTCTATTTACTATTAAATGCAACTGACATCGCATTATTTTGAAGTCACGCCATATTAACATTCAAACGTAACTGCTCTATCTACCGTACACTCCAGCACCGCTTTGCCGACAGTGCGGATTGCTATTTTATCGACAGAGCAGGGAACTGGCCCTATACTACGAAGCGCGAAATTCGAACTTCGTTTCATGCCGTTCCGCTCACGCTAATGGTATTTATTACGAGAGTGAGAGGGACCGCACGATCCGAACTTCGAACTTCGAATTTCGTAGTAACCCCCCAGCTTTGCCGAAAGCGTTTTTAAAAAAAAACAAATTAAAAACACCTAAGCTAAAGGAAATCTTTCTTTACGTGCAAAATAAAATGAATTCATCTTTAATATTTTATAATTAAATAGATTAATATTCGTAATTATTCAATGTGTTTCACGAAATTATTATTTTTTAAATATTTTTTATACAGTTGTTATTTTGAGGTTATTTCCACGCCCTAAAGGCTTCCACAGACCGAAGCGCAGGGCGCTACAGTGCGTCCGCAGCGCGCTTCGGTCTGTGGAAAGCTTTAAAATTGTCTATACCCAGTTACTGAAAATGGCGATAATCCTCCATTCACAAACACCGTGATTGGCAGTTTAGGGGTTTCCATAGTCAATTAAAAAAATTTTACTTTAATCCCTTGAGATCAAAAACGAGCTTTAGTCCCGATATGCAGAGACTAAAGTAACATTTTAAGAGCATGAGAAGTGAAAATGTTTTTTGTTTTACGACTTTTTAAAATGAAGCACTTTTTTCCCATACAAATACACAGAGTATCGTAAAAATAAGAGGCAGAATCAAATTTTCAAAATGTTATTACACCAAAAATATTAAGTTATGACAAAAGCCGTAAAACAAAAAACATTTGTTTAAGTGGTAGGAGTTTAGGGTTAAAAGGATGCTAGTGAATTACAAATAACCCTGTATAAATCCCGTTTTTTCCTTATCCCGTGGGAATTTTGAAAAATACTGAAATTAATGTTTGAACTAATGTAATACCTACTTGTGTATCAAATTTGAAGAGTCTAGTTATTACAGTTACTGAGATAGGGTCACTCGGAATCGAATATATAATAAATCCCGTTTTCCCCGTTCCCGTGGGAATTCCCAAAAATCCTTCCTTAGTGGATGCCTACATTGTATAAGGTATCTATGTGCAAAATTTCAAGTCTCTAGGTCCAGTGGTTAGGGCAAAACCTTAAAAACGACACCCATATTGATATTTAGACATTTCAACCCCATCGCACCCCATCCAGGGAGATGGTGTTTTACGTATGCCACATCGGATTTTAAAATCGTTGTTGTTTTCATAACCAGCGACCCGATAAACCATAGAAATAACACCCATGTTGATTTTCAGACTTTGTTACCCCTTTCCCCCTTTAAAGGGTTGAATTCTTAAAAAACCTGAAACACGTGTTTACTCATATATCATTAGGATTACTTCTGTGAAGTTTCGAATAAAATAGTCGAACTAATCTTGTATGGGGTACAAACTTTGAACCCCCTTTTCACCCCTTAGGGAGTGAATTTTGAAAAATCCTTTCTTAGTGCACCCCTAGACCTTATAAGGAACCTACATGCCAAATTTGGAATCTCTAGGCCCAGCGGTTTGAGCTGTGCGTTGATATGTCAGTCAGTCAGTCAGTCAGTTTCTTCTTTTATATATTAAGATTTCAAATGAAATTCATACCAGTTTCATCATCATCAAACAGCTTGAATGCCTTCATTATTTCTTCCTTTGTATCTTTCTCAGCCATCTTCACTGTCATCAGCTCTAAGAAATCTCCGAATGACACTTTACCATCTGATTTGTCTATTTCCGCAATCATCTTTTTGATTTCCTCTTTTCTTGGCTCAAAGCCAAGGGCCCTGATCGCTACCTTTAGCTCTTTTGTGTCAATCTTCCCTGTGTTTTCCGTATCAAATAAATCAAATGCTTCTTTTATATCCCTCCTTTGCTCTTCAGATAATTCAAATTTAGGTCCCGACTTCTTCCGCATACTTCCTGGTGGCGCGTTACTGGTGCCGACCTTTTTTTGTGTAGTCGTCACGGCGGTTGTCTAAAATCAATAATTAATTAAGTCAATGCAATATAAAATACCAACACTTAAATAGCTGTAAGATAATAAATACTTTAAAGTGACTACGTTTTACAATCGAATCAATAATAAATTAATAATCGTACTATTTACACAGGAACTATACAGTGAATGAATAATTGAATAATGGGTAAACTCGACTTGTTCAGACAAGACTTCCAAAAAGAACGAAATTTAGTGTTTTATGTATACACAACCGGCCGTGCTGTAAAATCATACACTTATTATTTAAACCAGAAAAACTTATGCTGACCTACCATCAAAGAGTATTGTTACTACCTATATAGAAACCTACCATTGTTTGTACCATTAAGATCACTAACGGCGTTGACCTTGGTGTTTGTTTTTGCCGCTGTTTGTATTCTGCTTTGAACAGTTTCTTTCTAGTCTTATAATTTCTTCGCTTCTTGCAAGCTTCAAACAAATCTTATCAAAAGCTGTCAATAAATTGATTATTTCTGTTCTGCATCACAATAAAACGCTTATTTGATCTTGTGTCATTTGTGTACCACGTTTTTGTTTGTGACCCGAACAAACTTAGAATACCATCGAAAAAATACGGAAAATAAAAGACGACCTGTAATATTCGACCCGGAATAAATGACAATAATGTACTACAAACTGATAATACGACCGAATCGTACCTTATTGCCACTAAGTTTTTATAGTACATTGTGCATCTAGGGCCGTAAGTAGGGGATTACTAACGAGGGTCTATTAGAAGCCCGACGCCGAAGGCGGAGGGCTTTTAATGACTCGAGTTTGTAATCCCCTTACTGCCCGTGATACACACAATGATTTGCATCACATTGCGAGAAAAAAAAATCCAAAAATAAAATTATTTTGTCTCTAAACACTTAAATTGAATAAAATAATGGCTACCCGCCAATACAGATTGTCACTTTCGAGTCATCTACCATAGATAAAGTAAACTGTGTTTAGTTTAGAATTCGAAAGGCCATACGGCCAGATTCTACCAACATTTTAAAAAAATATTACTAAAATTATTGCAAAACTATTTGTTATAAATTTAAAATATAAAAATAACGAATTTTCATGAAGCGTAGATAAGTTTTGTGTTGTAAAATTTGGGTTATAGCTATAGGTAACGCCACCAGAGTTGAGGCCACGCACACAACCACATCTCTTGTAATGACAGCGGGATTTTGACGTTGTGTTGTCGTTAAACTTCAACACAACGTCAAAATTCCGCTGTCATTACATGAGATGTTGTTGTGTGCGTGGCCTCAACTCTGGTGGCGTTACCTATAAGTTTTAAAGATAATAAATAAAACGTTGGCTGACATGAAACCTCCTTAGTCTGAAATTACTTGTTTGCAAATTTTAAAACTAAAGTTAGAACTCCCTTGGGTAGAAAAATTGTAAGTAAATCCATAACTCCCTTAAGAACAATTTAGGCCATTGACATTTAGTATACAGACATGGAATAACACCATTGACGAGCAAGTGTGATGAAAATTACATTAGTCTTGTATTATTGTCGTTCCAGGTCGATAAATCCGGGGTCGTACTTTAACCGCACCCAGAAATCGTAAAGAACAAGAACTGTCAAAAAATATGTCCCGCGCTTCAGTTGCAATTTTAAAGGACTTCAAAAAAAGGAGGAAGTTGTTAGTTAAATCACAATAAGCATTCGCACGGCAATAATGACAACAAAGAAGATCTGGTTAGCGACAGCAGTGAAGCAGAAGCCTGAGCTGGCAATGTATCTGTTATCGACTGTATTAGGGAAGTGGTAAGTTAAGCATTAGCTAATAAAAATAGTACATTACTGCAGAGGCCGGGAAGTAAGGGGTTGCCGGCCGAGGCTTGTATAGTGCTTTTCTCAAACATGCAATGAAATAAATAAAAAACTTCAAGAAAACAGTATTTATTTGTAAGGCAACCAAATCTAAACTAGTAAAACAAAATCTGATGGCATTGTAGTCAATGCTTTATAATTATAGTAATAATAAAAAACACGCCACTTGTCAATTGTGACAACTGAAACCTAACCTATTTACATTCCCGCCGAGGTATGTATTGCTTTTCTCAAACATGCAAGGAAATAAATTAAAAAAAAACTCCAAAAAAATTTAGTTCTTTTTCTAGAGAAATACAATTACCTGGTTTAGATAAAAATATAACTAACATATTTATTACTATTTATTTCAATCCATTTCCAACTCAGATTTAACCCGTGGAGCGTCCCGCTCTAAATCCTACCCACCGTTGTGTGCACACCCGTGCGCACAGGACGTAATAGAAAACAAATAATTCATAAATATTTATTTTTATAAGCGTAGTGGCAGAATGTCATAATGAAACCAAAACTCAAATATTGCTTATAGTTTTTTTTTAATGGCTAAATTAAATACCATGATGCCATATACCTATAATCGTCATGATGCTGTGTCACATGAATGAAACAATAGACAACTAAGCGTATTGTTACTATACAGATAGACGATCGCTTTCCCGGCCAAGGCCTGCAATTCTGTATGAAAATCCATTACATAGCACTCGTCTAACCGCGCCCGCAACGTGATATTTCCCGGCCTATTATTTGGAACGTAAGGTTAACATTTCATTGCATCGTTGAGAAATAGTACACTACTGCAGCGGCGTAGCACGTCCGCTCGCGCTCCCCAGGATGTAGCAGTCAGTTTGTGCAAGATGTTATTGCGAGTTCCCAACCGGTTTCAGTCTGGTTTACTCCGCGGGAGAATACTGCGCCCCCGTCTGGCTCAACAGTGCGCATACAGAGAAGGTCGACGTCCAGTTGCGCAGAACTATGCGCTGCATATCTGGCACCATTCAATCCACCCCTATTCAATGGCTGCCCTCGTTGAGTCACATACCTCCGCCACACCTTAGAAGACAACAGGCCCTACTAAATGAGGCAAAGAAAATAGCAAAGAATTCAGATCTGCCAGCTCATCAGGAGTTCATGTATCCCCCTTGTCATCGTCTGAAGTCACGGAGTCCACCCTACCAGTCGGCTCGGGGCCTGTTTGATGAACCGTTCGACATTAAAATGAGATGGAAGGACGAATGGCGGTCTAACCCTCCTAAAGCCGCCCTATTAGATCACGACCCCACCCAAAAACCTTTGGGATTCTGTGGTCCAAGGCGAGAATGGTGCCAGTTAAATAGGCTCCGCACTGAGCATGGGCTCTGCGGGGAGTACATGTTCAAGTGTGGTTGGCGAGGCTCTCCGGCGTGCGATTGTGGTGCACCCGTACAGTCCATCCACCACATCATTCATGACTGCCCAAAGAGGAGATATGCTGGAAACACCCTGAACCTGTTCTCTCCTGATGCGAACGCAGCCCTATGGGCAAAGAACTTAGATATTCGTTTGTAGTATAGCTTTTTTTAGTAGTATTAAGTAATTGTTGATAAGCGACTCTGTATATCGCACGTTAAATCCAATACCGTCACTATAAAAAAAATGCATTTTTTTTGTTTTGTACACCATCTTACGACACTTGTGATAAGCTACACTGTCATTTGAACGAAACACTCTAATACGCATCGGTTCCGCCAGATGGCGTAGGTACCCGAAGGACATTTCGCAAAATTTGATCGTCGCTTATAGTTCAAGGCTGTCCTTTTGCTGGTAACAACACGTCACTTGCGGCAATTAGGAAAACAATAACAGGAACAGTGTCACTTTGTGTTAAAAGTTGGTTTCACTCAGCGATATTTAGTAAAATTATAAGTGGAACAGTGCCATTATTGTGTTTAATGACGGTGTGCCATAGAAGCAAAAGGTGAGTTTTGTGAGTTTTTTGATAGAATACTGTCATCTTGGTCTTAATGTCATTTTGTAGCTTATTCATCTATATAGTTTCATAGTGTAATTAATTGTAATATGGACAGGTAACGGAAAAGAACACTCTTGCGGTTATTTGAATAAAAACTAAATACCAAAATATGACTGACGATTCTCGAATAAATACATTGTTGCAGTTAATTTAAAATGGAAAAACGCAAAAGTTATTAATCTTATTCCTAAAAAGACAAAATAGTACTCTTTATTTTGTTATTATTTATTCGTTATTAACAATTTTGAGTTCATGGATAGTTTTTTCTTTTTATTAATAGTTAAAAAACTAATGTTTTATGACATTATGGTTTTACAGTGTTAAAAAATAAAGCTTTATTTTCTTTGTTAAAGGATCAAGCATGTACAGAGCTAGTAAAATATTGAAACTAGCACAAGAAAGTCGACAAAACAAAGAACATGCGAAGGTTTCAGCAAGGGTATCCGAGTTTAATTGGAATGATTTTTCCAATTCTACGGAAATGCACATTAATGTGAATGCAAAACGACGAAGATCGGTTAGCTCTTCAAGCTAAAACGCTCCAACAGCTTATCCCTTTCTCTCAGTTTTAACACTTTCCAAGATAATATAAATTCAATTACTAATCCGGAACTAAAAAAACAAGATCATGCCTGTACGTTTTCAAGTTCACTTCTAACAGAAACGCACGCAAAATTGTGGAGGCTTCAATTTCCAATACTCACAAACGAAGTCAGTCAGTTAGTTCTTAAAGTTCTAGCTCTACTTCTTCCTCTTCTTCATCTTCGGCTTCCAATGTTTTGGATCGTGGAATTGTTTTTTCGAACAGCCTTTGTCAAATACGAACTTAAATATTTTTTGTTAAAGTACTTCTAAGTGCAGAACTTATTACATTTTTAAGTTGTTTTTACTAGATAACTTATTGTTTTCTTTTTATTTAATGACTAGCTGCTACCCGCGACTCCGTCTGCGAAGAATAGGGGTATAAAAAATAGCCTGCGACCTATTCTCAGACCAACCGAACATGGAGAAAAAAGTTTCATAAAAATCGGTCAAGCCGTTTCGGAGGAGTTCGATAACAAAGACCGTGACACGAGATTTTTATATATTAGATAAAAATTGCTATAATAACGTAAGCTACAAAAAAAATTCGATTATTCATATATTTTAGTAGAGTCAGTAACAGTTTTAGCATTAAATGAAAAATGTTAAGTGGAAGAATGTCACAAGCATTTTGTTTATTTAAAAAAAATATCTAAGAAATGTAAAATGTTTAATTTTGTTACATAAAATAGACAATCAACCATTAATCCTTAAGATAAAAATAATATATAGCATTACATGTACATAACGAGTTCGCTGTAACTAATCTTATTCATCAAAAGTCTATTATTGTCTCTCCTGAACAAATATACATTTTTGGATAGTGCCGGTATTGGATTTAACGTGCGATATCATAAATTGCTTGCCATACGATTAAATAATAATAAATACTGCAGCGGCCGCGAAATTGACAACATTTCAAAAAAAAAATCATTCTTGTTATTTTGTTTTTATAATAGCTGGTTAAAAATCAGACTACCCGTGTTTCTCGGTTTTCCTTTATTTTGCTTAAATTGGTCGTTAATAATTAATTAAAGAAATGATCATTAAAAAGTCCGTATATACAAAGATAGGAATAATAATGTCGCAGTCTTAGCATGATATAAAATTAAAAAAAAAACATAACTGTCATGTCATTATGTCAATTCGCGTCACATATTTTGTCAACAATCCGTTGCAAATTCCCGAATTTGTTATTTTCTGCGTTTGTTGCTTTGAGTTTTCAAATATTTCTTTATAATGACGACCGGAAAAAAGTAGCATCAAGATGCCTTGACCATTTGTTTCGTCCGAAGTTGCAAAAACACAGCATTAATGGTTTTTAATGGAATTGGATGGAATTGAAAATTGAAGAACTTTGAACTGTAACCAAATAAAATATAAATATTTTTACATGTATTGTTACTTTTTGCTCCTAAATACATAGTAAATAAAACACTGTAATCTTTATTTGTTTATCCTTCAGACCTACCGGTATTTCAAAGTTGACATACCTACCACTGACTATACTTAGTCAGTAACTTTAAACAGGTAACTGGGGAAAATATTCAACTAAAACAGTATAAGCAGGTACCTAATGTTGTGAACAGGTACAGGATAAGTTCCCTTAGATAGGTATGATATTTTTTAATGGATAATGTACTCATAATATAAACATAAGGGTTCATGACTTGATGTAATTGTAATAAAAAACTTGAATTTGTGGGTTAGTATTGTAATATAAAAGTAACACTTTAACAATATAGTAGAATCACATGTTTTTCTAGTATAATATTCTGAACTCCGAGATTCTTCTGCACCAGTTAACGTATGATTAATGTTATGAAAGCCAATAATGCTTGATTACTTTTGTTCTCTCTAAACTGGGATCAACCACACGAGATCATGTCTTACTTTTTCCTGTAGCGTGCATTTGTATTTTGTACTGCTACTGGTTACTGGTTACGAGCGTAGCGTGTAGAATGTGCTAGAGGACAGGAGAACCTTCGCTCCTTAAGTTACCGCCACATTAAAACAGTCATTTTTTCGCACGAACTGTAACAACATCCATTCGTCGACGTTGGGCAGATTGGGACTATCAGCTTTTACGAATCTGCCAGTCACTACTATTTCAAAATGTTATCAAAGCGTAATTCAAAACAATGATATTAAGAGAACCGAAAGCGAGTCGCTAGAATTTAAGTTATCAGTCAGACAAGACAGATAAAAAATTAAAAGAACTAATCTACAATTAAAGTCTTCAAATCCGTTATATAGTTAATTTATTGAACTTTCCACTGACTAACACACTTTTTCATTTACGCGCCAAAACCTCTCTGTTGACAATCAACTCTTTTTTTTTAAAACTCCTACCGCTGTGACATCTGTCACACGTTCAGAAATACAATCAGATTAACTCGAATCAATATTTTTACGAACAAGAACTTGCTCTCAAATAATATTTTAACAATATCTAACATTCGGCCAACCTGACCACACTAGTTTGTCCTCAAACTAGTTCTCACTTCGTAGTCCTATTTGGCATTTCACACCTCACCATAATATGGCCATATGAAACTTCCCAAATCACATCTTGTGTAGAGCATCGACCAGATTGCATTGCATCGAGGGCTTCATCTTTCAATCAAAACCACCCCTCGCCTTCCAATCAATCAAGTCACCTGACAAGACTGCATCAAGGACTTCACCCCTCATCAGGGCCACCCTTGACTTCCAATTAATCAAATCACCTGATAAGACTGCATCGAGGGCTTCACCCTTCATCGGGGCCACCCTCGACTGCCAGTCAATCAACTCAATACTGCATCGAGGACTTCACCTTTCATCAAGGCCACCCTCGACTGCCAATCAGTCAACTCAATACTGCATCGAGGACTTCACCCTTCATCAGGGCCACCCTCGACTGCCAATCAATCAACTCAATACTGCATCGAGGACTTCACCCTTCATCAGGGCCACCCTCGACTGCCAATCAATCAACTCAATACTGCATCGAGGACTTCACCCTTCATCAGGGCCACCCTCGACTGCCAATCAATCAACTCAATACTGCATCGAGGACTTCACCTTTAGTCAAGGCCACCCTCGACTGCCAATCAGTCAACTCAATACTGCAACGAGGACTTCACCCTTCATCAGGGCCACCCTCGACTGCCAATCAATCAACTCAATACTGCATCGAGGACTTCACCCTTCATCAGGGCCACCCTCGACCGCCAATCAATCAACTCAATACTGTATCGAGGACTTCACCTTTCATCAAGGCCACCCTCGACTGCCAATCAGTCAACTCAATACTGCATCGAGGACTTCACCCTTCACCAGGGCCACCCTCGACTGCCAATCAATCAACTTATTATTGCATCGAGGACTTCACCCTTCATCAGGGCCACCCTCGACTGCCAATCAATCAACTCAATATTGCATTGAGGACTTCACCTTTCATCAAGGCCACCCTCAACTTTCCAGATCAACATAATGTCATTGTAACGAGGACTTCACCCATCAATCTGGGTCACCCTAGCCTTTCAATGACTTTAATAAAAAAAATGATTAGTAGGTAGGTAGGTACAAGACATCGTTCGGCCAACCTGACTCTAAAAGTTTGCCCTCAAACTTAGTACTAACATGACTAGGTGATTTTGTAACAAGTATTTCTATTGCAGTCTTAAATCTTCTACACATTAATTACAGTCTATTTAATTTTAAATATTGTATCGAGGGCTTCACCTTCTAAAGTAAACATCTTTCAAGCAGGCCACCCTCGCCTTACAACATTCTTAATGATTCACTTTATCTGCCTTTAAATACCACTCTTAAACAGAGAGTTCTATTTAGCCTAAATCAATAGTCATTTTACTCAGATCTTTCAGTCATTGACATCTAAAAATAAAATTAGTTTTTGTTATTAATCTCATTTTCAATGTAAGCTTTTTAACTGACTGTACTTTTTGTTGACTGCACTGACTTGCATTGTCATCCAATTTACATATGTATACCAAATTCCAAGTTGATCCTACCACTGGAAGTGGTTCAAATTGAACTTCCAAGATTTCAACCGTACATACATGTTTACATACAAGTTACATACTTACATTGCAAGTTAATAAAAAAGCTTTTATAAAAGAACCAAAATCAATGATGAACTTAATAGAGATCACATATTCAAATTTATGACGTAACTAACTCGTTAATCTCATCATCAGTATCAAAATTACTTTCTAATATAATATGCGCAATCGTAATCCGCAGCTATCTGTATTTAATTTTGGATCAGATCAGTTATCTGCCAACTTAATAGCTTATTATTTTTTGTGTAATTTGAAAAAAAAATCCCTGTTTAGATTACTATTAATGTAGGGAAAATAAACGGATCACTCACGTCTTAAGATGAGTTTAACTCAACATTTTTCGGGCTAAACCGTAGCCCTTCTTCCCGGAGTCACACGTCAAGGCGGCTGCCAAACGCGCACTATACTACTACCAACGTCACCATCATCTGCCGTCAAAGCCGAATTTCTATTCAGTGCGTCGACGTGTTGCATGGTGCAACCCGGCTTACATTCAATATCACAATATTTGCAGCGCTATCAACCAACGTGCCACTCTAGGTATTATGTCTCTTTTGGCAACCGTTGAACGAAGAGTGCTACAGTCTGTTACGATGGTGAAATATTTGCCCAATAAACACACACTAAAGTGATGCAGCGATGCAATAACAGCCAATGTTTCTAATTTGTAAGTGTTCAATTATTTATTTTTCTCATGAATGGTAGTATTGTACCTTTGTATTCATCATTATCCAAATAAATCACTTCATAGGTATTCAACACTGTTTCAATACCTGAGGATTATTGTAATTATCAAAATATAATTTATGAGTTTAAAAGTATTAATTTGAACAAACTAAATAAACACCGTCGCGACGTGACTGCAGTTGATGGCAAGGGTCACATTTGCCATTAAGATAATTTGTAAAACCTTTCTAAACGCAATATTAAATGCCATTGAAATTCCTGTAACTTCCCTTTATGAAAATATTTGCATCTTCAATATCCTAACAGTGACAGTTTAATTTAAAGTAAATATAATGGTAAGTAAGGAATCAGTAATTTATATTGTGTGTAATACATAACAAAAATTTTAATCTCTAAGTAACAGTTTAATATGCCTATGTTATTAATCTCTGAGTCAATTGAACATATATATAACAAACATTTTTCATTATCCAGAGGATCTGAATCACTGAGGTACCTACCAACTTTACTGGAAAATATGTTAATTCACCTATCTGTTTTTGTGATAACCATTTCAGGTAACTCTGAGAAATCTTGACCTAGTAACATAGGTTTATGTACCTACAGTCAGAGACATAAATATCTATAAAAAGATTGTGTCAAACATGTGTGCATATATACAGTTGTGGCCATATAATTAAGAACGATTATTTATTGAGATGATTTTTTCAAAGTAACAAGTATAACTAATTGCCCGTATTTTTTTTATTTCTCTCGGTATTGCGAAACTTTTCCGTACTACCGGTACATTCATTTATGCAACATAGTTGGTTAAAAAATTAATAGAGAAACTTAATACATTCGATCTGAACCTAGTATTAGTACTTACTGGCTGGTCACGTAATTAAGAACGCTGAATAGTTTATTATTTTTTCAAATTTAAATAGAGAACACTGTGTGGCTCTGTGGTTGTAGATTATTATTCGTATAATTTTGGCGCCATTTCGTGCTGTTAAAGTCTTAAAAGTGATTACTTCGTATAAAAACAATGGGGCAAAATAAAAGTTGTGATAAATCTACAAGAGAAGTAATAATAAAACTTCGCGAGAAGAATTGGTCGTATAAAAAGATAGCCGACTATCTGCAATGTTCAAAAACAATGGTTTTCCATGCCGTAAAGCATTATTCCACGTATCAAACTACTTCAAACGTTCCACGTGGACCTAGACAGAGAAAGTCATCTCGTCGAGATGATCGAAATATCGTTCGTTTGGCAAAACAAAATCCTTTTAAAGGGTCTAATGAGTTGAGAAAAGAATATTTTGGCGAAAAAAACCCTTCAGCAATCTCTGCACGCACTATTCGAAGGCGTTTGGTAGAAAATAAGTTGAACGGAAGGATAGCAAGGAAGGTGCCTATGTTGAAACGATGTCATAGGCAAGCCCGACTTGCATTTGCAAGAAGGTATGAAAACTGGACAGTCAGACAGTGGAAAAACGTTCTTTTTTCTGACGAGACAAAAATAAATAGGGTATGTTCTGATGGAAAACGATATGTACGACGCCCTCCGAATAAAGCATTCGACCCAAAGTACACAAAAGTGACATTAAAGCATGGCGGGGGAAATGTGAAAATTTGGGGGTGCTTTTCTGGACATGGCGTTGGACCTGTTAGGCTGATAGAAGGAAACATGGATCAATTCCAATACAAAAATATACTGCAAGAAACAATGTTACCATATGCCGAAGACGTGCTTCCGGTTATTTGGACATTCCAGCACGACAATGATCCAAAGCATACTGCACGCACCGTTAAGGAATTCCTCACATCACAATCAGTTTCTGTCTTAGATTGGCCAGCCAACAGCCCAGATCTTAACCCAATAGAGCATCTTTGGTGCGAAGTCAAGAAAAAGGTTTCATATCGACAGTGTGGCAATTTGAGAGAGCTGTACGACGTTTTCTTAGAAGAATGGAACTCTATTTCTCTTGCGAAATGTCAAAAATTGATAGATTCAATGCCTCGCCGGTGTAAAGCCGTAATTAAAAGCCGTGGACATGCTACTAACTATTAATTTTAATTCAAATGTATTAAATTGATTTTTTTTCTATACCAACTTCACATTAATATGATTTATTTAATCTAAGTTTCATATAAAACAACTCTCGAGCAGTTTAATAAATCGTTCTTAATTATTTGTCCAGCTTCATTACTATTTGAATTTATTAGTATAGAGAACAAATAAAATTTGTAAAAAAAAATGTTAGCAATTATACACTATTATTCTTAATCCCGTTTGCTCTATCCATGTGGCTATTTTATAACATAACTTGTTACTTCTAAGAAGGAACACAACTAGACATATGACATGATTTAGATAAAAAAAAATCGGAAACTTCAAATCGTTCTTAATTGTATGACCACCACTGTATATATTTACTTTAACACCTTGGTAACCATATATTCATGACCTTGCCTGTAGGTATTTATTTTCCACAACTTATGTGCTGATTTCAGCCTCTACTGAATCAATTTCAATCAGGAATGTAGTTTTATTTCACAGTGGGATATTAGTCCCAGTAATTCCACCCACTGCTGGTAACTGAATAAATCATGGGACAATTGACACCAATTGACTTTGTCTAAAACTAAGTAAAGCTTGCACTATGGGTACTAGACAATGGATAAACAAACTGATATAGATAAATACATACTTGTATATGTATTAAACATTAAAGACTCAGGCACAAACATTCATATTTTTCACACAAATATCTGCCCCAACCCAGAATTGAACCCAGGACCTCAAGCTTCATAGTCAGGTTTTCTAACCACTAGGCACTCCAGTCATTAAAACTCTTTGTGTTCTATAAATAAACCTCTATTTTTTTTTTTACCATGTCTTATGTATGAGATGAGAGTGCAATCACTCCCCAAATCAACAAAGCATTTCAACATTATGAGTTTTATTGATGCAAAACTGTTTATGATAATATATTATAGCATTATTTGATGATGTGCCGTCAAATAATAGTACTACCTGTTTGTCAGTATTTTTTTAAAAGTTATCTTAATTTGACAATTGTCGCTGGTATGACCAAATCTCTTACATTCTTCACATTTTACTATTGGCTTAGAACAATGTTGCAATCTGTGACCCCTCTCATTACAATTAAAACATACTACTGTTGAAATATTTCGACTATTTTGAGAATTATTTTTATTACCTTGGACTGCTTCGTGACCTGGCTCTGACCACTTACTACAAACAATATGAGTCAAGTTGGTTTGTCTATTCCAAGACATGTAAGAATTTTTATTCATGTTGTTGTGTTCTTTACATACATCTTTAAGGTATTTTAACAAATCTTCAGGTTCTACAAAGCGAGCCGAGGATGCACCGGCCTGTATAGTATGATCCTCTATCCCAAGTATAATACAGTCAACAGCCTTCTTACCGAAGATCTCGCATGCATTTAGCAGCATCATTTTGTCATAAAAATACTCATCTACATTTTTCCCATATTTTAATGTTCTACCAAGCATCTCTAATAACAAAATCCCATAGTTAGATTCTGATGGAAATGCTTTACGCAAAAGTTCTTGCCACTGTGCCCAACTATGTAGTACAGAAGTCTGTCCCTGATACCATTTCTTTGCATTTCCTACTAACTTGGGCAATGCATAATGGATTGTGTGAGCCTCCTCCCATTTGTATATTACAGCACATTCATTGACTTTCGCTAACCACAACTCAATATTATAATTCTTCTGTGACGGATCAAATTCAGGTATCATATTTATATTATTATTAAATATGGGCTGTGTACTGGGCTTTACAATAGACTGTATAATTTGTGACACCTCATTAACATTGAATAATTTATTAGAAGTCATAATACTTGATGTGGGTGCCATACCGCTCGATACCACCATACTGCTTGTTGTCGCTATACTACTTACTGTTGCCCTATCACTTGTAGACGTTGTGCTCCCGCTGATAATCACAGGTATCACATGCTGTTGATGTTGAGTTGATATATTTGCTGTACGCCGTTGTGCTAAGGTCGCCTCGTCTAACTCCGGTATCACTGTAACATTCTTTGGCCGTCTCTGGCATGGACTATTCGACGTGCTGCGACGACTTGTTGCCTCATGCTGATTCTTACTCTTTGATCTCGAACTCCTCTCGCCTTTTTTCTGACGTCTGTAACCATCTGAAGAATTCGTAGAACTCGTAGCCGAACTTCGGTCTCTGCGCTTATGTTTAAACCGTTTTCGTCCCATTTTCACACGAGAGTTCTTGATTACCACTTCTGATAAAAGAACTAATCTACAATTAAAGTCTTCAAATCCGTTATATAGTTAATTTATTGAACTTTCCACTGACTAACACACTTTTTCATTTACGCGCCAAAACCTCTCTGTTGACAATCAACTCTTTTTTTTTAAAACTCCTACCGCTGTGACATCTGTCACACGTTCAGAAATACAATCAGATTAACTCGAATCAATATTTTTACGAACAAGAACTTGCTCTCAAATAATATTTTAACAATATCTAACAAAATGAACTGACAGTTGTTTTTTTTTTTCATTTTATGATAATAAATGGACTAAGAGCCGCTAAGTGTATGCCTAATATTCACAATCCAACTTTTTTTACTCTTTTTCCTAGATATAAAAAAATCTACTGCATAAAAAAATCCCAAAATATTTTTCCTGTAATCAGCAGTGAAAAATCTACAAACGGTTTTTTTTATTTTACTTACTTAGTACATTTGAATTGTTGTCAATTGCCGGCCGAGTAGTTATAGATGGCCGAGTGTTAACGAGGCCATCTAGAGATACGAGGCCGGCAATCCCTGTTCGTGGCCAAGGCTTGTATAGTTTTTCTCAAACATACATCGTCATCATCACCCACCATTACCATCATCATCATCGTCGTCGTCGTCGTCATCACCATCACCATCATCATCGGCGTCGTCGTTGTCGTCATCATCACCATCACCATCATCATCTCGTCATCATCACCATCACTACCATCATCATTATCATCTCGTCATCATCACCATCACTACCACCATCACCTACCATCACCATCATCACCACCACCATCACCATCATCACCACCACCACCATCATCATCATCACCATCATCATCTTACCTTACCTTAAATAAGCGTACCTAGTGGCAGAATGTCATAATGAACCAAAACACAATATTGCTTATAGTTTTTTTTAATGGCTAAATGCTATGATGACATAAACCTATAAACGTCATGGTGCTGTGTCACATGAAGCAATAGACGATCACTTTGCTGGCCAAGACCAAAGGACAAAGGTATGAAAAAATCGCAACAATTTTAATTAATTTATTGAATCAAAGTACCTAATTGTTTTTGTTCACAACAATTTCATTAAAAAAATTATAACTTAACCTACTACAATAGACATTATATGCTCGGAATTGTTAACTTATTTAATACATTTATTACTGAAAAAAACGTTTCCAACTGCACTGGCTAAATTACTTATAGTAATGTATCGTAATTTTTCGGTATAATTCATTTTGCTTATCTATATCTTTCTATCTATCTACAGCCATTGTCCGTCCACTGCAGGACGTAGGCCTCCCTCATATTGCGCCAAAATTCGCGATTTTGCTTAAGGCGACGGGATGGGCATTTGACCTTGCCCAATCGTGACGTAGCACAGTGTTTTTTTGGACCTCATTTTGGGACAGCCTCATTTTATTGTATAATCAAATACTACCATATTATTATATCATGAATGTAAGACAAAAACTCCCGAAGTGTTCGGTGGCATAGTTTTTGAGAAAATGAGTTTCAAACTTAAAGTCCAGGAATTATGAAGAAACAGAAAAAATATATATAAAAAAAAACTACAAACGTAAGAACCACTTTTGCAACATGGCTCGAGAGGGCTAATATAAAGCTAAATTTTGAATAATTT
This sequence comes from Archips xylosteana, assembly GCA_947563465.1. NCBI lineage: Eukaryota > Metazoa > Arthropoda > Insecta > Lepidoptera > Tortricidae > Archips > Archips xylosteana. The sequence continues at coordinate 11,222,764 of OX387349.1, forward strand.
TTTTTCGGACGGACTGTTGCTGTTAGCCTCGACGGCTTTTACAGCTTACCGGAGAGAGGGAGAGCAAGGCGGGCAGCAAGGGGTGGTTTTCTTAGCATGCCAAAGGGTGCTCCTATTGAGCCGACCTCGGACTTTGGACGTTAAGTAGAGATTTGAAAGCAATCGGAATTTTTATGCTACATCGTTTCGGAAAAATTACGTTAGTCTCGAATGAGAAGAAACAACAAGAAACTCAGTCGGGTTGTGGTCTGATTGGGGAAAACCTACCCGGTATATGTCGGTATCGGTTAAAATACAGTACCGGTCAAAAGTTTAAGTTCACTCTGTAATTTCGGTTAAATGAAGCTATAACACAATGTATTAATAAAAGTATTTAATAATCTTCTATTACATACAAAAACAAAGCTAATCCTCTAATTTAAAACCACAATTAAAAAAAAATATCAGTTTTAAAAATGAAATGAAATGTATCACGTTTGAAATTCAAAACATATTCTATATTTGAACATGATTTAATATGATAATGATAACCTTATTTCGCAGAGTGAACTTAAACTTTTGACCGGTTCTGTAGTGGGGCCGCCCACGTGTTGTGTATTGTGGGGTACGTCGTTTTCGCCTCCACCGGAGGGGACGGTGCGGTGAGTTGAGAGAGCTAGTGTTACCCTGTGGTGTTATTGGGCTGGGCATTGACTATCGAATTCGGCACGGGCTTGGTTTATTACGGTAATATCGTCATCGGGGTCTGTGAGAACATGGCGCGGACGTCTAAAGCGGCGGGAAATGTCCTTTTTCGGACGATACTCCACCACCTCCCTAAGGAGGCGATAGGGGTGATGAGGTGCGGAATCGAAGTACCTACGAGAGGACTGCTTCATAAACTGAGCGACGGATGGAAGTCCGGCATCCCAGTGTAGGTCGACGTTGCGCTCATACCATTGAGCCCCGATGCGTTGCGCAGGAAACGATTCTGGAGAACCTGTAAGGAATTAAGTGAAATTTTCGAGGCGGCGTGCGCGAACACGACGCTCGCCTAGCTGAATACCGGTCTAACACAAGTCTTGTAGATTGTCAGTTTATTCCTAAACGCGTAGAGGTATTAAATTGAAAGTCATACTCGGGTCTATAATACCTTTAAGCTGTAACAGAATCAAACTTCTATGTCAACGCAATCAAAAGAAACAGCAATTTAAGCCGCATATTTTCAAACTCGCAACTACTCAAACCTACAACCGTGAACTCAGAATCTTCAAATTTGGTACGAAGCAAGGTCATAGCACAGATAAAGGAAAAATTTGAAAAGCATAATTTTTTTGCCTTTCTGTCTATATCAGTAAACAATCTATTTATGCCGCAAATTTTCGACACTCGCAAGGGAATCAAAACCTGTCGAGTTTGGTAGTTAACGACATTTATTCAGCCGAAATAGCTAAATATGATTTCAAGACTGTTCCAGCAATCCAAATTATGTGCTAACTATGGCAAAACGGAATACTTAATGTATTTTTTTTTTCAAAACTCCAGTGTGTATTGTCGCCATAAAACTTTCTCAAAACCAGCTGCTGCTGTTTTTCGCGTTTTGCCTTTCCCGTCGCCTTAAATCTACGCGAATATGTTTAAGGCGCCGCGGGCAGAGTGCTAACTGATTTCATGAGATGGTAGCAGTGCGGGAGCCGACTGCGATGGCCGATTTTCTGCAGCGTCGCGGCCGCTTGGGCTAGCATGCCGGCACGTTCGCCCGGCGCGGCCAGCACGGCCGGCGGCAAGTGTTTACAGGCCATGTAAAGAGCGACGGCGCGTTCGCCTTCGCCGCCACCTCCTTCTATAACGCGCTCTGTCGATGAGAAAAGTTGAATATAAAGTTTACATTAATATAAAGTTTAAGTTTTCTTTCTGTTCATTATCAACTAACGCCTAAAACTTAAACCCGCATTCGAATTAATAAAAATTTTTATGTCGAGACTTAGACGAATTATTGGTAGAATCAGTGACTGCACTGCGGACGTATTGACCGCCGATGCTGTGCGTTGCGTTCAGACGTCGGTCGGAAAGTTGACGCTGACATCAGAAGTCGCGTATAGCATAAGATAGGAGACCATACCCTAGGGTTCACCGTCTCGATGGATACGTCGTGGAGGATATTATCATCGCACTAACCTTTGCCACAAATAATGGAAGAGCGGTTGAGCCGCGGACGCAGACTGCCGTCTAGTAACTGCTGCGTCCGGCGCGGCGATGCGCCCGCCATCATACGACACACTGCGGACTGCAAGAATACTCGCGACGTGACCCACTGTAACAAACATAAGCTTTAAGAGATAAGAAGATGTGCGGCGGTGCTCTTGACTCCCTTTGTCGTCATACCCCCGCGCCCCTGTACCGTGCGGACGAGGACTCATTCAAACGGTCTACCTATTGTACTTTGGTTTTTCATCACTCACGGGTAAGTGTTGCGACAGGCGTCTCAGCGAGTGTAGATCGCGTTGAAAGCCACGTAACTGCGCGTGCGGCGCGGGCGCGGCGCCGCTCGCCTCCCACACGCCCGCGCGTACTTCCAACAGCCAATCGCAGCACAGCACTTGCATCAGCTAGAAAATACAAGTTTCACTTCAGGGCCCAATTGCATAACAAAGTACAACTAATATTACAAGCGGAACTCTCGCTTCAGTTAAATTAACTAGAGTTCCGCTTGTAATATAAGTTGTACTTTGTTATGCAATTGGGCCCATATCGAACGATATCCGTATTAAATTAAACTATCGTGTGAACTATTTAATATGGATATTATTTATTGAATACCACCGATTACAGCGAGTTAACAAAAAATAAAAATGAGTTAAAAAAAACATTATAGACGTAGGTAGGAACAATTTGATTTTTGAGACGTGATTGGGATCAACCCTACACAACTCAGCAAATGTATGCATGCATTAGGCTGCGTTTCCACGAGAGATGTGCGAGGATGCGTTGCGGGGGATGTGTTTGTCATGAGCCAATAGAAACACTTCATTGACTTATGACCTTTTAAATGAAGTGTTTCTATTGGTTCATGACAAACACATCCCTCGCAACGCATCCTCGCACAGCTCCGGTGGATACGCAGCCTAATGCATGTCGTTTACTACCGCATACTTTAACGTTTTTGGTTCTTAACCCAAGCATTCCAATCTCTCACAAGGAAACAACTAAAAACAAAATAACACTGGTCTCACTTATTACTACTACGAAACGCTAGCAGAGTTGCTTAGGGTTGGTCCAGAATCGCCTTCTATTTGATTATATTTGAATGTAGACAGTTATTGTTATTACATTACGTATTGTTTTGAAATAGTTCCCTATGCAACATAATATGAAAATTAAGCATTAGAATGTTGGTAAAGTTTATTTAGTTTTTGGGAGCTTTAAAGCGTTAGCGGAAGTTATGGCCGGCAGAAAGTGACTGGGAGTGATGTGATGAATATTGTTTTGTAAACACAATTTATGATTTACAATATAAATATCAGCCATTAGGATTTAAGATACGAGGAGGGGCAGTTACCCAACTTGCTGGTATGCACCAAATGAATGAAGCACCAATTGTATGGTAACCAGGTGTCGAAAGTAACACTAATGCTACATGATAGATAATAGCCCACGTTTTCTCCGGGTACGTATCAAAATATCTAAAGTTTAAAATTAATAATGGACGAAATACATAATGGTCATTTGATGTAATAAAATTTTCTTGGAAATTCTCAACATTACAGGATTTTCATAAAATAAACCTAACCTAACCTAAACCAATCTGTAGATTACATGATTAAAAAAGTTTGTTTTATCAATAGTTTCATAGAAAATTTTAGTATGTATTATGACCATTATGTATTTCGTCCATTATTCGTTTTAAACTTTATATATTTTGATACGTTCCCGTTTTCTCCATGACAAAATTAATTACATCTGGTGGCTCTGGGATCATCATCATCATCATTTATTTTCAGAAACAATATACATTGTGTTTGAACACTAAAATTAATTAAAAAGTTATTATATACCTACATTGTTAAAACGAATGTTACAGATAATGCTATACAAATATACATGTCGATCAAAATTCTACTAATTATTATTATTGCTAATTTCATTAATTACTGTATTATACATAACCATCTTAATACGTTTAATGTTATTAACCGGTAATCGTAAAAATATTTTTTAAACGATTCGGCTAGCAATGCTTGACAATTCCAGTAAAATGTTATCATAAATCTAGTCCGACATCAGATAAAATACTAGATTGTGTTAACTCATTGTTAACTCATTCTAACAAAGATAAGTTAGAGCAGATCAAACTGATGTACTCTGTTGTTACTTTGAACATCCGTATATTTTTTTCATTGGTCTGAGAGTACGACAAAAAAGTAAAGAGTAAAAACCAGATGAGGGCGCCAATTTTTTAATGTTTAACACTTTTGAAAATGAATACATTGATTTTTTTCATCCATTTTCTATTCTTTATTGCCAAACCATACACATATTTACCAAACTAATAGTCAATTCAACGAGGAAAAGTGGGCGAAACGACCCGCAAGGTTTCATTACGTGAAGTTAAGTAAATAAAACTTGCTTTATTGTTTATGTGTCGGGGCAGATATTTGTATGAAAAATACGAATGTTTGTTCTCGGGTCTTGGGTGTTTAATATGTATTTAAGTATGTATCTATCTATATAAGTATGTTTATCCGTTGCCTAGTACCCATAACACAAGCTTTGCTAAGCTTACTTTGGGACTAGGTCAATTGGTGTGAATTGTCCCGTGATATTTATTTATTTATTTTATTTATTTATGTTATGTGAAATAATGTGAGCAGGCAGATTATGCGAATGGGCTGCGTATTTGTTAAACCCTGTAAAATTAAGAAAAAAATGTGCAAATCATAAATAATACAAATCAAAATAAACCAAAATCTTCATAATGATGAGTGATACTCAAGCGAGAATTGCCTTGTAGTAATATTGCACAAATGGTGGAACAAGTGCAATGCAACTACAATGCACTCCCGCAAAAGTCAGTGATGAACATGATTCATGACAATATTAAAATAAACAAAAGCTGTAAAATTAAAATATTAACATTACAAAATCACAAATATCATTCTCATTTTAATCTTTAGCAATTAACACGCTTACCATCATAAGTTGCGTCGGTTTGCGGCAGCAATAATAGGCCAAAGAGTCTGCTAGTCGGGTTCCCGCAATGTCACACACCTAAAAAAATAAGATGATACATAGCAGAGCCAATTTTTTTTTTTTTAATTACAATCTAGCTCATAAAGGCTAATAAGCAATATTCATTTAACTCTACTATTTTGTTTAAAGTCTCTAAGAATAACATCCAATGACTTTTCTTAGTGTCTATTAAGGCGAAGCACTTTGTTCGTGTGTTCTTAATTTACGTCACTATCACTTTTACACTATTTCGAGTATGATTAACACTACACTAACTCAAAGGGTTTAGTCCTTTTCAGTCTTCTCGCTAGGTTCGTGTTGTCAAGGAGTTGGATTGCCTCGACGTTCACATGATGATGAAGTCTGCGTTCATGAGCTTCGGCGTATTTAGATAGTTAGTACCTCGTGGACGAACTCAACATTAAGGTCCCGATGGAGATCGTCGTTTCTTATGTACCAGGGCGCGTTTACTATGTCCCTGAGTACCTTATTTTGAAAACGTTGTGTTATTTGAATATTACTTTATTTGGTACAGCGCCAGAGCTGTATACTATAAGTCCATACTGGCGACTTGCTTATAGGTACAACAGTAATTTGTTGCACTGACAACGAGGAGTGTCTACCGAGTAGCCATCACGTTTTTTCTTGACATGATTTTTCCAACGCAGCTTCGTGTCAAGCGTCATACCAAGATATTTGGCTGTGTTTGCGTACGGTATGGGTTGCCTATTTATACATATCGGATGGTACATAGGTCTCTTATTTGTGAAATCAATATGAATCGATTTGGTTTCATTAAGGTGGATACGCCATGTTCTAGTCCACTGATAAACTCGGTCAATGGCTGTTTGGACTTTTCCTACTGCTTCCTCGTGAAAGCCAAATTATGAATTGAAAAGTTACTACATATACCTAATATTACTAAGACCTAAGGTTCGATGGCAATAGAGTAAACTTAATTCGTCGTTTTCGCGTAAAATATAAGTACCGTAGAGAATTTAGCGATCATGGTGTTTTTCAACAAGCCGATATTACGAATTGCTTTTAAACTACATAACAAACTAAGTACCTAACCATTTAAACAAATCGCACTCCTAGATTAAGAGTACATCAACTCAAAAAAGTCAATTGGAGTTATCTTGAACCTCCTGTATAAAATGCATACTGTACAGAATGGGATCACGAAAAATAAGTCTCCCTCGTGGTCCCATTGATGGAACAAATCAATTTCATGTTGGATATATTTTGCGAACGCCTTATTTAGTTGCAGCGGATTTCAGGATCGCATTATTTAAGCATAAAAAAAATTCATAGGTGGATTTTCAACCGTTGCTCACGTTGTGTTCCTGTATTTTAATTTCACAGTCTAACACTTACTTTCCGGAGGGAAACCTGACGATATCTAGTAGTATTGTATAAATACTCAGAAAGTGATCAATTAGCACTTCAAACCTCTTTATATATTGACTGAAGAATAAATTAATGCTATGATATTATATACAGGAAGTGATATTTTATTAATGGGGCTACGAGAACTAAGTCTCCCTCGTGGTCCCATTGATGGGACAAATCAATGGGGCCACGAGAAAACGTCGAATTTAGACTACATTCACTTGCAGGAAGGTCTAAATTAAAATGGCTGATTATTTTGAGTTGGTATACTCTTCATCTAGGAGTGCGAAATCTTGCAACTCTATTTATCTCATTTTTAATAGTCCAATTGACTTACCATTTGCTAAGTACAAGCTTCGATGACAACGCAAAGCAGTCAAGGCAATAAAAATACAACCAATCTAAAAACTTATTCTTCTGATGATAATTATTTAAAGATTATACAGGGTGTCCAGAAACAGACGATAATCCGTTAAGGGCTGATAGACCTACTAATTACCTACCAGAAAATCACATTTTAGGTTTAATAAAAATCTTTTAGTTTTCGAGATATTGACATTTTTGCAAAAATCTCCATTTTTCTCCCTCAGTTGAGTTTTTCGTCTGCCACAGCCTCAAATGACCGAATTTAGTAAATCTGATTACTGATAAATAATTATTACAGAAAAGATGGGCTTTTAAACGTGATATTACTTTATTTTAATATTTAGTCAAACTTGGATGAAAAACGACTTAAGAGACAGTTTTCAGATATTTTTCTGTTTCATCCCGTAACTTTGGTCCTCAATGGTTTAAAAAAAATAACTAAGCTAAAGTGGCACTGGGTATTAAAAATATGCCTAGCTAATGTAGTTTACAAAAGGGTATAACACTTACTAATTTGTTCAATAATTTCAAATTTATTGCTATTTCATTACTGAAGAAGCTAATCAAGTGAGCCGCCATTTAGTCTGAGGGACGGTAGAATTATTGTTTTTATAAGGCTGGTAAAGTTGAAGTCAAATTTCGAATAAAGTTTAAAATTTTTAAATTCGAATATGAAAATCGGATTTGCTTTGTTTTTGGTTAGCGTGTCACTGCTTTTAATAGACTGCGAATTTTCGTTGCTGGTACATGAAAAATTTCTTGTTTTGTGGGTGTTTTTTTAGTAATTAGTGACTTCAATTTGAGCTTCGTCTGTAATGAAATAGCAATAAATTTGAAATTATTGAAAAAATAAGTAAGTGTTATACCATTTTGTAAACTACATTAGCTAAGCATATTTTTAATATAAAATAAATAAATAAATATTAGGGGTCAATCTTACACAAATCGACCTAATCCCAAACTAAGCAAAGCTTGTACTATGGGTACCAGACGACGATAAACATACTTATATAGATAAATATATACTTAAATACATAGAAAACATCCATAACTCGGGATCAAATATTCGTGCTCATCACACAAATAAATGCCCTTACCGGGATTCGAACCCAGGACCTCTTGCTTCGTAGGCAGGGTTACTACCAACTAGGCTAAAGCGGTTGTTAAATCCAGTACTACTACTATATATCCAGTGTTACTTTAGCGTAGTTATTTTTTTTTAAATCATGGAGGACCAAAGTTACGGGATGAAACAGTAAAATATCTGAAAACTGTCTCTTAAGTCGTTTTTCATCCAAGTTTGAATAAATATTAAAATAAAATAATATCACGTTTAAAAGCCCATTTTTTCCACAATATTTATCAGTAATCAGATTGACTAAATTCGGTTATTTGAGGCTGTGGCAGACGAAAAACTCAACTGAGGGAGAAAAATGGAGATTTTTGCAAAAATGTCAATGTCTCGAAAACTAAAAGATTTTTACTAAACCTAAAATGTGATATTCTGGTAGGTAATTAGTAGGCCTATCAGCCCTTAACGGACTATCGTCGGTTTCTGGGACACCCTGTATGTATCTACTAGCTGCTGCCCGCGACTCCGTCTGCGAAGAATAGGGGTATGAAAAATAGATGTTGACCGATTCTCAGACCTACCCGATATGCACACAAAATTTCGGAGAAGTTTGGTAACAAACACCGCGACACGAGAATACCAATTAACCATATTCTATATCTATCCATCTATAATTACATAAGCAATATTATTTTGTAGTCCAGAAATTATTTATTGGTTAGCACCAGTAACAAAATTTCTTGTACTAACGATACCCTAATTTAATCGAGTTAGTTAAGGTTTCAATAAATTAATAAAATAGGCGTACCTTGAGTATAGTTTCAGACGTTCTCTCGATAGAAGATTCATCACGGCAGTGTACAAGGCTCAACAGTCCGCGCCGGCTTTTGTATGCCATGTGAAGGGCCCTGCACAATAGTATTATGACCAACTGTTTACATACACAGACAATAGTTATTAATACGGCAACTATAAACTGAGTATTCGTGTTTATAAACACGTGCGGTTAGAATCTAAATCTACAGGTATGTGTTTCTTATTGTTAGTCGGTCTGATGAATCAGTTTCGTGGGTATTTGATGGCGATTGTTCAGTAGACGGATTGGCTCGGTTAGCGGCAGTCAAGTAGTGTGAGTAAACTTGCTTTATCATTGATGTTCTAGTGAAAATAAACGGATTCTAACATAAATTACTAATTTTGGGCATAGAACTAAAATGTTTGTTGTCAGTAAGCCGCCTTTTATTTGTCATAATTTACGATGTAACATTTGTTCAGTCTGACCAATCTTTATCGCAAGACATGATAATTGATCAATGATGATGATATGATAAAACCTGATGGCTATACCGCTTAGTGAATAAGTTATCAGACGAGATATAGGATAGGTCATCGCTAGGATCACTGTTCTCGTTGGTATCATTGGTTTTTTAGATCAATTAACCAGAATCGTTATTTCCTAGTACCAAAATTTCCCTTCGCATTTTTCCCAAATGCTTTTTTTCCCCACAATGGTTTGCAATGAAGGGCCAAAAGCAGACAGAAAAAGAGAGAGCGGAGCTCCGTTGACACTGTTTCTGAGTCAATGCAAATTGGGGAAAAATGCTACTGTCAAAATAAGCTTCAGTATCAGTAAAAACCAGAGTGAGAAAAAATCATGTGAAAAAAAAAATGCGAATGAAAAATTTGCTACTAGGAAATTACGATTCTGGCAAATTGATCAAGCAAATCGTGTCATTTAACTTTAAAAGACCCGCCGTACTACCAGGGGTATGGACAGGGCGTGCTATAGCAGTATACTAACCCAGGCAAGGGGTCCTCGCATCTAGCCAACGGTTCGGGGAGTAAGTTAAGGCGGTCGCCAATGTCGCCGGCGCGCCCAGTGTCTGCAAGCAGCCAAGTCGCGGCCACACCCACTATGTTCGCCCACCACTCCAACACCGGGTCCCAGCAACCTGTAATCAACGATGTATGGGGTAAGTCAGCGATCCCTGAAACGGATTCCGCAGACGATGCGTTAAGGTTCCCCGACGCTCACAACAACCAATGACCATATAAAATTGAAGGGCATTTTCAGTTTCAAATGCACCTGCTACTTTTTAGGGTTCCGTAGCCAAATGGCAAAAAACGGAACCCTTATGGATTCGTCATGTCTGTCTGTCTGTCTGTCCGTATGTCACAGCCACTTTTTTCCGAAACTATAAGAACTATGCTGTTGAAACTTGGTAAGTAGATGTATTCTGTGAACCGCATTAAGATTTTCACACAAAAATAGAAAAAAAAACAATAAATTTTGGGGTTTTTTTTTTAATTTATTTAAAATAAACAAAGCGGTACAAATGAGTGGAAAAATTACGAGCCACTATTGAAAACCCCTAAGGGGTTTATGTAATAGCTGGCGAGTCATCGCGTTTCAATCCGCGTACAAACTTAAGCTATAGGTAGGTACATAAAAATCAAATCTCATACTTAGAACTGAAAATCAAAAATTTTTTTTCATCAAACCCATACGTGTGGGGTATCTATGGATAGGTCTTCAAAAATGATATTGAGGTTTCTAATATCATTTTTAGGGTTCCGTAGCCAAATGGCAAAAAACGGAACCCTTATGGATTCGTCATGTCTGTCTGTCTGTCCGTCCGTATGTCACAGCCACTTTTTTCCGAAACTATAAGAACTATGCTGTTGAAACTTGGTAAGTAGATGTATTCTGTGAACCGCATTAAGATTTTCACACAAAAAAAGAAAAAAAAAAACAGTAAATTTTGGGGGTTCCCCATATTTAGATCTGAAACTTACAAATTTTTTTTTCATCAAACCCATACGTGTGGGGTATCTATGGATAGGTCTTCAAAAATGATATTGAGGTTTCTAATATCATTTTTTGTAATTTCTAAAATAAGAGAATGATAAAACTAAAAAAAAATATATGAAATACAATTACATGTTCCACCGAAAATTGGTTTGAACGAGATCTAGTAAGTACTTTTTTTTAATACGTCATAAATCGTAAACCGCAATTTTTTTATAGATAATGGTACGGAACCCTTCGTGCACGAGTCCGACTAGCACTTGGCCGGTTTTTTTCTAAACTGAAAAGTTTGCGCGAGAGACACTTCCAAAGGGGTAAAAAGTGTGCCCCCCCCCCCCCCCTCTGTAACTTCTAAAATAAGAGAATGATAAAACTAAAAAAAATATATGATGTACATACATTACCATGTAAACTTCCACCGAAAATTGGTTTGAACTAGATCTAGTAAGTAGTTTTTTTTTTAATACGTCATAAATCGTAAACCACAATTTTTTATAGAAAATGGTACGGAACTCTTCGTGCGCGAGTCCGACTCGCATTTGGCCGGTTATTTCATAATTAGGTGGTTTTGAGGTTTTCTTATTCAGAATCAAAAGCGCTATTGATTTTAATATTTTTAATGATTGTAATTTTTTTGTGTTATTTTTGTGACAAGCCATAGAAAAAAATCACAAAACTGACTCAAAAAATAAAAAACTTTAAACTTTTTTCTTTATAAAAATTAACAGTACAGTCGAGGACATAAATATCTACAGGGTTATTTGTAATTCACTAGCATCCTTTTAACCTACCACTCCTACCACTTAAACAAACGTTTTTTGTTTTACAGCTTTTGTCAAAACTTAATATTTTTGGTGTAATAACGTTTTGAAAATTTGAGATTCCCTCTTATTTTTACGATACTCTGTGTATTTGTATGGGAAAAAAAGTGCTTCATTTTAAAAAGTCGTAGAACAAAAAACATTTGTTTGAGTGTTAGGAATTCAGGGTTAAGAGGATGTCAGTGAATTACAAATAACCCTGTATACAGCCATCGCGTCAAATACATGTAAACACCAACCTTATGATTAGTGACATAGTGGTAAAAATTCATGACGTCTTGGTAATGTAACTTGTGATTTTGAATAGGAAATCTCCAAAATAAAAAGTAAATGGTGGTATGGTATGGTGGCAATTTAAAATGCCCTGAAATAGCGACATAGTCACGCTTGAAGAATCACTAAAGAGTTTCGAGTATCGCTAAAACTCTTTACTCTGCTTTTTAAATTGCCCTACCCGTGTGGTGCGGCGCGTCGGTGGAAACGTCGTCCGTGATCAGTTTGACTAGTTCCAGAACGTCTCGCGTGTTGCTTCGCTCGTCGGCGATCAGAAGAATTTGAAGACTCTTCTGAAGCAGATCGAGGTGGTAAGCCTGTAATGTGCCAAGGAGATCTTGTATTTACAAACCAAAATGCTAAAGTAAGTAAAACGTTAATTACAATGACTAGTGATCGTTATCAGTTATCAACGTGCAGTTTTTGTAGCAAAAAAATACACAAGTATTTTCAAAATTATATATTATTCACACTGATTAATAAAATTAAGCGGAATAAACAATCAAAATCAGTTCAACGGATATGACTTTCAGTTTTTCACGTCGATCAGAAAAAAAAGCTAATTTTTAATAAAAGTAACTTTCCATGTTGACAGAAGCTACAAGAAGGCAATTTTATTGAAGTGTTTAAAATGTAACACAAGAGAAGAATTATATCCTGAAGTAAATGTTTTACAGTAAAAATTAATATTGAATTTTCACATGTATTGATTTTTTTTGCCAACCATATACTTTGCTACGAAAACTGCACGTTGATAACGATCACTAATAATGACACAATTTTATCAAAATTATATTGGCACTCGACAAAACAATGTGACTGATTCAACGGGTTGAACGAGCTCTTATTTCTACGTACATTTGATCGTTCAGGCTGATGATTAACATAACTTACATGTTTTGGTAAAGTGAACGTTATAGTAATTATACCCATTGTAATTTACCAGTGTATACAGTAGGTAGACTTTTGCCGTGCCATTTAGGGTGAAGTCACATCTATCAGCATCGAATCGCATTTTGGAATACAAAAACGCAATATTGTATGAAGATGCGTCCACATCGATTCAGCTTCAGCATTAAATGCGTATAAGTGTTGCTATCCATTTAACATACTGAAGAATGCATACTCTAGATAAAGCATAAGAACCGCTGCTTAAGACGTGAGACTAGATGCTTGCGAATGAGAGTAGTTGATTACGCGTGAGACATAACGCTTGCGATTGATAACGGCTGCTTAAGCGTGAGCCGGGATGCTTGCGAATGAGAAAGGCTACTTACTATATTTCTTTAAATCTGCCACAAGTGTTACAAAACTTCCATTGATAACCCTAATTTTCCATAGTGGATTAATCCACGTCCTTCGTCTTTTGCGTTTTTTTTGCTTTTAATTGCTTCTAGAATACACGCTAGGACAGGACAATAACGTTTATAGTTGACCTATCCATAACGGTTTTCAACTTCAAATGCGGCGTAACGTATAAGCGTACTGAAGCATGTGCTGGCATCCTTTAGCAGCTGAAAACATGTAACAGCATACTTTAACTTGCGATGCGTACAGTGTGTCCAAAATCATCCAGCTAAATGCGATTCAATTCTGATAGGTGACTTCGCCCTTACAGTTTTAGAATAGGACTGGAATTATAATCTCTTCTCGTTGGAGGGGACACCCACGAGACAGTTAAGTTTACGACAGTAAAGGCGACTAAAATACATATCTAAGATCTGTTGTGAGTGAGACGCCAACTGCGAACTCCGGACTTCAGGATTGCGGTGATCACGGGGAAACCACAACACTATTTTCCAAAGAAAGTCGCCATCAAAGTTCACTGCAAATCCACAACCTATGAGCACGACCATTGCGGTTAATAATTACGCCTAAATAGCAATTTACGCCATAATAATTCGTTCTCTTTTGTAATTTGTAGAAAGTAACGAATTATCAGGACGTGTATTATAGTTTCATCATCATCAACATTTCAGCCGAAAGACGTCCACTGCTGAACATAGGCCTCTCCCAAGGCTCGCCAAACAGATCGGCCCTGCGCCATCCGCATCCAATGCGTTCCCGCTACCTTCACCAGGTCGTCGCTCCATCTTGTTGCAGGTTATCAAATATATAAAAATCTTGTGTCACGGTGTTTGTTATCAAATTCCTCCGAAACGGTTTGACCGATTTTTATAAAACTTTTTTTTCTGTATTCGGTAGGTCTGAGAATAGGTCGTAGGCTATTTTTTATACACCTGATCTTCGCGGACGGAGTCGCGGGCAACAGCTAGTAGTACAATAATTATTCAATCGGGACGACTTTAAGCGTACGTTAATCTTACCCACCAAGACAACTCTGTCACAAGCGCAGCGACTTAACCCTTTGAAAGCCAAGAACTCGTAAACGTGTCGTGTGCCGAGCTAATGTTTACTTCGATCATGAAAAAATCGATAACTTACGTTGTGCACAATACCATGAAATTCGGCATTCTCGATAACGCAACAGTGCTTAGCGTGTGACTGATCACTTCATTCAAATATGGAAAAAATTAAGTTGAAAAATAAAAATACAATAAGATACTTCATATCAAACTTGTTAAAGTTTGGACAGGTAGCGACATCTCTTGTCCGGGTGAGCGGGTAGTTCCGAAGGAGTGTTGAAATCTCTCGATGAGGGTATAACATAGATGGCGCTGTATCACGCAAGTGATGATCTAACAAAGTGAGATATGAATGAATAGGAAAAATTCGTGTCTAAACTCCTGACCAGTGGTGGTGTAGGGGAATGGCAGACGGCACGGAATGCTGAGGACGAGCGCTGGTCTTTTTTCTGGTTTTTTTTCTGTGCATCCATATTTCAGTTTGTATTTAGTATGAAATATTATGGAACCGTTCAAAGGGTTAAGCACAGTAGACTTACCCGCATGGCGTGCGCCAGAGGGTCGTGCCGCGGCCTCGCGCGGCTGAACAGGCAGCAGTGCGCAGGCGCGTAGCCCCAGCGCCGCGCGCGCAGGAACCGCTGCCCGCGCGGCGACGCCACCCACCGCAGGCGCACCGGCGGCGACGCGCACGAGTCCGAACACCAGCGCTTGCACAGCCCCAGATAGTACCTGGAAAAGGATCCAGTCATTTTTAGGGTTCCGTAGTCAACTAGGAACCCTTATAGTTTCGCCATGTCTGTCCGTCTGTCTGTCTGTCCGCGGCTAAGCTCAGAGACTGTTAGTACTAGAAAGCTGTAATTTGGCATGAATATATATTTTAATCATGCCGACAAAGTGGTTAAATAAAAAACACAAAAAAAAAATTTTTTAGGGTACCTCCCATAGACGTAAAGTGGGGGTGATTTTTTTTTCTCTACTAACCCTATAGTGTGTGGTATCATTGGATAGGTATTTGAAAATAAATAGGGGTTTGCTAAAACCATTTTTTGATAAAGTGAATGTTTTCGGAGATATTCACTCCGAAAGTTCAAAATAATGTGTCCCCCCCTCTAACTTTTGAACCGCACGTCTAAAAAATATGAAAAAAATCACGTAAGTTAAACTTAATAAAAACTTTCTAGGACAATTATTTTCAACTTAATCAGTTGAGCAGTTTTTAAATTTTTAAAAAAATATTTCTAAACTAAGATTGTAATTTAACCGACACTGCAAGCATTTTTTTTTCTTTAATACCTATAAGATCACGCTAACAGTATCTCCTTTCAAATAAAAAAAAAATAATTGAAATCGGTTCATATAATAAAGAATTACATCTGAAAAAGCATCACATACATACTAGGTCATATGTAGATTAGTTACCCAATTCGCCGATAGATGGCGCTGTACCACCGACGTTGGTATTCTGCGCGCGGTGGGAGTTGGGACCAAAACAAGGTACCACATTAATAAAGTATGCAAAGATTTTGTCGTACCTGCTACGGAACCCTATCTTGGGCGTGTCCGACACGCTCTTGGCCGGTTTTTTTGCCAAATCAATGTCTGACAAACACTATGGGTGAGGCCACACGAGCGTAATTTTGTGAGTCGTGAGCGGCAGAATTTCGGTCCGCGCCATACAATATGCACGCCATCACGTGACACAATGTATGGCGCAACCGAAATTCTGCCGCTCACAACTCACAAAATTACGCTCGTGTGGCCTCGCCCTAGGTTAGATAAACTTATCTCCTGAACCCACCCGGCCTTATCTAACCGATATAGAATTTAAGACCTAGATAAGAGTCATACGTTTTGTAATTTTGGAACTTATTTAAACGTCTTTCAAGTTCTTTATTCATTGAATAATTTGTACTTTATTACCTATAGTATAAATCTTCCCAAGTGAAGTTTTCGCTTTGAGCCCTTATCTTACAAAATAAACTGTATCGTCATAGTATTAAGGTCCAAATTTAATGTAATGGCTCGAAGCGAAAAATTCACCTGGGATGATTTATTTATACTATACATTCGGCCGTTATTCTTACTGATGATTTATTCTTTATAAAGTACGCGGGACTCACGAGGCTATACCATACCCGCAGTAGCGTGCAGGGCTCCTGAACGTAAGACCGGCTGAAGAACATAGCTAAATTCAGCAGTTTTTTTAATAAGGTGGAAAACGAGCAAGTGGGTGGTTGGGGTATAGGAAAAGGGGCCCGATTTTAGAATGTAGAAAAATTTGGAACAAAAAATTATTTTCGCGTTTTTCGTAATTAAATTTGTTTTTAAAAAACTTGAAATAATACATTCAAATAAGCATCTTTTATTGATTGAAGTTTTTTTATAAACTTGACCGTTTGAGAACTAGAGCGATCCGAAGTTGCAAGTTAGGTCAATTTCAATTTATTTAGGTTATTAGGGTTAGTATGTCGTCCTGCCCGAAGTTTAAGAGCGTTTATACCTGCTGAGCTGGCAACGTTGCATTTTTGTTAGTTTTTCTCGATTATTCCATAAAAATTTAATGAAAATTAAAAATGTGGTCAATAAGAATTGTTCTGATATATAAGATAAAGGTGTCTACTGCAATAATTATTCGTGATAGACTTTTATTTTCTTTAAAAACGAACAAATTATTACCTAAAGGTTTATAAAAAAAAAGTCTATCTATTTTCATTCAATTTTTATGGAATAATCGAGAAAAATTAACAAAAATGCAACGTTGCCAGCTCAGCAGGTATAAACGCTCTTAAGCACTTACCAATGTTATTCCGCCAATCGAGTCTGTAGTGTAGCTGAAGAAAGAATCATACGAGGTCAACACATTTTTCACAACTAAACCACATATTTAATCAATTTAAGCTCAATTTCACCAAAAGCACTATTTAAAT
This sequence comes from Archips xylosteana, assembly GCA_947563465.1. Taxonomy (NCBI): domain Eukaryota; kingdom Metazoa; phylum Arthropoda; class Insecta; order Lepidoptera; family Tortricidae; genus Archips; species Archips xylosteana. The sequence continues at coordinate 11,239,998 of OX387349.1, forward strand.
CCTTATCCGGTGAAATCCCAAGACAATCTAAGTTAATAACAAAAGAAAATCACTATAAAACCAATAATTCTACAAATAATGAGTCGGTTTCTTCACTCACATTATAAACATGACCAAAAAGACCAAAATAAAAAACTGACGAATTGAAAAGTGCGAGCGTTTGTGGTAAATATGCAAAATCATGACGTTTTTAATCTGTCCGGTTAGTGGGCTTAGTTTTATGCGCGTGCGTGAACGTCATGTCGGGCTATCTCGCTCACGCTAACAATATTTAATACGAAAGAGAGAGAGAGATGGCACGATAACGCGATATTGAAGCGGGGTGGCCAGGCGGTGGTGGCGGGGTGGTTGATATCAACTGCATATTTTGATGGAAAATCGGTTATTAACTATGTTGTCTATGTTCAATATTATGTTTACTTACAATTTTCAAACCAATATTTATCTCCAAAATATTCCAAATGAAAAGCGTAAACAATACAATAATAGGTACAAGTTCTGGACAGAAATGGCAACACTTCCCGGTTCGGCGGCCGGACCAGAGACCCTATACAAAAATAAATTGTTGGCTATGCTTGTGAGTGTGAATGTAAGTGTAGTGGCCTGAAGTCTATCAGTACGTAGTTCACGGATGCTTTTTAGACAGGCGTAGCGTATATCATTGTGCGCTCACAAAAGCAGCCTTGAGCTGTGCTTACCTGCGCTTATTATTAAATCGTAAGTCGTGAAGGGCGGAAATTCAAACGCTCAGCGCGCTCTATTTGAAAGTTGGTAGCGGAACTGTACAATACGAACCGAACTAGTAACATTAATAAATATGAAGTAAAATAAAAAGTAACTTAATTAATTTAATATAAATTCATATTTACATTAATATGCTAGGGTAAGCACAGCTTTTATGCTTGTTCATTAAGACCGCCCCTGCATACCCGTAAACTTTTTTTAAATCTAAACATCGAATAGCATGGCTAACGTGTTGTATTACACTGTACGTTATTTTTATGACTATAATCTACTAGTAAACTTGCAGAGAACAAAGTGTATTTCAACCTAACCTAGTAGAACGTTATTGCTGAACGGAAATCAGAGCGTAAATTACGTAACTGGGCACTAACTGAAGAAGCCATTTCGCAAAAAAATTGTGGCATAGCATAATTTTATTTGGCACGGTTTTCGAAATCGCGCTGATGGTGGCTAGCTTGCAAGGCAGTTAGTTCGCTCAGTTAGTATCCGGGTAGTGATTGCCTACCAAGTCTAGAATATTTCTAACATTTCTGTCGATTGTTTCAGTACTTATAAAGCTAAGGGATTTGTTCGCAGCGATCGCTATAGTTGGAAAGTAAATCTAACTGGTAAGGTAGCTCACCCGCACAACCAATTTCCAATATTTGGCATATGATCCTTGAACACAAGCGCGGCAGTCACATAAGTCTCAGCCAGCAACTCCCTATTCCCGGCCACTTCAGCCAAGTTGACTGCTTGCAGGGCTAGGAGTACACGCTCGCTCCGACCGCTGTGGTCAGACAACAGATCCAACTGGGCCAGACGATGCGATACGTTCGATACTTCTGATGCCCAGTGTTGAGTCGCTCTTCGTGCGGGGCTGAAAATTTAATAGCCATATTTTTTTTATTATATTTTTTGATGCTGTAGATAAAATATATCCGCAGATGATAAATTTTACCTACCAAAAGGTCTAATGCTTAACTTTGATAAGCATATCTTCATTCGTAAAGCAGTGATTTTCAGCCCACTGTAGACTAACTTAAAATTCAAGGGTATTACTAACTATTAACGCATTCGCTGCCGGCTGTCAGATTTGGAACTTCTTTAGCAGGGTGCCCACTACAAATCCTAAAAAAAATCCCTGACTTTTCCCTGACTTTCCCTGACCACATTTCTAAATGTCCCTGACTAATCATGTACATTTCAGAGCAGGTTTATGATTTTTTACTGCCCAATTTTTTTTTACTAAGCTAGACCTGATGATGGGAATTCACTGCAAATGTATTTGTCATAATGTAGATCACTCCAAACCTGAAAAAATTGCTTCAATAGTCTGGTTAAAGGGTCAAACTAGAGATTGGGAAAGTACGAGTTTTTCCCTGACTTTTTGGATTTCTAGCAAATTTCCCTGATTTTCCCTGACTTTCCCTGACCACCTTGAGCTTCCCTGACTTTTCTCTGACTTTCCCTGACTTTCCAGAAAGTGGACACCCTGTTTAGGTGCCACAAACGCACATGTGCATTCAAATAACTCACAAACTGTGACAGCGGCACTGGCGAAAGTGACCAAAACGCTTAAATATGTGTTCCCGGCAGTGAAAGCGTTAAAATTGATGATAGATAAACACTCATAAGCACTGGTCTTTATTTTAATTGTACCAGCATACCTTACTTAACTGTGCTGTGCTTGGTTTTAAAAAAGGACGCAATCATTTCTTCCCGTGGGTACTGTAAAGGGTTATAAATGACCCTGATGTGAGTGGACAGCAGAGATTTCTAATGCCAACTATGGACTTCGAACTCCAGCACTGCACCATGGAAAATAAGAAACCACCACACTGTTTTCCTAAGAAAGTCGTCATGACGGTTTGCTATCAATCTTGAACCGATAACCGAAACACTCTCACTCTGACAATTCTAAGGTTACTATGTCAGCGGGTTACACAGTTCTAGAAATAATACCTGTCGCTTAAAATATCACCAGCGCGTCGGGCAAGGAAAGCGCCAAACGGCAATCTCTGCAGTATCTGCCGAAGCACCGCCGCGGCCAACGCAGACAACTTGGCGTGTCCCTGGCCGCCTGCTTGTACGCTCTTGCCACACATCGCTAATGCGCGGTGCAGCTCCAATCTTGCATTTGCGACGTCACCCTAAACAAATTTAACCCTGGTAGAGGCGATTTAGCGACCACATATAAATGGGGCCTGATTTTAAGGGTTAATAGTTTAAACGAAACTTGCTAAGTTTCTATGAACATAATAATTTCAATATTCTAGTGACTTTTCAGTGAATAATTTGTAAAAGTGTATCCACACCGCAGTTACTTTTTGTTGAGCAACATTGTGCAACATGAAAACATTAGTTAGCTGTCTGTAACTTTTGTAGCTAATTGTTACTATTTGTTAAATGTTACATCGCGTCTATACCGCCAATAACATAATAACAGAATAATGTTGACAATAATAATAAATATCTTTTTGTTATTAAATGTTGCCCAGCAACACTTAGGAAAAACTGTCACTAGGGCTATTTATTAGCGCAATAGAACCCAAAACAATGATTTTTAGAATTATTGTCTGTTTGTCTGTTTATCTGTTTGTCTGTGCGTTTGTGCGCGCTAATCTCAGAAACGGCTTAACCTAGAAAGATGCGGTTTTCACTGATATGTTGGTATTTTCTTGGATTAACATTTAGTGTTTGTTTCATTTGAATCGGTTGACTTTCGCAGAGTTAGATAGCCCATTTTTCGAGGAAGGCTATAGGCTATATATCATCACATCACGCTGGGAGTACGGTGGTGAATGTGAACGCGGGTGTGCGGGGGGGGTATTTTTTTTATATCGAGGAACTAAGGAGAGCCATAATTGATGAAAAAGCAAATTGGATAAAAAAAATAAGCTGCCCAAATTACTAATTCCACGCGGACGGAGTCGCGGGCAAAAGCTAGTCTTAAAAATGTTTTGAGTTTAGGGGCTGATTTAACAGAATACCAAAAAGCATTTTTGTAACTTAGGTGTAAACTTAATCTGTTTGATTTACCTTCATTATATAATTATCAGCTTGCCGTTTATGTTGGTAGAAAAGTCCAGCTTCTTTTGATTGTGATTTTGGTACAGAATCTCCGTAAACAAGAAGCTTGATGAGACATCCTCCAAGTATCACGAAATTTACCAAGTATATGAAAAACGTGTTTAATAACCACACACCCCAAGACACTCCACTGTAACCTGAATGACCAAATTAATAGTAAGTAGTATACTTCAAAGTACCTAATCCAAAATTCTGTATTGTATTGAGTTTTTCTCCTAATATTCTAATTGAAGTTCTAAATGTTTTCAAATACGAACACTACTTTTTTAATAACTAATTATTGTTTCCTTAACTAATCTCCTGAAATTTTTACAGACGTTAATAATACATTTTGTTGAAATATCAAAATAATTAAAACTTACTGAAATCATCATCTGACAATATTCTTCGTTGATCAAATCTGGCGGAGAAATCCGCAGCTGAAGACGATTCCGACATAAAGCCCCCAAAGAAAGCACTGAATGGATTGAATGCTATAAGCCCAACCATAAACGCGCACAGCGCCAACCGCGAATGGTCTCCCATTCCTATAACAATCTTAGAGTATTTATCTTCCATCTGGAAAAGAAAAAATTCATTTATCATCAGTCTTGAGATACTGAGATACTTCTGTAAGTATGAATAAAGACATCCAAGTGCTTAATGTGTATTGACAAAGTAGGTTTTAAGTCCTCGGGAAAAAGCATAAATCTTCAGTTATATAAAGCATCGGCATGATGCGAGAATTTATAATTGCGATGCGATAATAGGGATGTTGACGCCATTAAAAAATAATTCGATGACACGACTCTAGTAAAAAAAAAGCTTTATTTTAGCCCTGAAAACCAAGATTAATTTTCGATTAACTGCAAAATTTGATTTTACTTGCTTTAACCCCTTGTGTGTTAGAAGTAAAAAAATACTGCATTCAAGTCTCGTTTGTTTTAAATAATACCAATTATACGGATTGAAATAAAAATAGAAAAAATAGCCTTAAATTTGACACATATCTGTGTCTGGACATACCAAGGGTTAAAACAAATAAATAGTTAGTTGGTTGAGTGGGAACTACGCCCCAAAGCCCTCTCATTCTGAGAGGAGGCCTGTGCCCTGCAGCGGGACGTATATAGGCTGGGATGATGTTGATGATGATTGAGTTGGCGAACAAGTGACGTCATAAGTTGCTATTGCCATTCAAACTCTATAGGAATTTGTTTTGATAGCTCATAAAAACTATGTCAGTTGATTGGTGGTGGCGACATCCCTATGGATGTAATGCAAGACTATAATGAATTTTGTTTTAAAGACTAAGATTATTTTTTCTTAGCTGAAGCAAAATAAACTGTTCTGATATCTTTACTTTAAATTGAAAATATACCTCATCTTTTTTGTAGTTTATCTTAGTGAAAGTTTCTTCATACATTTTTGTGCCAGTAACATAAGTCTTTTTCTTCCTCAGTCACTTGTTTAATTTTACTTAGCAACTGAGACTCTTACCTTATATTCAGGCGACGAAGGGGAATCACTGTCAATTCCATGTGGTGAATGGTAGGGTGATGAAATATCACTGTGTGGAGGTGTGTAAGGTCCTTCAGGTATTGGCTCCTTGACCCCGGATCTGTGGCAAGCCAACTTGAGAGCAATGTTCTCCTGTTTCAGCCTATTGTTCTGATTTTGAAGGTATTTAATGCGATCTATAGTTTTTCTTAAAATTGCTGATTTGTTCAACTGGAAGAGAAAATAAAAACGTTATGAAATAGTTAAATAAATAAAGAATATTTTGAAAAACATAATCAGTGCATTGTACAATGTTTATTTATTCCCGTACGCTAACCCCAAGGCGCATATGACTATCAAGAAGTGAGAACATATGTAGATAGGTATTTATTTTACACATTTCATAAAATGAGCACCTTAAAATAACCGTGAAAAAAAAAGAAATAAAGTATCCGATACCCTAGTATTTCCCTGCCCAAATACCCATTTCATTCATTAATCATGTTACCTGCGCTCGAGGGGCGCGCGGATGGCGGGCGGGCGACGACTGTGCAGTGCAGCCATAGGTTTACTCAATCACCTGATTTTTTGACGTTTGTGAAACAAAGAAAATTTTCAGCTCTGATAAGAGCTAGGGAGCCCTTAAAAGAGCTGTTAAAAATTGCGTAGGTGCTACAAAACACTTAATTTATTACGAAGTCCACTTGATCAGCACGGAACTGCATATTTCATTTTATCTTAGTCTTTAGAGGGACTTAAAGAAGTCATGTTCTATCTACAGGCAAAATTTCATCCAAATCTTAGCTATTTATGCATGATTGAACCACAAACAAACTTTCACATTTCTAATTAGGTATGTACCTTTGCCCGCGACTTCGTCCGTACTGAATTCCAATTTGTGGTAAAGCTTCATCTCTTTCATCGAATAAAATGAAAATCCGGCAACGGCAACATCCAAACATCCATCATTATCATCATCATCGGTATCAGTTAGTGAACATTACGTATCCTGTTTATTCCCTATCCCGTGGGAATTGCAACCAATTCGTCCTTATTTAATGGAAAATTTCAGCCTTCTATGGCTAAGGGTTTGGCTGAGCGTTGATGATGGTGAGTCAGTAAGTCAATCAATCAGTACTTTTCTTTTTAAGTATATGTATAGACTTTTGACTATCTCATAATATAATGCCATGTATCAGTAATGTCCGGCTGTCTTATTCTTCACCCCGGAATACAGCAGTCCAGCACTGTTGCTTGGCGGTAGGATTAACGAACATAATGATGGCAGTGATCTAGACTAACATTGCATGAGGCCATTGGTCATAATTTTTGATCAGAACCCCTATAAATTTTCATGAAAGTAATAAACAATAAACAGCTAGTTAGAATAAATATTATATCTTTCTAATATTATAAATGGAAAAGTATATTTAGTTCCTTGTAAGTCAAATTCCAAGAAAATGCAAAGTTCCCGCAGCATAGGAATAAGTGAATTCCATAGAAAGCGTAAAGTTCCCGTGGAATTGAAATAACTCTTTAGATTGGTTTAAAATAAGTTTTTGTTAAAAATATCATTTTTCAAGCAAGCTTTTTAGCTGACTGTACTTTCTGTTAACTGTACTTGCATTGTCATCCAACTTACATAAGTATACCAAATTTCAAGTGAATCCAACCACTGGAGGTAAGTGGGTCAATTTCGACTTCCAAGATTTGACCCATACAGTATACATAGATACATAGGTACATTGCAAGTTAAATAAAAGCTTGTAAAAATATTTCACTAATTGAAAGCTACATGTTCTTGACTGACATTATATCTAACTCCCTTTCCAACTCCTTACCTACACCTAAAACCTTCTTTTTACAACCTTTTTATATCCCGCGGGAATTTTGCATTTCATCATTTCAGCTGAAAGACGTCCACTGCTGAACATCGGCCTCCCCCAAGGCTCGCCAAACAGATCAGCCCTGAGCCATGTGCATCCAATGCGTTCCCGCCACCTTCACCAGGTCGTCGCTCCATCTTGTTGGGGGCCTACCTACACTGCGTCTTCCGATCCGCGGACGCCACTCGAGAACCATTCGGCCCCATCGGTCGTCAGTTCTACGAGCGATGTACCTAATCACTGCCACTTAAGTCTAGCGATTCTTCGAGCTATGTCCGTGACTTTAGTTCTTGCGCGGATTTCATCATTTCTGATGCGATCCCGCAGAGAAACTCCAAGCATAGCCCAGAGCCCTCTTCATCGCCCTCTGAGTGACTTTGAGCTTTCTTATGAGGCACATCGTTAGCGGCCACGTCTCAGTGCCATAAGTCATCACTGGCAACACCACTGGTCAAAAACTTTTGACTTAAGACACTGCGGTATATTGGAAGGCAAGATATTACGGAGCTTCCCGACCGCTACCCAGCCGAGTCTAATTCGTTGATTGACCGGTTTACTAATGTTTCGCAAATTATTTTTCCCATACTGATTCATTTGGCAAATGTTTCCTTTCCCAAATGTTTATTTTTTCTGAAACTGTAAACTTCTCCAGATTGTTATAAAACAAACCTAACCTTACCTAACCTAACCTACAGGATAGTCCTGAAATATATCCTGAACAGTTTAGTTTCAGAAAATATAAACATTTGGGAAATTAAACATTTGCCAAATGAATCAGTTTGGGAAAAATAATTTGTCAAACGGCAGTACCCGCCCGGGTAGATATAGTCGTCAACAACTTCGAGCAGTCTCTCCGATTACGCCGGGAGTTGGTACAACTTGGGCGTTCGATATGACCTTCGTCTTGTCCATATTCAATTTAAGACCAACTCTCTCGGAGGCTCTTCCGAGGTCAGCGAGCATCGCACCGAGGTCTTCCAAGGACTCAGCCATAAGCACCACGTCGTCGGCAAATCGAAGGCGAGTGATGTATTCGCCATTTACATCGATGCCACGCCCTTCCCAGTTCAGAGTCTTGCATTTACCCGGAGAAAAATTAACCTTTTGAACTTAGCTAGAGATTAGCATCCTATGTCAATCAAGGACCGTGTTTCTTTCCACTGCCAATAGAAATTTTAAAATGAGCCCCGAAGGTGAATTTACTTTTTTCTATCCCTCGGAAATTTTACATTTTCTCGGGAAAAAAGTAACTGCTGTCAATTAGGAACAGCGCAACTTTTCACTGGTAAAATATTTTTTTGAAATCGGCTTAGTAGTTTCAGAGATTACCCCCTAAAATAAGTATAGATATTCTCCTATCCCGTGGGAATTTTCAAAAATCTTGAAAGTATTTTTTTAATTTTATAGTTTCCTATTTGCATGCCAAATTTGAAGAGTCTAGCAATCATACTTATGGAGATAGGATCACTCTGAATGAAACATTTAAATCCTGTTTTATTACCTATCCCGCGGGAATCTCCAAAATTCTGAAAATCAGTTTTATAATAGTTACCTACTTGCATGCCAAATTTGAGGAGTCTAGTAATCATAGTTATGGAGATAGGGTCACTTTTAGTCAAATATATAAATCCCGTTTATTCCCAATAAATCCTTTCTTATCTCGCATATACATGAAAAAAAGAACCTCAGTGCAAAATTTCAGCTATCTAGGTTCAAGGGTTTGGGCTGGGCATTGATGAGTCAGTGAATGAGTGAGTGTGTCAGGACTTGTATTTTAATAATATACATAGATAATATATACATATATAGATTAGTAAGAAAGTATACCTTAGCATCTTCCCCAACAAGCATATTTTTCAGTTCCACAATCCTATCATTTATGCTTGTTCTGTACCTCCTCTCAATAGCATTATGGGCACTCCGTTTCACTTCTTTGACCTTTGGAGGACCAATGTGTGGAACTTGGCTGAGAGCTATTTTGTCACCTTCCAACACTAGGGGGATGCCAGTTGTGAGCAAAGTGGGGGGGTTACTTGTAGTAAAAAATGTTTGTACAGGCCTGTTTTCTGGATTTCCTTTGGCATTTGTTAGTATGGTTTGAGTTGTTCCTGAAAATTGTATAATTAATACATTCATGACCACGTATAGCTATGCGCTACGCTCATAACCAGTAGCAATGTTTTCCGCTTTGTAACAAAAACTGCATACAAACAAAGAACTCGCCTGGTTGGTTTCTTGGCACTGAATGTGTTAAATGTAGTAGTAATAGGTTCAAATAAGCTCTGGAAATTTGCAGCAGTTTACAGTTACAATACCAAAACATTTAAAAAAAACATTATTCAATGAGTAAATAGCAAGCATACTATTGTCAAATTTATTTAAACATTTCTAAATAAATTACTAGTAAATGCAGTCAAAAGAAAGGTCATTCCATGTGAAGGGTATTTCAGCTTGTTTACGTAAGAGATATTCATCATCATCATCATCATCATCATTTCTGCCGTAGGACGTCCACTGGTGGACATAGGCCTCCCTCATTAGCCGCGGCGAGGCAGCCTCGTGTAGTATCATTACCAAGGGGCGGAATTTTCATAGCAAAAATCAAACATCAAGAGGGTTTGACCATTGTGTTTTATCGACTATCGATGATTAATAGTCACTTAGCACATGTTTTAGATTATATACAAGGTGTCCCGTAAGTAGTACGACAAACGGAAATGGGAGATAGGTGGGCAGGTCATCTACCAAATATCAAAAAATGACCTTAGTAACGTTTTAGAGAAATTTCGATTTTCTGATTTTTTGAAAAATGTACACCCGCACGATGATTTTGAGTTGTGATATTATTCCGAATTAATTATTTTTTGCATTTATTTTTGTTGAAAAATAATCTTGAATAGTTGTGTTATCGAATACAAAAACCATTTTTAAAAAACTATTGCAGTTTTTATTTATTTTTATTTCAATTTAAATTTTGCCTTTTCTCCTAAACTTTGGTCAAGATTTCATCTATCACACTGAAAAAAAATTACATGGCCTTGGCCACTGTTTAGTTTACTAGCTTAAATCCATCTCCATTTAATGTACATTCAAAAATGATAAATAGCTTATCAAAATAATATTTACAGGAAAAAAAAATCTGCATATAAAGCAATAAGTACCTACCCGACAAATCTTGTTAAGCCAGTAGTAGTACTACCACCTTATCTATGTTGAGGCTCAAGATGGATCAGAATGCACTCTGGTTAAATTCAGCAGCTACGCAAAACTAAATCAATTTAAGAAAGAAAAACTAAATTACGCGTGTTTTATTAAAAAAATACAATTAAAACTCATTCATATTTGTACCCAATCTTACCGTTAATTCGGGTAGGTATGGTTAAATAAACAAATGATAAACCAAATTATTTTTAAATTTCGAATTTAAATTTAGCGGCGTTCTAAGTCTTTGCGGCCAGTATTTTTTTAGTAGTTTCGGTCATTATTGCCTAATTTTGCAATACTATTGATACTATCGATTGTATTGGACATAAAACTATCGATAGTATTGCCATTATCAGTAGTATTGCTCATAATAAATATCATTATCGATACTATCGATAGTTTCGATAGTATTGACACGTGGTGATACTATCGGTTAGAGATGCGCCGAGTACCTACAACTTTTACCGAGTAACCGAGTACCGAGTATACTCGGTTCAAAGATTCTCAAACCGAGTACTCGGCCGAGTTACTCGGTTCAGATTTGGGGCGCGAAAACAGATTTAGACAGGTTCGCGCGGCGCTACCAGCCAGGGCGTGCGAACGTCGCGTGGATCCCCGCCTTCTCCCCCGCAAATTAGTCAGTTGTTGTTTAACGAGAAAATCCACAGAAATAATAATAAAGAGGATAGAAGTGCCTTAGACGCGTGACCTTGGCGCCGCGCTGGTGACTCGTAGGTCACCAGCGCGCGACTTGTGGCTCAGTGCTATTTGGAACGTGGGTATAATAACAAGTGCTTTAAAATGGTGTTTTGCAGCATTAGCAATTGCGGAAACTCGTCCACACTGTGTAATTACACTAATAAGGGGATTACATTTCATTGGTATGTATTAATTTAATGTAATAATGCGGTTTATATCAAAATACAACTTGAGAAAATATTTCATTATGAAATATTGGTTTACACGTTATTAACACGAAACTTCATGTACCATTGCTGCTCATATCCTTAAAAACGCAGATTGCTTTGAAGTATACGCAGCAATGTAATGTAATATTTGATAATCCTTCTGCCTCGCACCAATGTTCATGGTACGAACACAAAACAGGTTACGACTAGTCTCGAGCTAGCGATGCCCGTTGACTTGCGTAGACTTTTTATCGATATCCTAGTTTACAATCATCCTAAACACGGTATAAAGGTGGTGTAATTAGTATAATAGTGTACAACTAATAAACTTAAATATTATGAAAAAATAAAACTTCATCGAAATAAGACTATATTTTGATTTTAAAAACAATTTAAATGAGTTTTGCGGTTTAGTGGTTGATCAAGTTGAAATACTCTTTATTTAAAACTAGCTTCCCGTGTTCAAAATTCCCGTGGGAATTTTGGAAAGTCCTCTCTCAATGCTACTCTACACTCTCTAAGCAACCAACATGCCAAATTTCAGCTTTCTACGCCCAGTAAAACGAAAAACTCCGTTTTTCCTTATCCCATGGGAATTTCTGAAACTCCTTAAAAATGTTTTTTTACTATTATAATTACCTACTTCTATGCTAAATTTGAAGAGTCTAGTAATTATAGTTCATAGGATTCCCGATTAGCCCGAAACATGTCGAGAGAAAATCGTTTTAAGACGTGAGTGATCCGTTTATTTTCACTATGAGTGAGTCTAACGATAGTTTCATGTTTAAACTCACATCTCTCACTTACACAGAGTCGGTGGTAGGGTCAACCAACGTCATAAATAAGTGATCACTTTTGTACCTTGTCGCTTTAACGTCATGTTTGAAAATCCATACGAAATTATGTAAAGATTGAAAGTGACAATGTACTACAAAAGTGGTCACTTATTTATGACGTTGACTGTACAGACACATGCAGCCAAACATTATACATTTCACATTCACATACCTAGGTCAAATTCACGTAATTAGCTACAAATTATTTATACTAATGTCCATCCCCACGAATTCATTTTAAATTTGATCATTTAACCACTAATTTCCTGTAAAGTTTACTGCAAATTGTAACAGTCGGTAAAATTGACGATGAATCGAGGCCTAGCGTAAATGTAAAATAAATTGCTTTTGTACAATACAACCATACTGCCGACGCAGCCAATGAAGAACGCCGGTGTGTAAGTGTGGGTATGACTTACGGTGAGTGTTATTCAACGCTGTCTCTAAGTGGTTAGGTTCACAATTGTTTGTAAGCAAAATTTTAGTAATTGTGTGCATGATTGCGTAGTACGGTTCCGGTCTTTTGCGTGTGTGCATTAATAGTAAGTAGAGGGGACAAACTAGCGCCACTGGTCCCGGAACAAAATAGGAACTAAGGCATTTCTATCCTCTTTATTATTATTTCTGTGAGAAAATCGCATTCGGTCCGCACATTAATTGCATAAATATTTTATAAACATTTTTGTTTGTGCACAGAAATAGATGATTGTGTACTGAGACTGTTGACACAATGAGTCCTATACGCAAAAGATCGCGAATTCGTATGTTTTACGGGCCTGTTTTATTTTAATACACATTATTCCTCTTAAATAATAATTTTATTTAGACCGAGTATACTCGTCATTGGAACTCTACTCGGCCGAGTATGAGTATTAAAAAAACTGCCGAGTACACCGAGTACCGAGTAGTAAACGAGTACTCGGCCCATCTCTACTATCGATACTATTGGTTTTGTCTTACCTATCGATAGACTATCGATAGTCTATCAATATTGGACTATCGATAGGCAACACTAAAATAAACGTATGATATGAAGGTTAACAAAATAATAAATGAATAAAACATTAACTACTTTTATTTTGTTATAATTTAAATATAAAACCATACTCGTTCAGGGAGACATTGAAGAAGTAGTTCCTTGATTATTTAGTAAGTAATTATTCTTTATACTTGTATTATTTACGTATTGTATGTAAATGTGTGTATTTATGTATTTTATATTTAGTTACAAATACATTAATGTTTTATTTACGTATTATAAGTATATTGTATAGGTATAGTTAGGTTTTTGAGGTTTACATAATTATGCATAATTAATTAATAAATGTTTTTGATTGCTCTTCTCTACCACTCAAAGGTTGACTGACAGAGATTCCTTCAGGGAAAAGTCCAACTTTGTACTTAACATTTTTTTTCTGTAACATTTTTGTTTTCCTTTTTGTATAATAAAGAGTATAAACAAACAAACAAAACCAAAACGGAAATGTTAAACAGTATAATTGACATGTATGATTTATCATATAATTCACAAAATAATAAATTAATAAAAAAATAGCTAATTTTATTTTGTTACAATTGAAATATGAAACCAAAAACAAAACAGTATAATTCCTTGTTCTAATTTAATCACATTAAAACAAGTTGTGCAAAGTGTGAAATCATTGATAGTTGATAAACAGAAGATAATGATAAAACACAATGGTCAATCCCTCTTGACGTTTCATTTTTGCTATGAAAATTCCACCCCTTGATCATAATGGAAGGAAGAGACTTGCCTCCACCCTGAACCTGTGGCCTTCACCAGATTGTCCATAAATCTTGTTGGTGGATGTCCCACTGCGCTTGCTAACAGATAATTAGGTGTACCTCCGTTTGGCAAATTATTTTTCCCAAACTGATTCATTTGGCAAATGTTTCATTTCCCAAATGTTTATTTTTTCTGAAACTGTAAACTATTCAGGATATATTTCAGGACTATTCTGTAGGTTAGGTTTGTTTTATAAGTATAACAATCCCAAAAAGTTTACAGTTTCAGATAAAATAAACAGTTGGGAAATTAAACATTTGCCAAATGAATCAGTTTGGAAAAAATAATTTGCAAAATATTAGTAAACCGATAATTAAGCTATTGAAAACATAATATACACAAACCCATATTTAAAGCCCAGTTTAGATTTGCAATAAAACTTGTGCAAGTTGCATGATGATGTTTTTTCTTGCAGATTTAAACTAGGAGTATATTTAAGACAACTTGACCATATTCTTTCAATTTCATTACATAATTCTTTTGAAAAAAAGTCTAGTAAATATCTTAGGAGCCACTTGGATATGGGCAGTAAGGACAGATCATTGTGACACTCAGCAGTGGACATCTTTCGGCTGATATGATGATGATGATGAGGAAAAAGAACCTAAAATATTACATAGAATGATGCAAGAAGTGTGAAATGTTTAAATAAGGTAATCATTATGACCAGCTTTCTTGCCCATTTATTTGTTTTAAACTTTGTTATCTGTCTAGTTTAATTTTGTAGTGCTTCTTCTGTCTCTCATGCATGATAAACAAATCTAATCTAATCTATCTAATCTAATACCTTTAAACAAGCAATTCTTGTATATACTTACATATATAATCAGAATCTCAGAAACGGCTCCAACAATTTCGATGAAATTTGGTATGTGGGAGTTTTCAGGGATGAAAAATTGTAGCTTGGTCTTATCTCTGGGAAAACGCTTGGTACCGAGTTTTCGCCCAGGTACTGTTAATTAACTTTTGCTGTCAGATTTTACTTAGAACTATAGATAAAACTTAGTCCTACCTTGTATGGGTGCACTTGTATACATCAATGTCTGCGTCTCAGGATTAATAATATTGGACTGGAAAATCACAGGAGAAAAATTCGCATCACTGCTTTTTATTATAACAGGAGTCATGCCTTTAGCATTGTTTTGTATCAACAAAGGTTGATTGGTGGGAGTTTTGTTAGGTTGATTAACTTGGGTGGCCGGCACCTGTTGTAAACTGCCAGGGGCCAGATTCAGGTACACAGGGCTTTGGACTACTTGCTGGACGATCATAGGGGGTTGGGTAGCCTTCCTGCTTTGAGCGGACTGTGGAACCTTTTCTGGTGGCAACACTTCCGCATGGCGCAACTTATAACCCTCATCTCTCCCATACACTCCCCGCACTGGACTGCTCTTTAGCGGCGGCGAGGTTTGTGGCGGCCGCTGCGACTTAACTTTATGCGCATTCTGCGAAACTAATGGATTGCCGCTGTAATTAAAGTACGGAGAGACTTGCGGTTGTTGCGCATTTTCAGTCTTCACTTTCGTATCAATACTCAGCAGGCCTATGTCGTTATCACCGAGAGCCAGCTCTTCTTCTAGTTTTTTCATAAAAACCTCATCGCAGTTGCTGAGAAAGTCTGGAAAGATTTAATGTTGATGATTAATAAAGTAAGATGTTGTAAACGCATTTTTTATGAATGACTTACCTTCTATTTCTGCGATGTCGTGCACATTGAAGACATCAGAATTCATAAAAGGCTCGTCTTGTTCCATTCTTTTGTTAAAATTGTATCACCATAGCCTAATCAGAAATAATTATTTTGGGTTTTAAAAAAACCCAACAAAAATTATTTCGCCTCGTATGTTTACGTTCTTGCTGATTCTGTTGCACCAATCACAATACAGAAAAGTAGTGGCGCGATATTACGTCATGCAATTATGTTCAAGCTATAGTTTAAAACAATGATTCTTTAAATTTTTATTGAAAAGGTATAATTTATGATTATTTTTTTAGTAAATCTTAATGTGAATGGTTTAACTTAAATTTTAATTGAGAATAAACATTAATAAAGCTTCTTGTACAACACAACGACAAAATCCCGCTGTCTTTTTTTTTTATACATGAGATGTGGTTGTGTGCGTGGCCTCAACTCTGGTGGCGTTACCTTTACAATTGGTTATTTTTAGTTTTTACACGCTTTATTAAGATTTATGTCAAATAGTGAACAGTTTTGGCCTCTAGTGTTAATACACGGAACTATAGTGAAAGCTCCGTATTCAACAGTTTGGTAAATACGACACTAGATGTCGTGATCTGTGCCAACGAGCCAAATTACGCGCGAAATTTCGAAGAACATTTAGTTAGTCGTATGATACACATGATTATAAATATTTTAGCTATCGTTCTAAACAAACTGTTGAAAGAAAATAGATGAAATATTTCGGTTTTCACAATTATTTCGACTAATGGCTCTGCGAGCTGGTAAACATCGCGAGTTTTTTTAAATGACGAAAATAATGATATTTTTTTGGACTGACGATTTGGTGAAGGAAGACCACAGGTTCGAGATAAATGCAAGTCGCTTCCAACCGTAATGATGGAGTATCAATGAAGAGTTCTATGTCCAGCCCAGCAGTGGACGTCCTACGGCTGAAATGATGATGATGATGATGATGAATGATATTTTTCGTTTTCAACCCATTTTAATACTTATCAAATCTGCTCGCAAAAAAATCGGTTGTTATTGCTACATACCACAGCTGAAACGGAGTCGCTTCGCTCGATCAATGATCTAATCGCTTACCATGTCTATAATTTCTTAACCTTTGTGCTCAGCCCGCCCGATCTTATTTTTAAGCACTAATGTAGGTTTTTAACTTAGATTATTTATGCAGTTTTTAAATACTTATTGTGCTTTCAAGTTGCTGCATATTTTTTCATCTAGATTTGGGTAGGTAAATATTACAAGGGATTTCTTAGACAGTTAACATAATTCTAAGTATTTAATTTAAACTAAATCCCACCATGAAAGTTAGATTGGAACACAAAAAGTTAGTCTGATCTTTTTAGATCTAAAATGAATTAAAAACCTGAATACCTATTCTTGTTTCTATTACTTTCGAAATTCTTGTTTCAAAATTTGTTTAGCTCCTTCTATCTTATTTCGGCGAATTTTTGATAACAGCTCCAGGCCCCTGTATATTTCCTTTATACGGCTGGTATTGCGGCAGCTACGCCCCTAAAGACAGGCAATACCTAAATCAGTAATGTTATAAGAATACATACAATAATCGGTATAGGTAGGTATAATTACCTATGTAGTTTGCGAACTTTTCTTTTATGAACTGAAACAATTACTTTGCCCACCAGTGACCTTTTCAGATGAAAGGTCGCGGGAGAGCAAAGTAATTTGTTTTAGTTAATAATATGGATCTCCGCAAAGTACCTAACGCATGATTCAATAAATTATTTTCTTTTAAATTACAAATGAAATCTCTCAAGACATATTAAACGTTTATTTTATATTTATAACATTATATTATTTGTAAATATAGGTTCTTACTTAAATATGAAATACGAGATAAACAGACTCGTTCTAATATACATACCTGGTGTAGATACACATAATTCAACTACATGAAAAATAACTACAATTTTTTTTTTGCATTCACAACTAAAATTGTACTTAGTTCTACGTAACATCGTAACTAAATATTAATAATAAGGACAGTACAGGCACAAAAGTGGGTTTTTATATAATAGGTAATAAGATAACATCTGATTCGAAGAAACAAAATAAGAGTACCTAGGTATGAGGTAAACTGTGTAACGCACGCACTTCTGTTGTTTAATATCCTGCTGCCGTCATTCAATAGACAATAATATAAAAACAGTTGAAATTATTGTGATAAAACAAATGTCATAATTAGGGTTCGGACGAGCCAGTGCAAATAATATATGGAACAGGACTAATGGAGTAGAAATCTATTTTACATTGTTCACGCAGTCGAGAATTTTGTTGACGACGTCGTAAACAAAATTTCTAAATAAGAGTTGTTATCTAATGAAATAGTTAATAAAGACATCAATTGTATTGTAGTCGGTCGCTTTAAAAATACAATCTCAGAATTACAAATAACTCGCATTGGGTGCTACAGGATGTACCACGGGAATGTACCTACCCACTGTTGTAGCAATAAAAGTTTATAACAATCATCATCATTTCAGCCGATAGACGTCCACGTCTGAACATTGGCCCCGCCCTAGGTTCGTCAAACATACCGATCCTAAAAACAGGTTATAACCACTTTTTATAGACGAATCTCTAATGATAACAATAATAACTAAATAAATAAAATAATAGACTGCATAAAAAATATAACACTGATTTCTACTCTATTAGTCATTTTCCTTATGTCATTTGCACTCAATCTTCCGATCCCTAGTCATTATAATGTTTTAAACTTTCGCGATTTATACTCATAATTAATACCACCCGGGTCTTAATCACGACAATCTATATTGCTAAAATTACTTCAACGTTTAGATTACATTGCAGCGGTCGTGGTTACGAGTAGAAACAGACCGAAATAAATAGAAGCACGATCATCAAGAGTTCGCGATTTTCGAAGATTGGTTCGAAAATTAATTGTAAAGTGCTAGTATCAATAAATTAGCAAATTTTGGTGGTAATATTTGAGTTTTACTAGTAACAACGTTGGGTAAACTTCCAAAATCCACCCTTTTAATATTGTAGCGCAAAAAACTTTTTTTTTTAATCAAGACAATGTATGACAGTGCATAACGCTCAAACCAAACGCTGCGTATATAAATATAGCTCTATCGAGTTTAGAACCCTGAAATTATCGGACAAAATCCTGGTGCTCGCCATAGAAACTTAATAGAGCACAAAGTGCACCTACTGGAATGTCCTAACATATCTACAGATTACAACAAACAAAGGCACAACACCGTGAGACCTGAAGGCTCTACACACTACGTGATCCAACTTATAATATGTACGTATGCAATACTAAGGTAGATAAGGTAGTACAAATCTATGGCATTTTCAAACTAGACTAAATTAACAAATCAGTCTTCCAATTAAAATAAGTAAAATGTAATAATTAACTTAATTATATGAAGAATTAACACATAATATTTATATTATACTGTATAGAAATAACGTTAATGTTAAAAGTCACATAGACATCAGGCTGATTAGACATTCTGACATATTCTTGATTGATACGCATAATTAGGGCTATATGGACGCTGCTGAAATCTAGAGTTGTCAGCTACATGTTGCATGGCATATTCGTACCTAGTTTCGGATACAGGTCTAAGAGAATCGCAATGAATTGCAGCATAAGATAGTTTAGTTTTAATTAGAAAAATACGACATTGAGCATTCTTATAAGTAAATCGACTTCTTATTACTAGTAAGAACGACTGTGCTTGTGCAAGTTAATATTAGGTACTACTTATTGATCCAGTGAGCACACACCTCTAAGTATCAACAATGAACATTTATGGCAATTGACAAACAATATAATTAATCTACCCGTAACATAGGACTTTAGTTATTTAGTAGTTATAGTACTTGCGTCGCTATTCGCAGTGACCGCGCCGCCTGGCGGCCATGGTCTCCTGGTAGGCCTGGTGGCGCGGCGGCGCGGCGGCGGTGGACTAGAGGGGCTGTAGCGAGCGTGAGGTAGTGGTGGCGTTTCAGTCTATAAACATCACAGTCGCGGACAACTAAATTGCACAATAACTCGTCTAGGCGGACCTGCCCGAAGCGCAACGCCGGCCCGCCTTCCTGCCCTACGGCCAAACACGGTTACCAATCCAACTAAGAACAACCTTTCCTAAATATTATTAATTAAAGCTAACCTAATTCGCTATTTAATCAACAAAGACATAAATGTTATAAAACATATAAAACGAAAGAAGAAAGTAAACAAAAATAAAATCACAAATAGATACGCCCGCCGACGAACGGAAATTTTATTTCGCTATCGGAATAAGGCGAAGGAAATAAATAGGTAGTGAAGAAAGAGGTAGTATGAAATTGGCCGCGGGGCCCATTGCAATCGCCCGGCCGGAGCTCCCGGTCAGCGTGGCATGCGCGCGCGGCGCGTCCTACCAGTAGCCTACCAAATAAGTGCCTTAACTTCTATCTTGTACGCCTAAGTCAGTCTTTTTCCCAAGTTTTCATCTTGCATGACTCTCAATCTCGCTCACTGCTGCTGCAGTCTAGCGCAAAGTGCCGAGGCGGCATAATTACGCCAGACGGTGGGTCAAAATCGCGGCGACGGGATACTGACAGATCTTCCACTTGATCGTCTTCAGGAGGTGGAGATCTTGGTGAAAGCGGCTCGGACTTCGGAGGCGTACGCGGAGCTAAGGCAGCGTGAGCTGCGGCCGCTAATGCCATGGCATGAAGGGCCTCGCGACCGCCGTCCCTCGTCGCTCCTTCTAGTGCTTGCTGCAGAAACGATGGGTCGATTAGTGGAGTCGCCGGCGAACCTTCGTCGCCGCCGCCTGTACCACTAAGCCCGTAGGGAAATGCGGCGCCATTCGACTCACGTTTGACACCACGGCTCATAGGTCGACTTGTAGTTATACCGAGTTTTTTCACTTTATCGTATAGTGTACGTGAAGGCACGCCATATTTTCGTGACGCTTGTAGAGCACTCATTCCGTTTCTAACACATTCGATTGCGGACATAATGTCAGATCTAGTGTATTGCTTGTACCGCTTCCACTCTGGTTTTTGCTGAGGAGGGACATAGGGTGCCAGGCCGGCTCGAACATCTTGTTGGAAACCAGAAGGTGGAGGGGAGGGATGGAACGAGCGGGGGTGTTCCTCATCGAAAGAGCGTTCGGTGTAAGGGGAATGCGCATCTTCAGAACGATCTGACCTGTTATATGGTGGGGATGAGGCGCGAGAGGATAATCTACGGGGCCGGTAATCGAATGGGCGTTGAGGACTAGGTGCTCGTTCCGAATCATGTGCAGACCCGTTTGAATGGATGCGAGGCGGCGCTTGTTGGGTAACTGGGTGACAGACAAGAGATACTGGCTGTGAGGAATCGGGCGGAGTTGTTTGAGCTAGTACGTTTCTTAGGATGGGCGTATCACGGGTTGCAAGCATGCTGGATAGCTTCTTGCGTTTGAGAGGGTTCATGTCCGTGGAATCGTAGGCGGCGGAGAGCGCGGGCGCGGCGGGCGGCGGCGGCCACCGCGCGGGTGGCGCGGGCGCCGGCGGAGACACGCTGGAGGGCGCGGCCGGCACCACGCGCGGCGGCGACGACGCGGGGGTGCGATCCCCGCCGTTCGGCCGCCGGCGCAGCTCTGTCATGTCGAACAACCCCTTCACCTCAAGCTGCTCCGCAACTTTCATGATGTGCGGGATTTGTGCTTGCGACACGTTCACCTCCCCCGTATACATATATTCGAGCAACGCGCGCATTTCAAAATCCTTCACCCCTGGGAAAAGGATGCTGCAGTGATCCATCGGCACATCGGCCAAGATGGACTGAAAGTAAGGCGAGTTAGCCGCCAACACCACTCTGTGCGCCTTGAAAGTGACCTGGTCGTCGACCACTAGAGTGCAGTCCACATATGTCTCAACCTTGATCAGGGCTTCCAGGATCTCCACAAGATTAGTTTTATGGTGATTCCATTTTAGACAAAAAGTCTGTTGTCCTTCGCTGCTTCCCATTTTTCGAAATATTGATTCTGTTGGCAAAAGAAAACATATTGGTATAGAGTACCGAACAGAACAACATAAAAGTGGTGCCAGTATGAAGATCAAAGAAACTTGTATATTTAATAAGTCAGTATTAAGTACCTCTGTCGTGTTAGCTTTTGCCCGCGACTCTGTTGCAAAGAATTCGTTTATAGCTATCCCACGGGAACTATGAAATTTTCCGGTATAACAACTATCCTATATGTCCTTCCCAGGGTCTCAAACTATATCTATACCAAATTTCATCTAAATCGGTTCAGCGGTATAAGCGTAAAGAGATAACAGACAGACACACTTTCGCATTTATAATATTATTAAGTATGGATATATGGATTAATCAAATGAAAAGTATACCTATTAGGTATAATTTTTATTGGACTTAAAAGTGCCCCATATAGGTACGTACCTACCGATATTTAATTTATTATTTTTTCGCGCGTATCTTGTATGTATGTAATATTTACTTCAAATACCTATGTAGGTACATACATTACTATATAATCGCAAAACTTCGTTTTAATCAGGATCAAAATAGCTTTCGGTATCTTATTGGAAACTGTGCTAAATATAACAAACGTTATCTCGGTAAATAAAATAGTGGTTTACAATTTATACGAATCCGTATTGTCAAACTAATGTAATATATAAACAATGAGAAGACACCTAATAGCGAAGTGATACTTTAATTAAACTTTGTAAGACTAACCTGGCAGAAATCCGTTAAATGTTGAGCCGGGATACATGTTGTCAGTAGTAGTCGGCAGCACGTTATTGCGCGGCACATAAACTGGTAATCAGCACATGGGCATGCATGCCAGCGGAATGCAGAGCGATCGCGGGCTCAGCGCGGACTGACGTGCGATCGCCGCGGCTCCACTGCCCGACTGCACCGCCCTTCCCTATTTACATACGCACCGAAGCCCTTCCTTACTGCCAAATTGACTTTTTACCTTTTATTCGGCAGGTAAATCGAACTAGGGGACTGTGAAACCCGCTTGCCGGCTTCCCTCCTGTCACGATATTCAGTGATTCACACCGGACACAACTCGACGTACTCAGCATTCGAAATTAAACTTTAATCCATAGTCGACGCGCTGCTGCGAGTAAAAAATAGGGATGAAACTTACTTTTGAATTTTTCCACCCGACTTCATTCTACATCTACGAGGTCTACGGACGCGTAGCACCTCTACGACTGCAAAAAAACATACTTAAATAGCAGTTACCTTCAGCGTCAGTCCAAGAAATCAGGCTAGTTGTGATTATAATTGTCTAAAAACTCATGAGAACAGCACCAGCACTTGTAACTAAAGTTCGATCACTTCGGGGGTTGTTTTCGCGCGTGAGTAAAGCGACCCTCTGTGGGGGCGGCTTGCTCTAGTGATCGCCTAGTTGCGACTGCTGGCTAGTGAGTGAGTGCAGGCGGCGCGGGCCGCGGCGGCGGCGCGGCCCCCGCCTCTCCTGCGTGCGCTTTTTACGCATTCGGAATGCACCTGTAGTGTTGCAGAACTATCGATAGTTTGACTATCGATAGTTAACCTCGAACACTATTTAGGATATCGATAGTACTATCGATAGTATCGCCATATTACTTTTATATTCAATATAATCGATAGTATTGCAAAATCAGTCAATAGTGACCAAAAAGAATCAATACTATCGATAGTATCGACAGTGTGCCGCAGGCACAACCTTTTTTATATGAATTTATGTTTTTATACTTTTTTTACCAATTTTGAACGCTTTTGTTTTAGAATCCTTCCTATCTTGTTTTTTATTTGCTTGTCAAGTTGGTTTGCAGTCTCATTACAGCTATTAAACAGTGCATACGTATTTGATTTATGTAGCATAGACTCAGCAGACCCTTAAGGTCCATTTGAAGCCCTTAAGGCCCCAGTCAACTACATTTTGGTCCTTCTCCTGTAAAGAAAAGTGAACTAGTGAAACATCAAGCCTACACTCGGATGAAGAAACAGGGAGTACACACAATACATAATTAATAAGTAGTTTATTGTAGTGAAAATGGTCGTAGAAACACGCGCCAGTGTGAAAAAACTCGCGACAGCCCCGGAAGGCTCGTCAAGTGCGGAGAGGGAGGAACAACCGTCCGCACCTAGCGGCCCTCTCGCCGTCTTGGCGACCGCACCTCCGACGACCTCCCGGCCCGCGAGCCCGACCACGTCCCGCTCTTCTTCGAAGGCACAGCAACCTTCCGCATCTAGCGGACTCGTCGCCATGTCGGCGACAGCAGCCCCGGCGACCTCCCGGTCCCGGCCCGCCAGTACGACCACGTCTCGCTCTTCTGCCACCGTGGTGGCCAGACGGTTGGCCGCGGAGGCGCAACACGCGCGCCGCCTCGCCGACTTGAAACAACGTCAGACAGCAACGTGGCTCGAGCAGGAACGTGAGGCTGCAGAGGCCGAGCTGCGCGCGGAGCTCGCTGCTATTGACGCAGACGCGAGCCGCCGCGGTTCAGCCTTCTCTAGCCGCGTGTCCATTCAAGATTGGGTCGACAACAGCGTAGATCATTGTGATCAAGAACGTACGCTCAATCATGGTTCTAATTTCAGGTATGAAGTCCCTGAAGTCGGGCAAGGTGAGCCTGATTGTGCCGCGTTCGTACCGGAACGAGACCCGCGAGTCCAGGCCGGCCGCTCTGCGCCGCCCTGCAAGTTCCCAGCGGGCGCAGCGCCGCCCTCCGGACAAGTCGCTGCAGCATCGGACGTGCCGCAGCTAATAAAATCGTTGGATATTTTGATTTCTAACGTCAATAAAAATATACGTCCTGATAAAATTAGCCTGGCTTTGCCTCAGTTCGATGGCAAGTCACATTTAGACTGGTTGACATTCAAACGAACCTACGATTCGACCGAGAGCACTTTTAGCCCGGTCGAAAATCTAGCGCGCCTCGGGGCGGCGCTGCGCGGCGCCGCGCGCGAGGCCGTGGCCGCGCTGCTGGTGTCGGCGCGCGAGCCGGGCGCCGTGCTGCGCGCGCTGGCGGCGCGCTTCGGCCGGCCCGAGCTCGTGGTGCTGCGCGAGGTGGCCGCGGTGCGCGCCCTTCCTAAGGTGAGCGGTGAAGGTAACGATTTCGCCGTGTTTGCCTGCCGCGTCCGTAACTGTGTGGAAGTAGTACGTTTGTTAGAACAGACTGATTATTTGCGCTCGCCTGAACTTTTTCAAGCGCTCATTAGTAAAATTTCACCACTGTTACGGACGCGATGGATACAGTACGCTGCATATCATGACTCGAATCAGTCTTCGAAGTTAGAACTTTTCGTAGATTTCCTTGAGTACGAAGTTGATTTGCAGTCTAGATACGGCGTTATTTTTGAGCCGTGTGTGGCGCCGACCGTGTCGCACGCTACGGACAACAGGCGGCTCAAAGACAGAGTTCATGTTGTTGTTGAAGCCCAGCGCGCTAAGTCCGCGTCATCATTTAAGAGCCGGTCTTCAACGGCGGCATCGAGCAGCGTTTCTTGCTGCATTTTATGCGGTCAATCGCATAGTTTGATTGACTGTCATAAATTTAAACATATGTCAGTTGATGACAGATGGCATTTTGTGAAAAAGAATAGAGTCTGCCATCGTTGTTTAAAGGTTGGTTGGCATAGACTCAACTTTTGCGAGGCGAAAGGTCAATGTGGCATTGATGGCTGCGCTTTCCGCCATCACGTTTTGCTGCACAATACGGATTTCGAGCGAGCCGCAGCTGCACATGTTGGGGTGGAGGACGACGCCGAGCCGTCAACGTCGGCGGCCGCGCGCCGCGCCGAGCCCGTCGCTGAGACTCACGTTACCGATCCCGCCGCGGCGCCCTGCGGCGCCGAGCCACAGTTCAAAGAAATTCTCACGCACGCTTCGACTTCGTTGACATCCAGCGACCTTCCTTGTTCACAGCAGTCATTTTCTCGACCATTACTGAAAGTGGTTGCAGTCACTGTGTCCGGCCCGTCTGGCAGCGTAGATACCTACGCCCTTTTGGATGATGGCTCGACAGCCACATTTATTGACGCGGAAATCGCAACCAAACTAGGTGTTACTGGTCCTGAGAAGCTGATTCATCTGGATTGCGTGGGTGGCTTAAGGAAGGAAACGACGGTGCAATACGTGGATTTCCACATCAAGGGTCGCAGCGCAGACGAGACTCACTTCATTCGCAGGGCTAGGTCGATTGTTGGTTTAGGTGCCGCCGGCCAGTTTGTTCGAAAGCAAAGCGTTGCTGCATTCCCTTACCTAGCCGACATTGCCGATGAGTTTTCCTACGGTGACGTGAAGCCCACTATTATTATTGGTATTGACAATTGGTCTCTAACTATGGCTAAGGCTTCACGTAGCGGTAGTAAAACTCAACCGGTCGCAATCCGTACGGCTCTAGGTTGGGTTTTGTTCGGTTTTGGGTGTAGTAAGACCGCATTGGTTGACTTCGTGAATCACGCCACCTTTGACGAAACCAAGCTTGGGCAGTCGAACGATCGTTCAGAGTTAGAGCATTTAATTCGAGAACAGTATAAGCTCGACTCTATCGGCATCTCTAAACGCGTCGCTCGCTGTGCCAACGACGATCGCGCCGTTGATATAGTTGAACGCTCAGCTCGTCGATTGCCCGATGGTCGGTTTGAAGTAGGATTGCTCTGGAAGTCAGACAAATTACTTGTGCCTGACAGTTATAGACTTGCTTTGTCTAGGTTTTTGAATCTCGAGAGCAAAATGAAAAAAGACGCCGTCTACGAGCAAAGGTACCGTCAGAACATTCACGACATGCTTCGGAAGGATTACGCTGAACTATGCACAGAAGTATGCGATGCCAAGTCGATAGTCTGGTACTTGCCTCACTTCGGCGTAGTCAATCCGAATAAACCAGGTAAGTTGCGTGTCGTGCATGACGCTGCGGCAAAGTCGCAGGGCTCGTCACTAAACTCGTTTTTATTGACGGGCCCAGACCTACTGCAACCCCTTCTGGGAATATTGTTGCGGTTTCGTGAAGGTAGAGTCGCATTAACTGCTGATATTCGTGAGATGTTTCCACAAATAAAAATTAAACACGAAGATCGCGATGCTCAGCGGTTCTTGTGGCGCGACGACCCTACCGGACCGATTAAAGTATATCGAATGTCGTCAATGATTTTCGGTGCCGCATCTAGCCCTTTTACGGCTTTATATATTAAAAATAAAAATGCCACCGAGTTTCAGGACAGCTATCCCGAAGCAGCCAAAGCCATCGTTCTGGATCATTATATGGATGATTATATAGGTAGTCTAGATACGGTAGAGCAGGCAGCGCGCCTAGCTGCTGATATCTACACTGTACATAAGAACGCTGGGTTTGAGATGCGCGGTTGGGTGTCAAACGACCCCGAAGCACTATTATTGTTGCCGAAGGAGAGTTTGCTGGCAGCACCGGTAGCAAGCCATAGTATAGATGTAGACTTAGGTAGCCTAGCGACACCTGTTCGTACACTAGGCCTCATTTGGAGACCCGCTGCCGACACCATCGGCTTCAATACTGGTGTCAAAGAACAGGTGTTGCCCAAAAGTCTCACAAAGCGTGAAGTGCTAGCGCACGTCATGCGAATTTACGACCCACTCGGCATTCTTGCGCCCATAGTCGTAAGAGGCCGCATTATGTTCCAAAATTCATGGCGCAAGGGTCTCGACTGGGACGAGAAACTCTCTCAGAGCGATTGTGCCGCGTGGAGCCTTTGGTTTGAGGATTTATTGTCTGTTTCCAATTTGCAGATCCCACGCTGGTACTCACTGAACGAGCTTCAACTAGAGAAGTGCGAACTTCACATATTTGCAGACTCTAGCGAATCTGCCTATGCCGCAGTTGCATACTGGAGATTTATTTACACCAACGGCTACGTGAAACTCGCACTTATTTGTAGTAAAGTACGCGTAATACCATTAAAACCAGTTTTCATTCCGCGTTTAGAGCTTCAAGGTTTTATTGCAAGACCAATTTCAGCCAAGCTACGATGCTTTAAATCATGGCTTAGGTTGGGGCGTGCCACCGCTGTAGCACATCGTTACTCAACGTTACATCGTAGCCGTAGTCTCAGTTGGAGGGGTTTAGATGTAGCTCACTTAGTACTGCTTGAGGGAGGTTTGTGTACCTTTATGTTTCAGCCCATGAACGTCTCATCGCCAACACCTCCCCTGGTAAAGTCTGGCGAGTTGACTGCTAGCGACATTCGCCTAGCAAAGCCACAAGTTCTCCACCAGTCTCAGCTGGACTCGTTTTCGGACGAAGGAGCGCGCTTGTAGAGTCCTGACCAACCCTTGCCACACGCCAGCCGTCTAGCCAAAAGAGCCCCTGTGATGGGTGACCATGAGATACTCCAGTCCAGTCATATTACTACATCTTCAGGAGTACCCGACTTTCACTTGTTCGCCTTGTGGAGCACCATCACCGTCACCTCGCCCACGCCAACACAGACTGTTCTTCACAAGCTGCGCCTCATGCGGAGTGTTAAGACTGCTCTGCCAGTTATCTTCACCAAGCTCACGCCGTCAGACGAGGTGCGCACACTGCGGGACGAGGTTGAGACGCTGGTCAACACGCGATCACTCACGCATGTGTCGTCCGGACTTGGGAGCGAGGAAGAGGCTGTCATCTCTGGCCATTTCCAGCTTGGCGCACCATCAGGTCGACCGATTCCTGCGACGACCACGGACGGGGACCTACTGCAAAAGAAGCAGCTGGTGCAGCGCGAGAGCAATAAACGGCCAAACTGACCGCTTCTGGTGACGCTGGCTTATGACGAGTGACGGCGTTATTTCCTTATTAGAGCGGCGGACGTGGCATCGACAGCTGGTGTGCTCCGACGGCCCCTTAGAAAGTTAGTTAGGTTACTAGCTAACTAAAAAGGGGAGAAATGTGCCGCAGGCACAACCTTTTTTATATGAATTTATGTTTTTATACTTTTTTTACCAATTTTGAACGCTTTTGTTTTAGAATCCTTCCTATCTTGTTTTTTATTTGCTTGTCAAGTTGGTTTGCAGTCTCATTACAGCTATTAAACAGTGCATACGTATTTGATTTATGTAGCATAGACTCAGCAGACCCTTAAGGTCCATTTGAAGCCCTTAAGGCCCCAGTCAACTACAGACAGCTTTGTACCATCAGTAGTATCGAAGTTTCAGTACTATCGATAGTATCGATTGTTTTTAGGTATTGCTGCTTGATTAAGCAATACTATCGATACTATCGATTCTGTCGTGTCGATTAACGACCGCTTTAGCCTAGTTGGTAGTGACCCTGCCTACGAAGCAAGAGGTCCTGGGTTCGAATCCCGGTAAGGGCATTTATTTGTGTGATGAGCACGAATATTTGTTCCTGAGTTATGGATGTTTTCTATGTATTTAAGTATTTATTTATCTATATAAGTATGTTTATCGTCGTCTGGTACCCATAGTACAAGCTTTGCTTAGTTTGGGACTAGGTCGATTTGTGTAAGATTGTCCCCTAATATTTATTTATTTATTTATTTATGTTGGACATAAGACAATCGATCGATAGTATCGATTGTATTGCCATTTTTAATAGTATTGCTTATATAGCACTATTGATGCTGTCGATAGAGTATTGACACGTGGCGATAATATTGATAGAATCGATACTATTGGCTTTGTCTTAACTATCGATAGACTATCGATAGTCTATCGTTTGTCAACACTAGCGCACTGCAATTGCGTACGGGGGGCGAAGAGCGAGAGACGCAGCGGAGCGAAGTCGCCGACGAATTGCAGCGCTGAGGAGGGCTTGCGCTTCTGTGTGCGTGCATGCGCTCGCGCATACTACTCGCGCCTCGCTTGTGTGCGCCAAACAGTGCTCCGCCGTCGTCGAGACGTAAGAATATGCCGATAAAAAATCATTGCCTCGCCAAGCTCGCTTTTATATAGTAACGCTGAGCTTTGCATCGTGCCGTTGAAAGCGGGAATTTTGTTGGTGCGTTCCGGTATTATCATAAAAATCGAATTAATATGCATCGTTGCATTTCACATTTCAAAGTTAAATAAATTACTTTGTTTGAGAACTGGACGACTAATTAATAGTTAGCTGCACTTTAAAAAAAGGAATTTGTCGTAAACAATACAATATTTGATTCGAACACCGCAAACAACCACAATGAAATTACAAAAATATAATTTCAAGATAGACAGTTTATTTTTGTGAATTATGGTTTGTTTACATAAAAGGAATCTCTAACAGACATCCATTTAGGTACAGAAATTAATTTGAACAGATTCAAGTAAATAGTGGCAAGAAACAGGGAAAAATGCGAAATACATAGTAACATAATATAACAATATAAAAAAACTATATAATTTAATAAAGTGTGTAAAACAGTAACCAAAATTAAATTATGATAAGAATTTTAATAAAATAACAACTGTTCAAAGTCCATAGCTTCTAAATTCATGGATTTTTAGAGTCGTTATTACTGACATCGCGCCCGCTCTGCATAGTTCGCCCCAAAATCCCCAAAAGTGCGTGAACAACACCGTCGAACGGGGTCATTGACACATTGCCTACGGAGGGAACGCCAAAATAGCGCAAAATGCACTCAAAAATAGACCAAGCTGTGTGCAATATTTTTTGTCAGTTGGAGCTTCCGTCGTAATGCCACGAATGTGCTTTCTATTATCCACAGGGTAAACTAATAACTATACACTTTCACTATGCTAATTACAATTATTATTCTTAAGTCGTGGTGGCCTAGCGGTTTGACCTATGGCACCTCAAGCAGAGGGTCGTGGATTCAAATCAAAGCTCGAACCTCTGAGTTTTTCGGAATCTATGTGCGAAATCACATTTTAAATTTACCATGAACTTTACGATGAAGGAAAATATCGTGAGAAAACCTGCATACGCCTGCGAAGAAATTCAATGGTGTGTGTGAAATTCCCAATCCGCACTGGACCCGCGTGGGAACTACAGCCCAAGCCCTCTCATTCTGAGAGGAGGCCTGTGCCCTGCTTTGGGACGTATATAGGCTGGGCTGATGGATAATGATGCTATTACTAATTGGTATAATAAAATAAGTTTTTGCAATAACATCCGTAATATACGTATTTGTCTTCGTCATCAAAAGCTAATGGATCTCCAAATTGGTGACAGCGATTTGACACATTTTCTCAATAGCTATCAAATTGTGTGACGTCAATTTTCATTATGATGATCACTATTATAGTTCGTATACGATACGGGACACGCGGTTTGTCATTGAATTAATGAAAGTAAAGGGGGTAATCGGCTATAATCAATTGATTACATCTCATCTTATACAAAATATATCACCGCATCTAACAAACACAATAGGCGAATATAATAATTCGATTAAGGATAAATTGGGATCTGAACACAAAAAGGCATCAAATTTCGTTCAATATTTCGTAGAAAATAATTTCCCAACCTATTAGCTAATAAGTAAGAAAATCTCTGGTATGCGTTTCAAAAATATTCTTAGTTCTCACGAACGTGTAACTCTATTGTTTAGAAATTGAAATTGGTATAGAAAACAAAGGCTGCAAATGTCAGTCGGACTCTCGTCACCTCAACAAGCGAATGTGGAGAGCCACTTCACTTAAGTGCCACAAGCATTTGCATATCGATGACGTC
Organism: Archips xylosteana; assembly: GCA_947563465.1. NCBI lineage: Eukaryota > Metazoa > Arthropoda > Insecta > Lepidoptera > Tortricidae > Archips > Archips xylosteana. The sequence goes on from OX387349.1 coordinate 11,271,287, forward strand.
TAATAACTTGTTTATTACAATGGCACGACTTTCTATGGCCATGTGGGAATTTATTATTAGTAAAATTGACTTGCCAATTTGTCAAATACAAATTTAGCTTGAAATTTTGCCTAATATGGAAATTAGATGCGATTCTAATGAGAACATGTAATTTGCAATAATAAATGTCTCGATTTAGAGGCGAATGGCACGCCGTCCTATGACTATGTTAGCGGTCAACCACACGCCCGTTAATTGATGATAATTTAGAACAAAATGCAAATACCTACCTCTTTGTATGTGGTACTATATACTCAACAAAACGATAAAAAAGAATTGTGAATAAAATAAATGAGTAGGTACATACCTAGTTGAATTCGCACAGAGTCGTTTGGATTTGTTAGCACTATCAAATTGTCAGTGTCAATTATTGAACAATGATCCTAAGTGAGGGATAAAAGAGCATTATGCTAATACCAGCATAGTCGTGCATCGCGACCTATCCCACGGCGGACGCGGCGTGCGCGCAACAAAAACTGCAACCGAGGGGTTAAAGAAAACTAATAAAAAAGCAATAACGCGATCCCGCATGGTGGCTCGTTGAGCTCTGAAATTGACGCGGCTGATGAACCGAAAATAAGGGATACGATTGACGATAAACGTTATTGCACACGGTGTTATGATTCGTCAAGTACAATCGCGGAATGAAAAGGTTCGTTACTTTTCGACCTTATGTCAACGAGTTAAGGTCGAAAAGTGACAAACCTTTTCATTCCGCTACTATAGGTACATGTAGACAATGGCATGCAGTCGAAGCTGCATCAAATTGTGTAACCTACTATTTCTTAGTCATTCAGTTAAGCCTTTTTAGAGTTCCGTACCCAAAGGGTAAAAACGGGACCCTATTACTATGAGACTTCGCTGTCCGTCTGTCTGTACGTCGTCTGTCTGGCTGTATCTCACGAACCGTGATAGCTAGACAGTTGAAATTTTCACTTAAAAAATAAATAATTAAATTAAAATAAAACAAATATTTAAGGGGCCGCATACAACAAACGTGATTTTTTTTGCCGTTTTTATAGATAATGGTACGGAACCCTTCGTGCGCGAGTCCGACTCGCACTTGGCCGGTTTATATGTTACATTAATTTAATTGAAAATGGCCGGTAAACAAATCAGTAGCTAGTCAGGTACTTACCTACACCTATTAATAACAAAAAAATTAACAGTTTCAGCGCAAATTATTCATTAAAAGTACCTGGGCGACCGAGCTCCGCTTGGGCTGAAACTCGGTACCAAGCATTTTCCCAGAGATAAGACCAAGTTAGATCAATTTTTCATCCCCGAAAACCCTCACATACCACATCGAAATCGTTGGAGCCGTTTCCGAGATCCTGATTATATATATATATATATATATATATATATATATACTAGCCTTCCGTCCGCAGCTTCGCCCGCGATAAATTAATTTTCCCGTAGGAAAAGGTATTTTCCCACGGTAAAAAGTAGCCTATGTCACTCAGTGATAATGTAGCTTTCTAACGGCAAAAGAATTTTTGAAATCGGTCTAGTAGTTTCGGAGCCTAGTCAATGCAAACAAACAAACAATCAAATCTTTCCTCTTTATAATATTAGTATATATATATATATACAAGAATTGGTCGTTTAAAGGTATTAGATTAGATAGATAAAATATGAAACTGTCCCCATTGTCAAAAAAAACATTATTAGTGTCGGTAGAAAGTATAGGTAACTCAAGTTGAGCTAAATAAGTACGAATACTATTATAGTAGATTGTTCAACAAGGGACTAAAACAAGCCATATTGACACAAGATATTTAGCCACCCGAGCAGAGCGAGGGTGGCTATAATTCGCGTGTCATTATGGCAGTTTAGTCCCGCGTTAAACACTCTACTTTTCACTTGGAATGCGAGGAAAAAAACGATGTTTTAGGTATACTAATCTACAATATTACTTTTATAAAACGTACGCTCAATACGAGCAATGGACGTCTGTTCAGAATTCAAATAGCAATTTAAATTTGTTCCGCGGTTTTTTTTTGTTGAGTGATGCTTTAAATGTTTGCATATTTAGCCAACAGATTCAAACTTGATAATTATTTCATAGCTAATTGGACTAAGTATGCATAGAAAAATGAATTCATCTTTAATATAATTAAATAGATTAATATTCGTAATTATTCATGGTGTTTCACGAAATTATTATTTTTTAAAATATTTTTATACAGTTGTCATTTTGAGGTTAGGTATTTCCACGCACTAAAGGCTTCCACAGACCGAAGCGCAGGACGCTACGGAGCGCTACGGAGCGCTTCGGAGTGTCCGCAGCGCGCTGCGGTCTGTGGAAAGCTTTAAAATTGTCTATGCCCAGTCACTGAAAATGGCAATAATCCTCCATCCACAAACACCGTGATTGGTAGTTTAGGGGTTCCGAAGTAAATTAAAAAAAAATTACTTTAATCCCTAGAGATCAAAAAAGAGCTTTAGTCCCGATATGCAGAGACTAAAGTAACATTTTAAGAGCATGAGAAGTGAAAAAATATTTGTGCACTCTGTCTATATTATATATGTAAATACTTAAACTTCACTGGTATTATATTTAGCGGTTGTTTTTAGGTGAAATGGTAATTAAACAAGCATACATATTAATGGCAAATATTACAATGCATTTTGCATAATGAGCGAAGGGTTGGCGGCTGGTATAAAGAGATAATTGTAATTTCACGGGTCCTGGCGGCCTTGTCATTTGTCACCAGCATCCTGCCACGCGCCCTGCCCGAATTTATTATTTTATATTATACATTACCCGTACCCTCTTATCTCAATTATTAACTGCGAGACAGTTAAATAATAGACACACTTTGCACTCGGTTATTCCATGTTGACTCCGCTTCATTTTGCTAATGTAATCAATAAATGACCACGGTGATAAAATCATTGTGAAATTGTTTAAGAAACTATCGCGTCATCTCATCAACTCGTCATCCCATCTGCCTATATAAGTCCCACTGCAGGGCACAGGCCTTCTCTCAGAATAGAGAGCTTGGGCTGTAGTTCCCACGCGGACCCAGTGCGGATTGGGAACTTTACACACCCCATTGAATTTCTTCTCAGGTATACGCAGGTTCTAACTATCGTGGAGGTACAACAAAGAAGGGTTTTTTTCAATATATTTTATTTAATTCACAACTTTGTCCGCGCAAAATGTACCCACCCAAAATTACAGCCTTTTACAAACGAACATGGCGAAACAAGAGTTTCATTAGGACTAGAACTATCTACCTTTTTATTTAACGACCGCTTTAGCCTAGTCGGTAGAGACCCTGCCTACGAAGCAAGAGGTCCTGGGTTCGAATCCCGGTAAGGGCATTTATTTGTGTGATGAGCACGAATATTTGTTGCTGAGTTATGGATGTTTTCTATATATTTAAGGTATTTATCTATATAAGTATGTTTATCGACGTCTAGTACCCATAGTACTAGTCTAGTACAAGCTTTGCTTAGTTTGAGACTAGGTCGATTTGTGTAAGATTTGTCCCCTAATATATTTTTTTTTAAATATTTAAAGCATTTCGTCATAGGTATTATTTAACCTACAGCTAAGACATCGAAAGCATACCTTTACTAATATAAGGTAAACGTACCAATGCTCGACACCTCAACGCCCAGTAGATGACATAAGATTGAAGGTGCCATGTATTGGGTCAGTGTCTAGCACAGGGACGTTTACCTTAAACGTTAAGTTCGGTGGTTTTTTTTTAACATAATCTGACCCTGACCACATAAAGAAAGCGGGCACCCCAAAAACCGAGTGCTTAATAATAATTATTCAGATCGGGCTCCGTCCACGCCCCGCGAGCAGCCCGGAAGGCGCTCATTGTAGCGAAACTCCCCGGGCTCGATCCAAAACAATACCTATACACTTTCCTCCCATTGTCTAGTCGCCCCGGAGGACGTTATAGCGATATCATAGATTGTAAATTGCCAGATTTGACGCTTATGTAGGTTCTAACAAATTCGTATCATAGATCAAGTAGATGCTTGCCTAGAGATGGGGATTTCACTTTTACTTTATACTTCAATTATAGAAGTAATTAGTTAGGTATGTTTAATTTCTAGTGGTTCTGTAACACCAAAATAAGTTTTTGTTTTGAGGATTCCATTCCTAAAAGGCTCCGCTATCTATCCGCTCGTCGGTGTTGCCGCTCTTTTGAAACGTGAAAGGTTGACATTTTAAATTTTTACGAACTATCTATAACTACGGTTGCTGGAAAAATAAATAATAAAAATAAATTTCGTGTGGATTCCGACTCGTGCTTGACCGGTTATTTTTCAATTAAAAAAAAGCTTGCACTTTTTACTTACTTTACAGCTATAATACAAAATTAATGCGATTACTACTAGAGTCAAACACTTCAAAGAACTTAATTACGTTAACGAACAGTGATGATAAAAAATTGTAATAATTCACTCCGAAATAATACAACCGTCAAAATTTGGGAGAGATACTATCGACTCCTATGAAATGGGTCAAGAGGGTGAAGAAAAAGTGTAATAAATTGTAGAAATGGGCGGTTCTGCTAAGTATCGTTGTCAAAATATCGGCCAGCACCTGCCCGGCAGACAAGCCGGCGCTCGCAATCAACTTCTCCGCTAATGTCAACATTTACGCACATGTCTCATTTCATATTATTTCCAATTTAATTATGGCATGACTAAAATAATATTTCACAATTTATTACTGTTTCACTATTGGACATAATATTATTGATTTGCAATTGTTTGTTTAAAAGTAGGTATACGTATTGCTTAAGTACCTAATAATTTCCGTACTTACCTATACTTTAGCTAGACGGGAATCTTAATCCAGTAATAAAGACAAATCTCAAGATAATTTGCTTCCCGACTCGCGGCCATGTTGCCTTCGCCCGAAACTCGAGAAAATAAAACAACCGCAAGCTCTCTACTTTTTTACTTTTTTATACAGGATCATTTTTCTTGCCGGCCAGGGGATCAGCATAAGACCGCTGAGGAAAAATCAACCTATTTCAAAGTGCGCTAAGGTTGTATTGTTAATTTGGAGGCTGTAGCGAAGTGGACGTCCTTGGGCGGACTCGATCTGCTACCCGCGAGAGATCGTCCCATCGCGCATCGCCGCATGCTGGTCGTTGCACCGACACGATACTTTTAAAATGCATTGGAAAGTTAGAAAATGTATTCGTTGGTAGTTTAGTTTCATATATTTTGGTACCTACTACATTTACTTTTTAATGAATCTCATTAGCATATCACGTAGGTATATTGCTGTAGTTGTAGAAGAAGTATTTTTCAGATCTACAGTGTTGAAAGTTACGGCAGTCGTACTTTAGTTCTAAAGTTTCGAAAACGTTGTTTATTATGTAGTGAAGTGTATTTTTGTAATATTTAGCCGCGCCCATCGCTTAAGGAGGCGAACCTTTTTGCCTTCGAATTAACGACTTACTTTCGACACTGGTTAAATACCTACCTGTGTTAAAAGTGTTTTGTTTGCGCAATGAAATGTCGTAATATATTGTTTTAAATATGTTTGTTTCGCATAAAATTACAACCTATTCAGAAAAAAAACGTATTTAAAATGCATGTCCCGCGATAAAAAATGTTATTTACCTGGAAATTATTTATTCAACTATGTCGATAGATACTGTTTAAATAAATAAATAAATAAACAAATGAAAAACTTGTAATTATTTGATTGACAACATATTTCATTGAGGTGAATAAAAAATAAACGCAAAGCTTAAATGAGTTCTTTATCTGCATTAACTTTTTGTTTAACAAGATCAAACCCTGAATGCACGATGCAATCCTTGCCTAGGTAGTAGCTTTAGTAGGTTAGTAGAGTTAATTCGATTTCGGCAGATTCAGCCCTATAAAAACTTTACTTTCATTCGAAAACAATCATTGTTAAACCAACACCACTGTAAAGCGCGCATAAATATTGTATGCAAGGCAAGTTTTTTTTAGCAAAATCAATATTAGAATTGTTCGTACGTTGTGTCCGGCGCGAGTATAATGGTCGGTAGATAGACATGATAGCACACCATTGAGCCGTAATTATAGGTATCGTAGCAAAGCTGGTCGGTGGACGGACAATGATCAAGGCACCTGGGGCCAGTACACCAGTTTGCCCTTAGCGAAACCGTTAGTAGGACGAAGATACTCTAGTCTCCAAACAGACTCTTCATCAACGCTGGAAAACTTCGTTTTGAAATATTTTCAACCGAAGCTTTCCAAGAAACGTCACTAGAAAAATACCAATTTGAAAGTGGTGAAAAAATTATGCTGAATTTGAAATACGAGTATATGTAGGTAGAAGTAGAAAATTACAGGTCCAATTAATCCTGTTTACTAGTCAAAATATTAATGTAAGCACTAGTTTTGTCTATTCTATTGAGCAAATTTTTTTTGAACCCGTGTCTTCCCAAATTTACTTCATTAAAACGTGAAATAAATTAAAATGTTACAATTAATGCAGTCAGTTAATTAATTCAGATTACTGACTAAGTATACCAAAGCGTGCATTCCTTGTGACGCTTGTTCAAAGCAGATGTTATTTTAAGTTCAGAAACCAGTAAAACAACTCTCATAATATTCAGAGGTTTCTGAAATTCACCCGATTATGATAAATTTACTAATGCATATCATTTGATAAATAAAAAACATAGAAGCAATCTCAAAACCGACTCTTTTAGCCACCAATTTACTAAAGCTACCCGTAGCTATACAAATATTGATGTTTACAAATCTAGTATGAATCATGGTAAAGTGAAGGCCGGTCGGTAGCATATGTCGATACAAACCCTAGGATGATTAGAGTTTTACGGTCGCTTTATTTGCAATCACCCTTCAGTAACGTTGCTAGGGGTTGTGGCCAAAATTGTATTTTTATTATAATTGCTCCGTTTTTTTATTGAGAGCCAGTCCGCAAGGGTAAACATTGTAGGGTTGTTTCGTTACAACTAGGCTAGCGTATATCATGTAATTAGTTTTGGTATTGAATAATGAATATTATTATGCTATCGGTGACAGTTTTGAGAACGAAATCCGGATCTGTTATACTGAGTCGTTTAACAAATTCTTTTCAATTATGTTTCTCGTTTGTTATACAACTTCTAATCAATTCTGCACACAATAAGGTAAACGTACCAATGCTCGACACTTCAACGTCCACTAGATGACACCCATCTGCCACCTCTCTTACTATGACATAAGATTGAAGGTGCCATGTATTGGGTCAGTGTCGAGCACAGGGACGTTTACCTTAATATAAAATTTTATTCAATCATACCTACAGGGAAAATAACTATGAACATATTTTTGTAAGTAATGTACCAGTATAAATAATGTTATTTTGCTATCTACTCCAGAACCACCAATGCTAAAATAAATGTTTATCGTTTTTGTCCGAAAAGAAATAAATAGGCAATAAATATCACTCACATGTTAGACAAATACTGACAATTTTATTATTCACGCAACGCAAGCGAAAAAATCTAATACGTATTTGTAAAATATTGGGGTCCGTACATTATTATGAAAATTATATTCTAGTAATTTCGTTGCAACAAGTAGGTACTTACTTTATATTTAAACCAAATAAATTGCTTAACGTGGATACTTACCCGCACTTTTTGTTTCGCACAACAAATTACATAAATACCTACCTACTATTTCCTTACTGGTTACGTAAGGAGTATTGCTGAGTGTTTTGTAACGAAATTTTCTTTTTTGTGTCCATATAAGGCTCCCAATAGCCCTTCCTCTTGAGGATCTCTAAAAGCCAGCGAATGTAACCTCCTGTCGATTGCCGATTCGACCCGCTTCAAAAGGCTTACTGTAAACCCCTTTTCTCATTTTTATATCACAAAAAGATAGCCCATAACTATTTAGTTGCCAATTGTACGTTGATCCCGAATGTCTCTTATAAAAACCCTCTTATTTTATTTGATATTTTACGCAACATCCCTTACATTTTATCTTCTGTAAAGAAATGTCTTCTGCATAAAAACAAAGTTTTCTCGATATAAAAGTATCTAAATAGCACGTCGTGTTGCTCGGTATCGCTGACTGCTTTTAGATAATATGATTGGATATTGCAAATTACTATTCGGTCGTCTATTATCGGTGTGGCTTAGTTTCATGGAAGCGATAGCGTTATCTATAACTAGAATTCGCTGCACTGCAGTTATGCTATCCTAAACCAAACTAGGTAGGTATGTGTAGGAACAAAAAATTTACCTATCCTCTAAAAATTCCCGACTTTTTATAATGTGTTGTAAACTCGGTGTGACCTGTAAACCCAGATTAGGGTCAAAAAGGGTCAGCAGGGCTAGCATGTTGTCCCTGCCCCCATTGTGGTCGAGAACTCGGTTCTTGAAGTTGTTGACGCATATGTATACCTAGGACAGACCGTCCAGCTAGGTAGGTCCAACTTCGAGAAGGAGGTCAATCGGCGAATCCAACTCGGATGGGCAGCGTTCGGGAAGCTCCGCAACATCTTTTCGTCCAAAATACCTCAGTGCCTCAAAACAAAAGTCTTTAATCAGTGTGTGTTGCCAGTGATGACATATGGATCCGAGACGTGGTGCTTCACTATGGGCCTGATGAATAGGCTCAGGGTCGCTCAGCGAGCTATGGAGAGGGCTATGCTTGGAGTTTCTCTACGGGATCGAATCAGAAACGAGGAGATCCGTAGAAGAACCGGGGTAACCGACATAGCCAAACGGATTAGCTCGTTGAAATGGCAATGGGCAGGCCATATAGCACGTAGAACAGATGGCCGTTGGGGGCCAAAAGTTCTGGAATGGAGACCACGGACTGGCAAGCGCAGCGTGGGACGTCCACCAACGAGATGGACGGACGATTTGGTGAAGGCCGCAGGTTCAGGGTGGATGCAAATCGCTTCTAATCGTAATGATTGGGCATCAATGAGGGAGGCCTATGTCCAGCAGTGGACGTCCTATGGCTGAAATGATGATGAATGATGAGGGCTAGCAAGTTATTTTCATTAATTTATTACTAAAGTCACCACAATTGCAAATATGTATTTTCTGCGTGCGTGCTTGGTATCGCCTGACAAGTTCACGTAATTGCTATTATATTTTTAGTGCAACGTAGGTTAGCAATACAATTTATTACAAATTTCTACTTCCGAGAATTCTTTTATCTTTTAAAACATGTGCGTAACGCATAGCTCGGTTTCTTAATAGATCTCACGTATTGTGAAATCTTATACCTACACATTATAATTACATGTTTGTATATGTATTATAAATATTGTAACTCGTTTGCGAAATTATCTACCTCTTAGAGATCCATAAGAAATTTAATTTAAGTATTTCCTGTAATTAATTTATTTTAATCCTTAGAGGACTAGGAACAGATTATGACTAAGCGTTTTATTTGAATTATGAACCTGTTTAATTTATTAACAACTTTTATAAAACCTAGAACAGCTTTAGCATTGAGTGAGCGTCTTATTAAATACTTGTAAATAAATTATAATAAATATAAGTAAACTTATTTTATTTGTTGAACGTAGGTTACACCATATTTTCCCAGGTCTCTCAAAAAAAATGGAATAAGATTATTTTTTACCTAGGTACTGAACCCTATCAGTCGAACCAAAAACGGACCTGACCGATTTTTGTGCAACATGGTTTGAAACGTGCGAAGAGCCGCAGTGCGTATCGCGCAAAACGCAATGTACACGCACGACCGTTGCGCAGATAAAATGCGTACGCCCGATAACAGCGCACATGCGCGATAACACAAAACACACTGCCATGATACTGCACATTTCATTTGCGCTCAACAATCGACGAATGATTAATAAAATCCATAAAAATTATTTCTAATTATCAAGTCTTGTGTAGTTAAATAATTGTTTTCAAACCACTTTTTTTCCCCCCCACAGAATGGCGATTTAGCGATTCGCTGAACCGGTTATGCAAAAAAATTTCGGCAGTCTGGCGGAGCCCGAATTCGCACACGTTCGTACTTCAAATCGGTGTCAATGATCTTTCTACTAACGGAGGGGTATCCCCGACCTACAAAGAAATGCAACATCGTACAAATAATGCACGGTATATTTTTGTAGTGCAGCCAGCGTAATGATGACATTACAATGACGAGTCAGCGGTCGGCGCGCGCAAAAAACTGTTTTTGTTGTGGGCGGGCGTCGAGATACCTACGTCAATTTCGCACAAATGTACCAGGACCAAATGAGATTATAAGAGGTGTTTGTGTTGTGGCAAAAAATGGTCAACGTAGCAAACTTGTTCTCAATTCATTCATAAATTTGAAGGTGTTTCCTGGTTCTGTTGTTGACTTTACGTAATGTTTACATTCTTACGCGATGTCAAATTATTGAATTGAAACACATTTCATAACTAAGTTGACAACTATTACTACGTAAATAGAACGCTTCTTTCTTATAAGCTAAATCGAACGCTTATTAATGTCTAAGAAGAATGTTTAGAAAATTACGTAATTTATTAAACTAATTATACATTCGTGAAAAAAAGGAAATAAAAAATGCTCAATGATGAAGTTTAAACAAATCACATAATAAAACAGAACATTACAGTGTTATGTCAAGGGAAACAAACAACAAACTGATGTCAACATTCTCGTGAATGTTTGATTGACTATTTCCGCGAACTTTATCGAACTTTTACAGGGATTTCATACATTCAGAGGAGGTATGCCTATTATACACCTATAGCAACCTATCTATTCATGTTATTACTCGTCCAAGAGGTGAATGAACCGATTTGAGACTGTACATAAAGCAAGGCATATACCGACTAACCAATGACTGGCGAGCATATTAGATAAAGTCTGCGCGCGAACTGAATACATAGTGATATGACTCATTTTGGCAACCGGTTCGCGAGTAGGCGTTGCCAATTCGCGAGATACGTTCGCACACATGGACAATGGGTATCTGATAGCGCTCCTGGTGCCCTGGTATTCAGTGTGATACCTAACAGCTAGCGTCTAGTTTTCGCGAGTCTCTAAATTAAGAAGTTACGAATAGAATCAACGATCAATCAACAACAACATGTGCAAAATAGTCTGAATTTGTTTTTTTTCATTCATGCGTCATTTTAAACCTGCGTATTTTTCATTTTGTACACTGTCGACAAGTCAAATATACGCGTAATCTATTCAGTTGCGATATTTGTAGCCTAAACAGATTGTTGAACGCGTGAGTCGCCGAGGTTACACGGAGATTTTGAGGCCAAGGTTTTACTGCTAATAGTTATTTTTATGTGAGATAGATATAAAATAACGTTGAAAAGTTGAAAAACTGGTGCCGTGACAATGGCGACAGCCAAGATTCACTATCTAGGTATCATATCTACTTGGAGAAATGTGACTTTATTTTTCATAAAATTAGATAAGAAATCTTTCATAATTCCTCCAACATTCTGAAATAGGCCTTTTTTCAAACTACCAAAACAAGTTAGGTAGAGTCTTATTTGTACCTCTGCCTTATTTTAATATACTTAAGTACAGTCAAGGAAACTGAATTGCGTACCAGGGTGGATCATTTTCACAACCAATTTCACGATAATTTATTTGGCAGATGTATGGAATGTCAACATGACATTTGCAGTGAAACCCCTGCTACGTGATTCAGTTTCCTTGACTGTAAGTATATGAAGGTTCTCAGAATATTTCAATTATTAAAACGAAACTGGTTTTTAAATGGACTTTTGAATAATAAAACTTCATTCTTAAGAAATAAAACAAAATAGACACACGCACGACGTTGAAGGTAAAGGTTCGTTTTTCAAACGACCTATTAGAAGCGCTCCGCCGAATTATTAACCTCGTCTTGCACGTGGAGCCTTCAACGTTACGTTTTCGGTAAAATTGACAGTTCATTAATTTGTAAAGCAACCCCTTGCTAGGTAGCCCGTCGGTGGTCGAGACCACACGGCCGCCAGCGTCCTCGTGACCAAAATACGCGCGGTGAATAATTGAAGCCAGAGCGGCCACCTCCCACCCCCTGCCCCCTGAACTTTCTTTTTATTGGTTCATTACAACGCAAATGCTTTTTAACTTATAAAACACAAAACAAATTATTAATTCATTTGCATGGCATTTTGTATTCTCGCAAAGATAATGAAAGTGACGAGAAGTAAACCATATTAGTTACTCGACCATTTCAACCCAGAAAGAGTGAGGAGTGTGAGTTAGGTATGTCTTCAGTCGGACGCTCCATCTCACAGTTAGTGTACCTACACCAGCTTTGCCATCCTTTTCATCACTGACGTCACTTTAAAAATTTTGGCAATCTGATACGAACGGAGTAGTTAGTTACGGCGATTCGCGCGTTTCGCCACTTATATCTAGGTAGGTACTTATAGTACCTACTTTTGTAGCAATTACCATATTTCTGAACTTATAGAACAGCACAACTACAACTCAACTTTCCGTCAGCTTTTTGTAGGAGCAAAAAGAATTTTTTTAATTATATACACCTTACTCTTATTTACGGAATTTCGGTAGGAACGTGATTCAGAAACTTTTAATTACGAAGAAAATTTCACTAATGACACTTTAAACAACGGTGGTGGTGTGTTTTAAATTGATTGGAATAGGTGTATTGCCGGTGCTCGTAATTATAGAGAAGTGTTTCGGCCTCGGTTCGTCCGAAAGGCATCTATTTGTCTTCTACACGCAAATGTGGCAGGGAAATTTGTGTGAATAATTGATACATGTCATTTGGCAACCCCCCTTCGCCCATCACCCGCCTCGTGTCACCAGTTCACATAGTTTTCATAAATATGTAGGTGTAGGACAGTGGCGGGGCTTGAAAATTTTTGCAAGTAAAGCCGGAGAAAAAAAAACTAAAAACCCATTATCCTCTTCTTGAAAGTACAGTAATGGAAGAGAAGCTTTTGGTAACTTCGAAGACTTAGTCAACCCGGGGGAACCAGGTTGTTAGTACTCTTCGCCACTGGTGTAGTAGGTATTTGCCAACTATCTTAGGTACCTAGGTAATCTCTTGGCGTAAAGGTCATTAGTTCCTACTATTGTTAGTGTATGTAAAAAGTAGGTACCTACTAAAAATGCCTTCGAATGTTAACGACGAGATGATTTAAGCAAAAACTACTAAATAATATAACTGTCGATAAAGTACCGTCAATATACAGTCATTGCCAGATAGGCTGTTACGAAATTAGAACAACAAGTATCACCGGACGTCTCAAACTTGATTTATCTGATCTGCAATCGGATATTAATATTTTAAGAGGATTGTACTTTAAAAGCGAAAACTAACCTTTTCATAGAAAATTTTTAAATAAAAAATAAAACCTCCTTCAAAAAACACCCAAAAAAAACCATGAAATAATAATTGAACCGACCACAATAAGCATAAAAATATCTTTCTACTAAGTAATCTGTTTGAAGTCGGTGCCTCAGCTCGAGCCAGCAGGAGTGGACCTAGTAATCTAACTTGCCTACATACCTACTATCTATAGGGCTTCTACAGTCCTGCTGGCTCGTGCTCCTCAGCATATGCTTTCAAACAACGAAAAATTTTTCCAAATCGGTGCATAAAACTACTTTACTTTACTTATTTACTTTCTGAGGTAACAAACATTAAAAAAAAAAGAACCGAATTGAGAACCCCTCCTTTTTTGAAGTCGGTTAAAAAGAGTAATATTAACATGAAATTTTAACAAAACAAGATGTAGGTTTGAACTTTTGCTGTCTTGTCTTAGATATTGATATTATAAACGACGAGGCAAGGAGATGGCGAGAGAATTTGGACGCAAAATACTACACTGACATTGCGCACAATAAAAAAATCCGACATTAGTTCATTTGAAACGAAATTTACACAAACATAGATTTTCTTTTGACAGACAGCATAATATCAAAAATTAGGGGGTGAAACTGAAGTCGCTTTTTGTATGAACAATGTAACTAAGTATACAATCCTCTTAATTAAGAATATTATTAAAGGTCATCCCTCATAAATTGACCGAACAAGGTGAACCTGCGTGGCTGTTACGATCGGAAACTGTTAAGAGTAGGTGTCAGCGCCTGAAAAGCCGGTTGAAGATGATTAAGCTACTGATGTTTGTGTTGTATGTGTTACTACTTCTCTCGAAAACGTCTAGGGGAGAAATATGTATGATAAATTCATTTTAGTTGTTAAGGAGACTGAATATTGACGGCCAAGTACCGGTGTTGTGTTGGGCAGCAAGGATGAGCGGCCGGCCACGCACGGCGAAAGGCCTCGCGATGCCCCACATCGATATTCCGTGCATTATTGAACAGTCGCGTGTCGCCTCCCGAATTTCCAATGTTTGGCGATTGATGTGTAGATTGACTTTAGTCATTTGCCTCGACCATGTCAAACACTGAAATGTTTTTCTATGCCCTCTCCTCAAATTATGGTGGATCGAATCGTAATGGACTAAGGCGATTTATATATCCGTCATAGTTATATTTTTATGTATTTTGGTAGCCGATTGGCCTGGTGATGGATGAATGCTGTCCGTCGTATGCCCTGGGACCCATTTACTACACGAATCGATTATCATTTGGGTGACGCGATGGTACCACTTTCTGAAACGATTACGAATTTTGTGGCGATGTACCGAAGATAAGGCTAATGAGCGGCCAGCAAATATTGGAATAGGTACGTTTGATGTTCTTACCTATCGGGCGAAATAGTTTTATTGTTCACCTATTGATTGAAACTTTTAGCTTTGTTGCATGAAAAGATTACGCTTTTTATTATGCACCGTTAAAGACAAGTGATAAACTGATAAAGAATGTGCAAGCTTTTGCAGATGTAGTGTGGGTGGTCGAAGATAGAATAGGGAAAGGCAATAAAATTTAACGGCATTTTTGCTGAGCCTGATATAAAATGTCGGCGCTTTTGAGCGCTAGCGCCGTTATTGCAGATAAAACTACTAAAAAGTTTTATAACTGGAAACAGGTATGGTTTTGTTGGGCTTTAGGGGTTGGACAATTTGGTAAAGAAAGTAATATTTCTAAAACAACTACAGTAACACACTAAACCCACCCTTCTAACCAAAGTAATCAAAATCATTTTTCTCAATGTTCAAAACCAACAAACGTTGATGATTGCTCTAACGACAACAGCTAGAACAACTTTGCTGTATATTTATAGAAAAACATACCTACACGCGAACAATTTTTATGAAGTTAAAAAGAGGCAGCGCCAAATTTTATTTCAAATCCAAACACAAGGAGTTAAATAAAGATGTTACCTATTCGAAAAGTTCAGTTTACATTATGTTTTGTTTGTCGGTGTACAATAAATTTCTATGGGACGATTGCTTTGCCCAGAACTATGGAAGAAAGCAAATTTGAACATTTCACAATCATTTTCAACGAGTTCCCTCGTTTTCCCTGGGTTGTGTTTATTAGATCGTGACGTGGTAACAACGGGACCACTTCATATTTTTTTGGAAAACGAAAAAAACAATTTTAAAAATCTATTCACAATCGGCGGAGAGATTGGTTACAGACGACCACAGAACCTCCTTCTTTTTTGCAGTCAATTAAAAACAGGATTTTGAAAATAACAACTACTTTTAACCTTTATAAAAAAAGTATTGCTTTTCCAGGTGCAGGAACGTTTGGTAAATGTTGAGGGGTTCTCCTGGGGCTTCATCGTCACCTCCACTTCACCATGTGCATTTCGTAGAGCATATACTTAGCTTACTTGTTATCGTTTAGTTCCGATGGGTAGCTGTGGTCTCTATCATCAGTTCCACTTCACCAAATGGTAATTTCTAAGAGCAAATAGGTTTTCATTCCCTTACAATATCCATTCATCCATAACTAATATTTTTATTATTATTTAATGTACTAATATTAAAAATACAAAAGTTCTCTGCTGTCTGTTACCTTCCACGCTTAAACTGCTAAATCGTTCTGAATAATTCATGAAATTTGGAATGGAGATTGTTTAAGACCATAAAAAAGACATGGGACAATTTTCTACCCGGAAAATATTGCAATTCCCACAAGATCGCGATAAATGAATTATTTGCAGATGAACTCGCGGGCAACATAGTAGGTTAAAAACCAGCAATCGAATCCAATCTAATGTTAGTAGAGCTGCACTTTTACTCCTAAGCCAAATGTACGATGTCATTTTTTATTGGTTTTTGACAGTGACAGACTAACATACCTATAATTTAAAAATTTGCAGTTTTTTATTGGTCGTGTCATAAGAGCTACGAGTTTGAGCCAAGGTTTAAGTTTCTAGGACAACAAGGGTCCCATCTGCATAACAAAATACAACTTGTATTACAAGCGGAACTCCCTTTCTATTTAATATAACTGAAGCGAGAGTTCCGCTTGTAATATTAGTTTTACTTTACTTACTTTGTTATAATTGGGCCCTGGACAGAGTTTTGATCGCGCGGCAAATTGTACGGAAACACCTTTTTTTACTGACTATCTTTTCATTTCATTAAGTTATTAGTTTGATTTTTTCGCAGCTTCGAGGGATTTAAGTACCTACTTCTATCTATCTATCTATCTATCTATCTAATCTAATCTAATACCTTTAAACGAGCAATTCTTGTATATATATATATTCAGAATCTCGGAAACGGCTCAAACGATTTCGATGAAATTTGATATGTGGGGGTTTTCAGGGATGAAAAATTGATCTAGCTTGGTCTTATATCTGGGAAAACGCTCGGCACCGAGTTTCAGCCCGAGCGGAGCCCGGTCGCCCAGGTAGGTACTGATATTAATTTTAGCTGAACTATTTCACGCATTCCTGAAAAAAGGGTCTTGAGAGAAAGACAACAAAGTCCTATAGCATTCTGTTTTTTCTTTTGATGCACAACAACTCTAAAACATACTAATTACGTTACAAAATTTTTGAAAATTAAGTAAAACGCTAATGATTATTCGTTAGCACACATGAATACCTCGTGTATCGCCCCCCTTAGAATTACAATATTATGAAAACATCTGTGACCCTGTAAACTTATTTTATAATTATTTGTATTAAGCAAGCACGTTACATTATATTATTATGTATGTACGGTAAAGGTTCTTACCTTCATATTGGTTCATAGACAGCATACTTCCGAATTACCTAAGTAAGTAGATATTTCGGAGATCTATGTGTAAGTATAACATGCGGTTTTTATACTATATCAATCGATGACTAAGATCGTCGCTTGGGTAAGTTAACAGAAAATTGATTTACGTAAGTAATATTTTTTCCTTACTTAGGTACCCAGGTTGACACTTTTAACCCTTACCTACGGGCTTAATTAGGACAAATATGAATTCTCTACTAAATTCCAGTGACAGAAAGTCTATTTTGTACTAAGCATACTGTCAACTACAGTTGACACAAGTCGTAGGCAAAGGGTTAAATATCCTTACTAATAGGTACATATTATAAATGCGAAAGTGTCTGGCAGTCTGTGTATCAGTCTGTCTGTTACCTCTTCCGATTTAGATGAAATTTGTTATAAGTAGAGATAGTTTGACTTCTTGGAAAGGACATAGAATAGTTTTATCTTGGAAAATTGCATAGTTCTCGTGGGATATCAATAAACGAATTCTTCGCAGACGGAATCGCGGGCAACAGCTAGTATTTCATGAGACACATTTCAATAAGTAGAAGTAGTTCCTGATTAACAGTTAGTTTGTAATGACGAGTCCTTTTAGTGAGTAACGTAAAGAATTAAGAGTTCTGATACTTCTTATCGTCAAATACGGTGCCTACTCCGTGCCTTCCATTAGCCCAACACAAGGAAGAAATGACTTTCCAATGAAATTAGTTAAGTACCGTTACGGTCCTTTTATAGTCACCCAAACAACGCGGCAAATAAAAGAGAAACCATCATAGCCCGCAAGATCTAAACCCTTTACTGCACAGCGCACGTTTTCTGCAGATGAATAGCGCAATTTTTATTATTTTACGACTTCCCTTAAATATTGCACAAGTCCGCAAAGACGCCGACTGCGTTTAAATGGCGCTAGATAAAGGAGTATAATAAAAACAAACGGAAAGGGTTTACACAAATGCGGAAAATTAAGCAACGCCCGCTTTTATGAGCGAGTTAAAAGCCCAGCCAGAAAAAATGACTTCGCAGGTACGGAAAGGGTCCGCTATTGTAGCGACGGTCCCGGCACCTCCATAAAGGACCCGTAACGCGAATACAAGTGCCATTCACCACTATAATGACACTGTATGCAAATAAATGCAAATCTTTTTACGAGCGTTCTTTCACTGAGCGACAATGAGCGCTTTGTGTTGGGCCTACAGCTACTGAATTCGATTATGTGTGTTGTAAACATATTATCGATTCTAGCAAGTGACCCTTTTGCAAGTAAATAACTATACCTACAACGATAAATTTAATTTTATTAGTAATAAATTATAACACAGACATTTTCATATATCGTAATTTACGTGTAGGCTGGCAGTCAGTATTAAAGTTGCATGAAGCAATTAATAACTGCTACAGCGCCAGCTTGCTGTAACAAAACAACTTTTTCTTGGAGTTGTATCAGGAAAGATAGTTGCCCCTTTGAACTTGATCTTTTTATCAAATGTGACTACGAACTCAAAAAATTATATCGGCGTCGTCGCATTCCGCGCTCCCACATACACACACGCGCGCAGCGAACGTGTTACGATCATAGATACACGCACACTACTGTAAAACGGGATACAATATTAGGGATGAATATAAGGAAAAATTTATAACTACCTACTTAAAAAAGTATGTATCAAAGACATAGCACACCCTAAGCTTTATTAGCGTTCGTACATCAGTACGCGCGCAAGTAATGCAAAAGAATGTTTAGCTAATGTTTTGCAACTGAATGTTTTTACCTCTATGTGTCTTCAACTTAATTAAACATGCCGATATCCCAAATTACTTAAATTAATCGTAGCCATTAGTCATATTCAGCCGCTGTAAAGAAATTACAAGGCTGCACTTACATAATCAAGCTGGAAAGATTCAACGCACACACGGTGAAAAGTTAATCTATCTGCATATTACATGCACGTTTATATGGTGGTGCAATGGTGTGCGTGACCTTTACACTGGCACGTCATGTGTGAAACTGCTTCGCGGGCGCAGGCGCAGCACACGGATGCATCGCACGCACACAGCGGCGCGGCTAGACACGAATATTGCTCGCTATGCTAATGCAGCGGAGATTGGGCAGGTCGTTGGCCGCGCTCCCGGACGTTAAGTCATTCGGCAGAACCCGTCGGCCACCCTCGCCCCCGCCCGCCAACCCGAAATCATTTAACCGCCGAAGAAACCAAGATTTGTAACGTTTCTAGGAAAAAGTATTCCCGACCGTATGAAAATTAAACTCAAACGTCGCGTCCAGGCCAAGCCCAAGTTTTCCTAGTGAAACTTCATAGTTTGGCTAGATTCTGTTTTCATTAGTTACAGTCAACCAATTTGATGACTAGTCTACCCTTAGAACCTAGTCATCATAACATTTGCGTCATTCGATAATCATTGTTATATAGATAAATTAAATTATTTACTATGATAAGGTCCTATGGTGTCCAAGGATCAAATTGTTGGTTGACGGTACTTTGATGGTTTTAATGTCACTTTTGGCACATACACTCCAATATTTGCGATAGTAAAAACGTAATAAAATATATACAAAATATGATTGTAACCCAAAAAACATACAAAATTAAATCATCAAAAATTTTACACCTATGTCAAGATTTAGCGTTACAGTGCCTAATTGAATAAGTAAGAGGACTGCGTCCCATCGCCACGCTGGCCAGTGGCCTTGAGCGGCGCAGGCGCAGCGGATTACTCACCTACACACGCACGAACCCCATGCTTTGATTGTTTGCGTGTGTGCGTGTAAAGGGCTGCTGATTGTACCATCTAGCTAGAGATAATTAGATACGTTTGAATGTTCTGGAAATTATAAGTTTTGTTTTGAAACCTACAACCTATCATGTATAGGTTTATTTGTAGGTGAAGGTTATACTTTACACCATAAAAGTTTTTTCATTACAAGCTACCTACATTATTTTTTGCAATTATGCACTTTTAGACGCTTAGACGCTAATTTAAATCTATTGCTAATTAGCTAGTGTTTTTATCCTTTTCCAAATGGCACAGCAATCCAATCACACACACGTTGTTGCTGTAGATACCGCTCTTTAAGACTGTATTTTTTGTCATAATTACTATAGTAAACGGGACTTATCACGCAATAAATATTCATTTATTTACCTCGACGTTTCGGCCACATTGCAGCAGCCGTGGTCACAATTTAACTGAAGTGAAGGGTGTCAAGTTCGTTTAGCTGCACGAGTCTTTCGAACTACCTGCACTTGATCCCGATTAGAATCAGCACCCGTATCTCGAACTACCCACACTTGATCAAGATTTTTTAACGGCACCTCATCACACCGACACACAACACTCACAACATCCGACGATCTCTTCGAACACTCCTCCCGACGCCAACATTTGTTTATAACAGGATTCCACGAAGACGAAAGCTTATATCCATCCTCCCGGTTAAAATTTTTGTGTTTTATAATTTCAACCGCTTCACGCACCATTCTAGAGTAGAAATGGCGTTCCGTTGAGAGAATTCTGGAATTGTGCAGTTCAATCCAGTGGTTTGGTCCTGACTCAAATAAATGCTCGGCTATGGCTGACTTATTTACTTGGCGATTTTTAACAGCCGCGATATGTTCCTTGACCCTTTCAGCTGTTGTTCTTTTTGTTTGTTCGATATAGGAACTACCACAACTACAATCAACCTTATAAACACCCGGTGTTTGGAAGGGAACAACATCCTTGGGTGTCCGCATATGCTTCGCGACCTTGGACAAAAGCGTGTAGATAACCTTGATGGAATACTTGTCCAAAATAGCGCCAACCTTGTCAGTCACTCCCTTAACATAAGGCATATACGCGGGCTGTCTAGCCACGTCAGGATGTCTATCTCCACGTTTTCTTCTGGGCTGCCATTTATTCACCACAAAACCGTTGCGCTTTAGCACCTCCTGAACATGTCTCAGCTCATCCTCAACAAATTCAGGGTCACACAGATCCCTATTTTGCAGCGAACTCACAACGGATTGGAGATGTCTTGGATGGTGGTGAGATGAAGCATTCAGATACCTATCCGTGTGCGTCGGCTTCCTATAGACAGTATGTGCCAAAGAACCATCCGTTCTCGCCATTACCTTAACATCACGGAAAGCTAATGTACGTACGTCCCACCTCCAATTCATAAGTGAACTGAATCATGGTATGGATGGAATTGAGATATGCCAAAAACTGTTCCACTTCAGGTTTCCCATTTCCCACCCTTCATAACGCAGAAAATATCGTCGACGTATCGCTTCCACAATTTAACATTCCATGCTTGCAAATCCATTGACGTCTCAAAATATTCCATCCAGATATTGGCCATCACCGGTGCCACAGGACTACCCATAGCCACGCCATCTATCTGTATATCTACACACAGCATTCTTTAAGCGGAACATTGGTGAAAAGCGACGCAACATCAAAACTCACCATGATGTCTTCCAGTTCCAGCTTAATAGTCTTGAGAATTTCCACAAAATGGCGAGAATCCTTAACAAAAGATGACGTTTTTCCCACAAATGGCTGCAACACTGATGCTACGTGTTTTGCGAGGTCGTAAGTAGGTGAGGAAATTTTACTTATGATAGGCCTCAGAGGCACGCCAGTCTTGTGTACCTTCGGCAAACCATATAACTTCGGCGGCTGCACGATCTTTGGCTTGCAAAGGCAGTTAAAGTCATCCTCGTCAAACAGATCCTTGTAGTCCCTGACAATAGCTCTTATACGGCGCGTGACCCTAGCCGTAGGGTTGTACGACACTGGCTTATAGACCTGATCGTCATCCAGCAAACTCCTTACTTTATCCTCATAATCATTAGAGTCCATCACCATAGTGGCATTTGTCCGCTTTAAGTACAAAAACTCCTTGGTTCTTCCTAATGTTACTTAAAGACGCTCTTCCGCCGTGACATTGCTCTTCGGTAGCCTGGCTCTTCTTAAAATAACTGCAACATCCTGTCTTAAGACATCGGCGTCACAAGATGTCACTTTGTTGCGAATTATTGCTTCCTCCTCGCTACTAATTACGGTCTCGTAAGAAATTCGCTTCGGTGTCAAAGCAAAATTCAACCCTTTTGCTAGCACGCTCGTCGTTGCGTCATCCAAAGAAGTGCTAGGTAGATTTATTACCGTCTCCGATAATACGACAACCATTGATCACGTTCTCGTTTCTTCCACATCGAGCTAACAACTTCACAATTTTTTTGTCATGCTTCTCACTGCACAACTCAAATCCCAGACATCTCCAATCCGTTGTGTGTTCGGTGCAAAATAGGGCATTGGATCTGTGTGACCCTAAATTTATTGAGGTTGAGCTGAGACATGTTCAGGAGGTGCTAAAGCGCAACGGTTTTGTGTTGAATAAATGGCAGCCCAGAAGGAAACGTAGAGATAGACATCCTGACGTGGCTAGACAGACCGCGTATATGCCTTATGTTAAGGGAGTGACTGACAAGGTTGGCGCTATTTTGGACAAGTATTCCATCAAGGTTGTCTACACGCCTTTGTCCAAGGTCACGAGGCATATGCGGACACCCAAGGATGTTGTTCCCTTCCAAACACCGGGTGTTTATAAGGTTGAACTAGGTTTATTAAGGTGTTCCTATATCGAACAAACAAAAAGAACAATAGCTGAGAGGGTCAAGGAACATATCGCTGCTGTTAAATTCGCCAAGTAAATAAGTCAGCCATAGCCGAGTATTTATTTGAGTCAGGACCAAACCACTGGATTGAACTGCACAATCCCAGAATTCTCTCAACGGAACGTCATTTCTACTCTAGAATGGTGCGTGAAGCGGTTGAAAATAAAAAACACAAAAATTTCAACCGGGAGCTTTCATCTTCGTGGAATCCTGTTATAAACAAATGTTGGCGTCGGGAGGAGTGTTCGGAGAGATCGTCAGATGTTGTGAGTGTTGTGTGTCGGTGTGATGGGGTGCCGTTAAAAAATATTGATCAAGTGCGGGTAGTTCGCGAGATACGAGTGCTGTTTCTAATCGGGATCATGTGCGGGTAGTTCGATAGTCTCGTGCGGCTAAACGAACTTGACACCCTACACTTCAGTTAACTCGTGACCACGGCTGCTGCAATGTGGCCGAAACGTCGAGGTAAATAAATAAATATTTATTGCGTGATAAGTCCCGTTTAGTATAGTGGTTATGAGTGAAAATCACGAAAGTTTAAAACAGTGTATTTTTTGTGTGTATGAATGAAAGCATATTTAATTATATTACTTAGATAATAAATCCACAGAAAATAAACGCTTCCTATACCTATTTATAGGAAGTTATGGAGGAGGCCTTTACCCAAACAGGGGCCCATATTTCATTTCAGTAGAATAAGACTACTTAACATTAATAATTTAAAGCAATCTTTTTTTCTTTAAGGTGCAACTTATTCACAGGGCAAAATCTCTTCCAGTTCATCTTCACACCTATTTGCGTACCTTTTTTGACAACCGTAAGTACTTAATTCATTTTCTTTTATTCTATTACTTTTCGACTCTTATTCAATAGATGCTGTCTTTTCGAGCAAGTGTTTAATTGTGTACATCAATGCTAATCCCGTTAATTTTCTATAGGTATATAAATACACTAGCCTTCCGTCCGCAGCTTCGCCCGCGATAAATTAATTTTCCCGCGGTAAAAAGCAGCCTATGTCACTCAGTGATAATGTAGCTTTCTAACGGCAAATGAATTTTTGAAATTTGTCCAGTAGTTTTGGAGCCTAATCAATGCAAACAAACAAACAAACAATCAAATCTTTCCGCTTTATAATATTAGTATAGATAGTATAGATTTAGCTGTAAAAAGTATCTACATAAATACTTATACTGTCAGTGTATACTGTAACCTATGGAGAGGTGACTACATAAGGAATACTTTACCCTTAATGAATCGTCATAGTGCGAATTTTACGATGAAGAAGATGGGTCTCTATGGTTTCCCAAAATTTAATAAGTCATAATGTATCATTTTTAGGGTTCCGGAGCCAAAATAGCAAAAACGGAACCCTTATAGATTCGCCATGTCTGTCTGTTCGTCCGTCCGCGGCTTAGCTCTGAGACTATTAGGGCTAAAATGCCGTAGTTTTGCATGGACATTGTCTAGCAGTTTAATTCAATTCAAATCAAATGATTTATTGCATAATATGTTGTTGTTAGTTATCCGGACAAAGTGAAAAAAATGAAAAAAAAAAATTTTTAAGGGAGTTATGTACCTCCCATAGACGTAATGTGTGGGTGTTTTTTTTTTCTCATCTAACCTTATAGTATCGTTGGATAGGTCTTTTAAAATCAGTATAAGGTTGTGAGGACGATTTTTCGATATAATTATCAGTATGCGAAATATTCAACTTTAAAGTGCAATTTTTGTTAAAATCAAGCCCCCCCCCCCCTCCTAAAAACTAAACTGTTGGTATAAAAAAGTAAATTTATTAAGATATGCAAGGATTTATTCGTAACCCTAACCTGGGCGTTTTCATAATTAAGTATCATTATATAAGATGGCATTCAAAAAAATCCTGAAGAAAATACTGCTTCAGAAATAAATCACTTTATGACTAATGATAATATGGAAAATTATAGGTACATTATGACTAA
Source organism: Archips xylosteana (assembly GCA_947563465.1). NCBI lineage: Eukaryota > Metazoa > Arthropoda > Insecta > Lepidoptera > Tortricidae > Archips > Archips xylosteana. Next base: position 11,296,070 of record OX387349.1, read on the forward strand.
TTAAATTATGAGAAACCAAGGTGTGCCCGAAGAAGACAATACGAAGATTCCGAAGAATCTTTCAATGTTTATATTTTCTTTGCATAACATTAAGTACCTATCAATTCTTGCTAAGATAGCAAGACGTCACCATACGTCACCTCATCAAAATAACATTACAACGGGTTAGAATTGCAGCAGCAATTTAAAATCGCTTGTTTAACTGGTAAGATCTAGTTTGGTAGACAAAACAATCGATGGAAAACTTGTTTTCTATTCCAGCTGAACTCTACACATGCCATTTTAAAGAGATGCGTTTACCTAATTAGGTAGTACCTACATGAGGCGATGCACATCGACATACGAAAGCATTTTGTGATTATTATAATAATTCCCTCTCGTGCCCAATATCTGGAGAAATTGTGTGGTGCGTGGGCGTTTTGACAGGAGAGACGGCCGCGGTCGGTGTCGGCGCATAATGGATGCATCTATTAGTGGTGTGCCACTTCTCGTGAAAGTGCATCGACTGCAGCCTTGAGCAGACCCTTTCCCTCGTCCATCAAGCCAGCTCCCGCCTCGCGCTCGCCTCGTTATATCCAAACGTGCATTAAACTATTGAGCGGACATTTATCGCTGCCACTTATTAAACTCTCTTTTCGGGGATTGAGTCACTCGACGGATGTTTTCTATCAAGTCTGTGCCGAGCTCGCCACAAGGGGATGTTTGTGTATGACTGGCTTTATGCGCCAGAGCTCCTTCCCCTTTTGGTGCGTGATAGTTGCGCTAGCGATGCATGGTGCATGGTAAGTACATCCTGCGGGAGGGGCGAAGGGGGAGCCGAGCGGTTATTTCGGTATGCACATTGCAGCGCAGCGGTACCGTGGACCACGGCGTATCGAGGCACTTGCCACTCAAAATAGTCAGGTCAGGGACCGCGAGCTTCGCCTCGATCCTTCCCCAAGGTCAAGCCCCGAATGTTCCGCGCTGTCCTATAGCCCCAGATGCTCAAAACTCTTTACGCTAATGGCTACCTAGTTATAGGTTACCTACTTAACGTAGATATGTGGAAAGTATTCAATATATTCTACATTTACCTTGCTGATTAAGTTCCTACCTACTTAATCAAGAGTGGATTTTCGTAAGTATAAGTATCTATAACATGATTCATGTTAAGTACTTCTAATTTAAAGATATTGTCGTATAAACGCTGTACCAATAAGAAGATGGCTCATACACAGCGTAATATGAAACAAAAGTTAGTTGTCTCTCCTGTAGACATTAAATTAGCGACTCCGGGTCACCAAACTTAAAATTTATTTATATGGATTAAAAATTGGCCAGGCGATCCACACGCCGATGTAGATTTGGCTAAAAATATTGGCTATAGACGGGTCTATATTGGAATCCATAATATCTTTTGTCCTAATTTCAAAATCCATAATAACTTTGGTCATAATGATCTTTTGCCATAATATTAAATAATAATATTGAATATCCTAATGCTTATTTGCACTATTTTCGTAAGTACTAATAATAATATATCCTAATAGTCACATGTCCTAATATTGTTGACATAATCACTTTTGTACTAACATTATTTGTCATAATATATGCATATTTGTCATAATAATTTTATACTCATCATGATGATTTGTATAAAATATCATCTAAGCCTATATACGTCCCACTGCAGGGCACAGGGCTCCTCTCAGAATGAGAGGACTTGGACCATATTTAAGGAAAAACATGAATGTTTATCACTTGATAAAAATAAACAATAATTCAATTATAGTTGTACCCATTCACTTTTGCCCCACCATCATAATACATAAAAAAACGGATCACTTTTTATGAACAATTCTGAACAAAATGCTTTTTTGTTTGCTATTCGTTTTTGTAGGGGTTGCAATTCTAACCTAACCTATTTTTCTAGCAGCGGTTCGTTTCTGTTGGTGTCGCAGTTCTAACCTAACCTAACCTACTTTTCTGACACTGGTTCGTTACTATCGGGGTCTCAGTTCTAACCTAACCTAGTTTTCTGGCTGCGGTTTGTTTTTGTAGGGGTCGCAGTTCTAACCTAACCTAACCTACTTTTATGGTACCAGTACGTTACTGTTGGGTCTCAGTACTCTCAATTCTAACCTAACCTAATCTACTTTTCTGGCTCGCAAGCCACTGTTTGCCAACAAGTGCTCTGTTATGGCATTTAAAATTATGGATTTTAATATTATGACTCGTAAGTTTTATGTCTTACTATATTAGTACAAAACATATTAGGGATTTAGAGTATTAGGACATATGACATTATGGCTTATGATCATTAGGACATAAGATCGTTATGGCAAATGATCATTATGGCAAAAGTGGTATGGCATTTGAGTTTAGGACAAACAATATTATGGAATACGAAGGAGACCCGCTATAGACCCTTAACTTTTTTCCACGTCCACAGAAGAGAAGCAAAGCGAACAAAAAAATGTGTATGACTGAGACGGTAAATTTTTCTTTCGATGTAAAGTTTTCTATTTAGTTGTGGTATTTTGACTGACACATAGGTAATCTTGATAAACCACATATTTTACAGTTTCAATGCTATCGTATGTAATGTAAACGTGACTTCTCGATAGTTTAATCGGTTCTTAATTGCAAATACTCCATTAAACATCGCGAGATTAAACCGCGACAGTCGTATCATTAGGCTCACGAAATTGGCGATAAGGACAAAATGGATTCGGTCCAAGTGATCAACGCAATAGTCATAAATAGGCACAAATGAGTCAGACAGTGGAAATTAATCAATCAATGAATGAGTGAGATGTTTGTCTAAGATACATTATCCTACATTATGAAATGAAAGAAATCCACCAAAGATATATACCGCACCATCTAAAAACAAATGTTCACCTAATTTTTTAACATTTGAAACTATACTAATGTATGCGTACATAGAGAACGAAAGTACTTAACTAGGCAGAAGCCTCTATCTTTTTTTTTGTGAAAAACAATAACTTGTCCACCCTCGCGTTGGCTATCACTTCTACGGTTTCAGCTTCCCTAAGGTTTGGTCATCGACACCGAAATGTTTTAAGGAGTCACGAAATATCACTAAATAGCGATTTTTCGGTACCTACACTACACACATACAATAAGGTATGTCATATACTATTTTAGCCTTGTTAAGTTTTACTACTTGTCTCCTAGTCAGGGAACTGCTTGGGTAAAACTTTGGTAAACTCCAATTGGTATCCTTCCCTATTCCGAATCAAATTATTCGTCACACCATGTCGCATCGTCAAAAACACGTTCGGCGTTCGAATGTTTGAAGGCGGATAGACGTTTCTAGAAGGCACACAGAGCAAGACAAGGCATCTCCGACTGCGTTGGCGAGGACATTGCACTTCTGCCGCCCCTCCCCGGCCCTTGGGTCCTTACTTCCCCCCACTGGCCTTGCCGAAACTCGCTTCACAATGTTGCTTCTACGACCGGATTTAACTATTTAGCCACCCGTTGCACAGTTTATTTTTTGTTCTGTACATACAGGGTTTGTCTTGGAACCGATGTAAGTACATGACATTGAGGTTACTGTCTGAAGATAAGCTTGGGTAAATTTGTTATTTACTTACTTGAATATTTAAGTGGATTTGTACAAATTGGGAACGATCATTCGACAAACAAATCGCGACTTAAAGTTGAAAGTGTAACTCTACTTTACAGCCGATGCAAAGACAACGACGTACCTACCTGAGTCCAATTAGTCATTTGTAGGATCTCCGTGACTAGCAATGCCCACATAGCCATATAACAAGTTAATAAAACGTCTTAATTAATGAAGTAACGTCATAAAAGCCTGCTTAACATTGAATGGAAGGATAGCAACGACAGTTGATAGAATCAGCGTCACGGCCGTCGGTGCAGCGCAAGCGCAGCGCTTCCCGTTACTCGCTATGTACACGGTACATTAAGTTATGTACTGACTTCACCCGAATTATAACGTCAGCAGAAAAACTAAAACTCAGATTGATATTTTTAGTATAATAATGGACTTAATGAACTTTTATAAAATAGACACGCACTTGATAATTGTAAACTTATTGATTTAAATGTAAATCAATTGTATTTGTTAAACGCTGGTATTTCAGCTCCAGTTTGTAATTTCTGACATTATTCATCAAATTCACGACTTCCTCGTGGCCAACGAAGCCAAGTTCATCTACTATTCATTGTTCAGGGTGAACGGACTCAGCGCCTGCGTCAACAACCTGGTTCAGTCAAATCTAAATGGATATTTTTTCTGAATTCCTTTTACAAAACTTCCATAGGAACTTCTAACAGAGAACAATAATTGAAGGAAGTAAGCCAGATTTTAGATTTAGGTCTTTAGCTTGTAATGATGAAACGGAAACTTAAAAAATATTAAAAAAAACCGTCATTAACGTTAGATAACTAATTTACTAGGTGAACCTCAATAAAATAAATCTGCCCATCCACAATTGATACAAATAGTAAAGTAACGCTGATTAAAGTTAGGAGAATAAAGTAATCCCACCAATTAATCCTACACAGTGATTTTACAAATCAGAATAATGTGCTTTTGCTTTTTTCTTACCACTCCTCGTAGTAAGAAGTAATGAGGAGAAGGAAGAAATATTCCCTTCAAAAAAATCAGTCTTGGCTCTTAGTTCGTTTGCTGGCGGTACGTATGCGTTGCGGTGTGAGACCACACCGGGTCGCGCCTGCCTCAACACTCGCCGCGTTTACCGCCGCCACGTCACGACGCCGCTTCCTGGCTCGCTGCAGACGCTACATCCTACACAGCACAGCTACTGTAATTTGATTACAGGCCTAATTAATATTTACATGTGCTGAGGAGTGCGAACGCTGTTTTTTATGTTTCTATCGCAATAAGTTTTACCCGCGAAAATATGTGGGCGTGCATTAGTTAGGTTAGGTTTTTTCATAGCAAAGCGCTTTTAAAATTAATAACTACAGGGTTCCTGGTTAAATTAACAACTAAAGTAAATCTATTACTAGATATTAAGACAATCAAAATTAATACGGTCAATACCAGAAATACCTACATGTTTGGAATATGTTTTTTTTTTTGTGTTAGACGTTGACCGAACTAAAATTTAAATAGTTTTTTATTTGCATACCAAATAGTTTTACGTAGCTCAAATGTACTTGTAAATTGAATATAAGCCCATACCTACAGAAACGGCACTAGACTTAGGCGAAGTGGGCCACCGCCTACGGCCTCACGATTTAGGGTCCTCGCGTCTCGAAATTTTATAGTTTTTTTTTTGCTCATTTAAACATTCGTAATCTAATTTATAGTGCACGTGATCATAGGGCTTCGCAAAATATATTATATCTTGCCCACACTAAATTTAGATCCTGCACCGTCACTGCATACCGACTCTATGAATGATATTAAATTATATGTAGGTGAGTACCAACATACCTACACACACGAAATAAACGCAGAGTTAACAATCAATTTAAAACAAGATATCCAGTTGATATAAAACGTACCTACTTACGTATTCCAGTTTAATCGCATCAAGAGGCTATACTACGAAATTCGAAATTTGAAGTTCGTGTCGTGCCGTCCTTTTCACTCATCTGTTTAATACTATTAGCATGAACGGAACGGCATGATACGAAGTTCGAAAATCGAATTAAGATGTCGAAGTTTCGGCTCCTTCGACGCGGCAAAATCAAATGTAACGGTCTCTAAGGCTGTGTTCAGACCAAACCGACTGTCAGCCGCTGAAAGTGAGCGAGCGTTACGCAGTTTATTGTATTTCCATACATATTCATTTTTTCGTTCACACCTAACCGACAATACGCTATTACGTTTTTTCATATTAACACTGGGGCTCAGTGAGCCTGCTCACATTCGGCGGCTGACTATACGTTTGGTTTGAACACGGCCTTAAATCGATGGTGACGTTCTCATTGTAACCAAAAAGTTATCAAGTTTGTAGCGTTTGTGGGTGCTGTTATACATTTCATAACAGAGGCTTTACTTTCCCTTACATAAAGAATTACTTTGCAATGCTAATGCGAAAATTATTCCTTTGCGGAAAAGTATTAACACCATTAGCCTAGTTCTTTAGATATGTAAGTCGTCGTCGTTGGGAGGGAGATATCACACATCTACCTACTACTACTAGCGAAGAAACTAGTTAGAAATTATTTAAGTTTGTTAACAAAATACGCTTGAGTTGAACCATAATCACAAGTGATGATAAATATATATGAAACTAGCCTTCCGTACGCAGCTTCGCCCGCGATAAATTTATTTTCCCGTAGGAAAAGGTATTTTCCCGCGGTAAAAAGTAGCCTATGTTACTCAGTGGTAATGTAGCTTTCTAACGGTAAAAGAATTTTTGAAATCGGTCCAGTAGTTTCGGAGCCTATTCAATGCAAACAAACAAACAATCAAATCTTTCCTCTTTATAATATTAGTACAGATTAAGACAAAACCCACTTGCTTAGCAAATTCTCTTAATTTGAATACGTATCTACTGACTTAGCTAACAAACTGCATGAATGCGTTCAAAGAAAATGCAAGCAAGCTAGATAGAAGTTCACCTCTTAGCAATTCGCAGACAAAATAATCCGAAGAAAGAGAAAAAGGTGTTCATAACAGAAAGGGGTGAATCCTTATCTATTGTATTGAATTCAGTGTCTACGTCTGATTGTTCTGAAAAAGAAATCAATGGATGAAATAAGACGTGCGTTTATAAAGCGTGCGTAAATATGGGTATTATTGGAAATACCAGTTGGCAGTCATAATAATAAAAAAAATCAACTAAATGCGCATCAAGTATGTTGATAGGTACTCATACTTTCTTCGTATTAATATGACCTAAGACAACACAATGTAAATTATGTTTGTAGAACAATTGATACTGCTATCTGTCTATGCAAATTGTCCTTTAAATGGCCAAATCGCTAATTGTACAGATATACAAATAAAGATAACTGTTCGAAGACGTAGTTGTGAACCCAATAATAATGTTAAATAATTATTTGCTTAAGTACTTATTAAGGAAATACTGACCTTAATTTATATTTAAAGCTGCTATTTACTCATAGAAAAATCACTTCACGAGCCTTATTGAAAGAATAGGCATAGCTGTTTGTTTATTTGTTGAACTACATAAACTTAGTTATCAAAAAAATCAAAAAAAAAAAATCAAAATCGTTTAATGGTATCAAAAGTACAGAATTTTGATAGTGGTTGGCACCTCTTTTTAAGTATGAAATACCTGTATTAGGAGGCACCTTTCTTTCGTAAGAAAGAGAAGAGAAGTTATAGTAGGTACATTGTGCATTAAGGGCCGTAAAAAGGTGACTACTAACAAGAGTTTAATGACTCGAGTTTGTAATTCCCTTACTGCCCGTAACACACATGATTTTCATCACAATGCGAGAAATAAAAAATGCATAAAATAAAATTATTTTGTTTCTAAACACTTCATGGCTCGGCAAAAGAAAGACGTTAAAGCTGGGTCCACATTTTTATTATTTTGCCGATCACGATCATTCATATCGTATCGAGCTCGCGTATCATGTGGACGCTCATTTTGGGCATACTGTATCATCACCAGCAGCATGGCGTGAAAAAATGCGTCCACACTATCCGATAGCTTAGCTATCGTATCAACACGCCGTATCGAGGTCGCGTATCGTAAACGATACGCTCACTTTGGGCATACCGTATCACCTAAGCGCGGTATAGAGTAGGTTTGCCATACGTCAGGATCTGTTCTGGCATGTCAGGATTTTTGACCCTTTGCCAGAATTGCGGCCAAACTTGACAAGTGTCAGGTTTTTTAAAAATGGCCTTGACTTCATTGTCACATCTACCAACTTTTTCGTTTCTACCTATTTTGCCTCCGTTCTATAACTATCTACCACCCGCGGCCTCAAATCTATCTATGTTTCAAAACATTTCCATTGTATTCAATTTATTCCTTTCTTTCTACTTCCTCATAGCAGTGCGAATGTTGAGAGGCTGTTTTATCTATACAGTGGTGGTCATACAATTAAGAACGATTTGAAGTTTCCGATTTTTTTTTATCTAAATCATGTCATATGTCTAGTTGTGTTCCTTCTTAGAAGTAACAAGTTATGTTATAAAATAGCCACATGGATAGAGCAAACGGGATTAAGAATAATAGTGTATAATTGCTAACATTTTTTTTTACAAATTTTATTTGTTCTCTATACTAATAAATTCAAATAGTAATGAAGCTGGACAAATAATTAAGAACGATTTATTAAACTGCTCGAGAGTTGTTTTATATGAAGCTTAGATTAAATAAATCATATTAATGTGAAGTTGGTATAGAAAAAAAAAGCAATTTAATACATTTGAATTAAAATTAATAGTTAGTAGCATGTCCACGGCTTTTAATTACGGCTTTACACCGGCGAGGCATTGAATCTATCAATTTTTGACATTTCGCAAGAGAAATAGAGTTCCATTCTTCTAAGAAAACGTCGTACAGCTCTCTCAAATTGCCACACTGTCGATATGAAACCTTTTTCTTGACTTCGCACCAAAGATACTCTATTGGGTTAAGATCTGGGCTGTTGGCTGGCCAATCTAAGACAGAAACTGATTGTGATGTGAGGAATTCCTTAACGGTGCGTGAAGTATGCTTTGGATCATTGTCGTGCTGGAATGTCCAAATAACCGGAAGCACGTCTTCGGCATATGGTAACATTGTTTCTTGTAGTATATTTTTGTATTGGAATTGATCCATGTTTCCTTCTATCAGCCTAACAGGTCCAACGCCATGTCCAGAAAAGCACCCCCAAATTTTCACATTTCCCCCGCCATGCTTTAATGTCACTTTTGTGTACTTCGGGTCGAATGCTTTATTCGGAGGGCGTCGTACATATCGTTTTCCATCAGAACATACCCTATTTATTTTTGTCTCGTCAGAAAAAAGAACGTTTTTCCACTGTCTGACTGTCCAGTTTTCATACCTTCTTGCAAATGTAAGTCGGGCTTGCCTATGACATCGTTTCAACATAGGCACCTTCCTTGCTATCCTTCCGTTCAACTTATTTTCTACCAAACGCCTTCGAATAGTGCGTGCAGAGATTGCTGAAGGGTTGTTTTCGCCAAAATATTCTTTTCTCAACTCATTAGACCCTTTAAAAGGATTTTGTTTTGCCAAACGAACGATATTTCGATCATCTCGACGAGATGACTTTCTCTATCTAGGTCCACGTGGAACGTTTGAAGTAGTTTGATACGTGGAAAAATGCTTTACGGCATGGAAAACCATTGTTTTTGAAAATTGCAGATAGTCGGCTATCTTTTTATACGACCAATTCTTCTCGCGAAGTTTTATTATTACTTCTCTTGTAGATTTATCACAACTTTTATTTTTCCCCATTGTTTTTATACGAAGTAATCACTTTTAAGACTTTAACAGCACGAAATGGCGCCAAAATTATACGAATAATAATCTACAACCACAGAGCCACACAGTGTTCTCTATTTAAATTTGAAAAAATAATAAACTATTCAGCGTTCTTAATTACGTGACCAGCCACTAAGTACTAATACTAGGTTCAGATCGAATGTATAAAGTTTCTCTATTAATTTTTTAACCAACTATGTGGCATAAATGAATGTACCGGTAGTACGGAAAAGTTTCGCAATACCGAGAGAAATAAAAAAAATACGGGCAATTAGTTATACTTGTTACTTTGAAAAAATCATCTCAATAAATAATCGTTCTTAATTATATGGCCACAACTGTATATATAAAATTCTAAACTGACTGACTGACTGACTGTTGATATATCAACGCACAGCCCAAACCACTGGACCTAGAGACTTGAAATTTTGCACATAGATTCCTTATACAATATAGGCATCCACTAAGGAAGGATTTTCGGGAATTCCCACGGGAACGGGAAAAAACGGGATTTATAGATTCGATTCCGAGTGACCGTATCTCAGTAACTATAATAACTAGACTCTTCAAATTTGATACACAAGTAGGTATTACAATAATGAAAACATCGATTTCAGGATTTTTCAAAATTCTCACGGGATAAGGAATAAACGGGATTTATATATTCAGTTCAACGGAATCCTATGAACTATAATTACTAGACTCTTAAAATTTGGCATAGAAGTAGGTAATTGTAATAGTAAAAAACTGTTTCAAGGATTTTCGGAAATTCCAACGGGATAAAGAAAAAACGGGATATTTCGTTTTACTGGTCGTAGAAAGCTGAAATTCGGCATGAAGGTTGCTTGGGGAGTGTAGAGGAGCATTGAGAGAGGAATTTCCAAAATTCCCACGGGAACGGGAAAAAACGGGATTTATATATTCGATTCCGAGTGACCCTATCTCAGTAACTATAATAACTAGACTCTTCAAATTTGATATACAAATAGGTATTACATTAGTTAAAATATTAAAATCAGGATTTTTCAAAATTCCCACGGGATAAGAAAAAAACCGGATTTATATATTCAGTTCAACGGAATCCTATGAACCATAATTACTAGACTCTTCAAATTTGGCATAGAAGTAGGTAATTATAATAGTGAAAAACAGTTTTAAGTATTTTCAGAAATTCCCACGGGATAAAGAAAAAACGGGATTTATCGTTTTACTGGTCGTAGAAAGTTGAAATTCGGCATGTAGGTTGCTTGGGAAGTGTAGAGGAGCATTGAGAGAGGAATTTCCTAAATTCCCACGGGAACGGGAAAAAACGGGATTTATATATTCGATTCCGAGTGACCGTATCTCTGTAACTATAATAACTAGACTCTTCAAATTTGATACACAAGTAGGTATTATATTAGTTAAAACATTAATTTCAGGATTTTTAAAATTCCCACGGGATAAGGAAAAAAACGGGATTTATATATTCAGTTCAACGGAATCCTATGAACTGTAATTATAAGACTCTTCAAATTTGGCATAGAAGTAGGTAATTATAATAGTAAAAAACTGTTTCAAGGATTTTCGGAAATTCCCACGGGATAAGGAAAAAACGAGATTTTTCGTTTTCTGGTCGTAGAAAGCTGAAATTCGGCATGTAGGTTGCTTGGGGAGTGTAGAAGAGCCTTGAGAGAAGACTTTCCAAAATTCCCACGGGAACGGGAAAAAAAGGGATTTCTCGTTTTACTGGTTGTAGAAAGTTGAAATTCGGCATGTAGGTTGCTTGGGGAGTGTAGAGGAGCATTGAGAGAGGACTTTTCAAAATTCCCACGGGAACGGGAAAAAACGGGATTTTTCGTCTTACTGGTCGTAGAAAGTTGAAATTCGGCATGTAGGTTGCTCGGGGAGTTTAGAGGAGCATTAGGAGAGGACTTTCCAAAATTCCCACGGGAACGGGAAAAACGGGATTTTTCGTTTAACTGGTCGTAGAAAGTTGAAATTCGGCATGTAGGTTGCTTGGGGAGTGTAAAGGAGCATTGAGAGAGGACTTTCCAAAATTCCCACGGGAACGGGAAAAAACGGGACTTTTCGTTTTACTGGTCATAGAAAGCTGAAATTTGGCATGTAGGTTGCATGGAGAGTGTAGAGGAGAATTAAGAGAGGGTTTTCCAAAATTCTCACGGGTACGGGAAAAAACGGGATTTTTCGTTTTACTGGTTGTAGAAAGCTAAAATTCGGCATGTAGGTTGCTTAGAGAGTGTAGAGGAGGATTGAGAGAGGGCTTTCCAAAATTCCCACGGGAACGGGAAAAAACGGGACTTTTTGTTTTACTGGTCGTAGAAAGCTGAAACTCGGCATGTAGGTTTTTTGGGGAGTGTAGAGGAGCATTGAGAGAGGACTTTTCAAAGTTCCCACGGGAAAGGGAAAAACGGGATTTTTCGTTTTACTGGTCATAGAAAGCTGAAATTTGGCAAGTGGGTTCCTTGGAGAGTGTTGAGGAGGATTAAGAGTGGGATTTCCAAAATTTCCACTGGAACGGGAAAAAACGGGACTTTATGTTTTATTGGCCGTAGAAAGCTGAAATTCGGCATGTAGGTTGTTTGGAGAGTGTAGAGTAGCATTGAGAGAGGACTTTCCAAAATTCACACGGGAACGGGAAAAACGGGATCTTTCGTTTTACTGGTCATAGAATGCTGAAATTTGGCAGGTGAGTTCCTTGGGGAGTGTAGGGGAGCATTAAGAAAACATTTCCCGAAATTCTTACGGGAACGGGAAAAACGGGATTTTGCGTTTTACTGGTTGTAAAAAGCTAAAATTTCAAAATGCATAAGTTTTTACTGTAAATAGGCCGCAAAGGGCTCTTTAACCGACTTCTAAAAAAGGAGGAGGTTATGCATTCTACCTTATGTATTTTTTTATGTACGTATGTTCACCGATTTCTTGGTCAATTGTGGACCTGCTTGCTTGCTTGCCTGTATGCTTGCTTGCTTGATATCTTGGTTCTTTGGAACACTCATGGTACACGCGAGCGAAGCCGCGGGCAAAAGCTAGTCTATCTATATAGACTGTTGATATATCAATGCACAGCCCAAACCACTGGACCTAGAGACTCGAAATTTTGCACATAGATACTTTATACAATGTAGGCATCCACTAAGGAAGGATTTTTGGGAATTCCCACGAGAACGGGAAAAAACGGGATTTATATATTCGATTCCGAGTGACCCTATCTCAATAACTATAATAACTAGACTCCTCAAATTTGATACACAAGTAGGTATTACATTAGTTAAAACATTAATTTCAGGATTTTTCAAAATTCCCACGGAATAAGGAAAAAAACGGGATTTATATATTCAGTTCAGCGGAATCCTATGAACTATAACTACTAGACTCTTCAAATTTGGCATAGAAGTAGGTAATTATTATATTATTTTCGGAAATTCCCACGGGATAAGGATAAAACGGGATTTTTCGTTTTCATGGTCGTAGAAAGCTGAAATTCGGCATGTAGGTTGCTTGGGGAGTGTAGAGGAGCACTGAGAGAGGACTTTCCAAAATTCCCACGGGAACGGGAAAAAACGGGATTTTTCGTTTTACTGGTTGTAGAAAGCTGAAATTCGGCATGTAGGTTGCTTGGAGAGTGTAGAGGAGCATTGAGAGAGGACTTTCCAAAATTCCCACGGGAACGGGAAAAAACGGGATTTTTCGTTTTACTTACTTTCGTTGGTCGTAGAAAGCTGCAATTTGGCAAGTGGGTTCCTTGGGGAGTGTAGGGGATCATTAAGAAAGCAATTCCCGAAATTCTTACGGGAACGGGAATAAACGGGATTTTGCGTTTTACTGGTTGTAGAAAGATAAAATTTCAAAATTCATAAGTTTATACTGTAAGTAGGCCGAAAAAGGCTCTTTAACTGACTTCAAAAAAAGGATGAGGTTATGCATTCCATGTATATGTGTTGTATTTTTTTTTATGTTCACCGATTTCTCGGTCAATTGTAGAACGATTTTAAAAATTCTTTTTTTATTCGAAAGAATATAATATACTCCGGTGAACCCATTCCCATTGTCACCAAATCAGGATCTGAAGACGGGATCTTAGAGAAATCGAGGGCAACCCTCAAATTTTGTAGGCACGCATTACGTTTTTCATATATTTTCCCAAGCTATTTAAGTGTTTGCGTCTGGTAAACATCATCTCATGTTGATGAGCTGATGGAAGGTAAAACTCCTTAACAGTTAGGAGTTGAGGATATTTTTTCATATATTATAGGTAAGTATAGACCGATAGTTGTATTCTTTCAGGTTATCCAGGTGAGCTGATGATGGAAGGTTAAACTCCTTAACGGTTAGGAGTTATAGGAAGTTTCTTAAAATATCATATACACGTACAGACCTTTTAGTTGTAGGTATTTTTTCTGGTTATTCAGATGAGCTGATGATGGAAGGTATAACTCCTTAACGGTTAGGTAACACAGCACCTTAAAAAGATACTATAATATCTATAATATCAATGCTAAGTAGGTACAGTCTAGGAAACTGAATCACGTACCAGGGTGGAACCTTTTCGTAACCAATTTCGCTATGATTTGTTTGGCAGATGTATGGGATGTCAACATGACATTAGTAACACAAAGGTTCCACCCTGGTACGTGATTCAGTTTCCTTGACTGTATGTACACAGCGCTTCCAGTTACTCAAGTTTCCGTACAAGGTAAGGTAAGAAAACATTGAATTATACCTAATGCAGGACAGGGAAAAGTAATAATAGGTTTTATATTATTAACAAGCCTGGTTATTTTAGTGCCCGCTTCCGAATTAGTAAAAAACATTGTATATAAAGAAATACTGTAAAGTACCGTATCTACCTGAAGTTTAGTCGGGCTTTCTTGCATGCTTGCTTGCTTGCCTGTATGCTTGCTTGCGTGATATCTTGGTTCTTTGGAATACTCATGGTACACGCGAGCGAAGCCGCGGGCAAAAGCTAGTCTATATATAAAAGAAGAAACTGACTGACTGACTGACTAACATATCAACGCACACGCACAGCCCAAACCACTGGGCCTAGAGATTCCAAATTTGGCATGTAGGTTCCTTATAAAGTCTAGGGGTGCACTAAGAAAGGATTTTTTAAAATTCACTCCCTAAGGGGGTGAAAAGGGGGTCCAAAGTTTGTATGGGGAAACAAGATTAGTTCGACTATTTTATTCGAAACTTCACAGAAGTACTCCTAATAGTAAATGAGTAAACACGTGTTTCAGGTTTTTTGAGAATTCAACCCCTAAAAGGGGGAAAGGGGTAACAAAGTCTGAAAATCAACATGGGTGTTGTTTCTATGGTTTATCGGGTCGCTGGTTATGAAAACAACAACGGTTTTAAAATCCGACGTGGCGGACGTAAAATACCATCTCCCTGGATGGGGTGCGATGGGGTTGAAATATCTAAATAAACTAAATGACTGTTGATATATCAACGCACAGTCCAAACCACTGGATCTAGAGACTTGAAATTTTGCACACCTTATACAATGTAGGCCACTAAGGAAGGATTTTTGGGAATTCCCACGGGAACGGGAAAAAACGGGATTTATAAATTCGATTCCGAGTGACCCTATCTCAGTAACTATAATAACTAGACTTTTCAAATTTGATACACAAGTAGATATTATATTAGTAAAAACATTAATTTCAGGATTTTTCATAATTCCCACGGGATAAGGAAAACACGGGATTTTTCGTTTTACTGGTCGTAGAAAGCTGAAATTCGGCATGTAGGTTGCTTGGGGAGTGTAGAAGAGGATTGAGAGAGGACTTTCCAAAACTCCCACGGGAACGGGAGAAAACGGGATCTTTCATTTTACTGGTCGTAGAAAGCTGAAATTCAGCATGTAGGTTGCGTGGGGAGTGTAGAGAAGCATTGAGAGAGGACTTTCCAAAATTCCCACGGAAACGGGAAAAACGGGATTTTTCGTTTTACTGGTCGCAGAAAGCTGAAATTCGGCATGTAGGTTGTTTGAACAGTGCAGAGGAGCATTGAGAGAGGACTTTCCAAAATTCCCACGGGAACGGGAATAAACGGGATTTTGCGTTTTACTGGTTGTAGAAAGATAAAATTTCAAAATTCATAAGTTTATACTGTAAGTAGGCCGAAAAAGGCTCTTTAACTGACTTCAAAAAAAGGATGAGGTTATGCATTCCATGTATATGTGTTGTATTTTTTTTTATGTTCACCGATTTCTCGGTCAATTGTAGAACGATTTTAAAAATTCTTTTTTTATTCGAAAGAATATAATATACTCCGGTGAACCCATTCCCATTGTCACCAAATCAGGATCTGAAGACGGGATCTTAGAGAAATCGAGGGCAACCCTCAAATTTTGTAGGCACGCATTACGTTTTTCATATATTTTCCCAAGCTATTTAAGTGTTTGCGTCTGGTAGACATCATCTCATGTTGATGAGCTGATGATGGAAGGTAAAACTCCTTAACCGTTAGGAGTTGAGGATATTTTTTTAAATATTACAGGTACGTATAGTCCGATAGTTGTATTATTTCAGGTTATCCAGGTGAGCTGATGATGGAAGGTTAAACTCCTTAACGGTTAGGATAAAGTACTGATCTAACTAGAGTGGAAGATCTACCCATTCTTCATTTTCAATCCTACCTAATTCTACTAACTTTTGCATTCTGTTCTACCATTAGACAGGCACCTACATAACATTGCATTAAGCACACATGAAACAGCTCGGAAACATCTCAGATCCTATATTTGGATACCCCATCAACATCTGAGGAAAACGGATGAAAGGCGACACGATTAAAAAGAAAAAGAATTCAATTATATTTAGCAATCACCCCTGTAATTACTACAGGAGGTTTCTTAATTGAGCTTCCAATAAAAAGGTCGAAGCTTCCGACTTCCCACGAAAGCAGCGCAGAGGGCAGAGCGACATGTGCGCGATGCAGCTTATTACGCGGGGAAATATTATCAAAATATTATGCTCTTCCTACATAGAGCTATATGAGGACTAGAAGATTTTTCAGGGTCGTCTATATTTCTGATTTCAATAACACTATACAAATCTAAGCCCTTAACTAACCTACACGCTTAATTTGTCACTAAGTACAATAAGAGACGAGCAACTTCAATCAACAAGCAATTATTGATAAGCGACATAGGTACGACATGCGATACAAATGAAATCGTCAAGTGCTAACTATAATGCTATAAATAATTTTAAACCGCTTAAAATTGTGCTAAAACACTAAATTTTAGCTATCACACATTATATTAGTATTTTAAATTATACTGCATCATACATTTATTTATTAAGTACATCAAAGAAAATAAATCACTTGACTGTGTTCAGTTTTAACCCTTTCTAATCTCTACATCATAATATTTCTGTGTGCACTATCAAATGATAAAAAGATAAATAAATTTCCGTTAGTGTCAGGACCTGGGACAACTTGGTCTATTTCAGGAGCCCCTATCCCCTCTCGGATTGATTGGTCGCGTATTTTATTACATTAATGAATTAAGTTCTTATAAATAGAAATACGTCTCTATTTTATATGAATAACAAATTAAAGACGTTCGTTTAACTAAATAGGTACCTACCTACCTATAACAAGAATTCGCAAATTGCTTTCATCTTTAGCAACAAGTTACGCACAAGACAATTTAACTGGATAAATAATTTCGACTTACCCATGTCTTTGTAATTTTTGTTAAATATTTAAATAATCGACGATCAATCTAGACCAGCCATACTCAAAGTGAGTTCCGCGGAACCCCAGGGTTCCGCGATACCCCTGTATGGGTTCCGCAAGAATTGATAAAAAAATTCAAAACACCTCTCTTCGGTCGACCGTTCTGACGCGCGGCGTATCACGTAAATCGATATCACTATTGTTTTATTGTAGGGTTCCGTCAAGTATTTCGCTTTCCAAAAGGGTTCCGTCACCAAAAAAGATTGAGAACCACTGATCTAGACGTTATTTTGCAAAATATGTTATTTTTACCTTGCTTAAAAATATTGTTGTTTATGCACATAATAACAAGTATTTTATTAATGTTAATCCACATACCAGACGTTGTCGTCATGCATGTGTAACGCATGCGTTGAACTCCATTGTTTTGTTTTGCGAAACAAGTAGAAATCGCAAGTTTTGTATGCTAATTCGACGACATTTGAACTTCATTAATTCTTGTACTTTGGCTAACAATAGTGAACTCACTGACCAAGACGTTTGTTTACCAGTACGAAACCATTATTTTCTCTAGCACCAAATATAATGACATTAATGAACATTAAGATTGAGAAATTAATTCCTATAGTGTGTCTATTTTTACACGACTACGGCAAAGCCAAAAGGGACGTTTTTTTCCGTAGTCAGGTTTCAGTTTTTTAAACTACTTTATTATTCTATCAAAATTACAAAATATGCACGGTGGATAATCTCTGTATCTGAGTAAGTACTTAAATGTTCTTATCAACAAATTGGGCCCAAATGGATGTACATAAATATCCATTTAATCTTTCTTCATGTGAAAAATTTATACTCCTTAAATGTTTCTTGATCAAAAATCAGCTATCAGGGTAAATCTATTTCAAATCAGGAAAGTAGAGCATGTCTCCTTTTTACAAAAAAAAAACGGATATATGACGCTGTTATTATGGCTGACATTTTAATTTCTTATTTTATTTAATTCTTCTTAATACAGAATCAAGTAGGTAAATGTAGGTAAGCTATATTTTGTCTTTATAGAAAAAGCCACTAAAAAGTAGTAAGTGGAGATGTTCACGCCAATATTGAGATAGTCGTTGACGGGTCATAGGTGACCAACAGCCAATAGTAACTGGCCACTGACCACTGCACCCTTTGGCGACTTGCATTCAAGACATCTGGCCATTGCCGAGGGATTTCTGTCGAATATCTACTTAAGACACCACTAATGTGTTTTAAGTTTATCGTTAGCTTATATTATTTTTATAAAAAAAAAAACATTTATTATCAGACTTTTCCGTCCATAGGCACACAATAGATATATATGGTGATAAAAAGAAAAAGGGATATAAAGGGATTATGTGTTATGTTTATGAAGCAGTTATTATCACAGAAAAAAATATAACAATTCCCTATAGTCTAAGATCCGAGTATACGAGTACAGCGACCTTCACCGAACTGGTTAATGGATAAAAAGTATTTTTTTTTTAAATTAAATATGTTAATAAATATATTGCAAGTGGGTTGCCAAAAAAATTTCTGACCAAAATATGATTTTTTTTTTAAATACTTTTTAACGTTTCGGTTAATAGACAAATGACATACTTACCAATCAAAAGTATGAAGTCTATAGTTACCAAAATGCTACAAGGCAGGTGTATGCCCCTATAAGCTATTTCAAATGGAAGTTCAATGCCATAGAACAAATAGCAAAATAAAACGTCGCACATTTCTGTCCCATGGGGTCACCAGTGGTCAGAGGTGACCAACGGTGACTTCAGGGGATGCGGCCTTCAAATAAAAAACCATTTGAACAATTTTAAATACACCGATCAATTGACAGCTTTGAATGAAATTGAAAGGGAAGAATGGGATGTATCCCATTTGGTAGCCATTGCGTGCCTATAACCTGGGTGCTTAAAATGTTATAGGTACCTGTTGTTCTTGGTAACCAAATTTATTGGAAAGTCTGGAGAAACTCATACAGTTACCAACAACAACAATCTATCCACCTGAAAAATTAGCTTTTTAATTTTAAAGTGCGCAATTTTTTTTTTAATGAGGAAATTTTTCTTATTCAAAATCAAGAGCGCTATTGATTTTTAGTAAAAAAAGTTTAGTTTTCCATACAATTTTTTTTATCCGTTTCGTGAGGTAAGGACAAAAAAAATAAGAACACTTGTCTCTTCATGAAAAAAATAATAATTCCAAAAAAAGTAAAATGTGGACTTAAATATAACCCAAATACGAAAGTAATAGGAAAGCATTTACCTATCTTTTCTTTAGTGCTGTTTCCAAAACTAACAAAATATTCCTTTGTATCAAAAAACCTGCTGCCACTTTATAAAAATACTGAATACCGTTTAGCACTCCTCATTTCATTGATATTATAATGATCTAGTGAATATGCATTACCCTTCGCTGTCAGCAGATGTCTTGAATGCAACTCGCGAAAGGGTGCAGTGGACAGTGGCCACTCTACGACCGGCCGTTGGTCACCTCTGACCCACCAACGAATACTTGGAAATCAGCAAGAAATAGTAGTAGTTGTAGTGTTAACCCTAATTAATATAATCTTAGTTAAAGTCATATTAAATAAAGTAAAAATGCTCAAACTGCTTTTAACGTGAAAGAAACCAACGCGAAATCGAAGACTTAATGAAGATCAAATGTCAGTAAACACACCATTTGCATACATTACAATTTTCCCCGGTACTGTTTAGAATGGTTAAGTAATTTCAATACGAGTATTTTGTTGTTGAATGGAATTTCGGACAAATAGTAATCTACTCGGTGTTGTCTGCAATAAAAAAACCGATGATTACATTTAATTTTCCGTAGCCTTGAAAATTTAAATGGTAGCCTGTCAGTCTTTAGATGTTTCGTTTTTGTTTTGCCGTGCACTGCTGAAGCTTAAATTTTTTAATACGACAATTTTATATCACTGTAACACGTTATGCAATGAGATAAAATACCTATATTTTAATTCATTGTTCCTTTTTCAGGAAACGCCCGGTATGTTGTTGTAAATATTTAAGTAGTTGATAGACGCTGATAGACGGGTGTTCTGGGAGGGAAATAAAAGTAAATTTGGTTTTTGTTACTTAGGACCTTTTAATTCCGCCTTCATATTTACATTAAAGTCCAGTATCACTAAAAATGTTGGATCAATCTCAACGGTTATCGGTCAGGGGTCACCAATGACTTGCATATCTATGCCCTTGGTCGACTCAGCACCTAAGTAGGTGCGCTCTGCGAGTGAGTAATGCACTTGTTAAAATCCCAATTGTTTGTAGTACAGAATTGCAGTACCTGAGCGCGACTTTTGCATTAGGTACGTAACGTAGTTGAGATAGGATAACTTACTAGCTAACAAAAGAACATAATTAGATCACTATACCATTGTTACCTGACTGCTATTTGTGTTTTGAATCTGATTTTTTAAGTCATACTTATACAAAATACGAATACGAAATTAAACACTAAGTATGCGATAAAAATCTGATTTTTTAAATGTTTTTAATCTAAATACAATATGATGCAATAGCTCAATTGTTTAAATTAATGTGATAAAATTTATTTGTTGAAATTTAATCACAAAGTGAAAGTAGTCCGTATTTTTTATTTAATTGAACTTATTAAAATAATTAACGTAGCGCATTATTTTGGCTATCGTTCAAATAAAAAAATCAGCTTGTAATATTTGGCATTATTGTATACAAAAAAATCTTAAAGTTCAATGTCACTAGGATTACGAGTAGGTTCAAGTTTTGTATCCCAGGAGGTCAGCGGTCATCGGTCAGGGGTGACCAACGGTTCGCGAATCCTTGCCCACGGTCAGTGCGAATTGCAACTGAGTGTACCCTTATCCACACCTGTAAAACCCCTATTATTGACCTTAACAATGGCGCAGAAATGCATGTTACTTATCAATTTTGCATTCCGTACTTCTCTTTTTCTACGTTTTGCATTATTGAACGATGACTTGTGTTTTTGCATAAGTAAGGAGATAACAAAGTTGTGTTGGTGTATATTCACTTGGGTACATTATAGCTATCTACACACTATCAGCGTGTTCGTAAGCAATTGTTTGCGATTATTAGGTTTACAATATGAAATGATTGCATGTAGGCTCATATTAAAGGATAAAATTGATCATAATGTTAAATAAATAAATGTGAGTAAATAAAACACTCATTCTATTTACTTTGCACAGAAATAGGATGTTTTTATTGCGACAATCATTCTGTAAGTACGTACATATATTTTGCTTTATGAGACAAAGTTTTAGCTACAACATTTCGTGGCGATTAAAAATTCATAGTCAAATGATTTGGTAAAATGTGTAGTCTCCTAAATTATTCATACCTCTAATCGATGGGGGACTGCATAAAATACTCATGGCCACTATAAAAAATATAAGACGAAGCGCTAAAAACTTGATAGGATAGAAACCGGGTATGTCCGTCCGTTCGTCACCTCTGACCCATGTTAGACCAGCACCGGCCTTGGGTTGCCAAGAAGGGAGTTTAGCAAGTTCACACAGCTAGCCTTGATATTGAATTAGTAGTATTGTAGGGATCATTTATTTTTCATCCTTTAGGAATAAATAATAACTGATTCAAAGCAAGACGAACGAATAACCAAGTGGTTAGATAATTTATTGAATTACTTTGCGGAGGTCCATATTAATGAACTGAAACAATTACTTTGCTCACCCGCGACTTTACAATAGTTACGTTTCGGGACTTCCTGCTACAGGTATTACAATACTTACTAGGAAGTCCCAACCTTGACACTTTTTATGCACGAAAATAAATATTTTCATTTTCATGTAAGAAATGAGTGTTCATGCAGTTTGGTGGTAGTGATAGTTGGGTTTGTGTGATTTATGTGTGTTTGTGCAGTGTGGAAGTGGAGGAACTACGTGAACATGCATTTCTTACATAAACGTATACCTAATTATCGTATGGTTGCGGGTGAGCAAAGTAATTGTTTTAGTTCAAGTGATTAGAACCTGACTATGAATTTTGTGGACTTGGATTCGATCCCCGATTGGGGTAGACATTTGTATGTAAAATACGAATGTTTGCTCTCAAGTATTGGACGTTTAATATGAATTTAGGTATGTCTATATCTACATAAATATGCATATAAGCTGCCTAGTGCCTACGAGTATAGTACAAGATTTGCTTGGTTTATGACCAAGTCAATTAGTGTCAGTTACCCAATGATTTTTATCTATATATCTATTTACTTGAACTTTACGTTAGTTTAGCAGTACCACTCTACGTAGATAGTTAGGTCTATGTCAACATCAAACATCATTTTGTGCTTAGGTTAGTTAGAAGATTTAAAATAGGATATAGGCACACACAGCAAAAGACGATTCTTACATAAAATTCCCGCACATTACATACAAGCATAATCTACGTCATAGGTAATTCCCAACTTCGGCAACGTTGAACCAAAGTTAAGAAAAGATAAGAAGACAAATGAACGACCTCATTTGTCAAAACTTTCCAAGCCAAGCAGGGAATATTAAACTGGACATACGTATCAGCATACATGACTATGAAAAACATACCCAGCCTTTAGGACTCCGCCGCAGTCGGGATGTAAAGCAGATAAATAAATGCGCTGATAATTCAGTTCCCATTTACGTCACATCGATTTTCACAGCGGAACAAACCGGGACAACACGCCGCCGGACAGCGGTCAGTCCCCGTTTTACGGCGCTTTTATTTACTCTAAGCCTATTAAACCCTTTCTTTGTTGAATCATTCTCGAGAATGGTAATTAATATGGTCGGCATTGTGCAAAAACGGTGGCTTTGTTCTTTTTGTGGGCCGCTTTGTCCACTGGGCCGGTTTGCCCGCTTTGTCGAGGTGATCATTAGCCCAGTGGGCAGTTTTCGCACTGACCACTTCTAACATTTTTTTCTCACAGATATAGAACTACGCCCTTGACCGTTATTCGCTGAGTCTACGGTTTTTGTGATTAATGATTCGAATTGTTTGTTCGGCAAAATGACTCAATGTGCAGGTTAACAATATGTTTAGAACATTTAATTGATGTTTGTCTTTATTGTTGTATTTTTTTGCTTTGAACTCTTATTAGGTATTATCTTCTTATTCTTATTCTTATTATCTTTTAGTTTAATTAACATTTTTTAATTTAGGTCTCCAAACCTGAAATTGGCCCCCTCCTGTAATTGGCTCTGTGTTACTATTGTTAATACCTATATTATGTTATAAGTTGTTGGTTCTCCTTAATAAATAAATAAATAAATAAATAAATAAACAAGGTAACAACTTTGTTTCTATTTAATCGCTGAAAAAGTGAAAGTGCCTCTCCAAATAGGTTATTTATTTATTTATTTTCGGAAAACCAACAGAGCAGCTACAGATTACAGAGTAGGTTAGACATGACATAATAACATAGGAGCCAATTATAGGATTTCACAAATAGATGCAAATAGATGCTTGCACATTTAGGTATGTATTGAATGTTTTAAAATTAAAGTCCCATTCGTATCGTTTGTCATAAAGGGTATTCGAAAAGTGGGTTGTCAGTAAATACCTAATTATCAACTTCTCCACGAGACTACCTTCTACATTTTATGGTCATGATCCACAATAACATAATACAGCTTAAAACATATCATAAAAATAAGCACATGTACGTATATATATACTTACGCAGCGAACCGTCTCGCATCTTATTATTATGGATGACTTACATGTGTGTGTCGTATTTACGCAGGACACGGAGTGATTCGCCATAGAATACGAGTGTAGTGGTTCGCGAATCGCATCATACGAGAGGAAGGAGGATCGCCCTCCGGTGACGTTAGCCAATCGGAGGACGTCTAGACTGTAACCTCAAGCTCACTGGCCTGCCGTGGTGTGCGTGAGTCGCGAATAATATAGAACACATATAAAGTCCTCTTTATCTGTATGGTAGGCATGTAGCTAATACAACGTATAACCCTGAATCTATGTTATGTATCTATCAAATTTACCTACTTACATTATGCTAATCCTTTATATAGATTTAAACTCTTCCTATTGGCTGCTTATTCAAAATATACCTACAGTTATTTTTTTAGTACATAACGATGTACATATATAATAAGACAAACGTAAATACCTACTTCGGATGACGTAATCTGCGCGCTCAACAAGAACTCCTTGGATTCATGTGGCCTTAGTACTTCGACGCGCATGCAAAGTTCTTCCTGTGTTTTGAAACGCACTTTACTAGTTCTAGTTAGAACAATAGTTGTTGTCAAAACGTCAAATATCTCAATAGTCCACCGGAAACATAAAAACAACGAACAAGGGGTGGATTCTATTAAGAATGGCTGTTAAACCAGGATTACTTCCAACGAGACTTCAATTAGTGCAGGGGTTGCGATATGTTTAGCAAAGGGAAGTGCGGAAGGTAACCCTTCCGTGTAAAATATCTTCGTTTGATGGTTTGAAACATGTGTTTGTCTCAACACTGATCCCTTGAGGAGGTCGCTGCATGATACATGGCTTGCTACTGCTGTTAATTAAGACGTCGCGTTGCTTAAAATAGCAAGATGGGTTCCACGCCACACAGGATTACATTGCAAACTATCGCAACTTTCTAACATTTAGGATTTTTCACTACTCTCTGATAATTCTCTGCTATTTTATGGGATTGTAATGCCGTCTCTGCTTATTTTTTTCGAATTAACAAAGACGGCATGATATACGACGGTATGATTTATTATTATCACCTAAATAGTAGGAACTTATAAGAGAATGGTGACACAAGCTCTAACTTTTGTTTAGAAAGGGTACTCTGTATACGGAAAAGTAAATGATTAGATGAGTTCGCGTGAATTAGCACTTGACTTCGTTTTTAGGGTCCTGTAACCGAAGGGTGATAAACGGAACCCTAATAATGTCACTACACTGTATATCCGTTCATCTGACCGTTTATTTGACACAGAGTTGCTATAAGTATCTTAAGAACCGTAATAGATAGACGGTTAAAATTTATAAATAATGTATATTTCTACAAATTTTTACGGAAGTAATTGGCCGGTTTTTTAAGTCAAATCGTTCTTCAGCCGACATCCAGTGACATTATTAGGTATGTACTGACATCAAATTGGCATTTAAAATTTTACCTAATATGTACAGAATTTCTATTTTTGGAAATGCATCGCAAGAATTATATCCAAAACAACCCCTTCCTAACCTTTTAAATAACAAAAAACTGTCACAGGGGAGTTACAAGATTAGCCCTACAAGTAGAGTCGGGCAAAAA
The DNA here is from genome assembly GCA_947563465.1 of Archips xylosteana. Taxonomy (NCBI): domain Eukaryota; kingdom Metazoa; phylum Arthropoda; class Insecta; order Lepidoptera; family Tortricidae; genus Archips; species Archips xylosteana. Next base: position 11,321,515 of record OX387349.1, read on the forward strand.
CACCGCACATGGGCGTATTTCAATTAGCTGTCAGTTTGTCAACCCTTCTGCTGTTCTTTAAGTACCCCAGGCGCCGAAGCCAACACCGACGATCTAATCAACTGCTAAAAATAACTGCAAAAGCAGTTTAAGTGGTAAATCATTTTTAACCCTTTTACTACGGTTCAAAAAAAATAAAGCTCAACAATCATGTACATTTTTTTAATAAAGTGTTTTTATCTTCTTATATTTTTTATATCCATATGTACATTTTTCTATTATACCTAATAACTAAAATGTCGTTAGGAACAGTCTATCTATTTTTTTTAACGAAGTGGAAACACTTTACCTGTACCCCGGGCCCGGGGAGACCCAGATGGTTATGTGGGGCTCTCTCTCCCGTCCTCTTCCCCTAATGGGAAGAGGAGGGAGGATTATATCCACTAAAACCACTCCGACGTTGCCCTCTTGCCGAGGTTGGTAGGCGCCGTGGGGTCCCAATGATTCTACCACGACGCCTCCCGGCACGCTTTCTATCCACACTATTCCACACCTAGTCTAAGTGGTATAAGTACCCACCAGGCACTATCACGCTCAAATTCGTGCTTATTCACATATGTATGTAGGTGTATATATATTCGCCACATATGACACACGTCGCTGTTACCATTCCTTAAAGCGTAAAATTCTGTTTTCTTATTCTTTTAAAGTTTATTTTAATTTCTCAAGTTTTCATACTTATATAGAGACAACATCCCTTGCTTAGTACAAATGCAAATAAATCAATGCGTCTGCAAAGGAAGACGAAATACAATATCCGTTTGATGAAGTGCGTGGATGTAGGCACAGTTTTAACCCTTTAACGCAGAGGAAATGTGTAGGTAAGTAGGTCAGACATACGATTGTGCATTGCACATGTTGTGAAAGCGGCGCAAAAAATATCCCCCTTTATAAATCGCTTTGTTTTCACACACAAAAACAGACTGATTGTTAGCTGCAATTTGTACCCTTAAGGTAGTATAGTAATATCGCTTTGAATTGGCCACGTTTTATACCACATGAAAGCCACTAAACACGTGTTTATTCTAAGAAAACATATGTTCAATCGATAAATGCTGAAGATGGGAAAACTCGGAATATGCTGTATCAAGTGGTCTACTACTTCCTGAAACTATCATTTCATATATAGTCGCTAATGAGCCAATTCTTTATAAGATAACAATGTTAAAAAATAGCGTTTGATCATAGTTTTTGCCTGCTCTCGCGAGGCACCCTCAACCCTTCTCGCGGTTCAGGCGGGATTCTTTGCCGACCATTTTTTGTGACCCTTCTTTTTAAATGGCACATGCAGAGAGAAATGTTTTTTTTTTTCAACCTATTTTATAAAACGCAATATCATCAGTCTACCTGGACTGGAGTCTATGCTTTTAATAGGCTCTCCTAATCGATTAACAGCCTATGCGTAGTTATTTTATACGCTTCGTAGAAAGTTCGTTTTTTGGGTAAATAATTTATAAAAACTATATTTTGTTTAAAATACATGTATGAATTTTTAGTTAACCTAAATATACAAAAAAATAAAAAGAAAAGATAAAAAAATTTAATCTAATCCCAAAACCTATACCTATCGATTTACAAATGTGACCCAGAACGCAGGTACTTTTAGGCATGGCGCAAATAAAGTTGGCTGAGTTTCCTTGATTTCTATTATTCGTAGTACCAGAATTAAGAAATTGTTAACAGGGAGTTAAAATGAGTCCGCTTCATGACGCACTTTTTCAAGCCTTTACAATAAAAAAAAATGTAAGAAATCGGACAATTCTGCACTTCTTGTAAAAACATTGTTAAAATTTTGCCCGATTTGTTACGTTTTTTTATTGTAAGGCTTGAAAAGTGCGTAACGAAGCGGACTAATTTTAACTCCCTGTTAACAATTTCTTAATTTTTGGTACAACGAAAAATAGAAATGCCCTTTTGCCCTTAGGTCTATGGTAATTCCAACACGTTGACCTAGGAAAGAGCCCACCCTATGGTCACCTGTGGTTCGGATAAGTTTAAGTTTTTTCTTTTCTATTTTAAGTTTTTATATACTACTAGCTGACCCGGCGAACTTTGTTCCGCCTTAGAGGCAATAAATGAGCAGATTTTAGATTTTATTAAGTTAAATTTTTTATTTTAATGATTATTTATTGGCCATGTATTTTGGTGCATGGGTTACACTCTTCAGTGAATCACCTTGTGATAGACGACATTTTTCGTTTTATTATCAGGGTTTGACCAATGGAATCTTAAGCAGAGGGTCGTGGGTTTGTGCCCGAGTTTGTACCTCTTAGTTTTTCCTAATTCGTGCGCTAAATTACGTTTGAAGTTTACCATGAGCTTTACAGTGAAGGAAAACATCGCGAGAAAAGCTGCATACACTGCGAAGAATTTCAATGGTGTGTGAGAAATTCCCAAATCGCACTGGGCCCGCGTGCGAACTACTGCCCAAGTTCTCTCGTTCTGATTGAAACAGGCTTATTTTATCCCAAGAACGTGCAAAGTTAAGTTCCCGCGGGATAGAAATAACTGTTTTGACCTATTTTGAAAATCAGAGCCAGTCTAGCTTTTTATTAGTGTTTTTTTTTAATCAGGCCCTAAGCTCAATTCCCTTATTTCTATCCCGTGGGAATTTTGCATTGTCCCGTAGAAAAGTAGTCTAAGTCAATCAAGGATAGTGTATTTTTTAGAATTTTTTAAATCAGCCCCTAATTTGGATTGACTTACCTACTTCTATCCCGCAGGAGATTTGCTTTTTCCCGAAGAAGAGTACCTAGTCTATACCAATCAGGAATAGTTAAGATTTCTATTCGTGAAAGAATTTTTAAAATCAGTCTGAAGTTGAATTCAGTTTTTTCTATACCGTGGAAATTTTACATTTTCCCGATAAAAAGTAGCCTGTGTCAATCGGGAATAGTCATATCATATCATATGAAAGAATTTTTAAAATCAGTGCCGAAGTTGAATTTACTTATTTCTATCCCGCGGGATTTATTATTTTCCCGTAAAAAAGTACCCTATGTCAATCAGAGATACTGTACTGTAGCTGTTTACTGTGTAAACTCAACACCCAAGTTGAATTATTCAATTTCACATTTCTATCCCGCGGGAATTTCGCATTTTCCCAAAGAAGAGTAGTCTATACCAATCAAGAATAGTGTAGCTTTCTATTGGTGAAAGAATTTTTAAAATCGACTCCAAAGTTGAGTTCAGTTTTTTCTATATCCCGTCTCCCGTGGGAATTTTGTATTTTCCCGAAAAAAAGTAGCCTATGTCAATCAGGGATAGTCATATCACATAATATGTAAGACTTTTAAAAATCAGCCTCGAAATTTAATCCATTATTTCTATCCCGTGGGAATTTCGCAACGTCCCACGGAAACGGGATAAAAAGTATCCTATGTCCGTCTCCTGGTTTTAAGCTACCTCCCCACCAATTTTCAGCCAAATCGGTTCAGCCGTTCTTGAGTTATAAATAGTGTAACTAACACGACTTTCTTTTATATATATAGATATTCTTATATTATAAAAATCAGGACTGACAAAAATTTAACGAAGTTGAAATATTTATACCTAGCTGTATTTTCGCACAACATCTTGTATTTAATATTGCGTATCATTATATTTCTAGATATTTAACAACCTAGGGCACCATTTTACCTACATAAAGCACAATTAAGAGTCAACACATGAAACAAGTTGCTAAATAAAATAAGCGGCAACACCGTCGTCTTAAGATACCAAGCCAGTACCTAATCCATAAACCGGTAAAAAACCCAGAGATAAAAGATCGTATAACTTTCGTCCGCATCTTTTTTTTAAAGTAACAGTAAACCCGTCGATATCTCGCCAAAACAAACGGTCGTGCAAAACGTCCGATATGGTGGAATTTGGAATCGGCAGCAAAAAATCGCGCAGGTAAAAAGTCATATACCGGTATAATTATTGTCACAAATTAAAGCAAAAAATCCAACACAAAAGGTATCAAAATTCTGCAAGCCACACGAGCAGGTAGAAGAAGTTTATATAAATTTGTGTTTTTTGTGTGGAAAGAATTGTGCAAAAGCGTGGGAGGGAACGTGGGATAACTGTATTCTGCGACGCACCCGGCGGAGAGTAATATGCGTCGAAAAACTAATAAGCAGCGTTATGTCAACGCGAATTATATTTATGACTTGTGACCAAAGCTTGTGACTTTAAGCTTCATATTTTTATGCGGTCTTCTCACTTGCGTTTTAAATATGATTTTCATAGTTGACACTGACATGATATACCTATAGATGCACGAAGCGGACGCTTCATCTTTCCTAATACGAAATTCGCTCCCGTCGTCTGTATTTCCAGAATAAATACAACCTAAGGCTGTTCAAGGCTAGAGTGAATAGATTAGAATATGTAAAAAAAAATAACCGATTGCTTGTATTCTAAAGTTCTACCTCAATGTGCCTCAACTAGTCTGGGTCTAAACCTATTCGTTTTGGTTGGCTGGTAGGTATTGTATCAAAGACATTTTGCAATAACTATAAATTTAAAAATTTAAAAACCCCCAACGCAATTAAGTCTAAGATCCCTTCCGCAGCATAGAAAAGAGCTGATAACTTTGAAACGGCTGGACCAATTGATGAAACATGTCTAAGATTAGAACCATCGACAAGAAACCTGCTTTCAAATAAAAAATACGGAACCCTAAAAACTGCATCCAAATCGGTTCACCCTTTTAAGAGTTATGATGCCACAAACAGACAGACACACACACACATAGCGATCAAACTTATAACACACCTCTTTTTGTGTCGGGGGTTAAAAAAAGCTTTTCGACAATGCACTTTAAAAAGTTTTTCTTTTAAGTCAAAAACATCTACAATTTAAATAAATCCAGCATCAACCAACGAAATCACCGATAAAGTTAAAACGAATAAGTCTATATGTGTAGGTATGATTTTTATAAACACAAACGTGTTCACTGCGAAATGTGCTTTGTCACTAAGTAAACAATCCGATCAGGCCACAGTTACAATAGAAAACGAAAAATTTTGGCAAAAACCGTTTAAAAAAATTATAAGCTTCCCCAAAGTTGCTCGCAACGTGATAAGTTTATTTTGAAATAGAGATTCAAAATCGGCTTACGTCTACAAACGGGTAGTTCTACCAGGGTTTCAACCGCTATCAGTTTCCTGTCGCATATATTGAAGAAATGAGGTACAGTTGGCATGAAATTTAAATAAATTGAAATAATTGTACCGCAAGCACACTGTATATTTTTATAAAAATCTTCCACTCGATGTGACTCATATCATCAATTCAGGGTGAATCCACAGAACTTATTGTTTTTAACTCAGTTGATGGTGGATAATATAATGCGGGTCTCTATTGTTTCACATAATTTAACAAGTCTTAATGAATCATTTTTCATAATTAACGTTTAGTCATAAAGTGATTTATTTCTGAAAAGGTTTTTTTTTTTCGAAATTGTTATAAAACAAACCTTACCTTACCTACTGCATTCTACATATAAGATGGCATTTTACAAAAATCCTGAAAAAATACTGTTTCAGAAATAAATCACTGTATTACTAACGTTGATTAATACGAATGATACATTATGACTTATTAAATTATGGGAAACCAAGGGATACGACTCTGGTAACGAAAGCTCACAGCTGAGCCTGAAAAGAACCTAGTGCCATATCTTAAATTTAGGTGAGTTAACGAATTCAGAACGCATTTTATTTGCGGGATCTCCAATTTTGTTTCCAAATTATCTTCTGTAGCAACACCAGCGAGACGCTGCAGGCTGCAAGTTCGCGTGTCGTTGAACCTGAACAAAAACTCCCCCGCGGGTTTCAGCGTTCTCACGCCACGCTCCGCACTCCGACACAAGTATGAAAAAACTAGTTTTTGTACGTAATTTTAAACGAATTCTTACATATTGAAACAAAAAAGTCTTCGCAAAACTACATGTATAAAAACATAACGTCGCGGGTCAACTCAACAAAGACCGCCTGTGAAGGTAGAGTTGCTTTATCAGAAGGTAATTTAGTTAAAATATCAGCTGAAGAACGCGCGATGACATAATATCTGCACAAATTGATATACTTGGCAGGTAATTAAATACCAAGATAGGTAAATAAGTATTTAATTAACATTCTTTGAAGCACCGCGCCAGTATTTGCCAATGTGTGCCAAAACATAGAGTAGTGTAGTTAAACTGATCTCGCTGAACTCACCTAGGTTTCACTACTGTTAAATCCACGTCACGTGAGATGTTGTAGTATTTACTTTGTACTTACAATTTATATCGTGTTTTAGCTTCCTTGTAGTATCTTTTTCATGTCCTGTTGATGATCTTAGTACTATTGGAATCACGTCACATTCATTTCTGTAGGGTCCTGCAACGTGCAAAAGCTAAACAACACAGATTCACTTGGTTTTCACTACGTATTTTCACGTTACAATCACTTTTTGAACCATCGAAAAAGGACTCTTCCTTTCTCGGCTTTTTTCTTTACGGCTTCTCTGGAGATTCGGGCTTTTCGCGTGCTGATGCACAATACTTTTCCTGTGATTTAAACTTAATATCAATTATTTTCTTTGCTCCGTGTAAATGTTATGATCTTGAATACAAAAACTGACATGTTATGACAATATTTCGTATTCATCATCATCATCCCAGCCTATATACGTCACACTATAGGCCACAGGCCTCCTCTAAAAATAAAAGGGCTTGACCCGTAGTTCCCACGCGGGCCCAGTTCGAAGTGGAATAAGTACCATTGAATTTCTTTACAAGTGTATGCAGGATTACTCATCTGTTTTCCTTCACCGTAAAGCTCATGCTAAATTTCAAATGTAATTTCACACCTAAATTCCAAAAAACTCAGAAGTACGAGCGCGGGCTCCCTCTGCTTGAGAGGCCATGTTTAGCATTAAGTTCAATTTATTGAAATACTTAGGCAAATAACGTAGAGAATAGAAAGCCTTGGTCAGAAAAAAATACCATTTTACTGGTTTGTAGGCAGATAATGACATTTTACCTGCCAACACCATACATAACATATGAGTGTTTCATTGAGTTAGATTATACAATCCTTTATGCACTTTTTGTGCACATTAGAGGTAGATATTAAAATGTCAGGCATGCATTATGACGGCACCGGAAGTCGCGTTTCACTGCGAATGTTATTTCCGGCCCCCGCTGTGAACTCTCATTATTCTTTCAGCAAATATGTTTTGACTAAAGCCATTACCTCCTTCGATGAGCTTCGGAGCGGACGTCTCAAATGATCATGGGCACCGTCATTAATATAATGATTGAATCATTATCAATCATTAAAGGGTGAACGTCGCCACATGCCCCCACTAGTTCAACTTCCGAACTTTAGGAAGGTGACTAAATAAATATTGGAGATATCTACTTCTGCATCGCCATCGCCATCGCCAAAAAATAATTAAACTCATAAAATAGTTTATATATTTGATTTAGTAGGTATCTAAGTTTCTTTTTAAGTTTTATTTAAATATAACCTTTACTTCATACACTTTCATAAGCTTTAAAATAATAAATAGGTAGTGACCTAAATGTGCTGGGGAACATACAGTACCTAAACATAAGTAGATTGTAAGTTTTAATGTAACCTCAACTTGAAGCAAAATTTTTCTAAACATTATTTTTTATGTAGGTTACCCACTTAATGTTTATTTTCTCATATAAAGTCAGCCTACTGTTTAAAACGTGACTAAATACCTTCAGAACTTATGCTGCGTCAACACAAATAAACATAGATAAGCGACTATGTTAATTAACCTTGCCTTTCATATATCAGATGACGACTTACCTTCATGGAATCGTGATTAAATAAGTCTTGTCAAAGTTAACAATAAATATCAGTCACCTTTGTCGCCGTCCTTACTGTGCAAGTATATCGCGATAAACGAACTGAAATCGGCATGATGAAGTAGGTAATGAAATCTAACTTTGCAGTACTTTTATTCATTATTAACGCTTAGTTTTTCTACACACTTATTTGAAACTTATTTTAACTTATTCTTTCCAAATAGAAACAAAATAATTTCTTCAATTTCAATAAAAAACTGAACCAATTTTTTTAAAGAACCGTTGTTAATCGATTGAACAGTCCGTATAACTGTCATCACTTCCCCGATCGCATTTAGAATGTGGGAACAAATTATCGCAAACACTTTGATGTCACGCAAAAAACCTTGCACAAAACATCACCTGGCCAAAAAAATTACACTCCCACGCTTCGAAAGGGTTGCGCGCACCTGACCTATATTGCTTTGCTAAAGTGTAAAAAATGTTTTCTTTACATTTTTTACGCATTATACCGAATCGCAGGGATGATCATAAAGATTGCAATGGAAGTAGAGTGTCTATTCTGTCGTTATAAACTAGGATTTCCCGTGTAACAGCTACAAATTACTCTGGCAATTACTTGTCAAATCAGAAACACGATAAAAGAGTACTTAGTCTCCTAGATGCTAAATAAAAAGTCATTACTTTTTGAAATGCAAAAATCTATAACTATTTTATAACTATCACATGCACATAAATAACCCTGCAATAAAACTCGCTAATCTCAGTTTACGATCATGTGACGCAAACAAGTTTCCTTTCAGCGGAACAAAACAAACAACAACAAAATATTTGTCCCGCAACACCGCAGTAGATGCGCACCCCACTTGCAGTCACACAATGCGCTATTGTTGCCTGGGCGCAGGTAGCTTAAAGGGTTATCCGCTTATGCAAAAAATACACTATCCGATTAACACTCAACACGAGTTACCAGTTTATATGCTAACGATGCTGAGGTGTTAAGAGCGTCGCCTTCATCCCGCGCGCGTGCATTTTGGCATAAATGTAATAATTGTTATGCCCTTTCAAATTAAGTTTGGTGTTCGTATAGCCATTGTCTCGACTATGTGTACCTACTACCTAACTAATACCAGTTTAGTTAGTGTATTTGAATTCAATCTGGAGAAGGTTACGCATTGTGATGATGACCCAACTATTTGGTATTCGAGTAAAGATTAAATTGAGTGGGTTTAGGTACTCAGATATTATTTAGGTACTTTTAGGGTACTCCTGTACAAAATAAATACTGGTAGAGCCCCTAAACATAACAACTCTACACTTATTGTTTGGATTACGATATACCTAAAATTTATTGTCACAACACCAAACAATGCCACCTCCCTACGAAATGAAATGGTTTCTATAATTGTGCGGTAGACCTGTTCAAAGTAATGACAGCCATAGCGTTCTACAATATTGTGTGGGAGTTTGATTAGATACATTGAATTTTTGATTGTTACAAGAGACCTGATTAAAAAAGCTGTAGACGCTGTAGTACAATTTTATTCGACCGTAAACAAAATTTTTATAGATTGTAAGGAAAAGCTCGATGAAGGAGGCGGCTAGCAGATCGCGTGCACGCTCTGCGGTTAACGCGTTTACAACAAGGGGCCTACGTGAATTCGCGGCCTTTAACGAAGCAGGCTCATTAAGAATTCATCGACGAGAAAGCGTGAGCCGACAGGGAGGGCGGTCAGCCTGACAGGCGATGTGTTGCAAAATGAATAAATAGCGGCGAGAAATGGGGGCAGTTCGCCAGGTAACCACCGCCGACTCAATAATGCAGATCGGTCTGCCTATTTCAGGCTTCAGCCACTTTTCCAGTAGCTGTTCATACGTGTAATGGGTTCTTGAGTCACTGGTCGGCGGAGTGACGCGAAACACGGCATAGTTAATGAATTTGTTCGCGGACACGATAATGTCACTAACGGCTGTAGGTACAGGGGACAGTTCGCAACCGCCCCTTTGTTGAATCATTATGTATTTTTTTAGATTTCTGCTCTTAGTGTACTAACATATTTTGCAATCTAATTAATATCTTGAAAAACTGAGGCAGGCTTCTTTTAGACTGATTTTTAGGTTTTTTTATTCCAATTCCGCACATAAATTCTGGCTGGTATACCAAACCTACTTCAAGGATTGACCCATATTTAAGTTACCACCATCTGCTTAGGAGGCGATAGGATAAAATGTTCGACTTTTGCGGTGGAAATTACGCTAACCTTTTAATTAATTGGTAGGTAGCACTACTATACAGCGAAGAAATGCTGCTAACGTCCTTGGGCCTATGCCGCGGGAATCTTTTATATATTTTTTTATGTTATTTACTTTAGTTATCAGTTATTTTTATTTATTTTTAATTTAGTTTAAGTTCGTATGTACTTAAATTAATTCCTATTTGTGATTTTAATTAGCTCTTATAAATTATTTCCAGTAAAAAAATATTGGTAGGTAACTTGTAGATTATATTTTGATAATCGTTTCCAGATTCGCAATAATGTTAATAATGTTAAAAAACATTCTTGAAGTACCTCAATATTTTCAATAAAACTGCCTATATTATGAATATGTGCTAAGTATATTATGCAATTTATGTAAATATCAAGTGATCCCGCATGCTCCCAACGAACACTGGCATGAGTAAAAAACCGCATTAGACTGATCTGTCTGCGCATACGCATAAAAAACTCACTGGGCGAGCACCATGTGCAGTCGCAGGTGCCCTCCGTTCCCACACAACCCTTTCAGCGAGATACCTCCCCCACCCCTCCCACCCTCTCAAAACTGCATACAAACCATAGAGATATACTTTGTCGAAACTAAACCATATATCCACGCACTCATAGAAGATTATCCATTGTTGATCGTATTGGCTCTTACAAGGTTGTAGATCAGCGGGCGTCATTAGTCCCGAATCTACCTGTTCCGATTGTATTTATAGATGCTGTCGTGTCATTAGATTTATTGTGGATATAATGCAATCCTCTCCAACTTTTTGCCTTTCTTGAAAAATACCAGATATACGTTGATGCGTTTATGCCATTTAAATCTAACAAAAAGTTTGATGACACTACGCGCAAGGATACGTAGTCATGCGACGTAATTACCCGCTTAAGTATAGGAGGTGCATTAAGTCTTTATCTTAAAAAGTTTGTTGTTTTAGAGTCGTAAAACGGAACTAAATGATACAAAGCATTAGTCTACGTGCAAAGAGTTTCTCCAAGTGAAGAGTAGCCTTCCTCAATAGGCCTTCTTGTGACCAAGATCTAGTGTTTTTTACAAGTTTTTTAAAAATGTAGGCAAATGCACAAAAAGTTGTCGTTATCTGGATGTTTTGTAGCCAATTAAAAGCAAAAGGGTCACCGGCTGTTGATGCCGGCCGCGGCTACCCGCTATAAATCGCAACCCTACACAAAATGTTTCCGCTCACTCCACGCACCCAATACAAGAGAATGACTTCACCTGTTAAAAGCATCACGTAAGTAGCAACGTACCTACTTAATAAAAAATACCTAGATCGACGGTACCTTAATCTATCAGTAGTTCCTTTAAGTAGGTAATTGTGACAACTTTCTCCAGGAGTTACTTAAATTAAGAAATAAAAACTGATCAGAGCATCAACGCTTTATGAATTCTAATAACCATTCATGCAAAGGTGTGTAAGGGCCTAACATGTGATAGATAAATTCTCTTGTTAACTGTTCCAACCGAAATTTTATAAATTAACTTACATTATCTACATAGCCAAATGTGTGCATTCCCTAAGCGTCTTGAATGGTGGTGAATTAATTCGACGTGCGTGCGCGGCGGCTCGCTATTGGTCAACGCACACAAGCTGCACTCGATTATGCAGTTGCAGATCATGTCCGATATCATGCCTATTTTATACTTAGCTTTTTACATCTGGCCTATTCACCCGCTATATTTTGCCTTTCGACCCCATTTTTTTAGATAACGCATGTTAAATATTATTTGGAGGGTGATCGAAGTTGTAGGACCTTCCGCGGCAGTTTTAATGAAACTGAATTATGGCATCGACAAACGAAACGAGCGTCAGCAAATATTTGACTTTTTGAAATGTAGTGAGTGTTTCCGTAACTGATATTTCTCATTACAGCGGTTTGTTTGCGGCTGATAAAAAACGTGGAAGTCCGAGGGTGGCCGGTGGCCGCGGAAGGGTTGCGGCTAGCAGCCCTCAGGGCTCCGAGAAGCAGAGGCAAACAGCAGATGGTAGCGGCTTCAGTTACATAATCAACAGTCATCGTATTCAAATGGGTGTGCATCGATTCTGAGCGCAACGACCCTGAATATGTTAAGAGTGCAAACGAAAATCGAGAATATTTAGATGTCTACACTTATCTGTTCCCGTATAACCACTGCAGCAGTTGTTTGCTTTTCAAACAGTAATACTTAAGAGGTCAAACATACGTAATACAACACCAAAGTTAAGTCTTGTTATATCATTCATTCATAATCTGACGATTATCTGACTGGAGCATCAGCTAGGTTCCAACATGCATAACGAAAATTGAAACCGAAAGTTTTATAGAAAATAGTACTAGCTATATATATTATTGTAAAGTCACTGGAGCACTGGGTAACGCCGATTGTTCTGCTGAGCCGCCTCGTCAATGCATTTGAGCCCGTGTACCAAGTTATCGTGTTAAAAACATGAATTGACTAGTGACTGTTCTACGTTACTGCTATTGTAGGAGCTCACCGTTTATGGGGTCTATTTGGAACGGCATTGGATTGTGAACAATACGGCTGATACGTTTTTATGGCGATATATACTGAAGACGAGTATCACGATGCGCTATATACGTAACGGTGCATTAGTGACTGACTCACAGGGAACTGACCTAGGGGCATGCAGCGCCGGAGTGCATTGACGTCTGCCTCCGACGCACTTATCACTGGCATGTCTCCTCTAAGATAGGGTAAATGCATAGAACATGCCCTTTCTGGCCGATGAATAACACATCTGTGTTCGTATCTGACAGTTTTTAACCATATTAATGTCACGTAGGGTCAAAAACACTGATGTGATATGCAGCAGACAAATATAATTTTGATTGTTTTGTTTACTTGCGACGATTTTCTCCGAATTTTCATCTTCTTTACGTAGCCGAGGAAATGGCTTATTGGCTGTTATTAAACCCAAAGTAATGAATTGAGAATATTTATTTGTTAAACTTAATCTACTTACTAAACTACCAGCTACTTAGATGCTTAGCCTAATGCAAAATTGTACTCAAATTTTAGATAATGAGTCAAACAGCAATCAATAGGTAACGAATAGAATCATAATAGAATGGAATTATTTTATTTGCCAGAATACTTATACTTAAACATAGTACAGGAAGGATGCTAAGGTACAACAGAATAATGTAAGTTAATTTCTAAAATTTCGTGAGTCCTTTGTATTTTCTTTACGTTAAACATTTTTCGAGAATGTCCAATTTCAAAGGTAGGTAACTTTTAAAACCAATCTACACTGACGAGCAAAAATAAAGGGTCGGTTACAAAACTGACGATAAATACAAAACCCGCTGTGATAGCTTCTTCGAGTACAATGAGTTTAGTAAAGAGATTAGATTCTCAATTAAACTTGTTCTTGTTAAGAATAAAACTCTTCACTAAACTCATTTTACTCGAATAAGTTATCACAGCGGGTTTTGTAGTTATCGTCATTTTTGTAACCGACCCTTTATTTTTGCTCGTCAGTGTAACTTTCAACCCTCAAATTCTTTTTACTGCGAGGTGCGTGCTCTATCATTAAAATATTAAATCGTTAACCCTAGGTTATGTATGACAGTTTCATACATTTTGACACTACTTAAATCTGGGTTAGGTACCACTTAATTCGGAGTTCTCTTGTCCGTGCAAGACCGCCTACGCCTTAGTATAGTTTTAATGATATCTCTAAGACATATTCCATACATTGTAGATATATATTATAAATCTACTATACCTACGTGTGTAGTGACCTCATTGAAGCACTCCTAAACGGCTAAATTGAATTTTGATTTTTTTCGTGTTTTTGAGCAAGTCCCTGGGTGGTTTAAATTCACAATTGGACCCGCTAGGTGGTGCTGCAACTGATGGTGGGTTTGCTAGATTACTAGTAAATCTTTATATATTTTAGGAAATTAATTAGCATGATCGAGGTTCGTGGTTATAATTTGAAATGGTCGGACTATCTTTTAATTGTCATTTTTACATTCCGAAAAAGAAAATAAAGTTGTAAGTAAATATAATACTAAAACTACACTCACGTGGTTTTAAATTATATTAACTGACAGTTAAATTTTAGAAATATTCGGTGTAAATCTCTATCACTCAGTCTATTGTGATCTACCCCTGTGCCAAATGTTCTATTTTTCCTATGCAACGACAACAATCCAATACAATGGAATCCAAACAAACAAGGAAAACTTTATCATCATTAGAGAAAAGACTCATGCAATCGTTAACTTGACCGTAATTCGTATGATCTAACCAAGGTTCCGGTGATAAGGCAGTGTTTCACAATAGCAGAATTATTGGCGCTGGAGGGCCGCCTTATCTTTGCCTTGAGATGCGCCGAAAACAACTTCAGCGATCGAGGTCCACTGAAACGTATCAAACACTGTCGCGCACGAAATTATAATAGACTTGGCTTAGATTATTTATACACTAGATAGAGCTTCGGCGGCATGAAAACGTCCTGAAAAATATAAGCCAACCTGACTTATATGTCATTTGCCTCCCTTCAGTTTGAATGACGTAACGCGATCGTAATATGAAGCTGTCAAAAGAAATTTGTGGACGTTTTGTATCGCAATGTTTGCTACTGACACTCTGTCTAGTGCATAAATAATCTAAAAGACTTGGGTACAATTTAAGAGGTAACTTGCCATCGTACAAGTCGTATTTCTGTAATGGTTCGATGTAAATATGAAGGCTTATCGTTTGTCATACATAATATTACTTATTTTGTTGTAATTTTATTAGATTAGACGCCTTTAGATTTTGCAGTTTATTATACGGATGACTTAACACTAGCTGCATTTTCATTTTAAAATTATTATTTTTTTAACTTAAAGAATTTATTAGATAAATAGATAGTTAGGTACAATTGAAATAAATTCAGTATAAATTCGACAGATACTTTTAGTTTTTTATTTCGGGAAAGAAAAACTTGAAGCAAAGTTGTCTGCATATTTTAAATACTTTGTATTCCGCATGATATAAAATTGGACCGGTGATCATGATGATCCAACTCAGTAAGGCGGCTATACTATTGTATGCAAAATGATAGACGTCCAGTCATTATCTTCTTGGTATGCCTCGTGGTCACTGGGTTATCCTGCAATTTATCTTTTACAAATAGCAGTTTCACCTCTGGATGTTTTCTATCTGCACGGCCGATGTTTTACTTTTATTTATTCCGCTACGCCTACTTGTGTTTTATGAATTTGTGGTTACAAAGGTACTGCAGAAATTTCTGCTAATTTGACTGAACTCTACCTATGGAGTTATCTGTTAGTGTAAGTTTCAATACTTATGTTCGTGATCCGTCTGACAAAACGTTGCCATATAAAGGTGAGATGAACCGCACAACGACCGTATAACGCATGTCGCAAGGCCAGTTGCCTACTTTTTATAAACAAATTGGGAAACATCTAGATGTCATTCGTTATCAAGTTCAAAACAAGGTATTTTACATGTGTATTGTGGAACGTGACCGAGTGGTGTCGCGAAGGGCTTTTAGCAGCGAGTATACTGCGCGCACGCCGCTGGCGCGTACCACTCTGGCATCTCGCTCGTGCGGTTGGCGGCTGCGATAGTGGCTCGTAAAGGCTGAGCCATGCATATCATAATTGAGTGTCGTTCATATTTTGGTTAGCAAGTAAAGTAGTTAACTATAGGTATATGTAAGTAGGTCAATGGCGGCGCGTGACGCTGGCGCGGCCCTTCGCGAACCACGCAGGGCTCGCCTTGAACTAACCGCCTCATCAATGTCGGCAGCTTTCTTTGCTAAAGTGATTTGATCTTAATTTTCTAGCAATTTGTGATGATAACTTTAAAGCAGTGTAGAACCGAGATGTTTCAAAACGTTGGGCAAATTTAGCGATGCTACGTGATGATACCTACCTGGTGTACTGTTTCTTTGGCTAAAATAAAATACTTATGACGTAGACGTACCTATAGAGTAAAATATTGCTGATCCTCTGTAGGGTGCTCTTATGACATCTCGACTTGATTCCAGGTTCAGTCTGGGTTTTATCAATGGTGAATCGGGCACATACGATGTTAAAATTAAGCCTAATGTTAAACGTGCTTAGTGTTACCGCGTTGAGAAAGACATTGATAATGATAAAGGACTACCCAATGAATCTGTGGTCTTTAAATACCTAATTCTTACTATAATATTATAAATGCGAAAGTAACTCTGTCTGTTTGTTTGTTAATTATTCAAGCTTAAACTGCTGAACCGATTTAGGTGAAATTTGGTATCGAGATAGTATGAGTCCGGAGAAAGGACATAGCATAGTTTTCATCTCGGAAAATTAATTCGTCGCAAACAAAATCCCGGGCAG
Organism: Archips xylosteana; assembly: GCA_947563465.1. Taxonomy (NCBI): domain Eukaryota; kingdom Metazoa; phylum Arthropoda; class Insecta; order Lepidoptera; family Tortricidae; genus Archips; species Archips xylosteana. The sequence goes on from OX387349.1 coordinate 11,337,991, forward strand.
CAGCTAATATAAAATATGATTTAAATTATTTATTACCAGAAACGGTCTTTTCATTTCAGAACACCTACATTATTTTTAGGGTTCCGTACCTCAAAAGGAAAAAACGGAACCCTTATAGGATCTCTTTGTTGTCCGTCTGTCTGTCTGTCAAGACCCTTTTTCTCTGGAACGCGTAGAGGTGTCAAGCTGAAATTCATGTCAAATACTCAGGTCTATTGTCCCTTGGAGCTGTGAAAAAATCAAACTTCTAAGCCAACGCAATCAAAAGATACAGCCGTTTATGCCGCAAATTTTCGACACTCGCAAGGGAATCAAAACCTACCGGGTACTTCCCGTGAACTCAGAATTTTGAAATTTGGTACGAAGCAACGTCTTATAGCACAGATAAAGGAAAAATTGCGAAAAGCATAAATTTTTGGTTACATCATATATAATTAAATTAAACATTAATGGGGTCCCAAGTAACCAACATAAAATGATCCTACACGGCGTACATTTTACTTAGAAATAGCTCTGCTACCACTGGATTATTATAGTTACAGCTGTATACGGCGTATATTTTGACATAGCTAAAAATGTGTACGGAACCCTCGGTACGCGTGACCGACTCGCACTTGGCCGGTTTTTTTTTTGTGAAAATGTAATCAATTTATAATATTTCCTTAAAAGTAATGCGATTGAAAAAGAAATAGCTTAAACGTCATCCGTTTAATTCTTTTTTATTAAAATGAAATTAATATAAACTCTACGCCGCCAAAATACTTCGAATGAAATTGAAGTGGAGAACAGTGAAAAGAAGAGGAAAAAATTTGCTCGGACAACGGCCGTAGAAGTGGAACTTAGTTCACACACAAATGGCACATAGCACTAAGCTACTGTTATGTGTGCTCCAGACAAACACAGCCATGTTTCGCAAATAATAAATGTCATCCATTTAATATTTTTTTATTAAAATGAAGTTACAATGAACGCTACGCCGCCAAAATACTTCGAATGATAGTTGAAGTGGAGAACAGTGAAATGGAGAGGAAAAAATTTGCTCTGACAAAGGCCGTAGAAGTGGAACTTAGTTCACACACAAATGGCACATAGAACTAAGCTACTGTTGTGTGTGCTCCAGACAAACACAGCCATGTTTCGCAAATAATAAATGTCATCCATTTAATATTTTTTATTAAAATGAAGTTGCAATGAACGCAACGCCGCCAAAATACTTCGAATGATAGTTGAAGTGGAGAACAGTGAAAAGGAGAGGAAAAAATTTGCTCGAACAACGGCCGTAGAAGTGGAACTTAGTTCACACACAAATGGCACATAGCACTATGCTATTGTTATGTGTGCTCCAGACAAACACAGGCATGTTTCGCAAATAATTAATGTCATCCATTTAATCGGCGAATCCAACTCGGATGGGCAGCGTTCGGGAAGCTCCGCAACATCTTTTCGTCCAAAATACCTCAGTGCCTCAAAACAAAAGTCTTTAATCAGTGTGTGTTGCCAGTGATGACATATGGATCCGAGACGTGGTGCTTCACTATGGGCCTGATGAATAGGCTCAGAGTCGCTCAGCGAGCTATGGAGAGGGCTATGCTTGGAGTTTCTCTACGGGATCGGATCAGAAACGAGGAGATTCGTAGAAGAACCGGGGTCACCGACATAGCCAAACGGATTAGCTCGTTGAAATGGCAATGGGCAGGCCATATAGCACGTAGAACAGATGGCCGTTGGGGGCCAAAAGTTCTGGAGTGGAGACCGCGGACAGGCAAGCGCAGCGTGGGACGTCCACCAACGAGATGGACGGACGATTTGGTGAAGGCCGCAGGTTCAGGGTGGATGCAAATCGCTTCCAATCGTAATGATTGGGCATCAATGAGGGAGGCCTATGTCCAGCAGTGGACGTCCTACGGCTGAAATGACGATGATGATGATGATCCATTTAATATTTTTTTATTAAAATTAAGTTGCAATGAACGCTACGCCGCCAAAATACTTCGAATGATAGTTGAAGTGTAGAACAGTGAAAAGGAGAGGAAAAAATTTGCTCGGACTACGGCCGTAGAAGTGGAACTAAGGCAGTGTTCAAACCAAACTGGCCGTAAGCCACCGAATGTGAGCAGCCTAGGCTCACTGTGAGCCCCAGTGTAAACGTGAAAATAAACGGTATTGTATGTCAGCGTCTACGCATAGCGTAATAAGTTAATAACGTATTGTCGGTTAGATGTGAACTAAAAAGTGAATATGTATGGAAATACAATAAACTGCGTAACGTTCGCTCACTTTCGGCGGCTGACAGTCAGTTTGGTTTGAACACGGCCTTAGTTCACACACAAATGGCACATAGCACTATGCTACTGTTATGTGTGCTCCAGACAAACACAGGCATGTTTCGCAATAGCGCTCGCATTGTTAAATCGTTCTCGATAGCGTCATCGGCAAATTGCCGAGGTCGGTAGGAGCGGGCCCTGCGCGCGCGCTGGTATCTGGGACATCTATTTACAGCGGGCCCTCGAAAGGGACGCCGCGACTTTGACACGTATCGCTTTGGATATTGGCAAAAGCATGCTTAGACCCTTACATAATAGACTGTCCACGAAAAAATTTGGTAATTTCGCACATAAATTCCGAAAAAGCCACGACCTTTTGCTTGAGAGGCAGGTCAAATACCTGAGCTACCACGGATGTAATAAACAACAAACGTACCAATCAATAAACAATTAACGTACCTAAATTAAATATTTAAGTACGAAGTTGGATATCATGTAAATTTTAGACAGCACTTGTAATTTAGCCCTGTGTATGACCCAGTTGTTAATTAGTAATATCAGTTGGTACTTATTTCTATTTAATCAACTGAATGTTGAAATAAGCATAAAAATTGAAGGTTCTTTGAAGCAGTTGACCTTTTAGCTTGCATATTTAGTCACGAATGGAGACCTACACGATGTTTCAGGAGATACTTAAATTAATGAACGTTCAATACTTATGCTGTTTGAAACTTTCGTGATTCTCATACATAAACTAATATTTTGTTGGACCTCGTGACGGCCGCTGCCATGCGCTCGAAATGTGGAGGCAATTATAGCAATAAATATTATAGTTCATCATTAAGTCCCGCAAAATATTAGTTCCATACCTACTTGTAGGTATATTGCTTTCATTCTTAGTTGTCTTATTTAGTTGGTTGTCTGGAAGAGATCGCTTTTGAGCGTTAAGACCGCCTATTGTCTGCCTGATTTTTTATTGTTATTAATTTTTTCTGTACTTTTTTTTTGATGATTACTAATAGTAGATTGTTCAACAAGGGACTAAAACAAGCCATAATGACACGAGATATTTAGCCACCCGAGCGATAGCGAGGGAGGCTATAATTCGAGTTGTCATTATGGCAGTTTAGTCTCGCGTTAAACACTCTACCTACTTTGCACTTTGAATGCGAGGAAAAAAACGACGTACAAAATTACTTTTTTACAACGTATGCTCAATACGAGCAATGGACATCTGTTCAAAATTCAAATAGCAAAAAAAATTCCGCTGTCTTTTCTTTTCTTTTATATTTTTTTGTAAAGTGACGCTTTAAATGCTTGCATAATTAGCCAACAGATTCTAACTTAAAGACTATGTTAAAACTAATTGGACTTTATATGCATGTAAGAATGATAATTGTTCATTCATTAGAATCGGCAAAATAAATTAACCTAATTGATCTAACTAAGTTCACACACAAAATATATTGTTAACTGAAACACTTACCCGTGAATAAAGAAACGACATTTTAAGTTTATTTTCTATATGCTAATTCTTTGTTAAATTATATCTAATTATACTTTCTATTTACTATTAAATGCAACTGACATCGCATTATTTTGAAGTCACGCCATATTAACTTTCAAACGTAACTGCTCTATCTACCGTACACTCCATCCAGCACTGCTTTGCCAACAGTGCGGATTGCTATTTTATCGACAGAGCAGGGAACTGCTTTGCCGACAGCTCTTTTAAAAAAAAAACAAATTAAAAAACACCTAAGCTAAAGGAAATCTTTCTTTACATGCAGAATAAAATGAATTCATCTTTAATATTTTGTAATTAAATAGATTAATATTCGTAATTATTCATCGTGTTTCACGAAATTATTATTTTTTAAATATTTTTTATACAGTTGTCATTTTGAGGTTATTTCCACGCCCTAAAGGCTTCCACAGACCGAAGCGCAGGGCGCTTCGGAGCGTCCGCAGCGCGCTTCGGTCTGTGGAAAGCTTTAAAATTGTCTATACCCAGTCACTGAAAATGGCGATAATCCTTCATTCACAAACACCGTGATTGGCAGTTTAGGGGTTTCCATAGTCAATTAAAAAAAAATTACTTTAATCCCTAGAGATCAAAAAAGAGCTTTAGTCTCGATATGCAGAGACTAAAGTAACATTTTAAGAGCATGAGATGTGAAAAGAATATTTCTATTGTATTGTATTGTATTGTAAACAAGTTTATAACCTCAAAATGCACTTTTTTAGCAAAATAGTAATTTTATTATAAAAATAGCAATTCCAGACAGAAAGTTAACATGGTATCCGAAATGTTAACTCTGGTAGCTTTATTTACTAGAAAGTAGGTAGCTGTTTTAACTAAAAATGATGCCTTTTGGGGTTAGAAAGTGGTTTAGGTACTAAATAAGCAAAACTAAGAATGAATGCAATATAGATATTATCAAGAAGGACTAATTAGTCAGATAGTTGTCTATTATTACATAGTAGCTTTTAGGGTTATTTATTAACAATGATTTTAAGGTATCCCAGCCTAGAGGCAAACGTGACTCTATTAATAATGCTCCGTCGTTTGTATGTCCTTTCGTTTGTACCTACGGCCATATTTCCGTCTGTCACAGGACTGTGTCTCTTGAATCGTAATAGGTACACTTGAAATTTTCACAGTATGTATTATTGGCCGTGGTAGCGACAAATACTTAACAAAAATAAAATAAAGTTAAAAATCGAAGGGGGCCAACAAGAAATGTATTTGATTTGGAGTCTGAGCTTTTCTATAAGGAGAGACTTGTGGTTACCACCATTACAGGGAGGTACCTTTTATCTGCAGCTGACTGTATGTGTCTAGGTAGTGAATTTTGTTTGGCATGTGCTGATTTTCGTGAGTTCAAAGTAGGATGTGTGATGAAAATAAATCCCGAATATTTTAGCCAATACATCCAACGCGTTCCCGCAACCATAACCAGGTCATCGTTCCATCTTGTTGGAGGCCTACCTACTCTGCATCTTTCGATCCGTGGACGCCATTCGAAAACCTTTTTCATCGGCCATCTATCAGTTCCACGAGCGATATGCCCTGCCCACTGCCATTCTTACCACTACGATTCTTCGAACTATGTCGGTGACTTTTATGTAGTTCTTGCGCGCATTTAATAATTTCTGACAAATGTTTCAGTACATTTAACCGTTGTACAAAAAGTAATACCTTCCTAAGTCAAATATGAATAAAAATATCCAGGGTTTTTTTTAATTTTGACTTGCTTGATCACGAGACGAAATATTTTTGATTCGATTTGTCTTACCTTATCTTATATTATAGTAGAAGTGTAAACAAAAAAACAGTCCATTTTTTTTTCATTTTACATGCCTACATACTTGTAGGTACCAACCTCAACCTAAGTAGGTATACCAAATTGAGCGTAGAAAAACTGACATTTTTATTCTTTGACTCTGCAACAAGATTACCTCGCTCGTTTCTCGGCGATTACCTATTTAAGGAAATATCATTACTTACGCCAGTGTATAGTGTGCTGACAGCATAAAGACGATTTGCATTAAAAGGGCCGGCTTCAATGGCAGTCGGCACCAGGCCGAGACCTCGGACAAACTACCGGCGAGGCCCTTCGATTCGCTACCAATACCATGCTGACGGTGTGGCAATGACCAATCAGTTTTAAAATACCTACGCTTATTATTTTTACTGTGAATTAAAATATGATGCCAGAGATCTTTAATTAATGAATCTATTACCTATTAGGTATTCAAAATAGTTTTATTCAATGAACAAAACACTTTCACGTGACAATCAAGACTAATATTATGTGTAATTATTTATAAACTTTTAACCTCTATTTAAAGTACATTAATAAAAATATAAACGTTAATAGAAATGGGATGATGAATAAGAATAAATGTGACACTTAGTAAATGTTGCAATATTTCACATTAAAAGCTCTTGCATACCTACTCTACATTCTAACAAGAGTACCAGATATGTGTTATGAAATGCTGTCTTACACTTCTTTTTATTTGAATTAAAATTAAGTAGGTACCTACGCAGGTACTTGAAATAAATTTTAATAGGATTATTGTGTAAAAATTTTCAATCAATTCAATTAGTGCAAGTGGGTAAAAATTGTCTTAGAAGTTTCGGAGCAAATAAACAAACTACATACCTACCTTAGTATACGTACTCAAGTTAAAAAAGCTGATAATACATATTTATTTCGAATAATTAGGTACCTTCATACTCGAATTTTATAGTTTTAGACGGTGTGAAGTTATATTGATTCAAAATCAAAAACAATAATACGAAGATTTAATTTATATCCCACAATAGACTAAAATAAAAACCACACACCAGTAGGTATCAGCGGTAAACCAAAACCCGCTAAACTGTACCAAAACTATTAGGGCGTATCCACACCATCCTCTCGGCGCCGCGTTATTCGCGCAAGGCTACATTACGCAAGACTTACACGTGTCGCCCGCAGCCTCGCGGCGACCTCTTCCAACACTTCCGATTCGCATGCACAACAAACAACTCGAAATATTTTGAAAGGCGAAGGTGACGTCCATACGGAAATACACCTTTAACGGGATCTGGTCGACACGGAGGTAGTACAAGGACGCGAACTCATTTATTTATACCATTCTGAACTTATCGATAGGTAGGTATCTTAATTATGGCTAATACACAGTATGTCTCTTAACCCATCGTTAAAGTTAAAACTAAGAGCGCTGATAGAGCAACGCAATAACCATCAGATTTATCAATTTATGATCTTGGTGAAAAAGTCGTAGGTAATCTTCGAGGTATTGGTGCTTTTACACAATCTATCAGGGTATATGTGTAAAAGTACCAAAAAAAAAATATATATTAGGGGACAATCTTACACAAATCGACCTAGTCCCAAACTAAGCAAAGCTTGTACTATGGGTACTAGACGACGATAAACATACTTATATAGATAAATAAATACTTAAATACATAGAAAACATCCATAACTCAGGAACAAATATTCGTGCTCATCACACAAATAAATGCCCTTACCGGGATTTGAACCCAGGACCTCTTGCTTCGTAGGCAGGGTTACTACCAACTAGGCTAAAGCGGTCGTTAAAAGTCGAAAGTATGATTTTTTTATTAAGATATAATTTGCATCTATGAGTCGCTCTATCATCTCTCTTTGTTTTGGCATTGGTTTTCGGGACACACGGTATGTAGTCCCTGTTTGATAATTATGATGCTGTAGAATAATGGATATTTATACCTCTAGATATAAATAAAGTCACCATCAAAAAGTGGATCACTTTTCGCGCTGTTAGAGCAAGAGTGTGTCAACTCAAAATAATTCCTATTTTAATTTAGACTTCATTAAGTTTCTGGAACGTCTAAATTAAAATGGTGGATTATTTTGGGCTGTTTTACTCTTGATCTAGGAAAATATTTGTTCTTTGTCGCATTAATACATTTATCAATCTTGTATTGAGTAACGTACCTACATGGCTGTAAAACGACAAGGTAGAAAAATGTGCGACTACCTATTAATACCGACTGAAAAAATTGAGGACACTGATTCGTGTTCTCGTAGGTACCTCAATGAAAACCATCCACAATCGGAATGATTTTCCTGACAGATGTAAGTATCGTTTGTCAATAGGACATTTGCAGTGAATAGGTTCCACATTGGTAGGTAAGTACAAGCGATTTAGTTCCTTCGACTGCACGCAGAGTTCAGGATACTCAGAGTAAATTTTCACAAAACTTAGTCACATGAAAACCATAAGAAGAATAAAAAGTACCTACTGTCCGTCTTTGAAACGAAGACTGTCGTCCCTATTGACGAACTAACCTTATACTTGTCCAAGGTTAAGTGATTCGGAAATTACAGTTTCTTTCAACATAGTTATAACTACAATAACGTCTTACACATGGCTGTGAAGCGAAGTCCGAAGTGATTCGAATTGAATAATAGACCGCTGCGTAGGTACTCGCAAATGCAAACTCCGAATGACCCATATTCTTTATTAGGAGCTCAAGCTTCACTTCAAACCGACGTAATAAATACCGTATTATATCGGTCGCCGTCAACCAAATACAGCTGTTAGATATACCATGATAAGAGCTCCGAAAACTCAACTCACCTAGAGATGCTAATACTTCTGTCAAATAATTAGGTAGGTCGTACCAAAATATACTTGATCATTTTATTTCAGATAATTCATTTGTCTTTTCTAATTAAAATAAATGTTTTGGTTTATTATGGTTGTTTTATTGTAGGTAGGTATATGCGAAATTACAATTATGCAAAATAATTATCTTGAAAGAATCAATTTATTACGTAGATGCCTGCCCCACTAGGTAGGTAGGTATATGATTTTCCACGTTCTTGTAGACCTCAAAAAGTTTTGCGGTTAAGGACTTTACAAACGTATAAAAATGTGTTGTTATACTTTTGGCATTGACAAATCATTGTGTTCTCCATTTGTAAACAAACTTTATAATAGGTAGATTTAATTACGCACACAATCAATAAGTTTACCTACGCGACACGTGTAACGTAAATGAAGATAATTTATAAAAAAACATCGAACTAAATTAATCAAATCTTCACCCAACTCGTTTATTTTCGTTACAAATCAGACACTGCGTACCTTAAGGTACCTACCGTAAAAACCTTCACAAAACTAATTGAGGAAAATTCATAACAGCTATTTAACATTCAATTAAATTGCAGGTCGACCGCTTCTAGAGCCCTTCACTCAGATAAACCAGCGCAGAAATGGAATAAACAACGTCAATGTGTTGGTGCATCAGTATGCGGCGCACACAGGCGCGCTGGTTTGTTTTGCTGTTGAGATTCGCGCGTGCTTGCGCAAGCGCATTGGAGGCCGTTGACTCGGACGTGTGGCGGCCATGTTGTCGGCTGGTGCGGTAATGGAGCGCGAATCCAGCGGCTCCCGTTCCGCGGCTGGTGTTGCAACGCTCACGTGTCGATGTCGTCGGGTCCTTCGCGCTACGAATACAGATAAAGGCTACATCACAATTAAAATAACTAGACAGAAAAAAAAATTGAATACCTATGCGTGGGCATAGCAATAGCTTTGACAGTATAGGTATTTCAACAGGTAGGTATAACAAGTTTCAGGGACCTCAGATTATGCTAAGTTTCTTATTAGAAAATACCATAGAAGAATTAAACAACGAATTTCGTTTACATCCCTCTCTGAGGAATAGGTAGTTATACCTACTAACAAAGTAGGTATTTCAAACCTGTAAATAAACAAGGTGTTGAAATCAAAATCTCTTAAAATTAATGTCTTGTGGTGTATAATAGCGAATGCACACATAATCAAGTAATCACCATCGCTAAAAACTCAAATTAAAACTATTTTCTCCCGCCGCTTACAGTCTACCCAATTCGCAATTTAATAATTATTGCCGCGGCTATTAAGCCGGTTATAAGACAATTAACTGTCCGGCCCCAAGCAATTAACGAACAGTGCCAGAATCGAAGCCGATTTCAGTGAAAATACTTTGTGTTGCTATAGGAAAAGTAGAGAGAAAATGGTCCTTTAGTTGGATTGGGTCGAAACTTATTTTGCTCGCGGTACATTGCGCAACAATTCGCAAACAGATAACGGAGTATAAACCGCTCGCCCCTCCACCGTCCTCTCGCAGAATCCGGTCGAGCGAAGTCCCTCTCACTCCAGCGCGCGCGCACAAACGTACCTGTCCCTGTCCCACGCAATGACATAGATACCTACCAGTTGAGTTGCGAAACAACGCGGATTATAGGTATAGCAGGTGGATTGTGCCGCAAACAAGTTTAAATAACTGCTTACTGCTTTCACATGTCTACGGGTACCTAACGTAGATTGGAGTAGGTATGTGGTTTTCTGAAGTGCTTTTTGGCTGACGTAGAGCCGTTTTTCATAAACAGAAAGCCGATCAAATTTTGTCACGGAGATTAAAAACGTCTATCATAATTTAAGAAACACGTCTTTATTTGTCACAGTTACCAAAACTAGGAAAAACCGTTGGAATTCCAATAAAGGATTGGGGAAACCTAGCCATTTTATGGTATCGGTGTGCCAGTTGCGGTTAGGCGAGCAAAGCGACTATCAGTGCTTCATAATACGCAGATGCATTTATGCTATTGTTATAAATTAATTTGTAAGCCTAGACAAATTGTACAAAAACATGTAGGCAGTCAGTTTTCCTCTTGACTCAACAAAATTACCGTCTTTTGCGTAGGTAAGAAACCGATTTGCATAGGCATAGGGAAGTCTTACTCCTTGCATCGAATCGCGAGCGGTGATCGAGCATTGTTGCAAATTGCGAATAATTCCGTAGTAGGCGGAGTCCGCGACATCCAATACGGCGGCATAATGCGCGCATGCGCTGTAATGGCGAAGCTTTAGAAAAATTCCGAACAATAAAGTCAATTAATTGATCATTACTTCATTCATAAAAACTGTCGTAATTATGTAAAATGGCAAGAACTGTAGTATCTAATTATTGTAATTATGTAATAAGTAAGTACCTAAACTTGTGGGATTCCTGAATGGCACGAAATATTTTTCATCTTATTCGCGATGTTCTAAAATCGGAGCCTGAAAATTAAAATAAATCATTACGTAGCTATTTTTTACACTAAGCCATATGTATTAGCTCATGTTTGTCGTAACATAGGTAAGTATAAAGTAAGTACATAACCAAATTGTTCTACCTACATAACATACCTAAATAGGTATTAACCTAACTTACAGTGTGATTTTAAACTAATCTATAGGTAACTTTAGTACTATTGTACGAAAACCATATTAAAAATACCCCTGGCTAGAAAAATCAAATAAAAATATCAGTGCACTATATATAACACAACATAGGAACTACATAAACATAATATAATTTTCGGACTACGTAAGTCCTACCGCATCTAACATTACTTATCTGATTCCCATTCATGTCATTCCTACATTCAGAATACGAATCCCTCTAACTGAAACAAATACCTAACAACTTACCTAATTTACAAATTATCAAGAAATAGTCATTCAGAAAGGTTTTTGGCATTGCTGTAGTAGCTCTACATTTTCGGTATGGCAACTCGCCAGTGTAGCCAGCAAAGCGTGCTTCTGATACCCATTTTGTGCGAGCGCGACACGCCAGCGATAAGTGCCGATAAGATAAGAATAATCGATATTTTCGCGCGATTCGCCCACTCGCCCGCACGAAAGGTCACGTTGCGAAATAAAGATTGTACCTTTTCGTACATGCCAACGAAGCCTATCTTTAATAGCTTATCCGATTAGTTTGGTATTAGCACCTTATCTACTTTGTTGACCCAAATAGGTGTGATTGCGAAATTCTACCCCGAAGTATTAAAGTACCTAACTACTTACAAGTACCTAAGTAGTTTATTTACCGAGAGCAAACAAAATACCGGCACCAGCTTACTCTGTAGGTAAGTAGGTAGGAATCTACTTACCGTCATACTGGAGGGAAGGAAAATACATAATTTTATTGTTATAATAACAACAGGCAGATTAGGCATGGACTACGTATATTCAATTAAGAAGCGCTCGGCATACTCGGGGCGGTTTATTTTACTGACTTTGTATTTTTGAATTGCATTTGTAAATAAATTATTATATTCAGAGCATTCTCAACATCAATTTGGCTGTTTGCACAAACAAAAAAACAAAACAATAAACAAAAAATAAAGAGAAAAAGTGAAATATTGACTTTTCAATTCAGTGCAAAATTTTCATTTAATACTTCAGTCATACTCATATTTTAAAAATAAAAATTAACGTTTACGTAAGTATAATTTTCTTCAGCGTCTAAAAAATTCACTATCACCATGATTGTGAACTACCACAAAGTACGTACTCAATGTAAAACGTTTTACCTGTCTTCTCGCTGCAAATGCTGCAATGACAAGTTCGCTAAATTATGGATGCATGCGGCACGTGGCGTGCATCGGCCCAATGCACAGAAAGTACTGAGTGCACATTGCATGCACCGGGCAAATAAGTTGCAATGCTGGTTTGGTTGATAATGACCGGCATGGCGCCGAACTCATGACAGTGTCGCGTTCATTACGACTCCAGTTGGAAAAGGATGCCCCCAAATCAATCATTTGCCGTGAAACTAATGATGAACACATTTATTTTGCTGCCACGTATTGCTACGCGCTACGCTCGTAGCCTGTAGCAGCGTTTTTCCGCTTTGTAGCGAAAACTGCCTACGAACGGAGAACTCCCCTGTGGCGTTCCCGGCACTGAATGTGTGAATTCGTAAATGTTTTGTTGCTACCGTTTCACTTGTGGCTACTTTTACCTATTATAAATCAGAAGAAATACAATAATTGAAAGAAAACGGTTTATACAATTTTTTCGATAGTTAAACACTCTTAGGTTCTGTTTTCTCAACAGTAGGAGGGACATACACAGCGTAAGAAACAGAAGTTGTCTCTCCTGTGGACATAAAATTAGCGACTCCGAGTCAGCAAAGTTAACATTTATTATTCTAAAAAGTATAAATAAATTAATTATTAATAAACGAATTCATAATTTCCAGCGAAAATTAAAAGCAATGAAAAACAACCGCGATTTTTTTCTTTTACGAATCTTATTTACCTGTAAATATTAGTAGGACTTGAGATACAAAGTTGTCGGCTAAGTGATTTCATAACTACTTAACTAAAACTTGGTATCATTAGGATTATTGACGGACATGCTCATCTGTCTAACAGTTAATCCATGATTAATGACAGATAGTCACTTAAGGGAGATTTGCGATATTTTTTATGCAACCCAACCAAATTGAGTGATTTATGAAGTTGCAACCATTACTTTAGACACGGCTTGCTGCCGAAGTGGCGAAAGAAATCCGGGTCCTTGTACACATGGGCTTAATTTAACTGTTATGTCTGTCAAACTAAACTGTCAAAATCTCAATTGAGTGTAACGCATCGTCCATTTATAGAACAGTTTAATTGTTAATACTTTTTACCAATCAATTTTAGTATGGCTTACCCTAAACAAAAATGTAGTGCCTAATATATTAATATAGATAATCTATTAAAGATGTTAATGAGCAAAAGGCAAGGTAAGCTGGAAATAAATGTTATAAACAAATGAAAGCTTAACATGAATATTAAAATCGTTTTAGTAAAACATTGAACTAAATAAGCAATTGCTGTCTGCAGCCACAATAAACAGAAGCGCTTTATGGCTATTAATTTATCGTAGGAATTGGTGATCTATTACTCGTTTCCATTACATTATTTTTTAACGTACGAGGAAACGATTACCTACCAAGTTACTTATAAAAGTACATCATAAGTTTCTTAGAGATCGATCTCACAATTCATGATTTCTCGCACTAGGTATTAGTCTTAGTATTTTTTAGCAGTGTAACTCAGTCTGAATTCTGTTATCGTCGAACTCGGCAAAAAAATAGTGCTTGCTAACTTTAAAGGAAGCGTGAACCTATTCAGCAAGTATTTTCGAACTGGTGTAATGGAGAAAGAACACGTCTGCACCTGTAAGTATTTGTAAATTATTTAGAGCAGACGATCATTAAACACGCTTAACCAGGACCTACCTGAAGGTAAAACCGATAATGATCGAACCATACTTGTTCCCACTTCACCGTATTAGATGCTGCCGTTCAGAAATAGATGATGTAGCTGTAGATCTGGATACAGGATGCTGTCTGATTGATGCAAAGCTAATGAAAGTGTTGATGGAAAACGTTTACCAAATACAGCGATACCAAGCTACTAGGTACCTACGTAAATCTACTTACTATGCAGTTCTAAAATTTGCGTACAGTAAATTTAAATGGACGGAATATGATCGTTAAATTATTTTCAAGTTTTCCCGGACCATCCTGTATGTTTTGAATTTAAAAAAATAATATTCTTCGTCGAGGCAGTCGCATGCAAGATGTAAAAACATCGTAAAGTAAAATTAATGTCGAAAATGTATTCTAATCTTTGTGTTATGAAAGGGTTTAGTTTTCTGCCGCCACGTGTAATCGATAAAAATTCAAATAACTAACGACAATGCAATATATAGGTGTTATCTGAACTTAGGGGGATCGTTGCTTTTGAAATGGCTAAGGTTTTTAAGCTCTTAATATTTTTCTAAGTGAAACTTTTCACTTTTGCTTTTGCAACGTAAACAATATGTTTTTTGTCACTTTGATTGAGAATGGTTTTCATCGTATATGTGTAGAATAAATCCCACTATTCGAATATGCTCAGTTCTTTCGACGTTTTTTATGCGTCTGCGTCAGGTTGATATGACACAGAGCCGAACTCTGAGGTCATTTATCTTTCTTTTGCTGAGTTTTCTTCTTAAATAGTAAGATCGCATATACCTTAAAAGTAGTTACAGTTATTTTCTGGTTACTTACCATAATTAAATACTGACCAGTGAGCACTCCCTCACAAGCAAGCAAGTTTTACCTAAACTTCTTTCCACGATACTTAGGTACCACCAGCATAAATATGTATTTCCCTCCACATTTACAGCAAACTGTAAGCTCAAGCTAAGTTATTCTTTTGTCGCTAACATTAATTAAAGCGTATTATAATTCGGCTCGATCACGAATCCGCCCCGCGGTTCTGTTGAGTTATTTAATAGTGTTTTTTGTGCGCGAGCGAGTGCTGCCACCCTCGGGCTTTGCGCAAAAAACCCTCCGCTCACAAACACAGAATGTTTGGAGGAGTGCGGGGCGCGGGCGAGATCGCTATCGCACGCACCTCTTGCACGCACCACACTATCCTCCTGCTGCCCACTTAATTGTTACGCGGCGCGAACTCTCAATTACAATTTGACCATTAAATTAGATTGACTTTTGAAGTATTGCTATATTGTTACAATATCAGGCGATGTAGGTAATGACTTATCTAAGACTAGGATGCTTGCACTAGGAGAGGAGACAGTGATAGATACGAGTAGATAGATAGATAGATTCATATATTTAATTATATTCTGCATTTTAAATGTCTAAAATATAGATCGTCAAAATTTTAATAATAGATAGATAGTGCGTGCTATCATGTAGACAATTCTTTTTAGAACAATTCACGTAGTATCTTTTTTTTTTCATTTATTGGAGCGCTTCAGTATTCTCAACTGGTATAGGTAAGGGGTAGAAAACCTAATTAAAAAAAAATGTTTTTTTGTTATTTGTATTGTAATTCCTATATTAGCCATAGATAAGACACATTTAATATCTTCACGATGTAAATGCAGATACGAACAGCATGAGGCGACAGGTGGCCAGTAACCTGTTTGATGGTAAATGTCAGCAAAAACTCTCACTAACCCTTTGATCCCCTTTGATGAGGGCCCGCCCTCGCATACTTGGGTAGACTTTATTCTACTTATTTTATGAATATTTTAAATATTCCCTATGTATATATTTTTCACTTTCTGGAGGTAATGGGGTGTATCTAGGTATACCGGTATAACTTTATTTTTGTCGTTTTAGGTATTAGTATTTTTACTAAAACTACTTATCGTTCGTCATTGAAATATTGCTGTACGACTTCTTTTTGTTCGAAGGATGCTACGAAACCTTGAGAAGAGGGGTCTATATAAATTCATAAAGGGTACAAGCCCCATTTCATTTACCTACGATAAAACACAAACAGGTGCCATATTGCGGTCACTATTCTGCAACTCCGCCAGGGGTGGACGAGTACCGGATATCGTAAGACTACGCTACGGAAGTATCGGTTACACTTCACCAACATCGACATAGTTCATTTGTAAAATGTTTAATTAGCCATTGTATGGGATCCCCGGATCTGTTTTTATTAAGCATTGCATTTGCATGCTGGCAGCAGCTACTAAAAATATATTCTGTACACTGTAAACATCCAAAGACTAGACGTCTGTCTGTCAGGCACTTGAACTCTAAGCATACCTTTTTGATTCGTTCTTTATCATTTCCCTTTCTCGTCTTCTCGCGTCCATTAGATGTATTCCATTTTTTTACTTTTAATTATTTGGTTGCATCCTCTAGTTGACCATTATCTGCTATTAATTAAGGATATTGGAGAACAATAAACAGTTTTGTTTTCTGTGTTTCATATTAACACGCCAGTTTTAAAAATGACCATCAAAAGTGCTTAGTGCTAATGCTAGAGCACTAAAGAGCTAAGTTTTTCACGCAGATTTTACTAAGCCTTATCTCTAGTAGGTACGTATTTGGTGCTACGGGTG
The DNA here is from genome assembly GCA_947563465.1 of Archips xylosteana. NCBI lineage: Eukaryota > Metazoa > Arthropoda > Insecta > Lepidoptera > Tortricidae > Archips > Archips xylosteana. Next base: position 11,354,508 of record OX387349.1, read on the forward strand.
CGTCAAAACTCTACAATCGCAACAAATATTAACTCAATAATGACCTGCATCGCGTTTTGTCCTCAAACGTTACATTGGATCGCCACGGCCCGTGGCCTTACTAAGATTTGTGAGCGTCGTAAAAATATTTTCTTAATATTCTGGTTTTCGTGTCCCCGCATTTGCTGCATAAAAATGCGTATTGGTTGCGTGTACGTGGCGCTATGGCGCGGAGGCGATGGGGGAAGCTCATTAAGGTAAAAAGCCGAGTGCAAACGGCGACTAATGGCGAATTACACGAAGGGGAGCCCGCGAACCCCACGCCGGCCACCACGACACTGTTTACATGTTTCTTTTCCACATTCACTAGTTTTAATTGGAAACCGAAACATTTTTTGGCTCACGACGTCTTTCGTACCATCGCGTACTTTAACTCTTCAGCTGAAGTTGCACCCGATGACGATCTCAAAATTTAATTTAAAGTAACAATAATACCTAATCTTGATACACTTCTTAGTGTCTAAATCTTTTGGCATCGTCATCTCCACGGGTCACGCGGCTATTAGCTTTTTGGCGCTAACTTGGCTAAAGTAGAGTTCCGAAAGATGCTCTACATTTATAGTGGTCGTCGTACTGTACTTACTCGTATCTACTTATTAAATCAGCGAAATATTTCGTGCTCTGCATTGCAAGACAGGCGTTTAAATATAGTACAATATTAAACAGAATTGAGGTGCCATTTGGCAGGATGCGAGAGTTTGAATTACAATCTACGGTTACTGAATTCTGGGTGTTGCACTAGGTGAAAAATAAAATTTTGTAATTAGAACAGTATGCTTAATATAAGTTTTACTTCATCAAATACTTCTCGATCGCGTTTACAAAATTTCAATTACTAACACGTAATACGTAATATTTCAATTACGTATTTGGTGAAGTAAAAAAACTTTATTTTAAGGTTCAGCAAGTGCGCGTACTGTCTCCAGTGTTCTCGTTCGTTCGTTCTTCTATTGGAGGTTTACTTTACGAACTTGAAATAGCATTTTATCAATTGACGCCCTTAAGATAAAATACGTAAGTAGGTACGTGGTTCTTCGGGCGAAATCCTTCCCGTGGCAACCGCGTGAGGACGCGCGGGAGGGGCGGAGGGCTAGCTATCAGCATTTCGCCGCGTCCGCGTACCCCCCGCCCCGGCCTGCACCGCACCCCCGCTGTGGCCTAGCTGCACCGCGCCGAATTCGCCCTGCGCCTTCACTTCATGCCTGCGACGCTCCCCTCTTTGCGCCGAACCAACCTTGAAAATAGTTTTTACCGACATCGAGGGTATTCACCCCGAACCCGAATTCCGAGGCCCGCTTCACACTACCGCTTTCGCCGGGACGAGACAGATATTCTTATAGGAAGCCGATTGGAGTTTGGTTAATCGCGTGGTGTAGTTGAGCGTGCTGTTTACGCGGGCCGAGCGAAGGATATTTGACTACGTTGAGTTTTTTAGGCAATACAAGTCGTGAGTTCGCCTGATGGCTCGGCTCCTGAGATTTGTTTGTGAATCTTTTTTGGAGAAATTTCGACGACTGCGTCGTAATCGTAATTGAAAAGAATCCTTTCGGAGCCGCTAGTATATTTAGTTCGTCTGAATTTTAACTTTTGTCTGTTATACTTATTTCTAGGTTGCATTCACTTGCAAATAAGGCACATTTTAAAATATACTATTCCAGTGCATTAATATCATAAACAACACTCGAACAATTAATGTACCTACCTAGATACTTAAGATTATCCGATTCGAATTAAGCATTAGCTGGCATTGCCATAATAACTTAATAAGAAGTAGATTCCTATCAAAAAATTTACGACACGTATAAAATATCAATACCTACATAAATATTTTTTGTAATACTTAGTGTTATGTAAAGTTACGAATACATATGCAAAATAAAGTAGGGTGAGTGGGGGTAAGATGAAAAGCAGTGTAAGATGAAAAACACTTGGGTGCTACGAGTAGTTTTTCATCTTACACTGCTTTTCATCTTACCCCCACTCACTATAGGTCTAAACCACGTCTAAACTAATCTACCAGACAGAATCCAATTAGAAACTTGTTTGATATTCAGATGAAGTCTAAAAACAGAATTACCTACGCCACAAGTAGTGTTCCAAGATCCGTATCCTTATAAATACTACACCTACACATCGCAACCTCTATACAAATTATAGCCCAAACCCCAACCAAGCTGCAACAAAGGCGGGCATAAATTCCTCCCACAGCGAAAGAAAAACGAGAAATTAGGTTAGGGCTATTATTTACCTGCAAGCGCTGCAAGAGAGAAAATAAAAAAAAAGCATCGTACATAAGCAAGCGAGCGAAGAAGGGTGGAACGGCAAAAAAAGTAAAAACAAACGCGTTGCACTCGCATCGGCGCGGGCGCGCCTACGCAAAGCCGCTGCGTCCACGCCGCGCGCCGCGACACCGGCATTTTGATTGTCTCCATTACTTTTTTATATGATTTTCGATGTTATTTTGTTTAGAGAAACAAATGAAAATGAGTGTTAATGTTCCAATATTATACGTGTAGAATTTTATTCTCATTTGTATACTATATATTGTTTGCATACTTACAAGAAAATGTAGGTCCTAATAAATTTCAATTGAGTATTGCAAGATGCGTAACATAATGAACTTATTATCATTAGTCATAAAGTGATTTATTTCGAAAACAGTATTTTCTTCGGGATTTTTATTAAGCTAACCTAACCTAATTTATTGCATTCTATAAGATGGCATTTCGTCGGTGAAACTGCAATACCGCGTAACTAGCTTTTTCCATACCTAAGGCTCAACTTGAAATGAAATAACAGTGAAAATACAATAACAGACAAATTAGACCCCATGGATAAAGCTAGTTACGCGGAATTGTAGTTTCACCAACGATTTCAAAAAATCCTGAAAAAAATACTGTTTCAATGGAAAATTATATAAGGTACTTACATTATAACTTATAAACTATGATAAACCAAGGTGTGCCATTACTATTTAGGTGAATGTGAGCGATATTTTTTTTGTATTTTATCGTTTAATGTAAGAAATTGTCTTTGACTTAATAGAGTTATGCTCCAAGTCTGGACACCCAGTGCTAGACTGAGTTTCTTTCCAGTATTTCTAAGTAACTATCACAACGACGTTTGAGCGCATTTCATTGAGGAACCGGGTAAAGAGAAGCACTGTAAGGTATTTGTATTTTGGGAACTTGCAATTTGGTGATTGGTACCAATTCTTATGTTTACGTTGCAATAGTCGTAATTCACGGCTGCACGTGCGAGCACCAATGAGACCTCATTAGGGCGCCATGGCAATGCGGGCCGTCTCCCATTGCATTATCTGTTTACTATAACTTGATTATATTTTTAAACAAAGTCAGACAATCATTGAAAATTAAATTATTGAAAATAGAAATTATAGAGGTTATATTGAACGTAGTTCGTGCAATAGTAGCTTCGTACCAAATTTCAAGGTTCTGAGTTCACGGGAAGTACCCTGTAGGTTTTGATTCCCTTGCGAGTGTCGAAAATGTGCGTTGTTTACTGATATAGACAGACAGACAAAAAAAATTATGCTTTTCGCAATTTTTCCTTTATCTGTGCTATAAGACCTTGCTTCGTACCAAATTTCAAGATTCTGAGTTCACGGGAAGTACCCTTTAGGTTTTGATTCCCTTGCGAGTTTCGAAAATATGCGGAAATTTGCGTCATAAACGGCTGTATCTTTTGATTGCGTTGGCTTAGAAGTTTGATTTTTTCACAGATCCAAGGGACAGTAAACTTGAGTATTTGATATAAATTTCAGCTTGATACCTCCACGCGATCCTGAGAAAAAGGGTCTTGACAGACAGACGGACGGACGGACGGACGGACAACAAAGTGATCCTATAAGGGTTCCGTTTTTTCCTTTTGAGGTACGGAACCCTAAAAAGAAGGTACGGATGCCTCAGGCCTGTGAAAACCAATGCCAGACTATTCCGCTTGTCCGCAATTACCGGTCAATCACTGCGCAGATGTTTTGATAGCACAAAGATGAGACCGAAAACATCGAATTTAAAGCTCAACCCCGTTCACCTTTAGTTTTGATCAAAACAACTAATAGTCATGAGCCGTCAATTAACTCCCAACCCCTGCACAATGCACATTTTGATTGGTGGGCAGCTGTCCGTGGCGGCAAAAAACTGCTTTCTAAAATTACTGCTATCAAACCGTAGACGTCCGACGTACACCCGTCTTACTGAGATCATAATCGGACACCACCGCAGGCCGTCTTGACGCATAAAATTTACGTTAACCTGCGTAATGGGCGACTGAGCCAGTTTTAGCTGCTGCTAGACGCTCGAGTCTCTGCTGCAATCATTTGCAAGAAGAACAAGGCGAATTCAATCATAGTTTTAAAATAGGTAGCCTAACATCGAAACTGTAACAAATAAAAGGTGAAGTAGTTAGATAAGTTGTAATAAATATTTACTTAAGTTTAGTATTATAATTATAATCGCTTTAAATAATCTTACCAGTACTGAATAAAGAACGGGCAAATTAATTATGTCATAGCGCGTAAAGACGTTTTAAAATAAACTGCTCGTAATACATATAATATGTAACTCGTTACTTCCGTATATTAAAATGAGGATGAAAATATGTACGTTCTGCATTACAATTAGGCTAGCAGCGGCACTTACCTAACATGTTTGAAGTCATCGACTAGAAACAATTTTGTTTTAGATAAAAGCTGCGAGGTTGACGGCGCAGTCGCAGCGAAGCTCGAGATAAGGAACTGTTTACACTGCTTGAGTCAATGTCCTCCTGCGCGCAGATAGGGAAAACCTTGGAGAAGCGCCTTAACAAGTCTTCCGCGTCAGCCGAGGGCCTTGTGCAGGCTGTTGACCACGAATCGTGCGTACGTGAACAATTTGTACCTACTAACACACACAAAGTCGAATGGCACGTGGATTATTGAAAGATAATCTTATTGCTACCACACCTTGACGCGCTAATGTAACTTGCGAGCGCTAAGTTAAGCAAGGCTGTGGCATTTTTCCTTATTCATAGACGATTTGTTGTTATGTGTCAACAGACTAAATCTAACCAACCCAAGACAAATTTAAAAGTTTAATTTACTTATATTTTATTTAGTAAGTAAGTAACCCAAGTCAACTATAATTAGAATTACATGTCATATTAAATTAACGAAAATTAAATTAAAGGATTTGTCACACTGGATGCGTTCTGCGGTCGCGGTCAGGTCAAATTGAACGCAGCTCTCATTATGTATGAACAACATTGTCGGTCTCTATATTATACATACCTACCTATTTGCGCGTGCGTGCGATCTGACCGCGCGAACCGCACGGTCAGATCGCATATCTATACAAAAATGTATACTTAGAGACCGACAGTGTTGTTCATACATAATGCGTACTGCGGTCAATTTGACCTGACCGCGACCGCAGAAAGCATTCAGTGTGACAAATCCTTAAGTTTTGTTATTCGACTAACCAAGACAGAACATCTTGGCGAAGAGAGAGACATATCAGGAGAGACCACACATAGGTAGGTACATAAAGTAGGAATGTTCAAGTAAGAAAATGAAAAGAAGAAGAACGAATTATTGTTTGGTTCGGTCTTAAAAAGATCGTGGTTTAACAACTATTCTATGATAGCGAAGCGTCTCTGTTCCATAACTCGCGCGCCCCTAGCTTCTGCCTCGTAAATAAATTGAGCCTGCATTAGTGGCAATTGTTCGCCATGCCGATGCCGACGAGTGCTGCATGTGCACGTCGCTAGACGGCCACCAATTACATTCAACGACGTCCCAATACGTTACGGTTTTGTTATTAAACGTATATCTAAAAATATCTACTATAGTCTGAAAGTAGAGCAAATCTGCTAAGGACTAAACGGCATTAAGCACGCGGCTAAGTGTTTGCGACTCAGGTACCGCACTACCGTCCTTTGTTTTGAACGTGATAGAAGTTATGGCGCAATCAAAGCCAATCCAAAAACAAATTAACCCTTTCGTGCTGGATTCTGATAAAGCTTGGCTTGGTCCTGGAACATATCTCACGAACCGAATCAGTTCACAGGTCATTGAGTCGAGGTTTAAAGTATTGCACGTTTGTTAATTTTCATAGCGAATTCGTATCAAAATGAAATATTACTTCACACACCACAAATAAGCGAGTTCGTGTGTAGGTACGGATCTAGATGCAAAGATTACCTATACTCTGAATATTACTATACTTACTTGTGGTTTAATAAGGTCCATTAATGCCAACATGTTATATAAGTTTGATTAATATCTGACTAAATGTGTTTGAACTACCCAGCTACCCCCTTAGATCATTTACCTAAACTGCGAACTCCAGGTACTCAAAAAATTTAGACGTGTTAGTACCTAACTAAATACTTTCTAAATTTTTCAAAGTAGGTAAGTCTATCTCATAACGAACTAATTTAAACCCGTGGATTGACTCCGTTTGTTTAAATTCCTATCCCGTGAGAATTTCGCATAATCCGTCTTTACTCCTTGTCTATTACATCACAAAGGAAAATAAATAAGAGCATTAGTGAGCTAGTCAGTGAAATCAGACTGAACTTTTTGTGGCTAAAAATTTTCACAAAATGATTCCAAAATATTTAGCCAGCGTTGGATAAATTTGACTGAACACTCATTTCACGTAATAATAGTAGATTTGTTTTTGTTTTGTGACGATTCCAATACATCTTGAATGAAGATTTCTATGAAAAATCTTTGCAGAGATGTTAAGTCTTACCCAACTACCAGCTAAATAATTCTGGATTCATTTTCTGATGACACTTTTTACATGAGTGGGTATCAAAAGTAAGAAGAACTTATCTCTGAAACAGTAGGTATTGCATTTAATTAACACTTTACAAATCGTAACTACAATTCCGAAATCCCCTGCTGAGCCCACCGAGCTTCCAAAGATAACCGAATCGCCAGAAAAAAACGAATCTCTACAAAAAAGAATTGCAGATACGCAAACCATTAACGTTTTTGTAAAATTAACTTTTTTCGATATAACGGGACCTGTCTAAATTATTGCGTGTAATCTTTTGTATATTTCTTTTGTTCTTTCTTGAAAAAAACTTTCCCACACTGACCTGGAGTAGGTGCCTGGTGGCTACATTTAAAGGTGACAAGAATTATTGCTCTAATTCTGCTGGTAAAAAGTTATCAATCCATTTTGATTGATCTAATCAGTCAGTGGATACCTATTCTAGTTGTTACATAAAGTAGATAACTTTGTTGGTGTAAGATCCTTTGTATGACGCGAAGTTGTTTGATCGACCTCCGAACCGCGCGGTCTCACGGCGTGCATATTATGTATTGTAAAGAATGCACAAGTCATAGTGGCACCTGTGTCCCGCACTATAGTACTAGCTACCTGCAAAAACGCTCGTGACATGAATATGGATGCAACTCCATTCCTAATCCACTATGTTCGGATTAAAGGTCGTTTAAATAGTTTGGACATAGTTCTAGTCGCAAAAACTCTGCATCAATCCTACTAATACTTATTATAGAGGTAACGCCACCAGAGTTGAGGCCACGCACACAACCACATCGCATGTAATGACAGCGGGATTTTAACGTTGTGTTGACGTTTAACGACAACACAACGTCAAAATCCCGCTGTCATTACATGAGATGTGGTTGTGTGCATGGCCTCAACTCTGGTGGCGTTACCTATACCTACGTGCGAAAAATACGTTTATAACGGAAAATACCAGCTCATGCTGGTGTTCTGGAGATCATAGCTTTTGCAAATTTAGGTACTTAAAGCGCACTCAGACAGCGAGCGGTCTGGAGTTCCGAGTTCCACTTTCAGAGTTCTGCGTTCTTTCAAATGTAATGCGATATCGCACACAGCAGGAGACTGGAACTCTCGAGCGGTCAAAACACAGAACTCTGAACGCCGAAGTCGGAAAGTTCTCCAGACCGCTCTCTGTCTGAGTGCGCTCTTAGTTTAAATTTTTTCGCCATAACAAAAGCATGCTGACCCAATTTTATGGAAAGGAAAAAAGTTAATCCGTAGGTAATATGAATCTACTTAATGTAGGTACCTATAATGAATCTTGTGTACCATACACTGCAAATACTGCAATTTACTAAACCCGGAGAAATAGTAGGTAAGTAGCCTGGTAAAAATCAGTTTTAAAAACGAAATCGAGTTGCTACCCTTTTGGGTTCACGCGAATAAACTTTATTAGGAAAGTGGGATAAAGGTTTGATACAAAAAATCTATATTGTGAAAGGTCGCCTTGTGTCGCTTGCATTCTGACAAAAACTATCGCGGACCCTCTCATTTGAGTTTTTTATGTTTGATAGCAGCGTAGGCGCAGGTAGACGAATATCTCGCAATCTGTATATTTTATAGCCCTGCATATTTCTTTCTTAAAATATTTTCTTTAAATTAACTTTGAAAAATAGTTATGTATGTATTATTAAAAATAAACTGCAAGCTATGTAGAGTAGACCGAATGTCGAGTAGCTAGATTGATAATATTTAGCGCAAGTGGAATATTTGCGGATAGGTAAAAAATTTAGAACTTGGTGAGTCGGTGAGCCAGATTAATATGATTTGTAATTATTGCAGAAGGTAATCAAATTACCAATACAATTTACCACCAAAAGCAGCAGTTAATATTTACTTAATCATGTAGTAGGTATCAATCACCGACTCAGCGATGATTTCTCAGAAAACTAGGTAAGCAGGTACCTACTTAAGCATTTGAAACCAAAAAAAAATTACAATCAATGTTTCTACTGTAGCTGTTATACCTACCGTAAAAAGTAAAACTGTAAAGTATTAGATTAGGGACATAATTATGTAGCTATAAATATATATTGTAATTACTATACTAAACGGGACTTATCACGCAATTAATATTTACCTCGACGTTTCGGCCACATTTCAGTTAACTCGTGACCACGGCTGCTGCAATGTTTCCGAAACGTCGAGGTAAATATTAATTGCGTGATAAGTCCCGTTTAGTATAGTAATTATGAGTGAAAATCACGAAAGTTTAAAACAGTAAATATATTTATGTTGTGTTGGTACTATACACAATGGACTTGATATTGCATTGCATTGATGTGCAACTGAATTGAAGCCGTTTTCCTGTAAGCACCTACTCCTGCCTGATAGCTGCTCGAAAATACTTAAGTAAGTCAATTGATATTAAATACCAATCCTGTTTTTAGCACGCTTTTTTTTATCTGTTGAAATTGCGTAATGACCCAGTCGGACTTTAATTTTAAAATTTATATTTTATTGTTCTCATTCCAATATCGAGTATGATCTTTAGTATGATGGATGTCTAAAGAAGTTCTTCGCTTTGCTTCGTTTTGTTTTATTTTAGATGGTTCAATTAAACAAGCAAGGTATTTTGTAAGGCCAGGGGGGTTACTACGAAATTCGAAGTTCGAAGTTCGGATCGTGTGGTCCCTCTCACTCTCGTAATAAATACCATTAGCGTGAGCGGAACGGCATGAAACGAAGTTCGAATTTCGCGCTTCGTAGTATAGGGCCAGAAACTTTTTGAAATCTCCGCGCAAAGTACTAAGTAATGTTGCCAGTATAAGAAAAAATCCACTACCGAATTGGATTAGTGATCGTTTTAAATATTGACTTAAATAGAATCATGCTGTCATTGCTGTGATTGTTGTTCAGTGTCACAATGACATGCATGACAATTGGTATCTATCTACCTACCTAAACTTCGATTCGATAAGTTTACTTACGCCGAGTAGTAACTTGATTTATGCTGTTTACTATTTAATTATAATCTACGTTGCACTACTTGCGGTCATATTTATTGATACAGTAGCCATGGAGTATACCAATAAGGCAATAATATAATATTGTCAAAGTTTTCTATTATATATTTACGTTTTTATTTTCAATTGAATTTTTCTCATTGCAGGATTTCCCGAAGCTTAAAAATGATAGATTATTAAGAGCAGCATCGGGAAAAGAAGTGGACAAGGTTCCTGTATGGGTAATGCGGCAGGCTGGGAGGTATTTGCCGGAGTTTCAGGAAGTGCGAGCAAAGCACGATTTTTTCACGGTCTGTCGGACGCCAGAGCTCGCGTGCGAAGTAACACTCCAGCCACTAAGGAGATACCAACTTGACGCATCAATTATCTTCAGCGACATACTTGTTATACCTCAAGCTCTGGGCATGACTGTGGAAATGCATGCTGGCGTGGTAGGTCAAAAATTTGTGTCGTCAAAATTAGTTTTTATTATAATTGTGCTGATGTCAAATTCACATTAAGGGTATATTTTCTAGGGTCCAGTTTTCCCGCAACCACTCAGTGGCCCATCAGAAATCGATCAGTTGCAAGAAGAAGGTGCTGTGTCCAGATTATTGTATGTGGGCAAAGCTATTACTCTGACGAGACACAAGATCGAGGGAAAAGTGCCATTAATTGGTTTCACTGGAGCCCCGGTAGTTATCATTATTAATTTAGTATTTTTTAGAGTTATATCTTTAAAGGTCAAGGATTTTTGTCAAGCAGATTAGCACATTTGTTTCTTGCAGCAATTTTACTGATGCTTTTAAAATCAAAAATTTGAGGTTATTATTAAATATGTGCCCAACTTAATATATTTTTTCACATTCATTTCAGTTCACATTAATGGGGTACATGATTGAAGGAGGAGGAAGTAAAACTATGTCCAAAACCAAAGAGTGGTTAGAGAAGTACCCGAAAGATGTTCATAAGCTGCTTAGTTTACTAACTAGAGTTATTATTGATTACTTGTTGATGCAGGTATGATATTCATATTTTAAATGTCCAATGTGTTGTGCAATCTTAAGCCACATGTTTGAATGAATGTGTGTGTGTTAGCTTTTGCCCGCAATTTTATTTGTGCAATCAACTCTTAAATGGACAGAATGTGCCTAATGCATTGTTTTAGAGGTCTAAAACCATTTTCGCATTATCATCATTCAAATGAACTTGGTTTGGGGTGCATCATTTGTTTCAAAGTCTATAATGGACATAGGTAAAAACATTATTTTTTTTTATAATATATTTAATTATGTATTAACACAATCTGCAGGCTGAAAGTGGAGCTCAACTACTCCAAGTATTTGAGTCAAGCGCTGATCATCTCACACGGGAACATTTCATTGAATTCTCAGCACCATACCTTAAAGATATCAGAAGTGGAGTGCAACAAAAATTAAAGGAGAAAAATTTAGAGGATGTTCCAATGGTGAGACATCAGTTCCTATTGTCTTCAACAACATTTTAAAAGATAATCTACCTCAGCAATTCTGAGTAAGAGCACAATATATATGGCAGTAATGAAAATTTAATTTACAGACAGTGTTTGCTAAAGGAGGCGGACACTCTTTAGATGTACAGGCCAAACTAGGGTATGAAACTTTGGGTCTCGACTGGACTGTAGACCCTATTGAAGCTCGGAAGATTGTTGGAGAAAACATCACATTACAAGGCAATCTGGATCCTCAAGACTTATATAAAACACCAGTATGTAGTCTGCATTATGAATACTATTTAGAATGTCCTGTATCAGTTGTATAATTATTGTTTTCGTTTTTGCAGGAAGAAATCAGGAAACTAACAATTGACATGGTGCAGAAATTTGGCAAGCACAGATATATTGCCAATTTGGGCCATGGAATAACTCCTCAGACCCCATTAGAGAGTATGACTGCTTTTACTGAGGCTGTTCATGAAGCAGTTTAAATGAACAATACCATATTCTTAAGTATGTAGTTGTTTTTTGTTACAATTGATTTGTTGGGAATAAATGGTATGTTTTTAATGAAGAATATTTTATTAAGAAATGTTATGTACACCACAGGACAAATAAATTACATGGAGTATGTTGTTTTGGAGTTCTGGCTAGTTGCAGGTATATCTTCATCATGACTTCCAACAGATTTCTTGACATACTGAAATGTTAAAAAAATGCTTAAGTATGTTGACAACTATTAATTGTACTCCATACCCCAGTATACCCCGGTAGGCGTACAATACCTCTTTGCTTAAGTCCAAACGTCACAGAGAGCATCTGTTCATGGACAGTCTCCTCTTCGCTGACGACGCTGCTTTTGTTGCCCACGACCAGGCTCAACTCCAGAGCCTTATGGACAAATTTGCCCAAGCGTGTGACTTCTTCTCAATGTCTATTAATGCCAAGAAGACTGTTGTTTTAGCGCAGGGCTGTTCAGAGCCTCCAGTGATCTTGCTTGACGGCGCTCCACTGGAGGTGGTTGGCAAGTTTTGTTACCTGTGCTCGCACGTGTCGAGCAATCTCTCGCTAGACGCAGAGATCGATGCCCGCATCGGCAAAGCGGCCACTACGTTCAGGAGACTTCGTACTAGAGCTTGGGAAAACAAGCACCTCACGTTAAAAACGAAGATGCTTGTTTACCAAGCCTGTGTCTTGAGCACACTTATGTACGGAGCGGAATCCTGGACGACGTATGCAAAACAAGAACGCCGACTGAACTCGTTCCACATGCGCTGCCTTCGAAGCATACTAGGCATCACGTGGAAAGATCGCACGACAAATGAGACCATCTTAGGGATGGCACAGCTGAATAGCATAACAGCCACACTTAAGCAGAGGCGACTGCGTTGGCTGGGGCATGTGCACCGCATGGAGCGGACTCGTTTGCCTAGGCAAATTTTGCTAGGACAGGTCGCAGACGCAAAAAGGTCCATAGGCCGACCCATGTTGCGCTTTAAAGACTGCGTCAAGCGTGACATGGTTGCTTTTAATATCCCTAGCAACCAATGGGAAGAGCTAGCCGAAAATCGTGGCAAGTGGCGACAACTTGTTCACAAAGGCCAATCAAAGCACGACGATGCCTGGTTTGAGTTGCTGAGGGAAAAACGCATAAAGCGCCACAACCGGACCACCAACCCTCGACCATCTGGGGCTGCGTACACTTTTCGCGAGTGCGGCCGAGGGATCCTATCCCGTATCGGTCTTTTTAGCCACGAGCGCAAGTGTCGCCAGGGTGCTACTTAAATCATCTGTCACAGATGTTAAGGCCTATTATACCCCAGTACCAATAAAGCAGAACAGTATAAACTTTTGCTTCGAATCTTTGATCAATTATAACTGAAGATACACATTGCCGAACAAAATTCCCTTCAAAAAATGTCCGAACTTTTTTATTTGTTTGCATAACAATTAAAATCATCACCTACACAGAAATTTGAACCTAATCTTTACTTCATTACAGTCGAATTTCGGTTGACACTTGACAGCTAAACTTGACAATTTCACGCAACGTACTGAGAAAAAAGAAGGCCACTTTTATCAAAGTGGCGCTCATTTGGCTCTGACATTTTCGGGCGCGCGACTGTGGATCTACAGTTATAATTGATCAAAGCTTCGAATATTTGAAGTAAAAATGCTTCATATTAATATTATCAAATACATAGACGCAACAAGTTTCAAGCAAATAGACGTCGAGTTGCGGAAAACAGCCCGCTATTACCTACAATACAATCTCATGTGACGCATTTGCTTCAAATATTAGAAGTAAAAGCTAGGACTTTTAAATAATTTCATTTCATTTCACTTTTCTTCAGTCATACAGTTGGAAACATTGATAGTAACATAATGCTACCAAACTTTTACTCTAGCAATACAAGGTGAAATTTTAAATGTGACATGGTAAACGTCCTTGTGCTCGACACTGACCCAATACATGGCACCTTCAATCTTATGTCATAGTAAGAGAGGTGAAGAGATGACAGATGGGTGTCATCTACTGGGCGTTGAGGTGTTGAGCATTGGTATGTTAACCTTACAAAATTACTATTTCTAGCTCTGTTAAAACTGGACAATAATTATGTATCAACTCAAATGTTTTAATTAGTCTTATTTAATTTGAGATGTCCGGAGTGGTGATTTTATGTCAACAATTATGAATTTATGAACATCTTAAATTTTATCAGACTAATTTTAACAATTGAATTGATACATAAATTATGCATGTGACACATTATGTGTCATATTTAAAACTTCACCTTGTATACACACAATTCATTATATAGGATGTCCCATAACTGAAACGTCAAATGTAAGGGGGAGGTTGGCAGGCAGGCTAACTGGTAACACTTTTACTATGGTCATTTGGTCTACGTTTGGTAGGTGATCTGCCCACCTACCTCTCCCTAGGTGTATAAAGACTATATTATGACTTTTATGACTAAAACAATGTCCCACCTGAGGATTAACTTGGATCTGCTCATCCATTTCCTGGATGTACTGGTGCAGTTTAGTGCATGCCGCCATTTGTTGCTCCAACACGCACAGGGTTTCAGGAGACGCATACTTCTCCGGACTGTCCAGAAATACCACCATACCATCCTTTTGGTTTATCATGGCGTATATTTCGCCTTCCTCTATCTAAAACGGTAAATATGTAATATACACATTAATGGCAATTGGAAATGAAAAAGTTACTTAATAGTAATTTGCTAAGCTCAATGCTTACTCTGTATTAAAGGAGGGTTTGACTGTGTGTATTTTTTGATTATTGATGTCAATTACAATTGGAGGTAAAATACAATTTAATTTAAATAGAAAATAAGACACATTTGCGTCTTATTTATTCAGATAAAGCAAAATAATTAACAAGAAATTCAAGTAAAGGAAAGTAAAATCAAGCTATAATTTCTTTAGACGCCTGGCCAACTTTGGACCCATTTAACCCTTAAAAAGGTAGAGCCGATTTACCGACCACATGCAATTGCTTTGGAAATTCAACCTTATTGTTTTTATGATATGTCACAATATCCATTGTAATTATTGAAAATACGACTAGCTTTCAAAATATACTTTATTATGTATGCTTTTGATTCTGTGGTAGTGTACTCCAATAAATAGGGCCTTATTAACGCATTCACTGCCACCTGACTTCCACAGGTGCCACCGACGCACATGTGCGTTCAAAATGTATGAATAATTATGACAGCGGCACTGAGCGTAGTCCCGAAAACGCATATATGCGTCGGCGGCAGTGAATGCGTTAAGAGTTAAATAAATCTTAATTTTGCTATCTCGGAGTCGCTAATTTCATGTTTATAGGAAAGAAGTCTTTTATTTCTTACGCTGTGTATAGTGTGTATGTATGTATTCCCAATCTTTTATGGACTACCGCCGCTTTTACAAGAAAAAAAATCTAACACCTCCCTTTACGTATTAGCAAATTACCAATTTTATATTTTTATCTATTAATCACAAATTAACAATTATTTGGACCCGTTACCGCCCCCGCGAAAAACTCCAGCGCTACCGCCCCCTTTGGGAACCTATGGATGACCCATTAACTAACATTTTTAAAATTACATTACCATGTTGAGTATGTAGCTCTCTGCTTGCGCTGGCCCTGCAAGCTGTACTCTCGAAGCGACGTCACTCAGAGAAAGAGTTAAGAATGTTTTTGTCAGCCTCTGAATATTCTTTTTGTACATTGAGTTTAATACCTAGAATAAAGCAAAAAAAAAGTCATTCACAATATTTAGACAAATTACACAAGCACAACACCCTGTAAAAAATTGGTCTAACGCGCGTACTGCATTACAATTGTTATATGTAAATGCTTAGAAAAAAAATCTCAGACAGAACCTTAAAAATAAAGATCATTATGTTTCAAGTTCTTGGAAGATATGTGGTTATTGTACGACACCGTATTTGTCGACCCGGAATGGACGACAAAAATACCCGACCTGATAATTCAAAACTTTGTAGCAAGTACATGGGTTTGAATTATAAGGTTGTACATTATTGTTATTTATTCTAGGTCTTATTTTAACCGCACCCCTTGAAAAATCTAATTAATTAAGACAGACAGTAGAGGCGCAGGACCTTAATTTGGTGTAGGCAAGATATATTTTGTGAAGCCCTATGATGGCGCACCACACATCAGATAACGGATTTTTAAATGAGCAAAAACCCTCAGAGCGCTAGGCCGAAGGCAGTGGTCCACGTCGCCAACTCCTGCCACCTCTGGGCATTACCAATTTTCGTCGAATTCTAGATCAGAGTACAGTGTAATATAAATCAGTAAGATCTTTAGTATTAAGTTTATGATCTTTAATCAACTTACACATAATATACACATACTACGAGTATACTTACATTTGTATCATCGTCGAAAATGGATATAAATTTGATGGGATCCAATCTGGTGGCATAAAATTTTTACGCATAACTCACTTTTCTCAAAAACCATTAATTACTCAGGAATTTTGAAGTGGTTATCCTATAGGACTTAATGGTTTTTGATAAAAAAAAAGAGTTATGAGAAATGATGAATTATGCGTAAAAAACTTGTGCGATCCAACAGTGAACAAAGTTTGATAAGTTTGTTCCTCACGACATTCTAAGCTATTAACAGCGTATAGACTTTCTAAGTTTTCCCTGAAATTATTAATGCACTTACTTGGTTAACAATCCCCATATTCTTGTCCCTCACAAAAGAGTCGCGATGCTTTATGGCCGCATGTTGGGAAGTCGCCAGTTCGTGGTAAGCCATGGACAATGGTTTTAGGAATCTGCTTACAACTTGAGATGTGTATTTTGGCATAGGTAGGATCTAGAATTTCAAACAATACACAATATTTTTATGAATTGTCTCATCAGAGTTAGGTACAGTTATAATGTAAGTACCATAGTACAGTAGCAGTAAGTAGCAGGTAAGAACTTAATCAATAATCATTGTAGTGTCATCAACCCAACATACTTAAATAGCAGTCAATCTGATTCTCGAGAAAAGGTTGAGAATATTGCACCACCAACAAGTTCAAGTTAAATTATAAGATTTGCTATAAAATTGTGTTGCAATTAATTTGGTAATGGCACATAAATATACATAATGGTTCTAGCTACTCAATTATTGCATTTAAAATGTAAATAGTGTGCTTTATCTACAACTGGTTGTAAAAGAAAACAATGAACATATTCTTCCAGGCATAGTGGATAATTATTATAGCAACCACATAAATCTACACAAAGATTTGACGTTGCTCCCTTTACAATATGGTAGAAAATTAATTGAATTTGTTTAAAAAATGAATCACTTTTAAATTAATCCTGCATAGGTAAAACAATAAAACACAGTGATTAATTTTGCTGTAGCGTATTTAAATAGACGGAGCCTGGAAAAGGGTTAATAAGCTCCTAATATTTTGTCATATCCATACCCCGGGACTTTCGGGGCACGGATGATTGACATTAGCCAAAGATTAGTAGGTATTGAGTTATAAAACAGAGTGCACACTAGCTAGTTTCTACCTAATGAATAATTAATCAATTAGAAAAAAATACATGATATTTAAAACGCAAAAAAATATTAAATTTTCGTAAGATGAAATTGTTTCAATCTTAATCAAATTAAGTTTGAAAAGATTAAATCCTTCAAGATTGAGCTTTAATATTTTTTGGCTATAGCACACTAAACATCATGAACGAAATTGTTACAAGGCAATGAAGTAGAACTGCGATCGCAAACACAACGTGCAACAATTGATTTCTTTAAGAAATTTAAATATGCACCTATTACAACTGCCAAGCCAACGTAGAAAGATCATTCAGTGGGTTAAAACAAAATTTACAGCAAGACGTCGCTGCTTAACTGTTCCAAATTTAGAAAAGATATTAATAATTTATTTTGAAAACGATATCAACTACTAAATTTACTGCAGGGGTATGGTCATTGGTCATTTCAATCAATTTCTTCAGTCTGCATATTATTATGAGCAGAGCTCAGCGGGGTTGAGCTGTTTTCAGAGTTTGCATAACATAGACATGCCTTGTCATTCAATTGTATACATATGTGGTGTAATTTAATAACTAAAGAAATTATTTTATTTAGGCTGCCTTTCCGCTACGATCTTAAAACAAATGAATTTTATAGTAAGTTTTTTTAGCAAACGTCTTTAAATAATATGTATATCCATATGATACTATTAAAGTTAATAAAGTGATGTGATATGATATCAAACCTATTTAGATAGGCAATAAATCTGTTTAAGGATGCCATATTCAACTGAGTGAAATATCATGACAACGCCATTTCATTATTCTATTATTCTGTTGTGTTATTTTGTAAGCAGCCTCTCAATTTGAAGTAAGCGAATAAATAATTAATAATATAATTAAAAGAAAGCTTATTCCGATTTTAAGTATGCCGAAAATTAAAGCAACAAGTCCTAAAGTGGAATCTATATTAATATCTACACTTGACATAAGTGACGTCAAAATGGCTCACACCCACCCCTGCCAAACTCTGATTATGAGTGATCATGAGGCTGTAGTTACGCCGAAATATCAGGCTTTTTATAGCTAATTGTGATTGATGCCCATAATGAACATGTCTAGCGTAATTAACCATGAATAGTTTAAAACAATTAAAGAAAACAATAAAATAATATTTCTTTTTAGTAAGAATTTACCTTTCCATGTAATATGAGTGAGACCAGAATGTATTTCTTGTATGCCTCAAGCATAATATGGGACACAACCATTGCAGGAACTGTGACTACTACTTCAAAGAAATAGAGAGCTCTTTCATAATTCTTCATTGCAGTGTATATCATTCCTCCATAGTAATAGTACAGGAGAAAATGTTTAGAATCATTGTTTCCACCCAACTGTAAAATAAAACACAGCCATAAATTATCTTATCATACTGTCATGATTTTCTATTAAGTAGGATTACATTCATAGTGAAAATAAATTAAATATACATAGCAAATTTGAACATAAAACTACCGTGATACTCACTCATAGTGGAAAAATACAAATAACTCACATCTAAGATCGAGTTTAGTTGAACATGTTTTGGGCTAATCCGTGGCCCTTCTTCTCGGAGCCACACGTTGCGGCGGATGACAAACGCGCACTAACGCGACATGCGCGGCATGCGACGAAGAAGAATCCGAGAAGAAGGGCTATGGATTAGCCCAAAACATCTAGAGCTAAACTTGATCTTATGAGTTATCTGTATTTATTCCCTACATAGCAAATTTAAAAAGCAGACTCATAGACACTCACAGGGAAACACACAAACATCATAAGCAAGGGTTGGAAAACCACCATCAATTTAAAAACCTATCCCTGTTTCATGCAATTAAGACTTCTTTGCAATAATACTGTAATATTATTACAATACGCTGACAGCAACACCCATAGATTATAAATGAACTGTTTTAACTCATAAATTGTAGTTGTTATTATTATTATTTATTCTCAAAAAGGTACATAGTTCTAGTTACATCACTAATTTCGCCAAACTATAATGTTTATTGGCGAATACTACGCTCACTTCAACATCAGCTGTACCCTGCTTAATTAAAAAACTAAACTATTTATATTATAGGTACATACATTATAATACATACAACCCCGAGCCATGAACCATGCACACATGAGCCCCGGACCGCATGCCATACAATTCTTGTTTCATACTTATACTATCATGCCTATTTTCATTCTACAACTACACTAATCTAACCAGGCAATCCATATCAATTTTAGTTTTGCGAATCAAAATTTTCTAGCAAAAGCTTTTTTAATTTATTCTTAAACATTTGCAGACTATTACATTCACTTTCCGGAAAAATATTATTGAACAATCTTGGAGTGACATACATTCTCGTTCTTTTACCATAATAATTGTTAGCTTTAGGTTCAACATACATGTGACGCGACGTGTCTCTCAGGTTACATACATATTAGATATTATATTGAAGGAAACGCCTTTATTATGGTATGATGTAATTATTACAGACAGGAGATCTCTCCTAGTTTACGTTAGAAGCTATAATAATAATAAATATTAGGGGACAATCTTACACAAATCAACCTAATCCCAAACTAAGCAAAGCTTGGACTATAGGTACTAGACGATGATAAACATACTTATTTAGATAAATAAATACTTAAATACATAGAAAACATCCATAACTCGGGAACAAATATTTGTGCTCATCACACAAATAAATGCCCTTACCGGGATTCAAACCCAGGACCTCTTGCTTCGTAGGTTGCTATGATATCAACATTTTTTATTAGACCTTTAGCTCTAGTTACAGCCGCCTGAGGGCGCCGCGTTTCATTGCACGCATTATATTACAACAGTTATGTACTCAAAAGTAAAATGAAAGGCATTTTTCCCACCCTTGATCATAAAGTTAAATAAAAGTTTGTAATAAATGAATCACCTCTGAACCAATTCCAGTGACATCTGTGTCCAAGAATTCAATAGCTGGCTTCATGCATTTGGACAGCAAACAGAGCTGGCACAAGTCCGCATGTATGGATGTCAGCTGAGAGTCAAAGAGTTGGATTTTTCTGATGGCTTTCTTCAGAGTTTCAATTCCTTTGATGGCTTGTTTCAGGTCAACAAGATGATCTGTTAACAAGTGACAAAGGTCTGCATCTGAAAGATGAAATCAGTAATTAGTTGTTAGTTTGACACATTGACTTTGGTATATGGCCATAATTGAGTTGAATTAAACTTTAACCCGTCGCACAACCAACAACTTTTTTGGGTAATTTTAAGGGTTCCGTACCCAAAGTGTAAAAACGGAAACCCTATTACTGAGGCTCCGCTGTCCGTCCGTCTGTCCGTCTGTCACCAGGCTGTATCTCGGGATCCGTGATAGCTAGAGAGTTGGAATTTTCACAGATGATGTATTTCGGTTGCCGCTATAACAACAAATACTAAAAAATGGAATAAAATAAATATTTAAGAGGGCTCCCATACAACAAACATGATTTTTTTGCTTGTTTTTGCTCGATGTTGATAACGGCAATAGGTAGACACTTGAAATATTCACAGAATATTTAATTATATATTAACTTTAAAAATAAATCATAAAATTAAAATAAAAAAAATATTTAAGGGGGCTCCCATACAACAAACGTGATTATTATAGATAATTGTACGGAACCCTTCGTGCGCGAGTCCGACTCGCACTTGGCCGGTTTTTCTAAGTACCCTATGTTAAAAGGTGATTGAAACTAGTAACAAAAATTAGCAAATCATAAACAGTTAGTTACGCGCCACTGTGGCGCGCGGGACGGTCAACTGGTTAATTTGGTTTGGCACAAGTAAATAGGTTGTCTTAGTCTAGTAAGGGTACAATTTGACAGTGAAATCAAGCCCAAATTTAGAGGTCTGGAGGCCTCTGGGCATAAAAGGAGTGGAGCCCCCTTGGCCACAAATTATTTTCCAAATAATATGCAAATAATTACTCAATGGAATTTTAAAGATTTTCTTTTCAAAGTCTCTATTGTGGGGGGCCCTCTAATGTGGAGGCCCCAGGGCTGTGGCCCCGGATGCCCTCCCCTAAATCTGGCCCTGAGTGAAATTTTAATAGCTGGTAAGAATCTAGAAAATATTTAGGTAATTATGTAGTTAACTTGATATTGCAATTAACAAATCAGCAACATACAAAATCATTACATGGTATTATTGTAGCAAAATTACAACTACTATACAGTAAGTATAGCACTAAGCATAAGTTATAAAAATGTAGCCCCGCATTCAACATATTAAGTTGCTGTGTTGTTTTAACAGTTTCTTCTATGTTGATTAACCTTTTAAATGCCACACATCGTTTTTGTTAGGAACAAAATTGATTCTTTTGCGGATGCAGGTAGGTTTAATTTTGTATTAGCATACTGTTGTCTATATCCGACACTGGCGGTCAAAGGGTTAACTTACATAACTCACAGATAGAGGGACTCCCACTGGGGAACCAACTCTACATGCCATGGATCACACATAAAACAAAAAAAAAATTAACTTACATAGATCTGGTGCAAACCGCACTTGTTCACCATTGCAGTTGTTGATAAAATCATGGATCTGTTGAAACATAGTAGTTCTGTCTACATCATTTGTACCCTGAAAAAGGAAAGTGAAAAATTAGAATTCAACACTTTATTTTTTTATAAAGCCAGATCGTCTAACCTCAAATGTATACCTGAAAAGACCATTAATCCCTGTAAAGATTTGAACAAGAAGAACAAGGAGATCTCTAATTTAAAGTAACAGTTGCTTTTGCTTACCGGTGGTAAAGAAAATTTGGCAACAAGAACCGCAAGAACACCTAGAGAGTGTTGCTGGATGTCCAGTGTTTCCAAAACAGTGGTGAGGTGCGCACTGTTCCTCTGCAGGACCTCATCTGACTTCCCGATTATATCACATAGCTCGCGAAAGTTACCTGAGTAATTAAAACAGAGTTATGTGCAATCAAACAGTTATAATAATAAAAATGTACAAAAACATGTACAAAAACTAGACCAGAGCGGCCCACATTCCCCAGCCCACAGAACTACAGTCTCAAATGAGTTTTATATTAGACTTATTATAGTCCGATAAGCTCGTGCGCGACCCTCCGCGGAACCCTGTCGCAGTCAGCATTTGCCGCACTTATTAAAAATAGTCTTGTTACGGACAGCAGAAGCTCCGTGCGACAGGGTTCCGCCGAGCGCCGCGCACGATCTTGTCAAGGTATAGTATTAGGGTAAGAAAGGTATGAAATAATGCAGTAACACACTACCCTTCACGTAGGCAACAAAAGTTAGTGCACTACGGTTACTGAAATTAAACGAGCGCCCTGATTAGAACTCAGGTACCTACGATACTAAACATATTTATATAGAATATTGTAGAGCATATTCCACCTACCTGATGCAGACATGGCTCTCACATTATTAACAAATTGTTCCAGTGGCGAAGCCATTTTAGAAAGTTTTTGAAGCTACTGAGTTGCGTTAACTTTTTATTGCCTTTTGATCACTTAACATTCAATTAAAAGCCGAACACTTAAAAATAAAAACAATTCCGTCCGTTCTTTCTCTGGTTTGGTTCGGTCGGTGTCGTCGGTCGCACAAACTGTGTTGCCAGTTATAATTTAAAAAAGTTGGGAAAATAATACCTACGCAAATAAACGAGATCATACAAAAACAGGGGAAGCTGAACTTAGCTTACTCGCTTGCATGCCTGCCTACTCTTTTTTCTGTTGCCCTGTCACAATTGACAGAATTTAAAAGATACCAAAGGTTAACTGAAAGAGACCCCTTTAAGGGATAACCTCACCTTTGTATATATACCTATATGTTTCTCTAGTAAACTGTTAATTTCATGTTTTTATAATCGTGAATAAAGAGTTCTATAAACATAAACACCTTCAAACATTTAAGAAAGATAGTAATTTAGCATAGATTGACTTTTTATTTTTGTCTGAAAAACAGAGGTCACACACAATTTACAATTGTGAAGAAAAAGTTAGCTAAAAACTTTTTTTACGTGGACACTATTTCGTCGTACATTTCTTCGCTATTTATTTGTTGTGGGTACGTATCAAAATATATAAAGTTTAAAACAAATAATGGACGAAATACAAAATGTTCATAATACATACTAAAATTTTCTATGAAACTATTGATTAAACGAATTTTTTTAATCGTGTAATCTACAGATTGGTTTAGGTTTAGGTTATAGGTTAGGTTTATTTTATGAAAATCCTGTAAAGTTGAGAATTTCCAAGAAAATTACATTATATCAAATGACCATTATGTATTTCGTCCATTATTTGTTTTAGACTTTATATATTTTGATACGTACCCATTTGTTGTACAAGATTCGTAAAATTAACTGAAATCATAGATTTAGAAAGAAAGTTTGTAAGAGAAAATACAGTAGATAATCGCTAAATACCAATAGAACAGCAAACGTCAGCCAAAAACAGTGAAACTCATAGACCTCTATACCTTCCCTCAGTGGTGAAACTCCTGTAAAATCAGAAGACCTGGCAACACTACATCAACGTCAAGAAACGTCAAAACTAATCTAATAGCACAATAGCACCCCTTCAGTGAACTAGTCATATTTTTTTTCTATTAGATTGAACAGGCCAAGGTTGTGATAGATCTTACCGCTTACCGCCTTAACATTTACATTATTTATATGTGGATATCGATTGTATAGGTCATATTTAAGCAGTAAATGTTACACTGAAACACAATATTTAGAATGAATAAAATTCCTTCCTACACTATCCAAATAGAAATATTGTAAAGGCCACAACAAGCCCGGAGCGCGGGGCGCCGACGGAGCGTGCCCAGCGCGGTTTATCTATCTGTCTAATCTAATACCTTTAAATGTTCGAGAGTGATCCTTCTGTACGTTAGTACTATTAGTTATTCTGTGCCGCTAGGCCATCACAGCTTTTTATTGCCACTAGGTGTTATTATATTATTATAAATCAATATTATTATGGTGAGCCGATTCTATTTAAGCGTTAATATTCAACGCTCAAAAATACTATTAACGACTACAAGTGTCACTGTCAAATTGACATTTGTTATCATTACATTGTTTGTTACCATTCTGTAGCTAATTTAAATAAATAATGTGCGGTGCGATTCAATGTTTTGAAACTTTCTCTCCACGTAATTAACGGCTGAATTCACAAAAAAAAATCGACGTTTCGACGAGTTAATTAAATTGTTTTTCAAGGAAAAATAGATCGTCGACGCTCGGCTATGTCTACCACTGAAGATTCGTTCAAAGAAAACTTAGTAAATTCATTAACACAGCAATTGAGCGAGTTTGAATTATTAAAAGCTATGTACGATGATGAAATTGTTCTAACTGATAATAGAGCACTTGAAGATATTACCAATTTTGTAGAGAGTACGTTGGAATCTGAATACACGCCTAGTCACTTAGACTTTGTTTTAAACCTCAATGTGGAGGGTTTAAAATTGGAGATTAGTGTGAACCTGCCCAGCTTTTACCCAAGCGAAGAGCCCGATTTATATGTGAGGTGTAACCAGTTAAATCGTCATCAAGAAACTAGCCTTAATACAGAATTATCCCAGTACATAAAGAACAACTTTGTGGAAGAAGTTTGCATATACTCTGCAGTGTCATGGCTACAAGACAATGTAGCAAAATTTAGTGAACAGAAAGTTAGCAAATCAGACAATTTAGAAATCTCTGCTGCATCGAAAAGTCCTACCACTGAAAAATTTGTCAGGCTGTGGATATATTCACATCATATATACAATAAAAGGAAAAGAGATGAAATAGAATCAAGAGCAAAAGATTTAAAATTAACTGGTTTTTGCTTACCTGGAAAACCTGGGATAATATGTATTGAAGGCCCAGACAGTGATTGTAAAGAATGGTGGTCAATAATCAAATCTATGACCTGGAAGAAAATTGCTATAAAAACTACAGAAACATTCAATATTTCTGAACAAGCCAATGAACAAAAGTTTAGTAAATTTGAGGAAATTCATTTTCCTAATTCAGCAGCTCGTAATAAGCATGCGGACATGAGTGGACTTTCTAAATATATGGAAGAACATGGGTTAATGGAAATCTTCAAAGATTTGTTTGGTCTAAGTGATGTTTGACAGTTTTTTTTTTATTTCCTGAATAGCTTGGTGTTCTGTTCTGCTAGTCACTATGAAATTCATACTAGAGTATAACTATCCCTTCTTTACACTGTTTATATTGATGCTTAAAAGGAGAAATTATTTAAGCTACTTGTTCTAAAAAAGAATTTGAACTCAAAATGTATTTACATAGTGTATTTACTTTATTTAGTGCAAAATGTTGCTTAGATAATTTCTCCATTCAAATGTTGATATGGTCTAATATGACTACACTATAATATAATATGAAACTGAATATGACTATTGCTATTGTTGATTTGATAACATATTCAGACTATTTTTTTAAAGCATTTTTATTTTCTACAGAATAATAATGAGCTGAATAAGAAAGTACATAAGTAATTATTTATTAACTTTGTAAAACATCTCAATCATGCCAAAATTTGGTTTGATTACCTGCTCAATGTCTAAATACCTAACTACTTGCTATCTATGAAATAACCTAAGATTATTTATGCACTAGATGGAGCATAGGCGGCATGAAAACGTCCCATAAAAATATAAGCCAAAGTTGGCTTATATGTCAATTGCGTCATTCCGAATGACAGGGTTGCCAATAGTAATATGCTAAAATCCCCAAACGCATTGTCGAAATTCCCCACGGGTGGGGAATGAAAAATTATGTGGGCCGAGTGACTTAGTTTCGAGCTGTTGCGAATAGTGAATTGTAGGAAATTAATCAAGACTAGCAGAAATTTGATGTCAAATGTCGCGTATTTGTGTTCATACTTAAAATCCCCTCATTTTCCCAGAATTGAAGCTCTCCCCACACATTCGCCAATCAGCTTCGCTTTCCCCGCAGTTTTGCCGCACACATTGGCAACACTCATTTGTCATTTTCCCTTCAGTCTGCATTGTGACAGCGCGAGAAACGTTATAGAAATGACTAAATGTGTAATAAATAAATGTAATGTAACCGTGTTTCATTATTATTTTTGGAAATAAATTCTTTTTCACCACTCAAGCTCTGAAAGTAGGTTGCATTCAGCTTGAAATCCGCGATATAAATTCGATTTACATCCTTAGGGATGTAAGTAAATTTGAAAATCGAATGGTGCTTCTTTGTATTCACGAACCCCGTGGCCGCGTGCTGCGCCACGCCGCGCGCGCGCCGCCCTTGCGCTGCTGCACGTGCAGCTGCAGCGCCTCGCCGCCTGCGCACCGAGCTCAGCAAGGTGTGCAGGCGGCCGCGGCGACGTGACGCCGGTGCCGGCGCGACGCGCTCTCTTACAAATGGCGTTGTCGCTAACTCTGGCAACATTACATTTAATTTTAGAATTGTATTTTTTTAAATATATTTTGTCCTATTGACAACTTCAGTCATTAAAAAGATTTAACTGAGAAACATCGTTTCATTACATTTTTGGTGTCAGAAGTGAAGAATTTTAAAATGTTTACAAGAAGTAAGGCTAAGAAGCAGTGCAGTGAACCAAGTGATAAAAAAAATGAATCTACGAATTCGTCATCGTCTACAATCCAAGCTCGCATCCTCGCCGCAGAGGCAGAGCATCTGCGACGCGTCACAGATTTGGAGAATGCCGGACGTGAGCGAGCTCTTGTCGCGGAGCGCGAGGAACGCGAGCGCGCCCTGGTTGCGGAGCGCGAGGAACGCGAGCGCGCCCTGGTTGCGGAGCGCGAGGAACGCGAGCGCGCTCTGGCCGCGGAGCGCGAGGAACGCGAGCGCGCGCTCGTCGCAGAGCGAGCCGTAGCGGAGGCAGAGCACCGCGCCAGAATTGCTGCATTAGAGGCAGAGGCCAGTGGCAGCCGGCGTTCTAGTTTCCGGTCAGTTGTCGGTGAGTGGTTAGATCGTAACGAACGTACCATCGCTAATCAGATTCCCTTCCATGCCACAACGTCGCAAGACCAAACGACGTCGCACGCATCCGTCACCTTACCCGTGCCTTCAGAGCCATACACGGACGTGATGGTTGCGGCGCCCTAAGACGTCGCCTTGTCTGCGCTACAGCAACGCGAACTGGAATTTCACCTGCATCAGACTCACAACCTATGTGACAGCACTTCACTGCCCGACGTAAGCACAGCCTTGCCTCAATCGTTACCTACAGTTATTAATTGTTTGCCTTATGTGTACAGTGCACCCAAAGTAACGACGGCGCCCAGAGGTGGCACACTCCCTGTCACCGCGCAAGCCTTGACCGCTGGAGGCGCGTGTGTGCATTCACACGCCAACGGCGCTGGCATGCACCCTGCCACCGTGCCACATTCAGCCCCCGGAGGGCTGCGTACGGAAGTGCATGACCGCGAGCGGATGCCTACCAACCCAGCTGCTCAAGATACACTAAACAATCACTGTCAGTTAGGTACACAACCACACATGTTCAAATGTTGTAACATTAATAAGAATAATAGTCCTAATTTAGACACTATACGCCTTGCTGAAGCGATCGCCGAGGTTGCAGCCTCCGGAGCGTCGCGGGCCCCTAGGGTGAGTGTCCCTTTACCTTTCTTCGACGGTCAGGCGACGGATTGGCTTATTTTTAAAAGAATGTATCAAAATACCAGTTCGTCGTACTCGCCAACGGAGAACTTAATTAGAATTGGATCAGCTTTAAGAGGAGCGGCACGTAACGCTGTAGCAGTTTTATTAGCAGCCGCTTGCGATCCTCTTGAAGTTATGCGAGCCCTAGAGGTTGAGTTTGCCAGGCCGGAACGCATTATTTTAGCAGAACTATCTGCTGTTCGTGCTTTGCCTAAGATATCCAACCTCGAGAGCTCGACAGAAATTAACGCCTTCGCGTGTAGAGTTCGTCATTGCGTCGAGGTAGTTCGGTTGCTCAATGTACCAGAGTACATGGCCTCACCCGAACTAACAAACGAAATCGTAGGGAAACTAACTATTTCGTTACGATCTCGTTGGACGGACTTTGCATACGTTAGAGAGCCATTAAAAGTTTTCAGATTAGAGTTGTTGTCGGAATTCCTTGTGCATGAGGCCAATTTGAAATCAAAATATGATTTTGTGCACGAGCCTGCCAAACGTGACACGAATGTCAAATCCGTTAGGTGTCATGTCACTACGGAATTCAAACCGGCCAACTCTCGTGCAACCATAGAGTCACCGTTGCCTATAAAAAAAGTTTGCCTATTCTGTAGTAAAATAGGTCATTTAGTAATCGATTGCAAAGACTTTCAAACTATTTCCATAGATGACAGATGGGAGTGGGTAACTTCAAAAAAGGTATGCCATAAATGTCTTACTAAAGGCACCCACTTTTATCGCAAATGTAAGAAGTTTAGTTGCGAAAACGAAAATTGTCGTAACAAGGGAAGTCATCATTCATTACTTCATAAGGAACCAACGCAAACTGTCAACGCACTTCATCATGCGGACGTAGTTAGCGCTGAGGCTGCCAATAACGACCTTACTGCCATCGTTACCCACAGCGTTACTCCATCCGTGTCACGACGTCCACTTCTAAAAGTGCTGCCAGTTAGTGTCTCCGGTCCCAAAGGGACGGTAAAGACTTACGCCTTACTGGATGATGGTTCCACAGTTACCCTGGTTGACTCTTCTGTGGCAAACGCCGTTGGTGCCACCGGAAAGCGAACTTTACTTCGAGTAAACGGGGTTGGAGGTATGTCTCAAGAATCCGAGGCAACCTTTGTATCCCTTGAGATCCAAGGTCGTCGTAACTCATCCATTTTCACGTTGCAGAACGTTCGTTCAATTTCAAATCTTAATCTGTCTACTCAGACAATTAAATCAGACGATTTGCGTTCTTTCGATTATTTAACCGACTTAGTTGATGAGGTGAGCTATGATGACGCAAAGCCAATGCTGTTGATAGGGATTGACAACTGGCACCTAACAGTGCCCTGTTCCGTTAGACGAGGTAGTCAATCCCAACCCGTGGCAGCATTGACTTCGCTTGGTTGGGTCCTTTTTGGATTTACGAAGTCTAAGTCTTCTCCCGTAGAATTTGTCAATCACTGCAGTGTCATTAATGAGACTGATTCATTAGACCACCAATTGAAAGAGTATTTTCGTGTGGACTCTATCGGCATTTCTAAAAAAGAATATATGTCCGAGAATGATAAGCGAGCAGTTGCTATTTTGGACAAAACAACTTCCCGACTACCTTCCGGAAGATTTGAAACTGGGTTATTATGGCGCGCTAATATTAATAACGTGCCTGAGAGCCGCAATCTTGCTCACTCTCGCTTTATCAGTCTCGAGAATAAAATGAAAAAGGACAAGGTTTATGCTGACGCTTACCGTGACTACATCAATTCCATAATCCAAAAGGGATACGCAGAACCATGTTACGAGCGGTCAAAGTCCAGCATA
This sequence comes from Archips xylosteana, assembly GCA_947563465.1. Classification (NCBI taxonomy): domain Eukaryota; kingdom Metazoa; phylum Arthropoda; class Insecta; order Lepidoptera; family Tortricidae; genus Archips; species Archips xylosteana. The sequence goes on from OX387349.1 coordinate 11,384,349, forward strand.
ATATGGTACCTTCCTCATTTTGGAGTTTTCCATCCCCAGAAGCGCAAACTTAGAGTAGTGCACGATGCTGCAGCAACGTCATCGAACGTGAGTTTAAATTCACTGCTTCTTTCTGGGCCAGATTTGTTACAGCCACTTCTCGCGGTCTTAATGAGATTCAGAGAGGGAGCAGTGGGTCTTAATGGTGACATTCGTGAAATGTTCCCTCAGACTAAAATCAGGCTGGAAGATCGTGATGCGCAAAGATTCCTATGGCGCGACGATCCTTCCCTCCCGCTCAAGGAGTTTCGAATGTCCTCGATGATTTTCGGGGCCACTTCCAGCCCGTTTACCGCGATTTACTTGAAAAATCGCAACGCTGAGGAACATAGATCGACCTACCCTGCTGCAGCAGATGCCATAGTCAACGACCATTATATGGACGATTATTTAGGCAGCGTTGATTCGGTTGAAGAAGCGGCCCAATTAGTCTCCGACATCGTGACTGTTCATGCTAAAGCGTGTCTGGAAATGAGGTCCTGGATCTCAAACCGGCCCGAAGCGCTTGCATCGATACCGTCAGACTTGTGCATGCCCAACGCGTCCTCTGTAGTTGTCCGTATATTGGGTGTCTCTTGGTCTCCAGGTGATGACCAGCTTCGTTTTTTACGCTCATCGTTTGGGGACCGGCCGACTTCATTAACCAAGCGTTCCATATTAGCCTTTTTAATGCGTATATTTGACCCCCTAGGGTTCCTCACGCCGATAGTGCTCAAGGGTAGGGTAATTTTCCAAGAAACTTGGAAATCAAAAATAACCTGGGACCAAGAATTACCCTGGACGGTGACGACCAAGTGGAACGCTTGGTTCCAAGAGCTAATTAATTTATCGTCGGGATCTATTCCGCGTCACTACCTAGCTCAGCGACAGGCCGAATCAGCGCAGCTCCATGTTTTCGCAGACGCTAGCGAACTAGCATATGCCTGCGTCGCATATTGGCGCTTTAGCTGCGTTGGCGGAGGTGTGCTGCTGAGTTTGGTAGGTGGCAAATCCCGCCTTGCGCCAACAAAACTTATATCTATTCCTAGACTTGAATTACAAGCCGCATTATTGGCAGCACGTTTCGCTTCGTATGTTGTAGAGGCGCATAATCGAAAACCATCTAAGATTTATCTTTGGTCAGACAGTTTAACGGTGTTAAAGTGGTTACGTAGCGATGTCCGTTCATTTAAGGCTTTTGTGGGCCATAGACTCGGTGAAATTTTAGAGTTGACCAACGCAAAAGACTGGCACTATGTACCAACTGCCCTGAACGTGGCGGACGACGCTACGCGAGTCAACCGTCCGTTCGATATGTCCTCAAGATGGTTCTCTGGGCCATCGTTTCTAACTGACCCTCCGTCTCAATGGCCCAAAGAACCATCAAGTAACAACCTGCGTGATACGTTTAGTTCAGATGAAACTAAATTTGTAAAATGCCAAACTGAACAATCAGACTTACAACTAGTAAGTCATACTAATGTTCACAATTTGAAATGGCCACTAGTTGCTAAGCCCGACCACTTCAGTGAATGGCTACGTTTGTTACGCGCTACTGCTCGTGTGATACAATGCGCGAAACAATTCCGGGCAGTCTTAAATCATTCCAATCCGACTTTTCGGTATAGTGGGCAATCTGTGTCTGTGTCCCCTCCAAAATTCCCGTTAATTGAAGTAGGCACCCTAGAGCAGGCTGAACGAAATCTCTTCATTTATTCCCAAATAGAGTCCTTTGAAGAAGAGTACACTGCTTTGATGGGAGAAAACCCACTCCATAAAACGAGTAAAATAAGAAAGTTCACGATATATCTCGACAATGGCTTACTTCGACTCAGAGGCAGAATAACTGCTGCTCAAGATGTCAACATAGAAAAAGACTCTATCATCCTACATGGCAAGAACTACATCACAAAGCTTATAATATTCTTTCATCACAAGAAAACAGCGCATTCAGGTGAAGGCATTGTCATCAGTGAGTTGCGGCAGCGATTTTACATTGTTGGGCTCCGATTGGCTGTGAAATCCGTGCTTAAGGCGTGCCTACAATGCAGGCTAAGAAAAGACGCACCATCATGTCCCTCAGTCGGAGATCTCCCGCCAGAACGCCTTGCTCATCATGTCCGACCCTTCACTCACACGGGACTGGACTACTTCGGCCCAGTTACTGTCGCCGTCGGAAGACGATCAGAGAAACGTTATGTGGCACTTTTCACTTGCCTGTCAGTCCGAGCTGTTCATCTCGAGGTCGTTGGAAGTTTAAGCACAGATTCTGCCATCATGGGTTTAAGAAGATTCATTGCAAGACGAGGTACCCCGCAAACCATTTATTCCGACAACGGGACAGCATTTGTTGGAGCCAACCGTGAACTACGCAAGCTATATGAGGAGCCAGTCCACGAGTTTGCTACAAACCATTTGATTCGGTGGAAGTTTATACCGCCTGCTTCCCCATTTATGGGAGGATGCTGGGAACGTCTTGTCAAAAGCGTGAAGACCGCGTTGTTTACGACTCTTAAAACACGTACTCCTACTGAAGAGACGTTCACTACCTTTCTGTTAGAAGTAGAAGCTATTCTTAACTCTCGGCCATTAACGCATGTAGACACAGACCCAGATTCCGATCTGCCCATAACGCCATACCATTTCATTTTGGGTTCACCTTCAACCTATTCCCCCCTTGCTCAGGTTAGTGAAGCTGATCTGCTCCGCCGTATACGTTGGCGTAAAGGCTTACGATTAGCAGATCACTTCTGGGCTCGTTGGCTTAAAGAATATTTACCAGCTCTTATTCCTAGGACAGCAACGCCAGCTAGTAAGAATCTGAGCATTGGGGACCTTGTGCTCATCGCAGATGGGAATCTTCCACGAGGAGTGTGGCCCCGAGGTCGCATCCTAAGAGTACTACCAGGCTCAGACGGTGTAGTCCGAATTGTCGACGTGAGCACTGCTCATGGGGTTCTACGTCGACCTACAAAAAAGCTAGTCCGACTACACGTAGATCCTCAGGAGCTTCCCATCAGCGTGATGTCACCTTGAATATAGATGTGTTTGCACACGAGGGGGGAGGATGTCGCTAACTCTGGCAACATTACATTTAATTTTAGAATTGTATTTTTTTAAATATATTTTGTCCTATTGACAACTTCAGTCATTAAAAAGATTTAACTGAGAAACATCGTTTCATTACAGGCGTATATATTTGTAACATAACGGTTTTTCTTTATTTCCTCGCATTTATGATAAAAAGTAGTGTTCAACTCGAGTGTAAATGATCAATTACAACTTACAACTAGAGATGCGCCGAGCACAACTTTTACCGAGTAACCGATTACCGAGTATACTCGGTTCAAAGTTTCTCAAACCGAGTACTCGGCCGAGTTACTCGGTTCTGTTTTGAGGCGCGAAAACGGGTTTAGACAGGTTCGCGCGGCGCTACCAGCCACCGCGAGCGAACGTCGCGGGGATCCCCGCCTTCTCCCCGCAAATTAGTCAGTTTTTGTTTAACGAGTAATACGCATTTGGTCCGCACATTAATTGCTTAAATATTTTAAAAACATTGGAAATAGATGATTGTGTACAGTGACTGTTGACACAATGAGTATACGCAAAAGATTGCGAATCTGATTGTTTTACAAGCCCGTTTTATTTTAATACGCATGATTAATAATAATTTTATTTAGACCGAGTATACTCGGCATTTGAACCGAGTTATTCGGCCGAGTACGAGTATCAAAAAAACTGCCGAGTACACCGAGTACCGAGTAGTAAACGAGTACTCAGCCCATCTCTACTTACAACCCTTATTTATCAATCTACTATCTATTTGTATTGTAGTTATGAAGGGGTCAAAAGTGGCTCCAATTGGTTCGTGTAATATTCACACAGCGCTGCTTTGCCAGTTTCATTTCCTTGAACTTATCTTGACACACTACAGCGTGTTTAGATTTCCCCGCGGCCGCTCAAATTTCGGTTTTGCCACAGAAAAAAATGTATATAATCAGTTTTTAGTTTTATTTATTCATACTTTATTTAATTACCATTTACAGTCACTTACTCGCGTCTATCGGCCTCTAATATTTTTTCCCCACATTTTGGGGAATGTGAAATTAACTGGTATCATTAAGCACAACCGGAATGACGTAACGCGATCGTAATATGAAGCTGTCAAATGGATGGTGGACGTTTTGTATCGCGATGTTTGCTCCTGACGCTCCATCTAGTGCATAAATAATCTAAGGAAATAACATTGAACTTTTATCACTATTTTGTCTTTAAACTATAAGTAGGTAGGTACTGTTTTTCAATGTAATTTCACTTATGTATTTAAATAGGTATATATGTAATATTATTATGTATATATGGCATTAGTTAGTGTTTAAGTTATAAATTTTAATGAACCTGTTCTAGCATCACAACCTTTATATTTCATGTTATACATAGTTTTACTTTTAAGTACTTTGCTTGGTTGCATTTCATAATAACTATTTAAAGTTAAAATAACATTTCTGGTCTTTACATAATTAATGGTGCCGATTTACCTACTTTTAGTTGTATAATTTTAGTTAATAAACAAAAAAATATTTTCTACAGGATGATTCATTAAATGGTTTTATTTTCACTAGCTCTTATTTTGTCCCTACTAATTTTCCATTCATAGAAGTAAGTGTAAGTGGATAATAGGTAAGTACCAGAATTTTATGTGTTATCTGTTCTATGGATACCTACTTGGACTCAACTTTAGAATCCATCTACCTGAATAAAGACAGATATTCTACCTAAACATAACTAAGTAGGTATTTACATACCTAGTCAAATTTTACATGGACCAACGTCTACAACAGGTAAGGGATTTATAATCTATCTATGTTTTCCACCAGCTAAAGAAGAACTCTTTGAATAGGAATAAAGCGGGGTCTCTTAAAAAAGTACTATCATCTACTATGCATGCGCTCTCGATCATCTCGATGGGTCGCATGTTTTCATCCATTATAATGAAAGAAGTGGAATAACTTCATCCTAACTTGTAAATATAAATTAGATGAATGGGGCCAAATTGTGTGACAAAACTGACAAAACAAGCATACCGTGGGGTTCTTTCTATAGTTATAATATGATAAAGTTTAAAATGGAATACAAATTACAATCATGGATAAGGATAGAGCGGAACTATAAAGCAGAGTTTAAACCTGCAAGAAAAAACATGCAAGTTGCATTACATCGCGAGGAAGGAAGTAAAGCGAACACGATAAAAGTGGTCAATCCAGCAGTGTTGCCATATCCATTTTATGTAAATCCGTAGGTCCAGGCGAAAAAATCCGTAGAATTCCGTAAATCACCTGAAGAAAAATCCGTAGATCTACGGATTTTTTTAAATTAGGTTTTTACGACTGCACCTGAACCTTTAAATGCTATTCAAAATTAGATTAGAGTCTGGCTAAAGTAAATTGGCAATAGAAAATCGACAAAAACTAAAAAAAAATTGGCAATCTATTCTGGCAAGGAAGAAATTTTCTATTCATACGCTTCGGTTTCCCGTTCATTCCGTTCCGTTATGTTCATTTTTGATAGTTGTCAGCGAAACTAGTAGGTAAATTTAAAAAAATGAGGCTGGTCTGAAATTCCGTAGATTAGCCAAGCATTTCCGTAGATCTGGGCACAAGGCCTAAAATCCGTAGATCTACGGATTTTTCCGTAGATCTGGCAATTGCGCCGCTATGTAAGGATATGCGCGCACGAGCAACTTAGTCGCAAGGCGATTTTTTTTGTGTTATGTGTATTTGTTTCCCGTGAGACGCGGCGCACTTCCATACTAACCCAAAAACTTGATAAAATAGTCGCGGAGACAAAAGTTGCCCGTTCGCGCATACCCTAATGCAACTTGCACGATTTTTCTTGCAAGTCTAAATTGGGCTTAAGGGTTTGTTTTTAGCCAGGGGGGGGGGCACACTTACATATATCATCACTTTTCATGCGACTACAGCGATCTCTGGTGTTTGCCGAAGAACTAAATTAGCGGCCATCTTGGTTGACTTGTCAAACTTGTCAGTTGTCATTCATCGGCCATGGCCATGGCGTACCAAATTGTACGGCCAAGGACTTTAATTGATAGGCCACTTGCCAATGTTCGTATTTTAGCCGTATAATGCAAATCGGGTTTAGCCGCTTATACTTCGTATATGCTGATTTGAATTAGACGGCTAAAATACGAATAGTGGCAATTAGCCTATCAATTAAAATCCTTGACTATACATTGCTATAGGTACGCGTATCTATAGCTGTACATCACTACCAACATATACATATAGATAGGTATACATCTATAGAAACGTCACATTAGTTCTTGAGCAGCCGTAGGGCGGCAGCACCTTCCATACATGCATATTTGACCATAGAGTTGCCACTCTTGTTCATATAATATTACAATACTCTTTGTTTTTAGCTTAGGAATAATAATAGAATTATATTTAGCGGCTGGGGGAACCTTGATTTCAAGCACTTACACTTGAAAAAAATGGCAAAATTATAAAATGAGCCTGTCCGAACACTCCGATCGGACGAATAAAGAAATAATGAGCGTGTTTAGTACTTGCTTAAACATACCCGGCGACTGTTGTCAATTTGTTATGATGTTTGTTCCTGTCAAAAATAACAAAAATTTGTCGTTTGTCGCCGACTGATTAAACCGGCTACACAGTTTAATTTCGTGTTTATATAAATTAATTTGCTCACAGAGAACGTTTCATATAAGAATAAATTTGTTTGTGGCAGTTGTGGCTCGATTCTAGGTAGTCTAATGTGCACTCTGTTATAATAAAAGTAACCGTGCTCCAATTTTTACACCATGTATCATTGCGGAATACGCCAAATAGAAGAGCGGCATGTAGCTAATCAAGTTGATCTTATGGTTTGGAGTAACAGACTAGATCTTCTGGCACTAAGCAATTTCAAAGGTGATTTATTACCGCAAGTAAATTATCTTTAAGTTATTTCATATTTTTTTTTACACCTGATTCAATTTATTTATTTCAACTTCCAGGAGAAGTACAAGTACACAGACTGAATTGGCAAAAGGTTTGGAATTTGTCACCGCCAAATGAAAATATAACCGTGCAAGCGCTTGCTTGGAGACCTGATGGAAAGGTACTAGTAATGCAATTCTTTATTTGATACTGATTGAAACTAGAGAATTTTGTAGAAATAAAAGGTTTATTAAAGTGTTTTAATGGTAAATGTTCTAACTCCTGTTGCTTCTGGGCTGTGTAATTACCTTAAATGATTAGTAATGAAACAAAATATGACAAATGTTTTATTTATAATTATAACTAATCTTTCAGGCATTAGCCATTGGCTACAGCTCTGGCAGTGTGCACATAGTAGATATAGAAGACAAAGAAATCCTTGATAAATATGAATTGGAGCAAGAGCCTTCTGAAGACTTTGAGGAATCAAAACATCTTGGGATTACATGCATCACCTGGGCTGTCAGAGCGAGTACTCTGGAAAGCACTACAGAATACAATTTGTATGTAAGTAGGTAGTTTACATTTTTAACCAATTTCTTAAGGGAGAGGTTGTATGTTGATCTTTATTTTTTATTCATGTATTTTTTAACAAAATCTTCATCAATTGTAGACCAATATGAAAAATCCTGTTTTTGTTTGTAATGTAAAAATGATGTGACAATTATAATTATATGTAGTCTGAACTCATATTTAAAGTTGAGTAATGTATCCAGTAAAAAAAAGTTGTTATCTTCTTTTTCAAATGTTATTATAGGGAAGGGAAACATTGTGAGGAAACCTGCAGAGGCTGCAGATGAGACCCATGGCTCTGCAGTGGGTTGTATATAGGCTGGGATGATGATGATGATGAAGACGATTATCTGCTTTTATTATTCTATATGTTATTACTTTGTAAAAAACTTGTCTCAAAATTCATCCAATAAGGGTTTCTTAATTTTCTTGTAACTATCCAGGATGACGCCTCATTATTTTTACAAAAAACACCATCCCTTAGTAGTGGTTACAAAAATCAAACCTCTGAAGACAACGTGAAGGACTTAAAAGAGATGCAAGAACAGACTCAACTCAATATGCTACTAATTGGCTATGGTACCGGGCACATCTACATGAGTGTTTTTGGCAGATATCCATATGGTACCATCCATCTAGTACAAATTGCTAAAGATGAGTTTGGAGAGTTCAAAGTTCTAGACATAAACTTGTCTGACGACTTTAGCATGATGCAAGTGTTCTATTTAGACAGAACAACAAAGAGCGTCTTTGTAGCGCTTGTGAATACAAGTGTACTATCAGCATATGCGGAGGAAATTTTTACTGTTGCGAATAGGCACAGTCAGCTAATCCAGTTGTTGTCTCACCTAGACCAGACAATGGTATCTATAACTGAAGCTTGGGAACATATTTTACTAGAAATGGACACTAAAATGGCATATTATGCTGCTTCAGTTCCTGAGGGAGGAGTTTCTGCTGATCTCTTGGAACTGCTTATGCTAGGTATGTTTTTTACAAGCTTTTTTTTATTAAGTAATGATGAAACATGCAGTTTTCAGCAGAAATATATGGCATGTATGGCTCACAGAAAATATATCTTTTGCATTATAAATGTATATTGGCATTATTAAACCTATCTTTATTGTAGTATCCTACCTAAACCTATCCTTATTGAATAAAGAATTTCGATTTTGACTTTATCAAAATAGTCAATGATAATGAATGTAATTAAATTAAAGCTGAAAGTGAAAAAAAATGTTTTATATAAAAAAAAAACTGGTTTATGGATAAGATGTGTTGACTGACCCTATGTCTACTTTAAATATATAATATTAAAATTGGTTGTATTTTGTTCTCACTAACCATACTTTGCTATGAAAACTGCATAATTGATTCAAGTTAAATTGTTAGAAGTAGTGTAGTAGTTGTTAGTTTAAATTTATTTGAGAAGTTTATACTATTTATGATTTCAGGGGTGCCTTCAGATGAATTGGAGTTGTTTCTACTTCAAGAGTTAACAGCCAAAGGTTTGAAAAAATTTGGAAGTTCAGTAGAACTGAGTTATTCAACAATTCAGAAGTTAGTTTTGAAGCAACTAAATATTGTTGGACAAAGCCTGACATATTATCTTGCTGAACTCAGAGGTCTTGCAAGAATTCCAGATAGATATAAGGTTGTATTCAAGAATAGTATTTTTGTCTTACTTTACATTAATATTTTTTTGATTTTTGAAAATTTCTTCTTGCAGATACTTGGTATTGAAGAAGCTACTGTAAGCGAAGCAATTAAGGCATGCTGTGCATTTCTCAACAAGAGCTTAGAGCTGCAGCAAGTAATTGACATATCCATGCGAAACTACAAGGCCTTTTTCAGGTGGTTATTTGTTGTGATTGTTCGATTGCTTGATGAACAAACACCAAGTGAAATAGTCAAAATAACACAGCAAGAGTTAACGCATATTGCAGAGTTTCTATACAACTTTGATAACGTTCAAGTAGACAATAACGAGGGTGCTCCAGAAAAACCAGTAAAATTTAATCTGGAACGATTAGGCCAATATCTTCTGGACCAAGATTTAACAATATTAACTGACAATGATGATAACCCTTGGCATAAGTTTCTTGGGGAAAATGCTTGCTTACTAAAAGATAATGAGACAATTTTCTCAATGTCAGAGTTTCGAAAGTTTTCCCTTGTGCAACAGCAAAATTTTCTGAAAAAGGCTATCCACAAGGTGTTTGATGTCACTGATAAAGATACTGGAAAACATTTTTCAGTTTTGTACAATATCAAATGTTATGAAGACAAAACAAATTCTTCTATCAAAGATAACATGAGAGTATCTCAAACATTTGATCCAACTCAGCAGAGGTACATGATGGCCATCTCAAATAATTCAAATGAAAGTGATGGGATATGCTTCATGTCTGTTGCTATCAAGGAAAAATCGTGTGTTGCTTCAGCAATAAAATATTACATTACATCCAGTTTAATACAAGAGCCAACTAAAGAACTAATGGAAATAGAAAATGTTGCAATATTGGACCTTCAATTCTTTTCTGCTGAATACCTATCTGTATTAATAAAACATCCACATAACAGTGAAAGTACTATATTTGTGCAACTACCGCTTAAAATTGCACTAGATAATGCTAATGAGTTCAACATTAAAGCAAAATCTTGTTTATTCAGTGAGAAAATATCTCGAAGAAACATTACATCCCTACTGGATCAGGGTATTTATACAATTTTGGACAAGATGGATGGCTATAGGATAGCTGTATCTGGTGGTCGCAAAATTGCTGTGGTTTTGTCCAAGAGCCATAGGAAAGTACGAGTTTATGAAATGGAGGCAGATGGGGATGATGAAGATGAAACCCTAGACTCTACACAACTATCCCTTTCAGCAACAAATGACTCTTCATTCAGAAGTGATCAATGAATTGAATTTAAGGCTATACTTTGGAAGATTTTGCTAATTTTCTAAACCCAAGCCACTTCCCAATGCCTTTAGGGTGGCTTTCCTGCAGAGACGTGCTACGTTACGTTGCTATGGATGTGTCTGATATCCACCAATCATGTCCATTGGTCCACATAAGCACTGGTGGAAACGGGTTCAACTAAGCTATGATTTTTATATGGAAAGATGTGTGCCCTGGATGCGTGCTATGGATGCGTGCTATGGATGGTCGCGGTCGCCGTGCAAGCGTCTCCCCCCTCACCGCGCTCCCCTGTCGATACATCTCATTGCTCAAGCTGCTTCACGGCTGCTCATCTACATAGCGCATCTTCCTCGCACAGCTACATAGCTTAGCATTGGTGGAAAAGGGCACACAGTTTTGTAGCGTAGCTTTCACATCTTCGTAGCATAGCTGCATAGCACATCTCTGGTGGAGAGGCACCCTTAGTGATCCATGTTGTAAACGGAAATAAAATAAAGTAGGTGTTCTCATAAAAACCATTATTTTAATTAGTCTGATCTAGGTATATAATGTTATACAGAGCTATATACAGTACAAAAATACTAATCATAAATCAACATACAACTAATAACAGAATTACATACATTAGTTACTATAATTATGTATCTATGTTACACTATGTTCTGTATTAATATTACATTATAATCTGTTAAAAGCAAGCCTTATAGCCTAGCATGGAGAATTACATTTTAATTATAAATAAATCATATCAAACTTGCTGGTGATTTAATTTGAATATTTTCAAATACTGAATTGAAATCAGTGTCCAAGCCTTGATTGTCTATGCCATAGAAAAGATGTTCTGAGGATGGATTCCTGCTGGGGCCGGCAACTGGTTCTTTTTTGGAAGTAGTTATGGTTGTTGGATTGTATACTTCATCACCATCTTCTTCTTCTGTATCATCAACTATCAATAAAAATAAATATTGATTAATACACATGCATAACAAATTAACCCTTTATAAGGCAGAAGCGATTTAGCGACCACATGCATTGAGTGGGAATTTCAACCTTATTGTTTTAACTACGTCACAATTTCCATTGTAATTATTGAAAATACGACTAGCTTTAAAAATATCCTTTGTCAGGTATGCATTCAACAGCTGCTTTTGATTCTGTGGTAGTATACTCCAATAAATGGGGCCTTATAAAGGATAATAAACTATGAATTATGTAGATTAACTACTTATTTACATCATGGAGGTTAAAAATAAATTACCTGCAATGATAGAGCGTCCATCATATCTGTTCCAGTCTTTCCTCAGTTTCCAGTATATTACAGCACAGGTTATCAACACAATAATGGAAACAATTATGGCTATTAGCTTTACTGCATCTATACTTGAGAATGTTGAGCCAGATACAATCATCTCCACTTCGCCAACTGAGATACCAGATCCATCAAGCTTTTTTGAAAAGCAACTATAAGATCCTGATTCCGCTGGGGTAACGTGCTACAAAAAAAAAGTTGTTCAGCCAAAATCCACATGTTTGTTTTTATGGTTATGAGTTCTTAAATCATTATTTACTACCCTTTGCTGGTTTCTGAGTACATATTTGATTATTTTCTTTAATTAAACTCTTAGGTCAAAACTTACATGTAGCTATTATCCTTTCTATCCCACATAATTGCTTGAGTTTGAAAAGGAATAGTTTAACCTTTCGTATGCCGGAATGCGGATCTGTGCCAGATTTAAGACTATCTTTTGTATTTTTATTGTAATCTGCAATATTGGTTCTATTTGAAACAAACAAGCCAAGAATGCTGGTTTTTTTTTTACTTTTGGCATACAAGAGGTTAAGAATCAATTAAAAAATTCTTAAATTGATTATAAAGTTTCAAAGAAGAAGAAGAAATGTGTCTATTTGAAGTACTCACATTTATGTGAAGTTTTCCAGATAACACTTCATACTTGTATTTTCCTTCATCATAGTCATTGGCAGGGCCAATCACTTTGTCTTTACCAATCAGCCAGAAAAAGAAATTGTGGTTGTAATCATTGCTGTTACAGGACAACACAGCAGTTTCACCAGCAGCCACTTTCTTCACAGTTGATTCCTTTACTGTCAAGTCAAGTGCCGACTGTATACTCATTGTAGGAAAAAAAGTGTATTTTCTATGTTTACCCAACCTGTTATATCATCAAGGTACTTAGTGGAGTGACTGAAGATTTTCGTATATATGTAAACATACTATTGTGACACTGAATGTGTGCCAAGTTTAAATTTATCTCTCTAAAGTACACGGAGTCACATGCTCCATGACTTTTTGTCACAGAGAGCACAGAGTTTATTCACATTACCATGTTTTGTCCTTCACATACACACTTAAATTATTTTACAAGTGGAATGTCCAAGTTTATTTATTAGGCACTTAGTACCTACTGCTTCCACTAGAATGTTTTATCAGGTGCATGAACACCTCAACACTTAAAACAGGTAGCAGCATCCAAATCGGCGCCATAACTACATAAATTGGAAGATTTCCTTTCGTGTATTCCAGTTTGATACAAATGATGATTTGCGCTGCCATTTTTAATCCTATTGCTGCTATGTACCACACATGTTTATTAATTGTGCCTCTAAATCTCTCGATGCCATTTCTGCAGTGGGATATCATATGGAACAAGACGTAAATTAGAAGAATGCTATCATAAACCCACATTGGAATAAAAACGATGAACCAATTCCAGTGTGTTCTCGATTCTAATCTGAGGCAAAGCAGTATAAGGAATACTAAAAATATAAACCACGTGAACAGAGCTCTATGGAGTATAGCCATTTCGCTATTTACTATTAATATTCTGAGAAACAGAACTATTATTAGAATATGTTTTATTATGAAATAAATAATAGCTAAATACTAAAACGAACTTTTTGACGGTTCCTTTTATGATGACAGTGACAGACAGACTATGCAGACAGGGAACAGTTTTTTTTTTGATTATTATCCGTTTTACGATTAGTTTAAGAATCTTAGCCATACTGCCATTGAAATGCTATTGCTACGAATGAAGGGTGTTGTTGGTGTTTTGATGTCTCTAGGATCCTGTTCCACCAAAATTAGACAAAATGAAAGAAAATGCCGTTCAAAACTCAAACTTCAAACTTGCATTCGAGACGTTTAAGATTAAGATGAAAAGCTCAATAATAGAATATTCCTTTTATTTGTCAGTGCTGGAACAATGAAAATGATAAGAGCGTTATGCACTTAGAAAGAAATATCTTAATAGAAACTAATATCATCCAACATCATCATCTATTCTCTATTCATTTCTAATGAATAGAGAATAGATGGTCTATTTTTAACATAAAATAAATGACATTTCGCAGCATCGGAGGATAGAATTTGTTGGTTGTTCAACTTGGACCATAGAGTTATATTATAATATATGGGAAACAGAGCGCTCTCTCAACTGTAACAATCGTTACCCTCAAATCAACTTGACAGTAATAGCGCCATCTATAAAGCCCGGGGTGTGGGCGCGACCGAGACGGAGCGCGCTCAGCACGCTGCATAACACTGACTCATATACGCTGTGCCATGCTGCCGGTGTCACCGTATATATGATTCAGTGTTATAACGTATGGTGGATGAAAAACAAATAAATAACAGCAATAATCATCAATAATCAGCAATAATCGCTAATCCGTTACTATAAAAGTTAACTACGTTAAAAGTAAAAGCGTCACATTCCGGATGATTTAATACAAGTTAACCTTTTTCGTTAATCCGTTGACATGTGATAAAAAATAATCCGTTACTCGAAGAGTAATGGTTGCTCCCAGCAATGGCAATAAGCACTTGAAATTGAAAAACAGTGTGTTTTTGTGAAACACAGAAAGTCGTTATTAATGTATGAAAAACATTTTTTTTTTCATAATTAGGTACAACATTTAAATGTTTACATTGTTGATTGAACCAAATGTTTTGAACAGCTAAACGATGCTGTTTAGTTAATTTATGATATAAACGTGCCTGTACGGCTACGCATGCCGATTTTAAATAATTTATTGAATCAGGCGTTACTTTGCGGAGGTCCATATTAATGAACTAAAACTATTACTTTGCTCACCCGCGAGGTCGCGGGTGAGCAAAGTAATTGTTTTAGTTCATTAATATGGACCTCCGCAAAGTAACGCCTGATTCAATAAATTAATTTTTTTTTTTCATTTTAGATGGTGGATTAAATTAGTTAAATTGATTACAGTTTTACATTTGGAAAAATGGTAAGTTTTTTGGTATTGTAGCTTGTGATCCAAATTTTTACTTTCTTTTGGCACCAAATTATATAAGTAAAATTATATTAAACTGTAAGATATATTAATACTGGAAATTAAACATTTAAATTCGTGAATAAAATAAAATATAATTTTCTTTCATGACATAAATTAAAATTGATTGTTTAAAAACTTGCGCCAAAAACAGAGGCCATGGCTTCTGGCCATTCTGTCCCTATATCAGCCCCCCTCGAAGACCGATGCTCCAGAGAGGAATCGCGACGGACGACGAATACAACGTCCAGCGCGCGTAGTCTGCTCTGGAGCTGAAGGCGGAGGCAATACAGGTACAGGATCGGCGGAAAAAGTAGTCAATATGGGTGGAGAAGCAACATCTAAAGGCCTTTCATCTACCATATAATAGCCCGGCTTAACCCTATCAATCAAAAAGTCACTTCCTTGCCGCCGATATCAAGTTTAATAGTTTTTGCGCTTCGTTCTATAATCTTGTATGGGCCAACGTAAGGAGGCTGTAATGATCTACGAGACATTCCTCCTCGCAAAAATACGTGTGTGGCGCAAAAGCTGTGAAGGCTTGCGATTGCCCAACTCTTCATATTTGACGACTTGACGGAGACAATCCTTGTTAGATGGCGTTAATCTAGATATCAGTGTCTCTTTTATTTTCTCGTACTTTCCATTCGCAGGAGGCTTGTTTACTACATCGTCCACTTGAATCAAATACTTCTGTTCTAATTGCGAGATGACATGGTAGAACTTGGTGCTGTCCGCAGTAATTCCAGCAATAGCGAATTATAATAAATAAATAAATAAATATCACGGGACAATTCACACCAATTGACTTAGCCCCAAAGTAAGCTAGCAAAGCTTGTGTTATGGGTGCTAGACAACGGATAAACATACTTATATAGACACACTTAGATACACACTTAAATACATATTAAACATCCAAGACCCGAGAACAAACATTCGTATTTTTTTTTGATACAAATATCTGCCCCGACACGGGAATCGAACCCGGGACCTCAAGCTTCGTAGTCAGGTGAATTGCGCCTCCAGTTGGACGAACCACAAGTCGGCTCGCTCCAGGCAGAACGGCGGTACGCGTACTGATACTCTGCATGCACTATTCGATGATTCGCCGTCGTTGCCCATGTTCAAAGTTCACATAATTCGAACCAGCGAAACGATAACATAATAATTCTGATTCACATGGGGTCACCAGTGTAAGATATATTAATACTGGAAATTAATCATTTAAATTCGTGAATAAAATAAAATGTAATTTTCTTACATGACATAAATCAAAATCGATTCTTTAAAAACTTGCGCCAAAAACAGAGGTCATGGCTTCTGGCCATTCTGCCCCTACAAAACCAATAACTTTCTAAACAAAAAAGTTTAGCCGATAAGCCACCTACAAAAATTGTCTATCACACGTAATAGATGGCGTAGCTGGTCAACTGTCTAATAAAGGAAACTTTCCGCCCCCTGCTTGACAATTTGGTTGAACGTACGGTTGACTGTCTTGACTGACGTTGATATGCAGTGTTGCCAGGTCTCCTGATTTCTCAGGAGATCTACTGAATTCCAGGTATGGCTACTGATCTACTGAATTTCTACAAGATTCTACTGATTTTCTACTTCGGGAATTTCGGTTAGCGAAATTAATTTGTTATATGGAAAAGATACCCATGACTATTGGCATTATTGGTAATTCAATTCAGAATATCGAATGAGTAAAATTAAACGTATCGTCAATCAATAAAATGTGAAACATAATGTTTATACATATAGTGTGCACTACAGCCAAACCCAAAAAATATACATGGAGCCACCTTATGTCAATATTGTTAATGTTTTGGCGGGAGGGAGCCCGAAATGAATGGATTAAGCAATTACAAAATAATATCGATGAAATAAAAAAATAAAGATTAAAATCTTGCAAAGAAAAAACTAAACTGGAAAGCATTAAGAACTTATTATAAGGTCTACTGATTTTTTTTTTTCAATCTCCTGATTTTTAGTGCTCATATCTTCTGACTTTTTCAAATTGGACCTGGCAACACTGTTGATATGATAAACATAACATAATAAGATTCTTTGGCGGGAATTTGAAACGAAAGGGCGTAAAACTTGATTTTTTTGAAAAGAAAATTCATAATATTGTATATATTTGTGTTTAAGTGTTTTTATTTGTCTGCAAATGACTAATATTTAGTGAAGTGTTTAAAAATGGAGGGTAACGAGGGCGGGGGTGGCGTTCCCCTCGCCCCCGGCACAAAACGGGGCAGGACAGTGGACAGTGAAAAGAACAGTGGTGGAGGCGGTGAGGACAATCTTTACTTACCTTTTCACAAACCTGATTACAAGAGACTCTATCCGGAAAACTCGGCTTCCACGGAATTTAAAGTATTCGTCGAATCTAGTAGTACGAACGAAAGACTAGGAAACAAAAGCCCAATTTATTTGAACCACATATTCACAAATGGAATCAAAGGTGTAGTGGCTATTCGTAGAATAAACGCTAGTAAGATTGTGGTGGTATTTAAACAATTTAACACGGCCAACAACTTTATTAACAACACGGCTTTTTTGGAAAAAAATGGCATGCGAGCTTTCATACCCGCAGCTCATATTGAAAAAATAGGAATTATTCGATTTGTTCCAGTGAACATTTCTAACAAGGACTTGTACTCCAAGCTGTCGTCGATATATGAAATAATTTCAGTTAGACGTTTTTCGAAAAAAGTAGGACAAGAACGAGTGCCTTTGCAAACTGTGAGCATTACGTTTCTGTCAAATTCATTGCCTGACAATGTTCAATATGACCTGTTCTCGTACAGGGTATTCGATTATATTCCCCCTCTGCAGCAATGTTACAGATGTTTTAAGTTTAATCACTCGGCCAAGATCTGCAGCGGCAAACAGCGCTGCAGTTGTTGTGCCGGTGATCACCACTACAAAGAATGCGATAAACCAAACGAGCTTTCTTGCGTAAATTGCAGCGGGCCACATATGGCTATTTCAAGGACTTGTCCAATAAAAATGCAAAAAATGATGGAGAAAAAGAGTAAAATTACTTACTCTTCTATTGTAAATACCAAAAACGTTGTGGACTTTCCCCCATTAAAAACTACTCAGCAAACTGTACCAAATGTAAATTTGAATGTAAATAAGCCTTTAAATACCACTGTAAATAAGACACAGAACCTAACGAATTTCACTTCTGTTGCTGATGTTAAAACTCAGCTATTAGGTAATAATGATCTGACTATGGCTATTGTTCGTACATTGATCCAATTGGCTAATAATGGTGATGACACTCCCATTACTACCGCAATAATTAAAGAGATGCTTTTTAAAAATTTATCATAAATGGATTCCAGTTCATCTCATAATTCACAGTTAAGAATCGCTCTTCATAATATTCAAAGTGTTAAAAACAAAAAGCCTTTAATTATTAAGTTTTTAAA
This sequence comes from Archips xylosteana, assembly GCA_947563465.1. NCBI lineage: Eukaryota > Metazoa > Arthropoda > Insecta > Lepidoptera > Tortricidae > Archips > Archips xylosteana. The sequence goes on from OX387349.1 coordinate 11,402,580, forward strand.
AGAAAATAATATAGATATCTGCCTACTGAATGAAACATGGCTTAAAGAAAATCAAACTTTTAACATTCCTGGTTACAATATATTTTATAAAAATGCGAAAAATGAACACGGAGGTGTAGCCATTCTGATAAAATCATTTTATAAGTGTAAATTATTACAAACTGCTTTTTATGAGGACATTCAAGCAATTGCTTTATCGCTGTCTGTTGAAAGTGGTAATATGTCAATTTTATGTGTCTATTGTCCCCCTACTGGGGGCCTTATGCGTATTAATAATTTACGGAAATTAATAAATGATCTACCTAAACCCATTTTTGTAGCAGGAGACTTTAATGCTCACCACATAGCTTTCGGCTGCGTTTCCACTAAGGGTCGTGGCCAACAATTGTTCGACATGATTGACGAGTGTAATTTATGTATATTAAATGATGGCAGCTTTACAACTCTTAATTATCCTAATCGCAATCCTTCTGCTATAGACGTAAGTCTAATCAGTCCTTGTATTGCCCCTCTTTGTGAGTGGTCAGTACATGATGACAACATGGGAAGTTATCATTTCCCAACTATAACAGACATAACACTCTCAATAGACAGATATCAAATAAACCCTCCTGTTGACAAGTTTTTATATAACAAGGCAGACTGGGAAAAGTTTAAAAAATTATCAATTGATATCTTCAACGATTTGACTGTGGACAATGAGAACCCTTTGGAATCATATAATCAGTTTTGTATTTGTCTCAACACACTTAAGCAAGAATGCATACCTAAATTTACTAAAACTTCAACTTTTCGAAGTAAACCTCCGGCACCCTGGTGGAATGATAAATGTGAACAGAGTGTTGTCAACTCTTATGAGGCTTTAAAGTGCTACAGAGTTACTCCTACTATGGAAAATTACATACAATACAAAAAAATTGATGCTATTAAAAAAAGGACTATTGCTGAGGAAAAAAAGAATGGCTGGCAAAGACTTTGCGACAATTTTAATAGAACCACACCAATAAGCATTATTTGGAATTACATTAAAATGTTTAAAGGTATGAATAAAAGTAAAAACAAATCATACAACAATGAGTTTATCGCATCCTTTTTAGATAAGTTGTCGGAGGACAGCACAGATAGTTTCGACAATCTAGATGTATACTTTAATCTTAATAATAATAATGAGAAATCCAAGTTTCTGTTAGAACCTTTCTCAAGAAATGAATTCTTACTAAGCCTTCAGTCACGTAAAAATACAAGCCCTGGTTTAGATGATTTTCCCTACATACTAATTAAAAACTTAGATTCAACTGTACAAGATATTTTATTAGATATATTCAATGCACTATGGTCAAAACAAATAATTCCTCAGCCGTGGAAAACCCAGTGCGTGATTCCAGTTCTTAAACCAGATAAGTCCCCAGACTGTGCTGATTCATATCGGCCTATTTCCTTGTCATCATGCATTGGTAAAGTTTTTGAAAACATGGTAAAATGTCGCCTCGACTGGTTTGTTGAATCAAATAGCATTATTCCGCAAATGCAATATGGATTCAGACGAGGTAGGAGTTGTGCAGACAGCTTCTTGTCCCTTATATCAGATCTGAAATATGCAAAAAATAGTAATGTTAGTGTTGCATGTGTTTTTTTGGATGTCAAAGGAGCATTTGATAATGTTCATCCTGGAATATTAGTTAAGGTGATAACTAACTTGGGAATACCGGGGTTAGTTGCCAAGTGGGTGCATGAATTTCTAATTAACCGGACATTATATGTGAAACATAATAATATAATACATGGCCCAAGATCTGTGTCTAAAGGCACTATGCAAGGTGCAATTCTGTCACCTTTGCTATATAATTTATATACTAGTGAGATTTGTAAATATGTAAATACAGATTTTGTAAATATTTTACAGTTTGCTGATGACCTTGTACTATATAGTGTCAATAATGATATAGACATAGCCATCCATAAAATTAACTATGCTCTTGAGGAACTACATTTGTTTTACCATAACAGATTACACCTACAAATTAATCCAACTAAAAGCAGTGCTATGATTTTTAGTAAGGACTCTCCTTCTAATAATATTATATTCAATAATGAAGTAATTTCTCAAGTTAACCATCATAAATTTTTAGGCATAGTTATTGAGAATAACTTAAAGTTTGAAAAACATATTAAATATATATCTCAAAACTCAACAAAAGGGCTAAATATTATGAGGTGTCTAGCAGGAGTATCTTGGGGGGCAGACCCAAAGATACTGTCAATGTTGTATAAAGCAATAGTTAGAAGCCATTTTGACTATAGTTGTTTAGCTTACTTAGATAGTAATTATGTACATAGACTAGACATTATTCAGAATAAGGCTTTGAGGGTGATTTCAGGAGCTTTCTGCTCTACTCCCATTAGAGCAATGGAGGTTGAAACAACTATCATGCCTCTTGCATTGAGAAGATTACTACTGGCAGAAAGACATAGTGTGAAGCTATTAGCTTCAAATAATCAACATATAATTAAAAAAATAATACCTTGTGAATTAGACTGCCATGATCCTATGACTACAGGTGCCGATCTTCTCAATGGCCAGGCTCCCAAAGTCTCTCGCATCCTGCTGGAAATGAGGAAGAAATTCCCATCATTGTATGCAATATCACCTTGGCCATGTTATTCACATTCATTCAGTTCTTTATTCCCTCAAGTTTCAGTAATTAGGGCTTCCATCACCTCTAATCAGGATATGTTAGAATTTTTAAGTGAAAATGAGGATTACTACAAACTTTATACAGATGGCAGTAAGGGAGAAAATTATGTTCGTAGTGCTGTTTATAACCCTCAAAATAAGTTTGTTCAAAGCTTTGTTCTGAATAGTAATTGTAGTATATTTACTGCGGAGGCATATGCAGTTTTAGAAGCACTTAAGTTAATTGCATTTACTAATAGTTACCATAAGTTTTTGATTCTTACTGACTCTTTAAGTCTAATTAAAGCTCTGGAAAGCTTCAAAGTTCATTTTAAAACATCATATATGATTTATAAAATAAGAGAAATGATTAATAATTATAGGAAAAAAGGATTAGACATTTCTTTTATGTGGATACCGTCACATAAAGGAATAACAGGCAATGAAATAGCTGATAAGGCTGCATATGATGGAATCAATGCGTTAGATGTGTCTTTAATTGTAAATATTCCGGTTACTGATTGTTATGCCGCCATTAAACATGATATACAAAAATTGTGGCAAGAATTTTGGAAGAAGGACCAGGAAGTCAAGGGAAAATGGTATGGAAGCATTCAACAAGACTTACCAGTCAAACCATGGTATAATAAGCTCAAGTCACCCAGCCGTGATTTTATCACCACAATCAATCGTCTTCGTTTTGGCCATACTAAGACACCTGCACATCTGACCAGACTTGGAATTGTACATAATAATAAATGCAACAACTGCGGCAGTATCGGCGATATAGACCATTTGATTTTTTCCTGTCCGGCATACTCCTTGGATAGGTTAATCCTGGCTAGTGAAGTCAAAGTGTTATCAACTAACGACCCCTCCCGCCGCCTCAGTGAATTGTTAAAAAATGTGGACTGTTATATACCAATCTTTAAATATATTAAAAATACTTTCAAAGAACTCTGACATTACCACAAAGGAAAAACGTAAAAGTGAAACGTGAAACAATTGAAACATACATATATACTTTAGTCAATGTACTGAAACTACTCTTTCATGTGAAATGTGAAGTGAATGACGTGACGTTTAATCAATGGTGTTACCAATGAGCAAATAACCGCTATGACAATATGAAAATAAAGACTTGGCTTAAAGGTCCAGTTACCAGGCCATAAAATTCCAAAAAAAAAAAAAAAAAACATAACATAATTTGCCGACACCGACGGGCATAGCCGGCGATATTTTATTTTCGTAAAATTACAGAATTCGTTCGATGACTTTATAATCGCCTGATATTACTGTTAAAAATGATAGTACAAATTGTGCTTATAGTGACCACTATTAAATGTTTATTTATTCCTCTCTAGTAAGTGACTATTCGTAATTTACAATGTACATTTTCTGAGGCTCTTCTGAGGCTATATTTATTTTTATTTGATAATTTACATACTAAGACTAATCGCTTTAGTTATCTACATTATCATTTGACAATTGTTGCTTAAAAATAAATTAATGTTTGCTATGTAATTTTAAAGATAAACAATTTCGTCTACCTTTGCTTAGGCAACGTGTCTTGTCATCATATTGTAAAGTTAATAAATTAGTCCATTGTATTAACACAAATAAATAGACACCTTGTATTTGAGTACAATACAATACAACAATATAAGATGTCTTGCACCAACTTCTCGAAACTAACATGAATTAACTCTGAAATCTAACTTAAACAAGGCTTTTTAAAATAAGGAAAAAATGAGGCTCAAGTAGTTACAAATTAACGAAAAAAGTTACATTCTAACACTACTTGACACTTTAAATTAATCGTTATTTGATACTATATGAATGCCTCAGTAAAACGGTTACCTATCATATTCTCGAAAAGCTCATTTCCGAATATTAAAATTCCGAAAACGAAACTCCTTTTTTTCATTTTTCAAATTATTGTTTGGCCGAAATTTTATTTACCATATTTTCTTTTGCCAAATGTTTTAAAATCCATTTTTTTAGTTGCCAAATGATTCAAAATCCAACTGCATGAATTTCCGCAAAATTATTATTCCGCAAAGGTCAGGGGTACAAAAGGCGACCATACAATTATGTGTGGAGCGTAATATTCATTTTGTTGTTTAATGTTGCCCAAACATTTTATTCACTCAGCATTGGGTGGTGAAAGGTTGAAAAAGAAAGAAGAAGAAGAAAGAAATATTTTATTGAGTTTGCTATTTGGGTAGGTTTTGTCACCTACAAATATAAAATATAACTAACACCAAAGGCTAATGCGGGAGCTTTTTTGAACCTAATCTATCCAAGTCGCTTCCGCTCCGCACCGTCTTGCTCGCTCGCTTCGCTCGCTAATGTTGTCTTAGTCTGATGTTAGGTTAGGTAAATAATAAAAACTTACTTTCGGCTTTTCGTGACATTTAGATTATGAAAATATGGCAACTGATTAGGTTGGCAAATAAAGAAATGGATTATTGTAATTCGGGATTTTGAATTTGTTGGCAAATAAAACTGTGATTAAATGAATCCGTGGCATTGTGAAGTTGTGGAAAAACAAAACATACGGATTTTAAAAAGTCGGAGAACCGTTTTCGGATAAATGAAATTCGAGTAAAGGAGTTTTTAAACATCGATAGGTTCCCCAGTAAAACATGTATTATTTTTACATTTCAGCCATTCTACTGACTTCGAAGTTCACAGGAACTGGTTGGCAGTAACACACAACCTCTCTTTAAGCCAGTGGTACTATGACACTACTTCAGAGTGGACTCTGGATTACCCTCCATTATTTGCTTGGCTGGAATATGCATTATCATTTGTGGCAAAACTGTTTGACCCTCAAATGTTGTACTTGACAAATTTAAATTATGCCTCGGATATGACTGTAATATTCCAAAGATTATCTGTGATTGTCTTGGATTTTATTTACATTGCCAGTGCAAAGAGGTAAGTGGTAGTAACATACAATACTAACAACCATGCAGTACAATAACAATTTTAAAATAGATTGTTTAACACTTTCACAGTTCAGTGCCCCATATAAGGGTCACATTGACTTAGCTTCACAGGTCTGTGCCCACATATGGGGCACTAAGAAACAACCCAACTTGTACCAGATTAGTAGAATATCTTGTTTACATACTGAGCGGGATGGGACAATGAATAAACTAATTTGCTGGACTTACCAGGAATTTAAAATTGGTATGACCGTGAACATGTTAATTCAATTCAAGACTGTTCATTGGTTTGTGCAGTGATGGATGATCTAGAACAGTGTTTCCCTACCTGAGGTCCGCGGACCCCTGGGGGTCCGCGAGTATATGTATGGGGCTCCGCGGTAAACAGTTATAAGTACCTATTTTGTATCTGTACTAACTAAAATAAATACCTAATCCGAATTTTTTTGCTGTTTATTTTATTAAGGGGTCCGTGAAAACTGTGCTTGATTTCCTAAGGGCTAGGGGTCCGTGGCTGAAAAAGTTTGGGAAACGCTGATCTAGAAAGAAATAAAAATCTGAAAATGTTTATTATAAGTAACAACACTTACTTTGAAACATTAATCCATTAAAATAAATGTAAATTGTAGATCTACTTGTTGAAAAAATGATATTTGTGATAAAAAAATTCACCATTATTTTTTGTACTTTTAAAATGTTAAATTGTTTAATTTCAGTTGTTCAAATCTGATTAGTGATGGCAAGTTACTGGTGTTCATCCTTTTGATCTCAAATCCTGGTCTGCTGATGGTTGACCATATTCATTTCCAATACAATGGAGTATTGTATGGTTTCCTCCTTTTTTCCATGTCCAATATGATAAGAGTAAGTAAGAGTCTACCTCAAAATTGAATAGTATAATATAAATAATAGTAACATCTACCTACACTGTCAACCCTATCTCCTTATAAATATTATAAATGCAAAGGTAACTCTGTCTGTCTGTCACCTCTTTTGTCTTTAAATTTTATCCCTTGAAATTGCATAGTTCCCGTGGGATAGCAATAAACAAGTTCTCCATAGATGGAGTTGCCGATAACAGCTAGTAGTTGATAAATATACTAGCTTTTGTATATTGTTGTGTGACTCAAAATATACAGATTCCACCAGTTGACAATCTACATGAGCTGTCCATTTTACTGTTTCAGGGTAACTTCATCAGTGCTGCAATATGGTTTACAGTGTTATTAAACTTGAAGCACATATACCTGTATGTGGCCCCTGCATATTTCGTGCACTTGCTAAGGGCATATTGCTTCACCATATCAACTAATGACGGAGTGCACACTCCTTGGTATTCATTTTCTTTCATCAATTTGTTTAAAGTTGCAATTGCTGTAATCACAGTTTTTGTCTTGTCGTTTGGGCCCTTCATTGATCATATACCTCAGGTAAGAAAAACAATATGCTTTTTAGGGCTCTGTAACCAAAATGGCGAAGAATCAAACCCTTATAGTTTAATTAATCTGTCTGTCTGTGGCTTTGTGGCCATAATTTGGCATGGACACAGACTTATTTTTTTCTTCAAAAAAAAATAAGGTATAAGTAAATATGACTAACAGTCTGGCTTGTTTAAGAATAATCGCGCATGTGCGTTGCAGGCAATGTGTACATCTAATACCTTTAAACGAGCAATTCTTGTATATATATATATAATCAGGATCTCGGAAACGGCTCCAACGATTTCGATGAAATTTGGTATGTGGGGGTTTTCGGGGATGAAAAACTGATCTAGCTATGTTTCATTTTCAGAAAATCGCTTTTACTCGTGTTTTCCGGCTATTTTTGTTTGCATTAGAATATAAAGCTAAATTTCGCCGACTTCGAGCAGATCATAATGGCACATTAGAAATCGGGTGGTCGCGGATCCAGCCGACCTCGGTTCGATACCACGTTTTTTTTCAAGATTTTTAGTTTTTTTTTTTAAGTTTATTTTTTATGAGAAAACGTCAAGTTTCTTCTTTTGTGAGAAAAAGTTACTTTTTTGTGAGAAAAAGTTATTTTTTGCGAGAAAAAGTTACTTTTTTGTTAGAAAAAGTATTATAGGGAACGTGCAGTAACTATAGGCGGCAGCACTAATGCGACAGAAGAGACACTATGCGGACAGTAAAACAAACTTATCAAGGTAAAACATTCAAATTGATGGCACCCTTATGGCACCAGTTGGCAGCACCGTCTATGTGCACGTTCCCTATTGGGAGCACAGAACAGGAAAAGCCGGTTGTCTGTAAAGTCGGTTTACGGACGATAGTTTAACGTGACTCACCCCTCCACCCCCTCCGGTGTTTTTGTTAAATATCTTGAAAACGGTGCATCCTACGGCAAAATCAATGAAATTTTCATCCCCCTTTAATACCCCCGCGCTCCCTCCCCCGCATCCCCTCCCCCCCTCTCAACCCCCCCCCCCCACCCCTCCGGTGTATATAATCAGGATCTCGGAAACGGTTCCAACGATTTCGATGAAATTTGGTATTTGGGGGTTTTCGGGGATGAAAAATTGATCTAGCTTGGTCTTATCTCTGGGAAAACGCTTGGTACCGAGTTTCTGCCCGAGCAGAGCTCGGTCGCCCAGGTACTTAATTTTATGTGTCAAATCAATTTAGTTTTATAAGATGTGTGTATTTTCTTGATTCATATTAATTCCTTGTTGCTTTTAGATAATGTCAAGACTGTTTCCATTCAAAAGAGGCTTGTGTCACGCCTATTGGGCTCCAAACTTTTGGGCATTGTACAATTTTGCTGACAAAGTGCTTCAACATGGCTGTGAGTATTTTTATTTTAGTATACACACTAGCACGTGACGAACAGCGCTGCCGTTTTAAACATGATAACAATTTTTTTAAGCTACTGGTATACCTAGTTGATTGTACTGCAGACTGGTTAAAAATAAGTACCTGGGCGACCGAGCTCCGCTCGGGCTGAAACTCGTTACCAAGAGTTTTCTCAAAGATAAGACGCCCACATACCAAATTTCATCGAAATCGTTGGAGCTGTTTCCGAGATCCTGATTATATATATATATATATATATATATATATATATAAATACAAGAATTGCTCGTTTAAAGGTATTAGATATTGTTTTTTTTTCCTACAGTACCTAAAGCTGGCATTGTTGTACCAAAAGTAGAGGCGTCAATGACTGGTGGCCTAGTGCAAGAGTTCGAGCATACCGTGTTGCCGTCAATTAAGCCAATAGTTACTCTGGTACTGACAGCTACGACAATGCTACCAGCTCTCGTTAAACTATGGCACCTTGGAGCTGACAGAAAGTATAGGACTGTGAGCTTTGTTAGGTAAGTTTTCCTTTATTAATCTAATTTTCTTCTACTATTTGTTAAAAACTTTCGTGTATACATTATATGATAAGCTTATATTGAGCTGTTGCTTGTTTGTAATTTTGATATTTCGAAATAAAGTTGCAATTAATTTCATAATCATTTTCGTTTTCCTCAGATGTTTGGTGGTATGCGCTACTTGCTCATTCATGTTCGGTTGGCATGTCCATGAAAAAGCTATCCTATTAATTTTAATTCCAATGAGGTAAGAAAATTATGTACTTAATATGCTTACTTATCATGTATTATTCACAATTGACGCCCCAATAGCCTAGTGGTTATGGAACTTGATTATGAAGCTTGAGGCTCCAAGTTAGATCTCCTGTAGATATTACATATGAAGAATATGAATGTTTAGTACCATTGTACCTACCACACAGAACTTATTCACGACGATACTATGTTGTTAAAATTGAAAACCGCGAAAGTTAATAACTATCTCTAGTTTTAGATGTTCAATATTTAGTACCTGGAAGATATCTCGAAAACTCGCATTTTCGCAAAATAACATTAAGCTAAGTCGATTATTCGCCCCCGAAAATCCCTACATAGCAAATTTGATCCAAGTCGTTTAGGTGCTTTCCGAGATACCCGAAATACATAAATATACAAGAAATGCTTGTTTCAATGTGTTAACTAAATACTACAAGCTTTGCTTAAATAGTCTAGGACTAGACCAATTAGTGTCAATCGTCCCACGATATTTATTTATTCACTTGTATTTACCTCCATGATCCATGATCAGATCATGTCTACTTGATGAAAATTGTTGACCGTTTATACATTTTTGTTTCAGCTTTCTGTCAGTGCTGGGAGACGTTGATGGCAGATTATTTCTGATACTCTCAACAGTTGGGCACTATTCCTTATTCCCCCTACTGTACCCAAAAAATCTTTTATCAATCAAAATATTTATGCTGTTGACACATTGTGCCATTGCATTTGGTAATATACCAACTTTATACGAACCGCAAAAACCAAAGAATAAGAAACCGAGACGCAGCTTTCTTCGACTACCTATGCTAGGTCCCATAGAATCCCTGTATGTGTACGGTCTCATTGTATTGTGTGTTTACGAAAATTTGCTTCATACAATATGGGGCTTGGACAAAACACTGCCGTTTTTACCACTAATGTTAACCTCGGTGTATTGTAGTTTAGGAGTTCTATATTTCTGGGTCTCTTATTACTACTACTTTATTTATTTCAATGTCAGTAAAGTGCCCATGCTGGGTACGGGGAATTTAACGCAATATAACAAGAAAATCAACTAGGCTGTGAAAAGAATACTTTTGCCTGTGCTTTAGGTTCGTTTTAGATACATAAATCCCTCTCAGGTACCTACTGAATGACATTTAAGTAAGTTTGTAGCTAATGATCATTTTGTATTATAAAATTTATAAAAACATAAATCAACCTAATGAATTATAGCTCATGCAATTCACGAAGGCTAGTGGGCTTTACTTGTGGTAATCACGTATTTGTATACATGTCAAAGTGTGCGTGAGAAAGAAGGAGGGTTTGTTAGGCAAAAAATAAAGTGAAATATTATGTACATATTAGACAAATCAATTACATTAAACTGTCGCAAAGCTTTTGGCAAATAATGTGAAAAAATGCAATTAAGCCCACTCGCCTTCGTGAATTGCCAGAGCTATACACGCTAATTAAGAGGCGACGTAGGTACCAATCTAAGTTTAATTTGATGTGTTTATTTCATTCAATTTATCCTTTTATAATGAAATGTTAATGTTTTATATTGGATTCAATCACGCTTACTCTGGAAAATACCATTCCGTTCGATCACTTTACTTTTATATTTATAATTAGCTATTTAGGTATTTGCTTTTCCAGGCTATGCCGGTTTAAGCTCCTTTATGTTTCTCAGTGCCAAAGGAAACCTAACGGTTTAGCTTGTGCTAGTTAGTCATCAAATAGAGTAACTTCTACATTGTGCTTTCGAAATTTTTCAATTTGGATACATACTAATAACTCTCTTCCTGCGGATTTTGGTCCCCGGGCATAATATCTTCCTGAAGAGAGATCGATGGCGAACCACCACAACAATCTGACGGATCTATGCAGTAGTGGTCTGTTAATTAGGGACACTTACATGCCTACTGGGTGAGCAGTGTCAAACTCCGTCATGGGTCACTAGGACTTGCTAGGACTGTTAAGAAACAAAGTGCAAAAAGCTCTATAGAACAAATGAGGAGAAAGTTTCTATGAAAACTGTTGAGACAAAAATCTAACGTGCCAAGTGCCTAGAAGTTTTATTTGTTTACTTATTTGAGGTATTGTCAATCTAATGTGATTTACAACACCAACTGGGAACACACGATAGGTTACGCTCTATCCCACACAACAGATAATAACATCTTTATATAAATGGTGTCTGTAATTAATTAGAAATGTTATGTTTAATGTTAAAATGTCGAATAAGATTATTGTCAATTGCGGCAGAACGTGTTCAGATATTTTTGAGCACCCTGTTCACTCCGATATGTCCTAGGACAACAGTAGTTAGTAGCTAAGTAGCTGATTTTTGTAAGAAAAGATAAACCAACAATCCTAATGCATTCGCTGCCGGCTGTTAAACTCCATACTTTGTCAGGTGCCGCAAACGCCCATGTGCGTTCAATTGCCTGCAAAATTATGACAGCAGCGCTGGGCGAATGTCAAGAAAACGTATAGATGCGTTGCCGGCACTGAATGTGTTAAAGGGGTCTACAAGTTCTGTTCTATTGCATCATGCATCTTTGTTTTGATATCAGTCTGAGATCATTATTGTCAAACGAGCTAGCTAGCATTTCGTCATGTCTTTAAACACCATTCGAGAAAAATAAATGGCAAATGGAAATGCGCACATTGCCCGTGCGCTGGATAATCATTATTTTGTTATCGAAATCGGTGTACTTAGTAATTTATTTGTGAAAACTTTTCTGTTCTGTGGTGAAAACGCACAACACGCAGATTGTCATCGCATTTATGAAATTTGTTTTGACGAATTGTTAACCTTAAGAAAAGCAACTAGTCGATGAATCCAGGCCACTATTCCATAAACGTTATAGTGCTACAATTCTACATAATTGACACTTGTAATTTTTGTGGTACAGGGCTGGTGTTAATGTAAATGTATACTCAGCGGCAAATCTAATCCTTCCTTAGAAACATGTATGTAAAGTGGGCGGTTAGGTTTGCCGCTGAGTATATATTATTATTATTATTAAGTTAATGAGTTGAATACATGTATATTGTACGTAAGTAAATAAATGTGGAGTTATTTACATTATTTATTTTATTTTTCTGCAAAGAAATTCAATGGTGTGTGTGAAGTTCCCAATCCGCACTGGGCCCGCGTGGGAAATACGGACCAAGCCCTCTCATTCGGAGGGGAGGCCTGTGCCCTGCACTAACCTAACTAACCTGCTAACCTACCACACAACATTACCTACCTATAGTTTAACTAACGAAGCCAGACAATTGACAATGTTGGAATACTTTTTAGTTGTAGTTTCCCCGCTGTCAATATCAGAAATCCGTAAACTGGTGGCTTTTTCAGGCTGCTATTTTAGTCATTCCCATAAATAGATGTAAGTTTGTATACTTAGGTAAGACAAGAAAGGCTTGAAGGAACACGTATCCGTGTTTACAGAGAATAAAGGCAAGGCGCACGTCGATCGCGGCATGAATATTCAGGGGAAATAAGACGCGACGGAATTAAGGGATGCGCTCGTTTAACGCCTCAACGCTGCCTCGTAACCAGTTTCAATTGTACTAGTCGCCCAGCACTTTTTCGCTTTAGCAGCTAACACAGCTGCACTAGTTGTTGCCCGCAATTTCGTGAAAGAACATTCAAAATCGGTTACCTACCTAAGTAGTTTTCTAAGTTTATCCATTATAAACGTACACACAATCGAATCTTTTCTCTTAATAATTATTAATTTAGAAGTTTAAATTCGCAGAAGAAACCGTTCGGGATTGGCCACCAGCCGAGTGGGTAACTATTAGTAAAGTCAAATAAATCACATAAGTACGTACCTAACGTTGGGGATAGTGCAACTCCGCTTATCTACCGTACTTACCTACGTAAACAAATACGTGTAGTTTTACAGGGGATGGTTTTAATTTCATGTTTTTCTTTATTTTAACGAATTTGGAGTAAAATTTGGAAATTGGCTAAACTTGTTAGATACCTACACGGAATCATCCAATGCCGTTTGATTTGCACAATCCTGGACGATATCATTCTACTCTTAAAGTAGTGATCAATAGTATCGTTAGCAGTTAACGTGGTGCCGGAACTACTAGATTCCCATCGTTGTCTTTTTTTACGTGACAAGTGATGAAAAAAATGGCAAAAGTTGTGTACAGGGCCGGATTAAAAATGTTGAGGACCTCATTCAGCGAAATATCAACCGTACTTTTCAAGAAGTCAAATCACATCAACTGCTAGCATGCATCGAAAAATAGTAAGAATAATTGTCATCGAGGATACAAATTTTCCAATTCAATTTTCACTCCGAAACCTTATTAATTTTGCGATGCGGGGCCCCTAGGCCTACTTTGCCCAGTGGTTAATTTGGACCTGGTTGTGTAGGTAGGTACGGTCGACCAAGAAAGTGGTCTACCAGTTTAGACAAAAGTTTCTGTGACATCTAAACATCCCTAAGTCACTGTCATCATGTTATTGCAAGGGAAAATCGACTTCGTTGTATCATGACGTGCAAATGAACTTCGACCGTAGGGGGGTAGACCATATTTTTGGCCGACTCGACATACTCTAACTGCGAGGTGTTGCAACTGTACGTCATACATGCTGTTTGGGTGGAGCCCTGAAGCGTTTCAAACGCGGTGTCCCGTAAAATCGACTAATAGTACGTCCCTCATCTAAAATACTAAGTGACCACCACGCGTGGTGTGGTGTGTGGTCGCTGAATTGCAATTGGTTTTAGTTCACAGATGTTATCCTTAGATTCTCGTAACACACGGGATATGGCGGATGAAACGCTTCACGGCCCCACTCATTCCACGCTGTTCTCATTCTCCGGGTTGCCTACCAAATTTATAACTGCACGCCACCCCGTACGTACGTACGTACCTACATTGGGGTCGTGGGTACACCTACCTAATCGAACTCTTAATCTCGTGTCCACGTAACCTCCAGAAGTTTCTATGGGGTGCGTTTAAAATATGACCAGGAGCCCGTTGCATAACAAAGTACAACTTATATTACAAGCGGAACTTCCCTTTCTAGTTAATATAACTGATGCGAGAGTTCCGCTTGTAATATTAGTTGTACTTACTTTGTTATGCAACAGGCCCCTGTATTGGTCGACCCTGAGTGAACGACAATAACGCCCGACCTAATAATTCAAACCCTCAAAGTAATTGTCATAATGTTTTGCATAATTTTCGTTCACGATTGGACGACAAATACGGGATCGTACACTAAGCGCACCCCTTTCTGTGATTGGCAAGATCCGTGAGGAAGATGGCAATATGTATTTTATAGCGCCATCTGACGGCTCGGCCGGGTATTGTTCGCCCTACCTGCCGCGCTCACGCCGCGCCCGTCAAGTGCGCGCGCCTACGCGCTGGCATGAAGCGTGATTTCCCTTGCCCTTTTTGTAATTTAAGATTATCTATGGTAACACTGAGATATAGAAAGATTGTCGCTGGTGAATTTGTGATTTGTGCAACTGTATGTCTGTTTTTTATGGCTTTTAATTAAATCAAGTTTTATCGAAGTCATCCTTTTTCTTCGCCTTGTTACACTGGCTGCCCAACTTGCGGCACGACCCCAAGAAGCCGCCTTCTCAGTTTTCGCATCGCATCACATCGCATCGCTTTTCGCATCATGCCTCGCACGCGCAGAAATAGATCGCTCGACGACGTCGACGATACAGAAGCCCATCATGATTGGAGCCCTGGTCACGTTACTGCGATGTTCGAGACTCTGCAGCGATCGCAGATGGAAGCTTTCGAGAAACTGATAAACAGAGTAAGCGATTCAGTACCACGCGTGACGTCGTCTCCGTCTCCGATGTTCACGACCGGCCTTGAAGGCCCTTCCGGCGATTTTTCCCGCTGCAAACAGAATTACAGCGGTGCGCCGAGTGAATCCTTGGAGGGGTTCATCGACGCCGTGGAAAGCTACAAGGAATGCGCCCACGTGTCCGATAACAACGCGCTACGCGGTCTGTCCATGTTGCTCACGCATGAAGCGGCAACGTGGTGGCAAGGTGTCAAGCCGCAGATCGCGTCCTGGACCGACGCCGTGGAAAACCTTCGTAGTGCTTTCGGTGACCGCCGCCCGCCCCCCAAGATATACAGAATTCTATTTTCAACAGAACAGAGCGAACAAGAGAAAACAGATATCTTTGTTGCCAAGGCCAGAGCGCTGCTCGCCCGAATACCCACTGGCGATCTCAGCGAGAAAGTACAACTAGACATGGTTTATAGCCTCCTTAATCATGGCATTCGCAAACGGTTACGACGTGAAGAAGTGGGGAGTTTCTCCGAGCTGCTGCAACGTGCTCGACAGATCGAGGACTCTGTGGATGCCCCGAGGACCGCCGCAGCAGCCCCGACATCGCGCGCGCCGCGCGCCCCTGGTATCGCATCCGCCGCGCGCTCCACGCCTGCATCGCCGTTCGCGCCGCCGCGGTCATTGAACCCGCGAGCCGCACCGTACGCGTCCGCGCCCGCGCCCGCAGCGCCGGCGACTCCGGACGATTTCCAACATGCTCCTACATCTAGTTCTAAAGCGAATAGACAATATTGTGTATATTGCAAACGCACGGGACATTTGCGTGATGAGTGTAACAAATTAAAGGTGAAAAGTGATACGAATACGAACTCGGTTGTATCGTGCTACGGCTGCGGCGCCCCTGGAGTTATTCGATCGCAGTGCACTGTGTGCAACCCTGTATCCTTTAACGCAATAACCGAGCTGAGCCAAGGTATTAGTAGTACTTTATTTGAATGTAAATCTGATAAGAATGATAACAATGTCAACAAAAACGTAACCTCAAATTTGCGAATCGAAATTGTAAACAATGACGATATATTCTCCTCCTCCAGCCCCCAGGTTGACTCCACGAGTGAGTTAAGTAGTTTTTCGTCGTTATTTCACTGCATTAATAACAATTTAACAACTACTGGGTCTATGAGGTCACGACAGGTCAAGGTTATTGATAACGATTCCATCTCTTCCTATCAGCCTTTACGGCCTATTTTCTATGTGAATGTTCTCGGTCTCAATGGTAGTGCACTGGTGGATACTGCCGCTCGACAGTGCATCGCTGGCCATACATTGTATGCCATTCTGAAGGCGAAGGCATATCCTATGACGTCGTCCTTGCGTACTGTCAAGCTTGCTGATGGCCAAGTCTGCACCAGGAATATTATGGAAGCTTGTGATGTGGAGGTAAAACTGCAACACAAAATTGTTAAAACTAACTTTATGATTTTTCCTGAGTCACAAGGAAATGAAACTCTTCTTGGGATAGATTTTTTGCATTTAGCTGGAGTTGTATTGGACCTTAAGACTAAAATGTGGCATTTTTCAGGTGAGCCTAAACAAGCTTTCCGCCTGCACCTCGAGCATACTTCAAAAGTACACCGCTCCATATGTTCTGCTGACATTCTGAAGAAGGATGAAGGTGTGATGCTGAGTGAAGTCAACCGTGCCAAACTAGCTGAATTACTCCAAGCAAATGATGCTATCTTCCGGCAAGGAGGAGAGACCACTCCCTATGCTGAACACAGGATTGACACCGGAGACCATCCTCCCATTGCTGTGCCTCCATACCGCCTTACTCCGGCAAAGAAAGAGATACTGAAGCAAGAGCTGGATAAGATGTTAGAAGATGGTGTGGTGGAGGAGTGTGAGTCAGCGTGGGCTGCTCCTGTGGTTCTCATCCCGAAGAAAGATGGCACATACCGTTTCTGTGTTGACTATCGACGCTTGAATGCTGTCACCAAGTCGGACACATATCCACTCCCGCTCATTGATGAACTGCTTCAGTCGACTAAGCGAGGTTGCTACATTAGCTCAATTGACTTGCGCTCTAGCTACTGGCAGGTGGGCGTCGCTGAGTGTGATCGAGATAAGACTAGCTTTATAACACAGCTAGGAACATATCGTTTCACAAAGATGCCATTTGGTTTGAAGAATAGTCCTGCGACATTCCAGAGATTAATGGACCGATTCCGAGCTGGATCCTCCCTGCGCGACACCACACTGCTCTGTTACCTTGATGATCTCCTGGTCATTTCTGAGGATTTCGAGAAGCATCTGGAGGACCTACAAAAGGTGTTTGACCGCCTAAATAAATTCAACTTGCGGGCAAATAGAGAAAAATGTTGTTTTGTCCGGGAAGAAGTTAAGTACCTCGGTCACCTGATTACTCCAGCTGGAATCAAACCAGATGAAGCGAAGATCGCAGCTATCCAGACCATGAAGGAACCGGCCAACCTCAAGCATTTGAAGACCTTCTTGCAGACCTGCTCCTGGTATCGAAAATTTATACCAAGATTTTCTCATGTTGCCGAAAGTCTCACAAAGCTTACGAGGAAGAACCAGTCCTGGGAGTGGGGGCCCAGTCAATCTCACGCTTTCAACGAGCTCAAGCGTCT
The DNA here is from genome assembly GCA_947563465.1 of Archips xylosteana. NCBI lineage: Eukaryota > Metazoa > Arthropoda > Insecta > Lepidoptera > Tortricidae > Archips > Archips xylosteana. Next base: position 11,420,227 of record OX387349.1, read on the forward strand.
CCTCACAACTGCTCCAGTGCTGATCCAGGCCGACTATCAGCTACCGTTTGTGCTGAGAACTGATGCGAGCAACTATGCCCTCGGCGCTGTTTTGCTACAGGGTGAAGGCAATGAAGAACGTCCCCTGGAGTACGCCAGCAGGTTGCTGACATCAGCCGAAAGAAATTACACCACCACAGAGAGAGAAGCCTTAGCTGTAGTGTGGGCTGTGGAGCGCTTTCGAGGCTATTTGGATGGCCACCCTGTCACCGTGAAAAGTGACCATCAGCCTCTCAAGTGGCTCTTGACACTCAAGTCTCCGTGCGGTCGTCTTACTCGGTGGGCGCTGAAACTGCAGAGCTTCAATATTCAATACCAGTACACCCCGGGTAAAGCCAACGTTGTCGCTGACACCCTCAGCCGACCTATTTGTGATGACAACTCGAAGAATGATTGTGGAATTTGCTCCGTCGTAGTGGACATTCCTACTACAACTCCGTCGGACCTGCGACAGAAGCAAATCGTCGACCCAGACCTTGCGAAGATCATCCACGACATTGAGAGCAACGACGAGCTGGCGAACCTTCGCTGGACCGATCGCGGCTTCCTCATGACTCAAGGTGTCCTCTACAGGTACGACGCTGACGCTGACGCAGAGGAGGCGCAGCTGGTAGTTCCGGCGTCAATGAGGGACACCGTCATCAGGGAGCATCACGACGAGCCTACTGCGGGACACCAGGGAGTCGAGCGTACGTTGCAGAGCCTCCGCCGCCTCTACTACTTTCCAGGCATGCGACGGTTTGTGACGGAGCACATCAAGTCGTGCGTACAATGCCAGAAGTACAAATCTGCCAACACGAAGCCACCAGGATTGTTGCAGACGCCCGTCCTGAACCAGCGAGGAGAAGTCCTGGCGATGGACCTGTTCGGACCGCTACCTGAAGGGATAGGGGGAGCGCGTTGGATATTCCTCATCGAAGATACCGCTACCAGATGGATTGAGCTGTTCGCACTGAGTGAAGCGACAGCCGAGGTATGTGCGAAGCTTCTTATAGAAGAATATTTCTTACGCTACGGTTTCGTCCGACGCGTGGTGTCTGACAACGGCGTTCAATTCGTGTCTGCCGTCATGCAGCAGGTGATGCATATATTGGGTATCAAGCAGAATCTCATACCCTTGTTCCATGCCGAAGCCAACCCGGCGGAACGTAAAAATAGAGATATGAAGACGTTACTCTCTATTCTCGTCCAAGAAAACCATCGGTCATGGCCAGAATTCCTGCCTCAAGTTCGCTTCGCGTTGAACAGTGCTAATTGTTCCAGCACTGGTTGCAGCCCGGCTTATCTAATGTTCGCGCGCGAAATGAGGACGCCATTCGAAGCTGGACGTGATCTGCGCAGTATCTTGTCAAAAGACAACTACGTGCCTCAGATAACGCCCTACCTCAATGACTTCATCAACCGTTGGGAAGAAATAAAGGAGAAGGCTGAAAAACAGCAAGACCGGCGTAAGAATGATGCGGATAACAAACGTCGACCCTCGGAGCAGCATCAGGTGGGCGATTTGGTGCTGTTAGCCTCTCATCACCGTAGCAACGCTAGTCAAGGAAAGACCAAGAAATTTATGCCAAAACGCGACGGTCCCTACATTATTTCGAAAGTGTTCAGTCCCACTACCTTTTGTGTTTCAGATCGTGTCACCAAGGCTGTTGTGGGTAAGTTCCATACTCACGATCTCACCCCTTTTGTGTCCGCTCCAGGCGATATTGTCCGACCTGTGCAACCTCATAGACCCAGGGGTAGACCTAAAACTGACCGAAGTAGCGACATTGTTGCCAAGCCACCCACGGGCCGTGACGGCGGCTTGGAGGGGGAGTATATAGCGCCATCTGACGGCTCGGCCGGGTATTGTTCGCCCTACCTGCCGCGCTCACGCCGCGCCCGTCAAGTGCGCGCGCCTACGCGCTGGCATGAAGCGTGATTTCCCTTGCCCTTTTTGTAATTTAAGATTATCTATGGTAACACTGAGATATAGAAAGATTGTCGCTGGTGAATTTGTGATTTGTGCAACTGTATGTCTGTTTTTTATGGCTTTTAATTAAATCAAGTTTTATCGAAGTCATCCTTTTTCTTCGCCTTGTTACAATTTCCATAATCAACTCGTACATTGAAAAAAAAAAAACTGGCCAAGTGCGAGTCGGACTCGCGCACCGAGGGTTCCGTACTTTGGGTATGTCAAAATATACGCCGTAAAAAAAAGCCGTAGCTTTAATAATCCAGTGTTAGTAGAACCCTGCTTCTAAGTGAAATGTACGCATTGTGAGATCATTTTATATTGGTTAGTCGCCATAATGTTCTTCAAATATATAAAAATCTCGTATCACGGTGTTTGTTATCGAACTCCTCCGAAACCCTTTTCACGGTATTTGGTAGGTCTGAGAATAGGTCGTAGGCTATGTTTTATATCCCTTATTCTTCGCGGACGGAGTCGCGGGCAACAGCTGTATTTAATATAATTATATGTATATTTGTTATCTGTTGTTATACTGGCTACAGTAATACAAAATCGGTGACATTTTCAAAAGTCTAGTTAACGCCATTTTAAAGATCGAGTTAAAAACGTTGAATAAAAAACACGTTTCTTGTATGACGACCCCCTTTACTTTTTAACTTTATTTTATTTTTAGTATTTGTTGTTATAGCAACAGAAATACATCATCTGTGAAAATTTTAATTGTCTATCACGGTTAATGAGATACAGCCTGTGTGACAGACGGACAGACAGACAGACGGACGGACAGCGGAGCCTCAGTAATAGGGTCCCGTTTTACCCTTTGGGTACGGAACCCTAAAAATGACTGTAGCCAAGTTAGAAGTTCTCCTAATGGGCGCCTGGCCTGAAGTCGCTCTTCTCGATGTAGGCATAGATCCAATTCGGCTTCTTGACAAACGACTGTAATCAACCAATTGATACACTATTTATGTCAATTGAGTGATTGCCTGGCATATTACCGGATCGTTTTGACGTGTGTGTGAGTTAGTTAGTCGGCAATTAATTGTTTGTGTGAGCCTGAGAAACAAACATTATAGGTGTATGTTGTATTTGAAACAAATGTCAAATGAGGTAACTTTATCTTTTGTAAGTAGGTACCTAAGTAAATTTATCATCAGCCAATTTCATTTGGTAATAGCATTTTTCACTAAAAGTAGACTATGATAAAGTTGTTTACAGAAGGTAAAGTTTGTACTTTAGATGGTAGTAAACATTTTGAGCTAATTAAATATTCGTGAAACAGCTCTGGCCCTACCTGCTTAGTTATACCTAGAGTCATCTCACGGGATCTATCTAAATCTTTACTAATATTATAAAGAGGAAAGATTTGATTGTTTGTTTGTTTGTTTGCATTGAATAGGCTCCGAAACTACTGGACCGATATCAAAAATTCTTTTGCCGTTAGAAAGCTACATTATCACTGAGTGACATAGGCTACTTTTTACCGCGGGAAAATACCTTTTCAAAGTCAAAAAAAAAGTCAAAGTCAAAACTCTTTATTCAATTTAGGCATCAATTGATGCTCCTATGAACGTCGAAGAATCTACCACCGGTTCGGAAAAACCCTGTTGAGAAGAAACCGGCAAGAAACTCAACAAGGTATATTTTTTTCAATCAGATCTACATTGTTATTAAATTACATACATCTAAAGTATTTAATACAATTAAAATTTTTAAAATTTTTCATCTCTCATACTCGGAAAGTGAGGCAAATCATATCTGACATACGGGAGGATAACTATTATTTTCTTCCCTAGGGTAGATATGAATTAAAAAAAATAAAGGCACTGGCTGTCAATGGAACACATACACATTCAGCCAAGCATTACGGCATAGACATGGAATAATTAAGTATTGAGTTTTTTTTTCTTAATTAGTCATATTACAAATTTTATAATAATTTATTGAATCAGGCGTTACTTTGCGGAGGTCCATATTAATGAACTAAAACAATTACTTTGCTCACCCGCGACCACGCGGGTGAGCAAAGTAATTGTTTTAGTTCATTAAATTTTATAATGCCAGTGAAATATTATTAAATTAACTTATTAAATAGTTTCTTATTTAGTGACTTAAACCAGAAAAGTTAGAAAAACGACAATGTTATTGTCCACACAGCCAATCTCTATACAGCTTAACTCCTTGGTTCAAATTGGTTACTTACATATTTTATAAATAAATTTACTAAATAGGTACCTACTTTATCTACTGTTTTCGTTGATATTGAACATTCTAAATTTTGTTAAATGAAATTATTCTTTAACAATAAACTCCATTGAAATATTTTACAATGATCATATTGACCAGTTTAGACATTTTTATTTATTTATACTTATATTTTCTTACTTTCCTTGTAGTCGAAATGAAAAGCAGAGTGTTTAACTCGGGAAAAACACCAATATCACCCTCGGATATTGGCACCCTCGCTGTGCTCGGGTGCCAAGTAACCTCGTGTGATATTGGTTATTTTCCTCCCTCGTTGAACAATCTACTATTTCCTACGGGAAAATTAATTTATCGCGGGCGAAGCTGCGGACGGAAGGCTAGTTATAGATAACTAGCTTTTGCCCGCGACTCCGTCCGCGTGGAATTAGTAATTTGGGCAGCTTATTTTTTTGATCCAATTTGCTTTTTCATCAATTATGGCTCTCCTTAGTTCCTCGATATAAAAAATACCCCCCCCGCAACCCCCCCCACCCCTTCACCCCGCTCCAAACCCCCCTCCCCCCGCACACCCGCGTTCACATTCACCACCGTACTCCCAGCATGATGATATTATAGCCTATTAGCCTTCCTCGATAAATGGGCTATCTAACACTGAAAGTATTGTATCTTTCTTATTTGTCAACCGATTCAAATGAAACAAACACTAAATGTTAATCCAAGAAAATACCAACATATCAGTGAAAACCGCATCCTTCTAGGTTAAGCCGTTTCTGAGATTAGCGCGCACAAACGCACAGACAAACAGACAAACAAACAATAATTCTAAAAATAATTGTTTTGGGTTTTTCTCAAATATCTTCAATGTACAGACACCGACTTGTTACAGATTTATTATATGTATAGAATAGATAGATATTGCTGTTGCACAATCAATTTTATTCTAGTGTGTAATGAAATTAAAAGAGTTTGAAAGAGACAATATGAGATACTCTTCACCTTCACATACCTTGCATGCCCTTAAAAACAATTGGTTCTAATGCATTGTCGTCGACATCATCATCTGAATCTTCGTTAGCACAGTATTTTTGTTCTCATTGTACTCTAAAACAAAAAACATTGAAGCAATAAATACAAATTTATTTTAGTGAAATGCTTAGTGAAATTAATATTTGAAGAAAATTTTGAACATGGAAAGAGCTATTATTGACTGTTATTTCTTACAAAGATTAAACTTACCCTCAGAGGAGAGTGGTAGTGGTACATATGAACCATTTTTGGGCATACGCGTGAATTTTCCCATGTTGTAAGTCAGTGGAATATCACTTCCACTAAACAATTGTACTGTAAAACAGAGGAGGATGGCTTCTCAAGGAACTACAATTTGACCAAAAGGGGAGAACACAAGAGGTTACCGGCACTCGACTCGATGTTTACATACAACACAACATAACACAGCGCAGGCGCGTCGGTCGCGTAACAAAACAAGATGAAAAAATAATGACATGACGTCGTTGACTTGACAGCACAAGATGGCGGCGACCCACAGACAGGATATAATAATAGCATACAAATGACAACTAATATAAAAGTATAAAGCCCTCCCTCCACAGCCCGCAGCGCGGGGAAGGCGCGGGGCGTGTGCACGAGGCGACGCGCGCTCTGCATAACACTGATTCAATACGCTGTGCTGCGCTGCCAGAGTGTGTCACCGTATATATGATTCAGTGTTATTGACCGCGCTGGGCATGCTCCGTCGGCACCCCGCGCTTCGGTTTGTAGTGAGTGAGTGGCCTTCAATCCGTCCCATTCTATCACGCGCCAACATAGTTGTATTTAAAACATGTATTTTTATTTGTTGAAAAAAAAAATTAACTAACCACGCCAATTTCGATGAGTCTAGATGTTCGTTTAAAAGGCCGGCCGCATACACGCGGAATTTTTCTTCGGTTTCCGTACGGAATGACGCGTGCGAACGAGACAGGGCTACGAAAGTATATAGCGTTGTCTCGCTCGCACACGTCATTCCGTACGGAAACCGAAGAAAAATTCCGCGTGTATGCGGCCGGCCTAACGCGAAAAATATATTATCTAGAGCATTATGATTCCATGACAAGAAATAAATAAATACTTGCCAAGATAAAATTTAATAAAAAATGTTCATGGTTTTTTTTTTAATTACTTACCCTAATCCGTTCTGTTTTACGAAAATTTAAGCGACAGCAAATACTAAACTAAACGTCTCATTTAGATTAATCTAATTTCTGAAAATAAAATTAACCAAACAATTTTTAATAAATGATTATGATTTTTGTAACATTCATAATCATAATCAATAATTAAAAACGTCATTATACCGAGTTTATTATTTTGTAGGAACAAGATTATTGCCAATTAAAAAAAGGTTTCGTTCCGTTTTGTATGGGGATAAAAATTTATTCGCCTGGCAATTACCATTTAGGATAGGAATGAACTAGGGATGAGATTAGTTTGCGATGAGCTTGCGATGAGCTTCAATTCAGCATTTTAAAAGTGGTTAGGAATGGGATTGGGATGAGATAAGTGCGTGGCCAAATGCTGAATACAGCCCCTGGGTGCCTTTAAGAGGCGAGTGTACAATTTTCTGCAGGGCCGACAACGCACTGGTATCGCGTAAAGCGCTGCGAGTGCCTATGCACAGTGGTGTTCATTTAACATCAGGTGACCCACTAGTTCGTTTGTCTGGCTTCACTGTCATAAAAAAAATACAATCTAGCCGTTTTCAAGTCTCGGGTGAATGAGCATTTACTAGGCAAGCGTACTCCATCGTAGGTCTCATTTTCGCTTTTCATTAGGCGTGATTTGGGGTCAAATGCTAGCCTATATTTTACTAAAAAAATACAGAGTGTTCTCAGCCACTAAATTCCAAAAAGTATTCCCAAAAATTAAACCGTAATCTTCATAATGTTATTAAAAATTTCCAATTATTTACATAGGTACTTAATTTTATCGAATAGGCATCGTTTTAGTCCGAAAGATTGATTCTTAATATTAACATTGTTTTATGAATATCTTTGTACTTACAACTTTGCAAACGCCCATTAAAAATTTCTTGTATCTATTAATTAATAGTAGCATCTTTATTTTTTAGTAAGTATATGTTAATAACTTTTATGCTATCGTAATAATGTTACAAGTAAATGAAAAGTTTGTAAGAATATTTGGATGTTACAACAACCAAGCATGTAAAAAAGCAAGCATGCGACAATCCTAACGGATTCTAGCCAGCGTGCAAGCAAGCATGCAAGTAAGCATGCAAGCAAGCATGCAAGCAAGCAAGCACGCAAGCAAGCACGCAAGCAAGCACGCAAACAATCACGCAAACAATCATGCAAGCAAGCATGCAAGAAAAAATGAAAGCAAGCATGCAAGCGAGAATCCAAGCAGGATTCTAGCGAGCATCCGAGCAAGCATCCAAGCTAGCATGCAGGCAAGCATGCAAGCAAGCACGCAAAGAATCATGCAAGCAAGCATGCAAGCAAGCGTGCTAGCAGCATGCAAGCAAGCAAGCTTGTAAGAAAGCATGAAAGCAAGCATGCAAGCGAGAATCCAAGCAGGATTCTAGCGAGCATGCGAGCAAACATCCAAGCAAGCATGCAAGCAAGCATGCAAGCAAGCATGCAAGCAAGTATGCAAGCAAGCATGCAAGCAAGCATGCAAGCAAGCAAGCATGCAAGCGAGCATCCAAGCAGGCATGCTAGCGAGCATGCAAGCAGGCATGCACGCATGTAAGCGAGCATGCAGGCAGGCATGCTAGCAGGCACGGAAGCAGACATGCAAGCAGGCATGGAAGCAAGCAAGCATGCAAACAATCAAGGATGCGTGGAAGCTTACCAACTTAAAGGGCGATTTCCGGGATTAAAACTATTCTATGTCCTTTCCCGGGACTCAAACTATCTGTATACTAAATTTCATCTAAATCAGTTCAGCGGTTTAAGCGTGAAGAGGTAACAGACAGTCAGACAGATAGACAGACAGACAGACAGATACACTTTCGGATTTATAATATTAGTATGGAATTAGTATGGATAGACTGCTGGCTCTGTGAGCTGTAGTAGATCTCGCGAGTTTTATGAAATTGTTTTATGAAACGCACCTCTCTCGGCCCCTTTCTAATCATACCCCCCAGCCCCTGTACCGCGCGGGCGAAGATAAATTTAAAGGGTCTAGCTATAATAATCAACTCTTATAATAATTCTCTAGTGACTTTTTTAACCTTGTCAACGTCAAGCTTAGCCAAACGTAAAGCTACTTTGAACCTCATGTCCGTAAGCAATCATCAATTGACCCTAATTTTTTTAATTGGCAGGCAGGTCCCACCGAAATGATCTGTATTTTATTTGGAATGTTTATTTTATCTACACTAATCTAATCTATTATCTTTATAAACATTTTGGGATAAATAAAGATAATTAATCTTATATATAAGTATGCTAATTATAACGTACATGACTCAATCACTACATAGTATATTATAACAAAGTCGCTTCCCGCTGTCTGTCTGTCTGTCCCTATGTATGCTTAGATCTTTAAAACTACGCAACGGATTTTGATGCGGTTTTTTTAATAGATAGAGTGATTCAAGAGGAAGGTTTATAATGTATAATACATGCATAATTGCACCCAAGCGAAGCCGGGGCGGCCGCTAGTTTGTCCAAATTTCCAAAATTAAAAACTAAGGCATTTATTTATATTGACATTTTTATTTTCGTAATATTTTTTGAACGGAATGTCCGATTTCGATAATTCAAAAAGAAATCAACAGTTATTGAACCAGGCTTGAATACGAAATAATTTATTTGGATAAGAATTAATACAAAGGTGTGGATAACATGGTCTGATTTTGATAGGCATTTCTATCATCTTTTAAAATATAAAAAAGTAGTAATGGTGACGTAACTACAATAGTTGGTCATATGGTCTTGTGAAGTTTTTTGTAGATATTGATACTTTCTATAATATTGTAGAACATTTTTTTGTTCTATCGTCAATACTTTCCGCAGCGCATGCGATGAAAGACATTTTATGGCTAATTTTTTTACACCTTGGGTTGGTTTTAGTAAGATTTTCTGAGGATCTCTAATTTTTTCTTGTAATAAATATAGCCTATGTTACTCAGCGATAATGTAGCTTTCTAACGGCAAAAGAATTTTTGAAATCGGTCCAGTAGTTTTTGAGTTTATTCATTACATACAAAAATACAAATCTTTCCTCTTTATAAATATTAGGTATTAGGTATTAGGTATTAGGTAGTGTAGATGTAGATGTAGATGTAGATGGTAGTGGCCCGATTCCCCCCGGGTTGACTAAACTTTTGAAGTAACCAAACGCTTCTCTTTGCATTCAAGATTCGAGAACAAAAATTCGTATTTTTCGTATCAGTCCCGAACGGGTATCAAACTCAACTTCAAGCTTTGCTGTCAGGTTCTCAAACCACTCGACCATTCTGTTGTAGTAATTCTATTTCACTATGAACTGTCTAAACATCTCTAGCTCGAATCAACTTTGAGCGTCGCAGTGAAACAAAGTAGTTTATTATGTTACTAGCTTTTGCCCGCGGCTTCGCTCGCGTGTACTATGAGTATTACAAAGAACCAAGATATCAAGCAAGCAAGCATACAGGCAAGCAAGCAAGCAGGTCCACAATTGACCGAGAAATCGGTGAACATACCTACATAAAAAAAAGGTGGAATGCATAACCTCCTCCTTTTTTAGAAGTCGGTTAAAGAGCCCTTTGCGGCCTACTTACAGTATAAACCTATTAATTTTGAAATTTTAGCTTTCTACTACCAGTAAAACGCAAAATCCCGTTTTTTCCCGTTCCCGTAAGAATTTCGGGAAATGTTTTCTTAATGCTCCCCTACACTCCCCAAGGAACCCACTTGCCAAATTTCAGCTTTCTATGACCAGTAAAACGAAAAATCCCGTTTTTCCCGTTCCCGTAGGAATTTTGGAAAGTCCTCTCTCAATGCTCCTCTACACTCCCCAAACAACCTACCTGCCGAATTTCAGCTTTCTACGACCAGTAAAACGAAAAATCCCGTTTTTTCCCGTTCCCGTGAGAATTGGGGAAAGCCCTCTCTCAATGCTCCTCTACACTCCCCACGCAACCTACATGCCAAATTTCAGCTTTCTATAACCAGTAAAACGAAAAATCCCGTTTTTCCCGTTCCCGTGGGAATTTCGGAAAGTCCTCTCTCAATGCTCCTCTACACTCCGCAACATACCTACATGCCGAATTTCAGCTTTCTACGACCAGTAAAACGAAAAATCACGTTTTTTCCCGTTCCCGTGGGAATTTGGTAAAGTCCTCTCTCAATGCTCCTCTACACTCCCCAAGCAACCTACATGCCGAATTTCAGCTTTCTACGACCAGTAAAACGAAAAATCCTGTTTTTTCCCGTTCCCGTGGGAATTTTGGAAAGTCCTCTCTCAATCCAGCTCTACACTCCCCAAGAAACCTACATGCCGAATTTCAGCTTTCTACGAACAGTAAAACGAAAAATCCCGTTTTTGCCTTATCCCGTGGGAATTTCCGAAAATCCTTAAAACCGTTTTTTACAATTATAATTACCTAGTTCTATGCCAAATTTGAAGAGTCTAGTAATTATAGTTCATAGGATCCCGTTGAACTGAATATATAAATCCCGTTTTTTCCTTATCCCGTGGGAATTGTGAAAAATCCTGAAATTGATGTTTTAACTAATATAATACCTACTTGTGTATCAAATTTGAAGAGTCTAGTTATTATAGTTACTGAGATAGGGTCACTCGGAATCGAATATATAAATCCCGTTTTTTCCCGTTCCCGAGGGAATTCCCAAAAATCCCTCCTTAGTGGATGCCTACATTGTATAAGGTATCCATGTGCAAAATTTCAAGTCTCTAGGTCCAGTGGTTTGGGCTGTGCGTTGATATATCAACAGTCATGTAGTTTATTTAGACATTTCAACCCCATCGCACCCTATCCAGGGAGATGGTATTTTACGTCTGCCACGTCGGATTTTAATACCGTTGTTGTTTTCATAACCAGCGACCCGATAAACCATAGAAACAACACCCATGTTGATTTTCAGACTTTGTTACCCCTTTCCCCCCTTTTAGGGGTTGAATTCTCAAAAAACCTGAAACATGTGTTTACTCATTTATTGTCAGGAGTACTTCTGTGAAGTTTTGAATAAAATAGTCGAACTAATCTTGTTTCCCCATACAAACTTTGGACCCCCGGTTCACCCCCTTAGGGTGTGAATTTTGAAAAATCCTTTCTTAGTGCACCCCTAGACCTGATAAGGAACCTACGTGCCAAATTTGGAATCTCTAGGCCCAGCGGTTTGGGCTGTGCGTTGATATGTCAGTCAGTCAGTCAGTTTCTTCTTTTATATATATAGATATGAAAAAGTATGATTAAAGACTTTAACCACCACTACTAACCACCACTACTAACCACCACTCACCACCACTACTACCACTGTTTCATTGTTCTAATCTACATACGCTGAATTCTTTCAGTGATATAAATAAGATATTTAAAGCATACATTTTTGGTTAAAGTAAAGGTTAAAGTTAAAGCATAGCTGATTATTTCACATTTCGCTGTTCGTGTGGGAAATTCGCTTTGCAAATTATTCCTTCTCTCTTATCTTTCGACAAACTTAACAGAACGGCCAACGGTGTTTTATTATTTAATCACGATCAACCTGAATATTTTCTCGTTCACACACCAGTAAGTAAAGTTATTCGTAATAGGTTCAATCGCTCGATTCATCGGATTGGAAGTTTGAAAATAAAAGGGAAATGGAGTGGAAGAAGCTGCTCATTCGGATTCGTGATTCAGCATTTTATTAACTAGGCCCATAATGATTATTAAAGACTACGTGTAGATTACGTGTGTATGTATACCTGTAAGGGATTTTAAAGACATGGTCTTGCATGAGTCCATTTAAGTGAAAGCATGCTCCGTCACTCCATGCAATTACGTACCTACTTACTTCCCCTCCCTGTTATCATATCATATCAATCATAGACTCGTGAGTCTTATCATTTTGGCAGTTGTTACTCGAAAATGTACTCTGTGACTGACTGGTAAACCGGCTGGTAGGTGAATAAAACAGCTGCCATTCGCGAGTTTCGAATCTGTTACGCACTTAGTACGGTCAGCTGCGAGAAAAGGTACCTCCCTGCGTGGTTACCGCCGTTACTGGGGAGTATCTACCTTTTCTCTGCAGCTGACTGTACAAACTATTACTTCGCGACCACACAGTCAGATACCACACCACATGCGGTGGTGATTGGTTTTAGTTCGTGGACTTATTAGTCGATTTTGAGTGGGTGGTTGAGACGCATTAACAAAGTCTTTAATCATTCTAACCCACATCAAATATTATTCTTCTGTAGTTCTGTACCCATTGCCCTACAGTAGCAGGAAGCAGGCCACCCAGCTACTAAATTTGACCTGTCCGTGGCAAAGCACTAGCATAAATCTACTATTATGGGCTTTATAGTTCTGAGGTCTACCTTATAGAGATTCGCACTTTATCTTGAAGATGTAAAATCTATCCACACGCCACTGGATACCTTCTTCCAGCCTTTTTTTATAATCCTTGTTAATAATGTAGGTAATTTCAAATTTTTATGAATATCTATTTGAATTCATCGAACTACTTTACAAAAAGTGCTACTTACTAAACAATTTTTTTCCAATATAGACTGAATAAAGCGATGCAATATTTGTTACGTGTTGCTTAGTAAGGTTTGTTTAAAACATCTTTGTCCGATTTCCCTACTGATTGTATTCTATCGCTATACAAAGTAAGTATGAAGATCTCAAACAGATACATTGTATTCATACTGTATCACAGTATGTTAGTACGCGCTACATTACAGAATCTAACCACAAGCCAGGTTAGCCCGTCGATAAAACATGTTGCACACAAACACACATGCATCTATGTCGGCACCGAGAGTACGAACGGTGGCTAATAGTGTACATGCAACCGATACCCAGGTATAGTTTTCTGGAGGGCGCTAATATTAAATCCAATAATATGTGACCAAAACATACCTCCCAAGCAGAGGGTCGAGGGTTCAAGCTTGGGTTCGCACCTATTGATTTTTTAGAAAATTAAGGTGTGAAATTACATTTTAAATTTACCATGAGCTTAACGGTGAAGGAAAATATCGTGAAGAATCTTGCACAGACTTGCGAAGAAATTAAATGGTGTGTGAGAAGTTCCCGATCCGCACTGGGCCCGCGTGGGAACTACTATATGGGCTGGGATGATGATGATGCATATGTGACCAAATAATATTCTAGTTCTCAGGCCTACTGTAATTATGAACGAATTTAAAAAATAAACGGCAATTTAAAGATTCGATGTATAAGCCAGCCTCTTTTGGCTTACGGAACGAAATAATCAACTTTTGGTTCTGTAGTAGAGCTCTGTGCAAGGTCGGTATGGATCGCTATCATCATCTTACTCACAAATCCTGCCGCTATGTAAGTCTGCAGCGCTTGCGCTGTTGTATTTCTGCGTAACTGGCGTAAGACAGCTGGTGAAATTACCCGGTACCTACCTACATAAACTATTCCATCTTAGCTCACACTCATAGCTGGCAATGCATTTGCAATTAATGAATAAATAAAAAGAAGAGATAAGTAGTACTTAAATCCTCTGCTGTTCTAGGACTCTTTCTTTTGCCACCACACGTCATAAGGAAAAGACTTTCTAGTATATATGTACACACCATATAAAGTCATTAATTAAAAAATCAAAAGTAGAAGTACTAACTAATTAATATACACAATTTAATTTAGTAGGTATTCTTTCATATTCAAGACTCATCTTTTTTCTAAATAACTGGAAACAAGTTTTTATGAAACATCCATGACGTGATTTTATATTAGTTGGGCGGCTTATCCATGAGCTCTATGCTGGTGAGCACGTATCGCAGTTTACGTCCACGGAACACCGGTTTATGACTGAGGAGTAGATTGAACACCGCCCTCGGGCAAGGATTATATCAGCTTCCTACGTGCCCCGGTTCAGCTTCATTTCTGAATTCACCCTGGCGCGCTGCTAATTCTATTACCGGCCATTACTATTGACCGCTTCAACTATTCTTTTGTTTCGAGAGCTATCAGAGATGCAACTTACCTGCCCAATGGTTTAATCCCATGCAAATGATGCTTTTAACTCGCAAGTGGAATCAGCCTGGAGCATAAGTTAAATCAAGTTGCTATTCACATACTACTATACTATTTCATATCAAAACCAGAGCCATATCAGAACGAATTGAAGTTGATATTGTTCGGGAGTTTCTAGACATTCAGATATTGTTTATTCATTATTCACTAGCTTTTGCGCGCGACTTCGTCCGCGTGAATTAGTAATTTAGGTAGCTTATTTTTTAACCAATCTGCTTTTTCATCAATCTGCTTATTAACTATTTTATATCCTTCCTCACAAGTCTCACAACTCAGACTATCTCCATACGTTCATAAAATTTCACTTAACAGTGAACCAGGTTTATTTTGCATATACAGTCCTGAGATGCCACAAACCATTCCATATCATAACTCGTTCATTCATTGTACCATTCGCACAAAGCGCTTCGCTTCATTTTTTATTATACTTAATGTGAACAGCTATGGAATGGGATTTGCTTCGCTGTAATATAATTAAGGGTTCTTCTAGGAGTGAATAGGTGAGATAGAGGTATTTAATTTACGTTGGACAGTTATAAGTAAATAAAGAAAAAAAGTTTACACAAGAACATATTAGATTTTTTTTTTTATTTAAGAATAAAAAATGATAAGTATATCGCGAACGATCTGTCGCTGATTGTAGCACGCTTACAACGCATCATCATCTAGCTAGAATAATAGGTACCTACTTAGAAATAAGATGTCATTCTATACTTAGTATCATAAAAAAATACATACTGTTCCAAACTACCTACCTACTTACATATTTGTCTAACATTCCAGCACGTCTTACTCTCTATTCTATCACAGTTAAAAGAGCCAGGAAGGTTTAGTTTGTTCTTGTTTTTAACAGACTGCAGAGACTTTAAGAAGTATATAAAAGAGCACATAACGATCGAAAAAATCCAAAACTCTACAAGTTACCCTATGTAGGTATTGTAGGTAAGTAAAGCCAAGCTAAAGTGCTCTACATGTAAAGTTGCTCTAGAATTTACGATCGTACTTCCAGAGTAAAACTTGTATTGTCGTCATTATAATTCATAGTCAAACTCTACTTACTAACTACTTAATTTAAATTCAGTATTAAATTAACATTATGCATATAATACTACGTGAACCTAAGCCAGTGACCTTTAGGGAGGACGTTCTCATTAACAGGTTAGTGTTTCAATTATAAATCTCTTGTGATGAGTTTACTTAATACTATAAACTTGAGCAACCTTCAGGGATTACCTTCTCCTGACCCCGATCCATGAAGTTGACCTTCTAGTTGTAAACCGTAATGAAGTGTTAGTTACTTTATACTTGTGATGCCCTGTTTATCAGACACTTTAGCTACTGCCCCCTACTGTACGTCAACCCTGTGTCCTCTCATCTTTATGTCTGCGGACAAGTGCGTGGGGTTACGAAGCTTTGTACTATGTATCATAATTATAAAAGTGCTAATGTCAACCGTAAAATTAGTAAGAGCTCGAGCGGGTAATTAAAAGTACGCAAAACTAAAGTACATCTCATATTCTTCGTATACAAGTAGTGCCTATTTAATACCCCACTAACATATAGCCATTTGAAAAGGTTAACTTGAGAGCATTTACGCTTCCTTTTGCGCGTATCTTCACAGGGTGTAAGGCAGGTACGTACATTCGTAAGTACTTTTGTACTTTAAGGGCGCATCTTCAACGTCCCCTACTCGTCGGAATATAATTTTTGTTTCTCGAGTGGTACTGTAAACAAATCTGCCTATGCGCTAACCCCACCTGCCAGGAGGGCTCATTTGATCACATGGCAGAGCGCACACGATCAAAGCTGGTTCCCCTCCTGTGCGATCGTCTGTGAGCTTCAATCCAATGAATTAACACATATGACACACTTGTTCAAATTACTTTCCATTTCACAGGTTATGATCTTAATCTTTTACTTTTAAGTGGGTATCTAGATGCTTAATTAATCATCTTAAGGTAGTAGGTATGTAACTCCTTATGAATTGTACCTTCTGTTGGCTAAATTAAACTATTTAGTTCAATAGAGTACTATTAAAAATTCCGTGTAACAGCAAAGTTGTCCCACATTATTATTTAAGCTCAGTAACATCTATTTGTATTCACGCAATCGCATCCGCGGTATGCATGCATGGAATAACTTGAAGCATTTCATTTTGTAAGTTTTAAGGTTTGGAGCTGCACTAGTAGCATTAACATAACTTTGTATTCAGTGGCGTCGTGCGAGAGTAACTTACGGGTGACGTCGTAAATTTTACCAAACTTACAAATACACGGGATGCAAATTTCGATTCGCAAGTTATAGCTGTCCATGAATTGCTATTATGAATAAAAATTCAGTAAATCTATATTTACGAGATCGCTTTAACTTGAAGTTAGTAAGGTTTGGACAAAGTAGTATGAGCTTGAACAGTTTATATCTTGGTCTATGCTGATTACATCGATATCAATTTATGAACAAGTAAACTTTTATTTTTATATCCTGTTCATGACATCACATGTAATTTGAGTGCCTGTTGATAGTCGTAGTTAGTTGTACAACTGAATTTGTAATATTTGGTACAAACGCAAAAACTGCTTTAGGGCCTGTCCGCACAGCGATATTTCACCACGCGGTTTTTTATTCGAAATTCTGTAACACATTGAATCTTATGGACGTAGCCGCGGTCTAAGTACATAAGGTTCAATGTGTTACAGAATAGGGATGACGACTGGGTTAAAAATTGGTCATTCTAATTAGTCCGTCATTTAGATTATGGGAAAATATGGGACACGTATTTTTTGGTTTATCAAATTATTAAAAAACGACAAAGATATAGATCATCAAACTTCCGGAGTGGGGGGCTTGTGACGTCACCCTTAGGTAAAAATGGTACCATATAGTGACGTCACTCGAAACTTCTAAGCACTGTATCCTCCTCATTTTTTGTTTGTCAAACAAAAGAAAAAATACGTGTACAATATTTTTTAATAATCTAACTGACGGACTAAACAGTTTTTTTTAGTCGTCTAGCCTATTGCGAATAAAAAACCGCGCGGTGAAATATCGCTGTGCGGACTGGGCCTCAAACATTCTTCAATGCATTCATTTGAGCGTACGAGTATGCATGTAGGACTGGAGATTTCTAAGTAGCTGCTAAATCTAGTTATTTCTGTTTAGATTTACAGTTAGTTTACATTATTAATTATATCTTCTAATTCAAATCGAAGATAGATGGATGTTTTTTTATGACGATCTATGTAGGTAGATTTGTTTTTTATTATTCATTAAAGGTAAAATTAACATTCCTGCTAATGTTAAAAATAAATAGTGATCATTACATTACATACTTGTGAGTATGATTGTTACTCTTTCACACTAAAATGGCTAGGCGGATATGGATGAAATGGCACACAGATATTTAATTTACATACTCTCTGCAAGATAGTGAAAAATATTTCTTCGTAGACGAAGTAACGGGTTGCAGCTCCCTAGTCTTTGAGTATTCAACTGAATACTCGAAGGCTCATCTAGTCAATATAAACGTTGTTTCAAATTAAATACCTTGCATTTAACCTCAAACAACTTTATGTGTAAAAAAAATAAAAATGACAAATTCACGGTGTTTTTCAGTTTGACAGAATTACAAGAACCATATTTTCAACGTTTTCAAAAGTATTTACTTTATAATGGGATTCACAGTGTGATTTGGAGCAGATTTTTAATTTGTATTATTTGATATTCCAATTATATCAATAGTTTAATATTAACATTACGTTTTCGTAATGGCCGACGATGATGATGAGGGAAGTGGGGGAATGTATGAGGACGGTCACTGGGCCTGGGATGAGGTATCAGGGGCACTGGTATTCGTCAGGTAATTCGTAATTACTAATTAACTATTTACTATCTCAATGACCACTTGCACAATGACACCCAAACAAATGCAAACACCAGAAACCGGCCAAGAGCGTGTCGGACACGCCCAGGATAGGGTTCAGTATTCAGTATTTATTAAATCGCAACATTTCTTACAAAAAATTGTACAAAAATGATGCCCTGTTGGGGCGTAGCAATTAAAGGTACATATTTCAGTACATATAACTTTTAAACTAAATTTATACATTAGTTTGTACTTATCTATACAACACGTAATGTTAGTGTCCGTGCGTAAGTGACACTTTAAAAAATAAAATTATTATTTAAAATTATTAAAAAACAAAAATAATTTTTTTACATTATAAACTAATAAACAATTTCGAACAATTAAATAAACAATTTCAAACAATTTTAAATTACAAACTAATAACTTGTGGCACATTGTAAGGAAATCATCCTTTGACTTAATACATAACATGACAATAATTAAAAATATTACTTATTCTTCTTGATATTCGTTTATACTATTATAAACTTTATAGTGTAGTAGCATTTTTGGAGGAAGAAATCTTTTAACATTCTTATAAATTTTTTATCTTTTGTTTCTATTTTTATTTGGGTAGGTAGTTTATTATATATTTTTTTCCGCGGCCGTCACGAAAAAATTCCTGCATATCTTATTAGTTTTACTATTAATTAAACTGTCCGTATTAAACAAGCAATAATTTATAGGTCAGGCTGCTATTTACTCTAAAACTAGGTAATTCTCAAGCACACTTAGCCGATGTAGTTTTTCTTGTTAATTTACCTACCCAATGATACCCCACACTATTAGGTTAGACGAGAAAAAAATCACCCCCACTTTACGTCTATGGTAGGTAGGTACCCCAAAAAAAATTTTATTCTTTTTATTTTTCACTTTGTTCGGATAATTGCAAATTACAGCTTTCTAGCCGTAACAGTTTCCGAGCTAAGCCGCGGACGGACGGACGGACAGACAGACATGGCGGGTTCCGTTTTTGTAATTTTGTCTCCGGAACCCTAAATAGGAGTAAACGACAGTTTACGCTGTAATCAGACTGTAAATAAATAAAAAATAAATCATCATAATCAATCAATTCGCGTCTTCATCATCAACGTTAAGCAATTGGAACTGTTGAGCTGAGCGAGCATATAGGCACTAACAGTCGCAATTATAAACACCGGAGCGGGCTAAGTACTTAAAATCATCTCAACACGCGATTGATAATACGGCCGGCTAAATGAGCATGCCACTGATGCCACGAAATTCTCTCGCCTTTGCTGCAAGTACATACTTACTTATATTTCTTAACAGCTTCAATTTAAAGGAAGTGTGATTTTTTTTCTATTTCTGCAAATTGTTTTAACGATGATAACAATCTCCTGAGAAGTACTAGATAAAATACCGTCTTTTTTAGCGAATCATATGGCAACAACCTGGCCAGGTAACTAATTATAGCCAATCAGGAAGCAGCAGAGCATTAAATCACGTCATAATCGAATATAATTAAGTTTGTTCTTTGAAACCCTTTTCAGCTTCCTGTACAGATCTTTAATTAAATTTTACGATACAGTACCTAATACATACACAATAGATTTTTGGTTCAGCGCTAAAAAAAGCGCCTTTTGTAATATTTTCGCGAAATTATAATTCGCGCAATAAAGTGCACGAGAAGAATTTAATTGTATTATCTTTAAAGGTTAAGGGTGTTTTGTGTATTTCAGTGATTTGCCACCTGTAGCAGTAGAAGCTATTCAGTTGCCGACCAAAGCACCGACCGGGGCTGTTGAATTTAGGGACGATGTTGATCTAATAGAGCAGGTATTGCGGTTTTTATTGAATATCAAATAATAAATGAAACCACGTTATTTACACTTATGTGTTTCAGTTAAGATATCGTAGGCGTTACCAAAGAAAAATAAAAGCCGGACAAGCGGATGTGATAACTGTGCAGGTACTTCTACTCAACAGTTACACGATGTCCAAAATATGATTTTTATTAAATACATCTTCATTATATACAGGATGCTAAGGATATTGCCATATACACAGCTCCATTGAGTATACTTAGCCCCACTTTGATTAATCTGCTACACCTTCCGACGATTGAGCGATTTATAAAGGCGTTGATTTTCTGTTGTCAGTATTACTTACAAGTAAGCAAATGTTATTTTTTATGTTTTTTCAGGAGTTTAATCAGAATAAGTTACAAATAGTTTTTTTAGGTTGCAGATGAAATGGCGAATCGTATTTTGGAACAAGAAACTAAAGTGAGAACTCCGTTTTGTGACGTACTGGAAACTGAATTTCGGACCAATTTAAACGACTTGCGTGTTTTAGTGGCTAAAGAGTACTGTACTATGCTCATTGGTGCGTATAAATATGAACAAGTGGATAATTACTAACGTTACCTATATTATATAATGGAAATCATTCTTTAAACAGGCGGTGCTGAAACTAGGAAGTATCATCACATGGGCCCCGCAAAAAAACGGCGTTCATTGTCGGACAAGGATGCGCGGCTTTTCGAAACTATGTTGCGGATGTGTGTACAGATTGT
Organism: Archips xylosteana; assembly: GCA_947563465.1. Classification (NCBI taxonomy): domain Eukaryota; kingdom Metazoa; phylum Arthropoda; class Insecta; order Lepidoptera; family Tortricidae; genus Archips; species Archips xylosteana. Next base: position 11,441,105 of record OX387349.1, read on the forward strand.
CTGGCTGGCTTTAGGGCGCAAAGCGTTCAATCAAATAGGTACACCAAAACAAAACTATGCTACATATTGGAATCATAAAAAATAAATAGTCCTCATTGTTACGTAATGAACGTGAGATTAACGAACGGACACCTGTAACTTTTTTAAACGATAAATATAAAGGACACTAAATCTACTATTTAGGAGTGGTCGAGCCATGTTGTAGCTAGCCGCTGCATCACGAATGGGCCGGCTCGTCCGGGGCAGTACCACCCTCTCACAGAACACCGGCGTGAAGCAGCAGTAATCCTGCTCGCGTTTCGTACGGTCAGTGAGAGTGCCGGGAGCCCAATACCTCACCCCTTCCCTCTCCCCTCCCTCTCCCCCTTCCCCTATTCCCTCTCCTTTAGGGCCGACAACGCACTGGCAACGTGTAAAGCGCTGCGGGTGTCTATGGACAGTGGTGTTCATTTAACATCAGGTGACCCACTAGTTCGTTTGTCTGGCCTATCTAACATAAAAAAAAAGAAAAAAAAAATGGTTCATTTTTCTACCTCAATACATTAAGTTGAAACATGTCTTATGGTAACAAGTCTACTTTGAAGCAAGTGTCATCCATCGAATACTAAAGCAATCACACCTTAATTATGTTGACAGAGTTGGAAGTGAATCGGTTATTTAAGGCGGAGATCTTTAATGCGGTGGAGCACACGTTGCAGACCAATTATATAGCAAAAATGTCTAAAGAAGAAAGAGCTGTCCTGTTGGGCTCTTGTGTGCGACACGACAAGAAGCTAAACACGCGCTCACCTTTGATGAACGAGGTCTTTTGTGACAGGGACATTGATTACCGGATGATGGGCCTTGGAGTCATCAAAGTGCAAAGGTATTTTATTCACAAATGTTTTTTAGGACTCAAATTTTCAAATAATCTGAACAGCTTATGAGCGTCCGATGCTTTTATAACTTTCATTATTAGTTTTATAAATTTCATTCATAACGTACAGAAATAGAATAAGATTTTGTAAATATTGCCGGGTTCCCTTCCCAGGACTACGCCTCGTATCCAATACATGTACAATGCGGTAGCCGGTCCTGAAGAGAAGTTACACGAGCTGGGTATACCGCTCGGAATAATCGGCAAGCCTCGCACGGCATTCGACACCATGCTGAGACCTGTCCCTACCGCTGGTGACGGAAAATCAAAACCTTCCATGTAAGTTTATTGGTAATCTGTCGCTATCACTAAAAGTGTTAAGTAATACGAATTTTATTTGTCCATAGCCTATTTATATATTACCCGACGTAATATATAAATAGGCTATTTCTCCAAATTTTAATTTTCACAACAAAGTAGAAATTAACAAGTACTGAATTAGAGTAAACTAGTAAAGTAGGATTAGGTTTGGGAAAAAACGAGTCAAGGTGCGGAGCGAAGATATTCATTTAACGGAGCCGTACCACAAATACGGAAAAAGTATATAAAAAGGCATTTTAAAAAAATGATTTCTATGAAACGGTCTAATTGTAAAACAAATGTTATTACGGGTAAATTTGTAAGAAAGAAAAAATTACTTATCAAAAAAATATAAAATTTACACAATGAATTACTAATTTATAAAATTCTAATTGATTTTTTCGCAGAAAGTGAAAAGCCAAAATAATAAAAATATGGAATAGTTTATGGTATGGTATGGACAAACCGAAATTCTGAAAGCTTTTGTAGTCATTACTTAACCCTTTTCCAGGCATAGTGCATATATAGCGACCACAAAAATCTACATAAAGATTCGACCTTACCAACTTTATAATACGGTAGAAAATATGATTTGCTTTTAAATTAATCCTGCAAAGGTAAACAATATATGATTCATTTTGTTGCAGCATATCTAAATAGCCGGGACCTGGAAAAGGGTTATGATAAGTAACGAACTCAATTTTAATTACTTATCTTAAAATGCTTTTAAATATCGATATGTTACAGGTCTTCTGCAAGTGGATACAGCACCAGAAGTAGCGTTGGTTCCATGAAGAATAAGTCTATGGCCGCTCAAAAGTTATATCCTGACATCACCTTGCCAGCTAGAACTCCTCATGAGTAAGTGATAGGATTAGCTCTTAAATTTCTATATTTACAAAAAAATAATCTACCAAATGCTTTCTATATATCTATATATTTTAGCATACTTATGATGTTGAAAGCAAATGGACAATGGACACGGTTATGAATATTGAAAGTTAATAGGTATATCGAATGTGTTATAATATCGAAAAGCTTTTCTCTGAAACTGTAAACTACACACACAGCATCGTATGGAACCAATTTAGGTTAGGTTAGGTTAGTTTTATAATAGTCTTAAAAAGTTTCGAGTGTTAGTAAAATAAAACGTTTCGATATTGTAACCCATTCTATACATATATTAATTTTTGATATTCAGATACCCGCAGACAATCTGTACTTTGTAAATATTGATTATCATTACGGTTGTCATGTCCATGTCTTGCCTCGTCCAGATTCTGGCTGAGTTCTTGTTGTACGACTAGTTCGTGATACCAAAATTTTATTTGGTAAAATTCATTCGAAAGCCACGCTAGAGTTGAGTTTTCTCTATTTAAGGTGTTTGGTATAACCGTGCCATATTTCTGACAGGGACCACTTCCCCCCTTCGTTCCCGAGCGAACCAGAAATCCCACGGCCGTGCAGCGAGACCCAGCGCCGTCGTTGGCAGAACCGCCTTATCCGTTTAATGCATCCACAGTCCGCGGGTCACTAGTGCAATACCAAAGGTTACATACCTATACAGAGAGGTAAGCCAAGAGCGAAGCCGTGTAACATTGTTAAATTACATTTAAAATGTTCATAAAATGATTACTGGCTCAACACCGAGGATCATCTTTTAAACAAACAGTATGAGTGAACATTAATTTTTTGACGAAAACTGAAACCTTTATATTTCAATGCTGTTCAGTGGTGTGAGGCGCTCTAGAAAAGTTAGAAAGATGAACGTTTATGACAGCTTTTCTTCATCAGACATATTTTTCTAGGTACCTACTAATCTAATTTTGCTATGATTATGTATGAGATACATTTTATTTTACATGTTTGCTAATGATTGGTATTAGTTTAATCTGTATTCCTTTACTATTATTTAAATAAGATCTTTAATAATTAAGATGTTTTTCACTTCTCATGCTCTTAAAATGTTACTTTAGTCTCTGCATATCGGGACTAAAACTCTTTTTTGATCCTAGGGATTAAAGTAAAATTTTTTTAATTGACTATGGAAACCCCTAAACTGCCAATCACGGTGTTTGTGAATGGAGGATTATCGCCATTTTCAGTAACTGGGTATAGACAATTTTAAAGCTTTCCACAGACCGAAGCGCGCTGCGGACACACTGTAGCGCCCTGCGTTTCGGTCTGTGGAAGCCTTTAGGGCGTGGAAATAACCTCAAAATGACAACTGGGAATGTCTAAAAAAAATTACCAGTGGTTTTTATATTTTTTTTTGTATAGAAAAGTCAATTATAAGGAACTAATTTCAATATTTTGTCATTTAGTTCTCTACTTTTTTCAAAATTAATTATTGAAACTATTTTAGTTGATGACGTCAGATTATAATTGAGGGCTCCCACAATGCCAAATTTCTAAATCTATCTAAATGCGTACGATAAGGCAACCCCTTTAATTATTTTTTGCGTAGTGGTACACTATACACTGTGTCACGTTACTGGCACTGTCAAAGTGCTAGATGTCAGACAGCGGGTCCAAATCAAACTCCGTAGTATAATCCACGCGTAAATTGTGAAGAATTCTAACCACATAGAATAAAGTACGACTTGAACCGGTCACGCAATTTACACCAATGTCAAATGAAGGTCATTGCTTATTTGTTATATAATAAATTCATTACATAATATTAAAATTAAATAACTACAGAAAGCGAGTTAAAAAGCATTTATCTCGAAATGGTTTTCGATTTACTATACATTGCAAAAAATAGACATCCCCAACTGTATAAAAAATATTTAAAAAATAATAATTTCGTGAAACACATTGAATAATTACGAATATTAATCTATTTAATTATAAAATATTAAAGATGAATTCATTTTATTTTGCATGTAAAGAAAGATTTCCTTTAGCTTAGGTGTTTTTTAATTTGTTTTTTTTTTTTAAAAACGCTGTCGGCAAAGCAATTCCCTGCTCTGTCGATAAAATAGCAATCCGCACTGTCGGCAAAGCAGTGCTGGAGTGTACGGTAGATAGAGCAGTTACGTTTGAAAGTTAATATGGCGTGACTTCAAAATAATGCGATGTCAGTCGCATTTAATAGTAAATAGAAAGTATAATTAGATATAATTTAACAAAGAATTGGCATATAGAAAATAAACTTAAAAAGTCGTTTCTTTATTCACGGGTAAGTGTTTCAGTTAACAATATATTTTGTGTGTGAACTTAGATCAATTAGGTTATTTTATTTGCCGATTCTAATGAATGAACAATTATCATTCTTACTTGCATAGTCCAATTAGTTTTAACATAGTCTTTAAGTTAGAATCTGTTGGCTAATTATGCAAGCATTTAAAGCGTCACTTTACAAAAAAATATAAAAGAAAAGAAAAGACAGCGGTATTTTTTTTTGCTATTTGAATTTTGAACAGATGTCCATTGCTCGTATTGAGCATACGTTGTAAAAAAGTAATTTTGTACGTCGTTTTTTTCCTCGCATTCAAAGTGAAAAGTAGAGTGTTTAACGCGGGACTAAACTACCATAATGACAACTCGAATTATAGCCTCCCTCGCTATCGCTCGGGTGGCTAAATATCTCGTGTCATTATGGCTTGTTTTAGTCCCTTGTTGAACAATCTACTATTATTTTAATTTAAAAAAAAATTTTTTTTTGCGGGTTTGGTGAGGAAAAAGTGAACTTTGCTTTTTAAATATAGATCTATCTGATGTGGTTTGGATATAAAATGCTTTGAACTTTGTCGATTAACTGGAAAACTATTTAAAGTATAATCGAATTTTCCGTAATCGCTCTAAAATTTATTTTAATGTACTTACCTAATTACCACAAGCCCGTATGTAGAACATAATAGGTAAATCTTTTTCTGTCAGTGTTTCAAAATAGACAACTGCTTCTTATAAATTGGTATGGATTTCCGTTGTGGCATATAATATAATGTATTCCAAATCACTACCTTACAAGGTGATAGATAGGTAAGGTATAGAAATTTTAGTTCATAAGAATCGAGGACTTCGATTGGCGGGTGACAGGATAATTGCGGTTCCAATGTATGTTTCATACAACTACTCGTAGCTGTCTGAAGACAAGCCAACGTCTGACATTTGCTATATAAGTGCAACTAACATGTACGCCGCCACATTTCTCTTTTTTTGGTAAAAAACTCTTTTCTAGAGATTTGAACAAGGTATTTACAACTCTGTTAAATTCATGTATTTATTTTCAATTATTTTTATTTCTGTCGCTTTTTTAATTAAACAACAACATATACAAATCAAAAGCGACCATAACTTAAGATCTGATGAAAATGTAAAAATGTTGCCTATTCAAATGGATGAGTAGAAAAAAATTAAATGGAGAACTCCATTTTCGTTGATCTTAATTGTATGTTAGTTGTAGTTAGAAGATGGTAGCAACGTAACTAACAATACCTAGCTAGCACTTTAAAAACGAACCCTCTGCATCAAGTTAAATTTGACAAGGCTTAAAGGATCAAGCACCGACAGAGTCATTATCCCAAAGGGGATTAGTGATTTAATTACAGTGGTTTTTTTATAATTTTAATTTTTAAACTATGTTATTTCAAGCGTTATTAAAAAACGTTTTCTGTATGTAACTTAAATACAGATAAAAACCTTAATTTAAGGGTTTAACTACAACGTTGAATAAAGGTGCTAAAATATTGACATGATTAAGATAAGATACACCACGGTATAGGGGTGTTGGGGGCGTGTAACTTACGAGGCTTATCGTGCGTTTGAGGCATTTATCATTATTTCCTTACTGTAACGAAGTGTTTCAAATGCAGCTGACCTAAATGCATAATCTTGTTTTACTAATGCGCTCATAAGCAATCTCCATTTTCAATAGCGATGCAGAAATTATGTACTATTTTTAGTTATGTTATTCGGATGACAATTAAATAAGAAAAGCACAACCAGCAAAACAAGCTTATGATATAGTACATACCATACATTGTGCATCAAGGGCCGTAAGAAGGGGATTACTAACGAGAGTCTATGTAATCTCCTTACTGCCCGCGATACACTCAATGATTTTCATCACATTGCGAAGAAAAAAAAACAAAAATAAAATTATTTTGTCTCTAAACACTTAAATTGAATAAAATAATGGCTACCCGCCAATAATGTAAACTGTGTTTAGTTTAGAATTCGAATGGTCATACGGCCAGATTCTGCCAACTAAAATTATATATATTAATTTAAAATATAAAAATAACGAAGTTTCATGAAACGTGGATATGTTTTGTGTTGTAAAATTGGGTTATAGCTAAGGTTTAAAGATATAAATAAAACGTTGGCTGACTTGAAATCTCCTTAGTCTGAAATGTCATGCATGACATACCTACTAACTTGTTTGCAAATTTTAAAACTAAAGTTATAACTCCCTGGGGAGGAAAAACTGTACGTAAATTCATAACTCCCTTAAGAACAATTTAGGCCACTGTCATTTAGTATACAGGCGTGGAATAATACCATAGATAATACCATTGACGAGCAAGTGTGATGAAAAAAATATTTTTTAAACAAAAAGCTGTTATGAATGACGTGCTAACTAGGTAAATATGGTAATAAAATAATGTAGGTAATGTAAAGGAAATAATGAAGTAGGTATGTAATGTTGCATTTTTCCCTCTAAGGTAATATATCTGCCTGCGAAAGTTACCCATGTTATGTAATATGATTAGTGGTTAATACGTACGTTTGTGTATAGGTATAATATTATTTGTGATAGCTTATGGTGGGCCGAGGGCTCTTTGAAGGCGCCTGGCGGACCGTGAGCAGGCTCGCTCACCCGGCGTACGTTGCTGATGTTCTGGAAACTTGAACGGGTAACTTTATTTGAAGGTTGCCGCCAACATCCAAGCACGCTATCTGATTATTGAGACATTATTATTACTAAATGTTTGGGAATCCACTGTGTACGAATAACGATCGGTATGACCTGCTTTCATTAAGCCTGTAACAAACAAGTTGATAATTGCCATCGCTGTATCCTGTGCGTCTATTCGAAGGAATTAACTGGGCGGTAAATGGAAACGCGATGTCTGGTTCGTCGATTCTAAGGGTGCTGTTCCACGACAGCTGTGCTATGCTACGTTGCTCTATAGCAGTGTTTCTCAACCTGGAGTCCGCGAGTATATATGTATGGGGGTCCGCGGTAAACAGTTATAAGTTATAAGTACCTATTTTGTATCTGTAATAACTAAAATAAATACCTAATCTGAATTTTTTTTTGCTGTTTATTTTATTAAAGGGTCCGCGAAAACTGTGCTTGATTTCCTAGGGGTCCGTGGCTGAAAAAGGTTGGGAAACGCTGCTCTATAGCATTGCGTTTGATATGTACCAATTAAATTATTTGGTACACATAGTATAGCATTGGTGGAAACGGATTCAACTAAGCTATGTTTTTTATATGGAAAGATTAAGAATAAGAATAAGAATAATTTATTAAGAAAGTACAAGTTTCAACATAAACATTGCAATATGGTTAGGTAAAAGTGGAGAATACCATTAATTGTAAGCATACAGCAGATTAGAGATGTACTTGACAGCGTTATTCAGGATGTAATACAATGGCTCCTACACTAGGCGTAGCCTGTCTTGTAGGCAACCAAAACAAATTATGTGTTGCCAAAATATAAGACGCGAAAAATCAATAACTTACATAAAACTATTTAACGTTTAAAACTAATAATTAATGTGACATGTTTACTTATATTAGAGATTATTTTAAAAGGTTATAAAAGATACAATTCAGTTACTACTTACAGTTAACTTGTGTGTTGTGAGCATGTGCGAGTATGTGTGTGTGTATGTGTGTGTGTCTGTGTGTGTGTGTGTGTGTTCGCGCGCGTGTGTGTGTGTGTGTGTGTGTGTGTGTGTGTGTGTGTGTGTGTGTATGCGTCCATGCGATTACCTCTACCATTCATTATCTATAGCGTGCGTGCTCTGGATCTTCCTCGGACAGCTACATAGCTTAGCATTAGTGGAATCGGTCATAATAGTTTAAAATCCTCGCAGCGTATTTGCATAGCACATCTTTGGTGGAAAAGCACCCTAAAGAGCTGTCGGGACTCAAAGAAAATCAAGAACGTTATTTAAGAATAAAAAAAAAATCATTAATAAAATTACTTTTAGACATAGTGAATGTATCATTTTTATTTGTTTCAATTTGGAAGTACTATAGTTATGCGCGTTTTTGAGAGCACGTAGCACTGGTCGGCTGTGACCGCACGTTGTGGCCGCGCACTGGTGTGTGCTATCGACGTGTGTATCCTGTTCACTGGCCACGGCCGCAGCCCGCGCCTCGGGCCATAGACATGCATGGCTCACCAAAAAGTTATACAATGCCGTCAAAGATTCAATCAACGGAATTATCGGAATGGGAACACCCTTTTATGTCGCAACTTTAACTTAAGGCCGGCGCCCACTGACGGCATGGCACGGCGTGGCATTTTATTACTATCAAGTTATTTTGAATCTTATTTCAATGAGTTTAGAATTCATGTTTCTTTATTTCGATACCACGATGCCGCGACGTGCCGAGGGATGACGCAACGCTTAACCAATAAAGTAACATGAATTCTAAACTCATTGAAATATGTTTCAAAATAACTTGATAGTAATAAAATGCCACGGCGTGCCATGCCGTCAGTGGGCGCCGGCCCTTAAAGTAACTGTTGAGTTGCCACACTCACGAGTTGACTTATGAAATGAATGGTTAGGAATTCAACATTCTGGGCCGGAAGGGACATCCTTTTGTTTTCTTCAACTAATGTTAATTAATTAACTTTAGGGGCCTTTATTGTAAAGGGGCGATTCCACATAAAAAGTGGGGAGCGGAGACACGCAAAATCCAATAAACGACATTAATTGAAATCCACTACACTGCCGTAATGTGGCGATATGACGTGGACTTAAAATAGTTTGAGTGGTCGATTCTGCATGATGTTTCTGTGTTGTGATGATTCTACTCTGATTCGCTTCTATGGAAGCTCACCCTTGCTTTCCGGTATCGAATTCTATGAGTCAGCTTATAGATTGGCTACCTAAAAACATGCTATAAAAATTCCTGCGTGCGAGACTGTCCCGCTTAGGTACAACGAAAATAAAAAAGTTAAAGTTTGGAACAATGCTGCGTCTGGCCTCAACAAATAGTGGCTTGCCTGACCTTGCTCCAACAATACTATTCACCGTGTCAGAGCCAGAGCCGTCTGCGACTCTCAGAGACTCGCATGTCTCCGAGCAATTACGAGAGTATTTGGTCAAGTGTACCAGTTATATACGTGTCAATCTAAGAAGCAGTTATAAAGATGCCCGCTGTTATTGAGATATCAGTGCTTAAAGAACTTGAAAAGAATCCCGAGATTAAATTTGAAGATGTCAAAAGCTTGAGGGAATGGATTAGGACCCAGCCGCATTTACCTCATGAACACATCACTGGTTAGTAGAAATAATACATTTGTAAAAATATTAAAGTACTTATTCTATTTCGTACTGTTTCTAACTTGTTATGCATATTTTTCTAGATCTGGACATAATCTTAGCATACCATAGCTGTGAACGAAATATGAGTAAGACGAAACAGGCCATTGATTACAATTACACACTGAGAACGCTATTCTCATTTTACGAAGACAGAAAAGTTAATACAGCAATAGAAAATGCCTTACAAACTTGGTTAGTAATAACCACTGCCACGAACTTTAAATGTTTATTGAAACTTGAATGTGTAATTATAAAATGTTTTTATCAATCGTAGGTTAATAACCCCGTTGAAAACAATGTCTATAAAAGCAGACCGAGCTATTTATTGCCAATTATTAGACGCCGACACCAGCAAATTTGTTTACAGCGAAGTAGTGAGGTAAGTGCCAATTGTGAATGATTACTCGCCTTCCGATTTAAATACGCTATAAGCAGAAATACCTCTAGTTATTGTGCTTACTAAAATTTACTACAATTAATTCCAAACGACAGTAAATTTTAGAATACAAAGCGATGGAAAAATCCGTTGAATAAATTAAAATTTATCCTATTCTTTTTCTTTTTATACTTAATATTAGCATAACTTCAGTATTGAAAAAATACATTCTTATGTGATCCAACTAGCTTTTGCAGATACTACTGACGAAAACTTAAGTTAAACGTCAAAATTTAACAAAATAACATTGTAATCTTTACATTAAACTCACGTTTCAATTTCTATTCCATTGTCTTTAATTACTAGGTACATCATTATCTCATTTTTACTTATTATTTTACTTGCTTTTCTATTTGTAGAGCTTTTGTGATGATAGTGGATCTGTGGCAGCTAGAAGAGGGCACAGCGCCGGGGGTCGTGGTAATCGTGAATATGGACCGGGTGTCGCCAGGGCACTTGTACAAGATAGATCTAGTAGTGGCTCAACAGTTTTTCTACTTCTTACAGGTAATTTAGAACTATGTAGAGCATATATCATCTTTTTTGGATTACAAAACTATGTGGCAATTTCGATCAAAAACACAACCGGTACTGAAATAAGTTATGCTTTTGGCTATAAAGCCGCTGTTTGTACATTTTTTATGCAAAAGAAACTAACTTCTTCAAACACGAACTGAATTTAGATTTGGTAGGCAATTATTTCTTTCAATTTACTGCGTAGTAGTTTTTATATTTTTCATTCTTATTTCGTATTTCAGGAGGCTATGTTCGTTCGACTCAAAGAGTTCCATTTCATCAATGCACCGAGTTTCATCGACCGACTGTTATTTATGGTCAAGCCGTTTATGAAGGAGGACTTGCTGCACAAACTTAAAGTTCACACAGTTGGCTCTGGTACTCTGGATGAATACATAGATAGAACCGAGTTTTTGAAGGAGGTGGCTGAAATTAATGCAGAAGATAAGAGAGGTATTAAATAATAATATTTTTATGTTAAGCAAATTAATATGTTTAGTCCTTGTTGTTAGGCCCTTATAATGCTAAGTCTCGGTGTTTTATGAATTTTCGACTAGTCCTCGTCGACTGTAGAATTCAATAATATTAAAAAAAATATAATATAACCTGGTTATAAACATATATGCTTCCCTCCACTCACTATTTAATAAATTTTATTTCAGATATTATGTGGAACCGACTGAAAGAGAATACAAAATATTTTGAAGAAGAATCTAAGAAGAGAGTGGACGAAACAAAACGACTCGGCAAATCGGTGTCAATGGGCAATATCTTTAGCGGCATGGAAGAAACTTTCCGGAGTTTAGAAATCGATTAGCATTTATGATGATGCCGTGTTTAAAATAATGTTTAGGTACACTTTTATTAGAACAATAAAAGTTTTCGTTCAAGTCAAACTTAACTTATATCTAATATATTTAAATCTCGTGTCACGGTGTTTGTTTTGGAACTCCTCCGAGACGGCTTGACCGATTTTTATTTAACTTTTTTATCTAAAATCGGTAGGTCCGAGAATAGGTCGTAGGCTATTTTTTATTATTCGCAGACGGAGTCGCGGGCAACAGCCAGTAATTTTATAGTAAAAGGGAAATAAGTTGAAAATAAAATGCATATAAGTAGGACTCGCGGTGTAAGGCGGTATTTAAAGTTTTGGGGATTTTAGCGATGGCCACCGACGAGTAGTGTTTCTGTAACCGGGTTCAGACTGTCTATTCAAAGCAAACTCGGTACTGATGGATCTTGCCGATTCATCAACGGCATTTAAGGCACATTGTTACTGAATAAACATCAGAGTGGAATGGACACAAACGATCCCATCAGCATTCACAAACTGTCTGCAAATTGCATATAAACACTGTACTTATGACGTTTAATTTGTGGTTAAGTTTCACTATAGTAATTGAGTGAAATAGGTGGATTGGCATTGGCTATCTATCTATAAACATACAATACGAAAGATTGAGTCAATTCTACTATTGAATGCGAGTTAATAATAATTTTATACATTAGAACCAAATACGAAATTACCTATTAAAAATTAAATCAAAACAAAAACTCTTAAAATTAGATAAAATAGGATTATCTAAGTTATAAACGACAACAGACGTATAATTTATAAGCATGGAACACAAAAAGCTGGTAAGTTATGGAGAAGGCATGGCGATCAATGCGGATGCATAAAATGAAACCCGCAGGGCTCCATTTGTTGCAAATTTGAATAGCAATAAAGTTGGATGTAAATTTACATTTTTCTCGTGTCTTTTAGCGTATCTTTTTCAAATGTTGCTAAAGACAGCTTTAATGTTCTAGAAACAAACGAAAATGAGGCAATATACATTTATATTAGGAAGAGGTAATAATTTTAGTACAGTAATGAACTTTAATTTAGAATACTCTTAATGAGGTAAGATCCCGCCGTATAATTCTATATCTGACTATTTTTTGATCGAAATGTGACTTAAAAATAGAAGGTTACATATACAGGAACAGGGTTGCCTAGTAAAATGTTGTTGCAAGTTTTTTCTTCGTGATTGTTTTTGATGCTTTTGTTTTCGAAGGCTTTAAATAACTGGGAAAATAGAGTGCTGGACTGACTTTGGTGCTTAGAATACAACAGATTTATTTTCAACCTATTTTTTCCAGTTATTTCGATATTTCGATTTGAATCTATTCTGTGATAGTTTTAAAAGTTACAAAAGTTAGTAAGTTTTTGTTAAAAAAATCATTTTCAATGCAAGCTTTTTCGCTGACTAACCTTGCATTGTAATCCAACTTACATAAGTGTACAAAAATTCAAGTAAATCCGACCACTGGATGTGGGTAAAATTCAACTTCCAAGATTTGAGCCGTACATACATACTAAAGGTACATTGCTAGTTAATAAAAAGCTTTTAAAATAACCCTGCCGAGTGAGAATCGGACTCGCGTACCGGGGGTTTTATACTTGCCTTCAAAATTTTAGGTATGACAAAATATACGCTATAAACGGGTGTATGTATAAAAATCCAGTGTTAGTAGAGCCCTGCTTCTAACTGGAATGTACGCAGTGTAGGGTTATTTTATATTGTTAGTTAGGGCCCCCCTTAATTTTTATTATTTATTGCTGTAGCGGCAATAGAAATACACACTATGTATAAATTTCACCTGTTTATCTACTATGGTTCTTGAGATACAGCGCTGTAACGGATAGATGGACGTTGGACAGATGACAGACGGACGTTGTAGCGACATTACGGACATTTACATTACTATGCGGACAGTAAAACAAACTTATCAAGGTAAAACATTCAAATTGATGGCACCCTTATGGCACCAGTTGGCAGCACCGTCTATGTGCACGTTCCCTATTGGGAGCACAGAACAGGAAAAGCCGGTTGTCTGTAAAGTCGGTTTACGGACGATAGTTTAACGTGACTCGCCCCCCCCACCCCCTCCGGTGTTTTTGTCAAATATCTTGAAAACGGTGCATCCTACGGCAAAATCAATGAAATTTTCATCCCCCCTTTAACACCCCCGTGCTCCCTCCCCCGCCCCCCCCCTCCCCCGCACATATATAATCAGGATCTCGGAAACGGCTCCAACGATTTCGATGAAATTTGGTATTTGGGGGTTTTCGGGGATGAACAATTGATCTAGCTTGGTTTTATCTCTGGGAAAACGCTTGGTACCGAGTTTCTGCCCGAGCAGAGCTCGGTCGCCCAGGTACTACATATATATACAAGAATTGCTCGCTTATAGGTATTAGATGTATGGATAAGGAAAAAACATTTTTTTTTGGTTGGATCTAAAAACGATTTACCAGATAGTTTCTGTTTTTGGGGGTTCTGATTGGGGGAGGCCTATGTTCAGGAGTGATCGTCTTTCGGCTGAAATTATGAGGTAGCCAACGGAAACAAAAAACGGTGTATAATGAAATAACGGTTTGATAATTAAGGTCCTACCGAGCTTTTCGCGCTAATCGATTTTGGGTGGGCGATTTTGGGCGTGGGGGAGGCACGATGGCTCAAGATAGGTTGGTTGGACTGCGCGTGTTTTTGGGTATTTTCATCTTATTACTAAAACAAATACATATTTTAAAAATTTAGCAACACTACGCCCTAGAAAACATCTTGTTTTATTAACATTCAAAAAGTCATGACGTGCCGTGCAGTATTAGCGTCGTACTACGAATTTATTTTATTTTTTAGAGACGACTATGGATTTTTTTTCTATAGAGCGAACTATTTATATATAAGTAATCGTGTTTCGATAAACACTTGTCATTAGAGTGAATCCTCAAATATCTTACACATGAATTTCAAGACTATAGCTTTACTTGTAATGATACAGCACGAGATTAAATGAATGCAACAAATGCGCCAAAAACACGGTAGGCCCTTAAGAACCGACCTGAATAATTTATTGAATCAGGCGTTACTTTGCGGAGGTCCATATTAATTAACTGAAACAATTACTTTGCTCACCCGCGTACTGACCCGGGTAAGAATAGTAATTGTTTCAGTTCGTTAACCGACCTGGGGCCTGTTGCATAACAAAGTACAACCCTTGGTACAACTGATGTTACAAGCGAAACTCGCGCTTCAGAAACTAGAAAGGGAGTTCCGCTACTTCCGCTTCTAATATAATATAAGTTGTACCTACTTTGTAATGCAACAGACCCCAGAAAATAAAAGATGCTGAGACGTCAAGGGAAGTAGAAGATCAGGATTACCCCAACAGAAGTGATACAATTTCCATTCGGAAAATGATAAACAGTTGTAACTAAAATAGTTTCTGTATTTTGAAATGAACTGACAGTAACCTGAAAACTCGTTGTAACATTCTAACGTTCTAGGAAGTGACTTTACTGTATACAAATACTGGCTCGAGTCACAGCAAAGTCAGCGTTGCCCCAATTTCCCATCTCTGATCCGGACAAAGCTGCTGGCTACAATACCGAAAGAATTTGCGGTGTAACGAGCATTTTATAAAACGGGTTTCATTGTTCTGCAAGCCGTGATGTACCTCACGTGGCGTATTGTATCGACTCAATGATTCAGCCGACGATGGCGTAATGGTACAAAATAAAATGCCGGGAGTCCGCTGCCGCTGCAATCGCTGCACCATTGTCTCCTAACCCAAATACAGCACAAAGATATTTGAGGTTATGGACAATAATCATGCAGTATGGTGCGTTAATAAGGAAAGGAGAATCTATCTAAACATAGGCCCTGATGTTTTTATACCACGCCTATATGGGATTAAGATATTTGTAATTTGAAATACATTTTAAAGTAAGTACCTATATGGAATAACTGTCTGTTCCATTGCGGTTAGTAAATAAGTACCTGGGCGACCGAGCTTTATTCGGAGTTCTTTTTTGCTAAAACTCAAAAGCGTGTTTTTCATAATACCAAGCAGGATGGACAGTGGGCCCGTTAACCCCCATAAATAAAGATTAGGTAATCGAAATCGTTACAGCCGTTGCCGAGACCCCCAATAGAAATAAATACATAGTGAACAAGAATTGCCTGTTTATAAAATTAGATACACCTACATTTCTTTAAAAGTGTCATCAAAACTTAGTGAGCAACCAAATACCTACTTTTATTATTTACCATACTGACACTACAGTACAGTCAAGGAATTTTTTTCCAACCCGATTAAGTTTGAATTGAAGAAAACTGTCCACTAGACTGTTTTGAACATTTCAATTAAAGTCATATTACTACAGAGTCACAAGTAGTCACAACATCAAATTTGTCTAGGGATAATGAGTATCCCAAGATTTTTTGATGTGTGTATTTCGATGATATCTTGAAAGCCCATGTCTATTACAACAATCATTAACAATCTATAACTGCGCAATGAACAAAACGAAAGGTTTCAATATTAAAATTGGCGGACAGAATAAAGTGCATGTGCTGTTACATAGTAAATAATTCTGGCGAGAGCTCCGGCATCCGCACTTGCAATAAAACGAACAATGCAATTTAGCTAGTGCTGCATTCACGCGACGGCTTCCCTGTAAAAGTTGGTTGGTCGGTTGTTTTACCCGCGCGACGCCACGCCGTCGATTACCGACGCGCCGACATAAACCATGTGAAAACCTAAACTAACGGAATCACAACTCCACAAAATATGAGGGTCAGGTGCCGTTATAACCGAATGTATTGCAAAACAAAAAACTGGCCGAATAACACATGTTTCCGTCTCTTTTTGGGCGGCTGCCGTAACGGTCAGTGTTCCATGCACATAACTTTAATGTGTTTCAGTTTGCGTAAAATTTATTCTATGGAGTAAAGGTGGATCAGTTTTGTATTGGCAATATGTTCGAGCTTTTGTTTCATACAATTCATTTAGCAATGTCATCTTTATGCTTTGCAACCTGATCACACTGAGGTAAATAAAAAATAAATAAGTGGTTTCGTTTGTTATTGAGATTCGACATGTCACATGTCATATGACACGACAAACACAGAAAGTAAGTCCATACTAAATTTCATCTTTCTAGAAAGAGATGGGATATAAACTTCATTCACTCATTTTTTCCTTTTTTAACCCCGACACAAAATAGGGTATAAGTTTGACCGCTATGTGTGTGTCTGTCTGTCTGTGTGCCTGCTTGTGGCATCATAGCTCTTAAACGAGTAATCTAATTTGGATGCGGTTTTTTTTATTTGAAAGCAGGTTTTTGGCGACGGTTCTTAGACAGTTTCATCAAAATCGGTTCATCCGTTTCAAAGTTATCAGCTCTTTTGCTAGCTGCGGAAGGGATCTTAGACGCATAATGATCATTTACTTTATTTTCAAACGTATGTGCCTAATTGCGTAGGGGACTTATAAAATTTTTAATTGCAACAGATGTTGATGATTTTTACGCTCTTCGCTTCATTTTCCCGTTTGTATCACGTTAAGTTATATAAGAAAAATCCCTATTGTCGCGCAATGACGAAGTAAAATCACCCAAAGCAATATCTGTTACCATGCCAAAAAAAAATGTACAAAGAATGCACAACACAACACAGTATTAACACACGGCGCAGTTCCTCATAAAATGCGGCGACGTCCGATTTGTGGGAACAGCGTATAAAAATTTCATAGAGCCTGTACGCGCGTGCAGTGTCCGCCCGCATCACTCGCCGCTGCATAAAACATGCAAATTGGACCACTTCGCTGGTGTGCCTAAGTTCACTCGCTTTTGCACTTTTATGTAAAATTGAGGCCCATTAGTCATGTAAATATTGTTAAACGTTAACGTGGGTTTGCCACACCTCCGCTCCGCCACAAAACTATTTATATGCGGCACTCTCTCGTTTGTGTACTCATTCAAAAACAATTAGGATATTCTTTGAGTTTAATGATTATTCTTCTTCTATAATTTTGTTAGGACTTTTAATTGGCGTGACATGGTAAAAAATACATTTCATTGTTAGTGTTGAATGCCACAATAGAAGTTTAATGACTGCGGCGGATCGTCGGCTGTCGTGGATGTGCGAATGAATGGCGGCCGTTCGGCGCAATACCACCTAATGAGCTTCTAAATTATCCAACGGGCTTATCTGTTTATCTACCTACCAAAGGCTATTTATGCTTCCTTCAGCCTGCCAGTCAGTGTTACGTTATCGTAAACCATTTATGGTCCATAGCATTCCAAAGCACTGACTGAGAAAAAGACAAAACGCGTCTCAAGTTCTTGGCAATAAGTTTACACAGTCGACGTTAATGGTTATTTGTGATACGAGGTTGGTAAGTAAGGTTTTACAAATTAGCTGACTGACGAGTGATAAACCCGAGACGCAAAGCGAGGGTTTTTATCGTCACGAGTCTATAAAACCTTGCCAACCGTGTATCATAAAAATACGCACGGTACTCTGGTAGAGCTAACCTTCCTCGGGCAGAATTGGCAGAGAGTCGATCTAAACTTGTGTATGATCTAGAAAATACACTAGCACAAGTTTCTGATTGGGGCACACGTAACTTAGTGCAGTCTAACCCCTCCAAAACACAAGTTTGCGTATTACTGCCAAAAAACACCCGTTTGTCGCTGCTCCATGCTTCCAAGGATCACCCCTCAACACTTCGGAGAGTGTTCGGATCCTCGGTGTCGATATTTCGAGCACGGTGCAATTTCGCGATCACCTGGAAGGTAAAACCAAGTCGGCTGCTAGAATGTTGGGCGTGCTTGGCCGCTCTAAGCGATACTTCACTCCGAAGCAGCGGCTTCAGATATATAAAGCCCAGATTCGGCCAAGGATGGAGTATTGTTCTCATCTCTGGGCTGGCGCACCCCAATATCAGCTGCTTTCACTTGATCGCATACAGCGCAGAGCGTGCCGAGTTGTCGGCAACCCCTCACTCTCCGTTAAACTCGATCCTCTTGCTCTCCACAGAGACGTTAGCTCCCTTTGCGTGTTCTATAAGATCTACAACGGGGAATGCTCTGAGGAACTCTTTGACCTCATTCCAGCTGCGGGGTTCCATTACAGATCCTCCCGTCGTAAGCGTTCATTTCATCGACATCATGTTGATGAATGGCAGTCTTCGACGGTGCGTTTTAAGCGGTCTTTTTTGCCACGAACTTGCAAAATCTGGAACGAGCTTCCCGCTGGGGTATTCCCATCGAGATACGACCTGGGTGCCTTTAAGAGGCGAGTGTACAATTTTCTGCAGGGCCGACAACGCACTGGTATCGCGTAAAGCGCTGCGAGTGTCTATGGACAGTGGTGTTCATTTAACATCAGGTGACCCACTAGTTCGTTTATCTGGCTACACTAAAATAAAAAAAATACATTTGTGAGAAAATAGGCAATTAACACAAAATTGAAAAATAAAAACAATACAACGCAAAGTTTTACAAAAATGGCGCGTCCGTTGCGCATGCGTAAGTGCGTTCAGCCACTGCAATTTTTTCGATTAAATAAAAGGTGGATATCATTAAAATCTTTGGTAATTAAATTACAGTTTATAATAATTACAATCAATTCTGCAAATTCATTACTTAGTTTTGTATATTTATACATTTTTCTAAGTATAAGTCGATGTTTTTTATTTTTGTCACTTATGAACTTACGAGCCATGTAATCCTTTAAAAGTGAATTTTCGAGCTCATGTATTGAAAAGATAAATAAAATGAAAATAGCTTGAATTTTGCAATAGAGCCACGGTAGCATATTTTGATTTCAGAGTTTTCATAGCATGCCAACGACAAATGCGGATTATGGAGTCGATATTACCATAAAAATTCACCACGTAGTCATACTACGGGTCAGCACGAGTATTTAATTTTAAAATTAAATATGCTAAATAAAAATACTTACTCTCATCACCGTGCTAATTACCGCTCGTGTCAACTGGCACGCGCGCTGTTGTCGTGGCAGACTTTACAAAATATTACATTACCTATTTATTACATTCCCATAGTATTTACCAGATATCCAAAATAAGGCATACCACCAAAAAAATCACTTCCTTTAGTAATCTTCAATTTTTCAATGCGGTGCAATGAGAATCTGGTAATCTAGAAATGTGGTAAATAGGTAATGTAATATTTTGAAAAATCTGGTATTTTGGGAACGTGGTATTTTAGGCACGAGCGCTAATTACGTACAATATGGGATTAATAATAAGTAATATATTATGCATATGTCGTAAATATTGTCCATTTCATCACAATAGTTTTAAAATGTGCGATAATTGCAAGTTTTTACCAAGCTTTCATGAAAAAGCGGGTGATATCACAAACATATTTTTTTTATTACTTAGTGGGTTTACTATGAGGGTAATAAAAGCTTTTTGAGATTAAATTTACGAATAAGTATGAGTAGGAGAAAAAAATATGTTAATTAATGTCGACTCCGTAGTCCGCTTTCGTCGTACCGTGCTACGAAAACTCCGACTCTTACCTAATTAAGAGTATTTATATAAGTTTAGCATTCACAGTCTAAATCATGTTATATCAATATTTGAGCATAATTAGGAGATCAGATCCAAAAGTCAGCCACAGAGTTGACAGACAGTTTTATAAAACGGTCTTAATGAGAGTTAAAAGTTTGTTCTTAAATCTTAAAAAATAAAAGGTGACCTCTTTACGTCTTCGCAAGAGCAGATAAAGTTCGTGTTGTCGAAGGTGCCCGGGTGGAGATTAACCGCAGGGTCTCACTTCATCAATTACCCCCGCGCCCGCGCCCCGCGCCCCGCCCGCCGGCCTCGCTGCCCCTGCTGACTCTACCAGGACCCAAAGACACGCCTCCGAACATCTGCTTCGAGATGAAACGTTTTGTTCCTCTTGAATGATTGATCTCAATTGAATGGTGTTACATACTTTAAAAAAAAGTCCTTATGAAAAGGTATATGTATAGTGTAATGGTGTGTGTATTTGTCGCGTCATGACTATATAATCCATGTTTAATCATTAATACAGTCAGTCGTATCTTAAATCTAGTTGTTTCAATACATCTCCACTCGCTCATCCTCATATGGCGATCCTGCCTATGCAGCGGGCCGCGCGGGCCGTGATCATCGCGCGCGAAAGTGTTCCGTTTAAAGTCTAAATTAAATTGAATATGTGTGCGACAGACAATAAAAACCTATTGGTGTTCGATGAACTATACGATAAAACGGCGGAAGTGTTACTCGCATTGGCAATTATTTTACTAGCCGTGATAATAGGCTACAACATGTATAAGTGTGTTCAGCGTTGTGCATAACGTAGAAATGGGGTCCACGCAGACAAAAGAAGAAGTCGTGCTTGCACAGAATGCTGCTGGAGGATCCAGTAATAGTGCTGAAGTTGTTAAGAGCATAAATACCACTAATACTCTGCTTGTCGTGGTAGTGTGCATATTTGTCGTAATATGCGCCAGCGCTGCATTTTATATGTATAAAAAATGCCACAAACGATGGATTCGTGAAGAAATACGTGGCCACGCAATGCGCAGCTCGATTTTTCGCCGAATGCCAAAATCGGATAACGAAGTGTAAATTCAGTGAAGTGCGCGTCAGGAAATAAGTGCAAAGAGTTAAGCGTGATGTAAGCAACTGTACACGGTACTCAGTGTAAGATTAGAACTTAATTAGATCATAATTGGTATATCATAATAACAAACTTAAGGCGAAGATAGAAGTATTATGTGAATGTAAGCTCGATAGTAATTTGATGATGTAGTATGGAAAACAATATATTAACGCTAATTAATGAGTTAATTTCAATAAGACAATATTTAATTAAAATCGGTTCTGGTAGGAGAAAGGGATCAATTATTGAAAAAAAGTTACAAGAGGCTCAAGAAGTGCATGAAGCCTATTCCAGTATTGTGAAAAGTTTAAAGGAAGCAATAGGAGCTATTACAAAGGACGACTTCCATATTATAAAGCGATATTGTAATCAGTTTGATGAATTATATAAAGAAATTGTGACATTGTGTACACAACCAAATACTGTAGAAATGGAAAAGTTTAACTTAAAAACTGCATTAAGTTTATTACCAGTAATGAACGATAATGTTAATGACATAGAGCGTTTAATCGATAGCATCGAATATTATCAGTCGCTTTTAGATGACGAATCAAAACAAAAATTAATAAGTTTCATCTTAAAGAGCAGACTTAGTCAGTCAGCAAAATTAAAGTTATTGACTGAATATGAAACCATTGACGCATTAATTAAAGATATGAAAAAAGAGTTGTTGCCGAAAAAATCAGTAACAGCTCTACAAAAACAACTATTGAGCCTTAAGCAAAACGAGTTATCAATTGATGACTTTGCGAAACAATTAACAGAGAAGTTTGTTGAACTAACTTTGTCACAGTCAGAAAATGATAGCAACACCTATAAAATATTACGACCCTTAAACGAACGCCAGGCCATCCAAAGTTTTGCTGAGGGACTGCGAAATCGCAGACTGAGTACTATCATAGCTGCGCGAAATTTCAATTCACTAAAAGATGCAGTACAGGCTGCCATAGACTATGATAGTACTACTTTGATGAGTACGTCTGAAGGTATGATGGCAATGGATCATCATTATAATTATACAAGGGATTTCAGAGGCCAGCCCACATACTTCAGGGGATTACGAGGTATGTCAAGCTCAGCACGCGGTCGGCAACCGCGGGCGTACGGGTTCACCGGCCAGCAACGAGGCGCAGAGCGAGGCTACCAACCACCTCCTGGCCGAGGAATGGCTAGGCCATACCAGCATAGCAGAGGTAGGTCCCGATATTATTATAACCAAACCAGAAACGAAGGGATACGTAACCAACAGCAAGTTCATGTTTTGGCAGATAATCCAGTAGAGCCAAACGTGACATATAACAATAACGAAAATAATGACGAGAACCAGTTTTTTCGGGACTGAACAATTCATTCTAGTTAGTAACAACAACCATAGCTATGTAGAATTAACCTTGCAGAATGATGTTGCTACGAAATGGTTAGTCGACACGGGCGCTACCATATCGGCCATAAAGTATAAACATATTCGTGACAGAAATATTCCTATCCATAATGAAAATATCGTAGTCAGCGGTATCGGGGGCAAAGTGCAGGCTATAGGCTATGTTTATCTAAAGTTATATTATGGCAATCACATGATTACTCATAAGTTGTATGTTTTTAATTCCTTGCCTTGTACGGGCGCAGGCATTATTGGACAAGACTTTCTTAGGAAATACAAATCGGTTTTAGATTGGAACAACAATACTTTGACTATTAGGGACAGCTACGATTGTAAAGTTACACTACCATTCATTATGGAAAGGAGCAATCTTTTAACGATACCGGCTAGATCTGAAGCTATACGCTACATTACGACGAATATAGAAGAAGAATGTGTGGTGTGTGCATGTGAGGTTCAAGAAGGACTCTTTATAGCTAGTACATTAGTTAAACCAAGCAAAGGAAGGATACCTATTCGTTTTCTCAATACAACTGATAATGACTTGACAATAAGTAAAATAAATCCGAATATTCATAAAGCAAGTGACTATGAAATATGCGCATTTAGCGGGACACAGAAAAGCGCGCAACGCGTCAAAAAGATGTTTTCCTGTTTAAAAATAAACCATTTAAACAGAGAAGAACAAGTGTCCATAGAAAATTTATGTGCTAAATATTGTGATATTTTTTATTTACCAGGGGACACGTTGACTACTACAAATATATATAAACACAGAATTGCATTAAAACCCAACGTAGAGCCCACGTACGTAAAACCGTACAGACTTCCGCATTCACAAAAGGGGGAAATAAAAAGACAGCTAGATAACATGTTACAACAAGGTATTATAGAACCTTGTACGAGTGAGTGGTCCAGTCCAATTCTATTAGTACCTAAAAAATCCGATAGTAGTCTAATTAAAAAATGGAGGTTCGTTGTGGACTACCGGAAGCTCAATAATTGCATTATAGATGACAAATTTCCACTTCCAAGCATTACAGAGATACTAGATTCCTTATCCGGTAGCATTTATTTCACACATTTAGATTTAAATCAGGGATACTATAATGTAGAATTAGAATCAACCGACCGAAAATATACAGCTTTTTGCGCGGCTGCGGGTCAATATCAGATGACTCGTATGCCAATGGGGTTAAAAACCAGTCCTAATTCATTCTCTAGAATGATGACTATGGCAATGGCTGGATTAACGTATCAAAAATGTTTTGTTTACCTCGATGACCTGATAATTTTTGGACGAAATTTAGTAGATCACAACAAAAACCTGCAGGATGTTTTTGAAAGACTTAGAGAGGTGAATCTAAAATTAAATCCCGAAAAATGCAATTTTTTGAGGAAAGACATACTTTATTTGGGACACGTAGTGTCAGGCAATGGTGTCCTACCAGATCCAGAAAAAATTGAAGTTATGAAAAGTTACCCCACCCCCCAAAATACTGACGAAGTTAAACGTTTTGTGGCCTTCGCCAACTACTATCGCAAATTCATACCGAACTTTGCAGAAAAAGCGTATCACTTAAATATGCTTTGTCGGAAAAACTCTCCATTTAAATGGGATAGTAACTGTCAGAAGTCATTTGATTTATTAAGGAATAGCATGATTTCTCCACCAGTTTTGCAGTATCCAGATTTTTCGCAGGAAAATCAATTTATCCTTCAAACGGATGCATCAAAATTTTCCTTAGGAGCAATATTGGCAAATAGTAATGGCTTACCCATAGCTTACTCAAGTAGAAGCTTAAATAAAGCAGAATTACATTACCCCACAATAGAAAAAGAGTTGCTTGCAATAGTGTGGGCCGTTAAACACTTTAGGCCTTACTTGTATGGACAAAAATTTAAGATTTGTACGGACCATAGACCACTAGTATATTTATTTAATATAAAGGATCCTTCTAGTAGACTATTGAAATTTAGACTAGCTTTAGAAGAATATGATTATATTGTCGAATATGTAAGGGGCAAGGACAATGCGGCGGCAGACGCTTTGTCCAGATTACGCATTACTTCAGAGGAACTCAAAGGGATGAATGAAAATGTGATGAACGTAATGACTAGAGCGCAAAGAGGGAGGTTGAATGTTGCTCCTCCGGATGATAGGGTTACTATTGACGACAGGTGCGATCATCCAAGAGTTATAGCGACACATAACAAACCGAAAAATTCGGTAGAACTAAGGTTTTTAGAGATAGAGAGTATAGACAAATTAAGGAGAGAAAACCAAATTACTAACGAGAGCAGAACGTTATGTTATAGCCAATATAAAAAGACAATATATATAAAACAAGTATCTCAATCACAAATAACGCGAGCCGTATTTGCGAGAGAACTATGTGAATTTTGTAAAGAAATAAAAGTAGAAGAATTGTATTTCATAAAAAATAAAAATAATAATATATTTGTTGATAAGTTAACGCGTCAAATAAAGAACACTATAAATTGGGCCAGACCGCGGTTACATATATTAAATGAAATCCAAAGAATAGAAAACAAAGACGACAAAAAAGTCTTGCTTAATGACTTCCACCTATTACCCACTAGTGGTCACGCGGGTGTAAGGAGGATGTTTAATAATATCAAAAAATATTACTATTGGCCAGGCCTTGAAAATGATATTAAGCAATTCGTAAGTAAATGCGATAAGTGCCAACGACAAAAATATACGGTTCAAATAAAAGAACCTATGGTAATAACATCAACAGCGCATTCTGCGTTTGAAAAAATTTTCTTAGATATAGTTGGGCCCCTAGATAGCGATAGTTATAATAATTCATATATCCTCACCCTGCAGTGCGAACTTTCCAAATATGTGTGTGCATATCCCCTCGTTTCAAAAAACTTCCACAGAAGTAGCAAAATGTTTTGTAAACAATTTCATCCTTCATCATGGCATACCAAACGCCATCGCAACTGACAGAGGCACGGAGTTCATCTCAGCTACGATGAAAGAGGTTTGTAAAATTTTAAGTATCAGTCAATTAAATTCTACCGCTTACCATCACCAGTCCATTGGCTCCCTGGAGAACTCACACAAACACCTGGCTGCATTTTTACGTATACAAACCGATAATCACCCTGAGGCATGGAGCTCGTGGCTGCCGTTCTGGTGTTTTGCATACAATACGTCAGTTCACTCGGAAACTAAGTTTACACCGTTTGAACTGGTGTACGGCAAAAAGTGCAAATTACCAAGTAACTTAGTAACATCCGTAGATCCACTTTATAATTATGATGATTATCCAAAAGAACTCAAATACCGGTTGCAAACTTCTCAGAAAGAGGCTCGTGATAATTTAATTACCAGTAAATTACAACGTAAATGCAAGTATGACTCTTATATAAATCCGATTTATTACAAACCTAATGATCAACTCCTAGTAAAAAACGAGACTGGTAATAAACTTCAAAATTTGTATTTAGGACCATACGTAGTTGTTCAAGATTTGTCACCCAATGTAAAAATAGTCAGAAATGGAAAATATGATATCATCCACAAAAACAGAACGAAACCATTTATAAGCAATAGTGTTATCTAGATACCTAATCACACTGTAATGTTGTTGTTATGATTTTCGCACATGCTACTGTATTGTTTGTGTTTAGTAAGTATGTAATGTATGTAACAGTGTATACCTAACTTAGTGATAAAAAAGAAAAAAAAAATGTAAACCTTATTTAGTTTAATTTTTTTTTCTTCCCTCTGTGGGAGATGTAATGGTGTGTGTATTTGTCGCGTCATGACTATATAATCCATGTTTAATCATTAATACAGTCAGTCGTATCTTAAATCTAGTTGTTTCAATACATCTCCACTCGCTCATCCTCATAATAGAGGTAGTTACCTACTTTGCAATATTTAAAGCGCAAGTGTGAAACTTACACGTTATTTACATAATAATTTATACTAGGGCGCTGCACTAGTTTCCTGACTACCTGTTCACCTTTATAAAGAACAAAGCAATTTTGTGTGGGAAGCTAAGCTACGAACATGTCTAACGAACCGTGTGTGGAAATTTCAAAAAGCTACTTTAACGAAGAACGTTGTTTTAGTGTTCGTCCATTTTCTTCAGATGGTTTCTTTGTTACCTATATACGTATAGTTCAGCTAGTGGTTTGTATTCTCAATCAACATAATGTTCAATTCAATGAAAAACTTACTAAATAGACTTCACAAATGAAATATCTCTGAATTAGGTACACAAATAAATTTGGTTAATTTCCTCCACATTCCCACTTCGTCGGCCATTCCATTTCGTCCACAATCAATTCCCAATTCATCTACATTCCCATTTCGTCCACATTCCCATTTCGTCCACATTCCCACTTCGTCAACATTCCCATTTCGTCCACATTCCCATTTCGTCCACATTCCAATTTCGTCCACATTTCTATTTCGTCCACATTCCCATTTCGTATTAAAATAGTAACGAAATTGGTAGTGTATCTGAATAGTATTGACCCGCACCGTGCTTAGCAAGTATTTATCTTAACATGAACCCATGAACCCAAATCACAAAATAAAATCTTCCCTGAGAATTAAGCTAAGTGATTGTGAAAACCGCATTAAAATCGGCTAGGAATGTTGACTAAGTGGGAATGTGGATGAAATGGGAATGTTGACTAAGTGGGAATGTGGACGAAGTGGGAAAAGGACGAAATGGGAATGTGGACGAAATGGGAATGTGGACGAAGTGGGAATGTGGACGAAATTAACCTAAACGCACAAATATAGTCCATTGTATTAGTTGTAGGTATATAACATAAGCTATCCGACATCTCAATGTGGATTCTACAATTTAAACTTCAATAATTAAAAATATGCTGTCTTGTCTTTCGCGTACGCTCTAATAATGATAAAGACAAACTGGTGTCACTTAAAAGTATTCAATGACTGTTTAGCGTAGGCCGAGGACCGAAACGACATTAATAGAGCCGTAGGTTATGTACGTATCGAAATTGAATTTTAGATCTTTAATCGAACTTCGTAACTTCTAAAATCTATTGCAACAAATCAAACTCAACCCAGACTGAGATACAAGGCAAAGTTAGTCATTTTACATGATTGTTGAAAATCAGAATCAAACTTAAAACTTTTACTGTGTATACATATTTCTGTACTACAGAGGTAACTTTAAAAAAAATTGAGATTTAATAATTTTATTACCTACTTAAATATAAACTAATCATTAAGAAACTAAACTAACATACGCTTAACTATCTGCAGACAATAAGCACTTACAAATTTAAAGTATAAAATACATATGTATGTTTATAATCAAAAATTATATTACAATTCACTTAAGTATTTAATACAAGATAGACAAGTAAATTATAAATAAATAAAATAAAAATTAAATGTGTATCGTAACATATTATATTTCACTAGATATCATTAAGTGTATCTAGTTTTTACAGGGATGTGGTCCCATAGTTAAATACCTAATTCAAAACAATTTGGCGATGTACCTACATGTTGGAATGTATAATAGAGTTGTTAGGTTGTACTTATGGTATAGTTGGGTCTAGTTTGTTAGCCAGCGCGGCATGAAGCCATGATCATTGTTGCAATGTTTACGATTGCGCGATTAAGGCAGGATTGGTGCACTACGGCGCCCGCTGAAACAAATTGAATGTATTAAGAACAGTTTTATAGGTACTGACTTTATACTGCACACTTTACGATACTGTGTGCGTGTTCTTTTGTTTTATGGTGGAATTATTTTTCTTCACGTAACTTGCTTGTTTTCTTAAGGAATTCTTTAGCAAACGCTCGTTTTCTCTTTAGCTACTTGTTTGTTGACATTAAAATATTTTTAGAACATGCGTGTCGATAGTTTTTTAGTCTTAAATTAATTATGATATTGTAGTATGCTTTTGACGTTTGTTGTTCTTCTTTACCTACACGTTTGTGTTAACACAGATAATGATACTATCCATTCTTACTAATACTTAGTGTTAATCAGGAATTGATGTAGACTTTAAATATGAATTCTATAGCATTGCGATGATAAGCGGTAAACAGCGAGGTATTGGCGGCTGAGATATTGTAATTGGAGTGGGCGCGTGGCGCAGCGGGTCGCAGCCGAGCTGAAGTGCCACGACCTTTCTCCTTTAATGGATACCGAAACCTTCTCCGCTTTTACGCGAAAAATCTTTTGGAAAATAAATGAATCCATACCGTATGTAAATGGGACGCCGTCGAAAGTTTTTATTGAAAAACTTGAAGAACTGATGAAAATGGGGCCGCGACGTTAAAGATCTCTCCGAGCCCCTTATGAAATATTTACCGAGGTATCTATCTACTCTTAAAATGTGATACTTCAGTTCTTTTATGACCAGCTTGGTTTGTTATAGAAGAGCGCGCAGCTATTCATTCGTCTATCCGCTGCTTTATAACACCATGTGTACATTAGCCCTTGGCTCCTTAATTAATAACTTCATCTTCGTGTTTGAGAATTACCTTTTAACTGCAGTCTGTGTAACTAACTGTCTCACAGCTCGTAGCTAATTAAAGTAAATTTACGTGGAATTATGGTGAAAGGGTGTTGTTGTTATAATTAAGTTATTTAAGATTAAAGGCGAGTGGAGGGCACTCGGCAGTCCTGGCTGAGGGCGCGGGTTAAGTAATTGATAAAGCTAACCCTGCTGCCCTTAATCACGGTCAGCTCAAAGCTGGGACTTATCGACAAGTTTGCAGACAACTTAATAAATAGATTAGTTATTAGTGCCTGCCTACTCACACATTGGTTGGTTGTTTCTCTTATCCACTTTCGAGCACATGCTATTTACGTGTTACCAGCTTGTGGGGAGATAATGTTGTTCTTTTCTTAAATTTATATTTTGTAGTCTTTTAGCCACTTACATGAGTGCGGAGTGCCTGTATATCATAATTTCGACTACATACGGAATATCTCGTTGGCTTGACTGTTACTGGATCGAATATTCGATGGGTCGAAAAGCGTAGAAACAATAAATCGTCAAATCGAAATTGAGGTTTCGATTGTCATCTCACAGAATATCTCAGACACGAATGTTCATTGGCTGAACTGTTACTGGATCGAATATTCGCTGGGTCGAAAAGCATAGAAACAATAAATCCTCAAATCGAAATTGAGGTTTCGATCGATTGTCATCCCACAAAAATCTCAGACATTAAAAATTATTACAAGTAAAAAAGGGAGATTAAATAATCGATCTTTGTTACTCAATCATATTAGATTTATTAATAACTAGCGATCCACCCCGGCTTCGCACGGGTGCACCTATATTATTATACATATAAACCTCCCTCTTGAATCATTCTGTCTATTAAAAAAAACCGCATCAAAATCCGTTGCGTAGTTTTAAAAATCTAAGCATACATAGGGACAGACAGTGGGAAGCGACTTTGTTTTCTACTGTGTAGTGATAATAATACTTATACATAAATAATTATTATTTTACATATAACATGTCATACGAGATATAACTATTTAAGTACCTACTGAAGTCAGCATCAAATAGTTCGTGACTATTTGGCCACTTTGGATGTCACGAACTATTTGACGCTGACTGTACAAGACCACAAGTATTTCGATCTAGCGAATATTCGATCCAGTAACAGTCGAGCCAACGAACATTCGATAGCATGATATTCCGAGAGAACGTAGTCGAAACTATGATATACACCCAGTGCGAGTCCAATTCCTTCTTGGCCAATTATTTAACATTCCACATACACTCAGACTAGTCACATATTTTTTAAATATTGTAGTATAGCCTGTTTAGTGGCTGAATGACTTAACATGTGCAGATATTATGAAGCAGATTTTTCCAATAAGACCTGTGCCTGAATACGAATATTAATACTTCTGTAATTGCTTACCGAAACTTTTCACTCCCAGATCTTTATAAATGTTTTCCTTCGTGATGTGACATGGCGATAACCCGTGAACCGTACTTTCTTACTTTTTATAAGCTTTTTTTACTTCATCGATTAGATCGAAATGCGCTAAATGACTCAAAATGTCAGAAACAAACTAGTCCGAACGTTAAAGGAAGCCTACGATCTAGGCAGACCCTAGTCTACTCTATATGCAATTAAATTTCGAATTTGTTTTGAATTTAACCTGCATGTTTAATGCTGATGTAGGTCGAGCGGCGAGTTAGTTTTGTCTCGTCTATGTTTACCACTGACGAGGTGGAGACTTGTATAAATTCCGTCCGTAATTTACGACACACACGACTAACGTGACTCATACGTACCAGCTTGCTAATAAACATATACAAAAGAAAAAATAAACTACTAACTTCCTTTCGCGTGCTTACGAACATAAAAGTTTTTCGTGCGTATCCTAACGAAAACATAAATTAGGTAAATTTACTACGTTTTATAGAGAGCATCCATCCCCTTCGTTACAATATGTTCGTAACGACCGAGGGTCAACGCGCAGTCAGATCTCCCCCACGATTTCGAAGCGGCTCCGGATCGGCGAAATTATCAAAACTTTTTAACTTACAACTTTTCGTTAAGTCTTGTCCTTACGAGTGGAGCGGAGCGAGCTTCCTCATTCGTTTGGAGCTTTCATAGTCCGGACCGTTTCGGATTCGTGCCATCCTTGTTAGGCACGAGCAAAGGGCACAGGCCAGAGGTAGAGTTGCGGTTCGGTTAGATTCGTTGTCTCTTGTAGCGAGTTACCGGTTTGATGGGAGTGCGACGGCGAGTCGTCTCGCCGCAATTCGGGCCAGTTGCCGCCGCTGCGATGCCGGAGGCGCACGCCGCGCCTGGCGCTCGCCGACTCCACGCTGTGACGATCGCGACGATACTTCTTCCCCAACTAATAAATCACGCGAGCCGAACAAAGTAAGCGCTCACGAACAGATTATAACTTGATACGAGATAACAAGCGCCGTATGGCTGTGGTGATTAATCGCTCAAGTACGTTCAACTCGACGAACGATTCGAAACCAACCGTAATCTCGTTGCGTTTCGATTTACACGTCATGTAAACACGGTTTAAGTTTTCTGGAATAAGTTGTTGACTTTGTTAACAATAGTTGTGGATGCATTGTTTGACGGGTCGTGTTTGTCCGACGATGTAACTTCAGTAGAGTTATTTGCGGTGTCTCGGAAGAGTCAGTGAATGTGTTGGATGTGCCGGGGGAGATAGTCTAGAGATTAAGGATGGGCGGGCAGTGGACGTGCGGCGTGCTGTGGGCCGTGCTGGCGGCGGCGCTGGCGGACTCCTGGACCGCCTACCAGGAGCAGCCGTGCTGCCGGCCGGTCTCGCACCACCGGGTCCGTCACCACCGAGGTGAGTCATCCGTGATGCACTCAAACAATACACGCCACGTAATATTGTTTAAACCACTATACAGATTTCTAAAAGCATCTATTTATTTGTCATATCAAAGTAAGCTACAAATAGTAAAGGTAGAGCGGGAAATGAAGCAACATTTCTTAAACCTACTTAAATAATAAGAGATTACCTAAGACCTATTCAAAAAGGGCCCGTTGTTCATTCTTATACAAATTAAAATATTATTCAGTCAGATACATATTTGGGTACTCATGCAGCGTCTTGTACAAAGGTAACGTAAAGTAGAACGAACGGTTTGAAGACGATTCAAATAATTAACAGACATTCAAATGGAGGTCATCGACCGATAGATAACTTTAAGTGTATGCAGATAACTGGGTTTACCTTTGTTCTCAGCAAGTTGTGACTAATCGGAAACACGCGGTAGGTAGGTAGTAGGCGGGCACAAACTGCTCTTAAATATTGTCTGCCCACTGTTAGTTAAAATCTATGGGAACGTTCGCCAATTTGGTTACACTTCATTTGTGAATGTCGAAATAATTATTGTGCTAAAAAAATAGGCTCCACATGATTTTAATTTCGGACATTGTTTACTTCCTGAATAATTATAAATAAAACTCTTTATTGCTATCGTACATTGACAAAGAATAAGAGAAACAACTTAAAACCTAATAACTACTCTTGGCAATAAGTATCGGACTCTGCATATGCTGGAGATAATTCCAGCGCTGGTTTTTTAGCTCGGTCCTTCTGGCAAGGGTAGTTGAAGCTACATAGTTCCACATTTTTTTTTTCACCAAGTTGCGAAAGCATTTTATAACAAGTTTTGTGTTTTTGCTTTCTCTACCCTTTTAGTAATTGGTACTTTATGAATCATTATTGTTTTACAGCATTTATGAACTTTAAGTACAGTCAGCAGCAGAATTGGATGAGCGGTTCTGTTGTTCAAAATAATCTAAACACGACTCTATTTCCAAAGTAATAAGAGAGTGTAGATTATTTTGAGCACCGCAACCACTCACGTAACTCACTTTTGCTGCTGACTGTACTTTCCTACGTATGTGATTTATTTTGTATAATATAAACCTATCTCAAGTGTAAGCATTGCTATCACTTTCACAATAAATTTAAAAATGGTTACTTAATGTAACGCAACAGACAGCAAATCATCATTAAAAAAAATCATACTATACCGATATATCATTGTCATTGACTTTTTTAACCGAATTCAAAAAAAGTAGAAGGTTCTACGTTCGACTGTATGTTTTTTTTTAATAATCATAAATGTCAGTTATAATTATTGCTTATTTTCTCACATACATATTTATTTTATTACAATAAACCTATATTTATTTAAAACCAATTAAACCCAATCACCCAACCAACCAACTATCCTTTCTATCTATCGATATTACATGTATCTGTTTGACGCATGTTAGCAACTACCGGAAATTTGAGACAGAATTAAAACATTGTTGGATTTGAAGATGCATATTATATTAAACTAGCTATTGCCCGCGACTCCGTCTGCGAAGAATAGGGGTATGAAAAATAGAATCGGTCGAGCCATTTCGGAGGAGTTTGGTAACAAACACCGCGACACGAGAATTTTATATATTAGACTTACATTGTGTTTACACCCGTCTCTACACCCTAAATGAATATACATAGAGTCATATACTGTAATACTGTAAAAGTAATAAAACCTGTTTGTTCTTTTCTCACCTACTTATTAATAGTAATAGAAAAGGCTAAAAAAAATCAACACAAGCCCTGATTTCAAATTCTAACAAAAAATTCCATTTTAGAGCTTAATATTTCACAAATGGATCCCTGAATCGAAAAATTATTTTCACATGGCCACAACATTTTTAAAAACCTATCCAAAGATATTACAAACATACAATATAACCGAGAAAATAAAACTTACCCACTTTACTTACGGTACTACTAACACAATATATTTTTACCACTCTTTTATAAACATTTTTTAAGGAACATTCTAAATTACAGTTTTGTAGTATCTACTCAGAATCTCTGAGTTAAACCATGGATAGGCAGACGACGGACTGTTGATATAATGGCACCTTAAAAAAGTATATAGACCGCGATTACCTTTAATAATCTCCCAATAATCCCGTAGAAAATATTTCTAATGTGATTAACCGTCAATCTTTAAAAACAGACACACAAACGGAAAGCAAAGTGATTACATAGAGGTTCCTTTAATTCCTTTTGAGGCATGAAACCCTAAAAGTCACGCCACTGTGAATTATCAAGACAAAAAGCAACAAAAGCTTTTAAATCAGTTAGGAGCCTATTATAGCCTGGAGTATTTTGAATACTAAAGCAGATTTAAATGAGATATTTGGAGAGTTTCATGCACATTAAGCGCATTTTCGTGTCGGGATGGATATTTAATTTTTGGGAACGAGTGGTCCGTGCGGAATTCTTTCGGGACATCTACAGGCGAGACGCGGACAAAGTCTCTGTCATTAGCAAGTAATAAGCATTCCTCAGTGACACCATGAAATAAAAAATGCGCTTTATTAAAATGCTTGGTCATGGCGCTCATAAGTTTGGCCGTACATTGCTTGTTACTTTTATTAAAAACGCACAGCGCTAGGAGTAAACTTAATTTAAAAAATGTTGCATAGCAATACGCCATTTCTTCGTATTAAGAGGACTTTGACACTCCAAGCATTAATATTTAAATAGTCACCATTATAATTAACTTTATGTAAGTATAATAATTAATAACCTTATTTATTCCATCATCAGGTCGACATCTATTAACATATAGAGCGACTACATCTCATATCATCTCTTAATTGGAGTTGGGGATCGCTTCGACCGGTTTAAATTGCCTACGTCGTTATTTTGAGCACAACGAGAAATCGTTAGAGGTTTGGCGTGCGAGGAGGTAGAGCAAAAAATACGAGGATACGGAACACATGATGGGTGCCGGGGGAGGGGAGAACCGGCTCAGCGTGCGCTCGCGCAGGTAATTGACTCCGCGTCTGGGAAGCGTTAAGCTAGCGAGCCCGTCGGTAATATACAGGATTTAGTTATACAAATATCCTTACGTGTATAGTGTTGTACGTCTTGTGTTACTTGGATGTCAAATTGGCGTAGGTTCTCAGCCAGGATCTCAGAGATGGCTATGTTCTCAACAAAAAAATGTCTATAAACGTATCCTATTAAATAATACTTGTGCCAAAAAGTCAACCACTAATAAACTCTACAAAATTATCGTACCAAATGGAGAATATGTCATAAAATACTAAATTTTAAATTAGGACGCCTCTTTCTCCTTAATTGAAAAGTTTTGACGTAAAATCTTTAGACATGGCAACAATTTTGTATATTATATTTTAGTCCTTTTTAATTCATTTTGTAGTATTTTTATGTCGTATTTTATATTCTCTAGCGTACATATAGTGGCAATAAAGCTAAGACCATTGATAGTAAAGAAAGAAGACATTTATTCACTTTTACAAGACACACAAAATAATAGTAAGTCTCTCATTGATAAAAAAAAACCTTCAAGCCTGTTAGCCTGTTAATTA
This sequence comes from Archips xylosteana, assembly GCA_947563465.1. Classification (NCBI taxonomy): domain Eukaryota; kingdom Metazoa; phylum Arthropoda; class Insecta; order Lepidoptera; family Tortricidae; genus Archips; species Archips xylosteana. Next base: position 11,476,603 of record OX387349.1, read on the forward strand.
TTCTGTGTATCAGATCTGTGAGAAAAAACCCACTACTTAATATTTTTCCTAGCCTCGTTCGCCTAGCTCTACGAGCTAGTAGCTTTTCTACTGTTTTTTTTTCAAGGGGAATAAATCTGATAATTAGGTTTAGTGAAGTTATTTGAGCAACTTCAATTTAGTTCCTGTGTAATTTGATACCGTAAAGTCGGGGTACTTTCATCCAATGGAGAGGGTAACTTTGGCCCGTATGGAAACCATAATATAAAAGGGTCTAACAAAATACATAAAAATAAAATCTGGATCGGGTTAAGCCCAACGGCCAAAGTTATCCTTCAGTGCCAAAGTAACCCGACTTTACGGTATCTGTTAGTCTGTACGTAGTAAAATGTTGCGAGTCAAATTCGACCCACTTCTGATATAACCATATATAGTTTGGATGACAATGTAAACTCGGCCAACAAAAAGCATTATCGGAAAAAATGTAGTAATAATTTTCTTTTTACAAAAACTCATTTTCAGTACCAATTTAGTTACTTAATAAATTAATAATAAATGCATCTTATTTTGATTGAAGGGTCCGCTACCTTGACGCTCACGCGTCTGCGGACCTGGCTAAATTGAGTTATAAACCAGTCGAATAGGCAAAAACGAAATAGTCGTAAGTTGCAATCATTGGACGGGTTCGGAGGCTTTAATTACGTGTCTGACACGGTAGTTGTAAATGTTGGTTCAGAGAACAGCGAAAATCGAAGTGCTCTGATGACGTCAGATCTAGAAACCGAGCTGGAATACTATTAAGCTATTAGGTAAAGCGTTCCTTTTTTTTAACATAAATATTTAATTTATTTCCTTTCAGATGATAATCAATATCATTTATGATGATAAGTAAGATAATTTAAGGAAAAGACAATAAGTACTTGTAATAAAAGGGTAAAGGATGTGAATAAATGTGTATCTATGTATACTAATATATTATTATGAAGCTGAAGAGCTTGTTCGTTTGTTTGTTTGATTGTTTGGTTGAACGCGTTAATCTCAGGAATTGAAAAAAAAATTTTGTGTTGAATAGTTAGTCAAGGAAGGCTAAAGGCTATATAACATCATGCTATGATGAATAACGCGGACGAAGTCGCGGGCACCAGCTCTAGTTAGTTATAATGAGTACGAGAGATGAAACTGGAAGGAAACGTATTGAGAGATCTCAAAATATTACACGTAGATATTTTTGTATTTTAAATTTGTATTTTTAAATTATTATTTTAGAAAATTCGTAATGACTTGGATCTTGTCGGTGTTACATTTTTGTTGCTGATCGTTTGGAAATAAACTTCAGATAGTAAAGTCTCAAAAAGAACCATTAAAACTCTAAGTTAACGTTTATCAATAGCTCCGGCAAGTAAACCTTAGCCTGCTGCTTACTCACTCAATCTATTTACAGATGGCCGTACTGACTTCGGATTGCTCTTTACTTTATTTCAAACAAATGAGTTTTTCTGCGTGATTTTTTACTTATCTCGAGGGAGCTCTACCATAATGGTGATAAAAAGCATCCACTCATTTTCAGGTTTCTCGGCCAATTCATTAATGTACCTAACTACTCATTATATAACACATTTCGTCCCAGATTTGCATCACGATATAGTCTCGAAAATATGAAGGGCATTATTATTCAGACGTCCGGTTTAGAATTTAGAACAAACCAGTGATTTTTGGCGTTCTGAATAGCAGTTCATCCCTATCCTCTCGCAAATCGCATTACCGCTCGCACACCATGTTGGGCCGTTCCTGAATTTAGCCCCAGTAGTGCTTTTCTCAAAAATAAAACAAAGAACTAAAAGACAAAGTAAAGCACATGACAAAGAAATATTTCTAAAATGTTAAATTTTTCTCGCTCTTGTTACCCCCTTGCACGAACACCGTTGCTCTTTTTTTTAATAATCATATTGCGTAACTGCCTAACCTAATTCTTAGAGTTGTTGGAATAGACTTTATATCATAGTTTCGAACGTTAGTACTATTATATATTCTGTGGTTTTGACTACGACGTCTTACTCTCGGAATATCATGCTATCGAATGTTCGTTGGCTCGACTGTTACTGGATCGAATATTCGATGGGTCGAAAAGCGTAGAAACAATAAATCGTCAAATCGAAATTGAGGTTTCGATCGATTGTCATCCCACAAAAGATCTCAGAGACTAAAAATCATTTCAAGTAAAAAAGGGCGATTAAATAATCGATCTTTGTTACTCAATCATATTAGATTTATTATTAATAATAAGAGTTATACATAAATAATTATTATTTTACTTATATATAACATGTCATACGAGATAGAACTATTTAAGTACCTACTACAGTCAGCATCAAATAGTTTGTGATTATGGCCACAAAATCCAAATCTAACAAATCAAATTTTATCCACTTGTATTGTTAGGATTAGCTTGACAACAAAAAATACGATTGGCCAAAAGGCTTTATTAAAAATATATTTTTTTCAAAAACTTATTAATTTTAAGAGTTCCATGAAATCATCAGAAAGAACCATAATATGTAGTTAACAGTTATTAAGAATTTTACAGAGTATGTGTGTAGCTGATAACTTACTACCTATGTCTATCTGTACTAATATATTATTCTTCTGCTGTACCAATATAGTACAAAAAGTAATATGTAAGAAGGTACACTAATTATATTGCTATTGGCACATATTCTAGCAAATCATATACTCGTACATATTTAGTTACTGTAAAAAAATCACAGTTATTTAGCTAGAAATACAATTTTCTTAGACTCGATTAGTCAATAATTCTAGATTGGAATTTGAGTCTTATTTTATATCACAAAACGTGTTTTTCGCGAATCCCCAAGATACCTTGTAAATCAGTTTCATTCAACAAACTTTTCCAAATCGACGCTCAGGAGACGTTATAATAATAATATTGTGTCTTTTGAAAATAATTTTGAAGTGAAATAGGTACCTAACAAGCTACCTATCAGGTGCATTCAACATAATTATCGCTTGGAAATTTTCAAATATACTTCATATTTTTTTACGTTTTTTTGTACCTATGACTTCTTCATATTTTTTTATATTTCTTTTATTTATCTTAACTGTATGAGACAGCTCAAGTTTGTGGTAGAAAATGTAATATAATTTCATTTACTTGAGTTATTTTCATACTTTGCTGAAGAGTTTGATCGATCTGCTTAAAATGATCAAAGGCAGCGATGAGCATAAATAAAGAAAATGAGAAAGTTACAACTTACTGTAGATTCTATCTACCTACATATGTCATTAAACACTTCATTTAACATAAAAAAAAACATTACAGACAATTCCAAAAACTGGCGAGTATATAGGCAAAGGCACTATCTATCTAATACCTTTAAACGAGCAATTCTTGTATATATGTATATATATATATATATAATCAGGATCTCGGAAACGGCTCCAACGATTTCGATGAAATTTGGTATGTGGGGGTTTTCGGGGATGAAAAACTGATCTAGCTGTTTCATTTTCAGAAAATCGCTTTTACTCGTGTTTTCCGGCTATTTTTGTTTGCATTAGAATATAAAGCTAAATTTCGCCGACTTCGAGCAGTTCATAATGGCACATTAGAAATCGGGTGGTCGCGGATCCAGCCGACCTCGGTTCGATACCACGTTTTTTTTCAAGATTTTTAGTTTTTTTTTTAAGTTTATTTTTTATGAGAAAACGTCAAGTTTCTTCTTTTGTGAGAAAAAGTTACTTTTTTGTGAGAAAAAGTTATTTTTTTGCGAGAAAAAGTTACTTTTTTGTTAGAAAAAGTATTATAGGGTACGTGCAGTAACTATAGGCGGCAGCACTAATGCGACAGAAGAGACACTATGCGGACAGTAAAACAAACTTATCAAGGTAAAACATTCAAATTGATGGCACCCTTATGGCACCAGTTAGCAGCACCGTCTATGTGCACGTTCCCTATGGGAGCACAGAACAGGAATAGCCGGTTGTCTGTAAAGTCGGTTTACGGACGATAGTTTAACGTGACTCACCCCTCCACCCCCTCCGGTGTTTTTGCCAAATATCTTGAAAACGGTGCATCCTACGGCAAAATCAATGAAATTTTCATCCCCCCTTTAATACCCCCGCGCTCCCTCCCCCGCATCCCCTCCGCCCCTCTCAACCCACCCCCACCCCTCCGGTGTACATAATCAGTATCTCGGAAACGGTTCCAACGATTTCGATGAAATTTGGTATTTGGGGGTTTTCGGGGATGAAAAATTGATCTAGCTTGGTCTTATCTCTGGGAAAACGCTTGGTACCGAGTTTCTGCCCGAGCAGAGCTCGGTCGCCCAGGTACTTTTAGTTAACAAACTAATTATTCAAAGGTTCCTACTGTGGAATCACCAATCATTTGGTTAAAGCTAAATAACTAGATGGCTTTAACTTAGATGGTTTCATACAGAAAATAAATAAATGTATAAATTAGAATGCATTTATGCATTATTGCATTAGGCAATTGTTTTTATTCATGCATTACTTTGCACTGGTCCATATCCATGAAACTCGTTAGCGTCTTATGTGGTGCTGATGATAGTTATGTGACATGTTAGGTACTTATGTTGAGTAATATGGAAACGATAGGTGGATGGATTTTTACATGAAACATACAAGTTTCGTCCAAATGTATGTAAGTATCCTGCGCGAGTAGCTGCGGAATACCAAGGTTAATTTTTCTAGCTAACCATGTGACAGTGCCTTCTTACTAAATTAGAGCGTAGAAGCTAAGCTAAATAAAATATCGGGCAATATGATCGTTTTGCTGACCAAGGACGGAAGAAAAACCAATCAAACCAACCAACCAAAATGTACCAAACGCTGTATGTTTTTCCTTAGCTTGATTTGGCTCTATCTTACAGCTCTGATGGAGGCACCATGAATGAACAACATGATAAGTTTACGATGCATCGCAAAGCCCCGTCAATAATTTAAACACGCAGTGCGTTGAAATGCTATAAGTATTTTACTATGTTTTGTTTTCTTTTATGTCTGTTTTATCAGCGTATTTAGTGGTCGTGGGACCAACAATTGAGTGTTCCCGTCAGCTTGGCGTGTGGTCCGTCGAGAGGCCGTGAGGAATCGTTCTGACAGTGCCGCCGACGCCGATCTTATCGCTCTTTAATATAAACCTATTAACTATGAACCAGCTCTTGATTCGGTATTAGATACCGCTACTCGTGGGCGTCAAAATTAACCTGTTGTTAACCAATTTATACGACCTTCAATAATAGAAAACTTTAAAGCAGGGTCCATCAATATCAAATGCGTTTCATAATTATACTTTTGCATTTTTTGGATGGTATAGTGTTTTCATGAATTTATTTTTACCTTATTATAAAGGGTGCTAACAGATTAGGTACCTACCAAGATTTCTATGGCTTAATCTGCTCATCAAAACAAATCACTCAATTTTTTTGTCAATCTTAATTTTCCATTACTAAAGCAGTAATCCGTTTGGATGAATATGTATGAAAAGTTTGCGTTTTTTTTTTTTAAATTTTGAAAAGTTGTCTGAGGGAAAGTGACTTGTTTTGATGAGTAAGTTATGCCCTGGAAATATTGGTATCTAATTTATTAGCACCTTATATTATGTAAATACAAATAATACACACATAGTACGCGTATCGTAATAGGTAAAGTTTCAAGTAATGCAAGGCAATATAGCATGGTGTCTTGTAGGGATTTCCTGAACGGTGTTAAACGAGCTTTATTGCCCGTGTAGCGTCGCAAGCCTGCGAGTGGAGCCGAGTCTGTGTAAATCGAACTGACACTCTTGCACCTACGATTGACTGACGCTGACGAGCTCGAACCACTTTATCTATCGGGTAAATACTGCGTACATGGAGCTGTAATTTGAACTGCCTTTGCGTGGATATTGGGACAGCAGTTGATTGAAAACTGCGGCGTCAATGGCTCTGTCAAAAATATTGAAGAAATATTATATTTAGGTTTTCGCAGCACATCGATCTTTGAGAGCTTTATTTACGTCTTTTTGGCTGAATAGCCGTAAACCGCTGGCCACGAATAATGCGTACTCTCGTAAACGCTTTGTAATATTCAGGTAAAGCTGTCCGGTTTTGATTTATCTAAGTTACGACTTACTGTTAGCTGTCGTACTTGGATGTTGACAGGTTGTAAAAGTGGTGAAATACGGGTTGCTTTACGGTTGAACATGAAGACGCAACCGTTAGTTTCTGCAAACGGGAAAACTTAGTGTGAATGGCATTTAATTGGATACTAAAGAAGATATAGCATTGTTTTGACGGAACGTTCTCGCATTCGTGTATGTATGTCAAATAATGCAAAAATATTTCTAAAGCACGTTACATATACCGGGACCGGGCCTATTAAACTTCAGAACCAGAAAAAAGATTGTTGAGATATAAATTGGCAATTGTTTTCCAATTTTTGTGCAATTCATACCCGCCGGGTTGTGTTTATGGCAACGCTTAGTTGAGTGGAATGATTGTGTAAAACTGTTGGACGGACTCCAACGGGTGCGCGCGAGAAACAAACGACACAAATAAAGTCAAATAAGTGAACCTCGCTGACTCCCAATGCAGTGCCGTGTCATGTACAGGGAAATCAACCGTTTTATGAGCTTTGGAAAGACGGCTGCCTTGTAGGTCAGCTTAGATTAGACCATTAACTGGCTTCCGCAGAATAATATTTTGAGGTTTATTGGTTTAGTCACAATATTGGGTTCTTTTTGAGTTCGCCAGTTAACGCGGCCCTGAGCTGAGTTAGTATTAGACTGCTCATGCATACCTTCTTTTGTTTTTTTGTAGTAGGTACATGTCGGTTCCTGGTTTACTGCTTCGTAATGATGATTGCCTTATACGTTGTTATTACAGACTCTTTAATTCTTTTTAATTCTTGCTAGCCATCTTGAATACGGCCTTTCTCTGGCATTAGAACAAATTTAATCGTCCATATAAAATATCAATATTGGAGGCCCGGATGATTGAAATCGTACGCGACCTAGATAAAAAAGATCGGAACTTTTGTACAACAAGTTTCTGCTAACTGAAACTCAAAAAAAAAATACAATCATATTTAATCTGTCTTTACAGAACGTTAAATGTTATTATTATTTAGTAATCGACACGATTAACTTGAAACAAGTACTCTCAATATTAGATTGAGTATATGTACCCCTAATCGCGATTTCGATTTCTTATCGTAAATGACTTCGGTGGAACCCATTCGTATCTTCCGAGAAATTCTTGGTCAATAATCCATTCTGTTCGGGCTGTGTTATGCGTATACCTACCTACCTACATGCGTCGGGCTTCATTCCTCCGCAAGCGTGATCGCGGTAATCTAACGGAAGTGATAAACAGAACGCCGAGGAATGCGATGGTTTTTACATCACCTAAAGGTCAAATTTCTTTTGGAGTAAACGTTTAATCGATTATAAAAATACCGGCCGGCTCGTGCACTTAAGTGTTAGCAGTAGGTATATATATGTATATCATTGAGATTGTAGATAGCAATTAGGTTTATTCTTTTACGAGTTGGTTTTCTCCGTATGTACTTCAATCTTGTAACGACCGCTTTAGCCTAGTTGGTAGTGACCCTGCCAACGAAGCAAGAGGTCCTGGGTTCAAATCCCGGTAAGGGCATTTATTTGTGTGATGAGCACGAATATTTGTTCCTGAGTTATGGATGTTTTCTATGTATTTAAGTATTTATTTATTTATATAAGTATGTTTATCGTCGTCTAGTACCCATAGTACAAGCTTTGCTTAGTTTGGGACTAGGTCGATTTGTGTAAGATTGTCCCCTAATATTTATTTATTTTTATTATTTTTATTAATCCGTAACTTACAATTCCACAAACAAAACCAAAGAGGTCCTCTTTTTTTTATTAGGTACTAAACCAAAAGTGTATGGTACTGGATACTGTTCCGAAAAAAAAACACTGTGTTTTTGTTAACGTTTATTGTCAACTAAATAAATATTCAAGACAATATTTGCCCAGTACCAGTACCTACTCACAGGAATGGCTAAAGTGATTTTCCGAAATTAAAAACTAACTTTTTTTTTCTTTGTATGATTAGTTCGTAGTATTTTTATTTAATTACTTTAGATATTGGTTAGTTTTAGTATTGTAAATCGTAGGAAAAGCATTGTATTTATACCTACAATCATATCATAAAACCTTGTGCTGTAATCACGGTACTCGACTTAAAGAAGCTCTATTGTAATTGTAACGATTGTATAAATTTTTCTCTCCTAATCTGTAAAGAAAAATAATGTTTATCCAGTACAGAAAATTGAACATCTATTTATTGAGATACTTATAGAAGTGCAAACGGATCAAACAAACTTACAAAGTCACTTTCCCATTTAGCGATACAATTTAGATGATTCAACTGATTGTTAATTAATTTCAGTGTTGTTGGATTTAGGCCGCCCTGAGCATATGGGTCACTACATTTATCAGTCGTCAGATAAGTGCCGATACGTGTTACATACTAACTTCTATAAGCGTTCGATTTCGGGTTGACAAATCTAAAATACGTTCGTTTGTAAAGCCGAGTGTAGACATGTATGTAAGTAAGTACTTGCAGGATATTGTCGGCGAGCGTTGCGTGTTGCGTCTCGCTGGCACCGCTCCAGTCGTTTCAATTTTATCCCGCGGGACTCTCTGTAAACATCCCTAAATGATAAACGGATAATTTAACGCTTCAGCAGAACCCGAAAAATTGTGCATCCATTTATTTCGTCGGCCATACGAGCGTGAAGACATTCATTGTAGAAATTTATGAGTTCACGTAGAGGTCGGTGCTCACATGCTGCTTGGTGTTCGTTTGGTGCAGTTCTACTTTGTAATAAATCTGGTGATAGTGTAACATAATCATTTAGAGGCTTTGCATTAATTTGGCTTAATCGAGCGCTATATGGAGCTCACTATTATCGAGCCTAATTGTACAATATTTGCGTATTATGGTATGATAATGTAGATACAGATAGCTATTACTGGTACGTTGCATGTTATAAATTGCTTTATGCCCGTTTTCGTCTCACTATAGTGAAATCATTGGAAACATTATTTAAATCTTCATTAAGCTAAGCGTCTAAAAGTAGGTATTTAAAAATTGTAAAAAAAAAACTTATTTGTTGGTCTTGACAATCAAGATTCAAGGAGTTGCTTTAAAACAAAATACCTAAACATTTAAAGCCAAGCGCCGTGAGCTGAAGCTAATCTTTATGGTTACAATAATTAACGCTCTTTCAAAGGTGGCATCTTAATGATGGTCGTAAACCAATATAATGCCAACATCTATACAGCCTGCTTTTACGATTACTTTATGTATTATTAAGAGATCATTAAGTAAGAAAATACACCTCAAGCGATACGACTGTAATCGATCCGCTAGGTTGATACTGTTTGTAAGTGTTAGCTAATTTGAAACAAGAAAGCAATTCTCTATTCGTTTAATAGTCTCTTTCGATGACATGAAATAATTATGTCACAGTTGATTAAGCAAAAATGTGTTCCATTGTGTTTTTTAATTTACCCACATAAGAAGTATTTAATTAGAGTAGGTAAATATAAATAAAAAGTTTTTGTAAAAAAATAAATTTTGAATACAAGTTTTTTGCTGACTGTACTTTTTGTTGTCATACAAAACAAAGTACCTAATTAAGTACTTTGTTGAGTTTCTTGCCGGAATTTTCTTAACAGGGTTTTTCCGAACCGGTGTGGTAGTAGCCTAGGATCCGAATAGGTATACAACGACCTTCACCTATCTGGTTAATGGATGAAAAGTATTTTATTTTATATTAAATTAAATAAATAAATAAATAAAAAATAAAATTAATTATGTTAATAAATATATTGCAAGTGGGTTGACTAAAAAATTTCAGTCCAGTATAATCTTTATTTTTTATTTCAATGTTTAGGTTAATAGACAAATGAAGTACCTACCAATCAAAAGTATGAAGCCTACCTATAGAATTACGCAAACGTTGACTATTTTTTTCCGGTCATAACTTTTGGGTAGGCAGGTAGGTATGCCTGCCTACCCAAACAAACAGGTGAAGACCAAAAAGTTGCACAATGTTAACCTTTTCAACGCCAACGACACATATATGTGTCACAAAATACAGTGTCAAAGTGATCTTGACACAATGACATAAGATTCAAAGCAGGTTTACGTTTTGTCGAGACGTGGCGTTGAAAGGGTTAAAGCTGCATTAGCAGTTAGTTAAAATTACCATTAACTTTTTCCATTGTGACACGAAAATTTGTATACATTTGTATGGTTAATTTTCGTGTCACAATGGAAGAAGTTAATGGTAATTTTAACTACCTGCTAGTGCAGCTTTAACAGTGTGCAACTTTTTGGTCTTCCTTCACCCATTTGCACTGGTCTGGTTAGTCAACCTAACGTTTGAATATTCTATAGGCTTTATACTTTTGATTGGTATGTCATTTGTCTGTTAACCAAAACGGTAAAATTAAAAAAATATATATATTTAACCATATTCTGGACTGAATTTTTTAGTCAACCCACTTGCAATATATTTATTAACATATTTAATTTAATATAAAATACTTTTCATCCATTAACCAGATCGGTGAAGGTATAGATGTATACTCGGATCCTAGGCTATAGATTCTTCAACGTGCATAAGAGCTTCCATTGAAGCCTAGACTGAATATATACATATATATATTTTTTTTGACTTTGACTTTAATTGCCAAATAAAAGTGGGTCAAATTCGACTTTCTAGATTTGTTTATCGAAAGACAGAATGAAACTGGGACAGGTTAAGCTAAATAAAAGATTACATTTTTTTATATTTTATTGGGTTTTATTGGGTTACACAAAAAACAAGTGACAAGAAGAAATACAAAAATATACAGAATACGCGTCATTATCACCCGAGGGCTGCAATAGTCCATTGCGGTTATTAAATTTCTCGTGAGTATGACGCCGTCATAGTTTGACAGGCCGCCGCGCGAAATCCAATTCCCACGACACAACAGCGGGCGCGGGCGCGATACCATCGCAGCCTTCGCCGCGGCGGCACATAAATCTAGCTTTGATACATTTTGGTAAGGAGCCAACTACGGTGCACCGAGGTATATTGTGTAAATCACTATTTTACATTCGATACTAGGAATATAACTCCAATGACAGATGACGATGGTAACTATCGCAGCCGATTCGTACCGTACTGACCGCGTAAAATGGTCCTTCACGTTTTTTTGTTTGAGTCTCTCCTGTGGACAGGGCAAAAGTTAATGGCCAATATTTTTCAGTCAAGTCTACATCGGCGTGTGGGACGCCTGGCCAACTTTCGGCCCATTTAAATAAATCTTAAGATTACTGACTTGGAGTGGCTAACTATGTCCACATGAGAGACAACTTTTGTTTCTTACACTGTGTATGACCCAAAAAGACGTTCAGTACGCTTAGTATAAGTTTTACTTCACCAAATACTTCTCGATCGCGTTTACGTAAAAAAATCAATTACTATGGAAACATGGACAGCGCCTCCGCGCGCGCGCGTTCATGTTTCCATAGAATTGAAATTTTTACGTAAACGCGATCGAGAAGTATTTTGGTGAAGTAAAACATATACTAAGCATACTTTACGCTTAGTATAAGTTTTACTTCACCAAAATACTTCTCGATCGCGTTTACGTAAAAAAATCAATTAAGTACTATGGAAACATGGACAGCGCTATCCGGTTTCCATAGAATTGAATTTTTTACGTAAACGCGATCGAGAAGTATTTTGGTGAAGTAAAACTTATACTAAGCGTACAGTATGCTTAGTATAAGTTTTACTTCACCAAAATACTTCTCGATCGCGTTTACGTAAAAAAATCAATTACTAGGGAAACATGGACAGCGCCTCCACGGCCGCGCGTCCATATTTCCATAGAATTGAGCTTTTTACGTAAACGCGATCGAGAAGTATTTTGGTGAAGTAAAACTTATACTAAGCGTACAGAGTGCTTAGTATAAGTTTTACTTCACCAAAATACTTCTCGACCGCGTTTACGTAAAAAATTCAATTACTAAGGAAACATGGACAGCGTCTCCGCGCTCGCGCTTCCATGTTTCCATAGAATTGAAATTTTTACGTAAACGCGATCGAGAAGTATTGAAGTGAAGGAAAACTTATACTAAGCGTACAGTACGCTTAGTATAAGTTTTACTTCACCAAAATACTTCTCGATCGCGTTCACGTAAAAATTTCAATTCTATGGAAACATGGACGCGTGTGCGCGGAGGCGCTGTCCATGTTTCCCTAGTAATTGATTTTTTTACGAAAACGCGATCGAGAAGTATTTCGTGAAGTAAAAACTTATACTAAGCATACAGTACGCTTAGTATAAGTTTTCCTTCACTTCTTGGCAATGATGGTCTTTCCGAAAACACTAACAATACTTATTAAAAAAAAAAACAGGTAATAAAAGAACCTTTGCGATTTACTTCAGAATAAATGTTTTGATTTTTTATTATTCATGTTTGTGATCTTTGTCTATGCATTTAGACTGTCATTGTTGAACGTGACGCGAACAATTCAAAATGCTTCTGAGAGGGCAAAGTAATTACTTGCTCAAATCTTGGAGCTGTAAAATAAAGCCTTGTAACCTCGTCGCACCAAACAATATAGTACCGTGTAATCGCTCGCTGGAATCTCATCAAACTGCTGACTACAATGAATATGAGCTGAATCACCCAACCTTCTTCATTCGATATTCACATTATACAAATCCGATTGTAACAAAGATTTATCTTGTGCAATAAAGGCATTGTGGCTGAAGCTCAGCCATTCGTGCGCATTCATATCGAAATAAAGACATTATATTATTATGTCGGAAACTAGCAGCTTGGTTGGCTGTATAATGAATCGTGCGGCGGCTTCGATACCCATCTGCGACCGGCCGCGGCCGCTCCTCTCCCTTCCCTGTGCCGCGCGGGACGCTGTCCACTTCTACACGACTCGTATACCTACCTATATTCTATTAAGGGCCGACTTTTCAATTCCCAGATAAAATTATCTGTCAGATAAATGTAAGCTCTGTCCTTTTTTTCCCTACGACTTGAGAAAAGGAAAGCGATAGTTTTAACTGACGGATACTTTTATCTGGGGATTGAAAAATCGGCCCTAAGTTCGCAAATATTCATGTGGCTTAAGACAGTTAACAGACAACTTTGATAATCAAAATTTCATAGAAATCTATAGGTACCTACTTCGAATATTTTACCGATAGAAATGAAGTTAACAATCTGAAGTGGTTTTATTATTTATTGGAAAACACATTTTAATTAACTTACATAACTAAATTACCGATGTATAAAAATGAATATGACTATGTTACATCATTATTTATTTGTTACTTGCTTAAGTACTTATTATATGAATGTATTTTTCAATTAAATTAATCTCATATCAAATGTACCTACAAACCTAAATAAGTATACATAAATAGGCATTTTATATACAAGAACAATTAACCTAAAACTAAAAACTTTAACAAATATAATAATAATAACTAAAATATATTATTAAAAGGAGTTCCTTTAGACATGCTGGTTCCGAAGATACTGGCAGCGTTCCCCCTTTCAATAGAAAGATACATCATTGCATTCTTAATTTATTTCTATTTTCATAGTTCCCGCGGGATTGTGATAAACGAATTCTTCGCAGACGGAGTTGTGGGGAACAGCTAGTAGTAAAATAAAACTATTATTTATTTACAAAATTGTACAAATTGAAAAATTAACCAAGTAAACATTTTATTTAGGCTATCTAGAGAAAGCAATTAACAACACTTAAAAGTTGACTACGCTGTCGACGTGGGTTCTGAAAGATCGCATCGCGGTTCAACTCGGCAAGTTGGAATTGGAGATTTTTTCTTAGTTGGGCCGGGTGTTGAGTCGGTTAAGTAATAGGGTTCATTTTCAAGTCGGTGAGGAGCGCTCGTTAATCACGCGGAGCGTTTCCGTCGCGCGGTCGCCGGCCGCCGCCGACCGCCGGAACACACAGTTTATTTTAGATTGTTTTTGATAAAATAAACAAAGACAAATGATTAGGACATATCGTTAATCATTTTTGTGTATTATAGCGTATTTCCTTGTGCAATGCGTTACGGGCTTGTGCAGTCATTATGATTCGTGAGCGACGTTTTACCGTTTCTGCGAAGGTTATTTTAAGAAAACTCAGAAATTGTCTGAAAAAGAAAGATATACAATTTGAAATATTGAATAGCTATTCGACGAATTTCGTGATTTGGAGCAAGCATTAAAAACACAATTTAAATGAAGATCGAGTTAGCAGAGATATCGGAGCGGGCGTGGGCGGGCGGCGCCCGAGGCGGTCGGCTCGCTCCGGCACCGGCGGGTTATGAAAAAGCGATCACCGGCACCAAGTGCGCCCTCGCCGGCTCCAAATTAATGTGTCACAAACTGTATCGCGTTATATTGATGTTGAAAAATGACGCGCACCGGTTTGATTGCAATCGTAAATCTCGACACGAGGTGCGCTGTCTAAAATATTCGAGGATTTTGACAATATTATCTACACACCTGAGTCAATACTGCTTTATTACGACATCTAAAATGAGTACAATTTTCAATATTTACGGCAGCATATTTAGTGTTTATTTTGTCTCAGGAAAGCTACTAATCAACCCGTATTAATGTCGAACGATAACGTAACGATTAATGTCTGTCGTTGATTAGTTGCTTAGGAAGTGGGCTGATTGTAATATTTGCAGCAGTCCGTAACGTATCTTTGATTAATAGAGGCATTATTCGTTGGACGTGGATGCGGAGGCGAGGCCGAGATCGGAATTATTATCGTGGCTCACGCTTGGCTGATCACAGCACAAAATTAAATTAGACTTTAGGCGGGCGGTGGTAAGGCGAAACGGACGGACGTGCTAGATCCCGACGAATTTCTGAGTTGGTGGCGATGGGGCAACTTGTATTCATAGGCCGGTCCAGAGGCTGTCGTCCCGCCGCACTCGCTTTCGCGAGAATAGATCCGATGAAATTTATTTTCATTCATTGCTGACGAAGATAGGAATGGACTTAGAACAGGTTTACCTCTGGCATTCCGAATTTTGGGGTTCGCTTAAATTACGCATGTCTCTTAGTTTATGAAAATTTACAGACTGACTGAAACATTGTTGGCAGATTAACAACTAAATTACCCCATATTACGTATAGAACTAGTTTCAATATTACCTAAAAAAAATCTGCATGTATGAGTGTAAACGAGAATAAATTCACAATTTACTTAGTTGTCAAACAATCACTAGAGAACAAGAAACACAGCAATCGTCCATTTGAAATTTTGGTATTGATTATCATCGTCATCACATCATTCCAGCCTATAGAGATGTCATACTACTGGGTACTAGGCCCGTCTTAAAATAAGAGGGCTTGGGTTGTGGTTCCCACACGGGCGCAGTGCGGACTGGGAACTTGACGCACACACCACAACATGTACTAATAACTACTGCTAAATAAATCAATAATATGGCACTGCAAATGACATAATTATAATTTGTATCAATTTATCGCCTCCAGTATTTTATGAGCCCACATTCGACATCGGTGCACTCTCCATTAATTAATTTTTAATCAGCCTGTGTTTACCTACTGCACGCGGCAATGAGTAAAATGTTTCGATTGTTAAATGCATTTCATATCGAGTTAAGTTGATAATTCTGTGCAATTTATTAACTGTCAACGGACGAATCAACAAATTGATTCGCTGTCTTAAATATTTCAGTTTAGTTATTCATGTGAATTTTATCGAAGTTATAAATATTGGTTATTAAAATACGCTAAACAATTCAGGCGTAACTTTACATATTACTACAAGTTTTTAATCTAGGTATATAATTAATTGATTAGGATCAACAATAAATAAAATAAGAGTTTTCATTTATTGCTCTTGACTATATGCCACATTACACAAAGTAGTGAACTAGAGCCTTGTCGCATTCCTAAAAACGTTCCAGTTACTTCTTCTTCTTCTTCTTTCTTTGAGAAAAGAACACCAGGAATGACGAACTGCGTTTTCTATTTGTTATTATATTTGCATTTTTTAGTTAACTAAAACCGCATACTCTATAATAATATTACTGTCTACTTAAACGATCGCAGTATAATAATCCCTAGCCAAAATGGAATTTAATAGATGAGGTCTCAAGCGAGTGAGTCTCGGTACCTATAATTAAAAACCATGTGTAGCGTGACAATGAATTAGTATATAAAAAAGACATTTTGTTTCAATTAACTGCGCCTTAAACGCGATCGCCACCAAATACTGATCTAAAAAAATTGGTTCCTGATCACCGATTAAAAATCATCGTGTATGATATAATTTTTACTTTTTGATACCTTCTAAATGTCGTTTAATCTTTACTGTATAGTATGTTCCAGTTAAAATGACGAAAATGCACTTAACACGGGATTTTACAACTTCTTTTGTTGCTGAATATGAAAGGAAAAGATAACAAAGAGACGTAATAAAACTGACCGAAGTATGGCCTACCGACCGATAGGTACACCTGCATTATTGTTTTACAACCCCAATTGAAGATAACAATTAAACAATAGATGTTGGTTTTAAGTACTTTTCGTCGTTTTAACTGGAACATACTATACGAGTAGAATCGATTTTATAACGGATTTCAATAGAGCCTACAGAATAATTTGCAATCAACTTTTGCAATGTGGTTTCAGTTCTGTAATTTCAAAATTCAGCTTGATATTTTAACTTAAATAGGTAAGTACCTCCATAGCAAAGGAGTACCGTATTACGAACAAAACTTGTTATCGCAGTAGCAATATTATATGTATCCACCATAAACCAATAAAATTTGTATCCGGACTACATTTAGTTTTTCTATGTTTAACAATGAGTCCAATGTCCGATAGGATGGCGAAGTACTACAAACAGCGAGGAATCTCAGAACAATGACGGGAAATTGCTTTTCAGTGCGATTAAGCTAGTCAGGTATTATATGTACGCGTATTATTGGTGTTTGCTTACAAATACATTGCATTTTGAGTTCTGCCATTTGTTGTTCTTAATCAAAGTTAACAAATTTAAAAAAGCCACTACTCAGTCTCTTTTTCCTACATAATCTTTGACCGTAGAAAACCAAGGTTTAATTATATAAATATAAGTTATTTTACATGTGTCAATACTTGTTAGTAACATCAGCTACTTACTTTATTTTTCGTCGTTTTTAGTTTCTTTTCACACGTGAATTTTACTTTTGTGTCAAACCAAAATTTTTATTATAAAACTGATTATTTTATTCTATTTAGACTATAGGTCGTCGTCAATCATTGAGATATCTGGGGGGTTACTACGAAATTCGAAGTTCGAAGTTCGGATCGTGCGGTCCCTCTCACTCTCGTAATAAATACCATTAGCGTGAGCGGAACGGCATGAAACGAAGTTCGAATTTCGCGCTTCGTAGTATAGGGCCTGACACGAGCTTAGGGTGAGGCCACACGAGCGTAATTTTGTGAGTCGTGAGCGGCCATGGACTTAATACCTAACCAGGACTGAGTACTAACTTTTATTAGTCAATCAAAAGTGACCCATATTACCTAGCCATACAGTTTAATAATGGCAACTAGAGACAGCGGTCCGAGAGATTACATACAAACTAGAGAAACTAGAGAATTGTGTCCCACTCGCACCAGTACTTGATCACCCTAATTAGAACGAGATGCAATTCTCTGGTTATTTTTTTTACGGCCTCACTTTTTTGTCGCAGTACTCAGTCCTGTTAGGTATTAAGTCCATGTGAGCGGCAGAATTTTTTTTCCGTCCCATAGCGCGCCATCACGTGACACTCACGTGACACAATGTATGGTGCAACCGAAATTCTGCCGCTCACAACTCACAATAATTTTACGCTCATGTGATCTCACCCAAAATCGTAAAAATTAAATTTTTTATTGAAGAATCGAACCGGAAAAGATAATTTTATTTTATGAAAAACTTCAAGCTAAGCTTTCAATTAACGTATACCTAGTCCCTCCAATCATAGAGTTTTAATTTGCAATGTAGAAGAGGATTTAGAGATTTTTTAGGTAAACACGGGCTCCCGAATAGGTACTCAACGCTGGAATATATTTTTAAAGAATCTCGAGAAGATGCGCGAGGGAGGGGTCAAATTGAAAAGTTTCCCTTTTCAGTCCTACTTAACATTTCGGTCTGTCAAATGTATACGTAATCGAATTACCTTTAATCAAAGTTAACGAGTAGAGAGCAAAGTATATTTTGAAATAAATTAGATCATGGGGCTTGTAATACTTTTGTTTATCACATAACTTTACAAAGCTATATCCATTGCGTGAAAATAAGAAGCAACGGTGGGTAGGCGTATTTAGAGCGTTTCAACCGCCTCATTTATCTGGTCACATTTTTTAAGAAATGGCTGTAGATTTTGATGGGGTTTTCGGTTATGTATAGAGGTCCTGTAAATCTACCATATAACTGGAAATTGTATCAGAATCTTCTAGCATTTCTTAAACCAGACCATGACCAGATGAATGAGGCGGTTGAAACACTCGTATAAATGCCGGGGTAACACGTTACGTTTTATTGTGTAGCTGGCTGGACAAATGATTATTCATCAGCCGAAAGGCATTCACTGCTGAACTTAGGCCTCACCCAAGGCCAGTGGTGTAGCTACCGTATGGCAAGCCGGGGCAGTGCACCGGGGCTCTCAAGCTCAGGGGGCCCCTCGGACTCTGACTTACAAACTATAAACGCGGACCTATGAGAAACGCGGCGCTCTTCAACAGTGTGACTATAAAAAAACGCTACTAGTGAATTTACAATCGCGTGAGTCTAGTGAATTTAATGTGCATTTATCCTTACTTGTCTTTATCATGTAAACAAACACGGGTTGTGGCCCTAGTTTACTTTTTGCCCCAGGGCCTTTGGTTACCTAGCTACGCCGCTGCCCAAGGCTCGCCAAACAGACCGGTCCTGCGCCATCCGCATCCAACGCGTTCCCGCAACCTTAACCAGGTCGTCGTTCCATCTTCTTGGAGGCCTACCTACATTGTGTATTCCGGTCCGTGGAGGCCAATCGAGAACCTTTTAAACGATTATTACGTTGGTATTAATAGCTTAATAAACCCCGCCGCAGGCTAAGATGCCGCATACTAATATGTATTATGTATATTAAGATAAACTGCCTGGGTTTAAAAACACGGTGCGCTATTACCTTACGCAACATAACCATTAATCGATGAAGTACTAAAACGTTTATGTGCCGTTAAAATTTAAAAGAAATTAATTTAGTTGTTCCTTAACCGCGCAACTAATGTTTAATATTTATGATTTTCCGTGGTCTGTTTTTTATTCCTTTCATCTCTTCAAAGTCCAACACTTCGTACTAAAAATACACGAATGTTTCATAATAATAATAACAGCAATAAAATATAAATCTAACTACAAAGGAATATCACTATTTCATTAGCGTTGACAAGGAATTAAAATATGTTGCAAGAATCATAAAGTGATGTCAGATTAGCCCGCTGTGCTGTGGACAAGCTTTTCTATATTTAATCGTCGAACGAGACAATTCGTAGAAGGCTGGCGACGCCTCACCAGCAGAGCAGCTGCTAATTAAAACGTGCCGGAGAGTAATGTAAGTTTCTCGGCGTTAAAGCACGCCGCGGGTGACCAGCCCATCGCCATCTTCGTTATAAACACATTCGTTTTTTAAAGGAATTTTTAACAATCAAATTCTGTGTGTGTACTCGATGTTACGAAGCAGATTGACATAATAGGTACATGAATATATTTTTGTTAACAAAATTATATTGAATACAAACTTTTTTGCTGACTGCAGCGACTTGCATTGTCATCGAAACACATACTTATTATGTCAACATTTTTAAGTAATCTCGATCTAGATTGTAGCAAACGCAGCGAAGAATGATTGCAGTGGGTGAAGTTCGACTTGCAAGCTTTAAAAACAACTTACTGTAATTAATTTCTGGGTCTCAATTTGAAGCCACTTGCCCTATGGACACCGAATTTGGATTCTGATTTTGATTACGGTGAATAATTGTAGGTACCTAAGTCAAAATAACGAGTTGCCAATCCACATTGTTCAGACTATACTAAAATGTTTATACAAATGAAAATAGTAGCGCCCTCTTGACAATGCTCATATATTTCTGGTCAGGCTTTATATACGAACATAGTAAAATAAATAGAAGTTATTAAAAAGGTAGCACTACAATTTTATTCATGCAAACAAAACCTTTGATACTCTATTTTACTTGAACTAAACGCTTTTATTCAGGAAATTGATCTATCAAATTACTTTATAATTAAGTGTGATAGTTTTTATTTCCGTTTTCTCCTTCGTGTAACAAGATATTTTCACGTAAGACTCGTGTTGGTTGAATTAAAAGGTTTTTAATTCCCGTGCGTGATGTGATAAAAATATCTTCACAAGTAACGTGAGATAGATTGATGTATTCAGCACCTGGGTGATAACGATGGACTCTTTTACACGTCAGAGTGATGATGAATTAATGACACACGCCTTGCCATATTTTCTGTGCTGAATACTAGTGAATATTTATCATAAATTGGCTGCGCGCCGCCGTTTCACACGGGTGCACTAATGAATAAAAGAAATGAGACCAAATCTTTCCTGAAAACACATCGTGTTCATTTTTTACATAGAGATTTTGAAACACTAATTTTTCACTATTCAGTAAAATAAAAAAAAAAGTCTTATATAAACTGGCTATACTGAACCAGCGGCCCGTGAGCCACATGTAACCTGCCTGGCTTCCAAATGAGTGGTCCATCTAGCATAAAAATTTTATTGATGTTCTACCATGTTGTGTCATTAGTATGCCACATTTGTGGTAAGTACAAAAAATAGACAAATAGGTACAGTAATTCTGTAGCAATGTACCTACCTACATTCGACAATTTTTTTTTTAATATAGGTGCCTTGTAAATAGCAATCGAATAACATACTTAAATATATTATTGTAGGATATAAAATGGATACAGCTTAAGTACTTTATTTACTTCTTATATCGTAAAAGACGTCACAAAATTTTGCTTTAAATTTTACAACTCGAACAATCGAGACTCATGAAATCAACTATTGCAATCGGAACTCTTTGTGGATCCCAGAAAGCTCGGTGATTATTTACGTGACACCAAATTCCTGAGAACGGACGTGCGTCTTTGGAGCTTCATTGAAATGCAAGAGGTCCGTTTATTACCTCGCAATCAATACCAACCTGCTCCTCTCAATAGGTTACGGAAATCGAAACATGGTCGAGACGCTAGGGCTTTGATTCGTAGACATCTGTGGGATAAGTTTTAAATAAAACTTTTTTAAACTTGTTGGTAAATTCCGATTTTCTGGAGCATTTTGAAAGTTTCGTGGCAGCAGAATTGAGAATAATCTTTACAAATATTATACCTGCTTAAGTAATTGTCTGTTATATACCTATTAACGCTTACACTGTTTTTGAACCGATTTAATATCCGAACCGATCGAATAATAACAAACGAATTCTTCGCAGGCGGAGTTGCGGTCAAGATCTAGTAATCCAAAAGCCCACATCTGCTTCCTTAGAAGGTAGTTAGTACCGGTGGCATTTGCTTTTACCCTTACAATATCATGTAATCGACGACATTATGCACATCGACTAACAATTTATGAATTAAAAAAAATAGAAACAAATGAGACTTTTAAGTAAAACGATGCAAGATGTTAGGCCATTTGATACGCCGCGACGACTTCTTTCTAAATATTTTGGAAGGCAGGATTGAGAAGACGAGAGATAGCGGGAAGCCTAGAATAACATTTTTAAGCCAAATAAAGGAGACCGCCTCGTATGAGGAACTCAAAAGACTGGCTCAAAGATGAGAGGATTGGCGATTACTCTACCGACAAGAGCATACGTATATCATCCCAGCCTATATACGTCCCACTGCAGGGCACAGGCCTTCTCTCAGAATGAGAGGGCTTGGGCCGTAGTTCCCACGCGGGCCTAGTGCGGATTGGGAACTTTACCCCCCCACGTATAGCTCTTAAGTAAATCAGATGATGAAGTGAAACGAAATACTTACTTACTTAAATTGAGTTGTAATTTCCTATCAGGCCTTTTTTATCAACGTTGATCGAAATAGTTCTAGGTAATAGTTTTGTAGTTGAAAACCACGACGCATTTTCCTGCTGGGAAGGAATAATACCTAGCCGAAGGGTAACACTAAGGATAAAAGTTAATTTTATTTTGTTGTGTGTGCATGAAAACTCCAACAATAGTTATTTGTGCAACAAGAGAGCAAAGTTGGTTTTTACTGCGAGTGTTGATTTTGAATCACGAGTCAGCGAAGGATTCTATAGTTGAATCACGAGCGTGAGCGAGTGATTCTAAGTTAGAATCCTAAGTGCGCGAGTGATTCAAATACACGAGATGCAAAAAAACTTTGGTCTCGTGTGACACATACAACTTTTCACCTCAGCAGCGAGAACATAATAAATTGTTAAAGGTATATAAACGTCGTCTTTTTGTCTTTGTTGTGGTTTTCAACATTGAGTAAATACTTCATAATTGTACCTATATAACAATACAGTATCCGAAAAAGTGTTTGCACCCTTTGCAAGTCTCCATTGCTTAAAAATATCATAAGCTTTTAAATATTTTTCGCGAGACTTTTCAAGTAAGAAACTTAAATCTGCATTTTGTATTACTGCCTTAATTCGTCTGGTGTTCAATTGTTGACTTCGTCACTGGACTCACTCATATCATATTCAAAAATTTATTAAATAAGTACTTATTATTATTCTTATAATTTCCAAATTGCCATTATCGTGTATCAAACTCTAGATATCGAACTCAGCAGCTAGCGAAACAGAAGAAGAAAAGAATTAAAATTTGAATCCCGCTATTTTTTAAAGATGCGTTCCGTTACTGCACCCGATATTTATCACGATGTTCAAGATTGTTAAAATTATTAATAATTGTATAGATACATGTTAAACATTGTATTTTTCTACAACATTTTTACTATTTGAATACTTGTATAAAAATATAATCCAATTATTAATAAAGTACCATAATTAAATTTAAAACCTTAACAGACGAATTACAATTTTAAGGTTAAGTACGTATTATGAGTATCCGAACGTTCAATCGTTCGTTTATTTTTAGGCCTACTAGGTATAGAATTTGAAATCGAACTTAGAATCGATTTGATCTTATCTCTCGCTCTTTTAGTATCGAAATGAAAGTGACAGATCAAACTGAAGTTGAAATCTTTCGAATTCAGCACATGGGAAGGATGAATGATGGCATTGTCCTCGACATTTAAAAAAAATATTTAAAAAGCTACTTTGTCTCACGCAGTGAGCAAAATCGGATTTTGCTCACTGTTTTTTAGTAGCAAAACCTGCCTGTTTGAGGTGCTGAGGTGAAAAAAAATATACACGCTCAGAAGCGAAATATGTAACATTTGCTTTTAGGATTTGCAGTGATACGCGGAGCGGTCGGTTAGTGTTTATTTATTTGGAAGGATTAAACGCGAAGCAAGCGGGAATAGTGGAGCAAGTACAGCTGCCAGTGGTCCCTACTTAAACTTCGCTAAACGGCCAGCTTCACTGAAAGCCTTCTAAACTCCGACTGCATTTTGCGCTCCGCATTTTGTGTGTTGAAATAATGTTTGTTTAAGCAAGGATTACCGGCGAAAACTAAAACTACCATCTGTTTTATAGACAGATGAGAGTTTTAATTACAAACTAGCGTCACATTTTGCAACTTTTTACTGGATGACCTCGTGATGAGATGAGATTGATGCTTTCTGCTTGCGCCAATGTAGGTGGTTTGACTTATTTTTAATAAAAACTGCATGAGAGTGTTCTATCCCATCCTTTTCTAACATGCGCACCGGTGTATATAGACGATCTCGCTCTCGTTCGATGTGAAGAGTTGGACGAATCGTGCGTTGATGTTCGCTAACCGCCGCCGTGGCAGCAGCTATTGGTTTTAAATCAACGAAAAACTCTAAAAGTACTATCCATCCGTTAAAATTTGGATAAATATATATATCAGAACGCTTCTGTGTTTGTGTGAGTGACTGTATTTGTTGGACAATCTTAATTACGGCAGAGATCTGTGTCCTTTGCTCCCATCACGTGCTGTTGGAGTGAATCAAGCCCCCCCTTGGGCTGCCGATGGACTATCAGCCAAGGTCCTAGCGCTGGAGCAGTGGAAAGAAGCCGAACCTGTAAGTGCGCATGTGTTTTACTCCAAATTTCCCTACTCTCATGCAGTTCAGTAGGTCTCTGTAACCGTGGTTCTTGATTACCGTTCAATTTCCTATGGATCTTCGTCATCAGGGGTATTTTTGGTTGTCCCGTACTAAAGTGGCATAGTTTGTAAGAAAAAGCCTCACCACTTTCTTTACTGTTAATTGAATGCAGGAATGTAATGAATAGTTACTTTATGTGAAAACAGTCTTAATTTAGTATTGTATTATATCAATAGCTAAATTAATAAAATATTTGAATTTGATTTATTGTAAGATTGGTTTTTTGGAGTCTTTTTTTGTATTTTTATTTTTCAACTCCTGTTTTTTTACTTTTACGGCTATCCCGTAGCTAGCCCAGAACCCAGGTTTCACTGCAATAAGTGATTAAGCAAGCTGAGATGTGTGATGCATAGGAAAATTATAGTATGTCCCGACCAGTTGTGGTGTAGGGGTAAGCACGCAGCACGGAGTGCTGAGGACTTGGGTTCGATTCCCAGAGCTGGTCTTTTTTTCTGGGGTTTTCTGTGCATCCATGTTTCAGTTTGTATTTAGTATGGTTATGAGTAAGCAGTATGCTTAGCGAGCAAAAACTGTTTTCGGTGTTTCAGCCACAGTTAACCATCCACTCGCAAATATTTTTTTATTTGATTTTCATAAATTTATTTATTACACTCCAAAATATTATAAGCACTAAGTACAAAGGTTATAAATATCGATCCAACCATCGCGTTAAATATGTTATTATGTATGTATACACCAACCTCATTGTTAGTGGGATAAAGGTGTGTAGATGTTCTTAACCTCTTGGTAATGCACCCACATATATTTATCACTTTGACTGTACATACAGTCTAGAACAAACCCGTTTTGCATTTGATATTTCCGACAAATAAAACGGGAATTTGGAAGCAGTCATAGGTAGTCTAAACAATGACTGGTGCCTGGAAGCTTGTCAAAAGTTTCCAACAAATCTAGAGAGCAAGAGTTCCGTAGTCCGGATGCCCGGGATTCCGTCCGCGCCGCGAGAGGCGCCGGCCACTGTCATGACGAGACAGGCTATAAATTTACCAACAACCGGCAAACCGTACTCGTAAATACGTATCTCTTGTACCCTAATAGCGGTTACTTTAACTACCATCTTACAAACGAACGTACTTCAAATAGTTCTATCGCACTTGATTGATGACTCGCCCCAACGTAGCAGTAGGTATTTACAAAAGATTGGCGAAAGCAGCGAAGGTTAGTTGGGGACTCAATCCGGAGGTTATTCGATGTATATATGTGGCAGCGTTCGAACCTATTATCTTGTATGCCGCCAGCGTTTGGGCGCCGGCTGCCAGCAAACTGTGCGTCATCAAACAGCTGGCTGCGGCCCAGCGTGGTATCACGCAAAAGCTGTGCAAAGGATACCGCACAGTTTCGTTGAACTCGGCGCTAGTATTGGCTGGTATACTCCCCCTCGACCTCAGAGTCCGTGAGGCGGCCTCGCTTTACGAGGCCAAAAGGGGGGTACCTCAGCCAATGCTTCGGGGAAGGGAAGTGGAACGGATGGCCTCGGCACTAGAGGCCCCGCACCCCGCCCATCGTAGGGAGTTGGATTTGGTGAGCCTGACAAACCGGGCGGACGTTGATGTGAACAGCAACTTTGCTGTTCGCATCTTCACTGACGGGAGCAAGATTGAGGGCAAGGTGGGCGCCGCGCTGTCCATATGGAATGGCGAGGCAGAAACTAAAACCCTCAAGCTTGCTCTTCCGTCTTTCTGCACGGTTTACCAGGCTGAACTCCTTGCGCTGTGCAGGGCGACGAAGGTGATCTTAGGGCAAAAGGCGAAAACGTTCGGGGTGTACAGCGATTCTATGGCGGCCCTCTTGTCCATTAAGAACCACGGCTGCTTTCATCCCTTGGCGGTGGAAACCCGGAGCAATTTGGCAACACTGTCCCTTCAGGGCAAGGTTGTCAAATTGTTCTGGATAAAAGCCCATGTGGGGCTTGAGGGGAATGAGAGAGCCGATGGTTTGGCCAAGGAGGCCGCCCTAAAATTAAAGCGGAAGCCAGATTACGACCTGTGTCCGGTCTCATTTGTCAAGCGATCCATCCGTATGGACACGCTTGACGAATGGAACCGGAGATACGTAACCGGCGAAACCGCGGCTGTCACTAAGCTATTCTTCCCCGACGCAGTGGCGGCGTACAAGATAATAAGGAAGGTGAAAATGACGAACATCGTGACGCAGGTCATGACGGGACACGGTGGGTTCTCGGAGTACTTGAATCGCTTCAAGCGCAAAGATAGCCCGTCGTGCATTTGCGATCCCGCTGTCAGCGAGTCGGTGCCGCATGTATTGCTCGAGTGCCCGGTGTTTGGGAGGGAAAGATCAGATATAGAAGCAATACTGGACATGGAGTTAAAGTCGGAAAGTATAAGGGAAGTAATGGCAAATAAAAATAGAGACAGGTTCATTAAATACTGTGTAGAAGTAGCGAAGAAAGTTATTGTTAGAAATAAGACTTGATTAGTAATTATGTTTTTACAATATAGTGGATATATTCGTAGAAAGCATAGCAGACATTAGGTAAATAAATGTAAACTATCTAGCGGTAAGAATATTTAAGGTAAAAATTGTATGAAAAAGAGATTTGTACAAAATAGGTAGAAAATAAGTATTAGAAGTAAGGAAAACATGTAAGGAAATAAGAGAAGAAGAACTAACCAAATAAAAGAAAGACCTCGACCACTAACCCCTCATTATGTTTAATAAAGAAACCTTTGCCTAAATTAATTTATAATCCCTGTTATATAAATAAATAAATGAGTAGTAGAGCTGTAGGTGGGAGTCAAACCCACATAAAGAGTAAAAGATATGATGGATGATTGAAAGATATTGTATGAAGAATGAAAGTACGAGAAGTAGTAAATGCGAGAACTGGCGTGAATGAGAACTAGAGTAGAATAGGCCTCGACCCCATGTCGGGGATAGGTTGTAGAATAAAAAAAAAAAAAAAAAAAAAAAAACGTATCTAAAGCAGATGCCGTAACACTCTGAGTGGACGTTACATCTGATATTCAATGTATGACATTAAAATATGCTCCTACTCTTAAATTGATTTTATATTCAAAGAAATAGATTAAAACTTCAATAAAACTTAATTGAATACCCATCAAAATGTCAGGTAGCGATAAGCTTGCTCCCGAACGATCCGTTTGAGAGATGAAAAATGAGAGTCGAGTGTAATCTGCCCTCCGAAGACAGCTGCTGATGGGCGCGAGCGAACCTGGATGTAAATCACTGCCGGTTACACCTACCACGGCTTCAGCACAACCGCAATTAAGATAAGAACTAACCTATTTTTAGAGTCCCTTTGAGGATATTCGAACTTGGCAAAAAAAATCTACGTATACTGTACAATGTAGTAATTTTCTGCCTGTTTTTCATTAGTCTCTCGTGATAATCTATTTACTTAAGGGTTCGTCTTTCTCGTTATTCAGTTTAAAATACTAAAAAGCGGTAACATAAACTGTTGTTCATGGATCTGTGGCTAAACGAGCTCAAGTAAACAGAAATACAAGGTACCTAATGCAAAGCAAACAAACAAATGTCTACCATTCGAGTTTATTCACAGAGAACAACGTAGGATCGACTTTTAAAAGCTTTTCGTATACTTTAGGGTTCCGTAAATGTTGAAGTAGTCGTGTTTATTTTCGGTTATTTGATCATGAGTCTCCATATTGGTTAGTTATTATTTACTAGAGATTCGTATTAGGACTACTATGAAGCTTTGGTGAACTTATAGACACATATAATTATGTAACTCTGAGCAAGCAGTAGGATTTCTTTAGGTTATCATCACATTTCAATCGAACCTCTATTGGCAACAGAACCCTAGACTATCGATTTCGACTTGTGTTGATTCTTACAATCGAGTTGTGTTTACCGCCGGATGTCGGGTTCCAATAGAACGAGATAACGTATCGGATTACAATGAATAATAAACGATCGCTCTTGTCTCGCCCGACGAATGTAACCTGGAGTAGGCCATTGTAATACTCGTTTTATGGGAAGTTTCGTATCCTAAGCACTAACCCAATTACCAACAGTCAAGATTCTATTTAATTTCACAATAAAAGTTATTTAGGGAAAAAAACAATCATTTGATTATTTCAGACGGAAAATAAACGACAAGGTAGAGTTTCCAAAAAGCTGCTTAGGAGTTCAATGGGCCAATGAAAATCTTTGTTTTCAAGCAGTATTGTCTACAGCAACGGTGAAGGTAACCCTACGTCTATGTAATTTTTTTTATCAACTTTATACTTACTAGCTGTTGATTTTTGATGATAGTCCAGAAATCCGAGGATACAAAATTTTAGGAGAGTAAAGCTTGTCATTGCAAAATTAATTTAAGGCAGGCTATAGGTATACGTTTCGGTTTTGATAATACTTTCGACATTTTGGTCATGCTAAGTGTTCCTTATATTTTGCATTGTACTGGTAATTAATTCTTCATGAAATAGGGAGCTTCGTGTAATTGGAGTTAATTAAAAATATAATTAATGCTCTTACGCTGAAGGAGAATGATGATCCTTTATTAAAAGGGAGGTTATAGCGCAGGCGCCCTAACAATAATCACAAAATCCTTTACTAAATATGATTATTAAACAGTCGATAAGAGATGAAATATTATTAGTTATGGGTATGGGTAATCTTATTGAGTCAGCCGATTTAAAGGAAATTTTACATATTTTGTATGTTGTATGACGTAATTCCCGCTGGTTGGACCTTCCGCCTCTTCATTAAGGATACATTACGCCTTTTGTACTTGTTTACATTGCAAATTCTCTAATAGTCCTTTGTCTCATTTAGCATTTATTTATAGCGTATTCAATTTAAATACCGCTCCTTTCTCGTTTTATCGCCGTAGGAATTGCTCCAGTTGGACCTCGGCTCGGTTTTATTTGTTTTGTCAGTTTTGCTCTTGTTCCTGGGTGCTACTGCTGGCGCAGTAAACTGGTTTGCTCAAGGAATTGATGCCTGTTTGCACATAAAATGTACAAGGATTCAAAATAGTAGGCAAACACGCTGAGCCGCTTTGGGTAGCCCTTTTCACCCGACTGTCGAAGGAAGTTTATGTTTTTCGAGCGTATGTGTGTATCATTCTTTGGTACGCCTTGCAGCCTACACGGCTCAATGGATTTTGAAGTGTGAGGAGTCATTAGATTCATTTCAGTTCCGAGAATGACATAGGGTAACTATTTTCCTGGAATTCACATGGGAACGGGAGTTACACAGGTGTTTTTTTACCATCTAGTATTGAAATTAAAGTTATTGATAATGATAAACGTAGACTGGAGTTACTTCTTTAAAAATCAATGTCTTTCCTCCTGGTTAGCAAAGTTTTCGTTTTATCATGTACTAGCTTTTGCCCGCGGCTTCGCTCGCGTGTACCATGAGAATTCCAAAGAACCAAGATATCAAGCAAGCAAGCATGCAAGCAAGATTGCTTGCGTGACAATGGGACCATCTCAGGAGTATATTATATTCTTTCGAATAAAAAAATAATCTTTAAAATCGGTCCACAATTGACCGAGAAATCGGTGAACATACCTACATAAAAAATACATAAAATGGAATGCATAACCTCCTCCTTTTTTTGAAGTCGGTTAAAGAGCCCTTTGCGGCCTACTTACAGTATAAACTTATGAATTTTGAAATTTTAGCTTACAACCAGTAAAACGCAAAATCCCGTTTTTTCCCGTTCCCGTAAGAATTTCGGAAAATACTTTCTTAATACGGGGAAAGTTCTCTCTCAATGCTCCTCTATACTCCCCAAGCAACTCATGCTGAATTTCAGCTTTCTACGACCAGTAAAACGAAAAATCTCGTTTTTTCCCGTTCCCGTGGGAATTTCGGAAAGTCCTCTCTCAATGCTCCTATACACTCCCCAAGCAACCTCATGCCGAATTTCAGCTTTCTAAGACCAGTAAAACGAAAAATCCCGTTTTTCCCGTTCCCGTGGGAATTTTGGATAGTCCTATCTTAATGCTCTTCTACACTCCCCAAGAAACCCACTTGCCAAATTTCAGCTTTCTGCGACCAGTAAAACGAAAAATCCCGTTTATTCCCGTTCCCGTGGGAATTTTGGAAAGTCCTCTCTCAATGCTCCTCTACACTCCCCAAGCAACCTCATGCCGAATTTCAGCTGTCTACGACCAGTAAAACGAAAAATCCCGTTTTTTCCCGTTCCCGTGGGAATTTTGGAAAGTCCTCTCTTAATGCTCTTCTACACTTCCCAAGCAACCTACATGCCGAATTTCAGCTTTCTACGACCAGTAAAACGATAAATCCCGTTTTTTCTTTATCCCGTGGGAATTTCTGAAAATCCTTAAAATTTCACTATTATGATTATCTACTTCTATGCCAAATTTGAAGAGTCTAGTAATTATAGTTCATAGGATTCCGTTGAACTGAATATATAAATCTCGTTTTTTTCTTATCCCGTGGGAATTTTGAAAAATCCTGAAATTAATATTTTAGCTAATGTAATACCTATTTGTGTATCAAATTTGAAGAGTCTAGTTATTATAGTTACTGAGATAGGGTCACTCGGAATCGAATATATAAATCCCGTTTTATCCCGTTCCCGTGGGAATTTTGGAAATTCCTCTCACAATGCTCCTCTACACTCCCCAAGCAACCTTCATGCCGAATTTCAGCTTTCTACGAACAGTAAAACGAAAAATCCCGTTTTTTCTTTATCCCGTGGGAATTTCCGAAAATCCTTAAAACTGTTTTTTACTATTATAATTACCTACTTCTATGCTAAATTTGAAGAGTCTAGTAATTATAGTTCATAGGATTCCGTTGAACTGAATATATAAATCCCGTTTATTCCTTATCCCGTGGGAATTTTGAAAAATCCTGAAATAGATGTTTTCATTATTGTAATACCTACTTGTGTATCAAATTTGAAGAGTCTAGTTATTATAGTTACTGAGATACGGTTTCTCGGAATCGAATCTATAAATCCCGTTTTTTCCCGTTCCCGTGGGAATTCCCAAAAATCCTTCCTTAGTGGATGCCTACATTGTATAAGGTATCTATGTGCAAAATTTCAAGTCTCTAGGTCCAGTGGTTTGGGCTGTGCGTTGATATATCAACAGTCAGTCAGTCAGTCAGTTTAGAATTTTATATATATAGATTATAATAATACGGGTCTTTACGAAAGTTTGAATATGATAATGGTTGAAAAAACGCCCGTCATTTCACGTGTACACATAACGATACCAATTTAGGACTTATTTAGGAGTCGAAATGGTTCGTTTTCAGTTTACAGATGTCATTAAATCATATTGTAACATCGGTAGGAAGATCTACTATAAGAAACAGGGATGTTTTTTTTAAATAACATGCGTTTTTCCGATCATTGAATATGAGTTAGTAGTATCTTGTTTTGATGTCTAACAGTATCTGTCGCGCTGGTAACACAAAAAGCCCAGCCCGCTGCAAAGAGTTGAATTATACAAAATCAAAGTTACGTAAAGCGGTATTTAGTGGTGAATAATACTATTAACTATGGAAAGGATGATACTTAAAACCATAATGTACGAAATTCACGACGAAGAACATATAGATATAATGGTGTAATTAAAAGTGTAAAGTTCGTGTGACGGTGCTGGGATTGTGCCATGCCAGCTGCGGAGGGACGTGCCGCGGATGGTAATGCCTGCGAGACCGAACCCTTGCCTTCTGAATTAGCGGGCTGCTTGGATTTTTTAAATCCTTAAAATTTACAAGACACCTACGAAGAGTGGGATAATAGAAAACGAGTATGTATTACAATACCGAAGTACGAAAGACCGAATGTATTAAAACATCGAATGGGTCAAAAGACCGACACGATTTTTTTATGAAACCGTAAACTTCTCAGAATTTATTAAAACAGCATCATAAAGAAGCCATTAGGTTAGGTTAGGTTTGTTTTATAACAATCTTAAATAGTTAACGGTTTCAAAAAAAAATCGTGTCGGTCTTTTGACCCATTCGATGTTTTAATACATTCGGTCTTTCGTACTTCGGTATTGTAATACATACACGAGAAAACACCTGATAAAATCTGTAGTAAATAGTTTTAAAGAAAGAAAGAAAACATTTATTTGTGACAATATGTGTAAAAAAAACAATAAAATAAAACAAGAATAAAATAAAAAAAAAAATTTTTTTTTTTTTTATAAATGTACCCAAATCAGCAATCTGCCGACTTGTGTTAATAACTTGAAAAAAACCGTCCAAGTGCGAGTCGGACTTGCGTACGAAGGGTTCCGTACATAAAAACGACAACAAAATCACGTTTGTTGTACGTGGGGCATACTGAAAGTTTCTGGAACTGGCCACTTATAAAAAGAAAATTAAAAAAGCAATAATAGGATTTGAAAAAATAACTCTCTGGCAGTAATTACTTCTTAATTTACGAGACTGTCATTTGTTTTTTCATCGTGGTGTTGGATTGAAATTTGTGTGTCGCTGTTGCAATGAATTTAAGTCGTGAAAATTTTCGATCCATGATTTTTTACGATTTCCGATGTGGATTAAGTCAGCAAGAGAGTTGTCAAAGACTTCTATTAGCATTTGGTGATGAAGCCCCATGTCGTAGCTCTGTCTATTCGTGGTTTAGTGAGTTTAGACGAGGACGTGACCATCTCAATGACGATGAACGTGAAGGCCGGCCAGCAACTGCGGTTACCGATATTAATATTAATACTGTACGACAACTAATTGAAACTGACAAAAAAATACATATACATTATTATTACTAAAACAATTAAGAAAAAATAACAATGAATAAAACTTAACTATAAACTAAATATTACAAACTAAATTTAAAACTAAGCAGATTGGTATGTGAACACGTGCTTGCCCAAAGTGTTTGAAAAAATTCGTGAAAAGCGTCCCCGTAGCAAAATAGTCCTTCATCACGACAACGCGTCGGCACATTCCGCTAAAGCAACGAATGCGTATTTGGAGGTTTCAAATGTCAAGAATTAATGACTCATCCACCATACAGCCCTGATCTTGCACCATGCGATTTCTTTTTGTTCCCAAAGAATAAAGATAAACTTAGAGGTTTACGGTTTACAAGTCCGGAAATGGCAGTGAATGCTTTCCACGAGGCCATCGAAGAAGTCCCTAAGGAAGACTTAGTAATGTCCTTTTTTTTAATAATGTCTATACATTTATTTATCATTTAATATAGTATTAGTTAACTCCTACGACTATTTCTACTTTATCCCCTGCACAATACAGTTAGTGTAAGTTTTGCATGCTGAGTTTACCTTTAAGTAATAGTTACAATATTCTATATAAGTTCATTCTGTAAAAATATATGCAATGTATTGTTGTAAACTATTGTTGGTGAACCTTAAAAAAAAAAAAAAAAAAAAAGACTGGACACACTGCTTTTCACAATGGTTCCAGTGAATGCAAAAGTGTGTAAATAGGGAGGGTATATACTTTGAAAAACAATAAATGTGTCATAACGATAATGCGTAGTCTTATTTTTTAGAATCCAGAAACTTTCAGTATGACATGACCTA
Source organism: Archips xylosteana (assembly GCA_947563465.1). NCBI lineage: Eukaryota > Metazoa > Arthropoda > Insecta > Lepidoptera > Tortricidae > Archips > Archips xylosteana. The sequence goes on from OX387349.1 coordinate 11,510,538, forward strand.
AGTATGGGAGCCACCCTTAACATTTGTTTTATTTTAATTTAACTAAGTATTTATTTTTAAAGTGAATATATAACTAAATATTCTGTGAATGAATATATTTATAAGCGTCTAAATGTTGCCGTTGTCAATTTCGAGCAAAAACGAGCAAAAAAATCACGTTTGTTGTATGGGAGTTCTTTTTATTTTATTCTGTTTTTTAGTATTAGTTGATAACAACTAGCGGCAACCGAAATATTTACATCATCTGTGAAAATTTCAATAGGGATGACGACTGGGTTAAAAATTGGTCATTCTAATTAGTCCGTCATTTAGATTATGGGAAAATATGGGACACGTATTTTTTGGTTTATCAAATTATTAAAAAACGACAAAGATATAGATCATCAAACTTCCGGAGTGGGGGCTTGTGACGTCACCCTTAGGTAAAAATTGTACCATATAGTGACGTCACTCGAAACTTCTAAGCACTGTATCCTCCTCATTTTTTGTTTGTCAAACAAAAGAAAAAATACGTGTACAATATTTTTTAATAATCTAACTGACGGACTAAACAGTTTTTTTTAGTCGTCTAGCCTATTGTCTAGCTATCACAGTTCAAAAGATACAGCCTGGTGACAAACGGACGGACAGCGGAGCCTCAGTAATGGGTACGGAACCCTAAAAATAGTGTCATACTGCAAATAGGTTATTTAATTTAAAATTTGATTCCAGTCTCCCTTTATTCCGTTATTTTTAACCCGACAAACTACTTACGGTTTTGCCGTATCGGTATCGGTAGGTACTGTTGTTGTATCTATATCTTGACAAGCTCGTGCGCGGCGCTCGGCGGAACCCTGTCGCAGGGAGCCTCTGCTGTCCTTAACAAGATTGTTTTTAATAAGTGCGGCAAACGCTGACTGCGACAGGGTTCCGCGGAGGGTCGCGCACGAGCTTGTCGGACTATATAGTAGTAGTAACAGTACTGTTTTTAAATGAAAACATCCCATTACTTATGTTCATGACGTGACAGCGTGAACAAACATTTAAAAATATCTCCTCTCTTCTTCTTCTTTTTCAGGCTTTTTCTATCCACTGCTGGATGTAACCCTCTCCTAATCTCCTCCACTTCGTCCTAATCTTCGTCTTCCTGAGCCAGTACGGTCCGGCGTAACTTTTTATGTCATCAGACCATCTTATCTGGGGTCTGCCTACACTTCTTCTTGTGGTATTTAAAAATATACCTAATGGTAAATTAAAAATGCGCTTAACTTTGTTAATAATTGTTCCATACAACTGCAATAACATTCTTGAGTGTTTTCAGCGTCTAACTCTAAAATATGTATCCCACAAATATGTGTCGCGCTAGCAGGGACACCGCACTCTTTTTTGTCGTCTTGGAAAATTAAAAGCTCGGTTCAGTGCATGGCTAATTAAAACCGTAGCGCGAGGTACGCCTGTGACGTCACACCAAGGTAGCCATGATACAGAAAATAAATTCAGGTTATTTAGGAAAACCCATCGTAAAAATCCAAGTATTAAATCTATAAGGCACAAATCTTTCCAACAAGTCATTCATTACTTTTACTTCACTATTTTTATGACAGTTCCTAACATCAGAAGAAAATAACAAGGCTGATTGTCGCAATGAAATATTTTAAAATAGCAACTTTTTTCTTCTCCGTTTCTTTTTTCTGCATACCAAATCGACATGACGCTGGCTCAAGCCAAAGAAAAAAAAATGTTTTAAGCCGTACAACTGACATTAATCCTTAGGATACACAAACAACTTCTTACCTTGCTTGTTATTTCGTAGTAAGTGTGAAGCTTACGCATTGTAATAGTCCTCCGCCAAATCAATCAATTATCAAAACAGCAGTCATGAATATGATTCGCAATGAATACGTGGAATGGGCTCGAAAATTTCCCGAACGCTTGGGTCGCCTAGTGTCCCGCGCCCGGAGCGCCCGTCAGACGCGGCGACTGTTTGTCCTCGCTCCGTGGCTTTTGCAGTCACCCTACCTCCGACCTACACCACTACTAATGCGCTTTTCTGCATACCTCGCAACAACACAAGTTCCATTAAGTTTATAACCTAACTCATTACAATTGCGGTACATTTTTAATTATTACGAGTACTGTAACTTCTGCAAACTCATATCGTGTTATGGATTCAAAAGTTGTGACGTTTTAATTAAAATTACAACTTGTTTGAGTGTTCGCTCGTCGTACGTGTCTCATGCACGTGACATCCATTGTAAGTATTGTTGCTAACTTTATGCGGGTCGTCCTACCAAACGAATATTATTTTTCGTAATTCATTCTTTCTGGATAGGGTTTCCAAATTCCGTTTCATTTCATCTATTACGTGACAGATATTATGTAGGTAATTATGTCTCACCATGTCACTTATAGGTATAAATCAATTTTTTCCCCTTAGTTTTCTTAATCTGACTGCTACTTCATTATGGTGTCATGACCTTTTATACAATGTTCTTTTGAGCCAGTCCATCATTATAATAAACACTCGACGAACTTATGTTAACTAAACATTTCTCTGTAATTATTTATCTGTCACTGGCAACATTTATTTATTGTGTGCACCCAAAAATATGCTTGCTTTGTCATAAAATAGATCAATAAAAACTGTACTTAGGACATACCTTTACCATTAAATTAAGGGTCCACGAATAAAAAGGTGCCTACTGGTTGCACAAAAAGAAAACAAGACCGCTTCAATACGTCGGCGAACATTTATTAAGTTGTAAAGCGATACCTGCCGACATTATTCAAGTGGCGTGGTTCAGTTATTGCCGGTAGCTTTTAGCAGGCGGGATGCGTCCCGGATCCCGGCAGGTAATTAATGCGCTGGCGCATTGCTGCAAAAATGTACTGAGGATTAACACGCGCATTACCGCCGCCCGCTCGCAACTCGCTACACGGGTACACAAGAGCTTACTTAATGGAAAGCTATTTTGATGACAACCAATGTTAAGCTAGCCGTAATATTTTGGTAAAAGTTACGAGTAACTAACTTCCCGAGAAATTTTCGGTTAATAAAGATGTCCGTTCTGTTGTAATAGCAGAGATTCAGTAAATCAGTAAAAGTAAATATTCTAACTAGATGATGCTTCCCTAATCTCACTCAAGTTAGTCATGAAGCTTAAATGAGACTGTTCATTGACAACGTTACGCGCCGCTAAACAATATTTGAGAGGAAGTCGCTCTCGAGAGGGCAGTTGGCCTCTTCCAGAAAAGGAAAGTCACGAACTCATCGCGGGGCCATTGCAGAGTCCCAACAAAATAAATATATTTCGCTGATTCGAGACGAAATTTGCAAGTCTGCCAAGAATATTCGTACAAAATCGTTTTCCTATAATTGGAGTACATGTGAATTTGTATTCAGAAGCGCATCCACGCGGCGGATGGTATTTCGCCGTTTCGCGGCAGCATCGTCCTCCATCATGCGTCTTTATGAAGGTAATTTGTACGAATCTGCGTCTACGGGACCGACTACATAATTTATCAATAGTTTTTCAATTGGAACTGATTGCTGTCTACTTTAAAATCCACAAATTTTTAATAACAATTATTTTTAAATTCAACCTGCGTTCAATGTAAACAATGTCAACAAAATGATCTTGCAGCATTTTCTCGATAAAAATTAGAAACAAAATTAAGTTACACTCTTAATCTTTGGAAACATAATGATCCGATTTAATAAAATGAAACGAAAATTCGAAGGTTTTTGCGACGTCGTAAATTATTAAGCGGATCCTCGGGAGGATTTTTCAGTTTGCCGTCTTTTACATATAGACAGGAAGGCCTTTAAAATAAATTGCGCCTCTGGGGTTTGTCGAGCTCTGATAGTAATTTACAAATGGGGCGAGACTAAATAATCCTTAAAAATTAGGATTTATTTTGTTGGTGTTGGGTGAGATTGACGTTGGGTCACATGGGTTATCGGGGTGGTTTTGGCGGCGGGTGCAGTGAGTAGGTAATGTATGCGGTTCGTCTGCGGCATGCAGAGTTACTGTTTGCAAAGTCTTGGCGCACTGACGCCGCGGCACCGAGGCTATCGGCGCCACGGTTGGCTGCCCGCAGGCCCGAGTTTCTGCCCTCACCGTCGCCGTCTATCCTCTTTGTAAGTAATTTTATGCACATTTCGAGTTGTATTTACTTTCAACCATATATTTAAGATGTCTCTATTGACAATATAGGTGCCCACTTGACTTACAAATAAAAATGCATCGCTACACTAGCGGATGGGTAAGCCTTATGCTTATTTCACGCCGGTCGCCTTCTCATTTTATATCTCGTGAAATATGCTTAGATACCAGAATTTATAGTGAATTGATATGTAAGCAATTTAGTTAAGCAACTCAATTCATTTCGCGAGAATGTTTTTGGAATATTAGACGTTCGGATAGCCTAAGAAACTTGTATTATTTATTACTTATTCTGTGCTTAGACGCATTTATTTGTGTTACGCAAATGACCTTTTATAATAAAGCAACATTTATTTTCTACAAATATTTGTAGCACTCAATCTTCTCATAGAATGAATTTTAGACGATGATTCGTTTCAGATATGAGTTAGGAGAAAAAAAACCTTTTGCTAGGTTCAATGTTAGGTACTTACCGTCATTTTTCTATGCAAAATTCAAAATTATCCTTCCACTATCTTTCTACTTAAACGTGACTGGAATAAGAGCATATTGTAAACGAGTTCAGTCCCCTTGTAGCCACTTACACCAAATATGGGTAAACAACCCATACAGGAGTGCCTTCCGACATAACGCCGGATTTAAAGCTTTGAAAATCGTGCACCAACCTATAGAGTGCACTAAACCGCCTTATCTACCCTATTCCTTAAGATAGATGGCGACATCTTCCGGAGAATGCATCTTTAAGGAACTTGCAGATAAGATTTTATGTTCTAAATAATAGCGGGTGGGTCAATAATGAGGAGGGTCCCTTAGACTACAGCGAGAGATGATTTGACATGAAGTGCATTTAATACTAGGTTTTGTTTCATGCATTGAAGATTTCTCTCTATCTTTCTCGATTTAAATTTTTCGTCTACAAATAATGTATCCGACAAATTAATTTAAAAATATGCAAGTAGCGCGTTTTCTCTAAGCTCTATAATAAATAGGGAATAAAGAAAAAGACAATTCGTTTGCACTTGTCCACTTTCAAAGGATTTCAGACTAAAAGTTGGAAAAGCTGTATGCGAAAGGCAGTTTAAGAGGGAGCCGTTGCCTAAAACTTGCCTTTACGATGCGTAATTTGAAATCGGCAGTTACTTTCAGTTAACTCTATTACTGCATTATTTGTTCCCGTTTTTAAAAACGCTTTATTTCATCCTCTAGTTTATTTTCCTAGAACAATAGAAGAAAAGAAAAACTTGATAAAGAATTAAATAAAATTAATCGTGCGCCAGCAGTTACTGAAAGGGCCAAACTTGCTGAGCGAAGTTCACAGGGCACGTAGTCAGGCCAATAATACAGCTGTCACTAAACTTTCTCCATTCTCTTTAAATGTGTGTTGGTTTAAAGTGTAATTTGTGTAAAATTCCATGTACTGCCTTTTCGGCGAATTATTTTTGCAAACTGATTCATTTGGCAAATGTTTCATTTCCCAAATGTTATTTTTTCTGAAACTGTAAACTATTCAGGATATATTTCAGGACGTTCCTGTAGGTTAGGTTAGGTTTGTTTTATAACAATCCTGAAAAGTTTACAGTTTCAGAAAAAGTAAACATTTGGGAAATTAAACATTTGCCAAATGAATCATTTTGCGAAAAGTTTTTCGCCGAAACATTAGTAAACCGTAAAATTCATTACTTGGTTCTACTAAGTCATATACATACCTCCTTCAACAATTTTTGGCAAACTTTAACTCGTGCGTTTACTTGTTATGGATTACGGCGTTCGATCTGATTAATGCAATAGCGACTGGCATGTGTTAGATTAGATATGAATTATCTCTAGTAAATCGTCGTGATTGTAAGGAATCTCCATGTGTGGTGATGGGCAGTGCCAACTCGGCAGGCGGCAGGGGTCGCGACACAATGGGCACCGAACCCGTCGGCACCGCAGCGGCAGGTCCACTCCACTGACCTACATCCGCTTTGGCACCGCTCACAATCGCCGCTTCAACTTAATTGTCCCGACACTTCGAGCTTCCTAACGACTGTGCCGCAATCGGCCGATTAAAGGGGCGCCGGGACCCGCGTCCCGCCACCGCTACCGGCACTCTTTGCGTCGCACTCGCCGTGTCGTCCGCGTCGGACATCAACTGCAGTGGAGATGACGTTATGCAAATCACAGCTTTGTTGTCAGGCGAATGTTACTGAAAACAATTTTGCATAGCATAAATAGAGTGGCGCATCGTCGCCCTGCGACGCGGTTAAAGGAGAAAATACGACACAATTTCTGAGTGCCATGTTACGGACATATCTACACATAATGCAAGAGGGGGATTACAATTTGCCTTTGTGACTGCGTCGTCCAATTACATTAATCTGGCGCACTCGTGCCGAGGCGGCGTCGCCGCAAGCAACTTGATTAAAAATTCTATTAGTTGAAAAGCACAGACGTCTCCTTAATAGATAAAGTGCGCATCGTTAGTTGCCTTACCTAGAGCTCACGCTTGTTGATACAGTACAGTACTTAGTAAGACTACGTTACGTATCTTTACTCTAGATATTCATGTGTGTAAATTCATTTTGCTACGAAACTTGTAGCCAGCGTTCAAAGCGGTATAAGCCAGGTTCGAAATCGTGCCAAAAGCGGCTGCCTCGTGACCCGGCTCGTATTATCTGACTATTATCCAGACATTCGATAAACGGCACAAGTACGTTAATTGTTGGTATGCATTTAATTGTGTAAGGCGAGCAATCGTCACCTCTGTAATAACAGCAGTGGTCGGTAAATGGTCGCTCGTGGAACTGCCTGCGGCGGAACCAGCAGCCATACGTTTTACATACATGTACCCACTTAGACTAACTTAGTCGCTCTAACAAACAAATACTAAGTGCTATCCGGATTAGCTATATTATAGTCCTATAGTAGTTTGACCTACCAACTTTCAAGTAAAAGACAAGGTTCGAATCCGGGAGCGCACCTCCAAGGCTCTCGGAGGTAATTTAACTGTGAAGTTTCATTGGGAATTTCACATCAGCTTTTGTGCATGACGCCCTATACAACCCAAGCTCTATCATTGTGAAAGTAAAACTGTGCTTGTGAATGTATTACGTGGGTCAAACTGAAAGTTTCGGGAATACAAAAAATGGACCAGCGTAAAGAGTTCAATGTACATTTACTGTTTTTTAAAGTATTCTCCAAGCATATTTATACATTTTTTCATCCGCTTAGACTAATTATTGAAACAGTTATTCCACTCCAAAGATGTAGTCCCCGAAATGGCACTAATGAAGGTGTCCACTGCTGCTTCGAGTGAAAGAAATCGCTGAACGCGTAGCTTATCTTTAATTTTAGGGTACCTATGTATAGAAATCATTAAGATTACAAGTCGTGGCTGTATGGTGGATGGGTCATTAATTCGGCGTTATAATAGTCCAAATACTCTTTTGTTTGACGAGCAGTGAAGTCGCTAGCGTTGTCGTGATGAGAATGATGCATCGGTTGGAGTTTTCTATTTTGAGTATATCAACGATTTCAGGCAGACTATTTGTAGTACATCAGTCTGCATTAACCGTTTTGCGATCCTCAAGTGCAATAGTCGCAACTTGCCCTGATTTCGAGACAAAAGTGGCGACCATCTTTTTCGCCGTATTTCGGGAGCGAACAATCTTGGTCGGTCGCAGTTCGTTTTCGAACACCCAATCTCGTGATTGGTTTTTATTTTCAAGTTCATAAGCATGTATTCACGTTTCATCACCCAACACGATTTTATATACTGCGTTGGAAGTTCCTGTGTTAAACCTTTCTAAATTTATTCGGCACCAATTGACCCAGGCCCCCTTTTGTTCATCAGAAAGTTGGTGTGGGACCCAACGGGAAAATAGCTTTCTCACGATCAGTTCTGTTTGCAAGGTAGTTTGGATTTGACTCATTGCAATCCCTAAACATGACTGAATTTCACGATATGTGACATGACGATCTTTGTTGATCAGGTCCCGCATTGCATCGACATTTTCTTGAGTAACCCCAGATTTAGGCCGCCCTTCACGAAAATCATCACTGAGTTTCACACGATCTCGATAAAATTCGGAAAACCAGCGAAACACAGTCGTCTTTCATGCAACTCCCTCCCCAAATGCATAAATCGTCCGATCAAGGCATTATTTTTGAGATAAACCACTCTTAAAATCATAAAAATTCATAGCTCTTAAAATTTCTCGCGTTACTTCAATTTTGGCGGCAACAAGTCCGTTTTAAAAAACAATTACTAAAAAGTGTCTACTTTTTTTTTCAAACTGCTTGCTGTAATGAGTTGACAAGACCTCTATGGTTATAAAAAGATTAAATTTGAAACACTATTGTACCATTAAATAATCGATTCCCGAAACTTTCAGTGCAGCCTAGTACGAGCAGATAGATGGAGATGGAATTTTCAAAATAAGCTAATTTTGTTTTTGGAAGTGAGTGGCCACCTCTGTTTGTTAAAACATCTTAAATGTAACCTACCTAACCTAAAAATAAATCAAAGTCCAAAGTCGAGTGGTTAAAAAGAAAGTAAGTGGATTCGAGCGATTTCGTTCGCCGATATCGGCGTCGGCGTCCACGCGGACAGATTTACGCGTCTGTTGTACCACCACTATCTAGCAACTCCGGGGAAGGAAATAGAGGTAGAATCAGGATTTACATCGCTGACCGCTGGTTCCTTATTGTTTGACTTGAGATAACTGAAAAGAGTTGGTAGGGATACTACCTCAACTGATTTTGAGATGCTGACTCTTACATTGAAATAAGCTGATAGTTTATTTAGCCAGAAATATTATATTTGAAGAGAAATATTAGATTTTACGAAGGTCAACGATTTTAGAGCTTCCAAAATAAGTAATAGAGACTCGTGTTTTAAGTTCAAACAATGTTAAGGACAAAGACGGCTAGTAACATGCTTTCAGAATAAAAATAATCTTTTACTGTTCTAAACAGCTTCAAACTTCAAATTCCCGATGTTTAAGTTTGTTTTAATGAGAAATTTTCATATATATTGAGAAAAATACTTTATCAATACAGTGATAAGAGTTTCAAAATCGGCTTGTATTAATAGTTTTCTCATAATATTTGTATCTAAGTACATATTGTTTTCCTTTCTGGCCACTTAATTAACTATGCGTGCGACTGCTAATAATTATGCTAAAATAAGTTTGTCTAGCTGTGTGTCATGTCTTATCGGCCAATCAACTAATTGGTTTTTGATAAAATGTGGTGGTTTGCAAGGTGTTTACGATAAGTTTACATGCACAAGATAAAATAATATACAATGATGAAATAAGTGAAAAAATATATTTAATAATCGGAATAAAGATAGATGATTTCAGGATTAAGACAGACGAACGTTGGAATAAAAATGTATTTATTTAATCAGACATAATACCTTTAGTACTTACCTACCTACCAATGTTGTCAAATATTTACGCACTCCACGTTATTTACTGGGCCTAAGTAAACATCAGACAGTAGGTAGATATATAAGTACGAGATTTTATTTGACGAAATTATTTTATGACAAGCAACAATAATACCTCATTCAGTGCTAAACTGTAAAGCTATAATTGTTATATCCTATAGTGCGTCAGAGGAATAACATTTAAAGATCTAATTTATTTGAATCGTCATAATAGTAGCATGTAGTAAAAACGAAAAATAGTAAAGAGGCACCGATTGCGCAGTAATAATAATAAAAGAAAGAGACGATGTGGTTTCAAACAGCTGCCGCCTATGCACACTCCAAGTAAAGCGTTGGCTAACACTGCACTCGTCTTTTTGGAATGTTCAGCTATTCCATTTCAACTGACATGCTCGCAGCTACCGCCATTGTTATCCAGTGGCTATTTAAGTGATTCAGCGTTCTTAACTACAATGGGAATTATTGGTCTTAGAAACTATTTTTACTTTAGCTGAAGGAGTTAAAGTCATACAGAGAGTGCGTTGCATAGGACCGATTCTTTTTATTCCACCTAGTTATTTGAACTATCGATTTAAATTCATAGCTGTATCTCTAAACGTAGTTTGGTTTTAAAGTTCCGTACTGTCCCAGTGAATAAATGACACCTTTATAGGATCGCTTGTGAGTATATCTGTCACAGCAAATTTGCTCCTTGCCCAAATGTGGTACAATAAGTAATAATTTGTGTAGCATAAAATTAACTATTAAAAGAAACTTACCTAAGGGAAGTTCAATAGTAATTATACGAGCTTGTTCTTCCGAGAGATTATATTACTTGTAGTAGTAGTGTCCTCGTACGGCCGTTGTCACAATATTTAGAGTATCTGCTCAAAAAAAAAAAATTTTTTATGCATAAAACGGAACGCAATTTTCTCCTTACCCCCACCTCACAGCGAGCGCACCTTAACCAACTGGTGCGCCGCCATGTCATTCAGTTTAAAGAATTATTCCCCGTAGTTAATATTTATTTTATCGAATATAATTTGGGCTGGGTTGGGTGGGGTTATCCTGTCATAATCTCTCGGAAGAACAAGCTCGTATAATTACTATTGAACTTCCCTTAGGTAAGTTTCTTTTAATAGTTAATTATACTTCACTTGTTCTTCCGAGAGATTATATTACTTGTAGATGTTCAGAGTATAGAATAAAATAAATGTTAAATAATCAACCTAGTTTATAATTATTAAAGTGAAACTTTTTCTTTATAAACAGTTGAGTAATCAATAAGTACTAAGTATATTTATGTATCAACCTGGGACAGGATTGATCTAGCAAAATTTTCTTCAACCAGAGTATCATCAATGATCGGTCTATTATAGAACGCGGCAAAAACTTTGGATGTTCCACTCCAACCAGCAGTTTTTCGTATTAACTGAAGATTTACTCCTAACCTTTGAGCTGTGGAAGTGGAAGCGTGTCTTGTGCTATAAGCATTAAACACTGATGTGTTTATTCCGCTTTCTTCAAGCGTAAGTTTTATCCACCTACTAAGTGTTTGTGATGATACTCTGGCATGAGGTTTCTTAAAACTAACAAATAATTCCTTAACATTATTGTCTCTTCTTATATTTTCTGTTCTGTCTAAATAGCAATTAAGTGTTTGTGCGGGACAAATTTCTGGATTTTCCCGAAAAAATGGTAAGACCAAAACAGGTTGAGTTCTGTTTACACCAGACGTTTTTATAAAATCAGGAATTTTTATACATATTTTGGTGTCAGTTTTTTCTACATTACACACTTTTATAAGCGACAATGTCTGCATTCTTTGAGCTGTCACTAATGCTAATAACGTAATCAATTTTTTAGAAAGAGTTTCCAAAGATATGCTTTCATTGTTTAATGTATTTAAATAATTTAACACGATAGATGTGTCCCACGTAGAATTATACCTGGGTACAGAAGGCGTTCGTCTGAAAACTCCTTTTAAAAATCTTGAAATCAAATCATCGCTGGCTTGTTGGCCTAACAGAAAAGCCAAAGCCGACTTATGAGTATTCAGAGTACCATATTTACTACCTTTATTATAAATTGACGTAAGATATTTCAAAATTATTAATGGTGATGAATCAAAATAATCATAATTATGTTCGGTACAAAAGTTGTACCATTCTTTCAAGCAGGATTGATATTGCTTAAAAGTATTCACAGAAATGGAATCTAATAACACGTCTAACGCTTCTATAGGAGCTCCTCTTCTCACTAACGCTTCCCGCACAAAATTCCTGCCATCAAAGACAGGGTTTTGTGTAGCGGATGTTGGACTCTGGAAGGAGAGGATAACAAATCTGGATCAGCATTAAGGATGATTAACTCAGAGTCTAGAAGGCGATGAAACAAGGGAAACCAAGGTTGATTGGGCCAATTTGGCACCACAACAATGCCCCTGGCGCTTTCTGATATAATTTTTGATAACACCTTCAAAATTAAACAAAAGGGAGGAAACGCGTAAAAACGTAATCCTTTCCAATTAATCGTGAATGCATCAATAGCTATAGAATTTGGATCCCCATGCCAAGAGACATATTTTGGGCATTTATGATTTAAGCGACTGGCAAACAAATCTATATCAGGTTCTCCTAAATTCTGTACAACAGTTCTGTAAGCAAGGTTATTGAGTTGCCATTCAGTATCCTCATTTCTTTGCCTAGATTCAAAATCAGCGACTGAATTTTCAGTTGACGGTACGTATGAAGCGAATACGAAGTTATGTCTAGCTTCACACCATTCCCATATGTCTCTAGAGACTTTATTCAAATGTGGATACTGTATGCCACCCATCCTGTTTATGTACGCAATAGCAGTTTTATTATCAATGCGTAGAAGCAATTCCGAATTAAGAAATTTTTTACCAAAAATTTTTAATGCAAAATAAGCCGCCATAAGCTCTAGCTCATTTATATGTTTCTTGGCTTCGTCAGTAGACCAAAATCCATTAGCTTTTTGACTACCACAAGCAGCACCCCATCCGCTCATGGATGCGTCAGAGTATATTTCAGTAACATAATTAGCCTTACGTATAAAATTCACTGAATTGTCAATATGTTTTAACCACCAATTAAAATCGACATGTAAATATTTCGGAATCGTGAAGGTTTTATCATAGTCTTCCGTATCTTTTAATTGCAGGTATTTAACCCTTTCAAATAATTTAGTGTGCACCAAGCCGTAACTTACAGCTGGACATGCTGAGGAAAGTAATCCAATTACCCGCGCAAATGATCTTATTGTACATATTTTTGTATTTTTTAATTCCAATAACTCATTTTTAATAAGTTTACGTTTTTTATCCGGAAGAAGGATTGAAAGATTATTCGAATCTAAAAAAAAGCCAAGAAATTTACTGGTCGTTTTCAGTATTAGTTGACTTTTTTCATAATTTATGATAAAACCTAGAGATTCAAATAGATCAATAGTTGTCCATAAATTGTCTTTACATTGCTCATATGTTTCAGCCAGTAACAAAGCGTCATCCAAATATATGACCGATAAGTGACCTTGTCGTCTCAAGTACTGCATAACCGGTTTCATTAACTTAGTGAAAACATAAGGCGCCACATTTAAACCAAATGGTAAAACCGAAAATTCGTATAATTGAAATTTATAATGGAACCGAAGAAATTTTCTGTAATTTGAATCAATATTTATTGTATAATAAGCGTCTTTTAAATCTAAACCACACATGTGACAATTTTGGGTTAGCAACTTTATTGCAGTTCTAAGATCTTCTAATTTAAAATGAGAAGTATCGATAAATTTGTTTAAATTTTTTAAATTCAAAATCATTCGTTTTTCACCATTTGGTTTATCCAATAAAAATATTCTTGACACGAATTGGTCTTTACAAGGCACACATTTATTTATTACGCCTGTTAAAATTAACTTTTCGATCTCTTTCAAAAAATATTTGTCCTCTTCGGCGTTATGCGGCCGAGTAATAAGAGGTTCATTTTGATAAACGACTCGAGAGAACGGTATTTTAAATCCGTTTACCCACGACAATATAGTCGCGTCGTTAGTAATGTTTTGCCATTGTGGGTAGAAATGTCGAATTCTGCCTGCAAGTACCTGGTCGTCCGTTAATACCGCCTCGCTGGCGGCGGAGCCCTGGCGGTGCGCGCGGGCTGCACGCGGCGCGGCGGCGGCGCGGCCGTGGGGCGACGCTCGCGGTACCCGCCCGCCGTCGTCGGCGCGTACGCTGCTGGTCGACGCGACGGGCCCCTCCAGTTTAAAGTTGCTCTCGACGTGCTAGGCCCGGCGACGTTCTCGCTAGGGCCACGTTGTGGTAGTCTTGCAGGTTTATTTTTAATATCACCTGCTGATCTGGAACATGCCTTGACAGCTTTTAACGTCTCGGTGAGACCTTCTCCAAATAACAGCTTATCGCGGTTTAAATTTTTTACGGCTTCCTTGGTACTTTTGTTAAGCCCTTGAGCTAACAAAGACCTTCTTGTAACTGTCTCCAAGTAATGTAAATCGCATAATATTTGCCCTCCGTCGCCTAAATGTTTAATGATTTGATCTCGCAGTTGTTTATCTGGTATTTTAAAAGCGCTTTGTAACGCTCTGCCAATGCACGTAATACCAGATCCGAGCTGAGATTGTTTTGTTACCAATTTTTCATCTCGCTTTAACGATGAATCTTGAACAGCGGCCTTTATTTCCTCATTAAGCTTGGGAGCTTCTAATAAGTTGCAATTTGAAGGTGGTAAATATTTTTTCAATAAATCTAGGCGCTGTTCCTTTTTTATACCCTTTGCAAGTATGTGGTTCCATCTTACAGCAAGATGCGCGTGAATATCTTCACCGTATTCTTTATTTTGGGTCGGATCTTCACCCAAAAGTGAAAAAATGTCATCGGTATTTTCATCGATCGATTGTACGTTTGTGGCAATTGAAATTAACGGATAATATTTTTGATCAAAAATAAATAATAATTTGAGGGTAGTTAACCCGTTTTATTAGTTGCGTGAGACATACAGTCGTCACTTGCAACGTAATTAGGTCACCGCCATTGTGTATGCGCATACAGAGATGCATAATATCTTTACAGTTAGATAGCATACTTTTGCTTTAGTAATTAGGACATTTTTACACAATTTTATAAGCGATGTGGGTAGTACATAGTTGCGTATTCCATCCAGGTAATACTTGCAACTTGTAGGTTTTTATTGCGTATGCCATCCAGACAATACTTGCAACATACCAGAGTAACACTGTACATAAAATAATATTTAACGTACACACTGGTTTAATTTTACTTACCATTTGTGTTTTCGTTGTCAGGCTCTGGCTCCGATGAATCGGTATAAATTATCCGACGTTTTTTGGGCGGAGGCCGCTCCGGTGATGCCTCCGATGGTGATGTTGATCGTTGAGAAAGCACTCTCGTTCTTTTCCGTCTTCTATCCATAGTTGTGTGAACAACGGCGCACAAGAACAAAGAATGACATGGCGGCGCACCAGTTGGTTAAGGTGCGCTCGCTGTGAGGTGGGGGTAAGGAGAAAATTGCGTTCCGTTTTATGCATAAAAAATTTTTTTTTTTTGAGCAGATACTCTAAATATTGTGACAACGGCCGTACGAGGACACTACTACTACAAGTAATATAATCTCTCGGAAGAACAAGTGAAGTATAATCAAACGTATTACAATGTATACTTAGTTTTAGCATTATTTAAGAAACTAGACAAAAATTCAAGATCATTTTAGAGAACCACAAAAAGGGTCAGATTAAAAATAGTATTGATATATTTATCGTACAGAACCCTCTCTGCCTCGTTGACTTCGCACTTATCCGGTTGTTAGGGTTCCGTAGTCAACTAGGAACCCTTATAGTTTCGCCATGTCTGTCTGTCTGTCTGTCTGTCCGTGCGCGGCTAAGCTCAGAGACTGTTTGTACTAGAAAGCTGTAATTTGGCATGAATACACAGGGTGTTAGGTAATGAGTGAATAATCCTTGAACTACGGATAGAGGGCACTTAGGATGTTATAATAAAGCTAATATAGGTTTGGTAAAAGTGGCACGGTTTTCGAGACATTTGGACTTTTTGGTTTTTTTCGAAAATGAACACCCTTGTTCAATGATTTGATCATAGCACCATTTTAAACTATTTTTTATTTATTTTTTTATTTTTGCTCTTGAGGACTTGTGTAATCAGAAATGCATCATCATTTTTGTGAGACATCATTACATTTTTTTAAATAAAATCGCAAACTTAATTTTTGTGTTTTCAATCGTACATTGACCAAACTTTCAGCTCTCATGGTGAAAAAAAAATACACTACCGTCTAGTTGCCAATAAGCTTAAAAACATGCCAATTTATTGACAATTTAAAAATAGTAATTACCTTTTGAATTTAAAATCTAAATGCCAGAATAATAAGAAAAAGACACGCTCACCCACATTTTTCCCAATGTACGTTTTGTATCCCGGCCGTAGAATTGAAAACTTTTTGTTGCGAAAATAACATTACTGGCAAAAACCAAACCAACCCAATGCCAACTACTTTTTGTTTTTTTTTTCGAATTCGATTTTGAATGTAGCTATTATTTCGTAATAAATGGTGAATTGAGTGTTTAGATGTGTTTAGATTGTTGTGTTGAATTTTTTTTAGTTTAATAATGCTTCGAACACAATACACACCGCTAGAATATGCTCAAATGCATTACATTTATGGTGAGTGCCAAGGCAACGCTAGTGTTGCTGCAATTTTGTACGCTGAACGCTACCCAAACAGACGCCATCCCGATTCCCGGATTTTTCCTCGAATCCAACGCGTACAGTGCAGGCAGAGGTCTTGGCAAACATAGAACTTGCACACGTTGGAAATGAAAAGGGTGCAATCCGTATGTTTTAAAAGTTGCATGCACTTTCAACGTTGTCAGTCCGAGAATATTTGCTACGTCCCGTACGTACAAAGAAGGATTTGCCGATATTAAATCCAGAACATTTTCATCGTCTCGCTCCCTCGGTCTGCCCTCGCTAGTTCCTCTTACACCCTGGCCAAAAACTCTGCCTGCACTGTACGCGTTATGGATTCGAGGAAAAAACCGGGAATCGGGATGGCGTCTGTGTAGTTAGCGTTCAGCGTACAAAATTGCAGCAACACTAGCGTTGCCTTGGCACTCACCATAATGTAATGCATTTGAGCATATTCTAGCGGAATTGTGTTCGAAGCATTATTAAACTAAAAAAAAATCAACACAACAATCTAAACACATCTAAACACTCAATTCACCATTCATTACGAAATAATAGCGACATTCAAAATCGAATTCGAAAAAAAAAAAAACAAAAAGCAGTCGGCATGTTTGTTTTTTAAATTTGGAATTCATGACATTTAAATTAGTGGCCAGTACCTAATGTTATTTTCGCAACAAAAAGTTTTCAATTCTACGGCCGGGATACAAAACGTACATTGGGAAAAATGTGGGTGAGCGTGTCTTTTTCTTATTATTCTGGCATTTTGATTTTAAATTCAAAAGGTAATTACTATTTTTAAATTGTCAATAAATTGGCATGTTTTAAGCTTATTGGCAACTAGACGGTAGTGTATTTTTTTTCACCATGAGAGCTGATAGTTTGGTCATTGTACGATTGAAAACGCAAAAATTAAGTTTGAAATTTTTTTAAAAAATCTAATGAAGTCACACAAAAATGATGATGCCTATCTGATTACACAAGCCCTCAAGAATATTGAGCAAAAATAAAAAATAAAAAAAAATAGTTTAAAATGGTGCTATGATCAAAACATTGAACAAGGGTGTTCATTTTCGAAAAAAACCTAAAAGTCCAAATATCTCGAAAACCGTGCCACTTTTACTAAACCTATATTGTAACGTCCTAAGTGTCCTCTATCCGTAGTTCAAGGATTATCCACTCATTACCTAATATCCTGTATATATCAGTCACGCCGATAAAGTGGTTAAATAAAAAACACTAAAAAATTTTTTTTAGGGTACCTCCCATAGACTTAAAGTGGGGGTGATTTTTTTTTCTCGACTAACCCTGTAGTGTGGGATATCATTGGATAGGTTTTTGAAAATAAATAGGGGTTTGCTAAAACCATTTTTTGATAAAGTGAATATTTTCGGAGATATTCACTCCGAAAGTTCAAAATAATGTGTCCTCACCTTTTGAACCGCACGTCTAAAAAATATGAAAAAATCACGTAAGTTAAACTTAATAAAAACTTTCCAGGAAAATTATTTTCAACTTAATCTGTTGAGCAGTATTAAAGTTTTTGTAAAAAAAAAATTCTAAACTAAGATTGTAATTTAACCGCCACTGCAAGCATTTTTTTTCTTTAAGTACCTATAAGATCACGCTAACAGTATCTTCTTTCAAGTAAAAAAAAATTGAAATACGTTCATATAATAAAGAATTACATCTGAAAAACTATCAACATACATACCAGCTCTAGTAGACTGCAGCTTAGATTAGTTACCCAATTCGCCGATAGATAGTGCTGTACCGCCGACGTTGAAATTCTACATCGCGCTGTTAACCCTAGCGCGCGGTAGGAGTTGGGACCAAAACAACCGCATTAAAAAAGTATGCAAAGATTTTTTCGTACCTGCTACAGAACCCTATCTTGGGCGTGTCCGACACGATCTTGGCCGGTTTTTTAATGATAACATTTCGAGCTTATTACAATGGAGACGAAACAATTTATAACTTTTTGCTTCATCTTAGCCTATATACGTCCCACTGTAGGGCACAGGCCTCCTCTCAGAATGAGAGGGCTTGGGCCGTAGTTCCCACGCGGGCCCAGAGCGGATTGGGAACTTCACACACACCATTGAATTTCTTCGCAGGTGTATGCAGGTTTCCTCACAGGTTTTTGCTTATTAATGTACAAAAACACACACACAAGGACACAAGATTTTTTTTATGTTTTACATAAAGAAAAACGAAGTTTAACGGCGAAGTCTCTTCTAGAATACTTACTTAGCCAATAAATAAATAGAAGTGAGAAAATGCAAGTAAAATAGCTCCATAAATGAACCCTGGCTCAAAACATGAAACAAATATTATAACTTTGAGGATCATAATCTTCCGCGGCATTATTTCAAAAATGTTTGCTTTATTAATTAGACTTTGCTTTCGAGTTAATAAAGTAAAAATAAAGGTAAAGAACGAAATGTTAATTATATCCGAAACGTAACTTCGCAAAAGTATTAAAATAATTTTAAAGCAAGCATCGCGGTCCGCTCTGTTTTCCCACAAACAGTGGGCTTCGGCCGTTTACTTGTTGCGGTATTTAACCGGCGATGGTATCTGCATAATGCGGTCGTCAGTGCCAGCGTCGCGATACTTCACCTCGTTATTATGGATTTACATTTTAACCACACTTACCCATATTGCCTATTTAGTATAAATTTACTGCGCTATTTGGCATCGTTGATGAACTAATTATACACAAATATCGGATAGCTATTTGTTGATATTTAAATTTGGGTGAAACTTTATTAATTAGAGATGCGTGCGCTTCAATGTTCCTGCACAAATCGCTGTATAAATTCGTTAGATATCCAAACAATGACTTCATTAGCGCTGTAATCGCTGCGCTGCGGTATTCGACCGCCGATTGCGGGCAACGCCGGTGCACAATACATTGGTTGTACTTATCACGCTACATGCACGCATGGGAACTGAAGCTTGGAATTTTTCCATTTGCGTAATTTCAATTTAATTGTATAGGGGCAGTTACCACTTTATGTTTGAGGGTTCGCGTACGTATGGGGTTTTTCATTAGCTTATTACCGATCCTTTTTCATGCTATAAAATATTCAGTACACTTGCATAGTGTAATTACTTTCAATGGCAGTACTTTGAACCAGTTGTGGATCAAATATCTCACAATAGATTTGAAGGATACTAAATTATTATTATACAAGATGTATACTGGTAGGTAGGTACGTGAACTCAGAAGTTACAGCAGCTCATACAAGTTAGGAGTTTTCATCAAACTTAGTCGACTTCTGTTACTACTAGGCCAGTTACGTTAACTACTTATGCCAGCGCATTTGTTTTGAAGACAGTGTCTATTTATACTCTCTATTATCTCGACTACTTATTCTGATACCTAAACATTGTATATGAGCATCGTAATTTTTAGTCCCCTTATTTTGTACTCGTAACGCACTCGAAATCACATGTTTTCACCACTTCTTTCACTCACAAGATATAAAATGAGGATAGAAAGAGATGGTGATGCGACCGCGAGCGCCCGCCCGTTAGACATACGGCTTCAGATCTAGAAAACAGAAATGGAATGGAAACATAAATTATTACCTGCTTAATTAATTTAATTATCTACATAAAACTCTAAGAGTGAGAGTCTAATTAGGTAATAATTAAGAACTTAGATCCTACTAATACACACTTGATCGACTTCCAAAGGCTATTGAAAGCGGCTTTATTAGAAAACGAGTATTATAAATTATAATGTAGGTAGGCATTTCTGATAAGAAATAACAACATTAACAACTGACTAATTGTCTTGCATTGTTTTTACATTAGGTACCTACCGTAGGTATTAAGTACCTACTAATGCTAGCGCTTGTTTGCGCGCAATGATATTCAGACGAAATCAGACATTTTCATCGTGTCTCTGCACGGAGCAATTTTTTATTTTTGTTTCGTTTATACATTTATAGATAGATTATGGAGAATGCTTAGATGTAATTAGATTTTTTCGGTGCGAAAGTGATATTTTTATAACCATAAGTATAAAATGTTGTTTTAGAAGTTTCAAACTCATCTTCAAACATTTAGTCTGAATGCAACATGAGTAAGGGTATGTTACCTATATTGTTGCTAGCGTCACGAGAGGTTGCGTGCGCGCCGGCGGCGCCACAAGACCAGCTGCCAATTATCACGGCTATTGTGCCCACTGCCGTATTTAGCTTAGCCCAGCCTTTACCAGCTACTCAAATTGCAAGAATTGTCAAGCTGGTTCCTTATGAGATGGTGCTCTTGACAAAAATAACCGCTATTTAAACCTATGTAAAATAAAATTCAATACACAGACGCACACACAAGTTTGATATAATATTGTAAAAAAATCATTTTCGTTTTCTTTTGTTCGCAGATCACATACGAGAATTTTCATGCGGTAATCTCTTTTACCGCACCCTGTACATGAATGAAGAGAGAAATACGCTTTTTGTAGGTGCTATGTAAGTATATTCTGCACTTACCAATTTTTATTTTTTTTGACTTGAAACCTCTTTAGTCTGAAAGTGTACTTACAATTTATTTAAAAAACAAAAAAATATGGAAAATTACAAATAATAAAACCAAACACCCACACGTAGGTACACACTCGCATAAAAATAATAAATTGCTTTTCATCCACAAGAAGTTTAGTTGTTTTTAATTAAAACATTAAATCGTTCGAAAAAACCTACCACGTTGGGAAAAATAAAATTAAATAAAGTTACAAAGGAAAGCTATTCACGAGAAAATGTAGAAAAAGAATTTCCAACGACATTGTTGTAGTTTTTCCGAGACGTCCGGGAAAATTGTTCTCCTTTTTAAAATTTTAATGTGTCTTGGACATGAAATATAATTGTTTTGTATTGAACATGACCAGCATTATTTTGCATGCGCAATGTCTTGTGGCAGTACCAATGACATTTGTGTTAACTCATTAGGTTGGGTCAATAACGGTCTGAGTAACAAACTGTCTCTGACAATCATACAAATGGTAATTGGAAGTTATTAGTAGTCAGTTTTCTAACAACTAAGCTTACAAAATAATAAGTTGAACCGAACAAATGGAGTCGGGACACGAAAAGCGAATTATCCGCTATTTCCGTTAACTACTCTGTCAATCTGTATATACCTAGATGTTATTAGAATGGATCAGCTGAACTCACACAAGTTTAAAAATAGGTGATGTGAAAGGAATAATATTTAAAGGTATACCTACATATTTTTTAGGCTCGCTCGGAGGTTAAACTTAAATTCTATTCAGTTAGTTAACGATGTTAACATGTCCAAATATTATTATCTACTGTTTAATCGGACTAAAATCAAACCAAAAATGTAGGTACAACGTAAATTGAGTAATAAGGCTTGTCAAAATGCTGCAAATAGGTTTCAAATTTATTGTTCACTCTTGACACCATTTTTAGGGTTCCGTACCCAAAGGGTAAAAACGGGACTCTATTACTGAGGCTCCGCTGTCCGTCCTTCTGTCACCAGGCTGTATCTCATGAACCGTGACAGCTAGACAGTTGAAATTTTCACAGATGATGTATTTCGGTTGCCGCTATAACAACAAATACTAAAAACCAGAATAAAATAAATATTTATTTTATTTATATTTAAGG